>WOAB01000546.1:0-2737500 GCA_027886185.1 Rheum nobile
AGGATATGTTATTCACTTTCATGTAAGCTTCACTGTAGTTGGGATAGTGCTAGTGTTGTATGATCCTTGTTGGGGGGTTTTCGCTAGATTGACTGTATTGTTGACAATAAGTTTTTGAGATTGTTTTGGAAATGTAGCAATATTGGTTGTTGTTTCTTGTTCAAAATTCCTGCCAGTGTTGTTCAAAATTCCTGTCAGTGTTGTTTTGGAATCTAGGTAAATTGCCAGTGTTTGCACATATGTTATTTGTCACATTGTATACTCCTATTGTCGGAAATATCCTTTTTTTTCTGTTGTTTTAGGTACAAATTATTTTGTATATTATTTGTTCACCGATTTGACCGTTTTAATAATATTTAATTGAATAAAAAGCGTAAGAAAGACACACCGATTTACCTTTCTTCGAAGTTCGATTCTCCCAAAAGCCCCTCCGTGTTTACCTTCCAAATTCCCTCCACATTCTTCTTTTTCCTTCCCAAGAGGCGACTTGCAAATCCATCATTGTTATCAGACTTTTCTTCGTCCCCCGAAGCGACTCTCACTCCTCCATCTTTCTCGATTTTATGCTTACTTACTCTTGAAGTCCATCTCCACATTTTCTCCTTACTCCCTCCCCATCTTTCTCCATTAACGCGTTACAAAAGAACCCTAGAAAATGGTAGTGCTTAGAGACCGTAAGAATCGACCCCAAAGAAGAGTGGAGAGAAAAGGAGAAAGAAGACGACAGCCAGGTTCGAAGAAGAAGAGAAGAGAGGCGTATGCAGGCGAAGGCGAAAAACTTCTAACAGTCCATAGGGAAAAAAGCCGGAAGGGCAGGTCGAGGCCAAAAGCGAATGATGAAGAGGGGAATAAACCCTTAATCTTTAAAGAGGAGTGTTTAAATTTTTTTGTTTAGGCTTAGCGTAATTTTTCAATTGTCCTGTCACCCATCTGAAATGGTTTACTTTGTATCAGGAGTTTTTTTAGGGTTTTATGTTTTTCATCTGTCGTCTGAGGCTTCTGAATGGTTCGATTGCGTGTGTTTATGGTTATTTTCATTTGGCTTGCAGATTAGGTACAGTTATTTCAGAGGTGCACCTTTCTACGGCAGAATTAACATAAACTGTAGGGTGCACTTTGTTCGTGAGATTGAAAACAAGTTGACACATGTGGATTGGCAACGGGTTTTGGATGGCCCGTTTGGAAAAGTTTGAAAATGTTGTAGCAAGTATCACTTTCTTCACAAACAGTGCATGCAGTTCTATTTAAGCAACTTGAAACAAAAAAGAAGTGGGAGTCTTGGTATGAGGTGGCAGGGAAAGAGTTGAGGTTTTCGATTAAGGAGTTCTCTCTCATAACTGGACTGAATTGTGGGGAACTTCCATTTGTGGATACTAAAGCAGACGGCTAGTAATGGAGCATTTTTTTGGTAGTCCTGGTGGTCCTAAGACGACCATGACAAGATGTTTACAACAGATTAAAGAACATCGTGAATTGGACAACTACAAAATGAAATTGGCACTGTTGTTGATAGTTGAGGGTCTGTTGCTGGGAGGGGATAAGAAGAGGCTAGTGAAGCCGCTGCATGTTAGGCTGCTGGAGAATATGGATAACTTTTGGGATTATCCATGGGGAAGGGTTGCTTATGAAGAGCTTCACAAGTCATTGACCACAGCATTGGCCAAAAGGATGCAAACAGTAGAGAAGGCAAAGCTACTCTCCGACACACCAAGAATTCTATATTCCATTCAAGGCATGCCCGTTGTGTTTCAGGTAGTTTTATTTGCAGCATAGTAGTATACTTTATGCTATACTATGACAGGATATTTCAGTACTGGGTGACAGGATCGTGGTGAATATGCAGGAAGTTTTTCTTGTTTGATTGACACTACATAGTAGTTTTCCAACATACTATTAATTGCATTCCAGATTGTTTTAGGGTGACCTGATCTAAATTTGTAATGGGTGAAATATTAATTACTAAATGTGTTTTATTTGCAGCATAGTAGTATACTTTATGCTATACTATGACAGGATATTTTAGTACTGGGTGACAGGATCGTGGTGAATATGCCCGAAGTTTTTCTTGTTTGATTGACACTACATAGTAGTTTTCCAACATACTTTTAATTGCATTCCAGATTGTTTTAGGGTGACCTGATCTAAATTATAGGGTGACAGGATAAAATGAAATATGTATCTTAATTTGCTAATTCTCAAAACCGCTTGTTATTGTAGATATGGGTATGGGAAGCTGTGCCAACATTTGGTCTCCAATTTGCATCAAAGTTGAGTGAATCTGCAATGCCTCGAGGTCTTCGTTGGTTTCAGATGACGCCCCTGAACATGGAGTGTTGGAGTTGTCTTTGGCTGATCCTACACATGTGGTTAAGCCCATTCTTATTCCCGATGAGGATGAGCTGTCCGACTGCTACTATGTTGTTGAATTGGATGACCCGCATTTTGACAAAATTATGAAGGAAGCAATGAAGGGTTTGAAAAAGAAGGGGAAGGGGAAGCAAGGAAAAGATGGAGCGAGCTCGAGTAATGCATCTGTGCAGTCATTAGAGGTGATAAGTCAGATGTTCAGAATGATGAAGAGGTTGGAAAAAGGAGTGCTTGACAGGATGAGAATGCTGGAAAAGAGGGTATCAAAGGAGGAGGAGGTGCGTAAGCTCAAGAGTACTGGGAAATCAAAGAATTATTCGGATGAGGATGAATCCTATGGTGAGTCTGATGAGGAAGAGGAGGAAGTTTATAAGGATGATGAGGTGGATGATAAGAAAGTTGAGGGTGTTTTATCTGAGAGTATGATGATGATGATGATGATGATGATGATGATGATGATGATGATGATGATGATGATGATGATGATGATGATGATGATGATGATGATGATGATGATGATGATGATGATGATGATGATGATGATGATGATGATGATGATGATGATGATGATGATGATGATGATGATGATGATGATGATGATGAGATCTGGTGATGGTGATGAGGCTAATGACAATGAAGAACTTCGGCAGGGTGGTGACAAACCGAAGGAGGATGACAAGGTAGATGTTTCTGATGAGGAGGAAGTTTCTGATGAGGATAATAAGACTGATGGTGAGGAAGTTAAGGAGGCTGCGGAGGAGGAAGTTTCTGATGACGATAATGAGACTGATGGTGAGGAAGTTAAGGAGGCTGCGGAGGAGAAGGCTGCGTTGGAGAAGGTAGAGGCTGAGGTTCAGGAGGCTGCGGTGGAGAATGTACAGGCTGAAGGAAAAGAGGTATGAAAATTATCAATTTCTCATCCCTACTATGACATTATTGTTTGTACGAAGTGACAAGATTTATAGTTTATAGTCTGTGAGTTTTTATGTTTTACAAGAAAAGGCATGGTGATAGGATTTGTATACATGCATGACATGGTTATTATGATTGCAGGATTTTGATAATTCCATTGAGGCTAACAATGATGTTGAGGGTGCGTATGGTGTTATGGCCCTTGTCAAAGACATAAATGAAAATGCTGGCGTTGGGGAAAAGGACCAGGAACAGGATTTTACTAACGACATTGAAGGAGCACCGGAGGCTACCCAAGCTGAGGTAGAGGAAAGAGAGGAACCTCTTTCAGTGCTAGCCACTGTGGTTGCTTCATCCAAGAAGGCGAAACCCAGAAATAAACGAGAGCAGCATCTCCAACCGATGAGGTTTCTTCCTAGTCGTATGGTGAAGCCATCCGCCCAAAAAAAAACACATTACACAGATGAGAAAAAGGGGAAAATTGTGAAGAAGATACCAAGAATTCACAGGTGAAGGAGATGACTGCTTTGCTGGAATGGATGAATGATGAAAGGTTAGTATCCCACGGATTTAATAATAATGTTCAAATATATTTCATGGATTGAATTACGCCATCTTTGTTTTTCAGCTCTAAGCCAATAGTTGGACTGTGTGGTGAAGAGATGGGCAAGAAGTGGATTGGCCTAATACTGGAACCAAAAGCTTGGCTGGAAGATGGTGTAAGCTATTTAAGTATGATGTCAACATAGTTTACTGTTGGGATTTATTACAATGCCTGACATGATGAATTATATTTTTTTGAAGCATATCTATGAAGTTTGTGGTTATATCCGTAAGACGCTTTTGGAGTCCGAAGTTAAAAGCAAGGCCACAATATTGGACGTTTTCTGGACTGCTGATTATACGGATACATTGAAATACTATATGAAAAATGACTGCACTGTTCCACCTGCATCTGAATGTGCACTCGCATACTTTAGGGGAGATCGGCCTAAGACTTATGGGTCCAATTGGGATGATCTGGACTTCATTTACTTCCCCCTCAACATCGATAACAACCATTGGGTGGCTGTTGAGATCGATTTGCAACAATGGCAGGCAAATGTATATGATTGTAATGTGGCTTTGAACCCTGACTTGGCCATAGAGAACTGCGTGCATGCGATTTGTCGGTTTTCTTCCTCACTTCATGACACAGTACCCCCCGCTTGGCAAGAGATTTGAACATCGGGGTACTAAAGAGATTAAATTTGAGAGAATTCAAGGACTGAAACAGAACAAGCGTGGGTAAGTCGAAATATGAATCCCCTTACGAATTTTATTACATACTTCATCTGAGTAACAAAGTGCATGTTGTGTTCGTAGTCATGACTGTGGGATATACACTCTGAAACACATGGAGTTGCTCAGTGCTGGTCGGAAAAATCTGGACGTTATGGCAGACAAATTTATTGACGGCTTCAGGAGCGACATGGCTCACAGCGTGTTTGACGGGGTCTGGAGGTCGAGTATATGAGAGTGTGCATCGGTTAGATTACAAGGAAGTTTATTTGGATATAAGATTTTTGGATATTTGGATCACATCGTGTTTTATGACAACTTGAACTTGTTTAGATTGCTCACATCGTTTAGATCACAATGTGTTTTATGACAACTTAACTGACAAGAAAAAAGTAGTCAACCGTCATGAACTTTCACTAACTGCCCAAGTGCCTACCAACTCCTGTCAATCAATGACAGGATAATGACAACTTGAAATTGAACTTTTTTAGATTACATACAAGTTTTATGACAACTTCACTGACAACAAAAAAATAGTCAACCGTCATGAACTTTCATTAAATGCCCACCAAATCCTGTCAATCAGGATATTAACCCAATTAACCCTAATAAATGAAACCCTAACCGCCACCAACCCAAAAACCTCTTTATATACCCCCTCATACAAACCATATTTCCTCATCCACAATCCGCTCCAAACTTCTTCCACAATCCACTCCAAAAATTTCCCTTCTCTTGTTTCGTTTGTTTCCTCATACTAACCATGGCTTATGAGCCTAACGGCCAAAACGATCACATGGTTTACACAACTGTCCATACCGGGGGGAGACTCATCCCTTCAAGGGGACAAGATGCAAGGATTTTAACCCATGTCTACCAAGGCGGGAGGAAGCAAAACTGGAGGCCCTCGGCTGAAATGGTACAAGATATCCATTGGTTGCTGAACCAACTATTTTATTTTAACGACTCCGAACGGGACGCCTCTTACTTCTTCGAAGTTGTGCCCACCCATGACGGGCCTCGTACCTTGAGGGCCTTACAGCGCCGCGGAGACGCCGTCACCCTTGTCGTCCAAGGTAGATCCGTTGCCTTCATCAACATATATGTCATCACTGGAGATATTGTTGATGAACTTCTGCAGTGTGACGGCCCAGAATCATCTGTCTCCTCCGCAAATATATAGAATCTGATTAAGTGATCTAGTTTAGGGACAATGTAATGTAGTATTTTATGGTATGTTATGATAGGTATGTCAAGTAGGAAGATGATAATGTCATATAGCGACTATATATAGTCAGTAGATTATGGTATAGTATGTTATGGTATGTTGTAATGTCGCATGAATTAATATTATATGTCAAGTTCCTCATCCATAATGTGATATTATGTAATTCTCTTTTATTTAATATAGAATGTTATGGTAATGGCGCATGAAATAATACTCTATGGTGATGGTAATGGCGCATGAAATAATACTCTATGGTGAATACTCTATGTCGGGATATATATATAACGACGACAGGATAATATTACATTAATATACGGATGCATATTAACAAAATACATACCATTTATACGAAAATTAATATGAGTGGTAAGAGATCCTTCAAGAGTTTGGAACTCTGACTACACATATTAACAAAATACATAATTGAAGAGGTAACAAAATACATAATTGAAGATGTAACAAAACACAATTAACGGCATCATGGGCCGGTTGAGGGATTAGGACAGTTTCGTGAGTTATGGCCGACATCACCACAACTTCCACACCTTCTCCTCGGGCCCCTGTATTCTCCACGTGACGAGATCCTTTTCTTCCTTGGTCTTTCGGATTTCCTCCTAACAACCGGGGGCAAACATGCTCTATTCAAGACCGTGTCAGGAACTTCCCAACGCTTAAATGCAGGAACCGGATATATAGTTTCCTTGTACACTTCCTTCCACATTTCAGCAGTAAAGAAGGGATGAACAAGAGTGACAGGATTCACACCACAATCCTTCGCGGCCGCTATTGCATGCGCACAGGGAATTTGGTCAACTTGGAAGACGTTGCAGTAGCAGGTTCGAGCATGCAGATTTACCAAGAGTGTAGTTCCATTGGCATACACTTGAAACTCATATTGATTTAGCCTACTCACAACCATTGTCAACGATTTCAAATAATTACCTTCTAGCTCAGTAGAAACAGTCGGGGTCAGAATATCCAAATGTCGTTCTCCCTTAAATCGCCTGTCACAAAACCAATTACTCATGACATTCAGTATACCATCAAGCAACCCAATCAACGGCAGTCGACGCGGGCCCAATAAATGACTATTCACGGATTCTGCGTTGTTGGACGTCATAATGTTGAATCTGTTTGCGGGCATATGACTTCTTGTCCACGCTTCAAATCCAACACCCCTGAGGTACGTACCGACTTCAGGAGACTGGTTGCAAAGTCTTGCAAATTCACGATTAAAGTCCTGTTTGGTGTACGCTTGATTTGCCTTTTGGTACAGAATCCACAAGTCATTTCTTTTAAACCTCGTCTTCACATTACCCCATAGGTGAAGTGTGCAACAACCATGCTTTGCGAAGATATAGCGCTCTCTTAAACCTTTGTATATACTTCCATGACGGTCAGACACAAATACGAGGTCATGATCGTCGGCAACAACATAGCGTAGGTGTCGGAAGAAATACGACCATGAACTATCATTCTCGTTGTCAACAACAGCAAAAGCGACTGGATATATTTGTCTGTTTCCGTCTTGTGCCACTGCAACTAGAAGTGTGCCTCTGTACTTTGATCCTAGATGGGTACCATCCACAGTTATGACCTGCAGTAGTTTTCAATCAGCTCTACAATGTCATGTATCGATTTGACAATAGTATCACAGAACGTGACAAGATGGAAATATACCTTTCTTAAAAACTTCATTTCATTACGCCAAGCACCCAAGCTGATGAAACAATACTTGAATCGACGATTAGAGTCTACTTCAACATGTGTGACTGTCCCTGTATTCATCCTTTCGAGCATGTACATGTATCCATGAATCCTATTGTAGCTTTCTTCAGCTGTGCCTCTTATCCTGTCAATGGCGGTTAAACGTGCTTTGTTTGCCTTGTCGTAACCAACTGCCACTCCCATTTTCTTCATGCTGTCTTGAATTTCGGCAGTACGAGGTCCGAGACATGTACCGGCTATGTTAAATCTGTAACAAGATTGTATATGTAACATGCTAAGGTTAGTTCATAGACATGCTCATATATGATCGTACTGACAGGATAGTTTACTTACCTTGACATAATATGGTCAGCAATTACGCTTGAACTTGCATGTCTGTAGTAATTATGCTTTAGCTTCATGCCACATGTATGTTGTCCACAATACTTCCTTACTTGAAACAATCCTGTGCTGCCAAGAGCGGTCCCACGACAAAAAAATGTGCAACTAGGATCAATGCACCTTACCACATATAACTTCTTATCAGACTTTTGGACGTGCATCTGGAAGCGCCTCTGTAATGCCATCAAGGATAAACGATCCTTAAGATCCTTCTTGCAATTGAAGTGCTCTCCAACTTTTATTTCCAAATTATTGCCGCTCACCCCATTATCCTCCATTGGCTCATCCAATTGCCTTTTACACAATCGTTTGCTACGATAGTACTCGGCTTCAATCTGTTGTAGAACTTCCTCATCAATGTCTATGAATAAGTTTTCGACTTCATTAGTGTCATCCAACAATGTCCCTTCTTCAACATCCTCCTCAAGGTCATCCCAATCAAAATCTCGCCCAACGTCTTCCCCATAATCACTCTCAATGTCAATACAGTCCCGTATACTTTTCATTCCTGTGTAAGACCTTTTTTCTCTCCCATCAGTTTCCGAGTCTGCCTCAGATTGGCTCACCAAGTCAACTATTTGAACTTCCCCATTGTTTACACGCCAAATTTTTGGTTTAAGTTCATACATGTCACAATCAACGATATTCCGTATTTCGTCAGTAGGATAATTGTTGCTTACCTTATTGTTCTTGTCGGATTTGGGACGATCAGTGACAGGATGGCGATCTACCACAGCCTCGGGCTCCGCCTCTTGAGTTTGTGTTAACGGTGGCGGAGTCAGACACACTGTGATGTCCTCGTCATCACTTCTACTTGGATGGCAACCTACCATAACCTCTGGCTCTTTGTTTCCCTTCTTTTTCATACTCGCATATAACTCGATAGGCCAAATGTTATCGTGCGAGTGTGCGTTCAAAAACTTTAATGCACCAAGGTCCTCGTCATATTTGACATCGATTGGTTGTGCCAGTGGTTTCCACGATGACAGATATTTTATCTCCATTTCATCTATCTCGTCGATGCATTTAATCTTCTCAGCTAACTTTTTCCTGAGATTTGAGTAATTCATATCTGCATACAAAAGAAGTCCTGTTGTCGTTGTGATCCCATCAAAAACCCACTTGTTTCCCTTACATGTCCATTCACCACCTGTTTTCAGAGTCAAGTAGTATGATGTTGAACCTGTTACACGAACAAAAAGCAAACACAAGTTCAATACTTTATTAGGGCCAAACGGGGACCCCCGTATGACAATGCCCTAACACCGACATGAAAGAGTAAGCAAGACCACAAAAGATTTTATTGTAAAGAAGAATAGGAATAAGAACGTGAAAGTCAGAACTCACCCATTATTAAACTTCTTCTATTCCAAAGACATTGAAGACGCTGCACAATCTATTTTGAAGCTTTGTGGATTTAAGGTATTGTGGTGTTACGGAAGCTTTGTGCAGGTTTACAGGTTGGGTTATGCTTGGATAACAATCCCTAACACGTGGGTAAAGGGGTAGAAATTGGAGGGAAAACAGAGGTTTTCCCTCTAAGTGTGTACTACATTTTCAGAAGTCATATCAGGTGAATAGTTATGAAGCAATATTTCTCCAACAAAAACAGCTAAATAAACCTCAGCGGGGACCCCCGACCATTCCTTCTCATTTTTCCTCAACAATCCCTAAACCCTCTCTGCGTCGAACTTGAAGGTAACCCTCTTTGTTTATTGTGTGGTTTTCATACTGGATCAGTAAGCACGTATCACTTATTTTTTACTGCAAATCTTTCTTTGTTTCTGCAGTACTCGAGTACAATGTCATCCAGCGATACCTCAAGTTTTCAAAGCGGGGACCCCCGCAAATATGAACATCCACCTTCATCTCCTACACCTTCTCAATTAGAGGAGAAGTTGCAAGAAGAGTTAGACATGTTGCTAACGAATAGCCCACGTTCCAACATGTTGGGTGAAATAATCACACGCCTACGTACTGAGATACATGAACTTGGACAGAGAATCATGGAACTCAATACAACTGAGATGCAATTCGATCATGCAATTTGGCGACTAAATGCAAGGGTGGCAGAACTTGAAGCTGAAAACAAGGCACTACACTCCCAGGCAAACTTCAGAAACCATGTAATATTTCCTATTTTTGCGTTTGGTGCTGGTGTGATTCTAGGGATTAGTGCTTTCAGCATTTGTAATTGAGCATGTAGGCATGGTTGAGGATGAATTGACTATGAAGTATGTACCTCATGACTTTGGTTTTTTATGTAAGAGGCTGAATTTTATTTTCGAATAGTTTTAGAAAGCATGGTTTCAGCATTTGTAATCTACATGTCAGATTGCCAAAACATTAATGTCGACACTACACACACCGACAATTACCTTACTAGAATAGTTGTCAACTGGATACTATCATTACATTCCTACAATATTGTAGTGTGGGCTACCATTACATTTCTACAAAAATGATAGTTGTCAACTGGATGATATCATTACATTACTAGAATCACAACTACCTACTGTCAAACTACTCATGCACGCGGAATGCACAGCCTTCATAGGCGCTACGTAATACACAATCCTTTAGGATTTCTTGCCAGTGCCAATCCTGTCAAAGACCAAAAACACCGTAGTTAATAAACCTTGTTAATCATGTCAATGACCAACAACAATGACCAACTCTACTTTTTTTTTTACCGGGAATTACCTTTTTCTAAAATATAAGGGTTTCCAACTATAATAAGCAATGATCGGGCACGAGTCAGGGCAAAATTTAACCTCTTCGGGTTGCTTAGATATCCCATGCGGAAAGTCCTGTCATATTCATCGTGGTTAGCGGTCGATCTGACTGTTGACAGGATGATCACTTCCTTTTCTTCACCCAGAAACTGCTCAACCCCGCCAATCTCAATATGCCTCATACGTAGAGACATGAGAGCCTTCCTTATCTTTAGTACTTGTTGTGGGAAAGGGGTAATAATCTCGATGTCTTGCTCAGGCACATTCCTTCTTATCAGTCTCTGTACGAGCTCAACCACCTTGCTAGCTTCAATCCTATTAAACCATGATGGGCTTCCCTTTTCCCTCTCATCAAAGCCTTGGATGCCACAGAACATGAAAGGGAAGTTCCTATTGGGAAGCATATCAGCCCAAGGTAAGAAACATGTCTTACTGTCTTCTCGATCTGGCCTCAATGCTCCACTATAAAATAGTCTTGAAGGAACATTGACAATAGCAGGATGGCTCCGGTAATTGTTCAACAACATTGTGACATAATTAGGATCCCCTGATCTGTAAACTTCAAAGTCCAACAGCCTCTCTAGAAAAGATCTTCCCAAACCATAAGCCCCAGCTTGCTTTGAAAAAATATCAGGCCCAAGTTGTTTGGGATCACCACAAAGAACAATAACTGTGTTCTTTTCTATGAGGGTTGATATGGGGATCATTGTCTCTGGCTCTGAAACTTGGCTTGCATCATCTAAGATGATGTGGGAGAAGTGGCCACGGTTAACCCTTTCAGCATGATAGAGGTAAGATGCACTCGTGTATGTCGTTATTATTATCTTGTACATGCGGAGTGCATCTCGAGAAGGGCAAGTGAAGAAACCAGCACTGTAGGTGCAGAACCTCAACAATGAAGCGTTTATTCTTTGTAAGGGACGATGTGTGGCATTCAACCTATAAATATCTTCCTCCCTAAGTGAAGGACACTCACAAAGGATTTTCTCTAATATGTGATCTGCCGCGCAATTTGAATAAGCACATACCAGTATATGAGAATCACGTCTAGTTGTATAGAGTTGTAGGATCACCTCCACCAGTGTTTTTGTCTTTCCTGTTCCCGGGGGTCCATAAATCACATAAGGAGCTCCTCCTCTGCAGCCTAAAATTAACCGAACAACATTTTGTTGTTCCTCATCAAGAAGAAGTGAGATAGGCACAAAATTGTTGGTTGTAATCCTCCGTTTTGACTGATACTCATGGGGAAAGAGGAAGTTTTCATGTAATGCATCTGCAGATAGAATGGCTTCATAAAGCTTATGGAAATTTGTCCCGTTGAACACAAAAGAGATTTCATACACATTGCTATCTATATGCCTTTGGTAAAATTCATCATTAAATTGCAATACTAATTCATCAGCTTCAACATGGTCGATCACGCCCTGTTCAAAAAACATTAGCAAGTTCAACATGAGAACATAGCTTTGACAACGATAATTCGTGCAATTTCATAATTCATACCGACAATAGTATATAACACTTTGACAAAAAACATAAGATACCTAACATTATTGACATACCTGATGGACAGAATATTCTCCATAAACATTCACCACATCTCCACTGACAACTGAGGGCCTTCTTTCACCTAGTCCTGGCACTTTAAGTGATACAAGCCTGACATTATACCTTTGTCTCAAAGTAACAAACTTCATATTATAAGCTTTGACATACTCATGTAAACAAATATATAAAAAAAGTCATTCAACAACTTGGTACTACGGCAGAACGATGCCATTTAGCTATCCCCTCAGTCCCCCAACCCCCATACATAGAAAACAAAACACTTAACATAATCAGAAGTTCCTCCACCCCTAACAACTCAATGAAATACGACACATAATTTTCCTATGTTAAGCCTTGTAAGACCATTTCAGGGATTTCCTCAAACTCTATCGCTTTCCTGATCTGTGTTGGTATGATATATGGTCTCTGAGGTGCCAAAGCTTTGGATACCTCATCTTCAGCCAAGAGGAAGACAAGTCGTTCAATAATCCCCTGACCAGTTTGGATATGCAGTATAGATGTGAAAAGGCCAATCTCCTTGGGCACACAAGACATCCATATAGTCAGGCTACCATGTGGGTTCAAATTTCATTCCTCCATATCAAAACAAGGGACAAAATCTTCCTCAGGTATGTCATGTGGCTGGCCAGATGGAGATTTCATCAATGACAACACAAATGAATCTTCAGGAATTGAAGCATAAATCTTCACACCCCAAAGTAAAATATATTCATCTGTGGTGTTTTCTATGGTGAATGACGCCACGGCAACCTCGTTCACAGGAACCGATTGAGGCTTTCCTCCAGCAAATGGAAACGGCACAGACACCATGACAGGACCCTCCTCAGTTGGCGATGATGTTGTGACTGAAGGAACATCGATGAAGCCAACCTCTCCCTTGTCTCCAATGGTGGAGTATTCATCGTCCATACCTATTTGCCACTCAATTAAAATCCAACTGAAGTTTGTGACTCCCTAGGAAAAAACACCAACAACCACACGAGCTGCTCTAAGGAGAGGAAAGAGATGGGTAAGATGAAGTGAAACAAAGAGAGAGTAGAACTGGAAGTATGTACAGTTAGGATAGTCAAACAACACACACTCCAATGAGATGGGATAGATGAAGTGCCATTACTATCTCTATAAAGTAAGACCTCTGCGAAGTAAATCAGTCTGAATACGGTCATATTTGTCAATCATACATTATTACACTGTGAAAATAGTATAAATAGTATGTCACAATAATAATTTAAAATGTCACGCTTTGGAAATCACCAGCACTACAAGTGCCTCCTCTGTACCTAAAAATACTCAAACATGGAGCATTTTCTAATTAATATATCTTTAAAGTAGATTGGTGAGATGAAGTGCAATTAATATCTATGTAAAGTAAAATTGCCAAAGAAGTATAGCATCAGGAACGAGAGATCTAATTAAGACATCTTGTATTTAGATTAGTGAGATGAACTATCCACCTTCTTAGTAGACATATATCCAATTTCAACGCTGTAGTTATGACATTTTTATTTCTAAGTATGACAATTGTTTTCCTAAGTCCGACAAGAACTTTCTATTATAGCAGAAAAAAAACATTTTCAATATAACTACCAGTTCATCCAGACTAGAATCATTTCTTTACTTCAGAAAATTTCCACTTCATCTCTTCACTTGGGTTTTACATTTGCTCCCTTCTGAATATTTGTTTTTACATACTTTAGCCCTAGAATCATTTCTTTAACTACCAGTTCATCCAGACTAGAATCATTTCTTTACTTCAGAAAAAAAACCTTGTCAATATAACTACCAGTTCACCTTGAAAACTGCTTCTTAATCAATCTGCTGAGTTCAACAGTTCTTCGAGTTCATATGCTGAGGTTCAACCCTTCTCTCGCCCATCGCCATTCCTTTTTAACAGTTGCACAGTTCGCCATGGAGATACATCGTCATTCCTGTTTACATCGCCATGGAGATACATCGCCATTCCTTTTTTACAGTTGCACAGTTCGCCATGAAAAAAAACCTCTGAATATAACTACCTACCAGTTCAAATCTTTCACTTTAACAGTTACAAGGACGTCTGCAGAATGGAAGGGAGAGGGAGGGGAGGGAAGGGGAGGGAGGATGGGTTTAAATCTTTCACTTTCAACTGTTGATGCACCGGCCGACGGGATGGAGGAAGCCGGGATGGCCGGGAAGTGGGAGGGAAGTGGACGGGAAGTGGGAGGAAGGGGGCGAGAAATATTTTGGGGTTTTAGAGGGAAATCCTAAAAATTATTATTTTACTATTTTGGGCTTTTTGTTTCCTTTTTCTTTTCATGCTTTTATTTTATTTTATTTCATTTCTGAATTAAAAGAAAAAAATAAATATTTTACAAAAATACCCCATTTGGTGTATATATGCAAAAAAAAAGTCAAAGTAATATATATGCAACTCACTAATGTATTTGGGGTATTTTTGCAATTCGGTGTATATTTTTATGGTCTTATAATTACTTTCATATTTTGCGACAAACTTAATACCACAACTTCAATGAATAGCAAGAATATAATTAGTCATATCTTTTTACCTTGATTACAATTATATATGTATTTTTACAATTTCGTTTGATTTATCGAGTGGGACGAAAGGCAACCGATACTCAATCTCATAGAAAAGCCACAGATTCCTTCATTCAAACTTTATATACGTAATTGTAAAGATATGTATCAAGATCATCCTAAACAAAATAACTATTAAATAAAATCACTTTATTTTAATAATAATTAGAGTATAAACCTATATATAATTTCCAACAATTTAACTAAAGATAATATTAGCACATTTTAAATTTAAGGTAGTGAGATTTATAATGAATTTTATTAACTACAGACAATAATTATGCTATAACAGTTTTCATAATTATATTATTAATCATCACTAAGTTGTAAGTGAGCAATAGAGTTGTCAAAAAGTGACCGAACCCATTTTACTGACCTGATCGACCCGCTTTTGGACCCGACCCGACCTGACCGAAATTTTTGATAACCCGAAGTTACCGAACCCGAATTTACCGAGACCGAACCCGACCAACCCGAACCCGACCCGATTAACGAATAAATGTGGAGTATTAATAAAATATAGCATAAAATATATATGATAAATGACATATAAATAATGATAATATGTTTAATATCCTAAAGAAAGAACATTGTTGTACTTATATAATTTTTTATAATGTAGAAATTAATAAATTAATATAATAAAAAATAAATATAAAAATAAAATATGATTTTGGTCTACTAATATCAATTACATTAAAATAATTAACAATATTATTATTATTTTAATTCATTTAAACTTATTTTGACATATTTAAATTAGTTTTTAACTATTTAATAATATTTAAATAGTGAATAAAATATTAAAAAAATGACGCTCTTGACCCGTTGGTTAACTCGAACCGCCCGCTGACCTGTAATGACCCGACCGGCTTGACCTGTTATCCGAAATGACCCGACCCGTTCTCAACCCGAACCCGAAATAACCGAACTGAACCCGACTTGACCGACCCGATTGACAGCTCTAGTGAGCAACATATAAATTGAGAAACGCTTTATTAGTGTGTCATGACAACAAGGAAGGGAGAGTCAAACACTAAGCCTAAGGCCATGTTTATTTGTGAGACTTATAGGACGCTTTTATAATTTATTTGATTAAAAAAATAAAGAAATCACATGAGACCCCCTCAAGAGTCCCTTGAAAAGGGGATTTCAAGAGACTCTCCATGAGGGTCTCATGACTCAGCGCGCCACACGATGCGCGACACGTGACGCGCATCAACGGTCAAGATTTATTCTTGGATTTTTTTTTTAAATGAAATATTTCAAAATCTGCAAGTTAAAAAAATAAAAAAAATTATCATTATTTTCTAGATTCATTTTTCTCTATCCACAGACACCCATTTTGGGTATATTTGATAGTTTTTATTTTTTATATATTTTTTTGTTGATGAGACTCTATTGAGTCTCACCAATAAAATAAAACTTTTTAATGAGTCTCTTAAACAAAAAAAAGAGCTAAAAGCCTCATGTTGAGTCCCACTAATAAACATGCCCAAGAAATTCTTTTTGAGCCATCGAAGATCTAAGTCCATCATATTTATGTGTTATTTCCTTCTTAATATTATCATTTTTAATAAAATTATCATTGCATTAATAATTTAAACTAACAAATCTTAGGTGAAAATTTTCCTTAAGGCTGACATTTTTCAATTTTTTTGTATCGGTCAACGTAATTTGTTCTTCATCTATCTTACATCTAATATTATAATTTATAATTATGTAAGCTTGCTTATCAAACAACGAGCTGATGAACCCAGCCCATATATACATCGTCCACGTCAAGTACATCTAGGTAGTGTCCCCGTCTTCTAACATCTTGCAAGTTTCACGTACTTATTCAAGGTTGTTTAGTTTTTTGAGTATTTTAATTAAGATTAATTTTTTATTTGTAATCAACTATCATCAAGATATCTTCTTCATTCCAACATAAAATTGTACGATTCTTTGATTTTTATATCACATTAGCTTTTTAATGAAAACTGCTACTAATCCATTCAATTTTTTTGATATTATCGTCTTTTTTTATGGAATTTCTGAAATATACTTTATATTATATTTTTGTCTTGATTATCTATAATTTTCATATATATTTAAAACATTATTCATATGAATTTGTGTTTTCCCTAATCGATGGATCAAATAAAATTTGTTTATAAGTATGCATTTTCTTGTAATTTTCGTAGGATTTATGGTGCTTATTCTAAATTATGGTGGTACACATTTACTAAAGTTCCAAAGACGAATTTAAACTCCGGTTGTGAAAGTCCGTGGGCCCATAGACTGGGGATCGTGCGGACACGAGTGCGTAGGCGCAGATAGGCCCAATACATAAGTCCAATGAGGTTCCATCCTAAAATCAATTGGCAATAGGAGGAGTAACCCATTAATCTTATATACTAGGCAAGTTATGTCCCAACTTTCGATGTGAGACGTTTATATTCCAACACGCCCCCGCAAGTGCAACGGGCGGACAATTGGCCAGGCCCAGTTGACACTTGAACAAACGGGTGTGGGTGGGCATCTCAATCTCTTTATAGTCAGACCCAACCAATCCAATAAAGGGACCCAGGACCGAACCCGCTCTGATACAATGTGAAATTTAGACAATGGGCCGTGGGCCAACCCGGGGACGTGTGGGTATGTATGGCGCAACTTGCGCATATGGGCCTAGCACATAAGCCCAGTGAGATTCATCCTAAAACCAATTGGCAATAGAAGGAATAGCCCATTAAACTTATATATTAGACAAGTTATGTCCCAACTTTCGATATAAAACGTTTATATTCCAACACCGGTAAAACTAAATTCCAATGGGGCAACAATTCTTACAATGTGTGTGATCTTTTCAACCCAGAATCCCAAGAAAAAAAGCATCAACATATCTTAAGCAGAACACGTTCACGTCTTCGATATTTCACCTCATTCAGCCCTTAAGCCACTAATTAATTTGTTATTGTTTATTACCTTGAGATGAATCCTTTTAGCCATAAAAGCCTGAAAATGAATATTATTAGTAATTCAAATAAGAAAATATCCGAAAGGGTGCTAAATCTGAAAGTAAAGCAGATCGATACAACCCAAAGATACATTTAAGTACATTTAACTTGGGATAAACTATAATGTTTACACTTAAATCGGTACATGATTTAATTTGGATATGATTTGGTAACTACAAAATATATTTATTAGTATTTAGTTTAATATTTGTTCGTACATTTTTCAGACTACTCATTGTGAAATTACCGATAGTAATTTCTAATAATGAAGAAAATTTACTCATACTCAATTTTTTGTTCAAAAACATATTCTAACATCATAAATTATATATCAATAGATTTCACGTGCATGGCACGGGTTTTAAAGTAGTATCAATTAACGCACCACTCACTGGACTTGCTTTAGCAAGAGGAATGAAAAGGTAATCTAATGTTTGTGTGATGGCCATCTTGCAACCCTGTGATGGGGTATATCAGGAAACATCTCATAATCAAAATGCTCTGGTTACCCATAGTTTACGGGTCGAAACCCGAAGATCTAGCAATAACATCGCCCAGGAAAGAGATTAAGAAGCATTAGACTTGATCACTAAACAAGCCAGTTCCAATATCAAATTGCCAACAAAACCTTGGCAAGAAGCCATTTTAGTGGAAGAAGTGATTTCCCGGTGAGAAATCACATACCAAAAATGCTCTGTGCTAAAATGGCATAGCTTTGCACTAGAGCCGTTACATAGCAATATAGCAAATGAAAGATCAGAATTTACAAATTCACCTTTGAAATAGCCTTTTATGTCGTGAGAGCACCCCTTCACAATCACAGCCCAGCATAAAAAGCCTTCCAAGTAACCAGTTCAAGTACTAAGTAACAAGCTAAGTTCATTCCCATCTATTACTACCTATACCATACAAGTGGGGACATTGTGTTGTGTGGAGGCTGAGTAATTATGCAGTGTTGTTGCTGCCACTGGTGTGGCACAGTTTCAGTACTGCCCCAGTTTGGTTGGTTGAATTCATTGGTTGATTGAACACCTGGATCTGCCGTGTTGCCTTCAGCCTCCATTGTTGCTCCTGTTTCTTCAGCATCCATAGGCTCACAAACCTCCATTTCTGAAACTTCAGGTGGCAGTACCTGGTGCATTTGCTGGGCAGGAACCCATGGGATGACCGCCAGTTGGTCCTCTGGCTTTGATCCTTCTTCTTCTACGTATCTGTTTGATTTTGAATTGATCTCCCACACTGTATTGTCTGCAGGAAAAAGGACACACCACTCACACCATTGATAGAAGTACAATGTCTCAAATACTCAAGTTACATGCTCAGATAAATGCATATTGTTTCATAGCTGATAGCTCCATGCTGCTTAGTTTGGGAGTGAGGAACCCATGCATTCATGCAAGTATGTCGTCTATTTCATTACTCGAGCTGCTGAGCACAGTAGGATAACTAAGGCCCAACAACATATACACAACAGAAGGTGCACATTCAGCAAGTAAAGTGCAGGTCAAGTGAGATGTGGGGTTAAAAATTAGAGATTCATAGCTATGATATTATAAGCAATGTCAACATACAGTCATACACCACTTCGAACTTTTGTGATAAGAAGTGCTAATTTACCAATCATAAGAGAGACACATGGATGCCACACATAAAGGTTAAACTGGTTGGAAGGAAACTATCTTATATCTGAACTCCAGTAAAGAACCCTATAGTTGAAACCAGTAGAGCAATTTCCAACCTATTTTCTTCCCATACACTTAATCACTGACTACTGTTAAGCTGTCGCAGTACCTGCAACACCTAGGCCATCAACAGTAGCATAACACGGCATCTGAACATATGATTGTCATACACACAACATATACTCCTAGAACAAATTAGTGATCAAAAGCCACGTAGCACAGCATCTGGACATGGGATTGTTAACTCTGCACACTATAAACAGCACTTAGACCAAACTAATTTTGCATAGCACGGCATCTGGACATAGGATTGTTAATTATGCATAATATGTACAACACCTAGACCAAAATCATTATAAATTTAACAGTTATATCACAGC
Source organism: Rheum nobile (assembly GCA_027886185.1). Lineage (NCBI taxonomy): Eukaryota > Viridiplantae > Streptophyta > Magnoliopsida > Caryophyllales > Polygonaceae > Rheum > Rheum nobile. Next base: position 19,840 of record WOAB01000546.1, read on the forward strand.
ATTCGGACATAGGATTGTTAATCAAGACAATACATACAACAAATTCATTGTAGCAGTTGAATAACAAAGCAGCTGGACATACACAATATGCACAGAACAATACGGAAAAGGCAAGGCAGAGGAGCTCTTACCTTTAATACTGGATATCAGATTATAATCCACCACGTAATTCGAGGGCGAGTGGAAGAGAGGAGTGTTTATGGGCTTGAACAAGACAATAGCTCTCTCCTGGTTCTCATCAGGCGGCAATTCTTCAATAACGATCCTCCTCAATGGCGATTCTCCGCCATCCGAAGAGCAAAATTCAGAAAAAGGCCGGTGTTCAAATTGCGAAGTCCTATCCGTCTCCACCACCTCGATCATCTGCGGAAAATCAGCGTCCTAACAAATACCACGGGAAAATCCAAAACACTAAACAAATCAAACATCCGAGAAAGAATTGAGGAACAGATTATTACATAATTGTATTACTCACTCCAGAAAGCAAAGCTAGGGTTTCATACAAAAGAATCACGAAATTTGGATTATGAAAGAGAGGAAGAGAGAGATGAAGTACCAGTCGACGGATTTTGCGGGCAGGGGAAGAGAGAGTGAAATCGAAAGCGTCATCGTCGAGATGATCCAACTCCAAGTCCTTGCGCTTCACGTTTATTGGGAGGTAGTTCGACATTCCTGATTTCTCGGTCACAGAAACGAATGCAAAAACCCTAGCAGAAGATTGTAGAAGAGGATAAGTGTAATGAAGGTAAGAGTTGGTAATTATAATGAACCACGGATTCAGATTTTTTTTCGAAGCTAAAACAATTTAGAGATTCTTCTGCGTTTTTCTAGATACCTCTAGAGGATGAGATGGACTCGTATTCATAAGTGCCCAATCTGCACGTGACATGTGGACCGTCGATTAACTCGGCACCAACGGTCCCACTCCTGCCCTTTCCTTATTAGTGACCGGAATTTTGATTTTAATTTGTAACTAGTGTAGAATCGTGTCTTAACGATCTGTTTATTTTTTTTACAATTAAAAACGGATAACCTAAATATACGCGAAAATATGTTTAAGCGAACGCGAAACTATACGCTTAAGCTAAGTGTCCGGTTTTACACGTTTAGTTTAAACGTGTAGGGGTATTATTGGTATTTTTAAAAAAATAGTCCACGGTTCTTACACGCTTAGCTTAAGCGTGTAATTTTTTTTTTTGCAAGTTTAAAAACACACGCTTATCTTAGGCGTACAGTACAAATTTTTTTTTCTCCCAAAAATGCATTTTTTTCCATAATCATGTAGAGAATTTCAAAACGAGTCCGTACATATAAAATTCGTCCAAAACGAACATCGTTTGCCCCTCCAAAAACCCAAAAAACGAAGCCTTCAACCCGTGCGCATAGCTTCTTCGAGCAGTCCATCCATAAGCTTTTATAAGCTTCAATGGAGCATTTGGAAATTTTCTTGGATCCGATTGAAGCCATTAACTATTGGGCATTTAAGAGGACCTTATCATACACGTAATTCCACATTTAATCGAATTGAATGTCGATTAAAATCGTAGAATTTTATCCCCAAAGCCACCGTGTCGTCCAAGGGGCCGATTTGAACAAATCCAAAATTGGACCAAATCATCTTCAATTGGAGGGCATGAACCATAGGGCCTTGTTGAGGGTGTCCTAAGATTCAAAATGCCTATAAAATCCCCTTCAATCGTTGCCCCAATGCATCCAATTTCGAAGTCAAAACTCATGAATCCTAAATCCCGTTACCGGTTGTTCTTGACCGAAATTCGAGCAGATGAAAGCTTTATTCTTGCAATTGTTGGTACTACTAGCCTTGAAAATTGGTCCTCTTTCAAAGCCCTCTCTTTACATCGCCGAAAAAAGACCACTTCCATTCAATTTGGAGTTTTTCCGACGAGTATTCCGGCGGGATTGAATTTGTGCCCATTTTGCGATTTTTGGGGTATTTTTCATTTGTTTTGTCTTAATCTTGATTAAGTTAATTAATCTAGATTAGTGAAAAATATTTTAGGATCAATTTGGTGCCCGGCATATAATATGTAAGTAATAAGTTTATAATATTTAACCATAATGTGTAACTATAGTATGTAAGTAATAAGTTCATAATATTTAACTATAATACATAGTATATAAGTAATAAATTCATAAATATTTAACCATAATGTTTAACTATAGTATATAAGTAATAAGTACGTAATACTTAATTATAATGCATAACTATACTTTATAACTAATATATTTTGTAATACTTAACTATAATACATAACTATAGTATATAAGTAATAAGTTCATAATATTTAACCACAATGTGTAACTATAGTATATAAGTAATAAGTTCGTAATACTTAATTATAATGAAATACTATAGTAAATAAGTGTAACTATATGAAATTTCATGAAGTACTATAGTAAATAAGTCTAAGTATACTAGATTTAATGAAATATTATAATAAATAAGTGTAACTATATGAAATTTAATGAAATACTATAGTATATAAGTCTAAGTATAATAGATTTAATAAAATACTATAGTATATAAGTCTAAGTATACTAGATTTAATAAAATACTATAGTATATAAGTCTAAGTATACTGGATTTAATGAAATACTATAGTATAGTATATAAGTGTAATTATATGAAATATAATAAAATACTATAATATATAAGTTTAAGTATACTAGATTTAATGAAATACTATACTATATAAGTGTAACTATATGAAATGTAATGAAATACTATAGTACATAAGTGTAACTATATAAAATACTATAATTTCATTAAATCTAGTATACTTAGACTTATATACTATAGTATTTCATTATATTTCATATAGTTACACGTATATACTATAGTATTTCATTATATTTCATATAGTTACGCTTATGTTGTAATACCCCCAAATCTTAACCCATTTGGAAATGTATTACCGCCAGTGACCTCAGTGTTCCTTACCGAGATCACCCAAGGCTTTACCGTTTAAATACAAATCATGAAATACAATGATACAAAATGATAACCTTATTTATATAAAACATGAGTCCCGGGATTACATCCCAATCCCGAATAGGACAAACACAGAGTAAATAAATTACAGCGAAAGTCTTTTAAATGTATTACAAACAAGGATCTTGATCACAATGGTCATCTCCCAAGGATCTCAACCTGATTAAAAGAAATTATTAAAAACATCCAAAAATAACCGTCGTCTTCATAGTCAATCTAGTCTCCTCATCTTCGCTCTATCTGATGTGCCGAATCGAACGGATGACACCAGCCAACCATGCAGAGAACAATTGCGGTTGGTTAGTCTACTGAATAGACTATGCAAGGGTAAAAAGCAGAGTGGTTCGAATGATCGTAATCGTTTACTATCATTGTCCCTCGAATAATAACCGAAATAACGATACATAACCCGACACTTTCACGGAATAACAACAAGAGAAGATTCTGGAAGACTTAATCTTCACAGAAATCGACCCGAAAAGAGACTCCAAGAGATTGAGTCTTTAAGGAAATATGACAAATCTGGAACGTTTAAAGAATCAGACAATCAGTGATTTAAAAGCTGACTTAGATGTTTCGGTTCACGACCAACCTCATCGCTTACAGCGAATCCAGATTGGAAAGAGAACGTACTCTGATCAAAAGTCGAGACGAGCTTTCCTAGCTGCACTATTTACTTAGTTGCACTACTCGCCAAAGGTATATTAATTATGTGCACTCGAGCACTTTATCTTATTGAATTCAAAAACCCACATGACATTATAAGCTTTTAAACATCCCTCGGGAACTAAATCCCTAAGGCAGAGTTGACTCGGGAACTAAATCCCAAGAGTCGAATCGAGAACTAAATCCCGCGGGAACTATATCCCTCAGGCGAAATCAGGAACTAAATCCTTACAACGGCACTAAAGAAGAATGGTAGGAACTAAATCCTAACCACCAGGTTATCAAGAAACGACTAGCACTCGTACTGAGATACACAGTAGCGTTCCTACGAATACTCGTTCTAACCAAACAGTTACAAACGCAGCAATAACTCATATCAATGCCCTCAAGGCCAGTTACAGATAAAATAGCATTGTTCTAACAATATACAACCTATAATAATATCTGTATTAATTCACATATATATATATATATAATTACGTGGTTCTAACAGATATACAACCTATTATAACATCATATTTTAGTTTTCCAAAACAGTTAACAAAACCGTTTCCAGATGAACACAATAATCATTCCAAATTAATTACTCAGATAAACAACTGATAATTAATGTAAATATGAAACGATGAGCAAGAGCGAACCGCCACTTGCCTTAATCCGCAGAGTTGAACAAAACCTAACGACGACGGGATTCCGGGCTCGACACAGGAACAGATCAGGCACACAGATTCCTTCGAATCGACCCATAAGGAAACCCTAAGTTAGATTCAACATAAACTAGTACGAATCTAAGGAAAGACGAAAGAAACCGAAGGGAACGACGCCTCGACGACGACCACCAAAGCCAAAAGCCAAAGAGGCATTTTGGGCTCTAGCGGTGGTCGCCGTTCTTGGCGACGGTCGCCGCAGTTCATCACGGCGGGCGCCGTGAAGAACACGGCGGTCGCCGTGAAGAACTCCGACGACAGAAACGGCGAGAAAACTCACCCAAAACATGAGCGACTCGGCCTCCTTCGACTTGCTTTGGGTTCTGACCTCCAAAGGCAACCAAAAGCTTCTCGAAGGGCTACTGGAACAACACCAAAGGCCACCGGCGATCGCTCCAGAAATCCGGCGAGGGGCACAAACTCCGGCGAGAGGAAGATTTGAGGATTTCAGCTTGATTTGTGCATGAATCTGACCCCAATCCTCTTCCTTTTATAGCCACAGATCATGTGGACACCGCGATGGTCTAAGCGAGACGTGGCGAGGATAAATCGGCGCCTTGTCAGACGTCTCCGACGACCACAGGGCTATGCCCCCGCTAGGAAACGGCGGGCGCCGTAATTCCCTTGGTCGCCGCTTCACAAATTGCACTACGACGGGCATTTACGGCGGGCGCCGCAAAAGCGCGGCGGGCGCCGTTTTCTGGTCGTCGCGCCCAGCTAGAAGACGAGGGCACTATAGCCTCGAGCCCTTCGCGGCGGGCGCCGTAATAAATGCGGCGGGCGCCGCCACCGTGGCTTTGCCCCTCTCAGCTTTTGGACGATGACAACTTAAACCGGGATAAAAATAATCGTACACGAACGAGTATTAAAATCCAAAGTACGTCGTCTGTATCTTATTTCACTGAGAAAAAATATTACAGAGATAGAGCACATTATAGAATGTCTCAACCTATCTGAATTAAATCCGACGTACAAAACGGGTACTCGGGAAAATTCTCAAAATTCCCAAAATAACCTTATAAAATTACGGGGTATCACATCACCTCCCCCTTAAAAGAAGACCCCGAAACTTAGGTCGAGAATAACTCGGGAAAATGCCTGAGCATATCTGACTCGGTTTCCCACGTTTCCCAAGTAACTTCTTATGATCCGGACTTGGACCACAGAATCCATACCAACGGTACGACCTTGTTGCGCAGTTGCTTCTCACGGCGCTCCAGAATGCGCACATGCATCTCTTCATAGGTACCATTTGTCTCTAACTTCTCTCGAAGTATATACCCAAACCTCCTTAGGTCGGTATCCTTAACTAATCTGGTCTTCATAACTTCTCTCGAACTTCCTATTCGCTTTTGTAACCGCTTACAACATATAGTCTACCATCCTTACTTTTGTTAGAATAGATGTAATCATCCACAAGATTACCATTGCCTTAACCAGAGTATCTATTACAAAAATCTCTAATGAATCTTCGCTGATATGCCTTATTACTCCTAAAGACCTTAATAATCTTACATAGAAGAATACAACATCTTTCTACTAACCTCCTTTCGACAATCCGGTCCTTGAATATATACTTAGAAATCAACAGTACTACCACTTAGTACCTCCACCTGTCATACAGACCTTACATAAACGATTCACTTGATACCTTAATCATATCCGACCCTTATGCCATAACTTTATTTCACAGTCTTTACTCATGAGTTCCCACAATCAGTAATACTACAATCTATGTCTGATTACCTCAACATAATTCACTAATCCATTCCACATGATTATACTTTTGTCTCACCCGAACGTGATATATGCTTATCTTAACCAACATGGGTTACCTTTTTCCTCAAGTCCACTTGGTATCATCCGTAACTTTATCTCTATAAATTTTACCATATAATCATTCTTACTATATCCACAAGGCTCTGACCATTAAATACTAATGGTCCTTAAAATTGTCATAATGACATTATTGCACCTTTAATAGGAGAATACGCATCTCCCTCACTATTTCCTTATACACATATTCCCAAAGTTCACATCGTAATTCCTTACCATCCAAAAATCAACTCTTAGTAACCTCGAAACATTACATCATCAATTTCCTTAAAGGTACCTCTTACAATTCTATCCTTTATCTAGAAGTAAGTCTGACCTTTTGCCATTCTAACTTAAATCCTTTAAGATTTTTATACTTTCTCTAAGAATAAACACAGTACTTATTCGTATGCTCCTCAAATCAATCACATGAGAGCTTACTCCTATAACCTCAAAGTATCATATTGCTAAATGATTCATTCTCAACCGAATCAAACACTTGTGTCTTAATCCTTTTATACGAGTAACATGGTTACCTTACTCCTCAAGAATACATAAACTTAATCTATGTACCGAATTCTTCAGTGTATCGAAATCATCAAGAACTGAAGGTTCATCTTTCATGGGCGGATCCAAGTAGCAAAAGTACCCGACACAACCTTGTCGAAGTAGCTTAAATGCAGCTATTGCCTTGATAAACCTTCCATTAACAGCGTCATTTAGACCTTTAAATTTGCATATATACTGGCCCCCTGATGCCACCGTCAAAATCTTCGAACTAAAATCGATTATCGTCCCATGACGCGTCAGCCACTTCATACCGAGAAAATTATCGCCTGGAACCATGGCTATCCAGATCGAATTCTCTTCGAATTTCTTACTAATTGCAAATTCGACAGACGATTGGTTCTCAACCAACATATATATTAGAAAGAATATTTACAACAAAGGTTTATAAACCTTTTTGCATATCATAACTTATCCAAAACAAAAGACTGGGTAACACCCAAATCCACAACATACCAACAGAAGTAGTACAAAATACTTTAAGCAAATGGAGCATCAGGTTTATCCGCCTCACGCATCACGTATAGGCGTTAACCTTGGCTTCTTGAAGTCACTGGGGCTTTCCCTTTGTTTCTCGCAGTTGTCTGCATTGAAGGACTAGGGGCTTCCACCGGACTGAACCTGGGTTGGTTGTTCTGATTAACAGATCCCTGCTGTGACTCAGCTCCTTTCTGCCTCCTCTACGGACAAAATAAGTGCAAGTGTCCTTCCTTTCCACAGGCAAAGCACATTTTCTTCTCCTTCGGACACACATTACTCTTGTGCCCGTAGGTACCACAGTTGTAGCACTGGATCAGGCTATTGCCCTGACCCGAACGTTGTGTAGACCCATCCTGAGTCATATTCGTTTTTGCTCGGCCAGATTTGGCAAAATCAGATGGTGGAGCGGGACGTTTAAACCCACTTGCCTTAGGCTGGTTCTCCCCTTGCCCCTGGCTATCACGCTTCTTGGTCGACTCTTCCAGAGTCACCTCTAACTTGTAGGCTGCATCCACGTACTGCTCCAAAGTCGAGCATCCGTGATGCACCATCAGTGGCTTAATATCTGGGCCCATCCACTCATGAAAATACCAGATTTTCTGTGCCTCACTGGATATCTCAAGTCCAGCATACTGTAATAGATGATTGAACTTGGTTGCCAGCTCAGTCACCTTCAATCCATCAGTCTTAGGGTATAGGAACTCCTTGTGTTTCTCCTCCCTCATAGCACGAGAGAAGAAACGGTCTGTCATCTTTGTCTTGAACATCTCCCAGTTCAAAACAGGGCTATCAGCTAAGCCGGTACTCTCCCACCACTCACTAGCATCCTCCTTTAACTGAAGAGAAGCTATATGTACTTTCTCAGCTTCAGTACAATCAATGTTGCGGAATAACCGCTCCATGTGAGAGAACCAATGGATCACCCCGACTGGTTCCCCTTTCCCGTTATAGCTGTCAGGCCTCATGGAATTAATGGTCTTCAGAGCACGACCATAGTTGTCTCGAGTCCTGACTATATTCTCCTGGAATATACGGTTTTCTGGCTCCTAAAATCTGGGAACCAGTGGGGGAATTTGCACACCTTATGCCTGCGGCATACTCGGTTGCAGTATATCAGTCACTGCTTGCATGACCATTCCCCGTATTGCCTCTAATGTTGCAGCATCAAATGCCATTGGAGCGTTGGTCTGCTCTTGACCATTGCCTCTAGGATTATTGTTGAAGACAGACTCACGCTCTCCTGTTGGGTCTGCAACATTCCTCGCATTTGGTCTGGGGTCATTACTCGGCCCAGCACCAGCACGGATAACGCTCCTTGTGTTCATCATCTGTTTACCGATCAAATTCCAAGGATTTTATCCCATTAGTATCATTCTGATATACTTATTGTAATAAAATCAACTTAGAATAGATCAACTTGGTAATTTCTATTGATGGACTCAAACCGAGTTACTAGGTTCTACAACCTTAACTCAAAGTGAGGGAACTGGGAATTCAAGCCTTATTGGGTATGGCGAAACCACCTTGGCTTCTCCCGGGTTCCTCTGAAGAGAACAGAATGCACCCATATCTTACGGGGCAACGAGGAAGGAATTAGTCTTTCTAGATATAAAAGCAAGCTTACTATATCAGACTATATAGAAGACAAGACTATGAACGGTTCAAAATGAAAACACCGTTTTTATTTTTAAACTCAGAGCCTTTTGAAAATACCTTTCAATTGAAAAAGAGTAAATGGTTTTCAAATACCCAATCCGTTTTAAAAACTTTAGCTCTGATACCACAACTGTAACACCCCCCAAATCTTAACCCATTTGGAAAGGTATTACCGCCAGTGATCTCAGTGTTCCTTACCGAGATCACCCAAGGCTTTACCGTTTAAATACAAATCATGAAATACAATGATACAAAATGATAACCTTATTTATATAAAACATGAGTCCCGAGATTACATCCCAATCCCGAATAGGACAAACACAGAGTTTAAATAAATTACAGCGGAAGTCTTAAACAAAGTACAGAGTAAATAAGTTACAGCGGAAGTCTTTTAAATGTATTACAAACAAGGATCTTGACCACAATGGTCATCTCCCAAGGATCTCAACCTGATTAAAAGAAATTATTAAAAACATCCAAAAATAACCGTCGTCTTCATAGTCAATCTAGTCTCCTCATCTTCGCTCTATCTGATGTGCCGAATCGAACGGATGACACCAGCCAACCATGCAGAGAACAATTGCGGTTGGTTAGTCTACTGAATAGACTATGCAAGGGTAAAAAGCAGAGTGGTTCGAATGATCGTAATCGTTTACTATCATTGTCCCTCGAATAATAACCGAAATAACGATACATAACCCGACACTTTCACGGAATAACAACAAGAGAAGATTCTGGAAGACTTAATCTTCACAGAAATCGACCCGAAAAGAGACTCCAAGAGATTGAGTCTTTAAGGAAATATGACAAATCTGGAACGTTTAAAGAATCAGACAATCAGTAATTTAAAAGCTGACTTAGATGTTTCGGTTCACGACCAACCTCATCGCTTACAGCGAATTCAGATTGGAAAGAGAACGTACTCTGATCAAAAGTCGAGACGAGCTTTCCTAGCTGTACTATTTACTTAGCTGCACTACTCGCCAAAGGTATACTAATTATGTGCACTCGAGCACTTTATCTTATTGAATTCAAAAACCCACATGACATTATAAGCTTTTAAACATCCCTCGGGAACTAAATCCCTAAGGCAGAGTTGACTCGGGAACTAAATCCCAAGAGTCGAATCGAGAACTAAATCCCGCGGGAACTATATCCCTCAGGCGGAATCAGGAACTAAATCCTTACAACGGCACTAAAGAAGAATGGTAGGAACTAAATCCTAACCACCAGGTTATCAAGAAACGACTAGCACTCGTACTGAGATACACAGTAGCGTTCCTACGAATACTCGTTCTAACCAAACAGTTACAAACGCAGCAATAACTCATATCAATGCCCTCAAGGCCAGTTACAGATAAAATAGCGTTGTTCTAACAATATACAACCTATAATAATATCTGTATTAATTCACATATATATATAATAGCGTGGTTCTAACAGATATACAACATATTATAACATCATATTTTAGTTTTCCAAAACAGTTAACAAAACCGTTTCCAGATGAACACAATAATCATTCCAAATTAATTACTCAGATAAACAACTGATATTTAATGTAAATATGGAACGGTGAGCAAGAGCGAACCGCCACTTGCCTTAATCCGCAGAGTTGAACGAAACCTAACGACGACGGGATTCCGGGCTCGACACAGGAACAGATCTGGCACACAGATTCCTTCAAATCGACCCATAAGGAAACCCTAAGTTAGATTCGACATAAACTAGTACGGATCTAAGGAAAGACGAAAGAAACCGAAGGGAACGACGCCTCGACGACGACCACCAAAGCCAAAAGCCAAAGAGGCATTCTGGGCTCTGGCGGCGGTCGCCGTGAAGAACTCCGACGACAGAAACGGCGAGAAAACTCACCCAAAACACGAGTGACTCGGCCTCCTTCGACTTGCTTTGGGTTCTGACCTCCAAAGGCAACCAAAAGCTTCTCGAAGGGCTACTGGAACAACACCAAAGGCCACCGGCGATCGCTCCAGAAATCCGGCGAGGGGCACAAACTCCGGCGAGAGGAAGATTTGAGGATTTCAGCTTGATTTGTGCATGAATCTGACCCCAATCCTCTTCCTTTTATAGCCACAGATCATGTGGACACCGCGATGGTCTAAGTGAGACATGGCGAGGCTAAATCGGCGCCTTGTCAGACGTCTCCGGCGACCACATGGTTATGCCCCCGCTAGGAAACGGCGGGCGCCGTAATTCCCTTGGTCGCCGCTTCACAAATTGCACTACGGCGGGCATTTACGGCGGGCGCCGTTTTCTGGTCGTCGCGCCCAGCTAGAAGACGAGGGCACTATAGCCTCGAGCCCTTCGCGGCGGGCTCCGTAATAAATGCGGCGGGCGCCGCCACCGTGGCTTTGCCCCTCTAAGCTTTTGGACGATGACAACTTAAACCGGGATAAAAATAATCGTACACGAATGAGTATTAAAATCCAAAGTACGTCGTCTGTATCTTATTTCACTGAGAAAAAATATCACAGAGATAGAGCACATTACAGAATGTCTCAACCTATCTGAATTAAATCCGACGTACAAAACGGGTACTCGGGAAAATTCTCAAAATTCCCAAAATAACCTTACAAAATTACGGGGTATCACATATGTACTATAGTATTTCATTACATTTCATATAGTTACACTTATATAGTATAGTATTTCATTAAATATAGTATACTTAAACTTATATATTATAGTATTTTATTAAATTTCATATAGTTATACTTATATAGTATATAGTATTTCATTAAATCTAGTATACTTAAACTTATATACTATAGTATTTTATTAAATCTAGTATACTTAGACTTATATACTATAGTATTTATTATATTTCATATAGTTACACTTATATACTATAGTATTTCATGAAATTTCATATAGTTACACTTATATACTATAGTATTTCATTATATATCATATAGTTACACTTATGTACTATTGTAATTCATTATATTTCATATAGTTACACTTATGTACTATAATATTTCATTAAATCTAGTATACTTAGACTTATATACTATAGTATTTCATTATATTTTATATAGTTACACGTATATACTATAGTATTTCATTATATTTCATATAGTTACACGTATATACTATAGTATTTCATTATATTTCATATAGTTACACTTATATACTATAGTATTTCATTAAATCTAGTATACTTAGACTTATATACTATAGTATTTTATTATATTTCATATAGTTACACTTATATACTATAGTATTTCATGAAATTTCATATAGTTACACTTATATACTATAGTATTTCATTATATATCATATAGTTACACTTATGTACTATTGTAATTCATTATATTTCATATAGTTACACTTATGTACTATAGTATTTTATTAAATCTAGTATACTTAAACTTATATATTATAATATTTCATTATATTTCATATAGTTACACGTATATACTATATTATTTCATTATATTTCATATAGTTACACTTATGTACTATAGTATTTAATTACATTTCATATAGTTACACTTATATAGTATAGTATTTCATTAAATCTAGTATACTTAAACTTATATATTATAGTATTTTATTATATTTCATATAGTTACACTTATATAGTATAGTATTTTATTAAATCTAGTATACTTAAACTTATATATTATAGTATTTTATTATATTTCATATAGTTACACTTATATAGTATAGTATTTCATTAAATCTAGTATACTTAAACTTATATATTATAGTATTTTATTATATTTCATATAGTTATACTTATATACTATAGTATTTCATTAAATCCAGTATACTTAGACTTATATACTATAGTATTTCATTAAATCTAGTATACTTAGACTTATATACTATAGTATTTCATTAAACTAGTATACTTAGACTTATATACTATAGTATTTCATTAAATTTCATATAGTTACACTTATGTACTATAATATTTCATTAAATCTAGTATACTTAGACTTATTTACTATAGTACTTCATGAAATTTCATATAGTTACACTTATTTACTATAGTATTTCATTATAATTAAGTATTACGAACTTATTACTTATATACTATAGTTACACATTATGGTTAAGTATTATGAACTTATTACTTATATACTATAGTTATGTATTATAGTTAAGTATTACAAAATATATTAGTTATAAAGTATAGTTATGCATTATAATTAAGTATTACGTACTTATTACTTATATACTATAGTTAAACATTATGGTTAAATATTATAAACTTATTACTTACATATTATATGTCGGGCACCAAATTGATCCTAAAATATTTTTCATTAATCTAGATTAATTAATTTAACCAAGATTAAGACAAAACAAATGAAAAATACCCCAAAAATCGCAAAATGGGCACAGATTCAATTCCGCCGGAATACCTTCTTGACACCTCGTCGAAAAAACTCCAAATTGAATGGAAGTGGTCTTTTTCCGGCGATGTAAAGAGAGGGCTTTGAAAGAGGATCAATTTTCAAGGCTAGTAGTACCAACAATTGCAAGAATAAAGCTTCCATGTGCTCGAATTTCGGTCAAGAACAACCGGTAACGGGATTTAGGGTTCATGAGTTTTAACTTCGAAATTAGATGCATTGGGGCAACGATTGAAGGGGATTTTATAGGCATTTTGAATCTTAGGATACCCTCAACAAGGCCCTATGGTTCATGCCCTCCAATTGAAGAGGATTTGATCCAATTTTGGATTTGTTCAAATCGGCCCCTTGGACGACACGATGACTTTTGGGATAAAATTCTACGATTTTAATCGACATTCAATCCGATTAAATGTGAAATTACGTGTATGATAAGGTCCTCTTAAATGCCCAATAGTTAATGGCTTCAATCGGATCCAAGAAATTTGCCAAATGCTCCATTGAAGCTTATAAAAGCTTACGGATGGGCTGCTCGAAGAAGATATGCGCACGAGTTGAAGGCTTCGTTTTTTGGGCTTTTGGAGGGGCAAACGATGTCCGTTTTGGACGAATTTTATATGTACGGACTCGTATTGAAATTCTCTACACGATTATGGAAAACAAAATGCAATTTTGGGAAAAAAATTTGTACTGTACGCCTAATGTAAGCGTGTGCTTTTAAACTTGCAAAAAAAAAAAAAAAACTACACGCTTAAGCTAAGCGTATGGGCACACGCTTAGCTTAAGCGTGTAAGAACCTTGGGCTGTTTTTTAAAAATACCAACAATACCCCTACACGCTTAAGCTAAGCGTGTAAAACCGGACGCTTAGCTTAAGCGTGTAGTTTCGCGTCCATTTAGACTTATTTTCGCGTGTATTAAGCCACATAAATTTTTTATCGCGCATGATTTTAGCCTTCTCTGGGGTAAAATCCTGGCTCCGCCCCTGGTCCTGTGTGCACACGCATTTTAGTCCGTATGCACACATACATACATTGTTTTGCATGCACACACAAGTTGTTTTGCATGCACACAAGTTGTTTTCATGTGCACATGTAGGTTATTTTTGTTGGTTTTCATACGTATGCACACATGTTATTTCTAGACCTGTACAAGTCCGGGTTCGAGCCGGGTTTTTGGTGTTTTTTTGCCCGGTTAGCTGGGCCGGGCCAAACCCGTCCGGTCCAAACGGGCTGAAATTTTTGTCCATGCTCGTCCGGTTATACGGGCCGGGTTGCCCGGTGGGCCGGCCCAAGCAGTTGGCTGAGAATGGGTTTGGTCGAATCTGCTGAGAATGGGTTTGGCGGTGAAGGAGATCCAAGCAGTTGGTTGGCGCAGATTGAAGTGGGCGGCGACCGACGGGTGAAGGAGATCGAAGCAGCAGGTGGCCGGCGGGTGGAGTCCGGTGAAGAAGTGGCAGCGGTCGGAGGAGAATTGATAGAGGCGAAAATTGAAGCAGCAGATGGAGGCGGCCGACAGTCGAAGTTGGAGGCGGTGAAGGAGAAGATATGGAGGCGGGCGAGTGGAGGTAGGAGGATAATGGAGAATCCAGAGATGATAGAGGAAGAGAGGAGAAATGGAGGAGGAGAGGAGAAATGGAGAATGGAGGAGATTGGAGGCACGACTGCGAGTAGTGGTAAAGAGGAATTAGGAAAATTTAGGGTTAGGTTTTTTTTTTAATATTACTTATATAAACAGTGACGGGTACCGGGCCGGGCTTCTAGGCCCGGTCGGGCCTAGAGTCCTGTCTATGCCCGGCCCGTTACTGTACCGGGCTGGCCCAGTCCGGCCCGACCGGGCCAATATTGCTGTTCAGGTCCGATTTTTTAACCGGGCGGGCAGTCCGGGCCGATTAGGCTAGCCCGGACTTGTACAGGTCTAGTTATTTCGTATGCGCTTTGAGTCATTTTCGCATGCACACATATGTTATTTTCATGTGCACACATGCACATAGTGCATTTCGTATGAACAAACATGTCATTTTCACATGCACACAGTAGTATACTTCGCATGCAAACGGTAGTATACTTCATGTGCACACGTTTTGTTCATTTCATATGAACGCACGCATTTTATGCATGCACACAAAAATGAATTTCACGTGCACACCGTAGTGTATTTGGCATGTACACAACAGTGTATTTGGCATGCATACAAATCTGCACTTCGCGTGCGTGCGAATCCATCTTTTTTGCGAATATTTCGGTCATGCCGAATGTTTGAAAAGCGATTTGGACACTCCATTTGCTTCCTATCCGACGACTCTCATGCATCCTCATTCATCTCCTTCCTTATCATCCTCATCAGATCTCAACCCTATAAAAATTATATATTTATTTGATATGGAAATAATATGTAGATAGTGACTGTTATAAATCTAATATAAAAAAGGACTAATTGAATATAAAATATTAAAGAAATTAACAAAAGACATTATCGAAAGAGAGGCAGAACTCTCCATAACTTTATTAATAGTAAAAATTGGCTAAGTGATTTTGAAACGGTGATAACCACATTCCTAACATCAATACTACTAAAACGATAAAACATAATCAAAATGTTTATCTAATACATGAATATGAAACCTTAAACATAAAATCTCGTAAGATCGTCAAAATTGCTACAAGTTATGAAAACCTTCCTTTTATACTACATTGGTTAGTTGAACTTCGACTGTGGGAGGTGTAGGTGGTACAAAGAGGCAAATATATGATCAATCACTCAAATGGTGTTTCTATAAGCAATAATTATGTGCACGGTTAGTTGAACTTCGATTGTGGGAGGAGTCTAGATTTATAACCACAAAATAGTTAAGATGAACTTCGATTGTGGGAGGAGTCTTGATATTGTTGAATTGTTTTGTTTCCTAATTGTAAAAATATGCATGCTGATTATCGTGAATTATCCATATCAAAAGATTTTTTGTATTGCTATCTTCTGTTTCCTAAAATGCGAGACATGGGTTGATTATATGCCAAAAAATAAGGGTTTAAAAGCTGAAAGTTTAGGAGATTATTGTTTCCTAATATAATGCTAAATTGACTTATTTAGTTTGGGCACAGAAAGCTTAAGGGAACAATCAATCAAATGGAAGAGAAAAAGAAATGTGACTAAGCTCTCTACACAAGGGAATATCAACAATAGGAAATGAGTATTAAGAAAGCATAAGAGGGAAACACTAATTGTTAATCAAGAGGGTATTTATAAATGCTCAAGAAATGGTCAACGTAAACATGAAGGTTGATGAATATAAAAAAAACGGATATTTGTTGCTTTTGATTAACTTGTTTAGTTTTGGAAATATGATAATTTTATATGTAATTATTATATTGGATTTTGAAAATAAGGGTCATTGCAGATCGTGCTTAGAATTCAACTTATGCCTTTATTCTTTAATGTTTAATTATGGAAATAGGATTATATATAAGCTATATGTTTTTAATTGACATGTTTAGTTTCAAAAATATAATAATCTTATATATAATTATTATATTAAATTTTGAAAATAAGATTTTTGCAGTTTGTTATGTGATTGACATGTTTAGTTTAGGAAATAAGATAATCTGATATATATGTATGTATGTATTATACTGAATCGTAAAAAAATGAAAATTTGACAATATGTAATGTGACAGAAAGAATAAGAGCATGCCATGTGGCATAAGGAGGGATGGCTTAATAGAGGATGCCATGTGTTATAGAGAGGTTTGGTTTAGTAGATATATAGTAGATTAGTTGAAGGCCTCGTGTGTCGTCGGACTCCCAACTGAATATTGGTATCAAAGTATGGGGATATTGACTCCCAACTAAATGTTAGGGGGTGTTTGGTAGAAATGGGGTATCAGTTGGGACGATGAATCAGGTTGAAAAGGTATGGGGCTGGGAATGATAGATTTCAATTTTGTGTTTGTTCTGTAATTGGGATGGGAATTTAACTCATAAAGTCTTCTCAATTTCTCAAACTCACTCAACCCTTGAAAAACTGAGAGGTTTGGGAAACCCTTTAAAGGGTTTGGGAAACCCTTTAAAGGGTTGGAGAATGAGTATGATACTAGAGCTGTCCAATCCTGAACCGGCAAACCGGACCGGGTCAAACCCTGAACCGGACCGGATCAGCGGTTCAAGGTCCCGACCGGTTCAGGTTCCGGTTGAAGACATAGTTGAACCGTCGAACCGGCGGTTCATGAACCGGAGGTTCAACCGACGGTTCGAACCGGCAGTTCAGGCGAAATATAAATATTTTTTAAAAAGAAATATCCATTACAATTACCCTAAAATCCAAAACACCCCTAAAACCCTAAACCATAAAGTCCTACATCCTACTATTCCTACTAATCCCTTTAAATCTTAAAAAAGATATAAAGATCATAAACACATTAAAAAGCGTTCAAAAAATTACATATTAAAAAAAACATAAACCATAAACCATACTCTACAAAGTAACAAAACCTTAAAATACAAACCCTTAACCCTAAAACTATGTCTAATGTCTATAAACTCTAACATAAATCATATAATGTTATATAATTACATTACCCTTTAAATCTAAAAAAAGCTACGAAAATCATAAACACATTAAAAAATGTTTAAATAATTAAATATAAAAAATCCTAACCATATAGTTATACAAAACCTTAAAATACAAACCCTTAACCCTAAAACTATAAACCCTAACCTAAATTATATAATGTTACATTACCCTTTAAATCTTAAAAAAGTTACAAAAATCATAAACACATTAAAAAATGTTCAAATAATTAAATATAAAAAAACTAAAATGTTCAAATAATTAAATATAAAAAAACTAACCATAACCCATAAACTATACAAGACCTCAAAACACAAACCCTTAACCCTAAACTATACACCCTAACCTAGAGTCCTAAATCCTACATTACCCTTTAAATCTTAAAAAAGCTACAAAAAACATAAATACATTAAAAACATTTAAATAATTAAAATAAAAATAAAACCTAACCATAAACCATAAACAATACAAAACCTTAAAATACAAACCCTTAACCCTAAACTATAAACCCTAGCCTAGAGTCCTAAAGTCCTAAATCCTACATTACCCTTTAAATCTTAAAAAAGCTACAAAAAACATAAACACATTAAAAACGTTCAAATAATTAAATTTAAAATAAAACTTAACCATAAACCATAAACAATACAAAACTTAAAATACAAACCATTAACCCTAAACTATAAACCCTAACCTAGAGTTCTAAAACCTACATTACCCTTTAAATCTTAAAAAAGCTACAAAAAACATAAACACATTAAAAACGTTCAAATAATTAAATTTAAAATAAAACCTAACCATAAACCATAAACAATACAAAACCTTAAAATACAAACCCTTAACCCTAAACTATAAACCCTAGCCTAGAGTCCTAAATCCTACATTACCCTTTAAATCTTAAAAAAAACTACAAAAAACATAAACACACTAAAAATGTTCAAATAATTAAATTTAAAATAAAATCTAACCATAACCAATAAACATTACAAAACCTTAAAATACAAACCCTTAACCCTAAATTATAAACCCTAACTTAGAGTCCTAAATCCTACATTACCCTTTAAATCTTAAAAAAAACTACAAAAAACATAAACACACTAAAAATGTTCAAATAAATTTAAAATAAAATCTAACCATAACCCATAAACATTACAAAACCTTAAAATACAAACCCTTAACCCTAAACTATAAACCCTAACTTAGAGTCCTAAATCCTACATTACCCTTTAAATCTTAAAAAAGCTACAAAAAACATAAACACATTAAAAACGTTCAAATAATTAAGTTTCAAATAAAACCTAACCATAAACCATAAACAATACCCTTAACCCTAAACTATAAACCCTAACCTAGAGTCATAAATCCTACATTACCCTTTAAATTATTAAATCTTAAAAAAGCTACAAAAATCATAAATACATTAAAAAACATCAAAATAGTTAAATATAAAAAAACCTAACCATAAACTATACAAAACCATAACATACAAACCCTTAATCCTAAACTATAAACCCTAACCTAAATCATATAATATTACAATACCCTTTAATATTTAAATCTTAAAAAAGCTACAAAACCTAGCCCTTTTTTTATTTTTTAAAATTTTTATTTTTTATTTTTTTGAACCGGGTTCCGAACCGGTGTTTTTTTTTTGAACCAGTTCGGAACCGGAACCGGGTTCCGAACCGGCGGGAACCCGACGGGAAACCGGCGAACCTGAACCATACCGGAACCGGACCGCCAGTTCCGGGGGGTAGCCGGTTCAGGTTCCGATTCAAGGTTCCCTTAAACCTTGAACCGGCGGTTCATGAACCGTGGCCACCTCTATATGATACCCAAAATCTTTCAAACAAATAACAAGTATGGTGTTAGAATTCCTCAACCCTCCTCAACCCCAAACCAAATTCTCCATCCCCTCTTACCAAACACCCCCTTAAAACCGTTATAAATACTTCATTTGTCTAAAAAAAGTATTATATTTTTATTTATTAGTTTAATTTTCACTTTCTTAGAAACTACTACTAATAGTTCACGAATAACTCTTAGGGTAAGCGTGTAAAGTAAACGTCAAAATAGTTAAAAAGACAAATATTAATGAACAAAAAATAAAGACTAGAAAGACAACCATTATTAGATAGAGGAAATAATTTAGTAGTATACATGTTACTCGATCTATGGAAAAATACATGGGAATTCCTATTATTAGAGGACGAGTTAAAAATCAAATATTCTCTGACTCTATTTCAAAATTAAAAAAACAACTAGCTAAATTGAAAGCTAACTCACTATCTCAAGCTGGACGTTGTCTCCTAATTCAATCTAATTTGTAATCTCAAACTAATTACCTAATGTAGAGTTTCCTTCTTCCCAAAGGAGTCTGTCAAGAGATAGATAAAATTAATGGGAACTTTTTCTGGAATCATTCAACACCTAATTATCATTCACTTATTGGGTGTGACTCCATTTGTCAACCTAAGTGTAATGGGGGTCTTGATCTCGAACTAGCTTACAATACAAACACTGCTATGCAAATGAAACTTCTTTGGAAATTGGTAACCGGTCCTCAGTTCTTCTGGGTTAGGCTTATCTCTGAAAAGTATTTACGGAACTCTAATATTTTCTCTTACAGAAAGAAGCCTTCAGATTCTTGGCATTTCTCTAGGCTTCTGCAATTAAGAGCAGAGTTCAAACAAGGTTTGTTTAGGCAAATCGGTGACAGTACTCATACTAATTTATGGGAAGACCATTGGATCCCTGACTGCATTCTTTCATAATTTGTAGGAAACCATGACCGTAGGAGCACTGTTTCCCAATACATTACAGCTGATAAAAAATGGGACTTAGGAGCTCTTCTGCATATTCTCCCACCTCACTTAATTCCTAAAATATTGAATATTTTCATACCTACAACTTATATTCCTGATAAACTTATTTGGTACCTTTCAATTGACGGTAGTTTTTATGTCAAGAGTGCTCGTTCATTAACTACGCATACCGTAGCTTCTCCGAGTTTTCCAACTTGGTTTTGGAAATTGAAAATTCCTCCAAAAATAAAAAAAACTTCTTGTGGAAATGTTTAACTGACTCTCTACCTACAACTAGGCCTAAATAGGTATTTCTCCAGGGTTCCATCTCAATGTGTCCTTTGTAATTCCCCATTCGAAGATTCCAACCATTTATTTTTTAATTGCCCATTCACCTTATGTTGTGATACGCTTTACTTTGTAGTGAGTAAATAGGAGCTGTTACTAGGTTATTAGGCATCATTTGTATGGGTTTAGGAGACAATTTAGGATTATGGAGTAGTAGAGAAGAAGTGGTAAAAGAGTTGATTTTAGTGAAGTGTTGAAGGCATTGAGGAGTTGTGAAGAGGAGGCCGCAATTAGGGGCTAAGGAATGCACAAGCCGCGACATAGGAAGAGACCGTCAGAAGCTGAGAAAGGCAAAACCGCTACTAGTTTTGGACCCGCGATCGCAGTTCCTGTAGAATCTGAAGAAGAGCAATGAAGGGTAAGCCGCGGTCATGGCCGCGGTCGCGGTTTTGCAAGTCAAGCCGATGCGGAGGATCTTCGACGCGGATTTCCTTGTTTACTTTATTTTCCTTATTTTCTTTATTTTATAATTTGTTATTTCAGATATTATTATTTTAGAAGATTTACTTAGGGTATAAGTACTTAGTTTCCTTTAGGTTTTATATCATCATTCATTCTAGCATATTTTGAGAACGACGTTTTAGAGTTTTTTTTGGAGTTTTTGCAAGAGCATGAAGAACTAAGTTTCCTTTGCTTAGTCAGACGATTGAAGCCTTCGTTTGATTTGGTTGTGAGATTATAAACTCTTGTTCTATTCCTTTGAAAGTTATTGATTCTCTTGTGCTTCATCCCTTTGAGTTTTACTGATTATACTAGCCTGATCAACTAGTGGTCATTGGTAATATTCTTCTGCTAGAGTTAGACTGTTTCTGGTTGAAATACCTAATTCAAAGTAGCAACTACGATATTCTAGAACTGGTTGGAATAGTTTATTATAGAAGAGAATTGATTGCATGCTAAGTAAAACTGGTTGTTTTATGTGCATGTATCTGCTGAAATTCCTGAACTTACTGCTGTTGTTAAATTGAATATGGATAGTTTCATAGTTATTTGATAGTTAGTATTCTCAGGGTCTGGTTGTCCTGTTAATAACTTACGAAGAGGAATATGAACATTCACTGGTCTAAAGAACTAGAGATAATCAAGGATCAACCAATTAAACTGAAGTGTGGTGTGTGGCTGAGCTATTTCACACCAATTGTTTACAAACTCTTTTTTACTCGTTTTTATTGTTGCTTGTTACAAACCAATCATCAAACCCCCCCCCCCTTTGTTACTATTTGATGTGACCCCGGTCACGACATTACTCGGCACTACGAGTGCCATTGGAGTTACTTTGGTATTGTGACGCTCACATGCCAATTTTGAGACATTCTGAGACACTTTCTATTTTTAGTAGTTTTTCGGTATTTTGCAGTTTTCCTTCTTAGTAGTTTCCATTCTTAGAATGTTTCTAAGTTTGGAGAGTTATCATTTTTAGTATTTACTACTTTTAGACGTTGCCGTTTTTAGCAAGTTTCTATTTTTGGATGTCGGGCCTCTCTTGTGTCAAGAGGGCCGATCCATTTATGTTTTAGGCCCATTAGGGCAAGACCCTTGTTTTGGCTGCTATATAAACTAGCCTAACCCTAATTAATAGATAAGTTGAATTGAGAGTTAAAGCCTAGCGCTGCCGTTGAGCCAAGCTCCCGCCCCCTAGGTCTAGCTCCTTCAACTAAGCCTTCACCGAACCTCCCTAACCGAATCCCTAACCCACGATCGAGCCACCACCGAACCCACATCCCTTGAATACGAACCCCACTCCCAAACGTGGCTCTTGGCCCTAGCCGAGATCCCCTTCGTCGAACCACGCTCGAATCGCGCAGACGCAGCCACTGTAGAGATTTCCGCGCCCGCGGATTTGCCTGCGACAGATCCAGAAGTTCAGCAACGATCCGATTTTCAGTGAGCAAGAGGATTTCGTCCGCCTTCCTACCTAGATCCGCTCTGACTTGTGTTTTGGGAGACCGGAACACATCACTATTGGTATACAATTTCTGCATACAAGAAGAATTATTTCGCTCTCTGTGGGATCGATCCTTACTTACCAACTACATTAGTTAGGTTTTCAAGGTTATTTGTTAGGTATACACGACTAAACGCCTATCACGTTGCCTACATTTATTTCAAATTCTCGTTGGCCACACATACAATCTTAACCTCGACAATGACTTCTACACCAATTTGGAAATCATACATTCCACAAACAGAGATATTATCCCAGTCATTTTCCTTTGGTGGACTGTTTGGAAAGTCATAAATGACAGAATCTTTAGAAAGGTTCCTTCTAATCCTCAGACATCTGTCAACAATGCCTACATCTCTTTCAAGGAATGGACGGTTTCTGATTCTCAATGACCATCCCCCTCCACCAAAAGGATGAAATCAAGAGAGTTTTCCCGATGGCGAAAACCTCCTCCTAATTGTATCAAACTAAACTTTGATGCATCAATTAAAAATAATGGGAGTACACATATCGATTATGTTTTCTGAAATCATTCTGGTGAGGTGGTCTTCTTAGAACATAGGCAAATTCTCTACTCCTCACCTATTAAAGTTGAGGCTTTGACCGCGCTTGAGTGCCTTCGTAGGGCTATTTCGCATCGGTTTACGCGAATAGTTCTTGAAGGAGATAACCTTCCAGTCATTAATTCTATCCGTGGAATTTGGAAAATTCCATGGGAAATTTCTCCTATTATCACAGAAATTAGATCTTTGTTACATGGTTTGAAATTTTTTCAAGTTCATCACTGTTACAGAGAGTCTAACAAAGCTGCTAACTTTTTGGCTTCTTATAACATCTCTTGTACTACTCTTCGTAGAGCTATTTCAGACTTCCTTCTGCCACATCCTGATCTTGATCAGCATCAACGATCTCGACTACAATATCTAGATTCGAGATCTAGTATTTCATTAGCTTGCAAATTCTTTGTAAAAATCATCCGTTGTGATGTTTTAGGTATGCCTTATCTTTTGTAAGGAAACCTTATGTTTGTCTGGTTAAAAAAAAAAAAAATTAGTAGTGATGGTTTTTATAAAAAAAATCCTTAACCATTTTTCCATGATACATTAAAAAAACATTATATGTAGTTGTTTTTTTATTATATAAAATGGAAGTAAATGCTTAATCCTAAAGCGAAATGACAGATACATATTTTTTATACTAATCTGTGTACACATTCCAACAAAGTACTTTCTTGCTAATTAAAGGCAAACGGGATATCAAGAAGCCACATGTCAAACTTTAAACAAAACATATGCAGTGGTAACGTGATGAAGATATTAAAAGCATAAGTAGAAATCTACTTGAATTACATCAATTTCTGCCTACCTCAACATGAAAATAAGTATTTGAAATGAATTTGGCCTCATCAAAGAAATCACTGCACCAAATTAAACAATCACAAATACACCTCTAAAACACACACAAAACCATCGTATTAAGGAATGGCCATGAACTCCCCCAAAGATGTCACGGGGTTGCCAAAGGAATAAAATGATGATTTTTTTTTCAATTTTATAACGTTGACCAAAACCAGAAAGCACAGAGGGAACGACATTGAATACATCAGTTGAAATCATGCTGCAGAAGTGAAGATTCATGGAGTAGCCATGGAAGGAGACGAGAAGAAGATACATAGAAATATGGAGAAAAGAGAAAGAGAGCGGGAAAATCTATTTTGGCTTCTGTGTATGAGAGCTGACAAGAGGTTACAGAAAGGCTTTATAAAAGCCATACACAATGCCACGTAGGCTAACAATTGTAATGAAAATATCTAGTAGAAATATCTCAACACCCCCTCTCAAGATAGAGATGGTTCAACCATTCAAATCTTGGAAAATACAGATTGTAGACGAACTCCAGGAAGAGATTTTGTGAGAAATTCTGCCAGCTGAGAATGAGTGGAAACATGAGTTAAGGAAATCAAGTCTTCAAGAAGCTTATCTCGTGCATAGTGACAATCCAACTCTATATGTCTCGTTCGTTCATGGAAAACTGGATTTCGAGCAATATAGACTGCCGCTTGATTAACACACTTCACAGAAATGGGTGTGATATCTGGCACCTCTAATTCACTCAACAACCGGCTGAGCCAAGCTAATTCTGCACAAACGCGTCTGAGTGATCTGTACTCGGCTTTAGCTGAAGAAAGTGACACACTTTGTTGCTTTTTGGATTCCATGATATCAGATTACCACCAAAGAATACTACATACCCACTGACTGAACGACGAGAGTATGGACAAGTAGCCCAATCAGCATCACAATAAGCCTGAAGTTGTAAAGAAGCAGAATTATTGAGCAAAATTGCCTTAGACTGAGTACCTCTCACATAGGAAAGGACATGAAGAGCTGCATCAAAGTGTGGCTGTCGTGGTGCCTGATTAAATTGGCTAAGAAACCGAACTAAGAAGGCCAAATCGGGTCTTGTATTAACAAGAAAATATAACTTGCCTATCAACTGTCTATAGACAAGAGGATCTGCAAGCAATTGTCCAGTATCTGGCATCAATTTCAGCCTTAAATCTAGAGGACTAGCAGCATTGTGAGAATTGCTAAGAGGGAGGTCATGAAGCAGCTCACTGATGAACTTCCTTTGACTCATTAACAAACCTTGAGAAGTGGGAATGAATTCTATTCCCAAGAAGAAATGAAGGACACCTAGATCCTTAATCTTAAATGCTGCATCCAAATGAGACTTTAAATCTTTGATCTCTGTCAAGTCATTGCCAGTCACAAGAATATCATCCACGTAAACTGCTACAAAGATGATAGAAGACTTATCCTTTTTGTGGAACAAAGAATAGTCATTTAATGACTGAGTGTAACCCCTGGATCTGAGAGCACTGGATAACTTGGCATACCATTGCCTATATGCTTGTTTCAACCCGTATAATGATTTATTCAGCAAACAAACCTTAGAATCACTGTCAACTGATAATCCAGGAGGCAACTTCATATACACCTCTTCATGTAAATCCCCATGTAAGAAGGCATTATTGACATCTAATTGGAAAATGTCCCATTTATTCTTCAAAGCAACTGAAACAAGAGCTCTCACAGTGGTCATTTTAATGACATGAGAAAATGTTTCGTTGTAATCCACCCCCTCTTGTTGAGTGAATCCTCGAACCACCAACCTAGCTTTATATCTATCCACTGTTCCATCAGCCTTTCTCTTCACTTTGTAAACCCATTTACAACTGATAACTTTCTTGCCCACTGGAAGGTCAACAATGTCCCAAGTCTGATTCAAATCAAGAGCAACAAATTTAGCTGTCATGGCCTGTTGCCACACTGCAAACTTACAAGCCTGATCATAAGAGAAGGGCTCAGTTTCTGGATGAGAAGTAGATGGAAAAATGTGATGTGGAAATGTGAGAGTGTGACCACAAAAACAAGCATCTACTTCAACTGAATTGCATACATACTCTGACAAATATGAAGGTGGAGCATGAGATCGAGTGGATCTTCTTGGGACAGAAACTGGTGGACAGGGAGATGTCAATGTAGAAATAGGAGCATGATCACCAGATGGTAAAGGAAAGGTTGGATAAAGAGGAGGAGAAGATGAATTAGGCAGGGAAGAAGCATGATATGGAAAGAGAGTTTCATGGAAAACAACATCTCTGGAAATCAGCACCTGATGTGTATCCATATTGTAAACTTTGTAGGCTTTCTTTCCAAAAGGATAGCCTAGGAAAAGACAAGGCACAACCCTGACCTGAAACTTATCTCTTCCTCCTTTCAGTGTTGATGCAAAACACAAGCATCCAAATACACGCAAGTGTGTATAAGTAGGTTTTCTGTGGTAAAGTACCTCAAATGGTGTCTTGTTCTTGAGCACCCTGGAAGGCAGGCGATTGCTGACATAAGCTGCTGTGAGTATGCTTTCACCCCGGAACTTCAGAGGCAATTTAGAGTGAAACATCATAGCTCTAGCTATCTCCAATAGGTGTCTATGCTTCCTCTCTACGACTCCATTTTGTTGAGGAGTGGCCACACAAGAAGTTTGATGCAAAATACCCTATGAATGCAGAAACTCTGAAGCTTCTCTGCTTGTTCCCAATTCTAGTGCATTGTCACTCCTTAATGTCTGTACTTTTCTGCCAAACTGGGTAGAAACCATGGCAATAAAACTTTTGATCATGTCAAAGGCATTACTCTTGGATGTCAACAAATGCACCCAAGTAGACCTACTATAGTCATCCAAAATAGTGAGGAAATACTTATAGCCATTTAAAGTAGGAGTGTGATAGGGCCCCCAAACGTCTACATGAATGAGTTGGAAAGGACAATTTGTAGTGATGGAGCTTAAAGGAAATGACAATCTGGATTGCCTAGACTTAGCACAAATGTCACAGGGCATAATGTCATTTTTATTTGACAAACTAGCATGAGTAAAAGATAAGGTTTGAAGTTTGTAAAAAGGTAAATGTCTTAGACGCACATGCCACGTCTTAGGATCAACTGAACTATCAACTGAGGCTGCAACTGCTCTATCCCCATCAGACTGTGACTGCTGCTTCAACTCCAACATATACAAATCCTTGAAGGCTCTACCAATCTCCAGTGGAGTCCTCATAAAAGGAGCCTGTAATATACATCTTGTAGGAGTAAATAAAACTTTGCAATTCAAATCCTTGATCAACTTCCCCACTGAAAGCAGATTGCATCTGAACACATGCACAAAAATCACATCTCTGAGCAACAACTCAGGCATAATACAAATTGTTCCCACCGTGTCCACCTTAGCACTATTTCCATTGGGCAAAGTGATCTCAAAAGGTTTGGAAAACAAGGATTTAGTCTCAAATAAGCTCAAATCACAGCACATATGACAACTAGCCCTGCTGTCCAAAATCCAAGAAACTCTATTGAAGAATTTAGAAGCAAAAGTGGTACCTGCAAATCCTGCAAAGTCGTCTGTCTCAGCAGCTGCTCCTTTGTTCAAACCTGATCCCAACAAGCTCAACAACTGCTATATCTGCTTTGTAGTTAACTCTGGTTTGCCCTCTATAGAAGCAGAACCTGCAAATTTCTTATCAATTTCCTTGCCTCTAGTGTCCTGTGTGTTTTTCTTGCTTCTATCCCTATAATTTGCAGGAAAACCATGAATAAAAGTAACATCTATCGATGTTATGATTTGTTTTCTTGCAATTCGTGCAATAGAAAGTCCTTTTCTCTCCATTCCCAGGTTTTAGAGGAGGCTTACTTCCCACTGCATTCATGGATGCAGATTCCTCATTGAAAGAGGATGCACTCTTTGTTTCTCACTGCTTCTCATCCTAGAGAAGTAAAGCATAAGCACGTGTTATAGTTGGAAGAGGATCCATCATCAGAATTGTGCTCTTAACATTGCTATAAGCATCGTTGAGTCCCATGAGAAAATGAACAAGTCGTTCATCGTCCTCAAATTGAATGAACTCCTTGATAGCAGAACAAGTACACGGCGGAAACCGGTGAAGACCTGCTAGTTCATCCCATAGAATCTTCAATTTAGTATAATATCCAAAAATCGAATCGGAACCTTGAACTAAATCATTCAATTCCTTTTTTACTGCATATAATTGAGCTCTGCTTAATTGACCAAAGCGAATCCCTAATTCTTCCCAAATCCCCTTCGCAGTCGAAGTATGAAGCACACTTCTCCTTATCTCCTTACTCAATCCATTTAACAACCAAGCTCGGACCATATCATTGCATCTCTCCTATCGCACATATTTCGGATCATCAATTTTAGGTTCTGTAAGTGATCCTGTAATGAAACATGTCTTGTTCTTCTCCGAAAGTGCAATTCGCATAGAAATTTTCCAATCTCCAAAATTTGTCCCTAAAAAATGTCATGAACAAGTGACAGACCTAGATGATCGCTAGGATGTAAGTAGAGAGGATCGTTGTGATCTCCTCCAGCTTGATTTTCTGTATTCGTCATTCTCTCTCTGGTTTGCAAGAAGAAGGCTACGATCTAGGGCAATGATCAATTGTAAACCTCAGATCTAGAACCTATAGCTCTGATACCATGAAATCATGCTGCGGAAGTGAAGATTCATGGAGTAGCCATGTAAGGAGACGAGAAGAAGATACAGAGAAATATGGAGAAAAGAGAAAGAGAGCGGGAAAATCTGTTTTGGCTTCTGTGTATGAGAGCTGACAAGAGGTTACAGAAAGGCTTTATAAAAGCCATACACAATGCCACGTAGGCTAACAATTTTAATGAAAATATCTAGTAGAAATAACTCAACATCAGTAGAACCATAAAAATTACAGAAGGATGAAGGATCTATCAGTGGCCTCACAGTTTCTTAAAACCCGAAACATAACATAAACCTAAAAATTGAAAATTGATGCACAAAATTGTATGAATAGAACCTCGAATGTTGGTGATTTAGTGAAATTATTTCCATTTAGTGTGGTTGGGATTCATACAACACTATGGAAACTCATTTCGTTATAACACAAGTTCGAGTGTATGGAGTACACGCTTCTGTAAGCGACTTGAGTTTCAGAGGGAAACAAAAAGATATGTTACATGTAAGGGTCAAGTTTCCTTGAAATAGCTTTTTAAAGGCTCAAGTTCCCTTGAAACATCTGAAACGGTTTCTGTAAAGGGAACTAGATATTAGTTCATTTCTTGTGAAGGGAATTGGGCGTCATTTCCCTTCTACGGAACTAGAAGCATGCTTATGGCTGGTTGATCTTCTTAGCACGTGTTTCAAGTGCTTGTAGCTGTTGGTAAAACCAACAATTTAACCGCTATAAACGTCATAACTACCTTGTAACTGATGGTAACTGTTAGTAACCGTTGTGGATCAGTTGGGAATGGTTGATAATCGCTGGAAATAGTTGGTAACTGCTTCCAACTGTCGATGTAACTTCCCTAAACTTCCATAACCATTTTGGAAATGTTCTCCAATGCCTATATAAAAGGTTTTTGGGCTGTGGTGTTGGATAGTTCGAATGATCATTAGGAATATGTTCTCTCTTCATACTTGAACTTGTTTTACGTCTTAGACCCATTATTAAATAAACTTTAAAGTTCAGTTCCTTTCATGAGCCTTATTAGAAATTGGTCGGTTTGTCTTATCTCACTTCAAATTTCGTGAATTGCCTAAGGCTATGTGAAGGGCGAAAATATTGATTTCAAAAAGTGGTTCGCCATGATTCAAACTGATATCAAGATCTTGTTGCCTATGTTTGATCTACCGATGTGCGGTCATCTACATCAACATCCACAAGAGGAACTCAACGCGTCCAGAGAACAGTTCCCTAAATCCGCAAATTCAACATCTCAGATGAACTGACCAAGACAGAGTTCCCAACTCCTACATACGAAATCAATATTTTGAGATCAAGTCATATGGCAACTACACATGAAAAGACAACCAAGTTGATGTTCGAGGATATCAAATGAAGTTGGTCACCTTACCATCAAAGGGAAATTAGAACCCTTGATCTGAAGGAACTTTGATATGATATTATTCATATAATGGTATGCATAATATGACAATGGTTAGATGTAAATCATGCATGATCATTTGATCATAGGATAAGGAACTTATCAATGGAATTGTTATGTAAACATTTCCATGGTTTCTCATGATTATTTAATGGGAAATGATAGGTGTAAACCTGTGTTTTGATAGATTATATATGAGAGTATATTGTATGATCATATAAGGCCAAATTGACAAAAGAATTTCGGATGATTGTCCATTCACAGGGAACTTTGTCCAATGTGACAACGTCTCCCTTAATGTTAATGAATCTATGATCGTGGGAACTAAAACATGATCATGCATTCACCATTT
Organism: Rheum nobile; assembly: GCA_027886185.1. Lineage (NCBI taxonomy): Eukaryota > Viridiplantae > Streptophyta > Magnoliopsida > Caryophyllales > Polygonaceae > Rheum > Rheum nobile. The sequence goes on from WOAB01000546.1 coordinate 50,635, forward strand.
AATTGGGTGAATGAAAGGGGTCATAACATTTGGCTATATAAAATAAACTTATGGCATATGATATCTTAATTATCCTAGATTCGAGGATGATGGAAGATTTTTTATAAAGAAATTCGGACCTTGGAAGGGGGTTCCCTTGAATAGATGTAGTCTTTGGTGGGAAACGGTAATTCCACTGAAGGGAACTATGTATTGAAAGGATCTTTGTTCCTTAATGTATTGTCTGATACATAATACTTGTCATGTGTTGATGGTTGCATCATGAATCGTCTAAAGTATTGCTTTGTTGCTAAATTTGTCCTTTAAGAGTTCCCTTCTTGGGAACTTGTTTTCATTAAAAGGTGTTATACTACATGAATATGTTTATATATATAATAAATTATGATATCTTATAACCATATGATTTATGATCAAAGCTGTGATCATGGATTGATCATGAGGATTCATAGTTAAGTGTGCAAGAGTCCAATGAGACTTAACCAAAGCGTTTAGATATTGAGACCTAGATGATAAACTTCACTAGGGTTGGATTTCATTATTAACACAAATTCTAGGATAAATATTGTATGGATGATTTCCAAGGCATTTTACATGCTGAAGAATGAGGAAAGTTATTTGGAAGGCATTAATTCCATTCAGAGCTAAGTTCCCTACCAGGGAATAAGTTTTGAAGGGAACTGGTCTTTTGAGTCTACTATGCCTTGTGTATAGATTACTCATGGTTAAATCTGAATTACTTACTTCAAGTCTACTGTATTTTGGGTACAGATTACTTAGGTAATGTCTACTAGATATCAGATTACTTATTTTAAGTCTATTACTCCCTTGACATATTTACTTATTAGGTCTACTGGTTCAGGCCCTACTATTTTCACAGATTGGCTATTTGACTCAACTGTATTTATGCAGATTAGTCGGTTTAGACCCTACTATACTTCATGTGTAGATTGGTCTTTCTTCTTTTTATTTGTGCTTTGTATTTAATTTATTTGATGATATCTAATATTTTTCTGACATGTTAATCATGAGGAGCTAGACATGATTGAGGTTTTATAACCAATGTTGTATATCAATAATGATGGGAAATGTACATGAGGTACGTGTTTTTCACACATGACAACATTATAGTTTATTAAAGAGGGTGAATGTGTCCTTTTCACACTTGACAACATGATGGTGTATGAAAGAAAATAAAGTCCTTCAAGTTATGGTGAAATCCGTAGAAAAAATGGAGTATTGCTGCACGAGGGATTCGAACAAAGAATCCATTCCCATACTACACACTCCATAAACCATCTTAGCAACCCTATTTTTCCGTCTTCACATAACTATCATAGTATATACAACATACTTTTCAGACTTTAGTGGGGGTTATAGCCCCCACTGTGCCCAACGTGGGTCCGCCCCTGTTGGGGAGAAAGGGTTTTCTGGACTGACATTGAAACTCCTTGCAAAATAGAAAATATTCAAGTCATTAGCATTATGGAAACAAAAACTGATACTTTCCCTAAAGACCACATTTGGAGGAAAGCGGGTTTTGATAATATTGTTTAGGCCCCGACAAGTGGATTCTCGGGTGGGATCTGTGTCTTGTGGAAATCGTATCAACTCTACAATGAAATCCTGGATTTTTTCTTCCAATTAGTTAGATTCATTGCTTTCACATATAAAATCTTAGATATGAACGAACTATGGTTATTATTTTTGCGTATGCCCCCCTCGTTGCATGGAGAAAAATGAGTTTTGGAATAAACTATCCCAATTCATCTGTCAAACAAATCTTTCGTGCTTATTTATGGGATACTTAAATGAAATACAAAATAGTAATGGAAATCTTGGTGGAGGATCTCCAAATATAACTAGGTTCCAATGATTATTAAACGTTAAAGATGAACTAGATCTTATAGATGTACCTACACAAGGAAATAACTTTACATGGCGAAAGAACAGCACAGAGCAAAATAATATTTATGAAAAATTAGATCGTACCCTAGTTCAGAACCAACTTATCCAATGGTATCCCAAAATTTTCACAAAAATCATGCATTCTCCTCTTCAGATCATTGTCCTATTTCTATTAATCTTGAGAATAACAGACAATTTAATGCCCAACCCTTTAAATTTGAAAAATGTGGCTTAATAGAAAAGATTTTGAAAACATAGTTAAGCAAGCTTGGAGAGTTACTGTGAATGGATCCTAGATGTTTAATTTTGTTAAAAAACAAATGCACTTAAAGTAAATGCAAAAAATGGAATAACCTTTAGGAATATTTTTAGACAACTCAAGGAAACAAAGGACAATCTTACCACTATACAAAACCAATTATTGTCTGACTCTTCTCCGGTAAATATCCAAAAACAGACGGATTTAATAAGAAAAAAGAAAAGCTCCTAGATTTTCATAAAACATAATGGGGCCAAAGAGCAAAACTACACCACATTAAATCTATGGACATAAACTCAAAATACTTCCACCGTATTGCTAATGGCAGGAGGAGTAGGAAAATTATTAATGAAATAAGGGGTAACAATGTCATTATTATTTAAGGGGAAGAATACATTAGGAAAGAAATTCATACAGATTATCAAAGACGATATAAGAAAGAAGATATGAATCTAGCTAACATGGAAAGATATTTAAGATCAATTCAAAAAGAAGATGCAAATAAGGATAAATCAAATCTTATAAAAGCACCCACAAATGATGAGATAAAAAAAAGCAGTTTTTAGCATTGGTAGTGATAAATCCCCGAGTCCGGATGGTATGTCGGCTATTTTGTACCAAAAATATTGGCATATTGTTGGGACTTCGATAACCAAAGCTATTAAAAGTTTCTTCTTCTCCGAAAATATATTAAAACAAATTAATCATACCTTCATAACTCTCATTCCATCTTGTGAAAATCCGAAATCAACAAATGACTCTAGACCTATCAGTCTATGTTCTACCATTTATAAAAAAATCTCTAATAGTATAACAAATCGACTTATAAAGATCTTAACAAAACTCATACATCCATTACAAGGTGCCTTTGGGAAAGATAGAGCTATTCAAGATAACATTCTGATCGCTCATGAAAATTTTCACTCCTTTTGTAGTAAAAAAGGGAAAGAAGGTTGGGTGGCCATCAAACTTGACATGGAAAAAACTTATGATATATATATATATTAGATTGAAACTTTATAACTCTCACACTAAAGAAATTCAATTTTTTGTTCAAAATTTATCGATTGGATTGAAGAATGTATTAAAACAGTTTCCTTTCTAGTCCTTGTTAACAATGGACCCACATATATTTGTAAGCCAGAAAGGGGTCTCCGTCAGGGGGATCCTATGTCACCATTCATCTTCGTATTATGCGCTGAAATCCAAGCTAGAAACCTACAACAAAATTGCAATACCACAAAAAAATCAAATTGGCTTCAAAATAGCAAGGGGGGAATTAGTATTCCCTTCCTTGCTTTTGTTGATGACATCATTATTTTTGTTAAAGAAAATCAATTCTTGCTTAAAAGTTAAAGAAATAATCGAAGAATACAGTGTAACACCCCCCGACTTATGTCGGTAGTGCCACACGCCATTGACCTCAGACGTTAATGTCCAAAGTCACCCCAGGCTTTAATCGGAACAATTAAGCTTAAATAAATACATAAATATTAAATAACGAAAGAATAATCAGCAGAAGACATTTTAAATGAATAAAACTCACCCTTTTCTTAAGATTCCTCTCGTAAAATGAGAAGGACGGTTTTACAACAAAGTATAGTGACAGCGGAAGACTTTTAACATACAGCGGAAGACTCTTTTAAAGTAGTCCTAATTACATGACTATGTATTACATTTATTTCAAATTAAACATACACGTCTTGGAAGTATTACTTCTTAAAACACAAACTTCAACTGCAAGCCTTCTCTTCGACTGGTTACTTCAATCGGCGGGGACCAACCTCTGATGTGCCGTATAGGACGGATGACACCAGCCAACCATGCAAGGAATAAAATTCGGTTGGTTAGTCTAATGAAAGACTATGCAAGGGTGAAGATAGAATGGTTCTAGTGATCGTAACCGTTTACTATCATTGTCCCTCGAATAATAACCGAAGGAACGATACATAACCCGGAACTTACACGGAATGATAGAAGAAGATATGCATCGAAAAGAAGACTCCAACGAAATTGAGTCTTATAGGAAACATATGCAATTGTTTGGGAACGTTAAGTTTTCACACAAGTTTATAAAAACGACCTTGATTATTTGGGCCCACGACCAACCTCACCGCGCAATGCGAATCCAGATTGGAAAGAGGACTTACTCTAACAAGAGTCCGGGCGGGTTCCACGTTGTATTTCTCGCCCGAGGGTATATTAATTATGTGCGCAAAAGCACCTATCTTATTTACTTTCAAAACGTACATTCACGTTAAAGCTTTTAATTCACATGATCTCAATACGAGAGATATCTTTGGGAATGACCCCCGAATTTTGGCACTAGCTAAGTGAACCTACCACTTATATCCGAATAAGGGTACGGTCATGACCAAAAGAGTACTAGGGCAAAATCCTCCTAATACCAGTTATAAAGAAATGACTAGACCTCACAAGGTACATAGCGTTCCTACGAATACTCGTGCTAACTAAGCATGTAAGTTCACACATAAATCCACACCAAATTCCATTACGGTAATATCATATAGAACTATATAATAGCGTTGTTTCTAGAAATATATACAACCTATTATAAATCCATATTTTAACACATCATTTGATCAAATCTGTTCCCAAACACAAAACAACAACTTTATTCCAACTTAATTAAACAATCAAATAATTGATAATCAAGGGAAATATGGAATAATAAGCAAGAGCGAACCGCCATTTGCCTTAGTCTAGACGAACGAAGAGTTCGGGTTCGAGATCCGGGAATTTGAATTTGTGCACGGCTGCTCCCTAAAATTCCCGTTGGAATTTATCACCATTCCGTAGGGTCGGATCCCAATCCGTACAACCGGCCATGGATACAAGCACATTCCAAACCGAAGACACATACAAGATGAGTTGTAAGAACAAAACCCTAAATTAGATACGGTACGAAAAGACGAAACAAAACGAAGGAAAGAGGTCAGTGCCGCGGTCGCGGTTAGCATAGCCGCGATCGCGGCTTGCTGGGCAAAACCATAGCCGTGGCATAAGGGGCCGCGATCGCGGGCCATACCTTGGCCGAGATCACGGGCCTCTGCCCAGCCGCGGTCGCGGTTAATGAAGCCGCGTTTGCGGGACTCCACCCCGATGCGAGCCCAAACCCAACTTTGGAGCCATACCGACGATGACGAGGCTTCAGATCCTTGCTTCTGAACAAATGCGCACTACCACCACTCCCAGAACTGCCGTCGAATTCGGCTTCCGGCGATGACAACTCCGACGACAACCCAAACTTTATCGATAGGAAGAGAGAACTGAGAATGGTGGAGAAGAACGGTGCTACTACCTCATATTTATAGGCTCGGAAATAGAGCTCCACATCAATGCAGAGGAGGCCAACCGCTCCAGCTCCTGCCGCTCGGAGAACCACGTGGGTAATATCGATCGTCGGCGTCTCAGTAAAGACGAGGAAGAAGACGATGCAACAGTGCCGCGACCGCGGTTTCATAACCGCGCCCGCGGTATCATAACTGCGGCCGCGGGCGCAGTTATAAAACCGCGGGCACGGTTTTGCCCAGCAGGCCGCGATCGTGGATATGTAAACCGCGACCGCGGCACTACCTTTTTCCTTCGTGCTTAGTTAACACGAGTTTTCGTAGGAACGCTATGTACCTTATGGGGTCTAGTCGTTTCGTTATAACTTTGTGTTAGGAAGATAAATGCCCTAACGCCTTTGGTCATGACCTACCCCTATCCGAATATAGGTGGTGGTGCACTTAGCTAGTGCCAAAAATTTGGGATTCGTCCCATGTTTTATATCTCATTGTGAAATTGATGTGGATTAAAAGCCTTAACGTGAATGCACGTTTTTGGAAGTAAATAAGATAAGTGCTTTTACACACATAATTAATATACCCTCGGGCGAGAAGTACAACGTGGAACCCGCCCGGACTCTTGTTAGAGTAAGTCTTCTTTCCAATCTGGATTCGCATTGCGCGGTGAGGTTGGTCGTGGACCCAAATAATCAAGGTCGTGTTTATAAACTCGTGTGAAAACTTAACGTTCCCAAACAATTTCATATTTCCCTATAAGACTCAATTCCGTTGGAGTCTTCTTTTCGTTGCATGTCTTTTTCTATCATTCCGTGAAAGTTCCGGGTTATGTATCGTTCCTTCGGTTATTACTCGAGGGACAATGATAGTAAACGGTTACGATCACTAGAACCATTCTGTTTGTACCCTTGCATAGTCTTTCATTAGACTAACCAACCAGATTTTATTCATTGCATGGTTGGCTGGTGTCATCTGTCCTATACGGCACATCAGAGGTTGGTCCCCGACGATTGAAGTAACCAGTCGAAGAGAAGGCTTGCAGTTGAAGTTTGCGTTTTAAGAAGTAATATTTCCAAGGCGTGTAGGTTTAGTTTGAAATAAATGTAATACATAGTCATGTAATTAGGACTACTTTAAAAGAGTCTTCCGCTGTCATTATACTTTGTTGTAAAGCCGTCCTTCTCATTTTACGAGAGGAATCTTAATAACAGGGTTGAGTTTATTCATTTAAAATGTCTTCCGCTGATTATTCTTTCGTTATTTAATATTTATGTATTTATTTAAGCTTAATTGTTCCGATTAAAGCCTGGGGTGACTTTGGACTTTAACGTCTAAGGTCACTGGCGTGTGGCACTACCGACATAAGTCGGGGGTGTTACATATCTGCTAAACCAAACTATATTATGCAAAGCTTCATGTTGCTTGCATCTATCCGTAATGAAATCAATAAGATCAATAGGAACTTTTTCTAGAACAAAGAGGGGAGTTCTACGCCTCTGATTGGATGGGATAAATCTATAAACCTAAAGCACAAGGTGGTTTAGGTATATGCAAAGCTGAAGCTATGAATCAAGCTCTGCAATTGAAGCTTCTATGGAAAATCTTGGCAGAACCAAATAACTTATGGTTCAAAATTATTACAGAAAAATACCTTAAGTCTGATTCGATCTTCGAGTATAAGAAAATAACAAACAACTCCTGTCAATGGGGAAAACTTATGGACCATAAAGAAAAAGATTTTAAGGGCAATTCCTGGCTTATGGAAGATGGACAAAGAATTAAATTTTGGATTGATAACTAGGTTTTACCTACAAGACTATTAGATGAAGTTCAAAATAATAATCTAATAGATCTACACACAACATAGAGCCAATTTATTGAAATAGATAAGATTTGGGACACTTATGACTAAGCAAGCTTCTTCCCCGAAACTTAGTTAACAAGATTTCTCAAATCCCAATTCCTAAGAATATGATACAAGATAGACTCTATTGGCGCAAGAGTAAGAATGATTGGTTCTCTACAAAACTCAACCTTTGAAAATATTACAAGCAACACTATTAACCCAAATATGGATTCGGCCTGGATTTGGAAATTAAACATTGATCCGAAAATCAAGAATTTCATTTGGCAAATCAGCAACAATGGTCTACCAACTAAAGCTCATTTGACTATAAAAGGTGTTCACCTACCTTACAATGCTTATTTTGTGGTAATATGTTTGAGGACTTCGCTCATCCTTTTATCAAATTTCCTCACACTAAAGATATTACTATGACTATGAATCAAAGAATTGGAACTATAATACAAAATATTAATGCGAATAACAAAAAACCAATGGAGTTACTAAACTAAATCTATGAGAAAATGAAGAAAAAGGAATTTGAGGTGCTAGCTACTATTTGGTGTGCATTTGGTTCCTATGAAATAAAAAAATATTCGGTACTGACAACATAGTGCATGTAACAAATATCGTTAAATTTATTATTACACAAAATTGGAGTCATTCTAATAACAATCACCAAAAAAATTCTAAGAGAAACAGTGGTATGAATCAACAACCAAGAAAAACAAGAAACCTGAGATTAACTATGATGGATCCAGTCTCAATAATGGCATGTCCTCTGCTGGATTCATAATTAGAAATGAAAAAGCTGAAGCATTAAAATGGAATTTTTTCTTTTGTGGGCGCAATAGCCGTCTTATGGCGGAGGCTATTGGCCTTCATCAAGGGGTGTTGTGTGCCAAAAATTCTGGTTTTAAAAACATTTCCTTTGAGGGAGATAACCTGTGTATAGTTAATGTTCTCACAAGTTTATAGTCTTGCCCCTGGAAAATCGAAATGGTGATTGTCGGCATTCGTGTTGACTTGCTTTCCTTCACTGAGGTGCATTTTTCTCATGCATTCCGTGAAGTTAATCAAGTGGCTGACAAAATTGTGTGGCTTGCTCTTTCACCTGCTGCTGCGGACCTTTGGTCTGATTCAGAGCTTAAGGCTCTCATCCATAAGGATGCTCTAGAATGGTTTTCTAACAGGGGTTGAGACCAGTCTAATTCTTTCCTTTATAAAAAAATATAGTTCAATTCCTTCTTCTTTGATATTGTAACATAGAGTTCAATATACAGAGAGCTTAAATCAAATATTTTTGTTTCCTAATTGCAAAAATCTGCATGTTAATTGCCGTGAATTGCGCATAGCAAAAGATTCTTTGTATTGTTATCTATTGTTTCCTAAAATGCAAGGCATGGGTTGATTATATGCAAAAAAATAACAGTTTCAAAACCTGAAAGTTTAATAGATTCTTGTTTCCTAATATTCTGCTAAATTGACTTGTTTAGTTTGGGCACATAAAGCTTGAGGGAACAATCAATCAAAGGGAAGAGAAAATGAAAGGTGATTGTGCTCTCTACACAAGAGAATATCAGCAATAGGAAATAAGTATTAACAAAGCAGAAGAGGGAAACCCTTACTGTTAATCAAGGGGGTATTTACATATGCTCAAGAAATGGTCAATGTAAACATGAAGGTTGATGACTATCCAAAAAATGGATGTTTGCTGCTTTTGATTGACTTGTTTAGTTTTGGAAATAGGATAATTAATTTTATATGTAATTATTATATTAAATTTTGGAAAGAAGTGTCATTGCTTTTAATTGGCATGTTTAATTTTAGAATTAGAATAATCTTATATATAATTATTATATTAAATTTTGAAAAAACGATTTTTGTAGATTGTTCTGCGATTGACATTTTTAGTTTAGGAAATAAGATAATCTAATATATGTGTATATATGTATTATACTGAATTGTAAAAAAAACGAACATTTGACAAAATGTCATGTGGCAGAAAGAATATGAGGATGTCATGTGACACAAGAAGGGGGTATGCTTAAGAGGGGAATGTCATGTGGCCTAGAGGGGTTTTGGTTTAGTAGATATATAGTAAATTGATCAACATTGTATTCTATAGTAAAACTTGATGTGGCGAAGACCTACCCACAAGTGTATGGGGTCAGTTGTAGTTGTTCAAGTGTGGTTCCCACGAGGACAATGTAGTACCTTTTGTAACTAATCTGGTAAGCTAAGCCGTAAGAAAGGTTTGTTTGATTAAACTAAGGAATAAGTATTGCAAATGTAAGTAAACTCAAAGGATGAAAAATATCTAGGATTAAGGATCCCCACAATAATGCCTTGGTAAACTTATGTATGTTTATCTTAGGATAGCATGAACTCTCTTGACGGTAAGTTATCAAATATCACTACTAATTCCTTTCAGACAATAGTAGATGTATCTAAACTCCAACTAACAATCGCTGTCGCGCAAAGCTAATTCAATTTAGACCCATTGAGCACTTAGAATCTAGGATAAAACCGGGTTAACATTCACTTTCGTGCTCCGCTAATTCCAGACTAACCTAGGGTTTCTATGATAACTTAGAACTCTGCAAGAACAAACACGTTTATTCAAGTTCAATTCTTAGTAATTCCAACAATAGTAATCTCCTTTCAGACTCATACCATGTCTAATTCATTCATTAGGTTTCTCCTTTCAGACTCAACCTAATAGAATTCTAATTGATAAATTACCAAAAGCAATATGAACCCTAGAATTGAATCAAATAAGAACTCATGCTACCAATTCAGACAAACACAATTTACAAGTCTACCAATTCATTATTGGGATCACCCCAACCCTAGATAAAAGGGGTTTAGCCTAGCATGCTTGAAAAATCAATCAAAAACATTGTAGGAATCAGAAAAATCATTCAATTAGATTAGAAGAAGAGAAATACTTGATCGAATCCAGGAAACAATCTCCGATCTTCAACAATCTTCAAGAGAAATCTCCAAAACACAACTAGGGTTCTATGAATCTCTAAAAAACGATTAGAATAGCATAAGGGGTCTCTAAAAACCGGTCAAAGAAAGTATATATAGTCCCCCAAATAAAGAAAGGTCGGAAGAAACGAAACGTCACAAAAATTACATCGAGCACGGTTAACAGACGTTTGGCACGGTTAAGGGCAAATCGTGCCAAATTACAGCGTGTTTATTCTTCACTTCTGTGCATCAGCACGATTAAGGAGTGTTTGGCACGGTTAAGGCTTAACCGTGCAACACTCCAGAATGCTCCATCTTCATCCCTGCACAGCTGCACGTTTAAGGGATGTTTGGCACGGTTAAGGCTTAACTGTGCCATACACCAGAATGTTCGTCTTTCGTCTCATCTGCCATGTGATCCATCCTTTCCGGCTCCCTTTGCTTGATAGCATCCTAGTGAACTCCAATGCGTATCCAAAGACCAGCAAATCCACCTGAAACATGCAAAAACTTGTGTAGACATCTAAACTCAACAAAACAATGAAACTAACTAGAAAAGATGCAAGAACACAAGAGAACAACCTATTCTAACACCTAAATGCACGTCCTAAATCTATATGAAATGGATGCTATCAAATTCCCCCAAGCTTAACCCTTGCTTGTCCCAAGCAAGTACATGACGATGAGTCCTCAAAATATGCAACAACTGTTTCTATCCAAAAGTCATATGAACAATAACCATGAAAGGCCAAACACACGACAACTTCCATCCTAGCATGCTTCTCAATCAATGACAAGAGTACAATTAACTCCTCCTCTCTAGGCCTCACCAGAACATAAAACAAGTCACTCACACTCAAGTGTTTAGGCATGTGTTTCACTCATATATCAATTCTCATCTTTGAATGCTAAACTACCATAAGCTTGCAACAATGTTCTTAATCTCCACCACTAAAGACCATGCACACAACAAAAATCATGAGGGCTTTTCCAAGGTTGTAATGGGGCCAAGGTATAACATAGGGCATAAGAATATTTAGGCCATGGGGAGCTAAATCTGGGGAAGAGGATCTTACCAAGACAACACCAAGCGAAAATAACCTTTAATTGAATTTCAACCTTCAAACCCATGCAACTTAACCCTTACATATGACATGGTCTCCTTTCTTTTACTTGACTTCTTCTTCTTCTTCTTCTTTGTTTCAATCTTTTTTTTTTCTTTTTCTGCTTTTTTTTTCATTTTTTTTAGAAGTCAAAGAAGAAACATGGAAATGAGACACATTACAAATTTATACACATTTATAACCACCATATATGTAACCTCCCCCAAGCTTGGCTAAAATCCACTCTAGCAATAACAATTCAACTATCCTAATCCCCGGATGGGAATGATGAACTTATAGGCTCGGTATGCTTTTGTGGAGTTTCCAAAGAATAGGCAATAAGGCACAATGGGCTCCAAGCAACGGATACATAAACATGGTAGCCAAGGATGAAAAGGGTTAATAAAAACAATGCCTCAATCCTATTAATGTCATGTGCATAAGTCATGAGTGTGGCCTCAAAGAAGATATTAATGCAAGTTCTAGAGTTAGCACACAAAGAGAGTTCACACACATGAAAAAAAATGAGAGGACTTTTGCAAATGTAGTCCAAAGAAGGCCAACAAGCTCACCAAGACATTTTGTCTAGAGTGTCGGTTCTAACATATCTTAGTCAAAGTCCACATGCTTAGGTCATTGTCATAGGTTTGATCAATCATATCATGCTCATAATGCAATTGTAATATCAACAACCAAAAGATATTAAGAGGATTCATAACTCATGCATTACAAGAAAAACAACCAGAAGGAAACAAGCAAAAAGGGTCAAATCCAACATCCATAATGCAATGCAAGGAAACAAGTTCATAATGATAAAAAGATTCAATTTTTTATTTTTTTTGTAAAGACAACTAAATCTAGGATGAACTAAGATGATCATGCAAGTCTACATGTGGATTGCTCCCCTACGCTAAAACCTACATTGTCCCAATGTAGAAAAATAACAAAAGAAGAGGAAACTCACATCTAGAGTCTTGGGTTGCCTCCCAAGCAGCGCTTCTTTTGGGTCATTAGCTTGACCTCCTACCACTTTCAAGTACTCGGATCGGGAGGGTCGGTGGTACCCTGGTTGATCGGATCAGGCGTGACAACATGCTTCAATCGACGACTCTGTACCTTAAACTTTCCAGAGTTCTTATGCCATAACTCAATTGTCCCACCTTTTAGAACTCGAGTGACCCTATACGGTCCTGACCATCTTGTCCCTTTAGAGCTTGGAAACATGTTGGATTTTTCATGGGATAACAACACCATATTTCCACTCTTGAACTCAACCTTTGTCTTGGCCTCCTTCCTTTTCGCTGGTGTTTGCCTTTTCTTTGCACTGGCATTCTCATAAGCATCCAAGTCCAGATTTCCCAAACACTCATCAAGCAAACCAGCTATGTCCGATAAGATCTCATCTTGCCCAGGATCAACCTCAATCTTACAACAGGTACCTGTGATAGGAACTAGTGGAGTGTCTTTGTATATCTCAAGAAAGTAGTCCTTGAAGTATTTATACTCAATCTTCTCTTCCCCTATTGTGAATGAAAGCTTCCCATCCTTGACATCAATATTAGCCCCAACAATGGCTAAAAATGGTCTCCCAAGAATGATGGGAGTCTTATCACTAACCTCCATGTCAAGTATCACAAAATCTCCCGGTATGAAAAACTTTCCCACTTTCCCAGGAACATTTTCTATTATGCCCACAGGATGAGTAACAAAACTATCAGCCATAATGAGACGCATCTTGGATGGAACAGGCTCATCCACTTTCAGTTCTTTGCAGATTGACAAGGGCATAACATTGACACTAGACCCGAGATCACAAAGACAATTATAAGTCAGATTGCCAAAATATGCAGGGATAAAGAATTCACCCGGATCTTGTAGTTTCTTTGGCATCTTCTCAACATAATCCATTGTCAGGGCCACAGTCTCATAGTCCTCCAGCCTTCTCTTCTTGATCAGAATCTCTTTCAGGAACTTAGCATACGTAGGCATTTGAGTAAGGAGATCTGCGAAAGGTATGTCAACATACAGCTTCTTCATCATCTCCTTAAACTTCACAAATTGGTGCTCTAGCTATATTTGAATCCTTCTCTGAGGAAAAGGCAGAGGTGGCTTGTATGGCGGGGGAGCAACATACTTGGGTTCTTCTTCTTGTGGCTTCTCCAGAGGCTCCTTTATCGCTTCTTTTTCTCTTGGACTGTTCTCTTCCAACTGTTTTTCTCCACTCAGAGAGACAGCCCTGCAATGCTCCCTAGGGTTGACTTCAGGTTGACCAGGAAGTTGACCAGCAGGCCTAGGAACATTCATAGCAATTTGGGCCAACTGACTCTCCAATTGGTCCATCCTCTTAGACAAGCTCTCAAAGTTTTTTAGCCTTCTTGGATAGGGCTTCCAACTGAGAAGCCATGATCCCTTGATTTTTAGCCATTTCCCTCAACACAGACTGAAGTGCGGAATTATCAAAGGTCTGAGCGGGTGCTTGCGGTTGAGAGAGTCCCGGTTGGAACCCTGGAGGTGGTCTTTGCTGAGCATCGTCATTCTTGTAGGAGAAGTTTGGATGATTCCTCCACCCATGATTATAGGTATTGGAATACGGATCATTCCTAGGGCCCCGATTGAAGTTGTTCATGTAGTTTGCCTCACCTTGGGTGTCACCTTGAGTAGCAAAAAGTTGACATGATGAAATAGTATGATCACCCTCTCCACAAAACTGACAAGCTACACCAGATGCAGCCTGACTGGATGACCCTGCACCCTGCCCTTGAGACTTCTGAACTAACAAATTCAGCCTCTTGATCTCTTGTGCCATAGCATCCATTTGAGCTTGTCGATGTGTTTCAGAATGAACCTCATACATCCCTGCTGGTTTCTTTGAAGTTGAGCGAGTATCACTGTAATAATGAGAGTGTTGAGCAGTGCTCTCGATCTTCTCCCAGGCTTCATCAACTTCCATTGCCATAATTCTACCACCAGCTAAAGCATCAATAATCAGTCGAGTTGAACTATCAACAGCGTTGTAGAAGACATGTAGCAAGGTCCATTTCTCTTGCCCGTGATGAGGGCACAACATCAATAACTCCTTAAATCTCTCCCATCCTTCATAAAGAGACTCGTCATCTTTCATCTTGAAAGCAAGAATTTGATTCCTCATCTCAGCTGTCTTCTTAGGTGGGAAGTACTTGGTGAGAAATGCCTTGACCAACTCATCCCAAGTGGTAATAGAGCCTTGAGGTAAGGCCTTGAACCAAGCTTTGGCCCTATCTCGTAGAGAGAATGAGAAAGCACGCAGGAAAAGTGCATCTTGAGAAACATCATGAATCTTCATTGTATCCATCAGCTCAATAAAAGTAGCCAAGTGCTGGTGTGGGTTTTCAGAAGGGAGACCTCCAAATTGATTCTGCTGAACCATGTTGATTAGGGAGGGTTTCAACTCGAAGTTACGGGCTGCCACCGGAGGTCGGACCACACCAGAAATAGGACCAAGGTGATTTGGCATCACATAATCACCAAGAGTCATACGTGGCTGCTCTTCATCACCCAACAAGCCACCGTTCCCTCTACCAGCCATATCTTGCACTCTAATTTCACGTTGTTGCCTTCTTCTTAGGAGAAAAGTACGCTCAGGTTCGGGATCAAAGTCATTGAGATTATTAGCGCTCAGGACTCTCCGCATCAGAAGAAAACAAACCTGAAACCAAAGTCAAAAGGAAAAGAATCAAAACACACAAAAGACCTAGTCGAACCAGTTGTAGGGAATACAACCGATACTAGCAATAGTCCCCGGCAACGGCGCCAAAAACTTGATGTGGCGAAAACCTACCCACAAGTGTATGAGGTCAGTTGTAGCTGTTCAAGTGTCGTTCCCACGAGGACAATGTATTACCTTTTGTAACTAAACTGGTAAGCTAAGCCGTAAGAAAGGTTTGTTTGATTAAACTAAGGAATAAGTATTGCAAATGTAAGTAAACTCAAAGGATGAAAAATATCTAGGATTAAGGATCCCCATAATAATGCTTTGGTAAACTTATGTATGTTTATCTTAGGATAGCATGAACTCTCTTGACGGTAAGTTATCAAATATCACTACTAATTCCTTTCAGACAATAGTAGATGTATCTAAACTCCAACTAACAATCGCTGTCGCGCAAAGCTAATTAAATTTAGACCCATTGAGCACTTAGAATCTAGGATAAAACCGGGTTAACATTCACTTTCGTGCTCCGCTAATTCCAGACTAACCTAGGGTTTCTATGATAACTTAGAACTCTGCAAGAACAAACACGTTTATTCAGGTTCAATTCTTAGTAATTCTAACAATAGTAATCTCCTTTCAGACTCATACCATGCCTAATTCATTCATTAGGTTTCTCCTTTCAGACTCAACCTAATAGAATTCTAATTGATAAATTACCAAAAGCAATATGAACCCTAGAATTGAATCAAATAAGAACTCATGCTACCAATTCAGACAAACACAATTTATAAGTCTACCAATTCATTATTGGGATCACCCCAACCCTAGATAAAAGGGGTTTAGCCTAGCATGCTTGGAAAATCAATCAAAAACATTGTAGGAATCAGAAAAATCATTCAATTAGATTAGAAGAAGAGAAATACTTGATCGAATCCAGGAAACAATCTCCGATCTTCAACAATCTTCAAGATAAATCTCCAAAACACAACTAGGGTTCTATGAATCTCTAAAAAACTATTAGAATAGCATAAGGGGTCTCTAAAAACCGGTCAAAGAAAGTATATATAGTCCCCCAAATAAAGAAAGGTCGGAAGAAATGAAACGTCACAAAAATTACATCGAGCACGGTTAACAGACGTTTGGCACGGTTAAGGGCAAACCGTGCCAAATTACAACGTGTTTATTCTTCACTTCTGCGCATCAGCACGGTTAAGGAGTGTTTGGCACGGTTAAGGCTTAACCGTGCAACACTCCAGAATGCTCCATCTTCATCCCTGCACAGCTGCATGTTTAAGGGATGTTTGGCACGGTTAAGGCTTAACCGTGCCATACACCAGAATGTTCGTCTTCCATCTCATCTGCCATGTGATCCATCCTTTCCGGCTCCCTTTGCTTGATAGCATCCTAGTGAACTCCAATGCGTATCCAAAGACCAACAAATCCACCTGAAACATGCAAAAACTTGTGTAGACATCTAAACTCAACAAAATAATGAAACTAACTAGAAAAGATGCAAGAACACAAGAGAACAACCTATTCTAACACCTAAATGCACGTCCTAAATCTATATGAAATGGATGCTATCAAATTCCCCCAAGCTTAACCCTTGCTTGTCCCAAGCAAGTACATGACGATGAGTCCTCAAAATATGCAACAACTGTTTCTATCCAAAAGTCATATGAACAATAACCATGAAAGGCCAAACACACGACAACTTCCATCCTAGCATGCTTCTCAATCACTGACAAGAGTACAATCAACTCCTCCTCTCTAGGCCTCACCAGAACATAAAACAAGTCACTTACACTCAAGTGTTTAGGCATGTGTTTCACTCATATATCAATTCTCATCTTTGAATGCTAAACTACCATAAGCTTGCAATAATGTTCTTAATCTCCACCACTAAAGACCATGCACACAACAAAAATCATGAGGGCTTTTCCAAGGTTGTAATGGGGCCAAGGTATAACATAGGGCATAGGAATATTTAGGCCATGGGGAGCTAAATCCGGGGAAGAGGATCTTACCAAGACAACACCAAGCGAAAATAACCTTTAATTGAATTTCAACCTTCAAACCCATGCAACTTAACCCTTACATATGACATGGTCTCCTTTCTTTTACTTGACTTCTTCTTCTTCTTCTTCTTCTTCTTCTTCTTCTTCTTCTTCTTCTTCTTCTTCTTCTTCTTCTTCTTCTTCTTCTTCTTCTTCTTCTTCTTCTTCTTCTTCTTCTTCTTCTTCTTCTTCTTCTTCTTCTTCTTCTTCTTCTTCTTCTTCTTCTTCTTTGTTTCAATCTTTCTTTCTTTTTTTCTTTTTCTGCTTTTTTTTAGAAGTCAAAGAAGAAACATGGAAAGGAGACACATTACAAATTTATACACATTTCTAACCACCATATATGTAACCTCCCCCAAGCTTGGCTAAAATCCACTCTAGCAATAACAATTCAACTATCCTAATCCCCGGATGGGAAGGATGAACTTATAGGCTCGGTATGCTTTTGTGGAGTTTCCAAAGAATAGGCAATAAGGCACAATGGGCTCCAAGCAAAGGATACATGAACAGGGTAGCCAAGGATGAAAAGGGTTAATAAAAACAATGCCTCAATCCTATTAATGTCATGTGCATAAGTCATGAGTGTGGCCTCAAAGAAGATATTAATGCAAGTTCTAGAGTTAGCACACAAAGAGAGTTCACACACATGAAAAAAAATGAGAGGACTTTTGCAAATGTAGTCCAAAGAAGGCCAACAAGCTCACCAGGACATTTTGTCTAGAGTGTCGGTTCTAACATATCTTAGTCAAAGTCCACATGCTTAGGTCATTGTCATAGGTTTGATCAATCATATCATGCTCATAATGCAATTGCAATATCAACAACCAAAACATATTAAGAGGATTCATAACTCATGCATTACAAGAAAAACAACCAGAAGGAAACAAGCAAAAATGGTCAAATCCAACATCCATAATGCAATGCAAGGAAACAAGTTCATAATGATAAAAAGATTCAAATTTTTTTTTTTTGTAAAGACAACAAAATCTAGGATGAACTAAGATGATCATGCAAGTCTACATGTGGATTGCTCCCCCAAGCTAAAACCTACATTGTCCCAATGTAGAAAAATAACAAAAGAAGAGGAAACTCACATTTAGAGTCTTGGGTTGCCTCCCAAGCAGCGCTTATTTTGGGTCATTAGCTTGACCTCCTACCACTTTCAAGTACTCGGATCGGGAGGGTCGGTGGTACCCTAGTTGATCGGATCAGGCGTGACAACATGCTTCAATCGACGACTCTGCACCTTAAACTTTCCAGAGTTCTTATGCCATAACTCAATTGTCCCACCTTTTAGAACTCGAGTGACCCTATATGGTCCTGACCATCTTGTCCCTTCAGAGCTTGGAAACATGTTGGATTTTTCATGGGATAACAACACCATATTTCCACTCTTGAACTCAACCTTTGTCTTGGCCTCCTTCCTTTTCGCTGGTGTTTGCCTTTTCTTTGCACTGGCATTCTCATAAGCATCCAAGTCCAGATTTCCCAAACACTCATCAAGCAAACCAGCTATGTCCGATAAGATCTCATCTTGCCCAGGATCAACCTCAATCTTACAGCAGGTACCTGTGATAGGAACTGGTGGAGTGTCTTTGTATATCTCAAGAAAGTAGTCCTTGAAGTATTTATACTCAATCTTCTCTTCCCCTATTGTGAATGAAAGCTTCCCATCCTTGACATCAATATTAGCCCCAGCAATGGCTAAAAATGGTCTCCCAAGAATGATGGGAGTCTTATCACTAACCTCCATGTCAAGTATCACAAAATCTCCCGGTATGAAAAACTTTCCCACTTTCACAGAAACATTTTCTATTATGCCCACAGGATGAGTAACAGAACTATCAGCCATAATGAGACGCATCTTGGATGGAACAGGCTCATCCACTTTCAGTTCTTTGCAGATTGACAAGGGCATAACATTGACACTAGACCCGAGATCACAAAGACAATTATTAGTCAGATTGCCAAAATATGCAGGGATAAAGAATTCACCCGGATCTTGTAGTTTCTTTGGCATCTTCTCAACATAATCCATTGTCAGGGCCACAGTCTCATAGTCCTCCAGCCTTCTCTTCTTGATCAGAATCTCTTTCAGGAACTTAGCATACGTAGGCATTTGAGTAAGGAGATCTGCGAAAGGTATGTCAACATACAGCTTCTTTATCATCTCCTTAAACTTCACAAATTGGTGCTCTAGCTGTATCTGAATCCTTCTCTGAGGAAAAGGCAGAGGTGGCTTGTATGGCGGGGGAGCAACATACTTGGGTTCTTCTTCTTGTGGCTTCTCCACATGCTCCTTTATCGCTTCTTTTTCTCTTGGACTATTCTCTTCCAACTGTTTTTCTTCACTCAGAGAGACAGCCCTACAATGCTCCCTAGGGTTGACTTCAGGTTGACCAGGAAGTTGACCAGCAGGCCTAGGAACATTCATAGCAATTTGGGCCAACTGACTCTCCAATTGGTCCATCCTCTTAGGCAAGCTCTCAAAGTTTTTCAGCCTTCTTGGATAGGGCTTCCAACTGAGAAGCCATGATCCCTTGATTTTTAGCCATTTCCCTCAACACAGACTGAAGTGCGGAATTATCAAAGGTCTGAGCGGGTGCTTGCGGTTGAGAGAGTCCCGGTTGGAACCCTGGAGGTGGTCTTTGCTGAGCATCGTCATTCTTGTAGGAGAAGTTTCGATGATTCCTCCACCCATGATTATAGGTATTGGAATACGGATCATTCCTAGGGCCCCGATTGAAGTTGTTCATGTAGTTTGCCTCACCTTGGGTGTCACCTTGAGCAGCAAAAAGTTGACATGATGAAATAGTATGATCACCCTCTCCACAAAACTGACAAGCTACACCAGATGCAGCCTGACTGGATGACCCTGCACCCTGCCCTTGAGACTTCTGAACTAACAAATTCAGCCTCTTGATCTCTTGTGCCATAGCATCCATTTGAGCTTTTCGATGTGTTTCAGAATGAACCTCATACATCCCTGCTGGTTTCTTTGAAGTTGAGCGAGTATCACTGTAATAATGAGAGTGTTGAGCAGTGTTCTCGATCTTCTCCCAGGCTTCATCAACTTCCATTGCCATAATTCTACCACCAGCTAAAGCATCAATAATCAGTCGAGTTGAACTATCAACAGCGTTGTAGAAGACATGTAGCAAGGTCCATTTCTCTTGCCCGTGATGAGGGCACAACATCAATAACTCCTTAAATCTCTCCCATCCTTCATAAAGAGACTCGTCATCTTTCATCATGAAAGCAAGAATTTGATTCCTCATCTCAGCTGTCTTCTTAGGTGGGAAGTACTTGGTGAGAAATGCCTTGGCCAACTCATCCCAAGTGATAATAGAGCCTTGAGGTAAGGCCTTGAACCAAGCTTTGGCCCTATCTCGTAGAGAGAATGAGAAAGCACGCAGGAAAAGTGCATCTTGAGAAACATCATGAATCTTCATTGTATCCATCAGCTCAATAAAAGTAGCCAAGTGCTGGTGTGGGTTTTCAGAAGGGAGACCTCCAAATTGATTCTGCTGAACCATGTTGATTAGGGAGGGTTTCAGCTCGAAGTTACGGGCTGCCACCGGAGGTCGGACCACACCAGAAATAGGACCAAGGTGATTTGGCATCACATAATCACCAAGAGTCATATGTGGCTGCTCTTCATCACCCAACAAGCCACCGTTCCCTCTACCAGCCATATCTTGCACTCTAATTTCACGTTGTTGCCTTCTTCTTAGGAGAAAAGTACGCTCAGGTTCGGGATCAAAGTCATTGAGATTATTAGCGCTCAGGACTCTCCGCATCAGAAGAAAACAAACCTGAAACCAAAGTCAAAAGGAAAAGAATCAAAACACACAAAAGACCTAGTCGAACCAGTTATAGGGAATACAACCGATACTAGCAATAGTCCCCGGCAACGGCGCCAAAAACTTGATGTGGCGAAAACCTACCCACAAGTGTATGAGGTCAGTTGTAGCTGTTCAAGTGTCGTTCCCACGAGGACAATGTAGTACCTTTTGTAACTAAACTGGTAAGCTAAGCCGTAAGAAAGGTTTGTTTGATTAAACTAAGGAATAAGTATTGCAAATGTAAGTAAACTCAAAGGATGAAAAATATCTAGGATTAAGGATCCCCACAATAATGCTTTGGTAAACTTATGTATCTTTATCTTAGGATAGCACGAACTCTCTTGACGGTAAGTTATCAAATATCACTACTAATTCCTTTCAGACAATAGTATATGTATCTAAACTCCAACTAACAATCGCTGTCGCGCAAAGCTAATTAAATTTAGACCCATTGAGCACTTAGAATCTAGGATAAAACCGGGTTAACATTCACTTTCGTGCTCCTCTAATTCCAGACTAACCTAGGGTTTCTATGATAACTTAGAACTCTGCAAGAACAAACACGTTTATTCAGGTTCAATTCTTAGTAATTCCAACAATAGTAATCTCCTTTCAGACTCATACCATGTCTAATTCATTCATTAGGTTTCTCCTTTCAGACTCAACCTAATAGAATTCTAATTGATAAATTACCAAAAGCAATATGAACCCTAGAATTGAATCAAATAAGAACTCATGCTACCAATTCAGACAAACACAATTTACAAGTCTACCAATTCATTATTGGGATCACCCCAATCCTAGATAAAAGGGGTTTAGCCTAGCATGCTTGGAAAATCAATCAAAAACATTGTAGGAATCAGAAAAATCATTCAATTAGATTAGAAGAAGAGAAATACTTGATCGAATCCAGGAAACAATCTCCGATCTTCAACAATCTTCAAGAGAAATATCCAAAACACAACTAGGGTTCTATGAATCTCTAAAAAACGATTAGAATAGCATAAGGGGTCTCTAAAAACCGGTCAAAGAAAGTATATATAGTCCCCCAAATAAATAAAGGTCGGAAGAAACGAAACGTCATAAAAATTACATCGAGCACGGTTAACAGACGTTTGGCACGGTTAAGGGCAAACCGTGCCAAATTACAGCGTGTTTATTCTTCACTTCTACGCATCAGCACGGTTAAGGAGTGTTTGGCACGGTTAAGGCTTAACCATGCAACACTCCAGAATGCTCCATCTTCATCCCTGCACAGCTGCACGTTTAAGGGATGTTTGGCACGGTTAAGGCTTAACCGTGCCATACACCAGAATGTTCGTCTTCCGTCTCATCTGCCATGTGATCCATCCTTTCCGACTCCCTTTGCTTGATAGCATCCTAGTGAACTCCAATGCGTATCCAAAGACCAGCAAATCCACCTGAAACATGCAAAAACTTGTGTAGACATCTAAACTCAACAAAACAATGAAACTAACTAGAAAAGATGCAAGAACACAAGAGAACAACCTATTCTAACACCTAAATGCACGTCCTAAATCTATATGAAATGGATGCTATCAAATTCCCCCAAGCTTAACCCTTGCTTGTCCCAAGCAAGTACATGACGATGAGTCCTCAAAATATGCAACAACTGTTTCTATCCAAAAGTCATATGAACAATAACCATGAAAGGCCAAACACACGACAACTTCCATCCTAGCATGCTTCTCAATCAATGACAAGAGTACAATCAACTCCTCCTCTCTAGGCCTCACCAGAACATAAAACAAGTCACTTACACTCAAGTGTTTAGGCATGTGTTTCACTCATATATCAATTCTCATCTTTGAATGCTAAACTACCATAAGCTTGCAACAGTGTTCTTAATCTCCACCACTAAAGACCATGCACACAACAAAAATCATGAGGGCTTTTCCAAGGTTGTAATGGGACCAAGGTATAACATAGAGCATAGGAATATTTAGGCCATGGGGAGCTAAATCCGGGGAAGAGGATCTTACCAAGACAACACCAAGCGAAAATAACCTTTAATTGAATTTCAACCTTCAAACCCATGCAACTTCTATCGGAGGCCAGCTGCCCAGCGTTTCCTATGGAGAGATGGTGCACATCTTGTTGTCAAGGAAGAGACATTAGCCCCACTTTGTATTTGGCAACGATGGTGGCCCTACAGTCGACAGCTGGAGAAGAGATACATCAGGGCCCAACCACGATGACATCTCGGCCCATTTTTGAAGGCCATGCAACCCCGTCCCCCTGTCTGACCACTACTTCACCAGAGTGGTTCATCTTGGTTGTGTGGTAGGAGTTGATAGAGTTGAAGGCCGTGCAGCCCCGCATTGTTTGATTACCACTACTCACCAAGTGGTCACCTTATGGTTGCACGGTATAAGACGATTATGGAGTAATTAAGATGCACGCTCAACACTTGGATATGCGCTTTTATGACTACACCGCCAGCAACAAGGAAGTGTCCAAGCCAACTCGGCAACGTTGTGAGTTATTTTTTGCTTTTCCCTGTGCTTTATTCTTTTGTCTTTCATTACATTGAGGACAATGCAATGTTTAAGCATGGGGTAGGGTTTTATACTTGCTACGTTGTTGAGGAGAAAAAAAAAAGAAAAAATGAAAAGAGCCAAAAATTTGAAAAAAGGCGTACATTAAAAATCCTGGGATAGGTCGAAAACCCGAAAGGGCGGCCTAGGCAATAAGCAGATGGCTTGGACCGACATTAGGCTGGGGTAATATGTGGTCAATGAGTGACGTGAGCTTATGTGAGCACATCTATTGGAAAATGAAATGAGTGGCTTGGTGAAAACCCAAAAGGGCGCCTTGGCAAAATGAGCGAAAAGAAGAAGAGTGATTTTAGGATTTCTCACTATTCTTGGCGAGGCATCATAAGAAGAGGAGTCAAAGAAGGATTGTCGGGTAGGTCACTCTGGAAGACATAAGGAGCAATAGATGGAGGCTAGGATTAGAGGTTACTCACACTTTTGGATGTCCGGGTTAGCTTGGGGGAAGTACTCTGCTTGCCCCTTAAGCTTGTTGAGTTGTGGATGTGTTGTGAATGAGGTTGGTGCCAGGAGCTTGGCATGGGTTAGGTGACTCTTAGTTGGAGGATACGCTTCCTGAGACCTTGGATGCTACATTGGAGGAGTAGACTCTTTATTAGTTTACTCGAGGACGAGCAAAGGTCTAAGCATGGGGTGGTTTGATAAGCACTTCTTTGTAGGGCTTAACTAAGAGTCATTAGAGGGTTTATTGGTGCCATTCGGATAGATTTAGACACATTCATGTGCATGGCATTTGGGGGCGATGTTGGTGTATTTGGAGGTGTTTGAGCGGTTTTGGAGATCATATGAGACGCCAAGGGAGTGCAATGAAGAGTAGAAGAACGGTAGGCTGAATTCAATTGGTTCGTTCTCTCTACTCAGATGTCCAAATGGAGTGATTCCAATTCTAGGAGTTAGATCTTGAACTCTACTGCAAGTCCTCAAAATATGAGCGCAATCCGAGTTGGGAATCAAAAGTTATGGTGTTTCTACGGAAGTGTCGCAGGAGCTGAACCGAAGAACAGCGACGGCGCCCGCCGTTTAAATGCGGCGCCAGCCGTAATTACGGCGCCCGCCGTGAAGGTTGCAGTGGCCGCCGTGAATGTCTGAAGGCCGCCGAGTCACTTTTTCCTTATATGTTTTAATTGAATTATTTTATTACGTTTTTAGTTATTTCGTTTTAGGTTAACTTAGCTTTATTTTTCCTTTAGTATTTAAGGGTTGAGAAAATGCTTGTTTGCCTATCTTCTAATCTCTCTCGAACCCTAATTCTACTTCTCCTTTCTACGTTCTATGTTATGAAGAACTAAGCCTCCCTTGGCTTAATCAGACGCTGAAGCTTTCGTTTTGATTCAGTTGTGAGATTCTCGTTCTTAATCTATTGCATGGTTTTTATCTCTTCTCTTGCTTAAGTTGCTTATGATTGATATTGATAATCTCTAGTCTGATCATCTAGGGTTTATTGTTATTGGTCTATTGCTAGATCTAGATTGTTACTGGTTGAGCATATCTATTTTAGAGTAGCAACTGCATCGTACTAGTATCTGGTTGTGCTAGTCTTATGCAGAAGAGAATTGATTTACATTCTAGGATAAAAGCTGGTTGTTTTATGTTAGAATTATATCCAACTATATTCATATCCGTAAAGCTGCTGTTAAACTGAATCTTGATAGTTTCAGGGTTGTTTAATTAGTTAGTGCTAATAGTATCTGGTTGTGCTATTAGTTATATCTGAAAAGGAATTGGAATCACCATTGCATGAGATTTTGAATGAGTATCTATGATCAACTTGTCATACGAATAGTGGATGTTGTTTGACTAAGTGATTTTCCCATCACTGATTTCACAACTCTTTCACTCGTTTACTTTTGCATGCTTAGATTACTTAAACTCACAAAACCCCCCTTTGGTTACTTTTGATTGACATATAAATTGTATACTAAGATAGAATCCGCCTCCCTGTGGATTCGACCTTTACTTACCTAGGACTACGGTTTAGGGTTTGTTTGGATATTTTGCATAGCAGTTTTTAGAACGACAAAATCCTGTTATCGAATTGGCGCCGTTGCCGGGGAGGCAATAATCTTTTTTTTGTGTGTGTTTTGTGTGTCAATCTCGGTGTGAACCTATCTTATGGTTCACACCCGTGTTACTAATAATCTACCTCTAGTTTTTTATCCAGAAATCGAAAGAACTTTTCTTCAGGCTCGCAGGGCTGCGAGATTACTAGTTGAGTCCCTGACAGGTCCTAACTTGGAGCAACCAACTCGTGCTGTGCAATTCCCTGCCCTGGGTGATGGGGTTAAATTTGAGCTCAAGACAGGAGTAGTCCATTTACTCCCGAAATTCAATGGAACCCCGCTTGAGAATCCTATTCAGCACCTGGATGAGTTCCTTGAGGTCTGCACCAGTATGAGGCCATCTGAGATTACTGAAGATCAGATGAGGTTGAGGGTATTTTCTTTTTCTCTGAAGGACTCAGCGAAGGACTGGTATCATTCTCTACCCCCAGGAAGCATCACTACTTGGGTGAATTTGAAGAAGGTGTTTCTCGACAAATACTTTCCAGCTATCAAGTCCAATCAACTCAAGAAAAGAATCTGCAATATGGAGCAGCTGTCTAATGAGTCTCTCTATGACTACTATGAGCGCTTCAAGAAGCTGGTGAAGAGTTGTCCCTACCATGGCTATGCTAATCATGATCTGATTCTTTATCTGCATGAAGGACTCCGTGAAGATGATCGTCGGATGGTAAACTCTGCATGTGGTGGGAATATTCCAAAGAGGACTTATGAAGAGGCTCTAGAGATATTTGCTACATTGGTTGATGACTCCATACAATACAGTGGGAGAGGTTCCCAAAGCTTGGTGGTTGCAAGTTCTCAATCCAAAATTGATCAAGCTGACTTTGATGTGCTGAGAGAGGAGGTGAGACGTCTGAAGATGAAAGGTACGCCTCAGCAGGCTAAGGCCTGTGAGATTTGTCATGACGACTTGCATCCTATTGATTCGTGTCCTACCCTACAAGAGGAAGTGAATGCAGTAGGAGGATATCAACAGAGGCCCAGGTATGATCCCTACTCCAATACTTACAATCCTGGTTGGAGGGACCATCCCAATTTCAGATGGAGAGACCCGGAACAGAATCAAGGTCAAGTCCAATAGCAGGGTAGCCCTCCACAACCTAGGCAACCCTATGTGCCAAGACCGCAAGGGCAGAGTTCGAATCCTTCATCGTCTGTGGAGGATATGATGAAGATGCTGATGCAGAGCAACGTGAACCTTAATGAGAATGTTGCCAAGTTGACCAAGAGCCACATACAGTTCCAGGAAAGTACACAAGCTAGCATTCAGAACCTGGAAAGACAATTTGGTCAGATCTCTCAAGTGGTGAGCAAGCTCGACGCAAAGGTTTCTGGTAAACTTTCATCTCAAACGGAAGTAAACCCGAACATTAGGAACGTCAGTGCTATAACTCTGAGGAGTGGGAAGAGGCTCGAAGAGGATGATTCTGAGGTCAACGAGGAAGAAAACGAGGATTTGGAGAAGAAAAGCGACGGCGACCGCCGTGAGAACCACGGCGCCCGCCGTGAAGACGATTCTGCTCTCGACTTCTCTGGTGAAAATTGCGGCGACCGCCGCACTTATCACGGCGCCCGCCGTGACGGTGAGAAAAATCTCGAGAATTCTGATGATGTTCACGGCGTCCGCCGCACTTCTTACGGCGCCCGCCGCCCCTCTGTTGTCGGAGCTGAAGTTGAGAAGGAGTATGAACCTCTGATTTTTCCTGAGTGGAAGCCTGTTGCACCATTTCCGTCTGCTTTGAAGCATACCAAGCCACTTGCACAGGACAAGGACATGTTTGAGATGTTCAGAAACGTTGAGGTCAACATGCCTCTCCTAAATTTGATCAAGTCTGTCCCTCGTTATGCCAAGTTCTTGAAGCAGATGTGCACCACGAAGAGAAACCAGGACAGGAACAGCAAGAAGAAGGTCAAGGTAAGCGAGCATGTCTCTGCTATTTTTCAGAAGCGCTTACCCAAGAAGTGTGGCGACCCAGGTATGTTCACCATCCCCATCACTATTGGAGGTACCAAGTTCAATAAAGCTATTTTAGATTTGGGTGCTTCCATAAATGTTTTACCTTCATCCCTTTGTGAATCCTTAGGATTAGGACCCATGCATGCAACCAAAATTTCCATTCAGCTAGCTGATAGATCTAGTGTGCGTCCTATAGGGATAGTGGAGGATGTTTTGGTTAGGGTTGGTGATCTTACTTTTCCTGCTGACTTCTATGTGCTTGATATGGAACATGATATGCATGTAGCCCCTATTCTGTTAGGGAGACCCTTCTTGAAAACTGCCAATACTAAAATCAACGTGAGTACTGGTTCCTTGACCATGGAATTTGATGGCCAAACCATTAATTATAACATATATGAAGCCATGAAATTCCCCTCTGATGGTCATTCTTTGTGTGCAATTGATGTACTTGAGCCTGTGGTGAAAGACGTTTTTGATGAGAACCACCTAGATGGCACACCACCTATTGTTGATTCTAGCTTGGATATTGCTATATCTACTGACTTGCAGGAAAGTGTTGCTGAGTGGGACGCTTGCTATAAGCTCCCTCCGGAGCTTCCAGGTAAATCACATTTGCTGCTAACACCGAGCGAGAGGCTCGTTCCATCTTTGGTGCATGTCCCTGAAGTCAAGGCTAACCCCCCCCCCCCCCCGATCGATCTAAGCATGGGGTAGACGCGACTAAGAAGGTCAAGATGGAGAAGCCGCTAAAGAAGAAGCATGGTCTAAGGAGCCTGATGATATGGATTGAGGTTGTTCGAGTAGTATGTCGAGCCAACGACATTAACCAAGGCGCTGATCGGGAGGCAACCCGATGTTAGGTAGTTTATTTTTCTTCCCTTAGTCATTTTCTTTTGTTTTTCCTTTTAGTTTTTCCTTTCTGTGTCGAACTAACCTGTAGAAAGCGCGAAAAAGTGAAGAAGGAGTTCACGGCGCCCGCCGCTACCCTTACGGCGACCGCCGTAAATGCCTCGCCAAGAAAGTTGGCCATGACTTGAGAACGGCGACCGCCGTTTAATCGCGGCGCCCGCCGCGAACCTTACGGCGACCGCCGCAATTTCTCAGGTTCGTTTCCTTTTTATTTTATCTATAAAAAAAAATGGGCCCAAAAAAAAACCTTAAACGGGGAGCAAAAGACGAAAATAAAATACCCCGAAAAGACCTTAAACGGGGAGAAAAAGTCAAAAAAAAAAGGTTCTACCGGAGGCCAGCTGCCCAGCGTTTCCTATGGAGAGATGGTGCGCATCATGTTATCAAGGAAGAGACATTAGCCCCACTTTGTATTTGGCAACGATGGTGGCGCTGCAGTTGACAGCTGGAGAGGAGATACATCAGGGCCCAACCACGATGACATCTGGGCCCATTTTTGAAGGCCATGCAACCCTGTCCCCCTGTCTGACCACTACTTCACCAGAGTGGTTCATCTTGGTTGCGTGGTAGGAGTTGATAGAGTTGAAGGCCGTGCAGCCCCGCATTATTTGATTACCACTACTCACCAAGTGGTCACCTTATGGTTGCACGGTATAAGACGATTATGGAGTAATTAAGACGCACGCTCAACACCTGGATATGCGCTTTTATGACTACACCGCCAGCAACAAGGAAGTGTCCAAGCCAACTCGGCAACGTTGTGAGTTATTTTTTGCTTTTCCCTGTGCTTTATTCTTTTGTCTTTCATTACATTGAGGACAATGCAATGTTTAAGCATGGGATAGGGTTTTATACTTGCTACGTTGCTGAGGAGAAAAAAAATTAAAAGAGCCAAAAATTTGAAAAAAGGCGTACATTAAAAATCCTGGGATAGGTCGAAAACCCGAAAGGGCGGCCTAGGCAATAAGCAGGTGGCTTGGACCGGCATTAGGCTGGGGTAATATGTGGTCAATGAGTGACGTGAGCTTATGTGAGCACATCTATTGGAAAATGAAATGAGTGGCTTGGTGAAAACCCGAAAGGGCGCCTTGGCAAAATGAGCGAAAAGAAGAAGAGTGATTTTAGGATTTCTCACTATTCTTGGCGAGGCGTCATAAGAAGAGGAGTCAAAGAAGGATTGTCGGGTAGGTCACTCTGGAAGACATAAGGAGCAATAGATGGAGGCTAGGATTAGAGGTTACTCACACGTTTGGATGTCCGGGTTAGCTTGGGGGAAGTACTCTGCTTGCCCCTTAAGCTTGTTGAGTTGTGGATGTGTTGTGAATGAGGTTGGTGCCAGGAGCTTGGCATGGGTTAGGTGACTCTTAGTTGGAGGATATGCTTCCTGAGACCTTGGATGCTACATTGGAGGAGTAGACTCTTTATTAGTCTACTCGAGGACGAGCAAAGGTCTAAGCATGGGGTGGTTTGATAAGCACTACTTTGTAGGGCTTAACTAAGAGTCATTAGAGGGTTTATTGGTGCCATTCAGGTAGATTTAGACACATTCATGTGCATGGCGTTTGGGGGCGATGTTGGTGTATTTGGAGGTGGTTGAGCGGTTTTGGAGATCATATGAGACGCCAAGGGAGTGCAATGAAGAGTAGAAGAACGGTAGGCTGAATTCAATTGGTTCGTTCTCTCTACTCAGATGTTCAAATGGAGTGATTCCAATTCAAGGAGTTAGATCTTGAAGTCTACTGCAAGTCCTCAAATTATGAGCGCAATCCGAGTTGGGAATCAAAAGTTATGGTGTTTCTACGGAAGTGTCGCAGGAGCTGAACCGAAGAACAGCGACGGCGCCCGCCGTTTAAATGCGGCGCCAGCCGTAATGACAGCGCCAGCCGTGAAGGTTGCAGCGGCCGCCGTGAATGTCTGAAGGCCGCCGAGTCACTTTTTCCTTATATGTTTTAATTGAATTATTTTATTACATTTTTAGTTATTTTGTTTTAGGTTAACTTAGCTTTATTTTTCCTTTAGTATTTAAGGGTGGAGAAAATGCTTGTTTGCCTATCTTCTAATCTCTCTCGAACCCTAATTCTACTTCTCATTTCTACGTTCTACGTTATGAAGAACTAAGCCTCCCTTGGCTTAGTCAGACGCTGAAGCTTTCGTTTTGATTCAGTTGTGAGATTCTCGTTCTTAATCTATTGCATGGTTTTTATCTCTTCTCTTGCTTAAGTTGCTTATGATTGATATTGATATTGATAATCTCTAGTCTGATCATCTAGGGTTTGTTGTTATTGGTCTATTGCTAGATCTAGATTGTTACTGGTTGAGCATATCTATTTTAGAGTAGCAACTGCATCGTACTAGTATCTGGTTGTGCTAGTCTTATGCAGAAGAGAATTGATTTACATTTTAGGATAAAAGCTGGTTGTTTTATGCTAGAATTGTATCCAACTATATTCCTATCCGTAAAGCTGCTGCTAAACTGAATCTTGATATTTTCAGGGTTGTTTAATATTTATAATATTTATAATATTTATAATATTTTTATATTTATAATATTTTTCAACATAATATATAATAATCATATATCATATTAGGTTGTTACAACATACTTTTAGTTAAAATGTGGAATCTTACGATTCACGATCCGATCTTACGATCCGATCCCGAAGAGCCTTCATCGATTTGATCCTAGAATCTCGATCCTGATAACCTTGTCTGCAAGTCCACTGTCATTAGATAATCCTAAGAAACCAGTAGTGCCACCACCAGCGTTGGGGGCACTGTTCCCTGTACTTGGGAAAGTTTCACTCACAACTTTGGAGTGTTCATCGAAGACAACATGTATGCTTTCTTCAACTTTTCGGGTTCTCTTGTTATGCACTCTGTAAGCTTTTCTTGCCTTTTCATATCCAAGAAAGATGCCTTCATCATTTCATGGATCAAACTTTCCCAAGTTATCCTTCCTATTGTTGTGAATAAAGCACCTATAACCAAAAGCACACAAGTGGCAAATATTGGGCTTGCGATCCCAGATTAGTTCATAAGAAGTTTTTTTGATTATGTGATGAAGCATTGCGCGATTAAGGACATAGCATGAAGTGTTAATTGCCTCTGCCCAGAAGATTTGAGGAAGGTTCCTAGCAATAAGCAAGGTTCTAGCCATGTCATCCAAGGTCCTGGAGCAGAAAAAATGTGTGAAATGCCATGTTCCCTGCAGTAATCAAGGAACAACAAATTCTCAAACTTTGTTCCATGGTCGGATTGAATGGCGCATAGCTTTTGTCCTAGATTTGTCTCCACATTCTTGATGAAAGACTCAAATGCATCGAATACTTGTTCCTTGGAAGAGAGAAAAATTGTCCAAGTGAATCTAGAATAAACATCGACAATGACAAAAACATACTTGTTCCCAGCATGACTTCTTATTCCCATGGGATCACAAAGATCTATATGGATCAGTTCTAGAGGACGAGAGGTGGCAACATTTGGTTTACTTTTGAATGGGGAACGTGTTTGTTTTTCTCTTACATAGGCATCGCAAACTCCATGAATCTCAGATTGAACATTTGGGAGACCACTAACAAGTTTCTTTTTGTGGAGTTTGTGAATGAGTTGAAGGTTAGCATGGCCAAGCCTTCCATGACACAGTTTTGTCTCATCGGTAAGAGACGCAAAGCATAGTTCCTTTGTTGGCTTGAACTTTATATCAACAATGTACACATCTTTGTATCTGACTCCCTTCAACACTGTTTCCTTGGTTTTTTATTTCTCACATAGCAATCTTGAGAGGTGAAAACCATCTCATTGTCTCCTTGATCACATAGTTGGGCTACACTCAAAAGCGTAAAACCAAGTTCATGAACCAAACTTACCTCTTTTACCTTTATGTTTGAGTTCAAAGCATCTTCTCTTGTTCCTACTATCTCTTTACATCTCTTATATCCAGAGGAAACTCTTCCTCTAGAGTGTCGGTGAAGTGAGGTGAGGTGTTCCTTGTTTCCAGTCATGTGGCACGAACAAGCACTATCAATGTACCATGGATTGTTCCCTCTCACTTCAACCTGCAAGGAAATGGTTAACATTTAACGACCCAAGCAAGCTTGGCTTTACCTGGTCGGTGAGAGATAAAATTATGATGTTCCTTGGGACTAACATGGAAATATTTAGGGTTCTCATCATAGTAGTCATCAAAATTAACATCATTGCTCTTATTGTTCCTTCTCTGAGTGTGCTCCTTAGTAAACTTCTTTTTCTTATCACAGTTTCTCACTAAATTTCCATTGTTCCCATAGTGCCAACAAATCTTGTAATAATCCCCCAAAGTGTACTTGCGGTCAAGAACATGGAACCTATATTGTTTGGCTCTAATCGGATCAGGGATTCTAGGTAGGTATCCATGGGATTGATTGAGATACATCTTGTGGGTTGGTTGACCTATTTACCAAGATTGGTTTTCATTTAGCCCATTCTCCAGAGCTTTCACACGTTCCTCTAGGTAAAAGTTCATATCCTTAGTACTATGTAGGTCCCTATCTTTGAGTTCTCTAAGCTCGGGAATGGTTAACTCATTTTCTTGACTCTCTTTATTTTCACTGTTATACCCAATACCAAACTTGACTTCAACAAAGGTGACCTCTTCTTCCATAAGTTTTTGCTAAACCAAAATAGAATGAAATTTGTTAGTCTGGCCCTTCATTTGAGACAGGTCCCTTTTAGTCTTAGTGGGTTCATGAAACAAGATAGTATTAACACTATTTGACGCGACATCCGAACAGAAAGAAACATTGTCTTGTCTAAGTTTTTCAAGTTCAGAGCAAGTAACATCACATTGATCACATGGAACAATAGAGGAGCTAGCAGTCTTAGAGATAGATTCTTATAACTCAATGCACTTTTCTTCAACAAGATTTAATTCCTTTTGAGTCTTAAGATTTTCTTTATACATGCCTTTAACAAGAGAGATCAAAGCCTTTTTATCATAATCAACAAGAGAATTTAAAAAGGTTTCAGGGTCTACCTTTTGTTCCTCATTTGATGAGTTCAAGGCCATCGCACACATCATGTTGTCGGCCCAAGCTTCTGGTTCCTCATCATCTGTGTCTACAAAGTCATCACCCCACACAACAACAAAAGCTTTCTTTTTATCGTTTCTAGAGTTGACACCAGTGGAGTTGCTAGAGTTGTTCCCTTTGGGACAATTATTTACATAGTGACCCTTCTCATGACAGTTGTAGCATATAATGTCTTTGAGATCATGTTTCTCATCATTGTTCCCTTCATTCCTGTTGAACCTTCCCTTGCGATATAGAGCACGCATGGCTTTGGTGAGAAGTGCAGTTTCTGGATCAACATTGTCCAGGTTTTCATCATTGTTACTCTCAACAATCTCAACAACTTTTATAACCATTAGAGCCATTCCATTAGGCTTTACAGTTTTGTCAACATCGTCATGTATCTTAATCTTTCTAAACACTTCATGAAGTGTAAGAGTGAGAGTTGTGGGATTTTCTTTCATTATTGCCTTCGCCATCTTGTGCCTTTGAGGAAGTATATCAATGATGATGATAATTTTATCTTTAGGGAGAATTTCCATGTCAGCGACCCCATGGGAAGTGAGACGAGTAGTGATTGCCTCAAATCGAGAATGATATGAGGAAACAGTTTCACGTCGATCACGGCGAAGCTGTAAAAGTCATTCTTGGCTTCAAAGCATGAGATCTCATGAAGGTATGTACTTCCCATGTACATTTGCTCCAAGGCGGCCCACTTCTCCTTGGAATTTGCACAAGATTGCATCTTAGAAACATCTTCAGCACAAAGGGCATTATTGATGAGCATGCAGGCCTTGGAGTTTTTCTCCATGATTTTGAAATCATCTTGACTCAAAGGTTTGGTTCCATTAAGAGATTCATTCTCAACTTTTTCATCACCAACTTCAATGACTATACAACATTGATAGTCATTTCTCTTCATCCTAAACGTGAAGAGATCCTTCATGTGTTGGTATTATCCTTCATTGAGGAACAATGGCTTGTTGTTCTCGATCCCAACTTCATGACATGAAGACATCGTTACCTGTAGATCTGAAAGTAACATAGACAATCTAGAGCAACCTGCTCTGATACCAATTGTTGAATCGAGGTGTATTAGTCAGGGAACGATAAGACTGTTCCCAGGGCAACGGAAAGAAAACTTCAGACAACACAATTCATTAGAGAGGAAACATCAATGAATCAAGTAGTTGCCAAGAGAAAAACCTCTACCTCTAGGTGTTACCCTAGTAGGATTTTAAATGTCTAATTGTATTATTAATCAAGTTGTACAATCCCTCAAGTCCTATCTTCACCTAGTCTCACACATATCCTAGACTTTGAGACTCCAAGTGTAATCAACCTAATAACCACAAGAACATAAGAAACCCCAAATAAAGTACTTCACATGAAGTTTGTACCTTGAATCTCGAACTTGATCACCTGGAATACTCGTAGTTGTGTTGTACCTTTCTCTAAGGTATACACGAGTATATAAAGTCATAGAAAGAGACGGCCAATTAATCAACCTAGCATCTCACTAAGTGCTAATTAAGGTAACTAATAATATATTTCCTAATCTTAAGTACCAAATCAAATATTCACTTTATCCTTCTATAGAATCTTCAAAGATATGCTAAAATCTTTCTTTTTCTTCAAGCCTTGCAGTCAAAGAAATCATTGAAATCTTCTTTCCATAATAAGCATTCTTTCCAAAGTTGACAGCGCAGTCTTCTCTGCGTCACCGCATCGTTCCTTTAGCGTTGTTCCCTTTCTTCTTTTCTCCTTTCACCGCGCGTATCATCACTATGGTATGTTCATCGTCACTGTTCTATTGTTGACTCATCGTTCCTTCACTCCTCTGTTTTATTTCTTCTCCTGGTTTCCATTGTTCCTTAATTCTTTCACTTTTCCTGAAACTCATAGAAACAACATAAATCATAAAACCTAATGGTGTTTATCATCATGAATTCTAGAGGGAACGTCGTCATTCCAACACTTTATTTCCAATATTACAATATAATAATTCAAAATTTTCCATGAATGTTCATTGTATAAATTAACTAGAAATCAAAGTGTATGCATAAGATCTCCAATTTCAACTTCCAAATCAAAATAAATAAATACTTCAGTTACAAATATTCAAGTTTCCTTTGCAATTCACATGATTTAAGTGAATTAAATTATGAATGCATGTTGCAACGAAATTGTTTATATCACAACCACGTGCTTCCATATTACAGAAAATTCAAAAATTTCATATTATTAATTAAGCGTATGTTGTGCTTCTAGATTACACGTTGTACTACTCAATTGTTTATTTTCATTTACAAAAACTAAATGTATGCATATTGTTAGGATCTTAGGATCGTGTCACATATGAAACTCAAAGCCGCCAAGACATAGAGACGCGGATCATGATTAGCGTTGTTAAAGGAAGACGACATGTATATGACCGTCAAGGAGAAGTGAAGATAAATTGTCAAGTGACGCGACTGGGAGAATCTTGTTTCCATATATGAAGCACCCATATCTCAGAAAATGGTACAATCCGGCAAGGCTTATGTGTTAGGAAAGCTTATGTGTTAGGAAAGATAACGTATTAAGGATATAATATTCCTTATCTTATATAAGGAAATATCTTTTACCTTGTTTGTTTATTCTATCTTAGGTCCCAAGCCATTTTATTATCTTATTTTTATGGTGAGTCCTATATCTTCTAGGATTATCATTGGACCTCTACATAAAGAAGGTGTCAACCTCTTGTAAAGAAGACAAGCATACACTTACATCCATATTCTCATACATCAATACAACCCCGATTTATGCTCTTCAAAACTTGTTCTATTTTCATAACTTGTAATCCTTGACCCCATACTCCACAATCAAAGCGGATTGCGTCAAGATACGAAATCTGCCCAAAACAATTGGCTCCCACCGTGGGGCTGGGAGTAAATAAGATTATACCTTTGTTTTCCACCACAAACACTGGAAACCACATCACCATGTCCAACGATGTACCAACCACTAACGATGTCATCACGTCTGAAGACGTCGCCATCACAACAACGATAAATTCTCCTCAAAATCCGTCCGACTAGGCCAGTCCTAGCAGTTTGGAGGATCAGCACTCCACCGACATGCCAAAGCCCCGCGAAAAGATGAAAGCTTTGGAAGAGTCATTGGCCGCCCAAAAGACCCATCAGAAGCGCAACTCCAAGAGGTATTAAAGGATAACGAGGCATTGCGTTCCCTGAACGCGTTGATGCCACCAACGACACCTCGATCCCGACTCTAGTACGTTTGCGGCGACTACACCGTCTGATGCCTCGATTTCAAGTTCGTCGCCATCAACCCGTCTTTCTCAACTCTGATCACGATGCCGTTAACTAGCGTCGGGGAATCTCGCCACCCACCAATAGCAACGATCAATCAGATCGTCCATGATCTGGAAAAAACCGTTCCAATGGAGGCAATACCAATGGATTCATTTGATGACGTCAACGAACGAAAGTGGCGCAAAAACCTCAAAACTTTAGACGAGAAGTTTGCTCAAATACTAGGGGTACCTAGGCCTATAGAAGAGGAAGGTGATGACTATTACGTCGACTCACCCTTCGTTGACGCCATTTCTCACGTCGAGATTCTCAAAAAGTACATGGTTCCTGACATGCCTTGTACGACGGGAAATTTGATCCCAACAAGCACGTCTTGTTATACAAACAGAGGATGATGACGAGAATGATTCCTAAACACTTGAAAGAAGTCATGAGGTGCAAATGGTTCAGATCTACTCTAAAAGGCTCCTCATTGATGTGGTTCATACACCTATCGAACGGGAGTATCTCCTCGTTCGATGGACATGTCAACTTGTTCAAAACATAGTTTGCTACCAGTCGACGACTCCAAAAGCAATCCAGTGATCTCAATCGCGTCACCCAACGCCCAAGGGAAATGCTAAAGAAGTACCGCATTAGGTTCAACAACGAGAAGGTGTCGATACCTCGCTGCGACACCCCAACCACCATAAAGGCATTTTTGTTGGTGTACATGATGCTTTTGTTATAGGTTGTAGATGTTTTTGCGTTTTTTGCTGGTGTACAAGATGCTTCTTCTAGTTTGCTGGATTTACAACTCTTTTTGCTAGTGTTTGCTCAACTTGTGATGTAATGGTGAGGATGCGAATGATGTGTTTTGCTGGATTGTGTTGATTCATTTTGAGATGATTCCACTTTGCTGATTTTTTCTATTCATGCAACTTCAATTAGGCTTTTAAGATTTTTCAGAGGTGCATTTGGCTTATTTTGGATATCCTCCAAGGCCATTTTGTTTTGTCATTGCTCCATGTTTATGATTTGGATGGTTTTAGTTTTTGGACCAATCTTTACATCTCTTTACATGTAAAATATTTTGAATTTTGCACTTAACCATGGTAAAGTTTTGTAAGTACTTTATTTTCTCTATTTATTATATTTACCAATTCAGCACAATTTATATCTTTAAATCGTATTTATATTTGTTCATACAGGTTATGCGGCTAAAACACTAAATAGAATATTTTATTATGTAATTTCAATAAATCTAGTGAAACTTGAAAACCGTTTCATTATCATTTACATATGCTACATTAAGAACATAAAAACCGTTTCATTATCATGTGTATGTGTTGCATTGAATCGTGAAAAAATGTTTGAATAGATGTTAAATAGAGTTTCATTAGCTAAAGTCCAAATGAAATGATTTTGATCAAATTGTTGAGTTGGTTAGTCCTTACAGACTCTTTGTTGAAAATTGCAGACTCTTTGTTGAAGAGAGCCTACCCAATTGACCAAAAAGGACCATATGATTGATGAGTTTGTGCCATCACAGAATGCTACCCCGACTGCTAGCACCAATACCTACTGCAAGGTGCATGAAAAGCTTACCGAAGTATTACATGATGTAGTTATGCTACCACATGTTGCATTGGAAATACAAGACCCCAAGGTGGAAGCTAATTCAAAAATGAAGAGTCTGAGTAGACGAAACAAAAAGAAGAAAAATATGCTATGTTGATCGGGATAACACTGAACTCAAACAAGAGGATC
This sequence comes from Rheum nobile, assembly GCA_027886185.1. Classification (NCBI taxonomy): domain Eukaryota; kingdom Viridiplantae; phylum Streptophyta; class Magnoliopsida; order Caryophyllales; family Polygonaceae; genus Rheum; species Rheum nobile. The sequence continues at coordinate 89,241 of WOAB01000546.1, forward strand.
GTGTGATTCTCTATCATCATAAGTCAAGCATGTTTCTGGGAAGCAAGAGCACAAGATGGTCTGGCCCATACTTCCTGAATCGAGCTCTTCAAAATGATTATGTTGAGTTATGGCATAAGAACCCGGGGTACTTTACATTGCGCAAGATTCGGCTGAAACCTTACAAATAGCTTGATCCGATTGAGTTGGATACCATCGACCCGCCTGATCCGAATACTTAAAACTGGTGGAAGGTCAAGCTTACGACCCGAAACAAGCTCTGGTTGAGAGGCAACACAAGGTACTTAAAACTGGTTGCACGGTCCATTCGTGTAAACGCACGGCCCGTGCATTTTCTCTCCAGAGGGTTTTGCACGGCCATGCATATTTATGTACAGTCTGTGCAGTAAAGAAAAAAACAAAATTCATTTATGTACAACGTCCCTAGTGGTGGAGATTTAGGACGTCGATGCAAGCTTATGGTAGATATGTTTTTATCCTAAGTGAGGTCTAGTCTTGATGAACTATTTAGTCTATTTGATGATTGTTTGCATGCTTTGATGATTACATTGTTAAATATCTACGTTTTCATGGACTTGCTTGAGTATTGATTTGATAGAGACAATCTTGGTCTTTCTTGTGGAATTTTGAACTTTGTTCTTTCTTGAGGACAAACAAGATTTAAGCTTGGGGGATTTGATAACACCTATTTTATACATATTTTAAGAGTCTAGTTACATATTAGATCACATCATTTTCATAAATATTTATTTGTTTTATATTTAGTTTTTCTTTATTTTGTATTCGGAGTCTACACTCGTGCTTTTATATGTTTCAGACATTTTTCGATCCAATTTGAAGATAATAGAAAACTATTTATGAGAGCGCCAAACAAGTGAATCAAATGAGAAGTACAAGGATCTATTTGAAAATTAAAAGTGCTTGTTGGATCATATGTGAAGGTAAATTAAAGGCCATGTGAAGCCCAAAATTTGAATGGCTCAAAAGAGGAATATAACAAAGTGGAAATTCATCGAAGTTGTTGGAAGAAGGTTCCCTCAAGGACCCTTGGGTGTTTTGATGATGATAAACACCATGTATTTGATGTGTGTTCTTAAGTATTGTTTCAGGGAACAATAGAAAGTATGAGAACTATTTGAAAAAGTTTCAGGTAATAATGGTTGTGACCAATGGATTAGTCATCCTAGGGAACAATGGAAATAAGAGTACCAGAGTTCAAGAAGAAGAGAATGAACATAGATTCCAGGGAATAAGGAAAACATAGAAGAGGAGCTTTGCACCGTTCCCATCGAGAAGACAAATCACGAGATATTGCGTCTAAGGTTTTTAATGTTTTCTGGGGGCATAAGAAGATGTTCAAACAAGGAAAGTGAAGATTATATATTGGAAATAATGGGTCGGAATTATCATGGAGAGATAAGATATATTTATGGAAACAAGATACTTTCAAGTTGGAAGATATTATTTGTAATATTTTAGGATATTGCTTGATGGAAAGATTTAATGTTATTTATTGAATAATATATTAGATTAGACCATAAATAAATTATATTTTTGTCATCATTTGGAGGCCTAAATACAACGCATAATCAACCTAATTTGACATGCTTTCAAGAGAGAAAGAGAAGCATCCAAAGAGAGATACGGCATTAGAAGTCTTTGAAGGTTTCTAAGAAACCATTGGAGAGAAAGAACACAACTTTTGGCATACAAGAGACGAGTTTCAAGGTTGTTGACTCAATTGAATGTCGGAATGAACCGTTCCTACGTCAATGAGAGTTGCGATCTTTAAGAGATTCATAGGGGAAGTTTTTGAGGTAAAGAAAGTAACTTTTGTGTGGTTTTGAGTTTCCTGTGAGTTGATAATACATACTAAGGGTTGTTTAGGCTTGAAGAGTACTCTAGTAGAGAAATCTATATTATGTTGGATATTTTCTTGACTTGTGTAGTTCGTGATTATCAATAAGAGAAGTAGATTTTGAAATCCTACTAGGGTAATACCTAAAGATAGAGGCGTTTTCTTGTCAGCTAGTTGGTTGATTTGGTTTTCCTCTCTACGTGATTGTGTTGTTATTTTGATATTTCGTTGTGCAAAGATATTGTTCCCTATATATAGGAACAATTCCTTACTTTGTTACTAATACTCGCTTTCGATCCAAGAAAAGAAAGAAAAGATATTAGAATGAAGAAAAGTTCCAAAAGGAATTGTTCGAAGATGTGGAAGAAGATGTTCCCAAAGGGAACAATGCGACAACAGAAGCCATGAAAATAAGTTTTGCTTGAAGATGGAACATCCAAGTGTAAAGGTAAAGGCCTTCAAGTAGGGAACTTTGTAGCATGTTTAACACATCCCCTCTTAAAAGAACCGAACAGTTTATTCATATTCTCTTGATTCTCTTGTAACATTTTCTGATATTTGTGTTAAAGTTGCTTCTTTTATGATTGTGATTATATGTTTTATCCCTCATTGCATGACTAGTAACTTGAAGTGGGAAACTCTTGATGAAATTTATGTTTCATGTGATAATCTGATGTACATTTTCTATAAGGTTTTCAAGGTATTTTTGATGATGTCAAAAGGGGGGGGGGTGTGTGGAAGGAATCCAGATTATGAGGTTAAAGTGTTCATTTGTGGATAACTCTAAGGGGAACTTATCCATGTTTGATGATTGTGCATGTGCATATCTCTTGTTTTGATATTGCTTTATTTTGCATTTTGAAGATGGGTTTGTCATCATCAAAAAGGAGGAAATTTTTGGAAGAAGGTTCCCTCAAGGACCCTTGAGTATTTTGATGATGATAAACATCATGCATTTGATATGTGTCCTTAAGTATTGTTTGAGGGAGCAATAGAAAGCATGAGAGCTATTCGGAGAAGTTCCAGGGAACAATGGTCGTAACCAATGTATCAGTCATCCTAGGGAATAGTGGAAATAAGAGCACTAGAATTCAAGAAGAAGAGAAGGAACAAAGATTCCAGGGAACAAGGAAAACAAAGCAAATGAGCTTTGCACCATTCTCGACGAGATGGCAAATCACGAGATACCGCATCTAGGGTTTCAAATATTTTCTTGGAGCACAAGAAGACGTTCATACAAGGAAAGTGAAGATTATATCTTGGAGATAATGGGTCGGAATTATCATGGAGAGATAAGATATATTTATGGAAACAAGATAATGTCAAGTAGGAAGATATTTTTTGTGGTATTTTAGGATATTGTTTGATGGAAAGATATAATGTTATTTATGGCATAATATATCATATTAGACAATAATATATTTTTGTCATCCTTTGTAGCCTCGTAAAAGGCATTATGAATCTAGTTTGACATGCTTCCAAGAGAAAAAATACGCATCCAAGAGAGAGACGGCATTAGAAGTCTGTAAAGGTTTGTAAGCAGTCATTGGAGAGCAAGAACACTGCTTTTGGAGTTCAAGAGACAAGTTTCAAGGATGTTAACTCAAAAGAACCTCATAATGAACCATTCCTACGTCAAGGAGTGTTGTGATCTTTCGGAGCTTCATAGGGGAAGTTTCTGAGGTGAAGAAGGTAACTATTTTGTGATTTTGAGTTTGTTGTGAGTTGATAATACATACTAAGGGTTGTTAGGCTTAGAAATTATTCTAGTAAGGAAATATAGATTACGTTGGATCTTTGCTTGACTTGTGTAGTTCGTGATTATTAATAAGAGAAGTAGACTTTGAAAATCTGCTAGGGTAACACCTAGAGGTAGAGGTTGTTCCTTGTCAACTAGTTGGTGGATTTAGTTTTCCTATCTACGTGATTGTGTTGTTATTTGTGATATTCCGTTGTACAAAGGTATCGTTTCCTATATACGAACAATGCCTTACTTTGTTACTAACACTCAGTTTCGATCCAATATAAGCCCAAAATTTTATGGGTGGAGAAGGAGGACTTTTTATGATTGGGTGGAAAGGAGGCGACATGGAGGAGAATTAATTATATTAGTCTTAGTTATCTTTAGGAGACTTTATTTTTTAGTTAGTTTAGTTATAAGTTGGGAGTTTGAGTTTAGTTTGAAAACGGCCGTATACATAAGTTTTATTACGAGGGAATTTCGGTAATAGCTTGAATTGAATATTTGTGTTTAAAATTTTAGTTTGTTAATTTGGATTATTTCGATATTAAAAATAAGTTGTTTTATCTTTCGTTTTTATTGAATAATTTATATATATTGATGGCTAGTTTAAATTTATTGTTTATTTCTTCAGTCATGGTTGGCTAAATTCCTACTTCTACGGTTGGGAATGATCTCGGCAATGTGTATGTAAATAGACATATTCCTTTGCCATTAGAGTTTGCGACCGGGAGGTAATAACTTCTATTGGAAGCATATGAATTGAACTTGATATTTTATTATTTCGAGAACATTTTAATTTCTCTTGTGGATTAATAACTATCATAGAAACCCTAAATTTATATTGGATCTATCGAGTCACCAGAGTGGATGTTAATTAAGTTTAACCTTAGATTGTAAGTACTTAAAGAGTCTAGATCTTAATTTTTAAGTCGCGAGAGTGGATGTTAATTAGATCTAGGCACATTACTATCATCCGAGAGAAATAAGTAATTACCTTAAATAGGTACATTCGAATAATTTGGACTAAATTCATATAAAGTGTAATTTTATTTACTAAAGCATTGTTTTGGGATCCTTACCTTACACATATGTTCTATTGATTATATCCTTTTTATTTTTTTATAAGTTAGCTTAGTTATAGAACTATATAATTCCTAGTTTTCACGACCTAGCTAGTTCATTGGTAGAATTACAACTAGTATTACATTGGTCTATATGAGATGAAGACTTGACTACTACAATAGACTCATATGCTTGTGGGTAGGTTTTAACAAAGACAAGTGACATTGCAACATCTAAACAACCGCAATTCAATCACGAAGTGTCTCAAAGCAGTTAGTAATGCTCGCATCCATGAGATTTTTTATTGAAAAATCGTATTAACGTAACATATGATCACGATTGTGGAAATATAATGTGACAAGGTAAGAAATATAATTCAGTGTGCAACACATCACATGTTCGTCAACAACATTCTACGTGGCGCTACATGAATTGAGTTGAACTGAATACACCCACATGTCTATTCGAACATGATTGCCGAAACTTCCAAGGTATTGTTTTGGGCGAAAAAGGTCAAACTGACATGAATCGCTTAAAGAAGGGCAACTAGACAACAATTAGATTGATTATATCCAAATAATCCAAGTCAAACAAAGATCTAGACGAGATAAGATTAAATAGATGCCAAAATAAGCTTATCTCCTTCGAGTAGAAGACTGGTCGAATCAAATGGTTTAATCGCCGGTCGCTTCAATACTGAAATGAAGAACTGAGCTAGAGAATGATTGTAAAACGAGTAAGAGAGTAGCGAATTGTAGCTTGTATTCAGTAGAGATGACAATGTGTGCCAAAAACCTTATGAATCTAGTATTTATACATGATTTACGTAATAAACTAATCTAGCCGTTCTCATCCGAATTTCGTGGGAGCCATCAAACTATCTTCTGAGATTCTCGTCAACGTCCTCCTTCCTTGGGCTCATCCTTTTTCGCTCTCGCCGAGTCTGTTGATCTTGTTACCGAGATCGTGGGCCAACCAAATTGGGCTCCAAATATCTTGGCCCAACAATTGCCCCAAGATCAAAATGGGCCAGGAGAGGAACGGTTTTTTGGGTGGTTTGATCTTCCCTCTACAGAATCGTTTTCTGCCGATTCTTCAGTGGTCGTGGCGTCTCGTGATTGGCCCAGCGGTTTGACCAAGGGTAAGGCGGTTTGCTTCTATAAATTACCATCAATTACCTCTCCTTCCACTGCAACGCTTCACGTCTTATCAAGGTAATTTCTCTCTCTTTTTCAAATTTTCAACGTCTTCTTCTCTGCTCCTCCCATGGCGTCATCTAGATCGAGAAAGGGCAAAGCCACTATAAGCGATTTGAGTGAAGAAGGCGACACCTTTGTGCCCCTGAAACTCCTAAACCCAGAAGATTCCTTGTATGGAACCCTAACCCAGCCTGAACTTGATAGGATTTTAGAGGTCAGAGGGTTTCCCAAGGGCACAGTAGCGCGTCTCCCTTCTCCTTGTGAGCGAGCGGACTGGTATAACAGCGGTTGGGTATGTTTCTTTGAGTATCCCTTCAAAATCGGTCATTCATTCCCTTTTTCTCATCTTGTCCGGAACTTCTTGGCCGTGTTAAAGCTGGCGTCTTGCCAAGTCATGCTCCACACATGGCGCTTGCTCATGGTAATCGATCTCTTAACCGCGGATATGAATGTGGAATTCGATTTTGATGCCTTATGGTATTCTTAATACTTGAGTAGTCGTGGTTCTTCAAGATTCCAATTGCGTCTTCGTCAGGGTAGAAATCCCATAGCCTTGAATCTAGATATTAACGACCGTGGATGGAGATCCCGGTTTTTCTTCATAGAATGTAGGTCCATTGAGAGGGGTATTGACTGCTCTTTTCTCCTCTCCAACTGGAGGAAGACAAGTGTTGTGTTTGTCTCTTTTCCGGTCTGTTCGTCGGATAATTTCTAAAAAATTTCTTACATGTGTTTTGTTGCAGCACCTAATCCAGGGGAGCCCGAAGGATTCGAAGCCGTGACCGCTACTTTACTTGCCCTTTCTGAAGCAGAAAGATCCTTTAGGAACGTCAATTTCCTGTTACCTGATCCTGTTGACATGTCGACCCCCTCTGCGTCTGTGACCAAAGGCACATGTTCATTCCTACAGGTATGCGTTTGGTTGGTTTTGGGGGTATTTCTTTGCTTATTCTGTTGCGTCGTGTTGTCAGCGTCGAAAGATGAAAGGTCTAGTGCGCGGTTGTCTGGAAAGAGTCTTCTGGAACAAAGGTTGCCGGCTACTAAGGCGTCGTCTTCGGCGAAGGCCCCGGCTAGGGTTCCTCCATCTATTGGAGTCACTTCTTTGGATTCCCCTTTGTCGAAAGCATCTCGGGCTAAGAGGAAGGCGACAACTGCTTTGAATCCTTTGCCAAGCATGTTAAGAGAGAGATCGGCAAGCGACTTGCTCCGTTTTGTGGACTTGGAGGACAAGAACGAAATTGGCGACCTTTATCCCAGCGATTATATAGATGAAGCTGTTGTTGGCGCTTGGAAAGTAAGTAAGAAGATATACGAAAGTTTTTTTTTTGAAACAGAATTATATGATGCTTAGAGTGTAGGCTTTCCAGTATTCTATGTTCGCCCTTTCGACTATTCAGGAATTAAGCAACAGAGTGAATAAATGAATTGCTCGAGTAGAGGAGCAGCTGAAGGCTTCTAAGGACCATGTGAAAGCTCTCCAAAGTGAGATGTCGTCGACCAAGAAGAAATCCAAGGCCAATCTTGAGGAAGTGAAGGTTGAAATGAAGGTTGAGGCCGAGAAGCTTCATGAACAGGATGCTCGTACTGCTGGTGATGTAGGGGCATATTACTGCCTCAAATCTCGCATTGAAATGATGGAGGAGTATGCTAACGATGCCCATGTTGAATGTAAGATTGAAGATTCGAAGGCCGATATAGACCTCTTGTACCCCAATGGCAACCCAGGAGATGATGTCTTCAAGCTGGTTGGCTTGGGAGGAGAAGATAAAAGGGAGGAAGCCGATCCTGAGGCGACTGAAGAGGCTATTGAGGACGCATCGAAGGATGGCCTTGAAGTGACCACAGGTAAGGAAATTGTTGCTGCAGACGTCAATGAGAAGTCGGGTGAATCTTAGTCAGGTATAATGAAGTTGTGTGTGTAAAGTCTTGTGAATATTCTATTTTTATGAGTTTAAGTGACATGTTGTACCCCGTCGTGGAGATGGGATGTATAATGTTTTGGCGACCCGTCCACCATCGCGGGTCACGTCTTTTGTAGAATGCTTTTATGCTTGCATACCTTGTGTTTGTTTCGTATGTTTCTTGCAGGTGAGTTTGTCGATCGCGCCTTGGTCTTGACGCGAAGTGTTTGGTCATGATGACCTGTAATTACGAATGTTAATGTGGCATGCTTTGTTTGTCCAAGGAAGAGTCGTTTGTAATATAGGATAAAGACGAGTACCTTGGACAGGACAAGTCTTGCAAAATAGAGCATTTTGTAGTGTTTTGTTTCCTCCATTCCTTGTGTGTCGATCGACTTGTGTGTTATAAGCGTTGTTTTGTATATAATAAGGATATCCTTTTGAGCTTGAATCTCGTGTTTGTCTTCAAGGCCTCTCGTACCTGTTCAAATTGTGTTAAGAGTACAAAAAAGGAAAGGTCTTGGGGCGACCGTTGGGGGGTGACCCAACGGCCCTTCGATGCTTAAGTCAGTAATGTAATTCAAACAAGTATAGTCGAATAGATGTAAGGAAAATATGAAGGAAATAAAAGTTTAGAAGTGATACAACTTTAAGTGGGTCGCATTCCAACTTCTAGGAATTGGATGTCCGTCTTTGGTTTCTAGTCGGTATGCTCCTTGTCTGATGACTTCTTTGATGAGGTAAGGCCCTTCCCATTGAGGTGCCAGCTTCCCGTCGGTTGGATCTCTGGTGTTCTGGAATGTTTTCCTTAGGACCCAGTCGCCTAACTTGAAGACTTTAACACGGACGTTTTTGTTATAACTCCTGGTGACTTGTTGTTGATATTGGACCATTTGAATTCTGGCTTTAATTTCTCTCTGGTCTCGCTTATGGTGTCAAGATTGTGAGCCAATTCGACGTCGTTTTGTTCTGGGGTTTGAAGTCCATATCTGGCAGTTGGGACGAGTAGCTCAGTAGGGATGACCGACTCACTCTCGTAGACTAGTGAGAAGGGGCTCTGTCCCGTTGCATTATTTGGTGTCGTCTTGTCAGACCATAGTATCAAGGGGAGCTCGTCGGCCCACTTGCCTTTTGCCCCTGTGAGACGTTTTTTGAGATTGTTGATGATGATTTTATTGCTGGATTCCGCTTGACCATTGGATTGTGGGTATCTTGGCATGGACATGACTAGTGTGATGTTCCATTGTTTGCAGAAGGATCGTGTCTTGCTACCGATGAATTGGGAGCTATTGTCGCATACGATTTCTGAAGGGACGCCAAATCTGCATAGAATATTAAGTTTTATGAATGAGATGATGTGCTTTTCTTTTACCTCTCGATATGCTTCGGCTTCTATCCATTTAAAGAAATAATCGGTCATAGCCATGAAGAAGACGCGTTGTCCTGATTCTGGTGGTAGTTTCCCGACGATGTCCATTCCCCATCGCATGAAAGGCTAGGGTGCTAGAGTTGGATGAAGCATCTCTGATTGCTGGTGAGTGATGGGTGCGTGCCTTTGGCAGGCGTCACACTTTCTGACGTAATCGATCGCGTCTTTGTTCATTGTAGGCCAGTAGTAACCCGTCTTGAGGGCTTTGCCGGATAGGCTGCGTCCTCCAGTATGGTTTCCACATTCTCCGTCGTGCAAGGATTGTAAGATGCGTCTTATCTCAACTATTTTGAGGCAGCATAGGTATAGGCATGTGACAGATCGCTTAAATAGAACACTATCTGTTAGATCGAATGTTACGGCTTGTACCTTAAGTCTTTTGGCTTATGTCTTGTCTGTTGGGAGTATTCCATCTTTGAGCCACTTGATGTAGGGCGTGGGCAAATCATCTTGGTTGCCCACTAAGTCTTCTTCTGTATGGTCGCCTACTTCTGCTGAAACGACTTCTTCCAAGGGTAGTTCGTTCACCATTTGAATGTCATATGGATTGGCTGTTTTGAAGATTTTGGGGACGGCCGGTGTGGTGATGTGTGCCAACGGGATGTTGTGGAAGTCATTGGAATGTAGGGCGGAGCCAAGATTTGCTACAGCGTCGGCTTGTGTGTTGAGGTTGCGCGAGACTTGTCAGATGGTGAAGTTCTGGAATTTGCTTGCCAATTTTTTGACGACATCCAGATATGCCATCATCCTATCGTCTTTAGCGGCGTATGAACCTTGTACTTGGTTGACGATCAGGAGAGAATCGCATGTCACCTCTATGCTTAGGATCGCGAGATCGTGCGTGAGTGTTAACCCAAATATGAGGGCTTTATATTCTGCTTCATTGTTGGTCGCATCCCACTCGCAACTCACAACTTGGGCTATGTGGTCCCCTTGTGGCGATTTTAGTACGACACCTAGGCCGACTCCTCTTACGTTCGACGCTCCATCTGTATGGAGTTTCCATGTGCCCCGGTCCTCTTCAACTTTCAGTTGTTCGACCTCCTTCATGGCTTCTTGTTCCAGTATGGGGCTGAAATCGGCCACAAAGTCGGCTAAAGCTTGAGATTTGATCGCCGTCCTTGGCTCGTACTCGATGTCGAATCCGCTAAGGTGTATAGCCCACTTAGCCATTCGTCCAGTAAATTTTGGTTTCCTCATGACGGCTTTCATGGGATGGTTAGTCCTCACAATAATAGCATGTGATTCGAAATATGGTCTTAACTTGTTTGAGGCCATAACTAGTGCCAAGACTAATTTTTCAAGTGACGTGTACCTTGTCTCGGCAGGAAGTAGGGAACGACTTACGTAGTAGACCGGTGATTGTTTGCCGTCTTCTTCTCTTGTCAGGACTACGTTGACGGCTGATTCTGATATGGCTAGATATAGTGGTAATGGCTCGTCATCTTTTGGCTTAGCCAGAAGGAGGGGACTTGCCAGATATGTCTTTAAGTCTTGGAAGGCTTGTTCGTGTTCTGTTGTCCATTCGAAAGACTTGTTCATTTTTAGGGCTTCGTAAAAGAGTTTGCATTTATCCAAAGACTTTGATATGAATCTGTTCAGTGCTGATATCCGTCCTGTCAGTTTCTGGACGTCTTTGACACATCAGGGAGACCTCAGGTTGACGATATCCTTGATCTGGTCTGGACTGGCCTCGATCCCCCTTTGCGTCACCATGTATCCCAAGAATTTTCCTGAAGACACTCCAAAAGAGCATTTAGTCGGGTTTAGTTTCATGTTATATCTTTTCAATACCTCGAATGCTTCTTTCAAGTGTTCGATATGGTCCTTTGCCGCTTTGGACTTGACGAGCATGTCATCGATGTAAACTTCCATGGTGTCTCCGATCTGGTCTTTGAACATTCTGTTCACCAGCCTCTAATATATGGCCCCTGCGTTTTTCAATCCAAAAGGCATGACTTTATAGCAGTACGTACCTTAGCTCATTATGAAGGCTGTCTTTTCTTGGTCGTCGGGGTCCATGAGAATTTGGTTGTATCCACTGAACGCGTCCATGAATGTTAACATTTCGTATCTGGCGGTCGCGTCAACCATGGCGTCGATATGTGGTAATGGGAAGGAGTCTTTTGGACAGGCCTTATTCAGGTATGTGAAGTCGATGCATACTCTCCATTTCCCATTCTTCTTTTGAACCACGACGATGTTTGCTAGCCAGTCAGGGTACTTGACTTCTCTTATTTTACATGTCTCGAGTAAGTTCTTGACCTCGTCGTCCACGATTTTGTTACGCTCAGGTGCAAACTTTCTCCTTTTTTGCTTGACCGGAAGATATATGGGATCTACATTTAATTTGTGAGTAATAACATCTGGGGAGATTCCCACCATGTCTTCCTGTGACCAGGCACAACAATCAGAGTTGGAACGTAAAAAGGAAATTAAATCTAATTTGGTCGAATCGTTCAGATCCGATCTGACCCTTACTGTTTGTGTTGGTTGTGAAGGATCCAGCGCGATCTCGTCGAGTTGTTCCATCTCTGGTTCGATGTATCGCGTGGTTCCCTCGCCACACTGTGATTGTTATGGGGAAGACTTGTCGACTGCCCCTTTCATTGAAGTGACATAACATTCCTTAGCAGCCCGTTAGTCGCCCTTTATTTCCTGTACCCCCCACTTAGTGGGGAACTTTAATGTCTGGTGGTAAATGGAAGGTACAACTTTCATAGCGTGGATCCAGGGTCTGCCAAGGATTGCATTGTATGGGGACGGGCAGTCGAGTATTAAAAACTTTACATGTTGATTGACTCCGCCAGCGTATGTTGTCAACACTATCTCGCCTTGGGTATATTTAATTTCCCTGCTGAATCCGACTAGCGGGGTAGAGTTTCTAGTTATATCGTCCTCGCTTAAACCCATACCCTTTAAGGCATCGAGTGTCAACAGGTTGGTGGAGCTACCTGTGTCGATTAAAACGCGACGGATAAAGCAGTTGCTAATTGAAAGAGAAATTACCAAACCGTCGTGGTGGTCGCCTAACTCTTGGGCTTCCGAGTCGTCGAAAGTAATGGCGGGGGCGTTGGCGATTTGCGATTGTCTTGTCTCCGCCCGAATCGGCTTGTCACCTTTGCTTTCTCGGGCGTATCTTTTAGCGGTCGAGTATGTGTTTCCACACACGTCCGACCCTCTTGAAATGGTGTTAACAATTTTAGTGGGAACCGGGGAAGACGGCTTGTCAGATGTTACCTGGTCCCTTCGATCGAGGGTCGTTTTGGCTTTGTCGGAGATGACGTCGCGTAATAGTCCCTGTGCGAGGAGTCTTGCTACTTCCTTACGAAGGGCTATGCATTCATCCGTCAAGTCTTCGTGGTCCCCGTGGAACTCACACCACCGGTTCATGTATTTCTTTGCGTTTGGTTTGTCGCTCTTCCGAGACCACCTTACATCTTTTCCATATCTGTCGAAACTCTTTACGAGCTCCGATACGGAGATGTTGAAGTTATAAGAGTGAAGCTTCGGAGGGAGAGTGGGGTTGTTCCTCCAATCCTGGTTCCCATCATAAGAGTTGTTTATCATTCCGGTGTCGCCCTTCCCCTTGGGATAAGGTTGGTGTCGTCGATCGCGTCGATGATCTGAGGATGCTCTTCGATCAGGGATTTTATTTGCCTTGAAAGGCTATTCATCGTCTTCAAGTTTGACTTGTTCCATGGTTTTGGCTTGCATATCTTCAAAGCTTCGACATGGGTATTTGGTCAATTCGCGGTAGAGTTCACTGCCTCTGACCAGACCTCGGCGGAACGCTTCGATCGATGTTGGGACGTCGCAATGTGGGATCGCGACCTTCTCTTTATTGTACATGTTAAGATAATCTCTTAGAGGTTCACCATACCTTTGCACAATCCTGTATAGGTCGCTTGACTGCTTTTCTAATCGTCGATTGCTAGCGAATTGAACTTTGAACGAATTGATTAAGTCGGCGAATGAAGCGATGGAACCCTGTGGTAAATGCATAACCCAAGTTAGTGCAGGTCCCGCGAGGGTCGTGCCAAAGCTTTTGCACATGACTGCCTCACGGTTCCCTCTTGGGATCGAAATTGTCATTAATTTTTGTTTGTAAATTGAGACGTGATCATCGGGGTCCCCGGTCCCATCGTAGTTGGGCATGTTGGGGACATGGAACTTTTTAGGAATCTCGACGCGTGCAATCGACTCTGCGAAAGGTGAATCTTCATATTCGTCGATTGCTTCCTTCTCAATTGGTTGGGGAACTCCCGGGATCCGCGCGATGCGATCATCCAGAGTCTTCATATGCTCATTGATAGCTTGTTGTATGAGGGCCTAGAGATCGGCTGAAGCCGTTACCTGCGAATGGGTCGCTCGAGCTTCGGGGGGCTCGGCTACAAAACTTGGTATGTTAGTTGTAACAAAAGTGACCGGAGGGGTCTGGAACATACTAGTAGGTAAGGAGGCATTAGTCATCGTCGCAGGTGTCGCGTCCATTCCATCCAAATTGAGTCGTGTAGACAGTCCCTCTATGTTGACTATGCGTCTTGAGCCTTCAGGGGCCGATACAACCGAGTGTACCTGCAACTTCAAAAACTCATTTTCACGGGTTAATCGAGGGATTTCGTATTCAGATTGAGCACTTAGCGTTTCGGTTATGGCGTGTTGTTGGGCCAGTTCCTCTTGAAGGACATTCATGGTTCTTGCGAGCTCTTGCATTTGCGAGTCTGTGACTGGTTGGCCGTTGATGTCCTCTGCCTGGTTCGCGATTTGGACATTGCCTTGAGCTTGATTTTTGACGAGGATCATGGGATTTCCATCGTCGGCCATGATGGGATGAGTATCGGATTGATGATTGGATCGTTGATTGGCTAGATGCCCCACGGTGGGCGCCAAATTGTTTGGGGCGAAAAAGATCGAACCGACTTGAATCGCTTAAAGAAGGGCAATTAGACAACAATTAGATTGATTATATCCAAATAATCCAAGTCAAACAAAGATCTAGACGAGATAAGATTAAATAGATGCAAAAATAAGCTTATCTCCTTCGAGTAAGAGACTGGTCGAATCAAATGGTTTAATCGTCAGTCGCTTCAATACTGAAATGAAGAACTGAGCTAGAGAATGATTGTAAAACGAGTAAGAGAGTAGCGAATTGTAGCTTGTATTCAGTAGAGATGACAATGTGTGTCAAAAACCTTATGAATCTAGTATTTATACATGATTTACGTAATAAACTAATCTAGCCGTTCTCTTCTGGATTTCGTGGGAGCCGTCGAACTGTCTTCCGAGATTCTTGTCAATGTCCTCCTTCCTTGGGCTCATCCTTCTTCGCTCTCGCCGAGTCTGTTGATCTTGTTACCAAGATCATAGGCCAACCAAATTGGGCTCCAAATATCTTGGCCCAACAGGTATCGCGGCCCTACTCTGCTTAAATTGACCGTTATACTACCATAAAAAAATCGTGAATCATTAGCCGATACACTGCATCATCAATAATGAATATCCAACTAATTTGATTCACTTCATGTTACAATCTAGCTAACATGGTATATACATTTTGAAATATACTTTTGTATGTTTAGCAATAACTAAATCAGTGACGGACGCAAAGTTTTAAAGAAAAAAATGCTAAATCGTAGTATATTAGATAGGAAACGATAATATTGTTTCTTTCATAGCGGAATAATAATAAACAGACAAGTAACAGTGACACATGCAGTTTCTTATATAGAAAACCTAATCAAACAACTAGTTAATCAAGAAAAAATTTCTACCTCTAGGTGATTAACCTAGTGGGATTTCAAACGTTTAGTTTTATTATTAAATGGATTACTAACTGTTAGAATATAACATTCCACATCAAAAGTTGTGACACACAATTCCTATCTAGATCACCTAAATATAGCCATAGATCTAGTCACGCAGAGTTCCTAGATTATCTAACTTCTAAGCAAGTGAAAGTAACCCTAATAACCATTAGGTTTAGAAACCCTTAACAATGTACTCATGCAAAGCTCATACCTTGTCTTATTCACTCTCTCAATGTCGTCGTTGTTGTAACACCCCCTCAACTTAACCCTTTTGGAAATGTATTACCGCCAGTGACCCCAGTGTTCCTTACCGAGATCACCCAAGGCTTTACCAAATAAATACAATTTATGAAGGTATGCATGAGAGAAGATTCTGGAAGACTTCATCTTCACAGAAATCGACTCGAAAAGAGACTCCAAGAGATTGAGTCTTTAAGGAAAAATGACAAATCTGGAATGATTACAGGATCATACAACGATGATTTAAAAGTTGACTGAGATGCTTCGGTTCACGACCAACCTCATCGCCTACAGCGAATCTAGATTGGAAAGAGAACGTACTACATTCAAGTCTAGATCTTACAGAACCACATAACGATTTAAAAACTGACTAAGATGTTTCGGTTCACGACCAACCTCATCGCTTACCACGAATCCAGATTGGAAAGAGAACGTACTCTGATCAAAAGTCAAGACGAGCTTTCCTAGCTGCACTAAAGCTTAGCTGCACTACTCGCCCAAGGTATATTAATCATGTGCACTCGGGCACTTATCTTATTTAATTCCAAAACGAGCATTACGTTATAAGCTTTTACATCTCCACACAAGAGATATCGGATCTCCTCACAAGAGATATCGGATCTCCTCACAAGAGATATCAGATCTCCTCACAAGAGATATCGAAGGGATGAACCCTGGAAGATTTGGCACTAGCGAAGTGCGCCTACCCTGTGAAAGGGTATGGTCATGACCAAAGAGAAAGTACTGGGGATGAACCACCAAGTACCAGTTATAAAGAAACAGCTAAACCCCCTCAAGGTACATAGCGTTCCTAGCCACTAGTGCTAACTAAACAGTATAGCACAACAACAGTTACTGGATAAATCCACATAAAGGCCCGAAAGGCGATCACAGATAATAGCGTTGTTCTAACAGATATACAACCTATTATATGATTTTCAAAACAGTTTAACAAAACCGTTTCCAGACAAACAGAATATTCATTCCAAATTAATTACTCAGATAAACTACTGATAATTAATGTAAATATAGAACGAATGAGCAAGAGCGAATCGCCACTTGCCTTAATCCACAGAATAGTCTAACGACGTCAACTGGATTCCGGGCTCGACACGGTATAGTTCCGACAGCACAACAACCTTTGAGTCGACCCATAAAAGGAACCCTAAGTTAGATCCGACATAAACAGTACGAATCTAAACACGGCGAAAGAACACGAAAGGAAAGACGCCACGACGACAACCAACCAAGACAAAGCCACGAAGGCGTTCTGGGCTCTAGCGGCGGTCGCCGTTCTTGGCGGCGGTCGCCGTGAAGAACACGGCCGACTGAAACGAGAGAAAACTCACCCCAAAACACGAGTGGTTAGGCCTCCTTCGACTTGCTTTGGCTTCTAACCTCCAAGGCTAACCAAAAGCTTCACAAAGGCACTCAGGAACCACACTAAAGCAACACCGGCGAGACCTTCAAACTCCGGCGAAAACACAACTCCGGCGAGAGGCGAATTTGGCAGAGGTTTGGTGCTGGGATGGCTCAAAACCTCACCCCCAACACCTCCTTTTATAGCCAAAGTGTCTGAAGCGTTCAACCAAACCCTGAGATGCGGCCGAAAGCAAGATCGGCGCCCTCGATTTCCGCCGGCGACCAACGGGCAATGCCCACTGGACAATCACGGCGGTCGTCGTTTTTGCTTACGGCGGGCACGCGGCGGTCGCCGTAAATGCGGCGGTCGCCGTTGCCAGGTCTGTCGCGGCCAGCTGGAAGCTGACACGCTAACTCCTCGGGTCCAACCACGGCGGTCGCCGTTTCTGAACGGCGGTCGCCGTTTCTCCCTTTTCCCGCTCGTTCAGCTTTGAACGAACCAGACGTTAAACCGGGATAAAAATTATCGTACGCGAACGACAATTAAACTCTAAGGCACATTGTCTGTATATTATTTCACTGAGAAAAATATTACAGATACAGAGCACATTACAGAATGTCTCAAGCTACCTGAATTAAATCCGACGTACACAACGGGTACTCGGGAAAATTCCATAATTCCCAAAATAACCTTACAAAATTACGGGGTATCACAGTTGTATGCTCAAGTTGTGTAACCATTGCTAGGTTACATCTCATGTATATATAGCCATAGATAAAGCCTATTAATCTACCCTAGTTTGGCCCATTACGTGCCAACTAAGATAATTAATGTAACATTATCTATTTTCATAAATGCAAACTCCTATTATCTTATTTCAAATATATAATATCTAGATATCCTAATACTTGACTAAATTTTCTATCTTCTCCTTGCCTTGCGGCTCAAAAAGTCTCGAAATCTTCTATCCTTATTTAGTCAATCTTGTTTCCAAGTTCACAGCGTCTCGTCTCTATGTAATCTTTTCGTTCCTTGACGTTGTTCCCTGGTTTCTTTCTTCTCACAATGTGTGAATGTCTTTTCTTCATTTTATTCAACGTCAATGTTCCCTTGTTGACTTTTCGTTCCTTTACTTCTTTGTTTTGCTTCTTTTGGTTTCCATTGTTCCCTATTTTATTCAATAAACCTGAAACTCATAGAAACAAATAAACCATAAAACCTAATGGTGTTGATCATCATCAAAACCAAAGGGAACATCATCGTTCCACCAAAGGGGCGAAAGTATTTTATAAATTTTAGGGTTAGATTTCGTAGTTTGTGAGAGGGACTAGCAACAGAAATGTGGAGTCAACAATAAGCCAACAAATGGATGACTTGGAGCCAGTTGGACTAGCTTCTTTGCCGAAGGGGGCGACGAGTTAAAGCTCTGACTCGCTCGATGACAAGGAGATAGTGTGCCAATGATTTATATGAAGCCTTTGATAATAGTGAGAATCATACACGTTCCAATAAAACAAATATTTTACCTAACACCTGTTTGTGATTGTAAAATGTATTTTGATGTATTAAACTTGCTTATTTCAAAGTAATTATTATATAACAATAATTTATGCTTAAAATTTATCATGGTTAATATTTTCGTTACACTTTATTAATTAATATAATATTAAGCCGTCCTAAAATAGTTTAGAATATGTTATATAGTAATCTCCAAATTTAGGATCTGACAAACAATATTATCTATAAATTCTGTATCCTCTTTTATATTTAGGGGTCTCACATTTATTAAAATTTATTTATTTTTATATAAAACCTTTTTATTATGTGTTTTTTAATATTTTAATGCAAAAATGATAAATTAAGGCATAAAAGGAAGAGAAAGGAGCTAGTGTGAAGTTGTGGTTTAAGGTGGACTCTCTATGTACATATCAAATTTATTTGGACCCAAAGCGGGCGACAACCCTCCAAAGCCCCGTTAGGATCCGCCAATGTTTTAAATCATAATAGCCGATTTAAAAAAAATCAGAGTAGTCGAGTATCTATATCTACAATTGTAAGTCTTTAACACATCACATGTTTGGTGCCGATGGCACTAATTTGGGTGTGGTGATTCAGGACTCCTATGTGTTCATTCCCAACGCAGCGATTCGTAGGTTGCGGGTCGTCTGGTCGGTGGAGGTCGCAAAGGCTATGGCAGTCCTGTTTGGTCTCTCGGATGCGCGAGCTATGGGGGCGGTCAATGTGGTGGCAAAGACGTACGCTCTCACTGTGGTTTCGGGTGTTCATAATGGACTTCCTAACTTGTCTTATTTTGGTGCTCTTTTGGAGGACATTCGTTCTTATTTTACAGTCTTTTTCTTTTTGTTGAATCGTAGTGTGTTAGTCAGGAAACGATAAAACTATTACCTTGGCAGCAAAAATAATATTTCAGACAAGTAACGATAACACGGTTTCTTAAAAAGAAAAATTCAATCAACCAAATAGATGTCTTGAGAAATACCTCTACATCTAGGTTGTACCCTACTAGGATTTCAATTCTCTACTTGTATTATTATTCAAGTTGTACAATCTCGCAAGTCCTATCTCCACCTAGTTTCACACAAATTCTAGACTTCTAGACTTCAGTGTAATCAACCTAACAACACTAGAACATAATGAACCCCAAACAAAGTACTTCACACAAAGTTTGTACCTTGAATCTCGATATCGAACACCTAGAATGCTCATAGTTGTGTTGTACCATTTATGTAAAGGTATACACAAGTATATACAGTCATAGGAAAAGACACTCTATCAATGAACCTAGAAGCCCACTAAGTGCTTACTAAGGTAACTAACAATATCTTTCCTAATCTTATGCACCAAATCAAATATTCACTTTTTTCTTCTATAGAATCTTCAAAGATATATCCGGAGCTACTCTTCAAAGAAGGTCAAAAACCGAAGAATGTGTCTCGTCAACACCTACTCATTATTCTGGCCATATCCGGAGCTACGAAAGTCCAATGGAGGCCCACGAATAGTCATTGGAAAGCTAATGAAAATATCTACAACTATCATGTCAAGGTCTTCCTCAAATTCCCGGCAAAGAAACCCAGAAATCATTGGCTTTACGACAGTTCAGCAGAAGAGCCCAAGAGTTCACATTCAATGCAAGGGATGCCAAGGGGCACAAGGAGCTGATTTGCTGCATTGAAGACCTTGATTTGCTGCCTTGAAGACCATTAATTGGCAGCCCTTAATTGCTAAAAATGTTACAAACAATTGTCTTAATTTTCTTCTTAAATTGGCGGTTTATTTGACTAGAATAATGGCTTGCAATTTATTGCATTGTGGCCGTTGGTTTTGTTGGCTATTTAGTTGGTTTTTACTTCATTTGTAAGGCACGCTTGAATTGAATCAAAAAGTCTATCAAACTCTCTCTTCCCTTGCTCTAACATTCTTGCGTCAAATTCCCTTGTTGCCGAGTGTGTATATCTCTCCAACAACTTCTTTCTCAACCAAGTCTGCGTCGAGTCTTCCCTCCCCTTGAAGAACTATTCGTGAGCCAACATCCCACACCAAGAACGCCTACCAAAGGTGCCTCCATCATCCATCTCATCCATCCTCAAATCCATCACCATTACGAGCCATCCCAAATTCCACTCGCACCATCGCAGATTTCCTTCCCGGAACTTTCGACAGCCTCTCAGTAGAACCGGCGTATCTTTTTATTCCTTACCCAGAAAATTCTACAATTTTGAGGGAATAAATTAGACTTCAAGATCTAACTCTGGGATTTGGAATCACTTCATTCCGATCTCAGACGAGAGAGAACGAGCCAGTTGAAGTCAGACCTGTTTTTCTGGGCTTTGGGTTGACGATTGCTTGAAGATCTTTCGAGTCTTCCCTTGCACCGCATCATTCCCGATCCTTGATTCACATCAAATTTTTTAGAAGTAATGTTCAAACATTTTATATAAGGAACTCACTTTTTATTAAGCCTTTTCTATATAATCTACTATCAAATTTTAGTCTAATTAAAAGAGTTATTTAAAATGTGAATTTTAAAGTAAATAAGGTCATTTCGGCTAACTAATACAAATTTCGTTGACAAGTAGTTATTAGTGAATGATGACACAATAGAGAAGTGTAGGGATATAGATGCTTAAAGCGGAATTTCAGAAAATGACTTTCTAACATCTAACTTTGGATCTCATGCATAAACTTGATACAAAATAAATATGAAAGAGTAACATACTTTTTAATGCAAATCTCCTCTCTAAGGTCAATATAGAGAATAGAGCTTCAAGTGTGACTCATCTACTTGATCCATACGAGCACGATACTAGATTGCCTCACCTTCGTTTGCTAGAACGAACCGAGAAAACTCAAGTTCTTCTCAACACATGCACGACCAACCCTAGGTTTTAGTTGGGAGAGAGAGCTTTTCTCAACACATGAGATAATGGATAATTCTTGTAACAAGAAATGGATATTTACGGTTGATACAATATCTTATCTTTCTTAAAGATAATTTTTCTTTTATCATCAAGTAAATAGATAACACTTTATTATTATTTGATGAATAATCCACTCTTCCAATAATACACCATGGCCGAAATTCCCTAGTCCCCATATGGGCCTCGGGTTGCTTTGATTTATCTCAATTATTCTATTGTGTGTGGCCTTATAGGATCCGGGTATAATAGCAATGAGCTAAATCTAATTTATCCCATAAGTCATAGTCGACTTCTAGCAAAGTACTAAGACTACCTAAAATATCCGGATTATAAATCTCCATTATTAATCATATTCTATTATTAGTAATTGCCATCTTGATTAAAAGACACATATTCCTTCAAGAAGATCTTATTATATAAGGTGTTCTTATTAAAAAAATATTTTAAAAGGTGATTTGTTCAATAACTAAAAGGTGACTTGTCATAAATAAAACTTAATTTTGAAATAAGTTGCATTTGTAACCTTTAATGTAAAGAATAATATTTTAAAAACTTACTATTAGACATGAGTTAGATTGATGGAATACAGAAACAATTAAAACCAAACTTCTTTTTAATCCAAATCATCGATGCGTTTAATTGTTCTGGGTTGGGAAGGGGTAAAAAAACGTTATCTTTTTGAATTTAGTTAATTAATTATTATTTTTAATAAAATTTCTTTTAATATCAAGTTTTCTCAACTTAGATGACAAGCAAGACACCGTATGACCATAAGGTCACGAGTTCGATTCCCTCCTCCCCGTACGGGTTGTAATGGTCTAAATGCCTCTTATGGAAAAAATAGACTCTTTTAGTATATTGGAAGATGCCTATTGGAATAATGGAAGTCTCAATGGATTGAATAAGTTTATTTCATCAAATCACCGTTATATACACAATTATGTATATAACCACTCGTTATATACAAAATTATTTTCGACTATCCATAACAAACCTTCCATTAATATTTCACCACCCATCTCTTCTTGTTGTCCAAATTTCCATTAAAAAGTGTAAAAAGTCCACTTTGCCTATGATTTTTCCCAAAATTGCCGGATTTGAATACCCGATACTGTAGCTTTGTCTTCCCCGTAGAAATTTGTACCCTCTCCATTTACGGTGTAATATTTTCACTGATGATAACAAAAGTTTACATCCAGAATTTTGATAGTATCTAGTAAATTGTTTATACAAACTCATGAGAGTTGTAAATCGTCTATTCTTCTTCTCCGTGTACTTTACCAAATCCCGAAGATTCCCATGACGCGCCTCAGATCTGGTTAGTCAGGCTTGCTTGCACCGGATTAGCTGGAGAAAAATGGTAAGCCCAATTGCATATTCAGTACCCGTTCATGATGTCCTATCCCAATCGGACCTGGATTCACTGCATTAGCCATGATTTGCCCTTGCCTGAGCCACCAGTACTGCCAGGCCTCGAGTTTGTCCTCTCCTTCCCAAAATTGTTCGTGGATTTGTGACCCAAAGTCATTTCGAGTTCGTCCTTGGTTTGCTCAGATAAGAAATTCAATTACGGAAGTGAAAAACCAAGAGTATTTTGTCATTTTACAATTATATATCATACGTATTCCAAACTTATTCAAGAATTGCATGCTTCGAATTTGGTGATCAAATTCGAGTTTATTATTGAATTTGAGTAGGGTTTAACTGCATTTTAATTATATAAAAAATTATACTGTTTTAGCTTAATTATTGCATTTTTAATAATTATATAAAATACTAAAAATAATCACAAAGTATTATTAAACTAGGGTGTAGTTATCAGCTAATATTTAGTATCATATTACTGATATCATTATTTGAACCCATCCTGTATATATAGATATCGTCTAATAAATAAATCTAACATTTCAACCTACACACATTTTAGTATTGAAAAATATTATATTAATCTAACATATATGAGAGTTTATGTAATAAACCAACTTAATTTGTAAAATTAATTGAACAAAATCAAATGAATTTTCATGCACTTACTAAAACTCGTTAGCAAATCTATATTATAATCAACAGAACTTCTAATAACAAAAACCTTAATAATCATAAAATAACTTAAATATTAGTTAATCAAATTTTCAAGTTTCTAGTTCACTTATAGATATTATTATTTACAAAATCAAAATCACTAGAAAATAACACGTAAGTATATATATATATATATTGGTTCAGACTTGTATAGTGGATAAAAAGGAACAAGTTTTATATATATATATATAGACACTATTAGAAAAGGGGTATATACTCGACGCTTTGGCCTCGTCACTTTATCAATGTGTCGAAACAAAATCCAGACGCGCTGGAAAACTGGACACCTTTTGTTGGCATTTTTTAGCGTCTAAATTGTCGACGCTTAAAGCCATCGACGTGACTTAACAAGCGTCATAAAATTAACGCTCCTCTAGACCTAATATCTTTTCAACTCTCTCCGCCCATTCCATTCTCTTGTTAGAAAACCCTCACCTCTCTGCCCCTTCCATTCTACACGACCGCTTCTCCTCGTACAGATTGTTCTCGATCTCGATCGGTCCTGCAAGCAAATCCTTCGGCCCGTCCTGTTTTCGAGTGAACCCTCCGGCAGTTCCTGGTGTCGAGCAACCTTATGCTGTTCAACCTCCAGTCGTTCCTGATGTCTAGCAAACATTCGACCGTTCCAGTTGTCGGTGAAATTTCGGGCCGTTCTTGGTAACGAAGATAAGGGCACATTTCCTGGTGTCGAGACTTGCTTCTACCGTAGACAATCAGTGCTAGGTCATGCCAATTCTTGTTCTAGTGAGTGAATACTATCCCAAGTTCATTTCTTGTTTAACTTGATTTTATTCAACCCTAATTCTATTGTCAACTTCAATACAAATTCTTCAACTTTTAGGTGGTGTTGCAGGGGAATTTATATGGGGATCTCCCGAGGGAAATTGGAGAAGGGACAAATTAAAAGTTGTTTAATGGATTGATCACCAACTTTTCCTACTCTAGCACACACATTTGAATTTGATTTCAGTCAGATAGTTTGTCAGTGATTACTTAAACATAGATTAAGCTGGAAATAGGTGTCCTTTTCCTTTATATCTTGTGTTGTTTAGGACTAGAATTTAATGTAATAGGTATTTGGTGACTATGCCCTAGAGGAAGATACAAAATAAACAACAAGTGGATGATAAAAGTTGCCAATGATATATTCCTTGCAAAATGATGCAAAAAAATGGTATTAAAGATTTCAAACGTATGTAGTCAATGTTGGTACAAGTTATACAAATATAGGTGGAGGTTATGTAAATTGTAATTTGATTAAAGTTGCTTAGGGCCTTAATACATGTTAAACAATTCTAGGTGGAGTTCCACACCTTGGAATTTTCCTAGGAATGCAGATTGTTGTGCTAGAGTATGCCAGATTAGTTCTTGGTGTAAGAGATGCAAACAACACAAATCAATTCATGCCAAAGGTTGGTGTTTTTGGTTTGTAGGATCGCTAGACGTACCTTTATAGCCTTTTTGGAACACATGTCAAGGCTATTTGATATTGTACCAACAGGGCTCAAGAGCACATATGGGTGGAACTATGAGACTCGGGTCTAGACGAACATACTTTCATGTTAGCGGTTGCAAGTCGGCCAAGTTGTAAGGCCATAATTGATCATGTTTTCTCTAATGCAAAGGCTTGCATTCATGTACTTATGGTGTTATATCCTCGTTTCAGTCCTTCATTTTTCTTTTTCCCTGTACCTTTCTTAGTTGTTCATATATTCCTCAAATGTGCAGCATGCCACTACTGTTCTCTCGGCGATGGATCAATCTTCATCAGCATCAGCATCAGTGTTGGAGTCAATACAACCCTTTCTAAAAGCCATTGTCAAGCGTGAACTGATAAAACACCAAGACAAAGATGTTAAGCTTCTAGTTGCATCCTGTCTATTTGAGATCACGTACCCAGATTACTACACCTGAAGCGCCTTACAATGATGAAATTCTCAAGGTATGAAAGAAATCAATCATTTAATACAAAATTCCATATCATCCTTGTGTTTTCTTCTTAAAATTGTGTGAATGAACTCTGTGTGCACTCTTTATAATGGATATAAGATGGGAGATTCCTTCAAAACTCCCCTTTGATTTGTTATTCAAATCCATCCATGTGTTCTTTACTTTTAAGTGAAAATTTGGCGGTTTGTTTGAAAAATTGGAAAAAATGTGGATTTTTTAATGATGGGTGGTTCCTTGATGGCTTCCCCTATTTTCCTTACTTTTTCACATCTAACTCTTATCTCTTTGTTCTGAATTGCTTCAGCTATTTGATTTTGCTGACAAGTACAGGGGATCATATGCTAAGTCCTGCCCTTTCTATTGCTCTTACTCTGGCTATCAGGTACTCACAACTCACAATTTAAATGAACAAAAGAAATGGTTCATATACATGATTGAGTGATTGTTCTAATAAAAAATCTAATGATCTTGTCGCCGAATTTATAAATAGGATGAGCTTTTATGGGCTACAGCGTGGCTCTACAAGGCGACTGGTGCGAGCAAGTACTTGAACTACGTTACGAGCAACCAAGGGTGGAGCTCTGATGTGTCCGAGTTCAGCTGGGACAACAAGTTTGTTGGTGCTCAAACACTGCTCTCCAAGGTAATTACTCTTGCGCGATCATCCTTAAGCTTGCCACGAATCATGAACTAATTAACCAAATGAAGGAAGATTCCTCATTCATGTCATGTACTATATTCCAAGTATAACTTAAAAGAGTTTAATTTGGTTCAGGAATTCTTTGCTGGGAAGCAGAGTCTAAGCAAATACAAGAGTGATACAGAGTCTTTTAGGTGTGCTCTTTTGCCAAGAAGTAGCTCCGTGCAATATTGCTATTCTTGTTGGTGCTTTGAGAAGTTGTAGTTCTAGATTTCTTTTCATTTTCTATATTGAAAAGGGCAACTTATTGTAGAAATCAGTAGTATCCATTTCATCATGTACTGACGAAATCTATGCTAGTATTTATTTTCCTGTATCAGTTGTGAACTTGTGATTGATGCAGACTCCCACTTGATTCATATAAACATAAGAAAGTTTTATAAACGGAGAAGAGCAGCTTCTAGTGCTAATTGGTATTATCTCCCTCCATTGAGACGCTTGATAACATAAGAAATTTTGATCGTGTCCAAGAGGTTCGGCCTATGGGCTGTGGGGTACTAATTTTTCTTTATTTTGATCCAAAATCGACGCTTTTTTGCGTCTAGACGTAGTAGTACGGTATTGGCGCCCAATACAATCTCGACGCTTATATTGTCACGAAAATTTGGAGGGTTTTGAGAGACAAATCTCGACGCTTTTAGGCGTCCAAAGTTTAGCGCCAATGTGAAATTCTCGACGCTTTTAAGCGTCGACAAACGGCTAGCCCGCGCAATTTCTCTCCTATAAAAAGCGTCGGAAATGCATTATGGACGCAAAAAAGCGTCGAGATTGACGACGCAAAAGCGTCGTACAATCTCGACATTGAAATTCTCGACGCTTTTATAAAGCATCGAGAAGGGAAAAGGCGACACTTGTAAGCGTCGAAAAACGTTTAAAAAAGCGTCTAAAAACGATGTATTTTCTAGTAGTGAGAGAGACGCTCAGGTAAAACAAGTCTTGTAGTAAAACGAGTGGACAATCTAGGAGCGTCAAATTAAGGGTGATGGGCGGATGAATTTGAATAGAGATATTGGGGTGTAGTGGAGAGTGTAACATGAGAGTGAATATCACATTCGTAGTTGGGGAATTTTCCTAATTAATAAAATTAAGAAATGAAAGATTTGCACCAAGATTGGAGAGAGAAGACGAGAATCTACATCCAAAATCTTCAGACCACTATGATGATATTCAAAAAAGGAAAGAAATGTGGTTTTGTTATGATTGCAATCTCACGTGAGAGAAGATGAGAGATATTCGGAAACTGATATGCATTGTACTATAACCGTTATTCAGGAATCGTTAAGACATATTCAAGCCACTGTAATGATACTTGCGAAATGATATACAAGAAACTACTGATGATATTTAAGAATCGTTAAGGCATATTCAAGCCACTGTAATGATATTCATGAATATACATGATACTATAAATGATATTCATCATATTTTCTTGAATATTCACTCTTGTATATGATATTCATGTGCTTTGTGTTACATTAATTTTCATTATCTTATATACTGAGTACATTGTTGAATGGATATGCACTTCGTTGGTATTGATATTCATTGTTTGCTAAGTGATATTCATCATGCTTTTAAATTATCATATTAGGATCGCACTTAGACAAGTTCATGAATATCTCAACATACAGTTTGCATAACATAAAAAGAAGTGTGCATATCATACACAAACACGTGAATATCACATACATCGTATAGAAAGTGGTTCTACCGCTCATATCCTATTAAAATTAAATACTTGTGTGCACAAGGGAAGGATTCAATAACGTAGCTAACAATACGAGCAAATGTAAGATCACATCTAACAGTACAAGCAAACGTAAGACCACATCTAACGGCTGGTCTTATCCCTTTCACAACCAGCCATGAGCTTCATGCGTTTATTCATCGGCCGAGTGGTTGTAACATGTGGAGACCCATCCCCAACTTCAGTGTTCTCAATAGCTTGTGGAGATTCAGTGTTCCTAATTAGCTCAGTTACATTATCAACTTCAATGTGTTGAACAATTTGTGGAGACTCATCATTCGACCTTCTTGTAGGCAAATTTGAATATAAGAAACTAAGGACATGAAACCTAAACATGAATTAATAACAATTAATACTTCAAAACATGAATATCATATAAAAGAGTGAGTGAGTATCAATGCATATGTCATTAGAAACTCAATATTTATGTTGCATATCAACACATGAAGCGTGAATATCATACCAATACGGCTGCATATCACATATATGAATATCTTTTGCATATCAACATATGAAGCGTGAATATCAAACAGAACTTCAATACGTTGGCGATACTCATAAAGAGATGAAATACACACATGAATATCTACACTGACAACACGAATATCGAACAAGCGATTTTGAGAATCACAACAGTACTCGAGGTACGAGGATTCACGCATGAAACAATGTTCATCTTGACTACAACCATATGCATCTAACGCTGATTATTCGAAACAACTTTGAAAAACCTAATTCATGAACAAATCAAACACACTACACCTGCAAATTGAATTTAAACCAAAAAATCAACATCAAACACCTAGAATTGAAAATTGTAGAATCTCGTCTGATTGATGGAGAAGGAAGGATAGATGATGGAGAAGACAATCGAATTTAAACCAAAAAATCAACATAAAAAACCTAAAATTTAATAGCGAAAATCCTAGTTTGAAGATGAATACCTATTTTGGGAAGACGACAAACCTACACAAATGTTGAAAATTGTTGACGAAGATGATTCAAGGGAGACAACTTTGGAACTTTAAGCTTCACGATGAACTTCAATGGAGGTTGAGGATGATTTTTTAGAGGAGAGAAAACAACTTTTTTTTTGAAGAAAAAGCATCGTTTCTTTTTAGGAGAGAGAATAACATATGTGATTTTGGGGGAAAGTAAATCCCACAAAATAAGGATTGTGATTTAATCAAATACATGTGTTTCATTTTAAATTTTGTGCACATCTTATGATTCAATCTGGTTCATTCATTAAATCATCATCCAACGTTTTAGATTAGTACACTCGTTTTACCCTAACACCCTGTTTCACTAGAGCCTAAATCTATATATATATATTGAGAGTTAGGTTCTGGTGAGGAGACTTCCTATAGTAAATAGTGGGGAGTTATATAGAGCGTTGATGTTTTTGATCCTACGGTTAATATAATAGCGTTCATGGACATTACAATACAACTTGTTCATAGGAAAACACTATCACAAAATTAAAAAAAATCCTATTAGGAAATTGCCCAACTCGTTTTCTAAAATCTCTCCCATGAAAAGATTTTGATTGTGTGTGGCGGTTTCCTAAAAGTAACTCTTCTTCTTTTTTTAAAACAAAAGGCCGAAATCTCTTCATTCTTTTTGACTCCGTCTTCTTATCTTCTCTAGGAGTAATTTGCAGACTCTCTCTCTCTCAATTCTCCTACGTCGATCCACCTTGTCGTCGGATTTGTTCTCCCTCTCAGTTTCGCAGACTCGGAAGGTCCTGTAAAAAATTAACTAATGAAAAATATGAACAACTACAAAATCGAATTGAAAAACAAATATGAACAACTAAGCCTAATGAACAACAAAGAAAAATGTGTGAACACGATGAACAACTTTATATAATGATCAACTTTAAATTCGACTTAATAAACAAGAAACAAAGTAAACACTGATGTCTAGGGCAAGATGAATAAAAATCTTATGTTAATTTGTGACCTAATGAACATCTATACAATTTGAGATGAACAAGAAGAACATCAACGTAAAAGTTGTGGATCGCATATCTGAACAACGTTATATAATGAACAACTTCAAATTTGACTTAATGAACAAGAAAACAAAAGAAAACCTATAGTTCGTATAACAAAGTCAACACTGATGTCTAGGGCAAGATGAATAAAAATCTATAGTATATTTTGTGACCTAATGAACAACAATAACTTTCGAGATGAACAAGAAGAAAATTAATATCGGAAGGACCTGTAAAAAAAAGTAACTAATGATCAATATGAACAACTACAAAATCGAATTGAAAAACATGAAAAACAAATATGAATAACTAAGCCTAATGAACAACACAGAAAATGTGGTGAACAAGATGAACAACTTTATATAATGAACAACTTCAAATTCGACTTAATGAACAAGAAACAAAGTAAACACTGATGTTTAGGGCAAGATGAATAAAAATCTTACGTTAATTTGTGACCTAATGAACAACTATACAATTCGAGGTGAACAAGAAGAACGTCAACGTAAAAGTTGCGGATCGTACATCTGAACAACGTTATATAATGAACAACTTCAAATTCGACTTAATGAACAAGAAAACAAAGGAAAACCTATAGTTCGTATAACAAAGTCAACACTAATGTCTAGGGCAAGATGAATAAAAATCTATATGATGCGGGGATTAGCCGCGAGTGGCCCGATCTAGACGCCAAGAGACTCGAATGGAAGATGGAGGTGGAAACAAGAGAAAACACAAGAGAACAAGTTAGCAAATGATAGGAAACAAAGAAATAAACAAGGATATAGGAACAACCGAAAGATGCAATGGAGAGACCCTTGGCAAACTTGAATCCCTGCTCTATTTCCGTTCCAGAAGCAAATCCGAGATGCACCCAAATCACACAAAAATAAATTATAATTAAATAAATTAGTTAATACTGAATTTTGATGGGTATATGCCTCAAGATTTAAATTGAATTAATTTATCTCAAAATCATTCAATTTGTGACCTAATGAACATCTATACAATTTGAGATGAACAAGAAGAACATCAACATAAAAGTTGTGGATTGCATATCTGAACAACGTTATATAATGAACAACTTCAAATTTGACTTAATGAACAAGAAAATAAAAGAAAACCTATAGTTCGTATAACAAAGTGAACACTGATGTCTAGGGCAAGATGAATAAAAATCTATAGTATATTTTGTGACCTAATGAACAACAATAACTTTCGAGATGAACAAGAAGAAAATTAATATCGGAAGGTCCTGTAAAAAAAAAAGTAACTAATGATCAATATGAACAACTATAAAATCAAATTGAAAAATATGAAAAACAAATATGAACAACTACGCCTAATGAACAACACAGAAAATGTGGTGAACAAGATGAACAACTTTATATAATGAACAACTTCAAATTCGACTTAATGAACAAGAAACAAAGTAAACAATGATGTCTAGGGCAAGATGAATAAAAATCTTACGTTAATTTGTGACCTAATGAACAACTATACAATTCGAGGTAAACAAGAAGAACGTCAACGTAAAAGTTGCGGATCGTAGATCTAAACAACGTTATATAATGAACAACTTCAAATTCGACTTAATGAACAAGAAAACAAAGGAAAACCTATAGTTCGTATAACAAAGTCAACACTGATGTCTAGGGCAAGATGAATAAAAATCTATAGTATATTGTGTGACCTAATGAACAACAATAACTTTCGAGATGAACAAGAAGAAAATTAATATCGAAAGGTCGTGTAAAAAAAAGTAACTAATGATCAATATGAACAACTACAAAATCGAATTGAAAACATGAAAAACAAATATGAACAACTAAGCCTAATGAACAACAAAGAAAAATGTGGTGAACAAGATGAACAACTTTATATAATGAACAACTTCAAATTCGACTTAATGAACAAGAAACAAAGTAAACACTGATGTCTAGGGCAAGATGAATAAAAATCTTACATTAATTTGTAACCTAATGAACAGTTATATAATTCGAGGTGAACAAGAAAAACATCAACGTAAAAGTTGTGGATCGTAGATCTGAACAACGTTATATAATGAACAACTTCAAATTCGACATAATGAACAAGAAAACAAAGGAAAACTTATAATTCGTATAACAAAGTCAACACTGATGTCTAAGGCACGATGAATAAAAATCTATAGTCTATTTTGTGACCTAATGAACAACAATAACTTTCGAGATGAACAAGAAGAACATCAACGTAGAAGTTGTGGTTCACAGATCTGAACAACGTCATATAATGAACAACTTCAAATTCGACTTATTGAACAAGACACGAAAGAAAAATCTAATGAAATTTAAAGAAAACATAAAC
The DNA here is from genome assembly GCA_027886185.1 of Rheum nobile. Lineage (NCBI taxonomy): Eukaryota > Viridiplantae > Streptophyta > Magnoliopsida > Caryophyllales > Polygonaceae > Rheum > Rheum nobile. The sequence continues at coordinate 121,113 of WOAB01000546.1, forward strand.
AACGTGAACAAACCTTTATCCATTGAAATTACAGGCGTTGAAACATTACCCTCATCTTGTTGTTCATGATTATATAATTTTTCGTTGGTGCTTTCTGAAACTTGAATTTTCGTTTCCATATCAAAATCACCACACAAACCCAAACTATTAAGATTTTGAAAATCACTCATGAAGGTTTGTAAGAGATGGAAGCAATCGAAATTGAAGCAATCGTCTCAATGCAAATCGGTGCATACAGCTTAACAATAATATCCAAAAAAAGAAGCGATAATTAAGGAAGTTGGGTGTGATGTAAGTTGTGATTCCCTATTTCACAAAACATTTTAAATTATTTGGTTAAATCTCTACCCTTGGATTAGTTTAATCTAATGATCAATAAAACTCCTCACTATTTACCCTATCACCTATATGCACTTGAGCATACTTCTATATATATTGATTTGTAAAAAACAGGTCGGCCAATCCATCAAAGAATATTAGAGCTGTCAAAAAGTGACTGAACCCGTTTTACCGACCTGACCGACCCACTTTTGGACCCGACCTGACCAAAATTTTTGATAACCCGAAGTTACCGAACCCGAATTCACCGAGACCAAACCCGACCAACCCGAACCCGAACCCGATTAACGAATAAATGTGGAGTATTGATAAAATATAACATAAAATATATATGATAAATGACATATAAATAATGATAATAGGCTTAATATCCTAAAAAAAGAACAGTGTTGTACTTTTATAATTTTTTATAATGTAGAAATTTATAAATTAATATAATAAAAATTAAAAATAAAAATAAAATATGATTTTGGTCTACTAATATCAATTACATTAAAATAATTAATAATATTATTATTATTTTAATTCATTTCAACTTATTTTGACATATTTAAATTAGTTTTTAACTATTTAATAATATTTAAACAGTGAACAAAATATTTAAAAAATTATGCTCTTGACCCGTTGGTTAACCTGAACCGCCCGTTGACCAATAATGACCCGACCAACTTGACCTGTTATCTGAAATGACCCGACTCATTCTCAACCCGAACCCGAAATAACCGAACTGAACCCGACTTGACCGACCCGATTGACAGCTCTAAAGAATATGTATCGTGCTAATGAGTCAATCTTGTAATAATTTGCATAATTTTTCATGATAATTTGTACGTTGGAGGGTTGACCCCAACTATACACTCGCATAATGAAAATTGTTCTTTATATACTCTTAAGTCGTGCTTATTTATATATTCTCTAACAAGCTAACTATCAAGCCCTGCTTATTTATGTATTCTCTTAAGCCGTGTGTATTTATGTATTCGCTAAGAAGCTAAGTAAGCCTTTACACCAAAACAAAAAGGAAGGAAGTAGAAAAGATGTTGAACCATTTTTGTCAACCATTTTTGTTTGCAACTCTTTTACTTCGTCGTTCTCTCTTTCCTCGGTTTCTTGCTCCTTAAGGCCTCTAGGCCGAGTTACCCTCTTCGGCCTAGAGACATGGACTTGTTCTTCACCTTCGCCTCTGCCTCCATAGTCTCTAGCAATTCCACGGGAAATGGAGGTTTTATTGAATGTCCTACTCGTAGTTTTGACTCTCTTGATGTTTGTAGGTGGTAAGGTCTTCACTTCCATGGTTGGCCTTCATCTTATAAGCTCCAAGATTAAGAGACCTTCCAAGACAAAAACTAGGGTTAATTTCCTAGAATCCTTGCCCACTTTACCCTTGATCTTGGCATGGAGATGGTGTCAACTTCGCCTAGCCACCCACAAGAGCCAAAACCCGAGTCCATTGTAGATCCGTTTCTTAAGTATAGGTCGATTAAGTTTTTGGGACATTTAGTTTCAAGTTATCTAGCTGTACTTCATGTTGTTGGCATCATAATGTTACTTGCTTATCTCGGCCTTGTTTCAACCGCGAGGCGTGTGCTTGATACCAAGGGCATAAGTAGATTCACATTCTTCGTTTTCACTATAGTTTCAACCTTTAGGAGTTGTGGTTTCGTTCCCATCAACGGGAACATGACAATCTTTCGAAAGAACTCCGGTCTTCTCCTCATACTAATTCCTCAAGTCCTCCTAGGAAACACATTGTTCCCTTCATGCTTGAATTTTTTTATATGGGCATTAGGTAAAGTTACGAATTAGATGAAGGAAACAAATTACCTTCTAACGAATGTAAAGGAGATTAAGTACCTCCACTTGCTTCAGGGGCGTAAGCAGGATTTTCGCCCAGTAGGGGCACAAATCCAGCGTGACTAAAATCAATTTTAATTACAATCTTAAATAAAATTTTCTTTTTTTAGGTTAATATGACGAGACTAGCCCGATGCAATTATTATTAATAACAAATTAAGATAGTTCCCCATGATGGGTAGAAGATAACAAAACTAAGATTCAACAATGCAGATAGGAGGTGTAAAAAATTCAACAAAACAAGAATTAAGCGAGAGTGAGTGAACATAACAGATGCATAATAAAAAGTATATTCATACTTATTGGGACAAGAATGATAAGTTGAGGTTATTTGACTAATCAGTGGGTTACACAACTAAACATTACTTAGGAGTGCTCTATTTTATTTTATCGAATTCCATGGCAGGGTTGGATCTGCTTTATATTTGTTGAACATAAACTTTATATGTCATATGCCATATCAACTCAATTTACCCTTTATTAAAAATAAAAATTGAAGATGATCTCATTTAGTACTCTGATTATTGGATTAGTCCACTTTTGACATAGGATTTTTCTCTAAGCACCCAATCTTATTCATTTAGTATGTAGAGAAACAAAAACTTATGGGTAAGTTGTATAATCTCATCACCCTATACATATCACACACACATTGTACATTCAATGGAACATAACATAACATTGAACAAGGAGAAAGGAGGCGATGGAGGTATCCTCAGGTAAGCGGTGATGAGAAGTAATTTTTTATTCCCAATGGAGGCTCGTGCCTCCATTGGTCCCTATGTAGGTTCGTCCCTGACTTGCTTCCCTTCTCGCACTCTTTCTACTTGGTTGTCATGGTTTTAGGGTTCGTGTTAGTGCAATTCATATTGTTCTGCTCCATGGAATGGCATTCACAAGCCTTATGCGGGATGAAGTCCTACGAGAAAATGGTTAGAGTCTTATACTATGTGTCAACACTCGTTATACAGGTGAAATCATTGTGGATATCTCAATTCCATTTTCTCGCGATCCTAGTGTTGTTCGTCATGATGATGTGTGTTCCTTCTCATTCTCAATCACGTCCGATCATAATTGAACTCATAAGTTTTCTTGGATAAAAAGTTACGTATGCAAATATAAATGCATTCGTTCATATTGATGATAGCAAAATACATTGATGATGCCTACTAACTTGGCAGGTACATTCCTCCTTATACCTCATTACTACCCATAAAATAACATGAAGAATGTCCATAAATATTTGAAAACAATAAGAGGGGAAGAGTTGTAGAAAAGCTAATGTTTTAACAAACAGGTATGAACACATTGACATATATATGAACACATAAGCAAACAGGTATGTACATATAAGTAAAGTATTCATGTTAAACATATGAACACACAAGCAAACTAATATGAACACATATGCAAATTGATTTGAACACATAGACAAACATGTATGAACACATGAGCCAACATTTGGTATTTGTTACAGTTTTGTAATGCACATTGATGTCTTACATATGAAAACATATGCAAAAAAGTATTAACACATTGACAACATTGACAAACATATATGAACACATAAACAAAGCATTTTGGTGAAGTATTGTAATACACATTTATGTTAAACATATAAACACATAACCTGATATAATGTAACACCCTCCGACTTATGTCGGTAGTGCCACACGTCAGTGACCTCAGACTTTAAATCCAAAGTCACCCTAGGCTTTAATCTGAACAATTATACTTAAAACAATCATAATAAATAGTAAATAGCGAAAGATTTGTATAAAGAAACTCAATCTTTTATTAAATTCCTCTCATAAATTGAGAAAGATAATTACAAAGGATATTGAAATTACAGCGGAAGACTTTACATAAATCATAATTACATGACTAGGTTACCTAACACTTATACCTATTACATTAATTAGAAACGTATATCTTATACTTAAAACAAACTTGAAAGTTCTCAAAAAAAACCTAAACTTCAACTGCAAGCCTTTTTCTCCGTCTCGTTACTCCTAAACAACCTGAGGCAAGTCGACTGATGTGCCGTATATGACGGATGACACTAGCCAACTATGTAAGGAAAAATAGTGGTTGGTTAGTCTAATGAAAGACTACGCAAGGGTATAAACAGAATGGTTCTTGTGGTTGTATCCAGTTACTATCATTGTCTCTCGAGTAAAAGCCGATAGACGATATATAACAAAAATACTTCCACTGAAATGAAGGATGGACAAAAGAGATATGCACCAAGAGAATACCCGAAATGAATGTGGGTATTATGGGAAGAAGATATGATTTGTTTGGGAACGTTTTAAATTACACACAACATATAAAACCCCATTGAATAATTGGGCCCGACCAACCTCACCGCATAATGCGAATCCAGATTCGAAAGACGACCCGCTTAAACTGGAGCACGAGCGGTTTCCAAGTTGTACTTCTCGCTCGAAGTTTATTAATTATGTGCTCGCAGCACTTATCTTATTTAATTTCACCACACCACAATTATTCTTAAAGCTTTTAATACAATCTCGAATAACTACGAGAATAACACAGGGCGACATTACGTCCAACCCAATTGCACTAGTAAGGTGCTTAAACACCTCTTATCCTTGACGGATGGATAAGAAGCAGTGGTCGTGACCTTAAAAGTATTAGGAAATTATTCCGACTAAAACCGAGTTATAAAGAGATCATTATGCCTCGCAAGACCATAATATCCCTAACACACACGACTATTAAAGTCTACACTTAGTGACTATAAAGCCCATACATAACACACAAGGTTCACACACAATACCGTCATTACGACGATAATAACATTAATCATATATACTTATATATAACTATATATAATAACTAACAACCTAGATACAAAATTATTATAGCACACAAGTGTTTCCAAACATTAATTAGGTTTTAGAAATTACTCAATTAATTAACAATTAATTTTAATATTAATTGTCGGTCAAAAGAATAACTGAAATGACAAGAGCGAACCACCACTTGCCTTGAATCACGGAGAAATGAACGGTATCACGGGAATGATTGATTTCGAGTAGCAACTTGAATCCCTGCTCTATTTCCGTTCCAGAAGCAAATCCGAGATGCACCCAAATCACACAAAAATAAATTATAATTAAATAAATTAGTTAATACTGAATTTTGATGGGTATATGCCTCAAGATTTAAATTGAATTAATTTATCTCAAAATCATTCAATTTCCAAGGCTTAATCGGTAGGACGATTATCTATACGGTTACAAATCAATTAATCGTATATTCTAAATTAATCTCATTTTTATAACTAAATAAATATCATAATTTATTTACAAGTCCAAAAAATTTACTCCAAAATATTATCCAAATGAAAAGTTAATATTTTAACCATTCATAGTCTAAGATTATACCCAAAGTAATTTTAATTATTTTAATTTTAATTTTATAAAAAATCAAATTAATTACATCTTATTATTCAGTAATTAAGATTAATTTAATTAACCTTAATTAAGCCAAATAATAATAAAAATAAAAATGAAAATCGGACAAAATATCCGAAAATACCTAATTCCGGCTCGCGGTGGAGCTGCTGCGGTTTTCCGGCGAATGCGGTGGCTGGAGGCGGCTTATCGGCGGCAGGGCCTTAGGGCTTTTGAAGTAGACTCCAAGGCGGACCTAATGGTGGTGGTGGAGACGTCAATGGAGCTCCGGTGTGGCGTAAATTGCTCCCGCAACAGAGGGCTGCGGATTCTAGGGTTCTTGAGATTTGGCTTGACATTGGGTGCCGAAATGACTTCGATCGGAGGATTATTCTTAGGGGTTTGAAAGAGCTTGAAGAACACTCCACAATGGGCTCAAATTTGGATAACAAAGATTACGAATTGATCCCGATTTGTCCAATTTACGGATGGTGCCAACCGAATATTTGTCTTGCCTTATTTGCTCAAATTCGATCTTATTTTTGATCGTATACTTTCGATTCCACTTGGGTGATGTGCGTTTGATCCTCCTTTAAAAATCCCACTGGCTAATTGATCAAATAGAGCCCAAACGAGGCCGGATTGTATGGCCAACCGCCATTGATGAGCAAGGAAGCTCGGCTGGGCACATGAAGAAGGTGATGAACAGTGCCCAGCCCACTTTTGGCGTATTTACACTTTTGGCCCCAACTTTTCAAGTTGGGCTAAAAATGCCCTTACAATTTTCCGCAAAAATTACGAAAATTCCCCAAACTTAATTATTTTAATACTTCTATGTTTCTTAATATTATTTTAGCCCAAAATTAATATTTATAAAATTTAACTTAGGCTAAAATAAGTTTAACTTATGCTAAACAAGCTTAAGTTACAATTCCTATGGCTTTAACCATATTTAAATCCTTTAACAAAATTGTTAAACTTGATCTAAATATTCTAGGTTGAATTTTATAAGCTTTATTTAAATTTAGAACCAACATAATGTTAACAATAAATTTAAACAACTCACAACTTTAAAGTTGTACAACTTATATTAAGAATCTCTATTTCATTTCTATTTTTGGAATTATGAAATAAATACCAAAACTTCATTTATTAGAAATAGAATTGGGAAATTACTTAAATAACCTTACTAAAATTGAGGGTTATTACATAAAAACACACATGAATACATTCATTTATTTTTGAATAATTTCTCTAGCTATGTGTCAAGAATTTTGAGCTATATGTGCATATATAATTGTTTGTATCTTCATTTACCATAAGCTATGTGTACATCTGATTTCAGAATAATGTGTATTAATACAATTTGTGTTATTGTATTGTAAACTGTATTCATTAGTGTCCTACTACATGTTCATATATATATTTATATGGGTGTTCATTTATTGTAACTATGTGTACATCCTTTTTAGAATAATCTTTGTTAATAATTTTGAGCTATGTGTGCTATATGTTTGTCCATGTGTTCATTTATTATAATCTATGTGTGCATTTTTAGAATCGTGTGCATCAATGCAAGTTTGTGCTAATGTACTACTCCGTATGTGTCATGAGTTTTGTGTTATGTCTTCAATATATTTGTCTCGATGTTTATTTATTCTAACTTATGTGTATCCTTTTAAAATGGTCTAAATTATTAATTATATTTTGTTCTTTTTTTAGTGCGCACATAGTCCTAAATTGACGTTCTTATAAGATTCATGGACAAATCAATAGTTTCAATGTACACACGTAATCTCTTATGCATTTTCATATTCCAAAACGTGTTCACAATATCTAATGTACAAAATTCTTGGTTTCAATGCACACAAACAAAAATCCTAGAGTTTTATCGACAACAATTAGGGCTCAATATCTAAGAAACGTTCTCAAATTTGAATGAAAATAAATAATTGGTAACAAATATCAAACGAAATTTCAAAAATAGTCTCTTCAAATTCTTCTTCTTATGTTCTTTCCCTGTTGTTGAGGGTTCCGGCTATAATATATTTTGAGATTTGACTGGAAACAAGAAAACGAGAGCAAACGTTGAACAAACTCACAAAATTATCACTCGATTTTTTTCTAGTGTGTTTGCAAAATAAAAAGAGAAATTTGCGGCGAATCACCCGTTATATACGCGTTTCTGCGGCAAACCACCCGTTCTATTCGAAATTATTTTAAACCACCCGTTACTTACATTCCGTTAGCAAATCGCCATCCATGGGCCTTCGCCGTCCAAATTTCTGTCAAAATGGGTAAAATGACCCTTTTACCCCTCTTATTTCTCTATATTTACCGGTTTTGTCCAACTTTTAATCACATTTGCCAAACCCGACTGAACCCGATTTTAATTAAATCAAACCCGATTTTAATATTAATCCCCAGAAACTTAGCCTCCATTGACAAGCTCTTCTTCTCCTCATTATCAGCACCCGAATCATCAATCTCCTTTTGCTTTTCTTGATCCCCTGCAACTTCCAGAGGCTTCTCTTCCTCTACCGCCTCCATTGCCTCGATTGTTTCGAGTTCCTTGTGTTTGGAGGCTAATTTGTTGCTATTAGCTCTCACCACCACCGGCTTCAGCTTGTTGTCGCCGGCGTGGACGAATCGGATCAACGCCGCTTCTCCAGGGTTGAATTTGGAGTAAATCATCCGCTTCTTCTCTTCAATTTCGGCTAGCAGACCCGAGAATTTTCCAATCCCGCGCTCTGAGTAAGGGTTTTCCCGTTCCCCTTTCTCGGTGGTTCTCCGCTTCAAGAGCTTTTTCAATTGCGCGCCACCGTCGGCGTCGCAAGTTCACTGACTGAGTCACCATTTTCGAGAGAAAGAGTTTGATCTTCTCAATCGAGTAAGGAACATGTTTTATTCTTAATTCGTGGTGTGAAATTGGATAGCAGGTTGAAGAGACCAAGGGAGGAAAATTTGGGGGTTTTGGGAGAATATTTCTTTCTAGTCAAAATGGGAAAAAAAGATGTGTGAGTGTGATTAATTAATAAGGAGAAAATCGGTTTGGGTTAATTTAAGCTGGTTTGATTTAATTAAAATCGGGTTCAGTCGGGTTTGGAAAATGTGATTAAAAGTTGGACAAAATCGGTAAATATGGAGAAATAAGAGGGGTAAAAGGGTCATTTTATCCATTTTGACAGAAATTTGGACGGCGGAGGCCCATGGGTGGCGATTTGCTAACGGAATGTAAGTAACGGATGGTTTAAAATAATTTCAAATAAAACGGGTGATTTGCCGCAGAAACGCGTATATAACAGGTGGTTCACCGCAAATTTCTCTAATAAAAAATAAGAGGGGTAAACTCTGCCATTTGTGCTTTGGAAATTTGAACGGACGCATATTTTACAACATGTGTCTTCAATATGTTAGTCGCGTATGCTATTTCTTCTTTTCTCGTTATATTCAGCTGTTGGAGTATTATATCTAATGAACTAAAAGGTCCTTTATATGTTCACATTCCTCGACGGCTCAATCTAGTAACAATCATCACCCGAATTACCTCACCCTTATTTAAAAAGTATTTAAAATACTCCATTATTAATTTATTAAAATTTTCAATAAAATGTTAAACATTAGCAATCATCTTTGTTTTAATATATATGTCAAGGTAGGGATATAAATAAGCGCGAAACACATCACACGTTCATCAACCATTCTATGTACGTGACGCTCAATGAATTGAATACACTCAATTGTGTATTCGAACATGACCGTCCAACCTTCCCGGGTATTGCCGTCCCACTCCACTCTAAGGGACGGTTATATCTCTCTAAATTATTAAAGAAGAAAATATTTTTTTGTTAAAGACTGTGTGATGTAGTGAATTTAATATTTAATATTGATTAATTTTTGACATACATAATACATGTATTACATTGTTATTTGTATAAATTTATTTATTTTCTTACTTTTCTCCCTATTTTTTCCCTCTATTTTATTTACAATTGTCCCTCTAAAATAACTTTTGTTTTGTTTAATATAAATAATATGGCCTTAATAATCAAATTTAACTGTATTAGATAAGTCTCATTGAACTTAATCAGTAAAATGTAATATACTTTTAACAATATCTTTTAAATCTTCACAACGACGTATATATATGATAGTTTATCTGAACAACAAAGTTCAATACAAATTAAAATCAATCTCATTGTTAATCTAATTAATGAATATTTTGAACTATAATATTTAGTCGACTATGGAATATTACTTGGAGTTTTGGACTTTATAACTTATCTATATGACGTCGTTTCCTATCATATGAGATTATAATTTTTACTTACTTAATATAGTTATATATCTAATGAAACACGTCGAATATGAGACACTTTCGATAAAGATACGACAACTTATTTAAAATGTTTTTATATGTTTAGCAATATCTAAATCATAATAGTCACATTTTTGTATGTTTTACAATTACGAGTCTTTAGTAAACCACATTTTAAAAAATTATATATATCAAACATTTTTTTAGAGCATATATATATATATATATCTAATAACACCCTCCTTAGAGGAATATTTATAAAATTCACACTTAATCTTAATTAGCTATTTTATTTATTTAATAGTCATTTAGGATTGAATAAAGTGAGACTGATTATTTTAATGTAAAATGAGAATGCCTCATAACCCTTGGATGGAGGCAAATTCAAGGGCTATAATTAGACTTTTAATAAAAGGGGTATATGTCATACACATGATCCCTTGGTCAAATTTCTCCTTGTCGATTAACATCGGTCTCCGGCGGTCAAAATTGACTTTGACTGGCCAATTTTTTCTGGCAATTTTTTTTCTTTTTGGGCCAAAATTTATTATGCACGTTCAGTGAAAAAGTTATGGACATTCAAGCAAAAAATCCTACACTTTTAAAAAAATCCCAATGTATACTAAAAAACTAAATGAATTGCACATATAGTACTAAAATACATGCACATGTAAACTAATTTATGTGCACATAAATGCATAAATGTATGCACTTCAAGATTTATCCACGCATGTCTAGAACTCATGCACATTTTCAATACAAACTCGATATATGCACACCTAGTACAAATTAGGTGCACATACATGCCATTATTCATGCACATATAAGCATAGACGTATGCACTTTACACATAATGCATTGAATGTGCATAGAGATTGGCTGGAATGTGCATAATGTTTTGCATTATATGTGCATATCTAGTACAAAGTAAGTGCACCTATAAGCCATTATTTATGCACATACACGCGCAAATTTATGCACTTGGCGTGAATGTGCATGCAAATTGGCGTGAATGTGCATAATGTTTGCATTGTATGTGCACATCTAGTATAAATTAGGTGCACATACAAGTCATTATTCATGCACGTACAAGCATAGAAGTATACACTTCACATGTAATGCGTTGAATGTGCATGCAGATTGGTTTGAATGTGCATAATGTTTGCACTGTATGTGCATGAAAAAATTCACTTCGAAGGGAAACATTTTAGGAGCGAAAAAAGTTGGCCGGTTTGATGTGCATGATCATGAAACCTTGCGTAAATGTGCATAACTTTTGCATTGTATGCTTGCATAGAATATTTTGGCCTGGATACAAAAAAAATTGCCCGGGAAAAAATATTCGCCTCGGGAAAAAAAAACAATTTGCCCGGGAAAAAAATTACATATGCCAAATTTGTGCACATTTAAATTAAAATCTATACCCATAGGGGGGGAAACATGTACATGCACATTCAATATTAAGGTGCGCGCGCCAAAAAAACGGCCCCGAAAAAAATCAATGCCGGCGTTAACCCATTTGAGCGGTCATGTACATGACATATGATCACTTAAATGAAAGTCTAATCTCCATCCTTTAATAAGAGCCCATTCGAAAAAAAAATGTATATTCTTATGAACATTCTCATGTGATAAGCCCCTAAACATCTTACCGTCCACTATGCACCCTAAATCCTACATCAAACTAATTTGTTTGGTATAAATCATTATTAGTTATTTTTCTCTTATAAACCTAGGAGAAACACTAGGGTATTTGTCAAAAAAAGTATTTAAAATACTCCATTGTTTGTTCATTACAATTTTTAATAAAATGTTAAACTTCAACAATCAACAATAATCTTTGTTTTAACGGTTTTTTCGCCTGGTACCCTTGAGGTAAGGCAAAATTCGCGAAATACCCCAAAGTTTTACCTATTTCACGTGGTGCCCCCGAGTTTATTTTTCCGCCAAATGCCCATCTGTTAAATATGTAACAGATCTGTTAGAAAAAATGAAAAAAAACCCAAAAGACCCCAAACCCCATCTCCCCTCTCAATTCCCCTCCCCTCCTCTCCCTCAATCTCCGATCTCGCTGCCCCTCTCCAGCACGGCGCCGACGAGTCCCGTGAGCCTTCACCCCGCTCGCCTCTCCCCTTCCTTCACCATCTCCGCTCCTCACCGCCACCTCTCTGCCTCCGTCCTCCACCACCGCCGCCTCATCCTCACCGTCCTCCATGCCTCCGTTTTCAAGCCCCGCAACAGCTACAAAATCGATGTTGAAACCAGACCTCAATGTCGTTAGCATCAACGTCAGCGACTAGATTTTACAGAGCACGAAGCAAACCCTAAGCTCTGCTGGCCCCAACTCGATGCTTTCTACCATATCATCTATGTCCTCTGATCCTGATCAATTTGACTTGTCGTTCATCGACAGGGATCCAGAATTGTTCGTTGTGTTCCTCTCCCTCCTCCGAACCGGCAATTTCCCCTCTTCAAAGGCCAAGTCTTTTGACCTAGAAGACATCATCTTCGATGCCCGGTTATACGGGATCAAGCCCCTCCTGATCGATTCTATCTCGAATCCGTCTCAGTTTGACGCCTTTGACCTCCTTAAGTCGGCGGATTTGTAGCTCAACGTCAGGGACACGCCATCTGCCATCGCTATGATGCAGTTTGGCTCGCTCCACGTCGCTCATGGAAGCAAACTCACCTCCTTCGATTGGTCCCTTCTCCGGCTTGCATGTATTGACTCTCAACGAATCGCTTTTTGCTTAATTCGTGATTTGAAACCTCACAAATTCATAATTCATTGTAGATAATCGATCTCAACGCATGCTCTGTAAAAGAGCATTTGAATTGGGAGAACTCGACGAGATCCAGCTCAACAGTCCAGGCAATCAGATCTTCCAACGAATTCCTCTTCACCAGCTTCGAATCCGACAGGTGAAACTCGAACGTAATAATGGTGTATGATTTGGCAGGAGATCTGAGGCCTGTTTCAGAGATTGCTTGCAACGAGATCTACGGAGCCGAGCTCGACTCAACCGTGTTGGCCACGAAGCTGATGTGGCTACCGAGCCACGACCTTCTAATGGCGTCCGGCTCGCACAGTGGTCTAACTGGCGTCACTGGCAACATTAATTTGTGGGATGTTCGATCAGGGAAGACCACTTGGGAGTTACAAGAGAAAGACAATTGCTTTGCTAACGTCACCGCGTTCGATTGCTCATCTTCCATTTTCAAAGTCGGAGTGAAGTTCGACAAGGTGTTCTTCGTCGATTTCAAAACCCTAGGTGCAGGGAAGGAGTGGATTTGCTTAGGGGATGGGAGAAAGGCGGTCAATGGGAGAAAAGAAGGGCTCAGGCCAAAGATCGAGAGCCATGGAAACATAGTGTTTCATTCAAAGGGCGATGATCTTTTTGGGGTCTTTTGGATTTTCTTCTTCTTTTTTTCTAGTTTTTTTCTGGTTTTTTTAACAGATTTGTTACATATTTAACAGATGGGTATTTGGCGAAAAAAAGTAAAACTCGGAGGCACCACGCGAAATAGTTAAAATTTTGGGACACCTCGCGAATTTCGCCTTACCTCAAGGGTACTAGGCGAAAAAACCGTTGTTTTAATATATATGTAAAGGTAGGAAATATAATTAGTGGGAAACACATTACATGTTCGTAAACAACCTCCTACGTGGCACTTAATGAATTGAATCTATTAAACCCAAATTGTATGTCGTATGACACCTCTTACTAAGTCTATAATTTTCTTATGTTATATGACACATTTATATTCATTCTGTCACTTGGCATTTTTTCAATTTTTCCTTTTTTCAAAATTCAACATAATAATTATATATAAGATCTTTATCATATTTTCAAAATTCAATACTTTATATATTTGTTTTCAATTTTAAGCCTTAGGGAAATCCTTATGGTTTGATTGGATATGATTAGCATATCTTGATGTAATACTTTCCATTATAAATTCACTTAAAAGTTATATCGGATTACTAATTGATAATTATAATAAAATTTAAATCAAGTACTATAAGTTTTCAGTTAATCTACTATATATCTACTAAAACAATACTTCTTTATGTCATACTTCCTTTTGCCACATGGCACCGCTACAAAAAATTAGTCACATGTCATTTTCTTAAAATTTTACATTTCTTTTAACCTCAAATGTCCTTTATATTAACGTAAAATATACTAATGCCATATGACACTCATGCATTTAATTTGTCACATGTTATTTTCTTCTTTTTTACATTTTTTAAGTAAATTTAATTATATATTAAGAATTTCTATTCTAAACCTATTACCAATATTTCCTTATTTAAATACAAATTAATCAATTAGGAAGATTATAAATGAATTAGCAAGATTACATATCAATTATGAATATTACAAATAAATTACAAAGGATTACAAATTAAAAAGAAATGTACTAAACTGCATGTCTTCTTCAACAAAATATAATCGGTAGAACTCCATTTGAGTTTTCTTCCTATGGAGACTCCACAGGTTCTAGATCTTTATTTGTAGAAGTTGATAAACAGGGTGAGCTTTTATAAGGTACACAGTATCTGATAATGCAAAAAAGTCAAATCTAGCGAACTATAGACTTTACATTTCATTTAGTAATTAAAAAGATTCAATTTTGTATTGATTAAAATGGACACTTAAATATGATTCCCAACATATCAAACACAACAACAAAATAAATGATACACACATTGAACAATAGAGCAAGCAACACATTGTTCTGTTAAATTTCAAAATTTATGATTAAAGAACTATCTTTTCTTAGAATTATAACGTATTTCGTTCAGACCATTCTCAACTTATAATCTATAGACCGACTCGAATAGTAGGTTCATAAAAATTATTGAATTGATATAAGAAAATAAAACTGTCATAACAAAATTATTCATACAATGAGAATTGAGTTTAAATGAATGATTGAAGAGAACTCAAGATGTAAATGCAAACATCTACCGAGGAGTATGTGTTGTAGTTTCTCATACTCTGAATTTGTTATGATAACATTCCTACAATGAGAATTGATTTTGGAGCAGAACACTCAACACCAGAATTCAATGGTCGATAGAGTTGTATTCACAAAACATTATGCAACAGGTTTGAATAACTTATTAGGAAAGAAAATATCAGGATAATATTATATACAATCAATAAGATCATTTTATATATTTTTGGATAGTTTTTTATTCGGTGTTATCTTTTCAGTATACTGTTAGGCTTTTCATTATTATATTTTGATTATAAATGCTTTCTTCAATGTGTCAGACTCCCTAAAACCATATACTGGAGAGAATTTACCACAGCACCATTTCAATTGTGAGCAAGTATTAGTCTATTTGGTGTCGTTTAGTTTTGACTCTTTGTAAATTTAGATATGATAATAGTTTTTGATGTTCTGGATTTATGGCTCTTCTTCCTATACCATGCTCTTAAGGTTTAATTCTTCTTTTATATATATATATATATTTATGCTCCAGTAAAACAACTCCTTAGAGTGAAACGAGTGTACAAATATAGAGCGTTGGATTTGATTAAGATGGATGGCTGGGATTTAATCTAGAGAGGTACAAAAAAAAAAAAGACTCACCCACACCCGATCTCGTCCATTTACGATTCTCCCGGGATTTGATTTCCATATCCAGATGCTTCAACTTCCATTTTCCCTCCTCTGCTCTATCATGCTCTGCTACCCATTTTCTCCCTCGCTCTCGCCGCCTTCATCGTCTCATCCTCTCGCTCGATCGTCCTCATCTTCCATCGCAGGAGTATCGTGTCATCCCACAGGTAGAAGAGCCGTCGGCTCACTGGTAGAAGCGCCATCGTATCGCCGTCGTTGGACCATTTTCGGTTTTGTGAAAATGGTGTTGTACTCTTCGAGTTTAACTCGACGACGGCGTTTATTTTCGTCTCCATCAATGGTGTTGTACTCTTCGATTCGTTCATTTTCGTGTTAGTATTCGATCTATGTCGAATAGAACAATTTAGAGTTGAGTATTCCTTTGCATCGAGGGAATTAGAAGGTTTATATGGTTCACATTTGTTCGAATTGCAAGTCTAGTTCGTTTAGGGTTTAGGTTTTACTTTGTTTTTGAGATTCAATTAGTTCGAATTGCACATTTATTGATTTTGAGTGGTTGATGACTTGATATGGGCTGCTGTTTAGGGTTGGATTGGCTTTTTTTGTTCGTTTGGGGTTGAAGAGAAATGGTCAAACAGTACATTTATGTTGTTAATATTCAATAGACCATCGAAAGCATATACTGTGTTTTTGATATTCAATTTTGTAGATGACATATGCATTTTTACATGCATTGTTATGCAGAACATGTGCAATGTATATATTGGTTTGAGCCAGGTTAATTGTTTGGGTTCTTGATATTCAATTTGTTTCAATTGTTGTTGGAGTTGGAGGTTGGTTTATAATGTTGCTCATCGTCTTATCTAGGTTCTCGTTCATGGTCAGAGGATTGTTGGCTAGGGAAAAAATGTCTCCGAACACAAAAGGTGGTAAGCGAAGAAGGCTCGTCAAAGGTAATGTATTTGTTTTGTGTTTATTTGTATAGCTTCGAAGTAAGGTAGTAAAATGATAGGCCTTGTTTAATGTTTGTTACTGATATGATTACCAACCAGTTTAGACTAGTTTTTTCATTTTGTTTAAATTGATATGCATTATATTCTTAGAGTGACCATTTGTGTATGCGTTTTTCATTTTTGTTGTTTAGATATGCATACTAGCTGTTATGGTATTCATGGTCTAAGCAATTATCTATTGTGCATGTGTCTTTCATTTATGTGATTGAGAGATGCATACTTCATTCACTGATATGCATACCCAGCTGGTACATTATATTTAGATTAGTTGTTCATTTTTTAAAAATTGATATGCATTATATTCTTAGGGATATGCACTACATTCAAATAGATATGCAATGTATTTCCAACTATGACATTTGCATGTTTGTATAAGCTTTAGTCATTCATTCTTATACTTTATATACAATTAAGATTATTATGTTTTGTATAGGATTACCCTCAAGCAAGTCCGCTGAAACTTCCCTAAAAGATGCTCAGGTCACACTTGCCGAACAACATACCGAAACAGTGGTGGATAGTGGACCAGAAGAAGCCCATGTTTCTTCCCCAACCCGAAGGAGTCCGCAGGCAAAGAGGCAGTTGAAGATGATTGTTTGTAGTGACAAGGGTAAGTCCACCAGAGAACCAACTGAGGATTTGCTTAAGAGAAAATCGAGAGGTATGATATTATTAATTGTTCAGTGCATACATTTCCAATGGTGATATGAATCATAAAGTCAGCTTGTATTCGTCAATGTGCTAATTACCTCTTAATTCATTATAGAACCACCCATCTTAGATGAAGATGAAACACTGGCCAACATTCAAAAGGCCAAATCAAAGCATTTGAAGGAAAAGGGTGCATCATCTAAATCAGTTGCTCACGATGATTCTGGTACATTATATTTACATGTGAATATTGGGTTTTGGATTTGTTAATGTTATTTTCCATTAAAATACACTGACTAATACATATTTTTATCATGTAGCAGGTTTGAAATAAAAAAAAACGATTGATAAGGGCAAGGCTAAGATGATTGTGGAAGAATTAGAAGAAGTGGTATGTCAGAAGAAGAAAGTCAAGAAAAATGATGGTTTTAAAGGTATCAAACATCGTGGACGCCTTGAATATTTCGTTTAGGCCATTGGGAAAATGAACCAAATGCAGAAGGAAACTGTAGAGGAGTATGGCTTTGGGAGACTATTAAGAATGGAAGCGTTCCCGTTACCAAGGTATATGTTTTTTGTATTAAGATGTTCATTAGATACGTAAAATCTGTATATATGATATTCAGATATGCCTTGTTGATATGCAAATTGGCACAACTGATGATTTAATTGGCCGTGCATATGATATGTTTTTTTATGAGTGAAATATGCATCAACCATACATCGATATGCATATTATATGTTAACATATGCAAGACATCCTGGATAGATATGCATATAACATATTGAGATATTCAGTGGTCGATTTGCTATGTGATAATCATTTGTGTGATTGTGTTTTGCATGCAAGGATGAACAGTTATGCATATAAAATTAGGAGATATTCATGATATATACAGGTGACCATTTGTGTATGTTTTTTCATTTGAGATATCCAATTATCGATTTGTATGTGATATTCAATTTTCTGGTTGTGTTATGCATATATCCTGAATAGATTTGCATATAAAATTTTGAGATATTCATGATACATACAAGTGACCATTTATGTATGTGTTTTTCATTTGTGTTGTTTGGATATGCATATTAGCTTTTATGATATTCATGATCTAAGCAGTGATCTATTGTGCATGTGTCTTTCATTTGTCTGATTGATATATGCAAATTATACTTTTAGAAATTCACGATGCATGGTTGTGATGTGCATGTTTCAATCCTGATTATGGATACACATGAATTTGGATCTGTTTTGTTTTGCGTTGTAGCTGAAAAAAATATGTGTCTTTCTTCAGTTTCATGTGTAGGTGGTTGGTCCAGAGCTACAATGCAATGAAATGGAAGATTTTGCTTCCAAATGGGTCTGCTATAGATGTCATAGATATTGATGTGGAGATCTGCATGGGCATTCCACGTGGCCCAGTTCAAATAATCAAGTTCGAACCAATGGTTAAGATGGATGTGGTAGAGAAGTGGAGGAAAAATTTCGATAAGAAGCTGCATAGCATCAGATACAATCATGTAGGGCAACATATGTTATCGATTGAGGAAGGAGGCGAAGACTTCATACGTAACTTTATTGTTCTGTTCCACTCTTGTATAGTCGAGCCGACACAAAGTGGTGCTGCAAATCAGTCCCTCATACGTGGCTTAGAGTAGCTAAATTTCTTGAGCACGATGAACTGGTGTGGCTTCGTTATCGATTGTCTTATTGAGGCTAAGAAGAGGTGGGATACGAATCCGGACGGCTACTTTACTGGGCCACTCTATTTCTTGACGGTATGTGTGTCCTTAAATATACAATTTGGGGAACAATTTTTTAATTTTGATATATTGGGGCATGCATTTTCAATGATTTGTGTTTGATATTCACAATTCATACACTGATATTCATCATATTTCTGTTTTATTCAGGTTCTATACTTGGACCGCGTGGTCTTGTATGGTAAACGTACCGTTCCAAGGAAATTCCCTGCATTTGTCGGATGGAATGAAGATCTTGTAGCTGAGAGAGAAGAGACTGAGATGAGTTGGGGGGTGTTCGGGGATGGTAATTTGGAACCTCAGCTGTCTATAAAAAAAAGGCAAGGTGTTGCATGTGCGGTAAAAGAATCAAGTACCAAAAAGGTATATATAGATTTTGCATAACGTAATAGTTATTGACTTTAGTAATGAAAAAAATACGTAGGTTATCATTCATAGCATGCTGCTGAATAAGGATTATATATTGTTGTATGACTGACAATTTCGTGTACGATATTCAATGTGTGAGGTTGATATTCATATTATATGCGTAGTTATGCAGATTATATATTCAGGTATGCATAAACTATTAGCTTGTGTATTTGTTATGTGACACTCAGTTATATGACTATGATATGCACACTTACTGTATCGATATGCCTACTATATGTTCACATATGCATAATGTTTTAAGTTGTCGATATATAATGTAATATTCATTTGTTTGGTTGTGATATGCACACTTCATGTATAAATATGCATACTATATACTCACTGTTTAGGGTTGATCTAAGCAGATGATTACAGCATGGTTATACTTTATAGTGTTTATGAAGCCATAGTTAACAATATTGCAATGCAAAATTTACATTTTGATATGCAATTTTTACAGGAGTACAACAAAGGTATGCTGAAGGATCTGAAGATTATTGCAAATGCTATTATTAGGATAGCCGACAGGACCAAAAACATGCCTGTCGAGTGCAAGGACGATGATGTGTCAATCTCCCTCACTGAGTCGGCCAGGGCTTTGCTTGGTTCTAGATCAGATTCTCTGCACGAGGCTCCGTTTGATGTATGCACTCAAGTAGAGAATGTGCTTTCACAAGCTGAAGACCCATTCTGGACTAGTCCTGAGCTGACGAAGGTGGTGGAAGAGATCGAGGCAGCATTGTCTAGGCGGAACGACATCATGAAGTGCGAGAATGATAAATTCGGGTTTGATGACGGCATTCCTTTTTTTCAGGCAGATACGGGCCATACTGATATGCCTCAGGTTTATGCAGAATTATTTATCACACAAAGCAAATTTATTTAGTTTAAATAATATTTGCATAATATTATTAATGAAATTTCCATAGGGCAATGCTGGAACGAGCGAGATTGACCCATTAGTCGAGCAGCATCAAAGTCAAATTCCAGCTGTTGTTGACGATCCGTCCAAAATGACCGAAGCCACCACAGTAGAGAATGTTGACCCACCAACCCAGCTCCATGAGGTAACAAAGTTTGAGTACAATAGTTATGAAATAATACATTAGGCTATCATGTTATAAGTAGTTGGTAACCATTCATTTAATATGCAATCTTATGGTGTGAGATACGTTCTTTACACGAAGTCATTATCCAGTACAAGCGATTTAGGTATGCATTTCAGTGGGTATGTTATGTAATTATTGATAGAAAATTTATTATGGTATGATATCCATGTCTCACTTATTGTTATGCAGCTTATTTCTTGTTGATATGCATTTTACTGGGTATGTTATGCATTTTTCACACATTCATATGTAGGATATACAGTTATTTAACCGATGTTAATTTGTACAGGTGCAACCGAATCCAAGTGATGTGGTTATGGGGGTGGTGAATGATATTGTTGTTGAGCATCACTAGACTGAAGCTGCTGCCCCAGCTCAACCTACAGTTGCTGCGTCCGATGTTAAGGAGCTTCGGCCTAAGAAGTCAACATGTGGTCGTCCAAGAAAGCATCCCGCTATTCCTCAAACTGATTCGATAAGCCTGAGGAGGAGTAATAGGGTTAGAAGCAAATGATGATGGTCATACTTAAGGCTTGAATTTATGAAGTTGTATTCTGGGTGTACATCTAATATGAAGACTAGATCTAGTTGGGGTGATTGTATGGACATATTCTCGTACCCAGTAACTACTTAATATATGTAATGTTTAACAGGATCAGATGGGGTGGATGTGTGTTCAAAATACTCGTGTAACGACTTAATTATGTAACGTTCATCAGACCTTGTTTGATATTCACATGTTCTGTGTCTGTATGCAACGTACGTGTTCGCTTATGCGTTGTATTATTACATTGCATTTATGTTTAATTTGATATTACTTGAAATTCAGGCCCAAATGGACGACAATGAGGAAGGAGATGATTTTGTAACACCGATGAGATCTGT
Organism: Rheum nobile; assembly: GCA_027886185.1. Taxonomy (NCBI): domain Eukaryota; kingdom Viridiplantae; phylum Streptophyta; class Magnoliopsida; order Caryophyllales; family Polygonaceae; genus Rheum; species Rheum nobile. The sequence goes on from WOAB01000546.1 coordinate 142,471, forward strand.
CCAACAAAATGCAAAGAGGAACATTAAGCTACCGGCTACAAAAAAGAGCCCATGGTTGAATAGGATTATAAACGCAAGTAAAACGATCAGTAAACAACAACATGACTTATATTCGTATGTTGTGAATCACGCTCTGGATGGGTTAGTGTTTACTACTGAAGTGCGTTGCATTCAATGATTATGCTTCTTTTTTGATTTATCTACTGTCTTTCTCGTAAACAGGGAACCCATTTTTGAATATAATGGTTATACACTTGATGTGAGCGAATTCCAATCACTCAAAGAATCCACCTATGTTTCAATTAATATTGTCGACCTGTGGTGTGTATATTTAAATGACTTAGAAGAGGCTCGAAACCATACAACTGCATCGCGGTTGTTCGTTCATCCATCAACTTTGGTAGGTATTCAGGTTTTACATTGTGATATGCACATGTCATTCGATGATATTCACTGAATCCGTATTCATTTTTACATAAGCAGGTTGGCCCCCTTTCCATCGCAAACAAAGTTGAATACGACTCCAAGTTCTCCATTTTCAAAGTTGGGCTGGATGAATTGGTAGCGAGCCTCGACCATACATCTATGGTGGATGTAGATTTGGTAATAACTCATCAAACTATATTTATTTCATAGTAGCGCTCTTATAAACGATATATTGATATTTGTCAAATAACATTTTGATGCAATGACAGGTTTTCTTCCCCATTTTGAAACATGAGCATTTTTACCTGATTTGTTTCAACTTCATGAATTCGAAGATAGAGATTATTGATAATTCAACATGTGGCGATGAGGACCAGACAACAAAATATGGTGAAACAATGATCGTACTGATAATATACATAGGTTATTATGCATAGTACCATATTGAAAAAGGACTATATACTTTTATGTTATATATATGTGACATTTATATTAGTGAGTGACAATTGCTGTATGATATTCACACGTGTGATTATGATATTCATACTGACTAAATAGATATGCAGATTATATATTCAGGCATGCATGATGTTTTATGTGATATTCAGTTGTTTGACTATGATATGCACACGTCCTGTGTAGATATGCAAACTATATATTTATGTATGCATGATGTAATAGTTTATCATGTTGTTATGTGATATTAATTTGTTTGGTTTTGATATGCACACTTATGGTATATATTTGCAGACTAGATGTTCAGATATGCATGATGTTTTAAATTGTCGATATATAATGTGATATTCATATATAGTCATGCATACTATACAGTACAGGATGTACACTTCATCTTTATCATATTTGTCCACAGTCCAGGATGTTCTTCCAGTATATGGATTCTTTGAATCTCGGCACAAGATGTAGTGGTTTTACCAGAGGTCGTATGTTCATTTTAAAGATGATGTGGCGTGATAACACAAACAAGGTTGATTGCGGGATATATGTAATGCGCCATATGGAGACATATTTTGGTCAGGCATTGAACAATTGGCAAACTGGATTTAAGCCAAACTCCAAGAAGTGCATTGTCCCATTGCGCCATATGTATCTCCATGCCCTTATAACGTATAAGAAGAATATTATGAAAGACTTCATCATCGAAGACGCTACTGCACATAGGCGGGTGTAGAAACCATGACATCATGATGGCAATCAAATGGCAGCGGAGAAGACATCATTGGGTCATTTTATTCCACTACTTAGACGTTATTCTACTTATTAGACTTGTTATTCCACTATCTAGCAGTGTTGTTTTCAGTTCAACTCATTGATATTCTCGATAGAATATTTTGTTGGTTTGCAATTTCGTTCTTTTAGCATGCACGACTCATAAATTATTTAACGTTATATTTTGGAATAAAGATTTTGTTTTGATATGCACGAATATTTCGTAGGTATGCACTTCTTATGTTATGGTATTCACGATATAAGAATTGTTTAATGGTATAGTTGATGCATTTCGTTTAAAGTAGTAGACTATTCGAATGTATGAAATACGCAAACAAGCAGAAACGCTAAAAAACATACACATCAATGAAATCATAAAACATGATGCCAAAATCCGAAATTCATGGATATGAGTAGCTAATGAATATTGCAATATAGATTCTGAATACCAAAAGAATAATGTTGCATATCAATAGACTACATAATTTCTTTGCAATTTCTGCTATCATGTCTGGCATACTTGTTTCACCTTTTACATTTCCTCATGCCTTTCTGTGCATTTTCGTCTACAACCTTTTTTTTCCGAGCTTCGGCTATAGACTTCTCCTTTCCATCTTTGTACCTCTTCCCGGTGCCTTTGTTCTTCGCTTGTGTCGGAGGTTGAACATAGACCTCATCCGGCGCACTAATTCCCGCAAAGCTCTCCACCATTGATTCTCTTACTCCTTCTTCCCTGGTTTCAGAGTTATCGTCTGCTTTGTATTCCGACTTCTTGTTCTTCAATGTTAACAGCAAATCATGTATCTTCTCACCGTCTTCCTCCACAAGTCCAACACAAGAATATATCACTGACCATAATTCGTTCATCATAGCTTGTTTCTTTTCTATTCGTACACTCTGATCCCAGACGTCATTAGGATACTACTCTTCGTCCTCGTTGTAGCACCTTTTCTCCATCTAGTTAGGATCAGTCGTTCAGGAACCTTATCATAACCATAAGACTTCAAAGCGGTGAATATATGACGACATGGTAAACCAACTTTGTTGAACATCATACAGCTGCATGTAGTGATGTCGTGATGTAGTGGATGATCTACTTGAAATAAATCTCCATTGCCATCCTTTACTGTATATGTCAATTGGGCCTCACCTGCGCATGAATATCATTTTGTAAAACTACGAATATCAATCATAGTAAATGCATATCTCATCACAAAAAATGAATATCAGTTTATGTACTAGTTTATATCAGTGCAACATTCACAAGCAAGTAAATTGAATAACATGTTTGCTCTTCATAAAAATAGTTATACAAAAGCTCCATGTCGATATTCACAATTTCATTCATTGATATGCAAGATATGCAATTTTTGTTTACTCTATAAAATGCATATCCATTTCATATAATAGAAAATCAATACGCAATATTTGAATATCAGACCACATTATAATATCGTACCTGGTGTCTCATTAGTGACAGAACAATCGAAACACGCTGCGGTAATCTCTTCTTGAACCTGAGAAAAGATTTTCAGAGTATACACCTCTGAAGCATGCTTCTCAATCAACAATGGCGTTTTCAATACATGGGTCCGTGTGTCTGATTCGATATCATTCCTCATTTGGTTATAACGTTGGGTTTCCATTGCACTATCAAAGTGCATCAACAGATCAACAAGGCTAAAGTTCTTGTTTGAATAATTTCCAAAAAAACTATTCTGAGACTCCGATATTGATGTTGTGCAAACCAGACCACCAAGCACAATATCCTTAAAATACACTGGTATCCAATAGTGTCGTAGTTCAAACATATCACCGAACCAAGGTTTCTTATCAAGCTCATACTCAACCACGAATTCCTTCCATCCATCCTCAAACTCTGAGATTGTATGGGTATCATCCCAAACCAACTTGCCCAATTTCTTTCTGAAATCCTTCGAGTTAATTTTTTTTGCACCAACCTTTTTCGACACCTTATCCATGATGTGCCACATACATAAACGATGTCTGGTTTGGGGCAATACATTCTCAATAGCAATCTTCATTGCAGGATCCTGGTCTGTCACAAGGATCTGTGGTGCATGGCCCATTGCTTTCTGAAAGTGTACAAAAAGCCATTCGTACGATTCCACATCCTCCTTCATGACCAATCTTGTACCGAATGTAAGACTTTTCTTGTGATTATCAATCCCAGTGAAGGGTGCGAATACCATGTAGTACCTGTATGCATATACGTTAAAATATATTGCATATCCAATCACAATAATTGTTAAAGTCTCAAACGAAAGTGTACCTGTTTGTTCTATAGGTTGAGTCAAAAGAAACCACATCTCCAAAAGCAGCGTAATTCCGACGTGAGATCGGATCTGCCCAGAATAACCTCGTTAATTGTTGTTCATTGTTCACATCATACTCAAAGTAGAAGGCATCGCATTGCTCTTTCTTCTTTGCAAATCTATTAATCACCATTTGCACATCAGCAGCTGTGATATGCGACATCATATCTCGTTTGAAATTCCGAAAGTCCCTTGACATTGACCTCATGTTCCCATATCCACCAACCATCTCTTTTAAGAGATTAAAAGACCTTACTGGCCCCAAGTTCGCCTTTGCACAGCTCATCATGAATTTTTGATGTCCAATGTCCATCCTCCTACTACTTTTGAGGAAATACCGTGCTGTATTCGGTATCGTATCGTGGTTGTGTTTCTCTATAAAGTTATCAACAACGTAGGTTACGCCGTTATTACTCTTCAGAGAGATTTTTGCACCACACCCAATCCTGTTAGATGTCGTCTTATGTTTGCCCGTACTATTAGCTACATTCTTGAATCCAGCCCTATTGCACACAAAGTACTTGATCTTAACAACATATGAGTGGCTGAACTTGTGCGAGGTGCTTGATCTAACATCAAAACCAGCTGTGGATGCATATTCACGATAGAATGCCTCTCCTGCATCCAGAGAATTGAAGCTTTGCCCAAGCACCGGTTTTATGGAAACGGGACACAGTGGAACCTAGTGCTTTATGTTTCTGTCGCCTGGGTCAATAACACACTTTGTACCATACACGAAATCAACCTCTTCTCCGTCTGACAAACCATCATCAGATATATCAACATCATTATCTGATGAAGAGAACCGCATATCTACACAACAAAAATGCATATCTTGTCAGTATTATTGCATATTAGGATATGTGCTATATAGGCGGCGATGCAAACCCTAAATCATTACACATTTACAGATATGCAAATAGTACATGTCGTTATGCAAACGTTTAACTCTTCATATGTATGCATAACTGGTCAGTATTATTGCATATCATGATATATACCATATAGGCGGCGATGGAAACCCTAAAGCAATCAACATTTTCAGGTATGCAAATCATTTAGTAGAATATGCATATTTTAAGAGTTGTTATGCAAACGGTTATCTTTTTGTACTTTATGACTATGGTTTTAACATTGGAATATCATTGAACATATACTGCATAATCCTTCAAAGCTTATGAATATAATTAAATATATGAACTACTATAATCACGATGATCATGTATATCAGTTATTCAATAACACTTGAATGATATTCCGATTACGTAATCTGATGCAAAGAATATTGATATGCATAAACGTATACAGAATATGTGCGTGATCTAATAACAGTGTCATTATCTGATGAAGAGAACCGCATATCCACACAACACAAATATCTGGTCAGTATTATTGCATATTAGGATATGTGCTATGTAGTCGGCAATGCAAACCCTAAATCATTAAACATTTACAGATATGCAAATATTAAAGGTCGTTATGCAAATGTTTAACTCTTCATATGTATGCATAACTGGTCAAACTTATTGCATATCATGATATATACCATATAGGCGGCGATGGAAACCCTAAAGCAATAAACTTTTTGTACATTATGACTATGGTTATAACATTGGAATATCATTGAACATATACTGCATAATTCTTCAAAGCTTATGAATATCAGTACATATATGAACTACTATAATCACGATGATCATGTATATCAGTTATTCAAAAACACTTGAATGATATTCCTATTATGTAATCTGATATTCACAGATTTTACAGATATGCACATTATATGTAGAAGTATTCGTATTTCCTTATCAATATCCAGAATTGTAATACCCCGTAATTTTTAAGGGTATTTTGAAATTTTATTTTTCTTATGCCCGGATTGCTAGACGGATTTAATTCAGAGAAGATCGGACATTCTGTAATATGTTCTGAGCTCTGTAAAATTTTCCGAGCATTATATAATACAGTTGAAGTGTTTTCGGGGTTAATATATCGTTAGTGTACGAATATATTTAACCCGGGGTTAAAAGAACTCGTACCCATACTTTCCTCGCCCATACAAGTGCGACCGTTTAGCAAAATCGTCATAACTTTTGATTCCATGATCCATTCAAAGTGAAATTTGGAAGGATTAAAATAGACTTCTAGATCTAACTCCTCGATTTGGAATCACTTCATTTGGAGTTCGGAGCTGAGAGAACGGCCCCGTCGAAGTCAGGACGATTTCCTGATGGTCACGACCGCACCCGCGGTGAGAGCATGACCGCACCCGCGGCGAGCGCTGACAGCTTCGTCTTCGCGATAAGATTTCCGAAATTCTATCCTTTTGGCCACTTGGCCACTTGCTCCACTTGGCTCTTTTGCCTTGTCCCCTTCTTGTTTCCCATGAGGAGGCTCGGATTTGGGCTATAAAAGGGGTGAACCCGAAGCTCTTCTTCTCTTCTTCTTCCTTCTTTTCTCTTCATTTTCTCTGTTTTTCTCCCCTCTGAATTTGCCATTTTCGGGGCTGTTGGAGCTCGATTCGAGAAGGCTCACGAGTTGGAGAAGGTTGTCCAAGTGTTAGACTAAAGCTTTGAGGTGTTTTGAGGTCATTCGAATGCAAAACAAAGCCTTCACGATTTGGGTAATTTTTCTTCCCCGCCATGGCTGTTCTTCGAGCTTTCTCTGGGCACCCCACCGCACCCCGCGGCAGTCCTCTACCGCACCCGCGGCAAGGCTTGTCCGAGAGGTGTTTTGTGTGCTTTGGCCTTGGGCTTTGGCTTGTTTCCTTTGTTTCTTCTTATATTCTTTTAGATTCATATATAAGTGTATTGAATCTAACTTAGGGTCTTGTTATGGGCCATTTCTTAGGGATTTATTATCCAAGATTTGCTCCAGTTTTAGATCCAGGAGCCCGTTGTCTCTAAGCTTTGCTTAAGCTTCTGCGGATTTAGGCAAGTGGCGGTTCGCTCTTGCTCATCATTCCATACTTTCATTAATTATCAATTGTTTGTTGTTAATTAATTTGGGATGATTTCTTGTTTATGTTGGGAACAGTTTTGATCAACTATTTGATAAAAGAAGTGCTGTTATAATAGGTTGTATATTGCTAGATACAGCGCTATTATGTTCATAATGGTTTTGTTATGGATTTTAAAGGTGAAATTCATATAAAAAGATTATAATAGGTTGCATATACTGTTAGTAGCAATGCTATTTTGATATATATATATATATAAATTGTTAGATCTATGATGTTGGCCTTGATGGCTTTGATTTGATATGATGTTGACTGTGTTAAACTGTTTAGTTAGCACGAGTATTCGTAGTGACGATGGATGGAGGTCCAGTCGTTTCTTGATAATTAAATGGAGAAAAGGGCATTGAGACCCTAATACCATTGGTGAGTCATGACTAGCCTCTATACTCGGGTATAGAGGTGGTGCACTTAGCTAGTGTCACAAATCTAGGGAGTATTCCCAAGGATCTCTCGTCTCGGGACGAGCAGATCATAAAAGTTTGTAACGTGATGTGTGTGTGTGTTGACATTTAATAAGATACGTGCCATGAGTATGCACATAATGAAAATGCCTTGACCTTAATATAAAGTGCCGTATGAGTAAGCACTTATTTAAAATGTTTGGCGAGTATTGCAGCTAGGCGCTAGTGCAGCTAGGAAAGCTCGTCTTAGTTGTAGATCGCTCGAATGCGATACTGTGATTCTGTGATTGTGTGTATATTATAAATTAAGTTTCCCAACATTTGTCATTGTTTCCTTTAAGGCTCATTTCATTTGGAGTCTTCTTTTGGGATTAATTGCTGTGAGACTCGGTCTTCAGAATCTTCTCTTGTTCATGCTGTTTTATATATTCTAGTAGGAGTATGATGGTTGACTAGCGTACTCGGTTATTATTCGAGGGACGATAAGTCTAACCTAATACGACTGCTTCGAACCACTCTGCTTTGTACCCTTGCGTAGTCTTTCATTAGACTGACCAACCGTTATATTCCTTGCATGGTTGGCTGGTGTCATCCGTTCGATTCGGCACATCAGGTATGTTGCAAATCTAAGAAGGCTAGAGTGACTATGAGGATGGACGGTGTTTTGTTTTGACAAGTTGTTTTGTCGTTGTATTTTAAAGATTTCCGCTGTGCTATTTTGTCGTTTTGTTTAAAAGTATTTCGCTGTTGTATTTCTGATTAATTGGGTCGTTTTAGGAATCGTGTAATTCCGCGACCATGTGGTTTAATAAAAGTTATGATTTTAGTATTGTAACTGTGTTTTAAGTCAGTTATGACGTCGGAAAAGCCTGGGGTGACTTCGGGGTTTACGTCCAGAGTCATCGGCAGTAACGCTTTCAAATGGGGTTAAATTTGGGGGTGTTACAAGAATTTCGATTTTCAATTCTTTGCATAGACTGATAGGCATAAACATTGATATGCATAAACGTATACAGAATATGCGTGTGATCTAATAACAGTGTCATCAGAAAATGCTTTCGGATTGAATGCATAACAAAGTTAAATCAAATGTCGGTATTCAAAATAGTATCAAGAACTCAATGTCAAACCCTAAAATTCAAATCAATTACAAATCATTCATAAAATTCACAACGAACAATTTGAATATCATAGAACATCGGACTATTACGAACTAACCTTCTTCCATGTGCAAATCCGGTATTTGAGAACCACAAATTCCGACTGTGTGGCTGTTGAAGACGTAGACGTAGAAGAATCGGCTATGGAGGGCAAGAGGAAGCAGACGTAGAAGACGCAACTACCAGGAACGTTATTTATTTCTCTCTCCTATTTTAGATTTTCCCTTTTTTCTCACCCGTTTTTTATGGTAATTGGGTTTAGTGGGGCTTGTATTATGAGATCACACCTACCATAAAATCCCTACAACCACTCCATCCAGCCATCCATTTGCTTCAATCCGACGCTCCATAATTATGCACTCGTTTCACCATAAGAGTCGTTTTACCTGAGCGCCCCTCTATATATATATATATACTGAGGAACATTCCGGTAAAACGGGAATTATGGTAAAACGAAAGTATTAATCTGGAGCGTTGGATTGATGGTGATGGATGGTTGGATGATTGGGCCTTACAATAGATATGGTAGGGGTGTAACCATCAAATCTACTCTAATAAGGCAATTATTTAATTTTTAATTAGGAAAAGATAATAAATGAGGTTGTTAGATGAGAGAGAAAATACAATATTTTAGCTTTCCTAAAATGCTGCTGCATTCACGATCTCCTACTTCTCTCCATATCTAGTTGAATGGAAGCAAAAAAATCAATCAACGATTTTTCCTCTTTCAACGATTTTTATAGCGTTGATGAATATCGATTATGCTTTTATGAATATCAATCAACGATTTTTACAGCGTTCATGAATATCGATCATTCGTTTATGAATATCGATCAAGTGCGGCATGATGCTCTACAAATTCGCATATCTATATTTGTTTCTTGAATATCATTCATGTTTGTATGAATATCTTAGTTTAATATGTAAATATTTAATTTCTTAAAAACATGAATATCACCACTTAAAATTTGAATATCACACTCGATTATATGAATATCAGTTACATGAATATTACTCTCAGTTGCATGAATATCACACTCGATTACATGAATATCACACTCGATTACATGAATATCACCACTGAAATCATGAATATTGGTCATCACATAATTAATAAATAATATCACCTAATTATACGAATATCACTACTCAATTCATGAATATCGATCACTACCTAATTACATCAATATCACCACCTAATTTCACGAATATCACCACCCAAAATCTTGAATATAACCATTAATCAGCGTGAATATCAATCAACTTTAACAAGAAAACCAAGTCCTAAAATCAAAATCAAAGTACTGGCGAATTTCGAGAATTTGAAGACGATAATCATAAACCCTAAAATTAATTATCTAGCGAAAATGGCAAATATTGAACAAATCAAAAATTAAATCTGTGAAAGGCAATACATAGAGAGACGAACAAAAGCATGTATATTTTTCTTTTATTTCACAAACATGTAGACTTATCTAAACCTAAAATTGAATTGAATAGCATAAATTGAAGAGGAAGACGAAGTAATAAATAGAGATTGAAAACGAAAGAATTCCCGAGGTCTAATATCAAGGCTGTTGCAAACATTTCTCATCAATCCATCAACACCATGTGCTAGATGATACCCATAAAAATCTTCCAAAACCCCAAAAAACACACATATGACATGGACGCGGCGGTGGAGGCAGCCGACGGTGCTGGTGGCAGCGGGGAGGCCGGAGATGACATGGACGCGGCGGAGAGATCTCTGGATGCGCCGAGGAGATCGCAACTGTTGACGAAGTGCTTGTGAGACTGGGGGTTGTCGAATCGGCAGACAACGGACCAAACGACGTGGACGGGGGCGTTGATTTCCTGGATGACGGCGAAGCAGCACTGGTCGGGGCCTACGGTGTAGGCGTGGTGGCGGGCGACGTCGTCCGGGATATCGACTTCAGAGACAACCGCTGGAGGAGAGATCTGGTGGTTTATGTGGCGGTGGATGCAGGCAGCGGAGGTGGTGATTCGGTGGAGGACGGCAGCGGGTGAGTGGGGCATTTTGAAAATCTCATGGAAAGGGTTCCGAGTGGAATGAGATACATAGAGAGAGTAAATCGGGAGGGAGAGATTAAAGAAAAAAAAAAGGGAAGGATCTCTTGTGATTTGGGTAAAAAAATCCTTAAATTAATGGGAATCATATGTGTTCAATTCTACTATACAAAGATGCACCCATTTACTTTTAATCAGGGATGTTGCTTCATTTGTAATTCAATGGCTCTTATTTGTACTATCGTTTTACTTTAAGAAGATGTTTCACCAGAACCAAATTCTATATATACTTAACTGCAACTTAATTGCACCACATGATACCCTCTCATTAAAACTGCCACATCTATCCCATATCAAAATTCATGTGTTTTTTAAATTGATATTTCTTTGTTAGTACAATGTCTAAATTGAAATTCATTTTTGTTATTTTGGTTAATTTTTATAGATTAGGATTTAATGTTACTTTAGCGAATAGTATTTAAGTATCTCAAAAAAATTAAGTAGATATTAATTGTTTGTGCATCAAAATTATTTCAAAATAATTTGAATAGTATTAAGGGACAATATATTATCATTGCTTTAACTAAGTTGTCATACCTATGTATTTATAAATTTCCAAGGTTAACCATTTATATGATTGGTTTAAACCCTTGATGCCTAATCTAATATGGAGTATATAATACTAAAGTAAAACCTAGCTAAGATCACTTGTCATTTTGACATTTCGCTACATCATTTATTGTTACATCTCTACTCCATATCTGTCACGTCACTAAATTATATTTTTTATATTATTATTATTATAATAAAATATTTTGGATATGATCATGATTTCCTTTTTAACATATAGATTATTCACATTTGATCATGATTTTCAAATTAGATAGAACATATTGGGCATTTTTTTGAATATTCTCTTTTAGTTTTTTCATTTAATTAGTCACATTTTATTTAAATTTTATTTAAGTCATTTATTTATAGTATAAGACCTGATTCAGCATATTATATATGTACGAAATCACATTGATCTTTATAAATTGATTATTCAAAAATATTTGTATATTATCGTACTTATCTTAAATCCATTTATATTCTCACTAATTAAAAATGTTTTTTATTTATTTAATATTTTATAAATGTGAAATCGTTATATTTTTAATAGTTAAAAATATCAATTTAAAGTTTATCAAACTCATGCTAGTACACCAAAATGAGTATTCCAACATGATGGACTGCCGAAACTTCCAAGTTATTTCCGCCCTACGCGCTTAAATTGACCGTTATATTCCATTAAAAAATCGAGAATCATTACCGAATAATTAAAATAAGGAATATCCAACTCATGGTACGATACTACGATGATATGTTTGGACACTTCCACATTCTCATTCATAATGAAATTAATTTTCTCAAAAATGTTATGTTAAATTGGAATGTGTATCATAATGATTATATATGTAGATATGAATAAATGCTTTTATTTGTAAAAAATATTTCATATGCCAAACTTTTAAATAAAATAAATAATTAAAATAAAATAATAATTATAAATTTGTTGAACAAATAGACCCTAATTTATTTTATTTCATTTTATCAATCTAGCTAACATGGTATATACATTTTTTTTTTTTTGTATCTTTAGCAATATCTAAATCATAATAGTCGACCACCTATCTTTACAAATGTGAGTCTTTATCAAACCACACTTTCAAAAATTATATAAAAACGCCTTATATCAAAAAATTGTCCACCAATAACAATTTTCTAGCAAATTTTTTTACTAGTTGACCAATATATTCTTCGATGTCTCTATCCTTCTCAAATTTAAACATGACATTATTTTTTATAAAAAGTATTTATTATGCCAAACAACATTTTTAAGTTAAGACATTTAAGAATAAACATACCTTTATAAATATATGGAAAAATGACTTTAAATAATATCAATTATCACCTTTGAACAAAAAATAATACGAACTTAAAAAATTATAAAAACGTACCTAAACTATGACAATATAAACAAAAAATGGTATAACTTATGAGCATATTTTTCCAATGAATTTTATAACGGATACGCTGAGATGGAGCCGAAAATGTAATTTGTCAAAAAAATTCACATCAAATTACACTCATTTGTATAATGATGAGTGATTGTTTAAAAAGTGATATGACAAAAAATATGACTGATTTTTTTTTGTTTTTGTTGTTATAAGATGCGAATTACTGATATTGATTTGTGTATTTTCTTTTATTTTTTATTATATAAACGAGGTGTAATTTGATATGTTAAAAGAAATTATGACAACTCATTTTTCTGGCTCCACATCAGCAAATCCGTCGGAAAATTCAACGAAAATATATCCATATCATTTTAAATTAATATTGACATAGTTTGATTATGTTTTTACAATTTTTAAAGTTCGTATTATTTTTGATTTAAAATTGATAATTAGTATTATTTAGAGTAATTTTTCCAAAATGACAAAAAAATCTTGACTGCAAAGTATTTTCGTGGACAAGTACCGTATCCCTCAACAATCACTATAAAAGTTTTTCTTTATAAATAAGGGGGCAACAATCACTATATAAAGTTAAAACATGTAATTTTTATATAGTTATGTTATACATAGTGTAAATTATCCTAAAGTTTCGAGATAATACTCTAAACTTTTCCAAAATATTATGATCTGACAAATGGCATTGAGAGATCAATCGTGTGAGATCAATCGTCCATGGTGAAGACGAAAAGTAACCCAAATTGTGATAAACGAAGTGCAAATTGGGGTAGTTTTAGTAATTCAGAGTAATTGAAAGTGTGTTTCATTGTATTAGTGTGCTCTATGATTTACACCTTGTATATAAGGGATATACATGCTCTGCTTATAGACAACTATCCTCTTATTGAAGGTTCTATAATGGGTAAATATGATAATGATATAATGGTCACAATAACGATGTGTCACTATCCCCCTCGATCCGAATCGGGTGAAGGCCGAGTTGGGATTGCATTTGAAGAAACCGAGCAGTTGGAAGAGCCTTGGCCAACAGGTTGGCCTTTTGGTCTTGTGAAGAGATGAAAGTAACTGTCAAGCACTTATTTTTTACCCTCTCTCAAACGAAGTGATAATCGAGACTCAAATGCTTGATACAATGATGTAACACTCGGTTTACAGCAAGGTAGGTGACCCTTAAATTATCACACCGGAGTACGGGGGCCTGGAGAAGGGGAATCTATAGATCGACAAGGAGTGATTGAATCCATAGAGTCTCACATGTGGCCGTGGCCATGGCGCGATACTCCGCTTTGGTGGACGACCGGGCAACTATGGATTGTTTCTTGGAGGTCCAAGAAATGAGATTTGACCCCAAGAAAATGAAATAAGCACTGGTTGATCGTCGATCAACCGGGTCACCTCCCCAATCGGCATCGGAGAAGGCCGACAAAGTGGAGCTCGGAGTAGAAGACAATAGAAACTGAAGGTCAGTCGTAGAATTCAAGTAGCGGAGGACACGTTTGACGCCTTACCAGTGCTTTTCCTGTGGAGAATGCATATGTTGGCAGGCGGTTGATGGCAAAGGATATATCCAGCCTTGTGAAGGCAAGATATTTAAGGTCGTCGACTATGCTTCGATACTTGAAGGTGTCAGCTAATGGGGCGCAATTGGCGGTTGAGGCCACAAAAGAAGTGGCCATGGGTGTTTGTACTGCCTTGGATTGAGCCATATCAGCACGTGAGATGAGGTCCCGAATTTATATTGTTTGAGACTGATAGATGCCATGATCATCCCTTTTTGCTTCAATGCCCAAAAAATAGTGCAAGGGGGCTAGGTCCTTAACAGGAAACTGTTTAGACGAGACAGGCACAAAAGAATTAGCCAATAAGGAGGTAGTAGAAATGACAAGTAAATAGTCGACATATACCAGTACGAACACAGATTCAGAACCATGGCGATGGATGAAAAGAGAGGAGTCTGCTTCAGAGGGAGTAAATCCCATGGTGACAAAGGAATCACTCAGGGGAGAGAACCACGCCCGAGGGGCTTGTTTAAGGCCATAGAGAGATTTGTGGAGCTTGCATATATGAGAGGGGAATTGAGAGTTTATGAAGCCATGCGGTTTAGTAATGAAGACATCTTCTTGCAAGGACCCATGGAGGAAGGAATTCTAAATGTCGAGTTGTCGGACCGGCCACCGACGCATCGCCGCCAAGGACAAGAGGAGACGGATGGTAGAGGGCTTAACAACGAGATAAATGTCTCGGCATAATCAAGTCCATAAATTTGATGGAAACCCTAGGCCACGATACGGGCCTTGCGCCGTTCAATGGTGCCGTCAGCGTTCCACTTGGTCTTGAAGATCCACTTGACACCCAAAACAATGGAGGAAGTAGTGGGAGGAAGAAGGGTCCATGTCTTGGTTTTAAGGAGGGCTTGAAAATCGGCGGCCATTGCTTGGCGCCAGGCAGGGTATTTGAGGGCTTGTGCTAGAGAGGAGGGCTCATCGAGAATAAGGGTGACGGCGAGCATGAACTTGAGTGTTATTTATGCGACAACAACTTTATTACTCATGAGGATTGATAAGCTATCGTAGATTTTCTTGGTTTGAGGTTGATTTAGCAAAATGCGAAAACGAATATTATTTTGCTTTATCCCTATACTCAAAGTGCTTAATGGGTCTAAATTCGATTAGCTTTACGCGACAACGATTGTTAGTTAGATTAAAGCACATTTACTTTCATCTGATCGGAGTTAGTAGATTACCTTAGATGGCTTACCTTCAAATAATTCAGAATAAATTCATGTGAAGTGTGATTTTGTTTACTGAAGTATAGTTGTGGTGATCCTTAATCTTAGACATATTTATCCCATTGATATTTACCATTTTTATTCACTATTTGTTATCTTAGTTATAAATTTCTCCGTTCCTTATTCTATGGCATAGTTACTAGTATAGTTTCAATTGATATTACATTGGACTTTGTGGGATCGACACTTGACTACTACAACTGACCTCGTACACTTGCGGGTAGGTTTAGCCACATCAACCATCTTCAAGGGATAATTTCAAGCCTCTAGGAAGAGGAAATAGAGTAGTGTTACAGTCTAGGAGTTGACAATCTCTCAGCATATCCAAAATATATTTTCTCTGATGAATGAGCATCCCAAAAAAGGATCTTGATATTTCTAGGCCCAAACTAACCCCAAATTCTTTATAGTGAAGGCATGGTGAAGGAGATTCTTGAGTTGAATAACATAATGTCCATCGTCTCCAATGAGTAGAAGATCATTAATAAACCAGTCATGTGACAATACCTTTAGCAAAAAGTTCAATGAACAAAGAGTAATCATGCTTGGACTCTGTAAGTCCATGAGAAAGCATTAATTTTGTTAGCACAACATTCCGTTGATGGCTTGCTTGTTTGAGGCCATAGAGTGACCTTTTGAGAAGGCATACTTGCCCAAGTAAAGCTCATTTTGCTACATGGAAATTCCAACTAATGATACGACCACCATCATATACATGTGTGGTCAACGCGGTCATCTCTCATGGGGCATGTTGCACTCTCTCCCCGTAATGCACATCTATATATACCATATGGCTTGCCATTCTTGATGTCGTGCAAGGGATGGTGAGTGGGAGAAGTGAAAACAATAAACACATATTTATAGCTAAATATATACGGTAATAGTCACGACATAACTTCCTTTTTAAGGTTCAAGTAACTGTCAATTGAGCAATATTTAAAGTTAGTTATTTTGTTATTTCAAGTTCTTTTTACTATACATCTCGAGCGCGTCATCATATAACCAAATACCATTAGAGGACATGATTTCTCCATTCATAAATTGTAATTGAACATTAACATGTTTACTGAATATGCTGTAGAATAACGCTCGGATCACGTAAATAGCTATTTAAATTCTTATTGCAGTTTCCGATATGTCGTACGATATTGCTCGATTCACGTAACCATCTCACTGAGATGACTCCATTCATAAATTGTTGGTGATGCATGTAGTCATTTGAAGGGAAAGATGAGTTTAAAGAAGATATTGGATACAAATTAAATGTAAGGGAAACAACATTCATCAATTCAATGTAAATGATATACCTTGCACTTGTTTCCTTTACACTTTAAAACGAGTTTGCAAAATGGGTAATGCTACAAGCCTCTGCTTAACATTTAGCATATCAAACATATTGCATAATACACAAATGGATAATGCTACAAGCCCCTACTAAACATTCAACACAAAAATAGGTAATGCTACAAGCCCCTATCAAATATTACATATTACACAATACCTAAACCAAGTTTGCAAAATGGAATTTTCAGCCATAGCAAGCAGGTTCGCCTCAAAATGGGTAATGCTGTCTCTCTTAACTCAAAGATACTCCAGATATAATTTGCACTCAAACGGTTGTTGAAAATAAGGCAATCAATTAGGTTAAAAAAATGCACAAACGATTTTCTCTCTTAACTCAAATATACCAATATATACTGGCTCTTTTCATCTATTCACTTGGTGTGCCACTACTACAATTGATCTCTCTTATCTTCATCACTTCTCCCTGCACAATCATTGAAATACTTAACTAATTGCTTGAAGATGTAAACTCCGAGATTAAAGTCCTGATTTTTCGCAAATGAGATGTTTTCGATTGGCTCGGGACATACAAGTCCTCATATCTCTTTCTAGCAGATTATATGGTACATCAATAATTCTAATTTTCAAGTATTTCTTATTTTAATATTGATTTGTATATGTATATGTTTAGTAATACAATGAACATATTTCATTTATTAACTTACACAGGACCTCTAGAAACAAAGCAAGCCGATGGACTATATGAATAAGTTTTAGATTTCAATGTTGTTCTTCAAATTTCAGACATATAAGGTACATAGGTTTTTTTGGAGTCTCTGTTCCGGACACTAATGGTCTATTTAATTTGTTTGGGAGTGGCATTCAAGTTTGTGCGACTTAGTTTCTGTGCTTTTCTGCCTATATTCATACCTGCAAATATATATGGGATAATTCCATAATTTGAGGCCTCCAAACACCAAACATTTAAAAATATGTAAATTTACAAGAATTGCATGTTTAGTGTTATCACCTCAGTTATAATGGTAAAGACATTCACCATTTTGGTTAATTACATCTTATTTTAGCCTATTTTTATATTCTTGGTCATTAGATGAGGAAATACAAAAATTAGTAATGTCAGTAAAATAGACTATATGGTTAATACCTTAAACTTCGGGAGATATAGTTCTGGTGACAAAACCTTATAGAATTTCTGGTGTTTGGTGTTTTTATATTTGACTTTTTAGGCTATGCGTTTCAGACTTTCACACAAAAAATATAAGTACAAAGAAAATGAAAAAAAATTACATTAGTCCAAGAATTTTGTATACTAAATTATATAGTATTCTAACATTATTTTGAAGTATAAAGAGTGCATTATTATTTAATAGTGAAGATTTCCTTGAGGTATTTAAGTTTGATATTTCATCCACATTCAATTTCATACAAACAAAATTATAAATTCTCAATGTAGGAATATTTCAACCAATATCTCTTCAATAATATGATTAATTTGCATATTATAAGTCAATAATAGTAGCCAAATGCAAGTCCAATTTCCACTATAACCAAGACAGGATAATTGGCAATCAACTCTAACGGTTAACAAAAAACCACTGTGAATCCAACCAATAATAGAGGAATGAATAAATTCCAGCTAATAACATAGTATCAAAATCGCATTCACTATGTAATTATAGGGTAAATTGTATAAAATTACCCATTAAAGGGCAATTTTACAAAAAAAATACAAGAAAATGAAAAAACCCGCTTTTAAAATGTCAAGTTTACAGATAACCATCCCATATTTTTTTTGGTAACTAAAAACCACCCATGATAGGAAAAACATTAATCTTCTGTTAAATACATAATTGAAAATAAATTGATTTATTTAATAAGTCATTCTAAAATAGCTACTCCAAATTGGAAACTTTTAGCTATTTGTTCAAGAATATGGTTTGCATATTACAAGACTTATGGGTGATGAATTTAACTTCCAATTCATATCTACTTTGATTGCTTAACAAATGGATATAACAAAATCACCACGAACAACCAAAGATATGGAGTTACAAATAAAAAAATTTATAAGTTAGATAAAAATTAGGGTAAACAGTTGTACCATAAATGTTCAATTCACAACAGAGTTAAGAAAGGACTTCAAAAAAGTTACATGTCGAGTTACTTGAGACTAAAAGCAACTAAAACGAGGTGAGTACTGGAATTATTGTTCATCTTCCAACCAAAAAACCTCGCCTTTTCTGGATTTCCGTCCAAATTATGATGAGATTCAGTCGATTAACAACCGTATAACCTAATTTAACCCTCGAAGAAGATAAACGTTTGAAAATTTGTCAATATGATTAAAAGATAAAAAAAGTTATACAACCCTCCTCTCCTAACATAATTATAATTAATGATACCTTATATTATATATTAGAAAATATAATCCTCAATTTGAAAAGTGTAATGAAATAAAATCATGTGTAAGGAATATAAATAATGAATAGTTTCGACAATAGAGTATATATAGTAGTTGTGCAATATTACTATACATAATCAAATGTGAAAGTTATTCATGCTTAGTTATAAAACGTTTGAATCCAAAAATGAAACTATAAAATTAAGCACTGACTACTAAGTACTAACACTGAAATATTTTTTTGACAAAAAAACACTGAAATAATTTTAACAAAATAATAATGTAGTATCAATAATAATATCATAACATATTTTTGTTTATTTCTAATAAAAGATGATAAAATCATAAAAGATAAATATTATTTCATAGCATAAAAGAGTAACCCATATTTATATTTAAACATCTAAGACATAATAAATATATAATACTATTAATAAAAATAATAAAATTTGTAATATTGTACCTTAAAGGTGAGTAAGAAAAATAGAACCAAAATCACGTTTGTTAAAATTTAAATTGTTAAGGGATAGAAAAATTTACTAATTAAATTTATTAAGTTGGTTAATCATTGCTTCTCCATAATTCCTTACAACTATTAGTGTTCTAAAAGAAAATTATGTGATAATTTTATAGTATATAATATTTAAATATATAAAATATATAAATGTAAAAGAACGCACATGATAAATTGTTATAAAAAATTATTCTCATACAATGTTGTAAATAAGGACAAACAAATAAAGCATTACATCTATTAATAATTTAACCAATCACCAATGGAATGAACGAAACATAGTACCAAAATACAAATTCGCATGATAAAATCAAAATATAAATGCACAGTGTTGATTACATGGTACAAATATGCATACACAAATTACAACTTCAAATCAAAGTAAACTCATACTAAAATAAATATTTAAAACAAAAATATTGAGAACAATTTACAAATTCATCACTAGGTTTACTACAATTCATTAACCAAATTCAAAACATATCTCGTGCATAGCACGGGTATGCCTACTAGTATTAAAGCAAAATAAATTAATGCCACATGGCTCCCTTATATTTAATTTGACACATGTCATTTTCTCTCCTTTTTTTCATTTTTTTCAAATAAATTTAATTATACACTATAGATTTATATCATAAACTTATTACTAATCTTTCCTTATTTAAATATAAATCAATTAGAAAGATTACAAATCAATTAGAAAGATTACAAATCAATTATGAATATTATAAATAAATTACAGAAGATTACAAATAACAAAAAAATGGACTGAACAACATGTGTCTTCTACAATGAAATATAATCGGCAAAGTTCCATTTGAGTTTTCTTCCTATGGAGACTCCATGGGTTTTAGATCTTTATCCGCGGAAGTTGAAAATCAAGGTTAACTTTTTATAAAGTACACAATATCTGATGATGCAAAGAAGTCAAATCTACTAAGCTGTAAATTGTACATTCCCTTGGATGATTAAAAAGATCCAATTTTGTATTAATCAAAATGGATAGTTATACCTGATTCTTAACATATCAAACACAACAACAAAATGGATGATACAAACATTCAACAACAAAGCAAGTAATACATTGTTCAGCTAAATTTCAAAATTCATGATTGAAGAACTATTTTTTCTCAAAATTATAAGGTATTTCGTTCAGACCATTCTCAAGTTATGATCTATAGAACAACTCGAATAGTATGTTCATAAAAATTATTGAATTGAACTAAGAAAATAAAACTGTCATAACAAAATTATTCCTACTATGAGAATTGAGTTTAAAAGATGATTGAAAATAACTCAAGATGTAAATGCAAACCTCTACTAAGGAGTCTTTGTTGTAGTTTCTCACACTGTGAATTTTTTATGATCATGTGAGAATTTATTGTGAAGCAGAACATCCGCACCAGAATTCAATGCTCGATAGAGCTGTATTCAAAAAACATTATGCAACACGGTTGAATAACTTATTAGGAAAAAAAGATTGGAAGAATATTATATATAATCAGAAACATTATTTTATATATTTTCAGATAGTTTTTTTATTCGATATTATCTTTTCATTATATTGTTAGTTTTTTGTATTATTATATGATGATTAAAAATGCTCTCTTCAACGTGTCAGACTTTCCAAAACCATGTACTGGAGAGAGTTTAGAACAACACAATTTCAATCGTCAGCATATAATACATATTACACAATACCTAAAACGAGTTTGCAAATCAGCACAAAATGGGTTTGTTTAGTTCACAAAGCCTTGTAGCCTACCCTAAAATTATATATTATCCATGTATTCTAGTGAAGAAGAATATACACCACATCCACAACAAGAAGGAAAGCTAGTAGATAACAATATATTAACCTCGAGTGTGCTGAATCTTTGTAGTTGTCACGGGCTAGGCAAACCTGGACATGTGAAGTCGCCATGTCAGACAGTCTATCATCCAACTAGTAGTTTACATGCTCAATATTCTATTGTTGGTGCCTCAAAACATTCAAATTCATCTGTAATTCGTCAATACGTGCTCTTTGTCGGTACGACAAATGCTGCAGGAGCACTACTCAAACGAAGTTTGCTTCATCCTCTAGAAGAGGCATATCATTGTTGAATTCTTCTTGTAAGGCTTGTTTAAAATTTCTAGGAAAAAAACTAGTTGAGGACTTCATAATATATTTCCTTATAAAAATTTTGCATTTTCAAATTTAGGATGATAGATTTCCGAACCGGCTTCAATGTACTGATCATCATTTTTATCCATTATCACCCTAAAATTACTCAAAATCATAGAAAACGAGGTGGTAATTTTAAGAAATTGCACTAATTGAAAAAGCCAAAAGTAGTGATGTTCAAACTAAGGTAGATACGTATCATTATGACAATCAAGAAACAATTAAAGTGATTATTGAGTTATCCATAGCATTGCATCAAAAAATTAAATATCATGAACTACATATTACTTTATATTGGAAACAAAATGAAAATAATACACCTTAAAATCATGATCTTCCCACTACTGAAGTGATGGATGACATTAGTAGCATAATTTATTATACTACAAAAATGGCGTCTACTTAAAGTCTTAAATGAAAAGAACTTCTACATAATTTTACATCATTCATAAAGTATACATCTGTGTATAAAGAATGAAACAACTTTCATGGTTAGATGAAATTTATTACCATAGATTGAGTTTTGGTTATAGAGAAAATAATTCAATATTCATGCAAGATCAAAAATCAAGAAGAGTTGCAAAATATTGCTGCAATTGTGAATAATCAGGAAAAACGTTGTTTGAAACATATTAATGACAAATAAGTGACCTTGTGAACAATAAAAAATATACCTCATCAACATGACATTCAAACAAACACTTGATACTCCATTTAAACTTGTATTTACAGTAATAGGATCATATGGGGTTATCTCGTTAATAATCAATTGAGCATACAATAAAATAATCCACAAGTCAGGACAAAAAAAAAACTAATGCACAAGTGAAAGAAACAAGGTTGTACACAATTAGTCAAATAAGGAATTCAAAGGGTAAGTATTAAGCCATCAACAAGGTTGTACGCAATCAGTCACTGCAAGATATATAAAAGAGTGTCACTGTAATACCCACACCACATTGGGCCGGCCCATCACAGGGTTGTAGCCCATACACCCCAACTCATCCTTGGTAGCTCATCCTAATTAATTAGGAAGCTATTTCCAAGAGGAGCACAATTGGTATTCACTCCTTGTGGGGAGTGGATAAAGGGGAGAGGTCTCGTTTTCGAGCGCTCCCAACAACCTCTTGGAAATAGCTTCCTAATTAATTAGGAGGAGCTACCAAGGATGGGTTGGGGTGTATGGGCTGCAGCCTTATGATGGGCCGACCCAATGTGGTGTGGGTATTACAAAAAAAGTACACTTTTATGTGAGTGCTCAAGCCACGGGCCTAGCTAGCCCAACATGAGACACTCCATGAGCCGCAGCCCATGTACCCCAACCCATCTCTGATGGCCTACACCAAATTAATGGTGGCCAGTTCCATCAGGTTGTTGGTGAGAGTCGAATACGCGACCTCTCCACCCTTTATCCACTCCCCACAAGGAGTGAATACCAATTGTGCTGTAACACCCCCAAAACTTAACCCTTTTGGAAAAGTATTACCGTCAGTGACCCCAATGTTCCTTACCGAGATCACCCAAGGCTTTACCGTTTAAATACAATTTATGAAATACAAATGATACATAATGATCAAAGCATTCAATTCCAAAACATAACATTGTCAAGGAAACATGAGTTACGGGATTACAACCCAATCCCGAATAGGCTAACACAGAGGTTAAACCAAATACAGCGGAAGTCTTATAAAGTACATTACAACCAAAGTCATTGTCCAAAAGATCTCAACCTGTTTAACGAAATAACTCAAACATTCGAAAACCACCGTCGACTCCATAGTCCTTCTATTCTTCTGAGCTACTTTCTATCTGATGTGCCGAATCGAACGGATGACACCAGCCCACATGCAGAGAACAAAGTTCGTGGGTTAGTCTACTTGAATAGACTAGCAAGGGTACAAAGCAGAATGGTTCGAAGCAGTCGTATTAGGTTAGACTCATCGCTTCTCGAATAACAACCGATGACGATAGTCAACCATCATACTCCTACTGGAATAAACAAGAGGTATGCACAAGAGAAGATTCTGGAAGACTGAATCTTCACAGAAATCGACTCGAAAGAAGACTCCAACGGAAATGAGTCTTTAAGGAATTATGACAAATCCGGAATGTTTACAGAATCATACAACAATGATTTAAAAGTTGACTGAGATGCTTCGATTCACGACCAACCTCACCGCATACAGCGAGTCCAGATTGGAAAGAGAACGTACTATGATCAAAGTCGAGACGAGTTTTCCTAGCTGCACTATAACTTAGCTACACTACTCGCCGAAGGTTTATTAATTATGTGCGTCAGAGTAGCACTTATCTGATTTATATTACAAATCACACATCACATTATTAGACTTTTACATGTATACCCCACCATTGGGACGACACATCTTAGTATACGTTTCGTCGAGAGTGATGTACACCGGAAGGTTTGTGACACCAGCTAAGTGTCCTGTCTCTACACACTTGTGAAAGAGACCGATCATGATCTTAGAACAGTACCAGATGGAGACGAGCCACCCCGATACCAGATTATAAAGAAACGATCGGACGAAGTCTGAGTACATTCCTAACTATAGTGCTAACCACACAGATACAACACAATCACATTTACAGAATAAATCCACATAAAGGCCCGAAAGGCGATCACAGATAATAGCGTTGTTCTAACAGATATACAACATATTATATGATTTTCAAAACAATTTATAAAACCATTTCCAGACAAACACAATAATCATTCCAAATTAATTACTCAGATAAACAACTGATAATTAATGTAAATATGGAACGATGAGCAAGAGCGAACCGCCACTTGCCTTAATCCGCAGAATAGAAACAAGCCTAACGACAACGACGAGATTCCGGGCTCGACACGGGTATAGCTCCGACAGCACAACGACCTTCGAGTCGACCCATAAAAGGAACCCTAAGTTAGATCCGACATAACAACAGTACGAATCTAAAAACGGCGAAAGAAATCAAAAGGAAAGACGCCACGACGACAACCAACCAAGCCAAAGCCACGAAGGCATTCTGGACACTGGCGGCGGTCGCCGTTCTTGGCGGCGGTCGCCGCATTCATCACGGCGGGCGCCGTAAAGAACACGGCGGTTGCCGTGAAGAACTCCGACGACAGAATGAGAGAAAGACTCACCCAAATGATGCGCGTTTCGACCCCTTTTTGCCTTGCCTGGGTTCCAACCTCCAAAGGCAACCAAAAGGCTTCACAAGGGCTTCTGGAAACACCACCAACCGACACCAACGAAGCTTCCGAAATCCAGCGAAACTAACACTCCGACGAGGCGAAAATTTGGCAGGGATTCAGTGCTGGGATGGCTCAAAACCCTTCCCCCAACACCTCCTTTTATAGCCAAAGCAATGGGAACATCGTCATCACCCTAGACGAGGACGAGCAGGGCTACATCGGCGCGGCCAGAGCTCGCCGGCGACCAACGGTTAATGACTGCTGGGTAATCACGGCGGGCGCCGCAACTTTGCCTACGGTGGGCCGCGGAGGGCGCCGTAATTACAGCGGTCGCCGTTCCTAGCCCTGGCGAGCCTAGAGTAGGAGACGACGGCCTGACACCTCAGGCCCAGCGACGGCGGGCGCCGTTACTGTACGGCAGTCGCCATTTTTGCCTTTTCCCGCCCATTCAGCCTTTGAACGAGCAAGACATTAACCCGGGATAAAAATTATCGTACGCGAACGCGTATAAACATCCGAAGCACGTCGTCTGTATTTTATTTCACTGAGAAAAATATTACAGATACAGAGCACATTACAGAATGTCTCAAGCTACCTGAATTAAATCCGACGTACTAAACGGGTACTCGGGAAAATTCCAAAATTCCCAAAATAACCTTACAAAAATACGGGGTATCACAGTCCCATCTAACATTGCTTCATTCCATGTGTTCATCCAAACAACAACTTATGTTAACATGACACCAAAATTGATGGTGGCTTGAGCTGCAATCTCAATTTGAAAACTGAAAATTGAGAAAAGTTGAATGTTAAATTGCACAAAAAGATAGAAAATGATAGCATCATGCTCAAGAATGAAAAACTAATGAAGATGAACTCCAAAATCTTTCAAGTTGTAAACATGGTGGAATAAATAAAAACAGTATAAGAGGTCCACTTCAAGTAGTGTTGTATGCTTTCTGTATTTTTTATAGGAGTAGAACTTAAATACTGATAAACTTCAAAAAGGAATTTCGCAAGTTAGAATTGTCCCATTTTCTTTTCAGATATGTCATCATGGTTTCCTAATCACATATGTCATCATGGCATTCAATATTAAACGTATGGTTGAACCCCACCACAAATAGGATCATATCTCAACATTAAAAACTCAAACAAGTTCCACTTACTTTAGGTTGACATTACATAGCGGACCAAAGAGAAGTTCATGATTCAATGCATAAGTCAAATAAAACTATAAATTGTCACTACTTCCTTATCTCTATTAGTTGCCAATAGTTTTACGGATTCACAAGCAGTAGGCGGACTAAAAACCAATGTTTTGATCCAAAAGGTTCTAAAGAACAATAGTTTCATAAATCTTCAAGACATTCATCTCCCTACAAGTCATTCATTAACTACAATATCTATGTAAGACCGGAGTCCATATAAGCACTATCCCATGCCAATCCGGGGACTTTCTAGGAGGTCACTCATCCTGGTACTACTCCTGCCCTAGCATGCTTAACTTTAGAGTTCTTTGTCCTCACTTGAACCATGAAAAGGAAGAGTTCTTGTTGACATGGATAGCATTCTAATCCTTATAAAGGATTACAAATCCGGGGTATTACAATCACCCCCACATAAACCCTTGACGACCTCGTCAAGCTTAAAGACCACCCTCCGGGTCGAGTGACCGCCATCTAGGCCAAGTCCACTCGTAACCCAGAGTCGGCTCTGATACCATTTGTAAGACCAGAGGCCTTAGAAGCGCCATCCCATGCCAACCCGGGGACTTTCCAAAAGGTCACCCATCCTGGTACTATTCTGCCGTAGCATGCTTAACTTGTTCTTTGTCCTCACTTGAACCATGAAAAGGAAGAGCTCTTATTAACATGGGTAACATTTTAATCCTTATAAAGGATTACAAATCCGGGGTATTACAATCCATTATATTAGTCCATCATTCCAATATTAGCAAAAATATTATACACCAAGTTACATTTTAGTTGGTATAGATAACACAAATGGGAAGAAATTAGGGTTCTTCATAATAGGGTTATTCAACAATTAGGCTTTTTCATGGAGATATTGTAAAATCAAGCTCAAAACTAGGATAAGGGTTCATCGGATAAGGGTTTTCTTCGAGCTCAAATAAATATTCTTCATATAAGTGGTTTTTAGATAAGGGTTTCTTCAAATCAAGCTCACTGAGAAATTAAATTCCAGTTTTTGTTTCCAAAATCAAGCTAAAAAATTAGGGTTCTTCAGATAAGGGTTTTCTCTTTCAAAAATTAGGGTTTTCTTAAACACATAAACCCAAAAGATGAACTTACTAGAAGAGAAGACAAAAAAATATACTTGTGTTCAGATCTCTCGCGGAGGAGATGTGGCCAAGCTGCGAGAAGGATGATACACTAGGGTTAAAAAAAACGCCCAAGAGAAGAAGAAAGGATCGAGTACACGTACTTGGACATTTGACGATAGGAGAGGAATGACTCTAGTTTGCAGGATTGAGGGGCAATTTGAAGATAAAACTCCATTAGCTAACTGATAAGTTGCGTAATCCCCCCCTTCCCCCAATGTTATTTCCCCCCCAAAATTTCAGGTTGGATAAGGTCCTTAAGCTTCCTCTAGCCGCTCATTCCAAAAACCATCCATGAACATTACGATGAAGTTGTTGATCGGGCGCCCATCTCAATTTTGATTATGAACTTTTTCAGTTTTGCTTAAATATGTTTACCACTTAACAATCTTATAAGGATTTTTTCATATTTTTAAGTTGCTAACAGCTCCCAAAAAACAGGTAAATTGTTTTATGAATTTTCATTTAATTTTTGAGGTTTTTCAAAAATTAGCCCTTTTTCATAATAAAATTAGGCATGGATGCAAATTTGGAATACATTACCTATTCTTACAAAGGCATTAGCAATTACGGGGGGGGGGGCAATTCCTTCTTCTTAATAAATGTTGAGATTATATTAGAGGATATACAAATTTAAAAAGTGTTG
Source organism: Rheum nobile (assembly GCA_027886185.1). Classification (NCBI taxonomy): domain Eukaryota; kingdom Viridiplantae; phylum Streptophyta; class Magnoliopsida; order Caryophyllales; family Polygonaceae; genus Rheum; species Rheum nobile. Next base: position 170,453 of record WOAB01000546.1, read on the forward strand.
TCGAAGAGTTCACTGGCCAGAGGATGAAGACAAAATACAGCAAGTATTACAGGAATTACTTACCCAGTTGACGCTTATAAATATGGTGTACCCGGTCTAATCGGTTCTGTAAAGGGTTCACCAGTTGTTTAAAATAGTGGTTCACTTGATCCTAAATTCCTCTATATGTAATCACATATGGCCCTTGGCCAAAATCTAGAAACAATTTCCCAATCTTCAAGCTCTCTCTTCTCTTTATGTGCTTAATAAATGTTGAGATTATATTAGAGGATATACAAATTTAAAAAGTGTTGTCGAAGAGTTCACTGGCCAGAGGATGAAGACAAAATACAGCAAGTATTACAGGAATTACTTACCCAGTTTACGCTTATAAATATGGTGTACCCGGTCTAATCGGTTCTGTAAAGGGTTCACCAGTTGTTTAAAATAGTGGTTCACTTGATCCTAAATTCCTCTATATGTAATCACATATGGCCCTTGGCCAAAATCTAGAAACAATTTCCCAATCTCCAAGCTCTCTCTTCTCTTTATGTGCTTAAATCCTTTAAATTAGATCTTCTACCTTCATATATGATTTCTAGGCTTGGATTCACCTGGTTTCGGGCTCGATCGAGGCTCCTAGCTAGGATTATCGTCCTTATTGGTTCGTTGACGGGATCTCCTATCTCAATGGTATCAGAGCATAAGTTCTTCAGGCGTGAATTTGTGATGTCCAACCCACCGGATAGCAAGGATTTGTTCTAAGATTTGAAGAAGTTGATCGCTCAAGTGTTTGGGACTCAATGGTGGATCTCGGAGCTCTCAGCCATGACAGATGAGGTTAGAGATCGGGTAATCCTTGTGAGTATTCAATCTCAAATGCATCTAGTTAGTGATCTAGAGATATGCCATGTGTTTTCTCAAATTGTAGTGGTTGAGGATGTAGTTTACTTACCGACACAGAGTGGGCAATTCCTTCTTCTTAATAAATGTTAAGATTATATTAGAGGATATACAAATTTAAAAAGTGTTATCGAAGAGTTCACTGGCCAGAGGATGAAGACAAAATACAGCAAGTATTACAGGAATTACTTACCCAGTTTACGCTTATAAATATGGTGTACCCGGTCTAATCGGTTCTGTAAAGGGTTCACCAGTTGTTTAAAATAGTGGTTCACTTGATCCTAAATTCCTCTATATGTAATCACATATGGCCCTTGGCCAAAATCTAGAAACAATTTCCCAATATCCAAGCTCTCTCTTCTCTTTATGTGCTTAAATCCTTTAAATTAGATCTTCTACCTTCGTATATGATTTCTAGGCTTGGATTCACCTGGTTTCGGGCTCGATCGAGGCTCCTAGCTAGGATTATCGTCCTTATTGGTTCGTTGACGGGATCTCCTATCTCAATGGTATCAGAGCATAAGTTCTTCAGGCGTGAATTTGTGATGTCCAACCCACCGGATAGCAAGGATTTGTTCTAAGATTTGAAGAAGTTGATCGCTCAAGCGTTTGGGACTCCATGGTGGATCTCGGAGCTCTCAGCCATGACAGATGAGGTTATAGATCGGGTAATCCTTGTGAGTATCTAATCTCAAATGCATCTAGTTAGTGATCTAGAGATATGCCATGTGTTTTCTCAAATTGTAGTGGTTGAGGATGTAGTTTACTTACCGACACAGAGTGGATATCATTCCCGAGTCAGATTTTGAAATAAATTTGATTGTGATTGGGCTTATCACTACTACACTGGTAGATTCCTTCATCATGGTTGTTGTGAAATAGGAATCCATCGTGCAAATGATCTTATTAGATGAATGGTTAGAAAATCGCTGAAATTAAGGTTGCTTATGGCATAAGTGACACTACTGTGATGATGAATAATGATTGTTTGACTTGGGAGATGTTGAGGAATGAAGAAGTGTTGAACCAGATTGAAGAATCAACTCAAGTGCATGTAAAGGAGAAACCAAATGTTGTAAAGGAGCCCTTAGATTTGGTTGCACACCAAGTGCTTGAGGAAATGCCAATGTCATTTGTCAATCGTAAAATGAAGTTTTTGGATGAAATAGAGAGGATAAATGATGAGTTGGTAGATGGGTTTGACTGGGAGGCTCCACCAATGGGCTCGACTGAGAATGGTGTGAAGGTTCTCAAGGAAGGCAAACTTGTGAATGCGACACCCAGAGATTATCCGGTCAAGCTAAGAAATGAATTCCATGAACAATTGAGAATGATGAATGGTGTTGTACATATAATTTGCTTTGATCCTGGAGGAGAAGGATTGACACATAGTGGTCATGCTATTTGCTTGCCAAATGAGAATTTTGAAAGTGAGGCCGGTGAAGCCGAAGAGTCAACTCAGATTGAGAAGAATGAGCTAGCTGATGTAAAGGATTTTTCATATCTGGTTGCATACCAGGTGTTTGATAAAATCCCTAAGTCATAAGATTGTCATTTCTATAAGTTGTTGAATGAGATTAAGATAACCAAGGTGTTAAGTGTTGATTATTTGAATCAAGGTGAGTACTATGACAGTCCAATTGAGAAATTTGATGAGTTGAAAACTCTTCCAACACCTTGGGTTGTATGGTTAAAAGGAGAAGAACTTGATGTTGTCTTCACTCACTGAACCACAAAAATTCGGGATACATTTGAAATTCACCACGTCAGCCGAGGAGTTGACTGCCATGATAAGTTGGTCAGAAACTCTTTCAACTGGATTTCATGTAAATCAGTGTGATCTGATTATTTCAGAATGTAACCGAGCTCGAGAAGACTCTAAATACCAATAGAGGGATTTACGAAGTTATCAAGTTGTCAATGATTCTTGTGTTAAACCGTTGGTATTTGATCCTGGAGGGCAATTGTTGATACATACGACATTTGGGTTCCTTATTGCTATGGAGAAAACCTTTTTGTTTCATGATATAGTACAAAAATTAGTAAGCCATATACATATATCCTTTAAAATGACCCCTTCTTTCAAGGAGAGTACGACGAGCCTGGTAGGAATTGATGAAAGGCTCTATAATGCATCAAGTGTAGCTCGAACATTGGTCTTTGATCCAAGTGGAGAGATAGTCGGTGTTCTACTTGAAAAGCCAGGTGTAGACTACGACTTGAGCTATTATTGGTGCTTGAATTCTGCTGAATGGGTTTGTTGGGTTGCTTATATCATTTTCACTCACACTACGGAAGGTTATGTTAAATGTGAGCTGCTCAAATGCTTTCATAACATGGGAAGGCTGATTTCTGAGTTTGTGGAGGACAAATCTCTAGCTTTTGATAAGAATCCTATAAATTTTACCTCAACCCTTCTTATCTCAAAATTGATTGGATTGGTTGATATTCCATTTGGAGATATGGAGGATAAGAAATTACTTCTCAAGTAACATTTGATGATAGGTGAAGATAAAATTCAGCTAGCTAGTGTAATGGAGAGCATCTCTGTTTACATTTTGCTGAATATATTCTCTTCTAGAATTAATTGGTGCCAAGTATTGGAATGGAATTCGGGGTACAACACTAGGTTGTTGGGCAACTCGTGCTAATTTGCTTCATCTCCCTACCTCTATTTTGATGGTTGAACATCTAGTATTGGCTTCTTTGCTTAAATTTGCTAAAGAAATGATAGCATATGATTATGATTTTGTCAGAGTTGAAGTTATTGGGCTCAACAACAAGATGTCCTTTGGCTTCACTCATTAATCCTTGGGAAGAAGTTGATTGCATCTTCTGGGCATGGGATAGAAGTAACCTTTTATATAATTGAAGAGATGTTTTCTGTTGGAGGGGCAACTGCAGTGGTACATGGTCATTAGGAAGGAAGAATTTTGATCTTCATTTTTTATCCCGGTGGCGCATGCTCAAGATTCAGCGATCAAGATCAACACACAAATTGGTTGGAGACTATGAGTTCTATGGAGTTCTTCATGACGCTTCTTTTGCGCTTCTTTTGCGCTTCTTCTATGCATACGTTGTTGAGTTTATGATCCTTGAGGACAAGGATCGTTTCAACCGAGGAATATTATTACAAGAATTATGAACCAATTTACGTTTATAAATATGGTGTACCTAGTCTAATCGGTTATGTAGAGGGTTCACTTTATTAGTTGATTAAAATAGTGGTTCACTTAATCCCAAATTCCCCTATATGTAATCCCGTATGGCTCTTGGCCTCAGTTAATCAAAATCTAAAAACAATCTCCCAATCTTTAAGCTCTCTCTTCTCTTTATGTTTCCAAATCCTTCGAATCAGATGTTCTACCTCCGTATCTGATTTCTAGGTCAACGCCTTTACGAGATGCGTGAGGCGGATGGACCTAATGCTCCAATTGCTCAAGGTACTCTATACCTTCATTCTACTTCTGTATGTATGTTATTTGATTCGGGTGCTACACATTCGTTTATTTCCGAGAGTTGTGTTAGTAAGTTAGGCTTAGTATGCAACGAGGTTTGTGAACCTTTCGTTGTGAATCTTCCTAATGGTGAACATTTAGTGGGCACCAAGCGTCTGTCAGAATTTCCGATTACCATCCAGGGTAAGAAGTTCGAAGCGGATTTGATCTGTATAGCCATGGCTCCATACGACATTATTCTCGGTATGGATTGGCTGACGCGTCATGGGGCGGTAATCGATTTCAGCTCAAGGACTGTGACGGTGTCATTTGGGGGCCAGTATGTATGCAAGTTTAAGGGTCGGAATGACGCTGATAACGACAGGCTTATCAATGCGATGGTTGCGTTTAAGCTACTTCGACAAGGTTGTGTAGGGTACATGTGCTATCTGGACGAGCCCAAGAAAGATGAACCTTCAATTCCCGATATTCCGGTTGTTTGTGAATTTCCGGATGTCTTTCCGGAGGAGATTCCTGATTTACCCCCGCATCGTGACGTAGAATTTACTATTGATCTCGAGCCTGGTACTGCGCCAATCTCTAAGGCACCGTACCGGATGGCTCCTCCCGAGATGCAAGAGTTGAAGAAGCAACTCGAAGATCTTCTTGAGAAGGGTTATATAAGGCCGAGTGCATCGCCTTGGGGTGCTCCGGTCTTGTTCGTCAAGAAGAAGGATGGATCGTTTCGACTTTGTATCGACTATCGTGAGTTGAATAAGGTCACGATCAAGAATAAGTATCCGTTGCCGAGGATTGATGATCTGTTGGATCAATTGCAGGGAGCAAAGGTCTTTTCCAAAATCGATCCGAGGTCTGGTTACCATCAGCTCAGGATTCGTGAGGAGGATATTCCGAGGACTGCATTCCGGACGAGATATGGTCACTACGAGTTCGTAGTCATGCCATTTGGACTTACCAATGCTCCGGCAATCTTTATGGATCTCATGCATCGATGTTTTCACCAGTGCTTGGATAAGTTCATGGTGGTCTTCATCGACGACATTTTGATCTATTCCCCGAGCGTGGAAGCTCATGAGGAACATCTTCGGATTACCTTGTCAGTCCTTAGACAAAATCAGCTGTACGCAAAGTTGTCTAAGTGTGACTTTTGGAACAAGGAAGTGGCTTTCTTAGGCCATGTGATTAATGAGAATGAGGTTATGGTTGATCCCCAGAAGATTGAAGTAGTAGCCAATTGGAAGTGGCCTTAGAATGTGAAGGAGGTGCGCAATTTTCTAGGACTCGCTGGCTATTATAGACGGTTCGTAGAGGGATTCTCTAAGATCGCTCTACCTATGACCGGTCTGCTCGGCAAAGTCCATAAGAAGTTTGTCTGGGATGACAAGTGCGAGGCCAATTTTCAGAAGTTGAAGCAATGTCTGACCTCCGTACCAGTGTTAGCGCTACCAGAAGGGAATGATGGTTATGTGGTCTATAGTGATGCTTCGAAGAGTGGTTTGGGATGTGTGCTAATGCAGAGAGGCAAGGTTATTGCATACGCATCCCGACAATTGAAGACTTATGAGACAAACTATCCGACGCGTGATCTGGAACTAGCAGCTGTTGTTTTTGCACTGAAGATTTGGAGGCACTATCTCTATGGTGTAAGGTGTCAAGTCTTCACCGATCACAAGAGTCTCAAATATATATTCACTCTGTAACACCCCCAAATCTGAACCCATTTGGAAATGTATTACCGCCAGTGACCCCGGTGTTCCTTACCGAAGTCACCCAAGGCTTTACCGTTTGAATACAATCGTGAAATACAATTGATACAAAAGCATAACATTATTCAAGTAAAAACATGAGTCACGGGATTACATCCCAATCCCGGGAAGGATAAACACAGAGTTTAAATACAATACAGCGGAAGTCTTAACACAAATGTTATAAACCAAAGTCTTGACCCTCATGGTCAGTGCCCAAAGATCTCAACCTGATTAAAAGAAATTATTAAAACATCAACAACATCCGAAAATATCTAAAAACCACCGTCATCTTCAAAGTCATTCTAGTCTCCTCACATCTTCGCTCTATCTGATGTGTCGAATCGAACGGATGACACCATCCAACCATGCAAGAGAATTATCGGTTGGTTAGTCTAATGAAAGACCACGCAAGAGAACAAAGTAGAAGGTTCTAAGCAGTCGTATTAGGTTAGACTTCTCGTCTCTCGAATAATAATCGAGTACGCTTGTCAACCACCATACTCTACTTGAATATGACAAAAGGCATGCATAAGAGAAGATCTTGGAAGACTGAATCTTCACAGAAATCGACCCAAAAGAAGACTCCAACGGAAGTGAGTCTTAAGGAAATATGACAAGTCTGGAACGTTTAAAGAATCAGACATCAGTGATTTAAAAGCTGACTTAGATGTTTCGGTTCATAACCAACCTCACCGCATACAGCGAATCCAGATTGGAAAGAGAACGTACTCTGATCAAAAGTCGAGACGAGCTTTCCTAGCTGTACTATTTACTTAGCTGCACTACTCGCCAAAGGTATATTAATTAAGTGCACTCGGGCACCTTATCTTATTTAAATTCCAAAAACGAGCATCTCGTTATAAGCTTTTAAATGTATACACCACCAAGGTACGATACATCTTGATATGCGTTTCTTGAGATTGACGCACACCGAAAGGGATGAGATCCCGAGAATTGTGACACCAGCTAAGTGTCCTGTCTCTACACTCTTGTAATAGAGACCGGTCATGACCTTAGAATGGTATTAGGTGGGGACGAGCCACCTCTCTACCTGATTATAACGAAACGACTGGACTGAGTCCAAGTAACGTTCCTAACTACTAGTGCTAACTAAACAGTTCGAGCACAACAATAGTTCAGGATAAATTCACATAAATGCCCTCAAGGCGATATAAATAACAGCATTGTTCTAATAGATATACAACCTATTATAATATCATTGTTACAGTTTCCAAAACACTTTATAAAACCAATTACAGAGAAACACAATAATCATTCCAAATTAATTACTCAGATAAACAACTGATAATTAATGTAAATATGGAACGATGAGCAAGAGCGAACCGCCACTTGCCTTAATCCGCAGAGTTTGACGAAGCCTAACAACGGGATTCCGGGCTTGATACAGGGACAACTCTGGTAACACAGATTCCTTCGGATCGACCCATACAGAAACCCTTAGTTAGATTCGACAAAAACAGACAGAATAACGAAAGGAATCGAAAGGAACGGCGTCCGAACGACGACCACCAAAGCCGAGGCCTAACTAGGCCATCAACCTTCTGGCGGCGGTCGCTGGCGGCCTTACGGCGGGCGCCGTGTTCATGGCGGCGGTCGCCGCCTTCATCACGGCGGGCGCCGTTATGAACATCGGAAAATAAAATCCGAGAACAAAAACTCACCGACGGCGAGCGATTGGTTTCCTCTTGCCTTGCTTTGGATTCTAGGCGTCTAAGGGCCTCCAAGGCTTCCTCCAGCAACTGGAAACGACACCAATGTGGGCTCCGGCGAGCAACTTCCGAACTCCGACGAGGGACCACAACTCCGGTGAGAAGAATTTGAGGATTTGAGCTTCTGATTGTGCTCAAATCTATCCCCAAACACTCCAATTTATAGCCCAACGATCAGGGGAAGCAATGATGGCAGCCAAGCGATGTGGAGGGCCATCAACGGCGCTGTCAGAGCTCGCCGGCGAGTACATGGCTAGCCCCCTGCCAGCTTACGGCGGGCGCCGCGCTCCTCTCCAGGTCGCCGCTGCCTAGGTCCCATGGCGGTGGGCTGATGGCGGCGGTCGCCGCTTCTGGCGGCGGTCGCCGCATCCTAGGGACACTTGTCCCTGTAGCTGGCGAAGGGAGGTGCCAGGAGGCAGCTGGCGGCGGTCGCCGCCATACCCACGGCGGGCGCCGCCAGGTCGGCCTTATCCGGTGGCTTATGGATAATCTTGGCTTAACCCGGGATAAAAATAATCATACACGAACGAGTATTAAGTCCCAAAGTACGTCGTCTGTATTTTATTTCACTGAGAAAAATATTACAGGGATAGAGCACATTATAGAATGTCTCAAACTATCTGAAATTGACCCGACGTACAAAACGGGCATTCGGGAAAAATCCCAAAATTCCCAAAATATCCTACTGAAATACGGGGTATCACATCACCTCCTCCTTAAAAGAAGTTTCGACCCGAAACTTAGGTCGAGAATAACTCGGGAAAATGCCTGAGCATATCAGCTTCGGTCTCCCAAGTTTCCCAAGTAACTTCTTCTGTCCCTGACTTGGACCACAGAATTCGTACCAACGGTACGACCTTGTTGCGCAGTTGCTTCTCACGGCGCTCCAGAATGCGCACAGGCATTTCCTCATAGGTACCATTTGCTTGAATCTTGATGTCCTCGTAGCTCAGCACACGAGACTCATCTGGCACATACTTTCTGAGCAAGGATACGTGGAACACATTATGCACTGGATGTGCCGATGGCGGCAATGCCAAGCGGTATGCTAGAGTTCCCACTCTATCCAGAATTTCGAATGGTCCTACGTAGCGAGGGTTAAGCTTTCCACGCTTACCGAACCTAAAAACTCCCTTTGATGGCGATACTTTGACAAATACTTTATCACCCACCTCGAACTCGATAGTTCTACGCTTTCGATCCGCGTAAGACTTCTGTCGACTCTGGGCGGTCAACATTCTTTGTCTAATCAAAGCAATGTCTGAAGCTGTCCTTTCGACCAAATCTGGTCCTAGCAGAATCTTGTCGGCATTATCATTCCAACAAATCGGAGATCTGCATTTGCGACCATACAAAGCTTCAAACGGAGCCATCTTGATAGTAGCATGCCAGCTATTATTGTACGTGAACTCAATCAGACTCAGGCTGTCTTCCCAGCTAGTTGGACGATCGAGTACGCAAGCTCTTAGCATATCCTCCAGGGTCTGGATGGTCCTTTCAGACTGTCCGTCCGTCTGAGGATGAAATGCTGTACTGAACCTTAACTTGGTTCTCATGGCCTTGTGAAGTTCTTGCCAAAATCTTGACATGAATCGGCCATCTCGATCTGATACAATGGTCTTGGGGATACCATGTAAACGGACAATCTCCTGGTGGTAAACTTCTGCTAACTTCTGGGTTTCCCATGTGGTTTTAATGGCTATGAAATGAGCACTCTTCGTAAGCATGTCCACAATTACCCAGATAGCATCTTTCTGACTTCGAGCCTTTAGTAGCCCAGTGACGAAGTCCATGGCAATGTCCTCCCATTTCCATTCTAGTACTGGGAGAGGTAGCAACTCACCACCTGGTCTGCGGTGTTCGATCTTGACCTTTTAGCAAGTTAAGCACCTTGCCACAAAGTCTGCTACATCCCACTTCATGTTTGGCCACCAAAACTTCTTCTGAAGATCCTTGTACATCTTGCTGGAGCCAGGATGTACAGAATAAGCTGAAGAATGAACTTCTCTCATCACCAACTGACGAAGACCCTCTGTGTCGGGCACACAGATCCGGTCTTGAAACCAAAGTGATCCATCATCCTGAATCATAAAACTGGGAGCTTTCCCGTCCATCACTTCACTGCTTAACTTTACCAAGACAATGTCATCGACTTGCTTTTCTTTGATTTGATCCAGTAGCGTAGCCTGAATTTCCAGCATACTCATGAAACCTTTACGTTGATCATACAGAACTTCAATGCCGCATGACTCTCGGTTCAACTTGGTCTGAGCAGTAAGTAGAGCTACTACAGTCTCGTGCGTTGTCTTCCGGCTCCGTGCATCAGCTACTACATTAGCCTTGCCCGGATGATACAGCAACTCCATGTCGTAGTCTTTGAGTAACTCTAGCCAGCGGCGTTGTCTCATATTCAACTCCTTCTGAGTAAATATATATTTGAGACTCTTGTGATCGGTGAAGACTTCGCATCTTATACCGTAGAGGTAATGTCTCCAAATCTTCAGTGCAAAAACTACCGCTGCTAACTCAAGATCATGGATCGGATAGTTTTCTTCGTAAGTCTTGAGTTGTCTAGATGCGTAAGCAATAACTCTGCCTCTCTGCATCAGTACACAACCCAAATCACACTTTGAAGCATCACTATAGACCACATAATCGTCAATCCCTTCTGGAAGTGCTAACACTGGTGCAGAGGTTAGACGTCGTTTTAATTCTTGAAAACTGGCCTCGCATTTGTCATTCCAGACAAAATTTTTGTGAACCTTGCGGAGTAGATTGGTCATAGGTAGAGCGGTCTTTGAAAAACCTTCCACAAACCGTCTGTAATACCTGACAAGTCCAAGAAAACTTCGCACTTCCTTCACATTCTGGGGCTGCTTCCAATTAGCCACTGTTTCAATTTTCTGGGGATCAACCATAACCCCATTCTCATTGATCACATGGCCTAAGAAAGCCACTTCTTTCATCCAGAATTCACACTTAGACAATTTAGCGTACAACTCATTTTGTCTAAGGACTGACAAAGCAATCCGCAGATGTTCCTCGTGAACCTCTTCATTCGGAGAATAGATCAGAATGTCGTCGATGAAGACCACCATGAACTTGTCTAAGTACTGGTGAAAACATCGATTCATTAGATCCATAAGGACTGCTAGAGCATTCGTAAGCCCAAAAGGCATCACTACAAACTCGTAATGACCATATCTGGTCCTGAACGCAATTCTAGGAATGTCCTGCTCACGAATTCTGTGTTGATGATATCCAGATCTCAGGTCGATCTTGGAGAAAACGCTTGCTCCTTGCAACTGATCCAACAGGTCATCAATCCTTGGCAACGAATACTTGTTCTTGATCGTTACTTTGTTCAACTCTCGGTAGTCGATACAAAGTCTAAACGATCCGTCCTTTTTTTTTGACAAACAAAACCGGAGCACCCCATGGCGATGCACTCGGCCTGACATAACCTTTGTCAAGAAAATCTTCAAGTTGCTTCTTCAACTCTTGCATCTCTACAGGTGTCATCCGATATGGTGCCTTAGAAATTGGCGCAGTACCCGGCTCGAGATCAATCGAAAACTCCACGTCACGATTCGGTGGTAATCCAGGAATCTCTTCTGGAAAGATATCCGGAAATTCTCTAACCACAGGAATATCAAGAATCACAGGTCCATCTTTTGCGGGCGAATCCAAGTAGCAAAGGTACCCGACACATCCTTGTCATAATAGCTTAAACACAGTCATCGCATTGATCAGCTTGCCGTTATCAGCGTCATTCTGACCTTTGAACTTGCACACGAACTGGCCCCTAGATGACACCGTCACCGTTCTTGAACTGAAGTCGATCACCGCCTTGTGACGCGTTAGCCAATCCATACCGAGGATGATGTCGTATGGAGCCATGGCTATACAGATCAGATCTGCCTCAAACTTCTTACCCTGAATGGTAATTGGAAATTCGGACAGGCGCTTGGTTCCCACCAAACGTTCACCATTAGGAAGGCTAACAACAAAAGGATCGCACAATTCTTTGCACACTAAGCCTAACTTGCTAACACAACTATCCGAAATAAAGGAATGCGTAGCACCAGAATCAAACAGAATGCATACTGAAGTAGAGTGAAGGTATAAGGTACCTTGAGCAATCGGAGCGTTGGATTCGTCTGCCTCACGCATCTCGTACAGGCATTGCCCATGACCTCTAGAAGCAGCCGGGGCCTTTCCCTTGTTCTGAGCAGTGGTCTGCATAGACGGGCTAGGAGTCTCAGCTGGTTTGAACCTGGGCCGGTTACTCTGATTAACTGACCCCTGTTGTGACTCTACTCCCTTATGCTTCCCCTGCTTACAGAACCTTTGCAGATGCCCCTCACGTCCACACCCAAAGCATGACTTCTTCTCCTTCGGACATTCAATGCTCTTGTGCCCAACATCACCACAGTTGTAACACTGGAATGAACTCTTGCTCTGACCTGACTGCTGCGTTGACCCTCCATGGGTCATGTATGTCTTTGCTCGACCAGACTTGGCAAAGTTAGATGGTGGCGCAGGTCACTTGAATCCACTCCCCTGATTCTGCATAGACCTCTGACGGTTGCGTCTTTTAACTGACTCCTATAGAGTCATCTCCAGCTTGTAGGCCGCATCCACGTACTGCTCCAGAGTAGAGCATGTGTGGTGCACCATCATCGGCTTGATATCTGGGTTTATCCACTCGTGGAAGTACCAGATTTTATGTGCCTCACTGGAGACCTCAGGCTCAGCATACTGCAGAAGATGATTGAATTTGGTGGCAAGCTCGGTCACCTTCAATCCATCAGTCTTGGGGTACAAAAACTCCTTGTGTTTCTCCTCTCTCATAGCTCGAGAGAAGAAACGGTCGGTCATCTTGGTCTTAAACATCGACTAGGTCAACACAGGGCTATCAGCTAAGCCTGTACTTTCCCACCACTCACTGGCCTCATCCTTCAACTGCAAGAAAGCTATGTGGACCTTCTCAGCCTCGGTACACATCACATTGCGGAACAGCCTCTCTATATGAGAAAACCACTGGGTCACCCTGACGGGTTCCCCTTTTCCGTTGTAGCTGTCAGGTCTCATAGAACTGATGGTCTTCAGAGCACGACCATAGTTTTCCCTAGTCCTGACTGCATTCTCTTGGACATCACGGTTTTCTGGCTCCTCAAATCTAGGAACCGGTGGGGGAATTGGCATGCCTTGTGCCTGTGGCGCATTTGGTCGCATAGCATCAGTGATGGCTTGCATGACAATTCCTCGAATTGCCTCAACTGCTGCAGCATCAAACATCACTGGTGCATTACTCTGATTCTGACCATTGCCCTCGGATTGATTATGGGATTCAGATACATGCTCATTTTGTGCAACATCTCTTATGATTGGTTTGGGATTCTGACTAGTCCCAATACCAGCTCGCATTGTGTTCCTTGTGTTCACCATCTGTTTACCGATCAAATTCCAAGTATTTCATACATTAATATTTATTCCATAAACTTAATGTAGCAAATTTACTCAGAATAGATCAACTGGGTATTTTATAGATGAACTGGAACTATTTTACAAGCTACACATAAGTTGACCTTCTGAGCGCTAGGACAAAATTGCTCGAAGATAAAGGTATTTCACAGAGTACTTGCCGCAATACTGAAATATTACACAAAGTACATGCTGGAATACTAAGAAAGGAAACTACTACGATAGGCAACGCCGATCCTCATCAAGGCGTTCCAAAATGTCTCCTGTAAGACAGGCTTCCAGTGTAGGGTCTCTTCGGGCGAGGCTCACCATCAGGTTCTGGCGATGGGCTACGCACCCTGCTGGGCCCTGAATCACAAGGCTCTTGTGACCCTGGCCCAATCTTAGTCATGGTGAAGTAGGGGTCATCCATGATCGGACCTCCTATCCCAGCCATCCTCTGAGCACTGGTGGTCATCTCGTCTATCTGGCGCTGCCGCTCAGTAGAGATCATCTTGCTCTGACAAAAGATCTCCATCAGCTCAGCTTCCGACCTCTTCCTCCTTCGAGGAGGGGTAGGTGGATAGTCCTCATAAATCATGGTCGGACCACTCCTACCAATACCGTACTCGGTATACAGGGCCTCCCAATCATCATGTGTTATGAGTGGATAAGCAGGCAACGGTGCCAACCCAGGTACATGAGCAAATTCTGATCCGGGCTCCTGATCCTGCTCGTCGAGGTCCATCTCGGGGTCCTCCTCGAGACCATCCTCCATGGGTTCCACATCCTCATCAGGATCAGTCGGGATCAACTCCTCCTCCTCATCAGGATCAATCGGGATTAACTCCTCCTCTTCATCAGGATCAATCGGGATTAACTCCTCCTCTTCATCAGGATCAATCGGGATTAACTCCTCCTCTTCCTCTTCCTCGTCCTCTTCGTCCTCGTCCCCTTCTGGGATCATCTCTCTCTGGTAATCGTCCTCGTAATACCCTAATGCGTACCTAGACGATTCTCCTACTTCTTGCACTGCTTCCTCCCTCGGTGGCTCAACTGGTGCCGCCACGGTCACTATGGCATCCCTGGGCGTGAGAACTACCGATTCGGGAAGAACATGCTTGATTTCCTCAGGCGGGCTGCTCGGGCCTCCCACCTCGAAGCATCTCTGGGGAATAGGGAAGTCTAGCCTTCCTGGAGACGGCGGATCCATCTTGGCAACTTCCGACCCCCTGCTAAGCGAGAGACACGCACCCATCCTACAAGATAACGAGGAATTGTGTTAGTCTTTCTAGACATAGAAGCAAGCTTACTACATCAGACTGTATGGAAGACCTGACTATTAACGGTGTTTTCAAATTCTTTTCGCTTTGAAAATTCAGAGCCCTTTTTAAAGCATTTTCAAAAAAATGGGAAAATGATTTATAAAATCTCCAAACCCGTTTTAAAACCTTAGGCTCTGATACCACAACCCGTTTTAAAACCTTAGGCTTTGATACCACAACTGGAACGTTTACAGAATCAGACATCAGTGATTTAAAAGCTGACTTAGATATTTCGGTTCATAACCAACCTCACCGCATACAGCGAATCCAGATTGGAAAGAGAACGTACTCTGATCAAAAGTCGAGATGAACTTTCCTAGCTGCACTATTTACTTAGCTACACTACTCGCCAAAGGTATATTAATTAAGTACACTCGGGCACCTTATCTTATTTAAATTCCAAAAACGAGCATCTCGTTATAAGCTTTTAAATGTATACACCACCAAGGTACGATACATCTTGATATGCGTTTCTTGAGATTGACGCACACCGAAAGGGATGAGATCCCAAGAATTGTGACACCAGCTAAGTGTCGTGTCTCTATACTCTTGTAATAGAGACCGGTCATGACCTTAGAATGGTATTAGGTGGGGACGAGCCACCTCTCTACCTGATTATAAAGAAACGACTGGACTGAGTCCAAGTAACGTTCCTAACTACTAGTGCTAACTAAACAGTTCGAGCACAACAATAGTTCAGGATAAATTCACATAAATGCCCTCAAGGCGATATAAATTACAGCGTTGTTCTAACAGATATACAACCTATTATAATATCATTGTTACAGTTTCCAAAACAGTTTATAAAACCAATTCCAGAGAAACACAATAATCATTCCAAATTAATTACTCAGATAAACAACTGATAATTAATGTAAATATGGAACGATGAGCAAGAGCGAACCACCACTTGCCTTAATCCGCAGAGTTTGACGAAGCCTAACGACGGGATTCCGGGCTTGATACAAGGACAACTCTGGTAACACAGATTCCTTCGGATCGACCCATACAGAAACCCTTAGTTAGATTTGACAAAAACGGACAGAATAATGAAAGGAATCGAAAGGAACGACGTCCGAACGACGACCACCAAAGCCGAGGCCTAACTAGGCCATCAGCCTTCTGGCGGCGGTCGCTGGCGGCCTTACGGCGGGCGCCGTGTTCATGGCGGCGGTCGCTGCCTTCATCACGGCGGGCGCCGTTATGAACATCGGAAAATAAAATCCGAGAACAGAAACTCACCGACGGCGAGCGATTGGTTTCCTCTTGCCTTGCTTTGGATTCTAGGCATCTAAGGGCCTCCAAGGCTTCCTCTAGCAACTAGAAACGACACCAATGTGGGCTCCGGCGAGCAACTTCCGAACTCCGGCGAGGGACCACAACTCCGGTGAGAAGAATTTGAGGATTTGAGCTTCTGATTGTGCTCAAATCTATCCCCAAACACTCCAATTTATAGCCCAACGATCAGGGGAAGCAATGATGGCAGCCAAGCGACGTGGAGGGCCATCAACGGCGCTGTCAGAGCTCACCGACGAGTACATGGCTAGCCCCCTGCCAGCTTACGGCGGGCGCCGCGCTCCTCTCCAGGTCGCCGCTGCCTAGGTCCCATGGCGGCGGGCTGATGGCGGCGGTCGCTGCATCCTAGGGACACTTGTCCCTGTAGCTGGCGAAGGGAGGCGCCAGGAGGCAGCTGGCGGCGGTCGCCGCCATACCCAGGGCGGGCGCCGCCAGGTCAGCCTTATCCGGTGACTTATGGATAATCTTGGCTTAACCCGGGATAAAAATAATTGTACACGAACGAGTATTAAGTCCCAAAGTACGTCGTCTGTATTTTATTTCACTGAGAAAAATATTATAGGGATAGAGCACATTACAGAATGTCTCAAACTATCTAAAAATGAGCCGACGTACAAAACGGGCGTTCGGGAAAAAACCCAAAATTCCCAAAATATCCTACAGAAGTACGGGGTATCACACACTCAGAAGGAGCTAAATATGAGACAACGTCACTGGTTAGAGCTACTCAAAGACTACGACCTCGAATTGTTATATCATCTGGGCAAGGCTAATGTAGTAGCCAATGCATTGAGCCGGAAGACACCGCACGAGACTGTAGTGGCTTTATTTACTGCTCAGGCTAAGCTGAACCAAGGGTTGTGTAAGATTGAAGTCTTGTACGATCAGCTTAGAGGATATCTGAGTATGCTTGAGATTCAGGCCACGTTACTAGATCAAATCAGGGAGAAGCAGGTTGATGATGTAGTCATTGTGAAGCTAAGCAGTGAAGTGATGGACGGGAAAGCTCCCGGTTTCGTGATTCAGGAAGATGGATCACTCTGGTTTCAGGACCGGATTTGTGTACCTGACGTTGATGGTCTTCGCCAGTTGGTGATGAAAGAGGCCCATTCGTCAGCTTATTCTATACATCCATGCTCTAGCAAGATGTACAAGGACCTCAGAACAAAGTTCTGGTGGCCCGACATGAAGTGGGATGTAGCAGAGTTTGTGGCAAAATGCTTGACTTGTCAAAAGGTCAAGATAGAACACCGTAGACCTGGTGGTGAGTTGCTACCTCTCCCAGTGCCAGAATGGAAATGAGAGGATATTGCTATGGATTTCCTCACATGGCTACCAAAGACTCAAAGTCAAAAGGATGCTATATGGGTAATCATTGACAGGCTCACGAAGAGTGCTCACTTTGTGGCTATCAAGTCAACATGGGGAACCCAGAAGCTATCTGAAGTGTTTTTACACGAGATTGTCCGTTTGCATGGTACTCCAAAGACCATTGTATCGGATCGTGATGACCGATTCATGTCAAGATTCTGGAAAGAACTACATAAGGACATGGGAACCGAGTTGAGATTCAGCACTGCGTTTCATCCTCAGACGGATGGACAGTCTGAGAGGACCATCCAGACCTTGGAAGATATGCTAAGAGCTTGTACACTCGATCGTCCGACTAGCTGGGAGAACAGTCTGAGTCTGATTGAGTTCACGTACAACAACAGTTGGCATGCTACCATTAAGATGGCTCCATTCGAGGCTTTGTATGGTCGAAGGTGCAGATCTCCGATTTGTTGGGATGAAAATGCCGACAAGGTTCTGCTCGGACCGGAGTTAGTCGAAAGGACTGCCTCGGACATTGCTTTGATAAGACAAAGGATGTTGACCGCTCAGAGTCGACAAAAGTCTTATGCAGATCTGAAGCGCAGAAATGTTGAGTTTGAGGTTGGTGACAAAGTGTTCGTTAGAGTATCGTCATCAAAGGGTGTGTTTAGATTTGTCAAGCATGGGAAGCTTAACCCTCGCTACGTGGGACCGTTTGAGATCCTTGATAGAGTGGGGTCTCCAGCGTATCGTTTGGCATTGCTGTCATCGGCACATCCAGTGCATAACGTGTTCCACGTATCTTTGTTGAGGAAGTACGTGCCAGGTGAGTCTCATGTGCTGAGTTATGACGACATCGAGATTCAGACAAATGATACCTACGAAGAGATATCGGTGCGTATTCTCGAACGTCGTGAGAAGCAGTTACAGAACAAGGTGGTACCATTGGTACGGATTTTGTGGTCCAAGTCAGGAACTGAAGAAGTTACTTGGGAAACCTGGGAAACGGAGGAGGATATGCTTAGACGTTTTCCCGAGCTATTTTCGGCCTAGTTTCGGGGTCGAAACCTTTTTAAGGGGGTAGTGTTGTAACGCCTCACTTTCCTTTGGTTTATTCGGCCAAGTTTCGGGGTCGAAACTTTTTGTAAGGGGGAGGTGATGTAATACCCCTCATTTTAGTAAAGAGTTTTTTTTGGTAAGTTTTCCAAACACTCGTATTGTAGTCGAATTATTTTCAAAGAAGTTCAGACTTTCTGTTAAATACTTGATCTCCGTAATAATTCCTTGAGTGGAATAAAATACATTCGATGTAATTTTGGGGTTTAGAATAATTGTTCGGGTACGAATACATTTAACCCGGGGTTAAAACCCATATCCAAGATTCTTCTCGGTAAAAAATGGGCTTCCCGGTCAAAAGTGGGCAAAAGGCACAAAATTGGCCTTGACCGCACCCGCGGTCATACCCACCGCACCCCGCGGTCAGGAATTGGTCGCCACCACACCCCGCGGCGAGACCCACCGCACCCGCGCCGTGATGATGGCTTCTCTGCTCCGCCGAACTCGTCTGAGCTGCTTGCCGATCTTGTCCCCGGTGAGGCGGTGGGAGAGGGGGCCAGCTGGACTCCTTCTGGCTCCTTGATGGCCTATAAAAGGAGGGGGCTAGGAGGAGGAGGCCATTCCACTCTCTCTCTCTCCCTCAAATCTCTCTTTCTTTCACTGTCATTGTCGCCGGAGTTGCAAGCGTCGTCGGAGTTCTTCAAGGTCGTCGCCGGAGTTGCCATAGGAGGAGGAGGTGCCTTCAAGGTAGTGGTTAGTGACACAAGGAGTTTGGAAGTCGAAACCAACCCAAGTCGAGCCCCACCGTCTTCCCCGGTGAGTTTTCACTGTCGGCGTCTCGCCTCTGTAGCCTCGCCGCACCCCGGTCAAGCCGCCGCACCCGCGGTGGGCCTGGGCGTGTGTGGTTGTGGCTTGGGCTTTGTGATCTCGTTTGGGACTTTCGTTCCTTCGATTTCGTTCGTTTTTCTTTAGATTCGTACTTTTATTGTCGAATCTAACTTAGGGTTTCGTTATGGGTCGTTCCGTAGGAAATCATAATCTGAGTTCTTCCTCGTTTCGGACCCGGAAACCCGTCGTCTCAAGCTTCGTTGAGCTTCGTCTAATCTAAGGCAAGTGGCGGTTCGCTCTTGCTTATCATTCCATATTTATATTGATTATCAATTGTTTAATTGTTAATTAATTTGGGATGAATTGTTGTTTTCGTCTGGGAACAATTTTGATAACTGTATGTGATTTTAAAAGAGATATTATAATAGGTTGTATATTGCTAGAACAACGCTATTATATATATATATGATTGAAATACAGATATTATAATAGGTTGTATATACTGCTAGAAACAACGCTATTATATCTGTTATTGGCCTCGATGGCTTTGATGTGAATTATTGCTCTTATGTTTTAACTGTTTAGTTAGAACGAGTATTCGTAGGAATACTATGTACCTTGTGAGGTTTAGTGGTTTCTTGATAATGGTGCTAGGATGATTTTCCCTAGTATCTTCGGTCATGACCTTACCCTTACTCAGGGTACGTGCACACAACTGGTGCCGCCATTTGGGATGCATTCCCTTTGATATCTCTTGTGAGGAGATCCAATATCTCTCGTGAAGAGATCTTAAAAGCTTATAACGTAAATGTACGTTTTGGAATTAAATAAGATAAGTGCTTTAGTGCACATAATTAATGAACCTTGGGCGAGAAGTACAACGTGGAAACTCGTCTGGGCTTCGATTAGAGTAAGTCCACCTTCCGAATCTGAATTCGCATTATGCGGTGAGGTTGGTCGTGGACCCAAATAGTCAAGTCGCTTTTAAACGTTTGCGTGAAACTTTAATGTTCCCAAACACTTGTCATACTTCCGATAAGACTCAATTCGTTGGAGCCTTCTCTTCATATGTTTCCTTAAGACTCATTCTTTTAGAGTTCTTTCTCTTGATCATGCCTTTTCGTATATTTTCAGTAGGAGTATGGTGGTTGACTATCGTCATCGACTTTTATTCGAGAAACGATGAGTCTAACCTAATACGACTACTTAGAACCTTTCTGTTTTACCCTTGCATAGTCTTTCATTATACTAACCAACCAGTTATATTCCCTTGCATGGTTGGCTGGTGTCATCCGTCTCATACGACACATCAAATAAACTGTAGTTCCAATAAAGGCTAGAAACGACAACGAAGGCAGTTGGAATTTTGAAGAGTTTTACCAGGTTGAGATTCCTTGGCGGGTGATCGTTTAGATCAAGACCCTTGTGTTATTTTATTTTAAAGACTTCCGCTGTGTTAAACATATTTTATGTCAAGACTACTCTGTATTTCAGTTGTATTTTGGATTATGGATGTAATGCCGAGACAATGATTTTAATCAAAAGTTATGATATTTTGTATTATAATTGTCGTTTTATGATTTATATAAACGGGTTAAGCCTGGGGTGGCTTCGGATGTGAAATCTGAGGTCACTGGCGGTAATACATTTCAAGGATATATATTTGGGGGTGTTACACGAAGAAGCACTTCCCTAGTGGTCGAATCCTTTAGAACAAAAAGTGGGAATGGAATTCAAAAAACACGTTATTATCAGTGCAAAATTGGTGAACATATAACATTTTTTTAGTAATGGATAGTGTATGGAGAAGATGAGTGAGCTTAAAGAACGAGAGGAAGAGTGAAGTGAAGCAGAACCATGATTTTGGATGGGAATGTGGGAACCATCGCTCAAGGAAACCTGATCTGTGCCTTCGTATGGATAGTTGTCAATGCGAAGAGTTGTCAAATCTGGGGTGAAATGGTGCGTTGCGGCGGTGTCGGGGTACCACTAAGCAGCAGTGTGGTTCGCTTGGATTGATGGCGGTGGTGGAGCCTGGTGAGCTTGATCAAACTAGTGCCAACACTTGATGGCGGTGTGGCCCGACTTCAAACAAATCTGGCATATCTGGTCAGAGTTTAGAGAGCCTGCGAAGGTGGAGTATCCCCGGCCACGACCACCACCATTTCTTCGACCACCGTCATTGCCTCGACCACTGCTAGGAGGACCACGGCCAGAACCTCTGCCTCATCCTCTATTGGAGCTGGTGAAGTTTGCCTCTGGTTTTTGCTCAGTGGAGGTGTTGTTGACAAATACGGTATTTTGGAAGGTCGGATTTTGACGGGAAAGACATGATTCATGAAGGAGAAAGTGGGACATGATTTGAGTGGAGCTTGGGAGGACAAGTTGGGTGGAAAGGGAAATGACAATAGAGTCATAATCACTCCCTAAACCAGCAAGGAGGAAAGTGGAGAACTCGGCTTCGGAAATGGCTTGCCCAGCAGCGGCAAGGGTGGAGATAAGGCCTTTGGTTTTTGTGAAGTAACTAGTGACGGATTCGGGGCCCTTTTTGAGTGAGGATAGTTGGAGGCGGGTTTGAACTACTTGAGAAGAGGAGCGGGTTGCAAAGAGCTCGTGCAAGGTGCTCCAGATCTAGGCTGATGTCGAGCAGTCGATGACTTGGATGAGAACAACTTCTGAAAGAGAGTCATTGAGTATCACCATGATAAGTTGGTCCTTGGAGAACCAATCGGAAAATGTTGAATTGTGAGCATCTCCGATGGTTGCCGGTGGGCAAGGCTTGGAGCTGTCAACGAATGAAAAAAGGTTGTGAGCTTTTAGATAAGGTGTGACCTGGACTTTCCAAAGAGGAAAGTTATCTTAAGACGATTTTACTGTAATAAAGTGTGAGAAAGAAAGGATAGAGGGTTTGTAGTTTGGGTGACAAGCGCTAATGGATGCGGAGGTAGCTACAGAAAAAGAGGAAAATGGGTTTTCTACTTTGGAGGGATAACGAGGATGTTTGTCCTTTTTTGTGCTCTAATACCATAGTAATTCAGAGTAATGAAAAGGGAAAAACTACATTTACACTTGGTGTAGGAAAAAAATCCTATACCCCATATTAACCCCCTATCATAAACTAAAGTTAGTAATGATTGTGTTGAATGGAAAAAAGATTCGAAAAAGTAAAATTTCAAATTTCAAAAATATGAAATGTGAGCGAAATTCAAAATTTCAACTGGAATTCAGAATAATAAAAAAAATCCAAATTATATCCCGTTTTACTTTTATTTCACAATTTTTTTAGGGTTGATGCCACCACTAGCTCAGTGCCTTGCCACCAATTTCCGACAAGAGAGGGAAGATAGCCACCACCGCCAATAGTCCAAATAGTATAAGCGAAGGAGGTCGGTTTCTACCACCTTTCCTCTCGCCACCCGAGTGGTTAGAGGCTAGAGATTCCTCATGCCTCCATCGTCCGCGAAAGGGTTGAGATATGAGATGGTTAAACGGACTGCTTTGTGGGTTCAAAAGTTGGGTTGTCCTATACAAGGGCATCGTTCCTTCAATCGTGAAATTGCTTGTGCATGTGTTTTGTTGCTTTGGAAGGTACGTGATGGTTAGAATCCATCTTACGGTGAAGGTTTTAAGCAGACATTTTGTTAATTGTTATTCTCTAATTAATTCCATCAGTTGCTTGAGAGAAATTGAGAGAATAATAGAGAATTTATAGGCATAGTAAATAACTGAAGCTTCTTACCAAAAAAAAAAGTAAATAACTGAAGCCCAAAAGTTGAAGATGGAGTTGAAAAGTCATTCTGCAAAATTGTGAGTGTGAAGAGAAAAAAATCCCGCTCTCCGTCCCGAAATCCATCTTATCAATTTTCATACAGCAACTGGAATCTTTCTACACGTGGTAAGAGGTGTAAGATTTGAGTTTACACCCGGTGTAAACATATCATGATCCAATGGAAAGTGATGTTTCATAGTATTACTATGCTCCATGATTTACACCTTATATATAAGGGATATACATGCTCTGCCTATGGAGAGCTGTCCTCCTATTGAAGGTTCTAGAATGGGTAAATATGACAATGATCTAACGGTCACAATAATGATGTGTCACTAAGTTTGATTGACCGAATTAATACAAGCTAGTACAATTAAAACCACGCTGGTGTTTAATGGAAAAAATAGGATTAATTTTTTAGGGTTGAGGAAGGGATAAAAAAGAAACGATATCTTTTTCATTTAATTAACTAACTAGTTGAAGATATGTGCCGTATTATTTGAACTTTGTTAAATTTTTTTATGATTTTCTATACAACATAATAACATAAACATACAGTTAACATATTATAAATGTATTAATAACATCTTCTTATACTTTTAATTATAATATTATGCCATCACATATTAAATTTTCTATATTAAATTTAAATTGTCCTTACAATTTTGTTAGGTTTTCAAAATTTAATTAACATAATTAGTTTTGATTTGGTTATATGTTCTAAAATTAGTCTAAGCTATCAAAAAACAAAAAAAACAATTATTATGTTTTATATGTGATAACCAATGAATTATTCAAAATAAGTAAGATGGCATTACTAAGTGGCTAACAGTTGTGCTTAAATTTTTTTTTTGTTAGTGACATACTTATATATGTTTTAGTTAATCTACTATATATATACTGAAACAGAATACCTAATACACCAAGTGGCGCCCCCAAAATAAATCAACCCTCTCTAACGTCACGTGGTATCATGTCATTAATTTTGCCACGTATTAAGCTATCATTTTTTTATTTTATTTTGAAAATCAAATCAAATCTTTGCCCTAATTAACAGGTTATGCATACCATACGAATATTTTTATAATCTATTCTTTCCAAAACGTAGCACAAAATATTCTCTGCCATTATTTCATATGCACTTAAATAAATATGTAATATTGTTAACATAAATTCTTTCCAAAATGGACCAAAAAATATTCAATAAATCTGCATTTCAATAACAAATGCGTTGGAAGCAACCGATTTGTTTCCAAAAACTGAACCTGTAAATCTACTACATATCTACCAAAGTAGAACCTTATTAAGACACATGTTCCGCCATACAATTAAACACATTATTATATGTCACGTGTCATTATCAAAAATTTCACCTATTTAATATTATTTCTAAAATAATTGCATCACCTTTTGATATATATATATATATATATATATATATATATATATTTCCAAACTTAGAGTTGGAAGATAAAAGCATGCATATTTGGAAAGACTAATGTGTACGTATAATCTCATTTTCTTTTTTACATTGATGATATTCATCTTTTGGATTAAATCTATAAAGTATGCTAAAGTAATAAAAATTAGATTTAAAAATAAAAAATAAGGATCGTAGTCTTTCTACAAACATTTATTATAAGACACAACACAATTACCTGAAAGTCTATATTCTAAATCTCCAGTAAACTTGTGCAAGAAATATACATTCTATATACTAATACTAAAGTCAAAAGTCTATCTCTTACGTATCATGCAGTTAGCTATGACACGTTAGGCATATTTTATTTGTCATTTATCAACTTATCATTCATAATTTTTCATATTTACTTAAGCCAAATACTTTGCTTTTTCGCAATATACTACCTACCTTAATTATAATTATAATTTATTTTCATATGTTCCTTACTTTATAATTTATGGGAAGTATAATTTTAAATCATATGGATCCCAACTAATTGCGATGTACCTATTATTATTTCCTATGTCAGTGTATACATAATATGTAAAGTAATTTTTATTAAGATTTGATAATATATTTTTAGCTAAGATTATCTTTTCTAATTCTTTTTCCTATTGTTATTTTATTTTTTATCCAATTCGTGATGCCTGCAAAATCTTTGACTTTTTAATCTAATATATATCTACTAAATCACAACTCCTCTAAGCCATATGACATCCCTCTATTAAAATCACGCTCTCCTTATGTCACATGACATCCTCCTATTCTTTCTGCCACATGATATTTTATCAATTTAAAAAAAATCAATATAATAAATATTTATCGGATTCTCTTATTTCCTAAACTAAACATGTCAATCACAAGAATTATATATAAAATTATTCTATTTTCAAAACTAAACATGTCAATCAAAAGCATATAACTTATATATACTATCTTATTTCCATAATTAAACACGAAAGAATAAAGACACACGATCTACAATGACCCTTCTTTCCAAAAGTAACACGAAGGATGAAGTGGAAGACTTCAGTTGTTGGAGGACGAGATCGTTATGGAGAAGGGGAAAGAGCATGTGATCAAATGAAAGGTAGTCTTTTTCATAGTATTTTGAAGCTAGGGTTCCAAATTCTTTTTTTATTTGTAATGAATTTCACTACATATTTGAATTTAATTTAATTTAATTGTCTCGGTTGTGATGGTTCAAAATTTCCAAATTCAATTATTGACAAATTTCCATAATTGATTTTTTGTTTGATTGATATTGAGAGGATCATTGTGAATTCTTTATGATGCTTTGATTTTATTATGTTTCCTTCCATACAAAGGCGGAGACAAGGGGGGCTAGGGGGGTCTCATGCCCCTCCTTTTCCGCAAGCTTATTCTATGTTTAACTGGTTCATATAAAAGACACAAAAATACTCTTGTGTTGGTGGTAATTCTCTCCATTTGATAGTTTAGTAGTCCTATATTCGAGTGGTGACAACTTCCATCCACCAACTCCCCAATCTTTTATTTTCCTTCTATAACTGAACACGTGCACCTTCTTTTTAAAGTTAAACGTGTACTCTCTTTTCTTTATTTTTTTATTCAATACATTAGTTTTGATTGTATATATATTTGATTAGTTCTAACTTAGTATATTATCATATTTAACTAGTCATAGATCAACTATAAAAAAACTAGTATTAGATTATAATTTTAGTATGGTTAAATTAAGGGAAAAACAACAATAAAAATTAAAACATAACACATAATTGTCATGTGTAAGAGTACCACACATTCTGAAATAATTAAATCAAAATCACTTATATATATTTTTTCCTAGAAAAAATACAGTGGGATTGAACTATTTTCTATTGACAAAATACTTAAATTAGTTAATAAACATTATTCTAATATGTATTGTCTTACAATTTTTCTAATTATTATTAGTATTTAAATAGTTCGTTTTATAATAAGAAAATGTCATAAATTAAACTATACTTTATATAAAATAGCTTTAATCGATTATAAAAAAGATTATATTTGACATTAATTATAGAAAAATATTGATTTATTTAATTATTCAGTTATAATGATAATAGTCGTCGGCAGTCTTTACTCTGACGCTTCACCGCAATTTATAATTGTGCCCCCTCTTTCAAAAGTTTCTGGTTCCGCCACTTCCATACGTGATTATCATATTCTAGCCACCATATTTCAAAAATATTTTAATTATCATTTTTAAATCTATTAACCTAACATAATTATCATATTTCATAAATATATAATTACGAAAATATTATTACACTTTATATTGTTACCTTTTAAAAATGTCTTATAAATTCACTTGTCATAAGTACAAGCTTATTTATTTACCGTGGTACTATTCATGAATTTAATTTCATTAATCTGATAAAATTCACGATAATCATTAAATAAAAATCATCTAATCGGTTAGTATTTTTATAGATGTTTTATATGAAATGTTTTCTACCATTACTATTTCAAAAATCAACTTATTTTTTGACATATTTCTTATTATGTCATATATTATGTTTTTTAGATGTTATTGGTCAGGGGTGGACGCAAGATTTTAGTCTAGTGGGGGCTAAAATCCTAAGAGTAAAGTCGATCGTCTATCTTACACAAAATCTCAATTTAAAGTCTATCGTCTTTTTATTTACAACAAACCTCAATTTCAAACAAGAAAATCTATATGCAAACCACAAATAAATTTTGCTCAAAATTGATCAAAAAATTATATAATTTAAACAAATTTTATCATTACATAATACTTTTACTACATAGATTCAACAAATATGTATAAAATAATAATTTAAAATTTTACAAGTCCATAAACCTTAAATTTTATTTTATTTTAACACAAATAAAGATAGATATAGAAAAAATAGTTTTTTTTTTAAAAAAATTTGTATGTAAATTTAAATAAAGTTGTATTTTTTTAATTTTTTTGAGGATTATACCTAACAAATTCTATATTAAAAATTTGAAAATACGTAATTCATTTTGAAAAATTTCAAAGAAGAATTTTAAAAACAAATGTAAATAAAAGTTTAATTTTTAAAATAAATAAATAAATTCTCAATGGGGGTTACAACTCTCACTAGGCCTCACTTCCCTCTGCCCCTGTTATTGGTATATTGGTTAGAATTGGTGATGAAATTGTCATATCAACCCACATTAATAAAGAGACTAAAAGAATCAACCTTCAGGGGACTGGTTTGTAATCTTTGATGAGTAATATATAATTGATAAATTTTATAGGACAAAGTAGTTATTGTTTGCTTGGAAAACATGTAATTATTTTGTATTTGTACATTGTTCCTCTATCGGTTATGCATCAACATCGTTGGTTTATAATTAATCACACATATCAAATAGGTTACTGATGGTTTAAATTATTTGACCTAGCAAGAGCTTCTTTTTATTGCCTTACTTAAAGTCTTATGTGTATAGTAAATTTGTTGATGAAATATATGTTATTATTTTTGTTTTGAGCAAAATACTATTGATATATTACATAATATATATATATATAAATATTATATATCACACCATTGGAGTTAATATGGTTATAACTCAAAATGTTGACGGTTGTACATTAATATAAATGATTTTAGTTCATGTATAGAACTTCTGATTATATATATAAGTCGAGTTTAATTCTTTGTCATAATATCACAAGTAACAATGTTACTTGCACACCACTCCAATTACTCTCTTTTAAATTACTTTTGATTTTTCATTTATAGTCATAATTAAATATATTCCTATCAAGCACTAACTCTATTTTAAAATTGTTTAAGAAATAGTGTCATCAATCATACACTACGAAATATTTATGCTAAATTGCATCATCCATTTGATGGTGGTTTAACCTATAATATGATCTTTGTGGTCATTCAGTTTGCAAAATATAAGGAATAAAATAATACACTTAATTTGTCGAATGGTTATTTAGTCATTTTTTTACTAATAAGAAAGCTATGATGAGTGACATCTCTCTTTCAATAATTTTTTATTATTCTCCCTTATTTTTTTCTGCTTAATCTTTTATTTTAACATGCATCTATTTTTTTCTAGGTGTAGAGATTTGATTTCAAATACAAAGGTTAGTTGTGTGTCAATTTCTTATTAAAATATAATTATTTATATTTTCATACTTAAGTTATAGTTGTATTTACACTATTACAAACTAAATACATATTTTATATCTATTAAATATATAGTTTATGTACATTTTTTCTAAATGTAAAAACAATAACAAATCACTAGTTCGTAATGCATAAGTATTAAGAAACCTAATTACATATCAGATGTCAACCCCAACTTTTTTCACTTCATTACATTACTTTTAAACTCAATCTTATCTTCATTGTTTATGTGGAAGTAATAATATACTATTATATATAGTTATTATTTTATAACTATTGATCTATATTTCAAATTTTAACATATATAGAATAATCATATTTCACAAAAATGGTAACTATGTATATAGGGTAATAGTTTTGAAAATAGTAACTATGTATATGTAAAATGTGAACTATGTATACGACCAATTGATTATTTAGCTACAACATGATCATATAAAATATTTTATCAATTGATTATTTGGTTAGTGCTGAATAATACATATTATATTTTTTCTACCGGTTGCTTAGTAGATTTAATAAAATCTATCTAAAATAACATTGTATTTTATTTTAACAATAAGATAATGAATGATTAATATATTTATTTTCCACTATATATATATATATATATATATATATTGTACCTCAAATTTTTGAGTCAGCATGTTATTGCTTATCTAAAATAAAATTGTTCTTTTATAAAAATAAGATTAATAAATGATTAGTATACTTATTTTCCACTATACATATTTGCACCTCAAAATTTTGAGTCACCGTATTATTGACGACTTAACTTGACAACAAACACCTTCAAGTTGTTCAGATTAACAAATATGCTTCCCTATTTTGTCATTCTATATTGCGAAATTGATATAGCAATAAGTGTATAAATACACTTTATGCATGATTCATGCTTGGATTTAGTCATAATTTGATAATTAGTGAGCATATCTCAATGTCCGACATCTCATTTACATTGCCATTCACATTATACATATTTCTATATTAATTAATTGTCATTCACAATATAATTATTTCTATATCAATTAATTATATAGTTTTCGTATAATTATTTTTGTCTAAATGTGAAAACGATAAACAAATTCCGTGCATGACAAGTGTACTACACTAGTTAATAGTAACTGTGTGATTGATTAACCATTGATTGAATAATTAATATGAGTTGGATGTGGCATCAACGATAATACTACTCGTGGCGTTAATGACTACCCGAAAGTTGTTGTAGAAGGGTGTAACGTTGATCAAACTTCGGTTCGACTTGGATATAGATTGAATCGTGCCAACTCACTTTCCAAAACCAATATTTCGACCCTTACTCTTGTCGCCTTAGTGTTGCACGAATTTCGATTCGGGGATAAGACAATCAAACCTCTATTGAACAAGGCAATATCAATAGAGAGCACTTGGTGTTTTTGGTGTTTGTTCGATACAAGAGATTGTTCTCTTTTAGGATATCCCAAGACTTGCCCCAACCTCACCCTTATATAGGGCATAAGTAGTTAGGCGGTTACATGGTGGTTGGGAAGTTGCATGGCGGTTGGGCGGTTTCATGGCGGTTGGACGGTTGAAAAACGGTTAAAAAACCGCCAAACTACTCAACCATAACCCCACCCTTATAAATATGACTTCTCGGTATCCACCTCTCAAAATCCACGCACATGAGTGTGCACTCCGCACCGCCAAAACTCGTTATGCACCGAACGAACTCCATAAGTCTTGAGCGAATCCCGACTACACCAAATGGCCGATGACACTAAAATCACCAGCATTCCTCTCCTATTTTAGTGTAATCCTTGATTCACTTAAAAACATACATCAAACACAAACTTATGCATAAATGAAAATGTCTTTAGGATTGAATTTCCACATTAGTGTAGTACACATTTCAAATAATCGAGAATCAGGGTGTCCTATGGATTGAACCCTTCAACTCATCTGAATACTTGAAGATACAACATACACAAGTTTCTACACTACTCCAAGTGCTAACTTGACACTATTATAGCCATGTGTTCTTATCCATTCATGAGCGTATACAAAGCCAAACCCGGGCTAGTTGAAGCGGTACCACTTCACACTCGTATAGGTGGACTCTTTTCAATCATGCACCTGCAAATGCACTTTTTCAAAAGATCCATTAAGAAGATAAACTTCAACCTAAATTTCTTGCATGTCCGAGCACATACCTTGGGATGATATTGAACATGTGCTCCAAACTCTAAGTGTAGACTTTCCACATTGAATTTAGCCTCTAACGTCATATTAGAAGGGAATTGGGTATCCCGCCATTAGAGATTTCAAACGGGCTTTAAACCCATCCCGATAGACAACTTGATCACCAAGTCCCTGGCTAACCCCTTTGTCAAGTGGTCCGCCAAATTTTGTTGAGACCGAACAAACTCAATAGTGATCACCCCATGAGTGATCAACTCACGTACCGTGCTATGTCTAACGCACAGGTGTCGCGACTGACCATTATACACTTGACTATAAGCCTTAGCCAAAGTAGCTTGACTATCACAATGGATAGATATGGATGACATCAGTTTCGACCACAAAGGAATCTCGTAGACTAAGTTCCTTAGCCATTCCGCCTCTCTACCGGCATCGGCCAATGCTACGAATTCCGATTCCATAGTCGAGCTTGTAATGCAAGTTTGCTTCTTAGAAGCCCATGAAATGGCACCTCCCCCAAGCAAGAATACCCAACCACTAGTAGAAGAATGATTTTCCACGTTAGTGATCCAACTCGCATCTGAATACCCTTCTAGAACCGAAGGAAATCTGACATATGACAAACCATAATTCATGGTTCCCTTTAAGTATTTGAGTACCCACCTTATTGCTTGCCAATGGTGAGTACTAGGATTACTAGTGTATCTACTCAACCTTCCTACTGCATCAGCAATATCCGGCCTCGTACTCGTCATGGCATACATTGCAACCAATCACTTGTGAGTACTTGAGTTATGATACCGCTTTACCCGTATTAGGCATAAGCTTCACACTCGGATCCATGGGAGTGCTTACCAGAGAACAAGTCTCACAATTGAACTTTTTAAGCACTTTCTCAATGTAATGAGATTGTGACAAAGATAGTCCCTTATTCTCACGTTTGATTCTTATACCAAGAATCACATCTGTCTCCCTCATGTCCTTCATGGCAAAACTTGATGACAAAAAGGGCTTTGTAAGGTCTACTTGTTTTTGGTCCGTACCAAAGATCAACATGTCATCAACATACAAGCAAATGATTACTCCATTGCCGGATTTATCAAATTTGTTGTATACACACTTGTCCGACTGATTTAACTCGAATATGCTCGATAAGACAACCTCATCAAACTTTTGATGCCACTGCTTAGGTGCTTGCTTTAGCCCATACAATGACTTTACCAACTTACACACCTTATGCTCATTACCGGGCATAACGAACCCTTCAAGTTGCTTCATGTACACCTCCTCCTCCAAATCACCATTCAAGAATGCCGTTTTGACATCCATTTGGTGAATCACAAGATTATTAATAGCCGCCAAGGCAATCAACAACCTAATGGTGGAGATCCGAGCAACCGGAGCATAAGTATCGAAATAATCAATACATTCTCTTTGTCTAAAGCCTTGGATAACCAATCGGGCCTTAAACTTATCGATAGTACCATCGACCTTCATCTTCTTCTTGAAGATCCACTTGCAGCCCAAAGGCTTATAACCCGGTGGGAGATCCGATAAGACCCACATATTATTTCCCATTATGGAATCCATCTCATCATTTATTGCTTCTTTCCAGAAAGCAACATCTTGAGACCTCATTGCCTCACCAAAAGTCCTAGGATCCTCATCAACATGATAACAATATGAGTAATGGAACCCAACTTCATCTCTAGATCCTTCCACAAAATAAAATTGGAAATCTAGACCGAAAGACTTTTCAATCCTTCCTCGCTTGCTCCTATGAAGCATAGGTGACTTGTTAGGAGGTACGGCTGAGCCGTCTCCTTCTTTAGTTCCACTAGTTCTAGGAACCAAATCCTTTGGTCTAGGTATGGACGAGAACCGATTCTCATCAAATATCGCATCTCTTGACTCAATCACGGTGCTAACCGATATAGAATCATTAGGCTCTATTACATAGAACCTATAAGCCTTGGAATGCTCAGTATATCCAATAAAGATGCAATCAATACCTCTTTCCCCCAAGGTTTTAATCTTGGGTTGGGGTAGTCTAACAATTGCCCTACATCCCCAAATCGAAGATAATTCAAGCTTGGTTTCTTTTTGTATCAAAGTTCATAAGGGGTGACCTTGTTCCTTTTGTTAGGAACCCTATTTAGTAAATAGCAAGTCGTTAACATGGGTTCACCCCAAAATCCGTCACTCAATCCCGAGTAGGATAACATGGAATTAACCATCTCTTTTAGGACTCGATTCTTCCTCTCTGACACACCATTTTGTTGTGGCGTATAGGGAGTCGTAGTCTCATGTATAATGCCTACGAACTGAAATACACATGATCATAAAATTCTCCACCTCTATCGGTGCGTAATTTATTAATCAAGTCATTTTGTTGCAATTCAACCTTGGTTTTACACACCTTAAACTTATCATGGGCCTTGTCTTTACTGTTTTGGGGCGAAAAGATCAGTCGACCTAAATAGCCTTAGATGGGGGTAACGAGTCAATCGGATAATATAAAATCGATCCAAACCAAATAGACAATCAACCAAGTAAAGAGTAGATGCAAAATAGCAATATGATTTATTGATCAATCGATGATAGAATCAGATCAGAGTACAACTTATCCTTGAAGAGTAAGGGATCGAGTCATGTTCGACAGGCGGTATCGGTGATTCGACCGGCAATGATCGGGTAGTATCCTAGGGAGCTTGAGCGAGAGCAAATATGATGGTAAGCCTTTTGAAAGCTAAGTGAGTGAATATTGTGTGTAGACGCGTGTGTTGTCGATTGCTTCTTTGTGATCTATTTATGGCAACTTTCTCTTGTGTCCGTTACTTGTCTTCGTAATATCTTATATTCATTTCATGCATGATCTTCGGGATTTGCTATTAAATGCCATCGTAATCTTCGTGTTTAATTTCATTACCGTTGCCATTGATCAAGCAACTAATGCCCTGGGCAAAATCTTCGGAGCTGGTCGGATCCCACGCGTCTGAGGAGTGTCCGTCGCTTCCTTCTAACTTCTTCTAGCCTTCGACTTCTCCTGGACCTTGACCCAATTCGCTTGCTCTGATCCCTTTGGAGTATGTTGGGCCCAACAATAGCCCCAAGTTGTTTTGGGCTTCATGGCAACTGTGAGATGGAGTCCAAACAACTTTCATCCCACACGATTTCCACCCTTCGATCTGGGCGCGACAGGTGAGGGCTACGTGGCGATAATCCCGCTACACGATGGGACGTCTCTGCGACCTGCCGATTCCCTCCATAAATCCGAATTAAGTTTTTGACGGTTTGGTTTCATCTTCTTCCCTTGCTCTTTGATTTGGTAGACTTGTCTAGGTTTTCTCGAAAAAAATTGCTCTTCGATTCCCTTCTCTTTCTGTTCTGGAAATGGTTTCCAGCGAGTCTTCCGAGTCGACTGCTACTCGCTCGAACTCGAGCAAGAATGAGGTCCCCCTCCCCTTTTCCTTTTGAAGGAGGCAGATGCCTTGACGGGGACTCTGACGGAGGCGGAGTTGGAGCAGATTCTCCAAGTGGGAGGCTTTCCTCCTGAGACGGTCGCAAGGTTGTCGCATCCGGACGAGAGAGCCGACACTCGCTACGAGGGATGGGTTTGTTTCTATGCTTATCCGTTTAGGATCGGTCATATGTTTCCGTTCTCCCCTCTTGTCAGGGATTTCTTAGCGACTCTGGCGCTTGCGCCGTGTCAGGTCATGCCGCAGGCGTGGCGGATCCTTAGGGTTTTAGATATGTTGAATGTTTAGTTCGGGGCTGATTTTAACTTCGACGCCCTGTGGTACAACTACTCTTTGGGGTCGAAGAGTTCTTCTCGTGTCCAGTTGCATATTCGTCCGGGTCGAAAGCCCTTGGTGTTCAACCTAGATGTAAACGACCGTGGATGGGGGTCGAAGTTTTTCTTCGTCGAGCGTTTGTCTCTAGAGAAGGGGGGTGACTGTTCGTTTCTATTGTCGGAGTGGCGAGTCGAGAGTACGTATTTGACTTCTCTTTGCCCATTTTTATGTGTTTTAACCCTTTGCTTAACTCTTCTTTTTTGTAGTCCCTGAGGCTGAAGAGTTGGAAGCGGACGCTCAGTCAGAAGGTCTGACAAAGATTATTCTCAGCATCCCCGCGTCGGAGCGGAAATTCACAAACGTCAACCTGTTGTCGGTCTCCCCTACTACTCAGGACGTTATGTCGACTGTTTCGTCGCCTCGGGTCAAGTGTGAGTTTTTGTTTGACTCATGTATTATTATTTTTATTTTACTTTTTTATTTTTAATCTTGCGACTTATGTTTTGTCTGTCGTGTCAGCGTCTCCGGCTGGTCGGTCGAGTGCCCGTTTGAAGGGAGTGTCTGGGAAAAGTCTGATAGAGCAAAGGCTGGAGGCGGCCAGGGCCTCGTCGAGTAAATCGACGTCGGCGGAGTCGTCGCTCCCAGCCAAAGTTGGCTCGAAAAGGAAGGCATGTGCTTCTTCTGGCGATGTGAAGGTGGTGGATACTTCAAAGAAGAAGGCGACGGTTGCTCGTGGAGTCGAGAAGATCGACGCGGTCGATCGATCGATTGTTGATCTCTTTCATGCTCAGGACCCGACTCTGAAGTCTGAAGTTGATAGCGTCTCTCCCTTGGATTGTATTGGCAAAGCGGGGTGCTCTGCGTGGAAGGTAAGTCGTCTTGTCGGATCTCAAGTTTGTATGTTTTTGTTCCACCCGGTCTGGTTGGTCTCTGATTGCTTCGATCTCGCCTTTTTCCAGACTTTCCAGTTTCTCTTGGGCGTATATTCTGGAGTCAAAGAAATGGTCGCTAAGGCCGAGGACAAGGCTGCTAGGTCAGAGTCCAACCTGGCGTCTTTGAAGACCAAGGTGGAAGGAGTCGATAGCCATTTTAGGGACGCTGAGCGCCGCTTCGCTAGGGAGCTGAAGAGCTGCCAAGATGACTTGGATGTTTGTCGGAGAGAGCTCAGTGAGAGCCAGTCAAGTGTCGAAGAGAAGGTGAGGCAGGCTAGGATTGAGGCTGGTCGGGTCGCAAGCGACGTAGGCGCTTTCTACGCGTGGAAGTCGCGTGTCGAGA
The DNA here is from genome assembly GCA_027886185.1 of Rheum nobile. Lineage (NCBI taxonomy): Eukaryota > Viridiplantae > Streptophyta > Magnoliopsida > Caryophyllales > Polygonaceae > Rheum > Rheum nobile. The sequence continues at coordinate 206,194 of WOAB01000546.1, forward strand.
TGATCGAGGAGTTCAAAGAGGGCAAGTAGGAGACCTGGGATTTGAAGGCGGAGAAGGAGACCATAGATACCCTATTTTCGAAGGGGAATCCTGGTTCAGAGCTTTTCCAATTGGCCGGTGTCGGAGAGGAATCTCCAGACGAAAGTGTCGGTGAAGACGAGGTCCATTCTGGCGACACCGTGTCGATCGAGCCCCAGCCTTCCTCCGATCCAGCCCCTGCTGAAGGTAATGTTGTGAATCCCGACTCTTGACTGTTTTTCGTAAATGACTTGTGATCCTACCTATGTGTGGGTAGAATGTTTTCTGGTTTGGCGACCCGTCCACCATCGCGGGTCGCGGAATGTGTTTGTGGACAATTTGAAGTCCTACGTGTGTGTAGGCAGACAATATGTTTTGGCGACCCGTCCATCATCGCGGGTCGCATGGATGTAAAAAGCTTAGACTTTTATTGACGTAATCTGTTTTACAAAGGGTCGAACTTGTTTTATGTTCGTATGTTTTGTCGGATTCTTCTAGAGAAGATTGTCGTTGACGCCCTTGATTTGTGTGTCGGGTTTGCCTGTGTGCTCCGTCGAGTAGGGCTTGTCGTATGTGTGTAAAGAAGGAGGCCTGCAAATGTATGTGTTTATGTTTAGTCATGACTTAGTGTTATGCCGAGGAGGAAAGCAATATGTCTTTATTGCGTAAATGTAATAAGGTGTCTTCACCTTATGTATTATATAAGGCAGGCGGTGTGCCGACATGCCTTTGGTATTCATCTCCCCGTGTTCCGATCGATCGTATAAATGTAGTGTAAGCGCTTTTGTTTGTGACTGGATCCAGTGTGTATGTTGACGTCGTCCTGTACTTAGGTTTTGCAAGGAAAAATGTCCTTACTAGATGTGAGTACTCAGTTTCAAGAAATAGAATTGAGTTCGTAGCAACGAATAGCACATGACAAGTGAAATAGTGTTAGTGCCTTACTTTGCTGGTCTAGAAGTGGTATAGCTTCAGGTGTGTTGCGTTCCAACTTCTTGGGATCGGTCGTCCGTCTTTGTCTTCCAATCGGTATGCTCCTTGTCCGACCACTTCCTTGATGAGATAGGGTCCTTCCCACTGAGGTGCGAGCTTTCCATCGGTCGGATTCTTGGTGTTTTGGAATATCTTCCTGAGGACCCAGTCGCCAACTTTGAAGACTTTGGCTCGAACATTTTTGTTCTAACTTCTTGCGACCTGTTGTTAGAACCTGACCATTCTAATTTTGGCTCTTTCCCTAGTCTCATCCACTGTGTCCAAGTTGTGTGCTAGCTCGATGTCGTTTTGTTCATTCGTCTGAAGACTGTAACGGGCTGTCGGAATCAGTAGCTCAGCGGGAATGACCGCTTCACTTCCGTAGACGATTGAGAATGGTGATTGTCCAGTCGCATTCTTTGGGGTGGTCCTGTCGGACCAGAGGATGAGAGGGAGTTCGTCTGCCCATTTTCCTTTAGCCCCTGTGAGGCATTTCTTGAGGTTGTTGACGATGATTTTGTTGGTAGACTCGGCTTGTCCGTTAGATTGCGGATATCGAGGAGTGGATGTGACCAACTTGATATTCCACTGGTCGCAAAAGGCTCGAGTCTTATGACTGATGAACTAGGAGCCATTGTCGCACACGATTTCTGATGTAACGCCAAATCTGCACAAGATATTGCGTTTTATAAATGAAATGACGTGTTGATCTTTTACCTCTCGGTAGGCTTCAGCTTCGATCCATTTGGAAAAATAGTCTGTCATGGCAAGGAAGAAGACTCGTTGACCCGACGCAGGTGGAAGTTTTCCGATGATGTCCATCCCCCATCTCATGAAGGGCCATGGTGCCAGAGTCGGATGGAGGAGTTCCAAGGGTTGATGAGGAACGGGTGCATGTCATTGGCAGGCATCGCACTTTTTGGTGTACTCCATTGCGTCTCTATTCATTGTGGGCCAGTAGTATCCGGTTCACAAGGCTTTCCCTGAGAGGCTTCGTCCTCCGGTGTGGTTTCCACATTCTCCTTCATGTAATGATTGTAAGATGCGTCTGACTTCTGGAGTCTTGAGGCATCGTAGGAGTATCCCTGTGATAGATCTCTTGAACAAGACGTCACTTATAATATCGAAGGAAAGAGCTTGTACCTTTAGCCTTTTTGCTTCCGTTTTGTCTTTGGGTAGGATGCCATCTTTTAGCCATTTGACGTAAGGTAACGTCCAGTCGTCATGATCATTGACGATGTCTTCTTCTGGTCGGTCACCTATCTCCATCGTGACAAGTTCTTCCAATGGTGTACTCGAATCTTTGAGTGTTTTTGGAACGGCTGGTGTTGTGATGTGTGCCAGTGGGATGTTTGGGAACTCCTTTGGGTCCAAGACAGACCCCAAGTTGGCTAGTGCGTCAGCCTGAGAGTTGAGATCTCTGGGAACTTGCCTGATGTCGAATGTTTGGAATTGGTCGATTAGCTTCTTGGCTACGTCCAGATAAGCTATCATCCTATCGTCCTTGGCATTGTACGACCCTTGTATTTGATTTACGACCAAGAGGGAGTCGCAGATGACTTCGATTTCTCGGACTCCTAGGTCGCATGCCAGAATGAGCCCAAATATGAGTGCTTCGTATTCGGCTTCGTTGTTGGTCGTGTCCCATTCGCATCTTACGGCATGGGCTATCTTGTCCCCTTGTGGCGATTTCAGCACGATCCCTAGCCCCGATCCTCTAGTGTTCGACGCACCATCAGTGTGGAGCTCCCATTTACCTGTTTCCTCTGTCGCAAGTAATTGTGTTGCTTCTTTGGTGGCTTCTTGTTCTAGGGTCGGGCTGAAGTCTGCCACAAAGTCAGCCAAGGCTTGCGATTTGATTGCCGTCTTGGGCTCGTATTCGATGTCGTAGCCGCTGAGGTGTATGGCCCATTTGGCCATTTGGCCTGTGAACTCGTGTTTCCTCATGATTGCTCTCATGGGATGGTTAGTACGGACAATTATAGTATGAGATTCGAAATATGGTTTGAGTTTATTTGATGCCATTACCAGTGATAGGACAAGTTTTTCTAGCGATGTGTACCTTGTTTCTATTGGCAGTAACGTTCGACTGACATAGTAGATTGGCGATTGCTTGTCATCTTCTTCTCTGACCAGTACTGCGCTCACGGCGAACTTCGATACTGCTAGGTATAGCAATAATGGCTCGTTGTCTTTGGGTTTGGTTAACAACAAGGGACTGGCCAGGTATTTCTTCAAATCTTGGAATGCGACCTCATGTTCTTCTGTCCATTGAAAGGACTTGTTCTTCTTGAGAGCGTCGTGAAAGGGTTTGCACTTGTCGGATGACTTCGAGATGAATCTGTTCAGGGATGTTATCCGACCTGTCAGCTTTTGTACGTCCTTGACGCATCGAGGGGATCGGAGATTGATGAGGGCCTTGACCTGTTCCGGACTGGCTTCTATTCCTTTTTGTGTCACCATTTACCCCAAGAATTTTCCCGACGACACCCCGAAAGAGCATTTCATAGGATTTAATTTCATGTTATATCTTTTTAGTACCTCGAAGTTGTCGCGGAGGTGATCGATGTGGTCCTTTTTCTTTTTCGATTTGACTAGCATGTCGTCTATGTAGACTTCCATTGTGTCCCCAATCTGATCTTTGAACATCTTGTTGATAAGTAGCCCCTGCGTTTTTTAGTCCGAAGGGCATTACTTTATAACAATAGATACCTTGACTTGTGACGAATGTTGTTTTCTCTTGGTCTTCCGGTTCCATGAGGATCTGATTGTAGCCACTGAACGCGTCCATGAAGGATAGCATTTCGTGCCCTGTCATCGCGTCGACCATGGCGTCGATATGAGGGAGTGGGAAGGAATCTTTGGGATAAGCCTTGTTAAGGTGGGTGAAGTCGATGCAGACTCTCCATTTATCATTTTTCTTTTGGACCACAACCACGTTGGCCAGCCATTCGGGGTAGTTGACTTCTCTTATTTTTCCTGTTTCTAGCAGGCTCCTGACTTCGTCGTCGATGATCTTATTTCGCTCTGGGGCAAATTTCCTGCGCTTCTGCTTTACAGGGGGGTGAGACGGATCTACATTCAATTTATGAGTAATAATGTTTGGAGATATTCCGATCATGTCTTCGTGTGACCACGCAAAGCAATCAGCATTAGATCGGAGGAAATCCAGTATTTGTTGTCTGGCCGAGTCGTCCAGGTCCGACCCGACCCTTACCGCTTGGTTTGGCTTTGAAAGATCTAATTCGATCTCGTCAAGCTTTTCCATTTCTAGTTCGACGTATCGACTAGATCCTTCACCGAGTTGTGATTGCTATGCGGTCTTGGGTTCGACCGCACTCTTCATGGAGGCGACATAGCATTCCTTAGCCATCCTCTGATCTCCCTTGATTTCTTGGACTCCCCACTTGGTAGGGAACTTGATGATTTGATGGTACGTCGAGGGTACCGCTTTCATAGCATGTATCCATGGCCTGGCAAAAATGCAATTATAGGGAGATGGGCAGTCTAGGACTAGAAATTTCACATGTTGGTTTACTCCTCCGGCGTATGTCGTAAGAACGATTTCGCCGATAGTATGTTTAACTTCGCCGCTGAACCCGACTAATGGAGTCGATTTCTTGATAAGATCATCTTCGCCCAGACCCAACCCTTTGAGGGCGTCGAAGGTCAAGAGATTGGTTGAACTTCATGTATCGATTAGTACTCTACGTATCAAATAGTTCCCAATAGACAAAGAGATTACCAGACCATCGTGATGGTTTCCCGGTCCGTCGGCATCGGACTCGTCGAACGTTATCGTTGGGAGGTTGGAGACCCTGGTTTGTCTGAATTCTGGCATCTCGGGTTTATTGCCTTTGCTTTCTTTCGCATGTCTTTTGGCTGCGGAGTACGTGTTCCCGCATACGTCTGAGCCCCTTGAAATGGTATTGATAATTTTTGTATGGACAGGAGATGGGGGTTTATCTTGTTTTACCTGATCTCGTCGTTCCATGGTGGCTTTGGCCCGTTCAGAGATCACGTCGTGCAAGAATCCTTGTGCAAGTAACCTGGCGACCTCTTTGCGTAAGGCGATGCATTCGTCCGTTGAGTGACCATGGTCACTGTGGAATTCACACCACATGCTCATGTCTTTTTTGACGTCTGGTCAGTCGCTCTTTCAGGGCCATCTTACTTCTTTTCCATATTTGTCGAAACTTTTGACGAGCTCCGACACAGAAACAATGAAGTTGTAAGATTGAACCCTAGGAGGCAGCGTCGGACCATCCCTCCAATCTTGAGACCTATCTTGGAAGGAGTTTACCTGACTTTGCTCATTTCGGCTACGAGGGTAGGGATGATGACGTCTGTCTCGACGGTTGTCGGAAGAGGATTTGCGATCGGATTGGTCGGGTCCATGGGACGCTTTTCGTGATTCGCGATCTTCTTCCAAACGCACCTCGGTCATGGTTTTGGCTTGGACATCTTCGAAACTTCTACACGGGTACTTGGTGATCTTGTTGTAGAGGTTGCTATCCTTGATCAGACCTTGTCTGAAGGCTTCGATGGAGGTGGTGATGTCGCAATGAGGGATCATGACTTTTTTCCTTATTGTACCTATTAAGATAGCTTCAGAGAGGTTCATTATACTTTTAGGTGATTCGATAGAGATCACTCGACTGCCTTTCGAGCCTCCGACTGCTGGCGAATTGGATCTTGAAGGAATTGACCAGATCCGTGAATGAGGCGATCCTTCCCTGAGGCAAACGCATAAACCAGGTCAGTGCAAAACCCGCGAGAGTCGTGCCAAAGCTTTTGCACATGTGATAGGCGTTAGTCGTCGTGACACCTACACAAATAAAATAATCCTAACAAACCTAAACAAGTAGTAGAGGCAAGCAAGGGTCGAATCCACAGGGAGGAAGTAATCAATCTATGTGTCTATAAGCATGCAAAGTAACAGGAAAGGGGGTTTTGGTTATCAAGCAAAACAAAGCAAACAAGTGTGGTTGATGAGAAAATATGAATGGGGAAAGTAGTTCTACTAGAACGAGATCCACAATACAGAGATAAGTCGATCATTGAAATCTTATAAATCCAAGTTCTTTAACTATTCTTATGGTTGTTCCCACCCTGATCTTAAGTACTACCGATTCTCACAGTTGTCGATAGACTTATTACTATGCCAATGATAAAACACGCCAGTCACGCCTGTCACGCGGTACCAGACCGGGGTACTTTACCACCAACAAAGCAATAGCAATGCACACAAGGATATAGGATACATACAAGTAGAAAGACGTACAAGTACTCACTCCCCTACTTAATATGTAATGATTCTCACTCACAATTGTACGCTCGGAACCCCTATACGCACAATTGTGTTTGCCACTAGATATGCACTCGGAACCCCTATATGCAATCCTAGCACTATGATAGATGTCGATAAGCCTAGTTAGCAACTCTAGATAAACCAACATAAATCAATAGACAATTTAACCAAGAGAATCAATCCAACATACATAAGAATAAGAACAAGGAATAGAAATCTCACAACATAATCAAATGTATTGCTTCAAACGTCTAGCAGAACAAAGGTGTTTAGTTCTCCATGGGTTGAAAACCCCGGAGGTGGAAAAACTACAAACTAGAAGATGATTCTTCGATGATAGGGAATGGAGGCTGTGGGAATTAGGTTAAATAGAGTTAACCTAAAGCCCAAGATCACAAACCCTAGCTTACAAGGAAATAAAATAATAATAATAAAAATCTAGTAACCAAAAGTAAACAATCGAATCCGGGAAATTAATCCCGAAAATCTTGTGCACAACTCCTCTATCAATTCAAGCTCGCAGTGGCCCATTCCACATCAGCAGCTTCAGCACGGCCCAACCTCCAACAGCATTAGCGGCCCAACTTCCACACGGCCCAACAAATGCAGCACACTTCGCTGATGTTGCCATGACATCATCCCTCCGATTCAACACGCTTTCAATTCTTCGGCTTCAATTCTCCAGCTTCTTCACGCGCGCCATTCTCTCCTTCGTGGGCTTTTCTCCTCAGCTGGGCCTATCTTCTCCATTGGGCCAACACACGCAGCGGCCCAACTTCGGCAACAACAACTCATGCACGCCTACGTCAGCGCTGCTTCAATCTTCACTTTACGCGGCCGAACTCCCGCTTCATCTTCTCAATTGGGCCGAGATCTTCCTTTTGGGCCTAATTTCTTCCTGGGCCCATCTCCTTCCAATTCCCCAGCTATCACGCGCGGCGCCTTCAATTCATTAGTTTCGCCCAGCAAACGACCGCGGGGCGTGATTTCCCACCGCGGGGCGGCATCCTTCTCTGAGACCCATCACCGGGTCACGGTGGCTCTGACGCGGGGTGCCATTCTTCTCTCTTCATTGTGGTTTCTTCATGGATTTTCAACGTCTTCTCAAGTGGTCAACTCATCTTTCTCTGGATGTCTTCAATTAGCTCCTCCAGACCACCAAAACCACACTTCTCCACTCTAACTCCATAATCTCCAATTGTGCTCTAAATCCAACCAAATGGCGCCTCAAACCTGGTAATAATCCTTAGATAAGTGGTACAAAATAGCACTTATCAAATCCCTCATGCTTAAACCTTACTCGTCCTCGAGTAAGCCAAAGTCAACCTACTCCTCCAATCAATCCCCAAGGTTTCAGGAAGCATAGAAAACTCAATCATCCAAGAATCATACCCAACAATAAACTCCAGGCAGCCATCACAAATAAGCACAGCACAATATACTACAACATCAAATCAATGAATCTCAACACCCACACATCCAAGCTAAAAGGGAAGCAGAGTACTTCCCCCAAGCTTATCCCAAACACCATAGAGTGAATAAATTCTAGTCCTAGTCTCCCATCTATCTTCTTATCCCTCCAGAGTGACCTATCCGACAATCCTTCTTTGACTCCTCTTCTTATGACGCCTCGCCAAAAATAATGAGAAATCCTAAAATCACTCTTCTTCTTTTTTCGCTCATTTTGCCAAGGCGCCCTTTCGGGTTTTCACCAAGCCACTCATTTCATTTTCCAATAGATGTACTCACATAAGCTCACGTCACTCTTGACCATATATTACCCCAGCCTAATGCTGGTCCAAGCCACCTGCTTATTACCTAGGCCGCCCTTTCGGGTTTTCGACCTATCCCAGGATTTTGATTGCCTTTTTACTTCTTTTTGGCTTTTTTCGATTTTTTTTTTAAAACAGAATGGAAACAACAATGCAGAAATAAAGCTATGCACACTAGCTAGCAAGAATAGCAAGTCTATATCTCTCCCCCATACTTAAACCGAACATTGTCCTCAATGTGAAAAGAGAACATCAAATGATAGGGGAAGAGAGAAATAAACTCACTGTGGACCGGAAGGTGGTGGTGGGTACAACCCAAAGTAGTCCCTCATATGAGTGTCTATAGCGTCCAGACGCTCATCTATCTCTGAATGAAGCTGGGTCTGCCAAGTCTGCAGACCGGTCTCTACTCTGGAAGTCCATTGATCCTGGCGCATAGAGAAAGTATCCCATCTAGAGTACATCTCCTGCCAAGGTGCGACAGGTCCGTACACAGACGAAGACTCCTCAAACTGTGAAGAACCGGGGTCGTCCCCCTCTACAGGATCAACAGCAAAACCACCACTAGGGCCCTCTCCATACGGACCCGAAGGAGTAACGGCAGGGGCATCATCGGTCAGCATCCGGCTATCGCTATCAATCCACCAACCCGCGTATGAAGGCGAGTAAGCGAACTCTCGCGGAACAACCAAAATATGGCCCTCATAAGACGTCCAAACCAAATCACCATCCTGCCCCAGTGGCTTCATCATGGAGCACACCCTCATGTGTGCTAAATCATATATGGCGTAGGGGACCGGCCGAGGAATCTGATTGCAATCAATCACGCTGGCACAGAGGAGTGTAATAAGACCACCCCCACAAATATCTCTCGGCTCGCCATCACGAATCCTCCGCAGGGAACTCAAGAAAAGAGTTGCCCAACACGGCGTAAGCTCTACCGTCCCCAGGATGCTCATAAACCACTGGAAGTCCTTCATGGGCACCTTCCCATCGTCAGCATGGCCAAAGAAATCCCTCATCATCACCTTGTGGATCAACCGCAGACCCGGATTCACCAACTTGGAGTTCACCTCATGACCCTTCTTGAATGTCCTCCCTGTGGCAGCCCGCCAGAAATCCATCATCTCGGCCTCATTAAGCCCATTCGCCCACCCAGCGGTGGGGTTCTTTGTAATGCCTAGGGCCTCGTGGATCACCTTCCGCGACAAAGAATAATCACGCCCATTGTAGGTGAACGTGATCTTGCGCATAATTTTGTCATCAGACTCCTCGCGGGTGAACCACCTGAACGAGGCAATGAATTGGAAGCACAGCTCAAGATACGCGAGGGCTGCCTTGTTCATGAAATCCCCCAGCCCACACTGTGTCAAACACAGCGTCACACAAGCGAGCAATCCCATCTGCTCCAGAGTCGGCTTGTGGAAAAATTTGGAAGCCACCACCCTCCTCTCCTTCACAATGTCGTATAGCTCACTCTCATCCCTACTCGTTGACGCTTTCTTCTTGCCTTTCGAAGCCATAAGTGAAGAATGGGAATGCTCAAATCAAAAGGCAGCAAAGAATACTCACAATCAAGCAAACACAATGTTCTAGAGAGACTCAGCGCGGGGCGGCGGCGTCGCGGTGAGAAACTGAGAACAGGCACCGGGTCGCGGCGAGGTCGGCGCGGGGCGGTAGCAACAGGAACGCGAAGCGGTGGCAGCACGAGGCGGAGCTAAAGCGAGGCGGGACTACAGCGGTGCGGTGGGGTTGTGTTTGGGCTTGGTTGTGAGGCTAGACTCCAAATGGGGGATTTGGGGCTAGAGTATGCTCAAGGTCGAGAAGGGAAAGTAGAATAGGAGTTTGAGGGGGCGCTGGGAATTATAAGTGTGGGGAAAAGTGGGGTTAGGTCAAGGAAGGGTAAGGAGAAGAGAAAGGGATGATGGGCCGGTCATGTACCATGGCCCATAAGAGAAATCTTGGCCCATAAAGAAGCCCAATCCGTCAAAACCTTAGTGACCTCTTAAGAATAAAGCTTTTACTCACCCGTTTAAGGTTTTTTCGGGGCCCATAATTCTTGCTCTTTTTTAAAAAAAAAATAATAATTGAGAATCGATACCTGACCTTCACCGCGGGGCGGTGAGCTCCACCGCGAGGCGGTAGGAAGGCGCCGCGGGGCGGTGAGAATGGTTGGGCACCTCATCTCTTCTCGGTTTACTTTCGTACCTGAGATGTGAGTAACAGGCGAACGAAACAAAGCAAAATAAACTACGAAAATAATCTAATAAAAAGAAAAATCAAAGAAAAACTAACACGGGTTGCCTCCCGGACAGCGCCTTGGTTATCGTCGTTGGCTCGACGTACTACAGATCAACTACCATCTCGAATAGGATCCTTTCGGAATCCTCCAACTCGTCTCTTCCTATGGAGACCTCTCATGGAAAGGTTTGAACCTTAGACCATGTTCCTTCTTCGCCACCCACTCCATGTTCATTCTCTTTGGAGTGTCGCCCCCATACTTAGAACGATGCGGGGGCCGATATGGCTCAACATGGATATGCTGCACATCACTAGATAAAGGCTTGCTGCCTTGTATGGTTAGTGCAGGGGGGCAAGTGCCCAAAGTAGAGGAGTCTCCTATGTCATCTAACAAAATATCATCAACAGGCAAATCATGCAAATCATGCAATTCAATAGGTCCGTCAGTAGTGGAATACTCAACTATGGTCTCTACGGCATCAATTTTTACATTTTCATGCACTGAATCATCAAAGTCATTAATGCAGAGAGGAGGTGATTTAATGGAATTGGCATTATGAATGTCATGTTTAAAAATTATTCCATCAATTTCCATAGTCAGAGTACCACTATCAACATCAATCTTAGTCATGGAAGTTTTCATAAAAGGTCGCCCTAGCATGACCAAGGCAACGTGCTCATCATAATCCATATCCATAACAAAGAAATCAGCAGGGAATATCAAGGGACCTATCCTAACAAGGACATCTTCTACAATACCCTTAGGGGGTACACAAGAACCATCAGCAAGTTGTATCACAATGTTAGACTCACACAAGGGTCCTAATTCCAATTTCTCAAGTAAAGAATAAGCTAAGACATTAATTGAGGCACCCAAATCAAGCAGAGCCTTCTCAAAAACATGCTCACCTATAGTGATAGGAATAGTAAACGTACCTGGATCCTTACACTTTGCAGGTAGACGCTTCTGAACTACCGCTGACACTTGTTCACCCACTGGACTCTTCTTCTGAGTCTTTTGCCTTTGGGCCTTCTTCACCGTGCATAGCTCCTTTAAGAACTTGGCATATCGCGGGATAGCCTTAATAAGCTTCAGCATGGGAATGTTCACCTCACAGTTTTGGAATGTCTCGAACAAGTCTCTGTCGTCGACAACTCTCCTAGCCTTTAGCGCCTCAGGAAAAGGTGTTGGGGGCTTCTCTAAACCTAGAGGAGGGAACACTGGATGAACGTAGTTATCAATATAGGTGTCGTCAGTGGGAACAACTTCTTGAGGACCAGCTCGCGGCAAGCCCACCGTGGGGCGTAAATCATCACCGTGGGGCGGCGGGGTCGCGGTGGCATTACTGGGCACAGGCGCCGGGTCGCGGTGAGAGTCGCCGCGGGGCGTGTCGGTGATTTCCTTTTTCTCGGGAATTTCGTTCTCCTCTTCAGCAATGGGAGAAATAACCTTCTTACCACTTCTCAGCGTGATAGCACTCACGTTTTCTCTGGGATTCACAGTGGTCTAGGATGGCAGGGAGTTTGAGGCCCTCTGGTTGATTTTGGTCACCTCATCAGCTAACTGGCCAATCTGCCTCTCCATGTTCTTGATACTCGACTCAGTAGCCTGCACATGTGTAGCAAAGTGCTGAGTCAAAGTCTTCAGCATATCCTCAGTAGAGGCTCCAGAAGTTTGGCCCTAAGGCCTCTGTTGGTACTGAGCTCGTTGCTGGTACTGTTGTTGCTGAGCCGGCTGATATTGTTGTTGTGCCGGCTGCTGACCACCCTGAGGGTCACTCCATCTAAACCCTGGGTGATCACGGCCTCTCTGGTTGTAATTAGGCTGTCCACCATATTGTTGTCTAGGAGCTCCGTAGCCTCCTACAACATTGACTTCAGCAACACTGTCTTCTTACAGCTGAGGATAGGTGTCGGTGTGGTGGGCCTGGTTAGAACAAAGACCGCACGGTCTGGCTTGTAGAGGAGCACTCTGATTTGCAATCTTCATGACTATCTCCTTCAACTCGGCTAACTCAGATAACACAGGACTCGGTCCGGCAGGGGTCACAGCGTTGACCGCCTTCCTCTGGTATGTCTTCCCGAAATTCCGGGTGCTCTCACTCATCTCCTGGAGTCGGTCCATAGCTTCCACCGGTGTCAGGTTCAGAATACTTACACCGCATGCAGCATCAACCATTCTTCTCTCTTGGTCCTGCAGACCGTTGTGTAAATAGAGAATAAGATCCTGCTGGGCGTATCCATGGAACGGACAGCTAGAGCAAAGCCTCTTGTACCTCTCCAAGTAATCATATAGTGTCTCATCACCAGCCTGCTCGATGTTGGCAATTGCCTTTTTCAAAGCATTCGCCTTCTTCGTGGGAAAATATTTATCCAAGAACGCTTTGTGCAGCTTCGTCCATGTATCTATGGTTCCTGGCGGCAGGTGATAGTACCAATCACTCACAGAGTCGAGTAGAGAAAAACCAAAAGCTCTCATCTTGATTTGGTCTTCGGTCACGTTCCTGGGCTTCATAGTCATGCAGACATTGTGGAACTTGCCCAGGTGAGAAATCGGATCCTCTCCACTCAGACCGTGGAATTTAGGGAGGTAAGCAACAACTCCCGACTTCAATTCAAAGTTCACCCCTTGATCTAGCGCAGGGATGATTACAGCTAGGGGTTGTGCCCTAATATTCGGTGCAGTAAGCTCTCTCAGAGTTCCGTTTCCAGCCATAGCAGCGGCTGGAGTAGTAGCAATCTCGGTTGTGTCAGTCTCAACGTCCAACACTGTCTTAATCTCGGCCTCTTCTTCCTCTCCTCTTCGAGCTCGCAGGCCTCCAAGGAAAGATCTTTCAATCTCTGGATCAAGATCTAGAAGGGGGGAGTCAGTACTATGGGTGACCATAAGATAGGTCACCACCAACAATCACGAAAACACACAACAAACAAAAACCTTCCCCGACAACGGCGCCAAATTTGACGGAGGCTAAAGATGCACAGCAAATGTCGTTGATTAGCCCTATCAAAGTAATTATCCTAACCAACCTACTAAACAGAGTATAGCAGACAAGTAAGGGTCGAATCCACAGGGAGGAAGTAATCAATCTATGTGTCTATAAGCATGCAAAGTAACAGGAAAGGGGTTTTTGGTTATCAAGCAAAACAAAGCAAACAAGTGTGGTTGATGAGAAAATATGAATGGGGAAAGTAGTTCTACTAGAACGAGATCCACAATATAGAGATAAGTCGATCATTGAAATCTTATAAATCCAAGTTCTTTAACTATTCTTATGGTTGTTCCCACCCTGATCTTAAGTACTACCGATTCTCACAGTTGTCGATAGACTTATTACTATGCCAATGATAAAACACGCCAGTCACGCCTATCACGCGGTACCAGACCGGGGTACTTTACCACCAATAAAGCAATAGCAATGCACACAAGGATATAGGATACATGCAAGTAGAAAGACGTACAAGTACTCACTCCCCTACTTAACATGCAGTGATTCTCACTCACAATTGTACGCTCGGAACCCCTATACGCACAATTGTGTTTGCCACTAGATATGCACTCGGAACCCCTATATGCAATCCTAGCACTATGATAGATGTCGATAAGCCTAGTTAGCAACTCTAGATAAACCAACATAAATCAATAGACAATTTAACCAAGAGAATCAATCCAACATACATAAGAATAAGAACAAGGAATAGAAATCTCACAACATAATCAACTGTATTGCTTCAAACGTCTAGCAGAACAAAGGTGTCTTCGATGATAGGGAATGGAGGTTGTGGGAATTAGGTTAAATAGAGTTAACATAAAGCCCAAGATCACAAACCCTAGCTTACAAGGAAATAAAATAATAATAATAATAAAAGGAAAATAATAAAAATCTAGTAACCAAAAGTAAACAACCGAATCCGGGATTTTAATCCTGAAAATCTTGTGCACAACTCCTCTATCAATTCAAGCTCGCGGTGGCCCATTCCACATCAGCAGCTTCAGCACGGCCCAACCTCCAACAGCATCAGCGGCCCAACTTCCACACGGCCCAACAAATGCAGCGCACTTCGCTGATGTTGCCATGACATCATCCCTCCGATTCAACACGCTTTCAATTCTTCGGCTTCAATTCTCCAGCTTCTTCACGCGCGCCATTCTCTCCTTCGTGGGCTTTTCTCCTCAGCTGGGCCTATCTTCTCCATTGGGCCAACACACGCAGCGGCCCAACTTCGGCAACAGCAACTCATGCACGCCTACGTCAGCGCTGCTTCAATCTTTACTTTACGCGGCCGAACTCCCGCTTTATCTTCTCAATTGGGCCGAGATCTTCCTTTTGGGCCTAATTTCTTCCTGGGCCCATCTCCTTCCAATTCCCCAGCTATCACGCGTGGCGCCTTCAATTCATTAGTTTCGCCCAGCAAACGACCGCGGGGCGTGATTTCCCACCGCGGGGCGACATCCTTCTCTGAGACCCATCGCCGGGTCACGGTGGCTCTGACGCGGGGTGCCATTCTTCTCTCTTCATTGTGGTTTCTTCATGGATTTTCAACGTCTTCTCAAGTGGTCAACTCCTCTTTCTCTGGATGTCTTCAATTAGCTCCTCCAAACCACCAAAACCACACTTCTCCACTCTAACTCCATAATCTCCAATTGTGCTCTAAATCCAACCAAATGGTGCCTCAAACTTGGTAATAATCCTTAGATAAGTGGTACAAAATAGCACTTATCAACATGACAGCCTCGCGGATCTCCCTCGGAACAGATGCAGTCATTAGTTTTTGTTTATAGAGAGAAATGTGATCATCTAGATCGTTGGTGCCGTCGAATGTCGCCATGCTAGGAAGGTGGAACTTCTTTGGGATTTCGACTCTGGCGATCTCTTCGACGAATAGAGATTCCTCGTATCCGCCTGACGCTTCCTTCTTGATCGGTTGCGGAACTCCAGGAATTCTAGCAATGCGGTCGTCGAGTGTCTTCATGTGCTGACTGAGCGTCTACTGGACGAGAGTCAGGATATCGGGAGGATTGGCAACATGTGGTTCGTCGATTCGGGTTCCTGATGACCCGATCGTTGTGGAGAAAGTAACGTTGTTAGTCGAAAATGGATTGACCAAAGGAGTTCGAGATGTACCCTCAGTATGTCCGGGGCGTCGGACGCTCGGGGGAGTCATCTCGACGCCATCCATGTCAAGACGCGTCTGGATGTTGCTTTGGATGGGCATCCGCCTGGATCCAGAAGCCATTTATTGTACCTACGACCTAAGAGACTCATTTTCACGAGTTAGTTGTGCAATCTCGGTCTCAGATTGGGTGGATAAGGTAGCCAAGGCTTTGGTCTTTTGGCGTTGCTGGGCGAGCTCTTGGAGTTGGTTCGGAGTAGGGTTTTCGGTTGTGTTTCCTTGAGTTTGGGAGTTGTCTTCGAGGCGTGGCTCCTCGGTGCCGGTAGGCGGGTTAATAGTCATGGTTGGAGGATTTTTGAGATGGTGATTGGCAAGTTGCCCCACGGTGGGCGCCAAATTGTTTTGGGGCGAAAAGATCAGTCGACCTAAATCGCCTTAGACGGGGTAACGAGTCGATCGGATAATATAAAATTGATCCAAACCAAATAGACAATCAACCAAGTAAAGAGTAGATGCAAAATAGCAATATGATTTATTGATCAATCGATGATAGAATCATATCAGAGTACAACTTATCCTTGAAGAGTAAGGGATCGAGTCCTGTTCGACAAGCGGTATCGGTGATTCGACCGGCAATGATCGGGTAGTATCCCAGGGAGCTTGAGTGAGAGCGAATATGCTGGTAAGCCTTTTGAAAGCTAAGTGAGTGAATACTGTGTGTAGACGCGTGTGTTGTCGATTGCTTCTTCGTGATCTATTTATGACAGCTTTCTCTTGTGTCCGTTACTTGTCTTCGTAATATCTTCTATTCATTTCATGCGTGATCTTCGGGATTTGCTCTTAAATGCCATCGTAATCTTCGTGTTTAATTTCATTACCGTTGCCATTGATCAAGCAATTAATGCCCTGGGCGAAATCTTCAGAGCTGGTCGGATCCCACGCGTCTGAGGAGTGTCCGTCGCTTCCTTCTAATTTCTTCTGGCCTTCGAATTCGCCTGGACCTTGACCCAATTCGCTTGCTCCGATCCCTTTGGAGTATGTTGGGCCCAACTATTACCATGTAATAAATACACAAAAGAATAACGAGAATAATCTGGATAATAAAACGCACACCATAAATCGCAAAACATATTTACAAAATATAAATAATCGACCAGTCTATATAGAGTACAGTAGGGTCTAATGACTAATCTGTTTGGAAACATTAGAGTCAAGTTTTAGCCAATCAGTATAACTATACTGTAGGGCATAACATGACCAGTAGACTAAAAAGTAATCTGATCAACCTAGTAGACTTATCATCAAGTAATCTGTATTAAATATAGTAGACCTGAATCAAGTAATTTAGAAACATGAGTAGTCTATGCAAAGCATAGTAGACTTCATAAGAACACACAAGACCTCATCTAACTCATGAGATTCTTGTCCTTAGTTTCTTGAGACTTAAGTTATGATAATGCTATATATACTTATATACATACACATATATTCACATGAGGAAACAAAATTTTATACATTCCTCATTCACCCATTTAACTATTTAAGTTAAAATATCATGCTCATTATTTTGATCATCTGGTCACATAAAATGGGAATTTGAACTAATGTGACTTATATCATGGTCATACGTATTTTACTTATACGTAGATAATAGACCATACACCTCCATAATCCAATTATATGGAATGAATCCGAGAAATTTGATTTTCCAACCATGACCAAAAATTTTCTATGGTCATACACATGTGCTTCCACCAATTTAATGGTACGTAAACACACATATTTCACTCATACGAGGTTTCATGTATATTGTAGATAAACATCCTCGTACGAGATTTCAACTGCCACTATATGCGGTTAGCATATAATACATGACACCAACAAGAATTTAACTCTTACCCATACATATAAATATATGTTATATGTATACACATCCAAAGATTACACAATCTTTTGCATATATCTCAAGATCATCAACATGGCTTAAATATCACGGGCTTTGCATAACCGCACATGAATAAAATATAAATCCACTTGTTGCGCCTCCTCATCTCCTCCAAGGGTTCGTTCTCCGCATCTTCCTTGAGCGGCTTGAGGGGTAAATACATTGTCTTTTTCCAACTCAGGAAGTCCACGCCCTTGAACTTCTCCAACTTCCCAAACCTAGAAGTTTCGCGTACCAACGCAACCACCATTGATCAACACAGAAATTATTGGTTTTGAATGTTGTAGAAGGGTGTAACGTTGATCAAACTTCGGTTCGACTTGGATATAGATTGAATCGTGTCAATGCACTTTCCAAAACCAATATTTCGACCCTTACTCTTGTAGCCTTAAGGTTGCACGAAATTCAATTCGGGATAAGACAATCAAACCTCTATTGAACAAGGCAATATCAATAGAGAGCACTTGGTGTTTTTGGTGTTTGTTCGATACAAGAGATTGTTCTCTTTTCGGATATCTCAAGACTTGCCCCAGCCTCACCCTTATATAGGGCATAATTAGTTAGGCGGTTACATGGTGGTTAGGAAGTTGCATGGAGGTTGGGCGGTTGCATGGCAGTTGGGCGGTTGAAAAACGGTTAAAAAATCGCCAAACTACTCAACCATAACCCCACCCTTATAAATATGACTTCTCGGTATCCGCCTCTCGAATCCCAGCACATTCTGTAACCCCGAGTCCAAATCCACGCACACGAGTGTGCACTCCGCACTGCCAAAACTCGTTATGCGCCGAACGAACTACATAAGTCTTGAGTGAATCCCGACTACACTAAATGGCCGATAACACTAAAATCACCAGCAAAAGTTGCCTTACAAACTGGTGGCCTCAATGATTGTGTTACACATAGCCTCTAATAATTGTTCGATACATGATCAATGATGGGCCGACACATTAACTTAACAATTCCTCAACATATGGCCTCAACAATTGTACGTACAAGCTAACTCCTCAACACGTTGCTTCAACGCCTTCTAATTAAGCACACCATCTCAATATTTATCCAAGACATGACCTCTAGAATATATTAATTGTCTGGCAGATGGCTTCAATGACTCCAATAGCTACCTCATCGACAGCAAGGGAAGCAGGTTGGAGAAGGTGATGTAGAAGGTGGTGGTGTGACCTGCTGCTCACTAGAGGCTAGGGATCATGTGAGATTGAGGGGAGAGACCGAACATATGGAGTTTGGTTGTATTTGTGATTTAAATATATTAATATTATTAGGGATGTAATTGAAAAAAAAAAACAGTATTGGTGATGTTTTTATGCTGACTGTGGTTGCAGGAATATGAACCACCTTGAAGTTGAAGATGAAACGACAAACCGCCGTAATCCAGACAAAGAGAACTTCCTTTCAGATGGTCCTGAAATCAAACAAAGATTCAACGAGAGGGCTAGATCTCTCCTAAAGCCCCTCCGACGCTCAAGTCATGCAAAAAGCTCTCAAACAATAATGGTGGCTCCTAGAGAGAAAGAACGTAACCTGGAAAAAGGAAGAAGCTAGGTCTTTTGATATAATTACATGGGCCTGCTTAATAACTCCTCATGAGCTTATCACTTAATAAGCCCATTAATTGTCTTCTAATTTAATAAAAGCTGCTAGAATATAATATAAAATAAATGCTTTAATTATTTTACCCATCATATTTCCCCTCGGGCTTCCATGGCCAAGGTGGACTCGGGAGGCCGAAATTTCTAGGCTACAGTGCCTGATAGAGTCTATTTCAAAGCATGACTGAATCGTATTTTGCCCCTCGTCGATTTTTCTTTTCGCGAACAACGTGCGGAAAAAATGCACGGCCGTGCAGGCGGTAATTTTCCGGGAATTAAATATTGGATTTCTAACCAGAAGTCGAGAGCACCGCACGGCCTGTTTAGTAAAATGTACGGCCGTGTGATCGATGATATTTCGGGAAGATCAAATCTTCGAATTTCTGCCCCAGAAGCGGAGAGCACCACACGGCCCGTGCGGTAAAACGCACGGCCGAGCCGTCGGTGATTTTTTAAGAAGATTAAATCTTCGAATTTCTACCCCAGAAGCCGAGAGCACCGCATGGCCCGTGCGGTCGGTGATTTTCCAAAATTTTGATCTTCCGCCTAAGGTCGAGGGCGTTGAACGGTCCGTGCAGCAAAGTGCACGGTCGTACGTTTTTTCGTACTACTGTGCGGCTGTGCTATGGAGCCGATATTGGCAAATCGTGGCAACCTGTGCTATGGAGACGATATTGTCAAATCGTGGCAACCTGTTCCATGGAGCCGATAATGGCGATTCTGTGGCAACTTGTGCCATGGAGCCGACACTGGCAATTCTGTGGCAACCTGTGCCATGGAGTCGATAATGGCAATTTTGTGGCAACCTGTGCCATGGAGCCGATAATGGCATTTCTGTGGCAACCTGTGCCATGGAGCCGATACTGGCAATTTTGTGGCAACTTGTTCTATGGAGCCGATAATGGCAATTCTGTGGCAACCTTTACCATGGAGCCGATATTGGCAATTTTGTGGCAACCTGTGCCATGAAGCCGATAATGGCGATTCTGTGGCAACTTGTGCCATGAAGCCGATAATGGCGATTTTGTGGCAACATGTGCCTTGGAGCCGATACTGGCAATTTTGTGGCAACCTGTGCCATGGAGCCGATATTGGCAATTTTGTGGCAACCTGTGCCATGGAGCCGATACTGGCAATTTTGTGGCAACCTATGCCATGGAGCCGATATTGGCAATTTTGTGGCAACATGTGCCACCAAAGAGAGAGAAGGGAAAGAGTTGTTGCAAGCAATGAATCAAACAATTCTCGAAATAATGTCTAAACAATGGCATTACAAAGAAAAGCACGGGGGACAAACCCCGGGGGCCTCATTAAAACCTCTTTGCAGGAAAACCTCGTGGGAAAAAAACCGTACGAAAAGGAAAAAGAGTACTCCTTACTCAGTCTTTGATCAAATATAGAACTTCTTCAGACTGGGAACGCTCACAGTGTGCAGGTTTGCCTGAACTATATGGATGTTGGCTTTGTCACCCTCAATGCCCAGGCAATGTCTAGCGGCTCGCTGGTCCCCCTGACTCGAACCGTCTTCCCCTAATGAGGGAAAATCATAAGCTGATGTAGAGTAGAATGCACAGCACCCATCAAGTGTAACCATGGCCTGCCCAGGATCACGTTATAGGCCGAAGGAACGTTGACCACCAAGAATTCTGTTGTAATTGCCTTTCCTCCTAGAGATATCGACTCACGTAACATCCCGAGCAGCTAGACCGAGAAAGAACCCAGTCCTATCAACTGAGTAGATATCGGGATAAGATCTTCTTGGCTCCTACCAAGCTTCTTGAACAATTCATAGTACATGATATCTACTGAGTTGCCCGAGTCAACAAGAACGCGACGTACCTCAAAGGAGCCAATATCGACAATAAGGACCAGGGGGTCATTGTGTGGGACATGTAATCCCTAGAGGTTAGCATCTGAAAAATCCAAAGTGAGCTGCTCGCCTAAACAAGGCTTCTTTGCGTCAACCTCGGTCGTCTTCGTCACTTCCAAGGCATGACAGCGCGCCCTGTAAGTACATTTGATGTTGTTACTCTGCTTGCTGGTGGACTCAATCATATGAATGACCTATTTTTGAGGATCCTTAGCTTTCTCTGCAGGCTCGCGTTGGTCTGTCTGTCCATTCTGGCGATCTCCTGACGAGGCATCGTGGTCTATGAACTCATCTAAATGGCCATGCGATGCCACTGTCTCAAGGTGCCTCTTAAGAGCCTTGCACTCCTCAGTCAAATGCCCCTTCTCTCGATGAAAAGAGTAAAAACGACTATGGTTCCTCTTACTAGGGTCTCCGCCGATGGGTGACGGGCGAACAAAGAAAGGCTTGTCCTTAATCTGATTCAGGATCCTGTAGATTAGTTCCTTAAAAACCATGTGCATTGCATGCAAAGCAGACGCAGTGGGCAGCCCTCACTCTCTATTGCCCCCAATGCTCGGCCTCTCACGATCACCAAAAGGGTCGGCTCATCCGTGTTTGGGAGGAGAAAGTGTTCTCTTGCCCCTGAGGGCCTTAGCTTCCTCCTCCAACTTAGTGTATTGCCTTAATCGCTCCTACAAATCAGGCAGCCCAACGGGTATCCTCAAAGTCATGCTTTCTATGAGCTTACTGTCCCTTGGCAAAGCCAGTCTGGAAGTTGCCACAGCAACCTTCTTGTCACACCCATCCATGTTAGCGTAGCCCTCCATAAACCTAGAAGCAAACTGTCTCAATGAAACAAAGTATCCATAGAGACAAACTCCCTAGTATTGGCGATAAAGTGAGAAACAAAGCTTTTAGCTAACTGATCCCAGCTGTAGATCGAGTTGGATTCCAACATATGAAACCATTTAGCAGACAGTTTTCCCAAGTTGGTGAGGAACATCTTGCACATCAAAGCATCATCCGAAACCCACAAAGTCATCTTATGAGTGAAAGTTGTGATATGATTGATCGGGTCAGATTTTCCATCATAGAGATCGAAAGAAGGAGTTGAGAACTTAGCTGGTGGTCGGTAATCCCGAATGACTCTAGCAAAGGGTGTCGAGGTCATTCGAGACAATTTCAGCTCTGCTTGTTCCTGAGCATTGATGAGTGACTCCCCCTGATTCTCCAGCAAATGAAAAAGAACGACGCTCAGCCTAATTCAACCGCTCATCTCATTGCTCAACTCTGTGACCTGATTCTACACTGATCGAACGCGCTTGACGCACCCCTGTTCCGAAATGGGACCGATGTCGCCTACCCCCTGGTGCTCAGGCGGGGATCGGGTCTGCTCCCTGCCCCTGGACCGGACCTCCCTTGACACCGAGGACGACGTCTGCGCCCTACGCTCCTTGCCGAGGTTGTCCTCTCTTTCGCGAGTCGGACCCCAGTGCGACATTCCCGCCTCCTCTTGGCGAGCCTGCGCCCTGCTGGCGTGGTCAAGGGGCGAGACTCAAGCTCGCCTCGCGCATAGCCTTGGATGTTCAACAACACTGGCCAGGCGGTGGCCGTGCGCGCCTCCTTCAGATCGAGCGCCCTCAATATGATGCTTTCCTTGGACGCGGTCAAGGGCCCTCCTTGCCGCATCAAGCTCTTCCCTAACGAGGCAAACCTCGTTTTCCTTTTTTGCCGCCGCAGACAACAATTCAGCATTCCTGCGTTCCGATTCGGCGACGGCATTCTCCAAGTCGTGTTGGCGGCGCTCGCCCTCAGTCGCAGATGCCTCCATCTCAGCCCTATGAGCTGCTTCAGATGTGCTAGTCATCTTTCTTGCGTTGACCATCGTTGTCGTCCCCACGGTCGGCGCCAATTGTGGTTGCAGGAATATGAACCACCTTGAAGTTGAATATGAAACGACAAACCGCCGTAATCCAAACGAAGAGAACTTCCTTTCAGATGGTCCTAAAATCAAACAAAGAGTTAACGAGAGGGCTGGATCTCTCCTAAAGTCCCTTCGACGCTCAAGTCAGGCAAAAAGGTCTCAAACAATAATGGTGACTGCTAGAGAGAAAAAGAACGTAACCTGGAAAAGGAAGAACCTAGGTCTTTTGATATAATTACATAGGCCTGCTTAATAACTCCTTATGGGCTTATCACTAGACATGTACAAGTCCGGGTCCGGGCCGGGCTCGGGCCGGTTTTTTTTTGCATTTTTTTGCCCGGTTGACTGGGTCGGGCTAAGCCCGTCCGGTCTAATCGGGCTGGGTTTTTTGTCCAGGCCTGTCCGGTCAACCGGGCCGGGTTACCCGGCGGGCTGGCCCGTTTCATATTTCTGCATTTTTTGGTACACATTTACAAAATATGACTTATTACATGTTTTTTTTTAATATGGCTGATTTATATGCCATTGGGTACCTGAATACTTCATAGAATCACAACGTATGTCACAAATATAGAAGCAAATTATAACCAAAGAAAAAGAGAACATTCAATAATCCTGCAAAAGTGCAAATGCCATACAAGTGATACAACATAAAAACACAACAATCCTGCAAACAACAATCATGCAAAGCAAACAAGAGTGCCAACAAGGCAACATCATAAAAATACAATTCCATGCAAAAATCCGGAAATACAAATCCACATTGCAAACCAAACAAAAGGAACACAATAATGAGCAATCCTCCAATCTTCTTTGGCTCTTTGCTCTTCAAACACCATCTCTACTCTACAACTTCTCCATCCTCATGTTCAACACGAGGACCAATGATGAAGCAACTATGAGGACCTTACAATTTGAAATTAACATGTTAGATAGAGTGTGAATAAATAGGTAACGAACTTTATAATATCAAAAGCAACAAGTTTAAGTTATATAATATTTTACCTGGATCCAATCCTCTTGCACGAAGCCAATCCTCTTGACATGCAAGAGATTCAACCGTTGAGGAGGCAAGAGAGCTTCTACAAGAAGTAATTATTTTCTTCCCCATGCTAAAAGTTGATTCTGAAAGAACTGTAGACACGGGGACATATAAAATGTCACGAGCCAAAGCAGAAAGAACAACGAATCGAGAAGAAGTCTTCCAATAACTCAAAATATCAAAACCCTCTTCCTTTTTAGAGGGCTTTTCATTCAAATAAAGATCAAGCTCTGTACTGATTTTTGTCTGTGCTTCCTTATTCATAAAATCATCTAGATCCTCACCATCAGATTCATAGTCACAATCAGCATATCTAGCGTTTTTTCCCACGTCATCATTGTCACTATTATCACCAAAATCAGCATATATAATCTTGTACTCTTCCAACAAATCAACCAAGGTGTCCTTGATTTTCTGAACCATCTCTTTAGCATAGACATCACCAAACAATTTCTGATATAGAAAACCAATTCCTACCAACTTCATTTGAGGATCCAAAACAGCAGCACAAGAAAGAAGCAAATTGTACTCCTCCAATACTTTTCAAACTTCTTTTGCATTTCTGTCACCATGCTAGATAGAATAGAAGGAGGACCCTTTGATATTCTTGTCAACAACTTATGAATTTTCCACACCCCATGAAATTACAGATTTGAAGTAGGTGTCTTAGAGGCTGAAAAATCATTTGTTACATCATAAAACACTTTCAAGAACTTTTTCAGCTCAATAACCTTTTCTCATTCTGCTTCTGTAAGGCGATGCACTCTCAAATCCACATCCTTATAAACAAAACTATCAATAGCATCTCAAAAATAGATATAACGATCGAGCATAGTGAAAGTGGAATTCCACCTAGTAGGCGTATCTAAACGAAGCTTCAAAGCAATGTTCAAACCAAAACTTGTAAAAGCAACTTCATAGAATCTCTTATTTTTTGGCATGGAATGCCTCAAATGAGTGACAACCTTTCTAATCTTAACAACAACATCATCTATGACCTTCAAACCAGCATGCACCACCAAACTAATAATATGACAAGAACAACGTAGGTGAAAAAATTCCCCATGCAGCACTAAAGAGTGTTTCCTTAATAAATGACTTCGAAGAGATGCAACCATTGTGTCATTATAATGTGCATTATCGAGAGTGAAACAAAATACCTTTTTCACTAACTTTCCATTCACCCAAGCACAACAAAATTTCATCAGCAAGAGAAGCACCATCAATCTGAGACGTCAAAGCAGCAAATTTAATCATTCTCTTGTGCAATTTCCAGTTTTTATCAATCCAGTGAGCTGTTACACACATGAACTCATCCGTGTTATCTTCACTTCTCCAATTATCAGTTGTGAAACATATACGCCCAGGAGCATTTTGCATTTCTTTAGCAATTGCAAGTTTAAGAGAATTATAATTCAGCAAAGCATCTCTCTGAACTGTTGCTCTACTCAATAGATTCCAATTAGGTGCAAGCACACTCATAAAATATTTAAATCCCGCTGACTCAACTTGACTGAAAGGAAGTGCACATGCTATAAAATACACACCCAAAACATCACGAATTGCCTCTAAACTGGGTGCAAGCTTATGCATTGTCATGTTATTAGCAGTTGTAGATTCAGATGCAGCACCAGAACCACTGAACCAGTAATGCAAAAAAAATTCATATCATGATATTTACGAGCAGGACACTTCTCAATATGCCTTCTAAGATGAGACGTACCATTATCTGGATTAGCTTTGAAGTTAATCTTATAGTGATTGCATTGAGCAATGATCGAACCATCACCCAGAGTGCTTCTTGTCATATTATCCCAGACATTTGACTTCAGTCTTTTGCCTTTTGAAGTGCACTGAGTATTTGTATTGATTTGATCCGGGCCGATCGGGCCAATATAACTATCTAGGCCCGGTTTTTATACTGGGCGGACGGTCCGGACCGGTCGGGCTAGCACGGACTTGTACAGGTCTACTTATCACTTAATAAGCCCTTTAACTTCCTTCTAATTTATTTAAAGCTGGTAGAATATAATTTAAAATAAATGTATTAATTATTTTATACGTCACTGACATTTGAAATAAAACCAAAAAGGTGGCAAAAGGGAGAACGATGAGAAGTTCAAAATTTGCAAAGTAAAATTAAAAATGGCTAAAATGAAAATAAAATGTTGATTTGGAGTTTTATAAACCTGACAAGTGGCCTAAAAGGTTTTGTAGATAGATTTATCTAGCCAGACCAAATTAGAAAAATGGAACACAAGAACATTCGAGCTGGGATAATGGAGGTCTTGGCGGGTTGTTGAGCCCACATTTCTCCCAACATGTGACAACGTTTTAGCTCGTAGATCGATAGGTCTCATATTCTTATTCGAAAATAATCCAAAAAACGTAATGGAATGACATTAATGGGCTCTTGACGTTATCCAAACAAAGAGTTACAAAGAACAACTACTAGGAACAAAGAGGCGAAAGTTAAGGAGCCCTTACGACTGAAGCGTCAATACGTTAACGTAATAGCGAAAATCATGGAATTAAGGTCAACATTATTACATTAAAAGCCCATATAGAGAGAGTCAATTTGGTTATATCTCTCATACTATACTTTATATTCTGCTTATCTATAATAAAATCTATTATAATTTTTCAACTTGTCAATATATTGTTGGAACTCATTTTTATATGTGGCGTCGGGCACTTTTCCGGGCACAATTTCGGTGGGCTCCGGCCATTGTCAACACCGGAAAGTGGAAGCATTGGCTTCCTCTACGCGAGCACATTCTCGTAATGTACTCATACGACGAAAATGATTTCCGTTTGAATGAGAAATGGAGGCCCAAAGTAGCTTGTATGAAGTGTAAAACTTGGGAAATGTGGGGGCAAAATTCTTGTCCCACATTGGAAGTTTGGAGATAAATCTCCTAGTATATATAGAGGGAAAATGGACCTAAGGTTGTGGCCTTGGGTCATTACCCATTTTCAATGGGGAGAGGACCTAGCTCATCAAGCCCACACGCGCGCCGAGCCGGGCTTGTCACCTATCTTTTTGGGCCAAACCGGAAGCCCATTAGTGGGCTTTGACTGTTGGGCCGGTACATGGAGAGATATGGGCTGCAGACCAAATCTTCCGCCATTAATACCAGAGATCTGTAACGTCCTCCTCTATGAATGCTGGAGATCTGTAACGGTCTTGTGCAGATCTGTAACGTTATCTTCCTCCGAAGATAACGTTACATGAAACAGGTCGAAGAGCTGCAGCTCCTTACGCATGAGATGACCTAAGGTTGTGGCCTTGGGTCATTACCCATTTTCAATGGGGAGAGGACCTAGCTCATCAAGCCCACACGCGCGCCGAGCCGGGCTTGTCACCTATCTTTTTGGGCCAAACCGGAAGCCCATTAGTGGGCTTTGACTGTTGGGCCGGTACATGGAGAGATATGGGCTGCAGACCAAATCTTCCGCCATTAATACCAGAGATCTGTAACGTCCTCCTCTATGAATGCTGGAGATCTGTAACGGTCTTGTGCAGATCCGTAACGTTATCTTCCTCCGAAGATAACGTTACATGAAACAGGTCGAAGAGCTGCAGCTCCTTACGCATGAGATGATGCAGGTCAAAGAGTTGCAGCTCCTTACGCATGAGATCATGGCTGAAGGCCTTGGGTCATTACCCATTTTCAATGGGGAGAGGACCTAGCTCATCAAGCCCACACGCGCGCCGAGCCGGGCTTGGGCTTGTCACCTATCTTTTTGGGCCAAACCGGAAGCCCATTAGTGGGCTTTGACTGTTGGGCCGGTACATGGAGAGATATGGGCTACAGACCAAATCTTCCGCCATTAATACCAGAGATCTGTAACGTCCTCCTCTATGAATGTTGGAGATCTGTAACGGTCTTGTGCAGATCCGTAACGTTATCTTCCTCCGAAGATAACGTTACATGAAACAGGTCAAAGAGCTGCAGCTCCTTACGCATGAGATGATGCAGGTCGAAGAGTTGCAGCTCCTTACGCATGAGATCATGACTGAAGGCCTTGGGTCATTACCCATTTTCAATGGGGAGAGGACCTAGCTCATCAAGCCCACACGCGCGTCGAGCCGGGCTTGGGCTTGTCACCTATCTTTTTGGGCCAAACCGGAAGCCCATTAGTGGGCTTTGACTGTTGGGCCGGTACATGGAGAGATATGGGCTGCAGACCAAATCTTCCGCCATTAATACCAGAGATCTGTAACGTCCTCCTCTATGAATGCTGGAGATCTGTAACGGTCTTGTGCAGATCCGTAACGTTATCTTCCTCCGAAGATAACGTTACATGAAACAGGTCGAAGAGCTGCAGCTCCTTACGCATGAGATGATGCAGGTCGAAGAGCTGCAGCTCCTTACGCATGAGATCATGGCTGAAGGGATGTCTATCTGCGAGACGTTCCAGGTGGCTGCATTCATTGAGAAGCTCCCTCCAGGCTGGAAGGAGTTCAAGAGCTACCTCAAGCACAAGAGAAAGGCGATGATTGTGGAAGACTTGATAGTCAGACTGCGGATTGAGTCAACAAACCGCAAAGCAGATGGAGTTCAGCCTGTTGAGCAGAAGGCTAATTTGGCTGAACACAAGGACAAAGACAAAGGCAAGAAGCGGAAGTTTCAGCCACAAAGCTCCAACAACTTCAAGAAGCAACCAGCTAAGAAGTTCAGTGGGAAGTGCCACAAGTGTGGCAAAATGGGTCACAAGGCTGACGAGTGTCGTAGCAAGGCTGATCCGCGCAAGGACAAGGGGAAATCCCAAGCCAACATGACTAAAGGCAGGCTCTCGGATGCAGATATGTGTGCTGTAGTGTCTGAAGTCAACATGGTTGGAAGCAACCCAAGGGAATGGTGGTACGATACAGGTGCTACCAGACATATCTGCTCTGACAAGGGATGCTTCACCGCCTATCAGCAGAGCAAGAGCGACGAGCATCTGTTTATGGGGAACTCGTCCACATCCAGGGTGGAAGGTTACGGGAAAGTGGTGTTGAAGCTGACTTCGGGAAAGGAGCTGACTCTCACCAACGTCATGCATGTGTCTGACATAAGGAAGAATCTGATCTCCGGCACTCTGCTGAGCAAGAACGGATTCGCGACCAACTTCGTGTCTGACAAGTTGGTTCTCTCAAAGAATGGGGTATTTTTGGGCAAGGGTTATGTAAAGGATGGACTGGTCAAAATGAATATAATGACAGTCATCCCAAAAACTATTGTAACTGATGTTTCAATGAATAAGACTAATCCTATTGCTTATGTTGTTGAGTCTTTTAATATTTGGCATGAACGATTAGGGCATGTGAATAACAAGTCTATTCAAAGACTAATGAACATGAACCTGATTCCGAAATGCAAATCAAGTAAAGACAAATGTGAAGTACGCGTACAGGCCAAACTCACAAAAACGTCATCCCCACATGTAGAGAGAACAACCGAACCTCTAGGTTTAATACACACAGATTTGTGTGATTTAAAATATGTTCAAACTAGAGGCGGTAAAAAGTATTTCGTAACCTTTATTGATGATTGCACAAAATACTGTTATGTATACTTGCTAAGAAGCAAGGATGAGGCCTTGGAAAAGTTTAAGGAATACAAGTTGGAGGTTGAAAACCAACTTAGTAAAACCATAAAAATAATCTGAAGTGATAGAGGAGGCGAGTATGATGAACCTTTCAACGCGTTCTGTAGAGAACACGGGATTATTCATCAAACAACTGCTCCCTACTCACCAGAATCCAACGGAGTTGCGGAACGAAAGAATCAAACTCTGAAAGAGATGATGAATGCAATGTTGCAGGAATCTGGGTTACCCCAGAACATGTGGGGGGAAGCGCTGCTTACCACCAACTATATCCTCAACAAGATACCGCATAAAGTTACTGGCAAGACGCCATACGAACTTTGGAAAGGTAACGTACCTTCGTACAAATACCTCAAAGTGTGGGGTGCCTAGCAAAAGTGGCAGTGCCACCTCCTAAGAAGGTCACAATTGGACCTAAAACCGTTGATTGTATTTTCATAGGATATGCACATAACAGTAGTGCTTATCGATTTCTGGTACATAAATCTGATATACCAAATATACATGTAAATACAATAATGGAATCAAGGAATGCGTCCTTCTTTGAAAACGTGTTTCCGTGCAAGGATAAAGAACATCCGAAACGAACTCGTGAACAAAGTGAAGCAAGCACTTCTGTAAATGAAACAGAAGATGAACCTAGACAAAGCAAAAGAGCAAGAAAGGAAACAGAAGCTGAACCTAGACGAAGCAAAAGAGCTCGAAAGGAAAGAACCTTTGGGCATGAGTTCATCACGGCCTTTCTTTTGGAGAATGAGCCTAGAACTTTCAAAGAAGTCATGTCTACGCCTGATGCACCTTCATGGAAGGAAGCAGTTAAAAGTGAAATCGACTCCATTATGCAAAATCATACATGGGAGTTAGTTGATTTGCCACAAGGGTGTAAAGCACTTGGGTGCAAATGGATTTTCAAAACCAAATTGAAAACCGATGGCTCAGTAGATAAGCACAAGGCGAGGCTTGTGGTGCAAGGATTCCGGCAAAAAGAGGGCTTGGATTTCTTTGACACTTATTCTCCAGTTACGAGAATAACTTCAATCAGAATGCTAATAGCAATAGCAGCATTACGAAACCTCAAAATCCATCAAATGGATGTGAAAACTGCCTTTCTAAACGGAGAATTAGAAGAGGAGATATATATGAAACAACCTGAGGGTTATGTTGTTCCCGGACAGGAACACAAGGTGTGCAGACTTGTCAAGTCTCTATATGGACTCAAACAAGCTCCAAAGCAGTGGCATGAAAAATTTGACAATGTCATGATGTCAAATGGCTTCAGCATCAATGAATGTGACAAATGCATCTACTTCAAGGACACTCCAAATGGTTACATTTTGTTGTGTTTGTACGTAGATGACATGCTCATTATTGGAAGCAATAAGGACGTGATCAACCACACTAAGAACATGCTTAGTGGGAAGTTCGACATGAAAGACTTGGGATTAGCAGATGTCATACTAGGGATTAAAATCACTAGACATTCTGAAGGAATTATCATGTCTCTAGCACATTATGCTGAAAAAGTACTTGAGAGATTCAAGAACTACTCAAGCGGGACTACAAAGAGTCCCGTCGACCCTCATCTTCATCTAACTAAGAACTCGGGGGATGCAGTGTCACAGTTGGAGTACGCACGTGTGATTGGAAGTCTCATGTACTTGACCAATTGCACAAGACCTGACTTGGCACACTCAGTCAATGTACTGAGTCGCTACACAAGTAATCCAAGACACAAACACTGGAAAGGGATAACTAGAGTATTAAATTACTTGCGTTATACTCAAAGTTATGGGCTGCACTATGGTAAATACCCAGCAGTTCTGGAAGGATACAGTGATGCAAACTGGATATCAGATTCCAGAAACTCAAAATCTATAAGTGGATATGTGTTTACACTTGGTGGTGTAGCAGTATCATGGAAATCTTCCAAACAAACACTATTGGCCAGATCCACTATGGAGTCTGAGTTCATTGCTTTAGACAAAGCAGCAGAGGAAGCTGAATGGCTTCGGAACTTGTTGGAAGATATCCCAATGTGGGAAAAACCAGTGCCATCAGTAAGTGTACACTGTGATAGTCAATCGGCTATAGCTCGGGCACTGAGTCGTTTGTACAATGGTAAGTCACGTCATATAAGAAGACGACATAAAACCATTAGACAACTACTCTCGCATGGTATAATCTCAATAGATTATATCAAGTCGGTTGACAACCTAGCGGATCCGTTTACTAAAGGTTTGTCACGAGATCAAGTTGTTAAATCATCAAGAGGAATGGGTTTAAAGCCTATGACTAAAGAGGATGCTTGATGGCGAACCCTACCTACCTGACTGGAGATCCCAAGAAGTAGGTTCAAAGGGACAACTAAATCAAGTTGAATCAATATGAGCATTAGGAGACACAAGTCTCCTCCCAGTTCCTAGGATGATGAACAGTGCTACCTGTATGAGTTAAGGTTAAGCTTGGCTTTTAATAATTCCATAGCTTTGAAATAAAAGTGGGGTATGCCAGGATACTCTTTATGGAAATCACCTTATGAGTGTGAAATGGGGCCGTTTCTAGGAGAATTAAGAAAGGCTAAATTCTCCAAGTTCACTCATGAATAACCAGGGATGTTCAAGGCCAAAATGAACACAACAAGAGAACCTAGTTCTGTGAGAAGATGAAACTGTGTGATAGTTATTGTCTCGGTTTACATCAAAGCTCGGGTGGTTCAAGACATCATGTTCACTACCTGGTCGAGTAAATCCGATAGCTACTCACTATGGGTGGTTTAAGGCTGAAACACGCTACCAGCCCAGATGCAGTGATTTTTCGACTGTACTCTCAAAAGTCTTTCAGTTTTTAAACCAATGTTTAGAATCATTTCTATTCATGTGGGGGATTGTTGGAACTCATTTTTATATGTGGCGTCGGGCACTTTTCTGGGCACAATTCTGGTGGGCTCCGGCCATTGTCAACACCGGAAAGTGGAAGCATTGGCTTCCTCTACGCGAGCATATTCTCATAATGTACTCATACGACGAAAATGATTTCCGTTTGAATGAGAAATGGAGGCCCAAAGTAGCTTGCATGAAGTGCAAAACTTGGGAAATGTGGGGGTAAAATTATTGTCCCACATTGGAAGTTTGGAGATAAATCTCCTAGTATATATAGAGGGAAAATGGACCTAAGGTTGTGGCCTTGGGTCATTACCCATTTTCAATGGGGAGAGGACCTAGCTCATCAAGCCCACACGCGCCGAGCCGAGCCGGGTCGGGCCGAGCTGGGCTTGGGCTTGGGACCTATCTTTTTGGGCCAAACCGGAAGCCCATTAGTGGGCCTTGATCTGGTACATGGAGAGATATGGGCTGCAGACCAAATCCTCCGCCATTAATACCAGAGATCTGTAACGTCCTCCTCTATGAATGCTGGAGATCTGTAACGTTATTCTGAAGATGTGTAACGTTATCTTCCTCCGAAGCTCCTTATAAGGAGTCGTTAGCTTCTCATTCGAACACAGACAACACACCAGCAATCTCCACTTCCTCCTCTCTGTTTTACCCGAAAAAATCGAGTCTGAGAGTACTCCACAGAATTGGTTCGTAGCCTTCGGGATTTTTGGTTGCGCAAATCCGGAGTCGTCAAGCAGTTGTATCCTGGGATTCGGAACGCCATGAAACCATCGCAATACGGGGCGTTTTCAGAACTAAGGAGAGAGATCTCGTTCTCGACTCTGCTTCGTAATTCAGTTCGGTATAATTTCGTTTAATTCTTGTGCGTTTTATTCTTGCAGTTTACATTTCGAATATGCGTTCCTACATATATTGGTACTTTTAACTCTCAAACTAGAATCTTTAGCGCGCGATGGTACTAAAGTTGTCCTAGATATGGGTTGAATTAGTTTAATTAAAGAGTAGTGCTGAATTTCACCATAAAAAATATCATCATTAATGATAAACAAAATCGGCGACGTTTAATTAGCATTCATGTAGTTAAATCAAAGAAATTTTTTTATTTGACGGAGTTGATAATTCAACGATTAATTAGTGTTTCATTATTATAAGATGCTTCATTCATTGAAATCACTTGATCATTAATATAGTCTACGGACATTGTGTAAGAACTCACCCCAAAATAGTCTATAGGCATTGTGCAAGAACGCACTAGCATTGTGCAAGAATGCACCACTACTGACTACTGACTTCAGATCTCCTTTCATAGCCTGATGATTGAATTCTCATTCTAAGAAACCCTAGCCTCCATCTCTATGAAAGGAGATCTAACTTAAGCGTAAGATGATCGGAAAAAGTCCAAGAGCGTCGAAGTTCCATATTCTTTTCGCCGTCAACAACAATTATTGTGGTACATATTTATGCTACCACAGTTATATCTCTCGTACTATACTTTATATTTTGCTTATCTATTAGACTATATTACAATCTATCATACTTTTTCAACTCGTCAATATATTGGTACTTTAACTCTCAAACTAGTTTCTACTTTTCTTCTTCCTTATTCTCCTTCTTTCTCTCTTCTGTTCTCTTTCCACCATGGATTCTCAAAACTCTACCCCAAGGGACATATACCTAACTACGGCTGAAAGAAATTCAGTTGTTGGCAAACTTATTTCTACAGACTTTGTTCATAGGAAGGGTTCGCTGAATCTTCTAGGGAAACTGTTTACTACAAAATCTTTCAATCTGCATGCACTAAGAAACACCCTCACATTGGCATGGAAGCTTCAAAAAGGTTTTGTTGTTCGGGAAATTCAAACTAATATGTTGTCCTTCCAGTTTGCATGCTTGGAAGACTTTGACAAACTGCTCAACGAAGGGCCATGGTCCTTTGATAGACATATGTTGATCTTGAAAGATGTAGGCAGTCAACAACCTTCCAAAGTTATTTTCGACTATGAATGGTTCTGGATTCGTGTCCAGGACATGCCTTTCAACGCCATGACATTTGAAACTACTACTGTTATAGGAGGTTTATTTAAAGACTTTCAATGTATCTCAGAGGATCAGCCAACGGATTGCTCAGGATTCATGAGATTGCATGTTCATGTTGAACTATCTATTCCTCTACGTCGTGGTGCTCTGTTAAATCTTGCGGATTTAGGCAAAGTCTGGGTCAAATCCAATACGAGAAGCTCCCTAATTTCTGTTATATTTGCGGGAGATTAGGCCATGTTCAGTTGGATTGTGATGACATTGATGCCCGGCAATTTGATAATCAATACGGTGCTTGGCTTCGGGCTCTACCACTGACTCATACTCTCTCAGCTACTGGTGATGCAAAACTTGATGAATATGCAGTTAATAAAGACACAAAGAAAGGGAACCGCTACTTACTTGATGATATTATACAAGGTATTGAAGAGGAGGAAGATCTTCCTTCTCAAAATATGTTTAATGAGCAAGGAGTGGACTCCATCACTGAACAAGTGCAGACTTCTGTTGTCACCCTGAATCAGAATAATTCCCCTGGTACTGGTCAACTGCCTACCTACTCTTCAGCCAATACTTTACTTTCTGATTCTCCTAATGTTTCAGAAAGTATTAATCCTTTGGCACAGAATTTAAAGCAGTCTTTTGAATTTAATACTAGTGTGAAGCAGAATGTCCCATTGACAACGGGTGCTCCTTTGTCTGCTTCTGGGAATAAAATATCAGTTTCACAAAAAAAGTGGCCTAGAAAGCAAAAAATGCAGGGCTCTTCTATGGATATGCTTCTTCTGCAAGGCCTTCATCAGGACAAGGGCAAGAGAGCACTCCATGCTTCCTTCATTGATCCTAGCTCTACTAAGAAACAGTGCTTAGTAGAGAACCCCGTTTCTAATGTTACCTTTACTGTTAATCCTAAGATATCGGCGGAAGGGAAGCCAGTCCCTTCTGTCTGGAAGCAATGAAAATACTCAGCTTCAACTGCTGAGGCATGGGAAGCCCTCGCGCAGTTTCTAGAGTCCAAAAGTTAGTCAGAAAAGAGCTTCCCAATGTATTATTTCTTATGGAAACAAAATCTAATTCTGTTTATATGGCTACTATAGCTTCTAAGCTCTGTTTTGATGGTTATTTTGTTATTAATAGCCTGGGTCTTTCTGGTGGATTGTGCCTATTTTGGGATACCTCTGTACAGCTAGTGATCTCCACCTATACTAATCATCACATCGGTGCAATTTTCCTTTCTACTGCTGGCCTTGCTCAGTGGAGATGTACCTTCTTCTATGGTTGGCCAGAACTTTGTAACAAGCACCTTTCATGGACTTTGTTGAACAGGCTCTCTCATGAGAATGATCTTCCTTGGCTCTACGTAGGAGATTTCAATCAAGTCATTTATTCCTTTGAGAAGTTTGGTGGTTCATCTCCAAATGTGCCAGCTATGACTGCTTTTCACGCTACAATTTCTGCATGTGGGCTTTCTAATGTGCACTGGAAAGGTGGTCTTTCCACTTAGTCTAACGGTATATCAGGTTCTTGCTGTATTCATGAGAAATTAGACAGAGCACAGGCTTCTCAATCTTGGATCTCTGTGTTTCCTTTTGCTAGATGCACCAACCTTGCTTATTAGGGATCTGATCACTCCCCACTTGCAATTTGTTTAGCTACTCCTGATATGGGCTCTGGTATAGGTTCAAGAAAGAAGCCATTCAGATTTGAGGCAATGTGGCTTGGTGCTCATGGTTATGAAGAGCTTATTGATACAGTCTGGAATGCTTCTACTGCCTCACAGTCAATCTGTGGTAGACTCCTTTCAATTCAAAAGGCTCTTGTTAGATGGAATTTGACAGAGTTTGGAAATATTGATAGTAATTTGAGGATCTTACAGGATAAGATTAGTGGTTGTTTTTCATCTCCTCTTTCTGCTACTGATTCTTGAATTCTGCATGATCTCAGAAGGCAGGAAGAATCTCTCTTACTAAAGCAGGAAACTATGTGGTACCAAAGATCCAGAGTGAATGAGCTTTGTTGGGGGGACAGAAACACTAAGTTCTTTCATGCTAAAGCTTCAGGTAGAAAAAGAAAGAATTTTATTCAGAGGTTGCAATGTCTTGATGGTTCAATGGTTTCAAGCCACTGTCAGATGGAGGAAGTAGTGACTGACTACTTTTCTACTCTTTATTCGTCCAGCTTGATAAAAGTTCCTCATCAGTTACTGAGTGGTATTTCTCCAAGCATCTCAATTGAGCAAAATGCAGCTCTTTCTGCAACTGAGGTCCTACATGCCCTTAAAAACATGCACCCTTCAAAGTCACCCGGATGGTTTGCCTGTGCTCTTCTACAAATCTCACTGGGTCAACATTGTTAAGGATGTTACTGATGCAATCCTGAATATACTAAATGGTGCTGAGATGCCTCCGTTGTTAAATCACACTTACTTGACTTTAGCTCCTAAGATTTCAAATCCTACAAAAATGACTGATCTTAGACCTATTAGTTTATGTAATGTGATTTACAAATTAGTTTCTAAATGCATAGCCAACAGATTAAAGCCTCTTCTTGATGAGATTATCAGTAGTAACCAGAGTGCATTCATTTCTGGAAGAGCTATTACTGACAATGCTTTAGCTGCAGCTGAACTTTTTCATTACATCAAGAAAAAGAAAACAGGGAAAAGAGGCTACATGGCTATTAAGATTGATATGTCTAAGGCTTTTGATATAGTTGAGTGGGGCTTCTTGCTTGTTGTTATGCAAAGGATGGTTTTTGCTCAGAGGTGGATTGATTTAGTGATGAAATGCATCTCTTCGGTCACTTTCTCTGCTCTCCTCAATGGATATCCTACACCAACAATTTATCCTTCAAGAGGTCTTCGACAAGGGGATCCTTTGTCCCCTTATCTTTTTCTCTTTACTATAGAAGGCTTATCTAGTTTATTCAAAAGCTTTGAATCCAGGGGATTGATTCATGGTATAAAAATTGCTCCTTCAGCACCTATTCTCTCCCATCTTCTGTTTGCAGATGATTGCATAATCTTTGCAAGATCTAACTTTGTTGAATGCAATCGCATTAAGGAGTTGTTATCCATTTTCAGCCAGGGAACTGGGCAGATGATTAATGCAAGCAAATCACAAATCTCTTTCACTCCAAACTTATCTAGAACACAAAGAGATGTATTTCTCCAGTTTTTTGAATTTCCTGAAGTTAATGCTTATGATAAATACCTGGGGCTTCCTGCTGTTATTGGTCGATCTAAGATAACTATTTTTTCTCAGATTGTTGACAGAGTCAGAAAAAAGGCTTCAGGTTAGACTGTTTCTTCTCTGTCACAGGCTGAAAGAGAGGTACTCATCAAAGCCACTCTTCAAGCTATTCCTTCCTATGTCATGAGTTGTTACAAACTTCCTACTACAGTCTGTCATGAACTGGATCAGATCATGGCTAGTTTTTGGTGGGGCTCACAAGATCAGAAGAAGGTTCATTGGGCTAAATGGTCTTCTTTGTGTATCTCCAAAGATCATGGTGGTATGGGATTCAGAAACTTTGAAGCATTCAATCTGGCATTGCTGGCTAAACAGGTTTGGAGGATAATAGATTTTCCAGACAATTTTTCTTCCAAATTAATCAAATCCCGATACTTTCCCACCACTGATATTTTTCACTCTTCTCTTGGATCAAGGCCCAGCTATACTTGGAGAAGTCTTTCTCAGGCTATATGGGTAATCAAGAAGGGTATGTACTGGGAACTAGGTAATGGAGAATCTGTCAAATTCTGGGGAGATCCTTGGATACCTAGGCTACATACCTTCTCATTGATCTCTCCGGCTTTCCCAAATGAAGAAAATATGCGGGTTAGTGAATTCTTTGATTGGGACTCTTTTGATTGGAAGACTAATGATATTAGACACAGAGTCTTGGACTTGGATGCTTCGGAGATTGTTAAGCTTTACCTTGTTTCTCGTTCATCTACAGACTTCAGAAGATGGTATTACTCCAAGAACGGGAATTTCTCAGTCAAATATGCTTATAAACTAGTGGTACAATCCCTTGCAAGTGGTGAGCCTTCTTCTTCTTACCTTCTGGATGATTACTCATCTCACTGGAGGCATGTTTGGGCTCTGAACATTATTCCAAAGGCAAAGAATTTCCTATGGAGAGCTCTTAAAGGTTTTATTCCTTGCCTTACAAATTTAGAGAAGAGAAGAGTTGTGCCTTCTAGCTACTGCTCTTTATACCCTTCCAAGCTTGAGAATGAGCTCCATGTTATCAAGAATTGTTCTGCAACTAGATCATATTAGGATCTCCTGCCTGAGCTACATCAAGCTCTATCTTTTAATCATGTTTCTCTGTGGGATTGGTGATGCTCTATTCATTCTGTTCTTTCCCACAGTTTGACAGAATTATGGTGTATCTCTATTTGGGCCCTGTGGATTAATAGGAATGCAAGGATCTTCAATGAATCTATCAGGAATTCTGCTCAGTTGCTGCAATTCGTCTTCCAGCATTTCTCTTGCACCACGACTATGATTTGTTCGACTCGAATGCTTAGTTTCAATACTGTTGATCAACTTCCTACAGCTTCAGTCCAGCGTCTACCAGTCTCTCACTGCTTGCAGTTATTTTGTGATGCCAGTCTTTCTTCTACATGGTCTGCTGGTCTTGGATTTGTTCTTTTGGATTCCAATAGATCATTAATCTTACTTGGAGTAAGAGATCAAAACCAAGTAAGTCTATTGATCTTCTGGAAGCTAAAGCTGTGTTTTGGGGTCTTTCCTCCTCTCTGCAGTTTGGAGCAAATAGAATTCAGGTCTTCATGGATTGCATTGCTATCTCCAATGGCTGCTCATCTGGAATCCTGGACAGAACCTCCACAACTATGTACATTAGACTTATTAAGGATGTTTCTACTTCTTTAGATTGGTGTTCCTTTTCTTTCATTTCTAGATTATCTAATGTAATTGCACATACTACTGCTCAGTTTGCACTGTCTCTGCCTTCTGAGGCCCCTGCTTTGTTTTCTCATGTTTCTGTTTTGCCTCCTAGTTTAGCTGTTGTAATGTTCCCTCCTCATGTTTAATATAATTAGTCATTTTCATCAAAAAAAATAAATCTTTAGCGATTGTACTAAAGTTGTCATGAATATGGATAGAATTAGTTTAATTAAAGATTAGTGCTGAATTTTAGGGGTGTTCAAAATGGGACCGGACCGGATCGGAAAAAACCGGTCTGGTCTCCGGTCCAAGTTTTCCCGTTAATCCGGGTCCGGTCCGGTCCAAACCCGGAAAAAAACCGGTCCGAACCGGTGGACCGGATTTTTTTAAAAAAAAATAGTTTTCTTAATTTATATGTTTTTATATGTTTTTTTGGAGATTTATATGTTTTTTTATAGATATTTTTCTTAATTTAATAAGTTAGGAGTATAAATATTTTTTAAATATTTTATAGATTTTAAATAAGAATTTAATTATTATTTTTTTCTAAATAAGGACCCGGTCCTAAATCGGATCGGACCGAATAGGTCCGGTTCGGTCCGATCCAGTCTCCGATCTAGACTTTTGAAAAAATCCGGTCCATACCGGATGAACACCCTTTCATCATAGAAATATATCATCATTAATGATAAACAAAATCGGCCACGTTTAATTAGCATTCATGTAATTAAATCAAAGAAATTTTGTATTCGACGGAGTTGATAATTCAACGATTAAAGTGTTTCATTAATATAATATGCTTCATTCATTGGAATCACTTGATCAATGATGTGTTGATCTCGCAGTGGTAGTTTACGCTTCTGTACTGGGTCTTATCTAAACGGCGTACTTATTAATCATAGCAAATTATTGCGATCACAAGTGCATTATTGTGTTTATAATGCAACAAAGATAATATAATTTATTGATTCTGAACTATTAATCAGTAGTAACTATCTGGGGCGGATTTGTTCTTTTGGATTCCAATATAGTATGTCTGATTTTTTATTAAGTCCCTTTTTAAATTTTAAATTTTCATTATTTATACATAAAATAAAATAATAAATAAATAACAAAAAAAATGCATTGGCTTAATGGTATTTGTCATTGAACTTGTGTGAAAAAAGCTAAAGGTTATGAGTTCAATTTTTCAATCTTTTTTTTTTCTATTTTTGTTAAAAAATTGAGTCTTAATTGCTTTATTAAAATCTTTGTGTTTATTAAGCATGTTTATTTCTCTTTTATTTTTTATTTTCCTTTCATGTTTTAATTTTTTATTAATATAAAAATTGAAAATATTACATTATTTAAATAATTTTTCAAAACGCTAAAAAATAGAATATATATTACATGAATTAATCAAATTTCAAAAAGTGAGTCTCATATTTTTTGTAATTTTAAAATATTATATAAATATCGATATATAAAGTGAAAAATATATGAAACTCGCCCCCCTTCAATTAAGTTCTAGATCCGCCACTGGTAACTATTAATAGAGTCTCAAAATTAATAAAATCAGTTTTCTGTAATTATTATACCTATTCCAAACTTATCAAAGAATTGCTTTGAAGTTGGTGATGAAATTCGAGTTCGTTATTGTATTACATTGTAAAACAAATAGACCATCAAAGAATATGTATCGAGCTAATGAGGTAATCTTTCAATAATTCTAATGAGGTAATCTTGCAATAATTTGCATTTTTTTTTCTCAGTCGTATAAATGATTTAATTTGTGTTAGAACGAAATGCCGGGTTGACCCTAACTATACTCGCACAATGAAAATTGTTCTTTATATACTCTCTTAAGCCAATGTTTATATATATATTCTCTCGGAAGTAGAACTTTACACCAAGAAAAAAAGAAAGGAAGTAGAGAAGATGCTGCACTTTTCTTCTTCCCCTCACAAGAAATCAATTCACCTTTTCATTGGCTTAGTTTTTTCTAGAGCTTCTTCCTTTTGGAGATCAACATGTTGCCTTGTCTCAAACTGCTACTATTTTCTCCGCATTCATGTCAACCATTTTTGTTTCCAACTCTTCTACTTCGTCTTTCTCTCTTTCCTCGGTTTCTTACTCCTTAAGGCCTCTAGGCCGAGGAGTTACCCTCTTCGGCCTAGAGACCTGGACTTGTTCTTCACCTCCGTCTCTGCCTCCACCATTTCTAGCATGTCCACCGTGGAGATGGAGGTTTTCTCGAATGCCCAACTCGTAGTTTTGACTCTCTTGATGTTTGTAGGTGGTGAGGTCTTCACTTCCATGGTTGGCCTTCATCTTATAAAATCCAACCTTAAGAGACCTTCCAAGACAAAAAGTAGGGTTAATGTCCTAGAATCCTTGCCCACTTTTTCCCTTGATCTTGGCATGGAGATGGTGTCAACTTCGCCTAGCCACCCACAAGACCCAAAACCCGAGTCCTTTGTAGATCCGTTTCTCAAGTATAGGTCGATTAAGTTTCTGGGGTATTTGGTTTCGAGCTATCTAGTTGTACTTCATGTTGTTGGCATCATAATGCTACTTGCTTACTTCGGCCTTGTTTCAAGCGCGAGGCGTGTGCTTGATACCAAGGGCATAAATAGATTCACATTCGTCGTTTTCACCATAGTTTCAACCTTTGCGAATTGTGGTTTCGTTCCCACCAACGAGAACATGATTGTCTTTCGAAAGAACTCCGGTCTCCTCCTCATACTAATTCCTCAAGTCCTCCTAGGAAACACCTTGTTCCCTTCCTGCTTGAGATTTCTTATATGGGCATTAGGCAAAGTGACGAAGAAGCAAGAAGCAAATTACCTTCTAAGGAATGCAAAGGAGATTAAGTACCTCCACTTGCTTCCCTTCTCGCACTCTTTCTACTTGATTGTCACGGTTTTGGGGTTCGTGTTAGTGCAATTCATATTGTTCTGCTCCATGGAATGGCGTTCACAAGGCTTAAGCGGGATGAACTCGTACGAGAAAATGGTTGGAGTGTTGTTCTTATGTGTCAACACTCGTTATACAGGTGAAACCATTCTGGATATCTCAACCGTTTCTCCCGCCATCCTAGTATTGTTCGTCACGATGATGTATGTTCTTTCTCATCCATAATCCATTCATTTCTATGATAGCAAATTTACAATACACTGGTGCCTACTATTTTGGCAGGTACATTCCTCCTTATACCTCATTCCTACCCACAAAATTACATGAAGAATGTCCAC
Source organism: Rheum nobile (assembly GCA_027886185.1). Classification (NCBI taxonomy): domain Eukaryota; kingdom Viridiplantae; phylum Streptophyta; class Magnoliopsida; order Caryophyllales; family Polygonaceae; genus Rheum; species Rheum nobile. The sequence continues at coordinate 248,674 of WOAB01000546.1, forward strand.
AAAAAACTGAAAGCAAAAAGAGAGGAAAAGTTGTAGAAAAGATAATGTTTTCGCAACTTTCCTACCTGGTGATGTTTGTAATTGCAATATGCATGACAGAGAGGAAAAGCATGCTAAGTGACCCCCTTAACTTCAGTGTTGTCAATATCGTGGTGGAAGTCATCAGGTGTGATATATATATATATGCTCAAGTTCAACTCCTCCATACATATATTTTATATTTATGAAGGAAAAGGCATGTCCATGAATTACAGAAATGGTATTTATTAGTTATATAATCCGGTGTTTGAATTGGTTTGCAGTGCTTATGGAAACGTGGGATTTACAACCGGATACAGCTGCGACAGGAGGATTCAGTCAGATGGAAACTGCGCAAGCAAATGGTTCGGATTCGCAGGGAAATGGAGTGATGAGGGCAAGCTCATCCTCATCATTGTGATGCTTTTTGGGAGGCTTAAGAAATTCAATATGAATGGAGGAAAAGCTTGGATGCTACTATGAGAAGAAGAAGAAGAAGAAATTTGGACAAAATCCAAATCACTTGTAACAGTTGACTTCAGACTGTACTTAAACAAGGGAAAAAATTGAAAGCCAAATCATATATATGGGTTATGTGATGTCTATGTACAAGATCTTCAAATGTGTATATAGTTGTGTAAGACTAACTCCCACCAATTTTCAAAATTTCCCGAAATTTTCTAGAGAAATCAGCATCTAATTGTCGTATGTCGTAACATGCGAGGAACAAATAACGCCAAACTAATATTGAGTGCGAAAATCAGCAGCTTTTGGGCCGTGCTATGGGCTCTTCATCATATAATGGGCTTTTGGCCCAATTTTCTAAATTAATAAATCATATAAGCATTTCAATATTTTACTATTCGACCAAAATATTTTTGAAACAATGAGGCCATTGCACCTTTTCTCCGCCCAAATCAGATATTTACTCCCAAAAAATTCTGTTTAGGGTTTTGCCCCCTCACTCCCTTACTCCCGACAACTTCACGCTCATTCCTCTGGCTTAGCTCTCACTTCCTTTGACAGAACGCCGTTCACTCCTCTGCCTTCAAACTCCCGCCTTCTCCTCTGACTTCCTCCGTCTACGTCGTCTTCGTCCTTGCCGTCTCCGCCTTCTTCCTCTCCATCTCCGCCTCTGCCGTCGACGTTGGCTTCCCCCGGCGACCTCCAGATCTGCCTCCTCTTCCTCCCTCTCTTAAGCGGCCATCGCCCGTCGCTCTCCGTCGCCTACTCCTTGTCGGAAACTGCTCTACTTTCTCGAGGAGTCTATCTCACCTCAACAACCCCAACAGTGGTCCTCACTTCTCCAGGTTTTTTTATTTTCCAGTTTGTTAAAACTTCTCTACTTCCAAAGATTTGCCTACACGGTTTGATTAGCACTTGCACAAAATTTCAGTCAAATTTATACTAATTGCATCACTATCTCCACACTTTTATGAACTATGTTACTTGAGCTTGTTGTGTGCCATTTGTTTTTTGATGTGCATGTCAAGGATCGTCACTATGGTAACCTATTGTTGGAAAATCAAAGCAGATCTTAGTTTCAACCATCGAGAAGAATAAGAAGATGATCGAGGCCGAGAAGGATATGAAGAAGCGAGTAACCATGTGTTCTGGATGTTCCTAGGGTTTTATTTTGCCAACTAATTGATCTTTTTCCTGCTGATTTATGATTTACAATTGTATTATTAAGATCTAAAGAGGTACTTGAAATGAACGAGATGTTAAGATCTTCAGTTCAATTGATTGTCTATCTTCTTCCTACTGGGCTTTGTCCGTTTTTTTATGAAGATGTTAAGATACTTCAGTTCATTTGATTGTTTCTAAAAGAAGAGAGAGGTGCATAGGTTATGCAAGTTGAGGATGACAAGTTTTTGCATTTTTTTGTTCATGTGATCGCCATACTGTGTTGGCATTGATACTGGATTATGAACTGATTGTTCATTAATAATCTTAATTTGGAAGAACTATATTCCTAGTATGATTTCTGTCTCAAATTCAATCATCATGGAAATTGTATCACTTTATTTATTTACACTGATTGTTCTTAATTTGGAAGAACTATATTCCTAGTATGATGAGGCATTCTTAGCATATGAGTGTTTTCTGTCTTAAATCATAGCTGCAATTTATGTCAGGTGCTTAGTGAAGATGGGAAGAAGGTTAAGCATTTACATCCTTTGACAGGATCTGATATGGAAGAGCTTCAAATAGGTTAACTAAAATTGGCTCTCACCTTGCTTTGAAGTATTAATGCTTTATTACTTGTACAACTAATGCAACTATTGTAAGTTGATGTGCTGTTGAAGTTCTCATTTTCTGGGACATGGCATGTATAGTTAGCAAGTAGTCTTACATTTGTATAATTTACTTGAGTTGACTTGATTTTTTTGTAATTTTCTAATAAAATTCAAGTTGTGAACCACAGCCAATCAGTTTTCTATTATATTGTATTGCATGTAGTGTCATAATTGTGGCTGAGAATTTGCCTGAGGACCATTGCTACCAGAACCTCATGAAGGTATTCTCATATGTGGGAAGGTATTTACTCCATGTAACAGAAACATTCATTTTTTTATCTTTCCTGAACTCTGCAGCAACTTTAAGATATTAATCAACCTAAATTGTTCTTTCCAGTGTGAAGTCTATTCGTACCTGTCAGTCACAGATTGTGCACAGTGGAGCTCCTTCAACAGCTAGGCAATCAAAAGTGGACAACATGCTTCACATCAACAAGGTTCTCATACTAACCTGAATGAACATATGAACTCTAAAATATTATGGTTGTTTGCTTTAAAGAATTTGATAAGGGTTATAATTTGTCTCAACTGCAGCATGCTATTTGTTGTAATAATTGTAGCTTCATTTAAAATTTACGATACACTAAAATCATAAAGAACAAATGAACTTGAATGCAATTTGTGTTCTGCTTGTTTTGTGTTAAAAGAATTGGTGTTATGCAGTAAACATCCTAGTCGGATGTCTACTTAAATAAGAACTATAGGAATGTCATAGAAATTAACTAAAACTACACCCACCTTTGGGGGAGTGGAAAGCTTTCCTGCATTTTATGTTCTCATAGCTGCCTATTGAACTTTTAAAAAATGGTATTCCTTGCGATCATAATATCATTCAAGTTAGCATGAGAACCCTAAACCCGAACGCGCCACCGACTAGCCTCGATGACGCTTCGAACGCGTCGCCGACTAGCCTCGGTGACGCTTCGAACGCGCTGCCGACTAGCCTCGGTGACGCTTTGAACGCGCCGGCGACTAGCCTCGGTGACGCTTTGAACGCGCCGCCGACTAGCCTCGGTGACGCTTCGAACGCGCCGCCGACTAGCCTCAGTGACGCTTCGAACGCGCCGCCGCCTCGGTGACGCTTCGAACGCGCCGCCGAATAGCCTCGGTGACGCTTCGAACGCCGCCGACTAGCCTTAGTGACGCTTCGAACGCGCCGCCGACTAGCCTCGGTGACGCTTCGAACACGCCGTCGACTAGCCTCGGTGGTGTGTTCGACTAGCCTCGGTGACACTTTAAAAGTGTCACCACTAGCCTCGATGACACTTTAAAAGTGTCATCACTAGCCTTGATGACACTTTGAAAGCGTCACTGACTAGCCTCGATGACACTTTACCGACTAGCCTCGATGACACTTTGAAAGTGTCACCACTAGCCTTAATGACACTTTGAAAGCGTCACTGACTAGCGTCGATGACACTTTGAAAGTGCCACCGACTAGCCTCAATGACACTTTGAAAGCGTCACCACTAGCCTTGATGACACTTTGAAAGCGTTACCAACTAGCCTCGGTGACACTTTAAAAGTGCCACCGACTAGCCTCGATGACACTTTAAAAGTGTCACCGACTAGCCTCGGTGACACTTTAAAAGTGCCACCGACTAGCCTCGGTGACACTTTGAAAGTGTCATCACTAGCCTTGATGACACTTTGTCGGTGACACTTTGAAAGTATCACCGCTTACTAGCCTTGATGACACTTTGAAAGCGTCATTAATTACTAGTCTTGATGACACTTTGAAAACGTCATTAATTACTAGTCTTGATGACACTTTGAAAGCGCCACTAATTACTAGTTTTGATAACACTTTGAACGTGCACTAACTAGTGGAGATGATACTTTGTAAATGCCACCAACTAGTAGTGGTGACATTTAAACGATAGTTGTTATCAAAATGAGATTTATATTGTCATCAACTAGTTGTCATGACAGTTTGTGACATTAACTAGTTGTGATGACAATATGTGTCATCAACTAGTTGCGATATAGTTTGTATTTGATGACAATTTGTGTTTTGATGACAATATGTGTCATCAACTAGTTACGATACAGTTTGTATTTGATGACAGTTTGTATTTTGATGACAGTATGTGTCATTAACTAGTTGCGATATATTTTGTATTTGATGACAGTTTGTGTTTGATGACAGTATGTCATTAACTAGTTGTGATGCAGTTTGTATTCGATGACAGTTTGTGTTTTAATGACAGTTTGTGTTTTAATGACAGTTTGTGTTTTGATGACAGTTTGTGTCCTCAACTAGTTGCGATATAGTTTGTGTTTTAATGACAGTTTATGTTTTGATGACAGTATGTGTCATCAACTAGTTGCGATGCAGTTTGTGTTTTGATGACAGTTTGTGTTTTGATGATAGTTTGTGTTTTGATGACAATTTGTGTTTTTGATGATAGTTTGTATTTTGATGACAATTTGTATTTTGATTACAGTTTGTGTTTTGATGACAGTCAAATGATGACAGTTTGTATTTGATGGCAATATGTGTCATTAACTAGTTGCGATATAGTTTGTATTTGATGACAATTTGTGTTTTTTATGACAGTTAGTGTTTTTTATGACCGTTTGTATTTTGATGACAGTTTGTGTTTTTGATGACAGCTTGTTTTTTTATGACAGTTTGTGTTTTGGTGACAATTTGTGTTTTTGATGACAATTTGTATTTTGATGACAGTGACTGTCATCAAAATGATGACGGTTTATATTTTGATGACAGTTTGTGTTTTGATGACAGTTATTGTTATCAAGATGATGACGCCACCAAAAATATTTGTTGACGGAAAAATTTCATCGGTTGACTGTCGGTCAACGTCGATCAACGCTAGTCAACGGCTGGTCAACGGTTGTTGACCGTCGGTCAACGGCCGTTGATCGTCAGTCAATACCGGTCAACGACTATTGACCGGTCTATGGTCAAATGTGTTAATTTATTTGACTTATGGTGATATCATCATTATGTAATGATGACATCATCATAGGTCATGGATTTGGATGAAGTTTATTGGGGAATATTTATCAAATTTCACTATACTAAAAGGAGCATTTAACCTGAACATTGAATATTTTATTAGTTTTAGCAACTCGAAATATTAGTCGCGACAATTACTTGGATACAAAACTTTTTGACAATATGGAAGAGTATGATGTAGGTTGTCTTATATCATATAGATAAGATTTGTATGAATAAAAAAACTAATAGTGTTGTTACACATGCTTTGCATAATTGCATCGACTATTTCAAAGCACTCAACAAAAGAGTGCACACAAGTACATTGGTGGATCTATGGGGCGGGGGGCGGCCATCCCCCTAGGATTCGCCGAGCCTAGTATAGTTCGGAAAAAAAAAGTTTGGTTCAAACAAAATAAAGTGGGACAACGGTTATTTTAAAAAAGCGTTGTTTTATCCCTCTTACAGCACTTTAAATAACGCTTTTTATAAAAATTGTTTTTTCAGTTTCAGCATTTTTAAAATACCGTTAGGCAACATTTTTTTATCAAAAGCGCTTTCTTGATTTTTTATTTTTCGGAAATACCTAATTTAGTTTGTTATGATTTTTTTTATATAAAACTTGACTAATTTTATTTATAATTAAAGTAATTATGAATTGATTAAATTAATTGTTCAAAACTGTCATAATTTCATATATTTAGCTTTAAATAATCCTAATGAGTCAAAATATTAATAATAACACCAATATATAAAGCATCAAATAGAAGAGAGTGTTTTTAATTGCTCGTACTTTTGCCCCCTTCCGAGTAATCCTAAATCTGTCACTGCACACAACTACGGTATCTACAATGTATAAGATCTTGCCTATTGTATATAACAATGTTTTTTTTTCGAAAACATATATACAGGGTACGCCTCACGTGAAAACAATATCTCATGCGAGAACCACCTTAGATGAGAACTCATCCCCACTATTAGATTCAGATTTTGTGCGGTCCGTTTTGCTCCTTGTTTATGTGTTATGAGAGAAATGTCACACTGTGGGAAAATTGTAATTTGTTGCAACTTTATAAAAATAGTCTCATTATCTGAAAAGGCCCATTAAAGTCAAAGCACAACTTCTATTTTCATTAAAATTGCACATGGCTCATTTAAATAAGTTGATCGGAGGTCTTCCACGTTGACCGGTTAGATTTTATTATATTTTTTTGGACCAAATTTTTGTTCTTTTCCCAATCAACTTGTACTTTTGCCAAACATTATTATGTCATTTTGGCAAATACCCAACATGAATTTTCATTGCTCAAGAATTTAAGGTGCATTTGTATACAACTAGATGTGCATTTGGTTATAACGTGATGTACATGTGGTTTTTACGTGATGTGCATTTGGATTTTGTATGATGTGCATGTGGTTTTTACATGATGTACATTTAGATTTTTATGATGTGCAATTGGGTATAATAGATTATGCATTTGTATATAACTAGATGTGCATTTTTTACTATATGTGTACATTTAGTTCTAACGTGATTTGCGTGTGGTTATAACACGATGTGCATTTTATAATACTAGATGTGCATTTGACTATAGAGTAATGTGCATTTGATTATATAGATGTGCATTTGGTTATAACGTGATATGCATTTGAAGAAAATTTGACAAATGAGTGTCACGTGTGTTAGAAAGTGAGCTTTTGGGAACTTCAGTTCCCTACCTAGTTTCCTTCTTCAGTTTTCCTAGTTTTGATTATGACAAACATCGTTGCTATTAATGTTTCCATAAGTGTTAACAAACAAGAAACTCTGGATTTGGAAAGCACAAGACAGAGACGAAGACGCCAGATTTGGGAACTGGCGTAAGAAACTGAAGAAAAGCAGAAAGTTTGCTCTAGAAGGAGAATACCACACTTTCGAGATGCTGGAAACTGAGAACATCTCTCAATACTACTCACGATTCACCAGACTCGTCACCAAACTCACCAATGCTAAAGTAACGCTTGATGAATGGTCCAAATCCCTCGTCATCATCAATGGACTCAACTCAAAATTCAGTCTTATCAAAAGAGTGCTAAAGACCACTCTTGGTATTCAAGGTCTTCCCTTAACTCAAATCATAGGAAAAGTTGACGAAAGGGAGTCACTCAAAGCAAACTCCACAAAGAAGATGGAGAAGGGAATTGCCTTAAAAATCTCAAAGGCTTTCTCAAGGCTAGAGATGGAGGAAGAAAACTCAGATCTTGAAGAAGAAGAAGAAGAAGATGAGATGACTGCCTTGGTTACTAAGCACATCAAGAATCACTTCATCAAAGGAAAGTTCAAGAAAAACTTTCAAAAGAGAGATCTCTCCGAATATGCTTGTTATCAATGTAAGGAAAGAGGATATCTTGCTAGGAACTGTCCTAAGAATTCAAATGAAGATGATAAGCCTATGCAGAAGAAAGCCCTGTTTGCTACCTTCGGAGACGACTCAGAAGACTCTGAAGGGGAACTGGATACAAAAGGAACTTCTGAAGGAAGATGCTTGATGGCTAAGGAAGATTCAACTGAATCAGATGACTCCGAGGTATCTTCTTCTGACTTTATCAAATCTCTTCTTGAATGTGATAAAAAACAATTGATCAAGATCATTAAGAAACTTGGAAAGGAAACTAGTTCCCTTCAAGAGAAACTAGAAGAATATGAAGAAGAGATTTCTTGTCTATCCACTGAAAACTCCGTCTGGAGTAAGAAATTTAACGAAACTGAGAAATTACTTGCTAACTCTTCAAAGAAGTGTGATTCTTGCATCATTGTTAAAAAGGAACCCATGCATGATGACAATCCTACCATTCCTTCCACAGACTTTGAAAAGTACAATTCTTCTATGCTTGCTGAAATAATGAACAAACTTGATCATCTCACTCACTCTATAAATGAGAAAACTGTGAATCAAACTGTTTTTGTTAAGCAACGATATGGTCTTGGCTACCCTGGTAAAAACGATTCTGAGGAAACATGCTCTGCTGAGAACGAGAAACTACGAAGGGAACTGGTTGAGAAAAATGAAACCCTTAATTGTGCTTTACAAACTTCTCGTGACAAAACCCAGTTCCTAGAAGAAAAGGTAAAAGTGCTTGAACAAAAGCCAAAAGAGAATCAAACTTGGTTCAATGGCCAGAATGCTCACAAGATGTATATTGATCAAGCTCAAGGAACTAAAGGTAAGAAAGTTAATTTTGAGTAGAGAAAGCAAGAAAGACCATTCCGACTTGGTCATGGTAAGTATGGTCATGTTGTCTACAATCGTGTTTGCTGGCATTGTGGCAAAAATGATCATTATATTCATGAGTGCATTCACAAGAAAAGATAAATGGAAGAAAATGCTAGGAAAAGGAACCAGAAAACAAAGAATAAGAAAAGGATGCATAACATAAATAATCTGAATGATCCTTATTATTTTGCTCCTGCTTCTAACCCACAGACAAGATATCAATCTCATTCTCCCAGAAAAGCTACGCTTAGCTGGGTTTCAAAAGTTTGAGTTCCCTTGTGCAGGACGAAGTGCGACAACAAGACAAATGGTACATAGACAGTGGTTGCTCGTGCCACATGACAGGAGATAGAAGAAAAATGCCGTCACTTCAGCAACACCGAGGAGGTACCATTTCCTTCGGAGACAAGAGAAAGGGAATAATCTGTGGAACTGGAAGTGTGAATCTCACTGATCACATCAAGGTAAGTAACGTTAACCTAGTTGATAATTTAGGTTTTGATCTAATTAGTGTGTCACAGCTGTGTGATCAAGGTGGAAATGAGGTTCGCTTTACATCTAAAGAATGCTTCGTGGAAGATAGAAAGGGAACTGTAATCCTGAAAGGCAAAAGGTTCAACAACGTCTACATTATTGATCCAAAATTCGCTCCCAAAGAAAAGCTATGTCTATCTTCCATTGAAGACCAAACGACCCTCTGGCATCAACGACTTGGTCATGCAAGCATCAAGCTCATTCACAAGCTGCATCAAAAGGAACTTGTTCGTGGTCTTCCCAAAATAAATGCTGAAAAGTCAGAAATCTGTTCTGACTGTGTTCAAGGGAAACATGTTCGTAGTTTCTTCAAGTCCAAAACACTGGTGAGCTCCTCTAAACCTCTGGAACTCATTCACATGGATCTTTGTGGTCCTATGCGAGTTCAAAGCATTGGTGGTAACAGGTATATTCTGGTACTTGTTGATGATTACTCAAGATTCACTTGGACGTTATTTATAAAATCAAAAAGTGAAGTCTTTGATAGGTTTAGTGAGCTAGTTCTCTTGCTAGAAAAATCGTTGAATGTATCTCTTCGTGCCATTCGTTCCGATCATGGAACTGAGTTCGAAAATGGAGATTTTCTAACCTTTTGCAGGAAACATGGAGTTGATCACAACTTCTCAGCTCCCTACACTCCACAACAGAATAGGGTTGTTGAAAGAAAGAACAGAACCTTGGAAGATATGGCTCGCACCATGCTCATATCCAGTGGACTCTCTCAATCCTTCTGGGCAGAAGCAGTCAATGCAGCATGTTACATCCTGAATCGGGCTATGCTACGCCCTATGCTTGAGAAGACTTCCTATGAGCTACTTCGAGGACGAGTTCCCAACATTGCTCATCTTTGAGTCTTCGGCTGCAAATGTTTCATTCACAATAATGGGAAGGATAATCTAGGGAAGTTTGATCCGCGAAGTGATGAAGGGATCTTCATCGGGTATGCCTCCAGTAGCAAATCATACAAGGTCTTCAACAAACGGACTAAAAAGGTAGAGGAAAGTATTCACGTTGTTTTCAATGAAATATTGCCTTCAAAGTCTGTGCAGGATCTCTCAGCTCCCTCGGAGGATCCATTTCAACGACCAAGTGAGGATTCTGCTGATGAAGCTCCTCCCAAGCGTAACTCATATCCTACGCTCTCCATCTCATCATCCCCCACTGTTCCATCAACTCCGGTTGAGCCCAAGGAATCAACTTCCACAGACAGCTCTCCAGTTCCCTCAACTCATCAAGATGATGATGTTACGGCTCCAGTTCCCTCTAATCCGTCGAATGATGTCGATGCTACCTCTCAGGGAACGGATCTTGCTCCAGAAGTCAACCCTAACACCACCTCTTCTTCGGCTACTGATCCCACAAATGTGGAGGCTCCGGGAACTGATCTTCTAGTTCCTAACAGAGACAAAAGAACCACCAAGCACCCAGTCGGGTATGGATTTGAGGATATGTCCTATTATGCTTTCAATGCCTTTCTGTCTCTCATAGAACCCAAGAACATCACAGAGGCGTTGAAGGATGCTGATTGGATCATTGCCATGCAAGAAGAACTTCACCAATTCGAGAGGAACAAAGTCTGGAGACTAGTTCCTCGTCCTCAACACAGACACATCATAGGAACTCGATGAAATACCCCAAATAAGTTGATAATGGCAAAATGGTAAATAAACTTTTGGACTTCTTTAAATCAGAAAAGGGGTAAATAAAAGTGGATCTGGAATTTTGGGGCATAAAACCCCTTTTTTTGTCTTCGTTCTTCGCGGGGGCAACAACTGAAGAACTCGTGCTCCCTCCCCATCACCTTCTTCGATTCAGCCTCCTTCCCGCCGGTGGACGACCCCCGGACCCCGCCGGTGAGCTCGACCCGGCTGTGGCCACCACTTCCTTCCCTGAGGCGAGCCGCGACCAGCTGTGGTTCTGCTGCTGAGCGTTCACCGCTGCTGTTGCTGTGCCGCCGTTGTAGTCTCCGCCGACGAGGAGCCATTTCCGGCAACAACCGCGTGGTTGACGACGAGATGTGGAAGAGTGAGGCCGTGAACCAGCTGAGGTGCGAACAGTCCGGTGCGAGCTGCTGCTGGCTGTTGCGTTGGAGTGGCTGCTGATGTGCCGTGTTCTGTAGTGGTTGCTGCTGTGATTCCGGCGACAAGGAGCCCTTTCCGGCGGCGATTGTGTGTCAACGACGAGGTTCGTTCGAGTTGGTTGGAGATCTCTGAGGTCGTGGTTGTCGAGTTTGAGGCAAGATGATTCTTGCTAACCTTTCGTGTATTTTTATAAAATTACTTTTGCTTCCTATCTGATTCAGTAATTGATTTTATCTTTGCCTGAGTAAGTTAATTTGGATTATTGATTGTGGAATAATTTGGTTGAATGTGTGTGTGTGTGTTAGTATTTGTCTCTTGTCGGACATTGGTTGTTTGTTGGTTATTGGTTATTGGTTTTCTTGTCGGATATTGGTTGTAGCTGTTGGTTGCCGTTGATTGTCGGTTAGTTGTTGGTTGTTGTTGATCGTTTGTTGTGGATGGATTGTGTGAATAATTGTTGGGTTGTTGGCGGATATCGGTTGTGTGTTTTGTTGTTAGTTATGTGCTGGGTTATTGGTTTTGTGTTGAACCTGGTTGAATGTGTTGGTTGGTTGCCTTGTGTTGTGTTTGCTTGGTTGGTTGGTTATGGAGCCGGGGTGAGGGTGTGACCTCATCCGACCACGCGAGGGTGACCTCCGTTGGTTCAGGCTATGGGTGTTGGTTGGTTGGTTATGGAGCCGGGGTGAGGGTGTGACCTCATCCGACCACGTGAGGGTGACCTCCGTTGGTCCAGGCTATGGGTGTTGGTTGGTTGGTTATGGAGTCGGGGTGAGGGTGTGACCTCATCCGACCACGCGAGGGTGACCTCCGTTGGTTCAGGCTATGGGTGTTGGTTGGTTGGTTATGGAGCCGGGGTGAGGGTGTGACCTCATCCGACCACGCGAGGGTGACCTCCGTTGGTTCAGGCTATGGGTGTTGGTTGGTTGGTTATGGAGCCGGGAAGAGGGTGTGACCTCATCCGACCACGCGAGGGTGTGACCTCCGTTGGTTCAGGCTAGGCCGGGGTGATGTCTCACCCGTTTGTTGGTAGTTGTGTGTGTTGGATTGTATGTATTGACAATGGTGTGTTGGCAATTGTGTGATTGATTGTTATGTGTGCGTTGACAATTGTGTGATTGACTGTTATGTGTGCGTTGACAATTGTGTGATTGACTGTTATGTGTGCGTTGACAGTTGTGTGTTGGCAATTGTGTGTGATTGACTGTTGTTTGTGTGTTGACAATTGTGTGTGTTGGCAATTGTGTGTTGACAAGTGTGTGTGTGTTGGTTTTTAGATGAATATTGGTTGTGTACTGATTAAGTAGTTTTGTGATGATATTGGTTGTGCGCGTGACTAAGTGGTTGTGTTGGTGAATTTTGACTGTGTGCTTGGTATTGGTTTGAGTTGGATGTTGATTGGTATTAGTTGCGGTTGTGGGCCATTGTTGGCCATTGGCTGTGGTTGTGAAATTTTGTATCTTGTAGTTGTTGCCGGTAGCTTGTTGCGGAAAGAGGGTTATGTGATATGTGGATTAATTACCAAGATGGTTGAGTGGATATTTGTGAAAGTTGAATTGGATGTGTCAGCGAAGTTAGATTGATCGTTTCTTTCGTTTGTACTTGTGATGGGAATAAGGTTATAGTGATTGATTGTAACTAATCAAGGTTGTGAACCTGAGTTGATTGAAAGTTGAATGGAACATATTAGCATAGTGAAGAACTGAATAAAGATGAGAAAATAATTGTTATGTGATAATGTGCGTATAGGTTTAATATGTGGTTGGTTGGTCGGTGTGATATTGGTTAAGTATAGTTATATATATATATATATTGTGTGGTAGGTTGTTGTTTGACATGATTGGATTGTTGTGACAATGCTATGTGTTTTTAAATTGTTTTGGCTTGAGGAGTCTTGCCAGTCTTGATGGAAGACTGACCAACTTCGGTTTACGTGCCGCGGTTGGCTGGGGTATCGGGTCCCCCAGTCAATCAGGCTTTGCAGGTTTGCAACAACAAGCGGGTTCTGGATCACGGATGTGTCTTCACAGTTAAAGAATCAGTTTGCATCAGATTTGAAAATGTTGTTTTCGCTTCCGTTGTTTTGGATATAAGTTGATGTATTAAACTGGTTGACAGGTTTAAGCGTTGTTTCAATCTTGAGCAGGGATTTTAATGTTGATGATTTTTTTATGTATTTGGAAGAGTTTGGATTTCTTTTCTTTTAGAAACCGCCTTATAGTCCTTCGGGACTATGGCACTATAGCACCTCTGGCCCGGGGTGTTACACTCGATGGGTGTTTCGCAACAAGCTGGATGATTCTGGTGTTGTCTCTAGAAACAAAGCTCATTTGGTTGCTCAAGGTTACAACCAACAAGAAGGGATCGACTACGATGAGACATTTGCCCCTGTGGCGAGATTGGAAGCCATACGATTGCTCATTGCCTATGCCTCTCACAAGGGGTTCAAGTTGTACCAAATGGATGTGAAGACCGCATTCCTCGATGGCATTCTTCAAGAGGAAGTTTATGTCAAGCAACCTCCAGGTTTTGAGGATAATGATCACCCTGACCACGTGTATTTCTTGGACAAGGCTCTCTATGGTCTAAAGCAAGCCCCTCGTGCCTAGTATGATCGCCTTGCCCAGTTCCTAACAACTAATGGCTATCGCTGTGGTGTGATCAACAAGACCCTCTTCATTCTGGAAGTAAAAGGTGAAATTCTAGTGGTCCAGGTCTATGTTGATGATATTATATTTGGTTCCACTAACTTGGCTCTTGTAGAAAAGTTCAAAATTCTCGTGAGTAGCGAGTTTGAAATGAGTATGATCGGGGAACTATCCTTCTTCCTGGGTTTGCAAGTCACTCAGAAGACCGATGGCATTCAAATCCATCAACAGAAATATCTTAAGGAACTCATGAAGAAGTTCAAAATGGACTCAAGCAAAGCAATCTCCACCCCCATCTCCCCTGCAACTCGTCTCACCGCCGATCTCACTGGACAAAGAGTGGAGGAGAAGCTATATCGTGGCATGATAGGTTCCTTGATGTATCTCACTGCTAGTAGGCCAGATATTGTGTTTATTGTTTGTCTTTGTGTCAGGTTTCAAGCTGATCCAAGAGAATCTCACTTATCTGAAGTGAAGCGCATATTTCGTTATCTCAAGGGAATTGACAACCTATGTCTTTGGTACCCCAAGGATTGTCACTTCAATCTTCTTGGATACACCGATGCGGATTATGCGGGCTACTTGGTTGATCGAAAGAGCACATCTGGAATAGCCCAGTTCCTTGTCCCTTGCTTGGTCTCTTGGGGATCCAAGAAACAAAACTCAGTAGCTCTATCAACCACAGAAGCTGAGTACATTGCAGCCGCGGCATGCTGTTCCCAACTCCTCTGGCTCAAACAACAACTTGCGGATTTTAGTATGTCTTTTGGCCCTCTAAAGATTCTATGTGACAATACCAGTGCCATCAACATCTCCAAGAATCCTGTGCATCATAATAGGACCAAGCATATTGATATTAGACATCACTTCTTGCATGATCATGTTGAAAAAGGGAACATTCTACTAGAACATTGTAGAACTGAAGATCAAATTGCCGATATATTCACCAAAGCATTAAATCGAGAACCTTATGAGTCCTTTAGATTACTTCTGGGAATGATATCCATAAACTAGTAGTTCTGTTTGCCTTTACCAGTTCCCTTGTTGTGCCTAGATTTGATCTTTTTTATGATTTCTGTAACATCCCAGGCCAAGCTACCCCAGCCACCAGGCCGCCCAGCCACCCAACGGTGTCGGCGCCGGTACTGGTGCCGCCTGGTTGTCCAAGGGCATGCAGCCCACACACTCAACCCTTCCCCCATTTAAATGGGTAGGTTGTTGCCCACGTGGATCGAACCCGGGACCTTTAGATACAAGGGCAATGCCTTACCACTTGTATCACCAATTGCGCTGCAGCACAATTGGTGATACAAGTGGTAAGGCATTGCCCTTGTAGCTAAAGGTCTCGGGTTCGATCCCCGTGGGCAACAACCTACCCATTTAAATGGGGGAAGGGTTGGGTGTGTGGGCTGCATGCCCTTGGACAACCAGGCGGCACCAGTACCGGCGCCGGCACCGTTGAGTGGCTGGGCGGCTTGGTGGCTGGGGTAGCTTGGCCAGGGATGTTACAAAAAAGTACACTTTGAATGAGAAGGGCTCCGACCTTATCGGGCCAGCCATTTCTCTATCCATGGGCCGCAGCCCATGTACCCCAAACAAATCCCCATGGTTGGGAGGTTGTTCGTGAGTCTCGAACACGAGACCTCACGCTTTAACAAGTGGCCTAACGCCCACTTGTTACCAATTGCGTTGCACCCCCAAATCTGAACCCATTTGGAAATGTATTACCGCCAGTGACCCCAGTGTTCCTTACCGAGATCACCCAAGGCTTTACCGGATTAAATACAATTTAAGGCATACAATGATACATAATGATCAAAGTGTCCAAATCAAAACATCAATCAAATGAAACATGAGTTACGGGATTACAACCCAATCCCGAATAGGCCAAACACAGAGTTCAAACAAAGTACAGCGGAAGACAAATAAAAGATTTTACAAACGGGGTTGTGATCGTGATGATCACCAGCCCAAGGATCTCAACCTGATTAAAAGCAATTACTAAAACATCCAAAAACAACCGTCGTCTTCATAGTCAATCTAGTCTCCTCAAATCTTCACTCTATCTGATGTGCCGAATCGAACGGATGACACCAGCCCACATGCGGAGAACAAAGTTCGTGGGTTAGTCTACTTGAATAGACTAGCAAGGGTAAAAAGCAGAATGGTTCGAGTGATCGTAACCGTTTACTATCATTGTCCCTCGAATAATAACCGAAGGGACGATACATAACTCGGCACTTTCACGGAATAACAACAAGAGGTATGCATGAGAGAAGATTCTGGAAGACTTCATCTTCACAGAAATCGACTCGAAACGAGACTCCAAGAGATTGAGTCTTTAATGAAATATGACAAATCTGGAATGATTACAGGATCATACAACAATGATTTAAGAGTTGACTGAGATGCTTCGGTTCACGACCAACCTCATCGCACACAGCGAATCCAGATTGGAAAGAGAACGTACTATGATCAAAGTCGAGATGAGTTTTCCTAGCTGCACTATAACTTAGCTGCACTACTCGCCCAAGGTATATTAATCATGTGCACTCGGGCACTTATCTTATTTAATTCCAAAACGAACATTACGTTATAAGCTTTTACATCTCCACACAAGAGATATCAGATCTCCTCACAAGAGATATCAGATCTCCTCACAAGAGTTATAGAAGGGATGAACCCTGAAAGATTTGGCACTAGCGAAGTGCGCCTACCCTGTGAAAGGGTATGGTCATGACCAAAGAGAAAGTACTGGGGATGAACCACCAAGTACCAGTTATAAAAAAACAGCTAAACCCCCTCAAGGTACATAGCGTTCCTAGCCACTAGTGCTAACTAAACAGTATAGCACAACAACAGTTACTGGATAAATCCACATAAAGGCCCAAAAGGCGATCACAGATAATAGCGTTGTTCTAACAGATATACAACCTATTATATGATTTTCAAAACAGTTTAACAAAACCGTTTCCAGACAAACAGAATATTCATTCCAAATTAATTACTCAGATAAACTACTGATAATTAATATAAATATGGAACGAATGAGCAAGAGCGAACCGCCACTTGCCTTAATCCGCAGAATAGTCTAACGACGTCAACTGGATTCCGGGCTCGACACGGTATAGTTCCGACAGCACAACAACCTTCGAGTCGACCCATAAAAGGAACCCTAAGTTAGATCCGACATAAACAGTACGAATCTAAACACGGCGAAAGAATACGAAAGGAAAGACGCCACGACGACAACCAACCAAGCCAAAGCCACGAAGGCGTTCTGGGCACTGGCGGCGGTCTCCGTTCTTGGCGGCGGTCACCGTATTCATCACGACAGTCGCTGTGAAGAACACGGCGGTCGCCGTATTCATCACGGCGGTCGCCGCAAAGAACACGGTGGTCGCCGTGACGAATTCAGACGACACAGAACGAGAGAAAACTCACCCCAAAACACGAGTGGTTAGGCCTCCTTCGACTTGCTTTGGCTTCTAACCTCCAAGGCTAACCAAAAGCTTCACAAAGGCACTCAGGAACCACACCAAAGCAACACCGGCGAGACCTTCAAATTCCGGCGAAAACACAACTCCGGTGAGAGGCGAATTTGGCAGAGGTTTGGTGTTGGGATGGCTCAAAACCTCACCCCCAACACCTCCTTTTATAGCCAAAGTGTCTGAAGCGTTCAACCAAACCCTGAGACGCGGCCGAAAGCAAGATCGGCGCCCTCGATTTCCGCCGGCGACCAACGGGCAATGCCCACTGGACAATCACGGCGGTCGCCGTTTTTGCCTGCGGCGGGCATGCGGCGGTCGCCGTAAATGCGGCGGTCGCCGTTGCCAGGTCTGTCGCAGCCAGCTAGAAGCTGACACACTGACTCCTCGGGCCCAACCACGGCGGTCGCCGTTTCTCCATTTTCCCGCCCGTTCAGCTTTGAACGAACCAGACGTTAAACCGGGATAAAAATTATCGTACGCGAACGACAATTAAAATCTAAGGCACCTTGTCTGTATATTATTTCACTGAGAAAAATATTACAGATACAGAGCACATTACAGAATGTCTCAAGCTACCTGAATTAAATCCGACGTACACAACGGGTACCCGGGAAAATTCCATAATTCCCAATATAACCTTACGAAATTACGGGGTATCACATCACCTCCCCCTTAAAAGAAGTTTCGACCCCGAAACTTGGCCAAAAAAAACAACTCGGGAAAGTGTTTGAGCATCTCTGCCTCGGTTTCTGAAGTAACTTCCTCAGTCTCAAACCTGGACCACATAACTCGTACCAACAGTACGATCTCGTTGCACAGTCGCTTTACACGGCGTTCGAGAATGCACACTGGCATCTCCTCTCAAGTATCATTTGCCTGAATCTCGACGTCCTTATAGCTCAGCCTACGAGACTCATCTTGGCACGGATATCCTTAGCAATGATACGTGGAACACATTATACACTGGGTATGCCGATGGCGACAATGCCAAACGGTACGTTAGAGATCTTACTCTATCCAGAATCTTGAATGGTCCCATGTAGCGAGGGTTAAGCTTCCCATGCTTACCAAACCTGAAAACATCCTTGGGTGGCGATACTATGACAAGTACCTTGCCACCAACCTCGAACTTAACACTTTAACGCTTCTGATCTGCGTAAAACTTTTGTCGACTCTGAGCGGTCAACAACCTCTGTCTACTCAGAGCAATGTTCAAAGTTGTCTTTTCGACCAACTCTGGTCCAAGTAGAATCTTGTCGGCGTACTCAACCCAACAAATCTGAGATCTACCTATGTGACCATACAAAGCTTCAAACGGAGCCATCTTGATTGTAGCATGCCAGCTATTATCGTACGTGAGCTCAATCAGACTTAGGCTGTCTTCCCAGCTAGTCGGATGATCGAGTATGTATGCTTCTTAGCATATCCTCCAGGGTCTAGATGGTCTTTCAGACTGACCATCTGTCTGAGGATGAAACGCTGCTGAATCTCAATTCAGTTCCCATGGCCTTGTGAAGTTCTTGCTATAAACTTGACATAAATCGGCCATCTCGATCCGATACAATGGTCTTAGGAATGCCATGTAACGGACAATCTCCTAGTGGAAACTTCTGCTGACCTCTGGGTTACCCAAGTAACCTCAGTTTCCAATACAAACACTATTGCTGCTAATTCTAGGTCATTTGTTGGTTAGTTTGCTTCATAGGTTTTCAATTGTCTAGATGCGTATGCAATAACCTTGCCCCTCTGCATTAAAGACACATCCTAACCCATTTCTCGAAGCATTAACTATAGACCATATAGCCATCATTCTTTCTGACAATGCCAAAACTGGTGCATAAGTCAGACACTGTTTCAACTTCTTGAAAACTGATCTTGCACTTGTCATCCCAGACAACTTCTTGTTGCCCTTGCGGAACAGACTGGTCATAGGTGGAGTGATCTTAGAAAAATCCTTCCATGAACCGTCTATAATGCTCAGCAAGCTCTGGGAAACTGCGCACCTCGCTCACACCCTGAGGCCGCTTCCAAACAACTACTGATTCACTCTTCTGGGGAATAACCATAACCTCATTCTTATTGATCACATGGCCTAAGAAAGCCACTTCTAGATCCAACAATCGCACTTAGTCCACTTTGCGTACAACCGACTCGGTCTAAGGACGGATAAAGCAATCCACAGATGTTCCCTGTGAGCTTCCTTGCTCGGGAAAATATCAAAATGCCATTGATGAAGACCACTATGAACTTATTCAAGTACTGGTCTAAAACATCGATGCACTAGGTTCAAGAAAACTGCTAAAGCATTCGTAGATCCAGATGGCATGACTACAAACTCGTAGTAACCATCTCTCGTCCGAACGCAATCCTCGGAATATCATCCTCACGAATCCTGAGCTGATAAAAAAAAACAGATCTCCGGTCGGTCTTGGAGAAACTTTTGCTCCTTGTAGTTGATCTAACAGATCATCACTCCTTGGTAACATATACTTGCTCTTGATCGTGACTTTATTCAACTCTCGAAAGTCAAAATAAAGTCGAAACGGTCCATCTTTTAGTTTGACAAATAAAACTAGGGCACTCATACTCAAGGTGATGCACTCAGCTTTATATAACTTTTGTCAAGAAGATCCTTGAGTTGCTTCTTCAACTCTTGCATCTCAACAGGAGCCATCCGGTACGGTGCCTCAGAGATCGGCATGGTACACGGCTCGAGATCAATTGCAAACTCTACGACACGATTTAGGGTATCCAGGAATATCTTCTGGAAAGACACCCGGAAAATTCTCTAACCACAGGATTATCAAAAACTGAAGTCTATCACTGCCTTATGACGCTTCCGTCACTCCATACCGAGAATAATTATCGTAATGGACCATGGTTATTTAGGTCAAATCGCTTTGAATTTCTTACCCTTGATGGTAATCGACAATCCGACAGACGATTGGTTCCCACTAAATGGTCACCATCTTGGACCAGCCCACTATATGGTTCACAGACGACTCACTAGTGGCTCCGAGCCCAGGCCCAGCCATTACCAGCGTCCACTTTTGCCATGAGCCGTTGTCCATACATCTCAACCCATCCTTGGTAGCTCCACCTAATTAATAGGTAGCCATCTCCTAAGAGGTTGTTGGTGAGTCTCGAACACGAGACTTTACCCCACTAACAAGCAATGAAATATTAACTTGGTATAAACCAAAGGTTCATATATAAGAAGAGTTACAACAAAAGGTTCACAACCTCGTTGCACACACCACTTAACTTACAACCATCCAAAATGAAAGTCTGGGTAGCACCCACATCAACAACACATTAACAAAAGTGTAATGCAGATACAAAGTACTCTAAGCATTAGGAGCATAGGGTCCATCCGCCTCACGTATCACGTATAGGCGTTGACCTTGACTTCCTGAAGCCATCGGGGCTTTCCCTTTGTTCTGCGCAGTCGTCTGCATTGAAGGGCTAGGAGCTTCCACCGGACTGAACTTGGGTTGGTTGTTCTGATTAACCGATCCCTGCTGTGATTCAGCTCCTTTCCCATTCCTCCGCTGACAGAACGCCTGCATATGACCCTCCTTTCCGCAGCCAAAGCATGTCTTTTTGTCCTTCAGACATTCATTGCTCTTGTGCCCGTGCGTACCGCAGTTGTAGCACTGAATCGGATTATTGCCTTGGCCAGAACGTTGCATAGACTCATCATGAGTCTTATTCGTTCTTGCTCGGCCAGATTTGGCAAAATCTGATGGTGGCGCGGGGCGTTTGAACCCACTTGCCTGAGGCTGGTACTGCACTTGCCTCTGGCTGTTACGCTTCTTGGTCGACTCCTCCAGAGTCACCTCCAGCTTGTAGGCTGTATCCACATACTGCTCCAGAGTAGAGCATGTGTGGTGCACCATCATCGGCTTGATGTCTGGACTCATCCACTCGTGGAAATACCAGATCTTATGTGCCTCACTGGATATCTCAGGTCCAGTGTACTGCATTAGATGATTGAATTTGGTTGCAAGCTCGGTCACCTTCAATCCATCCGTTTGCGGATACAGAAACTCCTTGTGTTTCTCCTCCCTCATAGCACGAGAGAAGAAACGATCAGTCATCTTGGTCTTAAACATAGACCAGGTCAATACCGGGCTATCAGCTAAGCCGGTACTCTCCCACCATTCGCTGGCTTCTTCCTTTAACTGAAGAGAGGCTATATGCACCTTCTCAGCTTCAGTGCACTCAACATTGCGGAATAGCCGCTCCATGTGGGAAAACCAATGAGCCACCTTGACTGGCTCTCCTTTCCCATCGAAGCTGTCAGGTCTCATAGAGTTAATGGCCTTCAGCGCTCGGCCATACTCTCCTCTATCCCTGATCACACCTCCATGTAGCACATGATTCCCTTGTTCCTCAAACCTCGGAACTTCTGGAGGTACTGGCACTCCTTGTGCCTGATGCACATTCGGGCGTAACGCGTCGGCGATCGCTTGCATGACGATTCCCCGAATTTCTGCAACAGTTGTTTTATCAAATATCCTTGGAGCGTTGTCCCTAGCTGGGTCGTTGCCTCCAGGATTATTATGGAAGACAGACTCATGCTCTTCTGATGGGTCTGCAACATTCCTCGGATTTAGTCTGGGGTCATTGCTTGGCCCAGCACCAGTACGGATAACGTTCCTCGTGTTCACCATCTGTTTACCGATCAAATTCCAAGGATTTTATCACATTAATATCATTCTGATATACTTATCGTAATAAAATCAACTTAGAATAGATCAACTTGGTAATTTCTATTGATGAACTCAAACCGAGTAACTAGGTTCTATAACCTCAACTCACAACGAGCGAACTGGGAATCAAGCCTAACCGGAGATGGCGAAACCACCTCGGCTTCTCCCGGGTTCCTCTGAAGAGAACAGAATGCACCCATAACAAACGGGGCAACGGGAAAGGAATTAGTCTTTCTAGACATAGAAGCAAGCTTACTATATCAGACTGTACAGAAGACATGACTATGAACGGTGTTTTGAAATTCTTTTCACTTTGAAAATTCAGAGTCCTTTTAAAGCATTTTCAAAAACGGATAAATGATTTATAAAATCCCTAACCCGTTTTAAAACCTTTGGCTTTGATACCACAACTGTAACACCCTCAAATCTGAACCCATTTGGAAAGGTATTACCGCCAGTGACCCCAGTGTTCCTTACCGAGATCACCCAAGGCTTTACCGGATTAAATACAATTTAAGGCATACAATGATACATAATGATCAAAGTGTCCAAATCAAAACATCAATCAAATGAAATATGAGTTACGGGATTACAACCCAATCCCGAATAGGCCAAACACAGAGTTCAAACAAAGTACAGCGGAAGACAAATAAAAGATTTTACAAACGGGGTTGTGATCGTGATGATCACCTGCCCAAGGATCTCAACCTGATTAAAAGCAATTATTAAAACATCCAAAAACAACCGTCGTCTTCATAGTCAATCTAGTCTCCTCAAATCTTCACTCTATCTGATGTGCCGAATCGAACGAATGACACCAGCCCACATGCGGAGAACAAAGTTCGTGGGTTAGTCTACTTGAATAGACTAGCAAAGGTAAAAACCAGAATGGTTCGAGTGATCGTAACCGTTTACTATCATTGTCCCTCGAATAATAACCGAAGGGACGATACATAACTCGGCACTTTCACGGAATAACAACAAGAGGTATGCATGAGAGAAGATTCTGGAAGACTTCATCTTCACAGAAATCGACTCGAAACGAGACTCCAAGAGATTGAGTCTTTAATGAAATATGACAAATCTGGAATGATTACGGGATCATACAACAATGATTTAAGAGTTGACTGAGATGCTTCGGTTCACGACCAACCTCATCGCACATAGCGAATCCAGATTGGAAAGAGAACGTACTATGATCAAAGTCGAGACGAGTTTTTCTAGCTGCACTATAACTTAGCTGCACTACTCGCCCAAGGTATATTAATCATGTGCACTCGGGCACTTATCTTATTTAATTCCAAAACGAGCATTACGTTATAAGCTTTTACATCTCCACACAAGAGATATCGGATCTCCTCACAAGAGATATCAGATCTCCTCACAAGAGTTATAGAAGGGATGAACCCTGAAAGATTTGGCACTAGCGAAGTGCGCCTACCCTGTGAAAGGGTATGGTCATGACCAAAGAGAAAGTACTGGGGATGAACCACCAAGTACCAGTTATAAAAAAACAGCTAAACCCCCTCAAGGTATATAGCATTCCTAGCCACTAGTGCTAACTAAACAGTATAGCACAACAACAGTTACTGGATAAATCCACATAAAGGCCCGAAAGGCGATCACAGATAATAGCGTTGTTCTAACAGATATACAATCTATTATATGATTTTCAAAACAGTTTAACAAAACCGTTTCCAGACAAATAGAATATTCATTCCAAATTAATTACTCGGATAAACTACTGATAATTAATGTAAATATGGAACGAATGAGCAAGAGCGAACCGCCACTTGCCTTAATCCGCAGAATAGTCTAACGACGTCAATTGGATTCCGGGCTCGACACGGTATAGTTCTGACAGCACAACAACCTTCGAGTTGACCCATAAAAGGAACCCTAAGTTAGATCTGACATAAACAGTACGAATCTAAATACGGCGAAAGAATACGAAAGGAAAGACGCCACGACGACAACCAACCAAGCCAAAGCCAAGAAGGCGTTTTGGGCACTGGCGGCGGTCGCCGTTCTTGGCGGCGGTCGCCGTATTCATCACGGCGGTCGCCGTGACGAATTCAGACGACACAGAACGAGAGAAAACTCACCCCAAAACATGAGTGGTTAGGCCTCCTTCGACTTGCTTTGGCTTCTAACCTCCAAGGCTAACCAAAAGCTTCACAAAGGCACTCAGGAACCACACCAAAGCAACACCGGCGAGACCTTCAAATTCCGGCGAAAACAAAACTCCGGCGAGAGGCGAATTTGGCAGAGGTTGGTGCTGGGATGGCTCAAAACCTCACCCCTAACACCTCCTTTTATAGCCAAAGTGTCTGAAGCGTTCAACCAAACCCTGAGACGCGGCCGAAAGCAAGATCGGCGCCCTCGATTTCCGCCGGCGACCAACGGGCAATGCCCACTGGACAATCACGGCGGTCGCCGTTTTTGCCTGCAGTGGGCACGCGGCGGTCGCCGTTGCCAGGTCTGTCATGGCCAGCTAGAAGCTGACACGCTGACTCTTCGGGCCCAACCACGGCGGTCGTCGTTTCTCCCTTTTCCCGCCCGTTCAGCTTTGAACGAACCAGACGTTAAACCGGGATAAAAATTATCGTACGCGAACGACAATTAAAATCTAAGGCACCTTGTCTGTATATTATTTCACTGAGAAAAATATTACAGATACAGAGCACATTACAGAATGTCTCAAGCTACCTGAATTAAATCCGACGTACACAACGGGTACCCGGGAAAATTCCATAATTCCCAATATAACCTTACGAAATTACGGGGTATCATAATTTCATTGACAATATTGATGATATTTGATCTTGTGATGGCCTCGCATGTCCTGTAATATTGGTTCTAAAGCATGTTCTTAACTTTTGCATGATCACATAATTTTTATGATATATCTTGATCATGATTACATTTCTTTGTTGGCCCTATCATAGTCAATTTGATCACATCTATCCTATATTTCAAGCCGACATGATAATTGACTATAAACCGTCCTAAGCCTGACTACATTGTATAATTCCTTACGATCTCTTATTCAGTCCACACTGGGAATTGTCTTTGTAGTGTCAAAGTTGCCTTCCTAATTTTATTTATATGGGTACGTACTTTTCTTGAGTGATTGTTTGGTTCCCTACATCAAATGTACCCATATCTCTCTGGTTCCGTGTCATTCACTAAGGAAAGGAACTGGGAATTATGCTACAACGGCCAGATTTCAAATTTCAAGCTCTGTCAGCGTTCGGTTCCCAAGGGCAGTTATTGCGCTTCTAGCCGTTTGCTCTCTGAGATTTCTGGGGAATTCAAGCCCGATTGATTTGATGGCTCTGCAGATATTATTATGAGAAAATTTATGAGTTCCCTTCGGCTTTAGAAGATTTTGTGGTCGTTTGAATCTTCGGCTTCCCTTATTTGAACAGATACGGCAACAACTTCTTATGGATAGAATTTTGCTCAGAGTTTATAAAAGGCAACAGGGAAACCCTAAATCGGCACTGCTTTCACAAATCCTCTTTGCTCTCCACAACAATTGTTGCCGTACTCACAAATTTCTCAAAGCTTTCTCTCAACCATCGCCTGTCTCCATGGATACCGGAATTCCTCAGCTCCCTGCCAACGAGATAGCTATCCTGGAGGCAAACAGGAAACAGAAGGTTACTCCCTCCTCTTCCCAGGTGGTTACACCGACAAAGGCACCATCTTCGGTGCCCCCACCTGTGATAGACCTCGCCAAGTCGATGCCATCACCGGCAAAGGAGGCCAGTAAGTCTGAATCTGCCTCATCGGAGCATACTCCGTCAAAAAAGGCATCTCCTACACCGACAAAGAAGGCCTCTCAACACTCCTCTCCTTCTCAAGGGGCCGATCCGATCGATGTGGAGTTGCTTCCCACTCCGACGACCTCCCTCAAGCTCCCCGGCGACTCCTAGTCAATGGCCGGCCGTGTAAAGCGTCGTGCTGCCAAAGGTGGCCAAGGAATTCCCTCTCTTCATCTTGAGGAAGCTACTTCTGCCAAGAAGGCGAAACTCTCAACAGCCGCAAAGGGGAAGAAGCCGCAATCCCAACCAACCACTCCACCGTCCCCAGTTCCCTCCCAAGTGGCATCGGCTCTTGCCACTCGCAAGATTTTGGAGCCTCTAATCGCTGGCAAAGAATTCTGGGATACTGCCGATGATGAGAGTGTCTCGGCTGCTCATGCCAAGCTACAACTACAAGGATGGGACACCCTGGTGCCAGAACCGTTCGCCGTCAACGACAATCTGGTGTGACTCTTCTATCAAAATCTGCAATTCGTGGCGGCTAAGGATGATCAGCCCGTGCATGACGCCATTCTCACATGGGGAGGTAATCTAATTCCCATCTCTACTGCTGTCATTGGATCGGTGCTGGGCCTTGAAACTGGAAAAGGCTATGGGGTTATTGTCAAATGGAACTGGCCAACCAAGCGTAAGCCGGCCAATCTCTAGACAGTGTTTGGTGGCAACGCTCCTTCCAAGGGCTCCCTGTTGTGATTATGGAGAAGCTCATTCTGGGAGAGCCCATTGACCTGCCCCGCATCACCCTTGCTCACATTCAATTCTGTAAGGGCCACACTACCCATGCCCTCCCATACCCACATCTGATCAAGAAGATTTTAAGCCGCCTTGGTCTCTACCCTTTGGATGTCAAGGAATCCCAGTACTCTCGTCTACTCACCATGACTATTGTCAAGCGTCTAGCGCAGAAGGCGCATGTCGATGAGGAATCGGATGCTGCACAAGAAAGGGAGGAGTTCCAACCTGGCCAGTCTGATCCCCGTCTAGTTCCCGACACACATGTCATCTTGACCAGTTTGGGAAATATTGAAGCTGCTCTGGTTGACGGGTTTGACAAAGTTGTTGCTGCCGTGGAGAAAGGGAGCAACTTCATGAATGAAATGGTTGTGGAACTGTGGAAGACATCTGCAACACTTGTGTAGGAAGTGGCCAAGTTAGTCAATCGCAAGCTAGCAGAAGACAAGGCTAAGGGCAAGCAGTAGTCTAACACAGTGCTCAGTTCCCACTTCAGTTGACACGGAACCTTAGTTCCCTAGGATCTCACTTCCACATATTGATCCTCTTTTGTGTGTCTCTGAGTGTTTTTGTTTTTCTTATCGTCTCTGTTGTCTATGTTTTCTATGTTCTCCTTATATTTAATGAACTTTCTGTGTTCCTTGCACTTGTTCTGATTTGCTTTCAACTTCTATTACGGTGCCATTTCTCTAGAGTTCAGCGTTAGTTTATTTATCTCTCTAAGTTCTCTTTGTTATTCATTTAACTGACTCTTTTCGATGATGTCCAAAGGGGGAATGAACTTGGCAATCTGGAACTCATAGGCTGAAAGGAACTCTGAACTAGTTGTTCTCTTAAGGGAGAATTAAGGAACTCAATCTGTTGTTAAGGGGGAATTTGCAATTCACTAATGATTTTTCTACATCTAGTTATGTTCTGTCTTTTCACATATAGCATTCATGCCTATTTTGATATGTCAGGTTCTACATGTTTGTCATCATCAAAAAGGGGGAAATTGTTAGGAAGTGAACTTTTGGGAACTTCAGTTCCCTACCTAGTTCTCTTCTTCAGTTTTCCTAGTTTTGATTATGACAAACATCGTTGCTATTAATGTTTCCATAAGTGTTGACAAACAGGGAACTCTGGATTTGGAAAGCACAAGACAGAGACGAAGACGCCAGATTTGGGAACTAGCATAAGGAATTGAAGCTCGCTAACGCTGGAAACACTTGGAACAAGAGATGAAGGGTGGCGGCGAGCTGATTAGGGTAGATCTTAGTTGGAGAGAGAACTTGAAGATCTTATCCTGTTTCCATAATATTTAGGAGTCAAAAGTATATCTTTTATGGAAACAAAACTTGTACAATCGTGAAAGATTATATTTGGTAACAAATGTTATCTTTCCGATTACTTTTTGATTATTTTATTTGTGTAATCTGGTTGTTGAAGATTCGCCTCTTTCATCAACTATGTTACATAAATAGAGCAGTCAAACCACTCTCTCAACTTACGCATTCACGCTTACTGCCTACAGAGAAGAAAACTGTGCCAAGTTCTTTGAAGAAGAACTGTAAGTCGATTGTATTGTTGCTTGCTTGATTTAGTCGAACTAGGTAGAGAGTCCTTAGTGTGTCTAAGACTCTATCTGTGTGTTCTATCCTAGTTGATTGTAATCGAAGCATTAATACAAGAAGTAGACTTTGAAATCCTCTTACAAGAGAGGTAGTGGGTTTTATCCTGGATAACTAGTTGGTTATCAAAGGTTCCCACTCTAAGGAACTTGTCTTGAATTCTGTTTGTGTTTACTTATTCCGCTGCTAAGGAACTGGACTCCCAGTTCCCTTTGATTGTTGATCGGCACTATTTTATAGTGTATTTCTAGGGGTTGTTACCAGTTTTGAGGTGCCATTTGGATGGGTTTAGAGCACAATTATGGAGTTGAGAGTTAGAGACGAGAAGTGAAGAAATCATGGGATTTACAGAGGTTTGAAGTGCATTGAAGAGTAGAAGAATAGTGGGCTGAATTAAAATGGTTCGTTATCTCTACTCAGATGTCCAAATGGAGTCATTCCAATTCGAGGAGTTAGATCTTGAAGTCTACTACAAGTCCTCAAAATATGAGCGCAATCCGAGTTGAGAATCAAAGGTTATGGTGTTTTTACTAAAGTGTCGCAGAAGCTGAAGAAGAAGTCGTCACCGCACCCAGCGGTGGGCACTGCCGCACCTGCGGCGAGGTCGTCAGAGAAGTGGACAGAAGCCACTGGAGAGCCACCGCACCCGCGGTGGCGACGCGCTGAAGACTTTCGTTCCGTGTTTTTATTCCGTTTTATTTTAAGTCTGAGACTTTGTTTCCAAGTTTGTTATTTTCTTTTCTTTATTTTCTTAGTATTTAAGTTAGGTTTAAGACTCTTTTAGAGCATAATCCATTCTCTAAACCCTAGTTGCCACCTTTATACGATTTTGCTCACAAACCCTAATGGAGAACTAAACCTCTATTGTTGCACTTGACAGTTTGAAGCCAGCAATTGATTGGTTGTGAGTTTTCTACTCTTGTTCGTTTTCATATCTAGTTGGATTGATTCTCTTGTGCTTGATTGATTATTGGTTTATGTTGATTTATCTAGATTGATCACCTAGGTTTATTGATATCTTCCTAATTGCTAGGACTTGTGATTCCGGGTTCGGGTTGCATATCTAGTAGCAAGCACGATTGTTGCGTATAGGGGATCCGAGCGCTTCATCGTGAGAGAGAGTTAATTGCATGCTTATAGTAACGGGTTGTTTCTATTGCATGTATCTTGTTGAATCCTTGTTTGATTGCTATTGCTTTATTGAGTCTTGAAGGTTTTCGGATTTGATTTGGTGATAAGTACTATTAGGGCTGGTAGAACTAATAGTTATCAATGATCGGGATAAGAACAACTATAGGAATATTAAGAACTTGAGATTGATGGAATTCCGTGATCGACCTTTCTATTGTTGTGTGGATCTTTGTTAAGTGTGGCGCTTTTTCCCTTATTATTCTCAACCATTATTTGCGAACTTGTTTACTTGCTTTGTTTACTTTGGTTACGAAAAACACAAACAAACCCCCCCTAGTTCCTAGTTGGTGACGTGAATTACAAGAATAGATAACCTGACTCTCTGTGGGATCGACCCTGACTTGTTTGCTATACTCTTTAGTAGGTATTTTAGGATTTCTTTGATTAGGCATACGACTTTAGCCCTGTCAAATTTGGCGCCGTTGTCGGGGAGTCGAAATTTCTATTTTTGTTTATTACCAACTTTGGTGTGGACCTCTCTTATGGTCCACACCCGTGCTACTGATTTTTGTATTTTCTTTTTTTTTATTTTGATTCAGATATGGATTTCTAGGGAGAGCCGCGATATGACTCATACTCCTACGCATACACTCCAGGGTGGAGAGATCACCCTAATTCGAGTTATGGGTACCAACAATACCCTCCATATGGTCATGACTACCAGGAGTTCTACCCGGAGCCACAATCGTTCTACCAGCAGGGTGCTCCACAGCAGTACAATCCGGCCTATGAGCATAGCCCGCCAGTGTCCAATCCTAGCCCCTCCATGTCAACTGAAGATATACTCCAAGCTCTGGATAAGCACTTCAGCACTCACGTTCAAGCTACGACGTCGAGTATCAAGAACCTTGAGACGCAGATGAGCCAAATGGCTGAGGCGATTACAAGGATTGATCAGTGGACTTCGGGAAATCTACCATCTCAAACGGTAGTGAACCCGAGGGAAAACGTTAGCGCGATAACCCTTAGAAGTGGAAAGAAATTGCATGTCGATCCTAGTGCTGAAGAGGACGACTCAGGAAAAGAGGGTATTCTGGAAAATGACCGCACCTAGCGGCAAGGTGACCGCACCCGCGGCGAGCATGTAAAGGAGGGACAGAATGTTCTGTCAAGTTCACCGCACCCCGCGGTGTCACCCACCGCACCCAGCAGTGGCGGTACTGTTTCTCGAGAAAATTCTGGGGATCCACCGCACCCGGCGGTGACCTCTGGCCGCACCCGCGGCGAGACTTCTGGAGCTGTTGCTGAGCCTTATGTCGACACCTATGTTCATTCGTACTTTCCTCCTCTCGGTTCCGAGAAGCCACCCGCCCCATTCCCAGAGGCGCTCAAGGAGTTGGGCCTTCCAGACGATATTTGGGACCGCAAGGTGCTTTCTAAGGAAGAATATTTTTTGGGACTGGAGGAATTCAGCGACCAAGAGGAGGAGAGTCGCGATTGCGGAAACGATCCTGCGATGCCCGCCCCTCTTGAAGATGCCCCGACAGTCCCCGATCCTCTGGAGGCTGCCTATGATGAGTTTGTGCGTCTCAACTCCTTCCCACTTGTCTCGATGCACCCCGTCGCACCCTTCCTTGAGGCTTCCCGAGTTACTCAAAGGCTAAAGAACAACGAGGATATCTATGAGGCCTTCAGTGACTGCATAGAAACCGTTCCCTTGGTCATACTGGCTGACAGCACCCCTCGCTGCAAGGAAATGTTAAAGGTGCTGGGCTTGGTAAAAAAGAAACCGAAGGGAAAGCACAAGAATGAGGCCTTGATTCAAGTGGTGAATCTTTATATGCTGGATACGGGGCAAGATAAGCATACAGGCCCTGAAATGCTGGGTAGACCGTTTCGAAAGATGGCAAGTGCATTCATAGATAAGAAAAGCGGTCCAACCATCAAGAAGTGCAGAAGAGTGGAGGTCACGCTCAACATAGAGCATACAAAGAGACAACCCCCAGATCCAGATCCCAGGTGTTTAGTTGCTATGAGCAACCCAAGTTGAGAAGATGGAGTAATATGTCAAGCCATGACAATAACTAAGGCGCTGTCCGGGAGGCAACCCGAGGTATGTTTTTCTTTCTTTGCTTTTCTTTCTTTGTTTTTGCATTTTCTTTAGTGTGTTTTTGCTTTGTTTTTGTTCTTGTTTTTGTTTCCGACTAACCTACAGGGAAGAGACCCATGCCTATTGAAGAAGGTGTTTCCACACCAATGTAAGTCTTTCTTCCCTGCACTAAGTCACCCCCCGAAAAAACCTTAAATGGGGGGCAAAAAAAAAAAGTTTTATCGAAGGCCAGCTGTCCGGAATTCCCATGGAAATGGTGCGCATCATGTTGTCAAGGAGGAGACACTTGCCCTACACTTGATTTGACAACAATGATGGCCCTACAATTGGCAGCTGAGGAGGAGGAACACTAGAGCCCACACCAAGATTACATCTGGGCTCCACCATGTGTTCATTGAAGGACGTGCAACCCCGCCATACTTGATATACCACTACTCACCAAAGTGGATCCCTATGGTTGCACGGTAGGAGAAAACTATGGAGTTGATGAAGACACCCGCCCAACACTGGAGACCTGGGCGTTACTAATTATACCGCCAGCAACAACGAAAGTGTTCAAGCAACTCGGCGACGTTGTGAGTTATTTTTTGCTCTTCCCTGTGCTTCTATTATTTTGTCTTTTATTACATTGAGGACAATGCATGGTTTAAGTATGGGGGAGGGTTCTATACTTGCTAAGTCGTTGAGAAAAATAAAAAAAAATTGAAAAAGCCAAAAATTTGAAAAAAGGCAAAAATTGAAATCCTGGGATAGGTCGAAAACCCGAAAGGGCGGCCTAGGTAATAAGCAGGTGGTTTGGACCAGCATTAGGCTGGGGTAATAATTGGTCAAGAGTGATGTGAGTATATGTGAGCCCATCTATTGAAAAATGAAATGAGTGGCTTGGTGAAAACCCAAAAGGGCGCCTTGGCAAAATGAGTGGAAAAGAATAAGAGTGATTTTTAGGATTTCTCGTTATTCTTGGCGAGGCGACATAAGAAGAGGTGATATAAGGAGATTCGGGTAGGTCACTCTGGGAGATATAAGAAGATAGATGGGAGATAGGATTAGATTTTTATTCACTCTATGGTGTTTGGGATAAGCTTGGGGGAAGTACTCTGCTTTCCTTTTAGCTTGATTGTGTGTGGTGTTGATTGGTATTGTTGTATGTTGTGCTGTGCTTATTGTGTTGGTACCTGGAGTTTATTGTTAGGTGAAATTCTTGGAGGGATTGATTTTTCTAAGCTTCCTGAAACCTTGGGGATTGATTGAAGGAGTAGGTTGACTTTAGCTTACTCGAGGACGAGCAAGGTTTAAGCATGGGGGATTTGATCGACACTATTTTATAGTGTATTTCTAGGGGTTGTTACCAGTTTTGAGGTGCCATTTGGATGGATTTAGAGCACAATTGTGGAGTTGAGAGTTAGAGACGAGAAGTGAAGAAATCATGGGATTTACAGAGGTTTGAAGTGCATTGAAGAGTAGAAGAACAGTGGGCTGAATTAAAATGGTTTGTTCTCTCTACTCAGATGTCCAAATGGAGTGATTCCAATTCGAGGAGTTAGATCTTGAAGTCTACTACAAGTCCTCAAAATATGAGCGCAATCCGAGTTGGGAATCAAAGGTTATGGCATTTTTACTAAAGTGTCGCAGAAGCTGAAGAAGACGCCATCACCGCACCCAGCAGTGGGCACTGCCGCACCTGCGGCGAGGTCGTCAGAGAAGTGGACAGAAGCCACTGGAGAGCCACCGCACCCGCGGTGCGGTGGCGACGCGCTGAAGACTTTCGTTCCGTGTTTTTATTCCGTTTTATTTTAAGTCTGAGACTTTGTTTCCAAGTTTGTTATTTTCTTTTCTTTATTTCCTTAGTATTTAAGTTAGGTTTAAGACTCTTTTAGAGCATAATCCATTCTCTAAACCCTAGTTGCCACCTTTATACGATTTTGCTCACAAACCCTAATGGAGAACTAAACCTCCATTGTTGCACTTGACAGTTTGAAGCCAGCAATTGATTGGTTGTGAGTTTTCTACTCTTGTTCGTTTTCCTATCTAGTTGGATTGATTTTCTTGTGCTTGATTGATTATTGGTTTATGTTGATTTATCTAGATTGATCACCTAGGTTTATTGATATCTTCCTAATTGCTAGGACTTGTGATTCCGGGTTCGGGTTGCATATCTAGTAGCAAGCACGATTGTTGCGTATAGGGGATCCGAGCGCTTTATCGTGAGAGAGAGTTAAATGCATGCTTATAGTAACGGGTTGTTTCTATTGCATGTATCTTGTTGAATCCTTGTTTGATTGCTATTGCTTTATTGAGTCTTGAAGATTTTCGGATTTGATTTGGTGATAAGTACTATTAGGGCTGGTAGAACTAATAGTTATCAATGATCGGGATAAGAACAACTATAGGAATATTAAGAACTTGAGATTGATGGAATTCCGTGATCGACCTTTCTATTGTTGTGTGGATCTTTGTTAAGTGTGGCGCTTTTTCCCTTATTATTCTCAACCGTTATTTGCGAACTTGTTTACTTGCTTTGTTTACTTTGGTTACGAAAAACACAAACAACCCCCCCCCCCCCCTAGTTTCTAGTTGGTGACGTGAATTACAAGAATAGATAACCTGACTCTCTGTGGGATCGACCCTGACTTGTTTGCTATACTCTTTAGTAGGTATTTTAGGATTTCTTTGATTAGGCATATGACTTTAGCCCTGTCAATTGCTAACACGTACGATCCTTCAACGTGTCAGCGCGAGAACGAAGAGGTGCTATAGTGCCAGAGATTTCCAAAGGAAATCCAAATGCCAAACGCAAGTAAGTCCAAGTATATCAAGAAATTAAGGTTTTGACAACAATCCAAACGCAACCTCAAGATAAGAGTATCAAGACGCATCCCAAAACAAAATGAGTTTAGCACATCAAAGTGTTGCTAACTTAGGGCAAAATCAAAAGAAACATCGGGATAATAAACTAGTTTAGAAAACAACATATTCACAACTGAAGTGATCAAAAACTAAAATAAGCCCCAACCTAGCATACATCAAGTCTCACCGTTCTCACGCATGCGGGGAAGGGGGGAGGTTTTCACCGATCCCCCTATATATATAATTTGGAGATTATCTCTTCTTCTTTTTTGTTGAAGGAGAGACGGTACTCTCCAATTTTCACTGAAATATAATTAAGTGATTACTGACGAGGGAGACTAGCTCCCTCAAATCATCCAAAAGCAAATTTAAAACAACATCATGAGGTTCCTCAAGGTAGAACTGGCCAAAATGGCCCGAATCAAAACCGGTCAAACACTTAACCGATCCGGAACTGCCAGTTCGTACAAATTTTCAGTTGATGTCAGGGTTAACATTCCTAAGATTGTTGTTTCAAGCATTTAACTTAAAAAACTAACCCTCTTTAACCCTAAAGCCCTTTAAACTCTATCCTTCAAAACCCTAAAAAACCCACATTGTAAAAATAGTGTAAAAAATAATTTCACAATCCGAACCATGGAATCAAACTGTGTCAAAATCGGCCCTGCGTGAAACTGACGATTCATGAACCAGGTACAACACTATCTCAAAGAGACTATCTCCTATATGTTTTTTTGGTCTTGTCGCATGATATGATCGGCCGGAGTCGCTTTACGTTCAAATAGGGGCACGGTTGGCCCACGAAGGAGTAGACATCTCCTAAGGTCAATGTCTCCATAGTCCATACACGCCTCCAACCAAATCAAACCTGAAACCTCTAAATAAAACGTTTAAAGGGGCCTATCGTCAAACCACTAAACCAACTAAGCGTTCATTATCTCTTATATGTTATATATTAAAGTATTTTTGTCCACTTCGTTAAGTGTGCAAACGCAAACATCGTACATACAAATTAATGAAGGACATTGGCTATTTCACGTCCTTTTAATATTTGACACATATATATAAAAAGGGAAGTGTTATGTGTGAAAGGGTGTTGGGTGAGAAATGCGAATAAAATATAATATAATTGTTATTTATTTTAGACAAAAACACATTTAAAAAAATAATAGGACGTACGCGCACTTGAGGTGATATGTGCACAAGTTTTGACTTGTGTGTAGGGGAGGACCTAGTTCCTAAGGTGAAATGTGCACAACTCCCATTGAAATTTTCAAAAAATATAATTAATATAATTTTTTTACTTTTTTTTCTTAATTTTTTTCAAAATTACTTATATATACTCAACTTTTTAAATAATAATCTTTTCATTAGGGATTTGTTATGTATAATCTTAAAAAATACAACTTTATCCAAAATTTGCACACAAGTACTTTAATAAAAAAAATTGCACTACATCCTCTATATCTATCCTTATTTGTGTTAGAATTTCCTAAATTTAGGGTTTATGGATTAAAAAATTTGAAATTATTTTTTTTTACAAATTTATTGAAATTATGTAAAAAAAAGTAGTAAATAATGATGAAACTTGTATAAATTGTGTAATTTTTAGATCAATTTTGAGCAAAATTACATTTGGGATTCGAATAAAGGGTTTGTTGTTTATATATGGAAACCCTAGATCTTGAAAACGCTCCCAAAGCCTACCCTCGCCACTGCCTCCAAACCCTTGACTTCCATGACGAAACTTCCAAATCTGATCCAATCTTGCCTTCACAAGCTTTTCTAAGCCGCTTTCCACCCAATTTCCCCCTTCCCGTCGTTTTTCTCCTTAGAAAAACCGAGAAATTTCACCCCCTTACCCACAAAATCAACACTGGCTTTCTTGGATGTGTGAGGTTCTTTCTTCAACCGGAGCTTCAACACCATAGCAAGCTCCCTTGCGCAAAGTATGGCCTTCTCTCGACAGGGTGATCCCATACAATATGGATCTGGAAAGTGGGATGGTGGATCTGGCAAAACGAAGATGACTGCGATTCCGTGAATCACTATGGAAGCATCTTGAATGCTCCGGCAACTTGGTGGTGGATCTCCGCTGCAGCAGCGTTGAGAAGATGACGGTCGGTTGCGAATGAGTTTAGGGGCCTCTCCTTCTCTGCTGCCTCTTTGGATGGATGCGCTTCTCTGGAAGCTTCTTAAGCTCTTAGGGCATGTTTAATGGGGGGCTTTTAGGTGGGGCTTTTAGGAGGATTTGAATGTATTTATTTGCTAAAAGCCCCATGGTATATTGGTGGCTTTTAGTGGGGGGCTTTTAGATAGGGCTTTTAGATAAGTTTTATGTACAATTATATCCTTGGTTTGGATTGAAATTAAGGGAAAAAACATACATTGATGAAAAATCAACAAAAGGGGATGCATACATTCAAGAAAACAAAACAACATGCGAAAATAACATGAACTAAACCAAATGACAATAGTAAACGACAAACATGACACGATAATTAAAAACAACACATAAACAACAAAACATTCAATTGTTGCCATAACGGTCCCAAATATCAATTGTCATTATCTATATCCTTTGTCATAATATCAATTGATATAATGTCATTTTTATAATCAATCCTACAATGACTCTCCCACCAAAGTTTAATTTAAGTAATTATTATAATTTAAATTATTCTAAATAATGATAATATGGTTTATTTGGACTAAATTATATAAAAAAGAATCAAAATTCATATATAAAATCTATAAAATTTCTTTATGATGTCATTTTTATATGAAGAAATTTAATTGATACTTATTTTATTTTAAACCACCAAAAGTAATAATAAAATAATTTATTTTCACTTAATGATATCCAAAATACATAAAAAAAAAATCTACCAAATATATCCAAAATGGATGTCTATAGATAGAGAAAAATATAACTAGAATTATGGTATTTTTTTATATTTTTTTAACTTGTATGTTTTTCACAAATTAAATTTTTAAAAACAAATACCGAACGGCCAGGAATTAATCCTGGCCGTCGGTAACATCGCCACGTGTCGCGCATCGAGCGCGCTCGCGCGCGCCAATCGCAGCGCGACACATGGCGTTGAATAAAAAAAATTGAGCCGCATTTGGTGACCTTCCTTAAACGACGTCGTTTTACTTGCGTTGGGCCAAAAAAAAATTAACCAGCCAAACGCACTCTTAGCTATACTCTAAAAGCCCCATCAGTCCGAGTCCCTTATTTCCCCCATATTAAGGGACTCTCCTAGGGGCTTTTAACCCCTCCTATATTATTTTAATCAAAACAATTTAAAAGCCCCCCATTAAACATGCCCTTAGTGGTGTCTTTCTTACCTTTATTTTCTTAAATCTTGCCTTGGAATCTCAGCTCTTAACTGAAATGTGTATAAATTGTTCTTGACTTTACTTGAAGCTGATCTTTTTCTTGATCTAGAACTTTCTTGGTTTTGTCTAGGGCTGATAAGTTGCTTGACCCTTTATAGTGCCACTGAAACTAGTAAAGATGACCTGAATTACTCTATGACTTTAAACCTTTTTATGTTTAAAATTCTATGGCTTTACTTCTAATTCGTTTAGGGGTGTTCAAACGTTCTAGACCGGAGCGGACCGTTATTTATGAAATACCCCAGAGGTTATAAAAATGGCAAAAGGGTAAATAAAATTTTTTGGATCTCTTAAAATCAGATTTGGGGAAGAAAAATCAGAAAAAGGGGGAAGTGGATCTGGAAATGGGCAAATTAAAGGGAATAAAACCCTTGTCTTCGACCACTGTGGATAGCAGTTGAGCAAATTCGTGTTCCTCCATTCTCCCTTCCGTACTCAGCCATTTCTTCTCGTCGGTGGGCTCGAACCAGCAGTGGCCACATCTCCCCTGTACGAGCCGTGACCTGCTGCAGAGAGGACCGTTGCTGCGTGTTGTTGCTGGGTGTTGCTGCTGCTGTCCGGGAGCTGCTGCGACCTTGTTGCTGCTGTTGGTGGATTGAATTTTTGCCGGCGAACGAGGAGCTCAACCCCGTCGACGAGCCACTGGTGCGAGACCGTGAACCAGCTGCAGGAGCCAGACCGTGAGCCACTGAACAAGGCCACGAGCTGCTACTGTTGCCGCGTGTTGCTGCTGATGTTGTCGTGCTGCTGCTGTGCATCCTTGCCGCCTGCTGCTGCTGCTATTTTTCGGCGACGTGAAGCCCGATCCCGGCGACGCAGGCGAGCCACCGACGAGGTAATTGTTGGGGTTTCTTCGATCTGATTTTTGGGGTTGAATTGGTTGGTAATCGTTGTTAATTTGGGCAGATTTGGTTGCTTGGATTGAATTAGGTTTTGGGCAAATTTGATTTGATTTCAGGGAGTTTGGGTTAATTTTGGTGTGGTTGCTGAGATTAATTAAGGTATAATTAGAGTTTGGAAATTGGGGGTTTGTTGAATTGGAAATTTGAAGGTATGATTTAGGGTTTGAATTGGGGGTTTATTAGTTGTGGATTTGTATGAGTAATTAATGCCAGGGATTTGCTCGGATTGATTTCGCAGGTTCATTCGAGTGGTTTGGACACCTCTGGGGTCGTTGCGGTTCGACTTGAGGCAAGAGGATCCTTGCCTAACTTATATATTTTTATAATTGATTTATGCTTAGCTTATGTCATAATTAAATTATGGTTGCTTGAGCTATTTTAAATTGGTTAGAATTGACTATAATTGCTTGGTTGTGATGTGTGATAATATGTGTTGGTGTGTGATAATGTGTTGATATGTGGTGAAATGTGTTGAAGTGTGATGAGGTGTGTTAAGGTGTGATTATGTGTTTGTGATTGTTGTTGATAGTGTCTGTTGACACGTGGGTGTGTTGGCTTGAGTGTGAGTGTCTGTTGACACGTGCATGTGTATTGGATTGTGTGTGTGTGTGTGTGTGGGTGTGGTGGATCGTATGTGTGTGTTGGATTGAATGTGTGAGTGTGTGTGTTGGATTGTGTGTGTATGTGAATATGTGTTAACCTTTGCCGTATGTGATATTTGATTGATTGTCGTATATGATTTTATTTGATTGGTATCGGTGTGGTGGTGGAATGTTGTTCGATGGTGAAATTCCTTATATGTGAGGGCCTCGGTGGGTATGAACCCCCGAAGGTCGAAGGGTCAGGTGATGATAGTCTCACCAAACCGCGTAGGGTGCACGCCTACGTCGTTAAGGGCCAAGGGTTGGATGGTGAAAGTCCCATCCGGAAAGTGTGTGGATTGTCTCACCCGGTGATGTGGTGGTGTAGACGGAGGTATTGTGGATTGTCTCACCCGGTGATGTGGTGGTGGAGACGGAGGTTGGATTGGAGGTGTTGGTGGTTGTGTGTGTTGGTTATGTATTGAATGTTGGTTGTGTACTTGATTAAGTGGTTGTGTTGGTAATTTGGTTGTATGTTTGATAATTGGTTTATGTTGGACGTTGATTGTTATTAGTTGTGGTTGTGGGTCATTGTTGGCCATTGGTTGTGGTGGTGAATTTACGTGTGTTATAGTTGTTGATTGTAACTGGTCAAGGTTGTGAATTTATGTTGGTATGGTTATTGTTGGTAGTTGATGGATTATGAATGTTGGTTGTGTTGTTTGAGTGTATAGATTGGTTTCCATCTTCAGGGTGTGGGCCAATACGAGTTGAGTTTGAAGGTATGAGTTGCAGTCGTGGTTGACGAACCGGCGGCACCAGAAGGGTGGCTGGCCTGGACCGTTATTTAGGTTATGATTGTGTTATGTGATAATTATCTCGTTGATGTTTATGTGTTTGTGGATGTGCAGGTTAATTGAATTTGTTGTGTTAGTACAGTAGTGAGTTCTGTATTATCGGTTAGCTTTGGTTGTAAGTCAGTAGTAAGATATGTGTATGTGCATAGAGTTGTTGTTTGAGGTATTAGTATTGGAGAGGAAGTTGGATTGGATCTTTCTATTCGTTTATGCTTGAGTACTGATGAGTTTGAGGTTGGATTGAAAGAGGTTAATATCGTGCAGAATTGGATAAGAATGGATAATTGATCGGTTATGTGATAGCGTGTTATGTTTGTGTTTTGACGTGTGGTTGGATAGTTGGTTTAAGGTGTGATTGTGTATTATTGATGGTTATATGTGATTGTTGTTGAGTGTCGGTGTGGTAGTTGGTTTGTTTGATTGAGTATGGGTCTGGTGTTTGGATTATCGTTGATTGGGTTAGAATGGATTATGTTGGAGTTATGTTGGAGTTATTTGCGTTGAGAGTTGAGTACTCTCTTGGTTGTTTTGGCTGGATTTTGTGACGTTATATATATCTTATATGATTGTATGTTGTTTGAACTGTTTTGGTTTGGCTAGTCTTGCCATAGTCTTTCACGAGACTGACCAACTGCGGTTTACGTGCCGTGGTTGGCTGGGGTATCGGGTCCCTCAGCCAATCAGGCTTTTCAGGTTTAGCGCCAGCAAGGAGGATTCTGATCATCGTCGGTTTTGGAGTCGAAGGCTACTCTTTTGGTTTTTGGACTTTGACTTGGTTGTATGTGTCGTTTTGGTTTTGGACCATGAAGTGGTCGAACTTGTTGTTTTGGTTTTTGATTTCTGGTTGTTGGTCCTTGGGTTGTAAAGTGTTGTATTTTCTGTATGTTAGGTTTGATTGTGGTTTCAAACTCTGGACAGGTTTTCCGCTGTGCTGCTTTTGATATATATTATATATATGGGTTATGTTTCGCAAATTTTTTTTTTACCCGCCTTATAATCCTTCCGGATTATGGCACTGTAGCACCACTGGCCCGGGGGTGTTACAATTTACAATATGGTTCGGACCGGTGGACCGCAACACTTGGACCGTGGACCAGACCGGACCGGACCGATACGGTCTGGTCCCGGACCATAATGAACCGTTTTTATTGTTCCTAATGATTTTTATAAAACAAATTAACATAAAAATGGTCATATAATGATTCATTTACGGTCCAAATCTAGACCGGACCGTAATTGAACCGTAAAAATGAATGTACTTATGGTTAAATGAGATATATTTATAATAAGAAAAGCATATTACGGTCCATTATTGTCCGGGTCGTAAATTTACGGTCATGGACCGGACCGTAACCCGTAAACCATTAAAATCTTAGACCGGACCGTAACATACACGGTTTAGGACCGGACCGTAATTTCCGGTCCGATCCGGGTTTATAGTCCAGTCCAAAAATGCACACCCCTAAATTCGTTGTGGCTTTGGCTCAGTTTCTTTTTTACATTTATTGACATGGTGATAAAGCTACTGACCACTTTATCATTATTCATCTCAAATTGACCACTTTTTTGAAAATGAATCTTGTTGTTTATTGTGCCTTACTCTGTCAAAACTCTTATGGGAGACTAACCATGGTGGAGGGACCTTTGTACGTTTATACTAAGTGTAAAGAGAATCTTTTACACCTTCCACATGGACCAATCAGTAAAAAGGAAGAGATTTAATTTGTATTAACTGTTCCCAAGACCAAAAGCAAAATATTGAATTTACTTTTTTATTTCTATTTTCTTTTTTTATTTTTGTCTCTTTCCTCCCCATCTTCCTCACATATGATTTTTTTTCCCACAACCCATGTCCGACCTTCCCCTGTTTCCCCAAATCCCATATGGGCAAGACTCCAATCAATAAAATCTCCTTCTAGCAAACTCATCAATAAAGTCAGAATCCAAGGTGGCTTAAATGAAGTTGGAGGCGAGGAAGAGGCTAAAAGTCGTCAACTCCGGCGAAGGACTACAGACTACTAGATACTTCGGATCTGGGTGAAGGCTGCTGAATCGAACCATTGAGGAAGCCGATGGGTCGACTGTGACGGCGAAAGGTGGATCTTGGCCAAGCCGCCATAGAAGAAGACAGATATGGTGCATCGAATAAAACCGCAATGAACGCAAGACCGGCGAGGGGTGGGAGAGAGAGCGGCGAGGGGTGAGGGCGTGAGACCGGCGAGGGGTGGGAGAGCAAGAGCGGCGAGAGGTGGCCGGTGATAGGTGGGAGGGCGGTGACAGATGGCCGGCGAGAGGTGGCCGGTGACAGGTGGGTGGGGGGGTGAGAGGTGAGGGGCAGAGGAAGATTTGGGTTTGGGTGAGAGATGAGGGGCAGAGGAAGATTTGGGTTTGGGTGGGTGGGTGGGTGGGTGAGAGGTGAGGGGCAGGGTAAAATTAGGGTTTGGGCGAAACTAATTTGGGTTTCAATTTCAAATTTCAAAATTTTGTTCAATTTTGAAATTTGGGTCAAATTTTATTTGGAATCTTGCACAATTTTAACCATAATCTTTTACTTTTAACACAATTATATCTTCTTTAGTTTCCTATTGGTCAATTTTAAAAGGTGTAAAAGATTTCATTCTACACCTAGTGTAAATGAGTTCTTGTCCATGGTGGAGATTATCTACTTTGAACCCGGATCTAATTCTGACTCTCTTAATGCGAACCTTAACAACTACTTTATGTACAATCCCCATACGAACCCTATTATAGATTCTCCTATCTCTGTGTGTTACCAGATTAGCAATTACTAATCATCTTGCTCATCTTGACTTTGCTTATCATCATCTGACTGTTTCCATGTATTTTGGTGATCATTTAAATTTCACTACAAACATGATAGGCTTTCACCTGTTTCCTTGTAAGATATGGCTTCTGTTTGGTGACCACCTTATCCCTGACATCTGCTATTATCCTTACCAACAATTGAGTAGAACCTTATTCTTAATCCTGATGATAAGTAAACCTTCTAATCACCATCAATGGTTTGGGGTGTCTATGTACTGCATCTTTCCCATGAAATGTTACCAACATCATCTCTACAGGCCTGTTGGTGAGTCCAACTTACAGTTGCATCATTCTAAGGCTACTCTAATCATCAAACTGGACAATTTGTTATCCTTTATTATTATTACTAATCTCCTTAATCCGAAAATGGTTCAGGGAATATATGATGTTTGAATCAAGCTATTCACATTGTTGGAGCATGCTACATCCAACTGACTCCAAGAGAACACCACTTATAGGAAAAAAATCAGCAATGGAACCCTTGTGTACTGAACAAATTCACCTGGTGTAATGTACTTCTAATACATTTACTCGAAAGAACAATCTGGTATTTGGCCAACTATGAACAAATGCTTGACACCAAAAATACTACTAACTTTATACATGATCTTGGAAACTTATGTATGTTTGACACATGAAGTACTTTTATTTCCTCATACCTTCATACTCTAGCAGGAAAATATAACACTAAACTAAAAATAGGTACCTACAATACCAAACCAGAAATGGACCATAACTGGTTGGTGTATA
Source organism: Rheum nobile (assembly GCA_027886185.1). Taxonomy (NCBI): domain Eukaryota; kingdom Viridiplantae; phylum Streptophyta; class Magnoliopsida; order Caryophyllales; family Polygonaceae; genus Rheum; species Rheum nobile. The sequence goes on from WOAB01000546.1 coordinate 292,255, forward strand.
TGTATGAAACACTTATTTTTCTGAAAAGTTATTATGAAACCAATTTATTCCCGGAGTGCTTCTGTATAACTATATGTATTGATGACAACTATCTGCCCTATCTTACAAAATACTACACAAAATAGGAACTTTATTGCACAATAGTGTCTATCTGTCAAGATTTTTGCTCTTTTGACAAGCTTGACTTGTACCAAACTTAAGAGGATAAATCATATGTTTCTTCTTCTATGGACTCATGTACTCTAAATGTTGACAATTATATCATAAAACCAAAACAAGCACTAAGCCAATCACAAAGCATCCTACAGAAACGTAGGTCCTAAATTTACTCATTTCAAAGGAGTTCAAAAAATGTAATTGGCCTCGGTCTAAAGACTAAGCTAGCTTCTCACACAAGATTAATGCGTACAACGAAAAAGGTTTACTTAACCTTCATAAACGGTGATGATAACATAAGAGCAAAACAGAGAAAACATACCCAGCAAACTAAACCACTTAACTTACTGAAACTATGACATAGGCAACAAATTTATTATTCATTGAACATGAACCAAACCCCTATAATTACAATTGGTTACAAAATTAGTGATTTTTATGAAGATTACAACCTAGATTTATAGAGGGATTGGGAAAAAAAATTTGGATGGACATTGAGTCCTTTTGCAAGATAGAAGGAATCCAACTGCTATCTCTCTTTGAAACTAGAACAGACAAAGAACCAAATGAAAGAACTTGGAAGAATGTAGGATTTGATCAATTACATTTCATACCAGCAACAAAATTCTCTAGAGGAATCTGTGTAATGTGGAAAACATATCAACTTACAAATGAACTTTTAGAAATAGATACAATTCATTTGAGATTCATTAGCCTCAAATATACAAATCTTTGTACATACATTTAAATCATGTTATTCTAACATATGCCCCTCCATACGAATCCAGAAGAAAAAAATGAATTATGGGATTGCATTATTTCTTATGTAAAAAATAGCTCTTTTCCATGTATTGTCATGGGAGATCTCAATGATATACAAGATCAAAGTGAAAAAAGGGATAGCTTGATACCTCACATTAGTAAATTTGAAAGATTAAGGCACTTTAAAAATGAATGTGAATTATTGGATATTCCATTTCAAGGGAATACATTCACTTGGCGAAAAAAAAAACAGAAATTGATAATATCTATGAAAAATTAGACATGGTACTTGTACAACACCAAATTTTGCAATGGTATCCTGATATATGTACCAAAAAATATGCTCTTACGAGTTCAGATCACTATCCTATTTCTAATTTTCTATTGACCTTTCTTCCTTTACACCTATAAAAAATCAACCCTTCAAGTTTGATAATTTTTGGATGGCCAGAAAAGATTTTAGAAATGTAGTTAAACAAGTTTGGAGAACATATTATCATAGATCAAGAATGTATGATCTTGTATCCAAAACAAAACTGAGTAAAAAACAAGCAAAAATATGGAATAGGAGTACATTTGGAAATTTATTCACCCAATTACAAAATATAGAACAACAACTGTTGGATATTCAAAAAAATATTTGCATCTCCCCAGATAGTAATCTAATTCAAAAACAATATCGACTTATTGAAAAGAAAGAACATTTGTTGAATTTCCAAAGATTTTCTGGAATGAACGAGCAAAAACAAAACATATTAAACTAAATGATTAGAACACTAGTTACTTCCAAAAATAGCAAGCAGAAAAAGGAATAGAAAAATTATAAAGGAGATAAAAACACAAGAAGTTACCAATGTAATTGGGGAAGAAAATATAAGAAACGAAATCAGAAATTATTTTTTCAAAAGATTCAAGAGTGAAGGAACACATGAAAACCTACTAACGGAAACCTTGAATTTATCCAAACAAAAATTTCAAGGGAAGACAACGTAGAACTGACAAAAAATGTTTCTAATGAAGGGATTAAAAAAGTTGTTTGTGATATTGGCTCTGACAAATCTCCTTGACCGGATGAAATGACAGCAGAATTCTACCAAAAATATTGGGATATTGTGGGAACATATGTAATACAAGCAGTGAAAAGTTTCTTTTTGTCAAGCAAAATACTAAAACAAATCAACCACACATTTATATCCTTAATCCTGAAATGTGAAAACCCAAACTCGACAAACCATTACAGACCAATTAGCCTTTGTTCAACAATATATAAAATCATATCAAAAATACTAACAACAAGATTAAGAAAGAACAATGGAAATTATAATTCACCCTTTACATGGGGGCTTTGTCGCTAATCGAACAATCATGGACAATATTTTAATCGCCCAACGAAATATTCCACTCATTCAAATCACGCAAGGCTTTATTGCTCTAAAACTATACATGAAAAAAGCATATGGTCGGATCGAATGGAACTTTATTATTAAAGTTCTTAGTAAGTTCGGTTTTAACATACTTTCATCCATTGGATTAAGGAATGTATTACAACATTTTTTTTCTGTACTGGTGAACAATGGACCAACATAAATCTTTAAACCAAGTAGAGGTATTCGATAGGGTGACCCACTTTCACCCTTCTTATTCATACTAGGCTCTGAAATCCTTGCAAGGAAATTACAAAGAGCAGTTGATATGACTCGCAACCCTATTGGCTTCCAAATCACTAAAAATGGGACCAGAATTCCTTTCTTAGCTTTCGCTGACGACATTATGATCTTTTCCAAAGCAAAACAAGAAAACTGTAAAGAGATAAAAGACATAGTAGATGAATACTATAAAATATTTGGACAAAAGGTTAATTTCCATAAATCATCCTTCCAAGTAACGAAAAAAGTACCAAACAGCAAAAAAATTGATTATCCAAGGTATTTCTACTATTACAAATATTACTTCGCTCGAAAAATACTTAGGCTACCAATCATTAATGGGAGAGTCAATATGAATACCTTTGCATATCTAATAGTAAATTCACAACAACAATTGACCAAATGGAAAGCGAACTCCTTATTACAAGCTGGCAAAACACCACTAATTAATACAAATCTCGCATTAAGACCAAATTTCATTATGCAAAGTTTTATGCTACCAACAGAAACTCATAATGAACTTGACAGAATTAACATATCTTTCTTTCGGAATAAAGAACCATCCTTTAAACCACTTATTGGTTGGGACAAAATATGTAAACCGACAAAACAAGGAGGACTTGGTCTGAGGAAGGCAAAGGATATGAACCAGGCACTACAATTTAAACTTATTTGGAAAATAATGGTTGAACCAGATAATTACATGGTTAAAATAATAACAGAAAGATATCTAAAAACACAACATATACTTCAGTAAAAGAAAAAGGGTGATTATTTGCGGCAATGGTCTAAATGCTTAAAATTATGGATGAATTCAAGAAAGGACTTGTTTGGCAAGTCGGAAACGGAAGAACGATTAAATTATGGACAGATAAATGGGTATCACAAAAACTATTGTGCGAACTTGTTAATTTGCAAGCAAACACAATTAAAAATGTAATATTAGCTGAATTTATTGATAACAATAAAAAAATGGAAAGAAGATTTGATACAACAAACATTACCACCAAATTTGTCACACCAAATTATCTCGACACCAATTCCTCTAAATAACATACATGACAGAATGTTTTGGGAACCAAACAAGAATGGTTGGTTTTCTACACATTCTGCAGCGAACATGATTATTGCAAATAAAAGATACATAGCATATGATTCTTCTTGGATTTGAAAACCGGATACATACCCAAAATTCAAAATTTTCCTTTGGAAAATAATAAAAAATGGTTTGTCAACTAAAACAAGATTAAGTGAAAAAGGAATTGTAATCCCACAAGGTTGTGTGTTCTGCAACGCACATACCAAAGACATTCATCATCTATTCCTCTAGTGCAATCACACTCTGAAAACACTGGAAAAGGTAAATGGGTTTACAACTAGAATTGTGAGAACTTTAAATATTGGAAATAAAAAAAATGAAGAAAGTCTGGATGAAATTCGGAATAAAACAAATAACGTACAATTTACGGAACTAGCGACCTCTTGGTGGGAAATCTGGTTTCTTAGAAACCATAAGAGCTTTCAACATCGAATACCAATAACAATGCTATCAAGGACTTACCAATTTATATCAATAATCATATCAAAAATTGGAATAGAACGAAAAATTGGAATCCGGGTTGCCTCGCAAATTCCAAACAAGGCATTAAACATAATTCATGACCTAATATGAGAAACAAGCAAAGATTAAATGGAAAAAAACCACCAGACAGAGCGATAAAAATAAATATTGATGGATCAACTAAAAATAATGACGAATCAAGTTACGGTTTCATATTTAGAAATGAGAAAGGTGAACCAAACTTATTTAGAGAGAAAAAAATGGTATCTCAATTGCCCTGAAAACAGAAACATTAGCACTCAGAAATGCACTAAAAATGGCACGTGAAAAGAGGTTCGATAACATTGAAATAGAATGTGACAACCTCGTGATTGTCAATGTTATTAACAAAATCCGGCACTGTCCATGGGATATTGAAATCTTAATCTCTAACATCTTATGTTTATTACAACTTTTTAGATGGATGAATGTTGATAGCATTATGAGCATATGCCTTTGAGTTGTTTGGATTCAAAATGTGCATGTAATGTAGCAAGTAAATTTAGCTCGGAGCTATTAATTGGCAAGTGAAGCAGAGTTCAAGATAGGTATGACATGTAAAATACCTCACTACTTAATGACAAACCCGTTTATGATGTTTAATTTCAGAAAGCAACCTATAGAAACAATTATAGTCAATGCCCCACTACTTACCCAAGATGATCCGAATCTTTCACTATTCACAGCCTTGGATATTTGTTGTTTAGCTTGACTTGCTGCACCAGCAGAAGCCTCAATGTCTGAAGATATGTCATATGTCATTAACGTAAGACGAGTTAAACGAGATACACCAACAGATAACATGAAGCACATGACAAAATGAAGAGTCTCGTTTTTCGATATCGACGTAAGGTGAGTTAAACAGGATAATGAAGAGTCTCTTCATTTTGCCACGTGCTTCATGTTATTTGTTGGTGTATCCAGTTTAACTCATCTTACATCAATGTTTATTTATAGTTGCACAAATCAGGAATAAGAGGAGTTTCCTACTCAAGAGAATATATGCTTATAATATGAAAAGTAAAGGAGTTTTGTCATATGAAGGCTATGTTTTTATGTATGGAATGAAACATGAAATATAAGATCTAGTCTATTGAATGTGTTATTTGATTGCATCGAGCTAGCTGCAAGAGCTTAGTAGCCAATAGTACACACATAGGTGAATTTTAAGTTTTAACCAAGTTATATTTGCGTAATAATACTGCTAATATACGTTGTAGCATTGATTAGTTAGTAGTTTAGGTATTGTCAGTTATTTAGGGGAATTACGATTACATTTGATCTTGTGCTTTTTATGTTAATTAGCTAATTACATGTGCATTTTAATTAACAGGAACCTACTAAGAGAGGATTGTGTTTATAGGCGTGGTTGTCATAAAAAGTTAGATCCTCTTCGTGGTCCGGACTGTGTGTCGGATCCCCCCGTATTGATCGCACCTCATGTACATGACTATGATCGTGTTGCAGACTAGTATGTTGCAAGAGCATAGGATGGTCAGTCGATGCATGATCAACATATTCAGGGGGATGTAGGAGAAGGGACATCTGAGATTATCCCCGCTCCAGTTGAGATTGAGGATCATGGTACAGATGGGGATGAGGATGATGATGCAGCTGAGAAAAACATTGCACCTACAGCGCGAGGGTCCGGACGTGGTAAGAAGAAAGCGGGACTCTTTACACCTCACTTGAAAGAAGTTGTTGATGGTGGACCAGAGAATCCTGAACTTCTTATCAGCTTTGAAGGACATGTTGCAGATGATATACATATCAATAAGTTGAGTAAGCAAGAACTCGTTTGTATTTATTTATGTATGTTTATGATTTGTATTATGTATTTATATAACTTAAATTTTGTAGGAGCAAGATCCATTGATGCCCCAATAAAGATGTAACACCCCCAAATATTCTCTTGGAAAGGCATTACCGCCAGTGACCTTAGACGTTCTGTCTGATGTCACCCAAGGCTTTACCAGTTGATATAAATCATCAAACAACAATTATGATACAAAATATCATAACTTTCATTTAAACCATAGTCGCGGAATTACAACACAATTCCAAGTACGACAAAATACATCAGAAATACAGCGGAAGTCTTTACACAAAACATTTTCTTAACACAGCGGAAGTCTTTTAAATAACCATCAAAGGGTCTTGATCGCAATGATCACCCGCCAAGGATCTTAACCTGGATCACTTGTCAAAAACAATGTTTGTCTTCATAGTCGTTCTAGCCTTTACGGAACTGCAACCTATCTGATGTGCCGAATCGAACGGATGACACCAGCCAACCATGCAGAGAACAATTACGGTTGGTTAGTCTTACTGAAAGACTATGCAAGGGTACAAAGCAGAGTGGTCCGAAGTAGTCGTATTAGGTTAGACTCATCGCTTCTCGAATTAAAACCGATGACGATAGTCAACCACCATACTTCTACTGGAATACATAAAAAGACATGATCAAGAGAAGATTCTGGAGACCGAGTCTCACAGCAATCAATCCCAAAAGAAGACTCCAACGAGTTGAGTCTTATCGGAAACATGACAAATGTTGGGGAACATAAATAATAATCATACAAGCGTTCAAAAACGACTTGATGTTTCGGCTCACGACCAACCTCACCGCTCAAAGCGAATCCAGATTGAAAAGAGAACGTTACTCTGATCAAAGTCAAGACGAGATTTTCTAGCTGCACTATTGCCTAGCTGCACTACTCGCCCAAGGGTATATTAATTATGTGCGACAACGGCACTTATCTCATTTAATTCCAAAACGATCATCACGTTATAAGCTTTTAAATCTCCTCACAAGAGATATCGGATCTCCTCACAAGAGATATCAGATCTCCTCACAAGAGATATCAGAGGGAATAAATCCCGAAAGATTTGGCACTAGCGAAGTGCACCAACCCTGAGTAAGGGCATGGTCATGACCAGAGAGAGTACTGGGGAAAGATCCACCAAGTACTAGTTATAAAGAAACAGCTAAACCCCCACAAGGTACATAGCGTTCCTACGAATACTCGTTCTAACTAAACAGTTACGAACGCAGTAATAATCCACATTAGTGCCATCGCGGCCAATAACAGATATAATAGTGTTGTTCTAACAGATATACAACCTATTATAATATCTGTATTTAATCACATATATATATAATAGCATTGTTCTAGCAGATATACAACCTATGAGTGCGGTTCCGGTGCGGAGCACTCTTCCCGTGCGGACGTGCGGACATGCACTATAGGGCCTTATTTGTGCACTTTTGGGCCTTATTTGTGCACTTTTGCAAAAATTTTGAAAAATGTTTGAAAAAAAATTTGAAAAAGAAAAAAAAAATTTGAAAAAGTGCACAAATAAGACGTTAAAGTGCACAAATAAGACCCAAAAGTGCATGCTCCGCACGTCCGCACGGGAAGAGTGCTCCGCATATGATCCAAACTCTACAACCTATTATAATATTTCCTTTTAAAATCACATACTGTTATCAAAACTGTTCCCAACACAAACTGTAAATCATCCCAAATTAATTAACAACTAAACAATTGATAATTAATTGAAATATGGAATGATGAGCAAGAGCGAACCGCCACTTGCCTTAGATTAGTTGAGCTTGAACAAAGTTTAGAAACGTCGGGTTCCTGGATCTGAAACTGGGGCAGATCTTGGATAATAAATCCCTAAGAAACGACCCATAACGAGACCCTAAGTTAGATTCAATATCCTCATATATGAATCTAAAAGAATACAAAAGGAATCAAAGGAACCAAGCCTCGCTCAAGACCACACACCCACGAGCCACAACACGAACCCAACTCACTGCGGGTGCGGTGGGGTCCTTGCCGCGGGTGCGGCGAGCTAACAGAGGCAGAGGGGCTTCAGCGAAAATTCAGAAAACTCACCCAAATCGAGTTGTTTGCTTTTGATTCGATTATGGTTCACTCTCCAAACACCTTAAACCTTCCAACACCACTTGGGAGTACTTTCTCCACTCAAGGGAAACTCCGGCAAAGCTCCGGCGAAAGCTTGGAAGCTCAGGCGGCAATGGAGAAATCAGAGGAGGAAGAAGACAGATGAGGAGGAAGAAGACGTTTAGCAGGGCGAATCTTCCTCTCCAGCTCCTCCCTTTTATATCCCCAACCCACCTCCACTTGCAAGGGAACAGATGGGACGGCTAGGGGCGAATTCAGGCGGCCTAGGCCTGACAACCGGCGCCACTTGTAGGGGAAGACGATAACGCTGCAGAAGAAAATATCCCACCGCGGGGTGCGGCAGGGTGCGGTGGCCTCCCTTGACCGCTTCACCTGTTTGGCCTTCGCCGCGGGTGCGGCCACTTGACCGCGGGGTGCGGTCAAGGCCATTTTTTCACCATTTTGTCTGTTTTAAACTTGGGTTAATTATATTTAACCCCGGGTTAAATATATTCGTACACAAACGACTATTTAACCTTGAACACATGTCAACTGTATTTTATATTACTCGGAAAAATATTACAAAGATCAAACATGATACAGAATGTCCGAACTTCTCTGAATTTAATCCGACTTGTAATACGGGAGTTGGAAAAATTCCAAATTATCCTTATAAAATGAGGGATATTACAAAAGAACTGGGCAACTATAAGCTTGGACTCTTAGTGATCATGATCTGTTATGGGGCACACTAATTGATTGTGAGGTTCCTTGTCAATTCATACTATGCCTTCGTCAATTGCCAGCAAATACATGACCATGTAAACTTTTTCCAATCTTATGGTTGTGGTTGCCACATATAACTTCAAGTTTCCATGAATCTTGTACATGCTTGTAACACTTCAAAGTGAAAGGACACTCACATTTCTTGGTCTTGGTAATTTTTTCCTTGCTCTTCACGAGAGTGTATATATTGTCCATATCTTTCACACGTCAACCATGTCCTTCCAAGCTCTAAAAATTACACGATGTATCTTTATGCACATACAATTCTTCTATCCGACAACTCTCACCAAAATAATTGCTTCATCTCGACTATAGAATGTTTGATCCGTTGCAAATAATTCGAAATAATCAATATAAACTCCTTCTTGACTTTTAATCGGATAATTTCTATCTCAATCAAAACCTGATGAAGATGGCAATACCTCTTTAGGTTGATTCTAGATAGAGTCATTGTTGTTCCACTGAAAATGATATGTGGGAACCAAATGTGGATTAACATCATCACCCCAATAGTAGTCATACGCTTGTGACATATGTGTTATAGGTCGTTGATACTGCATATTATCATCAATCCCAATATACACTTCATGTTCAACCTGATTCAAACAAAATAGAAGTTAATCAAATAAGTTTGAAATCGAGGAAAAAAACACAGTTTGCCCAAAACAAATAGACAGTACTAACGTGTCCGTCCAAAGTTTGTGGAGTATCTGAATACGTCCACACACAATGTGTGGACAAAATCATTTTTTGCGTGTAAAACTAGTAGACATTTTGCTAAGTATCCATTAAACTTATATGGACAACAAAAATACTATGACAAAACCCTAAAGCCTAAACTTAGAAAATAAAAAAAAACATACAATTTATAACTTGAGGACCCTAGCTACACCTCTTCATACTCCTTAAATGCTTAATCCTAAAGCATGTTGTATTTCAAAAACCTTGGCCCTAATAGTTTGTAACATCAATAATCTATAAAAATAAACCTTTATCCTTATATTTGTATGTAAATCTCCAAATATTCAAACCTAGAACATGAACTTTAAATGAAAAAGAAACAAAACGTTCACCCTAAACCCTAAATAAGACATAACATGAAGTATATATACAAAATAATTTATAAAACTTTTAACAACAAAAACAAGAACATACGTCATTTTGGGAATAGTTCAATGAGATATATTCGATCTAAACTCTTGTTTAACTCTTCTTCATATGACATAGTTCAATGAGTTTGAGAGAAGTGGAAGAAGTTTTGTTGTTTTCATGAACAAGAATATAGAAGAGTTGTTGAAGAGTAATGGAAGAATTATGGAAGAATTACAATTGATATGGTCAATAACCGATCATATTAATGGGGTAGATGTTGGTAAGTAAAAGTAATAAATGTTTGTTTTTACTTTTAACAACTGAATTTATCCGTCCAAAATGAACGGACGAATGATACATGTCCGTCAGAATGTATGGACACTTTCAATTTCTCCATTGTTTTTTAGAATGACAATGACGGACGTTTTGTAATTGTCCATTTATTTTTGATGGATAAAATTATTTACCATAAAATCTATATTATTTGTCCATCTGATCATCTATATTGGACGAACCAAACGAATTTATCCATCCAAAATAAATGGACGAAACAAATTTATCTGTTTAAAATGGACGGACGAATGTCATGCATGTGCTATAAAAAGAATCTCATAGGCTAAAAAAGTAGCGAAATTATATTGTACATTCGGCGTCCAAAGCATATAGCTTTACCTTGTATATGTTTTATATTCAAGCTACCAATAAATCCACCCCTTGAGTGTCAAAGACGTTCTCTACTACCAATATATGTTTCTTGCAAGTAAACGCTCATGCTCAAAATATGTGGTTACATCTGAGGCGGATTACCATTCATATATGGTATAATCAAACATGGTTTAGTGATACCAAATATATACTACATTATCTAATCCAATTAGGTCCAAATAGGAAGGAGTCAAGATATGAAGTCATGGACGATGCAATATAAGTAACAACCGCCCTTTACTTTAAATGTCACCGAATCATTCGTACCGTATCCTGTCTTTCGTAGCTTCAAATTCCTAACTCTACAAAAGATTGGAAAAATTCCCATCACTTAGGCTCCGTTCGGCAAAGCGTTTTTGAGATTAACGAAGCTTGATTTTTTTTTAATCTAGTTAATGAGTGTTCGGTAAAAAAATGACAATCTAGCTTATGAAACTTATAGTAGATTAATGTAGCTGAAATGGAAGCTGGAGCTGAATGAGTAGCTAAAGCTGAAGCTGTAACTGAGTTTATTAGCTTAATTATTTAAAAAATATAGTTGGTGTTCGGTATTACAAGCTGAAATGAGATAAATGTAAATTCTGACTTGTTAATCTTCAATAATCTAGGGGGGTCACATTAAAAAAAATGGAAAAATTAAGCTACATTAATCTACTATAAGCTTCCTAAGCTAGATTGATATTTTTTACCGAACACTCATTAACTAGATTAAAAAGAAAATCAAGCTCCGTTAATCTCAAAAAAGCTTTGCCGAATGGAGTCGTAACCCCCTCAAAATTGTTGAAGATTAACAAGCTGAAATTTACATTTATCTCATTTCAGCTTGTAATACCGAACACCAACTATATTTTTTAAATAATTAAGCTAATAAACTCAATTCCAGCTCCAGCTCCAGCTACTCATTCAGCTTCAGCTACTATTCAATTTCAACTTCCATTTCAACTAGATTTACCGAACAGAACAGTTTGGCCTCTTTTTCCACATTGGAATATAAGCTCTGCACAGCTCAAACCTAACCAATCTAGCAGGGCAAGTATTAAATGCAATATATATTATGTGAAGTGAACCCAAAAAATAAAAAATAAAAACAGAAAAGTTAAAGAAAGAAATTACTTTGCAAATAGCCCAAATACTACAAAATCTTGTCACGAGCTACAAAAGGACAAATCCAGCTCTGCTCTTACTTTCTCCTCCAATATTCAGCTATTAATAGTCTCAAAAGAGAAACCCATTTGCCACTTTCATTTCATTATTATCCCTTTGATTTCAGAACCCTTGAAAGTAAAAAAAAAAAAAAAAAAAAAAACAAGGTTCTTTAGTTGGTTTGAATTTCAACAGCCAGCCACCAATGGCTTCTTCTGAGGCATTCAAGCTGATTCTGCTGATTTATTCCCTAATTGCCCTCAACATCCCTGCTAATTCCCTTAACATTGGGATTCAGTCCACTGATACTGGACTCCAAGTGGTAAGCAAGCTTATTATCTCTGATTCACCAATTCCCATGGGGCTGAAAACCCTAGATTACCCTCTCTCTTTTTGTTACTCTTTTCAGCTGTCTGAATTGCTTGTGTTTCTCCTCATTTTTTACATGTGCAGAGCAAAGAATGCAGCAGAACTTGTGAATCTGAATTCTGTTCAGGTAAAAAATACATGTGTTTGGGAGACGAATTGTATTTTTCTTCTTCTTACTGGGTATTTCTTTTACTTGTAAGGAAATGTTTCAGTTCTGTAATTTATTGACAGCATAATTTGGTGTTGTGCATGTTGTTGATAGTGCCACCACTTCTGAAGTATGGCAAGTACTGTGGGCTTCTGTACAGTGGATGTCCAGGAGAAAGGCCTTGTGATGGGCTTGACGGCTGCTGCATGAAGCATGATGCATGTGTCCAAGCCACAGGAGGTACTCACATAAATCTAAATTCCAAGTGTTCATCAATTTGACATGTTCAACATGATTGTTTTCTCTGATTTTTTATTTGAAATCCAATATAAACATTACCATGATTGCTGAGTGCTAAATGCATGTTTTGCTCCGATGATACTAACCTAGTTAGATGTTTTGTTTTTGTTGAAGAAAACATTTATAATAGAAGGAATAATGTTCTTACATTTGGATTGCTACTTGCTATCAATGAATTTGGAATAGTATGACATTTGGTTGGTCAAGTTATCATGTCAGCTGTCACAAAGGGAAAGAAAAGGTGATGTGTTATCCTCTCCTTCCAGATTAATATGTATAAAAAGTTATCTCATTAGTGTTTGGTTAGTTTGAGGACACTATTGGTTAAACACTTGTGATTTAAGCTAATATATCAATTGACAAGCTGTTGGTCAGTCATTTTCAAGACACTTGCACTGAACATAAAAATCTGACTGAACATTATAAGGCCTCAAATCTTGTAGTTGTATCTATAGTGGGTATTACGTAACAGCTTGCTACAAACCCACTAGCCTATGACCCGTTTTAGTATGTGTGTCTTGTAAATATTCATTTGTGTATCAAGACATCCATATTCAGTTATACCATATTAGCCTGTCAGTTACCAATTATGTTCGTCTATATGGAAGGTGACTACATAAGCCAAGAGTGCAGCCAGAAGTTGCTCAACTGCATGGACAACTTCCAAAGGTCAGGAGGCCGCACGTTCAAGGGGAGCACTTGCCAAGCCGACGATGTCATTCAAGTCATCAAGCTCGCCATGGAAGCCGCCCTCATTGCCGGTCGGGTTTTTAATAAACCCTAGCTAGCTGGCCTCCTCTACACCATGATCAATCTTACAAGGGAAGAACGAAGTCCAGATCCGTAGCTTGTACGCGTTTGCAAACACCAATAATATGATTCTTTGATAGAAAAACTCGTGTGTTGCAGCTGTTCACGTCAATATAATGGCTTGATTGCATCCTCCTTTGTATTTTATGTAGTGAAGACTCAGCCCTAGGCAGTGCAGGGGCCCACACTGGCAAAAGATTAAGGGTGAGTTTGGCATGGTCAAACTGCCTTCTCAATCATCACCAACCATCATGCATCAGCAAGCAATACTAAACATAAAGAGACCCAAAAGGGTATTGAACTTAAGAGGTCATAATTTATCACCAAACCAAAGATCTTCTGTACTTCTTCATACATTCCTGTATGTACCACTACACTATACTACGAGCACGTCCGAGGTAGAGAGACCAGGTGTAACATGTCGTAATCCATCTAAGCTAAGGTTATTTTGATCTGCAACTATGATTTTAAAGAACAGCTTCCGACTGTCAAGAACATGCAACAAGTAGATACTTCTGTTGAATCACGTAGGTTGGAATACCCGTCAAATGTCCTAAACCATCCTCAATTGTCGGGTTCTTCTGTTGACCAAGTAATCCTACTCTCAACTGTCTTGACATCCAGATGCTTGGAAATCTGCAGCCAAGAAATCACTGTTTGCAATTAGTATGCTATAGCATCTGAGCATCCCCCTTGAGTTCATCAAAATGGGTCCAGTTGTTGCTTGCAATTATAGTACACCTCAGTGTTAAGACAGCATGAGTGTGCAGGTTGTGCAACCATATTTCTCAAAATGAGGAGAAAAAGAAAAAAGAGCAATTAGTGGCCTAAGCTAAGAGTCATTTCAGAACACAGACGCCAGCAGAGATTTATGTAAATTCACTTGATCAATTGTTGCATTTCACAATGACATACCTTCAGCAAAGAGCTGCTCAAATCGAGTGACAATGTGTTTTCCGTAGGTATATTTCCTCAGAGCATTTAGATGGGTTTTTATACGTTCTCGGAGCAAATCCCGCTGACTATCAGTACACAGATCAAGAATCTTCTGGACAACATAATTTGCATACTGGTCTTTCATCATTACCTGGAAGTTAGAAGTCAAGAGATGAAACACAGTAAGCTAAGATCCAGCTATTTGGAATTTATACATAGCAATTAGATATACCAATTCCACGTCCAAGGGAAAATATACTCCAAAGAAATGAAGTCTCTCCTCTCATTCAAGCCCAAGATTTCCTCCTACTCTCATGCATATCAAGCAACAGTAAGAAAACAACACTTTGGACATTTTTACCCACAAATAATATGAAAAATGCAAATTGAAGCCCATCTAAGTCTAATTCAGCAACATCAAACTAGTAAAACGCTACCTCATGGTCACAATTTTGGGGAAGTACCAAGCCAACTCGAACAAAAAATATCCAGTTAGTGCATGCAGGTAGACAGGTTTTAGGTGCAGTACAAAGCAATCCTTTGGTTTCATGGGCTTACCAGTAGGCTATCATTTGACTCATCCATCCCAATAATTTCCTGAATCAAGAGTTCCTGTCCTTCAGTATCGCCATACTCCAAACATTTCTCAATGACATTTGATGCAAACTTATGCTGGCTCATTTGTACAACCTGCCCTGCCAACTTCCTAATGATTTGGATCCTCTCCTCGGGTTTGCCCCTCTCCAAGACATGCTGAGAAAATAATTAATAGTAAGTCTCATAAGCAACTATCACAGACACACACAAAATTATTACCCATATGGCATTGTGTTCATTTATGGCATATCCTTGATTTCATAATATAATATTCACATTTTCGTCGGTTTTGACTGGAAAATTGAACTTCAACATCAAATTCGACAGTACGTGAAAACTGGAGAACGAATGTAAAAGTAGACACAAAGTTCAGTTGCAAGGCAGCTGCATAAACTGAGTCAGGATGTTTATGACAGACCACTTCTTCCATGCTAAGGACATCACGGTTTTCTGAGCAACTATTACTGAGTAGAAAGAAATTAGAAACGGAATATCAAGATATGCAAGCAGAAAAAAGGGAGTACAATCCATCAATACTAGGACTCATTCTTCCAAACTGCCAGGGAAAAGGCATACCATCTTATCTTAATCAACAAAACAATCTAATCTTCTGATTATGCTTGGTCCTATGAGACATTTCCCTAAATTCAATTGTATCCTTCATCTTCGTTCCCATAAATCAACAAGCACTTTTAGACGAAAAGCATATTCGTAGCCGATTTACTAACCTGAGTTACATAATTTCCATACTGATTCTGAGCAAGAGTACAGACAGACTCCAAAATTTCATCAATTATAAATTGGCTTTGTGATCCATCTTTGCAACGCTCTAGTACTCTCTGTTGCAATACAAGTTGGAAAGTGTTAGTAATAATAACTTTAAGAAAAACTTACAGTGCTACTTCCATTTCATCCAAAAAGTAGATCACCTGTATGACACGGCAACCATAAGGATGCATGGACAAGTTTGCAACATGACCATGGAAAGCAGAAATTATAAAATCGACTTTTTCCATTGGAATACTCTCAATACATTTCTGGATGACATGGTTTCCATTTTGATCGCGCACACATCTCAAGACATGGCCATCCAGTTCATGGACCAGCTCGGCTTTTTGCTCAAGATCAATTGCCTCCAGGGCCTGCAGAGATATCAGATAAAAGATCACCATCAGTACTCTTAAAAGTCATATCGGAATGATAATTCAAAAACAAACAAAAAGTGCTTTAGTTTGGAATTTACAAATCATCCTATACAGAAACTCAAAGGATAAGGAATGTCAGCAAGTCCTTGTGACAAGTGTTAAGAGTTATTACAAAAAATGTTGTAAGGTACATGTAAAGTGCATGAAGGACGAGATAATAGAAGGAACTATTGAGTGGTAACCAGAGGAAAAAACCTGCAGAGAAGAAAGAGACTCTAGTCATCGAGTGTGAAATTAACCACTGTCCTGTCAAGTGTCAACAGAGGGTCTCTTTGATGTAGATGCAGTAGTTGCATTTAATAAGCATACCCAGGTTGTACCCCTTGACTTAAGCCTACCAATATTCTTAGACTAGATTGAAGGTCAAACTTAGCAACTTGACCAAACCCAGCACAGCAATCCAACTACTTCAACATAGGTTTAATCGGTTTGAATGTAGTAATCAAACCAGGCATATACAACATATTACGGAAATGGGATAGTTTCCCAGAATAGTGTAAAAGGGTCAAGGCTGTGCTAGAGTGTGTGGGACAATTCGGTTAGGTTGGGAGCAAACCTGTGGTAATGTAACAGTGTAGGTGACCGAGGGATTACCCTTGAATAAATAAGAGGTTTAGCCCCCCAGTTTGGCTTGCTGTGAAGTTTATTTGTAAAGGCTAAAGCCTACTACTGTAGCCAGGGAGGTTTGGCTCTTCTGGTACTTGGTTGAATATACTGGCCAAGGAAATTCCTTGATGACCCTTTGCTTTCCCCATGTTAAGTGTGTATCTGAGTGATTGTGCAAGTTTGCCGCAAAGTTTGTGTGATTGCCCTGGAATCTTTCTCCTCACTCTATCAGAGCGTAACATGCATTATTGGCAATGTATGTGTAATGTTTAAGAACCAACAATTTGCATTACCCACTTCTAACCTGTCTATATGACTTGTCAAACCTAGTTCAGTCTGGCTTGAGAAGGAACAATCAGCTTTCAATGGGTTCAGTCTCATCTGACCAGATGACTCTACATATCGTAATCTAAAAACCACTACTCTACACAAAATCAAAGATATATTTGTTTAATATTATACTAAGAGTTCCATAGAGTAAAGAAACACCAACATTGGTTCTGACATTACAATACCTAGAAGGATGTAACACGAAAGTGAGTAGTTTGATTCCCAAAATTTATTACAACGTACCAATGAATTGAAAGTTCATTAGAGGATAATTTACTGACAAGGAATTTTCCTTGGACATTATGTTACAAAATGATGAAAATATAATTTCAAACTATCATACATTGAACTTTTCTACAAGTCCAAATATATAAACCATTCCATAATTATAAAACAAGTTTCCAAACTGCCCTGAATGAGAAAGCATGTGGGAGGAAGTGAATTTATGTGCAAGATATCTCTGTCTTTGCTACTTGTGCAAAACAAACTCTACGCAGATGCAATAGATCAGCATCAGGACATGTACCTTTTGGATGACACGACAGCCATACATCTGCAGGCTCAGAGATAAGATCTCACCATGCATTTGGTTTGCTAGTTCTTTCCTCTGTTCACTTGTACCATACTCAAAGAGCTACAATACTCCGACAAAAAATACTCAGCACATATAAAAAACTCAATAAAAAAACTGAAAAGGTCATATGTTATATGTGAGGGAGGGAGGGAGGGGACATGGAGAGAAGGAGAGAGACAAGAAATAAGAAGAATAGCATATTGCACCTTTTGTATCACATAGTTTCCAAAAACATCAGTCATTAGTTTTGAAGCATGAGGAAGGACTTCTCTGAAAACAGACGCCTTCTCCATTGCACTGCAATTTTCCAACTTCTGCTGGATGAACCTGCTCCCATGCTGATCCACACTGCACATTGAAGTTCAAAAGGGATAATCATTAGCAGAAAATGCTTCAAGTAATATTGATAAGAATGAAATGCAGCATGACTTGCCTGAATTCAACTATATGCCCTGCTATATCAGATATTTCATGCCTTCGACCTTTTCCAGATTTAAGCTCTTCAAGAAAAGAATAGGTCTTTGTACAATTTAGGCTTTCATACCCTCTTTCACCTGGCCATCCAGCATAGAAGCCTGCATTTCTGCTAGAATCATGTGGAAAACATATTTCACTCCTACCAAAAGGAAGGTTTCCACCAATTGGAGAGGAAGGTAAAACTGGACTAGGGAGAGGTGATGTCTGAATTTGCAAAACTCCCATATTTGTAGAGCTCCTAAAATAACTTGGAGTTGCAAGCGCACCTCTCCGTTGATTTACAATAGCTGTCCTGCCAGTTCCCTGGTTTTGGGGTCTGTGATCACTTGCTGCACCAGAAAAGTCGGGCCTTGTTTGGGAGTTGAAAGCATGTCCTTGGTCATGGACAAAACCACTGCTTAATGCTAAAGGGTTATACTGAGGAATAGAAGCACTGTTGAAGTTGAAAGGATGAGCACTATGAGGAGGATACCCTGATAAATACGGCGGAAACAGCATGGGGTTAACATTGTATCCACCTAAACCATATGGTGGAGAGTACATTACACCCGGGGGTTGCATGCCAGAGTAATATGGATTTGCAGGTGGCAAATAAGCAGGTGCTGCTGCATAATTAGGTGGGGTAGATCCTGAAGGCTGAAACACCGGCTGCATCTCTGCAGCAGGTAATTTTCCGAGATGGGAAATTTGACTCATGTCAATATATGCACTGTTCATGCCCTGAGAAACTACTTGATGCATTAAGTTTTGGAACGGAAAAATATTGTTTTGTTGATTTGGATGTTTCATAAAATTATCTTGATAAATAGGTTGTCTCTCTTCTTGGCGGCTCTGGATATCCAAGTTTGTTGGTGGAGATATCTTCAACGCCCTAATCCTAGATTGTACATTCGTGATTTCTGAATTATCAGTAACCATAGGCTCATTTTCCAAGTGACTCTTTATGCTACTTTGACCATCCTTCGGACCTTCAATCCTAACATAGGATATTGATCTTGATGCATGAGACTCCTGCGAAGAAGTAGTGTCATTCACGCTGCTTGCTTGATCAGGCAAAGAATTGTTGTCTGCATTAGGACCCTGCAGCATTGAAGGTAGAATAAAAATAGTGATCTTTACAACCTCATAACCAAGAACTAGGACAAGAATTAACAGACAGTAAGAGTTAACTGCATAAAGATGGGAGCCTTTAAAACAACAGAAAAGAAAATGATTAAAGACGTACAATAAGTAATTGTTGTCATTCTAAGCTAAGAACAGTAATTCTGACACACTCATCTGACAGAACCAGAAGCCAGGTTTAAACAATTATCAAAAAACTGTATACAGAAAAACAGGAGAATCATACCCGTGTTTGGTCAACAAAGTTTTTATGTCTGGAAACAGAAGAAGACACATCCTGCTCAGACCACATAGGAGAGTTCCCATCGGTCCAATCACTGTAGGCATGCTGAGGTGATGAATCATCCTCCGACTCTTCCCTATGTGTAGGGAGGATACCCCGAGAGCTCAGAGTACTATTGCAGCCATCAAGAAAAGATGACCTCTGATTATTGCTAAAAGTACCAGCATCATCTAATAAACGGTCTTCAGAAGCTGATCTAACAGGACGCTGAAGGTTGTGTCTTGGGTCGACATTAAAAGAGTTATGCATGAGATTTTCCAGTGCTGCAAGAGAACCTTCCATACTAGGGGGTGCACTTCCACTCCTGTTAGGAGCATAGAACCTTCCATTCCCATACTGACTCTTCACAGGCAATCCATTTTCGTCCATGGCTACATTTCCAGATGATGACTGATACGTTACAGACCCGGGATGAGATGACCATTTTCCACGTGGCACCATCATTCTGATAGGACTCTCAGTTGCCATTTATTGGAAGGAAGATGTGTCCCGGTACATATCAATAACGTTTACACACCATTCTGCAAGACACCAACAATGAGCAAGACAAGCCTCCCATGGACCATACTATGTTCATGTTACGGAAATATGATTTAAAAAACACTTCAATTGCATCAAATACAGACTTCATCAACAGGGAATTTAACAAAAAATCCATCTAACGAAGGGAAATTCATAGGTCAACGCTCAAGTTGAACTTCTTCAACTACAAAGCCAATCCCCCAAACCACAGAATTTCATGGAAACACAAAGAAACAGAGACTGCTATAGAACTTCTCCCCTTCCCTTCAGTTAAAAAGAGTTATAGCTTCAATCACTTTAAAGTTTAAACTGACATAGCAAAAGCAATTAAGCATAAATTCAACCAAAATTCGCCCGCTCCACAGCGAAACAAGCAAGCCAAAACCAGAATAAAGCTCAATAAAAACAAAAATCACATGACAACAACTTGAGGAAAGCACAAGGTGGTCCACTATCTACACATCCCATCCTTTCCCCTAAAACAACACCTCAATTAGACAGTGAAACAGAGCAGCTTGAAATTGGAGAATTTTTCGTTCTTCTGAAACTACCGACTTACCAGAGCGCTCGCTTGCTCCTGCGAAACCCTAACTTGCTCGGGTAGCAGCTTCGAGAAAGAAAAGGAGAAGTTCCACAGTAAGAGAGAGAAGCAGAAATTTATGCCCAGAAAACGATCATCAATAATTGACACAGTGTCTAGTGTCTAGTGTCTCTTGTTAGGAGCAAAAGCCAAAAGTCCTTTATTTTATTTTATGTTCTGCAAATTAAAAATCTTACAAACAAGAAGAAGAAAAAAGAAACATTAACAATAGAAAAGGGTGATTTCATAATTTTGTTGAACTTTTTCCTTTTTCCTGCAAATACTAAACTTGACACTTTACCTACTATGGGTGATGAATGTAGTGCCAGTGACGAGTGTAATATCATTTTTTTTCCATGTTGTTTGGGTACTGTTTGTACTAACTAGTAGTAGTATATTTTGGGGGTTTTCTGCTTTTGTACTATTGGGAAAATATATATATATATATATATATATATATATATATATATATATTAAAAAAGGTGGAGTGTTTGGATAAGAAGATAAGAACAGGAAAGGTATAAACTATAATGAAGAAGCCATGAAATGTCAAGAGTGGGTGCGGTGGTGTCTAGATTTGTTTTCCTATATACTTGAGTGGGACCCTACAAACAGTACCAGCTACAGAAGTAATTATTCTATTTCCCCTTCTTGCAAACGCGACCGTTATTGCTAGATCATTCTGATTCCGTTATTTATTTTTGAAGAAAAATGATGTAGAAATAAATGTTACTATATATGTTAAAGTAAAAGAATTTAAAGCTATCATATTGATTATGGTCCCATAAATTTTAGGTGTCAATTTGTGATTAATTTAATTTATTTTTATATTAATAATTTTATTTAATTTAAATCACAATATCTAATCACAACTAACTTCAAATAATTAAAATTTTAAATCATAATATTTAATCACAACTAACTTCAAATATATAAAAACTATATACAATTTTTTTATAAAATTTAATTTATACAAATTACACATACAATAAGCTTATAATATATGATAGATTTCTTACTAAACTTATATATAAAATACATCTTATATTCATTTATGTAATTAGTAATATTATTTTCACGCGTTTACATATATAATTTGACCTATATAAATTTATGGGCCAAAATCATACAATATATACAATTTCCAACTCATAGTACATGTGTTTTTATAATCAAGTCTACTATATTATATTATTACACATACAAATTTATGTTTAGAGTAAAATGACCCGAATAAATTTTATGGCCCATGCATATATATTAAAGCTATTGAATTTCGAGTCACCAAAATGTTTTTGGCCCCACAAATCCTACATGCCATTTTGTTATTAATGCACTTTTTTCTTAACATTATATTTCAATTTAAACCACAATATTTTATCATGCCTAGCTTTAAATATATAAAAACTATACAACTTTGTTGAATGCTTTATACATTTTTTATAAATTTTGATTTCTACAAATTGCAAAAAAAATAAGTTTATATATGTCAAACTAATATATGATAGAATTCCTACTAAACTTATATATAAAATACATCTTATATTCATTTATGTAATTAGTAATATTATTTTTATGACTATGCATATATAATATGACATATATAAATTTATGGGCCAAAATTATACAATATATACAATTTTTAACTCACAGTACATGTGCTTTTATAATTCAACCCACTATATTATATTATTACACATACATATTTTATTAACAATTTAGTGAAATTTCATACTAATGTATCTTAACAAACTTAATTTATATAATCTTTAGATTTTCTTCTAAACCTTTAAATTTTAACAACTCATCTTAACAACAATTATATCATATCAGATTTTTAACGAATGTATATTGTACGTTCCCATTTAACAATTTATATTTGATTATAATTTTATATAAAAAATACATGGTCTTCATTTTCCGATTTTACAATGTTTCTATGGGCTTATTACTTATCATTTTGCTAAATGTAATTTTCAGTTTTAAAAAATTAAATTGAGTTTGTTAATCACCAAGAAAATATTCACTAACAAACCGTGAAATATCAATTATAAATTACCAAGAAAATTTTGTTAAATCAAACAAAAAGTTTTAATTAAAAAATCTAGCTAAATCTTTGTTGTATCAAACTTTCAATTTCATATGATTATACACATTATCAAAAGTAAATTAAACTTAGTATGTATAAAAATTTTAAAAGTATTTGAATTTGAGATAACTTTACACCTACATAAATCAGCCATTACTGATTAATTAATTATTCAAATAACTTTTCAGTTATGGTTTTCTATAAGTAAGGATATAAATTAAAATCAAAATCATAAAACTTTAGACGGGTCCATTACGTAATTACAAATGACTAAAAAAAATGTGATTTATCTGGCTGATTTGTAATGATTTTTTTATATATATTTTGCTGAATTATTTCATATATTTATTTTAACAAAAAGTTAAAATATCAAAATTATTTTTTTTCCTTCGTTTGATCTCATATCCCCCTTCAAGACACCAAAACAATCATGGACCAACTTTGCTTACGTGTTATTTTGCGATTAATCCTATTTTTAGTTTACTTTTTTCCTTAAACTAACTAAATTTATACTATAAAAATCTTCAAATTTTCATCAAATAACTCAATTTTTTTGTATGAACAGTACCTTTGATCTAATATAAACATTTCCTTTTATTTGGATATTAAATTTCACATTTATATTCTATGATAAAATTGCTATATAAATATTTTAACTTATTATAAGGGTCAAATATATTATCCATTGTGAATATATGCATGGAATTTTAAATTGAGCTTGCCTTTTATTTTATATTTAGTAATTAAATTGAAAATTATTTTTTTAATAATCATTGAAATAAATATATTCAAATATTGAGTTCCACCTTATTTTTCAATAATTATTTTTAATATTCATTATAATAAATACATACGAGATAATATCATGTTTATTAGGTTGATGTCACTTCTTTAGTTCTTTTCCATATGCAAATGAAATATCTAAAACATAATATTTTATATCATAAAGTAGCTTACTATGATAAATATTGGTTTCGTAACCTTACGTATATTATTATTTTCGTAAATATTAAGAAATCATTGTTTTATATTGTGATTTTTACAAGTATCGTTGAAGGTGTAACAACAATTTTGGATCCCCATTGTTTAGTTACATATATTTTCCTGAAAAACATAAATCTTATTTTAATAAAAAAATATTTTTAAATTTACATTGGCTTTATTCATTAATTATACATATATAATTTTAATTTTTATAATTTTAAAATCTTCACCTCACTTTATTTTATCCATGTTTAACCAAAACTTGGTTTGAAGGTATAATATAGTAGCTAAGATTTGAAAATTTGATTATGAATTATTCAAATATCAAACTAATAAAAAACATAAAAAAATATAGATTTTGTTATAATACTTAATATTGATCATGTTCACGATTTTGTCAATATTATTTTTTCTTTAAAAAATTTTCTATTATAATCCAGTTATACATATTATGAATATTTTTGGCTTTGTTATTCAAAAGATATAATTACTAATCTAATAGTTTTTGTCAATGAACCACACATTAATTATTTGTTTAAAATCTGTTTAAATGACCATCTATTATATATGCCACGTATAAATAATTTTGTAAATTGGAAATAATTTTATCGAGATTTTTAGATTAATAATCATTATAATATATCTATATTAAATATTCTCTAAATGATTCTACATAAATTCCTACATATCATAGCATATCATTTCCAATGATCTAGCGAGAACTATATTTTTCTAAAAAATACTTCGATATAACATTAATTTAATTCAATCATATTTTTTTCTTCTCAAATTACATTTACCCGTATGAGGTACGGGTTCTACACTAGTTAATAATAATGTTAGAATATTTATTGGGCAAAGATTGGGTGAAAACGAGGTTTATATGTAACGGTTTGTCTAACTTATGCTGCTAAGAATTCATATTAAGGAATATAAACCCTAAATATGAAAGGATGAACCCATTAAAAAAAACTCTAAAAAATTAACACATAATCAAAACTTTTTATATAAGAGATCTTAACTTATGCCCTTAGGACATATATTAGAAAAACCGTATAATGGAAAAGTAAGAATAGTGTGTCTTTATTGTACACATACTAACAAAATATATGGACACATATAAACAAAAGCATATGCATTTATGATTTATAATATAATACATGTACACACATATTTTCATTAATTATATGCATACGTAGTATAAAGTATATGCACTAATTAGTACAAAGTATGTACACACATTTTCAATAATATGTGGAGTTCATGGTTTTGATGGTAACAAACCATGACTGCAACTGCGCCAACGCGCATGTCTATGCCAACGTCTAGGACTGTGCCACCGTCCATGACTTTTCCATCGTCCATGACTATGCCAGCACCAGTGCTAGTGCCAATTTCCAGGACTGAGCCACCATCTAGGACTGTACTTGATCCATCTTCTTGTTCCATTACTCGATTCCCGAGCCTGTTATCTTCAATCTAACCTCCAAAAAGGTCTTATGGTCACTTGTGCGCTCAGGGGAAGTCTCCTTGATATGGTGACTTTACTCCATGCCCTTTTGGACTCTTGGTCGTTGCGCGTACAAAGGGACGTCCATGATGTTCATCCTCCAAATAAAGTGTACGTGACCTGGCTTTTTGACCCATGTGTATTTATACATATTATATGGTGTTGTTTTGCTGGTTTGTTCGACCATTTATATCAAGCTACACCAAGAGACGCCGACTTCAAGTGCACCATTCGGAAGGTCCCCAGCGTCTTCAATGCATGCCATATGAAGAGTCTTTTTATTTATTTCTTTGTTTTGTTATTTAAGCTTGTTTCGTTATTTAAGCTTGTTTCGTTGTCATTGTTTAGGCACCTCTAAACTTAATCAAAACCTGAGAACTTGAGTTCATTTGTGTCTTTGGAGATATCTCGAGCCAATCTTCTCTTTCGTGAGTTTATCGAAAGAAACCTCATTTTACATTTGGTGCTTATATCCGTGTGCAATA
This sequence comes from Rheum nobile, assembly GCA_027886185.1. Classification (NCBI taxonomy): domain Eukaryota; kingdom Viridiplantae; phylum Streptophyta; class Magnoliopsida; order Caryophyllales; family Polygonaceae; genus Rheum; species Rheum nobile. The sequence goes on from WOAB01000546.1 coordinate 317,986, forward strand.
TGATTTGTTCAAGTTTGAGTGGTGCGATTATCCTCGCAATCTTGATCATTTATCCCTATTTTATTTCCATAGAATTATTCCACAAAAATAGTCTCAAAATCCAACCTCATCACTATCGGGTCCAAAACCCTTCAAACTCTATACTTCGTTCGACTGAAAAACTGAATCAACTCGGGATAGTGCAAGCTTTGGGTGATGAACCTACTTTGATACTGAGCACCTTCGCCTGGGATCCATCAATTGGTATCAGAGAAAATTTCAAGGTAAGTTCCTCAAGCCAAAGGGGTACGAATTGCCACCTTTTCGGTTGTGTACTTGCTCGAAGTTCTAGTCTCACTTAAGTCTAGTTTGGTTCAACTAGTTACCGAAATTAGAGAAGTTGTTACTCTTGCGTTTAGTGGATGCAATATGATCTTGTCTTCAATTTTTCGTGGCCATTTGTATTGTGACAAAAAAAATAGATTCGACAAAAAAAACAAAGTCGAATGCAAAAGGAAAAAGAAAGTATGCAAGGCCCTTTGTTTGTGTTTGATTGAAGCTTTGCAAGTGTGGAGTAATTCAAGTGTTTGTGGTTATGTACGTGTTGAAGTTTTGAGTTGTGTACTATGGTTATGCCTAAGTAACCTTTGTCTTGATTAAATTTGGACATAGGTTGCATGTTTAGTATTAACTTTGGTGCATCTCTTTCAACTCTAAACACGCAAGTCATACCTTGTCCTAGTTTCATTCGAGCATTACATTTTATGAATTGGAGTGTCGAATTCTCGCCTTTAGGCTTGCCTTGTTGTTTGTGCAAATACTCTTGTTGGTGAACTAACTTGTTTTGTATGAAGTACTGGACCTACACACACTTGAATGCCTCTTGCATCATGTGTTGTAGTTGTGGTTCCTTACCGACTCATTCGAAACCATCAAAACCATGTGTAAGTGATCATGAGGCACAAACACAAGTAACAAATGATCATCCCCAATCAAAAAATTAAGTGTGAAAAGAAGAGGATAAAAGTGATTGAGAGAAGTTTATTGATTGTACTAACCTCACGAGTTTCCTTGTTCTTGTGATTTTCTTGTTTTCCACTTTTTGTTTGTCCATGGTGCAAGACAATCGGGGAAAAGGAAACATGTATAGCCACGATGAGGGAGAGCCACCTTTTTCCATGGCGATCCTTCTTCAAATGTTTAAAGAACATGAAGAGCACCATTAGGTTGCAACACGCGAGAAAAGTGAGCACCAACAGGTTGCATGGCGCGAGGAAAGTAAGCGACAACATATTGAGAATGAGCGTAACCGGATAGAGCTCTTGCGCGCGCTTGATGAAAGACTTGAGCAACAACTTAGTGGTGCCCGAACCAGTGGCATATATGATGTTCCTCAAGAGAGGTTGTCCTCTCGCCACTCCCAGTTAGGTCAATCATTATGGCCTCTCTTCAAAGGGTTCTACGTTAAGCCCTTACCAAGCCCCAAATGCTCCTTTGATGATGACACGCTGAGTGTCACAAATTCCTCAAGCCCCATGTGAGAGGGTTTGTTTTAGGGGAATGCCACTAAGGGGCCAGCCATATGAGAAATATTGTTATGGAACTTGAAAAAAAATGCAAGTATGAAGAAAAACGAAACGTTTGGTGTTCTTTTCAGTAATTGAGAAATATTCAAGATTTGGTGGATTCTTTATGTCTAGTCAAGATAGAATTTTTTCCAATTTATTCCTTGGACTAGCACCACATGGCCAAATATGATCCATACCCTTTTTTCCATTACCTTTGCACCATTACAACCAAATAAATGACCTCATGATTTGTGTTATGTACATGGTCTCTAGTGGTTAAGAATTAATAAACTAATGCAAGCTAATGGTAATTGGTTTTCTTGGGGCGAAACACGTTCCTTTTAAACACAAGAGAGTGAGTGGATAACATTTTCCTTTAAGAGGTCTATGAATTTAGATGTTTGCCTAATATCTTAAATGACCACTTTTTGTTTCCTATGATTTCACTCATTACATATTCAAAAAATCAAAAACATTGTTTGAATTTCTTTTGCATAGAGACAACCTTTGTATTTCTCTTGGAATATCAATCTTTGTGTAGAAATTCTTGCTTGAGGACAAGCAAGATTTAAGTTTGGGGGAGTTTGATAACATGCCTACATGCTATATTTTGACTCTTATTAACCTCATTTTGTGCATAATAGATACAATTTGTTAGGCATTTTGAAGGAATTTTGTTTGCTTTGCTCAGATCATTACCCTTTTGTCGCTTTGGTTTGGTATGAGCACTTTTTGAGCTATAGGAGCATGATGGAATCAACTTGGAATTAGCTTAAGCTCAAATGAAGTTAAAGAGCGTTAACTCGAAGATTTGGTGAAGAAAAAAACATTTCAAGAGGATCACAACCTATCAGTGTCGCACAACACACACATCTCATCACAAACCGGAGTATTCACTTCATGTGGCCAACCCAACTTGCTAGTGTTAATTAACACGATCGTGCCAAAAATATGTTTAACAAAAATGTGTATAATTGCAAAACATATTTTATTTGATTTTATAAAATTTGAGTTCGACCCTTTCTTATTACCCTTTTGATTAAAAGTTATACAAATACCAAAATTTGAACGATTTTAATGATTTGGGCTGCACCCGAATTTTAACGGGTTGTCTAAATATCTCTTTGAAGAGAATCAAGTCTTACGTAGTTCAGAGTATTTTTATTTTTCGTACATAAGAAGAACGAGTCTAAACTCATCTTCCATGAAGGGTTGTCTAGATGCGGTCTATGTAATAACCCACTTAAAATATAAGGTTAAAATAGTAATTTTAAAGCGGTAAAAATAAAAGTTTTGAAATTTATTTTATTTCTTTTAGAGGAATAATTTAAACTTTCATAAAGTTAGGTTCAATGGTTGAGATGTGATAATTTTTGGTACAAAGTATCACTTGAATAATAATGTATTGTGTTAAAATAAATAATTAAGTGCAACAATGGTTATAATATTAAATTTTAAATAATAATAAGGACATACGAATTTTTATAATATCCATAAGGGGATAAAATAGTAATTGTCCTAAGTATGTTATTTCTTTAAACTAAGTATGGTTTAAATTATGATTAACTTTATGTTAATAATAATTTAAATAAAACTTATCAAATTCAACCTAGAATTTATAACTCAAGTTTAACAATTTTTTGTTAAAGCTTTAAGTATGGTTAAATTGATAAGAAAATAACTTAAGCTTATTTTAGCCTAAGTTAAATTTTATATAATTTAATTTTGGGGTAAAATAAATATTACAAACTTAAAATATTAAGTTTGGGCAATTTTTTCAATTTATGAAAGGTGAAGAGGGCAAGTTTTCCAAAAACCCAAAGTTTTGGGCCATTTTCGTAAATATCCCAAAAAACTTTCCTCCTCCTCCCGATTCTCTGAACAGCAGCGTGGGTTTTTTAACTCTTCAAGGTGGAATTCAAAAGCCCATTGGATTCGAATCGCTTAATTAAATAGTGAGCATTGAAGAAGAGATTATCTTACACGTAATCCCTCCTTGAATTGGCATTAAGAGGGGCTAATCAACCGGGATTTCGCCCCCAAAACCTTATCCGCGTCATTAGGGTCGAATTGAAGATTTGACAAATTCGATAAGATCGTCTTCAATGGGGACGAATTGATTGAGGGATTATTCTGCGGATATTCTCCTCTACCATAGCCCTATAAATAGGCCCCCTAATTCGGTTTCAATCTATCCAATTTCAAGCTTCAAACCGAAGAACCCTAAACAAGTGTTCGAGTTGTTCATCCCCAAATTTCGAGTGTGGTGGAGTTTATTTCGGGCAATTTAAGGCATCACTAGCTGCGTCCACAAGTCATCTTCATAATACCTAAGCTTTCGACGCCGGAGAACCACCTACGCCGCCGCAATTTGGCCCATCTCCGACGTGGTGTCACAAGTCGTTCCGATGAGCTTCGGTTGGTTCGAATTTCCGATTTTGGGGTTGTTTTAATTGATTTTGGCTTAATCTTGATTAATGTAATTAATCTGGATTAGTGGAAAATATTTAAGATTAATAATTTCAATTTATAAAAAATTAAAATTAAAATAATTAAAAATAGTTATAAACTTATAATATTATCTTATATTATGAATGGATAATTTTGACTATTCATGTAGATAATATTTTGACTTAGAAAATTTTAGGATTATAAATAAATTATTTTATTTATGTCATAATTATTTAGAATGTATAACTAATTAATTATTAATCGTATAGATAATCGTTTAATCAGAAAGCCTTGAAATTGATTTATTTATGAGTAAATAAATCCAATTAAAAACCGAGACATTGTCTATCTCAAATTTTGTTATTAAGTGAATTATCTAATATCATTCATTTTGTATGATTTGGGTACGTCTCGGATTGGCATTTGGAACGGGAATAAAACAGGGAGCCAAATTGCTTTTCGAAAGCAACCATCTCTGAAACGCCGTTCGATCTTCTTGCTAATTTATTCCATATTTTTCTTAATTGACAATTAATCTATTGTCTTAATTAAGTTTGGATAAATATTCTTAATTTATCGTTTGGAAACTTGTGTGTTAAAGTGTTGTATAAAATGAATTTTTATTAGGTTGTATGTATGCTAGCTACAACCCTTATATATATATATTATTATAGGGTGCTAGATAATAATTGTTGTGCTTTGGTGTGGATAATAATTGCTAGTTAGCACGAGTATTCATAGGAACGCTATTACCTTGTGAGGTTTAGCTGTTTTTTTATAACATGGTATTAGGAGGATAAATGCCCTAATACTTTTGGTCATGACCTACCCTTATTTTATATAAGTGGTGGTGCACTTAGCTAGTGCCGAAATTCGGGATTCGTCCCATGTTATGTATCTCATTGCGAGATTGGTGTGGATTAAAAGCTTTAACGTAAATGTGCGTTTTGGAATTAAATAAGATAAGTGTCATTTTCACATAATTAATATACCTTCGGGCGAGAAGTACAATGTGGAACCCGCCCGATCTCTTGTTTAAAGTAAGTCTCTTTTCCAATCTGGATTCGCATTACGCGTTGAGGTTGGTCGATGACCCAAATATGCAACGAAATGTTTTTAAAACTTTGTGTGTGATAATATAATGTTCCCAAACAAGTTCATGTGATTTCCCATAAGACTCAATTCATTGGAGTCTTCTCTTTAATCATTCATATTCATTCTTTTCGGTAAAAGTCTATACACTAGTGGAAAAATGGCTTTTTACCACGGTTATTGTGCAAAGGTTACCACGGTAATCAACCGTGATAAACTTGGCCGTGGTAAACATGTTTACCACGGTTCCAGATTTACCACGGTTGCATATTTACCACTGTTGAACAACCGTAGTAAAAATGTAAGGATTAAATAATAGAATAGAACCGTAGTAAAGATTGTAAACCGTGGTAAAATTAAATCATAATATTTTTATAAACCGTGGTAAAATTGTATAACCGCGGTAAAACTAATTGTAGTAAATTTGATCGAGTTGTGGTAAATCGTTACAACTGTATAAACCGTGGTAAATGTGCACCTCTTTTAAAAACTAATTTATAAAATATTAAGCATACACATAATCTTCAATTATTAAAATGAATCAAATAATATCAAAATATCATACATCGATGTATTGTCTTAAATTCAAAAGGTTGAAGTCTCACGATCATTATTTAGAAAACCTAGTAAATTCTACGTACTTGATTGCAAAATGTTGCAAAAAAAATGTAACGTTGCACAAATGTTATATGTACTAACTATTCTTTGAAGCTCTGCACAAACGTTGCCCATTGACCTGGAATCTCATCGATCTTGTCCTCTGAATATGGTATGGACCCACTAAACTTCCACCTCAGAAGTGTGGCATAACTACATAAAGGATATACAACTATGCATTCGGTCATTGTGTTACACTGAAAGGCGAGAGTGCTAGAATGAGAATATATGCAGTACCTAGCTTGTAGTTGGAATATCGTTGATTGTATTCTCTCTCTTTTGAAATCCTTTGAGCAAGATTGGTCTTCGATTTTTCCATTTCAGATTCACAAGGAGACACTTCATCCTCCATCTGAGCTAGAATTCTATAAAATTATAGAAATTATCAAGAAGTCAGCTAGCTAACAAACCAATTTATCTTCATAAAGCGGGAAGAATCTACACGATATAGCTCGTGGAACAATGGCAAGCTAACAAAAACTTGTACAAGGCTATACCTCTTCAAATAAGTCAACCGTGTTATAGCTTTTTGAATATAGTCAAGAAGAAGTTTTGACTCCTTTTGCACTTTATCCCTTTTCTCTTCGACCCCCGTCTTCCTCGGATAAATATTTCCCATTGCCACAAGAAAACTGGAATTTGCATTTTAATAGGTGTCATTTCATGCACCTTTACTAGTAATTATTAGCATTATTTAGAGGAGTTTATGACTAGATTTGAGGTTAAGTCTGTAATCCAGAAGATGTGGAGAGAATTGAAGATATCCAAGGATTTACAGCTTAATGAAGGATGGAGAAGATGAAGATGGATGAGGATCCGCTTGAAGACTAATTGGAAAAGGCTACCAACACTTGGTAGTATGGAAGAGCGGAAGAGAAGAAGTGAAGAGATGAAGAAAAGGAGATGGTGGGTGTCACCGCCCCGCGCCAGACGCCACCGCGACCCGACGGTGGGTCTCAGAGAAGGAAGTTGGTCGCGCCAGAAGACAGCCGTCGCCCCGCGGTGGAATTCAACGCCCCGCGGTGGGCACGTAACGCCTCGCGGCCAGCGAAGACATTATTTCCTTATTTTGCATTTTCGGATTTCCCATTTTTTATTTTATTTTATTCCCTTTATTTTTTTTCGTTAGGTTTAGCTTATTTCCCCTAAGCCTATAAAAGACCTCTTTCCAGGTCTTGAGTAAGCAGACACTTTATCATCGTAGTTTTTCTCAATTAGGGTTTCATTTGCATCTCAATGGAGCACTAATTTTCCCTTGTTCTACTAGACGGTTGAAGCAATACAGTTGATTTGTTTGTGAGATTTCTATTCCTTGTTCTTATTCTTATATGTGTTGGTTTAATTCTCTTGATATTATTGAGTATTGATTTATCGTTATTCTTCTTAGCCTGATCAACTAGGTTGAGTAATATTTATCAAATTGCTAGGATTTGCATATAGTGGAATACGAGTGCATATCTAGTAGCAAACACAATTGTTGCATATAGTGGAATACGAGTGTGCAATTGTGAGAGAGAATTATTTGCATGTTGAATAGTAAGGTTTTCTTCTATTTGCATGTATCCTATACTCTTGTATGAATGCTATTGCTTTATTAGTGGTAAGGTTTTCTTCCATTGATATTGTAGTAAGTACTATCAACAACTGTCTGAATTGGTAGTTATTTACGATCAGGGTAGGAACAACCATAAGAATAGTTAAAGAACTTGGATTTAATAGATTTCAGTGATCAAATTACATCTCTGTATTGTGGATCTCGTTCTAGTGGAACTACTTTCCCCAAATCATATTCTCAATCAACTAAAGTTGTTTACTTTACTCTGTTTGATAACCAAAACCCTCCTTCCTCCTTCCTTGTTACTTGTTGATTATAATTGCATACTTCATCAGATCTTCCCTGTGGGTTCGACCCTTACTTGCTTGCTATACATCTGTTTAGTAGGTTTGTTAGGACTTTTACTTTGATTAGGCCATTCAACGATATTTGCATTGCATATTTCGGCCACGTCGAATTTATCTTAACATAAGCTTCAAATTGCAAAGAAAATACCCAGATCCTTAAAGAGAAAGAAACAAAATCATAACATTTTGATTGTACGAATCTCACCTGCTTAGCTCTGTGTCTCTTATATTTAGCAGGTTTGAAACACTTGCGAGAACTTTTGTTGATGAAACCACATTAAATGGAAAACTTTCTTGTGTTAATCCCATATTCTCCAATATCTCCCTAATTCTAGCAGCTATATAAGTCGTAAAAAAATTTAGCTCAAATCATCCTCCCAACAAGAACAACAATTCACAAAATAGACAGAAATCAAAGCCCAATATTTGAAACTCCAATATATAGTCAATTAGTATGTTGGAACTACAATTTAGGTAATTGCATGAACATGCTAAATGATATATTGTATACACCATAAGACTTATACCACCTTTGAAATTGCAAAGTGAAGTACATTTTAAAATTCATCATCACTCACTACCAAACCATATACATTATTGGTATATAATATGATCTGCTAAAAGACATATGAAAACACCATATAAGATGAAAGGAGAGGAAGCATACAAGATTAGCAATTGTGTACCACATCCCATCAGAACACATAAGCTAGAGTGATACAGACTTTGGACTTTTGAATAAATCACCACTAGTGATACTCAAAGCAACTTCTTTTCCTCCTTCATCATCTACACTGGAAACTCATACCAGAACTGATTACAATGTGCAAAAGAAGTAAAGAATATAAGTGATGTACAAGCTATCAAATTGCAGCACTGCCAACTTGGACATAAAGGTTCATATCACTTCTAATTTCCAAAACTAAAACAAGCATTGTGTAATATTTCCATTCATGTCATCCCTAATTACTTTACTAGCCAATAGATCAACCACATTTACACCTAAACAATTGAACAAAATGTTATGAATTCAAAAAAGCAGCAACTTCAAGATAACAAAGAAAATCATAAGAAAACATCACTAAAGCAAACAAAAGGGAGTTAGTTAATTGAAACGATTATCAATAAATTGTAAACAAGTCTGCATAGCCATCAAATGACATGAACTCTGGGTGCTGATTATCAGATCCAAAGGTGGAATATATATATTCCATGTGGTTTTACATTTAAACCACACAAAGGTCGAGTAGAGGAAGTTATGTCAACGAAAACAATACAAGAAGTACAATCTTCAAACCATAAGATGAATTTGATCTTCTACACCCACCCACATTAAAGAAATCAACTGAACTCTAAAAAACTAGACACCAATTTATAGAATGTACTGAACTTTCTAGAACTAGATGTCATCTTCTAGCAATAAAATCGAGAGCATTATCCAGTTCTATACACAATTTACCAACAAAGTTGATTAGGTACATCACGCTTCCAAAAGGAGAGATGAAATAAGCATTGATAGAAATGCAAAATGATATTGCACACGTGTAATTAGAAAGAGGTATAAAATCTGCAAATTTCCCTTGGTATGGTTCATCCTTAATGCTTTGAGTACCAAAAGCTCGAAATTAGGGTTCCCTAAATTGTGTGCCATGTTCTCTTTTCTTCCGGTGAAGAAATTATTGACGACGACGTTGTGGCAACCAGTCAACCGAGTCGGACCCTACGAATTTTCCGGCGATGAATATGAGAGCTAGGTGGTAGGTTTTAGAGTCAGTGCCAGATCGGGGAAGGAGGACTTTGGGGATAGAGGAGTTTGGGAAAGAAGCTTTTAAGGCGAATTACGAAAATACCCTTAAAACATTAAGAGTCCCTAAAACACGCGTTTAGTCGCGGCCATTTGATGAAGATGATCCTATGGTCGCAATTCGTCTGCATTTTTCACTAGAAAGAGCATTTACATATGATCCCATTCCTAGTAAATACAGAGTATCTCTCTAATTGTGCAAGTAATTTACTTTTCGGAAATTTCATATGGTACCCTCCAGATTATGCATATTTTGTGAGATGCCCATAGGTATGGTAAAATTCGCATAGTACCCTTATACTTTTGTTTTATTTCGTCAAATGCCCTCTCGTTATTATTCTGTTAAGGGAGCGTCAATTCAGTAAAATTATGGAGAGGGAGAACCCCGGCTCGATGGTGGCTAGGCTCTCGTTGGACGGTGGCTAGGCGGAGCGACCTGACGCTGGGCAGTGGCTCTCTGGACGAAGCGACCAGACGGTGGTTGGGACCCAACGTCGGGCAAAGGAGAGGCCAAACGAAGGAGACGGGGGCGACGACTTCGGTGCTGGTGACCGGTTCTGGGGACGCCAACATCGGTGTTGCTGGCCATTTCTTCTCCGTTCAGGTAGGATTTACAAATTTAGGGTTTAATTGTGAATCTTTATACTTGGGGTTGAATTGAAATTGCAGAAATTTATTTTGGGGATGAATTGGAAGCAGGTTGGTTAATTTATGTAAATCAAGTTTAGGGTTTCAATATTGAATTTAGGATTATGATTGAGCAATAATTTTCTTAAGAGTCAATTGTGAGATATGAAGATGATAAATATATATGAATATAACTAAATCAATTGTTTTCCAAGGTCTTTGTACGTGATTCTTAATGAAGATTTTCATTGTTTTTCAGAACATAAGACGGTCTAAATGGGGTCAGCATATGCATGTCATCCTCGATTTTTTTGGCCAAGTTATCTATAATTTGGGTAAACCGGATCAACAACTCTGGGCAATTTTGTTGTGGAGTGTTTGGAGGTCTAGAAATCAGACGCTGCGATCTCTCAGGAGGCGATCTCTGGGATCGGGTTCATTGGGTGAAACTCGGATGGTGATGGCTTGTTTTTTGGCTCGCGCCAGATCTGCACCCCACCAGATGTTGAATTTGCTGAAGCGGAGGCTGTGTTGTGGGCACTACAATCATGTGCGGCTCGTAATTTGGCCCATATTGTGGTTGAGTCTGATTGCCTTCCACTGGTTGTCAAACTCAGGACTCGTCGGGCGTGGAAGGGTCCGTTTGGGTCTTTGCTGTAGCAGATCATCAGGTTGGCGTCCACCTTCTCCTCCTATGCTTGGCTTCATACAAAGAGGCACTCTAATTGTGTTGCCCACTATCTTGCTAGTTTAAAGCCCTGTGTGGCTCAATTCTGTGATTTTTCTCCTCATTTTCTTCAGAACTGAACTTGTTATTGTCTACTGATGTTTCTTAATTCAATTCTGATTTTGCTGCTAAAAAAACAACAACATATAACTAAACTCATCTATCCACACGTGTGTAACTCATTTGACATTGCATATTTAAGTACAAAATCTAGCATGTTGAACTTGCCATCAAAACCTTAAAATGAGAAAGAAACTACATGGAAGGAGAGTTGTAGAGTCATTATATTCTTCTTCTCTTATGATCCCAAAATCAGTTCTATTTTTATCGTTCTTATCCCTGTCTGATTGATAATTCTATATACATAACACAACTAATATACACCAATTACAATTAAACAGATTATACATAGGTGAGATACTTTGTAGTCTTGTGATCATAGCTTCTTGGGCATCTACAATAATGTGAGGAGCCATTGTCTTCTTCAAGAATTGGGTTGAATGCAGACGAGGGAGGCAACCCTGAGCATGCTCCATGCACATCTCCTTGTTCTCTGCTATCTCAGTTTAGTGCCTAAAATGTAAGAATATCAATCATGGCACAAGATTCTCATGACAATTTCTAATATGTAAGAACAAGAAAACAGAATTAAAAGAACCATCTATAGTTTCAAAGGATATCATAAACATTAGAGTTGCAATTCAGGTTCTGCAACTTGCAACCTTAGTATTGACTTATTCAGAATTTGGTAATTTAAATCCTGTGCTAATTCAACCTTATCAACTTTTGTTATGTTAGGTGTTTGGTAACCGTATTTCCTATAGAAAATGATTTGGAATGAAGTTGATATCAATAAAATGAAAAAGACCACAACATCAAAAACTTTGGATTATCATCAGTCTAGCAAACAGCAAGAACCCCGAGTTCTTACAAAGCGACCCATTATCGCTTATCAGTAGGGTGCTGAAGAGCATTCGATTTCTTGGTACGTACCTCCATTGACACTATAAAATTCTCATCACAATCAGACTCTAACCATGCTTAGGTAAAAAAAATGTATCCTCTTTACTTACTACATTAAGACGTCAATGATTTTTTTGTCAAAAGAGATTGAAGATCCGATTATAAGCAGATTTGATGGCCTAAGGACTTCAATAGAAAAAGAATGTTCATATAATACATCATGCCAAACACATTAAGAAAAAACGAAGCTAATCACCATCCAATTAACAGTAGAGTAAACCACCCTGCTAACTAATTAAAGTCTTCATAACAGTTGACTCTCAAGAAAATCCATTGCTCAGTCATATTCCTAATATCATTAAATCAGAATGAAACCCTAAACTTGATTTACATAAGTTAACCAACCTGCTTCCAATTCATCCCCAAAATAAATTTCTGCAATTTCAATTCAACCCCAAGTATGAAGATTCACAATTAAACCCTAAATTTGTAAATCCTACCTGAACGGAGAAGAAATGGCCAACAACACCGATGTTGACGTCCCCAGAACCGGTCACCAGCACCGAAGTCGTCGCCCCCGTCGCCGTCTCCTTCGTTTGGCCTCTCCTTTGCCCGACGTTGGGTCCCAGCCACCGTCTGGTCGCTTCGTCCAGAGAGCCACCGCCTAGCGTCAGGTCGCTCTGCCTGGCCACCGTCCAACGAAAGCCTAGCCACCATCGAGCCGGGGTTCTCCCTCTCCATAATTTTACTGAATTGACGCTCCCTTAACGGAATAATAACGGGAGAGCATTTGACGAAATAAAACTAAAGTACAAGAGTACTATGCGAATTTTACCATACCTCTGGGCATCTCACGAAATATGCATAACCTGGAGGATACCATACGAAATTTCCGTTTACTTTTTACCTGTAATCCTTGTAAAATCCATCTCCCGAGCTGATGTCATGGCTAGAAGCGTGTCCATCTGAACCAGAATGAGCTTACATTCAGATTTTTCAAACTCACATAATAGAGGATTTGTTTGGTACAATATGGATAAAAACTTTTCTTTAAAAATATTTTCTCTCTCTCTAAGCGCTTGCATGTGTCAAAATTACTTTTCAACAAAGAGTACGTTATAAGTAAAAAAAAAATTATAAAGACTTCTACCAAACGAAGCCAAAGTTATATACCTCCAATCACTTCAGCAATATTTATGTAAAAAAAATCATACAACTTATTTTTTATTTTGTCAAAATATGAAGATTAATTTTATTAAGATAAACATGAAAATTTAACACACTTATTTAGACAATACATATTTATGTTCTCCTTTGAAAATAAATATATATGTTATAAGGGACCTATAAACCAATATACATGTTACCATTCATATATCATCAGACTTTTTTAAAACGACGTCAGAGACATTAACAATAAAATTCATCTATATATATATATTAAAGTAAAGAAATTTAAAGCCACCATATTGATTATGGCCCTACAAATTCTATGTGTCAATTTGTGATTAATTCACTTTTTTTATTAACAATTCTCTTCAATTTAAATCACAATATCTAATCACAACTAACTTCAAATATTTAAAAATTTAAATCACAATATTTATTCACAATTAACTTCAAATATATAAAAAGTATATACAACTTTTTTATAAAATTTGATTTCTACAAATTACACATACAATAAGCTTATAATATATGTCAAAATAATATATGATAGATTTCCTATTAAACTTAGATATAAAATACATCTTATATTCATTTATGTAATTAGTAATATTATTTTTATGACTTTGCATTATAAATTTATGGGCCAAATCATACAATATATACAATTTTCAACTCACACTACATGTGCTTTTATAATTCAACCCACTATATTATATTATTACACATACATATTTTATTAACAATTTAGGGAAATTTCAAACAAATGTATCTTAACAAAATTAATTTATATAATCTTGAGATTTTTTTCTAAACCTTTCAATTTTAACAACTCATCTTGACGACAATTATATCATATCAGATTTTTAACAAAGTTGGTATATTTTCCCATTTAACAATTTTTATTTGATTATAATTTTCTATAAAAAACACATGGTCTCCATTTTCCGATTTTACAATGTTTCTTTGGGCTTATTACTTATCATTTTGCTAAATAAAACTTTCAGTTTTAAAAAATTAAATTGAATTTGTTAATCACCAATAAAATATTCACTAACAAATCGTGAAATATCAATTAAAAATTACCAAGAAAATTTTGTTAAATCAAACAAAAAGTTTAACTAAAAAATTCATGTAAATCTTTGTCATAACAAACTTTCAATTTCATATGATTATACATATTATCAAAAGTAAATTAAAATATAGTACGTATACAAATTTTAAAAGTATTTGAATTTGAGATAACTTTACACCTACATAAATCAACCACTACTAATTAAAGTCATCATAATGATTATGGCCCTACAAATCCTATGTGTCAATTTGTGATTAATCCACTTTTTTATTAACAATTCTCTTCAATTTAAATCACAATATCTAATCACAACTAACTTTAAATAATTAAATCATAATATCTAATCATAATTAACTTCAAATATATAAAAACTATATACAACTTTTTTTATAAAATTTGATTTTTACAAATTACACATACAATAAGCTTATAATATATGTCAAAATAATATATGATAGATTTCCTACTAAACTTAGATATAAAATACATCTTATATTCATTTTATGTAATTAGTAATATTATTTTTATGACTTTGCATATATAATTTATGGGCCAAATCATACAATATATACAATTTTCAACTCACACTACATGTGCTTTTATAATTCAATCCACTATATTATATTATTACACATACATATTTTATTAACAATTTAGTGAAATTCAAACAAATGTATCTTACCAAAATTAATTTATATAATCTTGAGATTTTTTTTCTAAACCTTTCAATTTTAACAACTCATCTTGACAACAATTATATCATATCAAATTTTTAACAAAGTTGGTATATTTTCCCATTTAACAATTTTTATTTGATTATAATTTTCTATAAAAAAATACATGGTCTCCATTTTCCGATTTTACAATGTTTCTTTGGGCTTATTACTTATCATTTTGCTAAATATGATTTTCAGTTTTAAAAAATTAAATTGAGTTTGTTAATCACCAAGAAAATATTCACTAACAAACCGTGAAATATCAATTATAAATTACCAAGAAAATTTTGTTAAATCAAACAAAAAGATTAACTAAAAAATTTAGGTAAATCTTTGACGTAACAAACTTTCAATTTCATATGATTATACATATTATCAAAAGTAAATTAAAATGTAGTACGTATACAAATTTTAAAAGTATTTGAACTTGAGATAACTGTACACCTACATAAATCAACCACTACTAATTAATTAATTATTCAAATAACTTTTTAATGATCATTTTCTAGAAATAAGGATATAAACTAAAATTAAAATTTAAAACTTTAGATGGGTCTACTACGTAATTAGAAAACACTAAAAAAATGTGATTTATCTCAATGATTTTTTTTAATATTTTTTTGAGTTATTTCATATATTTATTTTAACAAAAAGTTATAATATCAAAGATATCATTAGACCAAATCCTTTTTAAATTTTGAATATCCTTAATAAACTAAATTATAAATTTATAAATTACACTTCCTCTTAATTATTTAAAAAAAGGAAATCCTAAATAATTTGCACGAAGCTATAAATTTTGTGTCTTCGTCTCTCAATACTATGCCCATTCGAGATATGTAATTTCTTTCATTTTGAACCTAAGTTGTTAACCATCATTTTTTTGCTTTATTAAATTCTTTAAAGTTATAATTTTTTCGTTATTAATTTTATTTGTGTTATAATATATTTTGTAACTATTACCTTAAAATCATGTGAATCAATCCTATTATTTAAACAACGTAAGAGTGATGACCATTTTACAAGAGAAAATAATCTTTTTCGTCTCCATTCATCGAACGTAGGTCGTTGAAATTTTCATCTCATTTTTAAGCCATTCACGAAATAACAAAATTATTTTGTTGCTTTTCCGTGCGTTTGGTTTCATATACCCTTAAAATCATGAAATATTTACCATAGCTTGCTATGATAAATATTGGTTTCGTAACTAATTTTTAGTATATTATTATTTTCGTAAATATTAAGAAATAATTGTTTTATATTATGATTTTTACAAGTATCGTTGAGGGTGTAACAACAATTTCGGATCCCTATTGTTTACACATATATATATTATCTTGAAAAACATAAATCTTATTTTAATATAATTTATTTTTTAAAAGATTTATATTGGCGTTATTCATTAATTATACATATATAAATTTAATTTTTATAATTTTAAAATCTTCACCTCACTTTATTTTCACATGACTTTTATCCATGTTTAACCAAAAACTTAATTTCAAGGTATAATATAGTAGTTAAGATTTGAAAATTTGATTATGAATTGTTCAAATATCAAACTAAAAAAACATAAAAAATAAAGATTTTGCTATAATACTTAATATTCAACATAAAGAGAATCATGTTCAAGATTTTGTCAATTTTTTCCTTTAAAAAACTTTCTACTATAATCCAAACATGTGTTATACATATTATGAATATTTTTGGCTTTCTTACTCAAAAACTATAATTACTAATCTAATAGTTTTTGTCTGAACCACGCATTAATTATTTGTTTGAAATCTGTTTAAATTGTTTTAAAGACCATCTATTATATATCACACGTATAAATAATTTTAAAATCGGGGATAATTTTATCGAGATTTTTATATTAATAATCATTATAATATTTCTATATTAACTATTCTCTAAATGAGTCTCCGTAAATTCCTATATATCATATCATATAATTTTCAATGATCCAGCGAGAATTATATTTTTCTAAAAAATATTTTGATATAACATTAGTTTAATTCAATTCTAAATATTTTTTTTATTTTCTCAAACTATATTTATCCATACAAGATACGGGTTCTACACTAGTTAAAATTAAAACTTGACCAAATCAAATTTTTCAGAGGAAACCCTTTTGTAAAAATATAAGCAGGTGCTGTCACGTATTTGATATCAACATCCGGTGCGGATTATTTTAATAACTAGACTTGCATTATCATAATTTATACCCAAGTTGTCAATTGTCATTTACTCCCTCCGTGCCATATTAATATTGTCCCGTTTGACTTTTATACATTATTCATAATTGAATAGAATTTTTAAGATTTCTTTCAATATATAAGAAAAAACATAGTGGAGTGTTGTTTAATTCGTCTCAACGAGTACTTTGATAATATTAAAAAATTATAATTTTTATTAATATATAATTAAAAATATTAACGATATAAAATCCGGCTCGACAAATGTGTCCAGTTAAAACGGGACAAATATTATGGGACGGAGGAAGTAGATAAGTATATTAAATTTCATGTAATCTTAGTCTCCGTAATTATTTATTTCATTTTCAACTGCAAATAACAAAACTCCTCCTTAGATGTTGCCCAGACTTGTTTTTATCTATAGGCGTGACTTAGGCCATAAAGTCAGGAGGTATCATGCTTGCTTGCCCCGCCTTTTAAAACCCCTCATATATATCATCTAATTTTTGTCTGTTATTCGAATTTTTTATTTTACCCTTATCAAAAAAAATAAAACCCCTCATATATATCATCGAAGTGACGCTCCTGTTGCATTGCCAAAATCAAATAAAAAAAGTCAAGGAAAGATGATCTCTCCCGAAATCAGAAGCCCCCTTCTATTTTCGATCACAGGTTCGTTCAATTCCTTCTTTTTTCGAATCCGTATTGCGTTATTCCCGGTCGATTTAACAGGGGTTGCTGAATTTCTGCTTCCCAATTCTGTTTCTGCACGTGGTGAATAAAACTTCAAATCAACAAATTAACCCTTAATTATGTCTCACCTATCCTATCCTATATGCTACAAAGTATGATTTGGCTTGCTTTGATTAATTGGTGAAATCAGAGACGGTCGGTGATGGAGAGGAGAAAGGGGGGAGAAGTTCAGTTGAAAAACAGAGGATTGAAAAGACATATTTTGAAGTGTTGGGGCTCTGCTGCAGCTCTGAGGTGGCCCTTGTTGAGAGAATCCTGACTCCCCTTGAAGGGGTGAAACACGTGTCCGTGGTTGTTCCTTCCAAGACTGTCATTGTTTTGCATGACTCTGCCCTCATTTCTCCCGCAGAGATTGGTAAGTACCCACCTCTTTCTCTTTCTAGTAACGTTCATCCAATGTTGTTTTTTTGTGTAGAGAGCTGTGGCAAAATCAAAATACAGTAGTGAGTGTTTTTTTCTTCTTGATACTCAGAAAGACAGTCAAATCTCTTGCTTTTTTTTGGTATAATCTGATTGGAAAAGGCTAAGATAGGATTAACAAGTGGGTGTGAACCACGACCCGGGAATGAGTCTCTGTGAAAGCCTCTGTCCCACGCCAGCTGCTATATGCCACCAAGTTGTATCATCGTGCCAAATTGCAAGACAGTCATGGACCATCTTCATCACGATTCACGAAGCACCCCAGGCTAAGCCCATTTCCCCGGCCACTTAGTCGTTTGTGTTGACTTCGTATGCATGCCAATTCCATATATGATATATCCAACTTGGGGATCCAAAGGGACCCTCATTACTAGAGATTCTTTACTTAATTTCTTCAGTACTGAGGCGTGAATAAATGCGTTGAAAATATTCCTATCCTCTTGTGACGGCTAGAGCAAGTATAGCTCTAATGCTAGACATCCTCACAACAGAATCCTTCGGTGACTAATTTGTCCTTAAACTTTTCAAGACTACCATCAGCCTTCAATTTCACCTTATAGACCCACTTGCAACCTATGGGTTTCTTCCCTTCAGGAAGATCAACAACTTCCTGTCATTATGTTGGCCTCTACCCAACGTGGCTCTTAGAAGCAGAGATATAAGAAGAAGGTTCAGTAAATGTCAAAGAGGAAGTAGAAAAAGCAAAATGACAGGGTGACTGTCAACAGAAGAGCCACGGTTGCATAAGTAGTCTTGTAAGTGAGAAGGCAATTTGACTTGCCTTGATGATCTTCTGACAAAGAGGAGGAGAAGGAGTTGTAGGAGTAGGTACAGTTGGAGAAGTAGGGAATTCATCATCAGAATCTGACGTTTAAGAGCACTGAAAGACTCATTTAAACCCATCATGAACTAAATAACTTGTTGATCCTGAACAAGTTGAATAGTAGCACAAGCAGTAGTAGTACAATCACACTCATATGCTCATCCCAGAGTTTTTGATTTTGGTAAAATAAGATGTAACAGACATGTTACTCTGATAAAAATGATCCAACGGTTCGTGATATTGTTTCTAAGTCGGGAATGATAGTGCAGCATGGAACAAGTACTAGTCAATCGGGTGATCTGTTCAGCTTCCCTTGTCATTATCGAATCTTCCTACACCAATGTCAATGTGACATACTGACATGAAAGTTGTTGCCTGGAGGGGTAGTGCTGGGGTTTTGCATTTTCAGAGCAGTCCATAAGATAATCAATACTTACTAGTTTGATATGGAAAATAAAAGTAACAAATTTTGTTTAGCTAGCTACTGAGTTAATGACTATCATATATGGTAGAATAAAACCTGGTTATTATTATTATCAAGTAAATAATGGCTCAAGGAAGTGGACAACTAGACCCTTTGTCTTAGTTACATTTTTAAGGGAGAATAAAGTTATTTTCTAGTATTAACATGTATGTTGCTGTTTTACTCTTTTGGGCTGTCATTGGCAAGAACAGCTAAGGCACTGAATCAAGCAAGGCTAGAAGCAAATGTGAGAGTGAATGGAAAATCATATCATAAGAAATGGCCAAGCCTATATGCCATCGCTTGTGGCCTGTTGCTCGGGCTCTCTTTTCTCAAGTACGTCTACTACCCTCTCAGGTGGTTGGCGGTGGCATCCGTAGTTGTTGGGATTTGGCCAGTTCTTGTTAAAGGTTTTGCAGCAGTAAAAAACATAACTCTCGATCTCAACATTCTTATTCTAATTGAAGGTACGTCTTGTTTCTTTAATTCCATTGTTATTGTTTTGTATCATCAAACTGATACAGCTTAAAATACTTTTATTTCATAAATTTTTTGCATATCATGAGCAGAACACAAGAAATTTAGTAATGTTGAGTTTACAACTTAACAAAAGTATGTATATTTATTTGGCAGTGGCAGGCACACTTGCTTTACAAGATTTTTGGGAAGCAGGAACTATCATCTTCCTCTTTTTAGTGGCTGAATGGCTCCAATCGATTGCCAGCCACAAGGTTTCTTATTCAAGCTTGTGAAGAATGTATTGTGCAATAATTGTGATTGGTCTTTGGAAATATGTGATAAATGTTTATTAGAGCATTGTGCAATGTCAACATTTTTATATATGCTTATGTGTTTTCCTAACTAACTGATCTAGTTGCACTTGTTTCATTTTTCTTTTGAGTTTTTTCTTCTGGTTTACACATTTTAGTGCACCATCTGAAACAGGCCAATGCAGTTATGTCATCATTGTTGAGCATAGCTCCACAAAAGGCAACCATAGCAGAAACGGGTGAATTGGTCAACGTCACAGATGTGAAACCAGGTACTATCCTTGCTGTGAAAACAGGTGAAGTTATTCCCATCGACGGTTTAGTGGTGGAAGGGAGTTGTGATATAGATGAGAAGACTTTGACAGGAGAGGCTTTTCCTGTCTCCAAGCAAAAGGATTCCCCAGTTTGGGCTGGGACCATCAATCTAAATGGTATATCTTTATCTTGGTTCTGTACATGTGTGCGATCACACACGTGTGAAGCTTATTGAAGCTGATCATTTTTTATTACAAATTCTACTATTTCAGGATACGTAAGTGTGAAAACAATTGCTCTTTCTGGGGATTGTGTGGTGGCCAAGATGGCGAAGCTTGTTGAAGAGGCTCAGAACAAGAAATCTCGATTTCAAAGGTTAATAGACGAGTGTGCCAAGTACTATACACCGGGTTAGTTTCTATCTTAATTATATAAGTGTGTAGAAAAATTTGTCTCTCATCATGGGTTAGTTTCCATACACCCCGTACTTGAGATTGATTTATAAGGATTGAAGTGCTACCCATGTCAACAAGACACCTGCAAGTCATCAATGTTGGCATGGGCTGATACTTTTAAGGCCTCGGACTTTATACTATGACCCCTTACTCCTAATTGTGTTCTTTGTTATGCCTTTATAGCAATTGCATTGGTATCAGTTGGGTTGGCGGTCATGCCAATTGTAATGAGCTTCCACAACAAACAGTATTGGTTTCACCTTGCGCTGGTGGTGCTCGTCAGTGCATGCCCATGTGGTCTCATCCTCTCCACACCAGTTGCAACATTCTGTGCGCTCTCCAACGCCGCTAGCAATGGATTGCTGGTAAAGGGAGGGGACTACCTTGAGATACTTGCTAAGGTCAAGACTGTTGCTTTTGATAAAACTGGCACCATTACCAGAGGCGAATTCGTTGTGTCAGACTTCAGATGTCTTACAAATGATATAAGCGTGAACACATTGCTTTACTGGTGCCTTTTTCTCCTCTTGACAACCTATTTTCTTGTATATAAAACTCAAATTCAAGAATGGTTTTAAGTAAGATAAAGGCTAAACCATATAATAAATAAACTGGCCGGATATAGATGGAGTAGCTATAGTGTTATGATAATTGTGAACTCTTTTTTGGAAAATGAAGGGTTTCAAGCATTGAGAGTAAATCAAGCCATCCTATAGCAGATGCGGTGGTTCATTATGGTAAATCACAAACAATTGAGCCCAAGCCAGATATTGTTGAGGAGTTCAAAAACTTCCCAGGAGAAGGGATTGCTGGCAAGATTGATGGAAATGAGATCTATGTGGGGAATCAAAAACTTGGCCACAGAGCTGGGTGCTTTACTAGTGAGTATATTTTAACTTTCTCTCTAGTGAATGTTCTATATTCACTGCTAATTCTTAATAGCATCTGCTAAATCTAAACCTATAGCCTCCTCGGTCAAGTATAGTTCTGATAACGGGAGAACGCTTAATTACGTATATTCAAGTGGAGCTGTGATTGGTTTATTCAGCCTCTCCGACTGGTGTCGGTCTGGGGCTGTTGATGCCATTAGAGACCTCAGATCAATGGGCATAAGAACCGCCATGCTCACTGGGGATAGCCAAATTGCTGCTACTCATGCATATGAACAGGTATCTTACCAATTGTTGTTTACTTCTCTCTTTTTTCCTAGCTGATGGCAAGCCCAACCTTAGGATGCTTTGGATGAAGTCCGTGCATATTATTTTTTCCTAGTTGAGTTTTCAGCTTATTCTTCATATGGTTTTCAGCTAGGGCATGCTTTGGATGAAGTCCATGCAGAGCTCCTGCCTGGGGACAAGGCTAGAATGGTCGAGGAGTACAAGAAGGGGAGCGCTACAGCCATGGTAGGGGACGGTGTAAACGACGCCCCGGCCCTTGCCACTGCGGATGTGGGGATCTCCATGGGGGTGTCGGGATCAGCACTCGCGACTGAAACAGGCCACATCATCCTAATGTCGAACGACATCAGACGAATCCCCAGCGCTATCAGGCTTGCAAAGCGGACCCAGCACAAGGTGATCGAGAACATTGTCTTCTCCATTGTCCTCAAGGCTGCTGTTCTTGTTGTGTCCTTTGCAGGCCATCCAATCATATGGGTGGCTGTCCTCGCAGACGTCTTGTCATGCTTGCTGGTCACTTTCAACAGTATGCTGCTCCTTGGTCACTCTCATCAGCACGCGCTTGGAGAGAGTGACCAACCAAATGATGCTTGTTGTAAGAGAACCTCGGCTCCCAAGATTGTCGTTGATAACAAGAGGTGTTGCAACGCCTCTGGAGTCAACAAGACCACTAGGAGATTCAAGACAGCCACATGTTCTTCCTTGGGGGAGCACTCCACTTGCAGGAGCAGGAAATGTGGCGTAGACCCTCTGGCTCACCCGCACCAGCATGTGGGTGGCAGCGGTCTTGAGAGGACCAAACCAAGATGCTGCTCTGAGAAGTCTGGCCTGATGAAGCTTGCTTCTGGAGGATGTGGTGGAAGAGACTGCTGCAAGAGCTCAAGGGCGTGCCAGGAAGAGGAGTGTCGGGACCTTGAAGGACAGCTTGCTGGCTGCTTGGGAGTTGAGTGTCTTGACGAAGCATCATCGTCTCAACACCCTGAAGAGAGGATCAGCCATGAAGTTCCAAAGAGCATTGTCGGAGATGCTAGAAGCTCCATGGAGAGGTGTTGTCAAATGCCTAGAGACAGTAGTGACATGAATGCCACTGAGATTATCAGCGAGTAAAGCTTCATGTGTGAACACTGGAATTTTACACACTCTGAACAAATTGTTATGGAAGTTGGTGCACACACAAGGTGTCAGCAAACAAGTTCAGGAAGGGCCAAATGCTTGCTTGAAGATCAGCTAATAAGTAAAATTCAATTAGCACATTGCCTACTTCAATCTGTGACGAGTAATAAACCAATTTCATTACACATCAGGCTCAGAAGATTTTGAGAAAGACAGTTCAAAGCTCTGACTTTCTCTTACACTGAGTATATATAAAGATAACCTAATGTACATGGAGGATGAAGTCAAAAAAAGTCAACCTACCTACGCCTACAAAAAACTAGCATAACAGTTCAGAGTTTAGAATCATTTCCATCCTCCCTATTAGAGCTGAGAGGTGGCCACTTAACCTTTTCCCATTGATTTACCAGTTCAGCGTAGCCTTCTGCTGAACATATTGCAAACTCCGTGAGTGAGCTCATAGCAACTGACATACCTGCACAAAGAACTCGTACCGCAACCTCTGCCATCTTTTCTGGTGTCATGGCTTCCTCCTCTTCTTGTGTGCCGTACTCTACCACATCCATGCCGCCACCAAATCTCTTGGAGCCACTGCTGCCTTGGGCCCTCCGAGAATCCTCCCTTGCCTGCTGGGCATAGATGGACCCCATTCCAGCTGCGAAGAAATCTAAGCCGTCCAGCACTGGGATCTCATGCACTGTATCCATGAATCTGGACCACTGGATGCAGAGGCCAAAGATTGGAGGAGCGGAGGCTGAGTGACGAGGCGAGAAGGGTAGCTTTGATGTGTCGGGTTCGCACCTCATGCACCTGAGGAGCCAGCTGGCCAGGCATTGGACGTAGGACCGCTGAGAAGTGACCCATGATTCAAAACATGCTTTCCAGTTTCTTAGCTCAGATTCAAGCTTGGAAGCTGAACGGGTAAGCCGGTTTGGATCAATGGTGGTGGCTGACATTGCAGAGTGTCGCCTTGACTTGTTGAGTTTCGAAGGTGTTCCAGCTAATAGAAGCTTGGCATCATCTAGGGTACGTTTTTGCATTTGGTGACACTCTGCCATTACCTTCCACATCCTGGCTAACCTGCATTGTCATTATTTATGCTCGAACAAAGTCAGAAAGGGAATAAGATGCAACTCCACTTAATTCTGATGTAAATATGTAAGGGCTCATCTGGAAAAGACGTAATATTTCGGGAGCGAGGCAGGAAAAGAGCCATTGACATGCTTTCATAAGCTAAACACATTAACCGCCTAATAGTTTCCACTTCTGTAAAGGCCAAGTCAGATACAAAAGAAAACAGTTTCATGGACCCCAAAATAAGAAGACAGTTTCATGATTACCAAAGTCAGGCATACCGTATTACCCAAATTTTGTGCTTCCTAAGAGTTCTCAATCACATAAGGTCCTACTTAATTGATCTAAACTAGAAAATGAGTGGAGGAACATACCCTTGTATCAATTCCAAAAGCTGGGGATGAAGTTCTTCATCCCTTAGAGTCTCGATCCTTTTTGAAATCGCTTCGATTGAGTGTATTGCAACCTTTATCTGGGTATGCAAATCTCTAATAACAGCTCTAGTCTTGTCCACGGAAGTTGGGTCCTCACCTTTGACATCTTGGTTTCGTAGTTGCTTACATTTCTTTTCATATGCAAGTCGCACGCGTTCTCCGGACTGTTAAACAACAAGGCAATGGAGGAATTAAATTCGCTGAACTTTATAAGTAAGCTCGTTGAGCTACAGGAATCATATCTTAAACGACAGAAACCATAACTTATTCAATGTGGCATGAACCGATATGCATAATCTGACTACTGAATTCTATCACCCATTAAGCTAAAAAATTATAGTGGATGCGTGAAGCTATACAAACAATCATGATTTCAAAGTTGTGATTGGCATGAGAAGTTCAGAAAAAATATCACATTATATTAAGGCAAAGTAAGAGTATTCATTTATTTACTGGTCTTCTTTAGCTTTTTGAGAAGCTAATCATCTTGCCATCTCCTTGTATTTCCTCCAAACAAATCATTTAATCCCTTTCAGGAAACCATTTCAGATTTTAGGAAAACAATAATAAAAAATTTAGCTCCAACCAGGAAAGTGACAGAATACTTACCCTAACTTCCTCATACAATCTTTTCTCCCAAGCATACAGTCGGTCCAAAGTTGATTGATGACTTCCAGAAATGATGCATGATTCTGCAGAGAAATCGCTGCTGCTCTCGTATCCTTCATCTCTCGAACTTGAAGAACTGACTAAAAATCTTGATGAAGAGGAGCGAGATGAGCCTGAGCGGAATAATGCCACTGGATTCAACATCTTCATAGCTGGAGACAACAATCGAGAAATACAAGGAAGTGGTTATACATCCACCAGCATGTGAATTAAATAGATTGTGGGATAGGGACAAAACAATAATCACAGTCAAAGTCCTACTTTTTATAGCTGCTCAAAAATCAATACAATTCCTAAATTAGGTAAATGCCACGCATATAAAAATTCGTTAAATGCAGATATTAAATGTCACTCCAGGTTTTAAGTTAAGTATTTATATCTCCCAAGTTACTAGTTCATAACAAGTTTGATGTGCTTAAGTTATGGAAATAGCATCCTATTATAAAGCATGACCGTCAGTGAACTAGCAGTATCAAAGATTACTTCCCAAGAATGCATGAAGATACCAGTGACCTAACTTACACAAGATGATACATAGAGCTTCAGATTTTCTAGATTCGCGTAACACAGTCCCACATTGTCCACTTGCAATGCTGAGCGGGTTTAACATTTCCAGTCACATGTTTTACGAGATCAGTAGAAGCCATAAAGTAACCTCCTTATCCGAAATGCAAATGCATATGCATCTATCTAGGCTACATGTAGATCATAAACAAATTCAGTAAGATAAAGCTTTGAGCTGATAAGATCATAGCCCTCCTAATGCTGGGTTTAATGAAGCTTGAAAAAAACTCAGGCATGAATGATATTCTGGAGACAATATAGAATAGCAGATAAAGGGGAAATCTCTTGTGATATACTTACGTGAATTTTCATGTGATGTAGGTAAATATTGTGCGTGGTTAGACTCCAACAATGCAGATACTTCCTTGGCTGAATTGCAAACAATAATGAATTGTGCCTCTAGATCCTTGATAACTTCATCCATGCTTGTTGGCCTTCGGTTCACATA
Source organism: Rheum nobile (assembly GCA_027886185.1). Taxonomy (NCBI): domain Eukaryota; kingdom Viridiplantae; phylum Streptophyta; class Magnoliopsida; order Caryophyllales; family Polygonaceae; genus Rheum; species Rheum nobile. Next base: position 344,328 of record WOAB01000546.1, read on the forward strand.
AACTGTAAATCCTGGAGTTTCTTCCTTTGTTTCACAGTCTCCAACAGCATTTTCACGGCGATGGATTTCAACTTGCTGAGCTTGTGGTGGTTGAGACAATTCAATCCTTTCATTACCATGTGATTGAATTTCATTCACTTCATTATCACTTTCATCTGCACTTGTCATGTCCTCTTCCTCATCAACATCTTCAACTGTGACCTCCTCATGCGGACAACATGGGGAATTTATAGCTCTTTCTTGCCATGCATGAGCACGGGGATGAGCATGGGGATGAGAATGGGGAGGAACATGTGGATGAGCATGGGGATTAGCATAGGGATGGGCATGAGGATGAGGCTGTGCATGTGGATGAGCCTGGGGATGTGCATGAGGAGAAGCATGGTGTTGAGGATGAATATTTGCCTGAGCATGAGGATTTACACGAGGATGACCATGAGCACTTGTAGAATCAACCTCTTCATGTTCTGTTTCCTCTTCCAAGTCAGGTATTCCTTCTTCTTCTCGAACCTGTCTCATTCCATTGATATCGTCATCAATGACTGACTGATTAAGATTGCTTCTAGTAGGATATCCATAGTAATCCAATGATGAAAATGGGTTCCAAAAGAAATCCCATTGGTTGGTTTGAGGCGAAGGAGGAGGTAAATTAGGCCTGTTGTTTGGGGAATAAGAGTAGGAGGAAGGATTTAGCGATGGAGATTGCATTGTAAAAAATCCATCAATCCCATAGTTATACATAGAAGAGTAATTCTGGATACGAACTGTCTCTGGTGATTGGGGCCTTTCCTCCACTGAAACTGGAGGGTTACCACTTGGTCTGTAGTAGCTTATTTTCATAGATGTCTTGGATTCAGATTGTATACTCGGTGTTTCTGGGAGGCATTTGGGAGAAATTGTGATGAATCTTGGAGTTGACTTCTTTACGGGTGTGAAAGGAGGTGTGATGAATGAATCTAGCAAGAATTCACGTGGCTCATCACCTTCAATGTAATCACGAAGTGCAGCAGAAACCCGTTTCAGGGATTGAATATATGCAAGGTGCCCAGAGGCAAATCTCAATCGATGCTCGACAGCTTGTTTGATGAACTTTTTCCTATCCTTGCAGAGCTGGACGGCCTCTTCCTCGTCTAATTTTGACGAATTACATCCCATCTCTCTTTCTTACCTCCCGATAAAACCTAAAGAGAACTTCTCACCCCAAATCTGATGCAAATATCAAACTGCAATGTCTTTGAACCTTTGACCACATTCATACATCGAGGCTGTCAAGGAAGTTGTAAGCCATGAAAAAAAGACATTCTGTTAGAATCAAGTAAAAACAAAGGCAAGCTGTTCGAAGCTAAACAATACGGAGTATTAGAGAACATGTGCAATAAAGAAAGTGAAAAATATGAAACTATTTAGTGCTTTTCTTCAATTGCAAGGCATGATTTTGATTCTGGAACAAACAAAAATTATACCAAAAAATTACAAGAAAGCAAATGGATATGCTCACGGTGCTTAGAAATCAGCGGGTATAAATCATTTTCAAGCAAAGCAGAATCAGATTAAGCGTGAAAACATGCTCAAGAAACGTCACTTAGCAGCTAAAAAGCTACATGAATAGTTCACAGAATGACTGACTAAGGGAATTGAAGCTAATATAGCTTTAAGAGAATCCAGATTCTTCTCTGTCAAGGTAAAATCCATTGACAATTAGAGCACTGTGTCACTAGAAGATTTTAATCTGTTAAATCAAACAAATCATGAAAATACACACCCAAAATTCCACAAGACTCCTGATTGACAAAAAAACAAACAGGTGGCAGGCAATGCATCCAAACAAGGAAAGGAAACGAAAATAAAACCTAAAACAGAGTAGATAAAAACAAAAGCAAAACCGCATCAAGTAAAGTAATAAAAAAAAGTACAAGTTTGGAAATTTCGCAAACCTAAAACAGCAGAGAAAACCCCATGTTCCGGAAAATTAGCAAATTGAAAGGGGGGAACTGAATCGGAGTAGAATTGTGGAGGGCAAGTGAAAAATAGCCAAGTTTGCGACTAACCAGTAGTAAATTGTCCAAAGGGCTCTGCTTGAACAGTGGCAGTGAAAGTGCATTGTTCATTGTCTTTAAAATCTTGTCGGAATAAATCCGCAACGGGAAAAAATTGGTGGTAGAGGGGAAAGGGAGATCTCACACAAACACATAAAGGAAATCAATTGCAGGAAGCAAAAACGTACCTGAAATGGAGGAGAGCGGGGCGAAGAGTTAAAGCCTGAGAGAGAAACGCAAACACACTCACACAGTACGTTCTCAGAGAAGGGGGAGAGAGAGAGTGGAGAGAGAGAGAAAGCAACGGTCAAAAGAGCAGGGCAAGAAAGAGAAAATTAAAGTGGGTTATGATGCTGGAGAACCATTAAAAGGGGCGGAATAAATGTGACGCGTACGATTATGACTGGTTCTGTTCATTAGCCCTTCAAGTTACCATGCATTTCAAATTTGCTCTTCACACTCTATAAGACATCGTTGATTATGGGTCTGTTCGGTTGGTAACTAGTTGAAGTGGGTTGAAGTTGAAATTTGCTGAAATTTGTCTTGATTTGCTTCAACGGGTTGAAGCAAATGCTTAATGTCCCCTCCAACATTAAGCTTTTCCTTTCACTTCAATTAGTTGAAGAAGCACTAGTGAAAAAAACACTTTTTGAGGCTCCATTTTAGATGCGTACATATTTCAAAACGCCTCAACAACGACCTACGCAATCAGTTTTTCAGGCGGATAATTATTTTATACGCCTCAAAAAAATCTATTGAGACAGACAAATAATTATACGCCTCAAAAAGTTTCCAAAAAAATATTCCCGCTAAAGTATTAGAGGCGGGCCAAATGTAGGTCCGCCTCTAATGGTACATAATTGAGGCGGGCGAAAAAGCCCGCCTCTATTAACTTTTGTTGAGGCGGGCATATTATAGCCCGCCTCAACAAATATATGCAATAGAGGCGGGCATAAAGAGGCCCGCCTCTATTAACTTTTGTTGAGGCGGGCATATTATAGCCCGCCTCAACAAATGTATGCAATAGAGGCGGGCATAAAGAGGCCCGTCTCTATTGCCTCATTACATTCAGCTTATAGAGGCGAGCATATTAGGCCCGCCTCTATAAGTCTACCCTAATTAAATTAAAAACATTCAGCTCCGCGCGCGCCTTCGTTCATATCTTCGTATCGTCGTCTTCGCCGAGCTCTGACTTCCTCTCCTTTCGCCGAGCACTCGGTTTCACCAGAGTTCCGACTTCCTCACCCGATTCCGCTGGCCGGTAAGCACATCTAACACCCTATTTTACTTTAATTTCATCCAACACATTTACAATTTTATTTAGGTTCATACCGAATTGGAGAAGTAATTGGAGAAGTAAAATCATAAGTACTGAAGCTTGTACGGATTCGGAGAAGTAAAATACGAGCAAATCCTAATGTACTGATTTCGAATTTGTGTATTTTGTGTTTAAAGCTTGTACGAATTTGTGTATTTTTGTGTGTAAAGCTCGTGCATTGAAGGTGTTTGATGAAATGCCCCTATGAATATGCGTTTCTCTAATAGGCGGGCCTAATACTGATATCGAATTTGTGTATTTTGTGTTTAAAGCTTGTACGAATTTGTGTATTTTTTGTGTTTAAAGCTCGTGCATTGAAGGCAATGAGGATGTAATATACTAGAGGATCACATTTTTACAGTTTATTTAATTGGGGAAATTACATTCTGCAGGTTGATAGAGGCATTGTCTTGAAGGATCGATATTGGGTCAATGTAATACTTCTACCCTAATTCCTTAGGCCCTTGGCGGGATAGAATTCATAATTTAGGCCCTTGGCGGGATAGTTGAGTTTGTATTTTTTCTTGCTTAGTTGCGTATTATTATCTATTTAGGCCCTTGGCGGGATAAAATTCATAATTTAGGCCCTTGGCGGGATAGTTATTAGAAATGATATTAAATCTTCCTTGTTTTGCATTTATTACTAGAAATGAGTCGTCCTTGGATGTACGGTGATCATACTACGACACAATACTTGAGTGGGGTTGAGGAGTTCATTAGATGTGCTTTAGCACACCAACGGAGTACGAAAGCCGAAAAAATCTATTGTCCATACCGTGATTGTAAGAATATAAGGCGGTTAGATGATATTGATGAGATTGAGGATCATTTATTTCGTCGTGGTTTCAAACAAGATTACCATGTTTGGTTTTGGCATGGTGAGAAAATACCTGATCGTCCAAGTTCTAGTGTCAATGAGTTTGATGTTCGGGTAGACACTGATGATAGTGATGATGATATTGCTGAGAATAATGAGATGGATGATGATGATGACCAAGAAGATGATGAAATAAATGGGATGATGGATGGGGTGAGAGATCACTTGAACGAACGACCTCAGATGTTCGAACAAGTATCAAAGGCTGCAGAGACTCCCTTGTATCCCGTGTGTACAAAATTTAGCAAGTTAGAGGCTGTGTCAATACTTTACAACTTGAAATGTGCTTCTGGTTGGACTGATGGAAGTTTCAACACCTTATTGGAATGGTTAGGTGAATTTTTACCAGAAGGCAATGAGATGCCTATCTCTACTTATTATGCCAGGAAATTGATGTGTCCCTTAGGCTTAGAGGCCGTCAAGATAGATGCTTGCCCAAATGATTGTATGCTTTACAGAAATGAACATGAAAATTTGAATGAGTGTCCAAAGTGCGGTGCATCTCGTTACAAGCGTAAAGGGGTAAATTCGGCTAAGAGGGGCCCAACAGCTAAGGTTATGTGGTATCTTCCGATAATACCTAGGTTTCAACGTTTGTTTTTCGTTAAAGAAGGAAGCAAAAAATCTGAGGTGGCATGCGGAAGGGAGAAAGAAAGATGGACTCCTTAGACATTCTGCTGATTCTCCTCAATGGAGAAATATTGATAAGAAATATTCTGAATTTGGTGATGAGGATAGGAATCTGAGGCTTGCTTTATGTACAAATGGTGTGAATCCGTATGGCACTCTAAGCAGCCAATATAGCACATGGCCGGTTCTTCTAGCGATTTATAATCTTCCTCCATGGTTGTGTATGAAGCGCAAGTTTATCATGTTATCACTCCTCATCTCCGGGCCTAAGCAACCTGGGAATGACATAGATGTGTATCTGGCTCCACTTGTTGATGATTTGAAATTACTGTGGAATGAAGGTGTTCCAATGTTCGATGCATACACCAACTCAAACTTTACCTTGCGAGCTATGGTTTTTTGTACCATAAATGATTTTCCGGCATATGGAAACTTGTCTGGGTACAAAACCAAAGGAGAACAAGCATGCCCTATATGTGAAGAAGATATGAAACCCGCCTACTTGAAAAATTACAGGAAAAATGTGTATCTAGGGTACCGGAAGTTCCTTAGTCGATATCACCCTTACCGTAAAAAGAAGAAGGAGTTCAATGGGTACACTGAGGAAGGAATAGCTCGTACACCTTTGACAGGATCACAGGTTTATGAACGGATTAAAAATGTTGACACCGAATACGGCAAGGGCTTCAAGTCCGTCTCTGAAAAGGGTGTTTTATGGAAGAAAGCGTCTATACTATGGGATCTTCCTTAGTCGATATCACCCTTACCCTAATTTCGCCATAGTGAGGCACTTGTTGAGGCGGGCCTATAGAGGCCCGCCTCAACAAGTGGCTTTTAGAGGCGTATATTGCCCGTCTCAAAAAGGGTCCCCACTTGTTGCAGCCCCCTCATTTGAAGCGAACGGTGTTCGCCTCAATAAGTGTCCAAATGCCCGCCTCTATTAGGGTTTTTTCCACTAGTGAAGCAAAATTTTGGATATCGAACGAGCACTATGGCTGTTCGGCAAATGAGAGTTGATGTTAATTGAAGTTGAAAATGATTTTGAAATTAAGGATGATTTTGAAGCTGAAATATATAGGTGAAACTGAAGATGGTCTAATAACTGAAATTATAAAATAAGGTTGTGATGTGTTCAGTAAAATAAAGTTTATTTGATAATTGTAGATAGTAAAATTACTAAAAGGGGCATATTTAATTTATATGTTGGATGTACCCATGTGCTGTGCACGTGACATTTATCCTTACCCTAACATCAGCTTTGCATCCTTTGCACTTTGCAGTAGTGAGGCCGAGTCCATTTGAGTGAAGGAGAACGACGCCTCTCCTTGTGTCGCGTTAATGGCCATTTGAGTGGAACAACAGATCCGAGTCCTTCGCTTCTCTTGGCAAGGTTAGTCTCCCTTTCTTCCTTCAAGATTTTTGGGTTTACTTCATTATAGTTTGTCTGCTTCTGAGAGGCGAACGAAGCTTTCGTCGATGGCATATTTAGGGTTAATTGGAAGCTTCGTCGAAGCTATCAAAGCAACAACAGTCTGGATAATGGTTGCGAGGCAACAACAAGCGAGGCGAACGAAGCTATCGAAGCAACAACAGGCGAACGAAGCTTCGTTCGTTTGCTTCGTCGAAGCTTTAGTGTCAAATGCGTCTGCAACTGAAACATAATAACATAGTTACATAACCAAAATTGTGTCTCAATTGAGCACATGAATGAGATAGGTTAAAATAAGATTGACCATGTTATTACTGTCATGAGGTCTTCATGTATATGTTTTATATGGGTCGAATTTTGTCCAACCTGATCGTCTTCACCCGATAAGGTTGTTACTTTACAGAGGTCTAGATGAAATTTGGTTTTGTATTCAATGTGTTGGGTGATTGACTTATGATGTTGCTTTGAAATGTTGGTCCAATTGTCATTGCATATGTTTCGTTGCACTTCTCATTTCTTCTCTCATAGTCTCATTGTCAATAAAAAGCAAAAGTTGGTGCAATTCTGCTCTCACATAAAGTCTTATTTGTTTAGTTGGTGCACGTCTGTTGAAGTGGGTGCAAAAGTTGTGCAAGTCTGCTGAAGTTGCTCTGTGAAGGTATTGTCCCTTAAAATTATGACTTTAATCTATATTTTATGTGAATTTTTTGTGTTTTATTTTGACCTCTTGTTACCCCGATCAATATGTTTTAATGCTTGAATGTTTGCTTTCTGAATTTTTGGTCTTGTCCTGCCCTGTATCTGTCAAAATCTAAATAAATAGATGGCCCCAAGACAAAAGGACAAAGGAGAGGAGAAATCATTCATATGGAATGATGAAATGACTAAGGAATTATTGGTTATATGCCGAAATTATCAGAAAAAACATAGGCATGACCAACCTTTTAGTTGGTTGGAATTACCGAGGAATTTGTGGTTAAGATTGGGAAGAAATGCCACTATACAATCTCGAAGAACAAATTCGACCATATAAAGCAAATATGGCGTCTTTGGACCGATTTAAGGTACAATGAGACGAGAATTGGATGGGAAGCTAGTAGTGGGCGTGTAACAGCTGACGACGCATGGTGGGAGAAAAAGCTCAAGGTAATTTATTATCGCAAACAATCATGTTTGTATGTTGATTTGAAGGTATTCAAAATCCAGTTTATATTTAGTCTTGTTTATATTTTGTTTAGGAAAATGACAAGTACAAGCGTTTCCGAAGAAAGGGTGTGGCCTCTGAAATCAGTGAACTATGGGATCAAATTTATGGCTTCATTGTTGCCACTGGGAAACATTGCATGGCGCCATGTATGGATCCAAGTGCCCAAAATGATTTAGCCCTTCTGCTGGAAGCACCGTATAGAGATGTCGAAGGTGTCAATGATGAAAGGTTGAATGAGCATCTGATTTCCAGCAGTTGTTGAGTCTCAACATTGACGGCTCAGATGATGATGTGCTAGCATCCGTTCACAATGTTGTGATTGGTGGTTCTTCGTCCAGCCTTTTGTCCTCTCGGTCAAAGGAGAAGAAATCCACATGCGCGTCCCTGAAGCTTACTAAATCCACGATGAAGAAAAAGACCAGTGCTACTATCTACAATCAGCACCTTCAGCTAATTGGAGAAAGAGGTGAAAAAATGTTGTCACTGCTTCAGGAAGATATGGCCAGTTCGTCGTTACGCCCTACTGGGAAGAGCTATGAACTTGAGGACGTCATGGTTGTTGTTAATGCGATGGTGGCTGATGGGTCTCTTTCTGAGGACTCATTGTTATGGTGTTTTGCTGTGAGCGAGCTTAGGAATGAGGAGAGTCGTAAAGCTTTCATGAATGTACCGAAGAATTCAAGAAGGATTGCTTGCTTGAACTATGAGATGGCATCACAAAAAGCTAGGTTTGGAGGAAAATAATTTGTACTTGGGTTGATGGTCGGGTTCTGGGGTTCTAAGTACGGTTATGCGACTTGTTATGTAAGATATTTGGATTATGGTGTATGTGTTTCTGTATTCTTGTTGGCTTAGAAGCGACAAGAAATGATGGCTTAGTAAGATGTCCAGATTGTGTTTTCTGGAAAATTTTCAGTTATGGGGTTGTGTATTTGATTAGGAAGAAACTTATGTGACTTGTTATCTATGATGTTGGAAACACTTATGTGACTTGTTTAATATTAATGTGCTTTAATTATTTGGTTTTGCAGGGAGCTTAGATTATGTATGTTTATTTGATTTTACAGCTTTGCAGTGAGCTTAGAATATGTATGTTTATGTGACTTCGTATTTGTCGGTTGCTTAGTTGGCATCATTTGATTAATTTGCAATTATTTGGTTTAGGCAATTTATTTCAATTTTTGCAGGTACTGTAAAAATGAGATTACTAATTTGCCATGAACGACGAAGAAGGATTCGCCGTAGGAAGATGATTTTGCTGATACAACATTTCTGGGAAGAGTACTTCGATCTTTTGTCAGCATATTATTTCAAGTTCGTTCATAAGGTGCCTTGTTTTACTTCGGCATTGACGGGATATGCATGGATGAAACAGTTAATGGATTCACAATCTGACGTGAGATGCATAATTGCTTTTTGCATGGAGGCACATGTGCTGCGAAGACTGTGCAATGAGTTAGAAACGAACTATGGATTAAGATCTACCCATAATATGTTGGTGCTTGCAAAGGTTGGAATTTTTCTATATGTCCTCTCTTTAGGAATGTCTGATCGAGGTGCATGTGAAAGATTTCAGCGTTCTGGAGATACGATAAGTCGTACATTCCATGAGGTTTTGGATGCGTTCATGGGTCGCCGACAATGGTTTAAGGGTCTCGTTCGAGTGCTCCTTAAACCTCGTGATCCAACTTTCTCATCCATCCCTAATCAAATTGTCAACGATGATAGATACAAATTGTTTAAGGTAATAATAGAATACTTGCATTTGCTCGTAGCTTTAAAAACACAATCTTTATTTACTAAAAATATTTGAACATTTCCATGTTTATATATTTTAGGGCGCCATTGGATGTATCGACGGTACCCACATTGATGCATCCATCCCTAAGGCCGAGCAAATCCCGTACAGAGGACGAAAGGGCATGTGTTCTTTTAATGTGATGGCCGTATGCGACTTTGACATGTTTTTCTCCTATATTTCGGCTGGTTGGGAAGGGAGTGCTCACGACGCACGTGTGTTCGAGCATGCGAGGACTACCAAATACATGAATTTTCCGCATCCTCCGAAAGGTTTGCATTGTGTGTTTTAGTTGATTTTTGTGGTGGGACAATTTAAATTTGGAATATTTTTCTTTGCTAATCTTGGTTAATTTTTTTATGTCTATTGTTGCATGTAGGTACTACTTGGTTGATAAAGGCTATCCCGACAAGGAAGGATATATGGTGCCTTACTCCCATGTCAAATACCACCAACCTGAATTTCGTAATGTGGCTCCAAAAAACATAAATGAGACATTTATCCGCAGTCATTCCTCCTTACGTAGTAGCATTGAGAGGTGTTTCGGGGTATTGAAAAAAAGATGGAAAATACTAAAATCTATGCCAAGCTTCAAGATCCCGACTCAGGTAGATACAATTGCATCTTGCTTTGCTCTCCATAACTGGATCCTTCATCATAAGCTCAATGACGATTATCTCAATGAAGAATTTGAAGAAAATGATGTGCCTATTGCAAATGCAACTGAAGAAGGTGAACACAATAATCCTGAAGGAATGGGGCAAGTTCGAGATGCCATTGCTTTACAACTTTGGAATGAACGAAGATGGAGGTGATGCTTGCTACTATGACCTTGCTATTTTGGGGAACTCATAGATTTGTATTTTGGTGTAAGTTTTTGTAAATGGCATCCTAGGATTATAATTTTTGTGCAGAAGATGCTAGGATTGTAGTTTGTGCAGGTTATTTTGCATTAAAACCTATGGCCTTGCATGAAAGCATTTTGAGCTACTATGAATAGGGTAATTTTCTAGTTGTTTAACCTTGTAATTTTCTAGTTTCTGAATTGTATTGAATCAAGAAATCTGTGTGCTTGTTTTGATAGTTGTTGGCTACTTAAGGTATGAGGTTCTTCAAGTAGAATTTGAAACCTTCTTAATTCCGTGCTAGTTGAACTAATCATGCATTTTTGGAGGTGTCAAATGCAGAACTGATCATGCATTTCAGGAGCTAAGTTGATTTACTGATAAAATCAGTGAATTGTGTAGTGAATTGAGTGTTTCTGTTAAATGCTTAGCCTCTTGATTTCCAGTTTACATGGGTTGATGTCTTGTGCTCACATGGTCAAACTTTGTCTATATTGTTGTTATTAACAGTAGCTGTAGCAGCACTTGCAGAGGACTACCAAATATAACTTGTATTCAGTTAATAGATTGAGTTGCTTGTTAAATGGTTTTGCAGCTGCAGCAGCACTTGCAAAATTCGTATTAGTGTTCTTTTAATTTCTTACAGATTGATCAAGCATCTAGTCTGAATCTCTGCATATGTCCTAGTACTAGAGAGATTAAACGAGATGTTTGGTATATTGACAATAACAAATCTCTAGGCCCGAATGGATTTGGGAGTTTGTTTTCAAAAATGGATGGGATTATGTGCATACATTTGATTGCTTCTATACATGATTTTTTTCATAGAGGCAGATTGCTGAGACAGACAAATGCTACCTTTGTTAGTTTGATTTGTTCCAAAGATTATATCTAAGGTATTGGTGCAGAAGATTATAGTATCATCTTAGTGAATCATGGTGCTTTTGTACTTGGCCGCTCTATCTCCCATAATGCTGCAGTTGCCCAAGAGCTTGTTAAAGGCTATGAGAGGAACATTATATCTCCTCAATGCATGCTTCAGATAGACTTATAGAAGGATTATGACTGTGTTAGATGGGATTACTTGGAGAAAGCCTTGATTTACTTCCAGTTTCCTGCACATATTATGCATTGTATTATGCAGTGTGTTACTACTCCATGGTACTTTATTATCATAAATGGTGAGGCAATAGGATTCTTCCTAGGCAAAAGGGGGTAAAGGCAAGGTGACCCTCTCTCCCATTTCTTATGTGTTCTTTTAATGTGATGGCCGTATGCAACACTTACTCTTTTTTCCTCACTTTATGCTATTGAGTATTCTAGCAGCTGTATGCAGAATAGACCACAAAAATTGACACATATTAGAAAAGTTCAAATGGAACTGAACATGTTCTATTACATGCCCAATTATTTTCACATCATGCTATATAATTATGTGTATGGAGGTATGTGTAGTGAATTGAGTGTTTCTGTTAAATGCTTAGCCTATTGATTTCCAGTTCACATAAAGGATGTCTTATTCTCACATGGTCAAAATTCGTCTATATATTGTTGTTATTAGCAGCAGCTACAACATCACCTTTGGTGTCCTGCTGTATTCCATCGTCCATGTGTCATTTTTGTGTTATCTATGGTGTCCTATTGTATGCTATCTTAGAGGTTCTTGGGTTTGCTTTTCTTTGGCGTCCCTCTTGGTATCTTGTTTTGCATTTCAGAGAGAATGACAAATTTGTGTCGCGTTCGGGTCTCAGAAACAAGGGTTCACAGGTTTGAAATTGGATAAAGTTGAATGAATGTAACTCAATTATCAAATGGTAAAAGATGAAAGCATAAAGTCTGACAAGTAACCAAAACCTCACGAGGGTTGTCTTTCCTTGCGCTGTTCGACTTGCTTTTGGTGTTAAATTATGTTTGGATCACTCATTTTCCCTGTCTTATTAGTTTCGAGTTTGGTAAAGCACGCATTCCTTCTACACTTCTAGTTGTGTGATTTCATTGATTATACAGCAACACCTTTGGTGTCCTGCTATATGCTATATTGGAGGTTCAGTTCATATACTTTGGTGTCCTGCTGTATGCTAAGGGTAATCTTGGATGAAAAAGCTGATGTTAAGAACAAGAAGGATATGGATACATTGATGGGTATTGTAAACAACAAAGCGGGTTTCTTCAGAGCAAAAAAAGATAGGAAAGAAGGATGAATTTTGGAAAACTGCAAAGGATAAGCTGTAATCACAATTATACTTGCCATAAAAAGACAAGAAAGAAAGATCAAACACTTACCGTTGTAACTATCAAAATCTCACCAATTTGATTGAGTCGAAAAATTTCAATCGATGTGATCAAGGACTCCCATTTCCAGACATTGTTAAAGATCAAACACTCTTTAACAATGCCATAAAATGGGAGCCCTTGATCACATCAAGTGAAACATTCCAACTCATCAAGAAATAGAACATTTGAGTGTAGGAGATTTGAGTGAAGGAGAACCATTACTAACTCATATATATAGGGGGAAGTGAACCATTATTTTCCACTATTTATTCACATGGTTTGGCAGCCAATAATTCATAAATATGCACTATTTGTTCTCATGGGTTGGAAGCCAATAATTCATAAATTGACAACTAATATAGCACCAAAATATAATATGCAAAATTCAAAATAATCCATGCACAACAACGAAAACCTAAAGAGATAAGTCATAAGCTTACATCATCATAAACAGTTAAATCATCTGACATCCAATGCATTGTTGATCACCCTACACCTTTAACCCCCCTAAGGCACGCCACCATACCAATTAACAAAATGGCTTGGGAGGAAAATTAATAGCCTACAAAACATGTGACATGCACCCTACAATAGTTTAAATGCCAAGCTACTACGATGCATAAAGTCTCAAAATGCAATGCATAAATCCATATTGTCCTACTACCATAGCATTTTGCACCCTACACGTGCAGATAGTGTCCCAAATAAACCACTAAACCAAGCAAAATCATAATAACAAGGAAAACCAACAGAGACATAGCAACCCGTTTGAACCTTCTTAAGTTGTCTCGTTCCAAGCATACCATCACATGCACGGTGGTTAGACTAAACAATCTCTCCGCCAAGTCGCCGTTAACATTCTCGGCAACCGTCTGATGACGGTTGTAAGCAGCTATGTCGAGCTCGGCCTCTTCGAGGCGGTCTCGTTGTCTGGTTGCTAGTGCTTGCAGCCTTGCACCCCGCGCGGATCCTGGGTTTTCCTGCAATAGAGTGATTTCCTCCCTGAACTCATCCTCAAGAGCCTGCATTTCAAGATGAAATATGAATAGATAACATGGTAATTTAATGCAGATAACATGTTATCAGTAACTGAAGTAGAAGTAGATAAGTGCAAAACTGGTGAAAGCATGCCATCCTTAATTAATTGTCATGAAATGTTTTGCTTGGAGAAGTATGAGTATAAATGAATGATCGTGTGTGATAAAAAAAGTAGGTGTCGCAATGGTCTAAGCTAAAAAGTTAATGGAAGCTATTTTTTATATGATAACATGAAACATATTCATGTTATCTGCATTAACAAAGATGAAACTTAATATGAATTTACCAAATGCCAGTGAAATGAAGTACATTGGTTGCACTTTAACAAGAAAAGAAAGAACAAGTCACTCTTTTTATGTTTCAAACATATCAGCATACCATGTTTGCAGGTACTAGTTAACAACCTACTTAGTTGTGGTGAAAAACAAATAAAAATCCATCAGACAAAATCTGAGTAAAAGAAAAAAAATTACTTCACATATTTAACAAAAGAACTATATCACTTACTCTTTTTTTCAAATTAACCATCAATGTTGTTAACTTGAAGTTCATGATACCCTTATGTCATCAGATAACATGCCAGTTACTAATAGTTTAGTAATTGTCTAGGTTACTAAGTTATTCTGTACTTCTGGTGTCCTACAAATGTTAAATAATTCAAATAGATAAAAAAGAGTTTAGTAATTACCCTTATGTCGTCAGATAACATGCCAGGGGATGACACGCTATAATTAGTTAGTGTCTCTAACACATTTCTTGGCAATCCGAAGTCGGACATGAAGGAGTTATGTGTTGGGAGAATATTCATGTAGGGAGAGTGCTCACTTTTAGAGTCCGACATTCCTGTAAGGACCACAACAACAAAAACACAACATCATTATAAAGCAAACCCATGAATTATGTTGATTACCAGGAGTATGTGTAGGGTGCAAATTGTTCATGCAGGTGAAATTCTACTGTCATGGAATGGAGCACTCACTAGTGACAAGAAAATGACTTTGTTCTTTTTTTTGTTTATTTTAGTGGTATGCCATTCAAAGAAGAATAATCATTGTTTTTAAGAACACTCTACAAAAACATTCTCTTCTTCTTATGGTGTATGTAATTGTTTTTTTTAACAAAGCAGTTCTAAGATCACTTGTCAACAACCCACTTTCTGGGTTTGTATACAGAAATTTAGGGTTAGAAGAAACCAAAAAATATCTCAAATAAAACAAAAGATCTGACTAGGATTCCTCAATCCAAATTTTCATGGTTCTCAATTCCAACAATGAACACTAATTTCACTTCCTACTGCTAGTTGGTGGCAAATTCATCTTGTAAAAAGCCTTTCTAACCACAAAGTGCAACAAAAAACAAAAGTATTGATCTGGCAAAATCATATGAGAATAAGCTGGCGAGAACAATATTGATTGGTTCAAAAGCTAAAGCTCTAAATAATGGAATTATTATTGAATACTTTCAAAATAAGGTTACAACGAAATGGATCAGTTTCAGTTTATTGAACTTCATATACATACTAATATATTTGTATACAAAATGAACAACAAAATGCATAAACCAATAAATTAGTGAAGAATCTTCACCACAAAGAAGCCAGTTGAAATTGCAGATTATTATCCCCCAAAATAAACAAACTGTAGAAAACACAGACCAAAAGCATGAATGTACAGACAGAGAAAGAGAGGGCTAGTCTTGATGACTGATATAGTCCAAATTTGCACAACTGAATTTTTCACCCCCTTCTTCTTACTATTTTCACAACTGCATTTGTGAAGTGCATAATTTAGTGTTTAGAATCACTTAAGTATGATTACAACCAACCTTTGACAACAATTAGTGTTTAGAATATGCTAAGTAGGATTACAACCAACCTTTGACAGCAAGTAGGATTACAATCAACCTTTGATAGCAATTATTGTTTACTATTTTCACAACCTTTGACAACAAGTAGGATTACAATCAACCTTTGACAACAAGTAGGATTACAACCAACCTTATAGGTAGGCTGATGATTACACATGAAACAAGTTAAACAACACAAACTCAGATTTAGTGTTTGTTACACTCTCATACTTAGCCATTTTATCCTAAAACTCAGCACAACCAAGTATTCATATCTATAAACACCATACAAAAATTTATTCCTGCCAATAGTGTAGGCATTTTCCAGATTGGGGTTTTTAGCACAAATTTCGAAGAAAGTAGCTCCACTTTTCAAAACTCACACGAAATTATAACATACATTCTAAACTCACCCAAAATCGAAGAAATTAGGGTTATAGAAATAGTGCCTGCAAGCGGATCGAGCGAGGAGGACATGTTAAGAGGATTAATGCCAAGGTTCCTAACGACATCAGCGGAAGAAATTAGCTCCACTTTTCAAAACTCACCCAAAATTATAACCTAGAAACCCTAAAACTCACCCAAAATCGAAGAAATTAGGGTTAGATAAATGTTACCTAGAACCAGATCGCACGAAGGAGGATTGATGTCAAGGTTCCTATTGTGATCAGAGGAGTGATAAATTGCTTAGAAATCGCCCTAAAATCGCAACACAGAAGAGAAAGGGGCGAGAGAAGTATGTACCTGTGAGTTCGATGTCGAGGAGATGAACCTGTACACAGTTGATGAGGGGCAATTTGATGAATTTTCATGGAGTAGCAGATGATAAGTTTCAACAGCTCCCCCCCCTCAACATCATTATTTTCTGGCAATTTCAGCTAGATTCAGCTTCGTAATCTCCTCCCAGTTGCCTGCGCCGAACATCATTGTGAGAACCTTAGGATGAAGCATTTCCATAATTTCAGTTTCATAAGTCGGAAAAATGGCTCCCCGAACAGAGCCTATGAGTTGTGAGAGATTTACTTGGACATGAATTGTGTTTAGTGGGTAACTGGGTATTGATCAAAAGAATCTGTACTTAGTTTTGTGTATATGGATCCATAAAAAACAATATATTTTTTATGGACCAACGACGATCAAACACCGCTAATGAAACGCGCTAATTTTGCAATATCAGCACTCCTCGTCTCAATTTATCGCGTTCTCCCAAGTTACATCGTTCGACATCCGACACCTCGTCAAAGCACGCGTAAAGCTTAATCAAGTTGGTTGCTCAGCCTAGGCGGTGATACAAGTAGATGATGCATAATGACATGTTGGTGATTCAAATAGCTAATGCATGCATGTGGTACAAGTAGCTGATACATGCATGTGATACAAGTAGATGATACATGCATGTGATGTAAGTAGCTGATGCATGCATGTGATAAAAGTAGTTGATGCAAGCTGATGAAGGAAACTTAACCTATAGGATTTGCTTAATTTAGAAGCTAGTTTTTTCTATAAGTAGGCCTATAACACTTCATTTGGGAGGGGTACTACTCCCTCCCTAGCATGCTTAAATTCAGAGTTATTTGTCCTCACTTGAACCATGAAAAGGAAGAGCTCTTGTTGACATGGATAGCACTCAAATCCTTATAAAGGATTACAAATCTAGGGTGTTACACCGATATCCTAGCCGTTCTATACAGGAACCTGGGAGAGGCTTCGCGTCGCGGGGCGCAGGGTCATTGGTGGATATGGGCTCCTTCTGAGGGAAAGTTTTATTGTCGGTTCGTTTATAAGTGATTATTGTTTTAATTCCCTACGTTAATTCTTGATTTATAGGCCTGGATTTGTAATACTTTTTTCCATTTCCAAGGACATCATGTGATGGACCTGGAGGCGATTGTGGACGCTCGGGCAACCATGAGAGACGGCAGAGAGGTGCCCCAGGGAAAGAATCTAGAGCGATTGTTCGCTATACACCGCATTCTAGACGATATCATATTCGAGGAGGTAATTTATAACGGTTTCCTTTTACATCTTTTCATTATAATATATCGTACATTCAATGTAGATAGATAATATATTCCTTATTTACTTACAGATACGGTGGACCCCATGGCCCGGATGGACGTCCACGCACTCATATACGCCCCTTCGTGGTTAAGTGACATGGTGGTTGTGATCGTCCGGTTTTCCGCGAGGGAAATAGTTGGTGGTTCACACGTAACCAACTCCGACTCGTCTCTCCCACCAGCCTCTCTCCACATTCCCCGCCGACGGTCTCCGGTCACGCCGGACGCCGTCCAGTGCCGAGCTCCAACCTGAAAAGAAGAGGGGCCCAAGGGTGACCCCAGGCTTGCCATTCCGACGCTCAAGTCATTACTCAACCCGCGAATTAAGGCAGTAAGAGCAGTAGCATAAGGTATCACAAAGCTATAGTTGCCAAAAGAGTATAGAGTACGGTGGAGCTAAGGTGGTCGGAAAAGTCTAGGGTACAGTAGTCTAACAATAACAGAAGAGTATAGAGCATGAGTTCGGTTTTGAGCTGATAGGATGGGAGAGAGTGACCAACCAAAAAGAAGGTCGAGAATCCCATTTCTCAGTTACAACTTCCCCCTTATATACCTAGAGCCTAATGGCCCTTTGCATTGCGTTGTCGGCCCATGCCGTGAGGGAGGTACTCGAACCAAGCTGCCTGGTGGGGCTGGGAAGAGGCCGGCGGGGCAGAGCGGGAAGGAGGGCCGCAGGCGATATGACCGAGAGGAGCTAAGATAGTGCTCCTTGGGGCTTTGTTTCGAGTTGGGCCGCTCTGTTAGTTGGGCCTTCCTTCCTCTTGGGCCAACGCGTCTAGGCCAGGCTAAATTCGGCTCCCACACAGCCCCTCAAGCCGCGTGGCCGAAGTCCCATCCGGCCGGGGGGCTTGATCTTCAAAGGAGCCGACTGGATTTGGTATGGTCACGAGCCCCCTTGACGGGCCGCGTATGGGAGACTAATTTTTTGTTTGCCATTATTGTAAGGCAGGCGGTGGGTCCCACACATCTCATCCGGAGGAGTGACTATAAAATGGGGCAGTGTCGCTTCATCTCCTGCACAGATCTTTCATCTCATTTGCTCTGATTACTTACTACACTTGCTTTGATACTCGTCTTAGACGATTTCCCTTGCACTTATCTTGAATTCTGTTTGCTCTATGCAGTTTCTTGCTTGTCGGGGTTTCCTGAATCGAATACGAACCACTTGCTTCTTTTGCTTCCTGTTGCAGATGGTCGGGTCATGATGTGGCGGAAGGGGAGAGATCCCTTTCGAGCCGGGTGGTCACCGTTTCTTTGTGTCCGCGAATTGCGATGCCAGGTTATGCTGGCAGCAACGTGTAGAGTTTGTATGAACGTGGCTATGAGCGCTTGCGGGTCATTGCCTCCTATTCTCCTCCTTCCTCCCTCTTTCAAGAGTGGTGTGAGCACCTCAGGTAGAGGTGCTCAAAGGAAGGTGGGTCGTGGTCGACGTCCCTCAGGATGCTGTTGGCCCTAGGGCACCGCGACCGCCTGGACGAGAAGGAGAAATCACCTTCTCGCCCAGTGGGTGTAGAGCAAAGTGGCGCAGGAGTTGTGAGGGCAGCGCTTTGCTTCCCTGCGGATGAAAGGGCCCTTCTTCACCTTGTCGATCTTCAAGATGTGGTGCACAAGGTGGTGATGGTGTTTAAGGTCGATGGCGGGGGGGGGGGGGGTGCTTGCTGGTGGTGTCACGCTGCTGGCGATGAGAATATGCTTTCTTGCGGACCTCCCAATCGGAGGGAGTCAAGCCGGCCTGCTTCTCATTCTCCAAGGGATCCCTTCGCATCTTTCCCTCCGCGGGTTTTGCCGGCCTCTTGGGCTTGTGGTGGAGCTTGAGGAAACGTGAGTCATGTTCATGTTCACCTCGGATCCCCAGGCTTGTAGCTTCCGTGGGGGCCGCAGAGCCCGCGGCTGGTGACTGTGCTTGCCGTCCTTCTCATCATCGGTCTCCTTCTTTGCTTGATTCTTTCTTGTATACTTGCGGCCGGAATAGGCTTGCTACTTGTAATTTCACTTGCAACCTTGCTTTACATGAATAAAGAATGCATTTTTGGCTTACTTGCTTGTCGTGGTGCTTCTCGCTTGTTTCCCTTCGTTCGCGCTTGTACTCGCCATCTTTCTTATTACTTGTCTCTCTTCTGGTATCCGGTTGTCGGACCGCGGACTGCGTCCACAGACGTTGCAACTTCACCTTGTATGGTATAACTTTCATCCTTGGCTTTATTATCGTCCCCTGGTTCGCAGACATATTGTCGGGCTTGGAAGATGGCGTCAACTCTTCCCGCTCCATGCTTGCTGACTTATATTTGCTAACGTCTACCCGACCTCCTCTTTGTCCGCAGACCCGTCATCGGGACTATAATGGCAGGTTGAACGTCGCTTGAGCGGTTACCAAAACGGTTGATTTGTGACAGTTTCTTATGCCCCCTAATCATAACTGTCCCATCATATCACCGGTATAAGTGGAGCCTCCGACCTTTCTCCGGCGTGTTGCTTCTCCTCTCTTGCTTCTTCTTTCTTGTGCCATTGTCATCTCCCTTGCTCGAGCCTCTTCGTGGAAGGTACAGGGTGGACCAGGGCTTATTGTCTTTAATTGGGTAGGTAAGCAGCCCTCTTTTGCCTTTTCCTTCCCTTCTTATTTTTCGCGTCTTTTATATTTACCAGTCGAGAGAGAGACAAAAACGCTAGTTTTGGGGCAAAAAACAATCTCACAGTATTCCGCCGTCACTGCTTCCTCTTTCTTCGTTTCTCCGGCGATTCTCCCATTTGTTCCTTACTTTTTACACCGGCAAGTTCGTTCGAGGTTTTCTCTGCGTGCTTCCATCAAATTAGCTTCTTTCCACTCCCAAAAGTCCCTAATTTTGAAGGTGCCTCTGAGTTCCAGCGACAGGGATGATCTCCCGATCAAGCCTGGTGGTTGGAGAGTTTCGGTGGTCAGTGTGTGATGTGTTCTTGCCTCCGATGACGAGTACACTTGTCAAAGGTGACACCTTGGATCTAGTCTTGGGCGAGAAGTCACACGTGTCCTTGTCAAACCTGTCGTGGAATCCTTGGGTGCGAACCCTTGCTGTCTTGCACGAAAGGTTGACAAGATTGGTGGCGAAGTAAATAGTGCTTTTAGAGGTTATCGGACACGGTGGTGGCCGATGGCGAACCCGGTGGTGATGGTCTGGGTGATGTCGGCGACGGCGAGGCTGAGTGTCACGATGAGTGTCACGACAGCGAAGACGGCGGCGATGGTGAAGGCGATTGCGATGGCGGCGATGAGCGATCGACTGGGTGAGTGTCTGGGCACGATGGAGACGACGATAGCGAAAGCGAGGGTGAATGTCTCATGCGATGCTAGCGACGACGACAATGAAGGGTTTAGGTTCGATGGAAGCGATTTGGTAGGCGGAGGCGGAAGCGATTGTATGGATGGTGTTGGTGTGTGAGTTGGGGATAGATGACTTGAAAATACAAGTCTTTGGGCCGTAGCGTCGGCAACGGATGAAGGGAGATGCAAAAGAAGACTTTGCTTGAAGGTTCAAGTGGTTGACGTAGCATCGGCGCAGGTGAAGGGGATGCGAAGATAGAGGGTGACGTCCGATCAAGGGTAGGAGGATAAACACTCTACTAAAGCCTTGATTAAAATTGAACGTAAGTAAAAACAATAACAAAGTTTGACTTAAATACTAAAGGCGAGAACTCGGATGGGCCGAGTCGAGCCTAGTGGGCTAGCCCATGCAACATGAAATAGGCACACACCCTAAATATGGAAATAACTATAAATAGAAAGTGTCTAAAACAAGCAAACTACTAAATATAGAAATGTCTCAAAACAGTGCCAATCACATGGCAAATAAACCTCTAAGTGTCAAAACCCGATGGCGGCGAGAGCATGGGCGTAGACAATGCGAGCGACGGCGACGATGGGTCGATGGGCTCGACAGTGGGTGTACTCGGTGCCGGCTGCGATGGCTCGAAACTACGATGTCGATGGTGGCGAGGACGACGAGTCTGGGTTCGGTCTCCGGGCTTCCTTGGCTAGCGATGACGCGAGTGACTAGCGAGTGTACGGTGTCGGCGATGGCCTTGGACCTGGACCTTGTCACTGGGCCCTCTGAGCGTACGCTTTTGGCATTCTCCTCATTTGTGGCCGTCATGGGAGGTGGGATCACATCACCCTCCCCCACTTGGCTGTGAAGCATCCCCGCTTCACCATCGTCGAAGTCAGGCTCAACATATGGTGTCAAGTCCTCTACGTTGAAGGACGCATGGACTCCAAAATCTGGGGGGAGCTCGAGTTGATAGGCATTGTCCCCTATGGCATTGATCACACGGAAGGGGCCATCTCCATGTGGTGACAGTTTGTGCTTGCGCCGCGAGGGGAATCTCTCTTTTCGCATATGCACCCAGACAAGGTCTCCGGGTGCGAAAATGACGCGGCGACGGCCAAAATTCTTTGGCGAGGCATATTACGAGGCCCTCCTCTCCAATTGTTTGCGTGTCTTGCGATGTAGTTCTTGCACTTGCTCGGCGCGATTGGCGGCTGAGATGTGCACTGGGTCTCTTAATGGGCGCGACGACAAATCCAGTGGCATCAAGGGGTTCCTTCCATAGACCACTTTGAATGGTGTCAACTTGGTCGCCGTGTGCCTGCATGTATTGTAACAAAACTTGAGAAGAGATAGTAAGTCCTCCCAACGCCTAGGGTTAGCTTTAAGCATCGTGCGAAGGAGGGCTCCTAGGGTTCTATTCGTGACCTCAGTTTGGCCATCGGTATGTGGGTGGTAGCTAGTGGAAAATAGAAGCTTAGTGCCTAGCTTACCCCAAAGTATTCTCCAAAAATGACCAACAAACTTAGAATCCCTATCACTAACAATGGTATGAGGGACTCCATGAAGACGCACCACATGCTCAAAGAATAAATCTGCAATCTCACTAGCACTATGGGTTGTCTTACAAGCTATAAAATGTGCCATCTTAGAAAACCTATCTACAACCACAAAAATGGAGTCTTTACCTCGTCTAGAGAGGGGAAAACCCGTGATGAAATCCATAGAAAGGTCTTCCCAAGAGGCACTCGGAATGGGTAAGGGCGTGTAGAGGCCGTGTAGACTGGACTTGGCTTTGGCCCTTTGGCATGTCACACAGCTTCTACAATAGCGGATCACTTGGTGGGTCATACGAGGCCAAAGAAATGTTCTCTAAGCGTGGCCAAGGTCTTGCTAATCCCAAAATGTCCACAAGTGTCGTGTGCTTCCTGAATCAAAAGGAGCCTAATGGAGGACCTAGGGATGCATAGGCGGCCAGCCTTGTACAAATAACCCTCAGAAATAAAATATGACTCAAACTCACGTAGTCTAAGGCAATGCTCGAATATAGGGACAAAGAAAGGATCAATAGCATATACGTCCTTAATCAAAGCAAAGCCTAGAATCTTAGTTTGCACATGAGTCAAGAGAACGTACCTGCAAGAGAGAGCGTCGGCCACAACGTTCTCTTTTCCCTTCTTGTGGACCACAACATAGGGAAATGTCTCAAGGAACTCCACCCAACGAGCATGGCGTCGGTTGAGGTGGGCTTGTCTCTTGAAATAACTCAAAGCGGCGTGGTCGCTGTGGATGACAAATTCACGTGGCCAAAGATAATGTTGCCAAGTCTTTAGCACACGCACTAGGGCATACAACTCCTTGTCATATGTGGGGTAGTTGAGTGTGGCCCCAGTGAGCTTTTCACTGAAAAATGCAATGGGCCTCTTCTCTTGGTGTAGCACACCACCAATGCCTAGGTCTGAGGCATCACACTCCACCTCAAAATGCTTGGCGAAGTTGGGGAGCTGGAGCAAAGGCGCATGGCAGTGATGGCACAAGGCATGCTTCAAAGCCGAGAAAGCCTTCTCGTGTGCCTCAAGCCAAAGGACAGTGGCTCCCTTCTTCGTGAGCTCGTGCAAAGGCGCGAAAATGGAGGAGAAATCTCGCGCAAAGCGCCTATAGAATCCTACGAGGCCGAGGAAGCTTCGCACTTGGGTTGGCGTCGGCCAATCCTTGATGGCCCTGACATTGTCTTCGTCGACGCGCAAGCCATCTTTACTCACAACATAGCCAAGGAAGTTTGGAGTGTCGCTGCAGAAATGACACTTGCCAAGGTTGGCGAATAAGCGCTCACGTCGAAGGCAATCAAGTACAAGGCATAGGTGATCGACGTGCTCCTCAAGGCTGCGTGAGTATACAAGAATGTCATCAAAATAAACGACAACAAACTTGCCAAAAAATGCTCTCAAGACGTGGTTCATCAAGCGCATAAAGGTGCTGGGCGCGTTGGTGAGCCCAAAAGGCATGACAAACCACTCATAGAGCCCATACTTGGTCTTGAAGGCGGTCTTCCACTCATCACCTTCTTTCATCCGGATTTGGTGATAACCACTCTTCAAATCAATCTTGGAGAAAAGTGTGGCGCCATGGAGCTCATCAAGCATGTCGTCCAGGCATGGGATTGGATGCCTATACTTCACAGTAATCTGGTTAATAGCACGGCAATCAACACACATTCTCCATGTGCCATCTTTCTTGGGCACAAGGATCATGGGCACAACACAAGGGCTCAAAGATTCCCTGACATAGCCGCGATCCAACAACTCTTGGACCCGGCGCTGCAGCTCCTGGGTCTCTTCTGGGCCAGCATGATACGCAGCGCGATTGGGCAAGGAGGAACCATGCACCAAGTCGATTTGGTGCTCAATGCCCCTCAGTGGAGGGAGCCCCTGTGGCAACTCATCGGGGAAGACATCGTCGAAGGCGGCGAGCAACATGGCGACGACAGATGGAACAGACGCGACCCTCGATGACTCTGGGATGCACAGAGTTGGCACAAGAAGAAAACATGGAACTTTCCCATTCAAAGCAGCAGTGAGCTCACTAGGCCTGGCCAAAAGCAAACGGTGCTCACAACGGCCTTGCAAAGGTGGCGTTTGCGGCGATTGAACGGCCAACTGTGTCGATGGCGAGGCGTTGGGCGATTTTTGCGAGGCATTGGGAGTAAGGACACCTGTGCTCGAGCCAGAATAGAGAGAACCTGGCCAAGCCTCTGGTGTGCCTCTCTTGGCCTTGCTAGCGGCAGTAGCAGCGGCGCCATGACGATCCAGATGGGCACTTGGTGGCCCACCTGTGGCATTCATCTTCTTTTGGGTAGTTCCTGGTGGAGACGAAATTTTGCCAGAATTGGAGGAGTTTGGCCTCTGGAGTGCCTCTGGGGACTCGTTTGGCCTTGTAGCGGCGGCCTCGATGGCCTTCTAGCAGTCTCGCTCAACCTGGTCCTACAAGATCTCATGGGGAGACATTGGATGCAAAGTGATGCACTTCCCGTGGTAATTGAACACATAAGTGTTCAAATAGCCATCATGGAGTACGCGCCTGTCGAATTTCCATGGGCGCCCAAGCAAAATATGGGTGGCGTCCATTGCAATGACATCACATAACACGGAATCACAATATTGACCTATGGAAAAAGAAATCAAGCATTGTCAAGATACTGTGTTACCTGGACTAGAAGAAATCATTTGGAGAGCATAAGGTTGGGGATGAGGCGTCGTTGGCAAGGCAAAGTGCTTCACGACCTTCTCATTCACAATGTTTGCACATGATCCTCCCTCAATTATAACACTCAAGGAAGCCGTCTGGACGAGAGCCCTTGTGTGGAATAAGTTCTCACGTTGGTCGCGTAGGCTCGCTTCCTTGATAGTGAGGATGCGCCGTGTCACCAAACTCAGTGGCGTGCCCGTGTGCAGAGAAGCGGGTTCGCAGTCGTAGGCGTCCTCATCATCTTCGTGGCCTTCATCGATAGGCTTGAGAATGGGTTCTTCTTCTTCAAAGCTCTCATAGCCGGCGACGGCATTGGAGAAGAGCACTTTTCGAGCATTGGGGCAATCTTTCTTATAGTGTCCCCTTCCACCACACTTGTAACATTCGAGATCGCGCACGCGGTCTGTGCCCACTGGGGGTTGTCTAGGCGCGGTCGCGCGTGGCGCTGCGCTTGGCGTCGATGGCTTCGCCTTGGCGGCTTGGCTAGACGCGGATATAGAGGAAGCACTGGGACGCACATTAGTAGAATGCAAACTACTAGGGTTAGAAGAATACCTGGTTTGGCCACTTTGCCAAGTGTATGACTTTCGGCGATTAAGTTGGGCATGTATTTGCATCGCCGTATGCGTCAATGTGTTCAAGTCCTTGATTGGCAATATTTCGAGTTGATCACGGATGGGAGTGTTCAAGCCACTCAAGCACTTGGTTCTCAAAGTCGATGGTGCAACACTGATATTAGCCTTGTAGTACATGTCCTCTAAGGCGGAGAAGAACTCGAGTGGAGTCTTAGAGCCTTGGCGAGCCATGGCTATCTCCATGCGCATTTGGTTGCGATAGTCTGGGGGCACGTACTTCTTCGTCATAACATACACCAATTGGTGCCATTCGGTGATGAGGGGAAGGCGGCGTCGGACACTGTCATCAACAAACCTATGCCACCACACACGGGCGGCGCCTCGGAAGTGGAGCGTCGCGGCGTCGACATGGTCCTTAGGTGGCACTCTATAATAGCGAAGGATGTACTTGGTTGCCTGCACCCATTCAAGAAAAAACAGAGGGATTGTATTCACCAAAGAAGTGCTCAATTTTTACCTTGACTTCGTGTCGTTGGTATCGAGGCTGGGCAGGGGCTTGCATGGGCGCGTTGTGTGGCGCGGCGGCGTAGAGGGGTTCTCGTAGGCGCGGACGCCAGGGTCGTCAACGCGTGCATGTTGTCGCCTCTCGCATACGGGGTGATCATCGCGGCGAGCGTACCCGTCCCTGGGCGCGTAGGCGTCATCGCGTTGACGCTATCGCGGCTGGGCTACGTAGTCGGCTCGGCGAACATCTCTGGGCATGACATCGCAGCGCTCGCCGCCAATGTCACAAGCACTATCTCCGTGGGCCTGGAGACGCGGTGGAGGAATTCAATCTGAGGGGTGTTCCTGCAATTCAATAGGATCTCCAAGAGGTGGATGAAAAAAATTAGGATTGACCATACCTGAGTCCTCGATTTCTTCATCGTCGAATTCGTCGAAGTCGTCTTGGACTGTGGGTGTCATGGGCGCATAGCCATCGGACCCATAGTGTGGCGTCCGAGCACTTTGATGTCGTAGATGGTCATGCACATCGTATGTTCTGGGCTGGGTAGTAGGTGTCCTCAAAGCGGCATCATCGCGTCGCGTGTGCCCACTAGGATGGCGACTGGGTCTTCGCGGCGTCGCAGCGGCTAACTTGGCTTCGCAGACTCAGCCTTCACGTGACACTGAGCCTGGTACACGTCGCTGGGTGCGTCGAGATGCATACCTATCATCAAAGTCATATGGTTTGGAAAACTCACCTTGAGTGTCCGTGTCGTGGTCGGAGCCGGTGTCGTAGCCAGCGGGTGTGGCTCTGGGCACATATCTATCTTGGTGAGAAACGTAGCCTTGACGACTCTCGATCACACTTTGGATTCTGTTAAGGCGTGGCTGGAGATTGGAAGTCGAAGGCATGATTCCTTTGCCCTTGTCCACGCGAGCTTTGGATGGACCCGCGTCGGTGGCTATGGGTTGAGCCGGCGCGTCCATGGGAAGCACTGGGGTGGGAGTGGGCACGATCGGTACCACTCGTTGTTGTGCTTGCAAGGTTGCTACTTGTTGTCGTAGGGCTTGTATCAATTGTTGCTCCTCGGACAATTCGATGAGGGGATCTTGTGGTGGTTGGTCTTGTTGTAGACCCAACAGCTGGGGTTGTGGGTTGGTGTTGTCGATGTCTTCGTTGTCTTCACTAGAAGCGTTGACCGTCATGCTACCTATAACAATAGGGCCAGACATAGGAGTAAAAACGAACCAAAAGACACGAGAACACCAACAACCAAGAAATCACTAATCAAGTTACAAAGTTCACGTAGGGTAGGGCTTGAATGGGCTTGCCGTGAGGGCGGCTAGGCTAGTCACAAGAGATGGTGTGAGAAGCAAGTCGTCAATCAAACACACAAGAACAAATTGAAACCTTAGACCACGTAAACGAAGCAACCAAATTAGCAAGACAATACCTTCTAGGAAGCTTACCTAGACGGCAGAGGGATTGAGAGATGAGCCTAGACCGGAGCGAGTGGGTTAGGGTTGCCTTATTTTGGCTTTCCCTAACTTGGATTTTTTTTTTAATATCCGATTGGAATTTTTTTTATAATATCCAAATATCTTATCTTTTCTTGAAGATATCGAATTATGCAAAAGGAAACAAAAACGGTCTAAGTAACAAGAAGGATCACGCGTGTGATCTTAGAGATAGGAGAGAGAAGATAAGATTTGATGATATCTTATAGAAGGAAATTCGGCTAACAACCTAAAAAAGCAAAGCAAGCAAATAAGGAGACTCTATCAACGCAAGAAATAAGGAAACAACCTATTCTAGCATGCAAGATATCAAAGTTACCAAACACACCAAAACTTAGGGAGCAAGGAAAAAATTTCGGCCAAGGAATTACCTTGTAAAAACCGATTGGACTAAGCAAATATGGAAACTTTTGGTTTTTCTTGTGAATGATGATGCAAAAGCAAAGATGGTGGGCAAGAAAATAAATAAATTTGTGAACAAGATGCAAACTTGAGTTCGTGACTTACAAGACTGCTGGGCTCTGATGCCAGTTGATGTGTTCTTGCCTCCGATGACGAGCACACTTGTCAAAGGTGACACCTTGGATCTAGTCTTGGGCGAGAAGTCACATGTGTCCTTGTCAAACCTGTCGTGGAATCCTTGGGTGCGAACCCTTGTTGTCTTGCACGAAAGGTTGACAAGATTGGTGGCGAAGTGAATAGTGATTTTAGAGGTTATCGGACACGGTGGTGGCCGATGGCGAACCTGGTGGTGATGGTCTGGGTGGTGTCAGCGACGGTGAGGCTGAGTGTCACGATGAGTGTCACGACAGCGAAGACGGCGACGATGGTGAAGGCGATTGTGATGGCGGCGATGAGCGATCGACTGGGTGAGTGTCTAGGCACGATGGCGACGGCAATAGCGAAAACGAGGGTGGATGTCTCATGCGATGCTAGCGACGGCGACATCGAATGGTTTGGGTTCGATAGTGGGTTCGATGGAAGCGATTTGGTAGGCGAAGGCGGAAGCGATTGTATGGATGGTGTTGGTATGTGAGTTGGGGATATATGACTTGAGAAGACAAGTCTTTGGGCCGTAGCGTCGGCAGCGGATGAAGGGAGATGCGAAGGAAGACTTTGCTTGAAGGTTCAAGCGGTTGCCATAGCGTCGGCGCGGGTGAAGGGGATGCGAAGATAGAGGGTGACGTCCGATCAAGGGTAAGAGGATAAACACTCTACTAAAGCCTTGATTAAAATTGAACGTAAGTAAAAACAATAACAAAGTTTGACTTAAATACTAAAGGCGAGAACTCGAATGGGCCGAGTCGAGCCTAGTGGGCTAGCCCATGCAACATGCAATAGGCACACACCCTAAATATGGAAATAACTATAAATAGAAAGTGTCTAAAACAAGCAAACTACTAAATATAGAAATGTCTCAAAACAGTGCCAATCACATGGAAAATAAACCTCTAAGTGTCAAAACCCGGTGGCGGCGAGAGCATGGGCGCAGACAATGCGAGCGATGGTGACGATGGGCTCGGTAGTGGGTGCACCCGGTGCCGACTACGATGGGCTTGAAACTCCGATGCCGATGGTGGCGAGGACGATGAGTCTGGGTTTGGTATCCGGGCTTCCTTGGCTAGCGATGACGCGAGTGACTAGCGAGTGCACGACGTCGGCGATGGCCTTGGACTTGGACCTTGTCACTGGGCCCTCTGAGCGTAGGCTCATGGCATTCTCCTCATCTGTGGCCGTCATGGGAGGTGGGATCACATCAGTGTGGGACCATCAAATGCGGAGCCCTGTGCCCAGGTGCCCAAAATGGCGGGGCCTCAAGTAGCCGATCCCAGAGCTGAGGAGCCTCGGGCAGAACCTCAAACGGTGGGCCGCGGACGGAGGAGCCCCAATCGGCGGAGCCACGCGTAATAGAGCCCTTGGCAATGGAGTCGCGATCGGAGATGGGGCAAGGTGCTGGCAGTGGGTCTATGGCTTCCTCAAGGCCGTCGTCAGGCGAGCTGGATTCGAGTGGGGCGGCCAAGAGGCCTCGCGGTAGGGTCCTTCCCCTAATTTTGTTCGAGAGGGTAAAGTCAGACCGAGCCGAGGGGGACGAGGACTTCAGGGCATATGCTCGCAAGAACGGCCACCCCTCCAAGTTAACATTCGCGGACCTTCAATTGATCCGGGAAGAGTACGACTTTCCCCCCGACGTTTGACTTGCGTTGCCACGTCTCAGGGGACGTTCCTTGTACATGTATTCTGGCGCGGTGGCGACAAATCTGGAGGCTTTGAAGGCCGGCTTGCGCTATCCTGCTCACGGTCTGGTGCTTGCATTACTAAAGGGCATGGGGATTGCACCGATCTAGTTGCATCCAAACGCGTGGAGATGGATATTTGTCTTCCTAGTGAGATGCCACGAGATGGGAATCTCCCATTCCTTTTGTCGGTTCGTTACCCTCTTCTCGGCCCGGACTATCAAGATTGGCTACTTTATGCTGAAGGCGGAGGCCGTCGGCAATATTGTTCTCCCCTCCAAAGTCAAGGACTGGGAGGAGAAGTGGTTCTTGGTCGTGAGCAACAATGTCGATATCCTTGGAGTCACGAATACTCCCGCGAAGGGGTCTAGGCTGAATCGCTCCAATGCTCTCCCCGTGGACGCCGGGAAGGAGTTTGTTGACCAATTTGCGGGCCCTTCTAGAGAAATGGTCAAATGTAAGGATTTCTTGACTCCCGAGAGGATGACTGTTGCGGGGTTGTTCACTCCACGGGCCAACCCTCAGGCCGGTGAAGGGGTAGGAGCCCTCATGCTGCTCCGCGACACTAATGATGGTCAGTTGATGTGCCTTTTTCTTTCTCTTTGTTTATGGTATCCTAACATTTCTTGCCTTTTTTTTCTCTTTTGTTGTATTGCAGGCAACATGATGGGCCTTGAGGACTTTGAGGGCATGGACGAGTCAGACGACGGCTTTAGGGAAATGCAAGGACATCAAGCTGACTAGGGGGTGGAGTCGAGCGTTAGCATGGGGTATGACGATGGGCCGACGACCAGGTTATGGGGCCAGTGAGCGTGTGGACTGATTTATCGAGTTCGCAAAACCTAACGCACATGCCCGAGAGGGACCTTGCTGGGGGGCCATAGGGCAAGAGCCGGCCGCGGGGCCATCCGCACCACACACTGGTCGTAGACCTGAGTACCCCGCTGGGAGGTGATGGATCCAGATCTCGTGCTTCGTAGGGCTTGGCCGCTGCGTAGAGTTGCTTTCTGACTCTCCCCGTGCTTCCTTCCAACGAGGTGAACAATGTCCTCCAAACACTTGTCGACTTCCCGCTGGGTGCCACCTACGTGAAGGAGTTTTCCCTTAACGACGAGGGCATATCAGTGTTAGGCGCCTCTTGGCTCACGGTATTTCTTCCTTCTTTTCCTTCCCTCTTTCTTTTATTTCTTGTCGGGCTTCATAGGGTGTTGCCAAGGTGACTTAGTTTCCCGCCTTTGGTTTTTTGCAAATGGGGTTCATGATCGAGGAGCGCCATTTGCGGGCACATGCTTCACGGGAGCACATGAGGCAGGCGGAAGAGCGAGTACAATGCGCAAAGGAGTTGGGGCGACAAGATGAGGAGTGCACAAAGCAGGCCGAGGAGCGGGCTCAGCGTGTATAAGGGTCAGGGTGGCAAGCTGAGGAATGCGCCAAGCTAGCCGAGGAGCGGGCACAGCGTGTCGAGGAGTCAGTGCAGCAAGCGTGTCAGGCTAGGCACAGGGTTGAGGAGGCGGAGCGGGAAGTTGTCAGGCTCAGTCGGGAGACCGGGGAGGCTAAGACGAAGCTTTCCCGCCTGAGCCAAGAGCATTCAGGGCTTCTTTTGGAGGTTGAGAGCTCGAGGACCGTTATTGCCGGCTTTGCCGACCAAAAGCAGCGATCCGGCAAGAGGCGGTGATTGAGTTCGCGAAGGGGCCATGCCACAAGCAGAGATGCGCGTACTTCTCGCGTCCTGTATATGAGGTCGGGGTCAGGATGGTGTGAACCAGATGGCTCACCACGCGGGCGTGACTCCTATCATTTTCGACCCGCGCGCCCAACCGATAAGGCCGAAGCTCTGAGTTTTACCGGCCTCCCCCAATCGGTCAAGTGGTGGACGACCATCCCGGTGTCCTGGAAGCATGAGGTGTGTTTTCCCTTTTCGAGGGGTCGACAACACCCGGGAAAGAACGAGGCACAAAGAGGAGCCGCGATGCATTCGCCTCGCCTTCAACTTTTTCGGGGAGTTCCTCGCAACAGGCCGCCGCTCACTCCGCCGCGATAGGGATGAGGTTGCCACTCGACTTTGACATGTTCTCGGACCCGTCGGGTAGGCAGGCTCATAACGACGAGCACTTTGCAACCCTTCTGGAAGATGTTGAGGACAGGGACCGCCAAGATGTTGCGGACCCTAGGTTGCCGGGTGCCGACCACTGAGCCCCTGGCCGGGTGGCTCCTCCTGCTTGCTCTTCCTCTTTCTTGCCTCTAATTTGTTGTAGGCGTTTTTTGAACAATTTGTTTTTGTGACGAATATTTATTGCAGCCCTCGGGCTGCGGGCGGTTGAGGTTAACCGCTCGCTATATATTGGTTTCTCCTTCTCCGCTCACTTGCATTGTTTGCATTTCTTGCATCTCGTGTGTTTTTACTTCTCTTCTCCGACATTCTTCTGTGTTTGTCTTGCCGTATTCTTCTGGCAGCTTATAGCAGATGGACCATCCTCTCGGCTTCCCTCCTTTGCTAGGTAGTTACGTTGTGGAGGATCCTCAGACAGTTGCGGTGGTGAGCATTTACTAGAGAGGGCGTTTGGCCAGGCGTCAGGGAGATTGGGCCGTGGCCGCCTCTCATCGCTACATCAGCAGGCACCGCCGGAGATACACATTGCTCGCCACCGGATTCACTCTCGACACTATTTTCAACTTGGTTGATGTCGGAGATCCCAACTACGTTGTTCGGGAAGTTCATTACTTCCCTTACTCGGTTGGGTTTCCTCGTGTCCTTCACCGGGTAAAAGACCAGTCGAATGCCAACACACTCTATGCTCTTAGCCGCCGTGAGCGGACTTTGAGGGCATGGACGAGTCAGACGACGACTTTAGGGAAATGCAAGGACATCAAGCTGACTAGGGGGTGGAGTCGAGCGTTAGCATGGGGTATGACGATGGGCCGACGACCAGGTTATGGGGCCAGTGGGCGTGTGGACTGATGTACCGAGTTCGCAAAACCTAACGCACACGCCCAAGAGGGACCTTGCTGGGGGGCCATAGGGCAAGAGCCAGCCGCGGGGCCATCCGCACCACACACTGGTCGTAGACCTGAGTACCCCGCTGGGAGGTGATGGATCCAGATCTCGCGCTTCGTAGGGCTTGGCCGCTGCGTAGAGTTGCTTTCTGACTCTCCCCGTGCTTCCTTCCAACGAGGTGAACAATGTCCTCCAAACACTTGTCGACTTCCCGCTGGGTGCCACCTACGTGAAGGCGCTTTCCCTTAACGACGAGGGCATCTCAGTGTTAGGCGCCTCTTGGCTCACGGTATTTCTTCCTTCTTTTCCTTCCCTCTTTCTTTTATTTCTTGTCGGGCTTCATAGGGTGTTGCCAAGGTGACTTAGTTTCCCGCCTTTGGTTTTTTGCAAATGGGGTTCATGATCGAGGAGCGCCATTTGCGGGCCCATGCTTCACGGGAGCACATGAGGCAGGCGGAAGAGCGAGTACAATGCGCAAAGGAGTTGGGGTGACAAGCTGAGGAGTGCACAAAGCAGGCCGAGGAGCGGGCTCAGCGTGTATAAGGGTCAGGGTGGCAAGCTGAGGAATGCGCCAAGCTAGCCGAGGAGCGGGCACAGCGTGCCGAGGAGTCAGTGCAGCAAGCGTGTCAGGCTAGGCACAGGGTTGAGGAGGCGGAGCGGGAAGTTGTCAGGCTCAGTCGGGAGACCGGGGAGGCTAAGACGAAGCTTTCCCGCCTGAGCCAAGAGCATTCAGGGCTTCTTTTGGAGGTTGAGAGCTCGAGGACCGTTATTGCCGGCTTTGCCGACCAAAAGCAGCGATCCGGCAAGAGGCGGTGATTGAGTTCGCGAAGGGGCCATGCCACAAGCAGAGATGCGCGTACTTCTCACGTCCTGTATATGAGGTCGGGGTCAGGATGGTGTGAACCAGATGGCTCACCACGCGGGCGTGACTCCTATCGTTTTCGACCCGCGCGCCCAACCGATAAGGCCGAAGCTCTGAGTTTTACCGGCCTCCCCCAATCGGTCAGGTGGTGGACGACCATCCCGGTGTCCTGGAAGCATGAGGTGTGTTTTCCCTTTTCGAGGGGTCGACAACACCCGGGAAAGAACGAGGCACAAAGAGGAGCCGCGATGCATTCGCCTCGCCTTCAACTTTTTCGGGGAGTTCCTCGCAACAGGCCGCCGCTCACTCCGCCGCGACAGGGATGAGGTTGCCACTCGACTTTGACATGTTCTCGGACCCGTCGGGTAGGCAGGCTCATAACGACGAGCACTTTGCAACCCTTCTGGAAGATGTTGAGGACATGGACCACCAAGATGTTGCGGACCCTAGGTTGCCGGGTGCCGACCACTGAGCCCCTGGCCGGGTGGCTCCTCCTGCTTGCTCTTCCTCTTTCTTGCCTATAATTTGTTGTAGGCGTTTTTTGAACAATTTGTTTTTGTGACGAATATTTATTGCAGCCCTCGGGCTGCCGGCGGTTGAGGTTAACCGCTCGCTATATATTGGTTTCTCCTTCTCCGCTCACTTGCATTGTTTGCGTTTCTTGCATCTCGTGTGTTTTTACTTCTCTTCTCCGACATTCTTCTGTGTTTGTCTTGCCGTATTCTTCTGGCAGCTTGTAGCAGATGGACCATCCTCTCGGCTTCCCTCCTTTGCTAGGTAGTTACGTTGTGGAGGATCCTCAGACAGTTGCGGTGGTGAGCATTTACTAGAGAGGGCGTTTGGCCAGGCGTCAGGGAGATTGGGCCGTGGCCGCCTCTCATCGCTACATCAGCAGGCACCGCCGGAGATACACATTGCTCGCCACCGGATTCACTCTCGACACTATTTTCAACTTGGTTGATGTCGGAGATCCCAACTTCGGGAAGTTCATTACTTCCCTTACTCGGTTGGGTTTCCTCGTGTCCTTCACCGGGTAAAAGACCAATCGAATGCCAACACACTCTATGCTCTTAGCCGCCGTGATCCGGTGTCGCTATATGTGGTTGGGGATCGCTTAGTGCCTCCTGGCCTTTAGGGCTACTTCGTGGCTCACGTTGTCAGGTTGTATAGAGGTCGCGACTCACGATGTCAAGTTATGTATCCTGACATGTGAAGCCGGCCTTGCTCTTCTTTTGGCTCCTCCACGAATAGGGTAGGGGCATCCCTTGACTATTCCCGTGAGGAGGGGCCTTTCTAGGTTATCTTTTTTAGGCCTAGTAGCTCTCGTCCGGGTGTGCCTGATGAGGGGTTTGTCGTAGACTCCTATCAAATAACCTCAAAAACCTAACTAATGTAGTAGGGTAAATAATGATCGATCCCACAAGGAGGTAAGCAATCTTCCTAAGTGCAAAGGTTGTATGCCAATAGTAACAAAGGGGGGAGGGGTTGGTTTGTATCAAGTAACAAAGTAAATCAAAGCAAAAGATGTAATCAATGGGTGAGAAGTAACTTAGCCAGCCAAATATCCACACTTCAGTTTGATTGGTTGATCGTAGATTATCTCAAATTCCTACCAATGAATATTCCTATTCCGATCTTATGTATATAGACAGGTCAACTAGTCCTGAAAATACTTACCATTAAGCAATCAAGAAACCATCAAGATTCAATCTAACGGCAGCAGTAAGCATAGGAATTAAGCAGGATACATGCAATAATTAACAACTAGTCAGTACTCGACATGTAATCAATTTTCTTCACAATAAACATTCACAACCAATTCCTGTAAATTGCGATTGCTACACAAGATAAGGGACTTCAACCAGAAATATCCAAACTCTAGCAATAGACAATCACTAATATCAACTAGATGATCAGACTAGTCAAATCAGCAAGAATCAATGGGATGAAGCACAAAGAGAATCGATATAATCAAAAGAAAGAAAATAGAGTTATAATCTCACAACCAAATACAAACGAAGGCTTCAATCGTCGGACTAAGCAATGGTTGCTTAGTTTTTCATAGTCTTTAAATCATAAAACTCTAAGGGAAAATAATGAACGATGAAAAGTGATGAATGAATTGTCAAAAAGGCTGCTATCTAATGAAGATAAATAACCTAGCAAAACCTAATTTCCAAAAGATAGGAAATATAATCTTCCTTAAAGGAAATAAAAAGATAAAAGAAATAAAGTAAAACAAAACTCGGACGAAAAAAGTCTCGACGCCGCGTATGAACAGTAACCGCGACCGCGGAAATAGTTCTGCGCCCGTGGATTGGTCTCGTAGTCTTCTGGCGTGAATCCACGACCGCGGCGGAGCTTCCGCGCCCGCGGTTTTGCTTCGTCTTGCTCCACTGCTACTGCTGTTGTTCCGCGCCTGCGGTTTTGCTTCTGCAACGACTTCTACTTCTTGCTTGCGGTCTTCTCTTGTGGTGGCTTCGCCTTATCTTCAATGTCTTCACAATATGCACTAAATTCCACCATATCTCTACTTTTTCTCTACAACTCCATTCTCCTCAAATATCTTCTAAACCCATACAACTTGGTACCAAATATCCAGTAATAACTCCTAGTTACGCACTAGAAAGTAGAGCGTATCAAATCCCCCATGCTTAAACCTTGCTCATCCTCGAGTAAGCTAATAGAAATCTACTCCTCTAATGAAATACCCAAGGTCTCAGGAAGCACATCAAAAATATAACCACTAAGAATTGCACCTAATCATGAATCTCCAGGGTACCAACACAATAAACACAACACACAAGCTTAAAGGAAAGCAGAGTACTTCCCCCAAGCTTATCCCGAACACCATAGAGTGAATAAAAATATCTAATTCTAGCTCCAGTCTATCTTCTTATAGCTCCCAAAGTGACCTACCCGAATTCTCCTTATATCACCTCTTCTTATGTCACCACGTCAGGAAAAATGAGAAATCCTAATAATCACTCTTCTTCTTTTCACTCATTTTGCCAAGGCGTCCTTTCGGGTTTTCACCAAGTCACTCATTTCATTTTTCTATAGATGGGCTCATAAAAACTCACATCACTCTTGAACTCTTATTACCCCAGCCTAATGTTGGTCCAATCCACCTGCCTATTGCCTAAGCCGCCCTTTCGGGTTTTTGACTTAGCCCAGAATTTCTTCTTTTGTCTTTTTTCATATTTTTGACTTTTTTTATTTTTTTTTCTTTCTCAGACGACTAGCAAGTATAGATCACTCCCCCATGCTTAAATATTGCATTGTCCTCAATGTAATGAAAGACTAAAAGATGAAGCACAGGGGAAGGCAGAAAAGTACTCACGACCGTCGCCGAGGTGGCCTGGATGTGGACGTCGGGGCTGGCGGTAAATCATTGAAACCACAAGTCGCTGGTGTTGCGACGGTCCTACTCAAGCAAACTCCTCATGCAACCAAAGAGATCCACTGTAAAGGGAAGTGGTACATCAAAGAAACGGGGTTGCACGGGCCTTCAACGAACACAGAATTGGAGCCCTAATGCAATCGTGTAGCGGGCTCTGGTGTTCCTCCTCATCAGCTGTATAATGTCGGGCCATCATCGGTGCCAAATAAAAATGTCGGGCGAATGTCTCCTCCTTGGCAGCATGATGCGCGCTGTCTCTCGTAGTAAAAGTCGGACAACTGGGCCGCGATCGCGGTTTTAAGGCCGCGGTCGCGGTGTGTTCAGGATTTTTTTTTTATATATATATTTTTTTAATCAGATGAGGGGACTTACAGTGGACAAACCGCGGTCGCGGAAAATTTTCCGCGATCGCGGTTTCGCGTCTGTTGCGAGACAACACCGTATTCGAACTCCCACCTGCGTTTTAGTCTAAACCGAAAACTACAATAATAAAAAATTGAAACGGAAAGACATGAAAGGAATTACATACCTCGGGTTGCCTCCCGAGCAGCGCCTTGGTTACTGTCGTGGCTCGACATAGTGCCCTTCAAATCAGCTTGGGTTGTCCACATCAACCGAACACTTGGGATCACAATCAGGAGGGTGTCTCTTTGCATCATCAATGTTGTATCCGACCCTCACTCCATCAAACTCCATGGTGAACGAACCACTACTCACATCGATCTTTGTGTTCGCCGTTTTCATAAACGGCCTACACAACATCACAGGGGCTGCATGCTTGTCTTGTCCCGTATCCATAACAAAGAAATCAGCAGGGAAAATCAGTTATCGACCTCTACCAAAACATCTTGCATGACTCTTGGGATACACATAGGACATATCCACCAATTGAATCACTGTCCCTGTCACATGCAATGGTCCAAGCCCCAAAGATTCATACAGCGAGAGAGACAACACATTTATAGATGCACCCAAATCCAGCATGGCTTTATCGAACGTGGTGTCACTTATCTTGCAAGGAATACTGAACATGCCTGGGTCACTGCACTTCTTGGGCATCCGCTTTTGCAGTATAGCGGATACATTCTCATTCACCTGGACCTTCTTCTTTGTTTTCTCTTTTGTCTTCCTCTTAATCTTGCATAATTCCTTCAAAAATTTTGCATAGCGAGGAATGCTCTTAACCAGCGTGATCAACGGAATATTTACCTCGCAATTACTGAAGGTTTCAAAGATCTCCTTGTCGTTCTCCGACCTTCTAGTATCCTTCAGTGCCTCAGGGAATGGCGCGGGTGGTTTCAACAAGCCGAGCGGAGGAAAATATGGGCGAACGTAGTCGTCTTCGACGTCTGAGGCACAACCGCGGCCGCGGTTTGGGACCCGTGGTCGCGGATCAACAATTGTGAAATCTTGGCTGCCAGTGGAGAATCCGCGGTCGCGGATTGGCTTCTGAAGCGTCTGGCGTCTCTAGAGGAAATCCGCGGTCCCGGAAATCTGGCCGCGGTTCTTGATGCCGATTTTCCGAAATTTTGTCTGTTTGCAGAGAGTAGTTTGGCACTAAACCGCGGTCGCGATTTTTAATCCGCGGTCACGGTTTCTCCTCTGCAGCCTCCGTCACTTCATTCATGTGCGTTCCACTCCTTAGCGTCATCGCACTGACGTTCTGTACTGGATTCAATTCCGTCTGTGATGGGAGTTTATGCGCATCCCTAGCCTCCAGTTTGCTCACGGCCAGAGAGATCTGCCCCACTTGCTTCTCCAAGTTCTGAATACTAGACTTCATCTCTTGATTCTGTTGGACCATAGTGTTTGCCAACGTCGATACACTCTGAGCGAGAGACTTGATCATGTCATCACCGGACATAGACGAACTTGCGCTCTGTACTTGAGGTCAAGGGTCATATTGTGCTCTAAATTGTTGTTGACCTCCAGACCGCTAAAATTGTTGTTGCTGCTATAGGAACTATGACGGCCTCTGGTGGAACTCTTGATCATCATGACCCTGAGGAGGATTCTGCTGGTTCGCGTACCTCAAATTTGGGTGATTTCTCCACCCCGGATTGTAGGTGTTGGAGTACGGGTCATATCTTGGCCTTGGAGGACCGAAACCTCCTATAGCGTTTACTTCAGTAGTGGGTTCCTGTAGTGTTGGACATGCATCTGTAGGGTGCATCGTGTCATAGCAGATTCCACATGACTTAACTTGCTGCTGGTTGCCTTTCATCATAAACCGCCTCATCATCTCTTTCATCTCATTCATCTCAGCCATCTCAGAAAGTAGTGAGGCTGATGGCTGAGAATCGACGGCCTTAACTGCTTGAGTGCTTGTTCTCTTGCTGAATTGCCTTGATCCCTCATATAGCTCAAAGAATATCTCGAATGTTGCAACTGGCGTCTTGTTTAGAATGTTACTGCCACAGGCTGCGTTCACCATCCTGCGCTCATCATCAATAAGTCCACCATATAAATATAGAACGAGGTCTTGGTCTGAATAACCATGGTATGGATAGCTGGATATCAATCTCTTGAATCTCTCATAGTACTCGTACAACGTCTCAGTAGCGTGTTGTTCGATGTTGCTAATATTCATCTTCAAGCTATTGAGCTTCATTGCATGGAAGTATTTCTCCAGGAAGGCTTTCTTCATCTTCGCCCATGTATCTATGCTTCCTGGGGCCAAATAATAGAACCAATCATTGGCCGAATCCTTCAGAGAGAAAGGAAAGGCCCTCAGCTTGATCTGGTCCTCAGTAATGTTCCTTGGCTTCATGATGCTGCACACAGCGTGAAATTCAGAGAGATGCTTGTTGGGGTCTTCTCCACTCATCCCATGGAAGTGGGGTAGTAAGTGAATCAACCCAGATTTTAGCTCAAAATTCACGCCATCAGCCAACTCTGGAAACTGCACAGCAAGCGGCTGTTGTTCTAGATTCGGCGCAGTCAACTGCCTCAAAGTCTGTTCCTCAGCCATCTCGAGTTGCTCACGAACGTCTCTACGGTTCCTGGAAAGTGTTTGCTCGATTTCTGGATCAAGATCTAAAGTAGGAGAGTCAGTAGCACGGGTGTGGACCATAAGATAGGTCCACACAATAGTTGGCACACAAACAAACAAAAAGAAAAATTGAAACTTTGCCTCTCCGGCAACGACGCCAAATTTGATGAGGGGTTTGTCGTAGACTCCTATAAAATAACCTCAAAAACCTAACTAATGTAGTAGGGTAAATAAGAATCGATCCCACAGAGAGGTAAGCAATCTTCCTAAGTGCAAAGGTTGTATGCCAATAGTAACAAAAGGGGGGGTTTTGGTTTGTATCAAGTAACAAAGTAAATCAAAGCAAAAGATGTAATCAATGGGTGAGAAGTAACTTAGCCAGACAAATATCCACACTTCAGTTTGATTGGTTGATCCTAGATTATCTCTAATTCCTACCAATGAATATTCTTATTCCGATCTTATGTATATAGACAGGTCAACTAGTCTTGAAAATACTTACCATTAAACAATCAAGAAACCATCAAGATTCAATCTAACGACAGCAGTAAGCATAGGAATTAAGCAGGATACATGCAATACTTAACAACTAGTCAGTACTCGACATGTAATCAATTCTCTTCACAATAAACATTCACAACCAATGCTTGTAAATTGCGGTTGCTAAACAAGATAAGGGATTTCAACCAGAAATATCCAAACCCTAGCAATAGACAATCACTAATATCAACTAGATGATCAGACTAGTCAAATTAGCAAGAATCAATGGGATGAAGCACAAAGAGAATCGATATAATCAAAGGAAAGGAATAAGAGTTATAATCTCACAACCAAATACAAACGAAGGCTTCAATCGTCGGACTAAGCAATGGTTGCTTAGTTTTTCATAGTCTTCAAAGCATAAAACTCTAAGGGAAAATAATGAACGATGAAAAATGATGAATGAATTGTCAAAAAGGCTGCTATCTAATGAAGATAAATAACCTAGCAAAACCTAATTTCCAAAAGATAGGAAATATAATCTTCCTGAAAGGAAATAAACGAAATAAAAAGATAAAAGAAATAAAGTAAAACAAAACTCGGACGAAATAAAGTCTTGGCGCCGCGTATGAACAGTAACCGCGACCGCGGAAATAGTTTCGCGCCCGCGGATTGGTCTCGTAGTCTTCGTAGTCTTCTGGCGTGAATCTGCGCCCGCGGCGGAGCTTCCGCGCCCGCGGTTTTGCTTCATCTTGCTCCGCTTCTACTATTGTCGTTCAGTGCCCGCGGTTTTGCTTCTGCAGCGACTTCTACTTCTTGCTTGCGGTCTTCTCTCATGGTGGCTTCGCCTTATCTTCAATGTCTTCACAATATGCACGATTTCCACCATATCTCTACTTATTTTCTACAACTCCATTCTTCTCAAATATATTCTAAACCCATACAAATTGGTACCAAATGTCCAATAACAACTCCTAGTTACGCACTACAAAGTAGAGCGTATCAGTGCCTCTTTGTAATATTTTGTAACAACTTGCTCTTTTTTGTCAATGAATAAAGTATTTTGTTGATGCTCCTCCTCTTGTCTTTGTTTTCATTCTTCGTTTTCTTTACTGTTGCCGGGCTACTCCCATCCCCCTGGCCCGGGAGCTTCGCTTGAGTTCACTGCGCCAAGGGAAGCTCGCAGGGCAAATTGATTAGTCAGCTCCTCTTTTTATTGCTAGAAATTGTGGGTCTTCGCATGCCTTTGGTTTATGGCTTCAAAGTTGCTTGGCGGTTGAGGCCCTTGCCCACTTGTTTACGCCTGCTCGTGGCAACAGTGTAGCTGCATTTTTTGGGTTGCTCCCGACTTCTTGAAGGCCTTACACCTTGCGGTCTTTAGGGTGATTCTCTTTGTTGTACCCGGCTTTGTGGTTTTCACGCCTTCGTTCCTTCTTTTGCTTTGTGGTGTTTATCTATCCCTATAGTTTTGGTGCTCCCATTTCCCTCTTGTTTCATCGTATTTTCCATTGTCGTTGTTTAGCTTCCCTTGAGCTTTGTTGCCGCGGGTCATTGCCTTCACCTATTTTGCTTTTGCTG
This sequence comes from Rheum nobile, assembly GCA_027886185.1. Taxonomy (NCBI): domain Eukaryota; kingdom Viridiplantae; phylum Streptophyta; class Magnoliopsida; order Caryophyllales; family Polygonaceae; genus Rheum; species Rheum nobile. The sequence goes on from WOAB01000546.1 coordinate 386,349, forward strand.
GTCTGGTGTTGCTCCTTTCCTTTCACGCGGACTGGTTCCTGGACATTTATTGTCTTAGTCATTTCAATATTGCTCCCTCCCCTTTCATGGCTCAATGTTGTCTTCAGTATTGCTTGGTGTTGCTTAGTATTGCTTGGTGTTGCTTAGTATTGCTATCGCCCCTTCTCGGGCCCAATATTGCTTAGTATTGCTTGGTGTTGCTTAGTATTACTCTCGCTCCTTCTCAGGCCCAATATTGCTTGGTGTTGCTCAATATTGCTCTCGCCCCTCCTCGAGCCTTGCCTTTCTCAATATTGCTTAATTATTGCTTTCGCCCTCCACGGGCCTTGCTGATGAGGCTAAAGTCGTGATGCCTATCAAAGAATCCCTAAAAACCTAACTAAGTATAGTAGGTAAGTAAGGGTCGAATCCCAAGGAAATCAAAGGATCTATCTCTAAGTATGAAAGCAAGTTACCAACTAGGAACTATGCGGGTTTTGTTGTTTGATTTCTAAAACTAATGAATGAAAGCAGAAAGTGATTAAGTTTGTTGTAAATATGATGGTGAGGGTATTCCACCTAACAGATATCCACACTTCAATATGATAGGTTGATCATTGGTCTCTCAAGTTCATTCAATACTATGGTTGTCCTAATCCCTATTATAAAATAGTTATCAGTCCAACTAGTCCTGGTAACCCTAACCGATAAACAATCAAGAAACTATCAAGATTTAATCTACCAGCAGCAGTAAGCATAGGAATAGATAGGTGCATGCAGTACTTAACAACTAGTCAGTATTTAGCATGCAATTAATTCTCTTCACAATAAAAGTTCACAACTAGTTCCAGTAAATTGTGGTTGCTACTCAAGATAAGGAATTTCAACTAGAAATAACCAAACCCTAGCAATAGAAAATTACCAATATCAACTAGTTGCGCAGGCTAGCAAAATCAGCAAGATTCAATAAAGATAAGTCCCAAGAGAATCAAAACAATCCAAAGGAAATAGAACAAGATTTATAACCTCACAACCAAATCAACTGAAGGCTTCAATCGTCAGGCGAAATAATGGAAATTAGTTCCTTCTCATGGTTTGTGAGCAAAAACTAGAGAAAAGAGAAAAATATGTAAACTCTATAAACTGAATAATGAAAAGGGCTGCCAACTAAAACTAGGTATAACCCTAGCAAACCTAAACTCAAAAAGATAAGAAATAATATCCAAAAGGAAACTAACGAAAATAAAATAAAATAAAAATAAAATAACAAAGTTCGAATAAAGGGAAAATCCTGCGTGCGTGAACAGTATCCGCGATCGCGGACAGATATCCGCGACCGCAGAAATCTTTTTGTGGCTCGTCGTTGTCTCTTCGATCCGCGACCGCGGAGGTGTCTTCCGCGACCGCGGAAATCTTCCTGCATCGTCTCCAAGTCTTGCTTCATTCTTCACTTGTGGTCTTCTCTTCCATCTTCGATATATCTTCATTTAAGTGCTTGAGACCACCAAATCAACATTCCTTATTCTTAACTCCATTCTTCTCACTTAAGCTCTAAACCCATACAAACGGCACCCAAAACTCCGATAATAACTCATAGTTACGCACTATAAAGTAGAGCGTATCAAATTCCCCCATGCTTAGACCTTGCTCGCCCTCGAGTAAGCTAATAGAAACCTACTCCTCCAATGAAAACCCAAGGTCTCAGGAAGCACATCAAAACTATCTCTACTAAGAACTGCACCTAAACATGAATCTACCAGGTACCAACACAATAAGCACACCACACAACTAAACTTTAAGGAAAGTAGAGAACTTCCCCCAAGCTTATCCCGAACACCATATAGAGTAATGTGATCATCTAATCCTAGCCTCCATCTAACTCCTTATCGCTCCAGAGTGACCTATCCGAATCCTCCTTATATCGTCTCTTCTTATGTCACCACGCCAGGAAAAATGAGGAATCCTAAAAATCACTCTTCTTCTTTTCACTCATTTTGCCAAGGTGCCCTTTCGGGTTTTCACCAAGCCACTCATTTTATTTTTCTATAGATGGGCTCACAAAAAACTCACATCACTCTTTAGCCTATTTTTACCCCAGCCTAATGATGGTCTAGGCTACTTGCTTATTGCCTAAGCCGCCTTTTCAGGTTTTCGACTTAGCCCAGAATTTTTTTTTTATTTTTTTGAAATAAAATGCAATAACATGAGAGTATGTACAAGCAGATATGCTGCGAGTCTAATCCCTCCCCCATGCTTGAACAACGCATTGTCCTCAATGTGAAAGAAGACAAACAAAATAAGGAGGAAAAGAAGAACAAAACTCACTGAGGGGGCGGATAAGGAAAACGGTTGTAGAACTTCGCCTGCTGACGCTGCATCTCATCCATTTGGTCCTGCATGTACCTCACATCTCGTCCGACTTCCCCCAGGGTAAATGCCATATCACGGTTCTGAGCGAATAGCTCATCCTGTCGAACGGAAAAGCGAGTCATCTGTGAGAGCATCTCGTCCTGCTAGTACCCGTCATAAGACGGGGCAGTTGCCCCATTAGAAGTACCGGCCTTTAATAAACCAACGGTAGAAACCTGTATGGCCTAAGAAAGAACGCACTTCACGCACATTAGTAGGATAAGGTAAAGACTGGATTACATCAAGCTTTGGCTTATCGACCTCAATACCTCTAGCCGACACTATATGTCCTAACACAATGCCTTGTTCAACCATAAAATAACACTTTTCATAATTAAGAACCAAGTTGGTTTCTACACATCTTTTAAGCACAAGTGATAAGTGGTCTAAGCATGTATCAAAACTGTCACCATGGACTGTGAAATCATCCATAAAGACCTCAATAAACGGCTCCACATACTCAGAAAAAATGCTTACCATACACCTTTGAAATGTCCCGGGTGCGTTACACAACCCGAATGGCATCCTGCGATATGCAAAAGTACCAAAAGGGCATGTAAATGTCGTCTTTTCTTGATCCTCTGGTGCTATGGCCACCTGAAAATAACCTGAGTATCCATCCAAGAAACAATAATAGGGGCGACCAACAAGTCGCTCGAGCATTTGGTCAATAAAGGGTAAAGGAAATTGATCCTTTCTAGTTACCGCATTCAGCTTACGGTAGTCAATGCATAGCCTCCATCCTGTTTGCACTCGTGTGGGGACCAACTCTCCCTATTGGTTCTCTACAACTGTGATGCCTCCCTTCTTGGGTACAACTTGTATCGGACTCACCCACTTACTGTCAGAGATAGGAAAAATCATCCCTGCATGTAAGAGCTTCAGCACCTCCTTCTTTACCACCTCCATCATTGGTGGGTTAAGTCTTCTCTGTGGCTGCCTAGATGGCTTGGCTTCGCCCTCCAACAGAATTATGTGCATACATGTAGTAGGACTAATCCCCTTGATGTCGGCAATTGTCCATCCCAAAGCTGTCTTGTGCTCCTTGAGCACTACCACCAATTTCTCCTCTTGGTCCTGGAGAGCTTGTTAGAGATAATGACCGGTAATGTGTCATCCTTTCCCAGGAAGGAATACTTGAGGTGGTCTGGCAGCGGCTTGAGTTCAATTTCCGGTGCCTGCACAATGGAAGGCAAAAGCTTCTCGCTTGGCACTGTTAGTGGAATGGGGCCATCGCCCAAAGAATGGAAGGGAGGCTTACCGTGAGCATCTAAGTGAGCCACAATTTCTTGCAGGTTAGTGGATAAAGCAAACTCTGCGTGTGGTTCTACTATGTCATTCTCTATAACAGATTGCAACTCATCGGAACAAGTGATATCAAAGACATTTTGCACAATAGGATCAATCACATCAATAGAACACAGAGAATGATCATCAATGGGGTATTTCATAATGTGATACCCCGTATTTCTGTAAGTGTATTTTGGAAATTACCTGAACGTCTGTTATGTACGTCAATTTAATTTCGGAGACTGAAAGACATTCTGTAATGTTCTTAATCTCTGTAATGTTTTTCTAAGTGAAATAATATACAATCGACGTATTTTGGGACTTAATACTCGTTCGTGTACGATTATTATTTATCCCGGATTAAGACATTATTGTTCCAAGCTTAAACGGACGAAAAATGGGCTTGGCGGCGACCGCCGCCTGACAGGCTCTGACATCGTCATCCTCTTCCCGGCAAGTTGGCAAGTGGCACCGAAAAGCAGCGACCGCCGCAGGCCAAAACGCAGCGACCGCCGCAGGCCAAAATGGGCAGCGACCGCCGCCTAGATGCAGGCCTAGCCCTGCCTCGTCGGCTTGACTCCATGATGGTCGGTGAATCGGGTGACCTCCGATCTTAGCCCTCCACGTGCCCTTGGTTGTCCCCTAGAGTTTTGGCTATTTAAAGGAGGATTTGGGAGCTGAATTGAGCACAAATCCGAAGCTCAATCTCCCTCACAATCATCTCGCCGGAAATCCAAGTTTCGCCGGATAATTCACAATCAATCGCCGGAGCTCCATTTGGTGTTATTCCAGTTGCAAAGTGAAGCTTTGGAGGCCCTTGAAAGCTTAGAATCCAAAGCAAGGCAAAGGAGAGGCAAAACGATCGTCGTCGGTGAGTTTTGTGCCTCTCGTAACTTTTCCGGTGTTCATAGCGGCGCCCGCCGTAAGGCAGGCGGCGACCGCCGCCCAGAAGCTCTTGGCTTGTTTCGGCCTTGGCTTTTGTGGCTTTCGATCGGGCTTCGTTCCTTTCGATTTCTTCCGTTATTCTTTAGATTCGTACTCGTTGTTGTCGAATCTAACTTAGGGTTTCTTTATGGGTCGATCCGAAGGAATCTGTGTTGCCAGATCTGTCCCTGCTTCGAGCCCGGAAACCAGTTGTCGTCGTACCTAGCTTCGTTAAGCTTCTACGGATTTAAGGCAAGTGGCGGTTCGCTCTTGCTCATCATTCCATGTTTCCATTAATTATCAGTTGTTTAATTGAGTAATTAATTTGGAATGAATATTGTGTTCGTCTGCGAACAGTTTTGTTAATTGTTTTGGAGAACTAAAATATGATATTATAATAGGTTGTATATCTGTTAAAACAACGCTATTATGAATATATATATTTATGTTGATAGCCTTGAGGGCGGTTATGTTGATATTTGTGGACTATTATTGTGCTTGAACTGTTTAGTTAACACTAGTAGTTAGGAACGTTGGATTCGTTGGGATCCAGTCGTTTCTTTATAATTTGGTAGAGAGGTGGCTAGACCCCACCTAATACCACATGGATGGTCATGACCCAACCTCTGATACATGAGTATAGAGGTGGTGCACTTAGCTAGTGTCACAAACCTTGGGAAGGATTCCCTTCAATATATGTCCCTCATGACGAAACATATATCTAAAAGCTTATAACGTGTTGTGCGTTTGAGAATATCATAAGATAAGTGCCATTGTCGCACATAATTAATATACCGTGGGTGAGTAGTGCAGCTAGGCGCTAGTGTAGCTAGGAAAGCTCGTCTTAACTTTTAGTCGCTCGAATGCGATACTGTAATTCTGTGATGTTCCAGACTTTGTCATATCTTCCTATAAGACTCATTTCGTTGGAGTCTTCTTTCGAGTTGATTTCTGGGAAGACTCGGTCTTCCAGAATCTTCTCTCGTGCATGCATTTTGCTGTATTCCAGTAGCAGTATGGTGGTTGACTATCGTACTCGACTGTTATTCGAGGGACGATGAGTCTAACCTAATACGACTACTTCGAACCTTTTGCTTTGTGCCCTTGCATGGTCTTTCATTAGACTAACCAACCAAAATTGTTCTCTGCATGGTTGGCTGGTGTCATCCGTCCGATTCGGCACATCAGATAGAGCGCATATATGAGGAGACTAGAATGACTATGAAGACGACGGTGGTTTTTGGATGTTGTTAATGTTTTAATCAGGTTGAGAACCTTGGGCAGGTAATCATGGCGATCACAACCCCTTTTTGTATATTTTAAGAAAGACTTCCGCTGTATTTTGTTTAACTCTGTATTTAGTCCTATTCGGAATTGGGATGTAATTCCGGGACTCATGCTTTAATCGAATATTATGATGATTTTGTATCATAAGTGTTTCATGGATTGTATTTAAACGGTAAAGCCTTGGGTGGCTTTGGTGAGAAAAACCGAGGTCACTGGCGGTAATACATTTCCAAATGGGTTAAGATTTGGGGGTGTTACAATTGTGGTATCAGAGCCTAAGTTTTAGAACGGGTTGGGTATTTGAAAACCAATTACTCGTTTTCAATTGAAAAGTATTTTCAAAAGGGCTCTGAATTTTCAAAATGAAAAGAATTTGAAAATAAAACACCGTTCATAGTCATGTCTTCTATCTATAGTCTGATATAGTAAGCTTGCTTCTATGTCTAGAAAGACTAATTCCTTCCTCGTTATCCTGTAGGATATGGGTACGTGTCTTTCTTATAAGAGGGACTCGGTAGATGCCGAGATGGATTCACCATCTCCAGGAAGGCTCGACTTCCCAATACCCCAGGGGTGCTTCGAGGTTGGAGAACCAAGCAGCCCACCTGAGGAGATCAAGCATGTGCTTCATGAGTCGGTAGTCCTGGTGTCAAGGAATGTTGTAGTTCCTGTGGCAGCACCAGTTGAGCCACCAAGGGAGAAAGCAATGCATGAAGATGAATCGTCTAGGTACGCGAGAGGGTACTACAATGACGATTACCAGATAGAAATGATTCCTGAAGGGAGCGAGGAGGAAGACGAAGAAGAGGACCCCATAGAGGAAGACCCCGACGAGGAAGAGGACCCCATCGAGGATGATCCCGAGGAGGATACCGAGATGGACCTCATCGGGCAAAACCAGGAGTCCAATGACTTGAGATACTTGCTGGTGGATAGTCAGGAACCGGGGATGCAATTTATTCACCCCAGTTCAGAGTTACCACCTGTGCAAGAGTTGCCACCAGTGCCAGAGTACCCACTCATGTCTGATGCTGACTGAGAAATACTTTATACCGAGTACGGTATTGGAAGAAGTGGCAGAGAATCTCAGACTATCCCTACTCAAAGGAGAAGAAGGACGGAATCTGAACTACGAGAGATCCTTCGTCAAAGCGAGATGATCTCTTCTGAACAGCAATACCAGATGGATAAAATGATCGCCAGTGCTCAGAGAAGGGCTGGGCTAGGAGAGCCAAACTTGGATGATCCATACTTTACCATGAATGAGATAAGGCTAGGGACACCAGAATCATGTGTTCCAGGGCCAAGCAGGGTGCGTAGTCCATTGTCAGAATCCGATGGAGAACCCCGTCCGAAGAAGCCTTGCATGGGAAGTCTACCGTATAGGAAACGTTTCGGAGCACCGTGATAAGGACCGACGTTGCCTGTAGTAGTAGTTTCCTTTTCTTAGTATTTCAGCATGTACCGTGTAAATATTCTAGTATTGCGGCATGTACTTTGTGAAATACTACAATCTCTGAGCAATTTTGACCTGACGCTCGGGAGATCGGCTAATGTGCAGTTGTAAAATAGTTCAAGTTCATCTATAAAAATACCAAGTTGATCTACTCTGAGTGATTTTGCTACATTAAGTATATTGAATAATATTAATGTATAAAATACTTGGAACTGGATCGGTAAACAGATGGTGAACACGAGGAACACAATTCGAGCTGGTGCTGGGACAAGCAATGACCCCAGACCAACTGTAGGAAATGTTGGACAAGACGAGCAGGAGTCAGGTTCCAACAATCATCCTGGGGGCAATGGTCAAGGTCAGACCAATGCTCCAATAGTATTAGATGCTGTTGCAATGGAAGCATTTCGAGGAATGATTATGCAGGCAGTAACTGATATACTGCGACCAGGTGTGCCGCAGGCACAAGGTGTGCCAATACCTCCACCGGTTCCCAGATTTGAGGAGCCAGTGAACCGTGTATTCCAAGAGAATGCAGTCAAGACTCGGGACAATTATGGTCGTGCGCTAAAGACCATTAATTCCATGAGGCCTGACAGCTACAACGGAAAAGGAGAACCGGTCAGGGTGACCCATTGGTTTCCCACATGGAGCGGCTGTTCCGCAATGTGGATTGTACTGAAGCTGAGAAAGTACATATAACTTCTCTTTAGTTGAAGGAAGAGGCTAGCGAGTGGTGGGAGAGTACCGGCTTAGCTGAAAGTCCTGTTTTGAACTGGGAGATGTTCAAGACAAAGATGATAGACCATTTCTTCTCTCGTGCTATGAGGGAGGAGAAACACAAGGAGTTTCTGTACCCTAAAATGGATGGATTGAAGGTAACCAAGCTTGCGACCAAGTTCAATCACCTGTTACAGTACGCTGGACCTGAGATATCCAGCGAGGCACAGAAAATCTGGTATTTTCACGAGTGAATGAGCCCAGATATCAAGCCAATGATGGTGCACCACACATGCTCTACTCTGGAGCAGTATGTGAATGCAACCTACAAATTGGAGGTGACTCTGGAGGAGTCAACCAAAAGACGCAATCGGCTAAGATCGATGCAGAATCAAGGGAGTGGATTCAAGCGACCTGTGCCACCGTCTAACTTTGCTAAGTCTGGTCGAGCAAAGACGGACACGACTCAAGGAGGGCTAACGCAGCAGACGGGCCAGAGCAAGAATCTAGTCCAGTGCTATAATTGTGGTGATGCGGGGCACAAGAGCATTGTGTGCCCAAAGGAGAAGAAGTTATGCTTTGAATGTGGTCATAGAGGCCATATGCAGAAATTCTGTCAGCAGGGAAAGTAGAGGGGAATAGAGTCACAATATGGGTCACTTAATCAGAACAACCGGCCCAGGTTCAAGCCAGCTGAGACTCCTAGTCCGTCAATGCAAACAACTGCTCAGAATAAGGGGAAAGCCCTAGTTGCTTCTGGAGGTCACGATCAACGCCTGTACGAGATGCGTGAGGCGGATGGACCTAATGCTCCAATTTCACAAGGTACTTTATACCTTTATTCTACTTCAGTATGCATTTTGTTTGATTCGGGTGTTACCCATTCCTTTGTTTCGGATAGTTGTGTTAGTAAGTTAGGATTAGTGTGCGACGAAGCTTGCGAGTCTTTCGTTGTAAGTCTTCCTAATGGTGATCGTCTGGTTGGGACGAAGTGGCTGTCTGAATTTCCGATTACCATTCAGGGTAAGAAATTCGAGGCAGATTTGATTTGTATAGCCATGGCTCCATACGACATTATTCTCGGTATGGATTGGCTGACGCGTCATGGGGCGGTGATCGACTTTAGTTCAAGGACGGTGACAGTGTCATCTGGGGGCCAGTTCGTGTGCAAGTTTAAGGGTCGTAATGACGCTGATAACGGCAGGCTTATCAATGCGATGGCTGCGTTTAAGCTACTACAACAAGGTTGTGTCGGGTACCTTTGCTACCTGGATCCGCCCGCGAAAGATGAACCTTCAGTTCTTGATATTCCTGTGGTTAGGGATTTTTCGGATGTCTTTCCGGAAGAAATTCTTGGATTACCCCCAAATCGTGATGTGAAATTTTCTATTGATCTTGAGCCTGGTACGGCGCCGATTTCTAAATCACCGTACCGGATGGCTCCTGCAGAGATGAAAGAGTTGAAGAAGCAACTCGAGGATCTTCTCGACAAGGGTTATGTAAGGCCGAGCGCATCGCCTTGGGGTGCTCCGGTTTTATTTGTCAAGAAGAAAGATGGATCGTTTCGACTTTGTATCGACTATCGCGAGTTGAATAAAGTCACGATCAAGAATAAATATCATTTGCCAAGGATTGATGATCTGTTGGATCAATTACAAAGAGCAAAAGTTTTCTCCAAGATCGACCTGAGATCGGGTTATCATCAGCTGAGAATTCGTAAGGAAGACATTCCTAGAACTGCGTTCCGGACCAGATATGGTCACTACGAGTTCGTAGTAATGCCTTTTGGACTTATGAATGCTCCAGCAGTCTTCATGGATCTGATGAATCGATGTTTTCACCAGTACTTGGATAAGTTCGTGGTGGTTTTCATCGACGACATTCTGATCTATTCTCTGAATGAAGAGGTTCACGAGGAACATCTGCGGATTGCCTTATCAGTCCTTAGACAAAATGAGTTGTATGCTAAATTGTCTAAGTGTGACTTCTGGATGAGTGAAGTGGCTTTCCTAGGCCATGTGATCAATGAGAGTGGGGTTATGGTTGATCCTCAGAAAATTGAAGTTGTGGCTAATTAGAAGCAGCCTCAGAACGTGAAGGAGGTATGTAGTTTTCTTGGACTTGCCGGATATTATAGACGGTTCGTAGAGGGATTTTCGAAGATCTCTCTACCTATGACCGGTCTGCTTCGCAAAGTCCACAAGAAATTTGTCTGGAATGACAAGTGCGAGGCCAGTTTTCAGGAATTGAAACGACGTCTGACCTCGGCACCAGTGTTAGCACTTCCAGAAGGGAACGACGATTATGTGGTCTATAGTGATGCTTCAAAATGTGGTTTGGGTTGTGTATTGATGCAAATAGGCAAGGTGATTGCTTACGCATCCAGACAACTCAAGACTTATGAAAAAAACTATCCGACACACGATCTTGAGTTAGCAGCGGTAGTTTTTGCACTGAAGATTTGGAGGCATTATCTCTATGGGGTGAAATGCCAAGTCTTCACGGATCACAAGAGTCTCAAATATATATTTACTCAAAAGGAGTTGAATATGAGACAACGCCGCTGGCTAGAGTTGCTTAAGGACTACGACATCGAGTTGATGTATCATCCGGGCAAGGCTAACGTGGTAGCCGATGCACTAAGCCAGAAGACAATGCACGAGACAGTAGTTGCTCTACTTACTGCTCAGGCTAAACTAAATCAAATGTCATGCGAAGCTGAAGTCTTGTATGATCAACGTAGAGGGTACCTGACTATGCTGGAAATTCAGGCTACGCCACTAGATCAAATCAAAGAAAGGCAAGTCGGTGACATAATCTTGGTGAAGTTAAGTAGTGAAGTAATGGACGGAAAGGCTCCCAGTTTTGTGATTCAGGATGATGGATCACTCTGGTTTCAAGACCGGATTTGTGTGCCTGACACAGAAGGTCTTCGCCAGTTAGTAATGAGAGAAGCTCATTCTTCAGCTTATTCTGTACATCCTGGCTCTAGCAAGATGTACAAGGATCTTCGGAAGAAGTTTTGGTGGCCAAACATGAAGTGAGATGTAGCAGACTTCGTGGCAAAGTGCTTAACTTGCCAAAAGGTCAAGATCGAACACCGCAGACCAGGTGGTGAGTTGCTACCTCTCCCCATGCCAGAATGGAAATGGGAGGACATCGCCATGGACTTCATCACTGTGCTACCAAAGACTCGAAGTCAGAAAGATGCTATATGGGTAATTGTGGACCGGCTTACGAAGAGTGCTCATTTCATAGTCATCAAGACCACATGGGAAACCCAGAAGTTGGCAGAAGTTTACCACAAGAAGATTATCCGTTTGCATGGTATCCCCAAGACCATTATATCGGATCGAGATGGCCGATTCATGTCAAGATTTTGGCAAGAACTTCACAAGGCCATGGGAACTGAATTGAGATCCAGTACTGCGTTTCATCCTCAAACAAATGGACAGTCTGAAAGGACCATCCAGACCCTGGAGGATATGCTAAGAGCATGTGTACTCGATCGTCCGACTAGCTGGGAAGACAGCCTGAGTCTGATTGAGTTCACATACAATAATAGCTGGCATGCTACTATCAAGATGGCTCCGTTCGAAGCTTTGTATGGTCGCAGATGCAGATCTCCGATTTGTTGGGATGAGAATGCCGATAAGACTCTGCTCGGACCAGAGTTGGTCGAGAGAACAGCTTCAGACATTGTTTTGATTAGACAAAGAATGTTGGCCGCCCAAAGTCGACAAAAGTCTTACGCGGATCGGAAGCGTAGAAATGTCGAGTTCGAGGTTGGGGACAAAGTATTTGTCAAAGTATCCCCATCCAAGGGTGTGTTCAGATTTGGTAAGCGTGGGAAGCTTAACCCTCGCTACGTGGGACCATTCGAGATTCTTGATAAAGTGGGATCTCTAGCGTACCGCTTGGCATTGCCTCCATCGGCACACCCGGTGCATAATGTGTTCCACGTATCCTTGCTAAGGAAATACATACCAGATGAGTCTCATGTGCTGAGCTACGAGGACATCGAGATTCAGGCAAATGGTACCTACCAAGAGATGCCTGTGCGCATTCTCGAGCGTCGTGAAAAACAATTGTGCAACAAGATCGTACCGTTGGTACGAATTATGTGGTCCAAGTCAGGGACTGAAGAAGTTACTTGGGAAACATGGGAAACTGAAGCAGATATGCTCAGACGTTTTCCCGAGTTATTTGCAACCTAAGTTTCGGGGTCGAAACTTCTTTTAAGGGGGCGGTGATGTGATACCCCGTATTTCTGTAAGGGTATTTTGGAAATTACCTGAACGTCTGTTGTGTACGTCAATTTAATTTCGGAGACTGAAAGACATTCTGTAATGTTCTTAATCTCTGTAATATTTTTCTAAGTGAAATAATATACAATCGACGTATTTTGGGACTTAATACTCGTTCGTGTACGATTATTATTTATCCCGGATTAAGACATTATTGTTCCAAGCTTACACGGACGAAAAATGGGCTTGGCGGCGACCGCCGCCTGACAGGCTCTGACATCGTCATCCTCTTCCCGGCAAGTTGGCAAGTGGCGCCAAAAAGCAGCGACCGCCACAGGCCAAAACGCAGCGACCGCCGCAGGCCAAAATGGGCAGCGACCGCCGCCTAGATGCAGGCCTAGCCCTGCCTCGCCGGTTTGACTCCGTGATGGTCGGCGAATCAGGTGACCTCTGATCTTAGCCCTCCACGTGCCCTTGGTTGTCCCCTGGAGTTTTGGCTATTTAAAGGAGGATTTGGGAGCTGAATTGAGCACAAATCCGAAGCTCAATCTCCCTCACAATCATCTCGCAGGAAATCCAAGTTTTGCCGGATAATTCACAATCAATCGCCAGAGCTCCATTTGGTGTTATTCCATTTGCAAAGTGAAGCTTTGGAGGCCCTTGAAAGCTTAGAATCCAAAGCAAGGCAAAGGAGAGGCAAAACGATCGGCGTCGGTGAGTTTTGTGCCTCTCGTAATTTTCCCGGTGTTCGTAGCGGCGCCCGCCGTAAGGCAGGCGGTGACCGCCGCCACGAACAGGCGGCGACCGCCGCCCAGAAGCTCTTGGCTTGTTTCGGCCTTGGCTTCTGTGGCTTTCGATCGGGCTTCGTTCCTTTTGATTTCTTCCGTTATTCTTTAGATTCGTACTCGTTGTTGTCGAATCTAACTTAGGGTTTCTTTATGGGTCGATCCGAAGGAATCTGTGTTGCCAGATCTGTCCCTGCTTCGAGCCCGGAAACCAGTTGTCGTCGTACCTAGCTTCGTTAAGCTTCTGCGGATTTAAGGCAAGTGGCGGTTCGCTCTTGCTCATCATTCCATGTTTCCATTAATTATCAGTTGTTTAATTGAGTAATTAATTTGGAATGAATACTATATTTGTCTGCGAACAGTTTTGTTAATTGTTTTGGAGAACTAAAATATGATATTATAATAGGTTGTATATCTGTTAGAACAACGCTATTATGAATATATATATTTATGTTGATAGCCTTGAGGGCGGTTATGTTGATGTTTGTGGACTATTGTTGTGCTTGAACTGTTTAGTTAGCACTAGTAGTTAGGAACGTTGGATTCGTTGGGATCCAGTTGTTTCTTTATAATTTGGTAGAGAGGTGGCTAGACCCCACCTAATAACACATGGATGGTCATGACCCAACCTCTGATACACGAGTATAGAGGTGGTGCACTTAGCTAGTGTCACAAACCTTGGGAAGGATTCCCTTCAATATATGTCCCTCATGACGAAACATATATCTAAAAGCTTATAACGTGTTGTGCGTTTGAGAATATCATAAGATAAGTGCCGTTGTCGCACATAATTAATATACCTTGGGCGAGTAGTGCAGCTAGGAAAGCTCGTCTTAACTTTTAGTCACTCGAATGCGATACTGTAATTTTGTGATGTTCCAGACTTTGTCATATCTTCCTATAAGACTCATTTCGTTGGAGTCTTCTTTCGAGTTGATTTTTGGGAAGACTCGGTCTTCCAGAATCTTCTCTCGTGCATGCCTTTTGCTGTATTCTAGTAGCAGTATGGTGGTTGACTATCGTACTCGACTGTTATTCGAGGGACGATGAGTCTAACCTAATACGACTACTTCGAACCTTCTGCTTTGTGCCCTTGCATGGTCTTTCATTAGACTAACCAACCAAAATTGTTCTCTGCATGGTTGGCTGGTGTCATCCGTCCGATTCGGCACATCAGATAGAGCGCGGATATGAGGAGACTAGAATGACTATGAAGACGACGGTGGTTTTTGGATGTAATTAATGTTTTAATCAGGTTGAGAACCTTGGGCAGGTGATCATGGCGATCATAACCCCTTTTTGTATATTTTAAGAAAGACTTCCGCTGTATTTTGTTTAACTCTGTATTTAGTCCTATTCGGAATTGGGATGTAATTCTGGGACTCATGCTTTAATCGAATATTATGATGATTTTGTATCATAAGTGTTTCATGGATTGTACTTAAACGGTAAAGCCTTGGGTGGCTTTGGTGAGGAAAACCGAGGTCACTGGCGGTAATACCTTTCCAAATGGGTTAAGATTTGGGGGTGTTACAGCACAATTGGTATCAAGGCGCTCTTCGGAGGCTTGATAAAGGGTGGAGAGGTCGCGTGTTCGACTCTCACCAACAACCTCCCAGCCATGGGGATTTGGTTGGGGTACGTGGGCTGCGGCCCATGGATAGAGCAATGGCTGGCCGGTAAGGGTCGGAGCCCCTCTCTATAAAAGTGTACTTTTTTTGTAACACCCCAGGCCAGCCACCAACCACCCAGCCTGTTGACAAGCTCAATTGGTGATATAAGTGGCAAGGTATTGCCCTTGTATCTAAAGGTCCCGGGTTCGATCCCCGTGGGCAACAACCTACCCATTTAAATGGGGGAAGGGTTGGGTGTGTGGGCTGTAGGCCCTTGGACAACCAGGCAGCACCGGCGCCGGCACCGGCTGGTCGTTGTCACCAGGCTGGGTGGTTGGTGGCTGGCCTGGGGTGTTACACATAACATCATATATGTTGTACTCCACCTTCTCCCCATCAAATTCCATAGTAAGGGTTCCACTACTTACATCAATCTTTGTCTGAGATGTTTTCAAAAATGGCTTACCTAACAGTATAGGGGCTGCATGTTTATCATGATCCATATCCAGCACAAAGAAATCCGCAGGAAAAATCAAATTATCAACCATTACAAGAACATCTTCAACTACCCCTTTCGGGTACACATTAGTTCTATCAGCCAATTGAACGACTATCCCTGTTTCATGCAATGGTCCTAATCCTAATGATTCATATAAAGAATAAGGCAAAACATTTATAGATGCACCAAGATCTAACATGGCTTTCTCAAATTTAGTGTCACCTATTACACATGGAATACTAAACATGCCTGGATTACCACACTTTTTAGGCATACGCCTTTGGAAAACAGCAGAGACACGTTCACTTAACTTTTTGCTTCCCTTTAAGTTTTTGGTTCCTCTTGATTGTGCATAGTTCCTTCAGAAATTTTGCATATCGAGGAATACTCTTGACAAGTTTAAGTAAAGGGATGTTTACCTCACACCTACTAAAGGTCTCGAAGATCTCTTTATCATTCTCTAGCCGTCTGGTATCCATTAGCGCTTCAGGGAATGGTGCAGGTGGCTTCAACGAGCCGAGTGGTGGAAAACCTAGACGAACGTAATTATCTGGGACCTCAGCATGTAATCCGCGATTGCGGCTTTGGGCCCGCGGTCGCGGAATTGCTTTAGTGTTTTCCTCGCTTCCAGAGACTTTTCCGCGGTCGCGGAAATCTTGCCGCGGTCGCGGAATTTCTTCGATTTCGTCCTCTTGTCCAGAAACTTTTCCGCGGTCGCGGAGGTTCGTCGAACTTTTCTTCGCCCTCAGGAACATTTCCGCGGTTGCGGAAATCCAGCCGCGGTCGCGGAATTTCTTCGAGGGTTTCTTCTGCACTTTCAGCTCCGTTTCCAGCCATCTCTTCTTCCACAAAATTGTCCTCTTCAATTAGGGGAGTGACCTCCAACTCTTTACCATTCCTCAGTGTCATCGCACTGACATTCTCTCTCGGGTTCACTACCGTTTGAGATGGTAATTTTCCTGAATCCTTGGCCTCCAACTTACTCAACGCCTGAGCCATTTGCCCCATTTGATTCTCAATATTTTGAATGCTAGATCTAGTCTCTTGATTTTGTTGCATCATAATATTGTGTACCGATGATATACTCTGGATAAGAGACTTGATCATATCTTCTTGGGACATAGGGGGACTCGGATTTTGTCCCTGAGGCCTTGAGTTGAACGAGAGTCTAGGCTGAGTTCCTTGCGGTTGAAATTGTTGTCGATGTGGAAATTGCTGAGCATTTTGTGGATTCCCATATCTCAAATTTGGGTGATCTCTCCACCCTGGATTGTATGTGTTATAGTATGGGTCATAGCGAGGTCTTGGAGGACCGTAACCTCCAACAACATTAACCTCGGCTTCCGGCTCTTGAAGTTGTGGACAAGCGTCCGTAACATGGTATACATCAGCACAGATACCACAAGCCTTGACTTGTTGAGGGGTTCCTTTCAGCATGAACCTCTTCATCATGTCCTTCATCTCAGCCATCTCATAAAGTAGAACGGATGGTGAGGAATCAACAACACTCACACCACGAGCATTTGTCCTCCTGTTGAATTGTCTCGACCCTTCTGAGAGCTTAGAAAACAACTCAAAGGCTGCATTTGTCATCTTATTGAGAATGTTGCCACCACACACTGCATCTACTATTCGACGCTCATCATCCATCAGACCACCATACAAATAGAGAATCAAGTCCTGGTCAGAATAACCATGATAGGGGCAACTTGAACATAGCCGCTTGAAACGCTCATAGTACTCATACAAAGTTTCACCAGCATGTTGCTCAATGTTGCTTATGTTCTTCTTCAGGCTGTTCAGCTTTGTAGCAGGGAAGTACTTTTCTAAGAAAACTTTCTTCATCTTCTCCTAAGTGTCAATACTGCCAGGACCTAGGTAGTAGAACCAATCTTTGGATGCATCCTTCAAAGAGAAAGGAAAAGCCCTCAGCTTGATCTGGTCCTCAGTAACTCCAGTAGGTTTCATGCTCGTGTAAACAACATGAAATTCAGCGAGATCGATGTTTATTGGGATCATCGCCATTCAGGCCATGGAACGATGGGAGCAAGTGAATCATACCAGATTTTAATTCGAAGTTCACTCCTTTAACCAAAGCAGGAAACTGCACATCAAGCGGTTGCTGCGCCAAGTTGGGTACGGTCAGCTGTCTCAAAGTTCGATGTTGGTCAGCCATCTCGAGTGTCTCACGCACTTCTCTACGATTCTTGGAAAGAGTGCGCTCAATTTCTGGATCAAAATCTAAAGTAGGCGAGTCAGTAGCACGGGTGTGGACCATAAGATAGGTCCACACAACAGTTGATAAACAAACAAACAAACAAACAAAGAAATAGAAAATTCAATTCCCCGGCAACGGCGCCAAATTTGATGAGGCTAAAGTCGTGATGCCTATCAAAGAATCCCTAAAAACCTAACTAAGTATAGTAGGTAAGTAAGGGTCGAATCCCAAGGGAATCAAATGATCTATCTCTAAGTATGAAAGCAAGTTATCAACTAGGAACTAGGGGGGTTTGTTGTTTGATTTCTAAAACTAATGAATGAAAATAGAAAGTGATTAAGTTTGTTGTAAATATGATGGTGAGGGTATTCCACCTAACAGATATCCACACTTCAATATGATAGGTTGATCATTGGTCTCTCAAGTTCATTCAATCCTATGGTTGTCCTAATCCCTATTCTGAAATAGTTATCAGTTCAACTAGTCCTGGTAACCCTAACCGATAAACAATCAAGAAACTATCAAGATTTAATCTACCAGCAGCAGTAAGCATAGGAATAGATAGGTGCATGCAGTACTTAACAACTAGTTAGTATTTAACATGCAACTAATTCTCTTCACAATAAACGTTCAGAACTAGTTCTAGTAAATTGTGGTTGCTACTCAAGATAAGGAATTTCAACTAGAAATAACCAAACCCTAGCAATAGAAAATTACCAATATCAACTAGTTGTGCAGGCTAGCGAAATCAGCAAGATTCAATAAAGATAAGTCCCAAGAGAATCAAAACAATCCAAAGGAAATAGAACAAGATTTATAACCTCACAACCAAATCAAATGAAGGCTTTAATCGTCAGGCGAAATAATGGAAATTAGTTC
The DNA here is from genome assembly GCA_027886185.1 of Rheum nobile. Lineage (NCBI taxonomy): Eukaryota > Viridiplantae > Streptophyta > Magnoliopsida > Caryophyllales > Polygonaceae > Rheum > Rheum nobile. Next base: position 404,655 of record WOAB01000546.1, read on the forward strand.
ATTCTCATGGTTTGTGAGCAAAAACTAGAGAAAAGAGAAAAATACGTACTCTCTATAAAAAAATAATGAAAAGGGCTGCCAACTAAAACTAGGTATAACCCTAGCAAACCTAAACTCAAAAGATAAGAAATAATATCCAAAAGGAAACTAACGAAAATAAAATAAAATAAAATAACAAAGTTCGGATAAAGGGAAAATCCCGCGTGCGTGAATAGTATCCGCGATCTCGGACAGATATCCGCGACCGCGGAAATCTTTCTGTGGCTCGTCGCTGTCTCTTAGATCCGCGACCACGGAGGTGTCTTTCGTGACCACGGAAATCTTCCTGCATCGTCTTCATGTCTTGCTTTATTCTTCACTTGCGGTCTTCTCTTCAATCTTCGATATATCTTCATTTAAGTGCTTGAGACCACCAAATCAACATTCCTTCTTCTCAACTCCATTCTTCTCACTTAAGCTCTAAACCCATACAAATGGCACCCAAAACTCTGGTAACAACTCCTAGTTACGCACTATAAAGTAGAGCGTATCACTTGCCTTTCTCAATATTGCTTAATTATTGATTTCGTCCCTCCCCAGGCCTTACCTTTCTCAATATTGCTTAATTATTGCTTTTGCCCCTCTCTGTGCCTTGCCTTTCTCAATACTGCTTAATTATTGCTTTCGCCCCTCCCCGGGCCTTGCCTTTCTCAATACTGCTTAATTATTGCTTTCTTGACTTGCGTTGATGTTGCATAACATTCATAGGGCCATTATCACAAAGAAGGTTAGCTTCTAGCCGGCCCCGCCGGTGCTTACATTACAATAACGTTAGAGCCTACATGGGTGTTACTTTTCTAGGCGCCTTCGCTTCTTCCTTGTTTACGGGAAGTACTTCTTCAGTCGCAAGACATTCCATGTGTTTGGGATCAAGTTGACGTCTTCCCTTTTTCGCTTGTAGGCTCCCTCAGCCACTTGGTGCGAGATGATGTACGGACCTTCCTACCTCGGGTCTAGCTTGCCGCCTTCTGTCCTCCTGAGGACCAGGTCCCCCTTCTTGAAGCATCCGGGGATAATTTTCTTGTTGTAGTGTGCGGCAATCCTCCTCTTGTACTCGGCCTCGCAAATCTCGGCCTTTTCTCGTACTTCTTCCCTTAATTGCAACTCCGCAGACATCCTCTTATTGTTGTTTTCCTCATCATAATGCAGAATCCTCTCGTTTGGAGAAAGGCGCTCTATTGGAACAACTGCTTCCACCCCGTACGCTAGGCAAAATGGCGTATCACCGGTCCCTTTCCTTGGCGTGGTTCGATTTGCCCAGAGGATGAGTGGGAGAACTTCTGCCCATCGCCCTTGTGCTTTATCTAGCCTCCTCTACAAGCCGGCTAGAATATGTCCGTTCGCGTTCTCGACCTGGTCGTTCGTCCGCGGGTGAGCCACTGATGCAAAGTGTAGGTGAATACCCAAGTCGTTGTAGAATATCCTTAGCTTCTCCGTGTTGAATTGGGGCCCTCGGTCGGTGACAATGTCTTAGGGGAGTCCAAAGCGACATATGATATTTTGCCAAAGGAATTACTTTACCTTATCTACTGTGTCGTCGTTAGGGCTTCTGCCTCAATCCACTTGGTGTAGTAATCGATGGCTACCAAGATGTACTGCAATTGTCCGGGAGCACGAGGAAAAGGTCCGAGGAGATCCATCCCCCACATGGCGAAATGGCATAGGGCGCTCAAAATCTTCATTTCTTGCTCGGGCTGTAAGATGGTGGGAGCATGGATCTGGCAAGGGTTGCAGGACCGGGAGACCTCCATAGCATCCTTTCTCATGCTGGGCCAAAAATAGCCGGCATGTTGGGCCTTGTGGGCAAGAGTCCTCTACCCGGAATGGCTACCGCAAGTGCCACTGTGGATTTCCTCAGTGAGTTCGCGACCTTGCTCCAACGAGACGCATTTGAGACCTTACGAGTTGTGGCCTTTTTTTGTACAGCCTGCCTCCTTTAATTTGAAGCTCGGACTTGCAATCTCTGCCTCTCGGCCTTATCGGATAGAGAGGCTACCTTCTCCAAGTACTCTTTCAAGGGTGTCCTCCAGTCAGAGGTCTCGCTGACCGTCATGACTTGCATTCGGATGACAGAGAGATTCTTGCTTTCTACATGGGCTACACATGTAGCGCAACCAGCCGACCTAGAGCCAAGCTTCGCAAGGGCATCTGCTGCCGTGGTTTTGGACCTCGGGATGGAGTGTATCTCAAAATGGCGTAAGGCCTTGGCCAGTGTTCTCACTATCTCGCAATACTCGGGTAAGGTTCACGTCTTTTCCTCATAATCCCCTTGTACTTGGTTAACCATGACCTCAGAGTCGCTGTAACAAGTCAAGCTTTGCTCTCCGTTCAACAAGGTCAGTTCCATTCCCGCTAAGAGGCCCTCGTATTCCGCCTCATTGTTGGTAGCCTCAAATTCCAAAGCCAGTGTGTACTCCATTTTTTCTCCTCTCGGGGATGTGAGGACCATGTCGGCTCCGCGGCCTCTTTCATTTACTGCCCTATCGGAAAAAAGCACCCAACAAGTTAGAGCCTCCGTTGCTTCCGTGATGGCCTCATCCCTGAAATTGGCCTCGATAAGGAAGTCGGCAAGAGATTGTGCTTTGATAGTCGGGCAACTCTTGTACTAAATATCGAACTTCGTGAGCTCCACTACCCATTTCGTCATTCTGTCCAAGAGGTTAGGTCGGTGGAGTAGATTCTGCAACGGGAAGTCCGAGAGGATCTGTATGGGGTGGCCTTGGAAATACAGTTTGAGCTTACGAGCGGCCGTGACCACGGCGAGGGCTAACTTCTCCATAGGCGAGTACCGTGTTTTCGCAGGCAGTATGGTTTTTTTCATGAAGTAGATTGGTATTCGCACATCCTTCACAATGATCGCGCTGATTGCGGTGTCCCCTACTGCGATGTAAAGTTAAAGTTCCTCTCTAGGCGCGAGAACCGCAAAGGTGGGCAGTTGCTTCAAATGTTTTTCCAAGTCTTCGAAAGCCGTTGCGCACTCCGGAGTCCACTCAAAGTTGTGGACTTTCCGGAGGGCCTTGAAGAAAGGGACACTCCTCTTCGACAGTCGGGCGCAAAACCTGCCTAAATAGTTTACCGCACCTAGGAAATGATGTACTTCCTTAACGTTCTGTGGGGCTATCATTGCCAAAATCGCTTCAACCCTCTCTGGGTTCACGTCGATCCCTTTGGTGCTGACTAGGAAACCTAGAAGCTTGCCCGCTTGTACTCCAAAAACACATTTCTCTGGATTCAAACTCATTCCATTGTTTCTCAGGATGTTGAAGACCTTGCGGAGATCTGTTGCGTGCTCAGAGGCATACCGGCTCTTTACGACAATGTCGTCAACGTAAGCTTCCACCGTCTTGCCTCTCAGATTGCGGAAGATGCGATCCACGAGTCTCTGGAAAGTGGCCCCCGCGTTCCTAAGGCCGAAGGGCATCACGCGATAACAATATGTTTCTGCTTCCGTGATGAAAGATGTATGTTCTTCGTCATGGGGGTTCATTTTGATCTGGTTGTAGCCGGAGTACGCATTGAGAAAGTTGAGGGCCTCATGTCCGGTCATGGAGTCTACTAGTCGGTCGATAGAGGGGAGCGGGTAGCTATCCTTAGGGCAAGCCTGGTTCAGATCGGTGAAGTCTACACACATTCGCCACTTGCCGCTTGATTTTTTTACCATCACCATATTTGCTAGCCAAGTGAGCTATTGCACCTCCCGGATGAACCCAGCCGACAAGAGCTTGAGGATTTCCTCGCGGGCTCCCTCTGCCTTGTCACTAGCCTGTTTCCGCAAATTATGCCTTACCGGCTTGGCATGGTCCCTTGGATGATGCTCAAGTTGTGGGTCATAAGCGTCCGAGGAATACCGATTAGGTCCCTCGGCCTCCAGGCAAACACATCCCTGGACATGCTCAATAGCTTCTCGATCTGCTCCTGGTCGTTCACGCCCAGGTGGGTTCCTAAGAACAGCCTCTCATCCTCCTTGCCAAATGGGGTTATCGCCCTAGTCTCCTCATTTTATACAATCGGGTGGACTTGCTCTCGTACTTCGAGGTCGGCTTGCTCCTGGGTCCCATCTGAGGATCCTACTCATGGTTTGAGTTCTTGGACTTGCAAGACTTGCTGCGCAAGGCCCTTTCATTTCAGGGAGGTTAAATAGCACGTCCGACTCTCTTCTTGCCGGCCCTTCAATTCCCCTACTTCTCCATGAATTGGAAACTTTACCTTTAGGTGGTATACTGAAGAAACAACTTGGAACTTGTTGAGGGACACTCACTCGAGGATCGCATTATACATGGAGGCCGGAGGGTATCCTCATTACCATGAAGTCTATTGATTCAGACCTGCGTGGGCCTCCCTCATCCCCCAGGATGAGGTCCAGGGTGACGATACCTGAGACGGCGACCCTCTCTCCCGAGAAGCTGACCAGTGAACAGTCAGTAGGGCAAAGTTCTACGGGTGGGATCCGTAATTGTAGGAAGGCATCCCAGTACAAGATGTCCGCGGAGCTTCCCGTGTCGACCAGGATCCGCTTAACGAGCTTTGTTCCGAACTGGGCATGTATGACCAAGGGGTCATAGTGTGGGGTTTCCACCGCCTTCGCGTCCGCTTCCGTGAAGGAGAGTTGGTGCCCCCTTTGCGAACTGTTAGCAATGCTGAGAACTGGTATTGCGGGGTGATGCCTTCCTCCTTACGCGTACCTGCGCACATACCTCATGCTTTCTCCCCACGGACTTGCGCCGCCAGAAATCGTCCCTATGCAACCATCCAGGGGAGGATAGTTGTCCTTCCGCGGAGGAGGCGGGGGCAGTGTCGGGTTCTTGCTCATCCCTCTGCTCACCGCTCTATAGCCTCAAGCGAATAGAGATCCCAAAGTGGGTTTCTTAGCCGGGGAGCCGTATCACATACACTCGTTGTCACCGTGAGTTTTGGACTAGTGGTACGAGCATAACTTTCGAGGAGGTGGTCCTTGCTGGGGTGTTGCTTGGGACTTAGAGCGATTTAGAAAGGGGTTGTACTACGGGGGTGGTGGGTTTATCGACACTGTGTTCACCGGAGCTCGCTCTGGGGCTTTCTCTTTGTCCACGGCCGTTGAAGGCCTCCTCTGTTCCCACGGGCCCTAGTACCTTCTTTTAGTCTAGTTTCGGATGCATTCGAAGGCCCACGGTACAAGCTCGCCATTTCCTCGGCCCTTATATGGGTGTTGGCCTTATCCAGCAATTTGGAGTAGGTCGCCAGCTCCTTCTTGGTGACTGAGAATTTGAAGTCTGAGTTCACGAGCCCTTGTATGAACGCAATCTTGTCCACCTTCTTATCGAAGTCGCACACTTGTATCACCTCAGTCGTGAACCTCTTAACATATGAGGCCAGGCTCTCCTCTCTCGCTGCCTCAGGGTAAAGATTTCTTGTATTCCCATGCGTCGCCGCTTTGAGCTTCCGAAGTGCATTAGGAATGATTCCTCCAGCTTCTCGTTGGGAGGTTGATCATCCACATAAGGGTTGCTCCCGTAAGCGATCTAGGGAATAACTTGCACATGGTCGGCCCGTCCGCCCGACAGGACAACATTACGTACTTGTACTTCGAGATGTGGTCCTGGGGGTCTCCCTCGCCGGCATACTTCCCCATGGTTGGAATCGTGCTAGCGTCAACTTGGGGAATGGCCATTAGTAACTCGTTTGTGAAAGCGACATAGTCGTATAAGGCCGGGAGGTCGACGAGATCTTGATGTACTTCGGGTGCGGCGGGGTATGGCTTCGCGTGTGAGAAACTGTTCCTCCTCTCAAGATGGTGGTGCCAGTCGGGTGCGCTGGCCGGGTAGGGCATGCTTGTGGCGCGGTCCGGGCCTGTCCCCTCCCTGGGGATGGAGGGAGGTTTGGAGTGGTTGGTCCGGACGTTGGCACGTATCCGTACTCGTAGGGTAGGTATGGCTCCTATGGGAACCCATACTGAGAGAATGGTTTTGCTGGTGCGTGAGGAGGGGCTCCTTAGGGTGCTTACAGCCCCTAAAAATCTAGGCATGTGTAGTTCCACCCTTGGAACCTCTGAAAGTTTTCCTCTTCCACGTTCATGAAAGGGTGTTGCGCGTTCGGGGTCTGAGGCTCGTTAAACCTAGTCTGGCTGGTGCGGTTGGTGGACTCGACGTCTGACATGGTCGGAGGTGTACTAGTTGTGTGAGGAGTCCCCATGGTCGGCGCGCCAGTGTGATCGTCCGGTTTTCCGTGAGGGAAATTGTTGGCGGTTCACACGTAACCAACTTCGGCTCATCTCTCCCGGCGGCCTCTCTCCCCGTTCCACGCCAGCGGTCTCCGATCACGTCGGACGCCATCCAGTGCTGAGCTCCAACCTGAAAAGAAGTAGGCCTAAGGGTGACCTCGGGCTTGCCACTCCGACGCTCAAGTCAGTACTCAACTCGCGAAATAAGGCAGTAAGAGCAGTAGAGCATAAGGTATCACAGAGCTATAGTTGCCAAAAGGGTATATAATACAGTGGAGGTAAGGTGGTCGGAAAAGTCTAGGGTACAGTAGGCCAACGGTAACAGAAGAGTATAGAGCACGAGTTCGGTTTTGAGCCGATAGGGTGGGAGAGAGAGACCAACCAGAGAGAGGGTCGAGAATCCCCTTTCTCAGTTACAGTTTCCCCCTTATATACCTGGAGCCTAATGGCCCTTTGCGTCGCATTACCGGCCCATGCCGTGAGGAAGGTACTCAGATCGAGCTGCCGGGTAGGGCTGAGAAAATGCCGGCGGGGCAGAGCGGGAAGGAGGGTCGCAGGCGATACGGTCGGGAGGAGCTAAGATAGTGCTCTTTGGGGCTTTGTTTTGAGTTGGGTCGCTCTGTTAGTTGGGCCGGCGCGTATGGGCCGGGCTAAATTCGGCTCCCACAGTGGCATCTTGGAAAGTGGTGTTGCGGACACGACCCCTTATGATTAGAATTCCTAAATATTTTGCTAAATTCCTGGTAATTGGAACTTGTAGGATGCCTGCTAGATGTGATGAGGAGTGGGCGAAAATGTTGGAAGAAAATTGTACGGAGCTTTTATGAAAGTTGATCAGTAAACCAGTCTTGTCCGATAAATCATGTAGAAAGGTATTAATATATATATATATTGCAGATGAGGCATTAGCTTCAGCAAGTATAAGTGTATCATCGACAAAAGTGATGAATGGGATAAGACTGTAATTTCTTATTAATTTGATCCCTACTTTGGGGTTAGATTTTTCTGATTCAATGGTTAGCGATCTTGCTAGGTATTCCATAGCAAAAACAAATATATATGGGGCCATAGGATCACATTTCTAATCCCACAACTTGGTTTTTGTATTGGTCTCGATTCATTGTTAACAATAACCGAGAAGGAAGCAGTAGTGATGCATTCCATGACTAAATTAACAAACTTTTGGTGAAAACCAAAGGAGAGTAAGATGTGTTTAATGAAGTCATATCTAATCTTATCATATGTATTTTCTAAATCTAGTTTTACCACCATCCATCTTTTCTTTCTAGTTTTCTTTTTGTGGAAAAAGTAGAAGATTTCATGTGTTATTACTTATTAGTATATTGTCTTGAATAAGTCTACCTTCTACAAAGGCTCCTTGGAGTGGGTAGATCAATCTACTAAGTAATGGTTTTAATTTATTTGCAAGTATCTCTGTTATGATTTTTTATGTTGTGTTGCATAAGTTGATGGGTCTGAAGTGATTTATACTAAGTGGTGAGTCAACTTTTGGTATGAGTGCAATGTAGGCATGATTTGTCTCCTTTAGCATTTTTATTGAGTGAAAGAAGGCTGTAGTTGCATTTATAACTAAGTTGCCTACTATATGCCAATATTTTTTATAGAAGTCTATGGGAAAGTTGTTAGGCCCCGACGTTTTATCAACCGACATATCGTAAATGGATGCTTTATATTCTGACGAGCTGGGTGTTTGTAGCAGTTTATCATTAACATTATTAGTAAGTTCATGTTGTACTATCTGTAAGGATCGGACCCTTTATTATTTACTATTATTTATTATTGATTTCAATAGTTGGTATTTTTGAAGTTCTTGAAAAAGGGAAAGGAAAACGGGTTAAATATATATACAGATCTGAGCATCGGGTTCAAAAAAACCATCCCGATTCTCTATGGGATTCTATGTCTCATCTTCCATTTGAGAAGGAGGCATACCTCAAATATACGTCGAATTTGCTTTGAATTTCAGTTATTATTGTGGGATGCTTTAATAGATCCAATTTGGTTGACGGGCTCATTAATGGCTCGTACAGTTTCAGGTGTACCGAGCGCTCTCGCCGTTGTTATAATGACTTTTCCCTTCATCAACGATATTAGGTCAGTTAGGCCTAAATCCTACGTGTCGGCACCACGTTTAATTCGCCTACGTGTCGTCACCACGTTCAATTCGCCTACGTGTCGTCACCATGTTCAATTCATCTATGTGTCATTCTCTAAAATATGCCATGTCATCCTCCACATCATTCGAACCATTAAAAAATATTATAATAATAGATCTCTCCTTAATTAATTGATTATACATTAATCTTATTTAATCAAATAACTTCAATTAATTAAATTATTTAGCATTCTTCCATTTAATTGTCAAATCTATACTCTCAAATCACGAACTTTATATTTTTCATGAACGTCCTTCCGCAAATGACTATCAAAGCCAATCTGTCTAGCCCATTTAATTGTCGAAGTGATTATCAAAGCCAATCTGTCTAGCCCATTTAATTGCATCATCTCTGAAGCCGAATACTTCACTCGTGGTAAACTTTTTTGAATAATCTTCCTAAACAATCACTTCTTCAGGTGTAGGATAATCAAACTGCGGCTGTGTGTGTAATGCCGGAAACCCAAACTTAGGTGGAGCCTGCCACCTTACGGACGGAATTCCACTACGAGCAAAACAATTTAATCCCGGCATATGAGGTTGTTCAGGCGCCATAGGTTCGCCGAACAACCCAAGTGAGAAGGGCGGTGGTGCCATGTCCCACGCATCATTCAGGGACAGATTGTACGTTAATACCATTGTTCACGATATTGTCTCCTATTGAAGTAAAAAAACAAGTTAGCATAGAAGCATGTAAGAATCCAGTTTCTGTCAAACAAATTCATCTGTGACGAATAGACACATTCCATCCGTCACGGATGGTATCACCCCATTCGTCATGTATGATCCATTTCCATACGTGATGGATGAATGACATCCATTCGTGACGGATGAAACAAGTCCATCTGTCACAGACTGTTTTTCTTTCAAAAAACAGTCGCCGAACAAAGTTCTTACACTTGCAATAATCTATTCAAAATTCAATATAACAAGGCCAAATAATCAAACATGCAGTTTTGCACACAAAATCTACAACTTTTTAGTACAATTTAATCAAAGATGAAGTTTTTATGAACATATAGTAACAACTATTGAAATTACCTTAAGAAAGTGTTTGTTTTTCCCAAAGAACAACTCAAACATATACATTCACAAGAAAGAACCTTAAAATTCTTAACTTTTACTAACATGTAAAGTAAAAGCTTAAAAATATACCTCATTGTAATGATAACCCCTTGAAACATCTTCTCCACCATTGAAGTTGGAAAAATCATCTTCTTTTGCGATGGAAAAGAACTCTTAGAAATGGAAGAGAATGGGAGATGTGTTGTGGGAGGGAAAGGGAAGAGTGATGGAGAGGTTTAGGGTTTAATTTTGGCTGTAATAATGATGAGATATGACGGGGTAGTTAATGTTGTTAGATGGGGACAAGTAACATTCAATTTTCTTGTTGTTTACTTCGTCTGTGACGAACCATGTGCATTCGTCCGTAACGGACCAAAGTGATTCGTACGTGACGGATGGATCACTTTGGTCCGTCACGGACGGATGCACATGGTTCGTTGATAATAGGTTTTTGTCGTTCTAAAAACTGTTATGCAAAATATCCAAACAAACCCTAAACCGTAGTCCTAGGTAAGTAAAGGTCGAATCCACAGGGATGCGAATTCTATCTAAATATGCAATTCGTATGTCAAACCAAAGTAACCAAAAAGGGGGGTTTTGATTGTTTTAAGTAACTAAGCATGCAAAAGTAAACAACTAGATGTGATGAAATCAGTAATGGGAAAAGCACTTAGTCAAACAACATCCACTATTCGTATGACAAGTTGATCCTAGATACTCATTCAAAATCACATGCAATGGTAATTCCAATTCCTTTTCAGATATAACTAATAGCACAACCAGATACTATTAGCACTAACTAATTAAACAACCCTGAAACTATAAAGATTCAGTTTAACAGCAGCCTTACGGATAAGAATATAGTTGGATACAATTCTAGCATAAAACAACCAGCTTTTATCCTAGAATGTAAATCAGTTCTCTTCTGCATAAGACTAGCACAACCAGTTACTAGTACGATGCAGTTGCTACTCTGAAATAGATATGCTCAACCAGTAACAATCTAGATCTAGCAATAGATCAATAACAATAAACCCTAGTTGTGTCCAAATAGAGATTATCAATATCAATCATAAGCAACTTAAGCAAGAGAAAGATAAAAACCATGCAATAGATTAAGAACAAGAATCTCACAACTTAATCCAAACGAAAGCTTCCGCGTCTGACTAAGCCAGGGAGGCTTAGTTCTTCATAACAAGGTACGTAGAAATAAAATAGGGTTTCAAAGAGTTGATAAATAGATGATTCAAGAGCTGATTGGCAAACAAGCCTCTTTCTCTACCCTCAAATACTAAAGGAAATAAAATCTAAATTAACCTAAAACGAATTAATAAAATAATAATAATTAAACAACCTAAAACAGGGAAATTAATCCCGTAATCTCGCAATTCTCGGCCTCCAATCTCGCGTTCAGCAGCTGTTCGGTCTCAGCCTTATTCAATTGGCTTCAGCTTCGGCCCACTCCAACCAGCAACAAATCTCGGCCCAATTCAATAAAGCACCAACGCTGACGTCGTGGCCCACCTCCAATTTGCTTCAATTCACCAGCTTCAATTTGACGCGCGCATCGATTCTTCATTTCACGTGGGTACAATTCTTCATGTGGGCCGAACTTCTCCTTTTTGGGCCGAGCTTCCATGGCCTTTCTTCCAACTTGGCCCAGCATTTAAAAGCATAATCACGTGGCTTGTTAATCAATTACCAAACTTCGCCCCCACACGCCATATATATGAATGTGTCTAAATCTACCCGAATGGCACCAATAAATCCTCTAATGACTCTTACTTAAACCCTACAAAGTAGTGCTTATCAAACCACCCCATGCTTAGACCTTTGCTCGTCCTCGAGTAAACTAATAAAGAGCCTACTCCTCCAATGCAGCATCCAAGGTCTCAGGAAGCATATCCTCCAACTAAGAGTCACCTAACCCATGCCAAAGCTCTTGGCACCAATCTCATTTACAACACATCCACAACTCAACAAGCTTAAGGGGCAAGCAGAGTACTTCCCCCAAGCTAAACCCGGACATCCAATAGTGTGAGTAACCTCTAATCCTAGCCTCCATCTATTGCTCCTTATGTCTCCCAGAGTGACCTACCCGACAATCCTTCTTTGACTCCTCTTCTTATGACGCCTCGCCAAGAATAATGAGAAATCCTAAAATCACCCTTCTTCTTTTCGCTCATTTTGCCAAGGCGCCCTTTCGGGTTTTCACCAAGCCACTCATTTCATTTTCCAATAGATGTGCTCACATAAGCTCACGTCACTCTTGACCTCATATTACCCCAGCCTAATGCTGGTCCAAGCCACCTGCTTATTGCCTAGGCCGCCCTTTCGGGTTTTCGACCTATCCCAGGATTTCAATGATAGCCTTTTTTCAAATTTTTGGCTCTTTTCATTTTTTTTTTCATTTTTCTCCTCAGCAGCGTAGCAAGTATAAAACCCCACCCCATGCTTAAACATTGCATTGTCCTCAATGTAATGAAAGACAAAAGAATAAAGCACAGGGAAAAGCAAAAAAATAACTCACAACGTTGCCGAGTTGGCTTGGACACTTCCTTGTTGCTGGCGGTGTAGTCATAAAAGCTCCTATCCAGGATGTCTGGCATCAACGCCATTATCTTCATCTACCGTGCAACCATAAGAAACCACTGTGAGGTGTGGTGGTGATGTAGGAAATCAGGGTTGCACGGCCTTCAACTCCATCAACTCCTACCATGCAACCAAAAGGAACCACTGTGGGGAGTAGTGGTCAATCAAGGGAACGGGGTTGCAAGGCCTTCAAAAAAAATAGGCCCAGATGTCATCGTGGTTGGGCCCTGGTGTACCTCCTCTCCAGCTGTCGACTGTTGGGCCATCATCGTTGCCAAATAAATATAGGGTGAATGTATTCCTCCGTTTAGCAACATGGTGCGCACCTCTCCGTGGGGAACTCTGGACAAATGGGTAATTTTTTTTTTGACTTTTTCTCCCCGTTTAAGGTCTTTTCGGGGTATCTTATTTTCGTCTTTTGCTCCCCGTTTAAGGTTTTTTCGGGGCCCATTTTTTTTTATTTTTTTAAATTTTTTTAATTTTGCTCCCCGGCAACGGCGCCAATTTGATAACAGGTTTTTGTCGTTCTAAAAACTGCTATGCAAAATATCCAAACAAACCCTAAACCGTAGTCCTAGGTAAGTAAAGGTCGAATCCACAGGGAGGCGAATTCTATCTAAATATGCAATTCGTATGTCAAACCAAAGTAACCAAAAAGGGGGGTTTTGATTGTTTTAAGTAACTAAGCATGCAAAAGTAAACAACTAGATGTGATGAAATCAGTAATGGGAAAAGCACTTAGTCAAACAACATCCACTATTCGTATGACAAGTTGATCCTAGATACTCATTCAAAATCACTTGCAATGGTAATTCCAATTCCTTTTCAGATATAACTAATAGCACAACTAGATACTATTAACACTAACTAATTAAACAACCCTGAAACTATCAAGATTCAGTTTCACAACAGCCTTACGGATAGGAATATAGTTGGATACAATTCTAGCATAAAACAACCAGCTTTTATCCTAGAATGTAAACCAGTTCTCTTCTGCATAAGACTAGCACAACCAGTTACTAGTACGATGCAGTTGCTACTCTGAAATAGATATGCTCAACCAGTAACAATCTAGATCTAGCAATAGATCAATAACAATAAACCCTAGTTGCGTCCAAATAGAGAATATCAATATCAATCATAAGCAACTTAAGCAAGAGAAAGATAAAAACCATGCAATAGATTAAGAACAAGAATCTCACAACTTAATCCAAACGAAAGCTTCCGTGTCTGACAAAGCCAGGGAGGCTTAGTTCTTCATAACAAGGTACGTAGAAATAAAATAGGGTTTCAAAGAGTTGATAAATAGATGATTCAAGAGCTGATTGGCAAACAAGCCTCTTTCTCTACCCTCAAATACTAAAGGAAATAAAATCTAAATTAACCTAAAACGAATTAATAAAATAATAATAATTAAACAACCTAAAACAGGGAAATTAATCCCGTAATCTCGCAATTCTCGGCCTCCAATCTCGCGTTCAGCAGTTGTTCGATCTCAGCCTTATTCAATTGGCTTCAGCTTCGGCCCACTCCAACCAGCAACAAATCTCGGCCCAATTCAATAAAGCACCAACGCTGACGTCGTGGCCCACCTCCAATTTGCTTCAATTCACCAACTTCAATTTGACGCGCGCATCGATTCTTCATTTCACGTGGGTACAATTCTTCATGTGGGCCGAACTTCTCCTTTTTGGGCCGAGCTTCCATGGCCTTTCTTCCAACTTGGCCCAGCATTTAAAAGCATAATCACGTGGCTTGTTAATCAATTACCAAACTTCGCCCCCACACGCCATATATATGAATGTGTCTAAATCTACCCGAATGGCACCAATAAATCCTCTAATGACTCTTACTTAAGCCCTACAAAGTAGTGCTTATCAAACCACCCCATGCTTAGACCTTTGCTCGTCCTCGAGTAAACTAATAAAGAGCCTACTCCTCCAATGCAGCATCCAAGGTCTCAGGAAGCATATCCTCCAACTAAGAGTCACCTAACCCATGCCAAAGCTCTTGGCACCAATCTCATTTACAACACATCCACAACTCAACAAGCTTAAGGGGCAAGCAGAGTACTTCCCCCAAGCTAAACCCGGACATCCAATAGTGTGAGTAACCTCTAATCCTAGCCTCCATCTATTGCTCCTTATGTCTCCCAGAGTGACCTACCCGACAATCCTTCTTTGACTCCTCTTCTTATGACGCCTCGCCAAGAATAATGAGAAATCCTAAAATCATTCTTCTTCTTTTCGCTCATTTTGCCAAGGCGCCCTTTCGGGTTTTCACCAAGCCACTCATTTCATTTTCCAATAGATGTGCTCACATAAGCTCACGTCACTCTTGACCTCATATTACCCCAGCCTAATGCTGGTCCAAGCCACCTGCTTATTGCCTAGGCCGCCCTTTCGGGTTTTCGACCTATCCCAGGATTTCAATGATAGCCTTTTTTCAAATTTTTGGCTCTTTTCATTTTTTTTTTCATTTTTCTCCTCAGCAGCGTAGCAAGTATAAAACCCCACCCCATCCTTAAACATTGCATTGTCCTCAATGTAATGAAAGACAAAAGAATAAAGCACAGGGAAAAGCAAAAAAATAACTCACAACGTTGCCGAGTTGGCTTGGACACTTCCTTGTTGCTGGCGGTGTAGTCATAAAAGCTCCTATCCAGGATGTCTGGCATCAACGCCATTATCTTCATCTACCGTGCAACCATAAGAAACCACTGTGAGGTGTGGTGGTGATGTAGGAAATCAGGGTTGCACGGCCTTCAACTCCATCAACTCCTACCATGCAACCAAAAGGAACCACTGTGGGGAGTAGTGGTCAATCAAGGGAACGGGGTTGCAAGGCCTTCAAAAAAAATAGGCCCAGATGTCATCGTGGTTGGGCCCTGGTGTACCTCCTCTCCAGCTGTCGACTGTTGGGCCATCATCGTTGCCAAATAAATATAGGGTGAATGTATTCCTCCGTTTAGCAACATGGTGCGCACCTCTCCGTGGGAAACTCTGGACAAATGGGTAATTTTTTTTTTGACTTTTTCTCCCCGTTTAAGGTCTTTTCGGGGTATCTTATTTTCGTCTTTTGCTCCCCGTTTAAGGTTTTTTCGGGGCCCATTTTTTTCGATTTTTTTTAATTTTTTTTTTAATTTTGCTCCCCGGCAACGGCGCCAATTTGATAACAGGTTTTTGTCGTTCTAAAAACTGCTATGCAAAATATCCAAACAAACCCTAAACCGTAGTCCTAGGTAAGTAAATGTCGAATCCACAGGGAGGCGAATTCGATCTAAATATGCAATTCGTATGTCAAACCAAAGTAACCAAAAAGGGGGGGTTTTGATTGTTTTAAGTAACTAAGCATGCAAAAGTAAACAACTAAATGTGATGAAATCGGTAATGGGAAAAGCACTTAGTCAAACAACATCCACTATTCGTATGACAAGTTGATCCTAGATACTCATTCAAAATCACATGCAATGGTAATTCCAATTCCTTTTCAGATATAACTAATAGCACAACCAGATACTATTAGCACTAACTAATTAAACAACCCTGAAACTATCAAGATTCAGTTTAACAGCAGCCTTACGGATAGGAATATAGTTGGATACAATTCTAGCATAAAACAACCAGCTTTTATCCTAGAATGTAAACTAGTTCTCTTCTGCATAAGACTAGAACAACCAGTTACTAGTACGATACAGTTGCTACTCTGAAATAGATATGCTCAACCAGTAACAATCTAGATCTAGCAATAGATCAATAACAATAAACCCTAGTTGCGTCCAAATAGAGATTATCAATATCAATCATAAGCAACTTAAGCAAGAGAAAGATAAAAACCATGCAATAGATTAAGAACAAGAATCTCATAACTTAATCCAAACGAAAGCTTCTGCGTCTGACTAAGCCAGGGAGGCTTAGTTCTTCATAACAAGGTACGTAGAAATAAAATAGGGTTTCAAAGAGTTGATAAATAGATGATTCAAGAGCTGATTGGCAAACAAGCCTCTTTCTCTACCCTCAAATACTAAAGGAAATAAAATCTAAATTAACCTAAAATGAATTAATAAAATAATAATAATTAAACAACCTAAAACAGGGAAATTAATCCCGTAATCTCGCAATTCTCGGCCTCCAATCTCGCGTTCAGCAGCTGTTCGGTCTCGGCCCTATTCAATTGGCTTCAGCTTCGGCCCACTCCAACCAACAACAAATCTCGGCCCAATTCAATAAAGCACCAGCGCTGACGTCGTGGCCCACCTCCAATTTGCTTCAATTCACCGGCTTCAATTTGACGCGCGCATCGATTCTTCATTTCACGTGGGTACAATTCTTCATGTGGGCCGAACTTCTCCTTTTTGGGCCGAGCTTCCATGGCCTTTCTTCCAACTTGGGCCAGCATTTAAAAGCATAATCACGTGGCTTGTTAATCAATTACCAAACTTCGCCCCCACACGCCATACACATGAATGTGTCTAAATCTACCCGAATGGCACCAATAAATCCTCTAATGACTCTTACTTAAGCCCTACAAAGTAGTGCTTATCATTCGTCACGGACGAAACGATGCGTAAAATAGCAATTTCACCCGTGCGTGAAATAAAAATCGTGTAAATGTTTTGTTAGTCAATGATAAAATTCAGTTCGGTTCAAAATAATATTGTGTGTATGAAAAATAGTTTATAATAAATTTAAACAATAAATCAAGATTATATGGTTAATATACTGATTGATATGCAAAATAAGGTTAATATAATATTTGGTTTGTTCGTCAAGTAACCTCGAGGTATTGCTTAATTCAGGTGGTACACCAAAGTTTGGCATATTTCGTGTGGTAATCCTGAGGTTTTTATTTTATTCGCGAATTACCCAAATTGTTAAATACAAACGATTTTCATTTATTTTCTTAAAATGAAATACAAACCCTAAACCCTATCTAAACCCCAAGCCCTATCTAAACCCCAAAACCTGAAACCTAAACCCTAAACTCCTAAATCCTAAACCTAAACCCTACACCCTTACACTAAAAACTCAGAGTTTAGGATTTTACGGTTTCCGTTTATTATTATTTTTAAATAAAATATAAACCATAAACCTCAAAATCCTAAGCCTAAACCCTATATCTTATACCCTAAATCCTAAACCCCAAACCCCTAAACCCTTAACCCTAATTTTTTTAGGGTTTGGGGTTAGGGTTTATATTTTATAAAAAACTAAACGGAAACCTTTTGTGTTTAATGATTTGGGTATTTCGCAAACAAATGAAAACCTCAGGGTTACCACACATAGGATTTAGGCCTAACTGAAACCTTTTGTCCTATTGTTATAATATTTTTTAATGGTTTGAATGATGTGGAGCAATGGAGGATGACGTGACATATTTTAGAGGATGACACATAGTTGTATTGAGCGTGGTGATGACACGTAGGCGAATTATACGTGGTGCCGACACGTAGGATTTAGGCCTAACTGACCTGATACCGTGGATGAAGGGCAAAGTCAGTAGCGAGAGCGCTCTGTACACCTGAAACTAGACCTAAGCAAACACGGGCCTATCCGCTCACCCGCTCGGTCCGCTCGACATAAATGGGCGGATATGGTTATTATATTTAGCCCATTTTGTTCGGATAGCCCGGTCTGCTCGTATAAACGGGTGGAATCAAATCACTAATAATATCCCATTTAGTCCGGGTATGCCCGGAAGCCCGAATTGATTTTAAAAATCAATAAAATAAATATATTTTATATCAAGTAAAATTCATAAAATTATATATAAAATAAATAAGTATTTAAACCCTAAACAAACCTAATTCTCAACACCATTATTTTCTACTTTCTAGAGTAGCGCCACTTATGACGAGTTTGAGGACGAAGAAGATTCAACTAAGGCGTGATTGTGTGATGTATTCACTACGGTGTAGGCAACAAAAAGAGACAAACAACTCTGTTTTCTTTTGAAATTTGCTTAGTTGTGTAATGTTGTGTTATTTTGTGGGAATTTTGTTATGAAAGGTTTGTAAGAATAACTATGTCCACCGTTTGTAATAAAAAGACATTTTTTTATGGGTATTGTACATTAAATTATATTTGCTATGTTTCATTTTTTAACAGGTTTGTCTTGTCTTGCGGGCTATACGGGACCCACGGGCTACCCGGGTCTGGATGTCTGGGCGGGTTCATGAAGCCTCCCCATCTCGTTTCCTTGGCTTGCCTAGATTCGGCCCACCCATCCTGGCATGATTTTTGTCCAAAGTCCGGCCCGAATCTCGCTTGGATCCGGGTTTGATCAGGTCTACCTAAAACTACATGAGCCATTAATGAGCCCGTCAACCCAATTGGATCTATTAAAGCATCCCACAATAATAACTGAAATTCAAAGTAAATTCGATGTATATTTGATGGTATTCCTCCTTCTCAAATGGAAGATGAGACACATAATCCCATAGAGAACCGGGATGGTTTTTTCAAACCCAATGCTCGGATCTATATATATTTAACCCGTTTTGCTTTTCCTTTTTTCAAGAACTAGTGATAATGAGAAACTGCTACAAACACCCAGCCTGTCAGAAATTAAAGCAACCATTTATGATATGTCGGTTGATAAAACGTCGGGGCCTAACGACTTTCCCATAGACTTCTATGAAAAAATATTGGCATATAGTAGGCAGCTCAGTTATAAATGCAACTACATCCTTCTTTCACTCAATAAAAATGCTAAATGAGACAAATCATGCCTAGATTGCACTCATACCAAAAGTTGACTCACTACTCAATATAAATAACTTCAGACCCATCAGCTTATGCAACACAACATAAAAAATCATAACAAATATACTTGCAAATAAATTAAAACCATTACTTAGTAGATTGATCTACCCACTCCAAGGAGCCTTTGTAGAAGGTAGACTTATTCAAGACAATATACTAATAACACATGAAATCTTCTACTTTTTCCATAAAAAGAAAACTGGAAAGAAAAGCTGGATGGTGGTAAAACTAGATTTAGAAAAGACATATGATAAGATTAGATGTGACTTCATTAAACATATCTTACTCTCCTTTGATTTTCACCAAAAGTTTGTTAATTTAGTCATGGAATGCATCACTACTACTTCCTTCTTGGTTATTGTTAACAATGAATCGAGACCAATACAAAAACCAAGTTGTGGGATTAGAAAGGTGATCCTATGGCCCCCTATATATTTGTTCTTGTTGTGGAATACCTAGCAAGATCGCTAACCATTGAATCAGAAAAACCTAACCCCAAAGTAGGGATCAAATTAATAAGAAATGGCACTCTTATCCCATTCATCACTTTTGCCGATGATACACTTATACTTGCTGAAGCTAATGCCTCATCTGCAACATATATATGTTAAAACCTTTCTACATGATTTCTCAGACAAGACTGTTTTACTGATAAACTTTCATAAAAGCTTCGTATAAATTTCTTCCAACATTTCTGCCCACTCCTCATCACATCTAGCAGGCATCCTACAAGTTCCAATTACCAGGAATTTAGAAAAATATATAGGAATTTCAATCATAAGGGGTCGTGTCCGTAACACCACTTTCCAAGATGCCACCATGTCACTTGAAAAACAACTCTCAAAATGGAAGGCTAATTCCCTATCTCAAGCAGAGCGATTTGTACTTTAACAGGCAAACCTAATATTCAAAGTTAATTTTCTAATGCAAAGTTTTCTTCTACCGAAAGGCGTGCTGGAGGAAATTGACAAAATAAATAAATCATTCTTTTGGAACAAAATGGACTCATCGGGCTTCCATCCTCTAATTAGTTGTGAAGCGTATTTGTACTCCAAGAAACGAGGGTGGCCTTGGATTTCGATCAGCAGAAGTATACAATAAAGCATTATAAATGAAACTATTATGGGAAATCATAACATAATCGAATAATGCATGAGTCCGCTTAATTAAAGAAAAATATATAAAAGAAGGTTGTCTCTTCTCCCATGAAAAAAAGAACTTCTTCTGTCAATTCACGAGATTACTTAGCCTAAGAAATGATTTCCAAAATCAACTTGGATGGCAACTAGGGAATGGCAAAACAATTAATTTTTGGAATGATAAATGGGTAGGAAACAAATAAATCAATGAAACACTTAGCCTAAATAATAGTAATACAAATGTATCAGAATATATAACAACCAATAAAGAATGGGATCACCCGCTACTATACAACATACTCCCACAACATATGGTTGATACAATAAAAAAGATTTAAATCCCACTTCATCACTTCGATGATCATTTGATTTGGGACCCTCTCCAAATGGGAAATACACAGTAAAGTCGGTTGCAAATGCTCTTCAAAATACAAAAGGACATTCCCAACGTAATAATTTGTCATGGATCTTGGAATTGAATCTATCCCCTAAAATTAAGCACTTCATCTAGAAATATTTCTTTGATTCGCTCCCTACAAATGAAAGATTAAATCAGCATTATAGCAGAGTACTTGCAGAATGTGTTCTATGTAGAGAAGCAACCGAAGATATTAACCACTTATTCTTCAGTTGTAAATATACCAGAATAATCCTTTTAGAGGTTGGAAAAAAAGATAATGAAATCCTTTAGCCAAAATTGTATAGTGGTACTTTCACTGAAAATACGATCTTTAACAGAGGAAAACTATCAAATTTTGACTTAGCAAGTTTTGCATGGTGGCATATATGGAACTATAGAAACGCCATCATTTTTTGTAATGCAACAAAAGACAGTGCTAGACACGACCACATTTACGCCTCTTTCAACTTTTCAAATCACTGGAAATGGAAAAAGCATAAAGACATATAAAGAAAATAAGGCAAAATACATTTCTTGGGTAAGACTGGCAATGGATCACATCAAATTAAACTTTGATGAATTAAGAAATGTCAATGGTTACACTAAAATTGGTTATATCTATAGGTATAGAAGTAGTAACATTATTTTTATGGATAGTCGTAATATTGAGAGTACAACTATTTTACAGGCTGAGGCAACAACGATGTGGGTGGGTGTTGCTCAGACATATCGTATGGGTATTAAGAAGCTTACAATTGAGGGTGATAACCTTATCGTCATCAACGCATTACAAGGCTTATGGGGAATTTCATGAGAAATTCATATGATTATCAACGACACTAGAAGGTTTCTACAGTATTTTGAAGAGGTCAAGATCAAGCACTGTTACAGGAAAGCCAATCAAGCTACTGATTTCCTAGCTGCTAGAGAGTGCGATATAGATAACTTACGTAGTTTAATTATGAATGACAATTCTAGCCAGAACGGGACCCTTCACCCTATGTTGAAGGTTTTTCTTACGATTGTCTACAAGGATGATTTAGGTTGGACCTTTCTTAGAAATACACTTAGTGAGTGCAAGTAAAACCTACAATCTCCACCAAAAGCATATCATACCTATGGATAAATGTAAGAAGAGAAAATGTAGTAATTAAAAATTAAGGAACCAAAATTTAGTACATAGATAAAACTATTATTCTATTAAAATGTATTACATACCTATTTGTCTTGTATGTGACGTCAATAACTACCACATATGAGAACATCTTCAATAGGCATAGCGAGTCGGGGTGAGCAAAAAATAGGATAACAACCTCACCCGTTAACTTCTTCCTCAGAGGACGAACTATGTAGTTATTTTCTTGCAAACAATTTAGTGTCAATTGGGTAACCGTCAATTCCCCACGATCCTCGTACTGGATCTTTTGCAAATAGTTGGCAACCTATTTCATGGATGTTACATTTGTGGGAAAGAAAAATCTCAAATACGCAACAATACCTTTCGGCCCCATGAAATGATCGCCCAAGCTCCTAACCACGAGCTGCTCATTCGGGATCATTCTACACATGTATGCATGCCCAATGAAGCTAGTCAGAAGCGTATGGTTGTGGTGACCGTCTATCACATCCAAGATCTATTTATGAGTATTCGACTCTGGTTTTTCCTTCAACCGAACCCCATACAACTTAAATTTGCATCCGAAATTCTTCGATCTGGTTTCACGAATTATCTCAACTTTCTTTTCCGATTCTTCTTCATTAACTTTTGGCCTCCCCGATCTATATTTACCGTAATGCTCGTATGTCAAACTAATCATTCTATCATTTGAGTTACGAGTGATCAAAACAATCATCAAATCTTTTGCGTTCTGTCTAGTCCAATCATTTATGGAAGAAATTCAAATATTTATAGGGTGAGATTTTACAGTTGGAAAATATGACCGTTGGTGCGCCTCTAATGACTCACCAACGATCATATGTTCTAACTGTAAAATTTCGGATAAATTGAGAGACAGATAAATCGACGTCGGTCAAAACCGGACAATAAGAACAGAAAATCAAGTATAGAAATTACAATAAAACAAAAATAGAACTAAAACGACCTAACGAGTAGTGAGCAAAAATAGAACTATCACGACGTCGTTTTCGTTCGCGCCACCGAAGGGGGAAATTAGCAAAGAGAAAATTTCACAAAATCATATACAAGGAGAAGTTTTTTTCTTCCTAAAAAATCCCTCTTCGATTGTTGCAACTTGCACGGCAATTCCCACTCATTTGAGAAGAAGAAAAAATCCCCAAAATCAGAATTCCATTTGTGAAATTCCTAACGTTCTGAAGATGCCGTGCCCAGTTGTACGACCCGTTACCATTTCCTTCTCGGACCTCGAAGTATGTAGCAGTAATTTTTGGTTGTTTCGATTTCAGTATTTGCTGAATTTACTTATAGTTGCTCTTGTGTGATTACAGACTTTAAAGTGACTTCTTGTTGAAAATTCGTTCTATTTTGTTTGTTTGTGAAGGACAAGAAGGCTGATTTGTCGACGATGATCGAGAAAGGTTTGGGGCCGGAAGGGCTCGGAATCATATCTATTTCAGATGTATGTGTTTTCTCTTTTTGCTTGCTTGATTTTGAATGGTGTTCTTTTAGTAGTATATTGTTAAATTGCTAATTGCTGTTTTGATGGCTGGTGACCTCTGTTTGGCTAAAGGTTTATTAAAGGGAGGGAAGGGATAGTAAAAGAGGGTAGGGAAAGCATACGAAAAGAAAAGACAGAATTTTAAATAAATGTTGTTTGGCTAGGGTGGAAAGGAAATTTTAGAATTTTAAAAATGTTGTTTGGGAAGTAGGGGAAAGTAAAAGAAAAAATGAGTTTGATTTTTCTTTTTCCTTTTTTAATATTGTTAAAAAATAGGAATTCCTCCAAATTCCATCCAAATTGAAGGGATTGATTTACCCCCAAATCCTTAGCTTATTTTCTCTTTCTTTCTCCCGGTTTACTCTCAAATCTCTTTCAATAATTCAGCCAAACACATCTATGAATTTCCCTTCCTTTCACATCCTCCTTTTCCCCTTCAAATACCCACTTGACTGGATTGTAGTCAAATAAAGAGAGCTCAGTGCTCTAAATAACCTAATAACTAATTTTTCCAGATGCTCTGATCAAGTGACATGAGAGTGTCATGGCATACAATCTTCTCTATTTGATTAGTAGTGATTACTTGTTTTGGTCAGTGCATGTATTTAGATATTGCGGTATTCCAAACTCTCAAGATGCTTTTCAAATTCAAGGTTGAGCATGTGGTGGGTCTGTGGATTCTGAATAGTTTATTAAGTTTGGTTATCAGGTGTATGATAATTTTCCCTTTAGGCAGAATAATAGTTTACGGTTTGTCATTATTATTAGTAAGACTCTAGAATGTAAGAAGTTACTTCACATACACTATTGCAAGACAAATTGGTCTTGCCAAATTCCAATAGTTCTAGGTGGCTAACTAGTAGTTTTTTCATTTACATAATAGTGCACATTGTGTAGCTGGATGCAGGTACACCAGGGATGTTTGCTAATGTTTCATATTTGTTTCGGCTTCAAATTGGAAGTTTTGTATGAAATGTGTTTTTCAGTAAAACTAAGTATGTATGTATTAGGTAATGGATTTGTTAAAGGCTTTGCCGTGAGGTCTAAAGAATGAAGGAAGGCTAATACTACGAATTTTCATTATCATTGCATTAACCTCTAATGGCGGAAATGGTGCATTTTTGGGACTAAGATAGCACAAAGCTAAGAATTTGACTAAACAATAGACCATGCTATTTTTTGAAAAGCAACATGTGTCTTAGTGTAGTGCTAAGATTGCATTTGATAGTACATTCGCCACCCTTTTTCTCATAGTTGAGCATTTTATGATCATGAAATTTCGATATTTGATTGCTGTCATGTAAGTTTAATGCCTAATCTCTCTCTTTGTTGAAAGGCAATATACACTATGTAATGGTTGCTTTGGTGTTTTTTTTCTTCCTTTTAGGTCCCAGGGTATTCTACATTACGTCAAAAGCTACTGCTTCTTTCACCTAGGTTTGAAGTTTGAAGCAAATAATTCATGGATGAGTTTTTCTGTTCCTATTCCTGTTGCTAATCACTTTCGTTTTACAGATTAGCCAATCTACCTGAAGAAGAAAAGAAGAAAATCGAAGATCCTCATAGCAGGTAATTATTTGAATTCAAAATGTTTATCACCCAACAATTATAATTTAGAAGTGTCTTGGCCCCTAGGGTGTGGAGGGGAGGAGAAGGAAAGGCCAATCAGTTTTTTTTAGTGTACAAGGCCAGTTGAGTTTTTACAGTGTAAAAGGCTAGTTATGTTGTTTTGATCCTTCGTTGTTTGCCTTCACTTGGTCTTTCTAAATTCTGTTCCTCTGGCCTAGTTTTGTTTAGTTACATGATTCCTTAATTACCAGGATAGGGCTTAATTTTAAATGACTGAGCTCGTTTCTCATTTACTTAAATTCTGTAATTCTGTAGTATTGATGAGCTCTTTTCCTTTTTCATTTTGTCCTGAAATATTTTTTTAGTCCAAAGTTTAGGTTTATAGTATATCACAAATCCCTTATATGTTCCTTCTTTTCACTTCCTGCTTATCTTCAGTTAATTTGTTGTTCTGATGTTTTCCCTATGAAAGACATTCAAATTAAGAAAGAAGCAGCTCATTCTTATACTTAGTGAAAGAGTCTTTAGAATTGAAGGGAATTATATTCAGATATTATGCTAGTGCAGTGTGGGAAGTTTAGTTTTAAGTTGCTTATCTATCCCAGTAGTTTTTAAGTCACCTCTGTGAGGGATCTACATTTTCAAACATCTCATTCAGTCATAACCTTTCTTTTAATTATAACTTGCCATATCAGATAAAAGTAGTTGAATCTAATTGTTCTTTGTCCGAACTGTTCAGGTATAATTTTGGATGGAGTCATGGGAAAGAGAAGATCGAATCTGGGAAGCTTGGTGAATACCTTCTATCTTCATTGCTTTTCAGTTGTCACTATGATTACCTCATCTGAACATATTCTTTATTTTTTTACCTTCTACTAGAAGTTTGCCATGCTTGGAACATCATATGTCCATAATACAAAAGATTTATCCCAACTATGTAAATTTTAAATTTAAAAAATAATCTACTGAAACAATAAAAGACACTTGATGTATTTTCCTTAAGCGTATGTGATATTTGTATGTAAAAGTTGCTACATACTTTACACCCTCGTTCCTGAAAATATTCATGTCAGTGTATGGCACTCCTGATATAGTTCATGCATAGCATCTTGGTAACAATCTTTTCATAATCATGCATCACATATCCTTATTGACTTTTTAGTCGGGGGCAGTACATTGCTTTCTTGTTATATGTTTCATGTAAGGTAAACTGAGCATCTCTCAGACTTTCGCCTGCTTTTGTTACATAGATACACTGAAAGGGTCATTCTATGCAAATCCAATGTCGGATGTACCAACAACAGATGAATTTCTTATTCAGAGGTAACATTTGTGGATTAAATCAGTTAGTCATCTGACAGTTCTTTCGATTTTAATCATCATCAGTGCATGAATGTGGTACTTCTGGTCTCTTAGATTTGTACTCAACTTTGATTCGCTATTTGCTCTGGAATGATCATATACTTACCTCAATCCTGTTCCTGTCAGGTATCCATCATATTGTGGGCGAAATATTTGGCCTGACAGTTCATTGCCAGAACTGGAAGATGGTATGCATAGTACTTGAATTTGTATTACATGACTAATTCTGACGTGGAGCATCTTTATTATCTGATAGCATTTGATAGTTTGTCAAATGTTGGAATATTCTATGAAGGCTCTTCTAAGCTCTCATGCATGCTTAACTAGACGGTGTTTGTTCATGAAGTATTAAAGGCATCAGATACTTCTTGAAGCAGAAACAATGGAAATTACGAAAATCATGCTTTGGGACCAATCATGTTCATATATGTGATTAATGCCCATCATTCTAGCAAATAAAATACAGAAGTAAATAAAAGTCTATAATTTCTTTTAGGTATTGAAGTTGCAATTACCATTTCAGCTGCATGACACTAGCTAGTACAATAACTATCTGCAAGTACTATCTGTTTTTGTAAATTGCTTTTCCTAGCGCCTGTGATGTTCAGATGTGATTGTGATATGGTATACTAAGAGTTCAAGTGAAACCGACTTTTTTTTATGTTAATATGCAGCTTTTAAGTCTCTTGGACAGATGATCTTTAATGTCGGCCGACTTGTAGCATATCATTGCGATCAATATGGTAAAATTTATAGATGCTACACTTGTTACTGTCCGTAATTTTGTCTGTATTCTCTTTTATGTAATTTGCCTTTGTAGGAGCCATACCAGCTATAATAACAGAGTCGTGCTTTAAAATAAATTTACTGTCATGAATCACGGTTTATGAGGTTTCCTGGTAATTACTGTCAGCATTACCTGATGATATGGCTAACCGTGAATGTCAAATAGCTCCGATTTTCTTCTCATTTTTCTCTCCCTCACTCCTCTTCGTTTCTCAGACTACATTTTGCAATTGGAAATGACATCATCTGTAATTGAATTTTTGAGACCCATCTTTATTCTGGTTCAAGTGCTATGAATTCTTATTGTGTTTCTTCTTCCTCCAGGAATACTGATTCTGTTTCTGTGGTCACATTTGCTCAATTTTCTGATTTCTTTTACAGTCTCCAGGGGAATGCACAGAGGAGCTAAGGGAAGTCTTGAACAAATACTTGAAAGTTCTCGGTGTCACAAGGGAAGGTTGCTTTACTATTTTCCGACACAACAAAGGTAACCAATTTAGAGAATCTTTTTAAGTAAGCTCTGGAAATGTTGACTCCTCAGTTTGTTTGAGATTGAATTAGTCATTTCATTGTCGACCGTGTTTAGCAGTGTAAACTTGCAGAATTTGAGTTTAAATTTTGTTCATGTTAAGGATGATTAGATACACACACACACACACCAATGCTATGCCCCTTTGCTTGAGAGTGCATACAAATTTCTGCGCATCCTTTGAACTAGTTAATACCTAAATATGAATGATTTATGCCAATTTCCCCCATGTATTTATGTGATAACTCTTGCAATAAGACTATTTCATTTATCTTTGAATCCTGTTCACAGTTCTTCTACCAATGTTAACGATTTGATGTCATCTTGGTGTGGTTGGCACACAGACCATGGCTGCCTCACAGGTGATCAAATCGATTTCATGTCTTTGTTTATTTGATTGTTTTTGCTTATAGTTCGAAATAATTACCATAACTTTTTTTTGCCTGGAGACTCTCACTTGTAGCGTTGAACAAAATTTGGCCTACACATTTAAGTCCATGTTGCATAAAAAAACATGAATTGTTTTCTCCAGTTTTCTAAACTTAGGACTATACATTTTCTACCATGAAAAGCAGGATTTTCTTAGATCAAGCTGTTGGATTATCATGAATCATTTCTATATTATAAATTTACAACTTCCACCTTGGCTGAAATCCTTGGACAATTGCTGATAGAAAACTCATCAACGTGTGTTTTAGAACTTTAACATGATGAATCGTGTTACGATAGAGTTCAGTTATGTTAGAATGCAGACAGGATGGAAAAGAATTCTCATATCCTTATATTGACCATTTGTTCTAGGTCTCACATGCAGTATGTATTCAAGAGATGGCGTAGAAATACCTTGCCTTGATACTGATGCTGGCCTCTACATCAAAACAAGGAGTGATCACATAGTTAAAGTAATGATTCCTCCTCTTTGGTACATCTGAAGGTGTTTTTTTCTCCGAGTCGTCTTTTAGGTTGAAGAGAAACCATTCCATGTACATGATAAAAGGAAAAAGATAACGGAATGAAAATTTTGTTACTTGCCTCATGAAATACTCATATAGATTGTATTGTTCTAAGTATGAAATATAGTATATGTTCAAAACATGACCTATATTTTGTATCATGTCAGTAAAATGAATCACACAAATATGTATTATCTTCTTGGTGTAGAGAAGGCATTTGTGAAGAAGGAGCTCGTATTGCTAACATCCCTTTAAAGACATAATAAATTTTCACTACGGGGTTATTATATATACATGCTAAATTCGCAATCTGTTTCTCAAGAGAACTCTACATCCAAGTCCTCTCTTCAGTTCTGTGTGCAGAATTATGTACTATATAGATAAGTCTCTACATCTAAGTCCTATGATGCTTTGCATAGGTTGTCTATGGTGAAGATGAAATAGCATATCAAATCGGTGAGACCATGGAGATATTATCTGGAGGATATCTTTGTGCGACCCCACATTGTGTCCGGGTAGTTTTTACTTCTTTGTCTATATAACTTTACTGTCTTCCGATTCTAGCATATCAACGTTATCCTAACATATTTGTGGGTATAGGCACCAAAAGCAAAGGAGGCTTCTTCTCTTGAACGTTCAACATTCGCTTTATTCATGCAACCTGATTGGTATGTTTATCCTTAAGTATATAATGACTGATTATTACATGTACCTTTCACACACCGAAACTACAACCTCTGCAACTTTTTTTCCTTCCATTTGTTCCTTGATTGCACCCAAAGTGGACGAGTCTCTGAATATAGTCTGATTATTCCTCGTTGTGTAGGGATGAAGTCCTTAAATTTCCCGAAAATGTGCATATCCATACAGAGGTGGTTCTACATCCCTATTTTTGCCCTTCATTACTGATCCCAGATGATACTAATCATAGGTCAACATTTACTGATATTTCCTTCCTGATTTCTCTCTTCAGTTGATCAAGACAAATGGATGTCTTACATTCGGCGAGTACACAGAAAAGCTCCTCGACAAATATTACCACACCAAACCATGATTCATCAACAATGCCATCCATCAGCAGCACTGGGAATAGCTGATCCAACACAATAATTTACATTAGATGCTAAGATAGTTAAGATAGTAAGATGCCACATTCTGGTGCATAAATCACATAATGATTCATCTTAGATGCGTAAATTTCAGGGATCTTAAGTATGTTAACATAATAACCGTTAAATAAAACGATATAAAAATGTATAAGCTAATAGAAATATGCCAAATATCCTTTTTATGCTAATACCCAATTACAAGTGGTTATGTGGCGCTAAACTCTTGTAGGGCTTGTTTGATACCATATCTTGAATTGGGATGGAATAGGGAATCAGGTTGAGATGGGACAGTATTTTAGTGACTTCAGTATAACTCATATCTTGCTGGGGAGGTAGGTATGAGTGTGAAAAATGTTGAAATGTGTGATTTTAGGAAGAAAAAAAATTCTAACCAAATGCATGAATAGGTTCGGATGATTTATGATATCGATTTTTGATACCCAAGATATAGTACCAAACAAAGTCTTAAGGGTTGTTGAGGAGATTCGAGTTTGCATCCTCTTGGTAGCATATATGGAGAAATTAATATTAGGAGAGTTTCTCTCGAAATGAGACTACGAAATATTTGGTCAAGATTTAAAGTGATATTGATCGATCGAATAGGATGAATCATAGACAAAATAAAATGAAAAATATAAGAGGGTAACAAATTTCCTGATATTAAAGATGTTTAATTCTTATGGCTTGAACTCAAAATGTTTGGTTGATAAAACGACTAACTTTACTCAACTCATGTGGGCAATAATTTGTTATTGTTTTTTTTTGTGGGGGAGGGGCATAAGTGAACTACGGGGGTCCTTACTCTTAGGTTCCGGGGATTCTCATTCAGGCCCGTCCAATGGGGTGTTCCATTCGGTCCAATTGAACAGGGCCTTTAATTTAAAAGGGCCCCTTATAAAAGTATATTACCTATAATAAACATAATTAAGAACTTGCTCTAGTGGTTTGGAGAGTGTGTTTTATGTCAATCCACCTGTGTTCAATCCCCACTAGTCCCATGTTTTGATATTATTTTTTGAAAAATAAAAATTACATAAACTAATATCTAAAATAGTCATTTCTAAAAAAGAAAATTCACCCGTATACAACTAAATTATGATACGAGGTGCTACATAAAATATACATTAAAAAATTTAAAAACTGTAGCTAAATTTATGATTGATGGACTTTATACATTAAAATTTAGCTTTTATATTGATAAATTATACAAACAATACCCAAGTTATAAAACTTTTAAAATATATATATTATAAAAATATTACAAGAAACAAATTCTAAATACTTAAAATTTTAAAATCGACACAATTGCACAAGACCCCCTAAAGTAATTGGACGGCCCTGTTCTCATTTATTCCCTATCCTTATTATTAAGATATTTTATAAAATTTTAGTCTTTTGATAGCGGATTTTAGCTACAATTTGTATAGTTATCGGGTCTAATAATGTACAAAATTTAATCAGGGGCTTGATCAAGTGAGAATGGGGCTTATGGTGTAAAATGAGAATGAATCTCCACTCTTGGATGGACTTTCATCCAAGGGTGGAGATAAAAGCTTCATTTAAGTGGTCATGTGCATGGCACATGACCACTTAAGTGGGTCAACTCCGGCATTGATCAATTTTTTTTTTTTGGGCCCAAAATTTATTTTTTTAGGGCAGAATTTTCATTTTCTGGGCCAAAATTTTCTATGCACGTTTCTTGCAAAAGTTATGCACATTCCAACATGATTTTATGCACTTTTGACCGACGTAAAACCGGTCAACTTTTTTTTTTACGGGGCCAACTTTTTTTTCTTTCTTTGGGCGATTCTTTTGTATCCGGTCCAAAAAAATTTATGCACATTCATGCAAGATTTCATGCACTTCTAACCATTCAAGCTTTTTTTTCCCTAAAATGTTTATTTTCGGGGTCTAGATTTTTCCCGCACATCCAGTGCAAACATTATGCACATTCAAACTATTTTGCACGCACATTCAAGCCATTACGTGTGAAGTGCATACGTCTATGCATGTATGTGCATGGATAATGGTTTGTATGTGCAAATGATTTGTACTAGCATATACAATGCAAACATTATGCACATTCAAGTCAATTTGCATGCACATCCAATGCAATACGTGTGAAGTGCATACATCTATGCATGTATGTGCATGAATAATGGCTTGTTTGTGCACCTAATTTGCGCTATGAGTGCATATATCGAGTTTGTGTTGACAATGTGCATGGGTTTTAGACCGTGTGTGGATGAATATTGAAGTGCATGAGTTTTTGCATGTATGTGCATATAGAATAGTATACTTGTGCATTTATTTTTGTACTAGATGTGAAATTCATTTAGTTTTTAACATGCATTGCTCTTTTTTTCAAAAGTGCATGAAATTCTAAAGAAATGTGTATAAGTTTAGCAAGGAATGTGCATAGAAAATTTTGGTCCAGAAAATGAAAATTTTGTCCCAAAAAAACAAATTTTGGAGAAAAATAAAAATTTGCCGGTCAACGCCAACGTTGACCACCGGTGACCGGAGTTGATCGACATTGACTGTCGGAGTCCGACGTTGACCGGCAATGGAAGTTTGACCAAGGGGTCATGTGCATGGCACATGTCTCCTTTAATAAAAGTTTGATCCAAGCCCTTGAATTTATCTTCATCCAAGGGCTATAGAATCATTCTCATTTTATACCATAATGATCATTCTCACATGATCAAATTTCATTTAATCAAGCATACTAGATATACAAAACAAATATAGGTGGGATTATTTGCTAAAAATCTTTTTTTTTTGAAAAGGAAAAGATTTGGGTGACCTAATAGGCAACCCAATAACATCTTTTCGGATGAGATCAAACAAGCAATGATCTAGAAACAAGTCAGTAGGCGAGGTAAGGTGACAAAGATGGGTGAGACGATCGGCCACCCGGTTCCCCTCCCTAAAAGAATGGAAAATTTGCACATGCTCGAACTTTTTCAGGTCACAAATTAGTCAATAACGATCATCTCAATCTCCTAGGGGCAGCTTAGCTTCCTTTGGCTGGTTAGGAGATGTAGATCGTCGAAGTAGTCACAGCCTAA
Organism: Rheum nobile; assembly: GCA_027886185.1. Lineage (NCBI taxonomy): Eukaryota > Viridiplantae > Streptophyta > Magnoliopsida > Caryophyllales > Polygonaceae > Rheum > Rheum nobile. The sequence continues at coordinate 437,041 of WOAB01000546.1, forward strand.
GCACGCACATGAGACTGTAGGGATTTTAGATGCGTAAAGCGGAATTTCAGGAAACGTTTTCCTAACATCTAACCAAGGATCTCATGCATAAACCAAATAGATCATAGATAGGAAGAATCAAATACCTTTTGATGCGTGTTTCAACCTGTTGGAATGGAGAGAATAGAGCCTCACGTGTGACTCCTCTATTTGGTCCACCCGAGCTTGAATCTGGATCACCTAGGACTCAGTTGCTAGAGCGAGGAACGAAGGCGAATGAAGAGAGAGCCAGGGAGAAGGAGGCAACCGTACTTCTTCAAGTGAATTAGGGTTGTGGGCTTTTCCTAAAAGCCCTCCTTTTATATTGCCATGTGTAGATATCTTATTTCCTAAATAAGTATTTCTTTTATTATTAATAATAACACTTTATTATTAACAAGCCTTATCTCCCAAGTTATATCTTATATAACTTTATATTATATACTTTATATAATATGTCTCCCAACAACCTGGTCCAGTCTAAACTCTAAGGGTGTGACCTCATAGGACCCGGTAATAATAGTAATAGACTTTATGACATACTTTGTAACATATAGTCTATAAATCATAGTTGGCTTCTAGCAAAGCACTATGACTACCTAAAATCACCAGATTAAATATCTCCATAATTGGTCTCACTTCATAATCAGTAATTGCACCTTTGATTAAAGGACACAATTCCTTCAATCTCTCACTTGTCCTTAAAACAAGTGTGCAATGTTAAAATTCCTTTGTCACTTAGTGTCTTATTTGACTATATGATGAAACTCATCTTTACCGCCAAAAACGTTTCTTGAACTCTTGAGATCAAACTGTCAGTACAGATGATTACTAATAATCCATCTGAGCATGGCCATGCGTTTTCACAATTCTCACTCTTCAAGTGGCTGAGACACCAATCCTTTCCAAATGTATCATGGTATACATGGAATAGGAGGACATATTCAATCTTGTAAGACTATAGCTCCCACTCAACTTTTAGCAATCTCAATCACTGTCTTTATAACTGTCTGTTATGGTCAGCGTTTGACAGCGTCAAAGACATACCAACAGTCAAATGATAACTATATCATACTCATGTCTAAGGAACTCACTAATCATGAATAATCCTAGAACTCCGCAATAAAACCTTGAGGAGTCCTAAGGTAGGTCTGTCCGGTGTGTATCGATATACACATCTATGTAATCGATTAGACATCTCCATGTCCCTATAACACATGAAACCCGGTGTAATCAATCAATCTCACATATGGTCTTTTGATTAAGTCATTTGTATCCAAGTTAACAACTTAGACCATGGACTTCTAACAATTTTATAATTTCAGTTCACTTAATGAGGTTTCATTCACCAAAACAGTTTTGATGAGCCCATTTGATAACTATTAAATTGTTTGGATACTTTATCTAATCTCAAGCAATGATTAAATAATAATATGAAACTCATATATAAATCAAGCATAACTGTCTGTAATAACAATAAACAAGGTTTATCATAAAACAAACAATGTCTCAAAAGAACTCTCTGATGTGTTTGAGTCCCTTGGCCCGAGTGTGACTGTCATGCTTGGGCCTGGACATGGGCTTGGTCAAAGGGTCTGCAATGTTGTCGTCTGTGTGCACCTTGCACATCCTCACATCACCTCTATCAACGATATGTCTGATCAAGTGATACTTCCGCAGAATGTGTCTGGACTTGGAGCTAGAGCTAGGTTCCTTGGCTAGAGCAATGGCGCCATTGTTGTCACAATAGACGTCAATAGCTCTAGTAGTGCTAGGAACGACACCGAGCTCATCTATGAACTGCCTAATCCAGACAGCTTCCTTAGCCGCTTCACCAGCAGCAATGTATTCTGCCTCCGTTGTAGAATCTGCTAATGTCCCTTGCTTCGAGCTCTTCCAGCTGATGGCTCCTCCATTCAAAATGAAGACGTATCCAGACTGAGATTCAAAATCATATCTGTCTGTCTGGAAACTCGCATTAGTATAGCCCTTGACGACCAGCTCGTCATCACCTCCAAATATCAAGAGATCATCCCTAGTCCTTCGTAAGTACTTTAGGATGTTCTTGGTTGCACACCAGTGTGCATCACCCGGGTTTGATTGGTACCTACTACACATGCTCAAAGCAAATGCAACATCTGGGCGAGTACAAGTCATTGCATACATGATGGATCCTATGGCTGAGGCATAGGGGATCCTGCTCATCCTCTCAGTTTCACCAGGTGTCTTAGGACACTGGCTCTTGCTGAGATGTAAGCCATGTTGCATAGGCAAAAACCATTTCTTAGAGTTCATCATATTGAATCTCCCAAGGACCTTATCTATATAAGTTCCCTGACTCAGACCAATAAGTTTCTTAGATCTATCTCTATAGATCTTAATGCCTAATATGTACTCAGCATCTCCCAAGTCCTTCATTGAGAAATACTTCTTAAGCCACTCCTTAACTGTTTCCAGCATAGGAATGTCATTCCCAATGAGTAGTATGTCATCCACATACAGAACTAGGAATGCCACTTTGCTCCCACTAAACTTCTTGTAGACACAGGGCTCTTCTTCGCATCTGATGAAGTCAAACTTTTTGACCACTTCATCAAAACGAAGATTCCAACTCTTGGATGCTTGCTTAAGTCCATAAATGGACTTCTTAAGCTTGCATATTCTCCTAGGGTTTTCTGGATCCTCAAAACCTTTTGGCTGCATCATGTATACATCCTCTTCTAAATACCCATTTAGAAAAGCAGTCTTGACATCCATTTGCCAAATCTCATAATCTTGATAAGCGGCAATCGCTAGGAGTATCCTAATGGACCTGATCATAACGACCAGTGCGAACGTTTCATCATAGTCAGTACCATGAACCTGTCTAAATCCTTTGGCAACTAGTCTTGCCTTATAGACAGAAACGTTTCCATCCTTGTCTGTCTTGATCTTAAAGACCCATTTGCATCCAATGGGTTTTACCCCATCAGGCAAATCTATCAAGTCCCATACTTGATTTTCAGACATGGAGTCCATTTCGGATTTCATGGCTTCCAGCCATTTTTCAGAGTCGGGGTCCGCCATCGCTTGCTTATAGGTCGCAGGCTCACCGTTTTCTAAAAGTAGAACGTCAATTCTAGCAGTCAAGACGTAATCCTCATAACGCCTAGGCAGCTGCCTTAGCCTATCTGATCTCCAATGTGGTCCAACAATAGGAGAGATTTCAGCTGCTGGGTTGACCACATTTGTATGCGGGACCTCAGGTGCTTCATCAACTTGAGGAATTACATCTTGGATCTGGGCAGTTTCCCTTTGATAAGGTACGCCCCCAAAGTCAAGTTCCTCAGTGACATCGTCTATGTCCTCACTTTGTTGGGTTTGTTGCTCAGCTTGAATCTCATCAAGCTAAACATTTCTCCCACTTGGCTTCTTGGAAAAGAAGTCCTTTTCCAAAAAGACACTGTCTCGAGCAACAAACACTTTGTTCTCAGCGGGATTGTAGAAATAATATCCCCTTGTTTCCTTGGGATAACCTATAAAGAAGCATTTGTCTGATTTTGGTGCTAGCTTGTCAGATAGTAAACGTTTTACATAAGCTTCGCATCCCCAGACCTTCAAAAATGACAAGCTAGGAACCTTTTCATATCATATCTCATGTGGTGTCTTGTCAACTGATCATGACGGAGTCCTGTTTAGTGTGAACGCAGCAGTGGTGAGGGCATATCCCCAAAAGGATATAGGAAGATCAGCAAAACTCATCATTGAGCGGACCATGTCTAACAATGTCCTGTTCCTCCTTTCAGATACGCCATTCAATTGTGGCGTGCCTGGTAGAGTCAGTTGTGTTAAAATGCCACAACTCCTCAAGTGATGGTCGAATTCTTGGCTCAGATATTCGCCCCCTCGATCTGATCGGAGTGCCTTTATCTTCTTGCAGTCTGTGTCTCAACTTCATTCTGGAATTCTTTGAACTTTTCAAAGGACTCAGGTTTATGCTTCATTAAGTAGATATACCCATATCTACTAAAATCATCAGTAAATGTAATGAAGTATCGATAGCCTCTCCTAGCTTATGTGCTCATAGGTCCACATACATCGGTATGTATGAGAGCTAAGAGCTCAGTACTCCTCTCACTCGTACCAGTGAAAGGTGACCTTGTCATCTTGCCCATCAGACATGACTCACATGTTTCAAATGATTCTAAATCAAATGACTTTAGGCTACCAACTGTTTGAAGTTCTTTCATGCGTTTGATGCTAATGTGACCCAAGCGACAGTGCCATAGATTGACTTTACTTATATTCGACTTTTGCCTCTTTGTATCAACGTTATAAATTTCAGATTTGAGGTCCAACATGTATAGTCCACTACTACTCACATGGGCTCGAGTATAGAAAGTGTCATTCTTATAAATGGAAAAACAATCCTTAATGACAAATTCATAACCCTCAAGGTTCAAAACTGAAATTGAAATCAAATTCTTAGTAATAGATGGAACAAAATAACAATTATAAAGTTCTAAAACTAAGCCAGAAAGTAGAGGTAGACTATAATCTCCAACGGCAAGTGCAGCAACTCTTGCTCCATTTCCAACACGGAGATCTATCTCACCCTTCTGCAACTGTCTCCTATTTCTTAGTCCTTGCACATTCGAAATAATGTGAGAACCACATCTTGAATCTAATATCCAAGAATGAGACTTGGTTGATAGGATTTTAGTAACGTAAATACCTGAAGTGGAGACTGTTCCCCTCTTCTTTTCTTCCAGGTTTTTGTGACTTGCCTTCTCCTCATCAGATGAGGTGGCAGTCAACTCTGGGATGGGGTTTTCAAGGACATCCTCTTGTCCCTCAGACCTGAGACTGATTCTCATGTGTCTTTCCCAATCAAGGAATTTTGTGTCGTTCAACTTGTTTTTCTCAACAATTGAGCGGAGAGTGAATTTGAGGTGTTCATAAGACATAGTAACTACAAAACGAAATAAAAAAACATGCAGATAAGTTATGCTTGACATGCAAGAACTTAAAATTTAGACAAGCTATAAACAATAAGTTATTGCCCATTCTACTCAATTATCTTTTCCCTTGTGAGTAAAATGATTCCAAGATCCTATCTTAGATGAAACTCGAGTGTACTAAGGCACTTCCCCAAGTCTCATGTAATCAAGGTAAGTAAACCCGTTACTAATTATAACACCTTATAATTCTTGGTTGATGGCCACATCTTATGTAAGACTCATCCTTATGCCTCAAGATCCAAAACTGAGCCTTTTGGTCTCTTGTTGAGTGTAACCATACCAAGGCAGCATGCCCCTATTAGACATACCCGCACTATTCCAAGGTCAAGGAAGGACACCTCGCTAGGGCGAAAACTATCCAACGAATCCCAAGGGCCTCATGGTTATGATATGGAAATGCATGATCTCAATATTCTGTTAAGGGACTTAAGCATGCAATGGTTGTTTATTTACTAGTGAACAAAATAGCATAAACAAACAAGCAAGCATGCAAAGTGGGAAATAAAGCATTCAAGTAATGCAGTAATTAAATGTGATCCTAGTATGACCCCTAAAAACCAAAATTAAAGATCTAATCTTCATGGCTCTTAATACTCTTGGATCTCCATCCTTAGTATCCTCCATGGATCTTCATCCTTTGGCCTTCTTAGGATCTTCTTCTTCTTGTCTTACATATAATTGAAATAAACTCTCTTGCAGAAATTTAAATTACAAAAATACATAACGATACGCAGATCGTGTACAAGAAAAACATAACGGTACGCATACCGTATTTATCTATCCTAATGTGGGTCATACTAGTCACCTCATGCAAGCAATAATATCATAATATTATAACACATACATGCAATAATAATATCAAATATTATCAATAATATTAATATAATTAATAGTAATAACCAATTTAACTAATTTAAATAAAACCATATTAAATTAAATAAATCATCTCATGACATAAATAATTTAATATAAAATTCTTAATTCAAATTAAAAAATAATATATAGAATTAATCATAATTAATCAGTAAAATGCATTATTGGATAATATATGCATAAACAAGATAAGATATCAAATATCCTTATCTAAATCTAGTGAGAATCTATCCTAACAACTTTTAGGAAATTATATAATTTAGATGATATCAAATATTATCCAATTAAATAAATAAGATCTTATCTTATAGTTTAGGAAATTATCCTAAAATGCCAAATCTATCCAATCGGACCGAGTCGCGCCCGAGTCAAACCCGGACCAACCCGCTCCCACCGAACCACGCAGCCCCTGCGGGCCAACCCGGGCCCAGCCCGAACCAGCCACCGCAGGACCGTGATCCGAACAATCAAAGCGGTAACACTTAACAATTAACAATTAAAGCGTTAACACTTAACAATTAACAATTAAAGCGTTAACACTTAACAATATAATATTATCTTTCCAAGATTGCTCACCGAACAATTCAACGAGCAATTTGCTCACCGCGTCACCGCGTAAACCAAATTCAGACCGTGTTAACATTTAATATTTTATATTGTAAAATTAGAGTTTCAAATTAGAAGCCACCGAACATGCCAGTGAATTCAAACAATTCGATTAAAAAACATACTTTACCAAAAAATCAGAATTTGGATAGTTCATTCATCTTATGAAATTCAAATTTTCATCTAATGATTTAAAATATGTCAAAAAATCATATTTCTTGCATAATTAATTCATATAAATTAAGTATGGGTAGATCAATTTTACATGCATATTTGTTCATAAAGTTTTTCAACTTTACTAATCCAATCAATTAAAATCAGAATTTTAATCATGCAAATTAACCTATATATCAATTTACCACTTAATTTGAATCAAGACAATTATGAACATGCATCAAAATTTAAAACTTTAAACTTGATCTAATCAATTTATGCAAGAGGCAACTGATACCACTGTAGGGATTTTATATGTGTAAAGCGGAATTTCAGGAAACGTTTTCCTAACATCTAACCAAGGATCTCATGCATAAACCAAATAGATCATAGATAGGAAGAATCAAATACCTTTTGATGCGTGTTTCAACCTGCTGGAATGGAGAGAATAAAGCCTCACGTGTGACTCCTCTATTTGGTCCACCCGAGCTTGAATCTGGATTACCTAGGACTCGGTTGCTAGAGCGAGGAACGAAGGCGAATGAAGAGAGAGCCAGGGAGAAGGAGGCAACCGTACTTTTTCAAGTGAATTAGGGTTGTGGGCTTTTCCTAAAAGCCCTCCTTTTATATTGTCATGTGTAGATATCTTATTTCCTAAATAAGTATTTTTTTTATTATTAATAATAACATTTTATTATTAACAAGCCTTATCTCCTAAGTTATATCTTATATAACTTTATATTATATACTTTATATAATATGTCTCCCAACAATCTGATCCAGTCTAAACTCTAAGGGTGTGACCTCGTAGGACCCGGTAATAATAGTAATAGACTTTATGACATACTTTATAACATATAGTCTATAAATCATAGTTGGCTTCTAGCAAAGCACTATGACTACCTAAAATCACCAGATTAAATATCTCCATAATTGGTCCCACTTCATAATCAGTAATTGCACCTTTGATTAAAGGACACAATTCATTCAATCACCGCGGCTTGACCATTGGCGAGGAGAAGGAAGAAATCGGCGATATTCCGCGACCGCGGCCAGAATTCCGCGATCGCGGAATAATCCACCCCGAAGAGGACAAAATCGAGAGTTTTTCGTGACTGTGGCCTGAATTCCGCGATCGCGGAAAAAGAGCTGAAAACGGCGAGCTGTTCGACAATATTCCGCGACCGCGGCCACCAATCCGCGACCGCGGCCACCAATCCACGACCGTGGAAATGCTCCAGAAGCGTCTGTTCTTCTCGACAACTACCATGATGGGTACGTGCGCCCTAAGTTCCCTCCGCTCAACACATTGAAGCCTCCCGCTCCCTTCCCTGAAGCTCTGAAGGACACCAGAAAGGTGGAGAACGACAAGGATTTATTTGAAACCTTCAGTTACTACGAGGCAAACATTCCTTTGCTCAAACTGGCAAATAGCATCCCTCGCTGCAAGGAATTTTTAAAGGCACTGCGCAAGATCAAGCAGAAGCAGAAGGGGAAGCACAAGAAGGAAACTGGGATTAAAAAGGCAAATTTCTCTACCCTGGATACGGGGCAGGATAAGCATGTAGCCCCTGAGATGTTGGGTAGGCCGTTTCTAAAGATGGCCAGTGCAATCATGGATGAAAATAGCGGTCCACCCATCATGAAGTGCAGGGGAATGGGGGTAAAGCTCCACACATAGAATACAAAGAGGCATCCTTCTGATCTAGACCCCAGGAGTTCAATTGCTGTGAGCAACCCTAGTTGAGTGGAAGAGCATTAAGTCGAGCCACGACAATAACTAAGGCGCTGTCTGGGAGGCAACCCGAGGTATGTATTTCTTTTCTTGTCTTTTCAATTCTTGTTTTTAATTGCTTTTGTTCGTTTTTGTTTTTGTTTTGTTTCGAACTAAGGCGCTGTCCAGGAGGCAACCCGAGGTATGTATTTATTTCTTGTCTTTTCTTTCCATGTCTTTAGTTATTTGTGTGTTCTTTTTGTTTTTGCTTTTGTTTTTTGTGCATTTAGACTAACCTGCAGGAAGGAGGCCCGAACTATATTGAAGACGGTGCGAACCACCAATGTAAGTCCTCCTAGTTCCCTGTACCAAAAAAGAAAAAGAAAAAAAGTTCTACCGAAGGCCAGCTGTCCGAAAATTTCCATGGAGAGATGGTGCGCATCATGATGCCAAGGCGGAAACATTAGCCCCACATATTATTTGGCAACGATGATGGCCCTACAATTGACAGCTGAGGAGGAGGAACACTAAAGCCCACACCACGATCATACCTGGGCTCTACCATGTGTTCGTTAAAGGCCATGCAACCCCGTTTACTTGATATACCACTACTCACCACAGTGGTTCCCTTTTGGTTGTACGGTAGGAGTTGAATTTGAAGACGCCGCAACACCAGAGACCTGTGCTTTATTGATATACCGCCAGCGAAAATTTCCAGTTCCAAGCCAACTCAGCGACGGTTGTGAGTAACCTTTCCGCTTTTCCCTGTGCTTCATCTTTTTTTTGTCTTTAATTACATTGAGGACAATGCAATGTTTAAGCATGGGGGAGTGTTATATACTTGCCGGTCGTTTGAGGAGAAAAGAAAAAATAAAGAAAAAGAAAAAGCAAAAAATTTGAATAAAAGGCAAAACTAGAAATCCTGGGATAAGTCGAAAACCCGAAAGGGCGGCTTAGGTAAAAAGCAGGTGGCTTGGAACAGCATTAGGCTAGGGTAATAATTGGTCAAGAGTGACGTGAGCTTTATGTGAGCACATCTATTGAAAAATGAAATGAGTGGCTTGGTGAAAACCCGAAAGGGCGCCTTCGCAAAATGAGTGAAAAGAAGAAGAGTGATTTTTAGGATTCCTCATTTTACCTGGCGTGGTGACATAAGAAGAGGTGATATAAGGAGGATTCGGGTAGGTCACTCTAGGAGGCATAAGAAGATATATGGAGGTTAGGATTAGATTTTTTATTCACTCTATGGTGTTCGGGATAAGCTTGGGGGAAGTACTCTGCTTTCCTTTAAGCTTGGTTGTGTGTGGTGTTGTTTTGGTGTTGAGATTTGTGTTGTGTTGTGCATATTGTGTTGGTACCTTGGAGTTTATGGTTAGGTGCAGTTCTTAGAGGAGATGATTTTTCTATGCTTCCTGAGACCTTGGGGATTTGATTGGATGAGTAAGTTTCTTTTAGCTTACTCGAGGACGAGCAAGGTTTAATCATGGGGGAGTTTGATCAGCTCTACTTTGTAGTGCTTATCTAGGAGTTGTTACCGGTGTTTAGGGTGTCATCTGTAGGGATTTAGAGCACAACTGTGGAGTATGGAGTTAGAGAGAAAAAGTGTGGATATGGTGGTTTGGAGAAGCTTAAACGAAGATTTTTTGAAACCAGAGGAGTCGACCACTTGAGGAGACCAAGGAAGACGAAGAAGAATCCACACGAAGGAGGAGAAGACACCAGCCGCGGGCTACCGCGACCAAGAAGGAGTGCACGAAGAGGCCGCGGTGAAAGGTGAGGCGCGGACCAGCGAATGCCACTTCCGCGACCGCGGCGAAGTCATCCACGCCCGCGGAAAATCCCACCTGTGCAAAGTCGAGAGGAAAGGAGCAGAAAAGTCCATTTTCCGCGACTGCGGAAAATGTTCCGCGATCGCGGAAAATCCCTTCAGCGAGACAGGTCGAGAGCAGATTTGATATTTCTGCGACCGCGGAATTCTTTCCGCGATCGCGGAATGGCACGGCAGTGTCCCCGCGTTTCTTCGTCCGAAGTTGCTTTAGTTACTTTTTCCGACTTTATTTTACTATTATTATTTCGATACTTTATATTATTTTCCTTTTAGGATTTGTTTCGTTATCTTTTAGCATTAGCTTTAGGGTTAGGTTATTTAACCTAGTTTCCCTTTCATTGTTAATCATCACGTTACATCACGTTTTTAACATTCAGCATCGTTGTTTCCGTTGAGTATTGTTTTTCCTTTGAACTATGAAGAACTAAGCACTTTTGCTTAGTCCGACAATTGAAGCCTTCGTTTGAATAATGGTTGTGAGATTTTAATTCTATTTCTTTTCCTTTGAATGTATTGATTCTCTTGTTCTTCATCCCATTGATTCTTACTGATTTCGCTTGTTGGACGCAACTAGTTGTTATTGGTAATTGTCTATTGCTAGGGTTTGGTAATTACTGTCTGAGTTACCTAATTCATGTATAGCAACTGCAATATTCTAAGAACTGTTTGGGACTAGTTTATTGTAGGGAGAATTAATTGCATGCAATAGTATGACTGTTTGCTACTCTTGCATGTATCTATCGAAATTCATGTGCTCATTGCTGCTATTGAATTGGCGCGTGAGGTTTTCATAGTTGTTTAATAGTTAGTATTCTCAGGGTCTGTTTGTCCTGTTTATAACTTATGAAAAGGAATAGGAACATTCATAGGAAGGAATTAGAGAGAATCTAGGATCAACTAATCTCATGAATGGTGGATATTTGTCTGGCTAAGTACTTTTCCCAAATTGATTACATCTTTGCTTTATTTTACTTTACTTTGCAAACAAATCAACAAAACCCCCTTTGTTACCTTTGACATACACTTGTGCACTTAGAAAGATTACTTTCTCCCTGTGGGATTCGATCCTTGCTTGCCTTTGCTACTTGTTTAGGTTTGTTTAGGTTTATTTTGTTTAGGCGCCTCGACAACGCCTATCAACAGTCATGCCTTTTGGACTCAAGAACGCTGGGGCTACCTTCCAGAGGCTGGTAGATCTGATATTCCGAGGTCAGATGGGCTCCTCCGTGGAGGCCTATATGGACGACATTGTGGTAAAAAGCAAGCAAGAAACAGATCACATAGAAGATCTCCGCGGAGTGTTTGCCACGTTACGAAAGCATAGGATGAGCCTCAACCATTAGAAGTGCGTCTTCGGGGTCAAGGCTGGGAAGTTCTTGGGATTCCTCATTAGCTCAAGGGGGATAGATGTGAACCCCGAGAAGGTCGAAGCCGTGTTGCAAATGGCCCATCCTCGAAGCGTCAAGGAAGTTCAAAGGTTTGTGGGATCCATCAACTACCTAGGACGCTTCTGCTCGAAACTCGTGGAGCGTAGCCTCCCGTTTTTCTCCATCCTAAGAAACCCCCGAGACTTCCAATGGACCCCCGAGTGTGAGTCAGCATTCACGGAACTCAAAGCACACTTGGTCAGCCTTCCTACGTTGGCCTCACCCACCCCGGGGGAAGAACTACAGCTATACTTGGCCACTGGATCAAGGGCAGTCAGTGCCGTGCTAGTACGCGAGCAAGAGAAACTGGTGTACTTCGTGAGCAAAGCGTTAGGGCCAGCAGAAACCAGATATCCACCCATAGAGAAAGTTGCTCTAGCACTGATCACGGCTGCCAGAAAGTTACGACCTTATTTCCAGGCTCACCCAGTTCAGATCTTGTCTGATCTTCCGTTGCAAGGCATGTTCGGCAGACCAACCATGTCTGGGAGGTTAATAAGTGGATAGTCGAGTTATCGGAATTTGACATAGAATACAGGCCACGCCCAGCAATCAAAGCACAGTCCCTTGCTGACTTCCTCGTGGAGACCAGCTTCCGCGAAGTAAACAGTGAAGAAATAGCAGAAAACGACCAGTGGATCCTCTTCGTCGACGGGGCTGTGAATGAAAAAGGGAATGGGGCCGGAATTACTCTCACATCGCCCGGAGGAGAACAATTCGAATATGCGCTATGCCTGGAATTCGAAGCAACGAACAACGAGGCCGAATATGAAGCGCTCCTTGCAGGGTTGGACTTGGCCCTAACCAACGACGCTCGTAGAATTATATGCTATAGTGACTCGGAGGTAGTGGTAAAGCAGGTACAGGGGGGAATACGAGGTCAGGACAGGAAATTTGCCCGCGTATCACTCAAGAGTAAAAACACTTGTTGACGTTTTCGATTGTTTCGAGATTCAGGTTGTCTCGCGAAGAGAAAATGCCAGGGCAGATGAGCTCGCGAAACTCGGATCAAGAACCAGGATGCAGAAAGGCCAAGTTTGGGTAGACTCCAGGGCCACCCGGGCCATCAACACAAATCTAATGATGATCGACTCTGAAGAAGACAAAGATGACTGAAGAACTCCCATCCGCCAGTATATTATGTCAGGCACCGCGCCAGAGAACTCACACGAAAGAAGGAAATTGCAAATGAGAGCGAGTCGCTTCTATATGAAAAACAAAGTGCTGTACAAACGAGGCTATATGGCCGCAGGCTTAAGATGCATCACTCTCGCGGAAGGGAGAGAATTGATGACGGAGATACATGGAGGATTGTGTGGTGGCCACGCGGGGTGGCAATCCTTGGTACACATAGCTTTATGTGTCGGGTACTTTTGGCCCACAATGAAAGGAGAAGCTCTTCGCATAGCTCAGACCTGTGACTCATGTCAAAAGCACGCCCATGCAGGCCATCAGTGCCCCCTGCCTTTCGCAAAATGGGGAATGGATTTACTCGGACCTTTTCTGCGGGCTCCTGGGCAGTTGCAGTTTATACTCATAGCAATAGATTACTTCGCCAAGTGGATTGAGGCCGTGCACTCGCTACAACAACTGTAGAACAAGTCAAGAAATTCTTATGGCAAAACATCATCTGCTGATTCGGACTCCTACAAAGCATCATCACCGATCGAGGCCCATAATTCAATACCAAGAAACTGATCGACTTCCGCGAAGGCTTGGGCATCAGGTTACATTTTGCGTCAGTATCTCATCCCCAGTGCAATGGCCAGGTAGAAAATGCCAATCAGCGGATCCTTTTTGATCTCAAAAGAAGGCTCACGCGAGCGCAAGGACGATGGGCAGAGATCCTTCCTCTGGTGCTCTGGGCTAACAGAACCACGTCTAAAAGGGGCACCGGAGAAACACCCTTCGCGTTAACCTACGGGTTTGAGGCTGTGATACCAGTAGAGCATCTTTTCCCCAGTGAGAGACTCCTAGATTACGACGACGAGAAGAACTGTGAGAAGCTGCAACTAGAACTACAACTAGCAGAAGAAATACGGGAAATGGCGGCCATACGCGAGAGTGAATACAAGCATCGCATAGCCGCCTACTACAACAAGAAAGTGAAACGACGGGGCTTCGTGGAAGGCGATTTAGTGCTCAGAAGGACCGATGGAGGAAAGCTCGATCCCGGATGGGAGGGTCCCTACATAATTGCACGCAAAGTAGCTCCAGGAGCCTACCGCCTCAAAGACCACGCAGGGAACATGGTCCCAAACTCGTGGAACGTAATGAGGCTCCGCAAATAATACCCGTAGAAAGAGGCACGCCCCAGGTATAACCCTAACCTTTATTGGTTCAACATACACGCCCCGCCCTAAATCATAACCCTGAGGCCCTAATCGTACATGCAACATCATTACAAATCAAGCAACAAAAAAACAAAAAGCCTGGGAGACAAGGTATTTATAGAGAAGCAAAAACGGTTCCCAAAAGCAATTATTCCCTCCCAGCAAAACCACTCGTTTCCACTCTCTCTCTCTCTCCCCATAAAAAGAAACTGACCAGAACAATAACTGCCTCTGAGTAAGAAACCCCCCCCCCCCCCTCTACTCTGACAAAGAGAAGAACCATCAGAAACCGCGCCATGATTAGACAGAAGTGACTAAGCCACATTTAAACAAGAGTAGAAAGTCAAAACGGCAAGAGTAAACCCAGAAAAGAGAAATGATTACTGAACCACCCCAATCTAATCGCATTTAGAGCCGAACTGAGGAAAGTCAAACGCGAACATGAAGTGTTAAACGAAGCAATAAATAAAACCAGAAGGCACGTCTACGAGTAAAATAACCAAGAAAATACACGCGAGTCACAAAAGCAAAAGCCCCAAAAACATGGATAAAGTGCAAGCATATGCAACACAAGTATCCGCAGAAACAACCAAAGAAAAGCAGCCAAAACTGTCCCGAAAACAAAAGTGCCTTACAAGCATCGGCCAAAGGCCAAAAGGATAACCTAAAAATAGTACGAAGCAAACAAAGGCAAGACCAGAGTTGCACTAAGGACGAGACACGACCGCACTCGAAAACTCCCCGCGCGGAGAGCCTTCACGCGTGCGCTTGGTTCCAATGGACGTCGCAGCAGGAGAAGATGGTTTCCTCACGAAGGGATCACCTTCTTGCAAAGCTGTCACACCCCAAGCCTCTAAAACCGCATCATGCTCTTCCTTCACGTCCCCTACTGCTGGGACCTTGTAGGGAGCCGAACTGAGGAAAGTCAAACGCGAACATGAAGTGTTAAACGAAGCAATAAATAAAACCAGAAGGCACGTCTACGAGTAAAATAACCAAGAAAATACACGCGAGTCACAAAAGCAAAAGCCCCAAAAACATGGATAAAGTGCAAGCATATGCCACACAAGTATCCGCGGAAACAACCAAAGAAAAGCAGCCAAAACTGTCCCGAAAACAAAAGTGCCTTACAAGCATCGGCCAAAGGCCAAAAGGACAACCTAAAAATAGTACGAAGCAAACAAAGGCAAGACCAGAGTTGCACTAAGGACGAGACACGACCGCACTCGAAAACTCCCCGTGCGGAGAGCCTTCACGCGTGCGCTTGGTTCCAATGGACGTCGCAGCAGGAGAAGATGGTTTCCTCACGAAGGGATCACCTTCTTGCAAAGTTGTCACACCCCAAGCCTCTAAAACCGCATCATGCTCTTCCTTCACGTCCCCTACTGCTGGGACCTTGTAGGGAGCTCTTGGCTTATACTCCACCCCCACGGAATTGCGAGGATCAAGACGTATTGGTTGAAGCTTATAGTGGTCAATCACATGCTTAGCACCGACCTTCAAACCATAGAAGAACTCCCCGGCAGCAAGATACATATATCGGGCCTTCATACGATAACCCGCTACATACTCCTCTACCCCTTCTTGTTTCCCATCCTCCTTGGCTTTCTTACAGTTCTCGGTCAACACCGCCACTTTCTTCTCCAACGCGGAGCATTTCTCAGCAAGAACCTTGAGTCTGCGGAGCTCCTCGACCTCCGTCTGCAATGACGTATTCTCATACAGTGCAGCATCCCTCTCCGTCTTAATCTGATTCATCTCTGTCCTCATCCGAGAGACTTGCTCGTGAAGCGACTTTGTTTCTGCATCATGAGATGTGATTCTCCCTAAAGCACCTAAAGCATCACGACACTCCTTCATAGCCTGCGCAGTAGAAGAAAAATTAACAAAGAAAGTGGCCCACGTGAGCCCATACGAAGAAGAAAAAGTGCATACAGCGTCTAAGTGGTGAGCCATGGATCCCGCAAGGTCAGACTGGTCTCTAACATGGTGCCTCATTTTCTTGCCACGGGAAGATTTCTTCTTCAGATTGGCCAAGGGAAGTTCAGGGCTCTCCCTCAGTTCTATCACTGGGGTTCCCCCCCCCCCCCCCCCCCCTGAGATGAAACGCAAACAACATCACTGACATCTTTTCCAACCCCTTCCAAGTAACCTTGAAGAACCCCCGCGCCATCTGAAGCAACAGGAGGGCCCTGTTGGTTTTCACCTTGGGCCGAGTCCCCTAATGCAAGTCCCGCCTCCAAGTCCTCAAGGCCGTCCATATAGTCAAACAACATAACAGACGAAGATCCTGGAAAAGCGAAATTGATAGCATCAACAAAAGAGCATGCAACTAAAGAGAAAGAAAGGACATATCAATATGCATCTCCACGAGCATCATAAGACTCAGCCCGCGGAAACCAAGGGCTCAGAATGACTAAGAGCAGCTCACCCCCACGAGGGTGAAGAGAGCTCAAACCCAGCTCTTTAAGTTTTTCCACTGTCATCAACTGACCATACTCATAACACGAAGTACGATCAAACTTTGCAATCAAAGCCTTTTTCTCGCTCTGTTGCCTCTTCTTTGCAGGCCCAGAAGCAAGACAAGAAAAGTGGAGAGCTCTCCCAGGGCTAATATTAACCCCAAACGCTCCAGGAATCCAAAGCAGAAACCACTCATTCCTCCACGTGCCCAGATTCGTGGGTTTGGCGACTCGCTGTGCATACTCAACCTTCCAAGACCAGTATCCGTTGGTAATGTCACGCGTAGAAATCAGATTCCGGATAACTTCTAGAGTAGGTTCGACACTCAACTCGCGACAATGGAGGAAAAGACAACAGAAATTCCTCCACGAGTTCGGATGCAACTAAATAGGGCTAGTGCCTTGGGCATTTAGAACCTCCTTGAAAAGCGGATGAATGGGCATGCGAAATCCAGCATACAGCGCTGGAAGGGATACTGCCATGAAATCTGGAAAATGGTGAAGGGACCGCGAGCCCTCCTCTGGGAGAGCTAAAACAGACCCAGGAGGAAATGGATATGCCTGGATAATCCCCTCTAGATGCTCAAGGTCCAACACACTCTCATCCCTGTCATTCTCCCGGAAGAAAGAACTATCTGCAATTGGCAACCGTCTTACGCGCCTCTTTAAAATCCAGAGTTTGTCCTTCCCCGACATAATTTGCGAAGGTAAGGACGTAGGGATTGTGCTAACACAGGGCTGACTCCGACCGGAAGTCGAAGGCGACGTTTCCTTGCGAAGTCCCTCCTCGCGAAGACTCTCCCCGTCGTATCGCGGAGCACGGTCATGCCTAGCCTTATAGCGAGCCTCGGGGAGGACAAGACGTTTCCTTGGACACCTCTCCAGAGTAAGAGACTCCTCTGACTCAATAGGCTCTCCAGATGAGGGGCGCTGACGCTGCTCACTGGATGTACGGACCTGATGTTTAAAGTTCATTGCCCTCTCCAATGGGAAGGTCCAACCCCGAACTTAACAAGAAGATAAAAGAGAAAAATATTAGTCCCAATTAGAGGAACTATGCAAAGAAATAAGCAGACCAAAACAAAAACACCCCAAAGGCAACTGAAAGGTTGGTCAAGATCAACAAGAAAAGGGGAAAACGCCTTTCGTCCCAGGGAAACCCTAGAATGACTAGATAAAAGAAATGAAAAGGCACACTAGGGCAAAATAGAAAGGGAAGACTCAGAAAGTACCTCAAAGATCGCAAATCCACCACCGGAGAACAACTTGGGTCAGATTTGGGTCACGGCAACCAGAAAAGAAGGACCTTTTTTCCTCGTTACGATCTCAACACTCCCCTCGTTAACCCAGAACCAGAGAGAAAGCCAAAAAGGAGTGGGAAGAGAGAAAGGAAAAGAAGTTACTTGGTGAAGCGCAAAAAACACCGGAGATACGAGATTGACAAGAATTAGCCACCGGAAAATCGCCGAAAGAAGAACAGTTTTGGGAGAAGGTAGACGCAGTGGGAGAGAAACCCCGGAAAAAGAACGGTTTATAGGGTTTGCAAGTTTGGTATTGCAGTTGAAGAGACACTTAAAAAAGCCACGTGGACCATCCTGGATGAAACACTTGGCAATCAGAAAGGCTCTCTCTAAATATTCAAAATTTGAACCAAAAGGAAAAGAAGGCGGGATAAGAGGTTTGCAAAACTGTTCAACACCTAAGACAAGGAGACCTACGCGCAGAAGGTCCCGAAAAAGTTCTGCAAGTTCCCACAAACCAAGCTTTCGCTCATCCTTCGCGAAAAGCTTGGGGGGCTGGCTGTGGGAGGCAGATTTCCACCGCGTAAGATTGCCTATGCGTGAAGTACCAACGCGTGGGATGCCAAGGCTACCAGAATTCCGTTATAGAGAGAGGGCGTGTCAGAAGAAAAGAAGTTTCCATACCAGTTGTAGAATTCCTTCAATCAGCAATCGACACTTGGCAGTACAAGAGTGGGTATCAATTCTTATAAATACCCTTGAGATCCTTGAGCAAGGAGAGAGGTTTTTTCGGAGGCAGGAGAGAGAGAAAAATACTCTAAAATCCCCATAGCCATTCTAGGTTTTAAGGTTCTTGAGCTCTCCAAAAGCTTATGACCATCGAGTGAATCTCTCCATACTTTCCCACTTTCATCTCCCTTCTCTACCGTCAAACTCCTTGATCTCGTCACTGACTTGGGCGTCGGAGGGTGTTCTCCCGGAGAAGCTCTCTTCGGGATTTACAGGTCGATTTCGGAGCCCAGCTGGGAAGAAGAGATCAAGCAGGTGTTTTCCTGGAGCTGACCATGGAGAAAGGAAGCCGAAACCGGGAGCAAGTAGCAAGGCGAGAACTCTACCTCTGTACCAGTGGCGAAGCGACATGTTTAGAAGGTTGGATTGAAGAGAAGATCAAACCCCAGAAAACTCGACTCAACGATCCAGATTCCACGCGGGAGTCATCAGGAGAAGCAACGGCCGAGGATCTCTCCCGAATCAAACAAATCTCAAGTACATCCGGGTTGGGGGTGTGTTGACCTCCAGCATCTTCACGAAGGGTTGAAACGGATTTCAACACTACCGTGCCGACATCGAGCCATTCCGTCGTAGTTTGAACCGTCTTCAGGCCAGATGAAGTCGCCCCTGGTTTTCTCAAAAACAGAGTATGTGTACCCAATTTTCCCCTACTTCGAAACAGCCTGGATGCTCTGATCGCCGCTGCCAACCCCATCGGGTGAAATCTTGCAGCTCCATGAGTCCATTGCCACCAACCTCGCTCCATTTGGACCTCGTATGAGCCCGTACGAGCCGTCCGAAGCAGGCTCGCTGAGGGGAGAAAGGTGAAAATTTCTGGATTTATGCGCGAACAGCTTATATAACTTGTGCTTTCCGGCACCGGTGGAGATGATTAGCCACAGATACTCACCTCCGTTGAGAATCATGCAATAACGCGAATCCATAGACACCGGCCTTGCATCATTTGGATGTCGTTTGAGCCACCTACGAGCCGCTCGAACATTGACCCTCGTGACGGCAGATTCTGGAAAATGATAGCAAAATGTTCTCAGGCCACTGTTTGCACCTCTTTCCCGTCTTCGGTGGAGGACGTCAGCCTACCTGACCTACCCTGGTGAAAGATTGTAGCGTCACGAGTTCATGGCCATCGGACTAGCTCCATTTGGACTCCGTTCGAGCCCGTACGTGCTGTTCGAAGTACGCTCCTTGAAGGGAGAAATCTGGAAATTTTCTGGGTTTGGGCGTGAATTAGCCTTCGAAGCTGGCATTTTTCGGCGTTAGTGGAAAAGCTCACCCACCTCTGTCCCCCTCTGGTGAAGGCTTGCCGCGCCACGAGCCCAATGCCTGCCGAGCCTCCGGAGATTGCCCGGTTTAAACCAAAGCAGAAGAGCAAGCGGCTGGACAGCCGCGTCCTCGCTCATCCAGCCTCTTCTCCGCAGTCGCACCGCTGCCGAGGCTACAAGTCGTCGTCGCTTCACCTCCGCCCGAGTCCGTCACGCCAAAAGGACGCCGTTACTGACTGGAGCCGCGGTCCTTGTTGTGCGGGGATTCTCCGGATCCGCTCGTGACACCCCTTAACCGCCGCATTGACGGCGAGATCATCTCCTGGAACCGCCGTCGACCTCACAAGAGCCGCACCGAACCAGCTTCGAGTCCGACGTCGTTACTGTGTGGTGCACCCTCGTCATCCTGCAAGTCCGAATTGAGAAGAAGAAGCAGCGGACCCCCATTACCACGCAGTGAAGCCGAGAAAGGGAAGGTGGAAAATTCGCCAGATGACACCATACCAAGAGCCAACGTAAGGCACATACAAAAAAATGGCATCCATGGTCGGCGACTATTCTATGAGGAAGATAATAAGGGAATATGTGGAAGGGCCCACTTGAAAATACGCTTGACTTGGCATCTGATGAGTTTTGGATGCAAATGGGCTGCCTGAATTGGGCTTTATAGCCCAACACGAGATATGCCCAGAGAAGCATGATGTGTTGAATTTATTTGATCAGGGAACAAATTCTCATTTTTATTTCTACAAGGCATATCCCATGGAGCATCTTATCGTCTTATTCAAGAAAGAAGGCTATGCCATGGTGACATGGATCGAGCTGTTCCGAAGGGTCACGTGCAAGGGCGAGCCGAACCCAACACGATCGGTAATTTTCGTTATTATATATCATTTTATTTAAGTTAAACTATGCATTTTTTGGGGAAATATGTTTAAAATAATTCAATTTATTATTATATATTAAAACCATGTCGGTACAAATGCGGGAGTCAATCGCTAATAAGAGGGAGACACTAGCTCTTGTCAACAAAGATCGTTAATTTCTTATAAGGAGCATCTGAGTGTTAGCTATGAAAGACATACAGTCGTAGTATTGGAATAAGGCCTGAGACAACTAAAGCTCTAAGTGGATGACCTGACAACACAGTTGCCAACAAAAGAAATCTCGACAGCTAAGTTTCCAGCTCTCTCTATTAAATTCATGATAAATCATCATATTATCTGAAACATATCGCAAAAAATTTGAGGCGACATACCTACATGCCATAGGGGCACAAACTATCGTGAACCCCCAAATGTCCATACTTTTTCATTGTTATCTTCATTGACTTTTGATAATGACATTAGACCAAAATATGCTTATTATGCATGAGCTATTTATTCTATGATTGATCACAGGGGCACGAGCTGCCATCTTATTTTGTTAGCCTACGGGCCGAATGGACACAAGCTGTCATCTTATCTTATTAGCCTATGGGGCTGCAGGGGCACGAGCTGTCATTCTATTGGCCTACGGGGTCGCATGGGCACGAGCTGCCATCTTATTCTATTAGGCTACGGCAGGGGCACGCGCTGCCATCTTATTATATTAGCCTGCGGGCAGCAGGGCACAAACACCATCAATTTTTATTTCACTAGTCTTGGGCTATAAGGGCACGAGCTGCTGCGAAGACCAACTCAGAAACAAAAATTGTACTAGCTTTCACGCTATTGCACTTGGAACGCCTTGAACTTGCAACTTTTAGTTCTATTGATGGCACAAGTTGTCAGAAGGTGAGCTTACATTCTCATGCTACGCTCCCAACGAATTGGCACAGGTTGTCAAAAGGCGAGCTGACATTCTCGTGCTACGCTCCCAACGAATTGGCACAGTTTGTCAAAAGGCGAGCTGACATTCTCATATTGCGCTCCTAACGAATTGGCACAGATTGTCAGAAGGCGAGCTGACATTCTTATGTTGCGCTCTCAACGAATTGGCACAGGTTGTCAAAAGGCGAGCTGGCATCCTTATGTTGCGCTCCTAACGAATTGGCACAGGTTGTCAGAAGGCGAGTTGGCATTCTCATGCTGCACTCCCAACGAATTGGCACAGCAAAAGGCGAGTTGACATCCTCATGCTGCGCTCCCAATGAATTAGCACTGGTTGTGAGAAGGCGAGCTGGCATCCTCATGTTGCGCTCCCAACGAATTGGCACAGGTTATCAGAAGGCGAGCGGGCATTCTCATGATGCACTCCCAACGAATTGGCACAAGTTGTCAAAAGGCGAGCTGTCATTCTCATGATGCGCTCCCAACGAATTGGCACAGGTTGTCAGAAGGCGAGTTGGCATTCTCATGCTGCACTCCCAATGAATTGGCACAGGTTGTCAAAAGGCGAGTTGACATCCTCATGATGCGCTCCCAACGAATTGGCACTGGTTGTGAGAAGGCGAGCTGGCATCCTCATGCTGCGCTCCCAACGAATTGGAACAGGTTATCAGAAGGCGAGCGGGCATTCTCATGCTGTACTCCCAACGAATTGGAACAAGTTGTCAAAAGGCGAGCTGTCATTCTCATGCTGCGCTCCCAACGAATTGGCACAAGTTGTCAGAAGGCGAGCTGGCATTCTCATGCTGCGCTCCTAACGAATTGGCACAGGTTGTCAGAAGGTGAGCTGGCATTCTCATGCTGCGCTCCCAACGAATTGGCACAGGTTGTCAAAAGACGAGCTGACATTCTCATGATGCGCTCCCAACGAATTGGCACAGGTTGTCATAAAGCGAGCTGACATTCTCATCTCGCGCTCCCAACGAATTGGCACAGGTTGTCAGAAGGCGAACTGGCATTCTCATGTTGCGCTCCTAACGAATTGGCACAGGTTGTCAGAAGGCAAGCTGGCATTCTCATGCTGCGCTCCCAACGAATTGGCACAGGTTGTTAGAAGGCGAGTTGGCATTCTCATGTTGCGCTCCCAACGAATTGGCACATGTTGTCAAAAGGGGAGCTGGCATTCTCATGTTGCGCTCCCAACGAATTGTCACATGTTGTCCAAAGGCGAGTTAGCATTCTTGTGTTGCGCTCCCAGCGAATCACAAAAGAATGCTCAGAGCATTAGGTGAAAGGGGAGCAAGCATCTTCATGTTTCGCTCCCAACAAAGTACGCATATATCGTGCTCATGATAAGAAACAGAGCAAAACAAACCCCGAACGATTTTCGCAGAGCGGTCAAACCTAACGAGATCTGCGATGGGGCATGAAAACGTCCAGAAAGGGCCTCTGAGGATCGGCACAGTTTGTTACAAACCGTGCCAGGTATGCCTCAGATCGTGCCGGCACACGAAAGTGCTAGAATCGGTCTCTGTAAAGAGGCACGGTTTGTGACAAACTGTGTGACGGTGTCACAAACCGTGCGCTAGTCTCGGAAGCGCCAGAGCTGGCCTCTGTAGGAAGGCACGGTTTGTGACAAACCGTGCGGACGGTGTCACAAACCGTGCGCAATTCTCGGGATTCTGAGAGGTTGAGCTTCTGTAATCTGGCACGGTTTGTGACAAACAGTGCCAAAGATTTCACAATCTGTGCGCCTCTTCAGAAGATACGAGATGAGTCTCTGCAAGCCCGCACTGTTTGCTGCAAACCGTGCGGCATGTCTCAAACCGTGTCGGGCCGGAATTTTCGGATCCACCGATCTCGGTTGAGCCCGAAGAATCCGAGGGGCAAATTGAGAGGGATAATTATGAATAATTAATTATCCCTAGAATAAGAAAAGAAGAAATAAAGAATATCTTCAAGGAACAATTATTTGGTAAGATATCATTAATTAGTCTCTAAGAAAAATGTAGTTATTATCCCAATATCTTAAAAAATAATAAGGAAAAAAGGTAATTAAGAGATAAAAGGGAAGAAGCCCTAATTGCTATCTCACTCTCATTCATACGTTCATTCATCTTCTCCTCTGCCTCCATTGGAGTTTTTTGGTGTTCTTGACTGACTTGAGCGTCGGAGGTGAATCATGGAATTCCACCTCCTACCCCTTACGTCTTCTTTGTTTTTAGATCTAACGAGAAGACCGATTACAGTTTTTGAAAGTTTTTTGGGAAGTTCTATCATTCTCTTTCCGATCTCTAAGATAGTACGAGATATTGCTATTATATGTTGCATTATATTAAAGAGTGATTCTTGAGAAAATAAATTCCACCCACATTAATAAATTTATTGATATGAACTCTTGACAAACTAAAGTGATTTTTGCCTTTTTTTAACTCATATAATTTTTCAATCTATAACTGTTTTAAAATAAGATAAAGTAATACCGTTTTATCCTTTTTTTTTCTTAACACCCAACATCGAAGAAAACGACAGATAAAAAACACTAAACCACATCACACACCCTAACCCCTCAACAACGATAAATTTATTTATCACCCCTCCAACTATTCTAACTATACTGTGTCAATAGGGAGAGGGAAGGAATGCGATAAAACATAAGGCAAGCTGGTTTGTTGAAAGAATTATTGCAGTGCCCCAACATTTTTCTTTCTTATACGACTTCAAATTCGTACGTATCTTGTTTCACTTGGTAATTGTAACCTAGCGGTATAAATGAAACTTGTAAACTTAATTTGACGATTAAAAAAAATAAAGGCAGGTTTCCAGAATCTGTCATGACACTCTTAGTCTACTACGTTATGTACAATGGCTTTGAGCTTCTAGTTGTATGTTAAAATGGCTGAATTCAAATCTTGAGTGTCGAATGTCAATAACAAGTAACACATTTTACATATAGAATTTGACTCAAAAAATTGGAATTTAGCGCCTCCCCATAGGCCCATAGCAATACATTTCAATCCACTTAGCTGGAGGATTTGAAGCGTAGGCCCCACCTTCCAGAGGCAGGCGGCTATCCCTATAAAAAAACGTGTTATTTTAATTTCTAAGGCCTTATCTTCGTCGTGGCGTACGTGCGCAAATTGTAGTCGGCTAGCTATCATATTCTATTACATTTATACCCCACTCCCACTCCCAAATTTTGGATGTTTTATTCACTAAAACAACGATTAAATTATTAAATATATAACAGACTTCAGTAATGTACATATATTGGCATTGCATAACAGAATACGATTTTGGATTGATTGGTTTTGTCACTCGTGACACAATTAAGTTCAGCAACGTACACTAGCAACTCTTAACTTCTTTTGATTCAACTCTTCGTCAACTATATCCTTACTTTCACGGATTTAATACGATATTGACTTATGAAAATGTGGATCAATAAAACTTACTCCCTCTAATCGATCGGAATATTACATGAATATCTTAGAAAGTATTCCATTCGTTTAGAAATATTTATTATTTTAGCTTTTTACATAGTTATTATGGAAATTTTGCATGATAATTCTGAGTTTTGACAATTTCGCATGGTATTTGGGTTTTTGACTTTTTTGTGAAATTTTCTCAATTTTTGACAATTTCGTGTGATAATCCTTTTTTTTTATCAGATACCCCTCCATCCATTCACTTAAAAAAGCGTGAGATTTAAATTTTTAGGGCTTAGGGATTTGAGTTTAGGGTTTAGGTTTAGGGTTTAGGTGTAGGGTTTATGTTTAGAGCTAATTGGTTTAGGGTTTGAGGTTTATGTTTAGGGTTTTGGGGTTTAAGATTTATATTTATTTTAAGTGCGGAAATATAAACCATACACCCTAATCCTAAACCCCAAAACCCTAAATCTAAACCCTAAACCCCAAATCATAAACCCCTAAGCCCTAAACATAAACCCGAAACCATACACCTAAACCCTAAATCCCTAAGCCATTAACCCTAAAAGTTTTTTTTGGGTTTATTTTAAAATAATAAATCGTTTGTATTTAACGATTTAGGTATTTCGCGAAAAAAAAATTAAAGTTAACGTTTTTTAAATGAAATGGATGGAGGGGTATTCGGCGAAAAAATAAAAAACTCAGGGTCACCACACGAAATTATCAAAACTTGAGGGGATATCGCAAAAGTCAAAAACTCAGGGTTATCAGGCGAAATTGTCAAAAACTCAGGGTTGCTCGGCGAAATTTTCAAAACCTTAGGGTATTTCGCGAAAAAGTCAAAAATTCAGTGTTACCATGCAAAATTTTCTTTATTATTATTAGGGAACAAAATTATTAAATTAAAAATATTATATTTTAAAAAAAAGTTATCATTTAATAACTATCCACCTTATTTTTAACCAATGAATAAAGATAATTTGCATAAAAAGTGTTAATATGGTGCATTTTTTAGTAATATATCATGTAACTCACTAATAAATTGTGAGTATATTGTACTTGAGTAAACAACAACATTAGCCTTAGGCTTGATTCACACACGTGCCTAGCATGTAACTCATGTATAAATATCTCCAACAACCTATCTTCTCTCTCTGTAACAGAATAGCAATATAGTACTATTTTCTTTCTTCTGTCGAAAGCTTCTATATCTTCTCTAATGGAGGTTTATTAGAATCTCTTGGTTTCTCGGTCTATTGTTCTAAGTTTTCATATGGTATTAGAGCGGGATTTAGTTCCTGTTGTTTTCGATTGATCATCTAGTAGTTTTTCTATTTCTCTAGAGATCTAATGGCGGTCAGAGAAGGTCAGCAGGGGAATGCGTATTCAGATCCTCTTTTCTTGTCCAATTCTGATCATCCAGGTGCACAATTGGTGTCCACGCTGTTTGATGGAACAATTTTTTTCAATTGGATCCATAGTGTTCGAATGACGCTCCACGCGAAGTTTAAAATCGGGTTCATTGATGGTAGCTGCAGGACGTTGAAGAGGATATGGTCCAGAAGCAAAGTCACCCCTCGTTCCTCCGAAGGGAACAAAGACCTTAACGATGTTGTCTGTCACCACTGTTAAAACAAGGGTCACTTTGCCAAAAACCGCTTCAAGAAAAAGGCTGGTCTTCCTCCGGTTCGTGAAGGAAACAAGCAATGGTAGCAACTTGGGGAGATTCTAACTCAGATGATGAAGAATCCTCTCATTCAAGCTATGTCTTCTTGATGGCCATATGAAGTCCAGATGATTCGAAGAGCAGCAACTCTGTCTCCAACATGCTCTGCCTCATGGCTGAAGGTAGTCTACATGACTCTGAGGTAAATGAATTTGAACTCGTTCTAAGTTTGAAAATCAAGTCCAAAGAACAACTAGTCTTCATCATTAAGAAACTTGTTCATGAGAATTGTCTTTTCACTGAGCAGATTGGAGAAAATGATGATTCGATCTCAAGTTTGATCGATGAAAACAAAGGTTGGGCTGAAAATAACCAATCTTGAGAAAGTTATATCCTCTTCCTCTAGTCCTTGTGATGAATGTTCTAAACTCACTGAAAAAATTACTCTCCTTGAATATTTTGTTACCTCACTAGAATCTGAATCATTATTGTTGAAACTAAGTAATGCCAAGTTAGTGATTTGTCCAAACTCAGTGAGGAGCAGAAAGAAAAGGCAAAATGCATTGAGTTTGTTGTAGCCAAGGATGAAAAGAAGAAAGGGAAGAAACATATGCCTCGCTTTGGCATTGGATACCAACCTAAGTTTCATGTTGATGGCACCCAAGTTCAAATCCCTGAAGTTGAAGAAAAACAGTCTTTACGAGAAACTGATGAAAGTTACTCTCGAGGAACAATCGGAAAGACTGTGCAAATTCGATTGATGGGAACAAACCTCGGTATCATGGACAAAAAGCTCATTCCATTTGGCTAAAGCAAGCACATAACATTAAGCTCAATCATATTGACTTTCATTCTAGGGTTGCTCACAAACCAATTTGGTCTGGACAGAGCAAGTACGTGGATTTCAAGTGCCATAGGATTTGTTGGTACTATGGTCACTCTGGTCACTACAAACAAGAGTGTCTCATGAAGAAACACAATGAGGAAATTGCTCGTATTGCTAGGGAGAAAATGAATGAAAAACCTGCTAAGATCAAATATGTTGCTCCCACACCCAGAAAGCCTAAGCTTGTCTGGGTTCGTAAGAACTAATCTTTTCAATACAGGCTGAAGTGAGGAAAGGTTTTTGGTACATCAATAGTGCATGCTCAAGTCATATGACAGGGAACAAAAACGTGTTCACCTCACTTGGCCTCCGGAGGTTCCATAACCTTTGGAAATAAGAATAAGGGAGAGGTTTGTGGTCTTGGTTAGGTAAGGCTTTCTAGTCACATAACTGTAGATAACGTGACTCTTGTGAACAATCTCAAGTTTGATCTTTTTAGTGTTGCTCAACTATGCCAAAACAAGAAAAATAGGGTAGTCTTTATTAATGATGATTGCTATATTGAGTGTATAAGTACATGGAACATTCTGCTCAAAAGGATATGTGATAACAATGTCTACAAGGTTGATCCTGCTTTTATACCTGACAAGGAACTATGTCTGTCGTCCATTGTTGCGACAACAGATTTGTGGCACAAGCTTTTTGGACATGCAAGTCTTCAACTTTTTTCCAAACTTCACAGGCAAGAATTGGTAAATTGTCTTCCAAATATCGAAGCTACAAGTAGTGAAGTCTGCGACGCTTGTATCAAAGGTAAACAGGTAAGGTCTTCATTCAAATCGAAGAAAGAGGTAAGCACAACTCGTCCTTTGGAGCTAATCCACATGGATCTTTGTGGGCCTATGCGAACAAAGAGCCGTGGTGGGAATCTATATGTATTTGTTATTGTTGATGATTTCTCTAGGTATACATGGACCCTCTTTCTTTCATCGAAGGATGAAGTGTGCATTGAGTTTGAGTCCTGGCTCAAGTCTGTTGAGAAGAGTGTAGGGTAGTCTCTTGGTTCCATTCACATTGATCATGGGACGGAATTTGAGAACTCTCAGTTTTTATCCCTCTGTAAGAACAATGACATAAGTCACAACTTCTCAGCGCCCAAGACTCCGCAGCAAAATGGTGTTGTAGAAAGGAAGAACATGACTCTAGAGGATATGATGCGCACCTTGCTTATTGCTAGTTGACGGGGCTAAAGATGCACAAGCAAATGTCATTGATTAGCCTTATCAAAGTAAATTATCCTAACCAACCTACTAAACAGAGTATAGCAGACAAGTAAGGGTCGAATCCCACAGAGAAGGTATGATGTAGTATGCAAACGTGAATGACGAGTAACAAGTAACAAGTAACTGGGGGTTTTGTAATCAATAGAGCAAACAAGCAAAGTAAACAAATTTGGTTTATGTAGGAAGAAAGTATGATGAGGGGAAGTAGTTCCACTAGACCGAAATCCACAATACAGAGATAGAGTTTGATCACTGAAATCTATTTTGTCCAAGTTCGTTTATTTATCCTTATAGTCGTTCCCACCCTGATCGTAAGTACTATTGATTCTCACAGTTGTCAATAGACTTATTACTATGCCAATGATAAAGCACGACTGATTCTCACAGTTGTCAGCGTACTTTACCACCAACACAACAATAGCAATGCACACAAGGATATAGGATACATGCAAGTAGAAAGACGTACAAGTACTCACTCCCCTACTTAACATGCAATTGATTCTCACACACAATTGTACGCTCGGGACCCCTATACGCACAATTGTGTTTGCCACTAGATATGCACTCGGAACCCCTATATGCAATCCTAGCAATTGATAAAAAGTATGCAACCTAGCTGATCAGGCTAAGAAGAACAACAAGAAATCAATATCAATATAACCAAGAGAATCAATCCAACACTTATAAGGATAAGAACAAGGAATAGAAATCTCACAAACACATCAACTGTACTGCTTCAATCGTCTAGCAGAACCAAGGGAAATTAGCTCTCCATCAAAGGGGATGAAAAAACTCTAATTAGAAAACTACGTCTGAAACAATAATGCGTCTGATAATGATGATTTAGAGGCTGTGGGAAAAGAGGTTAAATAGAGTTAACCTAAATCCCCAAGATCACAAACCATATCTTACAAGGAAATAAAATAATAAAATAAAGGAAATCTGACTAATGCATAAAAGGAAATAAAGTAAAATAAAATAACTCTGGCCGCGAGGTCATTAAGCGCAGCCACCGCGAGGCGGTAAAGATCCACCGCGGGGCATCGAACTCTCCACCGCTGGGCGGTGGCTTCCTCTGGCGTGGGCTCCATTCTTCACTGAGAGTCATCGTCGGGTCGCGGCGAAGTCGCCGCGGGGCGGTGAACTCCAGTCCTCCAGCTCTCTTCTTCTTTTCTTCTTCTGATGCTCTCCAATACTACCAATTGTTGGTAACCTTCTCCATAAATGCTCCAGCAGCATTTATGGAGAAGGTTACCAAAACTCATCCAAAACTCCTCCAAATTATGCTAATAGTTGCTAGTAAAGGTGTATGAAATAACACCTATCACTAGTAGACTCCTAAGAGCTTCTGGGTTGAAGCTTTGAATGATGCATGTTACGTGCTAAACAGGGCAACCATTCGCTCGCTGCTGGACAAGACTCCCTATGAACTCTTATGGGGAAGAAAGCCGAATGTGTCTCATCTGCGGACTTTTGGTTGCAAGTGCTTCGTCTACAACAATGAGAAAGATTCTCTTGGGAAGTTTGATCCGAAAAGTGATGAAATGACCTTTGTAGGATATTCTCTCCATAACAAGGCCTACAAAGTGTTCAACAAGAGTACAAGGAAGGTAGAGGAAAGCATTTATGTGGTTTTCGATGAATATGTTATGGCCGGTAACAATGTGCAGGAACAAATGACTAGTGTTCCCTCAAACACCGGTCTCTCTGAGGATGACATTTTTCAATGTGTAGATAGTAGTGTCATGGATGTCGCTCCAAATGAAGTTGAGAACGGGGTCTCTCTTGATCAAGACAGTCATGATGAACCATCAACACCAAGGACTCGAGACTCTACAGACAACGTTGAATCAGATGAAAGTGCTCAGTCGTCTGGTGATTCTCCGGTCCCTCAGGAGGAACAAAGCCCAAGTTCCGATGTTGTAGGGACAACTGAGGAAAGTCCTGTTGATGAGGGGACAGTTGGTGAAAGTTCAGCTTCTGGTAACGCTGATTCTGATGGTTTTGACATCACCACTCTGCAAATAAGGAACTACCAACAAAAGAAGGATTATCCAGTGCACCAAATCCTGACAGACTTTTGAAAGGGAATTCCTCATAGCACTCGTTCTACTTTGCAAAATTTATATGCTTTTAATGATTTTCTTTCTTTACAAGAACGTAAACCTATAGGAGAAGCATTGAAGGATCCGGACTGGACAAATGTCATGAAAGAAGAGCTCCATCAATTCAAAAGGAACAAGGTTTGGAGGATCGTTCCTCGTACAGGGAACATGACTGTGATAGGAACCAAGTGGGTGTTCAGAAACAAGCTGGATGATCAGGGGCAAGTAACAAGGAACAAAGAAAGGTTGGTGGTGAAAGGATATAACCAGCATGAAGGGATCGATTATGATGAAACCTTTGCTCTCATTTCTCGTTTGGAAGCCATACGACTACTCATTGCTTACTCAGCCTTTCATGGGTTCAAACTACAACAAATGGATGTAAAGGCGACCTTCTTGAATGGAGTTCTCAAGGAGGAAGTCTATATGGAGCAAACCCTAGGATTTGAAGATACCTCTCGACCTGATCATGTCTATATTCTTGACAAGGTGTTGTAAGGTCTTAAGCAGGCACACATGGCCTGGTATGATAGGCTATCTCAGTTCCTCTTGTCATATGGATACGTTCATGGGAAGGTCGACAAGACTCTGTTCCTACTGAAGGAAGAAAAGAACACTCTGATTGTACATGTCTATGTGGATGACATCATCTTTGGATCCACATATGACAAACTGGTCCAAAAATTCTCAAGTCTGATGACTAGTGAATTTCAGATGGGCATGGTCGGGGAACTAAAGTTCTTCTTAGGTCTTCAAGTATCTCAGGGAGAAGATGGAACAAGAGTTCATCAATAAAAGTATCTCATGGAATGTATCAAGAAGTTTGGAATGTCCGATGCAAAATCCTTCACCACTCCCATATCTCCCAACAATCCAATGGAAAAGGAGGAGCACGAAAAGGGAGTCGATCCAACACTCTATCGAGGAATCATAGGTTCGCTCGTTTATCTCACAACTAGTAGACCTGATATTATGTATAGTGTGTGTCTATGTGCTCGATTTCAGACTGATCCCAAGGAGACACACCTCAAAGCAGTGAAAAGGATTCTGAGATACTTGAAGGGAACAAATTTTCTTTGTCTGTGGTATCCTAGGGGTGGAAATTTCGATTTGGTTGGATACACAGATGCTAAATTCGCAGGGAACAAAGTGGATAGGAAGTCTACATCAGGAATGACTCAGTTCCTTGGGCCATGTTTAGTTTCCTGGGGGTCGAAAAAGCAAAATTCGGTTGCGTTGTTAACCGCATAAGCCAAATACATAGCCGCCACATCTTGTTGTACTCAACTCCTATGGCTCAAGCAACAACTCAGTGACTATGGTATTCTTCTTGACTCTATTCCCATTTTATGTGACAATACTAGTGCTATATATATTTCCAAGAATCTTGTACAACACTCACGTACCAAGCATATTGAGATACAACATCACTTTCTACGTAATTATGTGGAGAAAGGGTTGGTTTCCATGGATTTATGTGGAACCAAGGATCAAATCGCCGACATTTTCACCAAGGCACTCAATAGGGAACCCTTTGAACAGTTCCGTATGGAGCTTAGTATGATCTCTCTCAACTAAATGTCTACCTGTTGTGTTCCCTCTATGATTGACTGAAATACTTGGTTAATTGCGGTTGTGTAAGTGTCGTGTCTTGATTTGCAATCTTTCTCTTGATCATTATATGAATGACATGCTTAGCATCTTGCCTATGCCTCTCAAATTTGCAAAATTTCTTACATGATCATCTATGTTTTCATAATAATACTTGGAACAACTTTCTTTCGGCCCAAAAGAGTCAAATTGATGCATTGATCCCTCATTATAAGCCCAAATGATTGTTGACTCTACAACTTACCTTAGCTATCATGCTTGATGCTTCCTATGAGCCCCTTTAATCATCCACAACCGGGAGCCTCTCATTCATGATTAAACATTATTAAAAATTCTCGTACATGTTTTTGTGTGGTGTTCTTTGTACCCTCTTTGGTAACGTTACCCCCACATCACACTCTTCTACTTTTTCGGAAAGCCGAGTAAACGAATCGTCGTCTCTGTGGTCTATGGCTGTGATTTGACAGGTATGATGTGTAATTATGGCATGCAACTGGTTGGGAAGCGTTGTGTGCATTTATGGTTGAAGTGATAGATGTATGAAACTTGATGGGCTCGATATTTTGTGGGCTTTGATGAATGTGGACAGAATCTGTCAAGGTTTAATTTTTGGAAGGTGAGAAATTTGGTTGTGATCTTTGGAAAAGATAGAAGGAAGAAGATTTTGTGTTATCTTTGGCAACCGAAAGATCTGCATGCATCCTATAAATCCGGCTCTCCAAGGTAACTCTTCTCCACTACTCTCTACTGCTTCTTCTATCTCAATCTCTCTTGCCCTTTCTCTTGTCTTCCTTCTCAAGCTCCACAAATGGCCTCTCCATCCAACATCATTATTGTCAGCGCCGAGGATCTACAAAGTCTCCTTAGCAAACTCTCTGCTATGGGAACTGATCCCACCATCCGCGTCGTCATCGCCCAACAAGCAACCCCCCTACCTCCACTCATGACGCCCCAACCCTCCACAAACATTTGCCGCCCCCAACACTGTCTCTTCTCCTCCCTCGCACACACCCACCAAACTCATCATGATCCCCTTATGTGGCCCCCAAATCACCCTTCTCACCTCTTGCCGTCGCTAACCCTAACCCTAACGCTACTGCCCGGACTGTCGTCTCCTCTAACGAAAAGGTGGAGGTGCATTCGTCTCCCATCCACCCTATCCATCCTGAGATGGAGACAGAGGAATGTATCGGCGACACTACAACAACGACGTCGACTGCGCCAGAGGTTCATGCTATTGTCACTGCCCAAATCAAAAGGGTAGTGAGAAATCTGGAGATGGAGTTGGTTGAGGATGATGCTGAGGCTTCGCCGTCAAGGGGACCCAAGTTCTCTAGAAGGGTTAAGATGGGTTGTCCACCCAAACGCAAAACAAGGGCACAAGCCCAGGCCGCCAAGGCAATTCCAGTGAGCTCGGATGATGAGTTTGAGCAGGTCTCTGAGCGCAACCCTAAGCGCGCTAAGGTGTCTGCGACTCTTGTTCGCAAGAGCCAACGTCGCCAAGGGGCAAAATCGAAGGTGAAGGTTGAGGAGGACAATATGAAGGATATGAGTCACAAAGGTATTGTGAGGGAACTGTTACTGGATCATGTTTTCCTGAAGCAGAATGCCTTGGGGGAAATTGTATGGTTGTTGGAGGTTCAGATGTGGGATCATATGTTTGTTCAGGAGGAGCCTGCTGATGAAGACCAGTTACGGGTCTTCTACTCCACATATGTCATTGAGGTCCGGCCCCACGCAATTCTGGGCAGTTACACGCTGGAGGGCACTACCCATGTGCTCTCTAGCATGGAACTAAGCCTTATTTTAGGGGGTTCCTCATGCTGGTTATGATGAGTATCCAAAGGGGCATTGGCCAAAGGATTTCCCCTACCAGGAAGCGACTCGTCGTGTTGCTGAGATCTCATCCCCCTAAATCTAGTGCTTTGGATACCTCTGCGATGTCTGCTGTAAACAAGGTATTGTTCTACCTCATCTGCAACTTCACTCCAAGGGAACAAAAGAGAAGCAAGCAGCTTTTTTTTTTGATGTGGTCCTTCTCGCAAAACTGCTTGCTAAGGAGCATGTCAATCTGCCGCGAGTGATGATGCAACATATGGCTCATGCGAGGAATACTGATCGTCATGCTCTTTCGTACCCCCGCATTGTTAAGAAAATTTTGGAGTACCACAAGGTATACAATGGGGAAACGAAAAGCTTCTTCTTTTCTCGCAATCTGGATGTGAGTAATCTTCACAAGATGCAGTTTGTCTTGAAAGAAGGAGTTGGGTGGATTAAAGAAGAATCGGAGCCAGTAGTTGAAGTTTATGATGATGAGTCTGAAAGTGCAGACTCTGAGGGGGAGCAAAAGGATGAACATGATTTGCGAAGGGCCGTGAGGAGAATGTCCCGCGCAATAGCTTTGTTGGCGGAATAACAAAGGCGTCTTATGGAGGAAGTGTGTGCCTTAATTGCTATTCATTCTTCGGCTCCATCTACAGGCACCAGTGGTGCTTGATTCGTCTCTCTCCGGCTAACCAATCCCTTTTTTGTTCCCAGCTCATCTACTCCGTAGTTGCTTTATTTTTCTTTGTTTCTGTTCCATGTGTTTGCCTTGTTAGGCATGTTGATCATGTTTGTTCTTTTGCTTATTTTGATGTTGTCCTTACAGTTGTCTTTGCTTGTTTTTTTTTATATTAATGAAAAAGGGGTTGGTTGCTTATTCTAATGTATTCTATTTCCTTCTGCACTTTTCTTCAAGTTTTTGATGATGCCAAAATGGGGGAAATGACAGGTAGTCTAGCTGAGGGGGAACTTTTAATGCTTTATTCTTTGCTGTCGCTTTGGGGAAACTATTATGTCTTAAAGGGAAAAAATTTCTTCATGCTACTGTCGTTATCTCATTGATGTGTTATTTTGTCAAGGATGTTTGCCACCATAAAAAAAGGGATTTTTCTTGAATTCCTTGGGTTTTGATGGTAACAAAAATTCGACTAATCTGGTGTCGAAGTGTTTCAGGAATAAACAAAGTTGTCACAGGGAACCATTAGCAGCGCAGGAATGCAGAAGGAACAAAGAGTCCTCCATACCCTTTGTTACCTCTCAAGGAACATTAGTGTCATAACTAACATCAAGCTGCGAATGCTATGAGGAAATCAAGCATGAAGATTATCTTTGAAGATCATGCGGGTGGAAGAAGGAAATCGGGTTGATCATGCCGATTAGAAGATTTGGAGAGAGAAAGATTTTATCTTATTCCGATTATATTATCTTAGGAAATCTTTCCTTAGATAATATATTCGGTTGAGATTTTATCTTATTGAATCAAAGTGATATCTTCTTGTTGCTGAAAATAGTGAGTTAGATAATTTTGTTAGTCGGATTTTCGGATTGTATAAATAGAAGTGAGGGATTCATTTCTTGAGTACGAACTCTGAGCATTTCATTGAGAGAAAATAAAAGTGAAGCGTCTGTAAGTCTTAAATAAGTGAGTTCGTGTTCATCGTTGTAGAAGAGATTCAAATCTAAGTGGGAAGTCGAGGGTTTGAAGTCCAGGCTACAAGTGTAATTGATCAAGAAATCAATAAGACAAGTAGATTCTTCAAAATCCTCTCAAGCAAGAAGCTTGAATGTAGTGGTTTTTCCATGGTTAGTTATTTGACTGATTGGGGTTTCCACTATACATCGTGAGTTCTACGTACCTTGCTTTATTATTCCGCTGCACCTTTTGTGGGAACAAAGCATTTGTTCCCTCAAACGTAACACTAACGATCCAACACTTTGATTTTGTTTATTTATTAGGAAGTGCTAAAGGCTATGAAAGGCAAGGGACACATTGATTATAGTGGAACTGATTTTACAGGTAAAGTTCTAAACTCTATTGTATTACATGCTAAGATAAGTAATGAAAGTAGTTGGGTGATTGACACTGGGGCAACCGATCATATGTGCTGCAATAGCTCTATGTTTATCAGTTTGAAAGATGTCAGTAAGTCAGTTTTGGTTGGCTTACCAGATGGATCTCTTGTTAAGGTTATTAAGTAACAACATTATACTCAAAGATGTTCTGTACATCCCTGAGTTTAAACAAAAACTTTTGTCAGTTCAAAGACTTCTTGATCATGGCAGTTGTTGCTATTTTCTCATCAAGGAATGTATTTTCCAGGACCCCTTGACTAGGCAGGTGAAAGTTGCAGGACAAAGGCAGGCTGATCTCTACAGGATTCAGTCAATTAGCAATGCACACAGTTCAATTGAACAATCAGTTTATAATGGTTTCTCTTGTAATAAAGAGGTTGTATTGCCTCATTTACATTGTTCCAATTCTATTGAATTGTCTAAGATACATATGAGACTTGGTCATGTATCTTTATCCAAACTCAAGCATATATCTATTGTTGGTATTTCCTCTATTAATGAATTGAATTGTGAAGCTTGTGTTCTAGCCAAGCATCACAAGTTGCCTTATGATAAAAGTGCTTCTATAGCTTCAACTCCCTTTGATTTAATTCATGTTGACCTTTGGGGTCCTTACAAGAATCCTTGTATTGGTGGAGCAAGGTATTTTCTCACAGTGGTTGATGATTGCAGTCGTGTGACATGGAATTTTCTGCTAAACAATAAAGATCAAGTTTATCAAACTTTGGTAATTTTTTTTGCTCATGTTAGAACACAGTTTAAGGCTTTTGTCAAGGTCTTGAGAAGTGATAATGGCACGGAAGTTGTTCAACATCAGTGTCAATCTTATTTTGCTCAACATGGCATAGTACATCAAAGATTTGTTCCTGGCAACCCTCATCAAAATGGACGTGTAGAACGTAAGTACATACATTTAATAGAGACAGTCATATCAATGAGATTTTATGCTCATTTCCCATCAAATTTTGGGGTGATTGTGTGTTAGCAGCTACATACTTTATTAATAAAATGCCAAGCTTAGTGTTACAGTGGAAGACACCTTATGAAGTTTTGCTCAGTAAGAAGCCTTCTTTTGACAGCTTGAGAGTTTTAGGTTGTTTTTGTTATGCTCTTCACAAAATTGATGACAAATTTGCCTCTCGAGCCAGAAGATGTGTATTTCTTGGTTATCCATATGCACAAAGAGCATACAAACTCTATGACTTAGACTCTTATCAAGTCTTTGTTAGTAGAGATGTTATCTTCAAGGAAGATGTTCTACCTTTGCATCCTACTTTTGAACCTAATCTTCATACTATACCCTCTTTTCCATCTTCTACACACTCTCATTTACCTCTTGTTAACCCTGCTGCTGATGATTTTGACTACTTCCCACAGTTTACTACTTCTATTGTTGGTAATTCTTTACCTTCTTCTTCTTCTTCCTTGCCTATCCCACATTCTGTTACTGATTCTACCTCACCAAATCTTTCACATGTTCTTTCTCATTCTCCTACTTTTTCACTTCATGATGAAGTGGATTTTCCACCATTATCTAGACCTCAACCCACTCGAGCTAGACCCCAACCTGTGACTAGACAAACTACTCGAGCTAGAGTGCCTCTAGTCAGATTACAGGACTTTGTTTGTCCCAAAATTCACTCTACTAGCTTTAAGTCACAATCCTTCCTTGCTTCTCAGTGTAATCTCTCTGTTTATTCAGATGAGTACAAAGCTTCTTTGGGAAATGTTATGTCAATATATGAGCTTGTTTCTTATGGACAAGCTGCTAAAGACCCTTCTTGGATTGTTGTTATGCAGTTGGAATTGGTTGTACTAGAAAGGAATCATACATGGGATTTAGTCCCTTTGCCACCTGACAAGACTGCTATTGGTTGTAAATGGGTTTACAAAATTAAATTTCGGCCTAATGGGACTGTTGAAAGGTACAAAGCCAAATTAATGGCTAAAGGTTACAATCAGATTGAAGGCAAGGATTTCAAACACACCTTTTCTCCAGTAGTAAAGTTTGCTTCTGTTCGAATTCTTCTTGCTCTTGCTACAACTAGAAATTGGCCTATACACCAACTAGATAAAAACAATGGAATCTTACATGGCTTTCTAGATGAGGAAGTTTATATGCAATTGCCTCAAGGTTATGCTAAAGGTGTTCCTAGTCAGGTATGTCATCTTAAGAGATCTCTTTATGGTCTCAAATAGGCTTCACGACAGTGGAACCTTGAACTTACTAAACTCTTGCTTCAGCTTGGTTTTAAGCAATCCAAGCATGATTATTTTGTGTTCATTAAGTGTGTGCAAGGCAAGACAACTGTGGCTCTTGTGTATGTTGATGATATGCTGCTTACTAGAGATTCTGTTGATGAGATTATTTCTGTTAAATCTGCATTACATTCTGCCTTTACTATTAAGGATTTGGAAGCCATTAGATACTTCCTTGGTATT
Source organism: Rheum nobile (assembly GCA_027886185.1). Taxonomy (NCBI): domain Eukaryota; kingdom Viridiplantae; phylum Streptophyta; class Magnoliopsida; order Caryophyllales; family Polygonaceae; genus Rheum; species Rheum nobile. The sequence goes on from WOAB01000546.1 coordinate 475,816, forward strand.
AAGGTAGCCAGGACTTCATCTGGCACTTTACTCAATCAAAGAAAGTATATATTTGACATCTTATAGGATACTAAGATGTTGGATTGCAAAGAAGCCAAATTTCCTCTTCAGAGAGGATTGAAACTGTCTATTGATCAAGGTGATATTTTGGAGGATCCAGAAGTGTACATGAGACTTGTTGGTCGCTTGCTCCATCTCAACTTGACTAGGCCTGATCTTTCTTATGCTTCTCAGCATTTAAGTCAGTTTGTGAGTTCACCTAGAGCTCATCACCTTGCAGCTGCTATGCATGTAGTGAGATACTTGAAGAGCACCATTGATCTAGGACTATTCTATCCTTCTCAGTCATCTCTCACTCTTTCTGCTTATTGTGATGTTGATTGGGGCAGCTGTGCTTTTTCAACTCATTCCCTTACTAGATATTATGTCTTCCTGAGAGATTCCTTGATTTCTTGGAAGACCAAGAAGCAGAAAACTGTCTCTAAAAGCTCTGCTGAATCTGAATACAGAGCAATGTCTACAACCTCTAGTGAGTTGGTGTGGGATGCTGGTTTGCTAGTTGATTTGTCTATCTCTATTCCTCTTCTTGTCACTCTGCATTGTGACAAGGCAACTCAGCATATCGTCGCCAATCATGTCTTTCATGAACGGACAAAACATCTCACTATTGACTGTCATTATGTCCGAGACCAAGTGCAAGTTGGCTTCATCTCCACAGCTCATGTCAGTTTCCAACTTCAGCTTGTCGACCTTCTCACCAAGGCTTTGGGTGAGCAACAACATCAATTTCTATCATCCAAGTTGGGTCTAGTGTCTCATCACACTAGTCCCACTTGAGGGGGATGTGAGTATATTGTACTTGAGTAAACAACAACATTAGCCTTAGGCTTGATTCACACACGTGCCTAGCATGTGACTCATGTATAAATATCTCCAACAACCTATCTTCTCTCTCTGTAACATAATAGCAATACAGTTTTGTTTTCTTTCTTCTGTCGAAAGCTTCTCTATCTTCTCTAATGGAGGTTTATTAGAATCTCTTGCTTTCTCGGTCTATTGTTCTATGTTTTCATATAAATCATTACTTAAAATTCTAAAATGATAATTATTTGTCAAAAGAGAAATGCTAAAATCACACTTACGAGTTACGACTATTTGGAGGGAGTAACCATCAGTAAAGAAACTTGTTTAACTTTAACATCACATTAACTCTATAATTAAAACGTTATTTAAGTGGTAAAAGTTGTTTTTTTCTAAGTTGAAGAAATAACTTTTTTATCAAGATCAAATATACATTGATTACACCTTTTGGAGTTTGATATATATATTGAAGATATATAAGTGTGCTTTTTTTTGTCAAGATAAGTGAGCATTTTTACCCGAAACATTTTTCGATCAAAAAGTAACTATTCAAAGTACTATAAATGAAGTAATTGGAATTGAAGAATGGGATAAATAAAAGAAGCAATTAAAAGATCAAGTAACTTACTTCCTATGACTCAATCAAAGTGACTAAGTGAGTATAATACGGAGTATATACTCTCACACATTTGTAGGATTTTAATTTATACCATTACTGTAAAAAAACTCAAAATTAGTACTCCGTATTTTTTACAACAGAAATTTCGCCTGGTAATCCTGAATTTTTGATTTTTTCGCGAAATACCCTAAGAATTTGACAATTTCGTCGGATAACTCTGAGTTTTTGACAATTTTGCCTGATAACTTTGAATTTTTTACTTTTTCGTAAAATCCCCTCAAGTTTTGACAATTTTGTGTGGTAACCCCGAGTTTTTAATTTTTTCGCCGGATACCCCTCCATCCATTTTATTTAGAAAAAAACTTTAACTTTAATTTTTTCGCGAAATACCTAAGTCGTTAAATATAAACAATTTTATTTTTTTAAATAAACTCTACCCCTAAAAAAACTTTTAGGATTAAGGGTTTAGGGTTTAGGTATAGGGCTAGGGCTTAGGGGTTTATGGTTTGAGGTTTAGGGTTTAGGATTAGGATTAGGGTTTAGGATTTATATTCCCTCACTTCGAATAAATATAAACCTTAAACTTCAAAACCCTAAACCCTAAGACCTAAACATAAATCCTAAACTAAACCCTAAAACCCAAACCCCTAAGCCCTAAATAATTAAAATTAGTGTTTTTATAAGTGAAATGGATGGAGGGGTATTCGACGAAAAAATTAAAAACTCAGGGTTATCACACGAAATTGTCAAAACTCGAGGGAATTTTGCGAAAAAGTCAAAAATTCAGAATTATCAGACGAAATTGTCAAAAACTCAAAATTATCCGACGAAATTATCAAAACCTTAGAATATTTCACGAAAAAGTCAAAAACTTAAAATTATCATGCGAAATTTCCATTTTTACAATTTTCGCTGGTCGCTTTCGATAGCAGCTGGAAATCGGAGTGGAAAGCTAGCCATCATTGTTCGATTAATTAGTTAACATTTTGTTTAAGGTTTTTTAAATTAAAAAATGGTTCCGGTCTAGAAGGTCGACAAGTAGCCTACTTTTGTGCTCAGACAAAATTCAATATTGAGAGAGTGGCTGGGGAAAACGACAAGGGAATACGTGGATGAGACGAGGAAAGAGGCCCTTGGGGTGCTGCTAACGCCGGCGGTTGTTGTTAGATGGGAGCGGGCGTGTGGGGCCCGGCATGTTTTGTATCCCCACACGTATGTTCTTTCATGTCTTTTGGTTGCTTTGATTAGTCACCACCACTTCTAGGCTTTCTTGCCTTTATTCGTTCCACTCTGCACTTTATTTTTTTTAATTAGGAAAGTGGTTCTAGAGCATTCTTATAAATGAGATCTTAAAGATCTGAAATGACTATACTATATGATAAAATTGATATATGGTAAAGTTTTGTTATAAAATTGGTCACAGTGTTAATTTCTCGAAAGATGTGGGAGATGCGACAGGATGAGAATTGTCGCAAATCGAGTAGGAAATTTGAAATAATGATCTCAATCTCCCACGTGCAGTCCCATTTATTGTTTAAGGCATTAATTAGGCATAGGTTGTTGCCTTCAATCTCGATATCTAAGATCCCTAGCTGGATTGCATCTTGAATGCCAAAGCACATCGAGAGTACCTCCGCTAGAATTGGGGAGATGTTCCTCAGGACACCATTGGCCATAGTAATTGGTCGGCCTTCATGGTCCCTAATGGTGTATCCATAAGTTGCTAGTCCATTTGTACCTTGTGATGCATCTGAGTTTAGTTTGAAGACATTTATGGGAGGTTTTACCCATTAAATGTTCTTTCTTCTTCTTGTTGCATTTCTGACAGTATTCATTTTTTCGTTATATTTGTATCCATTTTGGCCTTTTTCCAGTTTTGGCGTTGTAGTTGTATGAAGTTGGAGAGATTAGGTATAGTATTCTTATTTAGTTCATCGAAAGTCTTAAGGTTTCTTTGGTATCACAGGCTCCACCAATACATCGAAAGGGTTTCCATTTCCTTTAACTTAATTTTATTCATGATTTCGTTTAGTAATTGGGTTGGGTCTTTGTTATCAGTATTAATATTGCTAATATGTTGTTCAGTATGTGGGTCAATGGTTTGTATGGTATGTGGGCATTTGAGTAAGAAGTGGGTTAGGTTCTCTACTGGACAATTGCACATTATACATTGTAATAGAACATGTACATGTCTTTTGTAAAGTTTTTCTTTTGTTGGTAGCCCATTTTTGCTTATTTTCCATATAAAGTGTTTTATTTTGGGAGGGATATCAAGTTGCCAGATCCAGTTAGCATTTGTTTCCGTGAGTCCTTTGTTTTCGTAGATCATATTTATGGCACTCTTGGTTGAAAACCAACCATTTCGGTTATGTTTCTAGTATAGTATGTCTTCGAAATCATTGTTTGGTAACTTTTTGTTCATGATGGTAGAGATTATATCTTGATCCAAATGATTTTTTACTTCTTCTATTTTCCAAGTATTTTGGTTAATATAGTGGTTAACTGTTTCGGTGGTATTTATAAGTTTTTTTTTATCTTTGGCAAGGTGGGCTAGTTTTCCTATAAGAAGCCAGTTATCATACCAAAAGTTAATGGATTTACCATTTCCTATTTCTCATTGTAGCCCAGTTTTGAGTTCTGGTATGAGTTTGGTTAGGTTACTCCATTGACATGAGTAGTTTTGGTTATTTTTCCTCTCATATTCTAAAATTGATTTCGTTTTAAGGTATTTTTCTTGGATGATCTTTACCCAAATATTGGTTGGTCCAACTAGTAATTTCCAGATGAGTTTCATTTGTAGTGCTTTGTTCATATCAACACTTTTCATGATTCCTAAACCTCTCTTATTAGTTGGTTTACAGATCTGGTCCCACCCTATTAGGGGCTTGTGTTTATTATCCTTATTCCAAAAGAAGCATCTGTTGATAGTATCTAGTCTCTTGTGGGTATTAGTTGGAAGCATGAAGTTTTGCATGATATAGCTTGGTTGGGCTGCCAATGTTGCTTTAATAAGGAATTTCTTGCCTTCTTGTGATATCGTATTGGCTATTTGTTTTGTTGTTTTATCAATTAGTGGTTGAAAGGTGGAATTTGTTACCCGCTCATTAATGATGGGGCACCCTAGGTACTTATCAAGACCATAAGTAGGTGTTACATTAAAGATCTGTTGAAGTTGTGATATGGTCGTTTGGCTGGTGTTTTTTGTTACTTGGAATGCCGACTTGTGGTAGCTTACTAGTTGTCCTGATACCTCAAAGTAATCATCAATAATTTTCTTTACCTTGTTGCAGATTGTATGTAGTGGATGAAAAGATAATGATATCATCCGCAAAGGCAAGGAAAGAGATTTTTGTTCCTTGTTTGTTGAGTGGAAAATTTCACGTGCAATTAGTACATTGTCTTGGATGCTACATTGTTGGGTAAACGCTCCTTGAAGTGGGTGTATAAGTTTAGGGATGATCGTTTTCAGTCTTTCTATCAGTATTTTTGATATTATTTTGTAAATTGTGTTACATAGGCTAATTGGTCTATATTAGTTAGTTGAGCAAGGGTTATCGCATTTTGGTATGAGTGTGATAAAAGTATGATTTATTTGTTTAAGTAGTTTCCCAGAGTGGAAGAAACTTTTCACTGCTTTGATGATATTTGGGCTAACGATATTCCAATATTTCTTGTAGAACCCAGACGACATACCATCCAGACCTGGTGATTTATCTTCTTTTATTCCTTCAAGTGTGTTTTTGATCTCTTCGTTGGTCACAGGTTTGGTGAGGTGATCATTATCATCCTGGTTCACCTCTGCTTGTATTACATTTAGAATTTCTTGTATTTTCCTTTTGGTTTATGTGTTGTTTTTTGATTTTTTTTTTCGAAGTCTCTTTGTATCTCATTATTTACATTTTCTTGTCTAATAATAAGTGTACCTTCCATGCTTTTGATTTGTTTGATGTTCTTTTAGTTTCTTCTTCATGTAGCTATTCGATGAAAGTACTTACTATTTGTATTTGTTGATGTTATGTGCTTGTGTTTGGCTCTCTGGTCCCAGTATCTTTGTTGAAAGGATAAGAGGCATTTTTTTTCCTAGTTAAATTGTCCTGTTTTTGTATTTTTGCTTGGTTTATGTTTGTGAGCATAGATTCTTGTAGTTTTGTTAATTCTTCTTCCACCTTTTTTAATTGTTCAAAGATATTTTCAAATCGGGCTTTATTCCATTCTTTTATTTTAGTTTTTAATAGTTGTGTTTTTTTGTAAGTACATACATATGTGTACCTATAAAGTTGTTTCTCCATGTTTGTTTAACTAGATTTGTTAGATCCTTTCTTTTAGTCCACATCATTTCAAATTTGAAAGGTTGTGCTATTTTATTTGGTGAGTTAGAAATGTCTAGTGATATGGGACAGTGGTCGGATGATGTGAAGGCATGGTTTTGTGTAGTCAAGTTAGGATACCATTGTAGTATTTGGTCGTTAACTAGTAATATGTCTAGTGTTTTTTCCTGTGTATTCCGAGCTCTGCGCCAAGTAAAAGGGTTTCCTATTGTTGGTATGTCTAGGAGATCATAACTATTTTTGAAATTGATTAGATGGTCAAAGGGTTTCCTTCAGTTGAATATTCACACATATTTTGTTGAATCTAGCCCATGTTTTCCTCTCAGACATTGGGTCCAGCCTAATCAGAGAGCCAAGGTCATTGCCTTCCAGGATGATTTTTATTGCTTTTATGTTGATGTATTCAGCAGGGAGTTGGGGGATTCTGAGCCACAAATCAATACTGGTAGGTGGTTCTAAGAAAGGGTTAGAGTTGGATTTCCATGGTTTGAGGACCAATAATTGGCCAAAGATGTGAAAAGGGCGTGTTTTCCATATGTTTTGTTTATCAATGGGGTTGGAAAAACTAATCGCAATCCATTGATTCTTCCTATCCAGAATTTCTATTTCCCCTTTGAGGTTTCTCCACTCATTCCTGAGTTTAGATCTCACTTTTGAAAAATCAATGGGGTTACCCATCACAAATCCCATAAGAGAAGTGTTTTTGAGCTTTTCTATGTTTTGGTGACTTTGGATAGTTTAGTGAGGTTCCATCTTAAAACCAATTGACAATAGGAGGAGTACTCCACTAAGCTTATATATCAGTCTTGTTTAGTCATTACTTTCGACGTGGGATAGTATCCTAAAAATCTTCGATTTAATTTCGACTTCATAATATAAATTCAAAGTTTGTTTTCGATTAAGCATATCCAGAAGTAAATTATCGGTTCATTTATTCAAATCATATAAACCCTACTCCATATGTATATAAAAGGTTGTCATTCTAACAAATAAATTTTGTTTAGAAAAATATGTAATTTTAGGATTTAGGTAATAATTTGTTGGTGAGTAACAAAGTGTATTATTAAAAAATTGTAGTATTTGATCCTTTTCATGCAAATTCTATTTGTTGATTGAAGAAAAATGAGATGAATTATTAATTAATTGTAAATTTTAAAATAAAATAATAAATTATAAGATATTATGAATTTTTGTAGTAGTCGAGTAAATATTTAAATGACAACCTTTTACATATCTCTATTAAACTAATGAATAGAAAGATATATGATTCACTTTTGGTTCACCATTTTAATTTCAAATTTACTTTGTACAAGTACCGATTCAAATTGTCTACTCATGCATTTAATTCCTTTCATGGTCCATCTTTGTAAGTGGTTAGATTAATTGTTTAATTATTTTATTCATGATTACAATTTTTTGGATAGATTAGTCGATCATATGATTCATATTCGAGTAAATAGTCAATTAAAATTTACAACACATGTACATGATTTTGTTTCCAGATTCTTTGTTCCCTTTTCGAAGTTACTTTGAGCTTGTTTGGTTGAGGTCTGACTTTTAAAAATTTACTTTTTTAAAAATGAAAAAGAGTTTTTCTAAAGCGCTTTTCTAATTTTGAAATTTGATAATATGATATGTATTATTGTTTATTAATTATCACTACATAATAATTATTTTAAAAAATTAAAAAATATAACTTCAACGATCTTTCAAACTTATAATTGATAATTATTTTTTTAAGAAATTATTACCTTGAAAAGAATGCTTAATTTTTTTTATAAAATAAAACATAAAAAAATCAAAATAATGTTTGTGGAGAAGCCGAAACTTGAGAGGTAAACCAAATAATTCCTTTATTCTCTTCATGTAAAATTTAAACACCATCATTAATCAATGAGAAGAATCCCGCCGTGCGAAAGGCTAGATGCAAAGGGGCATATCTGTCAAAGCATGAAATAATTACCAAATCCCACATCAAAATCATGCTAATTCGAATTGGGCCCCCACTATAGTCAAATCTTGTGAAATATATATACATCCGCAATGATGATCCTATTTAGCCTATCCAAACCCAGAAAAAGGAAGTCCACCATTATTGTATCATCCTCGTAATCAATCATGAAATACTTCTCCTTCTCCCCAGAATCACAGGCGGGCCACAAAGCAGGTCGCCGGGAACCCAGCTACCGGAGGAAGCTCCAGACGATGGTCCGGCAACAACGGGCTCGCCTCTACATCGCCCGCCGGTGCCTAGTCATGCTCCTTTGCTGGCAAGAGGATGCCATGTTGGATTAGCCCTAATTAAGTATGGATCAGTTAATGCTTAAATAGAACAATTGGAGTTTGACAGCGGATTTCGTTGTTTGAAGACGGCATCAGTTGGAGAGTAATCGGCGTAATTGGTGTTCGATCTATACAGAAATTCGTAATTAAGGGGGGATAGTGGGCTCTATATACATAGAGTTAAGGAGTAATTTGCAGGCCACTTCGGGGTATTGAATAATACGAAGGTGTGCTTGGAGATTTTTGTACTAATTTATCTGATCAGTTGTAGTTTTGAATGAATGACAACGGAGTTATATAGCCTACTCTGTTGTTGTTGTTGTTGTTGTTGCTATAATATGTATGTTATGATGATTAGTAAGAGTATCTGCATAATTGACGATTAGAAGATATGTTACAAGAATTGTTCTGTGTCTTTTTCCGTTGAGGATTCCTTTCTGCCAAAAAGGAAGAAAAAGTACCCAATGAAACGACGGCGTATTGCTTGATTAAGTTAGCAGAGCAGTGCAAATTAGGTCTCATGTGTAATTTGGATGCTGTTTGTTCACTAGGGTTAATCTTGTCTAAATCCTATTGTTGATAATTTATACTGTATCCACCGATAATTAAGTAGCAATTCCAGAGACAGTACAGTTTCAGAAAGTAGGCAAGTTTATGTCAAAGATACACATGTAGGTAAGGTGGGGGTTTCTTCCATAATCTGTTACAGTGGAAAATTAGGCATGTTATTTGGCAGCCTCTCCTTTTTCTTGTGGCTGTAGGAACTCTTGAATAAAGTAGTTTACTGTCACCTGAAGCAAGTAACCCATCAATTCCTTGTTTGAGAGGCTTGATGGAGTTTCTGTTAATCTGTTATGGTGGCTTCATACTATAGAAGCTATGTTTGAGTTTGATGGTTGTGTATTTATACACCATGTGAGATTGTGGCATTAGTTATTTAGTTCTGTCAAGATGAAAGAGCCCAAATTGCTAGCACATTTGGTCATTCATTAAAGCTGCTTTAACAATCTTCTAGTGTGTGTGGTGCTATTGGAGCCTTCTTAAAGTGACAATCAAAGACACCAGGATTGAAGATTCATCAAAAAGGGAAAAAGTTGGTCATTCATCATTCTTATCAATATCTAAAGCTCTTATGAAACCCTAAATTATGATGCAAACACCCTCTTTGGAAATTCACAAAAGATAATACAAGTATAGCCTTGTATCTAATATTGATCCACAAAGTGCACACCAGCTAGTAGTTAATAGACCCTAGAATTTAATTTGGTGGCCTTGGGTATTCAAGGGCTTGTCCTTTTGATTGGAAAATCCACTCCTTTTCCCCTGTGACATAAAATAAAGGAGTCCGAAAAAGAAAGCTAAAAAAGAATTTGAAAGCTGAACATGCTGATAAGTGATAAGCTATGAAATTCAATAAAGGAAGAGAAGATGAGAAAGAGACACGTAGATTATGGGTGGAAAGCACTTGTACTGTACATGATTCTCCTTGTTCATTGAAAAAGCAGTCGTTTGCTGATGGGTGATTACTGATTAGCAACAGAAAACAGAGTGTTGGCCAGCATCATCCTTGTAGGTTTTCTTGGTGGGCCGTTTTTTTTAACATAACAAAAAGCCCATTCCAACACTTTCTTAGTACCAGTCTTTGCAAGCATTGGTGCTTCTCTGATCCTAATCCTAATCCTATATATATATATATAGTATACCATTTGATTTGCTTCCTCACTTTCTTTGCCGAAAAAGGACCCTTTGATTTTATCACCATGATGCTGATTTGGATAAGAATGCCGTTTACCCAATTGCATTTAGTGTTTATGATAATGTACTGTATATATTGACCTTCTTCAGCTTGAATATGAGATGACGAATTCTCAAAACTTTGTTCAAAATACCACCCCTTGAAATGAAATTAATAGCAATAATTGGATAATCATACATATATGTGACAGCTTAAAAGGCGAGAACAGCGACAAACTTGATATGGCGCATTTGCATGCACTGTAACTGCATAACTGAATTAAGAAACGAATCTTCCATTTTCCTCCTCCTCCTCTTCTTCTCTCTGCAGTCTGCACACACCCCATCCAGTAGATTCTCACCTTCCCAAAAGCCATGTCCACTAACGCTACCATCATCGAGATCGATCAAAAAAGACACAATCTCTGCGCATATAAATCCTGCAACAAACCAACGAAAGCGCTCCCCTTTTCTTTCCCCAATTCTCCTCCCCCCTTTCTCTGATTCTCAAGAATCCGAGGAAGAAAAAGCAAGATTCATATTCCTAAGTGGGTAGCAGTAGAAAATGCCGAGATTGGATCCTTTCTTCCACAAAGATTACACTCTTGTGCTTCTCCTGCTGCTTTTCTCTCTGATTCCTTGTGGGGTTTGCGTCGGAATCAACTGGGGAACCATGTCAACCCACCAGCTTCCGCCGTACACGGTGGTCGAAATGCTGGTCAACAATGGCTTCGCTAAGCTGAAACTGTTCGAAGCTGACCCCAACATTCTAGAAGCTTTGGTGGGGACTGATATCGAGTTGATGATTGCTATACCAAACTCCATGCTGGAGCTCATCAGCAACGATCCTGATTTCGCTTCTGCGTGGGTTGATGCCAACGTCACCAGCTACTATTACGATGGCGGTGTAAACATCAAGTTCAGTATATGCTTAATTCTGCCATTTTTGGGTTTACATGAGACCTGATACGGAGAATGTGTTTTCATCTGCTTTCTTGATTCTTGACCACAACCTGTTTGATGAAAGTTGCCTGTGACAACTTTTTAATCTCCCGTTGTTCACTGGATTTGTTCTTTCGTTTTGCAGGTATGTAGCGGTGGGTAATGAGCCACTACTAAAGGCCTACAATGGAACTTACCTCAAGTACATTCTCCCAGCCCTTCAGAACGTCCAAAAAGCTCTTAATCATGCTGGCCATGGAGACAAGATCAAAGCCACAATTCCATTCAATGCAGACATTTACTACTCACCTTCCTCCAACCCGGTTCCTTCAGCAGGCGATTTCAGGCCGGATTCTCGAGACCTTACTCTCCAAGTAATCCAATTCCTACAAGAGAACAATGCTCCTTTCACTGTCAACATCTACCCTTTCCTCAGCCTATACGAGAATGAATACTTCCCGTTTGATTTCGCCTTCTTTGACGGGTCCAGCAAGCCGGTTAGGGATGGAGCCGCCGTGTACACCAATGTGTTTGATGCAAACTTTGACACCCTTTTGTGGGCAATGATCAAATCTGGGTACCCTGATATGGAGATCATAGTAGGAGAAGTCGGGTGGCCGACGGATGGTGACAAGAACGCCAACACTGAGAATGCAAAGAGGTTCAATCAGGGGCTAATTCAGCATGTCCTGAGTGGGGCCGGGACCCCTCTTAGGCCCGGCCTGATCAACATCTACCTCTTCAGCTTGATTGATGAGAATTCTAAGAGCATTGCACCGGGGAACTTTGAGAGGCACTGGGGCTTGTTTGAGTTCGATGGGAAGCCCAAATATGAGCTTGATCTCTCCGGATTGCAAGAGAACAAGGGTCTGATCCCGGTTGAAGACGTGAGGTATATGACCAAGAGATGGTGTGTGCTGAAGCCTGGATTGGAGGATTTTGCAGAGCTATCAGACAGCATTGATTACGCTTGTAGCCTGTCGGATTGCACTGCTTTGGGATACGGCTGCTCTTGCAATCACTTGTCCCTCGAAGGCAACGCTTCCTACGCGTTCAACATGTACTATCAGATGAACAGCCAGCAGAGCTGGGACTGCGATTTCTCCGGGATGGCTGCTCTCACTGATCAGGATCCATCAGACCGCGAGTGCCAGTTCCCGGTCATGATTGATTATGGATCCTCAGTGATGCTCAAGAGGACAATTCTGGATGTTTTTGGAACTGTTATAAGTGGGTTCTTCTTGTTTTTTATCCTTGTATGAAACACTGTTTTAGACCCTTGACATGGAAGTCGAATAACAGCAGAATGTCTAGGCATAGTGATTGATATGTTTGCATGTACATTCAATAGTATTGAAATTGATTTCTGAAGATTGCTATGTAAATTAGGATGATGTAAGAAAGTACTTGGATCAAATGGGAAAAGCAAGAACTGTATTTTTGGTCCAGATCAAGGAAGAGTCATCTATGCCTGGAAACTTGTCAAATCCTCTATCGAATGCCGATACGTCTCCTAGATTTTGAATCACTGACGCTTGGGATTTGATTACCCCCTTAATGGAGAGCGGATCAAACTCCTCCACAACACACAAAAAAAGCTAGCTCTGCTGTTTTGTTGTAGAATAAGAGAAAGCTTCCCACATCGACAAATGAATAAACATATCACCAATATATATATGCTATGCGAGGTTATTGAATCGCCGAGCTGTGTAGCGTCAGCTTGTAACTTAAGCAAGGGCATTAAAGTGGTGGAACCAGGCCTGGCCTACTTGGTAGGGCCAATCCGGCTGCACCCAGCTGGCTCGCCCGTTCCAAGCCGAGAGTTGGGCTTTCGTGGGTTGGGCGAAGGCCCGGCCCACGACTCCCCTAGAGCTGAGGGCACCGCGTGAGGCTGGTTTCACAGAGCAGCGCTCACCTCCCGCTCTCGGCAGTGGAAGGATAACGGGCCGGCGCACCGATGGTCCATCTTACCCAGTGGGCCTACCCCTGATGAACCACCACTTTTTTATAATATATTTATGTTATTTCTAACTATAGTAATGCATACCACTTTTTTATAATATATTTATGTTATTTCTAACTATAGTAATGCATACCACTTTTTTATAATATATTTATGTTATTTCTAACTATAGTAATGCATACCACTTTTTTATAATATATTTATGTTATTTCTAACTATAGTAATGCATAATTCCGAGTGAATTTTCATCACGAGAATTTGGAATATCAGATAACACGAATCAGCACAGGAATAATTCTGTGATGAGCAGGAAAATTTTGGGTAAGGATTTTGGGTAATTCCGAGTGAATTTCCATCTTACCCAGTGGGCCTACCCCTGATGAACCACCACTTTTTTATAATATATTTATGTTATTTCTAACTATAGTAATGCATACCACTTTTTTATAATATATTTATGTTATTTCTAACTATAGTAATGCATACCACTTTTTTATAATATATTTATGTTATTTCTAACTATAGTAATGCATAATTCCGAGTGAATTTTCATCACGAGAATTTGGAATATCAGATAACACGAATCAACACAGGAATAATTCTGTGATGAGCAGGAAAATTTTGGGTAAGGATTTTGGGTAATTCCGAGTGAATTTCCATCTTACCCAGTGGGCCTACCCCTGATGAACCACCACTTTTTTATAATATATTTATGTTATTTCTAACTATAGTAATGCATACCACTTTTTTATAATATATTTATGTTATTTCTAACTATAGTAATGCATACCACTTTTTTATAATATATTTATGTTATTTCTAACTATAGTAATGCATAATTCCGAGTGAATTTTCATCACGAGAATTTGGAATATCAGATAACACGAATCAGCACAGGAATAATTCTGTGATGAGCAGGAAAATTTTGGGTAAGGATTTTGGGTAATTCCGAGTGAATTTCCATCTTACCCAGTGGGCCTACCCCTGATGAACCACCACTTTTTTATAATATATTTATGTTATTTCTAACTATAGTAATGCATACCACTTTTTTATAATATATTTATGTTATTTCTAACTATAGTAATGCATACCACTTTTTTATAATATATTTATGTTATTTCTAACTATAGTAATGCATAATTCCGAGTGAATTTTCATCACGAGAATTTGGAATATCAGATAACACGAATCAACACAGGAATAATTCTGTGATGAGCAGGAAAATTTTGGGTAAGGATTTTGGGTAATTCCGAGTGAATTTCCATCTTACCCAGTGGGCCTACCCCTGATGAACCACCACTTTTTTATAATATATTTATGTTATTTCTAACTATAGTAATGCATACCACTTTTTTATAATATATTTATGTTATTTCTAACTATAGTAATGCATACCACTTTTTTATAATATATTTATGTTATTTCTAACTATAGTAATGCATAATTCCGAGTGAATTTTCATCACGAGAATTTGGAATATCAGATAACACGAATCAGCACAGGAATAATTCTGTGATGAGCAGGAAAATTTTGGGTAAGGATTTTGTTTCATCAATTGGGGATAAGCCTTCTCGATTTTTTTTTTGTGCGTAGAAGTATAATTGCATGTATGTTGGATTGTTATCATCAATCAATATTTATAATAAACTTGTCTTATTGGAAAAAAAAGAGAATGAATGAATTTTAACTTTCAGGTGGACAAGCATCAAGTAACCTGCAACACTATAAATTAAGGCAATTTCTATGTACACTATAATTTTTTTCTTCGTACACTACATTTTGAAACGCAAAAATATTGCTTAAGCAATATTTTTGCGTTTCAGGATAAATTATACTCAGAATTACGTTTTTATACTAGGATGAAACGCAGATATTTAAGCAAAATACCTGCGTTTCAAAAAAAAAAAAAAAGTGAAACGCAAAATCTTTGCTTAAGCAAAGATTTTGCGTTTCACTTTTACAAAAAAAAAAAAGTTGTCTTAGTACAAAGAAAAGCAGGATCTTTGCTTAAGCAAGGAACTTGCGTTTCACTAAAAAAAAAATTCTTTAAAAATACATTTTTCCCATAATCATGTAGAGAATTTCAATACGAGTCCGTACATATAAAATTCGTCCAAAACGGACATCGTTTGCCCTTCCAAAATCCCAAAAAATGAAATATTTACCCATTTTTTTTAACAATTTAGTGTCCAGCATATAGGACATTGTAGTAGAAATTTTTGGTATTTTCGGCATTTTTCTACTATAATTTTGTATAAGATTTTAATACGAGTATATAATTATACGTTATAACCATAATTTATAATTATAATATATAACTATATAATATAATAATAGTAAATAACCATACGATATAACAATAGCATATAGCTATAGTATATAACAATATGATATAACAATAGTATATAACTATATTATGAAACTATACGATATAACCATAGTATTGAACTATTCGTTAGAACCATAATATATAATTATAGTATATAACTATACGATATAACAATAGGTATATAACTACAGTATATAACTATATGATATAAAATTTTATATAACCATAGTACGTTATAACCATAATATATAGTTATAGTATATAACTATACGATATAACCATGGTATATAAATGAACGATATAGCAATAATATATATATATATATATATATAACTATACGATAAAACCATAGTATACAGTTATATATTATGATTATATCTTATAGTTATATCCAATTTGGTTATATCCTATAGTTATATACTGTGGTTATATCTTATAATTATATCAAATTTGGTTATATCGTTGGTTATATCTTATAGTCATAACCTTTAGTTATATACTATGGTTATATCCTATAGTTATATACTATGGTTATATCTTATATGTATATCCAATTTGGTTATATTTTATGGTTATATCCTATAGTTATATACTATGATTATATCTTATAGTTATATCCAATTTGGTTATATCTTATGGTTATATCCTATAGTTATATCCTTTAGTTATATATTATGGTTATATCCTATAGTTATATCTTTTAGGTATATCCAATTTGGTCATAGCTATAGTATATAACTATACGATATAACAATGGTATATAACTATATTATATAAATGAACGACATAGCAATAGTATATATATATATATATATAACTATACGATATATATATATTATATAGTTATATATTATGATTATATCTTATAGTTATATCCAATTTGGTTATATCCTCTCGTTATATATTGTGGATGTAACTATAAGATATAACCATAGTATATAAATATAGGATATAATCATAATATATAACTAAAGGATATAACTATAATATATAACCATAGTATATAACTATAAGATATAATCATAGTATCTAACTAAAGGATATAACCATAGGATATAACCATAAGATATAACCAAATTGGATATAACTATAAGATATAATCATAATATATAATTATATGATATAACGATATGATATAATCAAATTGGATATAACTATATGATATAATCAATATATATAATTATAGGATATAACGATACGATATAACCAAATTGGATAAACCATAAGATATAACCACAGTATATAACTATAGGATATAACCATAAGATATAACCAAATTGGATATAACTATAAGATATAATCATAATATATAACTATATACTATGGTCATATGATATAGTTATATATATACTATTACTATATCGTTCATTTATATACTATAGTTATATACCATAGTTATATTGTATAGTGATATATTATAGCTATAACCAAATTGGATATACCTATAAGATATAACCATAGTATACAACTGAAGGATATAACTATAAAATATAATCAATATATATAATTATAGGATATAAAGATACGATATAACCAAATTGGATATAACTATAAGATATAATCACAGTATATAACTATATAATATAACCATAAGATATAACAAAATTGGATATAACTATAAGATATAATCATAATATATAATTATATTATATAACAATATGATATAATCAAATTGGATATAACTATAAGATATAACCAATATATATAATTATAGGATATAACGATACGATATAACCAATTTGGATATAACTATACGATATAACCACAATATATAACTATAGGATATAACCATAAGATATAACAAAATTGGATATAACTATAAAATATAATCAATATATATAATTATAGGATATAAAGATATGATATAACCAAATTGGATATAACTATAAGATATAACCACAGTATATAACTATAGGATATAACCATAAGATATAACCAAATTGGATATAACTATAAGATATAATCATAATATATAACTATATACTATGGTTATATGATATAGTTATATATAAACTATTACTATATCGTTCATTTATATAGTATAGTTATATACCATAGTTATATTGTATAGTGATATATTATAACTATAACCAAATTGGATATACCTATAAGATATAACCATAGTATACAACTGAAGGATATAACTATAAAATATAATCAATATATATAATTATAGGATATAAAGATACGATATAACCAAATTGGATATAACTATAAGATATAATCATAGTATATAACTATAGGATATAACCATAAGATATAACAAAATTGGATATAACTATAAGATATAATCATAATATATAATTATATTATATAACAATATGATATAATCAAATTGGATATAACTAGAAGATATAACCAATATATATAATTATAGGATATAACGATACGATATAACCAATTTGGATATAACTATACGATATAATCACAGTATATAACTATATGATATAACCATAAGATATAACCAAATTGGATATAACTATAAGATATAATCATAATATATAACTGTATACTATGGTTATATCGTATAGTTATATATATATACTATTGCTATATCGTTCATTTATATACCATGGTTATATCGTATAGTTATATACTATAGCTATAACCAAATTGGATATACCTATAAGATATAACCATAGTATATAACTATATGATATAACCATAGTCTATAACTTAAGGATATAACTATAAGATATAACCAATATATATAATTATAGGATATAACGATACGATATAACCAAATTTGATATAACTATAAGATATAACAACAGTATATAACTATAGGATATAATCATAATATATAAATATATACTATGGTTATATCGTATAGTTATTTATATACTATTGCTATATCGTTCATTTATATACTATAGTTATATACCATGGTTATATCGTATAATTATATACTATAATTATATATTATGGTTCTAACGTTCTATGGTTATATACAAATTTATATCGTATAGTTATATACTATGGTTATATATTATAATTATATATTATGGTTCTAACGAATAGTTATATTCTATGGTTATATCATATAGTTTCATACTATAGTTATATCGTATTGTTATATACTATAGCTATATGCTATTGTTATATCGTATAGTTATTTACTATTGTTATATTGTATAGTTATATACTATAAGTATATATTATGGTTCTAACGTATAGTTATATACTCGTATTAAAATCTTATACAAAATTATAGTAGAAAAATGTCAAAAATACCAAAAAATCCACTACAGTGCCCTATATACTGGACACCAAATTGTACAAAAAAGGGTAGGAAGACTTAGTTTTTTGAGCTTTTGGAGGGGCAAACGATGTCCGTTTTGGACGAATTTTATATGTACGGACTCGTATTGAAATTCTCTACATGATTATGGAAAAAAGTACAATTTTGAAGAATTTTTTTTTTAGTGAAACGCAGGAATCCTGCTTAAGCAGGATTCCTGCGTTTCAGCTTTTTAAAAAAAAAAAAAATTGGTTGAAACGCAAGATCACTGCTTAAGCAGTGATCCTGCGTTTCCGTTTTTTTTAAAAAAAAATTGAAACGCCTTTTTTGGGTACAATTTGCCTTGAAACGCAGAAATCTTGCTTAAGCAAGATTTATGCGTTTCAAACTGTAGTGTACCCAGAAAAAAATTGTAGTGTACAAAATTCTTCCGTAAATTAATTGGGAGCCATTGATTGTCCACGTGGGCAGTTTCAGACATTAACAAATTGTGAATTGAAATTACATGGGCCGTTACAAAGCATAAACTGTTTTAAAGCAAAGCTAACGGCCCAAATTCATTGCCCACGTTACAAATCAGACTGGCCTCCACCTCCCTATAAATGTGCCAACCTTGCATTAGAGCCAGGTTTTCAACTCCATTGCCCCCGATACAACAAAAAATGACTTCATCTTCCTCCTCCAAAAAAAACCAGCTCGAGCTCCTCTAAGAACCCATCGCAGAAGGGGCTGTTAAAGGCCATCGATGATTTCCTAGCGCCGTCGTACACCCCCTTTTCTGACCTGGCCCTTGGCATGGACTGCACCGTGAAGGCAATGGTGATCCGCAAGTGGGATGCCATCACCTTGCAAAAACATTATATAAGCATCGACTATATCCTAGCCGACCATACGGTAATAAAAATGGCCCCAGCGGCCACCCCCACTTCTTTAAATGGTTCTGCTTTTTTTTGGAATAATTGCTACAGGTAATAATCATAAAACCTATTTGATCAACTATATTCTATAGCTTCCATCGAAGTCTTTCATGAAATCATTTTATCCTTAGAACAATGACCTACTAGGTTACAACTTACAGATTTTATGACAGGTGAGCAGAAAAAGAAACAGAAAGAAAGAAAACAAAAAGATCAGATCATGATAATTCAAATTATCATTAAATGCATTCCATCTATGACAAATATAACAAGGAAATAGAAGAAAGAGTACATTATCTACAAGCTCTATCTAATTCATCAAGCAATAGATTAAGGAAATGATTTCAAACATACCGCATGAAGATCTACAATGAAGAAAAGAGTCTCATAAGCTTCCTGTCAAAATAGTAAGGTGAAAAAGGACACTAGATCAGTTGACAAGAAAAGGAAAGAGAATAGCCAACTTTAACAGCATTTAGCACAGGGCTAAATTACAATCCTTGATGTAGTAATGCGATATAATCAGTCAATTTGTTTGATAACAGACTTATACAATCATTACTTAGTGAGATGTTGAATATAATACACATTTCATATTTAATTACTCAAATGCATTTTACAAGTAAACAAAAGGTAAACTGCTTTTTTAGTTCACAGCATTTGAAGAAGTGAATATGGACTTTAACAGAGGTCGTATTATGATGATTCGTAGCCCTTGGCACATCCAACAGTAAGCTAAATGAAGATTTATGGAATACCAAATTTGCAACATTTTCCATAAAGTCTGTAACTTTCTTAATCCAAAATAAAGCTTAATGACCGACAAAGGACCACCCTACAGGTCCAAAATAAAGCTTAATTTTGCAACATTGGTTTCAACAATGACGGAAGTAGTTTAACCCCCAGCTAATGATAAAATTGTAACCACCGCATTAATAGTGCAATATATCCCCCCAAGAAAACAGCAAACGATTTAAATAGGTGTTGAATTAAAGTTGTTGCTGTTACAAAAAGACATCCATTCTCCGCCTTAAATAGACCTCCTAGCCAAACTAAACTTTCACGGAATTTAGATTACGTACCTATTACCTCTGCTGCCTTCAGCGTTTGGCGTCGTCCTGATTCCACGTTCCACTACGTCCAGGGTAACGCTCCTATATGAATGGCCAGGGAAAAGAGCAACAAGAATGGAGGTAAGATTATCTCGAACTTAGCTCAGTTAACTAATTAATTACTTATTGTTGTCACCTTCATCCTGATTGTTGTTTCCCGAGTTCATCTGCACATTGGGAACGAAATCCATCTACCCGGAACCATACCAATTCGTCGACTGAAACCGGCTCTCAGATGTACTCGAGCCGTTGTGACATCTAGAAGCTCACACACTACACAAAACAACTTTAGTTTATTCATGACAGAGCCATAGTTTCTATTCTACAGTTTTAGCCCTAAAATTACTTCAATTGCACCATAGACCGGCCAAAAAAACCACACCGAATCAGAGTCTACCTTTAATATAGTAAGGTAATGGTGACGAGTTGTCTAAGAGTTAAACCAATCACCCAAACTCTTTATTCAATCAGCATCTATCTGAAATAAAGTATAGCAGCTAATGCACGAAATATATCACGTACCATACCAAACTCTTCTGCATCCCAACTGCAAAGAACAATAGTCCTGCGAGGTCTCCATCCCAACCGCATCAAGAAAGCAAGTCTCCGAGCAATGTCAAGCAGGGCTGCAGTTCCGCTGTTCGGGTCAACAGCCCCGTAAGTCCACGCATCTCTGTGGTTTTGAGGAGTTACAAGTAGCGGTCGGGTTCTTCATACCCCTCAATCACAGCAAGAACATCATAATGGCCATCGTGTACTGCCCACAAAGCCAACCACCCCATATCCCCAAAATCAATCATCCAAAATTGACCCAAAAAAGAGGGGAAACCGAAAACCCAAATTAAAAATCGCATAGCTTGGGAAATCTGAGTCGGAACCTTGACAGCCTTCTTTCCGGCGAAGAGGGGGCGGCTGGTGTCGATCCGGCGGGACTCGGCGGGACCAGTTTCGGCGTCGGCACGGGTCCTTTCCCCGCGGCGCTGCTCCGCCTCCTAATATGTGCGCTAGGGTTAGAAATTATGTGAGTGCGGGAAGGACACAAGAACGGAGAGGACTATTAGGGGAGGCCGGATTCATTTCGTGCGATCGAATTGAGTCAAGAGATGAAGAAGTGGCCGAGAGTGAGAGTGGAGAGGGCGACCATGGCTGGAAGCCATTATCAGATTCAGCTTGGGAACGCTCGGTGTTATTCAACTTGGCCTTGCTTCGAAAAAATTGTTTGCTATAAAAAGAATTGCAGATACAACCTTCTGAGAATTGTATAATAACATTACATTATACAAAATAGGCAATGAGTTATAAAAAAGTCTAACTTATAATATATAACAACATTTGAGGGAAGTAATCATTGTCTATGCAATATTGATCTATGCTTTACAAATTTTGCTAGCTGCTTACCCGCATTTCGTTTGGAGGAATGGACCTCCCGTTACAGCTGATCACAATAAATATCACACGATCGGACGGGAGGGTTGAAGTTTTTTCGCGGCCTGAATGTCAAGCAAACAGGTATCACATAAAGCTCATTACTTGTGTGTTTCGAACACCTCATAATGCCAAATCCAATATAGAATATTATTTCTAATCCTACAAGATATGATTGATTAGCTAACGTTTCCAAATTTAATGTTGGTTCATTAGAATCATATAACCCGATACCCAAAACTCTCATTAACAAAAAAACGGAACCCCCTGCAGTATACAAAATAAACTTTATAGCTGAATATAGGCATTTTTTTCCTCCCCATACGGATAAAAGTAAATAAACGGGAATTAATTCTAACTCCCACATTAGAAAAAAAAGTAAAAGGTCGCGAGAAGAAAATAATCCTATTTGACCACTATACATTGCTAACAACAACACCCCCCCTTCGCGCCTCTTCATACGTCCACACCACGTGCTTTAAACACAAGCGTCGTTCACTTTTGTGTTTTTACCAGGTAGACATGGGCGGCCATCCACGATGCATAACCTAGGCGAAAGTGTGGCCGATACTGTCGAACTTGCTGGCCGACATGTAGCGTTTGATACCCCGAGTAAGATTTGTATGACCAAATTATGTTTATGCATGCATGTCATCAACCCTGAACACGCACGTATTTCCTGTTGTTTACTGCATCAGGAAGGCGTGGCCGGCCACCCAAGCCGAAGCACCTAGGGGAAAGTGTGGCCGGTACTTCCCAACTTGCTAGCCAGCCCGCACAGGTGGAAACCCCAAGTAAGAATTGCACAATAGGAAAACTATGTCCAATGCACTGTTGCCATCCCCTATTAAACGAAAACACATTTCTTGTTGTTTCTTGGAACAAGGCCCCGTGGGCGACCCCCTAAGGCGAGAGGGCCAAGTGCAGCCGTTGCGCGCCACTCTAACAGTAAGTATTTGCAAAACATAGCTGAGAATGCCAATATTTGATTGCCAATATCGCATATTATCTATAATCGCAGACGTACAAGTGAGCTATGCAAAACTGAAGGCGCCTACAACCAGATGTTGTTTCTGTAGCACAAGGATGTGGCCGGAGGAAAAGGCTGAAAATGCAACTTTTGCCAATTTTACTACGTCAATCTGCTGCCAAGAGGGCAAGGTCATCTTACCCAAGCTGAAAGAACCACCTGAACCATTGAAGCATCTCTTGTGCAGTTCCGCCGCCGATGCTACTTTTTTCCGGCGGAATATTAGAGTCTACAACAGCCTATTTTCCTTTACATCCTTTGGTGCCATGATAGATGAACACATCAATCGCACCAAGGGCCCGTACACCTTCAGGATTTCTAGACAGAACTACCACCGCTTGGGAGCACTGATGCCTGGTGAAGGGGCCCCGCCAAAATTTGCACAACTATACTTCTACGATACAACGAATGAACTGCAAAACCGACTTGGATGCATGAACGTCGGCAATGACATAGATGCAAACACACTTCAGAGTTTAGTGGACATGTTGGATGCCACAAGTGTTGTAGCCCAAGCGTTCAGAAAGGCAAGAGATTGGTCCCATGCTCATGAATCTTTGGAATTCACGATCAAACTAATAGGAGAGAGGAAGCCCGATAAAAGACAGTATAATTTACCCACTACGCATGAAGTAGCAACACTCATTATAGGGGACTTTGGGCAGAGCAGCGCACCCAGAGATGTGTACGTCCAAACAAAAGTAGGTTGGCCTAGAAGAATATCCGAGTTGCACCCGTTGTACATGGCTCTTCAATACCCTTTATTGTTCCCTCACGGCGAGGACGGTTACCACTTACAAATCCCGTATAAGACAAACTCAGGGCAGAGATAAACACAAAGGGATAATGTAACAATGAAGGAATACTATTCATACATGCTCCAACAAAGGGCAGACGAGGCTACCACACTAATACGCGGAGGTCCCCTATACCATCAGTACATAGTAGATGCCTACACCGCTATTGAAGAGGAAAGGTTACATTGGATTAGGGACAACCAAGCGCAGCTACGGGCAGACCTATACAACAACATTTGTGATGCTGTTACCAAGGGTGATACATATGCCAAAATGGTCGGTAAACGAATAGTGCTCCCAGCTACCTACACAGGAAGCCCCCGATATATGATTCAGAATTACCAAGACGCAATGGCACTATGTAGAGCATTCGTGAACCCTTCATTGTTCATAACATTCACTGTTAACCCTAAATGGTTTGAGTCAGCTGAAATGCTTGAAGAATTAGAGGTCCAATACTCGAATGACAGGCCCGAAGTCATGAGCAGACTTTTTAGGCGCAAGGTGTGCCAGTTGATAAAAGATCTTAAAACACACGAGATATTTGGGCCCATAACGGCAGGTCTGTCACCGCTAAAATGAAATGGTTGAAAACTTGCTTTTGATTTATACCCGCAATTACTTACATACGAATGATATTGAAAGCATATATCCCTTCAAATTGACTTCCCTCTCTTTGTACATCGTTCAGGCTTGCATCATCAACTCACCTATTTGGAGCCATTGTCAAGTGCTCACGTTAACAAAGAGCATGAGGCTGAATGACCAACAAGCCAATGGAGAGATTGACATCCATAAACAACAATTCAACAAATGGATTCAAAAGATCGGAGATGGAAATGCTGAAGCAATCGCGCTAGACAATGAAGAGGAAGAAACATGGACTGAGATCCCACAAGAGTTCATAATCGCACCAGGGACAAATCCAATTGAGCAGTTAATTGCCAGAGTCTTTCCAGATTTCATGGCAAACGAAACCAACCCGTCATACCTCCAAGACAGAGTTATCCTAACCCCCTTAAATGAAGATGCATATCAGATAAACCGCTACATGTTCAACCGTCTGCACGGCCAAATGAGGACATACAAAAGCGCTGATGAAACTTCTCTCCAATTTGCCTCGTTTCATGGTATCAGAGCAGGTTGTTTAAACCTCAATTTTTTTTCCTTCATTCACGGCTCTTGCTGGTGTTTTCTCCAACTCAAATTCTGATCTTGTTCAGTCATGAGTGACTCCAAACAAGAAAGTCTCAATCCCACGTCGCCGCTGAATGTGCCGACTGTGTCAAATACGTGCCCCCTCGATCACACTTCTCCATTCTACCTTCACCCTTCGAATCATCCGGGCTTGTCCATCTGCCCCGTGGTCTTGAAAGGTGAAAACTATCAAGAGTGGACCACCGCAATGAGGAACGCGTTTAAGGCGAAGCGCAAACTCGGTTTCATTGATGGCCGAATCGTTCAGCCTGATGTCAACTCCACCGCTATCGATGATTGGTGGAGCGTGAATTCCATGCTCATCGGATGGATTGTTCAGTCCATTGACTCCTCGCTGCGCTCTTCGATCTCATACCCCGACACTGTTAGTGAATTGTAGAAGGATCTGCACCAATGGTTATCGGTCGGTAACGGACCAAGAATCCTACAGATCCGATCCGACATCGCCAATTGTCGTCAAGGAGGTCAGTCCGTTGCTGCCTACTTTGGCTCCTTGAAGAAGCTATGGGATGAGTTGCTCACATATGTCCCTCCTAAGGCGTGTTGCTGTGGTCACTACAAGTGCGATCTCACCGGTCAAATCCGGGTTGAACGTGAAGATGAGCGTCTTCACCAATTCTTGCTCGGTCTCGACGATGGCTTCGACACTCTTCGTTCCAACATCATGGCACAGGAACCACTCCCTCCTCTCAATCGGGCGTATGCCCTTGTTGTCCAGGAAGAACGTCATAAGTCTCTGATGAAGGATCACAAAGCCAAATCGGATGTCATGGCGTTCGCTGCTCAGTCCAAGCCATTAGAACCGTGCTCTTCCGACAAGCCTCGTCCGCAGTGTACCCACTGTGGTAGTCTTGGTCACGATGTGACGAAATGCTATCGCCTTCACGGCTTCCCTGAGGGCTGGGATCCCCGTGGGTCTGGTCGCGGCTCGTCGTCCTCTGCGCAAACTCGGTTTCATTGATGGCCGAATCGTTCATCCCGATGTCAACTCCGCCGCTATCGATGATTGGTGGAGCGTGAATTCCATGCTCATCGGATGGATTGTTCAGTCCATCGACTCCTCGCTGTGCTCTTCGATCTCATACCCCGACACTGTTAGTGAATTGTGGGAGGATCTGCGCCAACGGTTCTCGGTCGGTAACAGACCAAGAATCCTACAGATCCGCTCCGACATCGCCAATTGTCGTCAAGGAGGTCAATCCGTTGTTGCCTACTTTGGCTCCTTGAAGAAGCTATGGGACGAGTTGCTCACATATGTCCCTCCTAAGGCGTGTCGATGTGGTCGCTGCAAGTGCGATCTCACCGGTCAAATCCGGGTTGAACGTGAAGATGAGCGTCTTCACCAATTCTTGCTCGGTCTCGACGACGACTTCGGCACTCTTCATTCTAGCATCATGGCGCAAGAACCACTCCCTCCTCTCAATCAGGCGTATGCCCTTGTTGTCCAAGAAGAACGTCATAAGTCTCCGATGAAGGATCACGAAGCCAAATCGGATGTCATGGCGTTCGCTACTCAGTCCAAGCCATAAGAACCGCGCTCTTCCGACAAGCCTTGTCCGTAGTGTACCCACTGTGGTAGTCTCGGTCACGATGTGACGAAATGCTGCCGCCTTCACGGCTTCCCTGAGGGCTGGGATCCCCGTGGGTCTGGTCGCGGCTCGTCGTCCTTTGCGCCTTCTCCTCCCAACACCAACACTGGACATGGGAAAGGTAGGGGCTCCTCGGGTTCTAGTGTTGCAAACGCCGCTCAGCAACAATCTGCATCTCGTGCGCCTGACCAGATTTCAGCCCAGGACAAAGCTGCTTTTGGTACAGCCCTCAAACCGAAACAATGGAAGACCGTAATTCAGATGTACAACTCCATGAACACTCCTTCTGGTTCGCCTAACGACGCTGCTGGTAAGCCTTCTTCATGGATCTTAGACACGGATGCGTCCCTACACATGACTGGCCGCAGGGATCTTATTCAGGATCTCATTGATATCGATCCTATTACCATCAAGCTTCCAGACAATCGCTTTGCTATAGCGGTTCAGGAAGGCTCTTTAGTATTTTCTCCTAATGCTAAAATTGATCATGTTCTCTTTATCCCGTGTTTAGATTGCAATATGCTTTCGTTTGCTCAGTTAACTCTGCATTCTAAGTGTGTCGTCACTTTAACGGATAAGTTCTATGTGCTTCAGGAACGCATTTCGAGGATGGTGATTGGTGTGGGTGAGCAATGAGGTGGGGTCTACTGGCTGCGTCACTACTCCACATCTGCTCAAGCTTGTCATGCATCAACACAGTCTTCTTCTGTTTCTGCATCTGTCTGGCATCAACGATTGGGACATCCGTCTTCGTCTGTGATGTCTTCTTTGTTAGTTTCTCCTAGTTCTAGTAGCTCTAGTGACCCATGTGATATTTGTTTTAAGGCTAAACAAACTCGTATTGCCTTCCCTTTGAGTTATAATAAAGCGAATGATTTATTTGAGCTTATTCATTGTGATGTATGAGGCCCTTACAGCACCCCTCCTCCTGTGGAGCGTCTTATTTTCTCACTATTTTAGACGACTATTCTAGGGCAACTTGGGTCTATTTGATGAAAACCAAATCCGAAGTTGCCACTCTGATCAAGCATTTCTGTGCTCTGGTTCGCACACAATTCAGCCGCCATGTGCAGCGTTTCCGATCTGATAACGGAACTGAATTCCTGTGTCTCAAGGACTACTTTTCTGAGCAGGGTATCCTTTTCGAGACTTCATGTGTGTACACGCCTCAGCAAAATGGGTGTGTTGAACGCAAACACCGTCATCTCCTCAATGTGGCGCGTGCTCTGCGATTTCAGGCATCTCTTCCCATTCAGTTTTGGGGAGAATGCATCCTCACTGCTTGCTACTTAATCAACCGGACGCAAACGCCATTGTTACAAAACAAGACTCCCTTCAGTCTCTTGTTCGGTCATGATCCGCCTTACTCTTATTTCAGAGTGTTTGGCTGTCTGTGTTTTGCCTCCCGTCTCCCTCGGTCGAAAGACAAGTTTGATGCTCATAGTCAGAAATGCATCTTTATGGGCTATCTGGTTGGCAAGCGTGGCTGGCACATCTATGATTTAGAGGCTCAACGGTTTTTCTTTTCCAGAGATGTCGTATTCTTTGAAAACGTGTTTCCCTTCGGGACTCCTCTTGAGCAGCCAGTTGTGTCTCCGTCACCTCCACATCCTGCAATCTATGACACTCCGGCTTCAGGTTCTGACGTAAGGGGGAGCAATGGCTCCCTTCCTCCTTCATTGTCGCTCGCCGTGCCTTCGGCTCCTCCCGCTGACTCGTCGCCTACTGACAGGGGGAGCGACTCTCATCCTACTGTGCGACGTAGCTCGCGGTCCCGACAGCCCTCTGTTTTGCTCCGTGACTTTGTCTGCAACACTATCCTACACGACCCCCCACCCCACACTGGCTCTCGA
Source organism: Rheum nobile (assembly GCA_027886185.1). Taxonomy (NCBI): domain Eukaryota; kingdom Viridiplantae; phylum Streptophyta; class Magnoliopsida; order Caryophyllales; family Polygonaceae; genus Rheum; species Rheum nobile. The sequence continues at coordinate 504,060 of WOAB01000546.1, forward strand.
CTCACACCATCATCGGCCTCAGGTAAAACTTATCCCATTGCCGCCTATGTCTCTTGTTCACGGTTTTCTAACAAGCATGCCCAGTTCCTAGCTACTGTCACTGTAGGACATGAGCCTACGCATTTCTCCGAGGCCGTTAAGCATGCTCGGTGGCGTGCTGCGATGCAGAGTGAGCTCGATGCCCTTGATCGAAACAAGACATGGACGCTTACATCATTGCCTCCCGAAAAGAAGGCTATCGGGTGTAAGTGGGTCTACAGAATCAAGTACAAATCTGACGGTACCATTGAGCGCTACAAAGCTCGTCTAGTTATACTGGGCAACAAACAGGTGGAGGGCATCAACTTCAATGAGATGTTTGCGCTTGTGGCCAAGATGGTTACTGTTCGTGTCTTTCTCTCTGTGGCAGCTATTCGTGGGTGGGAACTTCATCAGATGGACGTCCACAATGCTTTTCTCCATGGTGACTTAGATGAGACCGTCTTCATGACCCCACCTCCCGGCTACTCTCAGGCATCTCAGGGACAGGTGTGTCTCTTGTAGAAGTCGCTATATGGTCTGCGTCAGGCACCCCAGAACTGGTTCTCCAAGTTGTTCTCCGCTTTTCGCCAATTTGGGTTTCAGCAGAGCTATGCAGACTACTCTCTCTTTTCCCTGACTCGTAACGGGAACGTTCTTCATGTTCTAGTCTATGTGGATGATCTGATCATTGCAAGTAACGATGCTGCTGCCATATCTGCTTTCAAGCAATACTTGATGATAGCATCATGGCCAGCCATCAGATGGTTCACTAAGGGGCTGAGTCAACCAAGACCATGGCGTCCTCCTTGGAGTAGTACTTAGCTCAGTTTACTATATATTTCTATATTATAAGTTAATTCCAGTTATAGTATGTTTCCCGTTTTAGTATTTCTAATTCAGTCATTTCTATTTCGGACGTGTGCCAATTCTTGTAGAGTGGGCCGGCCCATTTAGCTAGAATTAGGCCCGAGCCCATTAGGGTTGTTGGGAGAGTTCTTTGGCTATAAGTAGCCCCCTTTGTACTTCATTTTAATTACGTTGGATTTTAGTTTACAAGTTGAGTTCGCTCCTTACAAGTTGAGTACGCTCCTTCCTTGAATCCTAACGTCAACCCTTCGATCTCCGGATCAACCTATCCCGTAGCTCGTCGCTTCGAGCAAATCGTTCACCATCTCTTCGGTAATCAAGGTCATCTCTTTGACCTCTTCGTCATCTCTTTGACGCGTTAGAAAGGGTTATCTCTTTAACCCTAGGAAAGCCATCACTTTGGCTACGGAGGAGAAGATTCAACCTAGCTTGAGGAGTCAAGATCCTACCAGTTGATGCGAACAACCCCTGGGCGATGTCGCGATGTAGGATCTTGACTCCTCAAGCTAGGTTGAATCTTCTCCTCCGTAGCCAAAGTGATGGCTTTCCTAGGGTTAAAGAGATAACCCTTTCTAACGCGTCAAAGAGATGACGAAGAGGTCAAAGAGATGACCTTGATTACCGAAGAGACGGTGAACGATTTGCTCGAAGCGATGAGCTACGGGATAGGTTGATCCGGAGATCGAAGGGTTGACGTTAGGATTCAAGGAAGGAGCGTACTCAACTTGTAAGGAGCGAACTCAACTTGTAAACTAAAATCCAACGTAATTAAAATGAAGTACAAAGGGGGCTACTTATAGCCAAAGAACTCTCCCAACAACCCTAATGGGCTCGGGCCTAATTCTAGCTAAATGGGCCGGCTCACTCTACAAGAATTGGCACACGCCCGAAATAGAAATGACTGAATTAGAAATACTAAAACGGGAAACATACTATAACTGGAATTAACTTATAATATAGAAATATATAGTAAACTGAGCTAAGTACTACTCCAGGGAGGACGCCATGGTCTTGGTTGACTCAGCCCCTTAGTGAACCATCTGATGGCTGGCCATGATGCTATCACTTGAGCTCTTGTTTCCATATGAAGGACCTTGGTCTCCTCAAGTATTTTCTCGGGCTAGAGATTGCTCATCGTTCGACATGTATTTTCGTTTCTCAACAGAAGTACGCTCTTGATATTATTGCTGAAGCTGGCCTACTTGGTTCCAAGCTCGTTGGTTCGCCTATGAACCATAATCATCAGCTAGCCACTGCCACTGGTCCCGACTTTGACCGCCCTGACAGCTATCGATGCCTCATTGGACGCCTCATCTATCTAACTATCATGAGGCCGGAGCTTAGCTTTGTAGTTCACACTTTCTCTCAGTTCATGCAGCGGCCTAAGGACGAGCATTGGGCGGCTGCATTGCGTGTGCTTCATTATCTGCAGGGCAGTCCGGGGCAGGGTTTGCTTCTCTCTAGTGCCACCAGTCTCACTCTCACGGCTTACTGTTATTCTGATTGGGCTTCTTGCCCACTTACTCATCGCTCTATCACGGGTTATTATGTCACTATGGGGCTCTCTCCAGTCTCTTGGAAAACTAAGAAGCAACCCACCGTCTCGCATTCTTCCGCTGAAGCAGAGTACCGGTCCATGGCAAGTGCATGTTGTGAAGTCTTATGGCTTCGATCACTTCTTCGTTGTCTCGGTGTCGTGCATTCTTCTCATGTTCGGCTCTTCTGTGATAGTCAGGCCGCTCTTCACATTGCCGCAAATCCCGTATTTCACGAACGCACCAAGCATATCGAGATTGATTGTCATTTGGTTCGTGACTTGATCATTGCATGCACCATTTCTACCTCCCATCTGCCTTCGTCCGAGCAGTCGGCAGATATGTTCACCAAAGCGTTGAGTCGTCCAACTTTCATTCATCTCCTTCCCAAGTTGGGCATTCTAGATCTTCATACTCCAACTTGAGGGGGAGTATTGGAGATATTGTTATCTTTAGATAGTTTGTTATTGTTAGGAAGTGAACTTTTGGGAAAGCCAGTTCCCTACCTAGTTCCCTTTCTCAGTTTTCCTAGTTTTGACGATGACAAACACTTTTGCTATTAATATTTCCATAAGTGTTGATAAACAGGAAACTCATGAATTGGAAGCACAAGACAAAGACCAAGACGCCAGATTTGGGAACTGGCACAAGGAACTAAAGGACGCTGACGCCGAAAGAACTTGGAACAAGAGATGAAGGGCGGCGGCGATCCGTCTATGGTTGATCTTTACTTGGAGAGAGAAGATAAAGATTATCCTGTTTCCATATTATCTTAGAGATTAAAAGTATATCTTTTATGGAAACGAAAAGTGTAAAATCGTGAAAGATTATATTTGGTAACAAATGTTATCTTTTCGATTACTTTTTGATTATTTTATTTGTGTAAATCAGTTGTTGGAGATTCGGTTCTTCTACACAATTGAGTTACATAAATAGAGCAATCAAACTCTCTCACTTTTACGCATTCACTCACATTGCTTATGAAGAAGAAACAGAGCTTAGTTCTTTGAAGAGTTCTTTGAAGAAGAACTGTAAGTCACTTGCTTGTTGTGTGCTTGATTTGGTCGAACTAGGTAGAGAGTCTTTAGTGTGTCTTAGGACTTTAATCTGTGTGTTCTATCCTAGTTTATTGTAATAGAAGCATTAATAAAAGAAGTAGACTTTTAAATCCTCTTGAAATAGATGTAGTGGATTTTATCCTCGATAACTAGTTGATTATTAAAGGTTCCCACTCTAAGGAACTAGACTTGATTCTGTGATTGTTTACTTATTCCGCTGCTAAGGAACTGAACTCTCAGTTTTGGATGATCGGGTCGGATTCGGGTGACCACTATCATCCATCCGACCCGACCCGATTACCCGACCCGATCACCCGACCCATTCACCCGACCCATACACCCGATATAATAAGGTATTTTTTTTTAAAGCCAAAAAAGCTAATATAAAAGAAAAAAACCCTAATCTTTAACCTGCCCCCTCCCAAGTCCCATCTGATTATTTCAACCCAAACCGCCGCTCCCCTCCTGGCCTCCTCCCATTTCCTTCTTTCACCAGTGGTCGTGCAGAACTTGAACTTCCATCTCCTCCACTCTCGACTGGCCGACTCCCGCCCTCCCGGTCTCCCCCTCCCATCTCCTCCACTCTCCGAGTCGTATTTGCAGAAGTCCCAGCTCGCGGTGCCGTCGCAGCTCTGCAGTGCCGTCGCCCGCCACCACCCCATCGTCGTCTCCTCCATCTTCGTCGTTGTCGTTCGTCTTCCATTCGCCGCTGATATCTCCTCCGAACTTCTCGTACGCGGTAAGCTCAATCCCTGTCATTGTTTGTCTTCCATTGTTGTCAATCCCTGTCATTGTTCGTCTTCCATTGTTGTCAGTCCATGTCATTGTCGTCCATCTTCCTCTACAGTGCTTTGTCTTTCCATTTTTTAGTCTACATGCTGATTAAGCTCATTTTTTTAGTCTACCATGTCCAATATGATTAGTGATTTAGCAATATAACAAATTGCTATGTGATTACATGAAACATATACCTGCTGAGATCGTATTTACTGGAGACAAGTATAAATTCTACTCAATTAAACTATGTCTATGTGATTACATGAAACATTTCACTAACTTTAACTTTAACTCCCTGCTGAGATCGTATTTACTGGAGGTAAATTTGATCAATGATGATGACCCCCTTCCAAAACAAGACTTCTTCTTTTATTTGTTTGTTAAAACTTAAAAGTGTGCAGGATTTTGACATTATTTATTTTAACGAGACAATTTCTTCTTGGTTTTTTACCTATGAAGTTGTCCTCTCTAAAGTCAACCAATTTATCATAAGTTACTGCTTGATTATTATGACATTACTCATGCATTTATTTATAAATAATTATTTAGTCTTAACAGTCTTTAGCCATTTGTTTATTTGAACTAATAACATCATATTTCTTTTTATTGTAGGATTTGCTTTTCTAAGGAGTAAGGACATGTGGTTGATTGATTGGTGAAGTTGAAGATATGTGGTTGTTTTATCAACTTAATTATTTAGATGGATTGTGTCTTAATGTTGAATAAATATTAAAGACCTTAGACTTTTATTATGATTGTCTTGTGATTTTTCTATGTTTGTTACCCTGTATGAAACATTTTAATTATTAGTTTTCCTTTTTTTTATTGTTATTTAGCAATTTTTATAGTAAAATTTTATAAAAAATAAAAATGATAAAATTCACCCGACCCACCCGATCACCCGTGGGTGATCGGGTGCGGATGATGCATCCTTCAGGTGCGGGTCGGGTTGGGTGGGAAAAAAATCGGGTCGGATGATGGATATTGTCCACCCGGCCATCACCAGACCCATTGCCATCCCTACGTACGATCCAACAGTTATACTTGGATAGATTATATTTGTGAATATCTTCTTAATATCTTTTCCATAAGATAGATTTTTTGTAACTTCTATATCTATCAAAGGCCCTTTGAGAGGCCAATGAGATCAGAAACTTCTCTCCAATTTGCCTCGTTTCAATAGTTTTAATTTTCGATCCTATCTGATGTTGATTTGATCGGCTTAGATCGCTTTTTCTATTATATTGGGATTGAATTATAATTGGTCATGGCAGCATTTAACTATTCTGTCTGGTACGTTTATGATACTGCGATGCGATTATTAGTGCTAACTAGTTTATGGTATGATACTGCGATGCGATTACTAGTGCTAACTAGTTTATGGTCGGTTTGAACATGAATGTACGTAATTTAATTTGTTCTCAGGTGCATCATCCAATTAACTACTGTACAATATATATATTAATCACTAATATTTTTATCCAATCATCAAGCAATTAAGGAATATTTAATTCATTTATGGTCTCCTAAACTTCACAAAAAGCTACAAACAAGTCTCTAGTTAGTAGTCACTACTTATGGGCTGCATCAATCTATGGAGGCGGTTATTTCTTGATGTTTTTTTTTATCCTTGTATGAAATTCAGTTGGAAGCTAGAACTAAATTTCACCAACAAATAACAGATTTCGATCGAATGTTGATACTTCTCGCCCCTTTGAATCACTGACGGTTTGGATTTGAGATCTTACTCTTGTGAGCGTTTCAAAACTTTCTCCAGAACACAAGAAGAAACTCCGTCTGCAAGAATAAGAACAAGCTTCCCACATCGACAATTGAATAAACATATCACCATGATATAAATGATATGCGAGGTTGTGGAAGGATAACGGGTCGGCGCACCGATGGTCCATCTTACCCAGTGGGCCTACCCCTGATGAACCACAACTTTTTTTGGCCCATAATCACGCAGTGGCTCTAGCCCAACTGGACCACCACTTTGTTTGGCCCAATATGATTCTTTATAACACTAAGAGTCATTGCTAATCCGCAATCATAAATAAGTTACATTTGAAAGGTCGTCGCCTTTTTTCCCCCCTTGTTGGCCAGGTTTAAAAGAAGCGTTAATTTTGAACAAAAAAAAAGGAGCGTTACTAAATACAAGGACTGTCACAACAGTGCCATTTACAAAAATGTATTATTCAACTAATAGCACTAGTAATCGGTGGTGGAGCCACAAACTTTTCGGTTACTGAAAAATCATGCTATATTCACATATTCGGTATATAATAACCCAAATGAAGGCTATTTTTATAAATTTTTATTGACAAATGTTATAAAACTAGGAGGTTTGTTTTAGAAGAAATATTTTAAAGTAATTTACAATTCTAAAATAGTAAGAGAAGTAGAAAAGTGGGAACAAAAAATGTCATTTTTTGTAAATAATATTTCATACTATGATTTTAAGGTTTGTTTAAGGATAATTTAATAAATTTTGAAAATTTATAACTCATTTCACAATTATTATGGGTGAAAAATAAAAAATAACGTTTGGATCAAACTTGTAAAATGATGAAAATATGGGCGCACTCTTAGATTTTCTTAAGAAGAACAAAATTGAAAGGGTAAAAAAGCAAGAATCAAACCCATGTCATTTCCTTCTCCTTCTATTGAATTACCAATTGGACTAACCTTTGTATCCGTTCAATTTTGTTGAACATTACAATATATCAGATAGACCTATCCTAACAATGAAAAAAATGAGTGCTGCCATTCCACTATATATGCATGTTGTACCTAGGCTTTCTCAATCGTGGATGTGGTAGTGAGGTGACACATTTACACTTTTGTTGATGTGCCTCAGTGTGGTTGGCTAAGATGATTTAATAACAAATCCTTAATTTCCTTTTTTAGAGGCTGCCTACAACAATGATGAATGTTGCTATACGTGTCTTGTTTTTATGCTTCTACGGTTGCATGTAAGCCAAGTGTGATGTTCTCCCCCTACATAAGTCGTCTTTGGCAGCCTCTTTTGCACCAACACTCCTTTCTTCCTACTGTGTTCGTTGCTAGGTAAGCTTTTTACTTTGTCTTCGGTTGAACGTGAATCTAAAAGGGTGGGTTTTACTTTGCGGTATGGAGTAGTTTGGTGATCTCTTAAACTGCGATTGTGAATTTGACTGGCTTTCTTACGGGTTTGATTGGATGAAATTTATCTCACTAATGGAGCTGCTTCTATGCTCCTGAGCGGCGTGGCTAGGTTTTTTTTCCTGCTTGTTATGTACTCTGAATTTGCTAAAATTGCACATATGCGTCTGCGAGCGTGTGGATAGGGACGACGAGCAGTAACAACATTTTTTTTGGGAAATCTTTGCTCCTGAGCGGCGTGGCTAGGGATTTTTTTCGCTTGATGTGTATTCTCTTTCCCCTTTACAGTCCAAAGCTTGACCAGATAACCAGAAAATTCATTTTCGATTCCACTTCAAAAGATTTGCTCAAAAGCAACTATCAACTCCAGATGATGGAACCTCTTTTTAATCTCTCCGCAGTCGGAACTTCTCATCGCCCGACTCTTTAATTGTTTTGACTCGAATCTTATCCCATCTCACTACTTGAGACTCCTTCGCCGGTTTTTCCATTGTAAGGCGTTACAGTTGTTGCTTGTAAATCTTAGTGAAAGTAACAAATTGAGATGTGAACAAGATGGGAAAGAAGAGCAAGGTAACACTGAAAGAAAACATATAACATGGACTATATATAATAAGGACAAAAAATGCAATACCGTGTCTGGCCCCTCAGAAGGCCTAAGTAATCTCTCTGTCTCAATGTCGTATTTCAAAAGCCTGAAGCACTCAAGTCGTTCTTCCAAGAAAAGTGCATAAGTGCGTACCCAAGTAGAGCAATCCCAGGCTGAAGGAATAATGCAAAAACATATAAAACTAACTCAAGAAATATAAACTTCTTCAATCTAAACCAAATATAAAAGCTCCATCACCACATTTTGAGTATGCATGGAACTAATAAGATTAACTAGAGCAATGACTAAGTAATCAGATCATAAGACCTACCAATAGGGCTTGAGTCATCTTTGAAATTAAAGAGTTTGAGAATGAGTCCACAGTGTGAGAAGTTTAGAAGTTCTTCACTGAATGTTGGGTCACTTTCCCTCAATAACATGTGAATAACTATCAGCGTTTTCAATGCCACCTGTTCAATACATAAAATTTAGAAGATTATTCCAGAATCGCTTCCAGATAAAGTATTATAGAAGATCAAGGCCAATGTACTCAAGATGAATAGGCTAACCACTCAACTACAAGGAAAAAAAAAACAAAAAGATCTAAATTTCTACACACAGATATTGTAAGGCTGTAACGCATACCGTCCAATTTCGCGTCTTGCCTAATCGGCGAGCAAGAGCATGAATACAATAAGCAACATCAGCCCGAGGCCTCACTGCAGATGTTGCAATCAAAATTTTTGAAAGCAAAAATAAAGAGAGAAATTTGATTAAATCAAACCAAAAGTATTAGAACCTAAGAAAGGAACTGATAGATCTAGTAGCAAATCGTAAGTAAGAACTCACTTCTCAAGTGCCTATCTTTGGGCGGACACTCAACGTGATTCATGGCCTTAACAATCGCCACATACAAATCCTACAAACCCCCAACCACAAACAAAATCATAGATTTAACTAAAAAATCACTCAAAAACCGCAAATCTACCGTTCATCAATAAAATAAGAGTGAAACCTTGTAGTCGCTGTTGATTTGAGCGAGGCCGACTGCGGTGTGGTCTTTAATCGCGCCATATGCTTTTCTCCATGATTGAAGAGTCGCCATTTGTCACTTCTCCTCCACTCCTCTCGCGCGCGCAGATCTCTCTGATTCTCTCTCTCTCTGAACATACTTACACACATACAATCTTCTCTCTCTCCACCTTTCTCCCCTCGGCGCAACCGTAAAAATGGAAGCCTTAAAGTCTAGAGAGAGGAGATTTTGAAGAAGAAAAAGGCTTTTTTCGGTGGTGAAGCGATTTTCTCCTTGTTAAACCTCTCCCCTCCCGACTTCCATAGTGGATACTTCTCCTGTATTTTTTTTGTTGCTTTATGTAACACTTCTTATAAAACGTATATTTTTTGCATAAAGTAATTTGTTGAGTACAGAAAAAATGGCTCAGTTTATTACGTGAAATAAACTTTATGAGAAAACCAATCTGAATATACCAATTCTCCAGCTTTAATATGTACTCTGAAAAAAGCTGAAAAACATGGTCAGTTGTCTTTGATTAGTGTAGATATATAACAATACTCTTTTAACTTATAATTTTTTATTTATAATTATTGTTAAGAAAAATGGGTCTCTAATGTGTGATGATATTGCATAATTTATGGGTGTGGACGCGTGGACGGTGCTGGACCAAAAGTTTTTTTAAAATGTGAAATCGATATATTTTTAATAATTAAAAAAATTTCAATATAAAATTTATCCATATCTCGTGCACGACACGGGAAACTAAGTTAGTTTGATGAAAAAAAGTTTAAGGAGCTTCATTTACAAAGTGTTTCACATGTCGATGCATTAAAGAGAGTTAATGTCATAAGATGATGAGAAACTTAATTTCCATATCACAACATTGCGAGAGAAATTACTCAATAGTTCACAACTACAATTTTACAACTAGCAGACAATACTTCTATTTAGAAGATTCATTTTCCCCATGTGAAGCACAGAGCATAAAGGATGGCAACACTGGAAGGTCATGCTACAAGTTCTTTTATCATTTTCTCATGTTGTTGATTAGCTGCCAATGTGATATAAAAACTTCATAAGTTCATCAAGTAATTCAAAAAGCTTTGATAATAGGCCTTCCAGGCTTGATTATGCCACTGGCATTTTGGACGATGCTTATTGTTGCTTCTTGTGGTTGAGACCCTACAAGCTTAGTGATCACCAATGCATAAAATTACACAATAAGTCCAAAGGCAAAATTTGGTTGGCAAGCTAATGATTTTTTCCGTCTAATATGCAATGAATGTTTAGACAGAAAATTACTCATTATTTACAAAGAATAAGTGCAAGTGCTAAAATTGATTGCAAAAGCTATATAGAAATGTGAAAATGTAAACATTGTACAACATAAACTTACTGAAAGCATGCCTTTCAAAGATTTTCAAAGAGTTGGAAGAGGCTTTCCATCAACTACTTTGCACTTGGCTTCTACACAAAGATTGTTATATCTCACCTCAACAGATTGTTCACGTGAGACTTCTCATAATCAAGAAAGCCAAAACTTATCAGGAAATTGATTATGAAACTTACTCCAGGAGATCCTTATGTAAGATTTCTCATGAAGGTCACGCTACAAGTTCTTTTGTCTTAAGTTAACCAATTTATAATAAATACTGTATTATTTTTCTTATGTTTTTCTTTCTTTCTTTTTGATATGGACCTACAAAAATGTGAACAACTTACATGTCTATTATTTTTCTGAGTTTCTGCAATCAACGAAAATTATCAACCTCAAAGAGAGTCGATTTCACAAGATGATGAGATACTCAATTTGCATATCAAAACATTGCAAGAAGACTTGAAAGTCATATAATCCAACAACATGGAGCTCTGGGCAAAAGACATTTGTATACATATCATGATAACAAAATATTAAAGCATCGGTGGATCCCAACACTTAAGGTACCCAAGTAGCAACACAATTTTCTTTCAAATATAGACATATGCATATCAATCTTGCTACATATACAGGTTGAAAGTGGGCCCTTCCTCTTTTCCTTTGAGATATTGGTTGAATATGTATATGTAGTTGCACTTGGATTCATCGTTGTTGATAGTCGAGTCCCTTGCCTTGTGGGTCACGATGCAAATTATTTTTTGATTATTTGAGTTAGTACAAGAGTTTAATTTGACTGGTTGAAAATTTCATGACAAATAAAGATGTACTAGCTTCTATTGAATCTATTATTTAAGAGGCGGAACAAGTATTGTGTTTTTGGCCCTAGCTGAACTTATGCACGAAAATATACAACTACAAGTTCTTACTACACTTAGCATATTGTCACTACATTTAGCATGTCAACTACAAGAAATACACCAATTTTAAAAATATATTTTCCTCGTGCAAAAGTCATGTAGTTTGAATGATGTTCTGTTGAAACTAAATGCAGCTGCAATGAAAATAGTTCATGCGACAAAATTGTCCATTTTATATACTGATGCAAATGAACGAGGTTTTGATACACTTTCCTTTTTTATACTAAAACACAAGAGAGTACCCTAATTGTAATTTTATACTAAAACATATCCATTCAAAAGAAAAAGAGAAACAAATAAGATATAGCATCATAAGAATAAAATAGAAGCAAAAGAAGCAATACCAAACGACGTTGTTAGACTTCACTCTCTCCAAAGCCGAAACATTTCTTGTTGGTTACAAAGTTGTATACTTTAATTTTTATGAGAAATAAAGATTTCTTCAATTGACTTTTTTTACCGTCACCAACAATGTCAACAATTAACGATTAATAATATATAGAATCAACAATTACCAATTAATAATATCCTATAAAAAAAGCAATTGTAGAAAAAAATTCTAATAAATATTAAAATTTTGTTTTTGCCTACACATATTAAAATATGTTAGATCATTTTAAAATGCATCATGTATAATCTATTCATTATTTTGAAATTCATATGTAGTCGAAATATTTTTTTCCTTTAACAAATGTTTATATACAAAAAACATTTGAAGGTGAATTGAAAGTCATATTATCCAAGTACACGCATCTTTCAAGCACAAAAAAAAAAAAATTCCAACATTGAAATTTAAAGCTTGAAGGAAATGGAAGAGCTAAAGCAAAAGCAAGATGTAAAGTCTTTGGTATCTAATGCTAAAAATAACTAGGAGAGGTTTAATCTGCATATCAAAGCTTTAAAAGAGCGAGAGAAAGATGTTAAGTCTTTGGTATCTTATGCCAAAAAGTTTGAGGAGATCCATATACAGAATGTTTCACGTGTTGAGTCAGAACGAATCGAGCCGATGTCACAAGGTGAGAATATGCTCAATATAAAAACATTACAAGATAAATTGAAAGTCATATAATCCAAGCACAATGAGTTTTCTGCCATGATTCTCAACATGGCCTTTGCGTTTTTAAAGTATAACCATTTTTATAAGTAACTAGTGCTACAAAGGAAGCGCATGATCGCTGATCTTGTTAATCCTTCTTATCAGGAGATTCTAATAATAATCAACTACTTTTCTTTTATCATATCGAATCATATATTTTGCATCTATAAAGTCGCCTCATTAACAAACAAATGATGCATTTTTTTATATAACTTCTCTTATGTCCTAATATAAAGTGCTTTTACAAATACATAATCCCCCATAATATTTGATAAAATTTGTAATGTTTCATTTAAATATTTGTAGATGACATTGTCCAAAAAAATATACCTTATGTCAAAGACGTCTTCTCTATTTTTTAAGAAGCAGAACAAGTATGGTATTTTACGAAGCTAATTAAACTTGTGTACGAATAGACATAAAACTAAATCTTCTAGAAAACAAAGTTTGAGTATCGAGGAAAACAGCAGAGACTTGTTCACTTACCTGAACTTTTTGCTTCCCTTTCAGTTTCTGGTTCCTCTTGATTGTGCATAGCTCCTTAAGAAATTTTGCGTATCGAGGAATACTTTTGACAAGTTTGAGTAAAGGGATGTTTACCTCACACCTACTAAAGGTATCGAAGAGCTCTTTATCGTTCTCTGGTCGTCTGGTATCCATCAGTGCTTCAGGGAATGGTGCAGGTGGCTTCAGTGAGCTGAGTGGTGGGAAATCTGGGCGAATATAGGAATCATGAACCTCAGCTTGTGATCCGCGGTCGCGGCTTTGGGCCAGTGATCGCGGAATTTCATCGTTGTTTACCCCTTTTCCAGAGAATTTTCCGCGGTCGCGGATATTTGGCCGTGATCGCGGAAAATCGTCGATTTTTTCCTTCTCCAGTAACATTTCCGCGGTTGCGGAATTCCAGTCGCGGTCGCAGAAAAGTTTATGCGAGATTTTCTTCTGTGCTTTCAGCTCCGTGTTCAGTAATCTTTTCTTCCACAAAATTGTTCCCTTTAGGTATGGAATTAACCTCCAACTCTTTGCCATTCCGTAGTGTCATCGCACTGACATTCTCTTTCGGTTGTACTTCCGTTTGAGATGACAATCTTCCTGATTCTCTCGCCTCCCACTGACTCAATTTTTGAAACACTTGCCCAAATTGATTCTCCAAATTCTGGATGCTAGACCGCGTCTCTTGCTGATGTTGGATAAAGTTCTGCGTGAGAGATCGAAACATGTCATCAGTAGACATTGAGGGACTCAGATGTTGTTCTTGAGGCCTTGAGGTGTACGGGAACCTAGGCTGAGTTCCTTGCGGTTGAAATTGTCTCTGTGGAAATTGCTGCGCATTTTGTGGGTTCCCATATCTCAAGTTTGGGTGATCTCTCCACCCTGAATTGTATGAGTTGGAGTATGGGTCATAGCGAGGTCTAGGAGGTCCGTAACCTCCTATAACAGTAACCTCGGCTTCCGGCTCTTGAAGGTGTGGACAAGCTTCCGTAGCATGGTATACATCAGCACAGTAACCACACGCATTTACTTGTTGAAGGGTGCCTTTCAGCATGAACCTCTTCATCATGTCCTTTATCTCAGCTAACTCAGAACTTAGACCAGATGGTGCGGAATCAACAACATTCACACCACAAGAATTTGTCCTCCTGTTGAATTGTCTCGACCCTTCTGAGAGCTCAGAAAACAACTCAAAAGCTGCATCTGTCGTCTTATTGAGAATGTTGCCGCCACACGCGGCATCTACTATTCGACATTCATCATCCATCAGACCACCGTATAGGTAGAGAATCAAATCCTGGTCAGAATAGCCATGATATGGGCAACTTGAACATAATCGCTTGAAGCGTTCATAGTACTCATACAAAGTTTCTCCAGCCTGTTGCTCAACGTTGCTTATGTTCTTCTTCTTCAGACTGTTCAGCTTCGTAGCAGGAAAGTACTTTACTAAGAAGGCTTTCTTCATCTTATTCCAAGTGTCAATACTGCCAACGGCCAGGTAATAGAACCAATCTTTGGCGTCACCCTTCAACGAGAAAGGAAACGCCCTCAGCTTGATCTGATCCTCAGTGACTCCAGTAGGTTTCATGCTCGTGTAGACGGCATGAAATTCAGCGAGATGTTTATTGGGATCATCACCATTCAGGCCATGGAACAATGGAAACAGGTGAATCAGACCAGATTTCAATTCAAAGTTCACCCCTTCATCCAAAGCAGGGAACTGCACAGCAAGCGGTTGCTGCGCCCAGTTGGGTGCGGTCAGCTGTCTCAAGGTGCGCTATTGGTCAGCCATCTCAAAAAGTCTCACGCACTTCTCTGTTGGATAAAAAATCTAAAGTAGGCGAATTAGTAACACAGGTGTGGACCATAAGATAGGTCCACACAATAGTTGATAAACAAACAAACAAACAAACAAACAAACAAACAAATAGAAAATTAATTCCCCGACAACGGCGCCAAATTTGATGAGGCTAAAGTCGTGATGCCTATCAAAGAATCCCTAAAAACCTAACTAAGTATAGTAGGCAAGTAAGGGTCGAATCCCAAGGGAATCAAATGATCTATCTCTAAGTATGCAAGCAAGTTACCAACTAGGAACTATGGGGGTCTTGTTGTTTGATTTCTAAAACTAATGAATGAAAGCAAGAAATGATTAAGATGGTTGTAAATATGATGGTGAGGGTATTCCACCTAACATATATCCACACTTCAGTACGATAGGTTGATCCTTGGTCTCTCTTGTTTCAATCCTATGGTTGTCCTAATCCCTATTCTGAAGTAGTTACCAGTCCAACTAGTCCTGATAACCCTAACTATCGAACGCACAAGAAACTATCAAGATTTAGAACAATAGCAGCAGGAAGCATATGAATAGATAGGTGCATGCAGTACTTAACAACTCGTCAGTATTTAACATGCAATTAATTCTCTTCACAATAAACTTTCATAACTCGTTCTAGTAAATCGTGGTTGCTACTTAAGATAAGGAATTTCAACTCGAAATAACCAAACCCTAGCGATAGAAAATTACCAATAACAACTAGTTGCGTCCAACAAGCAAAATCAATAATAATCAATAGGAATAAGTACAAAGAGAATCAAAACAACCCAAAGGAAATAGAACAAGATTTATAACCTCACAACCAAATCAACTGAAGGCTTCAATCGTCAGGTGAAATAATGGAAATTAGTTCCTTCTCATGGTCTGTGAGCAAGAACTAGGGAAAGAACAATACGTAAAAACTAAAAAAAATAGAATAATGAAAAAGGCTACTAAGTAAACTAGGTAAAACCCTAGCCAAACCTAAACTCAAAAGATAGGAAATAATATCTTTCCAACAATAATTAAAATGGAATAAAAGAAATAATAGAAAATGAAATAAAATAAACAAATAATAAAACTCGGAAGTAAATCTCGGCGCGCGTCTGACAACGGGTTTCCGCGACCGCGGAATAATTTCCGCGATCGTGGAAATATCTTTGTAAAGTCCCCCTCGCGTCTTCTATCTCGTAATGTTCCGCGATCGCGGCAATGGCATCCCCGACCGCAGAAAACTTGTTGTAGCTCATCTTCACTTCTGATCTTCATCTTCTCTCGTGGCTTGTCTCCATCTTCAATATATCTTCATTTAAGCTCTTTCACGCCACCAATATCATACTTCTTCTTCTCAACTCCATATTCCTAACTTAACCTCTAAAGTAATCCAAATGGCACCCAAAACACCGGTAACAACTCCTAGTTACGCACTACAAAGTAGAGCGTATCAATATACTTAACGTAGTGTCACTAATTAAACATGTCACTATATTTAACATGTCATTTACAAAGCTAATTAAACTTGTGTACGAATTTGAATGTTCTTAAATGGTAGTATTTCTTTTAGTATTAAGGTCGAAAGAATATAATTTTAAAATTATTATAATTTTTTTTTGACATGTTAAGTGTAGTGATAATACGCTGAGTATGTCTAGAAGATGTAGTTTTATTTCTTTTCGTGCGAAAGTGTAATTAGGTTCCTAAAGTATCATACTTAGTCTGCTTCTTAAATAATGGATAAGACGTCTCTGACATAAGCTATATTTTTTTTACAATGTCATCTATAATTATTTAAATGACACTATACATTATTTAGCAATATAATCGGGACTATGCATATGTAGGAGCAATTTATATTAGGAAATAAGAGAAGTTATATAAACAAATGTACCACCTCTTTGTTAATGAGGCGACTCTAATATGATATGATAAATAAAAAGTAGTTAATATTAGAATCTCTTGATAAGAAGGATACAAGATCAACGATCAAGCGCTTCCTTTGTAGCATTATGTACTTAAGAAAATGCTTGTACTTTAAAAATGTGAAGGCCACGTTGAGAATCATGGCAATAATCTGCTGATAATATTCAAACGTAGCATGCACTGCTCTTGGATGAACCTTTTTGGTTGACTTTGTAAATGTTTAATATCTCGTCTTATCAACAGTAAGTAAATAAGCAAGTGATCATGTTGGACCTATTGTATGTGTATGCGTATATAAGGTACGTACATTTCACAGGATACCAAAAGCATGTTTCCCTCTTTGTTTTTCGATCATAGAATATCATGCAGAAGATATATATTGTTGTCTAATGCTTGCGACATTAGCTCTTTTAATTTCTGACTCAACGTGTGAAGCACTTTATATTTTAATCCCAACAACCTCTTCGCACCAGAAACCGAAGGCATTACTTCTTCATCTCGACCTAGCTCTTCCATCATAATTGAGCTAGAATCAAAAGACAAAAAATTTACATCTTTCAATATGTCTTCCATAATCTTTGATCTCAAAACTTCAATGTTGAGATTGACTTAACATGTGAACCACTTTTTAAATAAATCTCCTCAAAATTCAGGACATTAGATATATATTGAAGATTATACATCTTCTTGTAGCTCTATCTTTTTCATCTTTATTAAGCTCTCGACTTCACTTTTGTGATTCTGAAATGCTTCTTTTATGTTGACAACTTGAAGCATAGCAAGATTTGAGCTTCTGCGTCTAATAATAGGATCGCCTGAATTTCCTTTTCGTGCCATATGCGCTTAGACTTGGATTCCATCCTTAGTTTAATTCTCTACTCAATCTCTATGATAACTTTGAAGTTGAAAGCTCCTTTTCCTTGGATAATATAACTTTCCATTCTCTTCCAGTCGTTATGCTGTTGTGTGTATAAAATTGGAGGCTCCACAAACTGTGATTCTCCACGACGGCTTGGTTGTGGTTTCTCTGCAATAAGATGGATGGTTTATTCAAGGTTGTACATGATGACTGGGTTGTGTTATTGTTTGATTGCATTCAGAATATTATCGTTTGTTTTTTGAGTGTTGAATGATCTTATGATGGAGTGTGCTGATTATGTACGATGTCGTCTATTTGTGTTTTTTGCTTGGCTTTAGACCGTTGCTCAGAGCAGTTGATGCAAATTTATTTATTTTGACTACACTATGCTACGTGAATGTCAATTATTTGGTTCAGGCTTGTTTGGTATTGAAATTTGCTTCTATATGCATTCGTTCTACTCGCATTTACCCAGACAAACATATTCAATTTTTACTTTCTTTACTAAACTCAAACGAGGCACCGATTCCTTTGCTGTGTTTCTTGAGTCTATGTGTTGTACAAATGATATTCACACTTTTCATGTAGGCATGTCGTCTATTTTCCCCATCGGAACCACTACTGAATTAGCTGGAGCAGTTCACCCTTTACTTGGGTCATTTTACAGTGGCACGATACTCGACGTCGCGTTCGGAGATTACTACATTATTGAGTATTTCAACATCATCTACTTGGATGGGTGGACTAGAGTGCAAGAGCTTGTAAGATCAACCCGTATTCGGTTTCCACTGCAGCTCTTGTGTCCACAAAGCTACTGTGACGGAGCAGCCGTTAAAGCGTGGACTAACGGTGGATGGTGGAAGGGGGTGATTCTACGCTCGTGGACCAACCCGAACATGTACAGGGTATACTTCCCTGCTCTTGACCAGTCTCTCAAAATCGAGCACAAGAAGCTCCGCCCGTATTTAGGATTATCTTCTCTGTCAACCAGGAGGAGCTAAGCAATCAAAATCACACCCTCAAACACAAAAGATGTGAGCAAGAATCACATAACAGTTGAATTATGGGTCTGATAAAGACACCTATACCCCCTCTACTGCAATGGCACAGTGACAATGATAAAGACGAATTGCCAATTCCACAAAACCACAAATCACACACCTTTCCTAATCTTCTCTTACCCAATAAAGCAAAATTCATATCAAGAAATGGTATGATCACATAATTAACAGATGAAATCTCAACTATACACATACAAAAAACAAGTAAAGAAGGGCAAATTCATCTCACCAACAGAAGCCAAGCGTTGCTTCCTCCCTGAACCAGAGGGGCGCCCCCTTTTCCTCTTCTCAGAGGGAGTATTTGAGTTTGGCGAAGACAACCCCAATGAAACACCCCCTGGCCCCACACCAGACCCATCAAGGCCATATTTTCTAGGCCTCCCTCTTTTCTTCTTTACAATCCCACTTCCACTCAATGGCCCATTACCGTTGGAGCCGGTGGAGGCGCCGATGGAGGCGGAGGAAGGAGCCGCGGTCATTGTGAAACCATGAGGGGGGTAGGTAGAAGGTGAGCCTTCCACATTGAATGCAGAAGACCCAACAGAGTTGGTACCTCTGAATTTGGATTGGACTTGGTGATGAACAATATTAGGGTTTGACAGATTTCTAAACCCGGATGGGGAATTGAAAGCGGTGTGAGTGGCGCCACCGCCGGAGCCACTAGAGCCACCGCTGATACCGCCGGAGCCACTAGAGCCACCGCTGATACCGCCGGAGCCTCTGTGCAAGTTAAATTTAACCCATTTTCAGCTGAAAGAGGATGGAGCGGTATTTGGCGGAATAAGTCAAAAACTCAGGGTTACCACACGAAATTGTCAAAACCTGTGGGGATTTCGCGAAAAAGTCAAAAACTCAGGGTTACCAGACGAAATTTCCGTAAAAAAAATGATACCTTTGTAGTCAAGGAGCTTCTCAGCAAGTATTCACCCTTTTTATTGTTTAATTTTATTCATGGTGTTTATATTGACCATTGCTTTATCAGGGCGTTGATCCAAACTACTGCGACAAACAAGCACTCTTTCTGCTGCATCTGGTATACATACATACATATATTGACATTGATTTGGTTCTTTATTTTCCTCTTCAACATCTTCCATGGCAACACTAAAAGGAAGAGATACTACATTTTGAAACCTTCATCTTCCCCGTGCGAAGCACGTGGCACTCTACCTAGTATATGAAAAGGATAATAACAATAGGGCCTGATGGAAGGTGGGTCACCGGACTCCCCCGGGCTTTGCCAATGCAAGTAATAGCGACATGTGCTGCTCAACTAATAACGCTATATCACCTGTTTTTGTGAGATCTTAGTGGTTGTCATATTTTATCGATCTCATTAATTAAATATAAATTATAAAAAAATAATATAGAGTATTTGATTTATTTTAAGCTGTTTGAGACATATCAAACAAAATTTTAGTAGATAAATTTTTATAAATTATATTTAATAGTAAACTAAAATTCAATTTTCAAATTATTATAACATGTCAAAAACCGACCCGACCCTAACTTTTAGGGTCGAGATCCGACCCGAAAGTCACTGGGTCAAGAAGGACCCGAACTCGACCCGAAAGACCCAAACCCGACTGAGCGCGAATCTGAGCTCGACGGACCCCGTTATTTTATTTATATAAAATATTTTAATATACTTTATTAAATAATATTAAGTATTTTATTATTGATTATTTTATTAAAAGTAAAAATATAATAATAATCATAAAAAATGGCACTTCCAACCTTTTGGATCGACCCGAACCCGAGCTAAACCCATTACGATCCAACCCGATCAACCCGAAAATTTTAACGACCCGGTCGAACTGAACCCGATTTGACCCGAATTCGACTTGACCAAAACCCGACTTGATCCGACCCGAACTTGATCCGACCCAAACTTGATCCAATTGATAGGATTTATAGCATATCAAAATAATAAAATGTACTTGAGTTGAGCTACTGATTTACTACTAGCAATTTCAATCAATTATTTTTTACTATCCAACAAATTAAAGTAAATATTTTAAAAAATTATCGGAACTAATACTCCTTAAACAAAGATTTATCAGAACTAATATTCATTACTACTATTAGTGCATTTTGTTATAATATTACTTGAGTATGAACTCTGTTTCTCACATTTTGGAGTCCTTAAAGGCGCTATCATCCTCAAGAACACTAACACTTATAATTATTCATTACTATTAAGAGCAAACATAGCATGTTATGATGTGGTTTTACCACAAATTTTAATTTTATGTTTTAAATTATAATATTTAAATTCACATTGAATAGTTAGTATCACATACGAATATCATATAACGACTATAACACATTTTAAATATCTTCACCGTGCAGGACTCGGGCTAGTATATAACTAAAGGAAAAGCCTCCCATCGACATGTCAGCCTTAGATTGATTTCATATTTGTGTCTACCTCATATTGATTTCGCCTAAAAAAATATTCAAACAGTGAATCATGCCTTAATTACAGATTCACCATTTAAGAAAAATTACTTACTAATTTATTATAATTAATTTTACACTAATAAATTTTCAACTAGATATGATTTTAAAAAATGTAAAATCTTGAAAAAATTATTTATAAATTATCTATTAAATTTTGTTAAACGTAACAAAATAACAAAGTTCTAGCTGATAGATTTCATGATTTTCAACCCATGTTTTCACAAATTATTTTTGTCTTTGTTAAACCTACATTACTAGAGGATCTAAATCAATTCAACTAATTTTTTTTTTCCAGTTTCAATATATAGTAAGGTTAGCGGCAAAAAGTCGGTCTTCTCTTCCTTCTCTCTTATTTCTCTTTTATCTGGTTATAGATCTAGTGTTTCCAGCTTGTTCTCCCTTCTTCTCCTCTTCTCCCTTTTTTTTGTTTTTGCTCTCCCCCCTTTAAATTAACTATTGAAACTTCCAACTTCTTCAATTGAACCCTTTTTTGATCAATTTGGTGAAATTTTTGAGATTTACATGCTCTTGGATACCCAAACAATTTTCCCTTTCGTTTGGATTGACGGAATAATACATTTTTTTTTGCATCAAATCTTGAGCTTTAATATAAAATAATACATTTTAAAGCATTATGCCCGTCTATCCAAACATACTCGAAATCTTCAATCTGGCGCATAGTAGCTGTTGCCACTTCACGACCAACCGGACCCATATGCGGTCGTTACTCCTTCAACCACTACGCTCAGACCTTCAACGCTCGTCTTCTGGTTGAGCCCCAACCAAGCAATCCCAGATCCCCCTGCTGCCTTGTGTATCCCATCACCGATTTCAGATTCCACTTCGGTCCAATTGGTGAGATCGCTATTTCCTTTTAGTCTTTGTTTATTTTGAATTTGGAACGAATACTAAAATCAACCATGACCCAAGATATGAAATTTGTCTAATGACCCGTCGTTTGAGGAATTACCATGACCGATTTCAAGAGAATCTTCAAATTTCCATTGCAATATTCTATTTTACCTTAGTCCAGATCTACAAATCTGTTTTGTAAATCTAGTCCATCTTCGGTGTAGATGTAAGGTAAATTATATCAGTTCTCTCCTTCTTGACAATTTAAAATTTTTGCGCACCAACCTTATGGACATCAATTTTCCTTCTCAAGTGAGTGATAAAAATTATAACCTCTTCTTTGTTGACACTTCGATTGACATATGCTACTTATTGTTAAGTTTCTATGTGACCTCTTACAATGCCAGACTTCATTATTTGATTATTGTTTGTATCAAGTTGTGCTGATGGTTGATCTATTTCCGATCAACATTGAAGATTATTGCACTCAAGATGACTATTGATGCCTCGGGGAGTCTCATTTATATATTTTTTGGACATCTCAATGCTAAACATTTGGTATCTCCTTTTGCGAGTGATCGAAAAAGCAACTCTTTTGTGAACTATGATATGTACTGTTATCCTTATCCCCTTTACACTGAAACATTGCCATTGCTGTGTACTTATTGTTGGGCCATGTTTTTATCAGGTTGGATCGGCCCACGAGCAAGTAAAGATTACGGCCCAGCACGCAGAAGAGAAGATCTATCCATTGATGCGACCAACGGCTCCTTTCGTAACGTCTAGAGCGAAAATCATGGACAGAATCGCGGCATTAAGTGGCCGAGTGATCTCTGGAAATCCGGCATTGAATCCTTCGATTTTAAATAGAATAGGATCTATCTATTGTAGACATCTCAACATATGCAACTTACTGGCATTTTTAAGCTCTCATCGTAATTCAACAAACGATTTCTCTGAGATAGATATCATTCGATTGTTCTACATATTCGCCTGACGCTGGTCGATCTCATTTGACCCATTACGACCACTCATAGCTAAGCTTTATTATTCCTGTTTCGTTTCATCATTCTTGATTTGCTACTTTGTTTGAGGTTATAAATTGATTCGTTCGACTAATAGCACCACATCAAAGGCAATTTAGGTTTGGTATCTTTTTGCCCAAAACAATTTGGCACCCACCGTGGGGCCGTTAGCCGATTCGTATTTGAAAACTTCATCAAAAGTCGTCCAAAGATGGTGAACGACGCTCCTCCTAGCACTTCCGGAGATGGGCCAATCCTAGAAGCAACCGCTAACGACGCCGTCGTCGTCATAGCGGAGGCTTCTACCCAAGAGCAGATCCGTCAAATGGCGCAAACCCTGTCGTCACTACAAGAAGAGTTAGCCGATCAGCGTCGGACTAACGAGTAAATCCAGGCTACTTCTGTTACTGCAATTAATCGTCTGACTAATGAAAATGAATTTCTTAGAGCGCAGGTCTAATCTGCCGCATCCGCGCCAGTCGGAAGCAGGCGTTCAATCGACCTCGATGGGATCCGGACTCGACTGGATATGGATGCTATGGTCGTAACGCCATCAAACGAGCGAAACCAGACCCATACGACCGGTATTCCTGAAGCTTCTCGTGTTAACCCCGTTATGACTAACAATGTTTCTCTTACCGGCTCCGAAGGGATCCGAGTAAACAATCCACAGGTCGCGGCGACGTTGAACATCCAGACGCTCATTCAACAGGCTATCAACGAACGTATGGAGTCTTTCGATGAGCGTCTTGCAAAGATCCCGGGCGTTCCCCAGCCCATCGAGAAGGAGGCGCTGGACGGCTTCGAAGAGTCTCCCTTCGTGGATGATATCGCACGAGTGGAGATCCCAAATAAGTTTCACCTCCCAAGCATGTCTAGCTACGATGGAACGAGCGATCCAGACGATCACATCTCCCTCTACAAGCAGAAGCTCATAACAATTTCCGTCTCCAGGGCCAATCGCGAGGCGGTTATGTGTAAAAGTTTTGGCACCTCCCTAGCGGGGCCGACGCTTACTTGGTTCATGCATCTGCCACAAGGATCGATCGCATCCTTCCCAGAACTAGTCAATGCTTTTAAAATTCAATTCGCTAGTAGCCGAAGGCCGGAAACCCAGCGACCTATACCGTATTGTCCAAAAGAATAACGAACCTCTGTGACAAGGCCGGAAACCGGTGTCATTTTCCTGTCAAAGAAATCCTAATTCACCTACTAAAGAGTATAGCAAGCAAGTCAGGGTCGATCCCACAGGGAGTCGGTTATTTGTATGCAATTGACGTGTGACTGATAAGTAACAGGGGGGTTTTTAGAATAATCGCAGAGTAACAATGATGCAAGCTTTAAAGAAAGAATAAATATGATGAGTGGACGTATTCCACTAGACAAATATCCATACTGCAGATGAACGGATTGATCACTGATAACTATTATTCCAAGTTCTTTTCACAATCTTATAGTCGTTCCCATCCTGATCATAATTAACCACCAATTCAGACAGTTGTTGGCAGTACTTACCACAATATCAATAGAAGAAAACCTTACTATCAATAAAACAATAGCATTCAAACAAGGATATAGGATACATGCAAATAGAAGAAAACCTTACTACTTAACATGCAAATAATTCTCTCTCACAATTGCACACTCGTATTCCACTATATGTAATAATTGTGTTTGCCACTAGGTATGCACTCTTATTCCACTATATGCAAACCCTAGCACTATGATAAATATCGATAAACCTAGTTAGCAACTCTAGATAAACCAACACAAACCAATAGACAATATGCTCAAGAGAATTAAACCAACTTGATAAGATATAGAACAAGGAATAGAAATCTCACAACCAATCCATTGCAATGCTTCAATTGTCTAGCAAAATAAAGGTGTTTAGTTCTCCATTCGTTCAAACCCTAGATCTAGAATGAATAATGAGAACGTCCTTCTCTAAAAACTGGAAAAACTCTTAAATAGGTTCAGGAAAGATAAGCTAAACCTAGCAAACAAAATAACGGAAATAATAAAATAATAGAAAATGGAATATCCGAAAATGCTAAAATAGGAAACAAATAAACGTTGGCCGCGAGGCGTCAACATACACCGCGGGGCTTGTGTTTCCTTCTCTGAGATCCACCGCCGGGTCGCGGTCATCCCACCGCGGGGCGGTGACGGTGTCTTCCTTAGCTTCTGCGACACTTTCGTAAAAAACGCTATAACTTTTGATTCCCAACTCGGATTACGCTAATATTTTGAGGACTTGTAGTAGACTTCACGATCTAACTCCTAGAATTGGAATCACTTCATTTGGACATCTGAGTAGAGAGAACGAACCATTTGAACTCAATACATTGTTCTTCTACTCTTCAATACACTTCAAACCTCTATAAATCCCATGATTTCTTCACTTCTCCACTCTAACTCCATAATCCACGATTGTGCTCTAAATCCATCCAAATGGCGCCTTAAACCTGGTAATAACCCCCAGATATGCACTACAAAATAACACTGATCAAATCCCCCATGCTTAAACCTTGCTCGTCCTCGAGTAAGCTAAAGTCAACCTACTCCTCCAATCAATCCCCAAGGTTTCAGGAAGCATAGAAAACTCAATCTCCAAGAGTCATACCCAACAATAAACTCCAAGCAACCAATACAATATAGGCCTAGCACAATAAACTACAACATCAAATCAAAAATCTCAACACCCCACACAATCAAGCCAAAAGGAAAGCAGAGTACTTCCCCTAAGCTTATCCCAAACACCATAGAGTGAATATAATCTAATCCTATCTCTCATCTATCTTCTTATACCTCCCAGAGTGACCTACCCAAATCCTCCTTATATCACCTCTTCTTATGTCGCCACGCCGGGAAAAATGAGGATTCCTAAAATTCACTCTTCTTCTTTCCACTCATTTTGCCAAGGCGCCCTTTCGGGTTTTCACTAAGCCACTCATTTCATTTTTCAATAGATGGGCTCACATATGCTCACGTCACTCTTGACCACATATTACCCCAGCCTAATGCTGGTCCAAACCACCTGCTTATTACCTAGGCCGCCCTTTCGGGTTTTCGACCTATCCCAGGATTTTCATGTATGCCTTTTATCAATTTTTATTTTTATTTTTTTATTTTATATTCATCTCCTCAACGACATAGCAAGTATAAAACCCACCCCCATCCTTAAACATTGCATTGTCCTCAATGTAATGAAAGACAAAAAGTATAAAGCACAGGGAAGACAAAGAATTGACTCACAAACGTCGCCGAGTTGGCTTGGACACTTTCGTTGTTGCTGGCGGTCTTCACTATATGCATGGGTCTCTGGTGTTGTGCGGGTCTTCCAAATCAACTCCTACCATGCAACCAAATGGAACCACTGTGGTGAGAAGTGGCAATGTAAGGGAACGGGGTTGCATGGCCTTCAAAAATGGGCCCATATGTCATCGTGGTTGGGCCCTGGTGTTCCTCCTCTCCAGCTGTCGACTGTAGGGCCATCATTGTTGTCAAATCAAGTGTAGGGCAGTGTATCCTCTTTGACAACATGATGCGCACCATCTTCGTGGGGAACGCTGGACAACTCGGTAATTTTTTTTTTACTCCCTGTTTAAGGTTTTTTCGGGGAGTGACTTAGTGCAGGGAAAGAAGACTTACAATGGTGGGGAAATCACCTTCTTCAATAGGCATGGGTTTCTTCCCTGCAGGTTAGTCGGAAACAAAAACAAAAACAAAACAAAAACAAAGCAAAAACACACTAAAGAAAAGCAAAAACAAATAAAGAAAAACAAGAAAAGAAGAACATACCTCGGGTTGCCTCCCGGATAGCGCCTTAGTTATTGTCATGGCTTGACATCCTGCTCAGTCTCAACTTGGGTTGCTCACAACAACCAAACTCCTGGGGCCTGGATCAGGGGGGTGCCTCTTTGGGTGCTCCATGTTGAGCATTGCCCCCATGCTCTTGTACTTCATGGTAGATGGACCGTTGTGCATATCTATGAATGCACTTGCCATTTTCAGAAACTGTCTACCCAACATCTCAGGGGCTACATGTTTATCCTGCCCCGTATCCAACATATAAAAATCCGCCATTTGTGTCAAGGCCTCCTTCTTATGCTTCCCCTTTGGTTTCTTTTTGATCTTACCCAGCGCCCTTAAAAGTTCTGTGTAGCATGGGGCGCTGTTTGCTAAATGGGACAAAGGGATGGTTGCCTTACAGCTACTGGAGGTGTCGAAGAGATCCTTGTCGTCGATTATCATCCCCTCCTTTAGTGCCTCCGGAAAGGGGACATGGAGCTTTTCAGAACCAAGAGGAGGAAAATTTGGACGAACAAAGGGGTCCGCTTCTTCGTCATGATCAATATTTGGGCTTTCACCGCGAGGCGGTGGATTCACCGCGGGGCGGCGATGTTAACTCAGGACAACTGGGAGTTTCCGCCGGGTCGCGGTAGGTGTCGCCGCGGGGCGGTAGGATTTGCTCATCTTCAATTTCAGCTTTGTCGTCCTTTTCAGCAGTAGGAGCGACTTGCAATTCCTTGCCACTTCGGAGGGTCACAGCATTTACACTTTCTTGTGCGGCCCTTTTGTCCAATCTAGTGACCACATCTATTAACTGAACCACTGTCTCTGCCATGCTCTTGATGCTTGCCTCAATTGTTTGCACATGAGTTGTGAAGTGCATTGTTAAGGCTTTGATCAAGTCTTCAGTTGAAGGGGAGCTACTAGCTTGGGGAGCTACTAGCTTGGGGAGCAGCTGGTGGCCCATCAAAGTGAGGTTGTGGTGGTTGTTGTAGCTGTTGTTGATCATGTCGAGGTCTAATAGGCCCGTAACCACCATCAACGTATACTTCAGCAGTAGTGGCATCGTGAAGTTGGGGACAAGCATTGGTGTTGTGAAATGGATCAACGCAAATTCCACAAACATTGTGATTTTGAGGTGCTTCTTGTTTACCCAACTTCGCAATTACGTCTTTCAATGAAGCAATTTCTTGCAATAAATGCGCATCATTGGAGTTGACAGCATTAACTCCTCTGGTCTTTGGGGCTTCATCAAAATCTCTTGTGCTCTCAGCCATATCATGAAGTTTAATCATGGCTGCATCAGGGGTCATATTCAAGATACTACCACCACAAGTAGCATCTATGATTCTTCTTTCATCATCTAGCAGCCCATTGTAAACATAGAGTACTAGAGCTTTCTTGTCAAAACCATGGAACGGGCAACTAGAACAAAGTCGTTTGAACCGCTCACAATAGTCATAAAGGGTCTCCTCCTCTCCTTGTTCAATACTGTCAATCACCCTTTTCAAGGCATTCACCATCTTGGTTGGGAAATATTGTGCGAGGAATGCCTTATGTAGCTTAGCCCATGAATCTATGCTTCCGCCAGGCAGATGATAGTACCAGTCCTCGGCATCGTCCTTAAGAGTGAACCCGAAGGCTCTCATTTTAATATGATATTCAGTGACGTTAGCTGGTTTAATGCTCATAATGACGTTGTGGAATTTACCCAAGTGTTGGATGGGGTCTTCTCCACTTCGTCCATGGTATCTCGGGAGCAACCGTATCACTCCTGTTCTAAGCTCAAATGTCACACCATCCGCAATGGGTGGAATGATTACAGCCAATGATTGCTGTATCAGATCTGGCGCAGTCAACTGTCGGAGTGTCTAAGCCATTCGTACCTGTCTCTGTATCAACTTCAACAAGTAGCGACTCAGTAGCAAAGGTGCGGACCGTAAGATAGATCCACACCGCAGTCAATCAAAAATAATCACAAACAAAGTATTTGACTCCCCGACAACGGCGCCAAATTTGACAAGGCCGGAAACCGGTGTCGTTTTCCTGTCAAAGAAATCCTAATTCACCTACTAAAGAGTATAGCAAGCAAGTCAGGGTCGATCCCACAGGGAGTCGGTTATCTGTATGCAATTGACGTGTGACTGATAAGTAACATGGTTTTTTTTAGAATAATCGCAGAGTAACAATGATGCAAGCTTTAAAGAAAGAATAAATATGATGAGTGGACGTATTCCACTAGACAAATATCCACACTGCAGATGAACATATTGATCACTGATAACTATTGTTCCAAGTTCTTTTCACAATCTTATAGTCGTTCCCATCCTGATCATAATTAACCACCAATTCAGACAGTTGTTGGCAACACTTACCATAATATCAATAGAAGAAATCCTTACTATCAATAAAGCAATAGCATTCAAACAAGGATATAGGATACATGCATATAGAAGAAAACCTTACTACTTAACATGCAAATAATTCTCTCTCACAATTGCACACTCGTATTCCACTATATGTAACAATTGTGTTTGCCACTAGGTATGCACTCGTATTCCACTATATGCAAACCCTAGCACTATGATAAATATCGATAAACCTAGTTAGCAACTCTAGATAAACCAACACAAACCAATAGACAATATGCTCAAGAGAATTAAACCAACTTGATAAGATATAGAACAAGGAATATAAATCTCACAACCAATCCATTGCAATGCTTTAATTGTCTAGCGAAATAAAGGTGTTTAGTTCTCCATTCGTTCAAACCCTAGATCTAGAATGAATAATGAGAACGTCCTGCTCTAAAAACTGGAAAAACTCTTAAATAGGTTCAGGAAAGATAAGCTAAACCTAGCAAACAAAATAACGGAAATAATAAAATAATAGAAAATGGAATATCCGAAAATGCTAAAATAGGAAACAAATAAACTCTGGTCGCGAGGCGTCAACATCCACCGTGGGGCGGTGGCTTCGCTTGTGTTGCCTTCTCTGAGATCCACCGCCGGGTCGCGGTCATCCCACCGCGGGGCGGTGACGGTGTCTTCCTCAACTTCTGCGAAACTTCCGTAAAAACGCTATACCTTTTGATTCCCAACTGGGATTGCGCTCATATTTTGAGGACTTGCAGTAGACTTCAAGATCTAACTCCTCGAAGTGGAATCACTTCATTTGGACATCTGAGTAGAGAGAACGAACCATTTGAACTCAGCACATTGTTCTTCTACTCTTCAATACACTTCAAACCTCTATAAATCCCATGATTTCTTCACTTCTCCACTCTAACTCCATAATCCACGATTGTGCTCTAAATCCATCCAAATGGCGCCTTAAACCTGGTAATAACCCCCAGATATGCACTACAAAATAGCACTGATCAAATCCCCTATGCTTAAACCTTGCTCGTCCTCGAGTAAGCTAAAGTCAACCTACTCCTCCAATCAATCCCCAAGGTTTCAGGAAGCATAGAAAACTCAATCTCCAAGAGTCATACCCAACAATAAACTCCAAGCAGCCAATACAATATAAGCCTAGCACAATAAACTACAACATCAAATCAAAAATCTCAACACCCCACACAATCAAGCCAAAAGGAAAGCAGAGTACTTCTCCTAAGCTTATCCCAAATACCATAGAGTGAATATAATCTAATCCTATCTCTCATCTATCTTCTTATACCTCCCAGAGTGACCTACCCAAATCCTCCTTATATCACCTCTTCTTATGTCGCCACGCCAGGAAAAATAAGGATTCCTAAAATTCACTCTTCTTCTTTTCACTCATTTTGCCAAGGCGCCCTTTCGGGTTTTCACCAAGCCACTCATTTCATTTTTCAATAGATGGGCTCACATATGCTCACGTCACTCTTGACCACATATTACCCCAGCCTAATGCTGGTCCAAGCCACATGCTTATTACCTAGGCCGCCCTTTCGGGTTTTCGACCTATCCCAGGATTTTCATGTATGCCTTTTATCAATTTTTTTATTTTTTTATTTTATATTCATCTCCTCAACGACATAGCAAGTATAAAACCCTCCCCCATGCTTAAACATTGCATTGTCCTCAATGTAATGAAAGACAAAAAGAATAAAGCACATGTAAGACAAAGAATGGACTCACAAACGTCGCCGAGTTGGCTTGGACACTTTCGTTGTTGCTGGCGGTCTTCACTATATGCATGGGTCTCTGGTGTTGTGCGGGTATTCCAAATCAACTCCTACCATGCAACCAAATGGAACCACTGTGGTGAGATGTGGCAATGTAAGGGAACGGGGTTGCATGGCCTTCAAAAATGGGCCCAGATGTCATCGTGGTTGGGCCCTGGTGTTCCTCCTCTCCAGCTGTCGACTATAGGGCCATCATCGTTGTCAAATCAAGTGTAGGGCAGTGTATCCTCCTTGACAACATGATGCGCACCA
The DNA here is from genome assembly GCA_027886185.1 of Rheum nobile. NCBI lineage: Eukaryota > Viridiplantae > Streptophyta > Magnoliopsida > Caryophyllales > Polygonaceae > Rheum > Rheum nobile. The sequence continues at coordinate 535,166 of WOAB01000546.1, forward strand.
TCTTCGTGGGGAACGCTGGACAGCTCGGTAAAACGTTTTTTTTTTACTCCCCGTTTAAGGTTTTTTCGGGGAGTGACTTAGTGCAGGGAAAGAAGACTTACAATGGTGGGGAAAACACCTTCTTCAATAGGCATGGGTTTCTTCCCTGTAGGTTAGTCGGAAACAAAAACAAAAACAAAACAAAAACAAAGCAAAAACACACTAAAGAAAAGCAAAAACAAATAAAGAAAAACAAGAAAAGAATAACATACCTCGGGTTGCCTCCCGGATAACGCCTTAGTTATTGTCATGGCTTGACATCCTGCTCAGTCTCAACTTGGGTTGCTCACAACAACCAAACTCCTGGGGCCTGGATCAGAGGGGTGCCTCTTTGGGTGCTCCATGTTGAGCATTGCCCCCATGCTCTTGTACTTCATGGTAGATGGACCGTTGTACATATCTATGAACGCACTTGCCATTTTTCAGAAACTGTCTACCCAACATCTCAGGGGCTACATGTTTATCCTGCCCCGTATCCAGCATATAAAAATCCACCATTTGTGTCAAGGCCTCCTTCTTGTGCTTCCCATTTGGTTTCTTTTTGATCTTACCCAGTGCCCTTAAAAGTTCTGTGTAGCATGGGGCGCTGTTTGCTAAATGGGACAAAGGGATGGTTGCCTTGCAACTACTGGAGGTGTCGAAGAGATCCTTGTCGTCGATTATCATCCCCTCCTTTAGTGCCTCCGGAAAGGGGGCAGGGAGCTTTTCAGAACCAAGAGGAGGAAAATTTGGACGAACAAAGGGGTCCGCTTCTTCGTCATGATCAATATCTGGGCTTTCACCGCGGGGCGGTGGATTCACAGCGGGGCGGTGTTCTTGGTCGCGGGGCGGCGGTGTTAACTCAGGACAACTGGGAGTTTCCGCCGGGTCGCGGTAGGTGTCGCCGCGGGGCGGTAGGATTTGCTCATCTTCAATTTCAGCTTTGTCGTCCTTTTCAGCAGTAGGAGCGACTTGCAATTCCTTGCCACTTCGGAGGGTCACAGCATTTACACTTTCTTGTGCGGCCCTTTTGTCCAATCTAGTGACCACATCTGTTAACTGAACCACTATCTCTGCCATGCTCTTGATGCTTGCCTCAGTTGTTTGCACATGAGTTGTGAAGTGCATTGTTAAGGCTTTGATCAAGTCTTCAGTTGAAGGGGAGCTACTAGCTTGGGGAGCAGCTGGTGGCCCATCAAAGTGAGGTTGTGGTGGTTGTTGTAGCTGTTGTTGATCATGTCGAGGTCTAATAGGCCCGTAACCTCCAACAGCGTATACTTCAACAGTAGTGGCATCGTGAAGTTGGGGACAAGCATTGGTGTTGTGAAATGGATCAACGCAAATTCCACAAACATTGTGATGTTGAGGTGCTTCTTGTTTACCCAACTTCGCAATTACGTCTTTCAATGAAGCAATTTCTTGCAATAAATGTGCATCATTGGAGTTGACAGCATTAACTCCTCTGGTCTTTGGGGCTTCATCAAAATCTCTTATGCTCTCAGCCATATCATGAAGTTTAATCATGGCTGCATCAGGGGTCATATTCAAGATACTACCACCACAAGTAGCATCTATGATTCTTCCTTCATCATCTAGCAGCCCATTGTAAACATAGAGTATTAGAGCTTTCTTGTCAAAACCATGGAACGGGCAACTAGAACAAAGTCGTTTGAACCGCTCACAATAGTCATAAAGGGTCTCCTCCTCTCCTTGTTCAATATTGGCAATCGCCCTTTTCAAGGCATTCGCCATCTTGGTTGGGAAATATTGTGCGAGGAATGCCTTATGTAGCTTAGCCCATGAATCTATGCTTCCGCCAGGCAGATGATAGTACCAGTCCTCGGCATCGTCCTTAAGAGTGAACCCGAAGGCTCTCATTTTAATCTGATCTTCAGTGACGTTAGCTGGTTTAATGCTCATAATGATGTTGTGGAATTTACCCAAGTGTTGGATGGGGTCTTTTCCACTTCGTCCATGGTATCTCGGGAGCAACTGTATCACTCCTGTTCTAAGCTCAAATGTCACACCATCCGCAAGGGGTGGAATGATTACAGCCAATGGTTGTTGTATCAGATCTGGCGCAATCAACTGTCGGAGTGTCTGAGCCATTCGTACCTGTCTCTGTATCAACTTCAACAAGTAGCGACTCAGTAGCAAAGGTGCGGACCGTAAGATAGATCCACACCGCAGTCAATAAAAAATAATCACAAACAGAGTATTTGACTCCCCGGCAACGACGCCAAATTTGACAAGGCCGGAAACCGGTGTCGTTTTCCTGTCAAAGAAATCCTAATTCACCTACTAAAGAGTATAGCAAGCAAGTCAGGGTCGATCCCACAGGGAGTCGGTTATCTGTATGCAATTGACGTGTGACTGATAAGTAACAAGGTTTTTTTATAGAATAATCGCAGAGTAACAATGATGCAAGCTTTAAAGAAAGAATAAATATGATGAGTGGACATATTCCACTAGACAAATATCCACACTGCAGATGAACAGATTGATCACTGATAACTATTGTTCCAAGTTCTTTTCACAATCTTATAGTCGTTCCCATCCTGATCATAATTAACCAACAATTCAGACAGTTGTTGGCATAACTTACCATAATATCAATAGAAGAAAACCTTACTATCAATAAAGCAATAGCATTCAAACAAGGATATAGGATACATGCAAATAGAAGAAAACCTTACTACTTAACATGCAAATAATTCTCTCTCACAATTGCACACTCGTATTCCACTATATGTAACAATTGTGTTTGTCACTAGGTATGCACTCGTATTCCACTATATGCAAACCCTAGCACTATGATAAATATCGATAAACCTAGTTAGCAACTCTATATAAACCAACACAAACCAATAGACAATATGCTCAAGAGAATTAAACCAACTTGATAAGATATAGAACAAGGAATAGAAATCTCACAACCAATCCATTGCAATGCTTCAATTGTCTAGCAAAATAAAGGTGTTTAGTTCTCCATTCGTTCAAACTCTAGATCTAGAATGAATAATGAGAACGCCCTTCTCTAAAAACTGGAAAAACTCTTAAATAGGTTCAGGAAAGATAAGCTAAACCTAGCAAACAAAATAACGGAAATAATAAAATAATAGAAAATGGAATATCCGAAAATGCTAAAATAGGAAACAAATAAACGCTGGCCGCGAGACGTCAACATCCACCGCGGGGCGGTGAGTTCCACCGCGGGGCGGTGGCTTCGCTTGTGTTGCCTTCTCTGAGATCCACCGCCGGGTCGCGGTCATCCCACCGCGGGGCGGTGACGGTGTCTTCCTCAGCTTCTGCGACACTTTCGTAAAAACGCTATAACTTTTGATTCTCAACTCGGATTGCGCTCATATTTTGAGGACTTGCAGTAGACTTCAAGATCTAACTCCTCGAATTAGAATCACTTCATTTGGACATCTGATTAGAGAGAACGAACCATTTGAACTCAGCACATTGTTCTTCTACTCTTCAATACACTTCAAACCTCTATAAATCCCATGATTTCTTCACTTCTCCACTCTAACTCCATAATCCACGATTGTGCTCTAAATCCATCCAAATGGCGCCTCAAACCTGGTAATAACCCCTAGATATGCACTACAAAATATCACTGATCACTCTGTGCACTTATCTTAACATGTACAATAAGGAAAAGGTCGCCATACCCCATTGCGATGTCCCCACATCCATCGAAGCCTTTCGACGGGGTCTAGTTCATGGCAGTGAGTTGTATCGAGAGTTGACAAAGTACCCATGCCGAACCTTCGAAGACGTCCAGGCCAAGGCAATGGCTCAGGTCAGGTTGGAAGAGGACGAGGAACCCTTTAGGGTCGAACCAAGTCCGGATCGAGTCAGTCGCAGATCGACGTCTGACAGTAATAAGGACAGGCGACCACTGCCATATCCCCGAGGATGCGACAATCGAAGTCGAGACATGGGACATGAATGGAAGGAAAATCATTCACTACCCCCAAGGTACAATCGTATAACTTCTGTGTTTCCATTGCAAAATTGGTTAAGACATTTGACAAGTATGGTAAGGACGTGAGATGGCCACGAAAGAATGACAAACCAGATTTCAAGAAAGACATGACAAGGTGGTGCGACTTCCACGACGACCACGGGCATAAAACCGACGAATGTGTCACATTGCGAAAAGAGGTCGCAAGGTTGCTATCGCAGGGACTCCTTCGAGACGTCATTTCGGACAAAGCCAAAGCCACCATGGAACGAAGAGATGAGGTACAAAACAAACGCCCTTCTTCTTCTATACTTGCCAAGATTGTCAACTCCATTTCAGGTGGATCCGATATCTGCGGAATCTCATACTTCATGGAGAAACGCCACGCCAAACAGAGCATAGGCAATGTACCTTCGCCCTCTGAGCCAAGGCCTAAGAAGACAAGCGACCTGCCCACAATCACCTTCGATGAGACCGACGCCAGCGGATGAGCAGAGCATCACGATAGTCTGGTAATATCCTTGTCTATTGGAAATTGTCTTGTGCGCAGGGTATTAATCGACACAGGTAGTTCCACCGACCTGTTCACCGTGGACACCCTAAAAGAGATAGGCCTTAGCGAAGAATATATGACTAAGAGGAGACTACCCTTGGTTGGGTTCAGCGGAGAAGTACGATACTCACTCGACGAGATCACTCTCACCACTTATGAGGGAGGAATCAACCAGCAGGTAAAATTCGTAGTAATAGATTGTGAATCTCCTTACAATTGCATCATTGGCAGGCCTTGGATACACTCGATGATGGAAGTCCCTTCCACCTATCATCAAACGATCAAGTTCCCAACCAAATGGGTGGTTCAAGAAATCAAAGGAGAGCAAAGACTCGCTAGGGAGTGCTACGTGACCTCCATGAAGAAAGCAATCGAGAGCGACACGGCATAGCAATTACAGGACGGGGAAGGGTCGAGCACATACATTGAGCCGAAAACAGAAAAGCTAATCGAAGTTGCCATTGACCCTACCTCGCAAGGCCAGACGATCAGAATCGGGTCTGATCTCGACGATGCAACCCGTGAAAGATTGATAGAATTCCTCCGGTCGAACTCCAACTGTTTTGCGTGGTCTCATGAAGACATGGTAGGTATCCCCCCTGACATCATAACCCATAAACTAAATGTGGATGCAAGCTTTCCCCCTGTCAAACAGAAATGTAGGAAGTTCACCGCAGAACGAAACAAAATAGTCGACGACGAAGTCAAGAAACTGCTAGAAACAGGCAAGATTAGAGAAGTCGAGTATCTCGATTGGTTGGCCAACGTAGTAGTGGTCGAGAAGAAGAACGGGAAATGGAGAGTCTGTATAGACTTCAAAGATCTCAACAAAGCATGCCCAAAGGATTCGTTCCCTTTACCACACATCGACGTAATGATCGACGCGACGACAGGCCACATGATGCTCTCTTTCATGGATGCATTTAGTGGCTATAACAAGATACTGATGGACCCCCAAGACCAAGAGAAGACAACCTTCATCACTAGTCAAGGGACCTACTGCTACAAGGTAATGCCCTTCGGTCTAAAGAACGCAGGGCAGCGTATCAAAGGCTTGTGAATAAAATATTCAAGGAGTAGATTGGGGACACCATGGAAGTCTACATCGATGACATGCTGGTCAAGTCGAAGCAAAAAGGAGACCATGTAGAACACCTGAAGGAAGCATTCGAGGTACTTAAGCGCTATAACATGAAGTTGAATCCTACCAAGTGTTCTTTCGGAGTTTCTTCAGGGAAATTCTTGGGATATATGGTGACCCAAAGAGGGATCGAAGCAAGCCCCGAGCAAATAAAAGCAATTATTAACCTGAGGCCGCCCAGATGCATCAAAGATGTCCATAAACTCACATGACGAATAGCAGCGCTGAACCGTTTCATTTCAAAGTCGACTGACAAGTGCAAGCCGTTCTACGATATACTTAAAAAGAACAAGTCATTCCAGTGGGGCACAGAGCACGAGGCAGCATTCCAGGAGCTGAAGAGGTATCTGTCGAGTCCATTACTGCTCGCTAAGCCAAAGGACGAAGAACCATTGCCCATCTATTTGGCAGTGTCAGATACATCGGTAAGCGCCGTCTTGGTAAGGGAAGAAGACAGCAAGCAGTCCCTGATTTATTACGTAAGTCGATCACTACTCCCAGCCGAAACAAGGTACACTTCATTGGAAAAGTTAGTTTTGGCATTAGTCACGGCCTCTCACAAGTTAAAACCTTACTTTGAATCACATACTGTTATTGTAAGGACTAACCACCCCATGAAAGCAATCATGAGGAAAACTGAGTTCACAGGTCGAATGGCTAAATGGGTCGTACAACTGAGTGGATACGAAATCGAATATGAACCCAGAACGGCTTCAAGTCTCAGGCATTAGCGGATTTCGTGGTAGATTTCAGTCCAACACTGGAACAAGAGGCCATCAAGGAGGCGACGGAACTACTTTCGACCGACGCACAAGGTACTTGGGAGCTATACACCGACGGAGCATCAAACGTCAGAGGCACATGTTTGGGTGTTGTACTCAAATCAACACAAGGGGACAAGATAGCCCAAGCCGTGAGATGCGAATGGGACGCGACAAATAATGAGGCGGAATACGAGGCGCTCGTATTTGGCCTCAACCTGGCCCGGGACCTCGCGATTGATGACATAAAAGTGATATGTGACTCACTACTGGTTGTGAATCAGGTCCAAGGGTCGTACGTCGCCAAAGACGACAGAATGGTCGCTTATTTAAGCATCGTTCAAGGGTTGGTCGTGCAATTCAGAACGTTCGACATTAGTCAAGTGCCAAGAGAACTAAATACACAGGCATACACGCTCGCCAACCTAGGGTCGGCACTAGATCCGAGAGAGTTTCCTAACATTCCCATAGTCCATGTCACGACACCCACGGTATCAAGAACAACTAAAGACATAAGGCAACAAGATAAACTACAAGAGGTCATCGCCATAGCACAGGACGATTCCACAATTCATTCGGCAAGCGATTTCGAAGATTGGACAAAACCATTCGTCGATTGGATAGTACACGGCACCCTACCGGATGATAAAGCCACGGCTAAACGTCTAAAGGTACAAGCTTTATCCTTCAAAATGAAAGAGTGTTTCCTTTTCAAACGATCTGTCGCATGCTTGCTACTGAAGTGCCTCACGCCCATCGAAGCCCAAAAACTCCTTTAGTCTTTGCACGATGGGGAATGCGGCAATCACGCCGGGGGACGAAGCCTAGCTTGTAAAGCTCGACGCATGGGATACTATTGGCCAACGATGAACGCAGATGCATTAGATTATGCCAAGAGGTGCGACGCCTGCCAACGACACGCGCCGATCACACACCAACCATCAGAACCCCTACATCCAACACTTGCGCCTTGGCCGTTCATGAGGTGGGGAATGGACATTGTTGGCAAGTTACCACCAGCACAGGGGCAATGCGTCTTCTTCCTAGCCATGACGGATTACTTCTCCAAATGGATCGAAGCCGAAGCCTATCGAGAGCTAAAAGAAGCCCAAGTCATATCATTCATCAAATGAAACATTTTGTGCAGATTCGGCGTACCATCCGAGATCGTATGCGACAATGGCTCCCAATTCATCGGTCGCAAGACTAGAGCCTTCTGCGAACAGTAGAACATCAACTTAGTCACATTCACCCCCAGATACCCACAGTCGAATGGACAGGCAGAGTCCAACAACAAGATCATAATCAACAACCTAAAAAAGGCGCCAAAGTGATGTAACCTTGTCCGATGGAAAGACCACAAATCGTTGTCAAGGATCGCTTGAATGCGTATTGGGGTGAAACAACTCGTCGGAAAGGGGATGGAGGTGTTCGGCGGACTGGGGGTGTTCGGACACACTATGGACTGGCGGCGAAAGATGGGTGGTGATGGTGGAGAAGCGGCGGAGGAGTGGTGGTGCGTGCGGCGGGCGTGAGGAGGGAGGAAGAGGCGGCGGCTGTCTAGGGTTTGTGGGGAGACAAGAACTAGGGTTAGTTCTTGTTGTGGGATGGAGGATAGTAACTGGATAATTAGGTAACCGAATTAATGCGCCAGGATAGTTCGACTAGGAACGCGTTAATTTTGTGACGTCAGGGCCCGGGTTTCAAGAGATTACTCGACTGGAAAGCAAAGCTCTATTTTGACGTAAACTGAAATGAAATACAATGGTTCATATTTATACTAGAGAGTGGGCCTAATGGGCTGGACTCTCTAGTTACTAAATCTGGCGGCCCATTTAACATAAATGGAAACCACCCAGAAATAACAGCTATTAAAAATAGGAATAATGTTCATAAAACGTACTAAGCAAGGAATGTCTCGATCGGACTGGATGTAACTGTAGAGGAGTCAGCCACGGCTAAGCTAGCGAGACACAGAACCTCGGGCGCTGTAGTGATCTGGCGGTGACTGGCTACAAGTCTGGTCACCAAGGATTGTGTCGCTGCTTGGACACTCTTTGCTATGGAACGGGTGATCGGACCCGTAGGTGGAAGTCGCATGGCGTCTTCCTCCTCTGTAGCTGACATAGAGGGCAGGGTTACATCACCCTCCCCCACTTGAGTGTGAAGCGTCCCCGCTTTACCCTCATCGTACTCAGGCTCAACATATAGTGCTAAATCAGCGACGTTGAACGTCGGATGCACCCCATACTTGTCCGGGAGCTCGAGCTGGTAGGCATTGTTGCCAATGGCCTTGACGACTTTGAATGGACCATCACCCCGTTGGTCGAGCTTAGACTTGCGGACGGAAGGGAATCGCTCCTTCCGCAAGTGAAGCCAAACCAAGTCGCCCGGGGCGAAGATCAATTGTCGTATGCCCTTGTTCTTCTGGGCTGAGTACTGCAGCGCACGCCGCTCCAGCTGTGTGTGTGTCCTCCTGTGCAACTCCTGAATGTGCTCAGCCAACTTGCCAGTAACAATGTTCTCCTGATCCTGCAGCGGGTATGGCGTCATGTCCAGCGGCATCAGCGGGTTCCTTCCATAGACGACCTCGAAAGGAGTCAGCTTCGTCGCGAGTGTCTGGACTTGTTATAGGAAAACTGTTGGATCATTAGAGTTACGTCTGAGGGAACAAAAGCTTTGTTCCCACAGAAGGCACAGCGGATTTAAATAGCAAGAAAGATAATAGAACGAACTCACGATATATAGTGGAAACCCTGATTAGCAAAACTAGCTTCTCAAGGAAAAACCACTACCTTCAAGCTTCCGCTTGAGAGGATTTTGAAATGCGTACTTGTCTTATTAATTTCTTGCTCGATTACACTTGTATCCTGGACTTCGACCTCTAAACAACCAACTAGACTCGAAGCCTCTACTACAACGATGAATCGAACTCAACTCTCAAAGACTCACACGCACTTCACCTTCTTTCTCTTCTTTTCTTTTTCTCGCTCAGAGTCGTAAGTCGTCCATGAGAAAAGAATCCTCACTTCGCTTAAATACAACACGGCTAAAACCCTAATCAACATAAGATAGGAAATTCTGATAACAGATTACTAAGATATGATTTTGTTTGGAAGATATAATATCACAACCGGTTATATTAATTAAGGAAGGAGTTCCTTAATTAATCCAACCGATTGGATAACGTTCTTCTCTCTCCAATCGCCTTATCTTAGGAAAGATTCCTAGGATCAACACGATCGGGTTTTCTCTCTCCATATCTTCGCGCAATCCGGCTTGATCCTTGGAGCCGAAGTCTTCATCCTCTACCGCGTGGCTTCTTGGTTTGTTTCCTTAACTCAGCACGCTGGATGACTTCTTTCCTTTTGCAGCCTTGATCTGGTCCGTCACTTCAGTTCCTTGAGAGGTAACAAAGCGCTAAGCAAGCCTTTGTTCCCTCTGAGATCCTGTGCTGCAACGCTCCCTGGGATAACTTTTCTTGTCCCTGAAACACTTGGTACACATATTAGTTGAATGTTTGTAACCATCAAAACCTAAGGAATTCAACAAATTCCCCCTTTTTGATGGTGACAAACACCCATAACAATAAAGCATATACCAGCTAGAAAAAGACAACATATGACAAGAAAGTTTCCCACTAATACACTGTTGGTTCCCCCTTAGCCCAGCAATACGTTTTACCTGTTCTGTTCCCCCTCAACCAATACTACCTGTCATATTCCCCCTTTTGGCATCATCAAAAACACGGAGAAGATTTAGAGAGGAAAAGACACAGCTAGACAATCAAAAGCATCCATTGTCATTGCTTAAAGAAAGACTTGAAAAACAAGCAAACACACCCAAAACAAACAGAACATCAAACATTGTCAAATGCCACACCTGGCACATAAACCAGACAACAACAAAAACAACTAGAAGGGATATACAGCTAAGGGAACAAAAGAGGGAAAAGGATAGCAGGAAAGCAATCAAGCATCACTGTGACCAGCCGATTGAGCCGATGCGTGATGAGAAACGAGCGCACGCACATCTGCCATGAGGAGCGCCTGCTGAGCCACCATATCCTTCACAACTCGGCACAGACTCCTCACATCCTTTCCCAGCGAGGGATTCACATTCTGTTCCCCCTCAGAGCTATCAGCTTCAGATCCCACCATTTCCTCAACATCCTCTACAACCCCAGAAGCTACAGGAGCGCCCTCGACCTTCACCCAGCCTTCTCCCTCTTGAAGAGAAAACTACATTTTGTGCAGATTGCTTGTATTGAAGGGACGGGAGAAGACGCTCACATCTTCCGACGCGTCGTAGACCTTGTGGTACTCCAGAATACTTTTGACGACGCGAGGGAAGGGAAGAGCATGCTGAGTGGTGTTCCGAGCATGGGCCATATGCTGCATCAGAATCATGGGAAGGCACACGGGCTCCTTTTTCAGCAGAAGGGACAGAAGGACAATGTCCAAGATCAGAAGGCGGTTCCTCTTCTGTCCCCTTGGCGTGATGTTACTGATGAGGAAGTGGTACAACACTTTGTTGACAGCTGACATCTCAGAGATATCAAGATCAGCACTCCCTGGAGCATCCGCAATCCCTGGAACAGCTAGCACAACCTCTGAGTAGGGAAAATCTTTTGGCCACCTGCCCTTGGGGTATTCACCATACCCTTCATGAGGAACACCTAGAACCAAGCCCAGCTCAATACTCGAGAACACATGGATCTCCCCATTCATCTTGTATCTCCCCTGGACAGCATGGGACCGCACCTCCATAGTGAATGTGGAGTAAAACTCCCTCAACAACTCCTCATCCATCTCCACTTCCTCCACAAACAGCCTGCTCCACTTCTGTTCCTCCAAGATGTCAAGCACCCCCTCCAGAAAGTTCTCCTTCAGAAACTCTGGGTCCATCAGCAGCTCCCTCACCACGGACTTGTGGCTCATATTTTTGACATCGTCGACCGCCACAGCCTTTCCTTTGGCTTTGGCCGGCAGACGACGCTGACTTTGACGGACAGGAGCGGTGGACACCTTGGCTTTCTTTGCTCTATTCCCGGAGAGGGATACCGACTCCTCATCGGAACTCACAATAATCGCCTTCTCAGACTTCTTCTGAGAGCGGGTCTTCCTCTTTGACGAGCATGCAATTTTCACCCTGCCGGACGGCTTAGGAGCTTTTGGGGACTCTACCACGTCCACTCCCTCTTCGAGCTCCTTGGAGAGGTCTCGCACCACAGACTGAATTTTCTCCTTGACGGCCAGGTGCTCCTCCACCGTGACCGGGGTCCCTTGACCGGGTAGCTCCTCTGTCTCCTCCTCTATGGGGCCGGGATGGGTAGGCGAGGAATGTACCTCCTCTGTGTTAGTAGAGGAGATGGCAGTGGGGACGGTAGGAGCGATGTTAGGGTTAGGGTTTTATGGTGCGGGGTCTGTGTTTGGGTTTGTGGGGGCTACGTAGGGGACCATGGCGAGTTGATCCTTGGGTGATGATGGAGGAGGGGTTATGGTGGTGGTCGCCAGAGTGGTCGATGTGGAAGGTAGGGATTGGTTTATGACGGCGAGGAGAGCAGGATCGGCTCCCATGGCGGTGAGGTTGGAGAGGAGGGTTTGGAGGTTTTCGGCGAAGTTGCTTGGAAGGTCTGAGTTGGAGGCCATTTTTGTGAGAGAGGGAGAGCACCGAGAAGACGAGAGACAGAGAGGAGAGGAGATGCTTGAGGAAGACGAGAGAATAGTGAATAGGAAACTTACCCGGAAGTCTCAATATATAGCCCTCACAAAATCTTCAAAAGTTTCCAAAGATAACTCCAAATCTGATCTGTTTCCAAGAGATAATAAGCATAATCTTCCAACTTCCCAAAATATATCCAATATCTCGTCCAAATCCATCCGAGCCGGCCCAATTTCTCTTTCCAGCTCTCTTTCATCAAAACAGCCCTAAATGCACGACGCGGCTCAACACAAATTGCCATCATTACAACCTGCAAACATGTCAACTCAACCTGCAGGCACAAAAGCCGAATCGTTTCCCGCCAATCCAAAAGAGTAGTAAGGTGTGATGCTGGGGGTTAGTTACCAGAGAAGGTACAAAAGACCATCACACCAAGGTATATGAGTTTTTGCGATTGAATTTTACATCATGCCTAAGAGGACTCCAGTTGTGGATGATAAGAAGGGGTTCATAGGAGACTTTAAGCATGGCGGTCTGGGTAAGCTGTAGAATCAACTATCATTTGGGCTTATGATGAGGGAATAAAACATCAAGTTGATTCTTTTGGGCCGAAATAAAGCTGATTTATGTGACATATGATAACACAGATGACCATGCAAGACATCCAGTATTAAGGGAGTGAAAGCACATAATCAAGCAATTCAACAATTAATGCACAAGGAAGCGAATGCATATCAGCCCATGAAAATTCATCTTTCACAAATCACCATGTGATCTAGCCAATCATCGAGGAAATACAACAGACAGACATGTAGTTAGGGGAACAAACCAGGCTTCGTATGGAACGGAGTGCAGAGTTCTCCAACAAGTGTCCTAATGAGAAAAATGGTGTTTTATCCTTTGTTCTACGAGATTCCATATTCGCCAATCTTTCTCGACACAATGATGTTTTTTCTAGATGTACATGGCACCTGAAATTTTCACACAAGGAACAGATTAGTCAATAAGTTCTTATCCCCATTTTCTTTACCTTTGACACCAGGTCTTTGAGTCTCAAGTATTCCATGCAGAAGTGAGGCGAGACTCGCTTTGTTCCCTGTCAAGTAACTGACCCTTGAATGAATGAAACACTAGGAACATTCCTCACTTTATCCTGCACAGAAAGAGTTAGTTCTTGCGAACCCAGACAAGCTTATGCTTTCTGGGTTTGGGAGCAACATATCTAATCTTAGGAGGTTCAACTTCTATATGCTCCCTAGTAGTGTGAGCAATCTCCTCATTATGTTGCTTCAGCAGACACTCTTGCTTGTAATGACCAGAATGCCCGCAATACTAACAGACCCTTTGACACTTCAGATCTACATACTTGCTCTGTCCTGGCCAAATTGTTTTGTTAACAATCCTTGAATAAAAATCAATATTATTGGACTTACTGCTTTGGGATTGCTTCAGCCAAATTGCATGAGCCTTATGTCCATGATACCAAGCCTTGCCTTCCTCAGTCGAATTAGAACATTCTTTGCCTTTGTTCCCTCCGGAGGAACATTCCCCCTTTTCTTTTACAGACTGTTTTCCTTCGACTTTGGAGCCTTTTGTCTTAGTGTCATCAACAGGAAGCTTAGGTTGATAGCCAATTCCAAAGTGAGGTACTTCATTCTTTTCAGGTTTCTTTTCATTCTTGGCTGCAACAAAGACAATACCTTTTGGCTCGTCCTTCTGTTTCTCACTGAGTTTGGTTAGATCACTAGAAAGTTTTGCATTTCCTAGTTTTAACATTAAAGACTCAGCCTCGAGTGAGAAAACAGTGGACTCTAGAGACTTAATCTTTTCAGTGAGTTCTGGACACTCAGAGCATGTGTTTGAAGAGGAAGATGAACCTTTCTCAAGCGTGAGCACTTTTTCAGCCCAAACCTGATTTTCTTCGATCAGACCTGAGATCGATTCATCTTTCTCTTCGAGTTGCTCACTGAAAAGACTACTCTCGCGAACGAGATTCTTAATGAGAGAGATCAAGCTTTCTTTAGATTTGCATCTTAAGCTTGATATAAGATCAGATTCAGTTACCTCATCGTTGATTACCTCTCCCTTTGTCTCGTTTGGAACTTCAACGGCCATTAAGCATACATCCCTGGAATGTGACGAATCTTCGTCATCTGAGTATGATTCTCCCCAGGTGGCAACCATTGCTTGCTTCCCTTCATTTGCTGGAGGCATTCCTGCCTTCTTCTTGAAGCAGTTTTTGGCCATGTGTCCCTTGTTCTGACAGTGGTAACAAACCACATCTTTTATGTCTGTGTTCCCTTCAAAGGAACTGGGCGAGTCCTTGTTCCGAGACCATATCTTCCTCATTGCCCTTGTGATAAGAGCAACATCTTCATCGCCATCCTCATCTTCATCGCTCGTTTGAGACAGATCAAATGCCCTTTCCACCTTCAGGGCAATGCTCTTCGCCTTCTCCTCTCCTTTCTTGTTTATCTTATGGTTATAGACAGAGGCGTTGCTTTCCAGCTTAGCAACCATCTCTTCCATAGTAAGAGTCTTGATGTCTGTTTGAGAGTAGAGGGCAAGAGAGATGGCATCCCACTGAGTGTTGAGACCTTGCATGAAGTGATGAGTCAACTTCCAGTCTGGCATTGTTTCACCAAGGTACTGAAGCTGACCAACTAGCCCATGGAACCTGGAGTAGTACTCTTGAATGTGTTCATCTTTCCCTTGAGAAACTTGGTCGTACTCCTTGATCAGAGAAAGGATCTTGTTCTTCTTCGTGTCTTCATTTCCTTGATGAAGGCGCTTCAAAGCATCCCAGATCTCCTTAGCAGTTTTGTAGCTCATGATTTTCTTGAGATCTGAGGGAGAAAGAGCCATGTGGAGGATCTTCTTGGCCATGTTGTTTTTCTCCGATTTCTTCCAGTCCTCATCGGTGTAGTCGATCTTTGGTTTTGGCTCAGTCTCATCTTTGTCATTCTTGATAACCAAAGGACCGACTTCTATGACTCTCTAGATCTGTCCGTCGAGGGAACAGATGTGGGACTCAATTTGTTCCACCCACCAATCATACTCACCGGCCTTCAGCATTGGCGGCTTCCAGAATGAATCACCGATTGCATTGCTTGACGACGACATCTTTCCTGCAAATTCTGTAACGAAAACAATCTAGAGCACCAGGCTCTGATACCAATTGTTGGATCGTTAGAGTTACGTCTGAGGGAACAAAAGTTTTGTTCCCACAGAAGGCACATCGGATTTAAATAGCAAGAAAGATAACAGAACGAACTCACGATATATAGTGGAAACCCTGATTAGCAAAACTAGCTTCTCAAGGAAAAACCACTACCTTCAAGCTTCCGCTTGAGAGGATTTTGAAATGCGTACTTGTCTTATTAATTTCTTGCTCGATTACACTTGTATCCTGGACTTCGACCTCTAAACAACCAGCTAGACTCGAAGCCTCTACTACAACGATGAATCGAACTCAACTCTCAAAGACTCACACACACTTCACCTTCTTTCTCTTCTTTTCTTTTTCTCGCTCAGAGTCGTAAGTCGTCCATGAGAAAAGAATCCTCACTTCGCTTAAATACAACACGGCTAAAACCCTAATCAACATAAGATAGGAAATTTTGATAACGGATTACTAAGATATGATTTTGTTTGGAAGATATAATATCACAACCGGTTATATTAATTAAGGAAGGAGTTCCTTAATTAATCCAACCGATTGGATAACGTTCTTCTCTCTCCAATCGCCTTATCTTAGGAAAGATTCCTAGGATCAACACGATCGGGTTTTCTCTCTCCATATCTTCGCGTAATCCGGCTTGATCCTTGGAGCTGAAGTCTTCATCCTCTACCGCGTGGCTTCTTGGTTTGTTTCCTTAACTCAGCACGCTGGATGACTTCTTTCCTTTTGCAGCCTTGATCTGGTCCATCACTTCAGTTCCTTGAGAGGTAACAAAGCGCTAAGCAAGCCTTTGTTCCCTCTGAGATCCTGTGCTGCAAAGCTCCCTGGGATAACTTTTCTTGTCCCTGAAACACTTGGTACACATATTAGTTGAATGTTTGTAACCATCAAAACCTAAGGAATTCAACAAAAACTCAACTGTAGCAAGTAAGTCCTCCCACCTTCGTGGGTTCGCCTTGAGAACCGTCCGAAGGAGGGCTCCCAAGGTGCGGTTGGTCACCTCCGTCTGACCATCCGTCTGTGGGTGATAGCTAGTCGAAAATAGAAGTTTGGTGCCTAGCTTACCCCACAATGTTCTCCAAAAATGGCCCACAAATTTGGTATCCCTATCACTAACAATAGTTTTAGGGACACCATGCAAGCGCACCACATGCTCAAAAAACAATCCAGCGATGTCCATAGCATTGTTGGTGTTCTTGCATGCAATAAAGTGTGCCATCTTAGAGAACCTGTCGACCACTCAAAAAATGCAATCTCTACCACGCCGAGACATAGGCAACCCTGTGATAAAATCCATGGAAAGATCTTCCCACGGGGCCGCAGGAATGGGGAGGAGCGTGTAGAGACCATGTCGACTCGAGTGTGCCTTAGCCTTGTGGCATGTCACACAACTCTTGCAATACGTGGTAACACATTGGGCCATCTTTGGCCAGAAAAAGTGTTCCCGAAGTGCTGCAAGGGTCTTGGACACCCCAAAATGGCCACGATTGTCATGTGCTTCCTGGAGCAACAAGTGCGTGACAGAAGACGTAGGAATACATAGTTTCCCAGCCTTGTACAGATACCCGTCATCCAGGATTTGTATGCTGATGATGTTTTCTTTAAAGATAGTGGGCCATCTTTGGCCAGAAAAAGTGTTCCCGAAGTGCTGCAAGGGTCTTGGACACCCCAAAATGGCCACGACTGTCATGTGCTTCCTGGAGCAACAAGTGCCTGACAGAAGACGTAGGAATACATAGTTTCCCAGCCTTGTACAAATACCCGTCATCCAGGAAATATGTGTCATGCTCTCTGCTGATTTTACATTGCTCAAAGATGTCTTTAAAGAAAACATCATCAGCATACAAATCCTTGAGCAATGCAAAACCAAGTAAACGAGACTAGAGATGAGTGATGAGCACGTACCTGCGAGAAAGGGCGTCGGCAACCACATTCTCCTTACCTTTCTTGTGCATGATCAGGTACGGAAAGGTCTCCATGAACTCGACCCACCTAGTATGCCTGCGGTTGAGGGTCGTCTGGCTCTTCAGATAGGCCAAGGAAGCATGGTCGGAGTGTATGACAAACTCACTCGGCCAGAGATAATGCTGCCAAGTCTTCAGAACCCAGATCAGTGCGTACAACTCCTTGTCATACGTCGGGTAGTTCAGCTAAACACCCGAAAGCTTCTCCAAAAAGTAGGCGATCAGACGCCTCTCCTGCAGCAGGACCCCTCCGATGCCGTAGTCAGAAGCGTCACACTCCACCTCGAACCGACGAGTGAAGTCAGGCAACTGCAGCAAAGGTGCACGGCAGAGGGCTTCCTTCAAGGCGACAAATGCAACATCATGTCGCGGAAGCCAGGTGATGGACGTCGCCTTCTTGGTCAGCTCGTGCAGAGGGGCGGCAATGGTGTGAAATCGCGGATGAACCTCCTATAAAAGTCGGCCAACCCTAAGAACGAACGGACCTGGGTGGGGGTAGTCGGAGTAGGCCACTCCTTGATGGCGCATATCTTCTCGTCATCCACACGTAAGCCATCCCTGGAAACAATAAAGCCAAGAAAGTTTGTAGATTCAGAGCAGAAAATGCACTTACCTTTGTTGACATACAAGCTCTCCTTCCTCAAGCAGTCTAATACCTGTCTAAGATGGTCAATATGCGCAGACAAACTACTAGGAAAGACAAGTATATCATCAAAGTAGACAATGACAAACTTCCCCAAAAAAGACTATAGCACATGGTTCATGAGTCGCATGAACGTCGATGGAGCATTGGTCAATCCAAATGGCATGACTAGCCACTCGTAGAGACCATACTTGGTCTTAAAAGCTGTCTTCCATTCATCGCCCTCCTTTATACGAATCTGGCGATAGCCACTCCGAAGATCAATCTTGGAAAACAAGGTGGCACCATGCAGCTCGTCCAACATATCATCGAGGCGCGGAATGAGATGTCTGTACTTGATGGTGATCTGGTTGATGGCGCGGCAGTCCACACACATCCTCCAAATCCCATCCTTCTTCGGCACCAGAATCACAGGAACGGCACAGGGACTCAAGCTTTCTCGCACAACACCTTTGTCCAAAAGATCTCGGACCTCTCGCTGTAACTCCTTCGTTTCCTCAGGAGAAGCGCGGTAGGCAGTGCGGTTTGGCAGAGAAGCACCGGGAATGAAGTCTATTTGGTGTTCAATACCACACACCGGTGGCAGACCTGGTGGAAGGTCGTCAGACATGATATTCTCATAGTCCTGCAAAACAGACAAAATTGCAGGCGAGAGTGCGGGCTCTACCGTAGTAGTGGCGCAAAGGCGAGGAATAAGAAGGAAACAAGCAGACTTGCCTTGAAGTGCGGGGGTGAGGTCCCTGTGATGTGCCAGAAGAACTCTAGGTTCACAGGTGCCCCACAAGGTAGACGCAGAAGCAGCTGACGAAGATGGTAAGCCGCCCGAACCTGTAGAGGGTAAGCGCAAAGTAATACCAGATGGAGAACGATTACCTGACAGTGCATAAGCCCTTCCAGAAGCTGCAGCAGGCGAAGATGCAGGAAGAAAAACAGAAGCTGGCTCGGCCCCCTGACTCGGTCTACAACTCGGTCGAGGTGTTGACCGAGTTTGGGTCTGCTCGTCTGACTCGGCCCCATGACTCGGTCGGGTTGTGGCTCGAGTTTCTGGCTGTGGTCCTGACTCGGTCCATGACTCGGCCGTGTTGTGGCCCGAGTTCTTGTTTGTGCCCATAACTCGGTCTGGAGCTCGACCGAGTTGTCGCCCGGAGGTCTCCGCGGCCTCCAGTGCCTTCTGGCGTTGGCGCTCGGCCTGGTCTTATAAAATTTATTGCGGACTCATGGGTAAGAGAGTCACGCGCTTCCCGTGGTAATTAAACATGTAATTGTTCAAATACCCGTCGTGATGTACGTGACGATCATATAACCATGGATGTCCCATAAGCAAATGGGTAGCGTCCATGGAGGTAACATCACAAAGTACAGTATCGCTATAAGGACCAATATAAAAGGAAATAAGACACTGTTGTGATACTTTGTTATCTGAACAATCTGAAATCCACTGTAGACCATAGGGAGTGGGGTGTGGAGTCGTTGGAAGGTTAAAGTGGCGGACAACCTTCTCGTTGATGATGTTGCAGCAAGAGCCCCCATCAATGATCACGCTCAGCGAAGCATTTTGAAGTTTGCATCGAGCATGAAACAAATTCTCCCTCTGCTCAGCTAGGTCGCCCTCTTTGACGCTCAACACACATCTAGTAACCAGGGCAAAATGGTATGCCTGGTCCTCATGTTGATCGGAGGTACCGACCACACAGCCATCAACATCGGCTGTATAGACAACTACAGGTGCTGTCTCGACGTCGTCATCATCGTTGTCGTCGTAGCTCTCATAACCTGCAGATTGGGCGGAGAAGAGGACCTTCTTCGCATTGGGACAATTCATCTGGTAATGTCCTCGTCCTCCACACCTGAAACATTCCACATCGCGGGCTCGGTCAAAGCGAGCGGTCTCTCTAGGTGGCGGCTGCGGGCGGCGAACATGAGCAGACGGGGCTGCTCTCGGCGTCGCTGTAGCAGACGCAGTACCTGTGCTTCTCCGGTCCTGTCTAGGCGCACTAGATATAGGAGTAGAGTCAGTGCCTGAAACAGAAGGAAAGGGTCTAGAACCAAACCTGGAAGATGTCGTGGACTGTCAGGGTGTCTGCCTCTGGCGCTGTTGCTGGAGGTAGAACTTCTGCGCAGTGTGCACGACATTGTTGAGGTCCCGAATGGGCAAGATGTCAACCTGATCCTGGATAGGCTGGTTAAGCCCAGTGATGAACCTCGTGCGCAAGGTGCCCGGAGCAACACTAATGCCAGCCTTGAAGTAGATGTCCTTGAGGCGAGCGAAGAACTCTTGAGGCGAATCTGTGCCCTGTCTTGCACGAGCGATCTCAGTCCGCATCTGCTCCTTGTAAGTGGAAGGCACATACTTCCGAGTCATGATGTACACGAACTGATGCCACTCAGTAATGGGTGCCCAACCCATCCGGTAATGCTGCTGCGTAATACGTTGCCACCACGTCTGTGCAGCTCCCTCAAAATGTAGAGTCACGAGATCTACCTTCTCATACTCAGGGACAGTCAAATGACGCAGGACGTGCTCTGTGTTCTGCACCCACTCAAGAAAGACAGAAGGATCATATAAGCCATAAAAGTTTTTGATTTTTACCTTCACGTCTCGGCGTTGGACAGGTGGATGTGCCTGGCGGTCCGGAAACCGAGCTATAGGGTCCGCCAACTGCTCGACGTGACGAGCAACATACTGTGGGGGCAAGCGAGCAGGTTGTCGCGGTCGCTTTGGGGCGGCAGCTGGGCGCTGAGGCTGACGAGCCTGCTGGTGTCGCCCGGGCTGGACATCGTGCCAATAGGCCTCCTGATTCTAAGGCAGCAAGGGAGGCGGCACATAGCTGGACCGCTGGTGTTGAAGCTCAGGGTGATCCTGGAGAGGCGGATGAAATCCGTCAGCATATCCAAACTGACCCTCATCCTCCTCAAGGGCGTACTCATCAAACTGATCCTCCTCATCAGAATAAAGAGGAGTGTGGGCACTCTAATGATCCTGGAAAGCATCAATATCAAACGGCACAGTAGATGGCCGTTGTTGACGTTGACGCTACTGCAAATAGGAACCAGACGGCTGGCGGTGGGGACGACCTGTAGTAGGCTGTAAGGTCGGTGACCGGCCTTGCCTATGTCGACCACTGGAATGAACCTGATCGTCCTCATATTCCTCTTGGAAACTCTCATCAGCGGCCTCTGCAGCATCACGGTTCTCTTCCCGGATCACTACCTGCGCAAACCGTCGTTGTCGACGACGCTACGGATCTACAATGCTCTCTCTCTGCGATGCCAGGTGTTTCAGTTGGCCTGGATCCGATGTGGAGGGAAGCATCACAACTTTACCCTTCGCCTTTTCCAGGGCTAGGGCTCTCAAATCTTCGGCATGTAGCTGACCCTGATCATACGCGACCCTAGCGATCGGAAACTGTTGCTGGCGAGAGTACTCTGCAGTCAGATGCTGGAGTTTGGCTATCTGCGCTGCCTGTTCTTGTTTCTCAGCAAGAAACTCACGGATCATCTTTTGTTCAGCAGTCTATGTGTCTGTCTCATGGGTTGTATCACCTTCTGACATTGTACCTGACAGCAAGAAATGGCAAACCACAGGATCAAAGCGAATAACAACAACATCAAAGAATCAACAAATAGGTAAGCAGAACCGAACTCAACAAGCAATCACTCGGGAAACTAATCTGGCTGGCCATGTGGGCGGTTACGAGTAGGCTAAAGCAACTCACACAACAATCAACAAAATCCAGGCAATGCTCAGTAAAGAAAATGTTGAAAGTAGATATGCAAGGATATAAGCACAGAAGCAAGCACAACACAGTCAATCAAGATATGCAACCCAGACGGTGAAAGATAGAGAAGACGGTAAATGAATCACTTGCGACGATGGAAATTGAAGGTGCCGGAATCAAGATCGGGTTCTCCCTTCGTGCTGCGTAGAGACGCACTTGCCTTATTTTTGCTTCTGTGGTCTCGATATTTTTTTTGAATACAGCGAACAGCTACTGTTTTTTTTTTCTTTTTCAAATCTGCGAACAACACTGTATTGTAACAGAAACGCTCAAATTCAGCAAAATGCAGAACAAACAGAGCAAAACGCACAGCAGATTCAGCAAACTACAGATCCAGAAATTACAGATCTAGAAAATACAGATCCAGAAATTGCAGCAGTCCGACTTCAACAAAACGCACAGGAAAAATAGAATTCTGTGCGCAGAAATTCAGCAAACGCACAGACACGTAGCACAAAAATAAAAATAAAATGCAGTGATTCAAGTGGGAAAAGAAGAAGATTGCGAAGATGCAGATGTGTGGCGCAAACAAGGCAAACAAAGTCGCAAACGAACTATCTAAGCCTATATGCAAGCAGATCTACAACAAACACAATAAAAAACCAAGCAAAAACACATGAACTTGCTGAAAATCATGTGAATGGGATCGGTTCTGTATAGAAATAATTTTTTTTGTGGGTTTTGATGATGGCCGAAATTATCTACCACCAAACCTAGGGTTTTTGTTGTTGTTTTTTTTCAAATTCAGATTGCAAGGACTTTTTTTTGGTTCCTAGAACAAGATCTAGGGTTTTTTTGATATGCAGGAATTGATTTGCAGAAGCGAAGGAGTGATTGAACGAAGAGTTGGAACGACTTACGCGATTCGTAGGCTCTGATGTCAGTTGATGTAACCTTGTCCGATGGAAAGACCACAAATCGTTGTGAAGGATCGCTTGAATGCGTATTGGGGCGAAACAACTCGTCGGAAAGGGGATGGAGGTGTTCGGCGGACTGGGGGTGTTCGGAAACACTATGGACTGGCGGCGGAAGACGGGTGGTGATGGTGGAGAAGCGGCGGAGGAGTGGTGGTGCGTGCGGCGGACGTGAGGAGGGAGGAAGAGGCGGCGACTGTCTAGGGTTTGTGGGAAGACAAGAACTAGGGTTAGTTCTTGTTGCGGGATGGCGGATAGTAACTAGATAATTAGGTAGCCGAATTAACGCGCCAGGATAGTTCGACTAGGAACGCGTTAATTTTGTAACGTCAGGGCCCGGGTTTCAGGAGATTACTCGACTGGAAAGCAAAGCTCTATTTCGACGTAAACTGAAATGAAATACAATGGTTCATATTTATACTAGAGAGTGGGCCTAATGGGCCGGACTCTCTAGTTACTAAATCTGGCGGCCCATTTAACATAAATGGAAACCACCCAGAAATAGCAGCTACTAAAAATAGGAATAATGTTCATAAAACGTACTAAGCAAGGAATGTCTCGATCGGACTGGATGTAATTGTAGAGGAGTCAGTCACGGCTAAGCTGGCGAGACACAGAAGCTCGGGCGCTGTAGTGATCTGGCCGTGACTGGCTACAAGTCTGGTCACCAAGGATTGTGTCACTGCTTGGACACTCTTCGCTCTGGAAGGGGTGATCGGACCCGTAGGTGGAAGTCGCATGGCATCTTCCTCCTCTGTAGCTGACATAGAGGGTAGGGTTACATCACAAAGGCAAGTGGACGGATGAACTCCCATACATCCTCTGGTCCGATAGAACCACATCAATTACAGGACAGTCACCCTTCTCGCTTGTCTACGAATGTGAAGCGGTCATCCCCGCTGAAGTACTTATCCCTATAGCCAGGTATGGCCTGCAGACCCCGGAACAGAACGAAGAAGAATTGTCGCATAACCTCGACACGATTGACGAAGTCAGAGAAAAAGCCAGGCTTAGGATGGTCCAATATCAACAACAGGTCGCAAGGAGCTACAACAAAAACGTCCGCGTCCGAGTTTTCAGAAAAGGTGATTGGGTACTGAGGAAGACATTTCAGAACACAAAAGACCCCAGGGATGGTAAACTGGCCCCACAATGGGAAGGACCCTACCTAATCGCAGACGTCGTTGGACAAGGCGCTTACAGATTGCAAGACATGGAAGGATGCGACATCCCAAGAAGCTGGAACGCGACGTATCTAAAGCAGTATCATTTCTAAAAACTTTTCTGTTATTTGTCAGATTATCAATTACATTCTTTTCTCATTGACTGACCAGATGAGTTCACTGACTTAAGCATCGGAGGGCCGTTGGGTTCACCCCCAACAACCATTCCTTAGCAACCCCTCGCTTTGTCTCATCCAAACAGATGCATAACAAGTTCAAACAAAGCAGTGGATCCACTCAAGACACACAAAAGCGCTTACAAACTTACACAACGCGATCGATCGACACACATGGAGTTGAACAACAAAGGCACTTCGGCACACCGCCTGCCTTATTACAAAATAAGGTACACAAAGCCTTAAACTAAACATCTAACACAAGACACACATGCTTACCTCCCTAGATTACAATATACAACTGTCATGACTAAACTCAATACAATACGCATGCCTCTTTTTGGAGAACGCATCCATACAAACATACATCAAACACAGACAGGTTCTAGAAACCAAAGAGTGTTATTCAAAAACAAAAAGGCGAAACGCCAATTAGCATCGTCTTACAAACATGCGACCCGCGATGGTGGATGGGTCGCCAAAACACAAGAGTTTGCCCACACGACGGCAGGACTTCCAACACAATCAGTCCAAAGGTCCAAGAACATAAACCAATAAGTCAAGGGATAAGAGATTCAAACTTCAACGTCTTTACCTTGGGCAGCGTCAGGGGTAGCATCAAGAGCAGCGTCAGAGGCAGGATCGGGTGCCGTCTCTGTTCGTCCGGAGCTCACTTCAGCTCCTTCTTCCGCTATGACTCCAACAGTCCCGCACACTTGAAGGAAGTTGACGCCGGGGCAACCATTGGGAAATTGCTCATCCAGGTAGGCCTGCTCCTTCTCCAGATCCCATGACTCTTGGCGACCGGCCTTGAGATCTTCTATCATCTCGATCCTGGACTTGAGCATAAGGTAGGCCCCAACGTCGGTGGCAACCTCGCCGCCTTCCTTCTTGGCATTCTCTAGCCGAGCCTCCAAATCTCTAACACGTTGCTCGAAGACCTTCAAGTTAGTCTCGGCGACGCGACGCATACTCTCCGACACCTTCAACGACGCCTCTGCTTCCTTTGCCCTGTTCACGGCCTGGGAGATCTTCGACTGAGCATCATCCCACATCTGTTTCGTCTTCAAATGACTCGACCTAAGATGTTGGAAAACCTACGCATACAGATAGCAAGTCATCAGACTCATCACAAAAGCAAAAAAAAAAGCAAAGGTTGAGTTCGACCGTCCAAGAGCTCGTGGCGGCCATTTCCAGATTCTCCAGAGCTGGGAGGTCTTCGATGTCGTCAGGTACCGGCAGAGCGAGAAGTTCAGGGAAATCGATACTCCTTTTCACAGATTTGCCTTTCGACACGTCTTCTGAGACACGAGCGGACTTCCTCTTGTGACCAGACGACTTAGGAGGAAGCGACTTAGAAGGACACCCTTTGGAAGGATCCTTGGAACGCATCCTCTACTCCAACAGATCCTTGGCTGAAAGACGAGCGCTAGACCTTTCACTTCGAGACAAGGCTGCATTCGACGAGAAGAGAGTCAAAAGCAGTAGCTAAAAAGAAGCAAGACAGAGCAGACTTGATAGGAGCTAATGTTTGGAAGAAGACGACATTGGTAAAACTGTTTCGACTGGGAGAGCTTGGGCGGTCGAAAAGGCGTTGTTGTTCACAAAGGTCCTTTCTATCTTCGAGAGCTTCAGAACCGCTTGCGTCTTCGACTCCAAGATAGGATCTTCGATCTCAGGTTCTGCAAAAAGTTATATGTAAGCCAAAGTTAAAAGCCATGCGACCTACTCCGAGCACGAGAAAGAACACAAACCTCTCCACATCCATTCGGTCAGCAAGAACGGACAATCGCCCCCCAGGCCCAATGACGCGATATTTACAAAAAAGAATCGCTTTTTCCATCCGCGATCATTCACATTCAACTTCAAAGCCAAGGGTTGGCGAGCGGCGCGGCTTCGAAAGTTATATTGGTATGATCGCTTGGACCCCAGACAGTAGTTATAGTCCAAAACCCTAAAGTCTACGCCAACAACGAAATCTTTGTTCAATCGGTCCAAGACCTTAAGCAAGCGCCAGGCGTGAGGCATTATTTGGCAAGGGACTAGAGAAAAAAAGGAAAGCACAGACTGAACCAGTTCAGAGAAAGGGAAGGTATGACCTATTTTGAAAGGGTATTCGTAGAAGCACACCCAACCCGGACACCTCGAATCGGCCCGTTCGTCTGGGTAAGGGAGGTGAGCTATGGTGTCCTTAGGGAAACCCCCAACCTGCAAAACCCTATCGAGTTCGGGTTGAGTCATGACGTTCACGACGCTTTCCCGCTCACTGAGAAGGAAGAGAGGGGGGCGATCTTCAGAACTTGACTCCGAATTAGAAGCGGCCATGGACGAGACGACGAAAAGACTCAAACTTGGGAAGAAGAGGAGTTACCTAGGGAGAGAGAAGTTACAAACGATGAAGGTAAGAAGAGAGGGCAACGGTCAAATCAATTTATTGGCAAAGGCCGAGATCTGACTCTGCAGCAGAGACGTCCGATCCAGTACACGTGCCCGCGATCCATGAAGGAAAGGAAACCGCCCAAGACCAATAGTTTACTCGTCCGGTTTCCTTTGGGGCAATTGTTGGGCCATGTTTTTATCAAGTTGGATTGGCCCACGAGCAAGTAAAGATTACGGCCCAGCACGCAGAAGAGAAGATCTATCCATTGATGCGACCAACGGCTCCTTTCGTAACGTCCAGAGCGAAAATCATGGACAGAATCGCGGCATTAAGTGGCCGAGTGATCTCTGGAAATCCGGCATTGAATCCTTCGATTTTAAATAGAATAGGCTCTATCTATTGTAGACATCTCAACATATGCAACTTACTGGCATTTTCAAGCTCTCATCGTAATTCAACAAACGATTTCTCTAAGATAGATATCATTCGATTGTTCTACATATTCGTCCGACGCTGGTCGATCTCATTTGACCCATTGCGACCACTCATAGCTAAGCTTTATTATTCCTGTTTCGTTTCATCATTCTTGATTTGCTACTTTGTTTGAGGTTATAAATTGATTCGTTCGACTAATAGCACCATATCAAAGACAATTTAGGTTTGGTATCTTTTTGCCCAAAACACTTATGGCGCAAAATTCTATGCTTTCTACTATCTAGAACTATGTTGTAACCTTTGTTTCATATATTATGCTATGGAACTTATGAATCTCTACTCCTCTTTCTTATTTGGTTCGCTCTTTTAATCTTTTCAGAAGCAGCTTTACTGGTACTTAATGTTTGGTTTGCCTTTTAATTATGTTTGGCTTGCGTGTATCTAGTCCACGAGCACTCAACTAATCTTTGACTAAAAAAATCACAAAATATTGGACATTTGCAAGCAGTGACAACGTAATAATGCAATTAAAAATCTTGTTACTTTGTAAAAGGACTTATTGTTCTTAACTTTTTTTTATACAGGAAAATATACTTGTTAATTTAACTTTTTTGTAATCTTGATATCAACTAACAAAATTAAGCAACACATTAGAGAGAGAACGTCTGACATTCTAGAGAGAGAAGTGTTGACATTTACTCCGCCACCACAAACGCACCCTAGCACGCCACACAAAGATACCCACATGCAATAAGTGTTGTATGGGGTATAACGTTGAACAAACTTCGGTTCGTCTTGGATAGCGATTGAATCGTGCTAAAACACTTTTTAAAACCAATATTTCAACCCTACTCTTGTAGCCTTAGGGTTACACGAAATTTGATTCGGGATAAGACAACGCAAACCTCTATCGATCAAGGCAAGATAAAAAAGAGAAGCACTTTGAGTTTTTTGTTTTGTTCGATACACAAGAGATGGATCTCTTCCGATGTCCCAAGACTTGCCCTAGCATCACCCTTATATGGGGCATAAGTAGTTATGCGGTTGCATGGCGGTTGAAAATTGGTTAAAAAACCGCCAAACTACTCAACCGTAACCAACAAGCTTCGTAACCCCGAGTCTGAATCCACGCACATGAGTGTGCACTCCGCACCCCCAAAACTCGTTATGCGCCGAACGAACTCCTTAAGTCTTGAGTGAATCCTGACTATACCAAATGGCCGATGACACTAAAATCACCAACATTCCTCCCCCATTTTAGTGTAATCCTTGATTCACTTATTAACGTACATCAAACACAAACTTATGCATAAATGAAAATATCCTTAGGATTGAATTTCCACATTAGTGTAGTACACATTTCAAATAATCGAGAATCAGGGTGTCCTATGGATTGAACCCTTCAACCCATCTGAATACTTGAAGATAGAATACACATAAGTTTCCACACTACTCCAAGTGCTAACTTGATACTATTATAGCCATGTGTCCTTATCCATTCATGAGCGTATACAAAGCCAATCCCGAGCTAATTGAAGCGGCAACACTTCACACTCACATAGGTGGACTCTTTTCAATCATGCACCTGCAAATGCATTTTTTCAAAAGATCCATTAAGAAGATGAATGTCAACCTAACTTTTCTCGCAGGTCCGAGCACATACATTGGGATGATATTGAACATGTGCTCCAAACTCTAAGTGTAGGCTTTCCACATTTAATTCAGCCTCTAACGTCATATTAGAGGGGAATTGGGTATCCCACCATTAGAGATTTCAAACGGGCTTTAAACCCATCCCCATAGCCGACTTGATTATCAAGTCCCTAGCTAACCCATTTGTCTAGTGGTCTGCCAAACTTTGTTGAGACCGAACAAACACAATCACCCCATGAGTGATCAACTCACGTACCGCGCTATGTCTAACGCCCATGTGTCGCGACTTACCATTATACACTTGGCTATAAGCCTTAGCCAAAGTAGCTTGACTATCGCAATGGATAGATTTGGGTGACACCGGTTTCGGCCACAAAAGAATCTCGTAAACTAAGTTTCTTAGCCATTCTGCCTCTCTACCGGCAGCCGCTAATGCTATGAATTCTGATTCCATAGTCGAACTTGTAATGCAAGTTTGCTTCTTAGAATCCCATGAAATGGCACCTCCCCCAAGCAAGAAAACCCAACCACTTGTAGAAGAATGATCTTATACATTAGTGATCCAACTCGCATCCGAATACCCTTCTAGAACAGAAGGAAATCCGAGATATGACAAACTATAATTCATGGTTCCCTTTAAGTAGTTGAGCACCCGCCTTATTGCTTGCCAATGGTGAGTACTAGGATTACTAGTGTATCTACTCAAGCTTCCTACCGCATAAGCAATATTCGGCCTTGTACTCGTCATGGCATACATTAAGCAACCAATCACTTATGAGTACTCGAGTTGTGATACCGCTTTACCCGTATTAGGCATAAGCTTCACACTCGGATCCATGGGAGTGCTCACCGGAGAACAAGTCTCACAATTGAACTTCTTAAGCACTTTCTTAATGTAATGAGATTATGACAAAGATAGTCCCTTATTCTCACGTTTGATTCTAATACCGAGGATCACGTCCGCCTCCCCCATGTCCTTCATGGAAAAACTTGATGACAAAAAGCCTTTGTAAGGTCTACCTGTCTTTGGTCTGTACCAAAGATCAACATGTCATCAACATACAAGCAAATGATTACTCCATTACCGGACTTATCAAATTTGTTGTATACACACTTGTCCGACTGATTTAACTCGAATTCGCTCGATAAGACAACCTCATCAAACTTTTGATGTCACTGCTTAGGTGCTTGCTTTAGCCCAACAATGACTTTACCAACTTACACACCTTATGCTCATTACTGGGCATAACGAACCCTTCAGGTTGCTTCATGTACACCACCTCCTCCTCCAAATCACCATTCAGGAATGCCGTTTTGACATCCATTTGGTGAATCACAAGATTGTTAATAGCCGCCAAGGCAATCAACAACCTAATGGTGGAGACTCGAGCAACTGGAGCATATGTATCAAAATAATCAATACCTTCCCTTTGTCTAAAGCCTTGGATGACCAATCGAGCCTTAAACTTATCGATAATACCATCAACATTCATCTTCTTCTTGAAGATCCATTTGCAGCCCAAAGGCTTGCAATCTGGTGGGAGATCCGATAAGACCCATGTATTATTTCCCATGATGGAGTCCATCTCATCATTTATTGCTTCTTTCCATAATGCAACATCTTGAGACCTCATTGCCTCATCAAAAGTCCTAGGATGCGCATCAACATGTTAACAATATGAATATTGGAACCCAACTTCATCTCTAGATCCTTCCACCAAATAAATTTGGAAATCTAGACCGAATGACTTTTCAATCCTCCCTCGCTCGCTCCTACGGAGCATAGGTGACTCGTTAGGAGGTACGGTTGAACCGTCTTCTTCTTTAGTTCCACTAGTGTTAGGAACCAAATCCTTTGGTCTAGGTATGGACGAGAACTGATTCTCATCAAATATCACATCTCTTAACTCAATTACGGTGTGATCCGAAATAGAATTATTAGGCTCTATTACATAGAACCTATAAACCTTGGAATGCTCACCATATCCAATAAAGATGCAATCAATACCTCTTTCCCCCAAGGTTTTAATCTTGGGTTGGGGTAGTCTAACGACTGCCCAACATCCCCAAACTCGAAGATAATTCAAGCTTAGTTTCTTTTTGTACCAAAGTTCATAAGGGGTGACCTTATTCCTTTTGTTAGGAACCCTAAATAGCAAGCCGTTAACATGGCTTCACCCCAGAATCTGTCACTCAATCCCGAGTAGGATAACATGGAATTAACCATCTCTTTTAGGACTTGATTAATCTTCCTCTCCGACACACCATTTTGTTGTGGCACAAAAGGGAGCCGTAGTCTCATGAAGAATGCATACGGATTGGAAATATGCAGGATCATAATATTCTCCACCTCTATCGGTGCGTAATTTATTAATCAAGTCATTTTGTTGCAAATTAACCTTGGTTTTACAAACCTTAAACTTATCATGGGCCTCGTCTTTACCATGTAATAAATACACAAAAGAATAACGAGAATAATTTGGATAATAAAACGCACACCATAAATCGCAAAACATATTTACAAAATATAAATAACCGATCAGTCTATACAGAGTACAATAGGGTCTAGTGACTAATCTGTTTGGAAACAATAGAGTCAAGTTTTAGCCAATTAGTATAACTATACTGTAGGACATAACATGACCAGTAGACTAAAAAGTAATCTGGTCAACCTAGTAGACTTATCATCAAGTAATTTGTATTAAATACAGTAGACCTGAATCAAGTAATCTAGAAATATGAGTAGTCTATGCAAAGCATAGTAGACTTCATAAAAACACACAAGACCTCATCTAACTCATGAGATTCTTGTCCTTAGTCTCTTGAGACTTAAGTTATGATAATGTTATATATACATACACATATGTCCTCATGAGGAAACACAATTTTATACATTCCTCATTCACCCATTTAACTATTTAAGTTAAAATATCATGATCATTATTTTGAACATTTGGTCACATAAAATGGGATTTTTGAACTAATGTGACTTATATCATGGTCATACGTATTTTACTTATACGTATATTATAGACCATACACCTCCATCACCCAATTATATGGAATGAATCCGAGAAATTTGATTTTCCAACCATGATCATACCATAACCAAAAATTTTCTATGGTCATACACATGTGCTTCCACCAATTTAATGATACGTAAACACACATATTTCACTCATAAGAGATTTCAATTGCCACTATATGCGATTAGCATACAATACATGACACCAACAAGAATTTAATTCTTACCCATACATATTCTTACCCATACATATAAATATATGTTATATGTATACATGTCCAGAGATTACACAATCTTTTGCATATATCTCAAGATCATCAACATGGCTTAAATATAACGGTCTTCGCATAACCGCACATGTATAAAATTTAAATCCACTTTATACATTTAATGCCACATCCAAGACCATATAGAGACCGGTCTTACATATATATGTATATACCTAATACATAAATAACATAGAGGTATGAAACCTCCATTTCCGCGGTCCCACATCACCACCATTCATGCTTTATTAGCATTATCATTTATCGTGATTAGGATGTGTGGCCTTTAAATTAAATTTGATAGCCAACCACTACCGCACATGACAACCAATCATATGATCTTGCCATTTTCCACTTGTTGCGCCTCCTCGTCTCCTCCAAGGGTTCATTCTCCGCATCTTCCTTGAGCGACGTGTGGGGTAAATTCATCGTCTTTTTCCAACCCCGGAAGTCCACGCCCTTGAACTTCTCCAACTTGCCAAACTTGGAAGTAATCCCACACACCGACGTAGCCACCATTGATCAATTACGAAGATATTGGTTTTGAATGCTGTATAGGGTATAACGTTGATCAAACTTCGGTTCGTCTTGGATAGCGATTGAATCGTGCTAAAGCACTTTCCAAAACCAATATTTCGACCCTACTCTTGTAGCCTTAGGGTTACACGAAATTTGATTCAGGATAAGACAACGCAAACCTATATCGATCAAGGCAATATAAAAAAGAGAAGCACTTGGAGTTTTTGGTTTTGTTCGATACACAAGAGATGGATCTCTTCCTATGTCCCAAGACTTACCCCAACCTCACCATTATATGGGACATAAGTAGTTAGGCAGTTGCATGGCAGTTGGGTGGTTGCATGGCGGTTGAAAATTGGTTAAAAAACCTCCAGGATTGGTTAAAAAACCGCCAAACTACTCAACCATAACCAAAAAGCTCCATAACCCCGAGTCCGAATCCACGCACACAAGTGTGCACTCCGCACCCCTGAAACTCGTTATGCGCGGAATGAACTCCTTAAGTCTTGAGCGAATCCCGACTACACCAAATGGCCGATGACACTAAAATCACCAACCAGAAACTCATGTTTGCAAGACCCAAACCACGTCAACTCCGACAACGTTGCAATTCTCCTTTAAGGACAAGCTCACCCAAGGCTTCTCGACCCAACTGAAGGAAGCGGTGGATGATGTTGTCCTCTTGGAAAAACCCGAATCGACTTCCCGAAAGGGGACAATGGATCGTCGGCTAGCTATTACCATTGCACCGGAGATTCTGCCCTCCCTAGCCAAGGCATGGAGCAACTCAATAGTTATTAAACTCCTGGGGAAACCAGTGGCCTATCAAACTCTAGACCGAAGGTTGCGGGAGATGTGGCAGCCCCTCGGGAAAATGGTAATCATGGACCTAGCTAATGGCTACTCACCTACCCACAAGCGTATGAGTTCAGTTGTAGCTTTTCAAGTGTCGTTCCCAACGAGGACTATGTAGTATCTTTTGTAAACTTAAACCGGTAAGCTAAGCCGTAAGAATGGAAATTCGTTTGACTAATAACTAAGAAAATAAAAAATAAGAAACATGAATTGCAAAAATGATTGTAAACAATTGGGGAGAAGATTCTAGGACTAGGGTTCCATACAACAATGTCTTGGTAAACTCACAGATATCTGTCTGAAATTAATCTAAACTTATCTGAAGGTAAGCTATCTACAATCTCTACTAACTCCTTTCAAACGATAATAGATATGCCTAAATTATAACTAACAATCGATGTCGCGCAGAGCTAATCAAATCTAGACCCTTTTGGTACTTAGAATCTAGGATCAAACTGGGTTAACATTCGTTGTCGCGCTCCGCTAAGTCTAGGCAAACTTAGGGTTTCTCTGATAGCTTAGGATCGATTCCACAAGAGTAATTAACACTACTACAAAAATGAGCTAATAACCCGTACAAAATAACCCGGGCGTGCAAAATACAAGTTGCAAAACATGTTCAAAAATAGGTGTTGTATAATATAACCCGGGCGTGCACTGGTCCGGGTTATTTACAATGAATGAGACATCAAATAATCCGGACGTGCAAAAATCCGAGTTATATTCAATATTCTAATATTTCATTAACTTAAATCCGGGTTATTAGTGGGTCTTAATGAAAACTTTAAATTGAAAGTCCGGATTATATATGAAGTCCATCCTTCTCCTTTGACCTAGCCCCCAAATTGATAAACCACAATGCCACTCTTCATATCCTTCTTCACTTCTCCTTTATCTATCAAACACCAAGCGGCCAGAATGGCTTCTCAGCCCGACGAATCCTTCCGGCTTGGCGGCGACTCCTTCCCAGCTTCAACTCCTTCCGGCTTGGCGGCGGCGACTCCTTCCCATCTTCAAGGCTCGCTCGCTACAACAAGAACCCCACCATTACTTCTCACGAGATCCAGACTGTTGTTAGTCTCGTTCTTCCTGGCGAGCTCGCCAAGCACGATGTTTCTGAAGGTAACCGTCACCAGGATCTTCATTATGACAACACGACTAGACTCACTAGTCTCTTGTGAGTATTATTACTACCCGGTGCTCACTGCTGAGGCCATTTGGAGCTTTTCTTTGAACAATATGCATATACCAATTCAGTCTTATCTTTTCAGCAACAAGGGATGATTGCTTGTTCTCCTTATTGTGTTGACCCTATGCAAACTATGGAGTTTTGACTTTGAGAATATCAATTGCAGGTATATTGGCTTCAATTTGGGAGATATTTTGCCCGTGGACCAATTGTAAGCTCTTCTCCAAAGAAACTTACTAATCTGATTAATTCATTTAGGATTTTAGGATAGAAGAAGATA
This sequence comes from Rheum nobile, assembly GCA_027886185.1. Lineage (NCBI taxonomy): Eukaryota > Viridiplantae > Streptophyta > Magnoliopsida > Caryophyllales > Polygonaceae > Rheum > Rheum nobile. The sequence continues at coordinate 569,701 of WOAB01000546.1, forward strand.
AGAAAGCTGCAACTATCTGATTCATTTATAAAACCTTTGTAAAGTATTAGATGCAATTAAAACCTACAACTTTCCCTTAGGTATTGCTCTCTTTACAATAGACTAAGTGCTACGAAATCTCATTTGGATGCTTTCTTCTTAGAAATTTAAAAATCACCCAACAATCAAACCAATGCTTGAAGGTGGAAGTATGCTCTAGTATGAACCTCGAACTTTGAATGAAGGTGGCTTTTAGGTATGGCATAAGCTTTTTTCTCTCTTAGATCATTTTGCAAGATTGATATCTTAGTTTCAAATCCTTTTCTCTTCAGACCTTACCGCATCTTCTTTTAGACTTTAGGCAAAAATGCTTATTTCACTAGAAAATGATCTTCATGTGGTACCAAAGAAATATATAACTTGGCTGAAAGCTACAGTTTTGCCAACTTGAAGTCTAAAACACTAGGGATCTTGGTTTATAACTTGCAAATAGAACCTGCAAAATTGCTAGAAGTCTTAGGTTTCCTCTTCACCACATTAAACTTATTATTACCATTTTTACTGTGCTAGTATTGCGTGTGTTACTACTGGTTTACTGTGCAAGCTCTGGTTTTATATTGGGATGATCATGTATATGGTTATCTGTATTTCTTTTCTCAAGTACAGTGTATTATATTAGCATTAACCTTTCTAATACAACCCTATATCTCAAAGTTGGAACTTTCTATAGTCAGGCCTATAAGCTACTGTAGCTGACCTTAATATAGGAAATATGCTTCAATATTTTTTTCCTGAGTTGCTAGATGTTGCACTAAAGTTTGATTCAGAAAATTGTTAATTAATTGTTGTATTTGATCTGAACTTGAGCATGTTTTTGTATTTTTCTTGTATCTTTTTTTCTAGAAGAAATGCTTGATGCATGAACGTTATCAGCAGAAGCTTCTTTTAGTGTCCTACATGAAGGCTGGAAGATGGATAACTACTGGGACAATTTGATAAGTTCATGGGTATAGGAAGAACTCTACAGAGCAAGAAACTATCGACCGGTTAGTTAGGAGTGCAGCAGATATTTTGAAGTATTTGGATCTATTGCATTCTAAGTGCTTATACCTTTGGTCTCTTTTGAGAAATTCATGGGTCTGAAAAGAAATCTGAACTATTTTGATGTTGAACACATATATTAAGGCTATAGTTGTTAGAGGGTGATATATTAACACATATTTCAACTATATAGTTGAAATATTCACTCCTAATGAAATACTTGGTCATTTGTCATTTGTGAGACTTGTGGCATTGTTTTGTGTAGTGAAACAGTTGGATCATTTGTCAGTTGATTCTTGTTGACATTGTAAATGCTTAAATTTAACGAGAAGACACTGTTGTTCTTGAATTGTGAGATTGGTGCCAATTTATCTTTTATATATATTCAGTATAATTGGAAAAATGACATTTGCAATAAAAAAAAAGAGTAATACAAATCGGGAACAAGTTATATTTATTTGCTAATACATCAAGATCTATTAACCCGGACTTGAATCATTGGTGTATATGCTTTCACCAAATAACCCGGACTTGAATCATTGGTGTATATGCTTTCACCAAATAACCCGGATCTCAGAACTCCGATGTATATTGTAAGCAAATAACCCGGATATATTGGTTTAGCAAATAACCCGGATGTACAAATATCCGGGTTATTAGGGTAATTCAAATAACCCGAATCTTAAAAGATTGTGGAAAAGTTTTGGGAGGCAAATAACCCGGGCGTGTCGATTTTAGGTCCGGGTTATTTGACCCCTATCAAATACGACGTAGCTCTTTAACCCGGACCATATCCGGGTTATATACCCTTATACGCCCGGGTTATTTGCCCTATTCTGTAGTAGTGTAAGTTGTTGTCGCACAAATAACACTCAAGTTCAATACCTAGTAATCTGATAAAGTAATCTTCATTCAGACTCATACCCTATCTGAGTTATCTATTAAGGTTATCTCCTTTCAGACTCAAACCTAATAGAAAACTAATCAACTTTCATCAATTGCATTAAGAACTCTATGATTGAATCAAACAAGGTTCCATATTTCAATTCAGACAAATATCATGCATAAGTCTACCAATCATTGTTGGGATCACCCCAACCCTAGAATTATGGGATTATCCAGACATGCTTGGAGAAACAATCAAAAATATCATATGAAAAAAAGAAATCATTCAACTAGATTAGAAAAAGAGAAATACTTGATCAAATCTAGGGAAACAATCTCCAATCTTCAGAAATCTTCAAAAGAACTCCAAAAACACATAGGGCTAGAAGAGTGGCAAAAAGAGGCAGAAGAAGAACATAAGAGGCTGCCAAAAAACCCTATAGAAAGTATTTATACCGTCCTAAAATAATAAATGATCGAAAAATAATAAATCGGGTCCGCGAGCATCGACACGGTTTGTGACAGAGCCACACGGTTTGTCACAAACCGTGCAGATTTACAAAAAGTGAAGCGGAGAATGGCACGGTATGTCATAGACCATGCCACTTTACAGAAGATCGTTCATGGACTCAGCAAGTGCGCACGGTGTAGGACATATTGGCACGGTTTGTAGCGAACCGTGCCGAACTACGACACGATTTGGGAATCAGCAAAACTTTTGATTCCTTGGTCCAAACGCGCTTAAACTTGGAAGAGTTATAGTTGACATCTAGATCTTTAATCCGGCGTTGGAATCACTCAATTCGGAGTTATGTAGCAAAAGTTATACTTCTCCAAAGACGGGACAAAAAATAGAGATCTCTTGCGCACCAAGGCGAGTTCTTCATCGTTGTTCGTCTTTGTATTCGACCGTGCACATCTCCTATGACGTCCATGCCTCATAATACACATCCTTTGCCCGCTAAAGTACTTGAAAACGTGCAAAGAATCGTGTAGACATCCAAACTAAAGAAAGCCATGCAACTAACTAAAAATGCAATATAATAACATGAAAATGCCTAAACTATAGCCTAAATGCATGTCCTAAACATGTATGTTATCATGGTTCGTATGGAGCAAGAACATGGCTTCTGGAAAGCACTCACGGGAGGACCATGGAACATCTTCGGCCATGCACTTATGGTTAGACACTGGGATCCGCAGTTTAACCCTAACAAGGATGCGATCCATTCTGTCAGTACGTGGATTCATCTCTCAAACCTCCCCATTATTCTTTATGAAGAAAGGATCCGTTCCATGATAGCCTCAAGTTTGGGCCGACCACTACGGGTTGATAGGAACACGCTCCATGCTACAAGAGGTAAGTTCGCACAAGTTTGTGTTAAACTTGATCTAACTAAAGCCCTCAAAAGCATCGTCTTTGTTAATGAAGACCCGATTAAAATAGAATATGAAGGCTTAACAAATATTTGCATGAAATGTGGGAGATATGGACACTTGGTGGGTTGTTGCCCACTAAATACGCAAGTTCCAGCTGGAGATTCCGAAAGTTGCAGTACGGAAGTTTAGTGATGTGTCGCACCCACTAGACACCTAATCCTTTTCCACGGGTCCCTCCGAGTTTTGTTCTTTGATCTTCATGGACTTCTCTTCTCTTGGTGGTGATGATGGCTTCCCTTGAACTTCTCTTCAATGACCTGAAAAATCCCAAGGGAGTTGTCCCTTGGAAAGACCCTCCACAGTCACAAAGTTAGAGGTGCAGTATGAGGAAGTTGATGATCTTTTTGTAAGAAATACGAGAAATAGATTTATCAATGTGTTTAGTGAAATAAACTCCATTTTGGGCTTGCTTGAATGATGAACGAGATTGATGAACAATAATGATGAACTTCCTTTGAACTTTCGAAATCTCTCACAAGGATGAGTTGAGAGTTTTTAGTTTCTTCCTTCCCAAAAAATCCCCCTTTGCTTGGCTGCCAACTCCCTCCTTTTATAGCTGAAGGCTTGCTCTCTTTAGATTAAGCAATCATTTCCTAAGAAGTAGGGGTGTGGCCTAGTAGATTGCTAATCTGGATTTCATGGTACGAAATCACTGTTGGAGACCCACCTCCCATGCTGCATTAAATACTGACTGTACGGATATGACTTGTCACATCATACCGTACGGACGAAGCTTCGGTTGGGATTTCCTTTGTTCTAACACGCAACCTTCCGATTGGATTTTGTATTTTGTTCACGTGATTTGGATAAGCTTGAACTTCAATTAGATCTTCTCACGTGATGAAGATTGCTTCCTTGAGATCTTTCTTAGGCCATCTCATTCGCCTGATGACCGTACGTCTCTGGCGGTTATGTTGATACGGTATAAGGATGACACCCGACTTATCTTTTAGCTGGTTTCATACTTGTTTGGATGACGTGAATATTTACAAGTCTTAATCTTATCTTTTTGTGCATGGATGGGCCTTTTCTTCAGAGCTTCTTTCATCCCGTACGTGTGCGATGACTACTACGATGCGATATGTTGATGACTCTGATGATACAATATGTTGACAATTATGATGATATTGTACATTGATGATTTTGATGATATTGTACATTGATGATTTTGATGATGTTGTACGTTGGTGATTTTAATGATGTTGTGCGTTGATGATGGAAGACCTAGACCATTGCTTCCCTTCTTATGTGATTTTCCTGACTGAAGGTGTCGTCATCCCTAAACTTTGAGCTTTACGGATACGGTAGCGGTGTCTGATTCGTACCATGGTGTGACACCCGATTTCTATAGGATCATTGACCATGCTTTGTTGACTGTTTGAGTTGACTTATTATATAAGGGGGTTTACACATGGTTGTTATTTTAACACTCCATGTGTGAGCGCCCATTTTTGACACCGTCACCCGCCACCAACACGAAGTCACCAAATAGTAAAGATGCTAGCAGTTCAGGTGGTTCAGGCGATGCCGACGACAAGGGGAAGGCTGTCTTGGTGGATGAAACCCAGCCGACGGACCCAGAATACTTGGGCCATTAGATGGCAAACAAAAAAACTTCAAGAAAACCTAGAAGGATGAAAAAAAGGGGCAATAATCCAAAAGTTTTGCACATGGTGATAGCATCCATTTTATACATATTTAGGACATGCATTTAGACCTTAGTTTTTTTTTCTTGTTTGTTTTATGCATTTATTAGTTAGTTCCATCATTTTTCCTAGCATAGAGATCTACACTAGTTTATTGCGTATTTCAGGTGAAAAGGTGGGCGTTGGAGTCATCTGTCATGAGCTACAATACGGGATGTGATGTGTAGAGCTATTCGGGCCGAAACGAGGCAAAGTCGACCCAAGAACAAGACCACAAGGACTGAGGAGCTGAAAAGCAGACATGGCACGAGAAATAGAAGAAGTGCACGACCCACAACTAGACTGTGCATTTTTATGCATGATTCGTACATTTACATTCTGCAAAAAAGGAGGCCGTGCACCACCAACTGCACGGACTACAACTGGACTGTGCACTAAACTACACGGTCCATGCAGTTTGTTTCTGTAAAGGTGTACCCCGTGTAGTGTCAAGTGCACGAACTATGCCTTAGTCCGTGCACTGCGTACTTTTCCAAACTTTTGGGCTTTGGCCCATGACTATTTTTAGATGGTTTAAATACTTTTTAGGTATTAATTTTCAGACTTCTTTTTTTCATTCTCTACATCTTCGTTTTAGCCCTAGAGTGTTTCTGGAGTTCTTTTGGAGATTTCTGCAGATTGGAGACTGTTTCTCTGGATTTGATTAAGTATTTTCTTCTTCTAATCTAGTTGAATGATTTTCTTTGTTCTTAAGATATTTTTGATCGTTTCTCTAAGCATGTCTGACTAATTCCATATTTCTAGGGTTGGGTGATCCCAACTATGCGTAGGTAGACTTGTTTGATATTTGCCTGAATGGAACTTTGAAACTTTGTTGATTCATTCCTAGTGTGCTTAATGCCCATAGTAGCTTATGCGAACTGGATCTTATTAGGGTTTGAGACCGAGATGTGATAATGTTAATAGGTAGTTAGATAGGGTTTGAGACTAAGTGGTAATAACTTCTATTAGATTCCTAGGATTTGAACATGAGACTTTATTATTGCGAGAGCATCTTAATTTCTCTTGTGGATTAATAACTGTCATAGAAACCCTAAGATTAGATTGGATTTAGCAAGTCACGAGAGTGAGTGTTAATTTAGTTTGACCTTAGATTCTAAATGCCCAAAGGGTCTAGATCTTGATTTGCAAGTCGCGAGAGTATGTTAATTGAATCTAGGCACATTGACTATCATCCGGGAGGAATTAGTAATTACCATAGTTGTGGAGATCCCTTGCCTTAGAATCTTTCTCTCCATTGATTACAATCATCACTTGCATTTGTTTCTTAATTTTCAGTTATTAATTCAACGAATTTCCCTCCTTGTGGCTTATCTTACCAGTCAAAGTTATAATCGATACTACATAGTCCTCGTGGGAACGATACTTGAAAAGCTACAACTGATCCCATACGCTTGTGGGTAGGTTTTTGTCCTATCACAGGGTCAAAACCCTAACATGTTTGCTGCTCTGGAAAAGGACCCTTCAAAGTCGACACAGAAGGGCAGAGACAGAGAAGGAAAAACAACACAAAAAGAAGTTTTTGCCACAGAGGAAGCAAACCTTGTAACTTTTGGAAAGAGATTGGTCATGTCTGAGGTACAACAGAAGATGATTTTTGTCTTTGGTAAAGAGATTGTGTCTGATCTGGACCAAAGTAAGAAAAGCACCTCGGAGACTCAGAAAAAGCAAATAAGGAAATATGTCCCAACTAGTTGAATTAACCCTAATGTCTTTGGGGTTAATATGGAGACCAACACGGAGAGAACTACTAGGCCAATAAAAAGGCAGAGGCCCAATAACCATCAATTCCTTCTACCGACCCGATGGGAGGTGATAGGCGTTGTCGTGACACCTAAACAAAATAATCCTAACAAACCTAAACAAGTAGTAGAGGCAAGCAAGGGTCGAATCCCATAGAGAATCAAATACTATTCCAACGATGTAATTGTATACCAACAAGTAACCAAGGGGGGGTTTCTGATTAAAAACAAACAAATGAACAAAATAAATAAAAGCAAAGACTTGAAATCAAATTAAGAAAATAGCTCAGCCAAACAAATATCCACACTTTAGATTGATAGATCGATCATTGATTATTCCTAGTCCTCAATACTCATGAAAGTCCTAATTCATGTTCTGAATTAGTTATCAGTCCAACCAGTCCTGATAACCCTAACTATTAAACAAATCTCTACTAACCTTCACGATTTAATTCAATAGTAGCAAGAAGTTCAGGAATAGATAGGTACATGCAAGTGTAGCAACCAGTCATACAATTGCATGCAATTAATTCTCTACACAAACTAAGGGATTTAGATTCTCAACCAGTATCCTCTAATCCTTAGTAGTATGATCAATAACAATCTCAACAGGTTGTATGGAAAAAGGGAACCAATAGCATAATACTAATTTCTCTAGGTTGTCAATCTAGAGGGAACTACTATTAACAATCTAATTGATTTCCTAATCAACAAATCAAGGGGAATCGATATATGATCAATGAGATTAAGCACGAGAGAAAATTAATACAATCATAGAAAGAGTAAAGGAATAACCTCACAATCCAATCAATCCAAAGGCTTCAATTGTCTGTCTGAGCAAAAGGGAAAAACAACGATGAAAATAAACTAGGTCTAACTTAATTGATTACGGCAACTAGGTTAACTAAAACTTGTTTTAACCTAATTCTAAAAGTGTGTACAAATAATATTTAAAACAATAATAAAATAATAACGAAATTAAACAAATCAAATCCGGGTAATTAATCCCGTAATTTCGGTCTGAGCAGCTACTCATCCCAGCAAAAGCGGCTCGCTCCTCTCCATCATCAGCTCGGCCCAACATCAATGCAGCGGCCCACCTCCTTTCTTCATCTCGTCAGCGGCGGCCCAAATCCAAGCAGCATCAGCTCCCGCTGATGTCATGCGGCGTCACGGCCATTTCTTTCCAGCTTCAATTTCACGCGGAAGCAATTCTTCTTCGTTTCACGCGGCCCCCAGCCTTCACGGGCTTCTTCATCATTTGCTTGGGCCTTTCCTCCAATTTGGGCCTTTCCTTCATGTGGGCCCATCTCTCCTGATCTTCTTTTAATTAATACGTGGGCTTCTTCAAATGTAGCACCGCGATCTTGCCCATCCGCGTGGTCTTCTCCATGGTTATTCTTCGTCTCCTCAGGTGGTCAACTCCTCTTCCTCTGGATATCTTCAATTTGCTTCTCCAGACCACCAAAACCACACTTCTCCGCTCTAACTCCATAATCTCTAATTGTTCTCTAAATCCAACCAAATGACACCTCAAACCTGGTAACAACCCCTAGAAATACACTACAAAATAGCACCGATCAAGAGGATCCAATGCCCATAACCCAAGACCAACCCACCACTCCTTGGACCCCAACAATACCCTCCAATAGGCCTAGGAGTGTAAAACAAAAACCCAAAATACCACCTGATCCTGAAGACCAATTAAACGCAATGCAAGAAAATACACCCACAGTCGCCTTATATACCCAACAAGCTATACCCCCACAACAGATTCAGGATGACACACTGATGTAGGAGACCCAACAACACTTGGATATCCAACAAGCTATACATATTCAGGATGACACACTAATGCAGGAAGGGGCCAAAGCCCCAGACTGTAAACAGGCATGACCGCCATGTCCCGGGTTTGTTCCTTTGTACCCTCTTCTTATTTTATGATGAATTGTGTAATTTGGAACGTGTAGGGAGCAGGAAAAGAGGGCTTCAAAGGAGCATGCCGCTATATCCTCAAACATAATAAGGTTGATGTTCTCACCATCACGGAACCGCGCATCTCTGGGCTGCAAGAGTAGAAAGTCATTGATCGCCTCACCTTCACTAATTCCACCAGAGTTGAAGCACTGGGTTTTAGTGGAGGCATATGGCTTTTTTGGAACGATGATTCTCTAAAGCTTCAGATTGCCTATAAGAAACAACATTTTATTCATGTTGTGATTGATACGAAGTCGGGGCTAGTCTACTTGGTTGTGCTCTATGCACCCCCCTCTGCTCAGCGTCGTCGGGCCTTCTAGGAGGAAATTGAACAAGAGATCAAACATATTACTGAACCCCTCTTCGTAGGAGCGATTTTAATTGCATCCTCAACCTAGAGGAGAGACAAGGCGGTGCTAATATCCTGTCGCCAGACTCTCATATATTTTCTGACAGGATCAATCGCCTCAACCTCATCGACATGGGTTTTGAAGGAACCCGTTTCACATGGAGTATGGGCAACACTATAGACCACAAAATTGAAAAAAGGCTAGATCCGGTCTTCACAAATGTCAGTGGCCGCCTCATGTGGGAGGAAGCCTTAGTCCGACATCTACAAAAACTCTCATCTGATCATAACCCGTTACTTTTATCTCTTGAAAGTTGTCATGCCAATGACAGAATTCGACGCCCATTCAGACTCGAGGCGGCATGGATTGAGCACCCCCAATTCATGTCTTTCATTAAACGCCACTAGAAGGATCAAATTGAGCCTTGTTCTGCTTTGCTTCACCTCAGACAAGACCTTTTGCGTTGGAATAAAAAGGTATTTGGCAATATTCATATCCGCAAAGACAAATTAGTGGCCAAACTGGAGGAGGTTCAAACACAGCTAGAGAATGGATCCACTGATAACCTGTTGATTATTGAAAAATCTTTGCGGGAAGAACTGAACTGTACATTGGCTCAAGAAGAAGCGCTTTGGTACCAAAAATCTCGCGAGGCCTGGATCGAGCTTGGGGATAGAAAGACTACATTCTTCCACACTAGCACTATTATCCACCATCGTCGCAACAAAATTACGGCTCTCAAAGATGATCAGGGGAATTGGATAACAGATAAGGAGGCCTTGGAAAGACACGCGGTCGATTTCGATATCAACCCGTATACTCTTCCTGATGATGAAAACACAGATATTCAATTTATTAGAGGGGCTTCCCTACTCTGTCAACCAGTGACATCAGTTGTCTTGACTTGCCTATGGATGACAATGAGGTACTTCAGGCCCTGAAACACATGGGATCGTACAAGTCCCCGAGGATCGACGAATTCCAATCCATCTTCTATAATAAATGTTGGTCGGCATTGAGTACCTCCATATGCTCCTTTTTCTATGATTTTCTTGAAACCCAACAGATGCCAGTTGCTGCAAATGTCACTCTGATCTCTCTGATTGGGAAAATAGCTAATCTAGAGTTGATTACTCAATTTCCTCCCATAGGACTTTGCAATGTTCTTTATAAGCTAGCTACCAAGGTACTAGCTAATAGACTCCAGCATGTCCTTACTTAGTTAATCGGTCCAACATAGAGTAGCTTTCTGTATGGGAGAAATACAACAGACAATATCGTGCTCCTTCAAGAGATTGTCCATTCTATGAAGGCGAAATGCAGTGGTAAAAAGTGGATGTTGCTTAAGCTTGGTCTCGAAAAACCCTACGACAGGCTTAGTTGGGACTTTATTCTTGACACACTCCAGGATGCAGGGCTGTCAGAACAATTAGACTCATGATGGATACTCTCCAAGCTTTTTGTCGTGCTTCTGGTCAGAAAATTAGTGCGGCCAAATCCAAAATCTATGTATCGTCTAATGTGTCTATGGACTTGGCTTACCAGATCGAAAAAATCACGGGTTTCAACGTCACTCGAAACGTAGGCAACTACTTGGGGATGCCCGTCCTTCACGAGAAAATTGATAACCATACCTATGTTGATCTTCTCAACAAAGCTAACACTCGCCTTGTAGACTGGAAGTGTAGGTCTCTTAGTCTAGCGGGAATACTCACCTTATGTAATATCCCGTATATTTGTACGAATAAATTTTGAATTTTTCTTAAGCCATATTGCTAGTCAGATTAATTTTAAAGAGATACGGACATCCTATGAGATGTTTGGTCCCTGTAATATTTTTCTGAGCAATATAAAATACAGTTAAAGTATTTTCGGGCTAAAAGGATGTTCGGGTATAAATATATTTAACCCGTGGTTAAAAGAACTCGTACCCATACTTCCTTCGGCCATTCTAATGCGACCTTTTAGCAAAATCGTCATAACTCTTGATTCCATAATCCATACAATGTGAAATTTTGAAGGATTAAAAGAGACTTCTAGATCTAACTCCTCGATTTGGAATCACCTCATTTGGAGTTCGGAGCTGAGAGAACGGCCCCGTCGAAGTCAGGACGATTTCCTGATAGTCACCACCGCACCCCGCGGTTAGAAGAGTGCCGCACCACGCGGTGAGAAGAGTGCTGCACCCCACGGTGAGAAGAGTGCCGCACCCCGTGGTAAGACGTCAGTGAGTTCGTCATCGCGATAAGGTTTTGTCCGCGTCATGCTTGGACGATCCTTGCTCCCCACAGCTCTTCTTCTGGTTGAGACACCTCTCTGCATGCGTGGCTTGCTTGTAGACGTCTTGGTTGGCCTATTTAAGAAGAGGAGAAGTCGTGGGAGAGGCCAGAACTCAGCTTCTCACCATCTTCTTCCTCCTCTCTTCTGTCAAAAACCAGAAATCAGTGGCTTTTGCTGAACTTTGAGCTCAGTTTGTGAGCGTTTCTGTCATTGGTTAGAGCAAGAAGAAGGTGTTCCTTGAAGGTGGTGTGTATCTTAAGAGGATTAGAAGCCAAAGGAAGATCGATTCAAAGTGGAAGTCGATCAAAACTTGGTAATAAAACCCTTGAAGCTCACTGGTTTTCCCTCTGAAATTCATGATTTTTGCTGAACTTTGAACTCGATTTGCGTGGTCGTTCCGGCCTTGTTTCGATCCGTTTTCAGGAGGTTCTTAGAGCTTGTTGGTAGCTTAAGAGGGTGGTAGACTCGAACCAAGAAGAATCGAAGCCTAAGGGATCGATTTGGGTGAGTTTTCCCCCGTTGTCGCTCTCGTTCTTCGCCTATGTCCAGGCACCGCACCCCGCGGCCCCATGACCGCCGCACCCCGCGGCAAGCGTGGTTCATGGTGCCGAGTGTGTGTTTTGGGTGTTTGGGCATGGATCGAAGCCTCGTTCCTTGATTCGTTTCGTATTCCATTAGATTCGTATATGTAGATATTGAATCTAATTTAGGGTTTTATTATGGGTCGTTCCAGAAGGATTTGAGATCTGAGATCTATCCCTGATCAGACCCGGGAATCGTCGTCTTTAGAGCCGTTAGAACTTTTGTCAGATCTAAGGCAAGTGACGGTTCGCTCTTGCTTATCATTCCATGTTTCCATTAATTATCAATTGCTTAATTGTTAATTAATTTGGATTGATCATTGTTCATGTCTGGGAACAGTTTTATGAAACTATATTTGGAAATTAAAATGGATAATATAATAGGTTGTATATCTGCTAGAACAACGCTATTATATATATATATACCTAGATTGAAATATATCTATGATGTTAGCCGTGATGGCTTTAATATGATTATTTGACTGTTCTGAACTATTTAGTTAGAACGAGTATTCATAGGAACGTCACTGAGGCCCTGGAGTCCAGTCATTTCTTTATAATCAGGTAGAGAGGTGGCTCGTCCCCACCTAATACCAATTGGATGGTCATGACCTACCTCTTTACTCGGGTGAAGAGGTGGTGCACTTAAACAGTGTCACAAATCTTGGGAGTGTTCCCAAAAGATCTCTCGTCTCGGGACGAGCTGATCCTAAAAGTTTATAACGTAATTGTGTGTTTTGGAATTAAATAAGATAAGTGCCATAGGTTCGCACATGATTAATATACCTCGACGAGTAGCGCAACTAAGTAATAGTGCGGCTAGGAAAACTCGTTTAGACTTGAATGTAGTACGTTCTCTTTCCAATCTGGAGTCGTATCATGCGGTGATTCGCATTATACGGTGAGGTTGGTCGTGAACCGAAGCATCTCAGTCAATTTTTAACGTTATGTATATACATATGAAACTATAATGTTCCAGACTTGTCATATTTCCTTAAGACTCAATCTCTTGGAGTCTCTTTCGGGTCGGTCTCTGTGGAGATTCAGTCTTCCAGAGTCGTCTCTTCTGCATACCTCTTGTTGTTATTCCGTGAAAGTGTCGGGTTATGTATCGTCCCTTCGGTTATTATTTGAGGGACAATGATAGTAAACGGTTACGATCACTCGAACCACTCTGATTTTTACCCTTGCTAGTCTATTCAAGTAGACTAACCCACGAACATTGTTCTCCGCATATGGGCTGGTGTCATCCGTTCGATTCGACACATCAGATAGAATGCAGATATGAGGAGACTAGATTGACTATGAAGATGACGGTTGTTTTGATGTTTTAATAATTTTAATCAGGTTGAGATCCTTGGGCATGTGATCATGGTGATCACAACTCTTTTATAATATTTTAAGAAAGACTTCCGTTGTGTTTGATTTAACTCTGTATATTTGTCCTATTCGGGATTGGGATGTAATCCCGGGATTCATGATTTAATTAAATATTACAATGATTTTGTATCATTTGTGTTTCATGATTGTGTTTAAACCGGTAAAGCCTTGGGTGGCTTCGGTAAGGAACACCGAGGTCACTGGCGGTAATACCTTTCCAAATGGGTTACGATTTGGGGGTGTTACAGAGTTGGTATCAGAGCCAACGGTTTTTAAAACGGGTTGGGTATTTGAGAACCATTTACTCATTTTAAATTGAAAATGTTTTCAAGGGCTCTAAAATTTCAAAACAGTACAAATTTCAAACCGTTCATAGTCATCCTTTCTCTCTGGTCTGATATAGGAAGTTGCTTCCATATCTAGAAAGACTAATTCTTTTCTCGTTGCCCCGTGAGATATGGGTGCATTCTGTTTTCTTCAGAGGAACTCGGAAGAAGCCGAGATGGCGAATCTCTAGATAGGCTTGAGTTCCCGGTTCTCTCGTTATGCTTTAAGGTTGTAGAACCTAGTAGTCCACCGAGAAGGTGAAGACCGTACTCTCTGAGTCGGTAGGAGTAGTGTCCGATAGACCAAGGTTCCTGAGACAGAACCGAGGAAGGACATTGAGGAAAAATAATATGTGCTAAGTTTAGCAGTTCCCTTTCCTAGGGCTTTGTTGTCAGAGCTATCAACTCGGTTTGAATTCATCCATGAAAGTTTACCAAGTTTGATCTATTCCAAGTCAATTTTATTACATTAAATATATTGGAAAGATATTAATGTATAAAATACTTGGAATTTGATCGGTAAATAGATGGTGAATACTGCAAACCCTGTGGAAGAACAAGAGTCTGTTGCTCACAACAATTCAGGAGGCAGTGACCAAGCTCAGATCAATGCTCCAATGGCATTTGACGCAACAACAATTGAGGCAATTCGGGGAATGGTGGTATAGGCAGTCACCGATATCCTGCGACCAGTTGCGCCTCAGGCACAAGACGTGCCAATTCCTCCAGTAATTCCTAGAGTTGTGGAACAAAATGTCCAAGTACATCAAGAAGAGGTGGTCAGGAACGGAGGTAATTATGTCTGTGCACTAAAGGCCATAAACTCTATGAGGCTTGACAACTACGATGGAAAGGGAGAACCAGTCAGAGTAGCATATTGGTTCTCACACCTGGAACGGTTGTTCCGTAACATCGAATGCACTGAAGCTGAGAAGGTGCATATTGCTTCTCTCCATCTGAAAGAGGAAGCTAGTGAGTGGTGGGAAAGCACCGGACTAGCTGATCATCCAAGATTGAACTGGGGAATGTTCAAAGCCAAGATGACCGACCGTTTCTTCTCTCGTGCTATGAGGGATGAGAAACACAAGGAATTCCTCTATTCGAAGATAGAAGGATTAACAGTGACTGAACTTGCGACCAAGTTTAATCACCTGTTACAATACGCTGGATCAGATGTGTCTAGCGAAGAACAAAAAATCTGGCATTTCCACGAGTGGATGAGCCCAGATATTAAGCCATGGATGGTGCGTCACGGATGCTCTACTTTGGAGCAATACGTGGATGCAGCTTATAAAGTGGAGGTGACTCTAGAAGAGTCAACGAAGAAGCGTAATCATCAAAAGTTGATGCAAAATCCATCTCAGGCAAGTGGATTTAAACGTCCCGCGCCACCATCTAACTTTGTCAAGTCTAGCAAAGCAAAGACGGATATGACTCAAGGAGGGTCAACACAGCAGTCGGGTCAGGGCAAGAGTCCGATCCAGTGCTATAATTGTGGCACAACTGGGCATAAGAGCAGTGTGTGTCAGCAGGAAAAGAGAGTATGCTTTGGCTGTGGAAGGGAATGTCATATGCAGAAGTTCTGTCGACAAGGGGAACAGAAAGAAACTGAGTTACACCAAGGGTCTGTTAACCAGAACAATCGACCCAGGTTTAGACCAGTGGAAGCTCCTAGTCCTTCAATGCAGACAACTGCGCAAAACAAGGGGAAGACCCCAGTTGCTTCTGGAAGTCAGGGTCAACGTCTTTACGTGATGCGTGAGGCGGATGAACCTGATGCTCCAATTGCTTAAAGTACTTGGCAAGGCTAGCGAAGTTTAGTCTTTTGTACTACCTCTGTGTTATGTTGTGGACTTAGGTGTTATCCAGTCTTTTGTTTCTGATAGTTATATTAGTAAGTTTAAGTATGCAACAAGGTTCGTAAACCTTTTGTTGTAAATATTCTTTCTAATATAAACGTATGGTTCAAACCAATCGTCTGTTAGAATTTTGGTTACCTTTTTGGATAAGAAATTCGAAGAGGAATCGATCTGAATGACCATGGTTCCATGCGACATTTTCTCAGTATGGATTAGCTGACGCATCATGAGGCGGTCATCAATTTTAGTTCGAAGACTATGACGATGTCATCTAGAGGCCACGTGATTAATGAGAAATGGGGTTATGGTTGATCCCCAGAAGATTGAAGCGGTAGCTGATTGGAAGCGGCCTCAGAATATAAACGAGGTGCGCAGTTTCCTTGGACTTGTTGAACATTACAGACGGTTCGTGGAAGGATTTTCTAAAATCACTCTACCCATGACCGATTTGATCCGCAAGGTCCACAAGAAGTTTGTCTGGAGTGACAAGTGCGAGGCCAGTTTTCAAGAAGTTGAAAAAGTGTATGACCTCGACACCGGTTGTAGCGCTGCCAAAAGAGGATGTTGATTATATAGTCGATAGTGATGCTTCGAGGAATGGTTTAGATTGTGTATTGATGCAAAGAGGCAAAGTTATTGCATATGCATCGCGACAGTTGAAAACCTATAAAGCAAACTATCTGACGCATGATCTAGAATCTGCAGCAATAGTATTTGCTCTGGAAAACTGAGAGGATATGCGTAGACGCTTTCCCGAGATGTTCACGACCCAAGTTTCGGGGTCGAAACTTCTTTTAAGGGGGGAGTGATGTAATATCCCGTATATTTGTACGAATCAATTTCGAATTTTTCTTAAGCCATATTGCTAGTCAGATTAATTTTGAAGAGATACGAACATCCTATGAGATGTTTGGTCCCTGTAATATTTTTCTGAGCAATATAAAATACAGTTAAAGTATTTTCGGGCTAAAAGGATGTTCGGGTACAAATATATTTAACCCGTGGTTAAAAGAACTCGTACCCATACTTCCTTCGGCCATTCTAATGCGACCTTTTAGCAAAATCGTCATAACTCTTGATTCCATAATCCATACAATGTGAAATTTGGAAGGATTAAAAGAGACTTCTAGATATAACTCCTCGATTTGGAATCACCTCATTTCGAGTTCGGATCTGAGAGAACGGCCCCGTCTAAGTCAGGACGATTTCCTGATGGTCACCACCGCACCCCGCGGTTAGAAGAGTGCCGCACCACGCGGTGAGAAGAGTGCTGCACCCCACGGTGAGAAGAGTGCCGCACCCCGTGGTAAGACGTCAGTGAGTTCGTCATCGCGATAAGGTTTTGTCCGCGTCATGCTTGGCCGATCCTTGCTCCCCACAGCTCTTCTTCTGGTTGAGACACCTCTCTGCATGCGTGGCTTGCTTGTAGACGTCTTGGTTGGCCTATTTAATAAGAGGAGAAGTCGTGGGAGAGGCCAGAACTCAGCTTCTCACCATCTTCTTCCTCCTCTCTTCTGTCAAAAACCAGAAATCAGTGGCTTTTGCTGAACTTTGAGCTCAGTTTGTGAGCGTTTCTGTCATTGGTTAGAGTAAGAAGAAGGTGTTCCTTGAAGGTGGTGTGTAGCTTAAGAGGATTAGAAGCCAAAGGAAGATCGATTCAAAGTGGAAGTCGATCAAAACTTGGTAATAAAATCCTTGAAGCTCACTGATTTTCCCTCTGAAATTCATGATTTTTGCTGAACTTTGAACTCGATTTGCGTGGTTGTTCCGGCCTTGTTTCGAACCATTTTCAGGAGGTTTTTAGAGCTTGTTGGTAGCTTAAGAGGGTGGTAGACTCGAACCAAGAATAATCGAAGCCTAAGGGATCGATTTGGGTGAGTTTTCCCCCGTTGTCGCTCTCGTTCTTCGCCTCTGTCCAGGCACCGCACCCCGTGGCCCCATGACCGTCGCACCCCGCGGCAAGCGTGGTTCATGGTGCTGAGTGTGTGTTTTGGGTGTTTGGGCATGGATCGAAGCCTCATTCCTTGATTCGTTTCGTATTCCATTAGATTCGTATATGTAGATATTGAATCTAATTTAGGGTTTTATTATGGGTCATTCCAGAAGGATTTGAGATCCGAGATCTATCCCTGATCAGACCCGGGAATCGTCCTCTTTAGAGTCGTTAGAACTTTCGTCAGATCTAAGGCAAGTGGCGGTTCACTCTTGCTTATCATTCCATGTTTCCATTAATTATCAATTGCTTAATTGTTAATTAATTTGGATTGATCATTGTTCATGTCTGGGAACAGTTTTATGAAACTATATTTGGAAATTAAAATGGATAATATAATAGGTTGTATATCTGCTAGAACAACGCTATTATATATATATACCTAGATTGAAATATATCT
This sequence comes from Rheum nobile, assembly GCA_027886185.1. NCBI lineage: Eukaryota > Viridiplantae > Streptophyta > Magnoliopsida > Caryophyllales > Polygonaceae > Rheum > Rheum nobile. Next base: position 587,640 of record WOAB01000546.1, read on the forward strand.
ATGATGTTAGCCGTGATGGCTTTAATATGATTATTTGACTGTTCTGAACTGTTTAGTTAGAACGAGTATTCATAGGAACGTCACTGAGGCCCTGGAGTCCAGTCGTTTCTTTATAATCAGGTAGAGAGGTGGCTCGTCCCCACCTAATACCAATTGGATGCTCATGACCTACCTCTTTACTCGGGTGAAGAGGTGGTGCACTTAAACAGTGTCACAAATCTTGGGAGTGTTCCCAAAAGATCTCTCGTCTCGGGACAAGCTGATCCTAAAAGTTTATAACGTAATTGTGTGTTTTGGAATTAAATAAGATAAGTGCCATAGGTTCGCACATAATTAATATACCTCGACGAGTAGCGCAGCTAAGTAATAGTGCGGCTAGGAAAACTCATTTAGACTTGAATGTAGTACGTTCTCTTTCCAATCTGGAGTCGTATCATGCGGTGATTCGCATTATACGGTGAGGTTGGTCGTGAACCGAAGCATCTCAGTCAATTTTTAACGTTATGTATATACATATGAAACTATAATGTTCCAGACTTGTCATATTTTCTTAAGACTCAATCTCTTGGAGTCTCTTTCGGGTCGGTCTCTGTGGAGATTCAGTCTTCCAGAGTCGTCTCTTCTGCATACCTCTTGTTGTTATTCCGTGAAAGTGTCGGGTTATGTATCGTCCCTTCGGTTATTATTCGAGGGACAATGATAGTAAACGGTTACGATCACTCGAACCACTCTGCTTTTTACCCTTTCTAGTCTATTCAAGTAGACTAACCCACGAACATTGTTCTCCACATGTGGGCTGGTGTCATCCGTTCGATTCGGCACATCAGATAGAACGCAGATATGAGGAGACTAGATTGACTATAAAGATGACGGTTGTTTTGATGTTTTAATAATTTTAATCAGGTTGAGATCCTTGGGCATGTGATCATGGTGATCACAACTCTTTTGTAATATTTTAAGAAAGACTTCCGTTGTGTTTGATTTAACTCTGTATATTTGTCCTATTCGGGATTGGGATGTAATCCCGGGATTCATGATTTAATTAAATATTACAATGATTTTGTATCATTTGTGTTTCATGATTGTGTTTAAACCGGTAAAGCCTTGGGTGGCTTCGGTGAGGAACACCGAAGTCACTGGCGGTAATACATTTCCAAATGGGTTACGATTTGGGGGTGTTACACCCTATCCAAAGCTGTATTGTCTACACTTCCCTACTACTCTATGAGCTCTATTCACATGCCGATATCTATTTGTTCCAACTTTGATCGGCTGATCAGATCCCTTCTTTGGGGCGACTGTGATGGAAAAAGGAAGATCCACCTAGTTTCATGGGATGAGGTCTGTGCTCATAAGAAACATGGGGGCCTCGGTATCCACTCGATCAAAGAAATGAACCTTGCTATGGTAAGTTAGGATGGTGCTTACTTAATGGTAATGGAGGTCTGTTGGGCAAGGTGATCACTGCCATATCTATTGAGGGTGGGACTATCATCTAAGCTAGACGTTGTCAATCGTCTTCAACATGGCAAAGCATTAAACAAAGCTTGACTGACCTGGTACTCAAACACACTTTATGGAATGTGAATGATGGAAGGAAAGCTAGGTTCTGGGAAGATAGCTGGTTAGAGCCTCTCCCACTTTCGAGCCCTCCCCCAATTGACGACAGGGTGTAACCAAATCAAAGTATTAGGCATTATTGGATCCCAGGTAGAGGCTGGAATTGGGAAGTCTTGAGCCCTCACCTTTCTTCTACTCAGCTTCTGAAATTGGTGGCCATTGGACTCACAGACGACTCTGGCTATGAAGACACCATCTGTTGCTTGGGCACCATCTCAAACAAGAGACTACATCGTCTCTTCGGCCTAATAGACCTTCAAGAACCCGCAACCCACTACCATTACCCCGACTGGGTCTATCTCTATGACAAGGTATGGAAACTTGGTGTCCCTGAACGTATTAAATGCTTCATTTGGCTAGTGCTTAAAGGTAAAATTCTCACAAATTCTGAGAGACACCGGAGACACATGGCACCCTCCCCCATATGTCAAATTTGCCAGCAACATAATGAGACCCGCATCCATCTCTTTCGGGATTGCGCCACTACCTCAACCATCTGGATGGCTATCCTACCTCCACCCTCCATGGCATCCTTCTTTAGCGAAGACCCTTTTTCATGGCTGAAAATAATCTTAATAAGGAATTTGACTTTGGTCTCAGTATCGATAATGCCACGATATTTGCTGTTGTTGTTTGGTGGCTTTGGAAATGGCACAACGCGCACATATTTGACAGAGGCGATTCAAGGCCGAACAAGAAGGAATTCCTTATTAGCCAAGCAAGAGAGTATGAGACGGTGTGGGATAAGAGGGAACCAAAACTGCCCAATGAGTCCAAGAAGAACAGATGATCTGTTGGAACCTCCCGATCCCATGTTGGGCGAAAGTCAATATCGACGGATCCGTGGTGGAAGGCAATGCAACGACTAGTGGAGTCCTTCGTGACGATGATGGTAAGTGGATCACTGGATTCACACACAAGATAGGAGCTTGTTCTGTCCCGTCTGTTGAACTCTGGGGAGTACTCCAAGGCCTTACCTTAGCTTGGGACAAGGGCCTTAGGAAGATCATTGTTGAATGTGACTCCCAACTGATGGTCAATTTCCTCTCTTCACACATCTCTCCCACCCACCCCCTATCTAGCCTGGTTGTTAGATGCCAAGGCTTTTGAGTAGTGACTGGCTAGTCCGGGCAAGGTCATTGTGTTTGTCGACTATAAGACAGTGTTTGGACTTAGCCGACCACTATGGCGCAATTTGGGCTAGTTCGTTGGGCTTGTCGGTCTTAAGATACTTTGGGTTTAGCCCACCACTATGGCACGATCTCAGCTAGCTCGTTTGGATTGTCGTCCTTAAGACTTAATGTCATGTGTCAAGTGGTCCAGGAAGTTGCACTTGAAGGGACGTGTGGAGATAATCTATCCCACAATCGGAAGTTGAAAACTAAACAAAACTTGTTTATATAAGGTAGATGGGATATTATGTGATCCATTTTAGAATGAAAGTTCAATGTGCTTATGTACTATGCTTTATGCACATTTTGCGGTCGGACTGACACGTTCCCAGTTTATCAGTCACGTGACTTTAAGAATAAATTTTAGAGCTTAGGTGATGGAATTTAATCCCTAAAAAATACAACACTATTTCTTTGCATTGGCAACAACGTGGCATTGAGGAGCCACAACAATTTACCATTTGCAAGGGAAGCTAATTGGTGGATTGAATCAATCAATTGATCTAGTAGTTGGCCCTCTCATGCACATTTAATTTGGGTGGATATGTGTCACATGCTACTCAATACTCATCCGTCAAAAGTGATAATGACATCTTTTATATAATCTATTATATATATACTAAACCAAAATCATTCTATACACATGACATCTTCTATTAAGTCTATAATCTCCTTATATGTTATATGACACATTCATATTTATTTTATCACCTGGTATTTTATTAATTTTTTTTTATAAAAAATTCAATATAATAATTTTATATAAGATCTTTATCCTATTTCCAAAATTCAATACTTTATATATTTGTTTCCAATTTTAAACCTTAGGGAAATCTTTATGATTTAATATAACTTGATGTAATACTTTCCTTTATTAATTCACTTAGTTGTTATATGAGATTATTAATTGATAATTACAATAAAATTTGAAATCAAATACTACAAATTTTCAATTAATCTTTTATATATAATAAATCTATTAATACAAAACTTCCCTACTAAAACAAAACTTTCCTATTAATTGGTTATTAGTAGATATTCTTTTATTCTATCGTACTTATCTTAATTTCATTTATATTGTCAATAATTAGATATGTTTTTTATTTATTTAATAATTTTCAATGTATAATTTATATATTGTTAATAATTAAAAAATATTAATATATAATTTATCCAAGCTCCGTACACGACACGAAAACTAAGCTAATATATACTAAACTCTTACCACTCGTTTATTATATTTTATAATGAAGGGAAAAAAAAATCAATATATCTCGGCAAACTTGGCAGATCGATCTTGTGTTCGAAATTGTTTTACTGTGGATAACACCCGTTGCGTCTTTGCAATTAAGAGAGTGATTAAGTACTCGATGATATTAATTTAATCATTAAAAGTACTAGTTACATGTGCGCTTTGTGCTACGTACGAGTCCGTGATATGATTAATTAATTATATATATATATATTATTATTATTTATAATTAGATTTGTTAGTATTTTAATATATTAATGTACTTTATAAAATTTATACAACCAAATCTATCCGAATTTTAGATATGTTTCTAAATAACGAAACATTAATATATGAGTTATTCCATTTTACATTACTAATTATGATGTTATTACTATAAAATATGATAAAATAAAAATACTTGTCAACTTTATAACAACATTTGTATAATTCTATCTCATATCCAATTATTATACAAAATTAGGTTAAACATTCACTATTTATGTGTTATTTGAAGAGTTGTTTTCATTTAAAGAATTAGCTACCTTTTATAATGCTTTTAAGATGTTTTTATTCAAAATTTAAATTTAAATTTTTGTTTATGATTAGATTGATTGATCCTTTTGATATATTAGTGTAATTTTATAAAATTATGCATAGTGAATATATAATCACATCACACAAGCTGTATATTTCATCTCATATTCAATTACGTTCCATCTATAAGTTATTTTTTTTGTATATTTTGTTTAATTTCAAGTATTATTGAAGAATTATTTTTAAGAATCAATTTATGCATATGTATTATATTATTAGGAATTATTTATATATTCTCAATTGACACGTATGTAATATACATTCAAATTTTTTTGAAACAATTTTCAATTTTTTGTAAAACAGTTGATTATGAAGGAGTTTTAAATTTTTTTGAAATATTGTCAAAACAAATATGTGCATATTATGATATCTAACATGTAAAACAAAGATTAATGTATATATACAATGAAATTAGAAAATTATAACACCTTATTATAGGTTAAAAATTGGTTATTAATAGGGTTTATAATTGTATATTCTTATTCATGAATTTTATTTTTTTAGAACTTATTTTAAAAATATTAATTTGACATTAGCAAATAAAATTCTAAAGATTAAATTACGAACAAAATCATATTAACTAAAATTTAAAATATTCTGTAATTTAAATAATTTTTCAAATTTTCATTTATTTATCTTTAGATCATTTTATAAAATATAATATATTTAAATATAAAAAATTCTAATTTTTTGAATTTATTTTTTAATCTAATCATATTTAATTTATGGACCTTATAAATTTGGTTTATATTAAATAAATTTATTGTTTGTAAAATACTTACTATTAAAAAATAAAATATATTTAATAATGAATGAGTATATTTATTCTATTAAAAAATCTAGCTTTTTATATTATAGGTTTCACATCGTGATGTAAATTAAACAAAATCGTGAAGATTCGTATGACTGTCGCGGGATTGCGCATAATTAATAGTTACATTTTCCGTGGGCGCTTTAAATTTTGAGCCTCCTTATTAGGTTTGATGAGTTTGATCGATCTCACCAGATAATTATTCCTATCCTCCCGGCCACTTTGAAATCTTGATTCTTCAAAGACACTTTACAAGACAAAATGAAAAAATTTCCCCGCCGATTTAAAGCTGGACTGAAACAAATCAATTACTCTGAAACTTATTTGGTCCACCGTACCTCCGATAATATGAAAATTGAGTAGTACATACTTAATTTGTACCCACACAATGAAAATAATATACAAAAAAAGGAATTGGGTATTTTCCTATACTACATGAGAAAAAAGGACCATGTAGGAGATGGAGATGACCGTTGATAATTTGTCATATTTTTCAATTGAGGTGAATTGTATAATCGATAGACTAACTCATTTAAGCCATTCAGGATGATATTTCAGGATATACTTTCAACCGTCAATAAAATCATCCAATTATTTTCCTTTAAAAAAGTCAAAATAAAAAGAAATTAACGATAAAAATGTTACTTAACTTTGTTTTCGGTAGCCATCTAAGCCATGTGATCATGACACCTGAAATTCACGCGAGAACACTCTCGGTTCTCAAACCTGGTATACGGGCGCTCGAGATTATTAAACGTGGAGAATGAGAGACACAATTTTTTTTAAATAAAAACCAACTTTAAAAGAAATGTCACACAGTGACATTTTTTTTAATTTCTGGCAACTTTATAAAAATAGACCCATTAGGTATAAAAACCCATTAAAGCCATAACCCATTTTTTATTCTACTAGAAATCATGTCCGTGCTACGCACGGGAAAATAATAAATTTAATTATCTAATAATTTATAAACATTAGTATTACAATTTAATTGATTAACAAGTATCCTGATGTAAACTTGATCTAGTAGGGATTTCATCATCAAAAAATAAAATTTTGTTGGTAGAGATGTAAACTTGATCAAGATCATATATATAATTGTTTAATATTAATAGTTATGAATATTATAAAAAATTTTGAAAAAAAGAATTTTGAAAAAAAGAATTTTTGATGATGAAATTGTCTAGGTAAATTAAATAATAATTATGCACATTGTACTTAATTTTCAACAAATTCATGCCAATATCTAGAATTGTTTAACTTTGTAGGGGACTTGACTCCACTACATAAAAATTCATCAATAAATGTCTACCTATATAACAAAAACGTTACATAAATTATATAAGATTAGCATTGGCTATTTTTTTAAAAGGGGTTGTCGGAGGTTATAGAAATATCCGAATATGAACAAATTGCAAAAATGCTATGACTTCATGAATATGCTAAATAACATACCTTATATTATTACCACTCAAAATCTTCTAAGAAAATGATCACTCAACATTTATTAAATTATTAACATTGTAAAATAATATATGATATATGTTAAGTAATATCAAATGATTTCGACTCGTTACTTAGGAAAATAGACTTCTTTCGTATGATGGAAAAATAACTCAATGTTTTTTCGTTAATAATTATCAAAGGTAATATTTTTATGTCAGTATTTCTAATTGTCGTATTAACTCTAATTTTCTATATATCTTTATATCTAAATTTAATTACATTTTTGAAGGACATGAGATAATCAATCTCTTTTTTTGGTACAGAGGTAATAGATATCTACAAACAATGATTAAAAGATAGGTTGTATATCTTTGACCCAAAAAAATATATGTTATATATTCCTTCATATAGTTTTTTTTTTTCTAGGATCACTAAATTATCAAATAGAGTTAAGGAAAAGTAATTGATAATCATTTGATGTCTAAGAGCATCCACAAATTAAGTTCTAGGGTTTCTCACTTGTTACATTAGAACAAAAGAAAATAAATTAAAGCCTTTAATTATCTGAATGAGTTTCTTATCTGACACTCGAAGTCTCTACTGCAACTCTGCAAGAGACTTTCATTTGACAATAAGAAACTATTTTTTGAAAATTTCTAACACAAATTACATTTTTTTATTTTTGTTTGAGAAATCCCTGGAACCTCCTTTGTGGACGTTTTTCCTCTTTCGTTTTATACTGATCCATTTTGAAGTCGTATGTTGCCAGTAGTGATCTATTTTGAGCAAAAAACTTCACAATATATATTATCGTCCTTTTAAATACAAATCTTAACATTCTTAAAAAAAAATAGTATTTGAGAGGTGACTGTTTTTTTTAATATCAAATATCAAGAGTTATATAAAAATAAAATAATTACATTGGATTAATAAAAAGAATTGCATAGTAAGGTATTGGTGTTGCGTTTATAGATTTTATTTTTAAGAAATTGGAATCAACCTTCATTTGACACTTGCTTTATTTTTCTTTACATATGTTTCATCCTTCACATCTACGTGAGACTTGTAAATTGTGTAAAATTTGACACAAACATAGTACCTTGTGTTATGAAACTAATCATTTTTCCATAAACCAAAATTTAATTATAAGCTGAAAAATATTGTTAAAAAATAATCTATTAATATGCATGGATGTTTAATGTTTGCTTCAGTATCATCCTTCAAGTAATAGATATTTCGAAAAATATTACAATATATAATAGAAGATCATTAGATGTGAAAAATAAAAAAATGTAAATTTGAATGCATACGAATGATGAATTTCATCAGGGGTGGCCTACCATGCATGTCCATTGAAGATTTTGCTTCAATAATAGCAACGATCTAACATACGTATTTGTTATATAATGGTTGTCCTAGCCTGTGTTAATATTTATTTTATGCATATAGTGGTGTTTTATTTCCCAAATGAGTTTATTTGATAGTTTTTCATATTCTTTATATAATGGGTTTTTATTCCTTTTTGCAACCATTTCCAAATAAATAGTGTGATTTTTAAATTTTAAATTCTTATTAATTTAATATGATCATATTGCAACTTTTCAAAATATATGTTTTTTAAGCAAATCATTTTATAATACAATAAAAAAATAGACATGGAAAAAAGTACTAATGTAATAAAATAATATTTGATATTGTGACAAATTTATTATTTTTATAAGGAATATGCGTTACAAAATTAATTGACATTAATTATCTTGTTATCTCGTCATAAATTCTACATTTTTTAATTAATGTAATTTTATTTGATGTTTCTTATGTGTGATATTTTAATAAAGTAAATAAAAAATGATTAAAATTGATAAATTATCAAAATATTCTAATAATATATATAATTTAACATGGAAAACATCACGATATTGTAAAATATTTTTATAGACAAATAAAAAAAATAGGAAAAAAGGAATATGTGTGTTTGATCACTATCTATATAAAAACTGCATACTACAATTCAATCAATCCCAAAAACATGAAATTTGCAAAATACAGTTTAGCATGTATTAACTGTATATTACAATTCAATCAAACATATATGATCTCTAATCTATTAACAAATTCAACATTAATATGTCAAGACAATATAAAGTTATTATAAGTAAATTAGTTTCCATGAACAATAATCAAAAGACACAAATACACCATTTTTTTATTATATAAAATTAGAATTTAAACTAATTCTTCTTACTTTAAAAATGTATGAAGTCCTTTAGATGTGTTCTTAAACTCAAATCTTCTTTGTCTTTTGAACTCATATCTTCTTCATATTAGATATGCTTCACATTTGACCACATTTCGATGAACTTCTTTTTTCTAAATAAAGTATATTGACAAATTTAACAAATATCAATATAATATAAAACATTTTTAGGCATAAACTAATTTTCCGAAATACTAAATGAAACATATACATAGTGCTTACTTGAGCTATCCATTTTGTTGTTGGCTTATTACATGTGACGACTCCTCTTTTGCTTAATTTCTTGAGCTTCTGTAATTCAATGCATCAAACTTCATTTCCCAGTAATCCTCCTTTCTATTTGAAGGCAAAAAGTGCGGTGAATGTAAAAGGTTTGCTAATGCAATTTTAGCGATTAATTTCTCTTACTTAATGTATTAAGTCAATTTCAAGCCGTTTCAGTTTTACAAATCTCCCCTCATTCAACAAAATTTGAAAACGGTTCACCGACTGTTTGGATCGCGCGATTAAGGATAAGAAAATAATAATTATATTTGTAATTTTTATGAATAATAATTTGTTTTTTTCTCAATTACATCACTAACATCATTTTATTGTATTTACACATCACTTTCTACGCAATTGGTATGATATTTCATCACACATTCATTTAGCCGTGCTAAAAATGCAATACATAAAAACTGAACTCAACACCTATAATTGTGAAACATAACCATAAATAACCATTGACTTAAAGCTTACTTTATATCTTTATAGATATAGATAGAAATATTACATACATTTATAAATTGAATATGTAACTATTTTAGGTTATATAATTGATAGGTTTATAATTGGTTTTTCATCTATATTTTGAATGCTAATTGTGTATCACTAATTTTTAAGTTTAATGCATGGTGCATTCATTGCTAAAGAAATACTACATATGTTTACAAATTAAAGATGTAACTATTTTAGGTTATTCATCGTTAATTGGATAATTTGTTTACTTTATAGATTACAAAAAGTCATTGAATTGTGATGCATACATTAAATTGAGGGGCATTAATTGGACATTTTGTCTACTTTATATATTTATAGAAGATTGTGTTCGCTGAATGAGATTGTGTTGTAGTACATAATATATGTCTAGGGTTAAGAGTTATGTGCCTAGCTAGAGAACTCTCAATCAAACAAATATTTTGATATTGTGTGCCCCATCGTTACCTCACACCTGGTTGTTGAATGTCTTCATAAGGTATTTCAATATTCCAATAACCCTATATAATAGAGGATGAATTACATTGTAATGTGCAATGATAAATGATGAAATTACTGTAAGGATCAATCATAAAGCCTGATCACCTTAGAAAATTATTGCATACCATATTATCCGATAGAATGAAGTATGTGATGTTGTACATACCGAGCATGTTGAACACATCTGACAGGGCTAAAGTCGTGATGCCTAATCAAAATAAATCCTCAAGAACCTAACTAAGTATAGTAGGCAAGCAAAGGTCGAATCCCACAGGGAGGAAGTAACCTTTCTAAGTGCACAAATGTATGTCAAAGGTAACAAATAGGTTTTTTTGGTTTGTTTTGCAAGTAACAAAGTAAATAAAAGCAAATCAAAACAAAGGTTGTAATCAATTGAGAAAAAGTACTTAGTTAGACAAATATCCACCATTCATTCGATTGATTGATCCTAGATTATCTCTAATTCCTTCCTACGAATGTTCCTATTCCTTTTCTTAAGTTATAAACAGGACAAACAGACCCTGAGAATACTAACTATTAAATAACCAGGAAAACCTCCATGATTCAATTCAACAGCAACAATGAACACATGAATTTCAATAGATACATGCAAGAGTAGCAAACAGTCATACTATTGCATGCAATCAATTCTCTCTACAATAAACCAGTCCAAACAGTTCTTAGAATATTGCAGTTGCTACTCATGAATAAGGTAACTCAAACAGTAATTACCAAACCCTAGCAATAGACAATTACTAATATCAACTAGTTGCGTCCAACAAGCGAAATCAATAAGAATCGATGGGATGAAGCACAAGAGAATCAATACATTCAAAGGAAAAGAAAAAGAGTTATAACCTCACAACCGTATATCAAATGAAGGCTTCAATCGTCGGACTAAACAAAGGTTACTTAGTTCTTCATAACTCAAAGGGAAAACAATACTGAATGGAAAATAAACTTCGATAATGAAAAGGCTGCTAGGAATTAGGTTAAATAACCCAACCCAAACCTAATAACTAAAGATAGGGAAAATAATCTAAAATGGAAATAATAAAATCGAACTAAAAGAAATAAAGTAAAAAGGAAATAAAGTAGAAAACGAAATCTTCTGCCGAAACTTTTCGACGCGTTTGATATGGATTCCTGCGACCGCGGAAAAAGCATCCGTGACCGCGAAAAATTGGATTCTGAACGACTTTGCTCTCGACTTTTCCGCGACCGCGCCACTGGACTTCCGCGATCGCGGAACTTCGGTTTTTGCTCTTCTCCGTCTCTTCTCTTTGCCGCGACCGCGGCCATGGCCTCCGCGACCGCGGTTTTGCTCCTGTAGCACCACTTGGTTCTACTTCTTCGTCTTCTTGGGTGGCTTTCTTCTCTCTTCAATATATCTTCATTTAAGCTTCTACAAACCACCATATCTGCACATCTACTCCTCAACTCCGATCTCCACAATAACGCTCTACACATCTCCAAATGGCATCAAAACACCGATAACAACTCCTAGATAAACACTACAAAGTAGCACTGATCAACATCTCATTTTTGACAAACCATAACTTGGATGTCACAGCTTATCCCTTCAGCGAAATGGTTAAGTGGTATATGTTTTTTCCTTGGTTCTTTTTTGTTATAGGAAGAAGAGATGAACTGGAGTGAAGTGGGCGTTCATTTGGCTTTCATATATAGGTGGGAATGAGGTAAGAAGAATGCTAATGCGATTGAATAATATTAATGACAAATTTTTTTGGTTTCACAGCCGTTTCACTACCAATGGATAGATGTTTGAGTGGTCGTACATATTAATATATTTATAGTCGTTAAGTGGCTATATTTTTATAATTATGACATTAAATTATTTTAGATTTCATGCTAGAGAACTGTTTTGGAAGGAATGTAGAAGACCATTTAGCACTTAACTCATTTATGTAAAAAGATGTCATTCCAAAATTAACCGTCAAGGGTATTGATAGAAATCTGTATTGAATAGCTAATTTTGACATTGAATTATTTCTTAATCAGTTTTGGTGTTTTCAATGGAATGTAAAAGGCCATTTGACACTTAACTCATTTGTGTTAGAATGAGGTAGATTATTTTAGATTCTATGCATTGACACTTATGTCAGTTGGTCAATTATAAAAGAAGTAATTTGCATTGATATTGAGGATTGAGTAATTTGCATAAACGCATATCACAGTAATTAGTACGACGTATGGTGTAATATCATTTCAGTTACTAAACTTTTAAAGCCAAGAAATGAAGGCCAAACCGTTACAAATGATGTTAGAGCCATTTTATAATGGAAACCAATCAATTAGTCATACATACTCCATCTGAATAATTATAAATGACATATATATTGCCATACATTTGTTACATATTATGCCATTTTTTTTCAAATTTGAATCAATTCTGAATATTGTTTACGTTACAGTATAATTTTGCTCTTGAATAAAAATTTCTAAACCATTCTTAATTTTAACACTATCTACATACGTTTATTAAATGAAACTATGCCATATTTAAAATTGAATCATTTTTGAAAACTGTGGACGTTACAACATAATTTTTCTCTTAAGTAAAATTTTTAAAACCAATCTTAATTCTAATACTATCTACATACGTTTGCTTATTTTAAGATTTAAATTATATGTAGAAGTAACTATTGATGGAATTAACGACATGGAGTATTTATGGAATTGTAAATGGCCATTTGTTTCTTATTTGTGTAAGAATACTATAATAAATTTTTGGTGCATTGATTGACTTAAAAGTCAATAAATAGATATAAATATTTGAGTAACTAATTAATAAAAACAAAAAAATAATAAAAGATAAAATAATAAAAGTTGTTAAGAAGAGGGTTTGAACCCTAGACCTCTTGTATTATAAGAGTGTCTTTAACCATTGAGCTATATTAGAAGATTTAGTTTGTGATGAAAGATCAACAAACAAATAAGAGATAATTTTTCATATTTATTGGGCATTAATTGCACCCTTAGTCTACTTTATATATTTATAGATTTAAATGGTCATGTGCTTGACATATGTGTATCACCCTATATTTGTAATCATTTATAATGATTAGAGTGTTACCCATGTCAACAAGAGTTCTAAAGTTAAGCGTGCTATAGGGCGGGAGTAATACCAGGATGGTGACCTCTTGGGAAATCCCTGAGTTGGCATGTGATGACACTTCTAAGGCCTCAGGTCTTACAAATGGTATCAGAGCCGACTATGAGTTACGAGTGGGCTTGGTCCGATGGACGGTCACTCGACCTAGAGGATGATCTTTGGGCCTTGACGAGGTCGTCAAGGGTTTAAGTGAGGGTGATTGTAACACCCCATATTTGTAATCCTTTATAAGGATTAGATTACTGCTACCCATATCAACAAGAGCTCTTTCTTTTTAGGATTCAAGTGAGAACAAAAAACTCTAAAGTTAAGCGTGTTAGGGCGGGAGTAGTACTAAGATGGGTGACCTCTTGGAAAGTCCCCGAATTGGCATGAGATGACACTTCTAAGGCCTCAGGTCTTACAATATGACTCATTTAAATGTGTTGACCGAGGGTCTCCGACGTTGACCAACCTTTTTTCCAGGCCATTTTTTTACCAATCAAATTGTACTTTTGTCAAACAACATTATATGCTTAAAACATATTATGTTCTTTTCATAAATACACCTTTATGTACGTACTTTCCGTGAAATGCAAATCCCACGATAAAGGTGTTTGTAATTTTCTGGTTATTACGTGATGTGCTTTGTAGGATATTCAATTGAATATATCTGAATGTGTAATTGTTTATAACTAGAAGTGTATTTGAGTTATACTAGATGTGTGTTTTAATTAAATGTACATTTGATTATAACGTGATGTGTATTTGGTTTATAATGTGATGTGAATTTGGTTATAACACGATGTGCATTTGGATTTTGTAGGATGTGCATTTTTATATAATTAGATGTTCATTTGATTATAACGTCATGCGCAGTTGATTATAACATGATGTGCATTTGAAGAAAAAAATGGTCCGTGATTTCTTTTTCTTTTTTTAAATTGGTCGATCAACGCCGGAACAATCCATTGACCACCAATGTCGAACATGTGCTTTACACATGTTCATTTAAATGAAGAGTGGACTTTGGGTTTTATGGGTTTTTATGATAAATAGACCTATTTTCTAAAAGTTAAGCATATTTGTTTGAAAACTGTTACCCTAAATTGAAAAGCTTAAACCCCTCACAAAAAAATTAAAATCCTCAAAGTAAGTAATATCTAACAAACATTCCCATAAAAAAATCGATCTACCATAATAATGCTAATGCGTGGTAATTATGCTTTGTTCTCACCTATGGCCGATTCTCGTTTGGGGGAGTTTTCACCCGAACCCCTATATATATATATATATATATATATATATATATATATACACGTACGTTAAGTAGCTACTTATGAAAGCTAGGGAGAAAAGAACATGGAGCTGAGCTATACGAGTATATATTTACAGCATGAGAACTAACGTTGAATTGTTGATGTAATAATTAAACAGTAGTGAAGCGATAATGTATTCAAAAAAAAAGGTGATAAGTGTGGTGGTCCCTACCCTATAAGCCTGGCAGGTAAGGTAGGACCCTTGAACAATCAAGGCCGATTAGTTATAAACTTATAATCCATCAACAATGGGCTCGCCTACTTGCACCAGTAGGGGGTGCTGCATACACCACTGCAGCACGGATATGATCAACGGAGAGAAACTGTTGCTTTTTTTTTTATTAGGGAACGGATTTTAAAACTGTTCCCTAAAAAAAATCAACGTATTTTATTAGAAAAAAAACAAGCGGTACTAGTATGCATGTGAGTTCAAGGATATGATTTGTTCTTATATCTCATAAATTTGGCCATGTGGACACCATTTAAACTTGTTTTTTTTTTTAAACCTTGTGAAGTATTGTGCCACTTTTTAATTAAAAAACGGGGATAATTTTCGCACCGCGTTTTCTTATATCCCGCACCGCAATTTGGGCGCCACAGCGTTGCGTCCATTTGTTTTTGCCTTGGGCATCACAGCGTTGCGCCTAGTGGCGACTGTGGCGCCCAATAAGTGAACCGGTTTATAAAAAAACCAAAAATAATTAAAAAAGAATAAAACGGGTCACTTCTTGGGTGCCACTAGGTAGCGCCCAAGAAGTAGTTTTTTTTTTAAAAAAAATGGGTCAGTCCTTGTGCTCTACCAGAAATTTTCGAAAAATATCTAGATATTGTAAGTTATTTTCCAACTTAAACTTAGAAATCTTAAACTTTGTATTGTAATGATAAAGACCATAAAAAAAAACCAAAGCAAATTTGGTTATATCCTATGGTTATATTCTATAGTTATATCATATGGTTATATCCTATGATTATATTCTATAGTTATATACTATGATTATATCCTATAGAGTTATCCAATTTGGTTATATACTATGATTATATCCTATAGTTATATCATATGGTTATATCCTATAGTTATATTCTATAGTTATATACTATGATTATATTCTATAGTTATATACTATGATTATATCCTATAGTTATATCCAATTTGGTTATATCCTATGGTTATATTCTATAGTTATATACTATGATTATATCCTATAGTTATATCATATTGTAACACCCCAAAACTTAACCCTTTTGGAAATGTATTATCGCCAGTGACCCCAGTGTTCCTTACCGAGATCACCCAAGGCTTTACCATTTAAATACAATTTATGAAATGCAATTGATACACAATGATCAAGCATTAAATTCCAAAACATAACATTGTCAAGGAAACAAGAGTTACGAGATTACAACCCAATCCTGAATAGGTCAAAACATAGTTTAAACCAAACACAGCGAAAGACTAAGAAAGTACATTACAATCGGAGTTATTGTCCAAAGGATTTCAACCTGATTAAGGAAATAATTAAAACATTGAAAAACCACCGTTGACTCCATAGTCCTTCTGGTCTTCTTAACTACTTCTTAACTGATGTGCCGAATCGAACGGATGACACCAGCCAACCATGCAAGGGAAAATATTGGTTGGTTAGTCTAAATGAATAGACTAGCAATGGTATAAAGCAGACTGATTCGAAGCAGTCATATTAGGTTAGACTCATCACTTCTCGGATAATAACCGATAACGGTAGTCAACCATCATATTCTCACTGGAATAGACAAGAGGTATGCACATGAGAAGATTCTGGAAGACTGAATCTTCACAGAAATCAACTCAAAAGAAGACTCCAACTGAAATGAGTCTTTAAGGAAGTATGACAAATCTGGAGAGTTACAGAATCATACAACAATGATTTAAAACTGACTGAGATGCTTCAGTCAACGACCAACCTCACCGCCTTTCAGCGAATCCAGATCGGAAAGAAGACGTACTACATTCAAGTCAACACGAGTCTTCCTAGTGGCACTATTACCTAGCTATCCTACTCGCTGAGCGTTCATTAATTATGTGCGTCAAGGTAGCACTTATCTGATTATGTTTCAAAAACACACATCACATTATAGACTTTTACATGTGTACCCCACCAATGAGACGACACATCTTAGTATACGTTTCGTCGAGAGTGACGTATACCGAAAGGTTTGTGACACCAGCTAAGTGTTCTGTCTCTACACACTTGTGAAAGAGACCGATCATGATCATAGAATAGTACCAGATGGGGACGAGCCACCCCGATACCAGATTATAAAGAAACGACTGGACAGAGTCCGAGTAACGTTCCTATTTAACAGTGCTAACTAAACAGTTACATCACCACAATAGTTACAGGATAAATCCACATAAAGGCCCGAAAGGCGATCACAGATAATAGCGTTGTTCTAACAAATATACAACCTATTATATGATTTTCAAAACAGTTTATCAAAACCGTTTCCAGACAAACAAAATATTCATTCCAAATTAATTACTCAGATAAACTACTGATAATTAATGTAAATATGGAACGAATGAGCAAGAGCGAACCGCCACTTGCCTTACTCCGCAGAATAGTCTAAAGACGTCAACTGGATTCCAGGCTCGACACGGTATAGTTCCGACAGCACAACAACCTTCGAGTCGACCCATAAAAGGAACCCTAAGTTAGATACGACATAAACAGTACGAATCTAAACACGGCGAAAGAACACGGAAGGAAAGACGCCACGACGACAACCAACCAAGCCAAAGCCACGAAGGCATTCTGGGCACTGGCGGCGGTCGCCGCATTCATCACGGCGGTCGCCGTGAAGAACACGGCGGTAGCCGTGAAAAACACGGTCGACAGAGACGAGAGAAATCTCACCAAAACAAAGCGCGTTTCGACCCCTTTCAGCCTGGCTTGGTTTCTGACCTTCAAAGGCAACCACAAGGCTTCAAAAGAGCTGCTGGAAACACCACCAACAACACCGACGAAAGCTTCGAAATATCCGGCGAAGGCACAACTCCGGCGAGAGGCAAATTTGGCAGAGGTTTGGTGCTTGGGATGGCTCAAATCTCTCCCCCAACACCCCCTTTTATAGCCAAAGCGTCTGGAGTTCAAAAACGAAGGGCCTAGAGCTAGTTCGGCGCTCGCCAGAAATAACGCCGGCGACCAACGGGCAACGACTGCTGGGCAACGATGACGGCACTTACGGCGGGCGCCGTAAGTTTACGGCGGTCGCCGTGACCTGACACACCAGCTGCCTTCTCGAGCCTTGGGACGGCGGGCGCCGTGACTTTACGGCGGTCGCCGTGCTTGGGTCTCACTACGGCGGTCGCCGCGACTTTACGGCGGTCGCCGTGACACCTTTTTCCCGCCCGTTCAGCTTTGAACGAACATGACATTAAGCCGGGATAAAAATTATCATACGCGAATGACAATTAAAATCCAAGGCATGCTATCTGTATATTATTTCACTGAGAAAAATATTACAGATACAGAGCACCTTACAGAATATCTCAAACTCTCTGTATTAAATCCGACGTACGCAACGGGTACTCAGGAAAATTCCATAATTCCCAATATAACCTTACAAAAATACGGGGTATCACATCTCCTCCCCCTTACAAGAAGTTTCGACTCCGAAACTTAGGTCGAGAATAACTCGGGAAAATGCCTGAGCATATCTGACTCGGTTTCCCACGTCTCCCAAGTAACTTCTTCGGTCCCTGACTTGGACCACAACACTCGTACCAACGGCACGATCTTGTTGCGCAAACGCTTCTCCCGATGCTCCAAAATGCGCACGGGCAACTCTTCATAAGTACCATTAGCTTGAATCTCGATGTCTTCATAACTAAGCACATGAGATTCATCTGGTATATACTTTCTGAGTAACGATACGTGGAACACGTTATGCACCGGGTGAGCCGATGGCAGTAACGCCAAACGGTACGCTAGAGATCCTACTTTATCCAGAATCTCGAATGGTCCCACGTAGCGAGGGTTAAGCTTCCCACGCTTACCAAATCTGAAAACTCCTTTGGATGGCGATACCTTGACAAAAACCTTGTCACCGACCTCGAACTCGACAGTCCTGTGCTTCCGATCTGCGTAGGACTTCTGTCGACTCTGAGCGGTCAACATTCTTTGTCTGATCAAAGAAATGTCTGAAGCCGTCCTTTCGACCAACTCTGGTCCAAGCAGAATTTTGTCGGCATTATCATCCCAACAAATCGGAGATCTGCATCTGCGACCATACAAAGCTTCAAACGGAGCCATCTTGATTGTAGCATGCCAGCTATTATTGTACGTGAACTCAATCAGACTCAAACTGTCCTCCCAGCTAGTCGGACGATCGAGCACACAAGCTCTAAGCATATCCTCCAGAGTCTGGATGGTCCTTTCAGACTGGCCATCTGTCTGAGGATGAAACGTTGTACTGAACCTCAACTCGGTTCCCATCGCCTTATGAAGTTCCTTCCAGAACCTTGACATGAAACGGCCATCTCGGTCCGATACAATGGTCTTAGGAATGCCATGTAAGCGGACAATCTCCTTCTAGTAAACTTCTGGGTTTCCCATGTGGTCTTGATGGCTATGAAATGAGCACTCTTCGTAAGCCTATCCACAATTACCCAGATAGCATCTCTCTGACTTCGAGTCTTGGGTAGCCCAGTGACGAAGTCCATGGAAATGTCCTCCCATTTCCATTCTGGTACGGGAAGAGGTAGCATCTCACCACCTGGCCTGCGGTGTTCGATCTTGACCTTCTGGCAAGTTAAGCACTTTGCCACAAAGTCTGATACGTCCCACTTCATGTTTGGCCACCAAAACTTCTTCCTGAGATCCTTGTACATCTTGCTAGAGCCAGGATGCACAGAGTAAGCAGATGAATGAGCTTATCTCATCACCAACTGACGAAGACCTTCTGTGTCAGGCACACAGATCCGGTCCTGAAACCAAAGTGATCCATCATCCTGAACCACAAAACTGGGAGCTTTCCCATCCATCACTTCACTGCTTAACTTCACCAAGATGATGTCATCGACTTGCTTTTCTTTGATTTGATCCAGCAGTGTAGCCTGAATTTCCATCATACTCAGGTACCCTCTACGCTGGTCATACAAGACTTCAATGTCGCATGACTCTTGGTTTAGCTTGGTCTGAGCAGTAAGTAGAGCAACTACAGTCTCATGCGTTGTCTTCCGGCTTAGTGCATCAGCTACTACATTAGCCTTGCGCGGATGATACAATAACTCCATGTCGTAGTCCTTTAGCAACTCTATCCAGCGGCGTTGTCTCATATTTAGCTCCTTTTGAGTAAATATATACTTGGGACTTTTGTGGTCGGTGAAGACTTGGCATCTTATACCGTAGAGGTAATGCCTCCAAATCTTCAGAGCAAAGACAACCGCTGCTAACTCAAGATCATGGGTCAGATAGTTTTCTTCGTAAGTCTTGAGTTGTCTAGATGCGTAAGCAATGACTCTGCCCCTTTGCATCAAAACACAACCAAGACCACACTTGGAAGCATCGCTATAGACCACATAATCGTCGTTCCCCTCTGGGAGTGCTAACACGGGTGCCGAGGTCAACCGTCGCTTCAACTCCTGGAAACTGACCTCGCACTTGTCATTCCAGACAAACTTCTTGTGGACCTTGCGGAGTAGACTGGTCATAGGTAGAGCGATCTTTGAAAATCCTTCTACGAACCTTCTATAATACCCATCAAGTCCAAGAAAACTGCGCACCTCCTTTACATTCTGGGGATGTGTCCATTTAGCCACCGCTTCAATCTTTTGGGGATTAACCATAACCCCATTTTTATTGATCACGTGGCCTAAGAAAGCCACTTCCTTTATCCAGAATTCACACTTGGACAATTTAGCATAAAGCTGATGTTGTCTAAGGATTGACAAGGCAATCCGTAGATGTTCCTTGTGGACTTCTTCATTCGGAGAATAAATCAGGATGTCGTCGATGAAAACCACCACGAACTTATCCAAGTACTTGTGAAAGCATCGGTTCATCAAATCCATAAAGGTAGCTGGAGCATTTGTAAGCCCAAAAGGCATTACTACGAACTCGTAATGACCATATCTGGTCCTAAACGCAGTTCTAGGAATGTCCTGCTCACGAATCCTGAGTTGGTGATATCCAGATCTCAAGTCGATCTTGGAGAAAACCTTTGCTCCCTGCAATTGGTCCAACAAGTCATCAATCCTAGGTAAAGGATACTTGTTCTTGATCGTCACCTTGTTCAACTCTCGATAGTCGATACAAAGTCAGAACGATCCATCCTTCTTTTTGACGAATAATACCGGAGCACCCCACGGCGATGCACTCGGCCTGACATAACCTTTGTCAAGAAGATCTTCAAGTTGATTCTTCAATTCTTGCATCTCAGCTGGAGCCATCCGATACGGTGATTTGGAAATCGGCGCCGTACCAGGCTCGAGATCAATTGAAAACTCTACGTCACGATTTGGGGGTAATCCAGGAATTTCTTCCGGAAAGACATCTGAAAACTCCCTAACTACAGGAATATCAAGAACCTCAAGTCCATCCTTCGCAGGCGAATCCAAGTAACAAAGGTACCCGACACATCCTTGTCGTAGTAGCTTAAACGCAACCATCACATTGATCAGCTTGCCGTTATCAGCGTCATTTCGACCTTTGAACTTGCATACGAATTGGCCCCCAGATGACACCGTCACCGTTCTTGAACTGAAGTCGATCACCGCCTTGTGACGCGTCAGCCAATCCATACCGAGAATAATGTCGTATGGAGCCATGGCTATGCAGATTAAATCTGCCTCGAATTCCTTACCCTAAATGGTAATCGGAAAGTCGGACAAATGCTTGGTTCTCACCAAACGTTCTCCATTAGGAAGATTAACGACAAAAGGGTCGCACGAATCGTTGCACACTAAGTCTAACTTGCTAACACAGCTATCCGAAATAAAGGAATGCGTAGCACCAGAATCAAACAGAATGCACACTGAAGTAGAGTGAAGGTATAGAGTACCTTGAGCAATCGGAGCATTGGGTCCATCTGCCTCACGCATCTCGTACAAGCGTTGGCCCTGACTTCCAGAAACAGCTGGGGCCTTTCCCCTGTTCTGAGCAGTCGTCTGCACTGAAGGGCTAGGAGTCTCGGCAGGCTTAAACCTAGGTCGGTTGCTCTGATGAACTGACCCTTGCTGCGACTCTACTCCCTTCTGCTTCCCCTGCTTGCAGAACTTTTGCAGATGACCATCACGTCCACACCCAAAGCATGACCTCTTCTCCTTCCGACACTCAGTGCTCTTGTGCCCAGCAGTACCGCAGTTATAACACTGAACTGTACTCCTGGTCTGCCCTGACTGCTGAGTCGATCCCCCTTACGTCATCTCCGTCTTAGCTCGGCCGGACTTGGCGAAGTTAGACGGTGGCGTAGGGCGCTTAAAACCACCTCCCTGGTTCTGATTCTGCATCGACTTCTGTCGGTTGCGCCTCTTGGTCGACTCCTCCAGAGTTACCTCCAGCTTATAGGCACAATCCACATACTGCTCCAAGGTAGAGCATGTGTGGTGCACCATTAATGGTTTGATATCCGGGTTCATCCACTCGTGGAAGTACCAGATCTTTTGGGCCTCGCTGGTAATCTCGACAGTGGAATACTGTAGAAGATGGTTGAACTTAGATGCCAACTCGGTCACTCTCAGACCATCAGTCTGAGGGTACAAGAACTCTTTATGCTTCTCCTCTCTCATAGCACGAGAGAAAAAATGATCAACCATCTTGGTCTTGAACATCGACCAAGTCAACACTGGGCTCTCAGCCAAACCTGTGCTCTCCCACCACTCGCTAGCCTCCTCCTTCAGCTGAAGAAAAACGATATGGACCTTCTCGGCCTCCGTACACTCCACATTCCTAAACAGCCTCTCCATATGGGAGAACCAATGTGTCACTGCCACTGGCTCCCCTTTCCCGTTATAGCAATCAGGCCTCATGGAAGTGATGGTCTTAAGGGCGCGACCATAGCTGTCTCTCGTCCTGACGACAGTCTTCTGAATCACAGGGTTTCTGGGTTCCACAACATCAGGAACCGCTGCGTGAATAGGCACTTCTTGTGCTTGAGGCGCACTTGGTCTCAATACATCTGCAATAGCCTGCATCACGATTCCACGAATCGCCTCCACAGCTGCGGCGTCAAACATCGTCGGCGCTTGGGTCTGATCTTGACCTTCACGCCTCTGCTGGACGCGAGACTCTGACTTGTGTTCATTCTGAACACCTCTTCTTGTTGGCCTGGGGTTTTGGCTAGTCCCAGCACCGGCTCGAGTCGAATTCCTCATGCTTCTTGGGTTCACCATCTATTTACCGATCAAATTCCAAGCATTCAATACATTAATATTATGCAATATACTTATGCAATATACCAACGTAAATAAATTACTCAGAATAGATCAACTTGGTATTTTATAGATGAACCTTCGAACTGTTACACAAGCTACACATAAGTCTATCATTCGAGCGCTAGGACAACATTTGCTCGAAGATAAAGTATTTCACAGAGTACTTGCCGCAATACTGAAATATTACACAAAGTACAACTTGGAATACTAAGAAACGAAACTACTACGATAGGCAACGCCACTCCTCCTCAAGGCGTTCCAAAATGTCTCCCATACGACTGGCTACTCGTGCATGGTCTCTTCAGGCTAGGCTCACCATCGAGCTCTGGCAATGGGTTTCGCACCCTGCTTGACCCTGAAGCACATAGTCCTAGCTCAGTCATGGTAAAGTATGGGTCGTCCATGACTGGTCCTCCTATTCCAGCCCTCCTCTGAGTACTGGCGATCAGTTCATCCCTCTAACATTGCTGTTTTGCAGAGATTTCCTCGCTCTGGCGGAGGATCTCCTGCAGCTCGGATTCTGACCTCCATCTTCTTGGAGTAGGGATAGGCTGAGATTCCCTATCACTTCTCCTAATACCGTACTCGGTATACAGTGCCTCCCAATCAGCTTCTGACATGGGTGCGTACTCTGGCACTGGTGGCAATTCTGTACCGGGCTCCTGATTCTGCCCTCTAAGGTCCAACTCTGGGTCCTCTTCTGGATCATCCTCTATGGGATCCTCATCCTCGGGATCATCCTCGATGGGATCCTCATCTTCGGGATCATCCTCGATGGGATCCTCATCCTCGGAATCATCCTCGATCATATCCTCCTCCTCGACAGGATCTTGCTCAAGCATCTCCTCTTCCTCCTCCTCGTACTCGATCTCCTCGGGAATTGGTCCCAGCAGAAAGTCGTCTTGGTAAACCCCTTGTTCATACCTTGATAACTCATCTTCCTGCTCCCATTCCTGTACTTCCTCCACCCTTGGTGGCGGCACATGTACAGCCTCAGGGACCATAGCATCCCTAGCTACAAGGACAACCGACTCGGGGAGAACGTGCTTGACATCTTCGGGCGGGCTACTCGGGCCTCCAACCTTGAAACATCGCTGAGGTAACGGAAAATCTAGCCTCGGCTGGTCCGACTTGGCGTCTTCCGACCCCCTACCAATAGAAAAGCAGACACCCATCCTATCGAACAATAAGGAAGGAATTAGTCTTTCTAGACATAGAAGCAAGCTTACTATATCAGACTATAAAGAAGACACGACTATGAACGGTGTTTTTAAATTCTTTTCAGAAAGAAAATTCAGAGCCCTTTTTAAAGCATTTTTGAAAACGGATAAATGGTTTATAAAAATTCCAAACCCATTTTAAAACCTTTGGATCTGATACCACAACTGTAACACCCCCAAAACTTAACCCTTTTGGAAAGGTATTACCGCCAGTGACCCCAGTGTTCCTTACCGAGATCACCCAAGGCTTTACCATTTAAATACAATTTATGAAATGCAATTGATACACAATGATCAAGCATTAAATTCCAAAACATAACATTGTCAAGGAAATAAGAGTTACGGGATTACAACCCAATCCCGAATAGGTCAAAACATAGTTTAAACCAAACACAGCGGAAGACTAAGAAAGTACATTACAATCGGAGTTATTGTCCAAAGGATCTCAACCTGATTAAAGAAATAATTAAAACATTGAAAAACCACCATTGACTCCATAGTCCTTCTGGTCTTCTTAACTACTTCTTAACTGATGTGCCGAATCGAACGGATGACACCAGCCAACCATGCAAGGGAAAATATTGGTTGGTTAGTCTAAATGAATAGACTAGCAAGGGTATAAAGCAGACTGGTTCGAAGCAGTCATATTAGGTTAGACTCATCGCTTCTCGGATAATAACCGATAACGGTAGTCAACCATCATATTCTCACTGGAATAGACAAGAGGTATGCACATGAGAAGATTCTGGAAGACTGAATCTTCACAGAAATCAACTCGAAAGAAGACTCCAACTGAAATGAGTCTTTAAGGAAGTATGACAAATCTGGAGAGCTACAGAATCATACAACAATGATTTAAAACTGACTGAGATGCTTCAGTCAACGACCCACCTCACCGCCTTTCAGCGAATCCAGATCGGAAAGAAGACGTATTACATTCAAGTCAACACGAGTCTTCCTAGCGGCACTATTACCTAGCTGCCCTACTCGCTGAGCGTTCATTAATTATGTGCGTCAAGGTAGCACTTATCTGATTATGTTTCAAAAACACACATCACATTATAGACTTTTACATGTGTACCCCACCAATGGGACGAAACATCTTAGTATACGTTTCGTCGAGAGTGACGTATACCGAAAGGTTTGTGACACCAGCTAAGTGTCACGTCTCTACACACTTGTGAAAGAGACCGATCATGATCATAGAATAGTACCAGATGGGGACGAGCCACCCCGATACCATATTATAAAGAAACGACTGGACAGAGTCCGAGTAACGTTCCTATTTAACAGTGCTAACTAAACAGTTACAGCACCACAACAGTTACAGGATAAATCCACATAAAGGCCCGAAAGGCGATCACAGATAATAGCGTTGTTCTAACAAATATACAACCTATTATATGATTTTCAAAACAGTTTATCAAAACCGTTTCCAGACAAACAGAATATTCATTCCAAATTAATTACTCGGATAAACTACTGATAATTAATGTAAATATGGAACGAATGAGCAAGAGAGAACCGCCACTTGCCTTACTCCATAGAATAGTCTAAAGACGTCAACTGGATTCCGGGCTCGACACGGTATAGTTCCGACAGCACAACAACCTTCGAGTCGACCCATAAAAGGAACCCTAAGTTAGATACGACATAAACAGTACGAATCTAAACACGGCGAAAGAACACGGAAGGAAAGACGCCACGACGACAACCAACCAAGCCAAAGCCACGAAGGCATTCTGGGCACTGGCGGCGGTCGCCGTTCTTGGCGGCGGTCGCCGCATTCATCACCGCGGTCGCCGTGAAGAACACGGCGGTCGCCGTGAAGAACACAGTCGACAGAGACGAGAGAAATCTCACCAAAACAAAGCGCGTTTCGACCCCTTTCAGTCTGGCTTGGTTTCTGACCTTCAAAGGCAACCACAAGGCTTCAAAAGAGCTGCTGGAAACACCACCAACAACACCGACGAAAGCTTTGAAATTTCCGGCGAAGGCACAACTCCGGAGAGAGGCAAATTTGGCAGAGGTTTGGTTCTTGGGATGGCTCAAATCTCTCCCCCAACACCCCCTTTTATAGCCAAAGCGTATGGAGTTCAAAAACGAAGGGCCTAGAGCTAGTTCGGCGCTCGCCAGAAATAACGCCGGCGACCAACGGGCAACGACTGCTGGGCAACGATGACGGCACTTACGGCGGGCGCCGTAAGTTTACGGCCGTCGCCGCAACTTGACACACCAGCTGCCTCCTCGAGCCTTGGGACGGCGGGCGCCGTGACTTTACGGCGGTCGCCGTGCTTGGGTCTCACTACGACGGTCGCCGCGACTTTACGGCGGTCGCCGCGACTTTACGGCGGTCGCCGCGACTTTACGGCGGTCGCCGTGACACCTTTTTCCCGCCCGTTCAGATTTGAACGAACATGACATTAAGCCGGGATAAAAATTATCGTACGCGAACGACAATTAAAATCCAAGGCATGCTATCTGTATATTATTTCACTGAGAAAAATATTACAGATACAGAGCACCTTACAGAATGTCTCAAACTCTCTGTATTAAATCCGACGTACGCAACGGGTACTCGGGAAAATTCCATAATTCCCAATATAACCTTACAAAAATACGGGGTATCACACATATGGTTATATCCTATAGTTATATTCTATAGTTATATAATATGATTATATCCTATAGTTATATCATATGGTTATATCCTATGGTTATATTCTATAGTTATATACTATGATTATATCCTATAGTTATATCCAATTTGATTATATTCTATAATTATATAATATGATTATATCCTATAGTTATGTCATATAGTTATATCCTATGGTTATATTTTATAGTTATATACTATGATTATATCCTATAGTTATATCCAATTTGGTTATTTTCCTATGGTTATATTCTATAGTTATATACTTATGATTATATCCAATAGTTATATCCAATTTAATTTATATCCTATAGTTATATTCTATAGTTATATACTATGATTATATCCTATGGTTATATCATATGGTTATATCCTATGGTTATATTCTATAGTTATATACTATGATTATATCCTATAGTTATATCATATGGTTATATTATATACTATAGCTATATCCTATAGTTATATTCTATAGTTATATAATATGATTATATCATATAGTTATATCATATAGTTATATCATATGGTTATATCCTATGGTTATATTATATTGTTATATACTTTGATTATATACTATAGTTATATCCAATTTGGTTATATCCTATGGTTATATTCTATAGTTATATCCTATGATATTTTTTTGTCCAATTCTAACTTTCCAATAACATATGCAAAATATTTTTGTAGATCATATGCAAAATAAACATGTATAATATAATTATTCATGTACAGATCAGAAGCGTTTATTCAACTATATTAATTTTCTTATATTTCATCAAAAATTCGCGTAAACACCCGTAATAATACTCTGAAAATTCAACAATATGAATTTATTTTAAAAAATTAACAATATGATTTGTTTACATCTAACACTCATTTTTCTTCAAATCAATCATTTTATAAAAAATTAACAATATGATTAAATTTTTTTGGACGCAACGCTGTGGCGCCCAAATTGCGGTATGAGACATAAAAAAACCGGTGCGAAAATTATCCCTATTATTTATTTAAAAGTAGAACAATACTTCACAATATGAATTGGTTTGTTTTTCTAATAAAAAAAGTTGATTTCTTTTTTTTAGGGAACGGTTTTTAAAACCGTTCCCATTAAAAAAAATTAAAAATTAAAAATAAAAAGAGCAACGACTTCCAAAGTTGTTGATTTGAACATTTTACACATTTTCCAATCCGGTGGAAATAGTAATCCTCTTAATATATCGTACAACCGACAACTATCTCATTTCCTTTAGACACTGAAACCTTTTTTTCCTAATACAGTGCTTTTTGCACCGCAAAAGGCGAGCGTCAACCGGTGGCGCGCAGAGGTGGAAGTCGCGCGATAGTCAGCATCGCACGACAGTCAATGGTGCGTGTTGGTGATTGGTACGCGACAGCAGGTGGCATGTGACAGTGGGACATGTACAACTGTGAATAGCGTAGAATATTAGTAGGAGAGGTAGATTAACAAGCATTTTAGTAGGCTTTCAGTGGAATTCAATCAAACAATGTGCAACCTAGCAACATAAGATTTGGATTTTGGCGTGTTTTAAGATTCTATGGATGTGGTTGGAACGCAAATATTTTTCTTTTATAAAGAGCGTTGGATTTCGCTTTTGCATATTCAAAACGAACATTTGATTTCGCTTTCATATTCGTGTTAGAGTGGAGATACCGTACATAGAAGAGGTAAACATTATCTAATCTACTGTGAAATGTCGTGGTATAACGACAATCACGAAAATTACGAAGAATCACCTACACCGATATGTAATTTATAGTTATTAAAATATTGTATTAACTATGACTAAAATTATTGTAAGATTTCTAATATGTATATTAAAATATTTTGTGTTGTGTGATTAACACATAGGGAAGACAATGATGAAATATTTTGTTTTTCATGCAAACTTAAATAATATCGTAATACTTTATTTTGTAATTAGTATATGTTTAAATTAATATTTATTATTTTATATATAATATCTTATTAATAGTACGTATATTTTATATTAACATATTGAATTATAATATTATAAAATTATTAGCAGGATTTTTTCGATATACTTTCAAACATATTTTATGTGGCAAGATAAAAAAACCATGTTAGACTGGGCATGTCACCAATGACGATGTCTGAATATGGTTTTGACCATAAAAAATCTTCCGAACATAATGTTATATTAGCATGCGAAAAATCAGGTAGTTATAGGCCATACTTGGATAATCTGACACGAAAAACACATACAAATAAGAACGAATGTCCATTTGAGTTGAATGAGCTTATGCAAAAGGACAACACTTGGATACCAACGGTGATATGTGGTAGACACAATCATGACCTTTCACAAAGTCTAGAGGGTCATGCCTATGCTAGACAATTGACTGAGGAACAACGCGGGGAAGTGTTAGCCTTGACGGAAGCCCATAGTAGATTATTTCGATGCATGGAATTATATGTATAATTGCTAGAAGTTAGCTTGTAAGTAAGTAGTTAGTTAGATCGTTAAGGCTGTTAAAGAGTCATTAGGTAGCTTTAACATCTTGACTATAAGTAAAGCTAGCTAGCTTAGAGTGTAAACTAGGGGTGAGCAAATATATCCGATCCGGCTGATCCGATCCGAAAATCCGCCGATCCGTATCCTAAAAATCCGTATCCGAAAATATCATTTAAGTTTTTATCCGTATCCGATCCGGGTGATTTTGCCGGATACTTGAACCGGATACGGATCGAGATATTTAGCTTATCGGATATCCAAAAATATCCGGTACTATTCATATAATATTTATAATCATAAATTTGTTTATTATAACTAATATATTGAGTAATATATTAATAAATTTTACATCCTTAATCACATATTTATATTGTTGTCCAAGTAAAATAGTGTAAATATGTTTTCATATGAATAATAAGTGTGTATATAATTTAAATCGTACGAACAAATTAAGAAACAACCTATAAATTTTATTTCTTAATTTATAATTTATTACTTTTGAATTTAAAAAATGAATATATTGATTTATTTTTAATAAATTTGTAGTAACCGGATAATTCGGATATCCAGCTCAGATATCCGATCCGATCCGGATCCTTTTTACCGGATATCCGTTTCAAAACGGACCGGATACGGATCAGAGTTTTGTAAATTTTTTGAACCGGATATCCGGTATACTGGATCGGATCGGATATATCCGTTTGCTCACCCCTAGTGTAAACCACGTCTTTTGGAAGATATGAAATCCCGGAAAATCCAAAATCTCCTTTTTTGTTCTCTGGTGTTTTAGAGAGCTCTTTTCTAGTTAGTTCAAGTTTGTACATGTTATCAGAGCTTGGGACAAAGATTCAATTCAGATTCGTTACGATCATCGATTTTCTCTGAATTAAAATTAGTGTTTGAACAAAGGCGGTCGAAAAAGATAGGCTTTCAGGAGTTCGAGATCGCAGAGAGGCGAATCTTGGAGCTCGAAGGGAAGTGAACTGTGGAAACATCAATGGAGGTCAAGGTATGGCAAATAGCTATAGCGAACCTATTTTCTTGTCGTATTCAAATGCATCTGGTTCTCAAATGATAACGATTCACTTGAATAGATCGAATTTCTCTACGTGAGTATAGGAGTGCGTATGGCTTTCGGATCTAAGATGAAGTTTGGTTTATAGATGGAACATGCAATTTCTGTTGATAATGAGGAAAATCATGCTTTATGGATAATAGTAGATTATATGGTGCATTGTTGGATAATAAATTTGATGGTAAATGAGATAGCTAGTTATGTAACACCCCCAACTTATTGTCGGTAGTGTCACACGCCAGTGACCTCAGACGTTGCTGTCCGATGTCACCCAAGACTTTAATCGGAACAATTAATCTTAAATAAACACATTTAAACAACTTAAGGTTAAACAGCGGAATACATTTATAAATGAAACTCAACCATTTATATTAAAAGATCCCTCATCAAACGAGAGAAGTGTTTTACAACAGAGTGAAATCACAGCGGAAAACTCATAAATTACACAGCGGAAGATTTCAAGAATAAACCTAGTACATGACTAGGTTAGAAAAATACATATTGAAGTAATACTTAACAACTTTGAAATACCGGCACTTAAATCTGCAACTGCAAGTCTCTTCTTCAACGGTTACTTCGAGTCTTCGGGAACCAACCACTGATGTGCCGTATAGGACGGATGACACCAGCCAACCATGGAAGGAATAAAACCCGGTTGGTTAGTCTAATGAAAGACTATGCAAGGGTAGAAAACATAATGATTCTAGTGATCGTAACCGTTTACTATCATTATTCCTCGAATAACAACCGAAGGAACGATATATAACCCGGAACTTTCACGGAATGATTAAAGTTTGAATGATCAAGAGAAGACTCCTAAACATCGAGTCTTATCGAAAACGTATAAAGAGAAGACTCCAAGAGATTGAGTCTTAACGGAAAGCGTATGAAGAGAAGACTCCAGAAGATTGAGTCTTACGGGAAAGCATGCCAAATGTTTGGGAACATAATAATAATTTTACACAAGCGTTTAAAAAGACTTGACCATTTGGGTCCACGACCAACCTCACCGCGTAATGCGAATTCAGGTTTGGAAGGAGGACTTACTCTAATCGAAGTCCAGACGAGTTTCCAAGTTGTACTTCTCGCCCAAGGTTCATTAATTATGTGCATAGCGGCACTTATCTTATTTTAGTGACAAAGCGTACATTCACGTTATAAGCTTTTAAATATATCATCTCATCGCGAGAGATATCAAAAGGGATAAATCCCGAGTGGCGGCACCAGCTGTGTGCACAAACCCTGAGTAAGGGTATGGTCATGACCAAAGAGAGTATTAGGGAAATAATCATCCTAGCACTAGTTATAAAGAAATAACTAGACCTCGCAAGGTACATAGCATTCCTACGAATACTCGTTCTAACTAAATAGTTAAAACTACATCATAATCCACATCAATGCCATCATGGCAACAGTATATATATATATATATAATAGCGTTGTTTCTAGCAGTATATACAACCTATTATAATATCTCTTTTTAATCGTATCCAATACGTTTATCAAAACTGTTCCCAACGAAAACAATATTCATCCCATTTAATTAACAATTAAAACAATTGATAATTAATAGAAATATGGAATGATAAGCAAGAGCGAACCGCCACTTGCCTTAGCCTAGACGAACGATAGAGCGACGACGGGTTTCTGGGTCCGGAATGGGAACGGAACTCGGATTACAGATTCCTACGGAATGACCCATAACGAAACCCTAGGTTAGATTCGATAATAAACTATACGAATCTAAAGAATGACGAACGAAATCTAAAGAATGGAAGTCCCGACCGAGACCGGATTGCCAAAGGCCACGATCGCGATTGCTAAAGCAATCCGCGGTCGCGGCGGGCACTACCGCGGTCGCGGTCGTCGAGGACGAATGTCCGCGAGCACTGGTGATAGCGGCCGCGGCCGCGGACGACATTGTCACTGCCGCGGTCGCGGTAGTTCATAGCCGTGATCGTGGCTAAGAACTCCGGCGACCCAAAATGATAAAAACTCACCGGCTGGGACTCCTTGGGGCTCGATTCGCGGCGACTTCTACTCCTGGGCACCTTGCGCCTTCAATGCACCACCCTACGAGCGCCACCACCTCCAATGGGAGCTCCGGCGACAACTTTGACCTTTCCGGCGAAAGCTCAACTCCGGCGACAAGCACCTTGAGGGAGAGAGAGATCGGAATGGAGTGCTCTCAACCCTCCCAGATCGTCTCCTTTTATAGTCAAGGAGAGATCCCAGCCCCCAACAAGATCAACGGTGGAGCGAGAGATCGACGGCGACGACGAACGCGTGGCTCGCATGCCCGACTGTGCCCTCTGCACATTTCTACGGTCGCGGTGGGCTCTGCCGCAGTCGCGGAAAATACAAAGCCCAGCTCCTCTGGGAGCTATTATTCCGCGGTCGCGGAAATTCTTCCGCGGTCGCGGAATTGCCCTTTTCGCGTCTGTTTACCCGGGAAAAGGTTTGGCATGGGTTTAAAACCCCGGATCTTAAATATTTGTACCCAAACAAATATTCTAAGCCTCGATAATACGTCAAATGTATTTTCCAATGCTCTGGGAATTTTACAGAGGTCCAACTCGCTACAGAAATCCCGAACTTTGCCAAACGCGTCCCGAATAAATGACGAGGGTTTGGGAAATTACCCAAATACCCTTACCAAAAATGAGGGGTATTACATCACTTCCCCCGAAAAAGAAGTTTCGACCCCGAAACTTGGCCGATAACAGCTCAGAGAAGCGACCTCAATCTAAGCTATCCAATCGTATAAGTTTAACCATGTCTAACCCACTTCACACTTTGTAAATTGGTTCAGGCATTTCTAGGTTAAGATCCATAAGTTGGTTCAAATTACAGTTAACGTCAGGTTAACCATAATTAAGACCCTTCACCCTCAAAAGAATTCTAACCCTTGCTTTCACCAGACATGCATTCCAACACATTACCCCTATGAAATATAAGGGTTATCACAATACTACCCTCTTAAAAGAGTTTCGACCCCGAAACTAGCATCGCTAAGCTAAAGGGACCGGTTCCACCATAATCTCCTTACCTGATCTTAGTATCCTTAATCATCTCATTCTTGTACTAGCTCTTGGAAAACGATCTATTTCCTCAACCATACTACTATCTCGCATAGCCTACTTCCACGTACTATTATTGTACTAACTCGTGACCATCCTCAAGGTCATAATTATCTTAGGATAATTGTCTCCTAAAATCATCGCACTAGTCTCGCTATACCTTAAGCATGAGATTATACATATTTCTCTTTCACTTTCTCTAAAATTTCCTCAAAGTATGCACCTTATCTTCCTTAAGTCGATATCCTTGAATAAATTTGGTTTCCGAAACCTGTACTACCAAAAATCGAACTATTATTCAGTCATGATTCCACTTACAACATACTGCCTACATTCCTTACTCTTGCTAGAACAGATGTTGATCATTCACAAGATTACCATTGTCTCGCTCTAAGTATCCACTACAATCTCCAATATAACCTCATTGTTATGACCTATTCTTCCTAAAGACCTTGATGTCCTTAATTAGAAGAATACAACATATTTCTACTAACTTCCTTTCGACAATCCAATCCTCAAGTACATACATAGAATTCCACTATACCTCAGCTAGTACCTCTCTTGTCATATAGACCTTACTCCTCATATTCACGACTCAGCTATTACATTGGTTTTCTTACTCGCATTTGGCCCTTGTGCCATATCTTTAACTCAAAATCTTCACTCATGTGGTCCCACAATTACTCACACCACAGCCTATGTCCGATTACCTCAACATGATTTACTAATCCTCTCCATAGGATTATACTCTCGTCTTACCCAAACATGTCATACGATTACCTTAATAAACGTGGATCACCTTATCCTCAAGTCCACTTGATATCATCTACCTACTTACCTTATGCCACACTATTGACCTTCAAAACCGTAACAACTTTTACCGGTCGAGTTTGCTATTCACCCAAAAATCCTTAGGCAATCCGTTGTCCTCATGCGATTTATTATCCCAAATCAAGCACCATTTTGCTTTACGGATATTTACCATTTATCCAAGATTAACTTAACGTATTCCTTATTCAATCTCTAACTTAACCCTTTAAGGTTCCTCAACTCTATTTACTCAAAATACCATATGGATGAACAATACCTTGCCTTCAAAATTACTTCACGTCCTAAATCCTTCAATGGCTATATACGAGTAACATATGTTACTTTACTCCTTAAATGCACATACGACAATTCCCCATGCTACATCATTTTGTTTATCGATATCCTCCGAATAACTAGGCCTTACACCATAACCTTTCAATTTCAAGTGGGCTTTCTCCCAAAACTATCGATCACAACTTAATTCCCGAAAAGTGCTATATCGACTGCCTTATAGACGTCATACTCTCTAACAATCCACATATCAGACCTTGTAAATCTCCAGATATCATATCTCTATATCCCTTGAAGGTACAATTCACTGATTCAGTTCCTTGGCCCAAATAAGTTTGGCCCTAAAGCTCACTTCCAAAAAACATTTCCCGCTAAAGTATTAGAGGCGGGCCAGGGTAAGGCCCGCCTCTAATGCTAACTAATTGAGGCGGACCAAGTAGCCTGCCTCAATTAAAGCTTGTTGAGGCGGGCCTCTTAAAGCCCGCCTCAACAAGTATGTCCAATAGAGGCGGGCATGTAAGGCCCACCTCTATTAGACCATTACTCGGCCGAGTCGTAATACTTATAGAGGCGGGCGTGTTAGGCCCGCCTCTATAAGCTCAACCCTAATTAAAAAAAAAAACAACTGCGTGCGCCTTCATTTTCTGCTCTAAGGTTTGTGCCGTTTTCAGAGAAAGAGAAAGGAGAAGGCTAGGCTGGAAGAGTGCTCGAATGGAGTCGATCGGAAAGAGAAGCTTCGGAAGACAAAGGGCGGTGACGATTCCAAGTCCGGAGGCGACTCGGTGGTGTTCGTCGGAGTCGTGTTCGTCGTGGTGTCCCTTGCGGTGGCGCGGTCTGTTGGAGTGCATAAACGATTTCTACGGTGCTTCACATGGGCGTTTTCTTTCGATCCTTGTTCTTGTGCTTCCTTGTTATTGTGTGCTTCGGATTTCTTTAGGGTGTTTTGCTCTCTTGAGTGTGCTCTTGTAAACGAACGATTAAGGCTTTGAATGCTTAGTGGATTGGGTAGATCTCCCTTTTTGAGATCCCGCGGATGTAGGGTAACCGAACCGCGTTACCAATTCTTGGTGTTCTTTCTGTTTTTGTTTCGTTTCTGTTTTGCTTGAATTTGCTTGAATCGGATATATTAGATTCACAGATTGGTATCAGAGCTTTGACTGCATTCCTTGTGCTTTTCTGATCTGGAAATTGTGTTTTCTGCGGTTAGAAGATTTTCCTAGGGTTTGTCCTTGCTCGATCCTGTTTAGCTTCCGCTGCTCTTGTGCATTTGTCTGATTCCTGCTTATTCACTGCTGAAAACTGTGATACTGAGTTCTTTACTTGATTCTGATTTTTAGATCTTGTGAACCTGGAAATCTTGCTTTTCGTGTGTTCTTGCATCTGTTTTCAGATTTGGACTGAACTGTAGTGTCTTGTGTTGTCTGAGTTCTGGAATTGTGTTTCTTTGAACTTGGAATTGTGTTGTCTTGAGTTCTTGATTTTTTGATTCTTTGAACCTGAAGTGTGTTGAAGTGCAACCTCTGGTGTTGTACTTGATTGGTTCTTGATATTGTGTTCTTGAGAACTGATTTCTGTGTGTGTGATTCTTGGACTTTTGTGTCCTAATCTGTGGTTATCAATTTTCTAGCTTCATTTACTGACTTGTGTGTTTGGTAGGCGATGATAGAAAACATGATGAAAATTACACTATTTGATGGTACGACTGACTTTGCAATGTGGCAAGTCAAGATGAAGGCTATACTCATCAAGGAGAAGTGCTATAGAGATGTAAAAGGTGACTACCTCTCGGAGACCTCAACAGCTAGAAAGATGGAACTTGATGAGCAAGCCCACTCAGAAATTATAATAAGGCTTGCAGATGATGTGGCTCGTCAAGTGGTAAAGTTTACTACTACTAAAACTTTATGGAATGCTTTAGAAGCGTTATACTTGACTAAATCCGTGCCTTCTAGAATATCATTACTGTGCAGATTATTTACATTTAAGATGGATGTGAATCTGACTTTGAATGATAACTTTGATAAATTTCTGAGAATGACCCAAGATTTGGAAAGGTGTAATGATAAGATTGCTAAAACTCACCAAACTGTTCTGTTATTGAATTCCTTGCCTGCTCAGTTTGACATTCTGAAAGATGTGATTCAGTTTGGTAATGACACCATCACTGTTGTTAAAATTGCTGAGGCTATAACTCAGAAAAATGAAGTGTTAAAGGTGTTTAAGACTAAAACTGAAAACAAAGTTGTTGTTAAACCTGAGAATTCTGTCTTGCATGCTGAGGGGAAACCCAAAACTGGAAAAAAGGCTAAAACTGATACTAAGGATAGAAAGTGTTTCTATTGTGGTAAAGCTGGCCATTTTATTAAAGATTGCAAGAAAAAGAAATCTGATGATGAGCAGAAATCTGATGTTACTAATGTGTGTGAATCCGGTGCTTCTTATTCATGTGAGTTGCTCATGCTTGATTCTAGACATGACTCTAATTGCTGGATTTTAGATTCTGGTTGCTCTATGCATGCTACCCCGCATAAATACATGTTTAATGAATTGCATGAATTCTTCATTGTTTTTTCTTTAATCATTTTTACATTACCATTCATAATCGTTTAATCAAATACCTTTAAATGTGCAGGTATTTATTGGACAATCACACATATGCATTTGAAAATTCTCGAATTGGGTTCATTTGTCCTGAGATGGTGTCTAGGGCATTTCAAGTGTATAAGTATCAAGGTGGAAAGTGCGAGAAATTAATAGGAAAATGTAAGACGTTGAGAGTCTATAATATAGAGGTACATATAGCAGTTTATACGCTTTAGGTTTGTTTATTTATAATCAAAGGCCTTGTATCTAAGACAACCCCCTTATGTTGTGTAATTAGTGCGCTCAACAAAGCGGCGGAACCGAGTGTGGCTATTATGTCATGAAGTTCATGTTAGATATAGTCACGGGACTCTATGACTCTAATGACCGACTAGATAAGGTATGTAACTTAACTAACTATATATTGATAGTATTTGTGTTTTTTGTCAATAATTTCTGTGTTTTTTATGAAGCTATATCCTAAGAGGAAGACATCGTATACTTATGAAGAAATGGATGTTGTTCGTGAGCAATGGGCACATTATTTTACATCGAAGTATTTATTATCGGATTGAACTTGTTTTTACTTGTCATGTAAACTGTTGTTGAGAACCTGACTATACTCTGATGAAATCTGTTGTTTGGTGTATATTATTCTGTGAATAAAATCAGGAACCTATTCTGCAATGTGTGTATGGTGCATCATAAATCCAAAAAACACCCAAAAGAAGCGCAAAAGAAGGGACTTATAGAGGTGGACTTGTAAGTCTGCCTCTATAAGTACATAGACGCTGACTCGGACGAGAACTCGGCCGAGTCAGCGTCTACTTGTTGAGTCGGGCTTGTATACGCCCGCCTCTATAAGTATATAGCGCTAACTTGTTGAGGCGGGCCTCCGAAGCCCGCCTCAACAAGTCCTTCATTTTGGCGCCAAAGTGAGGGACTTGTTGAGGCGGGCTTCGGATGCCCGCCTCAATAAGGTCCTTTTAGAGGCGTAAAATGCCCGCCTCAAAAAGTGTCCCTACTTGTTGTAGACCCCTTAGTTGAAGCGAACGGTGTTCGCCTCAATAAGTGTCCAAAGGCCCGCCTCTATAAGGATTTTTTCCACTAGTGTACATTTGTTTCCTATACCCAAATTTTTTTGGTAAAAACTCAAATCACGAGATAACGCTCGTCCACTCAACGAAGGGAGTAATTAATGTCATACTGATACGACATTACCCCAAGAATAAAGAGAGATTCCTAAGGATGGATCTAGCAATTCAGTAATGGAGTCGCCCCTGGTATTAACCATGTAGGGAACGAACACCTCTGTTCCATACGTTACTGATAGCAGGCTTAAGTCGTATCACCTAATCAATCAAATAAAATCCTAGCAAAACCTAAACAAGTAGTTAGGGTAAGCAGGGGTCGAATCCACAGAGAGGAAGGGATTAATCTATGTGTTGTTCGCATGCAATAGTAACAAAAAGGGGGAGTTGTAGGTTGGTTGGTCACAATTAAGTCAAACACAGCAAAGTATATGATGAAAATATCAAAGAGAGAAAACACTTAGCCAAGCAATGTCCACATAAGTCATTCAAAGGTTGTTCCTTGATTATGCCCTATCTTTCTATTCGGTTATTCCTGTCCTGATCTTGTGTAGATTAATAGGGAAACCATCCCTAAGAACCCTTACCAATGAATAACCCTAGCACCACTAGTGATTCAACCCAAAGGCAGCAATGAACATAAGAATTAACCAGGATACACATAACACCTCAACCAGAAGCATTCAACATGTAATCAATTCCCTACATAGATAAATTCCACAGTGGCAGATAAGAATCTATGCTCGCCACTCGAACTAGAGCGTTAGCCCAACAGTTCCCTAGTATTAGCAATATGAATGAAAGCAATAAACCTAGGTGATCAATCTAGATAAACCAACAAACATCCAAATAAGAATTTGCTCAAGAGAAAAGATATAACTCAATAGGATAAGATAGATAGGAACAAAACCTCACAACCAGATGAATAAACTTATGCTTCCATTACCGGACTAAGCAAAAGAGGCTTAGCTCCTCATAAACATGATGAACTCCAAAGGTGTGAAAAGTGGCAACGATGAATTGAAATTGCAAAAACTAGAACTTGGAAAACTCTTCTTTTAAACCTAATGCTAAAGAGAGTATATATAGGGCCTCTAACAAATGACCTAGCCCAATAAGAAAAGAAACAAAATAAAATGGAAAAATAAGAAAAGAAATTAGAAAAGATAGACTCGGGAAAAGTCAGAACTTCCAGCATCGACGACCCGCGATCGCGGCCCATTTACCGCGATCGCGGCCTCTTGTGGCTTCGCGCTCTTCACATTCCTCCGTGCCTGCGGAAAACTCTCAACTTGCCCGAGGAACCGCGATCGCAGCACCCTTGCCCGCGGTCGCGGTTAATGCTCGGCCTTCACTCCTTGTCTTCGCCTCCTAACCTCTCGTCTTCACTTCCTTGGCGTCTTCTTTTGGTGGCTTCCTTCCTCAGTGTCTCCTATGATATCCAAAATAGCTCAAACACCTCCAAAAACACCAGACTTCGCCCCCAAATGCCATGCACAAGAATGTGTCTAAATCTACCCAAATGGCACCAACAAAACCCTCTAATAACTCTTAGTTAAGCCCTATAAAGTAGTGCTTATCAAACTCCCCCATGCTTAGACCTTTGCTCGTCCTCGAGTAAACTAAAAGAAAGTCTACTCCTCCACTGCAACACCCAAGGTCTCAGGAAGCATGTCTCCAACTAAGAGTCACCTAACCCATGCCAAGCTCTTGGCACCAAACTCATTCACAACACATCCACAACTCGACAAGCTTAAGGGGCAAGCAGAGTACTTCCCCTAACTTAACCCGAGCATCCAATGGTGTGAGTAACCTCTAATCCTAGCCTCCATCTATGACTCTTTATGCCTCCCAGAGTGACCTACCCGAATCCTCCTTATATCACATCTTCTTATGTCGCCACGCCAAAATGAGGATTCCTAAAATTCACTCTTCTTCTTTTCACTCATTTTGCCAAGGCGCCCTTTCGGGTTTTCACCAAGCCACTCATATATATATATATTTTTTTTCATAGATGTGCTCACAATATAACTCACATCACTCTAGACCAATTTTTACCCCAGCCTAATGCTGGTCCAAGCCACCTGCTTATTACCTAGGCCGCCCTTTCGGGTTTTCGACCTATCCCAGGATTTCAATTTTACCCTTTTTTCAATTTTTGGCTCTTTTTCTTTTTCTCCTTAGCGACATAGGAAATATAAAACCCTCCCCCATGCTTAAACATTGCATTATCCTCAATGTAATGAAAGACAAAAGAATAAAGCACAGGGAAAAGAATGGATAAGCTCACAAATGTCGCTGAGTCGGCATGGATACTTCCGTTGTTGCTGGCGGTCTTCTCAATAAATGCCCAGGTCTCTGGTGTAGGACGGGTGCCTCATCAATTCCAGCATCATCTTCTACCGTGCAACCATAAGGTACCACTTGGTGAGTAGTGGTTGAACAGTGATAACGGGGTTGCACGGCTTCAAATACCACCAAAATGGGCCCAGATATGAACGGGGTGTGGGCCATGAGTGGTCTTCCTTCGCAGTTGTCGACTGTGGGGCCGCCATCGTTGCCAAAAGTTTGTGTAGCGAAAACTTCCTACGTTGGCAACATGCGCACCCCTCTCCATGGTACTGCGGGACAGCTCGTACTCGTATAATAGCAATTATATATATATATATATATATATATATATATATATATATATATATATATTTTGCCCCCCGTTTAAGGTTTTTCCGGGGGTGACTAGTGCAAGGACAGGAGAGACTTACATTGGTGTGGAAACACCTTCTTCAATGAGCATGGGTCTCTTCCCTGCAGGTTAGTCAGGAAAAAAAAACAAAAAAAAAACAAAGCAAAAACACACCAAAAAATAATGCAAAACGAAGAAAGAAAGACAAAGGAAAAGATACATACATCGGGTTGCCTCCCGGACAGCGCCTTAGTTATTGTCATGGCATGACATACCGCTTCATCCTTCTCAATCTGGGTTGTCTCCTGCAACCGCACTCTTCACTCTTGAGTCTGGGGGATGCTCTAGAATGGTCTCCAGCCTATGCTCTACCTTCCTCCGGTTAAACTCCATGCTTACCGTACCTGTGCCCACGTCGATCTTTGTGTTGTAGGTCTTCATGAAAGGCCTCCCTAGGATTACTCGTCCTCCTCGTTTCCCTGTGTTCATGATGAAGAAATCCGCAGGGAAGACGAGGGTGTCGACGCTCACCAAAACATCCTTCACAACGCCCTCTGGAATGATGACGGAGTTATCAGCCAGTTGGATGACAAACTCCGTGCTTTCTAGTGGTCCGACATTGAGGGTGTTGTAGATGGACAGTGGTAGGACATTGATGGAGGCTCCCAAATCCAGCAATGTCTCGCTAAACTCGGCTTCCCCAATCTTGCAGGGTACGCTAAACATTCCGGGATCTTCACACTTTTTCAGGATCTTCTTTTGCATCACAGCCGAGACATCCTTCTTGACTTTCACCTTTTTCTTTGACCGCTCCTTTTGCTCCTTCTTGAGCTTGCATAGCTCCCTCAAGAAGTTTGCAAAGCGAGGCATCATTTTTCTCAATTGGGGGGTCACCTTGTAATTCCTGAATGTCTCGAACATTCCCTTCAGCCCCTCAATGGGTTCGTCATCTTCTAGTGCTGCAGGGAATGGCACTGGGATGTCAAAATATCCCTCCGTGTAGACATACCGCGTCATGAAAGTAAGTAGAGACGGCCCGTTTTCCGAAATTTGATCGCGGTTTTCACCCTGCGATCGCGGTTCTTGCACTGGGGCCCCGCGGTCACGGCTATCCTGCCCGCGATCGCGCTTAATCGGCGCATCTTGCCCATTCTCTTGCTCAACAGACCCGCGATCGCGGCAAATTGCCCGCGGTCGCGGTTCGTTCTCGTACTTCTTGGCTCCCATCTTTTCTTCTCCAAGCTCCCATCTGGGCCTTGACGTCATGGAGTAGACATTTTGCCTAGGATTTATCTCAGTTTGAGATGGGAGTGCTTGTGACACTCTAGCTTCAAGCTTGCTAACTGTCTGGGAGATCTGCCCCACCTGCTTCTCTAGGTTCTGTATGCTGGACTTGGTCTCGTGTTGAAACTGAACCATGTTTTGATGCATGGTTCCCACGGTCTGCGCCAAAGTATTCATATGCTGCGCTAGTGTGTTGACCTGGTCCTCAAGATTGGTGATGCGGTCAACTCCCTGTTCTTGTGGTCTTTGATCTGCTTGGCTTCCTTGAAACTGCCACTGGGGGTACTGCTGAAAATCTTGGGTCTCATGCCCTTGATGAGTGTTCTGTTGGTTCCCGTATCTCAGATTTGGGTGATCTCTCCACCCTGGATTGTAGGTGCTGGAGTACGGGTCATATTTTGGCCTTTGAGGGCCATATCCGCCAATGGCGTTCACCTCAGCAGTTGGTTCTTGCAGGGTGGGGCATAC
Source organism: Rheum nobile (assembly GCA_027886185.1). Lineage (NCBI taxonomy): Eukaryota > Viridiplantae > Streptophyta > Magnoliopsida > Caryophyllales > Polygonaceae > Rheum > Rheum nobile. Next base: position 630,599 of record WOAB01000546.1, read on the forward strand.
ATCAGTTGGATGCGTCGTTTCATAGCATAACCCACATGATTTGACTTGATGCAAGCCACCTCTCATCATACATCTCCTCATCATCTCCTTCATCTCAGCCATTTCAACAAGAAGAGTAGAATTGGGCTGAGATTCTGCAGCTCTCACAGATTGGATGCCCGCCCTTTTACTGAATTGCCTGGACCCTTCAGAAAGCTCAAAAAAAATCTCAAAAGCTGCAGCAGAAGTCTTGTTGAGGATGTTCCCCCCACAAGCAGCGTTCACCATCCTTGTCTCTTCATCAAGAAGACCACCGTACAAATAAAGTACGAGGTTGTGCTCAGAATAGCCGTGGAAGGGGCAACTGGATATCATCTTCTTGAACCGCTCATAATACTCATAGAGCGATTCACCAGATTGCTGCTCGATGTTGCTGATAGTTCGCTTCAGGCTATTCAGTTTGGTAGTTGGGAAGTACTTCTCCAGGAAGGCTTTCTTCATCTTGACCCAAGTATCAATGCTCCCTGGAGTGAGATAGTAGAACCAGTCATTGGCCGCATCCTTCAGTGAAAAAGGAAAGGCCCTCAACTTGATCTGGTCCTCCGTCACGTTCTTCGGCTTCATACTGCTACACACCGAATGGAACTCAGTAAGATGCTTGTTGGGGTCTTCACCACTCATCCCATGGAAGTGGGGGAGTAAGTGGATCAACCCAGACTTCAGCTCGAAATTTACGCCCTCGCCCAACTCAGGAAACTGCACAGCCAGCGGTTGCTGCTGCATGTTAGGGGCGGTAAAATATCTCAATGTCTGCTCTGCGTCAGCCATCTCGAACGCATGATTATCAAAAACCAAAGCACGATTTATTCTGCGACCCTGGGAAAGGGTTCTCTCAATCACTGAATTAAAACCAAGTAGAGGGGAATTAGTAGCACGGGTGTGGACCATAAGATAGCTCCACACCAAAGGAACACAACACACAGACAAACACACAGAAAAATCAACGATTGCCTCCCCGACAACGACGCCAATTTGATAGCAGGCTTAAGTCGTATCACCTAATCAATCAAATAAAATCCTAGCAAAACCTAAACAAGTAGTTAGGGTAAGCAGGGGTCGAATCCACAGAGAGGAAGGGATTAATCTATGTGTTGTTCGCATGCAATAGTAACAAAAAGGGGGAGTTGTAGGTTGGTTGGTCACAATTAAGTCAAACATAGCAAAGTATATGATGAAAATATCAAAGAGAGAAAACACTTAGCCAAGCAATGTCCACATAAGTCATTCAAAGGTTGTTCCTTGATTATGCCCTATCTTTCTATTCGGTTATTCCTGTCCTGATCTTGTGTAGATTAATAGGGAAACCATCCCTAAGAACCCTTACCAATGAATAACCCTAGCACCACTAGTGATTCAACCCAAAGGCAGCAATGAACATAAGAATTAACCAGGATACACATAACACCTCAACCAGAAGCATTCAACATGTAATCAATTCCCTACATAGATAAATTCCACAGTGGCAGATAAGAATCTATGCTCGCCACTCGAACTAGAGCGTTAGCCCAACAGTTCCCTAGTATTAGCAATATGAATGAAAGCAATAAACCTAGGTGATCAATCTAGATAAACCAACAAACATCCAAATAAGAATTTGCTCAAGAGAAAAGATATAACTCAATAGGATAAGATAGATAGGAACAAAACCTCACAAACAGATGAATAAACTTATGCTTCCATTACCGGACTAAGCAAAAGAGGCTTAGCTCCTCATAAACATGATGAACTCCAAAGGTGTGAAAAGTGGCAACGATGAATTGAAATTGCAAAAACTAGAACTTCGAAAACTCTTCTTTTAAACCTAATGCTAAAGAGAGTATATATAGGGCCTCTAACAAATGATCTAGCCCAATAAGAAAAGAAACGAAATAAAATGGAAAAATAAGAAAAAGAAATTAGAAAAGATAGACTCGGGAAAAGTCAGAACTTCCAGCGTCGACGACCCGCGATCGCGGCCCATTTACCGCGATCGCGGCCTCTTGTGGCTTTGCGCTCTTCACATTCCTCCTCGCCTGCGGAAAACTCTCGACTTGCCCGAGGAACCGCGATCGCGGCACCCTTGCCCGTGGTCGCGGTTAATGCTCGGCCTTCACTCCTTGGCTTCTTGATACGAAAAGAGTAGAGCTCGATTCGTCTCGCGCACGGATCTAGATCGATGAATTCACCGTATCGCCAATTGGTTGTGTTTGGATTGATTAGGGATAAATTGTGTTTGATTTGTAACAAGAACAGATGACGTTGATACCAAGGGGAGGAGTAAAACTCAACTACAAGGCTTGGATTAATTTCAACGTAATAAAAATGAAGTACAAGAGAGCCTTTTAAAGGCAAATAGATCACCCAAAAACCCTAATGGGCTTGGGCCTAATTCTAGCTAAATGGGCCGGCCCACTTTACAAGAGTTGGCACACGCCCGAAATAGAAATGACTGAATTAGAAATACTAAAACGGAAAACATACTAAAACTGGAAATAACTAATAATATAGAAATATATAATAAACTGAGCTAAGTACTACTCCAGGGAGGACGCCATGGTCTTGGTTGACTCAGCCTCTTACTGAACCATCTGATGGCGGGCCAGTACCGCATCATTCTCCCTCCCTTAGAATCGAAGCGTCCCCGCTTCGAAATTGGTGGGGCAAGGGGGAGTCGGCGCTTGTTGGTCAACGAAAAGATGACGTCGGGCTTGGATCCGGGTCTGGGAACCTCAAAGATGATCAAGTAAGGCTCGGGTCCTAGAGCAGGCACGACATCGGGCGCAGGTGCGGACTTGGGGGCAACGGGCACCATCGCGGGCGCGCTGAGGAGGGGGGGGAGCCGCTGCAGTGGGCACGGTAGTGGGCTCACTTCGAGTCGGGGAAGGTTCGGCAGCGGGCACCGGTGTAGGGTCGATGAAGATCGGGTCCGGATGCGCGATGGCGGGCTCCACGACGGGTTTGCAGGGGGTCGGTGGAGACGGAGCAGCCCCTGACTCGGTCCAGAACTTGGCCGAGTTCTCGGCCGAGTTAGGCTCGACTTTTTTGTGGCTTTGCTGACTCGGCCGAGTTGGTGTTGGAAGGTGGCCGAGTTGTTCTCTGATGCAGGAACTCGGTCGAGTTTCCGAGTCGCCGAGGCCGAGTTGTTCTCTGGTGCTGGAACTCGGTCCAGAGGGCACGACATTGGGCCGCGATGAGGCGACCAACTCGGCTCGGAGTCGAGCCACCGACCGCTTTAGGGACCGGATCTCGCGCTGCGCGGGTGTGAGCTCGGGGGCGGCGGGTCGTCGTTTCGGCGCGTGGGCTTGTGGTTGGAGTCGAGGAGGGGCCGACCAATCCGGTGCCATGTTGCGGTAGACGCGTCGGCGCGGGGGCTCGGGTGCATAAAGGCGAAGTGGCGGGATCCAACTCGGGTCCGCCTCGGACCGGGGTCGCGGCTGGTACATGCGTGGTCGTGGGCGTGGTGGCGGTGGTCCATGGAGGCGAAGCGGCGGGATCCAACCCGGGGGCGCGTCGTATGGGTCCACGCCACCGAACCAAGGGTCGTCGATTTCCCACTCGTCGGGTTCAAAGAAGTAGGCCATGGAGCGGGTTCGACTAGGGCTCGGGCATGGGTTCCGAGCGGGTTCGCGGGTCCGGGTGTAGCTGCTTTTTTTTTTCCTTCACAACTTTCTGCTGAATATTTTTTTTCTCTTTTTCTCTTTTTTTTTAATTAAAACAAAACTAACAAAAATTAACCTAATCTAACCTAGTCTCTTTCTCGTTCTTTTCTTTCTCTGTAAATTGCAGCCGCCACCCCTTGCAGATGAATCTCCGGCGGCGTGACGCGGTGAAGACGAAGGCAGATCTGGGTGTGGGCGACGACGCGAACCGGTGGACGTCGGGGCGACTATGTGGCGAAGGCTGGAGGTTGAAGACGAAGGTGACTCGCAGGCGGTGGCGAGGATTGAGGCTGGGAAGAAGTCGCGCCTCCCTGTAGATCTGTGGAGATGCAGCGGCGGAGACAAAGCTCGCGCGAGCGGCCGACGGCGAGCGTGCGACGAGGCTAGAGGTTGAAGACGACGGCCTCGTCGGCGGGAGACCGGTTGATGCGAGCAGATCTGGGAGACGGTGGCGGGCTGGGCTGTGCAGATCCATGCGAGTGCGAGGCGGATCTGGTGATGGTGGGTGGCGGCGCGTACGGCGTTGATGAACTCCGAACAGGGGCGCCGGAATCTGGATGAAGATGATGAATGTTGATCCGTGATGATGATGCAGTAACGATGCAAGATGATGCGGGTCTGATGATGATGAAAAAAATGATGAACAGTGAACGGTGATGATCGGACGATGGGGGTGGCGACTCGGGTGGCTCGATCGACTCTGGCTCTGATACCAGTTGATACGAAAAGAGTAGAGCTCGATTCGTCTCGCGCACGGATCTAGATCGAGGAATTCACCGTATCGCCAATTGGTTGTGTTTGGATTGATTAGGGATAAATTGTGTTTGATTTGTAACAAGAACAGATGACGTTGATACCAAGGGGATGAGTAAAACTCAACTACAAGGCTTGGATTAATTTCAACGTAATAAAAATGAAGTACAAGAGAGCCTTTTAAAGGCAAATAGATCACCCAAAAACCCTAATGGGCTTGGGCCTAATTCTAGCTAAATGGGCCGGCCCACTCTACAAGAGTTGGCACACGCCCGAAATAGAAATGACTGAATTAGAAATACTAAAACGGAAAACATACTAAAACTGGAAATAACTAATAATATAGAAATATATAATAAACTGAGCTAAGTACTACTCCAGGGAGGACGCCATGGTCTTGGTTGACTTAGCCTCTTACTGAACCATCTGATGGCGGGCCAATACCGCATCACTTCTCCTCCTAACCTCTCGTCTTCACTTCATTGGCGTCTTCTTTTGGTGGCTTCCTTCCTCAGTGTCTCATATGATATCCAAAATAGCTCAAACACCTCCAAAAACACCAGACTTCGCCCCCAAACGCCATGCACAAGAATGTGTCTAAATCTACCCAAATGGCACCAATAAAACCCTCTAATAACTCTTAGTTAAGCCCTACAAAGTAGTGCTTATCAGTTACCCCTCCTGTTTGAGTCCTGACGGCCCTTATCCACACGTGACATAACTGTTTGTGGCACTCACGGAGTCTCGTATGAATGAACAATTTGCAATAGTAACGAATTTAGAAATTTCCAAAACAAGGAAATACTTCTTTATTATTCGAAACATTACATAAAGCAACTGATAGAAAGTCAGATAGACAGATTACTAAACTATGGAGACCATCGACACCAGTCAACGCTCCTTATTCTAAAAGTCTTACAAAATACTACCACTTGTACAAAGCTTCCCTCCCATCGGGGTGACGTATCACAAAGAGTCGCTGCTCTTGACCCGAAGATTCCATAGGCGCCTTGCCTTTTTCACGAGCAACAGACTGCCCCGGAACAGATACTTCCGCCCATGGGTTCTGTCCACTGCCAACTTTTGGGGCCTGATCAGATTGAGTTGGCCTTAGGCCCTTCTTCCTACAGTATTCCTTCATATGGCCTTCCCTTCTACAATAGTAGCATACCCTCTTTTCCTTTTGACAGCTAAAACTGTTGTGCCCAACTTCACCACAGTTGTGGCATTGAATCCCGCCGCTATTCCAGCCTGAGTCTTTTGCGGAACCAGACGTAGTCGTCTCGATCCTAGTACGACCAGACTTCTCGAACTTGGTGGGCGACGCCGGGCGCTTGAACAAGCCAACCCTGCGATTCTGTTGCCCATTCCTTGTCTTAATCTGTGCCTCCACACTAGCTGCGACTTGAGGTATGGGGGCCCCTTGGACTTGTGGTTTCATCTGGGCCGTTAATACTTCGACCACTAGTGGTCATCACATTTAGCACAATTGGGGCAGGAGGTGGAAATCCCCTTGCAGCTTGGGGGTCCACTTGTCCTTGATGAACATCCTGTCGCAGGGTCGGGTCACTACTACGTGATCCTGATCCGCGTCTTCCCCTGGTGGAGTAGCACTTCTTAGCTGAATTCGAGAATCGTTGCTAGGACTTTCGTTAGCTGCTCGGTCGGTGAATCGGGTGTCCATCGTCTGTTGATGAACCATAACGTTGGTTTAGAACTTTTCCAACTTGTACTTGACACTGAGTCAATTACGTTATGATACGATTTATAAGGGTCCAAACTAATAACTCTATATTAGTCTGACTGGCCCACCACCACTAACCGCAGAAATGACTTCTTCAACCTTTAAATGACATTCCATCTAAGGAGAAATGATATTCCTAAGAATTGATCTAAGGAATAAGTAACAACTTGAATCTTGCAGAAGTTTGAAAACCACTTAAATCTTATACTTTCAACTTCATACTTCATATATTTAAACCTTATAAATAAAAATAGTTATCTATAAAGTTAGTTTCTCAAACTAGTGATATGATTATCACAAAACTCTTAAAAAAAAATTTGCACTTTTAAGGTTACAATCATAAACTTAATTTAATCATGACATTTTATAAACCAGTTATAAATAGCTTTTGAAGTTCAAATAGCTAAAACATTAGTTTAAATTAAATTACAAGAAATAATTAAAACTTTTAAATTTAACACTAAAACTCTCGAAATTTATTTCAAATAAAAAATAGGTTGAAAATAGTTTCGAAATTAATTTTCGAAAATTCTCAAACCTAACAATAGGCCAAGAATTTTAAAACCGTTGCTCTGATACCATAATTGTAACACCCCCAACTTATTATCGGTAGTGCCACACGCCAATGACCTCAGACGTTGATGTCCGATGTCACCCAAGGCTTTAATCGGAACAATTAATCTTAAATAAACACATTTAAACAACTTAAGGTTAAACAGCGGAAGACATTTATAAATGAAACTCAACCATTTATATTAAAAGATCTCTCATCAAACGAGAGAAGTGTTTTACAACAGAGTGAAATCACAGCGGAAAACTCATAAATTACACAGTGGAAGACTTCAAGAATAAACCTAGTACATGACTAGGTTATAAAAATACATATTGAAGTAATACTTAACAACTTTGAAATACCGACACTTAAATCTGCAACTGCAAGTCTCTTCTTCAACGGTTACTTCGAGTCTTCGGGAATCAACCACTGATGTGCCGTATAGGACGGATGACACCAGCCAACCATGCAAGGAATAAAACCCGGTTGGTTAGTCTAATGAAAGACTATGCAAGGGTAGAAAACATAATGGTTCTAGTGATCGTAACCGTTTACTATCATTGTTCCTCGAATAACAACCGAATGAACGATATATAACCCGGAACTTTCACGGAATGATTAAAGTTTGAATGATCAAGAGAAGACTCCTAAAGATCGAGTCTTATCGGGAACGTATAAAGAGAAGACTCCAAGAGATTGAGTCTTAACGGAAAGCGTATGAAGAGAAGACTCCAAAAGATTGAGTCTTACGGGAAAGTATGTCAAATGTTTGGGAACATAATAATAATTTCACACAAGCGTTTAAAAAGACTTGACCATTTGGGTCCACGACCAACCTCACCGCGTAATGCGAATTCAGATTTGGAAGGAGGACTTACTCTAATCGAAGTCCAGACGAGTTTCCAAGTTGTACTTCTCGCCCAAGGTTCATTAATTATGTGCATAGCGGCACTTATCTTATTTTAGTGACAAAGCGTACATTCACGTTATAAGCTTTTAAATATATCATCTCATCATGAGAGATATCGAAAGGGATAAATCCCGAGTGGCGGCACCAACTGTGTGCACAAACCCTGAGTAAGGGTATGGTCATGACCAAAGAGTGTGGGGCGTCAGAGGGCCCCGTGGCCAACTCGAGGGGGTTCGACGCAGAGCTTTTTGGTTGTTAAGTTATATTATAGTAGTACTGAGCAATATCCAACAGCTCTAGTCCTTCTGGTTTGCACTAAAGTGCCTTAAGTAGCCTTCGAGGAGTCCGTTTATTCTCTCTGTCTGAGCTTTTAAAGATATACCGACCGTAGGTATCTGACCATCACGACAGTCGTCTTCTAACATTGCCGACTAGGGAAATAATCATCCTAGCACCAGTTATAAAGAAACAACTAGACCTCGCAAGGTACATAGCGTTTCTACGAATACTCGTTCTAACTAAACAGTTAAAACCACATCATAATCCACATCAATGCCATCATGGAAACAGTATATATATATATATATAATAGCGTTGTTTCTAGCAGTATATACAACCTATTATAATATCTCTTTTTAATCGTATCCAATACGTTTATCAAAACTGTTCCCAACAAAAACAATATTCATCCCATTTAATTAACAATTAAAACAATTGATAATTAATAGAAATATGGAATGATAAGCAAGAGCGAACCGCCACTTGCCTTAGCCTAGATGAACGATAGAGCGACGACGGGTTTCTGGGTCCGGAACGGGAACGGAACTCGGATTACAGATTCCTACGGAACGACCCATAACGAAACCCTAGGTTAGATTCGATAATAAACTATACGAATATAAAGAATGATGAACGAAATCTAAAGAATGGAAGTCCCGACTGAGACCGGATCGCCCAAGGCCACGACCGCGATTGCTAAAGTAATCCGCGGTCGCGGCGAGCACTACCGCGGTCGCGGTCGTCATGGACGAATGTCCGCGAGCACTGGTGACAGCGGCCGCGAACGCGGCCGACATTGTCATTGCCGCGGTCGCGGTAGTTCATAGCCGCGATCGTGGCTAAGAACTCCGGCGACCCAAAATGATAAAAACTCACCGGCTAGGACTCCTTGGGGCTCGATTCGCGGCGACTTCTACTCCTGGGCACCTTGCGCCTTCAATGCACCACCCTACGAGCGCCACCACCTCCAATGGGAGCTCCGGCGACAACTTTGACCTTTCCGGCGAAAGCTCAACTCCGGCGACAAGCACCTTGAGGGAGAGAGAGATCGGAATGGAGTGCTCTCAACCCTCCCAGATCGTCTCCTTTTATAGTCAATGAGAGATCCCAGCCCCTAACAAGATCAACGGTGGAGCGAGAAATCGACGGCGACGACGAACGCGTGGCTCGCATGCCCGACTGTGCCCTCTGCACATTTCCGCGGTCGCGGTGAGCTCTGCCGTGGTCGCGGAAAATTCAAAGCCCAGCTCCTTTGGGAGCTATTATTCCGTGGTTGCGGAAATTCTTCCGCGGTCGCGGAATTGCCCTTTTCGCGTCTGTTTACCCGGGAAAAGGTTTGGCATGGGTTTAAAACTCCGGATCTTAAATATTTATACCCAAACAAATATTCTAAGCCTCGATAATACGTCGAATTCATTTTCCAATGCTCTGGGAATTTTACAGAGGTTCAACTCGCTACAGAAATCCCGAACTTCGCCAAACGCGTCCCGAATAAATGACGAGGGTTTGGGAAATTACCCAAATACCCTTACCAAAAATGAGGGGTATTACAAGTTAAGGGATTTATGTCTTCAATCAGAGTAGGAATTTTGATTTCTGGAATGAGATTTTGATGAGGTTCTCTGAATCAAATGCTCCTTTAGTTTATCAATTGCGAAAGGAATTAAGCAATATGAGGCACTAAAACCTTAGTGTGTCAGAGTATTATGGTATACTCGAGAAAATATGGGATGAATTACAGACTTTAGAAGGAATTCCTACTTGTTATTGTGGTGCATTGAATCAATGCAGTTGTTTATTGTTGAAGAGGATGCTCGATCGAGAATAGAAAAGTCAAGTATTATAGTATTTGATGGGCCTCAATGACTACTATGAACATGTTCGTAGTAATGTTCTATCTTCTAATCCATTACCTAGTTTGAACAAAGTGTTCCACACTGTGATGCAGATAGAAAGGTAAACAGAAAGTCTTGGAGGGATTGGGTTGTCTCAAGAGTCTACTGCATTGAATGTTTATAGATACTCTCAGAATATGCCAAAGAGAGGTAATTCAAGACATTTTGATACTAGATACAACAAAAGAGATAATGGATTTTAACAATTTGACAATGGATATAGGCAGGGTGATAATGGAGGAAGAGATTTTTGAAGAGACAGACCTGAAAAGAGAGATTTGAAATGCTACCACTGTGAAGCTAGAGGACATACTAAGGGTACATGTTTTAAACAATATGATCGATATCCTGAGTGGTTCAAGGGGCCAAGAGATGATTCAAGGCACAAGTTTTCCGCCAATATCATGATGTACGCATGGAAGGCAATCCACTGGATGCATGAGAAAGCTCTAACAATGTTGGCCATGGAGGACCCGACCCTTCCATGATGAATGATGTACTCCAAGAGATCGTGAAGATGATGAAAGGCAAATGAATGACCAATGGTGCAAATGGCAATCAAGCATTTGTCAACTTTTGTAGGTTACATGAACAATTCTTGTGCTACACAAAAATGATAAATCTACTTGGATGATTGATTCTAGGGCCACTGACCATATTACTTAAGATGCATCTGTGTTCATTGATTTTGAAGAGGTTGGATAGAGTTATTTTTGTAGCTTTGCCAAATGGTACAACTAAAATTGTACATTTTGTTTGAACAATGTGGTTATCCAAGTTTCTAGTGTTATAGAAGCTCTTATTTGTGCTTGAATTTCGGCATAATTTGTTCTCAATATACATACTGGTGAGTGAAAAATTAGTGTATATCTTTTTTTATGAAGTATCTTGCACATTACAGAGCCGATTGAGGATTACTTTGATAGGCATAATGACTTTAGCCCCGTCAAATTTGGCGCCGTTGCCGGGGAGGCAAAGTTTTAATTTTTCTTTGTGTTTGTTTGTGTGCCAACTATTGTGTGGACCTATCTTATGGTCCACACCCGTGCTACTGACTCTCCGATTTTAGATTGTGATACAAAAATTGAAAGAACACTTTCCAGAAACCGTATAGCAGCCCATACACAAAGAGAGATGGCTGAAGAAGAACAGACGTTGAGGCAGTTGACTGTACCGAATCTAGAACAACAACCACTAGCTGTACAGTTTCCAGAGCTGGAGGATGGCGTTAATTTTGAGCTCAAATCTGGGTTGATCCATTTACTACCCCACTTCCATGGGATGAGTGGAGAAGACCCCGACAAGCATTGATAACAGGAATTTGTCGAGCTAATTCCTACTATGCAAAATATCCAAACAAACCTTAAACCGTAGTCCTAGGTAAGTAAAGGTCGAGTCCACAGGGAGACAGAGTCTATCTTAATATGCAATTTGTATGTCAATCCAAAGTAACCAAAGGGGGGTTTTGTATGTTTTAATGAATCTAAGCATGCAAAAGTAAACAAACTAAAAGTTGATGAATTCAGTGATGGGAAAAGCACTTAGTCAAACAACATCCACTATTCGTATGACAAGTTGATCCTAGATACTCATTCAAAATCTCATGCAATGGAAATTCTAATTCATTTTCAGATATAACTAATAGCACAACCAGATACTATTAGCACTAACTAATTAAACAACCCTGAAACTATCAAGATTCAGTTTAACAGCAGCTTTACGGATAGGAATATAGTTGGATACAATTCTAGCATAAAACAACCAGCTTTTATCCTAGAATGTAAATCAGTTCTCTTCTGCATAAGACTAGCACAACCAGATACTAACACGATACAGTTGCTACTCTGAAATAGATATGCTCAACCAGTAACAATCTAAATCTAGAAATAGATCAATAACAACAAACCCTAGTTGATCAGACTAGAAATTATCAATATCAATCATAAGCAATCAAGCAAGAGAATAGATAAAATCCATGCAAAAGATTAAGAACGAGAATCTCACAACTGAATCAAAACGAAAGCTTCAGCGTCTGACTAAGCAAGAGTGGCTTAGTTCTTCATAGCAAAGTACGTAGAATCAAAAGTGAAATTAGGGTTCGAGAGATATATGAAACAAGACTTTTCTCTACCCTTAAAATACTAAAAGTAAATCAGTCTAAATTAACCTAAAACGAAAATACTAAAACCATAATAAAATAATCCAAAATAAAACAGATCTGGAAACAGGCTCGGTGGGCTTCTGACAGTGGCGGCGGGCGCCGTAGAGAGGGCGGCGGGCGCCGTAATCACAGCAGTCGCCGGCTTTAAACGGCGGTCGCCGTTCTTAAGTCGTAGCCATGGTCGCTGGGAATCCTTTGGCGGCGGTCGCCGCGATGTGAACGGCGGCCGCCGTGAAGCCACTCCTTCAGTGTCTTCGTCTCTTCAGCTCCGAATGCTCCCAAGGCCTCCAAAAGTGTGTCTTCAGCACCTCCTCGCCAATACTTCATAACTCCTTGGCGTCTTCTACTGGTGGCTTCATCCTCAGTGTTTCCTATGATCTCCAAAACAGCTCAAACACCTCCAAAAACACCAACTTCTCCCCAAACGCCATACACATGAATGTGTCTAAATCTACCCGAATGGCACCAATAAACCCTCTAATGACTCTTAGTTAAGCCCTACAAAGTAGTGCTTATCAAACTCCTCCATGCTTAGACCTTTGCTCGTCCGCGAGTAAACTAATAAAGAGCCTACTCCTCCAATGCAGCATCCAAGGTCTCAGGAAGCATATCCTCCAACTAAGAGTCACCTAACCCATGCCATGCTCCTGACACCAATCTCATTCACAACACATCAACACTCAACAAGCTTAAGGGGCAAGCAGAGTACTTCCCCCAAGCTAAACCCGGACATCCAATAGTGTGAGTAACCTCTAATCCTAGCCTCCATCTATTGCTCCTTATGTCTCCCAGAGTGACCTACCCGACAATCGTTCTTTGACTCCTCTTCTTATGACGCCTCGCCAAGAATAATGAGAAATCCTAAAATCACTCTTCTTCTTTTTCGCTCGTTTTGCCAAGGCGCCCTTTCGGGTTTTCACCAAGCCACTCATTTCATTTTCCAATAGATGTACTCACATAAGCTCACGTCACTCTTGACCACATATTACCCCAACCTAATGCTGGTCCAAGCCACCTGCTTATTACCTAGGCCACCCTTTCGGGTTTTTGACCTATCCCAGGATTTCAATGATAGCCTTTTTTTCAATTTTTTGGCTTTTTCTCTTTATTCATTTTTCTCCTCAACGACGTAGCAAGAATAGAACTCTCCCCCATGCTTAAACATTGCATTGTCCTCAGTGTACTGAAAGACAAAAAATAGAAGCACAGGGAAAAGCAAAAAAAATTAACTCACAACGTCGCTGAGCGGGCTTGGACACTTCCTTTGTTGTTGGCGGTCTTCTCAATAAATGTCCATGTCTCGGGTGTTGGCATCAACGCCATAATATTCATCTACCGTGAAACCATAGGGAACCACTGTGGTGAATAGTGGTATGGCAGGTATGGCGGGGTTGCACGGCCTTCAACGAACACAAAAATGGGGCCCAGATGTAATCGTGGTGTGGGCCCTAGTGTTACTCCTCCTCAGCTGCCAATTATAGGGCCATCATCGTTGTCAAATACAAAGCGGGGATGATGTCTCCTCCTTGACAACATGATGCGCACCATCTCTCCATAGGAAACGCTGGGCAGCTGGCCTCCGGTAGAACCTCTTTTTTTTTCTTTTTTACTTTTTCTTCCCGTTTAAGGTCTTTTTGGGGTATTTTATTTTCGTCTTTTGCTCCCCGTTTAAGGTTTTTTCGGGGCCCAATTTTTATTTTTATTTTTTTTTAATAAAATAAAAAGAAAACGAACCTGAGAATGGCGGCGATCGCCGTAATTAAACGGCGGTCGCCGTCATTTGCCGCAAGCAAAGTGTCAGAGGAGGGGGTTGGCGGCGGTCGCCGTAAGGGGGGCGGCGGTCGCCGCTTCTCCTTCTTCACTTGGATACGCTTGCTGCAGGTTAGTTCGACACAGAAAGCAAAAACTAAAAGGAAAAACAAAAGAAAATGACTAAAGGAAAAGAAATAAACTACCTAACATCGGGTTGCCTCCCGAGCAATGCCTTAGTTAATATCGTTGGCTCGACATACTACTCGAACAACCTCAATCCATATCATCAGGTTCCTTAGGAACCTTCTCATTCATTACCTCCTTCCTGAACCACTCATGGAAAGGTTTGAACCTTAGACCATTCTTCTTCTTCAGCGGCTCCTCCACCTTGACCTTCTTAGTCGCGTCTCCCCCATACTTAGATCGATCAGGGGGGTGTTTAGCCTCAACTTCAGATACTTGCACCAAAGAGGGAACGAGCTTCTCGCTCGGAGTTAGCGGTAAAGGCGATTTGCCTGGTAGCTCCAGAGGAAGCTTATAGTAAGCGTCCAACTCAGTGACGACTTCCTACGAGTTAGTAGATGAAGCAAAATCCAAGCTAGAATCAACAATGATAGATTGCTTGTCATCTAGGTGGTCCTCATCAAAAACGTCTTGCATCACAGGCTCAAGTACATCAAGTGCACACAAAGAGTGATCATCGGAAGGATATTTCATGGCTTCATAGATATTGTAGTTAATAGTTTGGCCATCAAATTCCATGGTTAAAGCACCAGTACTCACATTAATCTTAGTGTTGGCAGTTTTCAGGAAAGGTCTCCCTAATAGAATAGGGGCTGCATGCTTATCATGTTCCATATTGAGCACATAGAAGTCAGCAGGAAAAGTAAGATCACCAACCCTAACCAAAACATCCTCCACTATCCCTATAGGACGCACACTAGATCGATCAGCTAACTGAATGAAAATATTGGTCGCATGCATGGGTCCTAATCGTAAGGATTCACAAAGAGATGAAGGTAGAACATTAATGGAAGCACCCAAATCTAACATAGATTTATTGAACTTGGTATCTCCAATAGTGATGGGAATGGTGAACATACCTGGGTCGCCACACTTCTTAGGTAAGCGCTTCTGAAATACAGCAGAAACATGTTCGCTTACCTTTACCTTCTTCTTGTTGTTCCTATCCTGATTCCTCTTTGTGGTGCACATCTGCTTCAAGAACTTGGCATAACGAGGGACAGACTTGATCAAATTTAGGAGAGGAATGTTGACCTCAACGTTTCTGAACATCTCAAACATGACCTTGTCCTGCACAAGTGGCTTGGTATGCTTCAAAGCAGATGGGAATGGCGGAACAGGCTTCCAATCAGGAAAAATCGGAGTTTCGAACTCCTTCTCAGCCTCAGCATCGGCTACAGGGAGGCGGTGGTCATCGTAAGAAGGGCGGCGGTCGCCGCTGACATCGTCAGAAAAACTGAGATTTTGATCACCGTCACGGCGGGCGCCGTTGTCTTCACGACGGTCGCCGTTTTCTGAGCGGCGATCGCCGTAAGAAGGGCGGTGGTCGCCGTAAGAAGGGTGGCGGTCGCCGTTTACATTCTGCTCCAAATCCAGACTTTCTTCCTTGTTGACCTCAGAATTATCCTCTTCAAGCTTCTTCCCACTTCTCAGAGTCACAACACTGACATTCCGAATGTTCGGGTTTGCTTCCGTCTGAGATGGAAGTTTACCAGAAACCTTGGCGTCAAGCTTACTCACCACTTGAGAGATCTGACCAACCTGCCTTTCCAAGTTCTGAATGCTGGCTTGTGTAGTCTCTTGGAATTGCAATTGGTTCTTAGTCAACTTAGCAACATTCTCATTGAGGTTTACGTTGCTCTGCATCAGCATCTTCATCATGTCATCCATAGACGGTGAAGGATTCGAGCTCTGCCCTTGAGGATTTGGCACAAATGGCTGCCTAGGTTGTTGAGGATTACCCTGTTGTTGATTTGGGTCTGGGTCTCTCCATCTGAAATTGGGATGATCCCTCCAACCAGGATTGTATGTATTAGAGTAAGGATCATGTATGGGTCTCTGCTGATATCCTCCTACTGCATTCACTTCCTCTTGTAGAGTAGGACACGAATCAGTAGGATACAAGTAGTCATGACAAATCTCATAGGCCTTAGCCCGCTGAGGTGTACCTTTCAGTTTCAAACGCCTCACCTCCTCTCTCAGCACATCAAAATCAGCCTGATCAATCTTTGATTGAGAAGTAGCAACTACCAAGCTTTGGGAACCTCTCCCATTGTACTGTCTAGAGTCATCAGCCAGAGTAGCAAATATCTCTTGAGCCTCTTCATAAGTCCTCTTTAGAATATTCTCACCACATGCAGAATTTACCATCCGATTATCATCTTCACGGAGTCCTCCATGCAGATAAAGAATCAGATCATGATTAGCATAAACATGGTAGGGGCAACTCTTCACCAGTTTCTTAAAGCGTTCATAGTAGTCATAGAGAGACTCATTAGACAGTTGCTCTACGTTGCAGATCTTCTTCTTGAGCTGATTGGACTTGATTGCCGGAAAATATTTATCAAGAAACACCTTCTTCAAATTCACCCAAGTAGTGATGCTTCCTGGGGGTAAAGAATGATACCAGTCCTTAGCAGAGTCCTTTAGAGAAAAGGAAAAGACTCTCAACCTCATCTGATCTTCAGTAATTTCAGATGGCCGCATGCTAGTACAGACCTCAAGGAATTCATCCAAGTGCTGAATAGGATCCTCAAGCGGGGTTCCACTGAATTTCGGGAGTAAATGGACTACTCTTGTCTTGAGCTCAAATTTAACCCCATCACCAAGGGCAGGGAATTGCACAGCACGAGTTGGTTGCTCCAAGTTAGGAGTTGTCAAGGACTCAAGAGTAACACGAGCTGTCATTCTTTCATCTTCCTGAAGTAGTATATTCACAGCCCTGCGAGCTTGAAGAAAAGTTCTCTCGATTTCTGGATCAAAAACTAGAGGTAGATTATTAGTAACACGGGTGTGAACCATAAGATAGGTTCACACCAAGATTGGCACACAAATCACACACACAAAATAGATTATGGCCTCCCCGGCAACGACGCCAATTTGATAACAGGAATTTGTTGTGCTAATTCCTACTATGCAAAATATCCAAACAAACCTTAAACCGTAGTCCTAGGTAAGTAAAGGTCGAGTCCACAGGGAGACAGAGTCTATCTTAATATACAATTTGTATGTCAATCCAAAGTAACCAAAGGGGGGTTTTGTATGTTTTAATGAATCTAAGCATGCAAAAGTAAACAAACTAAAAGTTGATGAATTCAGTGATGGAAAAAGCACTTAGTCAAACAACATTCACTATTCGTATGACAAGTTGATCCTAGATACTCATTCAAAATCTCATGCAATGAAAATTCCAATTCCTTTTCAGATATAACTAATAGCACAACCAGATACTAATATCACTAACTAATTAAACAACCCTGAAACTATCAAGATTCAGTTTAACAGCAGCTTTACGGATAGGAATATAGTTGGATACAATTCTAGCATAAAACAACCAGCTTTTATCCTAGAATGTAAATCAGTTCTCTTCTGCATAAGACTAGCACAACCAGATACTAGCACGATGCAGTTGCTACTCTGAAATAGATATGCTCAACCAGTAACAATCTAAATCTAGCAATAGATCAATAACAACAAACCCTAGTTGATCAGACTAGAAATTATCAATATCAATCATAAGCAATCAAGCAAGAGAATAGATAAAATCCATGCAAAAGATTAAGAACGAGAATCTCACAACTGAATCAAAACGAAAGCTTCAGCGTCTGACTAAGCAAGAGTGGCTTAGTTCTTCATAGCAAAGTACGTAGAATCAAAAGTGAAATTAGGGTTCGAGAGATATATGAAACAAGCCTTTTCTCTACCCTTAAAATACTAAAAGTAAATCAGTCTAAATTAACCTAAAACGAAAATACTAAAACCGTAATAAAATAATCCAAAATAAAACAGATCTGGAAACAGGCTCGGTGGGCTTCTGACAGTGGCGGCGGGCGCCGTAGAGAGGGCGGCGGGCGCCGTAATCACGGCAGTCGCCGGCTTTAAACGGCGGTCGCCGTTCTTAAGTCGTAGCCATGGTCGCTGGGAATCCTTTGGCGGCGGTCGCCGCGATGTGAACAGCGGCCGCCGTGAAGCCACTCCTTCAGTGTCTTCGTCTCTTCAGCTCCGAATGCTCCCAAGGCCTCCAAAAGTGTGTCTTCAGCACCTCCTCGCCAATACTTCATAACTCCTTGGCGTCTTCTATTGGTGGCTTCATCCTCATTGTTTCCTATGATCTCCAAAACCGCTCAAACACCTCCAAAAACACCAACTTCTCCCCCAAACGCCATACACATGAATGTGTCTAAATCTACCCGAATGACACTAATAAACCCTCTAATGACTCTTAGTTAAGCCCTATAAAGTAGTGCTTATCAAGCATCTGTCTGAACTCCACGCTGTCTGCAGCAGTATGAAGCCCAGGAACATTACTGAGGACCAGATCAAGCTGAGGGCCTTTCCTTTCTCTCTGAAGGATTCGGCCAATGATTGGTTCTACTATTTGGCCCCAAGAAGCATAGATACATGGGCAAAGATGAAGAAAGCCTTCCTGGAGAAGTACTTCCCTGCGACGAAGCTCAATAGCCTGAAGAGGAATATTAGCAATATTGAACAACATGCTACTGAGACGTTGTACGAGTACTACGAGCGGTTTAATAGGTTGATTTCAAGATGTCCCTACCATGGGTATTCTGACCAAGACCTCGTACTTTATTTGTATGGTGGGCTGCTTGATGATGAGAGAAGAATGGTGAATGCAGCCTGTGGTGGAAATATCCTGAACAAGACGCTAGCTGCAGCATTTGAGGTATTCTTTGAACTATCTGAGGGCTCAAGACAGTTTAACAAGAGAGCGAGCGCTCACACAGTTAAGGCCGCAGAATCTCAGCCATCGTCTTCATTGCTTTCTGAAATCACTAGTGGAAAAAATCCTTATAGAGGCGGGCCTTTGGACACTTATTGAGGCGAACACCGTTTGCTTTAACTAAGGGGGCTGCAACAAGTAGAGGCACTTTTTGAGGCGGGCATTTTACGCCTCTAAAAGGGCCTTATTGAGGCGGGCCTTCTAAGCCCGCCTCAACAAGTCCCTCACTTTGGCGCCAAAATGAGGGACTTGTTGAGGCGGGCTTAGGAGGCCCGCCTCAATAAGTAAACACTTGTTGAGGCGGGCCTCTATAGGCCCGCCTCAACAAGTAGACGCTGAAGATCAAGAACAACATCCATTTCAGAATAGGTTCCTGATTTTATTCATAGAATAATATATAACAAACAACAGATTTCATCAGAGTACAGTCATGTTCTCAACAACAGTTTACATGACAAGTAAAAACAAGTTCAATCCGATAATAAATACTTCGATGTAAAATATTGTGCCCATTGCTCACGAACAACATCCATTTCTTCATAAGTACACGATGTCTTCCTCTTAGGATATAGCTTCATAAAAAACACAGAAATTATTGACAAAAAACACAAATACTATCAATATATAGTTAGTTAAGTTACATACCTTATCTAGTCGGTCATTAGAGTCATAGAGTCCCGTGACTATATCTAACATGAACTTCATGACATAATAGCCACACTCGGTTCCGCCGCTTTGTTGAGCGCACTAATTACACAACATAAGGGGGTTGTCTTAGATACAAGGCCTTTGATTATAAATAAACAAACCTAAAGCGTATAAATTGCTATATGTACCTCTATATTACAGACTCTCAACGTCTTACGTTTTCCTATTAATTTCTCGCACTTCCCACCTTGATACTTATACACTTGAAATGCCCTAGAAAATCAACATAATACACTCATGAAACTGATATTGTTAATATTCCAAAAAAAAACTAATTCGTAAGCAAAATAACTTACAAATTCATGATTCCAGATGCATCAGTCGTTCTGTTGCCTTGACCTTTTAGAGAATCGAAAAGATAGACATGTGCTCTAAATAGGTCTATCACGTACATAATCCAATGATTTCTGCATCATTTAAAAGTAAATTGATAAATATTAATGATTGCTTAAAATACTAATTATATATGAAACTTATTGAAAACACTTACTCTTGATTATATGGGAGCAAAAACAATTTGGCACTGTTAGAATCTTTAATCGTATTCTTATCAGTTTCAGCATTGAACACACGTTGCAAGTAATCTGCTGGAACAGTTGCATCGGCCCTGATTCTAGTGCTTGACACTATCTCAGGACAAATGAACCCAATTCGAGAATTTTCAAATGCATATGTGTGATTGTCCAATAAATACCTGCACATTTAAAGGTATTTGATTAAACGATTATGAATGGTAATGTAAAAATGATTAAAGAAAAAACGATTAAGAATGATAGTTGATAATTAAAAGATAAAGACTGATCAAAACATTTACATCATGTAGACTTGAATCACAGAAATGTTTAAGCACGCCCCCTTAAGGAACTCTTCTACATCGGATGCAGTGACGTATGTTTCTTGATCTCTCACATAATTCCAAACCGAGGCATCCAATGGGATGGGAGTACTATCATATATACCACCCGGCGCCGAAGACATAATAAAATGCAAGTATTTGCATGACTGGCCATGACCTCGAATTTCTTCGTTTTCTGCTTCCTTCCTTTTGGCGGCTGATTCTTCCGTTTTACGATCACAGCTACCAACCACCTCTTTGTTGGACTAAGACTTAAGAGTTATTTGGACATGAAATTTCCAAAAAATAATAATGAAGTAACATTTGTATTATTGAGCACAAAGGTCTTACCTTTGTATTTTTGGCGCTGTCATCCACCTTTTTAGAGAGAAATGACTTGGACTTCTTTGTTGGGCGTGGAGTATAGTCCTATATATAGAATTATAGATGAGCAAGAGTGAGTAATGTGGTGTACAATATTATTGAGCACAAAGGTCTTACCTCGTCGTCTTCGAAAATCACTAAGCGGATCGGCCATTGCACGAAACTACCCTGAGCACCGCCTAAGTTAGTGAAACCATCACCCGTAGGTACCGGAAGAATATCATCATTATGTCCATCATAAACAAAATCAACTTGGACTTTGTAGTGATCAGGCTTCATCGGTGTAAAGTGTTGGGACAATGCACCGCCTAAGTTAGTGAAACCATCACCCGTAGATTTATAACCAACGATTTCCGCTGACTAGAAATCTTTAATAGTAAAAAGAAATAGCATTATTACCAATGACTCCGGCTTGTAATATTCTTTAAGAAAAACTGACCAATCAGCCTCTGTAATGTGGTGGTAGATTTCCCAAGGCATCTTGTTTGTAGGATATTTCGACGGCTTTTGCTTCTTAGTTATCCATCGACGCACCAACTTGCTCTTGAAATATCTAAATCGTTTTTCCACACAAGAACGAAAGTATTTTTCCCTTGATTTATCTACATCCTCAATGATGTGGAACATAAGCTGTGGATTTTTACAATAAGTTAGATTAATTGTTAATATAGTATATATTTAAAACAATTTAAAATGTCATTATACCTTGGTCTCCTCCCAAAACCCTTGCCTCGTCTGCTCATCTATCTTTCGGTATTCTTTCTCGTTAATATTAATTCTTTGAGCATAACTCCCAACTTGCTTTCCGTATTCTTTCGACCACTCGCCATCAGGGACATTTAACTCATTAAACTCAAGGTGCATAGGCTTTTTTACTTGAACTCCTTTTGACGGACCACGCCCTTTAGCGATCTGTGTAATCGCGCTGACACCTTGTGATTCATGATCACCTTGGGTAGGGAGAATAACATTTCCACTTTCGTTAGACATAGTGGCTAGAATTCCTGCAACAAGCACACACAAAAATCTACCTAAATGTAAAAAAAAATAACTTATTGTAAAATAAAATTAACTTATTGTAAAATAAATGATCCTCAATCTCATCAATATCATCTAACCGCCTTATATTCTTACAATCACGACATGGACAATAGATTTTTTCGGCTTTCGTACTCCGTTGGTGTGCTAAAGCACATCTAATGAACTCCTCAACCCCACTCAAGTATTGTGTCGTAGTATGGTCACCGTACATCCAAGGACGACTCATTTCTAGTAATAAATGCAAAACAAGGAAGATTAAATACTCATTTCTAGTAACTATCCCATCAAGGGCCTAAATAGATAATAATACGCAACCAAGCAAGAAAAAATACAAACTCAACTATCCCGCCAAGGGCCTAAATTATGAATTCTATCCCGCCAAGGGCCTAAGGAATTAGGGTAGAAGTATTACCTTGACCCAATATCGATCCTTCAAGGCAATGCCCTTATCAGCCTGCAGAATGTCATTTCACCAATTAAATAAAGAATGTGATTCTTTTCACTTTTGCTTTATTTATATAGCTTTCCTTTTCACTTATTAAATTAATAAACCGTAAAAATATGATCCTCTAGTATATTACATCCTCAATACATTATAATACATAGATTATGAGACTTTGTTTTTTTAATGTACAAGTCAACCGATAACAATAAGACAGTTTCGATCCCTTCTAGAAAACCCTTATCCAAAGGCAGAAAATATAGAGAAACAACTGCTATAGGGGCATTTCATCAAACACCTTCAGTGTGCCGCATCAGAAAATTAACATTCTTAACTAAATTTATGATGAATATAATCAAATCTTTTGCTCTTCATTTTCACAAACTGGAAGCCCAATCAAGGAATCAATTAGGAAGGGAAAGGACTATGTCGTAAGGACTGATCTTAAGGAGTATTCCGACAAACCGATTAAGCTTCTAACAGAGCCAAACCTTCCTGTTTTCAAAAAAGAGTGCAAGGACTAAAACATTTAAACACAAATTCGAAATTCATGATTAATGTAACAGAAGGCACGAGCTTTCAATAGGCAGAAAAAGACGAAGAAGAAGTATATAATTAAGATTGATGAAGTTGAGGTCGAAGACAATACGAGCAAATTAAAGTGTAGAGTTTAGCGGAATTGGAGAAGTAAAATAGGGTGTCAGATGAGCTTACCAGCGGAATCGGGTGAGGTTGAGGATGGCGTTTTGGTGAAACCTCGAGTGCGTTGTTGATAGTTGTTGAAGGGAGTATTAGAGGGAGCTCGGCGAAGGGAGATGAAGTCGGAGCTCGGGAAGACGGAGCTCGGCGAAGACGGATACGAAGAGGAGATGAAGGCGCGTAGCTGTTTTTTTTTTTAAATTAGGGTTGAGCTTATAGAGGCGGGCCTAACACACCCGCCTCTATAAGTATTGCTATAATAGAGGTGGGCCTTACATGCCCGCCTCTATTGGACATACTTATTGAGGCGGGCTTTAAGAGGCCCGCCTCAACAAGCTTTAATTGAGGCGGGCTACTTGGCCCGCCTCAATTAGTTAGCATTAGAGGCGGGCCTTACCCTGGCCCGCCTCTAATACTTTAGCGGGAAATGTTTTTTCGGATACTTGTTGAGGCGTATAAATTAATTATCCGCCTCAAAAACCAAAAAAAGTGATTGCCTAAGTCGTTGTTGAGGCGTATTGAACTATGTACGCCTCTAAAAGGGAGCCTCAAAAAGTGTTTTTTCCACTAGTGAATGGCTGAGATGAAGGAGATGATGAGGAGGTTTATGACAAAGGGCAGCCTGTAGCAAGTCAAATCCTGCGGACTATGCTATGATACGATGCACCCTACAGATGCATGTCCAACGCTGCAGGAACTCACTGCTGAAGTAAATGCTATTGGAGGTTTCGGCCCTCCTAGACCGAGATATGACCCGTACTCCAGCACTTATAATCCAGGGTAGAGAGATCACCCTAATTTGAGATACGGGAACCAGCATAATCCTCCTCAGGGTTGTGATGATCAAGAGTTTCACGAGAGGCCATCATAATTCTTACAGCAACAACAACAGTTTCAGCGGCCTGGAGGTCAACAACAACAATTTGGAGCACAATATGACCCTAGACCTCAAGGCCAAGGCGCAAGTTCGTCTATGTCCGGTGATGACATGATCAAATCTCTCACCCAGAGTGTGTCGACGTTGGCAAGCATGATGGTCCAACAAAATAAGTCTCTCGCTCAGAGTGTATCGATGTTGGCCAACACTATGGCCCAACAAAACCAAGAGATGAAGTCGAGTATTCACAACTTGGAGAAGCAAGTGGGGGAAATTTCTCTCACAGTAAGCAAATTAGAAGCCCGGGATTCGGGGAAGCTACCATCCAAAACGGTAGCAAACCCGAGGGAGAATGTCTGTGCGATGACGTTAAGGAGCGGAACACAAATGAAGGAATTGACGGAGGCTACTGACGAAGATGTTCGAGGGCAACAGAACAATTTCCGCGACCGCGGAATGCACATCCGCGACCCCGGAAACACACCTGAAGGCGGTGAATTTTCCAAACTTTTTCCACGACCGCGGCCAGATTTCCGTGACCACGGAAAAGTTTCTGGGGAAGAAGAAATTTGCGACGCAAATCCGCGACCGCGGAAAACTCCTTGAGGCCCAGATTGTCCAGATGTTGATCCGCGACCGCGGGTCCCAAACCGCGACCGCGGGTCCCAAACCACGACCGCGGGTCCCAAACTGCGACCGCGGTTTTGCCTCAGATATTCACGATGATTACGTTCGTCCTGATTTTCCTCCGCTCGATTCGCTAAAACCACCCGCACCCTTTCCCGAGGCACTAAAAGATACAAGAAGGCTGGAGAATGACAAAGAACTCTTTGAGACCTTCAGTAACTGCGAGGTAAATATTTCTTTGATCAAGCTAGTTAAGAGCATTCCCCGCTATGCAAAATTTTTGAAGGAATTGTGTAAGATAAAGAGGAAGATAGCAGTGAAGGCGAAGAAGAAGGTCCAGGTGAGCGAGAATGTCTCTGCTATGTTGTAAAAGCGGTTGCCCAAGATGTGTAGTGACCCAGGCATGTTCAGTATTCCCTGCAAGATAGGTGACATCACGTTCGATAAAGCCATGTTAGATTTGGATGCATCTATAAATATACTACCTCTCTCACTATACGAGTCTTTGGAGCTTGGACCACTGATTAAGACAGGAACTGTGATTCAATTGGCGGATATGTCCTATGTGTATCCCAAAGGAGTGGTGCAGGATGTTCTGGTAGAAGTTGACAAGCTGATTTTCCCTACAGATTTCTTTGTGATGGATACGGGGCAAGACAAACATGCAGCCCCTGTGATGCTAGGTAGGCCATTTATGAAGACGACAAATACAAAGATTGACGTGAGCAGTGGTTCGCTCACAATGGAGTTTGATGGGGTGAGGGCCGAGCACAACATTGATGATGCAAAGAGACACCCTCCTGATAGTGACCCCGAGTGTTCGGTTGATGTGAACAACCCAAGCTGAATTGAAGAGAACCATGTTGATCCACGACAATAACCAAGGCGCTGCTGGGGAGGCAACCCGAGTTATGTAATTCTTTTCATGTCTTTTCGTTTCATGTTTTTATTTGTTTTGTTTTGTTTTTAGACTAAAATGCAGGAAGGAGACCCGAAGCCAAACTTAGAAGATGGTGTTCAACTCGCACCAGAAGCTTTTCCGTGACCACGAATATATTTCCGCGACCGCGGTTTTTCCACTGTAAGTCTCCTTTACCTGGAAAAAAAATCGAGAAAAAAAAATACTGAAGACCCAGCTGTCCGAGTTTTTCTTTGAGAGATGGTGCGCATCGTGCTGCCAAAGAGGAGACATTAGCCCCGCCTTTGTATTTGGCATCGATGATGGCCCGACATTCGACAGCTGACAAGGAGGAACACTAGAGCCCACAACACGCTTACATTAGGGCTCCCATTCTGTATTCGTTGAAGGCCCGTGCAACCCCGTTTTCTTTGATGTACCACTTCACCTTACAGTGGATTTATTTGGTTGCACGTGGAGTTTGTTTGAGTAGGACCACGCAACACTAGCGACATGTGTTTTCATTGCTTTACCGCCAGCACCGTCATCCACATCCAAGCCACCTCGGCGACGGGGTGAGTACTTTTCTGCTTTTCCCTGTGCTTCATCTTTTTTGTCTTTCATTACATTGAGGACAATGCAATGTTTAAGCATGGGGGAGTGATCTATACTTGCTAGTCGTCTGAATAAAACGAAAAATACAAAAAAAAAATTTGAAAAAGTCAAAAATAAGAAAAAAAGACAAACATAAATCCTCGGATAAGTCGAAAACCCGAAAGGGCGGCTTAGGCAATAAGCATGTGGCTTGGACCAGCATTTGGCTGGGGTAATAAGAGGTCAAGAGTGATGTGAGTTTTTGTGAGCCCATCTATTGAAAAATGAAATGAGTGGCTTGGTGAAAACCCGAGACGGCACCTTGGCAAAATGAGTGAAAAGAAGAAGAGTGATTATTAGGATTTCTCATTTTTCCTGGCGTGGTGACATAAGAAGAGGTGATATAAGGAGGATTCGAGTAGGTCACTCTGGGAGTTATAAGAAGATAGATGGAGGCTAGGATTAGATGATTACTTTCACTCTATGGTTTTTGGGTTAAGCTTGGGGGAAGTTCTCTGCTTTCCTTTAAGCTTGTGTGTTGTGTTGATTGTGTTGGTACTTGGAGATTCTTGATTAGGTGCAGTTCTTAGTGGAGATAGTTTTGTTGTGCTTCCTGAGACCTTGGGTATTTCATTAGAGGAGTAGGTTTCTATTAGCTTACTCGAGGACGAGCAAGGTTTAAGCATGGGGGAATTTGATCAGCTCTACTTGGTACTGTTTAACTAGGAGTTGTTACCGGAGTTTTAGGTACCGTTTGGATGGGTTTAGAGCATAAGTTAGGAGAATGGAGTTGTAGAGAAGAAGTGTTGATTTGGTGATTTTGAAGTGCTTAAATGAAGAATAAGAAAATGGAGGAGAAAGCCACGAGAGAAGACCAATTGAAGGAGCTGAAGAACACAACAGGAACACTTCCGCGGGTGCGGATAAGCCTGCCGCGGTCACGGAATATTGTGAGAAGCAGCGAAGACAGCAGAGAGTTTTCCGCGGTCGCGGATTTCTAGCCGCGGTCGCGGAAATTGTTCATACGCGCGATCCGGATTTCGTTTCATCCGATACTTCATTTTATTTTATTTATTTTCTTTTATTTCCGTTAGTTTATTTTATTTCCTTTTAGATGTTATTTCTTATCTTTTTAGTATTAGGTTTTGCTAGGGTTATAACTTAGTTTTTATTAGCAGCCTTTTCAATATATAGAATTCAGAATCCATTATTCAAGTTTTACATTATCTTTCAGTTTTTCCCTTTTGAGTTTTGTGTTTTTGAAGACTATGAGGAACTAAGCAACTATTGCTTAGTCCGACGATTGAAGCTTTCGTTTGTATTTAGTTGTGAGATTATAATTCTATTTCTTTTCCTTTGAATGTATTGATTCTCTTGTGCTTAATCTCATTGATTCTTGCTAATTTGACTGGCCTGATCATCTAGTTGATATTAGTAATTATCTATTGCTAGGGTTTGGTTATTTCTGTTTGAAATATCTAATTCAGAGTAGCAACTGCGATATTCTAAGAAATGTTTGGACTGGTTTATTGTAGAGAGAATTGATTGCATGCATAGTAAGACTGTTTGTTGCACTTGCATGTATCTATTGAAATTCCTGTGCTTATTGCTGCCATTGAATTGAATTTGGAGGTTTTCCTGGTTATTTGATAGTTAGTATTCTCATGGTCTATTTTTCCTGTTTATAACTTAAGAAAAGGAATAGAAACATTCATTGGTAGGAATTAGAGATAATCAATGATAAACCAATCAAACTGAATGGTGGATATCCTTTGCTTTGATTTACTTTGTTTACGTGACAACAAACCAAAACCCCCCTTTAGTTACCTTTGGCATACAAACTTTTGCACTTAGAAAGATTGTTACCTCCTTGTGGGATTCGACCCTTGCTTGCCTACTATACTTAGTTAGGTTTTTGAGGATTACTTTGATAGGCATAACGACTTTAGCCCCGTCACTCCCGTACCTCAAGATCAGTCTGCTCCCTAGCTCCGTCGGAAGACTCCGCCTCTGGGGCCTCCTCTTGGACTTGGAACAATTGCTCCGCCAGGCCTTTACCTTTCTTGATGGTTAGGTAGCATGTTTGACTCTCGGCTTGACGTCCACGGGACTCACCCACATCCTTGTGTATAGAAAATCTCAAATTCAAGGGGTATGTGGAGGCCACATCTTGGAAATCGTTCAACGAAACTCTTCCCAGGATCGCATTGTACGCAAAGGGGGTTTTTATTACCATGAAATCTATTGACTCAGACCTACGCGGACCTTCCTCATCTCCAAGTATGAAATTCAAGGTGACAATGCCATCGACATTGACCCTCTCTAGTAAAGCCGACTAGCGTGCAGTTGGTGGGCTTGAGGTCGGACGGCGAGATTCCCATTTGTAAGAAAGCATCCTCGTAGAATATATCTGCGGATCTACTTGTGTTGACGATGATTCGTTTGACCATCTTTGTTTCGATTTGGGCATGTATCATCAGGGGGTCGTAGTGGGGGGGGGGGGGGGGGGTGTCCACTTCCTCTGTGTCCTTCTCTGTGAACAAGAGGTGATGTCCAACCAGCAAGCTGTTGGCTACACTGATTAGTAATGGCAAACTGGGGTCGTGTCTTCCCCCTGAGCATACCTTAGAGCGTCTCTCATGCTCTACCCCCATGGGCTTATACATCCGGATAAGGTCCCCGCACAACCATCAGGGGGAGGGAAGTGGTCTCTCCGGGGTGGTGGTGGTGGCGGATGTCAGCCCTTCCCAATTCCCCAACTCACGGCCCTGTAGCCTTGTTTAGAAATGGAAGCTATGGTGGTTTTCTTTGTTGGGGACACGTATCCCTTGCACTCGCGGCCATCATGGATGGTCGACTAATGGTATAAGCAAAACTTATGTGGAGACAATCTGGGTGTGGGCGCGGCAAAAGACCTAGAGCGCTTGAGGTGGGCACCCGCGGGCGTCCCTTGTGGGTTCATCAACACCGCGGGCTTCCCTTGTGGGTTCCTCCTCTTTCCTTTTATTCTTCGGATTGGGCCTCGTACCTCCTTTCGGATTGGGCCGTCTTCGGATTGGGTCTCGTACTTCTTTGTGGGTTGGGTCGTTCAGATGTTGGGCCTCGCTCTTAGCCTAAACGGGCATGGTCTCTCTATTCGCAACGGGGGGCCGTCTGGTCCGGGTTATTGCCGGCTCCCACAGTAAACAATGGAGAAGCACTAACATGGTGATGAGAGAGATATGGAGTTATAGAAATCCAATACATACAAATCGATAAACTGGATTCAAGAATCGAGATCGTGATAAAGGGGAATGAAGAAAGTGATGAAAAAACCGAATGATCCTTCATTTCACAACTGAAATGATCTTTGTCAATTATTACAAGTGGCAGAACCACCGTGGGAGAGGGTTAGAGGATTTGTTGCCCCCGCTTCTTGTTCAACGAATAGTATATAGAAAAATGTACAATATGAATCACTATAGTCAACAGGTGTAGTTGGCAATAGAATTGCGCTGCTAAGCCTCCCACCCCCAACACCATTTATTTTTGGGAAATTCTTGTTGATTTCTCTGAGTTTAGGATTATTCTTGTTGGTGTCTCACGATTAAGTTTTTTTCAGTTGGTATTCATAAGATTTTGATTTGTTCACTTTGTAACCGAAATTTTCTATATCCATATCATTTTGGTTCGAATTGAGCAAATCGAAGCTCATCATTATGTTTATTGACCTCAATTTAGTAGGATTTGACTCCTAAAACAATCAAATCCATACTCGAACAATTCCGATTTGAATTCTTAAGGTCGGAAACGGGTTGTTGATTCGGAATTCAAATCGACATGGATTAGACATGGATTTGAGTATTTTAGGAGTCAAATCTTACTAATTTGAGGGCGAGAAATACAATGATGGACTTGGATTTAATCAATTTGAACTGGAACGGTACAAACATGAAAAAATTTGGTTATGAAACGAACAAACCCAAACCATAGGGGTACCAACCGAAAAAAACTTAATTGTGGCACCAACATAAATTTCCCTTTATTTTTTGTCATGAAGAAAGCTAGATGGGCCTAGCCTAACAAGCATGTGTGTTAGAAAATACCATACCGAATAAAAGTTTTGGCTTTTAAATGACAAAAGAAAGCATATAATAGCTAGATTTTATTAATAAGAATTAATTAATTTAAGATAAGATAAGAGACCTAAACAAATAATATAGGATTAGAAATTTATATTTTATTTTGTTTGTTAGGTCTTAAATTTGAAGATTATCACATAAAATATGTTAAAAGAAATTAAAAAAAATAAAAAATTATTTAACTTACTTTTTTTCAAGTGTAAATAATTACTTAACTGTAATGATAATATAAACCATGATATTTGTAAATATAATATATTTTTTTATAATAATGTGCAAGTGTTTTAAATAATCTAAGTTTTATACTAATGTGCAAGTGTTTTAAATAACCTAAGTTTTATACTAATGTGCAAGTGTAATATATAATGCAAATTTTATGTTAAGAAATAAGTGTTAACCTTAAAAATCAATAATATATATGACGTGTCAAGTAAAAACGGGGTTTAAAGTGCGAACATATAAAAAAGTAGTAAAACCAAACGGGCGAATTTTATCCGTAAAATGCACATAATAAAATTCACTGCGTAAAGAACAACTTTTTTCCATCAAGTTGTATCGATTTGTGCACCAAAGTCTATTGAAATGTGCACCATAATATATTGAATTGTGCACTTGAATTATATTGAATTGTGCACTTATATTTTAGAGGAATTTGCAGAAAACCACCCCTTAAATAGGCCTATTTGCCCACAACCACCCCTTATACACGTAATTACTTGAGCCCACCCTGTAAATGCATTCCGTTAGGGCTGAACCACCCATACCCCAAATCCGTCCATTTCCTCCGTTATCTGGTGTGCAATTACCATTATACCCTCACTTTATCCGGTTTTTTAGCGGTTCTTCCATTTTTTCAAGGGTTCGGTTTTTATTAATTAAAAACCCGGTTTAGTGCCCAAAAAACCACACCCTTAATTAATCCTAATTAGTCTAAATAATAATAATAAAAATAAAAAGAAAATCAAATCGGAGCCAAAAAGAATACCCAACCCGACGAAGACGACACCCGGCGGTTTTCGGCCAAATTGGAGGTGCTCCGGCAGTTTCACGACAGCGGCTTGATAGGGTTTTGATAGAGGGCTTCCAAACGCAACTATTGATACCCGTGATTGCTTGAGCAAGACTCCACAACTCTTGACTTTTGGGGATGAGCAGACTGGTAACGAGTTCTTAGGGTTCTATGAGATTTGATCGAAATTGAGTGGCTTAGAGTGTTGATTTGGGCGGGTATTTACAGGGTTTTGATAGAGGAGGATATACCCAGCATAAACCCTCAATTAATTTTCCCCAATTGAATCCAAATCGGATCAATTTGGAGCCGATGTGAATCGAGCCCTAATTTCGACGGGATACAATTTGAGTATAATCCCGGATTTTTCGTCCCCAATTAAGTCGCTTAAATAGTAGATTACGTGTAGGATAGGATCCTCTTCAATTCCCATGAGTTAATACTCTCGATCGGATCCAAAGAATTTGTGAATTCCACCATTGAAGAGCTTAAAAGCTCACGCTCAACAGAAACTCGGGAGGAGGAAGAGGGTTATTTTTGGCTATTTACAAAAATGGCCCAAAGTTTCTGGCTTTTGGCAAAAATGCACTTCTCAACTTTTCACACATTACAAAAATTGCCGAAACTTAATATTTTAAGTTTGTAATATTATTTTAAGGGTGTGGTTTTCTGGGGACTAAACCGGATTTTTAATTAATAAAAACCGAACCCTTGAAAAAATAGAAGAACCGCTCAAAATCCGGATAAAGTGAGGGTATAATGGTAATTGCACACCAGATAACGGAGAAAATGGACGGATTTGGGGTATGGGTGGTTCAGCGCTAACGGAATGCACTTAAAGGGTGGGCTCAAGTAATTACGTGTATAACGGGTGGTTGTGGATGCAAATAGGCCTTTTTAAGGGGTGGTTTTATGCAAATCCCTCTATATTTTACTTAAATACATTAGCAGTGCACAAACACATGAATTGTGGCGCACAATTACTTTTAACTTGGTGCACATTTATATATGACATGATACACAATCATCTCACTGCACAATTATTTTTTTAAATGGTGCACATTTCATCTCATTGCACAAACACATGAACTGTGGTGTACAATTATTTGTAACGTGGTGCACATTTATATATGACATGATGCACAATCATCTCAGTGCACACAATTATTTTTTTAAATGGTGCATATTCCATCTCAGTACACAAACACATGAACTGTGGTGCACAATTATTTGCAACGTGGTGCACAATTATATATGATATGATGCACAACCATATCAGTGCAGAATTATTTTTTGAAATGGCACACATTCCATCTCAGTGCACAAACACATGAATTGTGGTGCACAATTATTTGTAACGTGGTGCACATTTATTTATAACATGGTGCATAATTATCTCATTGCACAAGTATTTTGCAATATGGTACACATTCCATCTCAGTGCATAATTATTTGTAATATAATGCACAATTATCGCTATTAACTTTTAATTATAACATAGTGCACAAATACCGGTAATTTGGTGCACAATTATTCGTAATATGATTCACATCCAAAGCAGTGTGCGAGGTTGTCTAACTCTAGTGCAATGACCAGTCAACGGTCGATCAACGCCGGTCAACGGTCAACGTCGGAGCTCTGGTGGGTCAATGTGGGAGATCAATTGTGCACCGATGCAATGCAGAATGGTGCACTAAGATACATGTGCACACAATTGCACATGGTTGTGCACCATATTACACGGACTTGTGCACATCCATGCGCACGTTTGCACGGAAATGGTGTGTGCACCAGATCAACTCCCTATATATATTATTAGGAGGTTAATGTATCATTTTCTCTATTGCACAAGGCCTATG
Organism: Rheum nobile; assembly: GCA_027886185.1. Taxonomy (NCBI): domain Eukaryota; kingdom Viridiplantae; phylum Streptophyta; class Magnoliopsida; order Caryophyllales; family Polygonaceae; genus Rheum; species Rheum nobile. The sequence goes on from WOAB01000546.1 coordinate 663,401, forward strand.
ATAAAGTATTGACACATCTCATTTATTTCATTGGATGAGTAAGGGTTCTAGCTCGTCTATTTCTTCGATAAAAGACTTAGTTATTACTACTAGCAACATTTGGACACATTTTTGGGGATATCATAAGTGATTGGAGGTTATTCTGATATTTATGTTGGATAAGAAGTCAAAGAAGAGATCGACTTATTGATCTTATATATCATTTCTTAACATAATCATCCGAACATATAATGTGCGGAATATATTTATGCTTACGTGGCTTGTCAACTATAAAATACTTGGTTAGGATCAATCATCAGACTAATCACACTTGAAAAGAGAAGAAGTAGAGAGCATTGATGAGGAAGAGACGAAGAACGTCGTCGTTGAAATAACCGAACTTGTTTAGCTTATTACTTTGTTTAGATTTAGTTTCTGTGATTGATGTTTTGTTTAGATTTTGTTAGGGAGGAGTGCCTCTTTATCATGAATCATAGAGGACGCCGTCTTCAATACCATAGGAATGGTAGAATCAACACCACGAACATGAGAACAACGATCAAATCAATGACTTGGATATTGGATTGAATTAGCGTTTAATACGCTTTCTGAATATCGTATTTCAACTCTCATACCTCTCCTCTAAGGAGATCCGAAAGCCTAAAGAGTTGCACGAAATCGATACGGGGATAAGACAACCAATCCGATCTTGTTCTAGGCTCCTTGAATCAAGACAGAACACTTGGAATATGTACATGTTTATGTACTTTCGACTTAGGTTACATAGAATCTAAAACGATCAAGTTCGTAGCCCTTTGCCAACACCCATGTGACCGAACACTTGGAATATGTACGGCCAAAGAACATCCAGTTTATCAGACAACTAGGCTATAAACCCTTATTCTTTCAGCGCGCAAAAATAAGACGAACAAAAGCTTGTTCGGGTTATATACCACGCTCCAGCATGTCCTCTTAATATTAATAAACATACACATAACTCTTTCATACCGATTAGTACCTCGGATCACATGCTCCACACACTCGATATCCCATTGGCAATGTGAGAGTCAAGGTAATACTAAAATGAATGTCGATTTACTAAAATTAGCACACTATGTAATTTTAGGTTGTCTTTATTTGTTTTTTAGTATTGAAGCACTAACATTGAAAAATTAGCACACTATGTAATTTCCAATAGATGTTTTACTGTATCTACTAATAGAGTGTGCTATTTCTCGAGCAAACAACGCTCGCATCTAGAACCACCGTGTCACACGACGGAAGTAAACAATCCAATGCCCTAATCCATAGCGACGCGACGATCCTATTAATGCGCATAGCAAACACATCATCAAACAAGGGTGGTGACAAACCCCAATAGAAACATTACACCGCATCCCCAACCCACGTGACGTGATCCCAATTGATCCCATCATCAAGCGACGTGCCCTCGCCGCCTTGCTCGACATGACCAATCACAAGAGAACGCATCTCAACACCTCGCCACTAAGTGAAAGCGGCACACAAACATTATAAATATGCATCAAACACCTCCTAAGGGGGGATCTTTGATTTTGGACCCAATTATCTGACGTTTGTATGTTAATAATTTGTGATAGATTTTCGTGTTATGGTTGCAGTGAATCATAATTCTCATTTAGAATCCTCACGACATAAATAAGAAGAGTTTGTTATAATCATTATCCACTATCTAACAAAACGAACACGTTAAAAGGATAGCCTACGTTGTGATAAACATGTGATATCCCTCAAGCTCTAAGCTTAGGGATGCCACTATTCAAGACGGGTGAGATCCCTCAAGCTATAAGCCTAGGGATACCAGCACGTTCTATTCAAGACATGTGAGATCCCTCAAGCTCTGAGCTAGGGGCTGCCACTGCGTTCTATCCAAGATGGGTGAGATCCCTCAAACTCTAAGCTTGGGGCTCCCACCTTGTTCTATTCAAGACGGGTGAGATCCCTCAAGCTCTGAGCTTGGGGTTTCCACCGTATTCTATTCAACACTGGTAAGATCCTTCAAGCTCTGAGTTTGGCACTGCCACCGCGTTCAATTCAAGACATATGAGATCCCTCAAGCAATGAGTTTGGGGTTGCCACCGAGTTCTATTCAAGACATTTCAAAAATAATATAGTAAAAAAAAAGAGAAGGCAGATAAAGTGCAACACATTGCACAAAAGATAACATATGTTTACAAATTCCCACAAAAGACCACGCAGAGTTGGAATGTCTTCACAAAATTATCGCCAACCATATCCAAACATCAAACTAAAAGAAAGAAAAACTAATGAGGGTCGAGATCTTCGGGAGAAGCCGCGAGGGGATTGCCTTCTTTAGAGAGATACACAACCGCGTCATCCTCGTCTGAATCAGGAAGCTCAGGCTCACAAAAAAGGCTTGTATATTCGGGGACAAAGTTGAGGATTCGAGGATCGATGTACCTATACCTCGCGACCGCCAGTTTCACTCCAACCATTATGCCATGCTCCCAGTGTAGCCCGAGATCTTCAACCTTTCTGTCCTTATACTCCTAAGACTTCACGTAGTCAGGCCCCACATGTTTCTCCCTTTCGTGCTCTCTTTGGACCTCACCCCAGAGTTCATCACGTTCCTTAGAGAGAGCCTCGTTTAACGCCTTAAGCTTCTCCACCTCCCTCCGCCTCTCACCATGGATTCAACACGCTCGAAAGACACCTTCTCGGTTAGTTTACTAATGGACTCCAACTTGGCTCAAGTGATGCGTTCCTGCTTGTGATGCCGGATCTCTGATCTTGGTGGGAAGTCGCACGCGTCGGATCTGAGGTTGACGAGATGGAACACGGTGTTTGAATGATGATTCGGGATGGAGGGCGAAGCCGTAGCGTCGGCAGCGGAGGAGATAGACTCGAAAGAGATCGAGTGATTGGCCGTAGCGTCGGCAGCGGAGGAATGGGGATGAGAAGTAAGAGAGGTGTTTGACGTCAGATCTAAGGATGGAGGCAAATGGCTCTCGACAAAAGCTTAGATTAAATTATGACGTAACCTAGTACAGAAGGTCGAGTTGACCTTTTATAAGAGATAGCATGACTCGGATGGGCCAAGTCTCGCTTAATGGGCCGGCCCACGTGACACGCGTGGAACGCACACCCCAAAAGAAATAACTTAAATAACAATGTTCAGAAATTCAAAACAATACAAAAGATCGTGTTCAACTGATGGTTGAGAGAATGTTTACAGAGAACGCGTTCTCTGGACTGGGTTGAAGGCTTCTGAGGGAGAACGCAGTCTCTTGCGTTCCTTCGCTTGTGACGACGCGGACAATCATGGATTGTGTCACGTTGGTGATTGCTTTGGCACGCGATCGCGTTAGTGGCCCTTCTGAGCGGATGCTCATAGCTTGTTCTTCCTCTGTGGAAGTCATGGTGGGCAGGGGCATATCACCCTCCCCCACTTGGCTGTGAAGCGTCCCGCTTCACCATCATCGAATTCAGGCTCCACATATGGTCCCAAGTCGGCGATGTTGAAGGTCGCATGGACATCGTAGTCTTGGGGAAGCTCGATCTCGTAGGCATTGTCACCAATGGCCTTCACAATCCGGAAAGGGCCATCACCGCGTTGTGCCAGCTTGGATTTGCGCTTAGCTGGGAAACGGCCCTTGCGTAGATGGACCCATACCAAGTCCCCTGGGGAAAATATGACGCGGCGACGCCCATGATTGTGTTGTGTGGCATATTGATCAGCGCGGCGTTTCAGCTGCTCCCGCGTTCTTTGATGCAATTCTTGGATCATCGCGGCGCGTTGGCCGTGCTAGGGTGCTCATTGTCCTTCAGAGGCCGCGGCAGCATGTCCAACGGCGTTAGTGGAATTCTTCCATAGACCACCTCGAACGGAGTGAGCTTTGTCGCGGAGTGCCTGGACCTGTTGTAAGAAAACTCAACAATGGCAAGTAAGTCCTCCCAACGTTTTGGGTTGGATTTGAGCATGGTCCTAAGGAGGGCTCCTAGGGTTCGATTGATCATCTCAGTTTGACCATCCGTTTGTGGGTGGTAGCTAGTGGAATACAAAAGTTTGGTACCCAACTTTCCCCAAAGTGTTCTCCAGAAAAGTCCTACAAATTTGGTATCGCGATCACTCACGACAAACCTTGGTATCCCATGTAAACGGACCACGTTGTCAAAGAACAACGCGGCGATTTCACTAGCAGTGTGTGTGGTCTTACACGCGATAAAATGGGCCATTTTTGAAAACCTATCCACTACTACAAAGATTGAATCTTTACCCTTACGAGAGAGAGGCAAACCTGTGATGAAGTCCATGGACAAATCTTCCCAAGGGCCTAATGGGATGGGCAGCGGCGTGTAGAGATCATATGGATGGGATGTGGATTTTGCGCGTTGACACGTGACACAACTGATGCAATATCGCGTCACCTGGGTGGTCATGCGCGGCCAAAAGAAATGCTCGCGAAGAGCAACTAAAGTCTTGGTAACCCCAAAATGACCGCGTCCTTCATGGGCTTCTTGGATTAGGAGTTTCCTAATGGGTGAGCTAGGAATGCACAAGCGCCCGGCTTTGTAAAGGTACCCCTCATGAAAGAAATAGGTCTCAAACTCGCGTTCCCTAAGACAGTGTTCTACAATTGGCTTAAAGAATGGATCAATCAGATATAAATCTTTAATCAACGCGAAGCCAAGAAGTTTAGACTGGAGATGAGTAAGGAGAACATACCTGCGAGAAAGGGCGTCGACGACCACATTCTCCTTACCTTTTTTATGCACAACGACGTAAGGAAACGTCTCCATAAATTCCACCCAACGAGCATGACGACGGCTTAGATGGGCTTGACTCTTCAGATAGCTGATGGCCGCGTGGTCCGAGTGGATCACGAACTCGCGTGGCCAGAGATAGTGTTGCCATGTCTTGAGGACGCGAATCAGCGCGTAGAGCTCCTTGTCGTAAGTGGGGTAATTCAAAGTTGCCCCTGTGAGCTTCTCGCTGAAGAACGCGATGGGCTTCTTCTCTTGGTGGAGCACTCCACCAATCCCCACATTTGACGCGTCACATTCCACCTCAAAGTGCTTGTTGAAGTCGGGGAATTGCAGCAGTGGCGCGTTGCACAAGGCCTCTTTCAACGCGTTGAACGCGGTGTTGTGGGTCTCCTTCCAATTCACCGCGGCGCCTTTCTTTGTGAGCTCATGTAATGGCGCGGCGATGGAGTTGAAGTCGCGAACAAATCGCCTATAGAAGCATGCCAAGCCAAGGAAGCTTCTAACCATTGTTGGCGTGGTAGGTGTTGGCCAATCTCGAATGGCCTGCACTTTGTCTTCATCTACGCGAATCCCATCCTTGGAGACCACGTAGCCTAGGAAGTTCGTGTTGTCGGCGGCAAAACGACAATTGCCAAGGTTGGCATACAATTGTTCTCGTCTCAAGCACTCTAACACAAGCCTAAGGTGCTTTACGTGATTTTCCATATTACGCGAGTACACCAATATGTCGTCAAAGTACACTACAACAAATTTTCCCAGAAATTCCCTCAACACATGGTTCATTAGTCGCATGAACGTGCTTGGCGCGTTGGTGAGACCAAATGGCATGACTAGCCATTCATAAAGCCCATATTTGGTCTTGAATGCGGTCTTCCATTCATCACCCTCTTTCATGCGAATCTGGTAATATCCGCTCTTCAAGTCAATCTTGGTGAAATGGGTCGCGCCATGCAACTCATCGAGCATGTCATCAAGGCGCGGTATGGGGTGCCTGTACTTGACTGTGATCTGATTGATGGTGCGGCAGTCGACACACATGCGCCACGAACCATCTTTCTTTGGGACCAGGATCACTGGGACCGCACAAGGGCTTATGGATTCCCTTATGTAGCCGCGATCCAAGAGTTCTTGGACCTGGCGCTGTAGCTCCTTGGTTTCATCTAGGTCAGCGCGATAGGCAGCGCGATTTGGGAGGGAGGCACCAAGTCACTTTGGTGCTCAATTCCTCGCAAAGGTGGAAGGCCCTGGGGAAGCTCCTCTGGAAATAAGTCTTTGAATTCATCGAGCAGCTCAGAGATCGCATTCGGCAAAGCTTCCTGGATAGGGCTCTCTGGGTTGCAACGCGTGGGCACTAAGAGGAAACATGGGGCCTTGCCGTTCAAGGGGGCAGTGAGGTCGCTCGGTCGCGCCAGCAACAGTCTATGCTCACAGGTCCCTTTCAAGGTGGTGTTTTTTGGCCTGGGCTTGGACCCTTCATTGGGACGCGTTCGATCAGTGGGCGCGTTGTCGGTGGATGCGACTTCGTGACCAGTGGAAGAACGCGTGCCATTTGGATTCTGTGTCTTGGCTGCGTCCATAGCCTTCTGTCGATCGCGCTCAACCTGGTCTTGTAAAATCTCATGAGGAGTCATAGGTAAGAGCGTGACGCGTTTCCCGTGGTAAGTAAACACATAAGTGTTTAAATACCCATTGTGGAGAACACGCCTGTCAAATTGTCATGGGGACCCCAACAAAAGATGTGTGGCGTCCATTGCAATGACATCACAAAGGACATAATATGTGTATTGACCAATGGAGAAATAAATCAGACATTGACGAGTTACAATGTTATCAAAACTCGAAGAAATCCATTGTAGCCCATATGGTTGTGGGTGAGGAGTGGTTGGCAGGTTGAAGTGGTTGACCACCTTTTCATTTATGATGTTGCAACAGCTGCCTCCATCAATGATGACGCTCAAGGTCACGGTCTTGACCAAGCAACGCGTATGGAATAGGTTTTCGCGTTGGTCGCCAATAGTTGTTTCCTTGACAGTGAGGAGACGTCGCATGACAAGGCTCAGAGTTGTGCCTTCATGTAGCGCAGTGGCTTCACATGTGTAAGCCTCCTCGTCATCTTCGAACCCTTCTTCGATGGTCTCAAGGGGTGTGTCCTCTTCCTTATACGACTCATAACTTGCGGAGATGCTGGAGAAGAGTACTTTCTTGTTGTTTTGGGCAATTTCTCTGGTAGTGCCCTCTTCCTCCACACTTGTAACATTCCAAGTCTCGCGCGCGTTCTGTAGTTGGTGATGTGCCCTTTGGTGGCGGCGCTCGAGGAGCATTGCTTGGTGTTGTCGCGATCTTCCCCTGTTTGTTTGGAGTTGACGCGGTGGTTCCTGTGGGGGGACCACGCATATTAGTTGAAGGAATTTGACTAGAGTTTGAGTCATACCTTCATTGGCCATAGGGTTGGTAGGATCCTTGACGCTTTCGCACGATTTGATTGTGGAGTTGCATTGCCGTGTGTGTGAGCGTATTGAGGTCCTTGATTGGAAGGATCTCCAATTGGTCTCTGATGTTGGTATTGAGACCACTCAAAAATTTCGTCCTCATCGTGGAAGGGGCCACGCTAATGGACGTTTTGTAGTACATATCCTCAAGTTGTGAGAAGAACTCAAGGGGTGTCTTCGACCCTTGTTTCGCCATGGCAATTTCCAGGCGCATTTGGTTCTTGTAATCTTGGGGCACGTACTTGAGTGTCATCACATACTTGAGCTGGTGCCATTCAGTGAGAGGCACCAAGTTTCTCCTTATCCGATCATCCACAAAGCGGTGCCACCAAACCCTTGTGGCGCCACAGAAGTGGATTGTGGCGGCACCCACGTACTCTTCTTCGGGAATTTGGCAATAGATCAAGGTATACTCCGTGGCCTACAACCATTCAAGAAAAACTGCAGGGTTGTATTCACCAAAAAAGAAATCAATTTTTACCTTGACTTCGTGGAGATTGAGCCTGGGAGCATTGGCTTGGGGCCTTCGTTGTAAGCGCGGCACTGGAATGTCCAAGGGGGCATATTGGTGGCCTCGGGCCTGTGGAAACTGGACATGCCCCAGTTAGTGCCTTCGCACGCCATCATTGCCGCGATCGTTGCCAAACGGAGCCTGTTGCTCCATCCCCTGGGCGCGTCGGTGGCGCTGGTGTCCTTGGTGGGGCGCATCACGGCTAACATCGTAAGGCATGTCATCGCGCCTGTCGTAGGACGCGTTGGCCATGTTTGCGCCTTTAAGCCTCAGTGGAGGGATCCAATCGGCGGGGCGGTTTTGCAACTCCATGGGGTCGCCGAGTGGGGATGGAAATTCCCTGGATTGATCATCCCCGAGTCCTCCATCTCTTCATCATCAAACTCCTCGAACTCTTCTTGGTGGAGAGGAGTGTGGGAGAAGTAGCCATCCGAGCCATAGTGAGGCGTCCTCGCACTTTGATGGCCCAGGTGGTCCTCCACGTTGAATGGGACTGGGGTGGGGGCATGTCGACGTTGACACGGCACATCATCTGGGGCGCGATTGGATCGTCGCGGATGACCTGAGTCGCGTTCTTCTCGTCTGGTTCTGCCGGCAAGTGGTGTTGAGGCAATCTCGCGTTGGCGTCGTGTTCCTCTGGCTTCGTACCTGTCATTGAAGTCATAAGGTTCAGAGTACTCACCATGGGAAACCTCATCGCGGTCGGAGTCGCTGTTGTAGCCGACTGGAGTAGGTTACGGTGCATAGTGGTCGTGATGCGACACATAGCCTTGGCGGCTTTCAATCATGGATTGGATCCTGTGAAGACGTGGTTGCACATTGGAGGTGGAGGGCATCACTCCTTTGCCCTTGTCAACGCGTTGTTTACTTGGCCCGACTTTAGTTTGACGCGGCGCGCCCAGAGTGTCCATTGGGACCATCAAGGTTGGAGTGGGTTGGGCCAGCGCAGCGCGTTGCATGGCTTGAAATTCGGCAACTTGGCGCTGAAGTTCTTGTATCTCGCGTTGTTCCTCCGAGAGCTCCAGAATTGGATCTTGTTGGGGAGGGTTGGCGAGAGGGACCACTTCATGTTGCGCGATGTTTTGCTATTGTGGGTGGTTGTTGCCTTCTCCTTGGACATTGCCACCGGTGGGTGCCGTGAGGCTACCTATCACAATATGACCAGACATCGCGAGTAAAACGAACAAAAGACAATACAAAACCAAAGAACAAGTAAGCACTCAACAAGTAACAAGTGTTCACGTTGGAGGGCGCGTTCTTTGGCCGTGAGGGCGGCTTAAGGCAAGCAAAGCAAGTGTGATATGCAAGCACAAGAGCAACGAAACCAAAAGAAAGAAGTCATAACCTCTTGCGTAAACAACGCGCACACACAAGGCACACTTTCAAGCGTGACACTAGACGATGGAGAGATTAAAGAGATGAGCCTAGCCGTTGAGGGAAGAAGGTTGCCTTATTTTGGCTTTACTTCTTGTTTGTTTTTTGTTTTTTTTAATGTCGCGGTCTTTTTCTTTTCTTTTTTTTAAATGCGACTTGACTTTTGAATTTTGAAATTCAAATCCGAGATCTTAGTCTTTGACTTTTGATTGAAGATCGGATAAGAATTAAATGAAATAAATTAAAAAACAAATAAAACGACTAAGTAACTTTAGGAAAGATTATCACGTAATTGTCGCGATAGGAGAGAGAAGAATATTCAGATTTGTAACGGTCACACAAGAAAATATGTAAGATATGATTAGCGAAATTTAAGCAATTAATTAAGAAAATCTTTGAATTAATTACGCAGATTTCATACAAAGCAAATCACACAATTTTCGCGTGTGGATCAAGCAATTATTCGGCCAAGAGATTCTCTTGTAGAAACCGACAGGACTAGCATGTGTATGAGAGAGAGAAAATTTTTGAGTGATTATGGCGAAAGCAAGGATGATGGAGGAGGAAAAAAAATTCGTGAACAAATGAAACTTGACAAGCGACTTACAAGATCAAAGGCTCTGATGCCAGTTGATGGTTCCTGCTTGTGATGCCGGATCTCTGATCTTGGTGGGAAGTCGCACGCGTCGGATCTGACATTGACGAGATGGAACACGGTGTTTGGATGATGATTCGGGATGGAGGGCAAAGCCGTAGCGTCGGCAGCGGAGGAGATAGACTCGAAAGAGATCGAGTTATTGGCCGTAGCGTCGGCAGCAGAGGAATGGGGATGAGAAGTAAGAGAGGTGTTTGACGTCAGATCTAATGATGGAGGCAAATGGCTCTCGACAAAAGCTTAGATTAAATTATGACGTAACCTAGTATAGAAGGTTGAGTTGACCTTTTATAAGAGATAGCGGGACTCGGATGGGCCGAGTCTCGCTTAATGGGCCGACCCACGCGACACGCATGGAACGCACGCCCTAAAAGAAATAACTTAAATAACAATGTTCAGAAATTCAAAACAATACAAAAGATCGCGTTCAACTGATGGTTGAGAGAATGTTTACAGAGAACGCGTTCTCTGGACTGGGTTGAAGGCTTCTGAGGGAGAACGCGGTCTCTTGCGTTCCTTGGCTTGCGACGACGCGGACAATCATGGATTGTGTCGCGTTGGCGATTGCTTTGGCACGCGATCGCGTTAGTGGCCCTTCTGAGCGGATGCTCATAGCTTATTCTTCCTCTGTGGCAGTCATGGTGGGCAGGGGCGCATCATCAAGCCTCGCGGTCTTCATAGATGCCCTTACATTTTCCCTCCAAAGCGATATAGTAAGAGGTTGTCGCCAGCATGCTGAGATGAGCCTACAAACAAGATAAAACAGGAACATCAAGGAAACAAAAGACTCGATAATTATGTCAATAGGACATGGGAATCATCTCACCATCTCTATATACTTCATGGTCTCGATTTGCAGAAGTGATGTGGAAATAGTCTCCAGCCACTCCATCTCCTCTATGCAAGCATATTCGGAATAGTGAGCTTCGTCATGGCAGATCTGGAAGGCCCAAGCACGACAAACTTCCTCACCTCTTCTATGTCGACCCCCTCAATGGTTCGAATAACATTAAGGGATGCATACCACCGTCTTAGCACCATGAACATCTCGGTGCTCATCATGGCTTTTTTTGCTTCGTCTCTCCTCCTTGGTCCCAAATGGAGCGGCTTGCGGTCTAGAAGAGTTTGTGGCTTCTAGACCAACCACTGCGCTCGGGGCCAAAATGGGTGGTTGATTTGCAAAAACCAGTGCAGCAGCAGGCGTCGCCTCAATAACTGAAGTTGACCGTCATGATTCTGCGATCTTCTTGGCCTTGTTCAGCAACCTTGAAGAGCCCACCATGACCATCCATGCAAACACAACAAGGCATATAAGTTGTCGCATAAAATAACAATAACATGCAAAAGAAACAGAAAATAATGCTTCACAGCACATCCAGTCAAGCGCGGCAAACTAAGCCCCTCCATCTCCAAATTCGCCTGAGTACTAAACCGCTTAAAATATGGCACGTCGCCCTCATTGAGGAAGCGCCATACACGTGTCGATCTCCCTTTGGTCGGGCTTGTCATGCCGCATGAACACTGTGGGAAATCCGGCAATTCAAGGCTGCAGGTGTGGAATCCCTTACTAAGAACCACCTTGTAAGGCTCGAGGCCTTAGAAGCCTCATCCCATGCCAACATGAAGACTTCCTAGGAGGTCACCCATCCTAGGACTACTCCTGTCATGTCACACTTAATTTCAGAATTCTTTGTCCTCACTTGAACCCTGAAAAGGAAGAGCTCTTGTTCGCATGGGATGACGCTTCTAATGTCACGTGCCTTACAAATGGTATCAGAGCCGACTCTGGGTTATGAGTGGGCTTGTCCTGGAGGGCGGTCACTCGACCCAAAGGGCGGTCTTTGGGCCTTGACAAGGACGTCAAGGATTTAAGTGGGGGAATTTATAACAACTCTGAAGTTAAGCGTTGTAAGACAAGAGTAGTACCAAGATGGGTGATCTCCTGGGAAGTTCTTGTGTTGACATGGGATGGAGCTTCTAAGGCCTTGGGCCTTACACACTTTTCTTTCCATTTGCCCACATTCGAGGGCTTACTTATCACCTTCAAGGCCAAAAGACTGAAGTTGCAAAAAAACCCTCTCATACTTGGTTGTAAAAAGACAAAGCATGTGTTGCACGTTAGAAATAACCCTCACCTTATAGCATAGCATTGTATAACCACTTAAGAATCTCCACGTGTTAGGGAACAAATGCGCAAGACTAAAGCTCATCATCTCCAAACAATAGCGATAATGAGCGAGAAGGGGCAAGCAAAATCCCGCATCGACGTTGGCCAAGTAGACCATGAGACAATTCTCATAGCGCGCTGCCGAGGTCCCCCTACTCTCCGGAAGAAATAACTCCACCCTCTGGACCAAGGAATTCCGCTCGCCAAATTCTTTAATGTCGTTGGGAAATTGTTGTACATACCCCCAAGATCGCGCATATCCTTGCCTGAATGCTCTGCGATCATCGGAATCTCTTTGGCAATCACCATGGGAATTTGGGGAGGCTCAATGTTCAAACGATGGCTAGTGAAGCTAATCGTGCTCCGCGCCTCTTCATTTGAGGAAGATTCAGGATCTGGGTTCGCGACAAGAGCATAGGACACCTTGTCTTTCCCTTTAACTCCCTTAGCCTCTAGAATGAAGGAATGGACACGGCACCTGGCGTCCCTTCAGACTCAAATGATGACGCTTCATCGCCTCCTCGAGATCTAGACCCTCAGGCCTCACATCTGCGGATTGAAGCGATGTCTCAGACAACCTTTATTTATGGGCTAGAAGCTGACTCATACTCCCTATAAGCATCTTCAATCGCCCTATCAAAAGTGTCGCCACTCCCGAAATCATATCCACTCAACGTTGATATAGACGTCTCTAGACTGATGCACAAGCTCACCAAGATCCTCTTAAACAGAGAAGCAAGGATTCAGGATTTAAGCAAAATGAACAGAGCGCGTGCAAGATAAAAAGAAAAGGAAGAAGATCAAAAAATCAAATAAGGAAAATAACAAACTCAAGGAGTCGAAATACATGATACCACGTTCGTCCGAACATAAAACGTCGCGATCAACAAGTACCAACAAAGAGGCACCCAGTCGGAAAGATAAAAAAGCGAGAACTTAAAAAGTCAAAAACGAAACAACAACGAAAGAAGAAGAAAAACAAACAGCGAAGGAACACAGACGCACACCGACAAGCAAACAGGGGCGGTGCCCCCTCACTCTAGTCCAATACACCAGCAAAACAATGCAATGCCACCTAAGCACCACCTTGAAACGCCTAAAACCGCCTTTGTGGCGAACCCCCAAAATCACGAACCCTCGAACCAACATTATCGACCCCAACCCAGAAACCGAAAAAACAAAACTTATACAAAAATAATAAACACCATATAAAATTGAGAGATGCATGGAGACAAATTATGCTTACTTGGACGAATCGCATAGAGGAATTGGAGAAAAAACCTTCAAAATCCGGGGAGACATCAAGGATAAATTGAATCGCCTTTTTGTTTGCTCTGAAAGATTGAGGAGGAAGATGAAATGAAATGGTGGTTTCCCGCCTATCCCCCCCTTTATATAGAGCACACATATTGGGCTGCACGACTTTGGGCCCAATAGAGACAGAAGCCCACATACAACGGACCAATGGCAGAAGCCAACATCCGCCTCGAGAAGTTCCAAGTACCATAAAGGAACGTGTTGATTCCATACGCCTCTCATGGGTTGTTTCGAGAACATTGTGGGCGAATTGTCAAAACATGGGATTGTGATGGAGAGCGCTATTTCTCGAACAAATAACGCTTGTGTCTAGAATCACCGCATCACACAGCGGATGTAAAAAATGCAATATAAACAATCCGAAGCTACACACTGATTCATAAGCGATGCGACAATCCTATCAACTCGCAAAGAAAACACATCATCAAACAAAGGTGGCGGCAAACCCAATAAAAACGTTCCACTGTTACACTTAGGGATGTCAATAGGGCGGGGATTCTCCATTATCCGTGGGGATTCCCTACTACGGGGCGGGGATGTGGATTTTAAATAGGGACCGAGGTGGGGATCGGGCAAAAAAAACATCCTTGTGTGGAGTAGGGACGGGACGGGGATAGAGTCCCCCACCCCACTCCCCGTCCCAGTCCCCACCAGGATTCCCACGAATATCTCCATTGATAATCCTTGTGGTATCTCCCATTGGGTTTCCCCATAGGATTACCCATTAAATATCCCCATTTGGAAACTCAATGAGATTTCCTAGGGAAAATTTTCATTGGTGAAGTCGGGAGCTCATGCGGCAATTTTTAATATTTATAGTTGGTAATTGTTTTTTTATTGAAAAAATGGTGTAATAGACATTTATATGTATTAGTACGCATGTATTATGCAATGTACAATTATATCCTAAACCTATAAAAACATAGTCATTTCTTAATTTATGGAAAAATCCTATTATAAATACATCTTACAATTTAATAATTACTAAGCTTAGAATTCTCTCTAATTGTAGTTTCACTTTCTTTTTCCGAATTAACCAACCTCTGAAAAAATGAGTGTTTGGAGTCACCACCATAAGGATACAAATTGACTATGTTGAGTATATTATATTGCTAGTCAACTTTGGTTCAGAAATCTTAGTGACTTATTTTTTTATTGAATTCAACTCATGTATTATATTATTGTCATTTGTTTGATAATGTAGATTAATTGGAGAATCATAACAGGAAAACGAGTGAGAAAAAATTCGTGGGAGTTAAATGGAGATATTTGTGGGAAACCTATAAGTGAGGAATTCGCATAAATTTTCATGGAAAGATCTGAAACGGATAACATGGGCGGGGAATCCTGACGGGGACGGGGATTTGGTGGGGACGGGAACGGGGACAACTTTAGCTTCCCACGTGGGGATGAGAACGGGGACGGAGAGTGTTTTTCTAAATGGGAATGGGGACGGAAATACCACTCCCCACCCCGAACCCGCCCCATTGACATGCATAGTTACGCCTCCCCAACACACATAACGTGCTCCCAATTGGTCCAATCATCAAGTGATGCGCCCTCGCCGCCTTGCTCGACATGACCAATCACAAGCGGCCTCACCACTAAGCGGAAGCATGACACACATTATAAACAGGCACCAAACACCTCCGAAAGGAGGATCTTTGATTTCGGACCCAATTTTCTGGCATTTCTAAATTAAAGATTTGTGATAGACTTTCGTATAAGAGTTATAGTGAATTGTAAATCTCCTTTAGAGTCCTCACAACATAGATCATAAAGGGTTTGTTACAATCATTTTCCTCTCTAGAAAAAACGCTTTAAAAACATAGCCTACGTTGGATTTCTCATTCCGATAACTTAAATTTCGCGAAAATCATCATCTACCACAGTACATTTGGCACAACTCTTGTACTTGAGTAACGGTCCCTAAAACTCTAAAACGGGCAGGTTGCGTGTGATGTGGTCAAACAAGTTTAGCACTATTATCACAACATCTCCTTGGTTTTAACTTCGTAGGGCTATTTCGCAAGGTTTAGACGGATAGTTTTTGAATGAGATAATCTCTCTGTCATTAATTCTATTCGTGGAATTTGAAAAATCTCTTGGGAAATTTCAACCATAATTCAAGACATTCACTCATTATTATATGGTTTGGATTATTTTCAGGTTCATCACTGCTATCAAGAATTCAATAAAGCTATTGACTTCTTGGCTAAATCGAACATCTCCCCTACTATCCTACGCAACGCTATGTTGGACTACCTACTGCCTCAATATGATTACACACAGTTGCAACGATCTCGGATTCGATTTCTAGATTTGAGCTCTAGTATTTCTTCATGTTGTAAATCTTTTGTAAAAATCATCTGTTGTGATGATTTGGGCATACCTTCTGGTTTATAAGGATACCCTATGTTTGCCTGTATAAAAAAAAAAATCCTTCCCTTCCCATTCAACTAGAGATGGCACGGTTCCGGAAAAATGAAAACCCAAACCGAACCGATTTCGATTCCGTCCGATTTCGGTTTTATTCGGTTCTGGTTTTATTCGGTTCCAGAACCGGAAAAAATACATTTTTTTATATAAAAAAATGAATAAACATTTATTTTTGTAAAAAAATATAAAAGACATTACTTTTTTTTAAAATAATGATAAAGTGAATGTTTTTTTTAAACTTACAAGATTTATACTTTAAGACTTAAATTTAAAATTTAACTTAATTTGACTTATAAAATAAATTGACAGAAAAATAAAAATAGAAAATTTATATATATAACTTGAGAACCAGAGATTTATCCAGTTCGGAACCGAAGGTTTAACCAGTTCGAACCCCCGATTCTCCGATTTTAGGTTTTGTCAAACCGGCACTGAAACCGGATATAGGAGGTTTATCCGGTTTCGGTTCAAGCCGGTTCCGGTTCCGATTTTTTCCGATTCCACCGAACCGCGAGCCATCTCTACATTCAACCGTTACTTATTATTTCTTTCATAAGCCTTCTTTATGCCTTCACCACCCTCCACTTACTCACGAGATGTCGCGCGCTTTAATTACATAGTGTGCTAAGTTTAGCACTATAATCACATAATTTTATTCTGGTTAAAAAATGTGAGTTATAATGTTATTCACTTATGTGTTACTACTCACATCGTCTTGAATTAGCCAAACAATTGTTGATATAAATTTCAATTTTGTTAATCACACCCAAATTTCTAATATTATTGGATTTTAGGTAACCTTATGAACTTTCAGTTTTAGTTTTGTAATACTATTATATGGGTATCTATCTAATTATTTCAAAATATATCATATCCTAGCATTCACATTAATTCTCAAGATTACCAACAAAAATTTGAAAACTGGAAAAATGAGTTTTTAGTTTTACAAAAACAAAAAACAAAACTCACATGGTTACCAAACGCCTCTGAAAACGGGTAGCAAAAAGCTGGAAAATCACATGGTTATCAAATTAAAAATTCACATGTTCACCAAATAAGCCCTAAAAGTATTATAGATTTTTAGTCAAAAAATACTAAATTATGTTTGAATAAAAATTTATACAATTAACCAACAAATTCACAATTTTCCATTCTTTTCTTTGGTCTTGAACATCTAAAATTTCTTTAACACTTATAAGATTATTTTAAAAAATTGGACATCTCTATCATTGTGTTAATACTTTACAAATCATATGGACTAGAACCTTTTTTTAATATCCGTAGATATTATAAAACTCAAAGACTAAGAAACCAAATAAATGATTTGAAATGGAAACGATTCAAGTGAAAATAGATGTTTATATGCGAACATGAGAACAATGTGTTTAAAAGCACACATGTTCAAACGTGAAAATGTATGTTTATATACTTTGTATTTATATTATTAAAAGTGTATTCATGTACTTTGTATTATGTGTGCATATGATATACACTATGCATACATTAATATTATTGAAAGTGTATATATACTTTATACTCTAAGCGCATATAAGTATTGAAAAGATGTTGCGCTAGTAGATGTACATGTGTTTTATACTAAATTTGCATATATTTATCAGTGTGTTGTGTGCATATAAACACACAATTTTTACGTTTGCTTCTAAGCATCTATTCTCACCCGATCTTTACTCATTAAAATTATCTATGATTATTTAAATCTACTATATAAATAGTAAACCAAAACATACAAATGCCACACAGCACCCCTACATTCAATTTGTCACATATCATTTTTCCTTTTTCTTTTTTCCTTTTTTTAAATAAAATTAATTATATATTAAAGATTTATATCTTAAACCTATTACTAGTCTTTTCTTATTTAAATATAAATTAATTAGGAAGATTACAATTCAATCAATTAGGAAGATTACAAATCAATTAGCAAGATTATAAATCAATTATAAATATTGTAAATAAATTACAAAAGATTATAAATTAAAAAAAGGACTAAACATCATATACTACATTTGAGTTTTCTTCCTATAGAGACACTATGGGTTTTAGATCTTTATCTGCAGAAGTTGAGAATCATGATTAGATTTTATAAGGTACATGGTATCTGATGATGAACTATAGACTGCATATTCCCTTGGATGATTAAAAAGATTCAATTTTGTATGATCAAAATGGATACTTAAATTTGTTTCCCGGCATATCAAACATAATAACAAAACGGATGAAACACATATTCAACAATAGAGCAAGTAACACATTATTTCGCTAAATTATAAAATTTATGATTGAAAAACTTTTTTTCTCAAAATTATAAAGTATTTCGTTCAAACCATTCTCAAGTTATAATCAATAGACCGACTCGAACAATAGGTTCATAAAAATTATTGAATTTACTAAGAAACAAAAACTGTCATAACAAAATTATTCATACAATGAGAATTAAGTTTAAAGAAATGATTGACGAGAACTCAAGATGTAACTGTAAACCTCTACTAAGGAGTCTCTGTTGTAGTTTCTCATACCCTAAATTTATTATGATAATATTCCGACAATGAGAATTTATTTTGAAGCTGAACACTCCGCACCAAAATTCAATGATCGGTGGAGTTGTATTCACAAAACATTATGCAACACTTTGAATAACTTATTAGAAAAGAAAATATCAGGAGAATATTATATATAATCAGCAAGATTTTCTTATTTTGTTAGATAATTTTTTATTCGATATTATATTTTCATTATACTATTAGGTTTTTATTATTATATTCTTATTATAAATGATTTCTTCAACATGTCAGACTCCCCAAAACCATGGATGTAGAGAATTTACATCAACACCATTTCAATCGTGAGCTAGTACTTGAATCTTTGATGTTGTTTAGTTTTGGCTCTTTGTACATTTAGATATGATAATTAATGTTGGTGTTTTGGGATTTTACTATTTTTTCTACAATGCTCTCAAGGTTGAATTCATCTCTTCTATTTATAAATTTACTATATATATACTAAGCTAGAACTTAACTATACCACATGACATCCCCTCATTAAAACAACCACATATAAACCCATATCAAAATTCATGCATTTTTTAAATTAATATTTTTCAATATCTAAATCAAAATTCATTTTTTTATTAATTTTTTTCTAGATTTAAAATTCAATCTAATCATATATATCTCATCTAAATGATATATTATATATAATTATATGTTTCTTTAATTAGTAGTATTCAAATATCTTAAAAGATTTAAGTAGAAATTTATTGTTTATGGAACACCATTATTTCAAAATTAATTTAAATAATGTTAAGGGTGGGACTACGTATTATCATATCTTTTAACTAATTAATACACCTTTACATTTCTAAATTTACAAGGTTACCCATTTATATAATTGATTTCAAGCTTTGATGTCTAATCTACTATATAATACTAAAGTTAAAACTAGCTAGGACCACTTGTTGTGTTGACATTGTGCTACATCACATGTCGACTCTACATTGTGTCACTATAATAAATTAGCTTTTTTTCTATTATTATTATTATATAAAATAGTTTAGATATGATCATGATTTTCTTTTCAATATATAGATTATTCACATTTGATGATGATTTTCATATTAGATAGAATATAGTAGGTATTTTTTTAATATACTCTTTTAATTTTTTTATTTGATTAGTCGCATTTTATTCAATTTTTTTTATTTTTTTATTTTTTAGGTATAAGACTTGATTCAACATATTACGTATTGTACCACCAAGCAGAAAAATGACCCTTGCAAAACGCTCTCGCTAGCTTGAGCCAAAAAACCCTAATTTCTCGAGCGTCGCTTCCTCGACTCCCCTGATCCACCATGGCCACCACCACATACCCACTTCTTTCAACCCTTTTTTCACTTCGGTTTCAACTAGATCCAAATTCATTTGTTCGGATCCAATAAGATGTAACCCAGAGTACCCCCCAAACCCCAATCCATGCAAATCCCAAAAATTTTGGGACAAACCCTGTACATCTACCAATCCTTCCCGGAGTTTATGGTCAAAACCAAAATCTGGATGAAATCTCATCCCCTCCCAACTACTCTGATCTCGCTCTCTGAGAAGTTTGATCCTAATTTGCCTCCTCCCTGGAAATCGGGATCTTTCCCGAGAAACTCCCTTCTTTTGCTTACTTGGATCTGGACCTCTGAGTGGGGTTGGTGGCGTGAAAGGCGACCTGCTCCTTGCTATCCCAGTCCGAAGATGCATGTGAGGAAGATCTTTGACTGTACTAACGAGCACTGTTTGGTTCTGAAGTAGATCCGACCTCCGAGGTATGTCCATTCTCTGCTACTGTTTGGTAAAGCGGCTCATATTTTCTCTTCTTGTGCTATCACCAAAAAATACATGTCTTCTCTCACCCTTTCTCATTTTGATTATCTTAAGTATTTATATGATTGCTTGCGATTTCTTTTACACTGCACTCCCCAACTCCTCTACTCCTTTCATCTTCTTGTTTACATTCTCCCTTTCTATGATCTCTCTACACACTCATTTCCTGGCTTTCAACTCAAACAAATTATCTTTATCCATTGCAATGGATAAAGGTAAGAAAAGCATGAAAGACATCCTTTGCTCTGAAGCTAAGGAGACTAGTAACCAAACCAGCACCACTCCTTTGAACCCACTCAAAAAAGTGACAGCAACCTCTCCTTCCCAACCCAAACGTACTCCTGTCACCAATGAATCAACCACCCCTCACACAAACATCACTACTACAAAACCTACCATTGACATGAAAACCTTTGCTATCCGTCTATCAGGAGTGAGAGAGAACATCACCAAATTAAAGGAGACTTCCCTTATGGGGTATGTCATAGGGGATCTTGTCGATTTTCCTAAACTGAAAGCCAATATGAAAAATGACTGGAAATTCATTAAAGGTTCCTTTGAAATCATTGAGTGTCCCAACCTTTGATTTGAGCTCAGATTCGCTAACCCCATCGACCAGAATAGAGTGTGGGAGGGACGACCCAACCACATTTTTGGGAAATTGATCCTTTTGAAGCATTAGAGCTCTAAATTTGACCCGTTTACTGAGCCTATTTCCACGGTGGATATGTGGATATGTATACCACTACTTTCTGTGGAGTATATAAGCCATGATGTACTATAAACAATCATTGAGATGAACCACCTGGGAACTCTTATTAGGCTGGATCCTTTTACTGAAAGGAGGCAAAGAGTGAGGTTTGCCCGCCTCTGCATCAATGTTGATGTTAGCTTTATCCATCATAAGAAAATTGTCATGCCTAATGAGGATGAAGATGCCATGGAATTTCCTATATGGCTTGAGGATTTTCTCGAAGGGTGCAATTTTGGTGAGTCTGAGCACACTTTTGAGCAATGTCCTTTGAGGGTGGTTAAACCTCAGTCCTTCCAAATCAACTTCTAGAAACTGAGTGTGAGCACTCCATCAGAATCTTCAGGGGCTGCCAAACCTGCCCCCATTGATGAATGGAAAGAGGTACCTCTCCAAAAGAAAAGTAAGAACTCCATCCCTTTTGTGAATAAAAAACTCTCTCCTTCCTCTGAAGCTAAAAAGAATCCTTTCTCTATCTTGAATACTATGCCAACTGTTGATAAAACAAGCTCTTGTTGCCCCCACTAAACCCAATGCCTCTGGCTCGAAACCTAATGCTACTGTCACTACCCTTCCTCCTAACCTTACTCCCCCCTTTGTCTTACCTCACCCTATTGATGAGACGCCAGAAGTGTGTCTGGGGGCCTCCTCCACTCCTACTCCTTCACAGGACAATGATGGAATTGTTCCATTGAAGGGAAAAGATCTTCAAGCTTTCCTTGACCAAGATGACCTCTTGGATGAATGTGATCCAAAGACAACTACAAACACTCCCACTGGGGAGCCCAAGATGATGCACTGCAAAGCTGGTGACAAAGACAAAGATAAGGCTACTGAATCTTTCAACTCATTCACTATGGGTGCCTCAGATGACTCCTCCATGAAGGCTGCTGAAAATCAGAAAGAAATCTCCTACTATGAGTCCACAAAGCGAAAGGAAATGGAGTGTGTGGTTGATACCGCCTTTTCTATGCTGAAGGGTATCAAAAAAAACCAAAAATTGATTATGATTAGGTCTATTCACCAAGGATTTTTGCCATTTTGTTGCTTTTATGAACCTCATTCTGAAAATGTTTATCCCTTGTACCACATTTTGCCCTCTAGATGTCACATGAGCAGGAATCCCTTGGCTGAATGTATGTTTTATTTACTTCACTACTTGTTTGCTTCTGAGCCCTATGAATGCCCTATGAAAGGCGACTTTGTAACCCTTAAGCTGAATGATGAATGGATGGTCTTTTGTTATTGTGTGTACTATGTAACTTTAATGTTACAACTCTTGAAATCTTGTCCTAATACCACTGAAAAGAAATGGTTTGAACTCTTGACCTATGACTACTATGCCTTTATGCTCCTGACTAATCATATTTTTTGGTCTCAGACATGATCTGGAAAAACAACACCATTGATAAGGCGTTGTCGTGACACCTTAATCAAAATAATCCTAACAAACCTAAACAAGTAGTAGAGGCAAGCAAGGGTCGAATCCCACAGGGAGAAAGTAATCAATCTATGTATTTATGAGCATGCAAAGTAACAAAGGGGGTTTTGGTTATCAAGCAGAGCAAAGCAAACAAGTTTGGTTTATGAGAAAATATGAATGAGGAAAGTAGTTCTACTAGAACGAGATCCACAATACAGAGATATAAGTCGATCACTGAAATCTATTCAATCCAAGTTCTTTAACTATTCTTATGGTTGTTCCCACCCTGATCTTAAGTACTACCGATTCTCACAGTTGTCGATAGACTTATTACTATGCCAATGATAAAATACCACCAGTCATGCCTGTCACGCGGTACCAGACCGGGGTACATTACCACCAACAAAGCAATAGCAATGCACACAAGGATATAAGATACATGCAAGTAGAAAGACGTACAAGTACTCACTCCCCTACTTAACATGCAACTGATTCTCACTCATAATTGTACGCTCGGAACCCCTATACGTACAATTGTGTTTGCCACTAGATATGCACTCGGAACCCCTATATGCAAATCCTAGCAATTGATAAATATTACTCAACCTAGCTGGCCAGACTATGAGGAATAACAATGAATCAATATTCAATATAACCAAGAGAATCAAACCAACACACATAAGAATAAGAACAAGGAATAGAAATCTCACAACCGAATCAATTGTATTGCTTCAAACGTCTAGTAGAACAAAGGTGTTTAGTTCTCCATGGGTTGGAACCCTAGAGGCGGAAATATTAAAGAATGTATATTTTTGACATATATGAATTTAATATGGAAAATCTAAAATAGAGATTTATATCTAACATTCTTTTTTCCTTTAAAAGTAATACAAAATTTTATAGCTTCAAGGATGTTGAGATGGAAGTATGGAGATTTTTTTACGAAAGACGTCGTCACAAATAATTATTAGCAATTATTTCGTGTATATTTTCCAATATTAAAAATTATAATATGTTTTTGTTTCCATTTTTGGCGTAATAGAGTTTCTTGAGTCATTATAATGAAAGTAAAATTAGTCTTTAGGAGCTACACTAATTAACAATTGATATTGGACACTATATCATTATTCACGTTCATAATAATTTTAATTTTGATTCTATAAATGATCAAAATTCACAATGCAACATAAATAGTAAGTTTGCACTTTTGTACATTATATAACATGATCATGCAAAACATATAAATAACTAGATCCGGGTTAACTTTTAACATAAGCGTGAACATTAATTTTGCAATTTAGATAATTGACCGGAAACGAACTCTAAAACTGTAAAACTTAAACTTAATCTAATTAGTGAATGGAGGCTGTGGGGATTAGGTTAAATAGAGTTAACCTAAAGCCCAAGATCACAAACCCCAACTTACAAGGAAATAAAATAAAATAATAATAACAAAAAATAAACTATGAAAATCGAACAGGGAAATTAATCCCGTAATCTCGGCTTCTCTCTCGTGCAAGCAGCTCGGCAGCAACCTCGGCCCACAACAGCAATCGGCCCATCTCAGCAGCATCAACACGACCCAACAACAAGCTGCAACACGCCAAACAGCACATGGATGACGTCATCATGACATCATCATCCGCTTTCTCTAGCTTCAATTCAGCGCTTCGATTCCCGCTTCGCTTCACGCGAGTTTCTCTCCTGATGGGCCTTTCTTCATTTGGGCCTAATTTCCTCCTGGGCCCATCTTCCTTCCAATTCCAGCAATCACCACGCGGCTTCTTCAATTTATTTGTTTCTCCCAGCAAACGGCCGCGAGGCGTGATTTCCACCGCGAGGCGGTGCTTTCCACCGCGGGGCGGCATTCTTCTCTGAGACCCATCGTCGGGTCGCGGTGGCTCTGACGCGAGACGTCAACTTCTGCCCAATGTGGATCCTTCATAGATTTTCGTCGTCTCCTCAGGTGGTCAACTCCTCTTCCTCTAAATGTCTCCAATTAGCTCATCCAGACCACCAAAACCACACTTCTCTACTCTAACTCCATAATCTCCAATTGTGCTCTAAATCCATCCAAATGGCGCCTCAAACCTGGTAATAACCCTTAGATATGTGCTACAAAATAGCACTCATCAAATCCCCCATGCTTAAACCTTGCTCGTCCTCGAGTAAGCTAAAGTCATTCTACTCCTCCAATCAATCCCCAAGGCTTCAAGAAGCATAGAAAACTCAACCTCCAAGAATCATACCAAACAGTAAACTCTAGGCAACCATACAAATAAGCACAGCACAATAAACTACAACATCAAATCAATAATCTCAATACCCCACACAATCAAGCTAAAAGGAAAGCAGAGTACTTCCCCCAAGCTTATCCCAAACACCATAGAGTGAATAAATTCTAATTCTAGTCTCCCATCTATCTTCTTATCCCTCCAGAGTGACCTACCTGAATCCTCCTTATAACTCCTCTTCTTATGACGTCTCGCCAAGAATAATGAGAAATCCTAAAATCACTCTTCTTCTTTTTCGCTCATTTTGCCAAGGCGCTCTTTCGGGTTTTCACCAAGCCACTCATTTCATTTTTCAATAGATGTACTCACATAAGCTCACGTCACTCTTGACCTCATATTACCCCAGCCTAATGCTGGTCCAAGCCACCTGCTTATTGCCTAGGCCGCCCTTTCGGGTTTTCGACCTATCCAAGGATTTTTAATGTATGCCTTTTTTCAATTTTTGGCTCTTTTCATATTTTTTTTCTCCTCAACAACGTAGCAAGTATAGAACTCTCCCCCATGCTTAAACATTGCATTGTCCTCAATGTAATGAAAGACAAAAGAATAGAAGCATAGGGAAAAGCAAAAAATAACTCACAAACGTTGCCAAGCTGCTTGGACACTTCTTGCGTTGTTGGCGGTCTTCTCAATAAAGCCCAGGTCTCTAGTGTTGGGCGGGTGTCTTCATCAAATCCATCGTCTTCTTCTACCATGCAACCAAAAGGGAACCACTTTGGTGAGTAGTGGTATAGCATAGAAGTCGGGGTTGCACGGCCTTCTAGGAACACATGGTGGAGCCCAGATATCATCATGGTGGGGGCTCTAGTGTTCCTCCTCCTCAGCTGTCAATTGTAGGGCCATTATCGTTGTCAAATAATGTGTAGGGCAATGTATCCTCCTTGACAACATGATGCACACCATCTCCATAGGAAACTCTGGACAGCTGGCCTTCGGTAAAACTTTCTTCTTCTTTTTTTTTTTTTTTTTCGAGTCCCCCCCCCCCCCCCCCCCCGTTTAAGGTTTTTTCGGGGGGTGACTTAGTGTAGGGGAAGGAAGAGACTTATAATGGTGTGGAAACACCTTCTTCAATAGGCATGGGTCTCTTCCCTACAGGTTAGTCGGAAACAAAAACAAAGCAAAAACACACTAAAGAAAATGCAAAAACAAAAAATGAAAAGCAAAGAAAGAAAAACATACATCGGGTTGCCTCCCGGACAACGCCTTAGTTATTGTCATGGCATGACATACCACTCTAAACTCCTCAACTTGGGTTGCTCATAGCAACCAAACTCCTGGGGTCTATATCAGGGGGATGCCTCTTTGTATACTCCCTGTTGAGCCTCTCCCCTATGCTTGTGCACTTCATGATGGTTGGACCGCTGTGTATATTCATGAACGCAATTGCCATCTTCATAAATGGCCTACCCAACATCTCAGGGGCTACATGTATGTCATGCCCCGTATCCAACATGTAAGAAATCACCACCTGCATCAAGGCATCCTTCTTGTGTTTCCCCTTTGGTTTCTTCTTGATCAAACCCAACACCTTTAACATTTCTTTGCTGCGAGGGGTGCTGTCCGCCAGTGTGACCAAGGGAACGGTTTTTATGCAGTCACTGAAGGCCTCATAGATATCCTCGTTGTTCTTTGGCCTTTGAGTAACTCGGGAAGCCTCAAGGAGGGGCGCGATGGGTTGCAGCGAAACAAGCGGGAAGGAGTTGAGACACACAAACTCATCATAGGCAGCCTCCAGAGGATCGGGGACTGCCGGGGTGATTGTCTCTAGAGTATTTTCGCGATCACAGCACTCCTCCTCATCGTCGCTCCAATCCTCCTCATATCTCAAAAAGTACTCCTCCTCAGAAAGCACCTGCCGTGCAACCCCGTAAGGATCTACCCAAACCTCACCAGCATATCTGAAATTTTGGACACCGGGCCGCGGCGAGATCGCGCTAGGAGGTACTTCGTCCACCGCGGGGCGGTAGTCATTGCCGCGGGGCGGTGAAGTCGTGGTGGAGACACTGAGGTACGTCGCCGGGTCGCGGTCATTCTCGCCGCGGGGCGGTGAGATAACTGAGACTTCACGCCGGGTCGCGGTCAGAGGTGACGCAGGGCGGTTGGCGACATTCTCCATCTCATATTCGTCCTCCTCTTCAGCACTAGGAGGAACGTTTTCCCTCGGATTCACTGCAGTCTGAGAAGGCATGGAGTTTGATTTCCTCTGGACAAGCTCTGTCACAGCATCAGCCAGCTGGCCAACCTGCCTCTTCAAATCCTTTATGCTCGTACGCTGGATAGTAATCGACTCCACCAGCCATTCTATATTCTTGATGCTTGACTCCCTGGTTTGAGCACGAGTGGCGAAGTGCTGAGTCAAGTCCCTGAGCATCGCTTCAGTTGCGATATTTGGATTGGACACAGGCGGACTATGCTCGTACGCCAGATTATACTGTTGAGGAGCACCCTGCTGGTAGAATGTGGCTCCGGGTAGAACTATTGGCAGTCATAACCATATGGATTGTATTGTTGGTACCCATAACTCGAATTGGGGTGATCTCTCCACCCTGGAGTGTACGAGTAGGAGTATGGGTCATATCGCGGCTCTCCCCAGAAATCCATATCTGTGACAAAAATCAAAAGGAAAAACAAAAGTCAGTAGCACGGGTGTGGACCGTAAGATAGGTCCACACCAAAGTAACACACACACAAATAAACACACGGAAAAATCAAAACTTGCCTCCCCGGCAACGGCGCCAATTTGATAAGGCGTTGTCGTGACACCTTAATCAAAATAATCCTAACAAACCTAAACAAGTAGTAGAGGCAAGCAAGGGTCGAATCCCACAGGGAGGAAGTGATCAATCTATGTATTTATGAGCATGCAAAGTAACAAAGGGGGTTTTGGCTATCAAGCAGAGCAAAGCAAACAAGTTTGGTTTATGAGAAAATATGAATGGGGAAAGTAGTTCTACTAGAACGAGATCCACAATACAGAGATATAAGTCGATCACTGAAATCTATTCAATCCAAGTTCTTTAACTATTCTTATGGTTGTTCCCACCCTGATCTTAAGTACTACCGATTCTCATAGTTGTCGATAGACTTATTACTATGCCAATGATAAAATACCACCAGTCACGCCTATCACGCGGTACCAGACCGAGGTACATTACCACCAACAAAGCAATAGCAATGCACACAAGGATATAGGATACATGCAAGTAGAAAGACGTACAAGTACTCACTCCCCTACTTAACATGCAACTGATTCTCACTCACAATTGTACGCTTGGAACCCCTATACGCACAATTGTGTTTGCCACTAGATATGCACTCGGAACACCTATATGCAAATCCTAGCAATTGATAAATATTACTCAACCTAGCTGGCCAGACTATGAGGAATAACAATGAATCAATATTCAATATAACCAAGAGAATCAAACCAACACACATAAGAATAAGAACAAGGAATAGAAATCTCACAACCGAATCAACTGTATTGCTTCAAACGTCTAGTAGAACAAATGTGTTTAGTTCTCCATGGGTTGGAACCCTGGAGGCGGAATAGAAACGAACTCTAAAACTGTAAAACTTAAACTTAATCTAATTGGTGAATGGAGGCTGTGGGGATTAGGTTAAATAGAGTTAACCTAAAGCCCAAGATCACAAACCCCAACTTACAAGGAAATAAAATAATATAATAATAACCAAAAATAAACTATGAAAATCGAACAGGGAAATTAATCCCGTAATCTCGGTTTCTCTCTCGTGCAAGCAACTCGGCAGCAGCCTCGGCCCACAACAGCAATCGGCCCATCTCAGCAGCATCAGCACGGCCCAACAACAAGCTGCAACACGCCAAACAGCACATGGATGACGTCATCATGACATCATCATCCACTTTCTCCAGCTTCAATTCAGCGCTTCGATTCCCGCTTCGCTTCACGCGAGTTTCTCTCCTGATGGGCCTTTCTTCATTTGGGCCTAATTTCCTCATGGGCCCATCTTCCTTCCAATTCCAGCAATCACCACGCGGCTTCTTCAATTTATTTGTTTCTCCCAGCAAACGGCCGCGAGGCGTGATTTCCACCGCGAGGCGTGATTTCCACCGCGAGGCAGTGCTTTCCACCGTGGGGCGGCATTCTTCTTTGAGACCCATTGCCGGGTCGCGGTGGCTCTGACGCGGGCGTCAACTTCTGCCCAATATGGATCCTTCATAGATTTTCGTCGTCTCCTCAGGTGGTCAACTCCTCTTCCTCTAAATGTCTCCAATTAGCTCATCCAGATCACCAAAACCACACTTCTCTACTCTAACTCCATAATCTCTAATTGTGCTCTAAATCCATCCAAATGGAGCCTCAAACCTGGTAATAACCCTTAGATATGACTACTGGTCACATCCTTACTTCAGGGCAACTACACTCTCTAAAGCTTAACCTTTACTTTTGCTTTGTGTTGTTTCTTTGTTATTTTTTGGTACTCATACAGGCTGACAATTCACACCCTAAAAATGTTGCTATTATGAAACTGTGCAATATCTTGAGATGAACATTGAGCAATTTTCTCGTATGGCCTATCTTCAGCTGGGTTACACCTCCAATTTCTTTGCTCTTCCTTTCTTATTTTTCTACTTTTTCTTTGCTTATTACTTTCCTTTGTTATCTGGTGCTTCTCTAGTTTTGTCCTTGTTTTATTTGGCTTTCTTCTTATTTTTGTTTGTTATCTCTTTTTCAGATTCAAATCAATGAAACTGAGCACTTGTAATTCGGATCCAACCTCCAAGATATCAAGCTTGATAAACATATCCACACAGGAAGGAAACAATGGGAAATTAAAGGGTTGTCTAACTTACCAGGGTCAATAACTTATTCGAACAATGTCTCTGAAATGATATTTGAACATCATTTTTAGATACGAATAATTATTCCCTTGTATATAGAACCATGTAACCCGAACCATAGGAGACCAGGTTACGAATGAGATGATAATCTTTTTTACTCAGCAGTTTCACTTCAGTGATGATGACTATGATTTAAATTTTTATAAACTTCCCAGGATCCCCACAACATCATTACTTGATCTCATCAACACTATACAAAAGGATATACAGAAAATGGAATACACAAGTAACCTTAACCAAAACATGGGGATTTCCACGCCTTATGGGAAAATATTCTCTACCCTGATTGATAATGGACATGCTTTATGCCGATTACTAATACAAGCTTATCAAGCAATCAAGACTACAAGAAAAATTGATCGAATAAAGAGGCCCAACCAAAAGTCACATAAACACCAACAAAAATGTGGAATCACATCCCAAATTGTTTTTTATGATAGTCACAACATGGAATTGTAGAGGTATAGGGAGGAAATATTTATGGATAGACATTGAATCCTTCTGCAAAATCAAAAGAATACAACTCCTATGTTTACTGAAACAAGGACATAAAAAGATCCTAACGAACGATGTTGGAAAAAGGCATGTTTTGACAATTGCTTCTCTCGCTTGCATCAGGCTTCGCGGGTGGACTATGCCTGTTATGGAAATCATACCAACTAGTAAACGAACAACTAGAGATAATGGATATCGAACCACGATTCATAAGTATTATATATACTAACTTGATCAGCCATAACGAACTCCTGCTCATCCTAACATATGCACCCCCAAATGAAAGTGGAAAACATAGCTTCTGGGAGAATCTCACAAATTACATTTGAAACTCGCAACTGCCTTGCATACTAATGGGCTATCTGAATGAAATTAAATGCCCATCAGAAAAGAGTGGAGGTGTTGCTCCAAACCCTAATCTATTTAAAAGATTACTAGAAGTAAAAAATATTTGTGAATTAAATGATATTCCTACTCTAGGAAACACTTTTACGTGATGGAAAAACAAAACAGAAATTGATAATGTATACGAAAAACTCGACCGAACACTGGTTCAACACCAGATTCTATAGTGGTACCCAGATATTAAAACAAAACAGTATGCCTTTAGTGGATCTGATCATTGTCCAATCTCTATTGAATTAGCGATCTCTACACCCTTCAAAAACCAACCATTTAAATTTGAAAAGATATGGATGACCAGAAATGATTTTAAAAATATTGTTAAACAAGCATGGCGTAGTAATTTCCATGGTTCCTGCTTATTTGATCTAGTCATGAAAACCAAAATCCTTAAAAAGAAGGTTAAAGAATGGAACCGTAATAAATTTGGCAATCTGTTCAAACAACTTCATAACATCGAAAAAGATTTGACGGCACTCCAACGGCAAATCTCTGTTAACCCTAATACAGTCCTAGCAAGCAAACAAACTAGGCTTATTAATAAAAAAGAGCAAATCCTAAATTTCCAAAAAATATACTGGAACCAACGAGCGAAAAACAAAACACATATAACTTACTGACTCTAATAGTAGTTATTTCCATAAAATAGCAACATGAAGAAAAAAAAAAGTCATAAAAGAAATCATTACAACAAGTGGCACCAATATAACTAGAGAAGAGAATATTAGGAATGAAATTAGAAATGATTTCATTAAGAGACTTAAAAAGCTATGAAATTCACGATTTCGCTTTACAAGATCATCTTAATGTAATTCAAACTGAAGTAACAGCAGAAGATAACATGTTTTTAACGACACAAGTTACAAATGGCGAAATTAAAAAAGTTGTTTTTGCCATATGACAAGATAATTCACCTGGGCCTGACAGTATGATGGATGAATTTTATCAAAAATACTGTAATATTGTTGGACCATCTGTAATCCAAGCCACAAAAAGTTTCTTCCTTTATGGTCGAATCTTGAAAGAAATTAACCACACATTTATCACATTGATACCTAAATGTGATAACCCAAACTCTACAAATCATTACCGACCAATTAGTTTGTGCACAACAATCTACAAAATCATTTCTAAAATACTAACTGAACGGCTAAAAATAATCATGGAAAAATTGATACCTCCATTACAAGGTGCTTTTGTTTCAAATAGGGCAATTCAAAATAATATTCTAATCGCACATGAAATATTTCATTCCTTCAAATCGAGAAAAGGGAAGGAAGGATACCTAGCCATTAAATTGGGTATGGAAAAAGCATATAACAAAATTGAGTGGAAATTCATCCTTGTAACATTACAAAAATATGGCTTCCACCCAACTTTTATTTCCTGAATCAAGGAATGCATCACCACGGTGTCATTTTCCGTTCTTGTAAATAATGGCCTGACAGACATTTTCAAACCAAAACGAGGATTAAGACAAGGGGACCCGTTATCCCCTTTTCTTTTCATTCTTGGAGTAGAAATTCTAGCAAGGAAACTACAGATTTCATCTGAAAGAGCCAGGAAACCAATTGGATTCCAACTAGTCAGAAATGGAACAAGAATTTCATTCATGGCTTTTGCTGACGACATTATTATCTTTTCAAAATCAAGCGAATAACATTGTAGGGAAATCAAAACAATCATTGATGAATAATGTCATATCTCCGGACAAAAAGTGAACTTTAATAAATCAGCGTTCCAAGTAACCCAAAAAGTAACAAACATGAAAATAAAAAAAAGGTTCAAATCGAAGGCATACTAACGATCACGAACATGAACTGAGTGGAAAACTATCTAGGTTGCCCAATAATAAATGGAAGAGTTAATAAACAAACCTTTAATGACATCATTATCAAATCAACCAACCAACTAACAAAATGGAAAACTAATTCCCTCTCTCAAGCAGGAAGAAGTACATTAATTCAAACAAATCTTGCATCACGACCTAATTTCATTATGCAAAGCTTTATGCTCCCACAAGACACTTTGAATGAATTAGACAAATCAACAGAAAATTTTTATGGAATAAAAATGACTCCCACAAACCCCTAATTGGATGGGACAAAATATGTAGGCCAAAAGATAATGGAGGTCTAGGTATTAGGAAATCCTTTGATATGAATTGTGCACTCCAATATAAACTGCTACGGAAGATACTAGCAGAGCCAAGAAACTACTGGGTAAAAATCATTACAGAAAAATCCCTTAAAAATTCACATATCTTGGAGTACAAGAGAAAAGGAAACTGCTACTAGCAATGGTCAAAATTATACGGTATTATGGACAACTTTAAAAAGGGCTTAATCTGGCAAGTAGGCGATGGAACATCGATAAACTTCTGGAAAGACAATTGGACTGTTCATTCACCGCTCAAATGCAAAACAAATCCAAATGTGAACATTGACCAAAGTGAAAAGATAGCAGACTTCATTGATAGAAATAAACAATGGAATAAAACAAAACTAGAACAATACCTACCCTAAAAAATTGTAAGCTCAATCATTTCCACATCTCTACCTCACCATATTTTTACTGACCGACTTTATTGGGAGTATAGCAAGGATGGATGGTTCACAACCAAATCTATGATGGATATGATTAACAAAAAATAAAGCACTAACGGTCTATAACAACTCTTGGATTTGGAAATTGGACACATGTCCAAAAATCAGAAACATTTTATGGAGAATTACGAAAAACGGCTTACCCACAAAGGAATGACTACAACAAAAAGAGATTCACACACCAGCAGGTTATACCTTCTGTAACTCGAAAATTGAAAATTTATGCCATATTCTTATAGAATGTCCTTATACTATACAAACAATTCGTAAGATCTCCCCACACATATCAAATGTCATATCCTCCATCTCTACAGACAATAGAATGATAAATGACATTATTTTAGAGCTGAAAACAAAAGTTAATAACAAAGATTTTATAACAATCTTTACTATTTGGTGGGGAATTTAGTACCAACGAAACATCAAGTTGTTTTCTAATGACAATCAAAACAAAAAAAACAACCAAGACTTAATTACTTTCATTAATTCCACAATATCAAGCTGGAATAAAACCAAAATAATAGATTTAGAATACATTAACACCAACAACCTAGGCAAAACAAGATTAGGATCTCAAAGGAAAACAAAAAACATCAGATGGTCAAAACCCAATAATGACAATATTAAGATCAATTGTGATGGATCTACTAAAACAAATGGTGAATCCTCTTTTGGTTATATCTTTAGAAATAGCAATTCCAAACCCCTAATAATACACCGTGAAAATGTGGAAAAGTCTCTACTTTAATGGTAGAGGCTCTATCCGTCAGAAATGTACTACTGAAAGAAAAGGAAATGAATATTGAAAAAAATGAACTTGAAATAGATTGTCTAACATTTGTGAATGTGTTGAATGACATATGGGCATGTCCATGGGATATTGAGATCATCATCTCCGATATCCTTTTCGTGTTACAATTCTTTGTGACAGTCCAGATTCGTCATGTCTTTCGAGAATCAAATCCAATGGCGGACTTTATTGCAAACCTGAGCCACTACCGTCGTCTGGCAGACATCCAAACAAATCAGGATCTACGGGTCCTCATCCATAAGGATGCTATAGGATGGTTTTCAAGTCAAGCTTGATACTATCCTAATTTTTGCCGTATAAAAAAAACATATTGTGTATGCAAGAAATCACATTAATCTTCATTAATTGATTATTAAGATATTTTTTATATTATTGTACTTATCTTAATTTTATTTATATATATATTTTTTTATTTAATATTTTCTTAAATTTAAAATTAAATAAAATATCATATAAAACTTTATCCAAATCTCGGGCACGATACGGGATAATTATACTAAAAAGTGAAACAAGTCATCTTCAAGAACCAAGGTCTTGTAATATATAGACCTTGTCCTTGTACGAAGCATGCCACGATACCGATAGTTTGCACACATTTACGAATGCGATAGAGTCTATTCAAAACTTTGCAAGACTTTATCAATTAGTCTCTTCTCCGTAAAAAAATTTACTAACTCTGCTAACAATCTTATTGTTTAAATATATATTAAGCTTAGGGTGTGGTGTAAAGTGATGAATAGTAATGACTATTAAATCTAGAAAAAAGAATGTTAGAATTAGAGTTGGTAAAATCATAAATATTGAACTTTTTAAGAAAATGTTTCTTTCAAAAATTAATTTTTTTTTGAAATAGAATAAATTCAATTTTTTTTTCCGAAAAAAATAAAATTGTCTCCCTTTTTTTTTTGCGGTGCAACAATATATAAAATTATACTTCAAGTGCATACATAAGCACTAAGACTACATCTATAAAAACTCAAAGTGCATATATAAGTGTATTTTTAATGCTAAGAAATAGTATAAAAAAATGCATCTTTAATATATTAAAGTGTATGTGGTAATATGTAAATGTGCATTTTAACATGTATATCAAAAGTCCACATTTTAGCTAGTGTATAAGTGAATGTTTATTATGTTAAGTGTGCATATGTGTGTGTGTAAAACTGCATGTTTATGTAAGCAAGTGACTATGCCAACTGGCTATAAATAGTCAATCAACTGTAACAAACTCACTTAATGAAAATGAATGATTGAATTTCTGTTATTCTCTTTCCTCTGTTTGTTGAGTTCTAACATGGTATCAGCCATACGTTCCACGTCTCAATCTTGATTGGTGCTTGATCGATTTTCTTCTTCCGCATTTCCTTTCTCTCTGATTTTCGATTCCAATGGCGAATCGAACTCCCAATCCCAATCCTAATCCCAATCGTACTCCGCCTGTTCATCGACCTAATCCGAATTTCAATGGCGATGAGTTTTCGCCATTAGTCCCAAATCCTTGGCACAATTCTGATCATAATGATCCTTTGTTTCTTCATCCCTCCGATGGACCTAGTTTAACTCTTGTTAACAAGTTGTTTGATGGCACATGCTTCTTTGCGTGGCGTCAATCCATGGTGATCGCTTGGTATGCGAAAAACAAGTTAAGGTTCGTCGAAGGCGATTTTCCGAGACCTGATCGCACTGCTCCCCATTTTCGTCGATGGGAGCGTGTTAATTCAATGTTGACCGCTTGGCTTCTCAATTCAATGATTCTGGAAATCTCATGTACATTTCTGTTGTATGGCGATGCTCGTCAAATTTGGTTGGATATTCATGCTCGTTTTCCTCAAGTCAATCGAGCACAGAAGTATTCAATTGGCAAACAATTGTCGAACATTACTCAAGGATCTGATAATATCGTTGGATATTTTAATCGGATTAAGAGCCTTTGGGATGAGCAGGATTCCATGAAAATGTTTCCTGCCTGCGCCTATGGTCTTGCAGAGGCTGTTCGTTTGTATGAGAATGATCAACATCTTCTCCAGTTCCTTATGGGACTCAACGACTTTTATTCGGTTGTTTGAGGTAGTATCCTCATGATGGAGCCTCCTTTTTCGATTCATCAGATGTATTCAATTCTTCTACAGGAAGAACGACAGCGTGATATTCGTTCTTCTGATCGTCTGCTTCTTGATTCCTCATCTATGAGTGTTTCAAGTCAATCTTCTTCTGCTAAGTCTCCAGTTCATCCGGCTTCGACTTCTACCACTTCCACTGGTACTAAAGGTCGTCGTACTTTCTTTTGCACTCATTGTAAGCGTCATGGACATTCTGTTGAGCGATGCTTTAAGATTCATGGCTATCCACAGTCACAGGCCTCTCGTCCTTCTCAGGCTAATTCTGCTGCTTCAGATGGTGCTTCTTCTGATTCTGTGATGACCGGTCTTACTCAGGATCAGTACAGTCAGTTGCTCACTTTGTTGCATAAGACTTCAGTAAGTTCTGCAAATCAGTCAGCTGCTCATCTTGCTGGTAATTCTTCTCTCTATAATTCTTTGCAATCTGGTAGATCTTTGCTTTCTGCACAAGCATGGATTATTGATACTGGTGCCAGTGATCACATGACCTTTGATCTTTCTTTATTCTCTGCTTTGAGGCCCTTGTTGCATCCTATTGATATATCTTTGCCCAATGGTATTGTGTTGAATGTTAAATTGATTGGCTCTGTGAAGCTATCTAAGGACCTTACTTTGCTGGATGTGTTGTATGTCCCTCAATTCAAGTCCAGTCTTCTGTCTGTGAACAAATTGACCGCTCAGTTGAACTGCATTGCTTCTTTTGATTCTACATCATGTTGGCTGCATGGTCCTTCAATGAAGAAGCCTCTTCTTCTTGGTAGGGTCTCTAACAGGTTGTATGTTTTTCTTGAGGATGGTCATGTGCATGCATTAGTTTCTTCATGCTTCTCCAAGTCCAGGGATGCTCATCTTTGGCACATTCGATTAGGCCATATGCCCTTGAAAAAGATGAAGACTTTTCTTCCTATTGATTGTAGTGTTGATGTTTTTGCCTCTTGTGAAGTGTGTGCACACTCTAGACTTCAGAGGAAACCATTAGCTCACAGTTCTATTTCTAGTACTTTTGCTTTTGAGAAAATACATGTTGACACATGGGGCCCTTTTAAGACACCTACTGTTGATGGCTATAGATATTTTTTTACTATTGTTGATGATTACACTCGAATCACATGGACACATTTGATGAAATGTAAAGGCAATGCTTTGTCCCTCTTGCAATCTTTTATTCAACTTGTTGCTTATCAGTTTCAAAGCACAGTAAAGATTGTTAGGTCAGATAATGCTCTAGAATTGGGAAAGAGT
This sequence comes from Rheum nobile, assembly GCA_027886185.1. Lineage (NCBI taxonomy): Eukaryota > Viridiplantae > Streptophyta > Magnoliopsida > Caryophyllales > Polygonaceae > Rheum > Rheum nobile. Next base: position 700,513 of record WOAB01000546.1, read on the forward strand.
CATGCTGGCATTGCTTATTTCTCTTCTAAGGAAATTATTCATCAAACCAGTTGTGTTTATACTCCTCAGCAGAATGACATAGTTGAGAGGAAACACAAGCATTTGTTGGAGACTACATGTGCTCTGCTTTTTCAGTCTAAGGTTCCTTTGTCTCTTTGGGGTCACTGTCTGCTTCATGTTACTCACCTCATCAATAGGGCTCCTTCTACTGTTCTTGGTGGTATTTCTCCTTATGAGAAACTTTTTGGCCAGCGCCCTTTTTACTCTACATTGAAGAGTTTTGGTTGTCTTACATATGCTTCAATCATTAAGCCTGGAAGAGATAAATTGATGCCTCGGGCTATTACATGTGTATTTCTTGGTTATCCCTATGGTACTAAAGGTTACAAGCTTTTAAACCTTCTTACACATAAAGTTTTCATCTCTCGAGATGTGTCCTTTCATGAACACATTTTCCCATTTTCTCTTGCACCAAAACCCACTGGTTCCTCTACTTTTCCCTCTCCTACATATGACTATTCCTCATTTGACTTTCCTGCTCCTTCAACTGTCCATTCTCCTACACCTATTCAGTCTTCTACACCTACCTTACCTACTACTCCTTTATCTGACATTTCCTCTAATCACTCACCCACTCATTTCCCTTCTATTTCTTCTCCTATGTTGAGAAGATCCAGCAGAAACACTGTGGCTCCTTCATACCTTCAGGACTACTTTTGTAGTTTCGTTCTTCAAACTTTGATGTGTTTCCTATCTCTTCTATATCTTTTCATGCCTTATCCAACTCCACCCAAACCTTATTAACCTCTCTATCACAGTTTTCTGAGCCTTGTTCTTATGAGGAAGCCTTGCAGTCTCCAGAATAGGTCAAGGCTATAGACCTTGAGATATCTACTTTACAAGCTAATCATACATGGGACATTGTTGATCTTCCTAAGGGAAAACGTCCTATTAGTTCTAAGTGGGTTTATAAACTCAAGTTTAAGGCAGATGGTTCATTAGAGAGACATAAGGCCAGACTGGTGATCCGAGGATGCACACATAAAGATGGAATTGACTTTCATGAGACTTTCTCTCATGTTGTTAAAATGACAACTATTCGTGCTCTTTTAGCCACAACTGTCAAGAAGGGTTGGTATATGTCTCAACTAGACATCAACAATGCCTTCTTACATGGTGACATTGATACTGAAGTTTATATGAAGGTTCCTTTGGGCCTTGCTCATCTTTATCCACAAAAGGTTTGTCGTCTCAATAAGTCTTTATATGGTTTAAAACAGGCTTCTCGACAATGGTATAGCAAGTTGTCTACAACTCTCTTGTCTCAAGGTTTCACACAATCACTTAATGACTATTCTCTATTTTACAAGAAGGAAGCTTCTTCTGTCATCTTTCTAGTGATATATATTGATGATATACTGATTGTTGGTAATGACACTCTTGCCTTGGCTTCTGTGAAAGACTTTCTTCATCAATCTTTTAGCATCAAAGATTTGGGCAACCTCAACTACTTCCTTGGGATGGAATTTCTGCCTACTACAGCCGGTTTAGTGATTACTCAGAGAAAGTTCATCCATGAACTTCTAAAGGATTTTTGTCCTTCATCATCCAAGTGTGTTGCTAGTCCATTGGATGTTTCTATCAAATTACATGTTGATAAAGGTGTTCCTCTTTCTGATCCCACTCAGTACAGAAGGTTAGTGGGCAAACTCAATTTTTTGGTCAACACAAGGCCAGATTTGGCGTTCTCTGTGCAACATTTATGTCAGTTTATACAGCATCCTTCTTCTATACATTGGAATGCTGCCTTGCACACATTACAATACCTCAAATGCATTGTTGATCTAGGCCTATTGTTGCCTTTTTCTCCTGATTATACTCTCCAAGCCTTTTGTGATTCTGACTGGGCTTCTTGCCCCACTACACGACGTTCTGTCAGTGGCTTCTACATCAGTTTGGGAGGTGCTCCTCTCTCCTGGAAATCTAAGAAGCGGGTCACCATTTCTTTATCATCTGCTAAAGCTGAATACCGCTCTTTACGGCGGGTGACCGCTGAATTGGCTTGGTTGAGCAGACTTCTTCATGAACTTGAAGTACCTGATGTGGCTCCCATTCCAGTGAAGTGTGATTCTCAATCTGCTATATACATTGCCAAGAATCATGTCTTTCATGAACGCACGAAGCATATAGAGCTTGACTGTCATTTTGTGAGGGAAAAGCTTCTTGATGGCCTTATTTCACTTAGTCATATTCCTACTTCTTTACAGTTAGCTGATATTATGACTAAGTGTTTACCCGATTCTGTACATTCTTCTGTGTTACCCAAGTTGGGTTTGCTTCCTTTTGAAGCACTCTCCAACTTGCGGGGGGATGTAAGCAAGTGACTATGCCAACTGGCTATAAATAGTCAATCAACTGTAACAAACTCGCTTAATGAAAATGAATGATTGAATTTCTGTTATTCTCTTTTCTCTGTTTGTTGAGTTCTAACAGTTTAGCATGTTAAAGAGCATGTTTCGTATGCTAAAAAATGTGCATATTTAAGTATGTTAAGTGCATTATGCTAAATAAAGTGCATATGTAATTATGATGTTTTTTTTTCAAAATAAAAAAAATAAAGTTTGTTGTATTTACAAGTATGTCACTCATGTGTTTAATTCTAACTCCTCATTTCTTAGATCTAGTGGTCACCATTAATCATCATTTTACTCCCTAAGCATCCTCCTCATATAATTATCTTTTCAGCTGTCAAATTACTCATTTTTTTCTGAAAATAACTAGCATATGACTTTGTATCATGCACAAATTTAGTTAAATGTAGAATATATATCTTAGCAATTAATTAATATTTAATCATGTAAACTCAAATCTTATATAATAAGTACAATAAGCAGAATACTAATATGAATAAATTAAATTACTAATGAAATTATTGTCTATAAATTAATTTTTAAAAATAAAGACATACGACTCCGATCTTTATTTTTCTCTTATAATATTGCACATTAGAAACGCGTAACAAATCTTCAATATGACATATTTGTTATTTGCAAAAACGACATTTGATTTTAAAAATATTGTTTATGTAAGCTAATTTTCAAATCTTAGTTCTTGTCAATTATGGTAAAAATTAATATCTCATACGCATTTATCACGATAAAAATCATTTTTTTAAGTAAAAGGTCTGGAATTATTAGGATATACTAAATGTAATTATGCTTGTTTGTCATACTGGGTTGGGTGGGATTTGTAATTACATATACATTATCCTTTATACAAAAATTAAATTTTTGAATTGAACTTTTTGGGATTATTAGAATATATATATTGAATAATATTTATTATTTTAATAGTATTTCATATAAAGTTTTTGTTATTTTATGGTGTACGTCTATGATTTATTAATGTAGGTATAATATAAGATTTGCTAAAAAAAGAAAATGAAAACTATGATTTAAAATATTTTAATAAATATTATTATTATTACTAAATTAAATGGGAATTTAAGAATTAAAAATACTCATTAACAATTTAACGTATATCTAATTAGTACCTTTTGTTTGTGAGAATTAAATTTTGTAGTCTAGTAAATAATAGATAAAAGATGTAAGATATAATGGTTAAGAATCTTAAAACTGGTTGTTGAAATTTTAGGTTTGTGCTTCAATAGATGCAAATTGCTGAAGAAGTTCATTTTTTTACTTTTGATTTTGATTTTTTTTATTATATAAATGAGCTGATATGTGAAAAAAAATTGGCAACTTTTATTTTCTGGTGCCACATCAGCATTTCCGCAGGAGATTTCACCGGAAAAATAGATCATACCATTTTGAGTTAATATTGACATAGTTCGGGTATATTTTTACAATTTTTAAAGTTCGTATTACTTTTGGTTCAAAGGCGATAGTTGGTATTATTTAGAGTTATTTTTCCAAATATAAAATATAAACTTGTTAAGAGTTTTTTAAGGTGATACTTATTCTTTGAATATTTTCTAAAAACTTTGGTTGATAAGTATATTTTGATGAATTCAAATATCAAATAAAGTGATATTAAATATTTTTGTTTGGTTGGATTTTTATATTTTTAAAATCCAAATATTTATATCTTTGAGATTTTCAATTCCTACAGAACACATTCATTCCAATCACATACAGATCGACAATAATTATCCTTCCTATATTTAACCAAACGAGCACTTAATGATTTAAAATCATCCATAGACCGACATAAATGCCAAATAAATTAGAAACTGACTAAAGCTCAGTTCGACAAAGCGTTGTTGAGATTAACGGAGATTGACTTTATTCTTAATCTACTTATTGACTGTCCGGGAAAAAAAAGTCAATCTAGCTTAAGAAACTTGTAGTAGATTAATGTAGCTTAATTTTTTCATTCTTTTTAATGTGACCCTCGAGATTGTTGAAGATTAACAAGCTAAATTTCATTTTCCACCTTTTCAGCTTGTAATACCGAACACTAACTACATTTTTAAAATAATTAAGTTAATAAATCCAGCTCCTACTAATCATTCAACTTCAGCTACTCATTCAGCTCCAACTCCTATTTCGTAAGGTTTCGTTCGGTAAAACGTTTTTGCACATTAATGGAGTTTAATTTATCTTTTCCATCATCTTGTTGAGTGTTCAGCAAAAAATTATTCATCTAACTTAACAAGCTTATCATAAATGAAAGTAGATTAATTCTGCCTATTTTTTAATGTCACCCCCAACATTATCAAAGCTTAACAAGCTTAACTTAAAATTTTACCCACTAGTGCCCTTAATCCCTAATCCCCGACACTCTTTTTCTATCTCTCCAACACTTCATATCTGTAATCATTCTGTTAGAGCATCTTCTTTCTCTTCCATCCCCTAAACACGAACATGCTTACATGAAATAAATAAATAAAAACTAGCAATAGATCGAAACATAGACTTAAGTTTAATTACCCATATGGATATGGATGAACTAAAGTGAGACCTTATATGAGTGACGTTCGTGAAGATATTGATGTCTGAGAGATGAGGAGGCTACAACATGCAACAAGTAAAATATAGATTTAATAAGTAGTCACGCGGAGCAAAATTTAATCGATCTAATTTGCATATTGGACTAAAATATAAAGGTATGGGCCTCTATATTTTTATTGTACCCTTTTTCATAATTTTACTACTGCCATTAAAAAGTTCAGCTCGTAATACCGAACATTCAACTAGTTTTATAAAGAGAATTAAATTAAAAAATCCAGCTTCAACTCCAGCTACTCATTTAGTTTCAGCTCCGACTACTCATTCAACTACAACTTCAACTTAATATACCAAACAAGGCCTAAATATTTCAAACGGAGTTTTTAAGTACTTCTCATTTAATATACTTATATATCCACAACCAATATTACAAGAAAAAAAATATTAGGGCAGCGTTGGTGAATCTTCGCCATCTAAGAGAAGGTGCTTCATCCCTTCATTACTTTTGGGGGTTGAGGTTCGCACCGTGTGTTTTATGTCCCGCACCGCGTTTTGGGCGAAACGTCTTTGCGCACAAAAAAGGCATTCCCTTGTGGCGCCCAAAAAAAAAACACCCTTGGGCGGTGACGCCCAAGATCCGGGTTATTTATTTATTTTTGAAAAATGAATTTAAAAAAAAAATGTTGAACCGGTTCAACACTTGGGCGATTCATAGTAGCGCCTAAAAACTTATCGTTGGATTCAACTGTAACCCCTTGGGCGCCACTATGAGAGAGAATCCAATTTGGTGTTTTTTAAGATTTAGGTTTTAGGTTTAGGGTTTTTGGGTTTTTGTCACTACAGTACAAAGTGTAAGATTTATAATTTGAAGTTGGCTTTGTAACTTCCAATATCTAGATATGGTCCGAATGATTAGGATTTGTAATGTAATCTATGGAAACCAAATTCAAAAGAAGCATTGATGATTAGTTCAAGACTTAGAATCTCAAACCCAATTTATATAAGTACGTTAAGGTTTGTAATGTATATTATTCGATTTATGATAATTTCCTATAGTATATAACTATAGGATATAACCATATGATATAACTATAGGATATAATCTTAGTATATAACCATATGATATAACTATAGGATATAATCATAGTATATATATATAACTATAGGATATAACCATATGATATAACTATAGGATATAATCATAGTATATAACTATAGGATATAACCATATGATATAACTATAGGATATAATCATAGTATATAACTATAGAATATAACCATTAGGATATAACCAAATTGGATATAACTATAGGTTATAATCATAATATATAACTATAGAATATAACTATAGGATATAACCATATGATATAACTATAGGGTATAATCATAGTATATAACTATATGATATAATCATAGGATATAACCAAATTAGATATAACTATAGGTTATAATAATAGTATATAATTATAGAATATGTAACACCCCGGGCTAGAGGTGCTACAGTGCCATAGTCCCGAAGGACTATAAGGCGGTTTCTAAAAGAAAAGAAATCCAAAACTCATCCAAAAACACAAAAGTTATCAACATTAAAATTCCCTGCTCAAGTTTGAATCAATACTTAAACCTGTCATCCAGTTTAAATACATCAATTTAAATCCAATACACGGAAGCGAATACAACCTTTTCAATTCCGATACAAAACTAAATCTTTAACTATGAAGACCAATCTGTGATCCAGAACCCGCTTGTTGCTACTAACCTGTAAGGACCAATTGACTGGGGGACCCGATACCCTAGCCAACCGCGGCACGTAAACCGAAGTTGGTCAGTCTTTTGAAAGACTGGCAAGACTCCTCAAGTCAAAACAGTTAAAACCAGAGAATTATCACAACAACCAGCTCATGCCAAACAACAACAGGTCATACAATATATATATATATACTTATATATATATATATATCATAACTTATAACATTATCATATCAATCAACCAATACCAAACACACGTCAAAACATATACACACCATCGCATACCATTCATTACCCCTTCTTATTCAATTCTTCACTATATTAACTTCATTCCATCCGACATCAATCTCATCACAAGTATAAATGAAATAAACGATCCATTCCAACTTTCGCATCAACAAACACTTAAACATAAACAAGACAATCATCACATAATATAAACATAACAAAATAACGACCCAGGCCAGCCACCCTTTCGGTGCCGCCGGTTCGTTAACATAAACTGTAACTCATACATTCAAATTCAAACCATGTTGGCCCACACCCTCAAGATGGGAAACCAACCTTCCTAATCAATCAACATAACCAACCTTCTCAAATAATTCTCACCAAGATCCAACAACCACTACCACTGGCCAACAAAAGCTCACAATCACCACTAACAACAATCAACAACGACTACTAACTACAACCTACCGACGACCAAAGTCTAACACAAAACCAATAATCAAACTCCCCACCAATATCCGTAAACAAAACCACTAACTAAGCATACAACCAATATTCACCAACACAACCCATAATCAACACGCAACCCATAATCACACACAACCAATATCCACACACAACCAATAATCAAGTACACAACCACTATTCAACACACAACCAATATACACACACAACCAATAATCAAGTACACAACCACTATTCAACACACAACCAATATACACACACAACCAATAATCAACACACAATCCATAACTGAGCACACAACTAATAATCAAGTACACAACCACTATTCAACACACAACCAATATACACACACAACCAATAATCAACACACAATCCATAACCGAGCACACAACCAATAATCAAGTACACAACCACTATTCAACACACAACCAATATACACACACAACCAATAATCAACACACAATCCATAACCGAGCACACAACCAATAATCAAGTACATAACCACTATTCAACACACAACCAATATACACACACAACCAATAATCAACACACAATCCATAACCGAGCACACAACCAATATACACAATTGGCAACACACACAATCCAACACCCGATCCAAACTCCGATCCTACCTCCAATCCAACCCACCACCGGATGAGACTTTCAACCATCCAACCTAGCCTTAACCAACGGAGGTCACACCCTCACGCGGTCGGATGAGGTCACACCCTCACCCCGACTCCATAACCAACCATCACCAATCCACCAACCACCCACCACCGGATGGGACTTTCAACCATCCAACCTAGCCTTAACCAACGGAGGTCACACCCTCACGCGGTCGGATGAGGTCACACCCTCACCCCGACTCCATAACCAACCATCACCATACCGACACCAATCCAAAAATCACAAACGACAATCAATATCACATAATCGCACATTTCAACCAAGCAACTTTATAGTCAAGTGATCCAATCAATCCACAACAATCAATCCATAACAATCAAACCACATTTAGTTACGACCAACTACCACATCACATTCAATCAACATAACACGAGATAATTACTAACACACCCACACATTCACACACACACGCAATCTCAACACACAACTACTAGCACGCACACAATCCAACACACAACCGCCAACACACACAGGTGTCGACATACACAATCCAACACACACACAAGTGTCAACAAACACACATTTTCAACCAAGTAATTCCACAACCAATAATCCAATTAACATACTCAGATAAGAGTAAAATCAATTACTAAACAAGATCAGATGCGAAAGTAATTTTATAAAAAATATACGAAGGGTTAGCAAGATTTATCTTGCCTCAAACTCGACAACCACGACCTCAGAGATCTCCAACCAACTCGAACGAACCTGCGAAATCAATCCGAGCAAATCCCTGGCATTAATTACTCATACCAATCCAAAACTAACAAACCCCCAATTACAAATCCTAAAATCAACCTTAATTAATTAGGCAATTCACAACCAAAAATCAACCCAAATTAATCCAACTCAAAATCAATTCATGCCTTCTGCACTCATATATATACAAACTCCAAATCAATCCAAATCTGCCCAAAAATTCAGCATATATAATCAGCCATACGAAGCCCAAAATTATGCCGAACAGGAGCCAATCTTACCTCATCGTTGACACACAGTCGTCGCCGGAGCTGGGCATCACATCGTCGGAGCTCACATCAGCAACGGCAGAGGACATCAGCAGCCACTTCGCACAGTAGCAGCAGTCCGCGGCTCGCCTCGTGGAAGGGAAGAGGTGGCCACTGCTGGTTCGGGCTTCTCGTCGCCGGCGATTTCAGCAGCAACAATGGCGGCACAGCAGCGGCCTACGGTCTGGCTCCTGCAACTGGTTCACAGCTAGCACAGCGGCGGTTCACAGCTCGCACAGCAGAGGTTCGCAGCTCGCCTCCGGGAAATGAGGTGGTGGCCACAGCCGGTCGAGCTCACCGGCGGGAAGGGCACAGCAACAGCCCCCCTCTCTCTCTCTCTCTCTCTCTTGCGGTGCACACCGGAAGAAGAAGGTAAGGGTTTGGTCTCTTCTGCCCCTTTTCTTGATTTTTCTTCCCCAAAAATCTGATTTCATATATATACATATATCTATTGGGGTATTTCAGAATATAACTATAGGATATAACCATATGATATAACTATAGGATATAATTATAGTACATAACAATAGAATATAACCATAGGATAAAACCAAAATGGATATAACTATAGGTTATAATCATAGTATATAACTATAGAATATAATTATAGGATATAACCATATGATATAACTATAGGATATAATCATAGTATATAAGTATAGAATATAACCAAATTGGATATAACTATAGGATATAATCATAGTATATAACTATAGAATATAACCATAAGATATAACTATAGAATATAACCAAATTTGTTTTGGGGTTTTTTTAGGGTTTAGGGTCTTTATCAGTACAAAGTTGAAGATTTCCAAGTTTAAGTTGGAGAAATAACTTGTAACACCCCCAAATCTTAACCCATCTGGAAAGGTATTACCACCAGTGACCCCAGTGTTCCTTACCGAGATCACCCAAGGCTTTATCGGATTAAATACAATTTAAGGCATACAATGATACATAATGATCAAAGTATCCAAATCAAAACATCAATCAAATGAAACATGAGTTACGGGATTACATCCCAATCCCGAATAGGACAAATACAGAGTTTAAACAAAGTACAACGGAAGACAAATAAAAGATTTTACAAACGGGGTTGTGATCGTGATGATCACCTGCCCAAGGATCTCAACCTGATTAAAAGCAATTATTAAAACATCCAAAAACAACCGTCGTCTTCATAGTCAATCTAGTCTCCTCAAATCTTCACTCTATCTGATGTGCCGAATCGAACGGATGACACTAGCCCACATGCGGAGAACAATGTTCGTGGGTTAGTCTACTTGAATAGACTAGCAAGGGTAAAAAGCAGAATGGTTCGAGTGATCGTAACCGTTTACTATCATTGTCCCTCGAATAATAACCGAAGGGACGATACATAACCCGGCACTTTCACGGAATAACAACAAGAGGTATGCATGAGAGAAGATTCTGGAAGACTTCATCTTCACAGAAATCGACTCGAAAAGAGACTCCAAGAGATTGAGTCTTTAAGGAAATATGACAAATCTGGAATGATTACAGGATCATACAACAATGATTTAAAAGTTGACTGAGATGCTTCGGTTCACGACCAACCTCATCGCATATAGCGAATCCAGATTGGGAAGAGAACGTACTATGATCAAAGTCGAGACGAGTTTTCCTAGCTGCACTATAACTTAGCTGCACTACTCGCCAAAGGTATATTAATTATGTGCACTCAGGCACTTTATCTTATTTAATTCCAAAACGCACATCACGTTATAGGCTTTTAAATCATCTCATCCATCAGGATAAAGAGATACCGTCAGGAACTAAATCCATGGACGGAGTTAACTCGGGAACTAAATTCCAAGAGTCGAATCGAGAACTAAGTCTCACGGGAACTAAATCCCTAGGAGCGGAGTTGACTCAGGAACTAAATCCCAAGAGTCGAATCGGGAACTAAATCCCGCGGGAACTAAATCCCTCAAGGCGGAGTCGGGAACTAAATCCCTACAAACGACATTAGAGAAGGATGGTAGGAACTAAATCCTAACCACCAGGTTATCAAGAAACGACTAGCACTCGCAATGAGATACACAGTAGTGTTCCTACGAATACTCGTGCTAACTAAGCAGTTCAACACAACAATAACTCATAACAATGCCCTCAAGGCCCGTTACAGATAAAATAGCATTGTTCTAACAATATACAACCTATTATAATATCTGTATTAATTCACATATATATATATAACAGCGTTGTTCTAATAGATATATAACCTATTATAATATCATATTTTAGTTTTCCAAAACAGTTAACAAAATCGTTTCCAAATGAACACAATAATCATTCCAAATTAATTACTCAGATAAACAACTGATAATTAATGTAAATATGGAACGATGAGCAAGAGCGAACCGCCACTTGCCTGGAATAGATTCGGTGATGAATCTGGACGAGACGACTACCGAAAATATCCTTTCCGAGGATATGGCTTAAGCTTCAGAATATTTCTACAAGAAAACGAGTCCACACGCAATCCAGCAAATCACGTTCTAACTGACAAATTAATTATCTATCAATTAATTTGACTGGACGAATTTAAGAATTTATATTTAATAAATTTCTATGATATTAAATCATAAAATAATTTATTAAATTTTCCTTAAAAAAATACGGACGAAAGGGAATCGAAATTATACCGCTCGAATAATTTCGGGTTGAATTTGGACTGGAGGCTTAATGGGCTAATCGGCCCATCACGAAACAATTCAACAGGGGGCACACTCCACTATTCCTCCTCCTTCAACCTTTCTCCTTCAACAACACAACAACAACAGCAACAACTTCAACGTAGAGCAGAGCTCGGTGCTCCGTCTTCACCCCCCCTCGTCGCCGGCGTGAGCAGCAGCCAGCAGAGGAGCAACGACGATAGGGACACCACGCAGCAGCTCGTCGATGCCGGGAAGAAGCAGCAGCAGCAACGCATGGCGGCGACAACAACGGCACCGCGAACAGCTCCGACAAGCAACAACGCGCCTAGATCTGGCGTCCTTTTTACCGGAGATGACATCCACCAGCAGCACCGCAGCTCTGCCAACCTCAGCAACAGTCCAACGATCGAACGCAACAACTCGCTGACGGGGAAGAAGGTTCACGACGCCGGCGGGAGAGATGTCGAGCAGAGGAACGGGAGTTGGAGAGTAATTGGGTGAGGTGATGCTGCATCCATCGAGCTCCATTTATAGCTATCGAAGGGGCAGAGATCCGACCACCAACCTCGAGCCAAGCAACGAAGCACTTTCGGCGAGTGCGTCGCCAACCTCGAGCCAAGCAACGAAGCACTTTCGGCGATACTTCTGGCAGTACGTGAAGTAATATGGAAATTGGTATGGGTATTAAACCCCGAAAATTATATGTTTGTATCCAAACAAATATTCTAAGTCTCGAAAATACATTGAATGTATTTTATACCACTCATGGAATTATTTCGGATATCATGGATATTTCAGAAAATCCAAACTCCACTGAAAGCGAAATAATTAATTAGTGAAGGTTGGGAAAAATTACCCGAATATCCTTACTAAAAATTGAGGGATATTACATAACTTACAATATCTAGATATTGACCGAATATTTTGGTAAATTGTTTAGGACGTAGAATTTTGTGTTGGTGGTTGGGGCAAGGACGTGGGGCTCATTAGTATAACTGTATTTCTTCCCTATAATCTCAAATCAAATAATGAATCTTAGACTTTGTACTAGAATGTACGAAAATCCTAAACCCCAAACCCTAAAATCCTATTAACCCCGAAACAAAAATCCACTCACACCTTTTGGGCGCCACTAAATGAGCCCAAAGGGCTATAGTAGAAACCCTTTGGGTGCCACTAGGTGGCGCCCAAGAGTTGTGTGGGGGATTTGTTTTGGGGTTTTTTAGGGTTTAGGATTTAGGGTCTTGATGTGACTCTGCCTCCCATGATGGCCCAAGACGAGGAAGAAGCCATGAGCCATCGCTCAGAGGGCCCAGTAACAAGGTCTAGGTCCAAAGTCATCGCCTCCGCCGTTGCTCCACTTGTCGCACGCGTCGTCGCTGGCCAAGGAAGCCCAGACGCCAACCCAAGACTCGTCGTCCTCGCAACCATCGGCATCGGAACAACGCGTTCTTCTCAGTCAGCATCGCGTGTACACACCCGCGAGTCGATCGACCCTTCGTCGTCATCTATCGCGATGTTTGACTGCATGCCTTCACCGCGTTAGGAATTTAACGCGTTCTTTTGATACACTTTCTATATTTGGTATTTCCTGCGTGTTTTAGATAGTTTCTATTTATAGCGTTTCTATCTTTTAGGGTTTGTGCCTTTTGCATGCTTGCATGGGCTAGCCCACTAGGCTCGACTCGGCCCATCCGACGTCTCGCCTCTAGTATTTATACCCAACTTTGTTATTGTTATTTCCTTACGTTCAATTTTAATCAAGGTTTCAAGTTGAGTGTTTATCCTCCTTCCCTTGATCGGACGTCACCCTCTATATTCGCATCCCCATTCTCTCCGCCGTCGACGCTACGGCAACCGCTTGATCTTTCAAGCCAAGTCTTACTTCGCATCTCCATTCCTCCGCAGTCGACGCTACGACACCAAAAGACTTGTCTTTCAAGTCATCTATCCCTCACCAAACCGCTTCCTCCATCGCTTTCCATCCTTCCACCAATCGCTTCCATCGCTACCAAACCCCGTGTTGTCGCCCTCGCTAGCTTCGCCTTGACATCCGTCTTCGCCTTTGCTATCACCGACGTCAACAACTTCGGCTGCCCATCATCGCGATCATCACCACCGCGTTCCACAGCAGACTATCAGAGGACGAGTGACTTCCCAACCAAGACTAGATCCAAATGTGTCACCTTTGACAATTTGGCTTGTCATCGGAGGCAAGAACACATCAACTGGCATCAGAGCCCAACAGTCTTGTAAGTCACGAACTCAAGTCTACATCTTGTTCACAAAAATTTTTCTTGCCCCCATCGTTTGCTTTCGTATTATCTCGCGAGAAAAAGAAGAGAAAAACCAAAGTTTCCATCTTTGCTCACCTATTCGGTTTCTACAAGGTAATACCTTGGCCGAAATTTTTTTCCTTGTTCCCCAAGTTTTGGTGTGTTAGGTAATTTTGTTATATTGCATGCTAGAATATTTTGTTTCCTTGTTTCATGCGTGGATAGAGTTTCCATGTTTGCTAGATTCTAATTTTTAGGTTGTTAACCGCAATTTCCTTATATAAGATATCATCAAATCTTATCTTCTCTCTCCTATCTCTAAGATCACACTTGTGATATTCTTGTTACTTAGACCTTTTTATTTTGTTTCATTTTGCAAATCCGAAAAGATCAAAAGATAAGATCTCGGATATTAAAAAAAAATAAAAAAAGATATTCAAAAAAAAAAGTTTCCAAAATTAGGGAAAACCAAAATAAGGCAACCCTAATTCCTCACCGCGGTCTAAGCTCACTTCTTTATCTCTCCGCCGTCTAGGTCAAGCTTCCTAGAAGGTATTTTCTTGCTAATTTGGTTGCTTTGTTTACGTTTGTTTTAGGGTTTAAATTTGTTCTTATTTGTTTGATTGTCTGGCCGTATTGTCATAGGTACCATGCCGGTTGGACACAGTGAAGACCAATGCGATGGCGAAAAAAACCAACCCACAACCCCAGACGTTGGGTCTCCCTCAAGACCAACCACCACAAGATCGTCAACAAGATCCCATCATTGAGTTGTCCGAGGAACAACAATTGATTCAAGCCCTTCGACAAGAGAATGCAGCCTTAAGAGCACAACAATGCGTGGCACCCATCGTGCCAACTCCAACTCCTCTGAGTGCCATGGACGCGCCAGCTCAACCTGGAGCCACCGACGCGGGTCCATCAAAGACAAGAGTCGACAAAGGCAAAGGAATCATGCCTTCGACATCTC
This sequence comes from Rheum nobile, assembly GCA_027886185.1. Lineage (NCBI taxonomy): Eukaryota > Viridiplantae > Streptophyta > Magnoliopsida > Caryophyllales > Polygonaceae > Rheum > Rheum nobile. The sequence goes on from WOAB01000546.1 coordinate 715,549, forward strand.
ATCATCAACCACAACTCAATCGTATGCAGAGTGTCATCGAGAGTCGTCAAGGCTACGACACCGGTTCCGACCGCGATGCTGACGAATCTCAAGGTGAGTATTCTGAACCCTACAACTTTGATGATAGGTATGCCTCTCGGAGAACCCAGTGCCATGTGCCAGACTCCACGCCACGCGATGGCCGACGTCGTCAAGCCGACCAAGCCGTCGCGACGCCGAGAAGACCCGACCGCCGCGACAGTGGGCCTACACGACGCGATGCTCAATTGAGGACACCACCTACACAACCACGGAGCCATGATGTGCGCGACCACCTTCGACATCAAAGTGTTCGGACACCGCGCTACGGATCAGATGGCTACACGTCGATCACACCTAATGTCCACGACGACTTCGACGAGTATGACGACGAAGAAATCGAAGACTCAGGTATGATCAACCCTAATTTTTTTCACCCCCCTCTTGGAGATCCTCTTGAATTGCTGGACCATCCTTCGGATTGGATACCTCCACCGCGTCTCCAGCCCCAAGGAGAACGCGTTCGTGACATTGATGGCAGGCGCCGCGATGCCATGCCAAGGGATGTTCTCCGAGACGACTACGATGCCCAGCCGCGGAGACAACGTCGCGAAGACGCCTACGCGACAAGGGAGGAGTTTGCTCACGGAGAACCACACCACGCGCGTGAAAGACGCCAAGTTGGAAGTGATCGACCACATGGAGTGCGCGCCTTTGAGAACCCTCTCTACGACGCCGCGCCACACAACGCGCCCAACCAAGCCCCTACATAGCCTCGATACCAATGACACAAAGTCAAGGTAAAGATCGGGCATTTCTTTGGTGAATACAACCCCTCTATTTTTCTTGAATGGGTGCAGGCTACGGAGTACACACTTTGCTATTGTCGAGTGCCACCTGAGGAGCATGTCGATACCGCGACACTTCACTTCCGCGGAGTAGCGCGAGTGTGGTGGCATCGCTTCAAGGATGACTGCGTCTGACGCCATAGGACAAGGGTCACCGAGTGGCATCAATTGGTGTACGTGATGACCAAGAAATATGTGCCTCCAGACTATAGGAATCAAATGAGAATGGAGATAGCCATGGCTCGCCAAGGGTCCATGACTCCACTCGAGTTCTTTTCCAAGCTTGAAGACATGTATTACAAGGCCAACATCTCCGTTGCACCATCGACTTTGAGGACGAAATTCTTGAGTGGCTTGAACACCAACATCCGTGATCAACTAGAGATTTTGCCCATCAAAGACTTGAACACCCTCACTCACACGGCGATGCAAATTCATGCACAACTCACTCGCCGAAAGTCCTACACTTGGCAAAGTGGCCAAACCAGGTATGCTTCTAACCCTAGTGGTTTATCTTCTACTAACCCTCGCCCTAGTGCCTCTACCACAGCCGCGTCTAGCCAAGCCTCCAAGGCAAAGCCCATGACGTCGAGCACCGTGCCGCGCCAGAACACGCCCAGGCAACCCCCAGTGGGCACAGATCGCGCGCGTGACCTCGAATGCTATAAGTGTGGTGGACGAGGCCACTATAAGAAATATTGCCCCAATGCTCGCAAGGTGTTGTTCTCCACGGCCGTCGCCGGCTACGAGTCTTGTGAAGACGAGGAGGCCACACTTGACGCGATCGATGAAGGCATCGAAGAGGAGGAAGATGCTTATGACTGCGAACCCGCTTCTCTGCATGCGGGCACACCATTGAGCCTAGTGACGCGTCGTCTCCTCACAGTCAAGGAAGCAAGCCTGCGCGATCAAAGGGAAAACTTGTTCCACACAAGGGCTCTCATCCAGATGGCTTCCTTGAGTGTCATTGTTGATGGAGGATCATGTGCTAACATTGTCAATGAGAAGGTCGTGACACACTTCAAGTTGCCCACGACACCTCATCCCCAGCCTTATGCCCTCCAATGGATCTCATCTAGTCCAGGTAACACAGTATCTCGCCAATGCTTAATTTCTTCTTCCATAGACCAATACTGTGATTTCGTTTTATGTGATGTCATTGCAATGGACGCCACCCATATTTTGCTTGGGCGCCCATGGCAATTTGACAGGCGCGTGCTCCACGATGGTTATTTGGACACTTATGTGTTCAATTACCATGGGAAATGCGTCACCTTGCATCCAATGTCTCCCCATGAGATCTTGCAGGACCAGGTTGAGCGTGATCGCCAGAAGGCCATTGAGGCCGCCGCCAAGAGGCCAAACGAGTCCCCAAAGGAACTCGGAAGGCAAAACTTCTCCGAATCTGGCACCACTTCGTCTCCACCAGGCACTGACAAGAAGAAGAATATTGCCACAGGTGGGACACCCAGTGCCCGTCTGGATCGTCATGGCGCCGTTGCTGGTGTTGTTGGAAAAACCAAGAAAGGCACTCCAGAGGCTTGGCCAGGATTTTCCACTTCTGGCTTGAGCACTGGCCAACATATGCCCAGTGCCCCACATAAATCGACCAGCGCCTCACCGTTGACACATTTTGCCGATCCGTTGCCACAGACGCCTCCTTTGCAAGGAAAGTGTGAGCGACGCGTGCTTTTGACCAGGCCCAGTGACCTCACTGTGTGTTTGACTGGCAAATCACCATGTTTTCTACTGGTTCCAACCCTATGCATCCCTGCTTCATCGAATGCCGCATCCTTGCCGCCAGCGATCGCGACCTTGCTCGCCGCGTTCGACGACGTATTCCCAGAAGAGTTGCCACCAGGATTACCTCCACTGAGAGGCATTGAGCACCAGATTGACCTAGTGCCAGGTGCTTCCTTGCCCAATCGTGCTGCGTATAGAGTTGGCCCGAAAGAGACCAAAGACCTACAGCGCCAGGTGCAAGAGTTATTGGATCGCGACTATGTGAGGGAATCTCTCTCCCCTTGCATTGTTCATGTGATCCTTGTGCCTAAGAAGGATGGCACATGGAGAATGTGTGTTGATTGTCGTGCGATAAACCAGATCACAGTCAAGTATAGGCATCATATTCCACGCCTCGACGATATGCTTGATGAACGTCATGACGCTACACTTTTCTCCAAGATAGATTTAAAGAGTGGTTATCACAAGATTCGAATGAAAGAAGGTGATGAGTGGAAGACCGCATTTAAGACAAAGTATGGGCTCTACGAGTGGCTTGTCATGCCTTTTGGGCTCACGAACGCGCCCAACACCTTCATGCGCGTGATGAACCACGTACTGCGAACTTTCCTTGGCAAGTTTGTTGTCGTTTATTTTGATGACATCCTTGTGTATTCACGGAGCCTGGAAGACCATGTCGATCACCTTCGCCAAGTGCTCGAGTGCCTTCGACGCGAGAGTCTATTCGCCAATCTGGCCAAGTGCTCATTTTGCTCCGCGTCCACCAATTTTTTGGGCTATGTTGTGAGTAGTGATGGTCTGCGCATCGACGAAGAGAAGATCGCGGCCATCCAAGAGTGGCCGACACCGACGACGCCGACATATGTGCGAAGCTTTCTCGGCCTCACTGGATTTTATAGGCGCTTTGTTAGAGATTTCTCCTCCATTGCCACGCCATTACATGAGTTGACGAACAAGGAAAGCACAGTTGTCTGGCTTGAGTCCCATGAAGAGGCCTTCTCGGCCTTGAAGCGGGCCTTGTGCAACGCACCATTGCTCTAGCTCCCCGACTTCGCGAAGACATTCGAGGTGGAGTACAATGCTTCAGACATAGGCATTGGTGGTGTGCTACACCAAGAGAAGAGGCCCATTGCATATTTCAGTGAGAAGCTAACTGGGGCCACACTCAATTACCCCACCTACGACAAAGAGTTATATGCTCTAGTACGCGTGTTGAAGACATGGCAACATTACCTTTGGCCGCGTGAATTTGTCATCCACAGCGACCACGCAGCCTTGAGCTATTTGAATAGCCAAGCCCACCTTAATCGCCGCCATGCGCGTTGGGTGGAATTTCTTAAGACATTTCCTTATGTCGTGGTCCACAAGAAGGGAAAGGAGAACATTGTCGCTGACGCGTTATCTCGCAGGTACGTTCTCTTGACTCATGTGTAAACTAAAGTTTTGGGCTTTGCTCTGATTAAGGAATTATATGCTAGTGATCCTTTCTTTGCCCCTATTGTCGCGCAATGCCTTAGATTTTGAGAGTCTGAGTCATACTTCCTTTCTGAGGGTTATCTATACAAGGCTGGTCGCCTATGCATCCCTAGGTCGTCCATTAGGATCCTTTTGATTCAGGAAGCACACGAAACTCACATACATTTTGGGATTAGTAAGACATTGGCCGCGCTTAGAGAACACTTCTTTTGGCCTAAGATGACACACCAAGTGACTAGGTTTTGTAGAGGTTGTGTGACTTGCCAGAGAGCCAAAGCTAGGTCTAGTCCTCACGGCCTCTATACTCCATTGCCCATTCTGAGTGTCCCTTGGAAAGATTTGTCTATGGATTTCATCACGGGTTTACCCCTCTCTAGACGAGGTAAAAACTCCATTTTTGTGGTCGTAGATAGATTTTCTAAGATGGCATATTTTATTGCTTGTAAGACAACCCATAGTGCTACTGAGATTGTCGATCTATTCTTTGAGCATGTGGTGCGTCTTTATGGAGTCCCGCATACTATAGTGAGTGATAGGGATTCTAAGTTCGTTGGTCATTTTTGGAGAACTCTTTGGGGTAAGCTAGGAACCAAACTCTTATTCTCTACTAGCTACCACCCCCAGACCGATGGCCAAACGGAGGTCACGAATAGAACCCTAGGAGCCCTCCTTCGCGCGATGCTTAAAGCTAAACCTAGGCGTTGGGAGGACTTACTATCACTTGTCGAGTTTTGTTACAATAGATGCAGGCACACGACGACCAAGTTGACACCATTCGAAGTGGTGTATGGCATGAACCCCTTGACACCACTTGATTTGTCGCCGCAACCACTGCGAGACCCAGTACATGTCTCCGCCGCCAACCGCGCCGAGCAAGTGCAGGAGCTTCATCGACGCACCAGGGAGCAACTGGAGAGGAGGGCCGCGCAGTATGCCTCGCAGAAGAATTCTGGCCGCCGCCGCGTCATCTTCGCACCAGGAGACCTTGTCTGGGTGCATATGCGAAAAGAAAGGTTCCCCTCGTGGCGCAAGCACAAATTGGCACCACGTGGAGATGGACCCTTCCGCGTGATCAAGGCCATAGGGGACAATGCCTATCAACTCGAGCTCCCACCAGATTTTGGAGTCCACGCGTCCTTCAACGTCCCGAACTTGACACCATTTTGAGCCTGAGTTTGGTGATGGTGAAGCAGGGACGCTTCACAGCCAAGTGGGGGAGGGTGATGTGACCCTGCCTCCCATGATGGCCCAAGACGAGGAAGAAGCCATAAGCCATCGCTTAGAGGGCCCAATAACAAGGTCTAGGTCCAAAGACATCGCCTCCGCGTCACTTGTCGCATGCATTGTCGCTGGCCAAGGAAGCCCAGACGCCAACCCAAGACTCGTCGTCCTCGCAACCATCGGCATCGGAACAACGCGTTCTTCTCAGTCAGCATCGCGTGTACACACTCGCGAGTCGATCGACCCTTCGTCGTCATCTATCGCGATGTTTGACTGCATGCCTTCACCGCGTTAGGAATTTAATGCGTTCTTTTGATACACTTTCTATATTTGGTATTTCCTGCGTGTTTTAGATAGTTTCTATTTATAGTGTTTCTATATTTTAGGGTTTGTGCCTTTTGCATGCTTGCATGGGCTAGCCCACTAGGCTCGACTCGGCCCATCTGACGTCTCGCCTCTAGTATTTATACCCAACTTTGTTATTGTTATTTCCTTACGTTCAATTTTAATCAAGGTTTCAAGTAGAGTGTTTATCCTCTTTCCCTTGATCGGACGTCACCCTCTATCTTCGCATCCTCATTCCCTCCGCCGCCGATGCTACGACAACCTCTTGATCTTTCAAGCCAAGTCTTACTTCGCATCTCCCTTCCTCCACAGTCGACGCTACGATACCAAAAGACTTGTCTTTCAAGTCATATATCCCTCACCAAACCGCTTCCGCCATCGCTTTCCATCCTTCCACCAATCGCTTCCATCGCCACCAAACACCGCGTTGTCGCCCTCGCTAGCTTCGCCTTGACACCCGTCTTCACCTTCGCTATCACCGACAACAACAACTCTGGCCGCCCATCATCGCGATCATCACCACCGCGTTCCACAGTAGACTATCAGAGGACGAGTGACTTCCCAACCAAGACTAGATCCAAAGGTGTCACCTTTGACAATTTGGCTTGTCATCGGAGGCAAGAACACATCAGGTCTTTATCATTACAGTACAAAGTTGAAGATTTCCAAGTTTAAGATGGAGAAATAACTTACAATATCTAGATATTGGCCGAATATTTTGGTAAATTATTTAGGACGTAGAATTTTTTGTTGGTGGTTGGGGCAAGGACGTGGGACTCGTTAGTATAACTGTATTTCTTCCCTATAATCTCAAATCAAATAATGAATCTTAGACTTTGTACTAGAATTTACGAAAACCCTAAACCCTAAACCCCAAACCACAAACCCTAATATCCTAAAAACCCCAAAACAAAACTCCGCTCACACCTTTTGGGCGCCACTAGGTGGAGCCCAAAGGGCTATAGTAGAAACCCTTTGGGTGCCACTAGGTGGCGCCCAAGAGTTGTGTGGGGGATTTTTTTTGGGGTTTTTTAGGATTTATGATTTAGGGTCTTTATCATTACAGTACAAAGTTTAAGATTTCCAAGTGTAAGTTGGAGAAATAACATACAATATCTAGATATTGACCGACTTAGGGTTTAGGATATAGGATTTAGGGTTTAGGGTTTGGGCACCGCCTAGTAGAGCACAAGGGGTACATCATAAACCCTTTGTGCTCTACCTAGTTTGATGTGTCCTTGCTCTTGTGACAAGCCGGATTGCCAAAGGTGGCGACTTGGATCTAGTCTTGGTTGGGAAGTCACGTAGTGAATCATCTCGGTGGTGAAGATGAAGGTGAACGCGTTGGAGAACGCGATGATGAACGTGGTGGTGATCACGGTGGTGATGCGGTGGAAGCGATTGATAGCGGTGGCGGAAGCGATTGAATGGAGGGATAGATAACTTGATGGAACAAGTCGTTGGTGTCGTAGTGTCAACTGCGGAGGGTATAGACTCGATGGAGATCGAGTGGTTGCCGTAGCGTCAGCGGCAGAGTAAATGGGGATGAGAGGGATAAGGGTGACGTCTGATCAAGGGAAGGAGGAATTATCACTCGACTTAAAACCTTGAACTTTAATTTGAACGTAAAGAAATAACAAGAACATAGGGGGCTTTAAATAGCCAAGGTATCTCGACCAAGACCTAATGGGCTTGGGTCGAAACGAGCCTAAGGGCTAGCCCATGCAAGCATGCAAAAAGGCACAAACCCTAAAAGATAGAAAGACATAAAAGGAAACTATCTAAAACGCTATGAAAGGAAACTATGTAAAGCTATGAAAGGAAATTATCTAAAACACGCTGGAAATACCAAATATAGATAATGTCTTAAAAAGAACGTGTGAAGCTTCTAACGCGGTGAAGGCTGTAAAGAAATCATCGCGAGAGACGACAAAGTGTCAAAGGCTTCAAAAGAACACGTTGTTTCACTCCCGATGGTGGCGAGAACGACGAGTCTTGGATTGTCACCTGGGCATCCTTGGCTGGCGACGGCGCGTGCGATAAGAGACGCGACGGCAGCGGCGATGGCCTTGGACCTAGACCTTGTCACTAGGCCCTCTGAGCGTAGGCTCATGGCTTCTTCCTCGTCTTTGGCCATCATGGGAGGCAGGGTCACATCACCTTCCCCCACTTGGCTGATGGCTTCTTCCTCGTCTTAGGCCATCATGGGAGGCAGGGTCACATCACCCTCCCCCACTTGGCTGTGAAGCGTCCCCGCTTCACCATCATCAAACTCTGGCTCAACATATGGAGTCAAGTCTGCCACGTTGAAGGACGCGTGGACTCCAAAATCTAGTGGGAGCTCGAGTTGATAAGCATTGTCCCCTATGGCTTTGATCACGCGGAAAAGGGCCATCTCCACGTGGTGCCAGTTTGTGTTTTTGCCGCGAGGGGTGCCTCTCTTTTCGTAGATGCACCCAGACAAGGTCTCCGGGGGCAAAGATGACGCGGCGGTGGCCTAAATTCTTCTGCGAGGCATACTGCGCGGCCCTCCTCTCCAGCTGCTCCTTGGTGCGTCGATGAAGCTCTTGGACATGCTCATCGCGATTGGAGGCGAAGACATGCACTAGGTCTCGGAGAGGACGCGATGACAAATCCAGTGGTGTCAAGGGGTTCATGCCATACACCACTTCGAACGGTTTCAACTTGGTCGTCGTGTGCCTGCATCTATTGTAACAAAACTCGACAAGTGATAGTAAGTCCTCCCAACGCTTAGGGTTGGCTTTGAGCATCGTGCGAAGGAGGACTCCTAGAGTTCTATTTGTGACCTCCGTTTGGCCATCAGTTTGGGGGTGGTAGCTAGTGGAAATAGAAGTTTGGTTCCTAGCTTACCCCAATAAGTTCTCCAAAAATGATCAACAAACTTAGAATCCCTATCATTAACAATGGTACGCGGGACTCCATGAAGACACACCACATGCTCAAAAAATAGATCTGCAATCTCAGTATCACTATGGGTTGTCTTACAAGCTATAAAATGGGTCATCTTAGAAATTCTATCTACGACTACAAAAATGGAGTCGTTACCTCGTCTAGAGAGGGGCAAACCCGTGATGAAATCCATAGACAAATCTTTCCAGGGGGCACTCGGAATGGGCAAAGGAGTGTAGAGGCCGTGAGGACTAGACTTAACATTTGCTCTCTGGCAAGTCACACAACTTCTACAAAACCTAGTCACTTGTTGGGTCATCTTAGGCCAAAAGAAATGTTCTCTAAGCGTGTCTAAGGTTTTCCTAATCCCAAAATGTCCACGACTCGCATGTGCTTCCTCAATCAATAGGAGCCTAATGGTGGATCTAGGAATGCAAAGACGACTAGCCTTGTATAAATAACCCTCGGAAAGGAAAAAGGTCTCAAACTCATGCGATCTCATGCAATGCTCAAGAATAGGGGCAAAGAAAGGGTCACTAGCATATAAATCTTTAATCAAAGAAAACCCCAAAATTTTAGTTTGCACTTGAGTCAAGAAGACATACCTGCGAGAGAGCGTGTGGGCGACAATGTTGTCTTTTCCCTTTTTGTGGACCACAACATAAGGAAATGTCTCCAGAAATTCCACCCAACGAGCATGGCGTCGATTGAGGTGGGCCTGGCTTTTCAAGTAGCTCAACGCGGCATGGTCGTTGTGGATGACAAACTCACGCGGCCAAAGGTAATGTTGCCATGTCTTCAGCACGCGAACTAAGGCATTGATAAGCACTACTTTGTAGGGCTTAACTAAGAGCCATTAGAGGATTTATTGGTGTCATTCAGGTAGCTTTAGACACATTCATGTGCATGGAGTTCGGAGGCGAAGTCTTGGTGTTTTTGGAGATGTTTGAGCCTACTTGAAGATTGTTAGAGACATTGAAGAAGAAGCAGCCAAGAGAAGGCCTATAGAAGAGTAGAAGAGAAGAGTGCAGGCGCAGAAGGTCGAGCATTAACCGCGACCGCGGGCAAGGGTGCCGCGATCGTGGGACTTCGGGGCGTTCGAGATATTTCTGTAGGCACGGAAGAATGCGAAGAGCGCGGAGCTACAAGCAACCGCGATCGCGGTCCATTACCCGCGATCGCGGGTCATCACGACAGACTTATTTCGGGATTTCCCAAATCTATCTTTTCTGATTTCTTTATTTTATTTTAATTGTTTTCGTTTTCTATTTTCAATTGGGCTAGGTCATTTGTTAGCCCACCTATATATACTCTCTTAGTTTTAGGTTTTGATTATCCAGATGGAGATTCAGTTGAGTTTTACATTTCACATTTCACTTCTTAATTTATGAAGAATATGAGGAGGAACTAACCTTCTTGGTTCCGCCTGGCAATTGAAGCATTCATTGGATTTTGGTTATGAGACTGTTATTCGTATTCGAGTTCCTATTGGATTGTATTATCTCTTCTAATCTTATTTTTATTGAATCTTACTGATTTCACTAGCCTGCGCAGCTAGTTGTTATTGGTGATTTTCTGACTGCTAGGATTAGGAAACTGTTGGGCTAACGTCCTATTCTGCTGTAGCAACTGCGATTTGCATGACCTGGTTGAGATTGTTTATCGTAGGGAGAGATAATTGTATGTTGAATGCTTTTGGTTGAAGTATTGCATGCATCCTGGTTAATTCTTATGTGCAAAGCTGCCTTTGGGTTGAATCACTAGTGGTGCTAGAGTTATTCACTGGTAAGGGTTCTTAGGTCTGGTTGACCTATTAATCTACTCACGATCGGGACAGGAACAACTATAGGAAGGAAGAAGAATTTGAGATAGTCTATGATCAACCATCTTTAGTGAATTGTGGATATTTGCTAGGAGGAATATTTTCCCTTTTATTTGAGACATCTTTAGACATTAGCAAAACCAAACCTCAAAACCCCCTCTTTGTTACTATTGTTCGATTGATATTTAATTTGTGACAGGAATACAGACGTTTGTGATTCTCTTAGGATTTCGACCCTTGCTTACTTACTATACTAGTTTGGAAGTTGAGGTTTACTTTGATTTGGCATAACGACCTTAGGCCACGTTAAATTTGGCGCCGTTGCCGGGGATCGAACCCGGGTCACCCGCGTGACAGGCGGGAATACTTACCACTATACTACAACGACTTGTGAATAGATTGTTCTTCCTTCCTATGGTTGTTCCTAGCATATAAATCTTTAATCAAAGAAAAACCCAAAATTTTAGTTTGCACTTGAGTCAAGAGGACATACCTGCGAGAGAGCGCGTCGGCGACAATGTTGTCTTTTCCCTTTTTGTGGACCACAACATAAGGAAATGTCTCCAGAAATTCCACCCAACGAGCATGGCGTCGATTGAGGTGGGACTGGCTCTTCAAGTAGCTCAACGCGGCGTGGTCGCTGTGGATGACAAACTCACGCGGCCAAAGGTAATGTTGCCATGTCTTCAGCACGCGGACTAAGGCATACAACTCTTTGTCGTAGGTGGGGTAATTTAGTGTAGCCCATGTGAGTTTCTCACTGAAATATGCAATGGGCCTCTTCTCTTGGTGTAGCACACCACCAATGCCTATATCCGAGGCATCGCATTCCACCTCAAAGTTTTTGGTGAAATCTGGAAGCTGGAGCAAAGGTGCTTGGCACAAGGCTTTCTTCAAGGTCGAGAAAGCGCATTCATGGGACTCAAGCCATAAAACGGTGCTACCCTTCTTGGTGAGCTCATGTAGTGGTGCGACAATGGAGGAGAAATCGCGTACAAAACGCCTATAAAATCCCGCGAGGCCCAGAAAGCTTCGCACTTGTGTCGGTGTCATAGGCGTTGGCCAGTCTTTGATGGACACGATCTTCTCGTCATCAACGCGTAAACCATCACTACTCACAATGTAGCTCAGAAAGTTGGTTGACGCAGAGCAAAAGGAACACTTGGCCAGATTGGCGAATAGATTCTCTTGGCGAAGGCACTCGAGCACTTGGCGAAGGTGATCGACATGGTCTTCTAGGCTCTGGGAATATACAAGGATGTCATCAAAATAAACGACAACAAACTTGCCAAGGAAAGATCTCAACACGTGGTTCATCACGCGCATGAAGGTGCTAGGCGCGTTCGTGAGCCCAAATGGCATGACAAGCCACTCGTAGAGCCCATACTTTGTTTTGAACGCGGTCTTCCACTCATCAGCCTCTTTCATTCTGATCTGGTGATAACCACTCTTCAAATCAATCTTGGAGAATAGTGTGGCGCCATGAAGATCATCAAGCATATCATCAAGGCGTGGAATAGGATGCCTATACTTGACTGTGATCTGGTTTATCGTGCGACAATCAACACACATTCTCCATGTGCCATCTTTCTTGGGCACCAGGATCACAGGCACAACACAAGGGGAGAGAGATTCCCTTACGTAGCCTCGATCCAACAATTCTTGCACTTGGCGCTGTAGCTCTTTGGTCTCTTATGGCCCAGCTTTATAAGTAGCGCGATTGGGCAAGGAGGCACCTGGCACAAGGTCAATATGGTGCTCAATACCTCTCAGGGGAGGTAATCCTTATGGCAACATGTCTGGGAATACGTCGGTGAACGCGGCAAGCAACTTCGCGATCGCTGGTGGCAAGGGTGCATTCGGCGACGAGTCAGGTATGCATGGGGTTGGCACAAGTAGAAAACATGGCACTTTGCCAGTGACACATGCAGTGAGGTCACTAGGCTTGGCCAAAAGAACGCGTTGCTCACAGGTGCCTTGTAAAGGACGCGGTGGTGGCAACGGCTCAGCGAACTGGGGCGATGGCGAGGCGCAACGTGAATTCTGTGGGGCACTTGGTGTCCCAGCTGTGGCGTTGTGTTTCTTCTTGCCAATGCCTGGAGTAGACAAAGTGTTGCCAGATTTGGAGGAGTTTTGCCTCGAAAGTGCCTCTGGACACTCATATGACCTAGATGACGCGACCTCTATGGCTTTCTGGCGATTGCGTTCTACCTGGTCCTGCAAGATCTCATGGGGAGACATTGGATGCAAAGTGATGCGCTTCCCGTGGTAATTGAACACATAGGTGTTCAAATAGCCATCATGGAGCACGCGCCTGTCAAATTGCCATGGGCGCCCAAGCAAAATATGGGTGGCGTCCATAGCAATGACATCACAAAGAATAGAATCACAGTATTGCTCTATGCAAAAAGAAATTAAACATTGGCGAGATAGTGTTACCTGGACTTGAAGAAATCCATTGGAGGGCATAAGGTTGTGGATGAGGCGTCATAGGCAATTTGAAGTGGTTGACGACCTTCTCATTCACATTATTTGCACAAGATCCTCCATCAATAATAACACTCAAGGAAGCTGTTTGCACTAGAGCCCTTGTGTGGAACAAGTTCTCTCGTTGATCGTGTAAGCTGGCTTCCTTGACTGTGAGGAGACGACGCATCACCAAGCTCAATGGTGTGCCCACGTTCAGAGAAGCGGGTTCGCAGTCATACGCATCTTCGTCCTCTTATCCATTGCCTTCATGGATCGCGTCAAGTGGGGCCTCCTCGTCTTCACAAGACTCGTAGCCAGCGGCGGCTGTGGAGAACACCACCTTGTGAGCATTAGGGAAATCCTTCTTATAGTGGCCCCTTCCACTACATTTGTAACACTCAATATCACGCGCACGATCGTTGCTCACTGGAGTCTGTCTTGGCGCGTTCTGGCGTGGCGCGGTGGTCGGCGTCGCGGGCTTCGCCTTGGAGGCTTGGCTAGACGCGGCTGTGGTAGAGGCACTAGGGCGAACATTAGTATAAGGTAATCCACTAGGGTTAGAAGAATACCTTTGTTGGCCAGTGGAATATGTGTAAGACTTGTGGCGAGATAATTGTGCATGAATTTGCATCGCCGTATGTGTGAGTGTGTTCAAATCTTTGATGGGCAAGATCTCGAGTTGATCACGGATATTTGTGTTCAAGCCACTCAAGAACTTGGTCCTCAAAGTAGATGGTGCAACAGAGATGTTGGCCTTGTAATACATGTCTTCAAGCTTGGAAAAGAACTCGAGTGGAGTCATCGACCCTTGGCGAGCCATGGCAATATCCAATCGCATTTGATTCCTGTAGTCTGGAGGCACGTATTTCTTGGTCATCACGTAGACTAGTTGATGCCATTCTGTGACTCGTGTCCTGTGGCATCGAACGCAGTCATCCTCGAAGCGATGCCACCACACTCGGGCAGCTCCTCGTAAGTTAAGCGTTGCGGCGTCGACATGCTCCTCAGGTGGCACTCGACAATATCTAAGGGTATACTCCGTAGCGTGCACCCATTCAAGAAAAACAGAGGGGTTGTATTCACCATGAAAATGCTCGATTTTTACCTTAACTTGGTGTCTTTGGAATCGAGGCTGGGCAGGTGCATGGTTGAACGCGTTGTTTGGGGCGTCGTCGTAGAGAGGGTTCTCAAAGGCGCGTAGTCCATGTGGTCTATCGCGTCCAACTTGGCGTATGTCTCGTGCTTGTTGTGGTTCGTCGTGGACAAAATCCTCCCTGGGTGCGTAGGTGTCGTCGCGTCGATGTCTTTGCGGTTCAGCATCATAGTCGGGTCGGCGAACATCTCTTGGTATAACATCGCGACGCTCGCCGCCAATGTTACGAACGCGTTCTCCTTGGGGCTGGAGACGCGGTGGAGGTATCCAATCTGATGGGTGGTCCTGTAATTCAAGTGGATCTTGATAGCTTTATTTTCAGTCGTTCACACTATCAAAGTAATCCTAATATGCAACTAGAGTATAGCATGCAAGTAGGGAATCGTACCCAAGGGAGTTAAAATGTCAATTTCAATGTAACTACTAATTTATCAACTTTAAAGAACAAATGGGGGGGGGGGGATTTGGTTTTCTACTAAAACTACTCAATTGCAATAGCACAAAAATCAGATTAAACAATGGGAGAAAGAGTTTCACCTAGCAAGTTTCCACACATCAATTAACCAAGTTGCAATTCGGTTCATTTCATGTTCATCATAATCCTATGGATTTGTCCCAATTCTGATTTTTTGTATATTAACAATCCAACCGGTCTTGCTAATACTTACTAATTGAAAACCTAGAAGACCTCCTAAGTTGATTCAATCAATAGCATAGGGCATAAGAAATAATGGATTACAAGCAAAGACTCAACACCGCAAGTATGACATGCAAATCAATTTCCTTTTCACAATTGAATTCAATATACCAATTTCATGCAATTGTGGTTACTACAAGTGATTAGGGATTCCACCGTCTATCCCTATTCTAGCAATTAGAAAACTATAAAATCGAACTAGGATGTCAATCTAGCCAACAATATAGAAATCCGAATTATGCTCAAGGAAATCAATACAAAAATCCAAAGGGACGAACAAGAGATAAAACCTTACAACTGAATTAATCGAGTGCTTCCACGCTAGGCAAAACAAGGGTCTTAGTTCTGGTTCATGTTCTTCACACAATTCAAATCCAAAAGAGAGACAAAAGAAAAACTAGAAATTATTCTTGAGAGAGAAATAAAAGGAAAGAGAGAGAATGGAATGTGATGGCTCCATCTCTGCACAAAAATGTGCCTTCTAAACCTAAACTAAAACCAATTAATCACCAATTAATTCAGCAAATGAAACGTCAAGCCTGATAAGGAAAAACGGGGGAAGTTCAGTCGCGCCGAAACCGCGACCAACCGCGATCGCTTCAGCTCGCGGTTTTGCTTCGCCAAGGTTCTGGAGTTCCTGGGGCCAAACGGCGACCTCCGGCGATCGCCTCCAGTCGCGTCCGCCCGCCGCCGCCCGCGTCCGGTCGCCGGCCACTGCTCGCGTCCGTGCCCATCAGCCTAGCTCGCGTCGGCCCGCGTCACCTCGCGTCGGCCCGCGGTTCATGGTTCCTTTGCTTCAGCTCACGACAGCCCGGTTCCTCAAGCGTCTTCTCGCCAATGTATCTTCGAGCCTCGTCTTCTACGTGTAGGTGCATCCAAACATCCATAATGTAGCTCCGCACCACAACCATCGACTTAGCTCCAAAACCGAGCCAAAATCTCCACAATAATATGCTAATAACTACTAGTTGCGCTATGTAAAATACCGCTTATCAAATTCCCCCATACTTAAACCTTGCTCGTCCTCGAGTAAGCTAAAAGAAAACTCACTCCTCCAATCAGCACACAGATTTCAGGAAGTATAAGAGAACATGATACTAGCAATCACAAGACTAAACACTTCGCCTCCAAACAACCAAAAATGAGCAATGCATATAATCTAATCCTAGCTCCAATCTAGCTCCTTGAGTGATCCTACCCGAACTCCTTATAACACCACTTCTTATGACGCCAACGCCAGAATGATCCTAAAAATTCACTCTTTTTTCTTTGCACTCATTCTGCCTAGGCGCCCTTTCGGGTTTTCACCTAGCCACTCATTTCATTTTGCTAGATATCTCACATATTGCTCACATCACTCAAGTCCATTTTTGCACCAACCTAGAGTCGGTCGGACTACCTGCTTTTTACCTGAACTTTTCAGCTCATCCCAGGATTTTGATTGCCTTTTTCTCATATTTTTGGCTTTTTCTATTTCAAATTTTTCAAAAATGTATACATAAGCCATACACAAATAAACAACACCCTAAAACATGTGAATACATTCTCTCCCCCATACTTAAACATGGCATTGTTCTCAATGTAATGAAAGACAAAGTAGAAGCACGGGGAAAGAGAAAATAGAAGACTCACATACAAGACCGGATGGTCTCCCTCCAATGAAGCACAAGGTGTGGTAGTAGTGGGATGAGCAACAATGATGATCCAATAGTGCACAGCTTATCCAAGACAAAGGGTTAACATCGAAGAACTCCAAGATTGCAGAACCACAAAAGAAGAATAATGTATGACGAAACATCAAGTCGCCAACTCCATAAGGTTTCTTAGCACAAACCTGTGATCGTAGTTTGCAATCTACAATCACAAGCTCTTCTTCGGGGAATGCCAATCTTGCATCACTCCAAGACTCATTTTTGCCTCGACCTGGGGTTGAGCGAGTCACCTTCTTTTTGCCTATGCGGCCCTTTCGGGTTTTCCGCACATCCAAGGATTTTTTTTTTTTTTTTTTTTTAACCTTTTGGAAAAGAAGACTTACAGCGGAGGAAAACCACGAGCAACCGCGATCGCCGTGGCTCGCGGTTTTGGCTACAGAATGTAGCTGAACCTGTGCTTCGGGCATCCTTCCCTAACCACAAAAAACACTAAAAATGACCGTTAAAAAGAAACAAAAAGAAAAAATAAAATAAAACATCTCAAACCTCGGGTTGCCTCCCGAGAAGCGCCTTGTTTAACGTCGTGGCTCGACTCAATGGTGCTCAACTCAAACCTCAATCAAATTCATCGGGTCCTTTAGGAACCCTCTCATTGAGCACCTCCTTCTTGAACCATTCATGGAAAGGTTTAAACCTTAGACCATGCTTCTTGATAGTTGACTCCTTTGGTGGCTCCTCCATCTTAACCTTCTTGGTTGCCTTCCCCCCATACTTGGATTGATCGGGGGGGTGTTTAAGCTCAACTTCTGGGGCTGAAGGTCTCAAATATCTCATTGTCATTCTCCGGTCTTCTAGTATCCTTCAACGCCTCAGGGAAAGGCGGGACCGGCTTCTGAGAGCATAGCGGTGGAAAGATCGGATGAACATAATCGTCAAGAGGCACTGGGTCCAAACCGCGAGTGAGGGCGGGCTCCGGCGATCGCCGTACTGAAGTGGTGGTTCCTGGCGCTGAACCGCGAGTGGACGCGGGTCCACGCGATCGCCGGCGCTCCATGGATTCCTCTTGGCTGCTCACTGGAATGAAACCGCGAGTCACGGCGGGTGACCGCGATCGCCGGCGTTGTTCCAGTGATTCTTCATCGTCAAGTACGCAATCGCGGTAGGTCGCCTCGAGTCGTCGTTTCCTGTTCTCACACGGCTCAGAACCGTCTTGCAATTCACCCTGTTCAGCATAAGGGTTCAATAGCTTCCCACTCCTCAAGGTAATGGCACTCACATTCTCCCTCGGGTTGACTACCGTTTGTGACGAAAATTTTCCCGACACATGAGCCTCTAGATTACTCACAGATTGAGCAATTTGTGCCACTTGCCTCTCAAGATTCTGAATGGAAGACTTTGTTTCAGCATCCTTCTGCATAACCGACTGGGCCAATGACTTGATCATGTCTTCAGCTGACATGGTTTGTCTCGGGTTGTATTGTGGCCTCGGTTGTTGTTGTTGTGGTTGCAAGAGATGAGGATTTTGAACATTTTGCTGGTTACTCCACCTCAGATTTGGATGATCTCTATACCCCGGGTTGTAGGTGTTAGAGAATGGATCATACTTTGGTCTTGGTTGCCATCCTCCTACAGCGTTCACCTCGGCATTTGACTCCTGAAGCGTTGGGCATAGATCATTCGGATGTTCCACTTCATTACAAATTCCACATGGTCGGGCTTGAGACGGAGTGCCACTCAGCATGAAGCACTTCATCATTTCCTTCAGCTCATTCACATCAGACTCAATCTTGGATGGAGAACTCACAGCCTTGAGATTCTCTCTCTTGCTAAATTGCCTTGAGCCCTCGGATAGCTCCTGAAACATCATGAAAGCTTGGGGAGGAGTTTTGTTCAGAATATTACCTCCACAAGCGGCATTCACCATTCTACGCTCCTCATCCGAGAGACCATTGAACAAGTAGAGGATGAGGTCTTGATCACTGTATCCATGATATGGGCAACTTGCACACAACCGTTTGAATCTCTCGTAGTACTCATATAAGCTTTCACCTCCTTGTTGTTCAATAGTAGCAATGGCTCTCTTTAAACTATTCAGCTTTGTGGTCGGGAAGTATTTCTCAAGAAAAGCTTTCTTCATTTTGGCCCATGTCGTGATACTTCCCGGAGCAAGGTAATAGAGCCAATCATTTGCAGCATCCTTCAAAGTGAATCCAAATGCTCTCAACATGATGGTGTCAGCAGTGACACCTCTTGGCTTCATGCTAGAACATACCGCATGAAATTGCGCCAAGTGCTTGTTCGGGTCTTCTCCAGCAAGACCATGAAAGTGAGGCAGCTCATGAATCAATCCTGCCTTCAACTCAAAATTCACTCCTTCGGCTAACTCAGGAATAGTTATAGCCAAAGGTTGTTGCTCCAAGTTAGGAGCGGTAAGTTGTCTCAACGTTCTATCAGCCATCTCAATATGGTTCAGACGTTGACGGGCTGCTCTTTGGTTCCTCAAAAATGTCTGCTCAATTTCTGGATCACAATCAACAATGGAAGAATCAGTAGCACGGGTGTGAACCATACAAATGGTTCACACCAAAAGTTGATAAACAAACAATTACAAAGAAAAGAACAATTATTAACTCCCCGGCAACGGCGCCAAATTTGATAGCTTTATTTTCAGTCGTTCACACTATCAAAGTAATCCTAATATGCAACTAGAGTATAGCATGCAAGTAGGGAATCGTACCCAAGGGAGTTAAAATGTCAATTTCAATGTAACTACTAATTTATCAACTTTAAAGAACAAATGGGGGGGGGGGGGGATTTGGTTTTCTACTAAAACTACTCAATTGCAATAGCACAAAAATCAGATTAAACAATGGGAGAAAGAGTTTCACCTAGCAAGTTTCCACACATCAATTAACCAAGTTGCAATTCGGTTCATTTCATGTTCATCATAATCCTATGGATTTGTCCCAATTCTGATTTTTTGTATATTAACAATCCAACCGGTCTTGCTAATACTTACTAATTGAAAACCTAGAAGACCTCCTAAGTTGATTCAATCAATAGCATAGGGCATAAGAAATAATGGATTGCAAGCAAAGACTCAACACCGCAAGTATGACATGCAAATCAATTTCCTTTTCACAATTGAATTCAATATACCAATTTCATGCAATTGTGGTTACTACAAGTGATTAGGGATTCCACCGTCTATCCCTATTCTAGCAATTAGAAAACTATAAAATCGAACTAGGATGTCAATCTAGCCAACAATATAGAAATCCGAATTATGCTCAAGGAAATCAATACAAAAATCCAAAGGGACGAACAAGAGATAAAACCTTACAACTGAATTAATCGAGTGCTTCCACGCTAGGCAAAACAAGGGTCTTAGTTTCGGTTCATGTTCTTCACACAATTCAAATCCAAAAGAGAGACAAAAGAAAAACTAGAAATTGTTCTTGAGAGAGAAATAAAAGGAAAGAGAGAGAATGGAATGTGATGGCTCCATCTCTGCACAAAAACGTGCCTTCTAAACCTAAACTAAAACCAATTAATCACCAATTAATTCAGCAAACGAAACGTCAAGCCTGATAAGGAAAAACGGGGGAAGTTCAGTCGCGCCGAAACCGCGACCAACCGCGATCGCTTCAGCTCGCGGTTTTGCTTCGCCAAGGTTCTGGAGTTCCTGGGGCCAAACGGCGACCTCCGGCGATCGCCTCCAGTCGCGTCCGCCCGCCGCCGCCCGCGTCCGGTCGCCGGCCACTGCTCGCGTCCGTGCCCATCAGCCCAGCTCGCGTCGGCCCGCGTCACCTCGCGTCGGCCCGCGGTTCATGGTTCCTTTGCTTCAGCTCACGACAGCCCGGTTCCTCAAGCGTCTTCTCGCCAATGTATCTTCGAGCCTCGTCTTCTACGTGTAGGTGCATCCAAACATCCATAATGTAGCTCCGCACCACAACCATCGACTTAGCTCCAAAACCGAGCCAAAATCTCCACAATAATATGCTAATAACTACTAGTTGCGCTATGTAAAATACCGCTTATCAGATCTCCAAGAGGGGGTGAAAGAAATTAGGGTTAACCATACCTGAGTCCTCGATCTCTTCATCATCGTAGTCGTCGAAGTCGTCTTGGACATTTGGTGTGATCGACGGGTACCCATCAGAGCCGTAGCGCGGCATCCGAACACTCTGGTGTCGAAGGTGATCGCACACATCATGGCTCCTTTGTTGTGTCGGTGGTGTCCTCAAGTGATCATCGCGTCGTGTAGGGCCACTGTCGCGGCGGCTGGGTCTTCTCGGCGTCGCGTCGACTGGAGCGGCTTGACGACGTCGGCTATCGCGTGGTGTAGAGTCGGGAACACGGCGCTGGGTTCGCCGAGAGGCATACCTATCATCAAAGTTATATGGTTCAGAGAACTCACCTCGAGAGTCGTCCGTGTCGCGGTCGGTGTTGTAGCCAGCAGGTGTGGCTCTGGGCACGTAGCGATCCTTTTGGGGAACGAAGCCTTGGCGGCTCTCAATGACACTTTGTATTCTGTTGAGGTGTGGTTGATGTTCAGAAGTGGACGGTATAACTCCCTTGCCTTTGTCCACGCGTGTCTTCGAAGGGACCGCGTCGGTTGCTCCAGTTGGAGGTGGCGCGTCCATGACACTAGTTGGTGTTGGAGTTGGCACAACGGGTGCCACTTGTTGGTTGGCTCGCAGAGTCGCATTCTCTTGTCGAAGGGCCTGGATCAAGATTTGATCTTCGGACAACTCCATTATGGGATCGCATGGTTGGTCTGGTGGTGGTTGGTCTTGAGGTAGACCCAACGGCTGTGGTTGTGGGTTGATGGTGTTCTCGTCGCGGTCATCAGTACTGGGTCCAATCTGCATGGTGCCTATAACAAGACGACCAGACATGGGAGTACAAATGAACCAAAAGACAACGAAGAACAACAACCAAGAAAATCACTAGTCAAATCACAATGTTTACGTAGGTAGGGCTTGTTTGGCTTGCCGTGAGGGCAGCTCGACTTGAACAAGAGATGGTGTATCAAGCAAGATGCAATCAAACAAACAAGAACAAATTGAAACCCTAAAACAAACGTAAACAAAGCAACCTAATTATCAAGAAAGTACCTTGTAGAAACCGAAAGGCGCGGTAAATATGGAAATTTGTGGTTTTTCTCAACAAACTTGCGAAAGCAAACGATGAGGGGTCAGAAATAAAAAAATCGTGAACAATATGTAAACTTGAGTTCGTGACTTACAAGACTGCTGGGCTCTGATACCAGTTGATGTGTCCTTGCTCCTGTGACAAGCCGGATTGCCAAAGGTGGCGACTTGGATCTAGTCTTGGTTGGGAAGTCACGCAGTGAATCGTCTCGGTGGTGAAGATGAAGGTGAACGCGTTGGAGAACGCGATGATGAACGTGGTGGTGATCATGGTGGTGACGCAGTGGAAACGATTGATTGCGGTGGCGGAAGCGATTGAATGGAGGGATAGATAACTTGATGGAACAAGTCGTTGGTGTCGTAGCGTCGACTGCGGAGGGGATAGACTCGATGGAGATCGAGTGGTTGCCGTAGCGTCGGCGGCGGAGTGAATGGGGATGAGAGGGATAAGGGTGACGTCCGATCAAGGGAAGGAGGAATTATCACTCGACTTAAAACCTTGAACTTTAATTTGAACGTAAATAAATAACAAGAACATAGGGGGCTTTAAATAGCCAAGGTATCTCGACCAAGACCTAATGGGCTTGGGTCGAAACGAGCCTAAGAGCTAGCCCATGCAAGCATGCAAAAAGGCACAAACCCTAAAAGATAGAAAGACATAAAAGGAAACTATCTAAAACGCTATGAAAGGAAACTATGTAAAGCTATGAAAGGAAATTATCTAAATCACGCTGGAAATACCAAATATAGATAATGTCTTAAAAAGAACGCGTGAAGCTTCTAACGCGGTGAAGGTTGTGAAGAAATCATCGCGAGAGATGACGAAGTGTCAAAGGCTTCAAAAGAACGCGTTGTTTCACTCCCGATGGTGGCGAGGACGACAAGTCTTGGATTGTCGTCTAGGCATCCTTGGCTGGCGACGGCGCGTGCGATAAGAGACGCGACGGCGGCGGCGATGGCCTTGGACCTATACCTTGTCACTGGGCCCTCTGAGCGTAGGCTCATGGCTTCTTCCTCGTCTTGGGCCGTCATGAGAGGCAAGGTCACATCATAGTTGAACACAAAGGCTGGATGAAAGTTCCTATGTCCGGCTTAGGGTTTAGAGTTTATGATTTCTTACATTACAGTACAAAGTTTAAGATTTCCAAGTTTAAGTTGGAGAAATAATTTACAATATCTAGATATTGACCGAATATTTTGGTAAATTGGTTCGGACCTTGAAATATGTGGGCGGTTGGGGCAATTCGTCCGGTTTAGGGGCTCGTTAGGATAACTGTATTTTTTCCATAATCTCAAATCAAATAATGACTTAGAGTTTGGGATTTGCCTATAAATTGTTATACTACACCCTAAACCCTAAAAATTATGGCTTAGGGTTTGGGCGCCACCTAGTAGAGCACATGGAGTGACTCGTCTTTTTTATAAAAAAAATTATTCTTGGGCGCTACCTAGTGGCGCCCAAGAAGTGACCCATTTTTTAAACTAATTTAGGTTTTTTTATAAAACGGTTCAAATGAACCAGTTTATAAATAATCCGGTTCATTAAAAAAACCGGCTCACTTCTTGGGCGCCACTTGGTGGCGCCCAACGGAAAAAAAAATGGGCGCAACACTGTGGCGCCTAAGGCAAAAAGAAAAACTTGGGCGCAACGCTATGGCGCCCAAATTGCGGTACGGGGCATAAAAACCCGGTGCGAAAATTGTCCCCGTTACTTTTTCATGTTTATTTTTCATATCCATTTCTCCTATCTCCAATCGTTGATTTTTACGTCTCTCAATTTTATTATTAGGTCCGATCTATTGAATTGTATCATTAAAAAAAATGAAAATCTCGTGTGGTAATTTCGAGAAATTGTCAAATTCATGAAATTCTCACATGTTTTGACAATTTCGCGTGATAAGTATGAGTTTTTAAACTTTTTTGCGTGGTAACCCTAGAAAATTATCAAATTCGCGAAATTCCCACAGGTTTTGACAATTTTATGTGGTAACCCTAGTTTTAAATTATTATTTTTCACAAAATACCCAACCACTAGCAATCGTTAAATGAAACGTTAAGTCTAATAAAAAACACCCAACTTACCTTTTGCAAAGCCTGACGTCTCTAAACACAAGTCCACATTTTGCGAATAGTGAACTTGTACAGGAATCCAAGGAGGTGGACAACAACGCTGCAAGCGACATGGGTGGACAATAACGCTGCTGGCAACAAGGGTAGACAACGATGCTACCAACGACGAAGGCGATGTTTCGATGCGAGCGAACTTGGCCTTCGACGGTAGACTGGACAATTGACGGCAGGGGCTTGGACGGGTTCACCCACATCATCGTCCACCTCTGTCGCCGACATCGTTGTCGTTCACCCCGTAGTCGACAACGTTGTCGTCCACCGCCTTGGATTCCTAGACAAGTTCATCCTTCGCAGAATGTGGCTTTTTGTTTGGAGAAGTCGGGATTTGCAAGAGGTAAGTTGGGTGTTTTTTATTAAACTTAACGCTTTATTTAAATATTTCTTGTGATTGTGTATTTCGCAATTTTTATATTACAACTCGAGGTTATCACACAAAAAATATTAAAAATTCGGAGTTATCACGCGAAATTGTCAAAATCTGTAAAAATTTCGCAAATTTGATAATTTTTCAGATATACTAGGTAAAAAAACTTAAGGTTTGCTTGTTATACACATTTATAATAACTTTTTTTATGAATAAAGACTTTTTTAATATAATGGTGTTTGGTAAAATATAATTATAAATCCCTTTTTTAGTAGATTGTGAAGTATAAATTTCAAAACTTTAGAAATATTTATTTTTGATAAACCTCTTTTCTTTATAAATGATAAGAATTTGGTTCTAGTAAAACGGCTTCTTAGAGTAAAACGGAAGTACTATTAAGGGCCATTGAATTACAAATAAATGAATGGTTGTGATTAAAAGTAATTGGGTGCATGTTTATATGGTGGAATTGAACACGCATGATTCCCATTAATTTAGGGATTTTTTTACCTAAATTATAAGAGATCCTACCCTTCCTTTTTTATTTTATTCTCTCCCTCCCAGTTAATATCGATCTCGATTGGAATCCTCTTCGACCTCGACTGAAATCGTCTTCAACTTCCGACTGGAATCGGCTACAGAGGAGCGCTTCAACACGCCGCCGGGCTTCAACACGCCGCCGCCTTCGACCTCGACTGAATCGTCTTCAACTTCCGACTGGAATCGGCCACATAGGAGGGCTTCAACACGCCGTCGTCTTCAACTTCTCTCCCTCTATCAATCCATCCCCATCTTCACGTCCTTCACCCATAAACTCATCTCGCTGAATTCCTTCTCGGAAATCTCAGCGACCTCTCAGTTAAAACGCCATATCTTTTTATTTACAACTCCGAAAATTCTCCAATTTTGAGGGACGAAATTAGATTTCCAGATCTATCTCTGGGAGTTGGAATCACCTAATTCCGAGTCTAGACGAAAGAGAACGAGTCAGTTGAAGTCACGCTAGATTTCTGGAAAGTTGCTGTCAATTCCTTCCCGAAAATCTCAGCGACCTCTCAGTTAAAATGCCATATCTTTTGATTTACAACTCAGAAAATTCTCCAATTTTGAGGGACGAAATTAGACTTCCAGATCTAACTCTGGGAGTTGGAATCACCCAATTCCGAGTCCAGACGAAAGAGAATGAGCAAGTTGAAGTCATGCTGAATTTCTGGAAAGTTACTATCAATTCTTGCAGAAGTTGAAGTGCAATTCGACAGGGCACTCCGTGGTATCTGGGTTGAAACTTTCAACATCAAAGGAGAATCATGAATGTAAGTTCTTACTACTCTGAAGAAGGTGTTATTGTTTTTAATTGACAGCTTGTTCTAGGAAGTTTCAGTTTTGGTGTTTTGGGGTATTATTTGTAATTAATATTCAAATTGTTTAATGTGATATTCATACAAATGCTTTTGATATTCATATTGGATGTAGGTCTCATGCATTGAATATTTGATATTTATGATGTGATATTCACCTAAACTTTGAATAATTATCATGTGCGAATTAAACTCTGAATATTGACACTGTTTTTATGAATATCGACTACTTACTTGTATGACTATGTGTACAAAATACGTGAATATCATCACATATGGAATGAGTATCGCTATTATAGTATTCAAATTTCTTGTTGATGGTGTTGTTTGTACTGTTTGCAATTGATATTCAAATTGTTTGATGTGATATTCACTATAATGTTGTTCATATTTAGGAGGTTTTATGCGTTGAATAATTGATATTCAAATTTTATGATGTGATATTCAATATAATGTTGTTGATATTCATTATAATAATATTGTTGATATTCATTATAATAATGTTCATATTCAGGTTGATCGAACGACTGTACGACCCAAAATCGACGCGACAATATCATTGGTAAACCTTACCGCCATGAATCAAAGCTTCGAAGATATTGGGTGGTGATATTCGTGTAGTTAGTTGATGACATTCATGTACTTGAGTGACTATATTAATGTAATTGGGTGGTGGGCGATATTCACAAAATGAGTAGTGATATTCATAAATTGAGTGGTGATATTCGTGTAAGTAAATTTGATATTCATGTGATTAATTGAGATATTTATGTAACTTAGTGTGATATTCATATTATCAAGTGGTGAAATTCATGATTTAAGTGATGATATTCACATTTTTAAGATATTAAATCTTCACTTATTAAATAGAAATCGATATTCAAAAAAACATAAACGATATTCATTAACAAATGATTGATATTCGTGAACATATTAACGATATTCACGAACGTTTAGAAATGTTTTTCCTATTTAAATTTTTAATATTTGAATGGGAGCAAAATCGATTAGGAAAGAGAATATTGTATTATTTTCTCTCTCCTGTAACAACCAAAATTAATTATTTCTTATTAATAATATGGGTGATTTGCAAGGGTATACCACTTTGCTAATGAAATGTGCAAAGTTGTACTTAAATTTTTGGATATAACTGCAATAACATAAAGCAACTTTATTTGATTTTATTTTGCCTTTAAATTTTGGGTACAAAATGTATTATCAGAATTTGTAAATCGAAATTTAAATGGAAAAGAAAAGAAGTTGAAAAGTTGAAAAGATGGCAATGTACTGTGTGTCAGAATTTAAAATTATATTTGGAGAGAAGCTGTGATTAAGCCGGATGGAGAGAGATTAAGCTTAATGTTAAACCAAGTGAATTTCAGCCACAAAAAACGCTGATGTGTAGCTGTCAAATCACTGCATATTTCCCGCCAAAACTAAGCTAGCTTAGATAATCGTCTCTTTCCCACCAAAAATTACGTTAGGCTACTTCATCTTACCAGGTTATTGCCCCTGTTAAACCAATCTTCATTTATTTATGTCATCTGCTTCATACCTGCCATCCGAGTTATTGCCACTGTTAAACCAAGCTTCCTTTATTGCCACTGTTAATATTCTCATTTTCTATGGGTAAGTTTTCATTTTCACACGTGCTCTGTTTTATTTGTGATTATTTTTGTTTGTTTCTGTAATTACTTTTCTTATTTTTTGCTTCTTCAGGTAGATCAACTCCAACGTATATGGTTTCTCTAATCAGTGGAGGAAAATGGAGGTGCGAGAATGAGATTTGGGTTTATGAAGGAACAAAAAAGGCAAAGGGGATGATGGTTAGTGAGAAAATCAATTATGAATCACTGAAGATTAAGATTGCAGAAAAACTGGAAATTGATCTTACCAGGTTCGACTTGAAGATAAGTTACATGTCTTTACAAAATACGCACTTTCCTCCCTTTGATATTTGCGATAAGGATGATGTAGAAGCATACATCTTTTTGAACATGATAAATTGTAAAGACAGAGTTTGGCCAATTGCTTTGCATTCCATTGTGCAACCAAAATCTGGAGTTTCAAAAGAAAAACCTGAATTAGTTCCAAAAGAAGAAGAAGAGATGATCGATGTTCCATTAAGTGCACCTCAACCTGTATCCCAGCCTGGAAATGATAGTGCATCTTTTACTCCTATACTAAGCCAAAAAAGAATGTCGGACCAGATGTTGAGCGACATATTAGATGCTGATCTTTTAGAAGATGAAATAGGAGTGGAGGGGATGGATGTCCAGAAGTCTATGAAGGGTGGAGAGAAACAGAATGTTGACACTGTTACAAAGTGGTTTTGTAAGAAAGCCAAGACAGTTGAGGTTGTGTCACTAAGCAGTGACGATGAAGAGGAGGATGTTGTTATATCTGCAACCAAGCATAAAGGTTGTGACCTTGTCAACCTTTCCGAGGAAGAAGAGGAATACATTGAAAATGTTGACAACGTTGAGGAGGTTGATCTTGGGAAGCCTGAATATCTGGATGCTATTGATGAAGCCGAAGAGAGATATTACCGTTCTGAAGTCCCTGCTGACTTTCAAAATTTGGTGGATGTAGAAGAAGTGGAGGACAAGTCGAAGTCCAAGACAATCAAGTGTGGAGATATGTTTCAAACCAAGAAGGAGCTTCAGCATTCGTTAGCCGCATATGCTATGGACAATTGTGTAGAAATGCTTGTGAAGAGGTCCGATAAGACTTGTTATGTGGTGGAGTGCAAAAACAGAGGATGTTCATTTGGTTTTCGTGCTTCAGTGAAGATAGGTACTAGTGCGTTTATTGTCTGAAGGTTTGCTACAAACCATACATGTGGGATGCTGTTCAGGCAGGATCACAACAGGCATGCCACTGCCTCCGTAATTTCACAGAGTATTCTTGATAGGTATATATTGTTTTTGTTGAAGATTTTAACTTCAATTCATACAGTTTTATGCAAAATGTCTAAAGACTATCTATTGGTGTTGGTGTAACAGGTTTAGAGGTCGCAAGGATGCACCAAGGGCAAGAGAGATACAAGCTGTCATGAAAGGCCTGGGAGTCGATGCCAGTTATCACAAAGCCAATAGAGCAAGAGTGCTAGCAGAGGACATTATTCGAGGGACTGCCGAGGAAGGTTACAGTCAACTTCACTCATGGCAACATATGTTGAAAGAGGTCAATCCTGGCACGCATACAACTATAATAACAGATTCTGAAAACCGTTTTAAGTACTGCTTCTGGGCCTTGGGTGCTTGCATTAGGGCTGTTCCCCGTTTGAGAAAGGTAACTTTATGTTTCTCCAACTTTATTGTTTGTCTTGATTATATAATATGACCTGGAGGGTAAACTTCAATAGGGTGACCGGTTTTATATGAAAATCAGGTGATTTGTGTTGATGGAGCACACTTAGGAGGGAGATTCAACGGACAACTTCTTCTAGCTACTGCCCAAGATGGAAACAGACAAATCTACCCCTGGCCTTTGCTGTAGTAGACAGTGAGAATAAGGATTCTTGGTCCTTCTTCTTTAAGGAGTTGAAGAAAGTTGTTGTACCCGATAGCGTGGATGTGGTTTTTGTCTCTAATCGTCATTTGAGTATAAAAGTTGCTCTGAAAACACAATACACTCTTGCTAGCCATGGATATTGCATTTATCATATGCTACAAAACTTCAAGCTGAAGTGCCGTTGGGGAGGCTTGCAAGACCAGTGGTTCAAGGTTGCAAAGGCGTACACGGTAGAAGAATATAGGACCGAGCTTGAGATCCTAAGAAACAGGGCTCCGGCTGTGGTAAAAGATGCTCTGAAAGTGCCCCTTAATCAATGGTCAAGGGCATATTTCTCAACCGACAGGTTCAACATCATGACTACAAACAATGCAGAATGTCTAAACAATGTGTTTAAAGAGGAGCGTATGTGGCCTATTGTACCATTGTTTGATGTTATCTTGCATACCTTTGTCACCTGGTTCTGTGAAAGGAGGGAGTCGGCTGCTACGTGGGCTGAGGTAAGTACCAGGTCTGTGACCAAAACCATGGATCAAAGGTATGCGGCTTCTGTGACAATGAGTGTCCATATGCTAAGTGATATTGAAGCAGAGGTGACAGATGGAAGGAATAAGTACGAAGTGAATATTCGCCGACTAACTTGCCAATGCAATGTCTTTCAGAAAGATCGAATTCCATGCACACATGCTATGGCAGTAGCAAAGGATAGGGGTGTTGATGTTACTACTCTGGTTACTCACTTCTATAGCAACAACAGTTTGAAAGATGTTTACAAGGAAACCATCCATCTGGTCCCCCCACGCAAGCAATGGGATGTTCCATTGTCCGTATCGCAAATCGCATGTTTGCCACCACCATGGAAAAGGGGCGCTGGTAGACCAAGGCTGAATAGATACAAGGCTAGGTGGGAGAGACCCTACAAACGTGTGTCCAATAGATGTGCAAGATGTGGGCTGACTGGTCATACTTACCAGAGGTGCTATCGGGCTGCAAGAGGAGGATCAAGGGTAAGACCATAGTGTGCTATCTTTCATAGTGTGCTATCTTTTATATTCCAGTTATGAACAATGCTATTTTTTTTGGTATGGTTTTGGTAAGCTTAATATGACCAATAAGAGATCTCAAACTCTTAAATGATCTCTTATAAGTCATATTACTTTACTTTTGTGTCTGTTACTTATTCCAGTGATGAACCATGGGATGCTTTATGCTTCTTAGTTAATCTAATACTATCTCGCCACCTTTGAATGTAAAACTTGTCACTTATCTACCTTTGCAAAAATGTTATGAATGTGTGGTGTATTATTCTTCTTAGTTAAGTTCAGATTTATGGTGAAAAGAGTTCACACAAATCATCCATCTTGGGTAAGAAAAATAACATTAAAAGCAGGTGTCATTCTGATTTCAGCATGAATACTTCCTTAAAGCTTAAAGCATGAAACATATATAATTGAAAATCCTTCAAGCTTACACTTTCCCATAAAATCCTACAGCTTAAATAGTTCTAGACATAGATAGCTTACAAGACTCTTAACAACCGAGAGCTTACAACAGGCTAAGTGAAATAGACTTTAATTACACAAGCCATTACCACAAAAAAAACAAGTAACCTTCAGCACACGTTCAACATAGTTTGACGCCTTAACTCGACACTCTTCTTCATGACCGATAACACTCTTTGCACCACCTTTAAGCCTTATCACTTCCTGCTGTAGCATTCCAAGCTCTGCCTCATATGCTGAAATTATACTCTCTTTCACATCCAATGCATCTTTCACCTGGATTATCTCATCTCTTAGCATAGGAATAAGTTCTGTTGCAATAGGACAAAGTGAAGGGTCATACCATTCCCAAAATCCACAACCTTCAACCTGCATTCAATCCAAAATACATGAAAACTGGATTCGTATCATAAAGTATTCAAAACACTTTTAAAACAAAATATTATGAATATTAGCAAATAAGCTAGATACGCACCCGGTTTACACATCTTATAAATCTCCTTCCCGGATTCTCGTTTGTCATAGAAGTGAAATATCGGCAGGCAACACCACATGCACATCTTATCAATTTGGACCCCATTGCTGCTGTATTCCATCTCCTCATGAATAAACATGAGTTTAGGCTACGTCTTGTCTTCATCAGTAGTAATCAAAATATCTTTGTCAGAAGAGTTTCAAGCTACTTTGCCAAACCACATATTAGAGTTCACAAAATTTCAAGCAGAAACAAAACAATAGCAAATACGGAATTCTGTAGCAAATCCACAATTCAATTCGTATTTTAGAACATACATTGAAACAAAACAGTAGCAAATACTTCCCCAAATTGAAACCCTAAATCATACCAAACTTACCTTTACATTCCCACCACTGCTGGATCCTTCCGAGTATGCCATGGGTTACGCCCTCGAGCTCTCTCAATCTCCACTCCCTGCGAAATACACCCTTCAATCGATTCTCGGAGTTGTATAGAGTTTTTGAAATGCCTCAATGAGCCATGGGAGAAGGATGAAGAAAATACGGTAGCTGTAGGATGAGGGTAAGAATTTGGGTGAGTTTAAAATTCATCTAAACCGGGTTTTGGAAATTGTTTTGACTAATCGGTTAATTTTAATCAATCAAAATCGGATTTTGGAAATATTGCTCTCCACCATTGAATTTAAAACCTGTCACTTAAGGTATAAACTTTCACTTATATTGTTTTCCACTGCTTGTCGAAACACAACACATTGTTCATGCATCAAAGTTGAAACACAACACATTGGATGAGATAGATGACTTATACAACAACAGAATCAGAAGAGTTGAAACACAATACATTGTTCGTACATCAAATTTGCCCCAAAAACACAACGCAAACAAAACATTTTTCATGCATCAAAGTTGCAATCCAAACAAAACATTGTTCACACAATCTAGTGTTATGATGACACACTATTGTCCATAGTTCAACATTGTCTTCCACTGCTTGTCGAACACAGTATTAGCAATGTCGAATCTGTGATAGTCGATCGTATCATCTGAAATGAGGGAGAGATCATCACTTCCAAAACTCAACCACTCAATGTACTTCAAGGTGTATACTCCACAGTTACCACTGCAACCAAAAATAAGAAAGGTCAATTCTATGCTAATATTTTAGGTGGCGGGTAAAAAACAAACTGGAAGCAAGATATCTTACGCTCTTATGTTCTGTTCCAGATTGCCAACTCTTCCATTGTAAGTAAGAACTGAGACACCCCGGTGTGCATATTTCTTGGACAAAGGTTCGTGCTTGCTCACAAACTTAGGAAGATACTTGATAATGGGGGCGACTGCTTCTTCTATGACATGATCACGCTTCAGATTCGCATTGCAATCAAACACACTTAAGCTCCAATTAACCAGGTCAATTTGAATGGCAACCCAGTGGTTTGTGCCCACAAAAATCGATGCATAGATGAAGTCCACCTCTTTCCAATTCTTCCCATGAAAAATTGGAAGTTCACCTCTAAAGTATCGAGCGACGCGATCTGGAAATTCTGGTACTGCAACACCACCCATTTCACACTTGTGTTGGTCTTTGTAGTCTTCACACCATGTAGTGTCCATAATAGCCGCCTTATGATTCTCACTTGGGTTCTTCAGGAGCGCATCGCGAAGTAAAATTAGGACCTCATCTAAGTGCTGGCAACAAAAATTTACAAAATCAATATATTGATAGAGTATGTGGACAAAATTTACAATTTTTTTAAAAAACCGGTCACCCTTACCAAATTACCCCACCACTTAGTTGGTTCAATTAAGCTCTCCATGAAATCATTGTCAATGTATATTTTGCTAACTCCACGGAATTCTATAGGTCTGCAACATAAAGGACAATATAAGTACATAAACTTCATTGGATGAGAGAGATATAAGTTGGATATACATACCTTTCATCCTTGTACCACTCTATTACAGGAGTCATTTCCTTCACAGCTGGATTTTTTGTGATCCTTTTCCAAAAACTCTTATCCCTCACTTCCTTCTTCTTGTCCTTGTCCTTCTCATTGTCCTTGGCCTTTTGGTTGTTTTGTTTCTTAGATCTATAAGGGGAGAGGACTGAAGCAGATGGCTTCACACTACGCTTGGGGAGGTACCTTGACTTCTTTGGGGACTTCTTTGGAGATAGACCCACAGCCTTCTTCCTATTGCCGAAAACAACTTGGCCTTTGGCAAACTCTTGTTTCACATTCACAACCTCCTCAATACCCTCCTTCTCAACCTCTTCCTTACCAGCCTCTTCCTTCTCATCCTTGTCAATGTCAACCTTACCAACCTCTTCCTTCTCATCTCCTTCCTTCCCAACCTCTTCTTTCCCAACCTCTTCCTTCTTTCCCGACCTCCTTCTCTCTAACTTCCTTCTCAATAAATGAACGGCTACTGCCCTAGAAACCTGGACTTCTGCTTCCTGGCTTTCCTGCTCTTCCCTTAGGGCATCTTCTACATCATCTGTGATAGTACTATCAACATTCGGTATCAACTCATCTTGCTCCCTAGGGGCATCAACATCATCATCAGGCATTCCATCCTTATCAGTTAGCTTCTCACTAATGTCAGCTACAACATCCATTACTATATCTCCAGTTCTTCTACCAACACCAACTAATACATAATTTTCCTCCAATTCCTGAAGTTACATTTGCCACAAAAATATATATTACTTCAAAATAATGTGCATATTCCAATTTTTAAAACCTACAACACATTTCTCAAAATTTATAACCTGTCATGCTTCATTAATACACTCGACATGTACTTATGGCATACCTTATATACTTGTATGGCCAAACCAGAATTGTCTTGTATGGCCACATTTTCATCACTGTCTCTAGGGTTGTCATCTAGATTCACATCATTATCCTTTGAATTTTTTTCAAATGCCTCACTAACAAATTCTTGATTATTCTCAATAATGGGCTCACTGTTTCCTCCTTCTGTTTCATTTCCCTGCAATGATAGAGAATTTTTAGTGTTATCTATCTAATTTAAGTTTCTTCAACTCCATATCCTGCCACACTTCTTTAAAATATCTATAAAAGTAGAAATCTTAAAATAATTGGAATGTCATACCTTAGTATCAACATCCATCAAATTATGATTTTTTTCACCTCCATCATCTCCACGATCATCATTTCCTCCAAAAACTTCCTCATATACTTGTATGGCCAAACCAGAATTGTCTTGTATGGCCACATTTTCATCACTGTCTCTAGGGTTGTCATCTAGGTTCACATCATTATCCTTTGAATTTTGTTCAAATGCCTTACTAACAAATTCTTGATTATTCTCAATAATGGGCTCACTGCTTCCTTCTTCTGTTTCATTTCCCTGCAATGATAGATAATTTTTAGTGTTATCTATCTAATTTAAGTTTCTTCAACTCCATATCTTGCCATACTTGTTTAAAATATCTATGAAAGTAGAAATCTTAAAATAACTGGAATGTCATACCTTAGTATCAACATCCATCAAATTATGATCTCCACTAACAGCCTTGTCACTACCAGCCTTTTCATCATCCTCATCCACACTAACAGCCTTGTCACTACCAGCCTTTTCATCCTCACTAACAGCCTTTTCATCATTCTCATCCTCACTAACAGCCTTTTCACTACCAGCCTTTTCATCCTCACTAACAGCCTTTTCATCATCCTTACTTTTTTCATTGTCACTACCTTCACTATCACTTGCTTCAGTCTCAGAACCTTCTGAATCATCTATATAATCATCAACTCCATCAAACTCTTCACTATCACTATCACTTGCTTGAGCCTCAGACTTCTTAACCATTCTTTTCTTCCTCTTAGGAACCTTTTCAAAAACTTGGACATTGTTCCTCTCCAACCTGTCAATCCTCTCACATAGACCGTGTTCCATCTTAGCAATCTTGTTACACAACTGATTAATGATATCCATCATCTGCCTTGCATTTGCATCACTACTAACTTCTCCTTTGAAAGCCTCTTTCCCCTTGTTATGCTCTTTCAGTTTGGCATTTGCCTTTCCCATAGCCATAGCCTCAGATACTATTTTGTCAAAGAAAGGGTCCTTGACTTCATCATGGAATCTGCAGGCACTTAACAAACTCTTCTCAGATTCATCAGGTATGAGAATAGGCAGGACCTTCAACTTTGGATCAGCAAAACACAACTGAAGCAGTCCATGTTCAGGACATTGCTCTGAGTACCAACGAAGACCTCGGGGTATAGCTGTCTCATTTATCTTGGAAGCATACTGGACTCCAAAGCTTTGGACACATTCCCATATCCAAACCTACATAGACACAACTTTTTCATTATTCAAACTTGTATGAACTTTAACATTTCAAATCCAGACACCCTTCACTAGGTAACTAGTCAAGCATATTAAAACTTGTATGAACTTTAACAATTCAAACAAATGTTTGCATGATTTCATGACAAATTCCATATAACAATTCAATTCTTTGATTTAAAAGTGATCCAACAGTTTCTCAAACTTCAAATATTTACTTTATAGGTATCACTTCAAGTTTAAACACTTAAATCCCACCATCCAACACTATCAAACTTGTCAGGGATATATAGGCAAATGCAATTACTAATTTAATATACCTGAAATACAACTGGCATTCCTTGAATGGTATAGGGAATCCTTGCATCTTCAGAGAGTAGCAAAGCTTTTTCAATAGTAAGCATTCTTCTGGCCAGAGATTTTGTCAAAGACCTGTGAAACTCTTTATACGCAACTCTTCCCCAAGGATAATCCCAAAACTTGTCCATGTTATCCAGAAGCTTCACATGTTCAGCTTTAACTAGTCTCTTCTTATCTCCTCCAAGAAAAATACCTTCAACTATCAAAAGCAATGCCATCTTCAACTTGTAATTATCTAGCAGTCTATAATCCATGAACCTCTCATACAAGTCTTGCACTGAGGTTTTAGGACCAACAGGACCACCAAAGAACTTCTCCATCACTTGTACATCTTTCTTTTTCTTCTTCCCAACTGATTCTGGTGGCATTTGGCCACAATTTAAACCAGTTATCAATGCAAACTCCTTCATTGAAAACCTTAACACTTTACCACCTATCTCGTACCAGGTCTCCCACTTCTTTTTTGATTTTAGTTGCTTAAAAAGAACAGTATGTACAGTTTGGGAAGAAAATGTAACCTGACGCAGCATTTTCATTACATTTCCAAAAGGGCTTGCAATTATCCTTCTCCAATCTGCACCAGTCAATTTGTTTTCAATATCACGCACGTATGAAATCCTATAGTTGATATTGATTCTTCCATATAAAGGGTCTCCTTTGTAGAATGCGTACTTAATCTACAATTGAATAACAGAACTTTCATAAGTTACATACACAACGGTGTCGGGATATCAATAAACCCTAGATGCACAAATTGAAAAGTTAAAACATTTGCCTCATTAGTTTTTTTTTACTTACATCTTCCTTGAAAGTTAAAGGCTTCATGCTTTTCCACCTTTTCAGAAGAGCGACAACTTCGTTTTTCTTCACAGAATAACCGCTCTCTGATTTAGGCTTCTTCGCAGCAGATTTTGTAGCTTTGGGTTTTGCAGATGGAGGGGTTTTCTTCGCAGCAAATTTTGCCTTCCTCTTAGCACCTTGTTCTTCTTCATCCACCCCTCTTTTTCTTTTCTTCTGCGGTGTCGCATCATTGGAAGCTCTGGTAACAACCATTCTCTGTTTTCTCTGTTTCTTTCTTTGTTTGGGCTTCAATGGTTCCAGCGAAAGCAGAGGAGGATAAGTTCGGAACGGTTCAGGAAGGTTAGCAGAGGTTGAGGGCGGTTACAGAGGTCGCCGAAATTCAATTTCGGTGTCCGGTGAAGAAGAGTAATTTTGGGGGGTTGAAAATGGGTTGATGTTATGATGTTAAAATGGGTTCAAATTAATGAGGCAAATTAATGGGTTGAAAATGGGTTTAAATTTGGCAAATTAATTCGTTTAGCTTAGCACTAAATAGGCAAATTAATTTGGTTCAGATTTGGCAATTACCTGTTAGAATAATTGTTCTGATGTTCTCATTTTTCTTTACTTAAATTTTCAAGTTTACATTTCCAATGGTAAGTCACATCATGGCAAATCAATTGAAATTTTCTTTTTTTTCTTCTATTTCGAAATATATTATAATAAACATTACAATTGGATAAGAAAAGGTAAATGTAATACCGATTTTATCTTTTCAAAATTATCACCAAATTATGTGTTTTGCCAAATTTGCCCTTATTTGGGTACAAATGTGGGTATTCTTGTCATAACCTATAAAAGAAGTACAACTTTGCAATTATTGCCACAAAAGTGGTATATTTGCTGCCAATTTTTCTAATAATATCCTTATTAGGTTAGATTTGGTGGTTAGGGCTCTACCATATATCTCCTATAACCCATTAATCCAACCATCCATCAACATCAATCCGACGCTCCAGATTAGTACTTCCGTTTTATCACAATTTCCGTTTTACCGGAGCGTGCCTCTAAATGATAAATACATCTTATCAAACAAACCCTTAAAAATAGAGGATTAGTGTGCAAAACTAGTGTAATACCCGTGCCTTGCACGGGATTTTTTTATTTTATTTTACAGTTGTAAAAATTATATATTTTTATTATCAAATAATGATTGTTTTAATATATACTTGATTAGTTATTTAAATTAAAAATAACAAATTGACTAAACAAATTAAAGATATAAAAAATTACATTATATAAAGAGAGACGGTACTCTCCATAACTTTATTAATCGTAAAAATTGGTTAAGTAGTCTTACAAACAGGAATAGCTACAGTCTTTTACATCAATACTTCTAAAACGATAAAACATAATAAAAAAGTCATTTAACTCTAATACATGAAAATGACATGCTAAACATAATAAATGGCGCGATGTTCAAAATTGCTACAAATTATCAAAAACTTCCTTGTATACTACATTAGTTGTAGTATTATATCTCTTATTGTCTTTGTCACAAATCAAGATCTTCAAACCTTTCTTGTTACTCACCCTTGAAGAAGCAACATAAAACTGACCATAACTGAAAACAGGGTGTGGAAGATACAAACCAACATTGGCAAGAGATTGGCCTTGGCTCTTGTTTATGGTCATAGCAAAACACACACTCAAGGGAAATTGTCTTCGTTGAAACTTAAAAGGAAATGAAGTGTCTGACGGTGACATTATCATGCGAGGAATCAAAACCGTATGTCCAATATTATTGCCTGATATAATTCTACCTTGTATGACATGACTGCCAAGCTGCGTGGTTATCAATCTCGTCCCGTTGCATAAACCCGAAGTCTGATCATAATTGCGAAGCAGCATAATAGGGACCCAACCTTAAGTTTCAGTACATGATTCGGCAGACCAGAACATCTAATACTATTCAAGAAGTCAGACGAATAAAAATCAGCATGACTATCTTTAACAGAACCTGTCTTGCACAAACTATCGGAACTGAGATAGACCTTTTCATCACCAGGCAACGAAGACAATATATATTCATTAACTTTATCTACCTCTTCGTGTGTTGGAGCAAGAATTGCTCGTTCTTAGAGGAATATTTGACACTAACTACCATATAAACGAAAAAATTGAAGTAAATACATAATCTACTGTAACAAACATTACTAACCATTTGAAATATCGGACATTGGGATACGATCATTAACATAATAATTGGCAGTACCTCCAAGTGTAGATCCTGCATAATTAGTATTTATATTAAAGTTCATATTACTATTTAGTAGACAAAATTTCAACAAAAAATGCAAAATATTAACCTGATCCATTAGAAACTGTCCGTTGTCGTTTCTCTCTAACAACAGACAATCTCAACGTTCTATTATGTCGGGTTAATTCATCCATAACAAAATCACCCTGACAAACTAAGATATAAATATTAAAATAAATATATCTACATAAGAATCATTTAAATATATCTACATGTTTACCTACATAATTTATAATATTAATTAAATAAGACATAGTATTTTACAAATATAATATTGGATATTAAAAATAACAAATTAATACATGAAAGTACTTTAAAAAAATTATTCAACATTGCATTAATAAATATCAATATTTATTTATTATTTTATTCCTATATAATTGAAAAAAAAAGTGTAAAATAAATTATTGACTTATGGGCCGAATTTACTTATGGGTAGATGAGTTATTAATACATCATTTTTCCATTAAACCAGAAGCCCACAAAATTAACATGTAATCTGGCCCATAAACTCACTCCCTCACTCTGGGCCACATTTCTCAACGAAACCCATTAGTCCAAATCCTTCACCCGAACCCTAACCATCAAAAATTGCCTCATTTGTCTCGGCCTCAAACCCTACCTTTCCAGAAACATCTCTTTCCTTTTCCACATCTCGTCACCCCGTCTCTCCTTCCATTTCCAGATCTCGCCATCCATGGCGATTTCAATCCGTGTTTTCTCCATTTCCAGACCTCTCGTCAACCTCTCTTTCGCTCCATTTCCAGAAAACTCTGGGCCAGATCTCCTTTTGATCCACCTCCAGATGTCGCCATTTCCAGATCTCGGCATCCTCGTCGTTCCATTTCCAGATCTTGTCATCCTCGTTCGTTCTATTTCAAGATCTCGTCATCCTCGATCGTACCATTTCCAGATCTCGCCATCCATGGCGATTTCAATCTGAAAATCTCCTTTTTTTCCTTTTCCAGAAACTCTCTTCCTCTTTCTATTTCTCTCGAAACGTCAAATCCTTTGACTTTCGACTTGCAAATATTTCAGATCCAGTTCTAATTTTTGAAGATTCAGATCCATTTACAAAATCGGGGCTCATTTTGGGGGAGTAAGTTTGCTACAAATGGAGATCTTTGAAATCACTGAAGCGAAACAACAGGTATGGTATTTTTTCATGAGTCTTTAGATGTATTTCTTTGTACGTTTTTTGACACATCAGAAAATGAAAATATAGGTTATAATTCCAGTTTTCTGTTTATCATGTTCATGATTTGAAACCGACTTGATGAGGACATCGGAAGTGAAAATGGAGGGGTCGCATGCAAACCCACGACAAGCTTGAAAA
Source organism: Rheum nobile (assembly GCA_027886185.1). Classification (NCBI taxonomy): domain Eukaryota; kingdom Viridiplantae; phylum Streptophyta; class Magnoliopsida; order Caryophyllales; family Polygonaceae; genus Rheum; species Rheum nobile. The sequence continues at coordinate 755,522 of WOAB01000546.1, forward strand.
GAAGATCTGGATGAACACAAAAATTATATCCAGATTACACAAAAGTAAGATTTCCTTCTCTATCGATAAATCTTTATTTTTCTATTTCTCTGGATATAATTTGTTGCTTGATATCATAAATTTCCTTCTTTTAAAAATTTGTACATATTTTGACAAATTTCAGTGATTTCGACTGCTTCTTTGATTTCATTGTTTTCAAATTTTACAAACTTCGGATTGAGATATAGTATAATATGAGGCTCGCAATTAATTAGTTTTTTAAGTTCGAAATGTTTGATTCATCTAGATTGTTCTTCATGAAGTTCATGTTCATGTATATTTTTCTTCCATTATTATTACAACCGAGTTATTATAATATAATAAAACTGGGTTCAATTATTTCATATAATTGGCTTAGTTATTCATATAATCGGGTTCAATAAAATCTACTATATCTATTAATGGGTCTGAATATATTATGTATTTTTACCGGCCTACATATTTTAATTAGCGAAAATGGGCTTATTGGCCCAATACTGCTACTTCAATATGTAATTAATGGGCCTGGTGATAGCTTATACAGATTTGTTTCTAATAAAGGCCTTTATATACTAGGCTTACACAGATTTGGTTCTAATGGGCTAAAACAGCCTTTATATATTGGGCTATTGGTTATTATATCGGTCCATGACCGTTGGTAAATACAGACTATTCACTTTATAAAAATAAAACAGAAGCAACAAAAACCCTAAATCATTTCTAACTTTCCTTCTTTCGCCGTTTCCATTTTTATACTTGCCACATTTACTCTTTCATCTTTCAATTTAGAAATCACACTGATAGAAACTAACTATTTGCTTTTCCACCTCCACAACTGAGATCTGTATAACACAAAGCAAAACGAAAAGGAGATCGATAGGAAAAATATTGATGAGAGAGTCTCAATGTTCAAGAGGAGACATGGAAGAACATAGTTCTTCTGAGATCCACAGTCGATAAAGGTAAAATCTCTCTCTCTCTCTCTCTCTCTCTCTCTCTCTCTCTCTCTCTCTCTCTCTCTCTCTTGTTGTGTTAATCACTCTCTCTTTCATTTAACTATAAACCGTTGAAAACTTTCAATTCAATTAATGGGTTGTATTAACATTTTTTACAATGGTTTTATGATTGTTCATTGATTTCATACTATGAAAAATAATCTAATTTCATCTAGATTAAACTGTAAGTTAATTTTTTAATAAACTATTAGACATTTTGCGTTTAAGTATTATACTTATTATTCATAAAATGTTATTGATGACGATTGTTCTTCATGTTCTTCGTTGAATATTATATATGTGTTTATTATAATGTCTTAAAACTATATAATAATTTCTTTGTAGTATTGAATATGCTATTTTTGGTATTAAGTAATTTTATGATATTTAATGTGATAACTTTGAATAATATTATGATCTTAATACGGTCTAGTTAGTCTGAAAAAATTTAATGGGCTCGGCCCAACGACACTAAACAAATCATAACTTCAGCCCAATATATTTGTACAATAGAATACTGTACCGGAAGCATTAATTTCATATATGTTTATTTATAAGAAATTTAAAATTTATACTGGGCTTTAAAATGCATAGAGGCCCAATCACTTACTGGCCTTATAAAATTTACAACTTTCTTGGGCCCAAACACTAAGGTTTTAGTAAATCTGCAATGTAAAAGACAAATACTAAATCACCTATAAGCCCACGTTTAAATAAATCAAACTGGTTTAAAATTTGGCCCATATAAACGGCCTTATTAAATCTCTCTCTCTCTCTCTCTCTCTCTCTCTCTCTCTCTCTCTCTCTCTCTCTCTGTGTGTGTGTGTGTGTGTGTGTGTCTTTGTGTCTGTCCTCCTTCAAAGGTGTATGTTTCTTATTCAAATCTTCCAGATACATTGTTTTAAAATAATGGAAAACTATCTATATTGTTCCTCTCTACAATTGTTTGTAGCCTACTCTTTCATTCTTCTAAGATTTTAGATACAAAACAAACACTTCAAAAAAGACCCTCGAAATTTAAATCAGTCCTTTGAACAACCTTCCTTTTCTAGGTGAGTCTTCTCTTACAGTTGATCCTACATATATTAATGGGATTCAAGATAAACAGAAAAAAATTAAACGATTAATGTTACATGTAGTTGCAACTTAAATATATACTGAATCATTATTTCATCTAGTACACAACTAACCTTTGCAATTACTCTACTCTATCTGAATGCAGGTAATCACTCCACGTGGTTCTGATAACAGTAGTCAAAAATATTAATGAATTAATAAAGTTCACTGAAGCTTCAAATCTGCAAGATAGAACATTCGAAATTGGGACCATTTAATTTGTTAATAATATGAAATGTATTATTACTATTCTAGTATATATAAATCATGTACATTTACTGTATTAACCTTATTATTTTCCTTTATAGGTTTGAAGGAACCAATATCAATGATATCTGCTTCTACAAATGTGGATCAATAATATATACACAAGTATTTTTCTTATACAACTTACAATATATACAATTTGTTTATTACTTTTAATTCATATACTAATTAATGATTGCATATTGTGCAAGTGCAAATACTAAAAACCATAATTTGAACTGCACTGGAAGTAAGATAGCTTTCTGGGTGATATAATATTGCAAAGTATGATTATTTACACTGCAAGTTATATATTTCTTTCAGCTTTATTTTGATCATTACAATACAAAATATAATTCATATAGTAATTAGTGGTTGTTCTACTTATTTCAGTTTAAACAACTTAAACCAGAAATTGATATGCACTTGAAGTGGAATGGCCTTCTTGTTGTTATAATATTTCAAGGTAATTGTAGTAATTTACATTGGAAGTTATACATTTCTTTCAGCTTTATATTGTTTATGTGCATACAAAATATTAACTGTATGATCCTATTCCTTGAAAATACAGGTTTTAGCATCAGTCTCCAATCTACATATATTATTGGGTTTGAAGATAAACATTAAGGTCATGTCTTTATCCTTATACTTGTTCAAATTGCTACAACTTTTCTAAATCTTTGAACTAATAAAGATTATTTAATCTTAGTGTAGTTTAACATTATTAGTAGTAGTGTTTATCAAAGAAAATAGTTTAGAATCATTGCATGTTTCAGAAATCTTACAAAGTAGAAAGCAACCTAGATATTATACATGAACCCTAGACGCCAAATACAATTTTCAAATAGAAATACTTAAACACACTAAAATACCTTCACAAACGAATCTCTGCTCAAAGTCTCTAGGTTTCAGCAGTTTTCTTTGTTTTGTCCTTGTGTCTTGCTCTACAATAAGCTAACCTTATATACAACTCCGTGAAAATTCGATCAATATAGGAAATTATAGAAATTAACTTTATTATACTTATAATCCACTATATAAGCTGATTTGGTAATCATATATGGACTTAAATAATATATATACTGATTTGGTAATCATATATGGACTTTAAATTATACTACACTGGATAAAGATTTCTATAAGGCCCATATATGCTTACATTTATTCATGCTTACATTTAATCGATCAATGGGCTTTAAGGCCCAGTTATGACATTTTATAAACATTTATTCATTGGGTTAATAGACAGGTTAGATTAATGGCTGAAACATATTGAAACAAACAAAATACCTCTATATCAGTATATATATCAACAAAGACATTCAATATCAGTAGATGACATGCCCTAGCTTTATTTCTACTGAATTATTTGAAAAAATGGTGTGCTGCAGACCATTAAGAAAAACAAACAAAATCTCTCTCTCTCTCTCTCTCTCTCTCTCTCTCTCTCTCTCTCTCTCTCTCTCTCTCTCTCTCTCTCTCTCTCTCTCTCTCTCTCTCTCTCTCTCCAAATATTCCAAGATTCACCATAAAAGCTTCTTTAATTACTCCATGAATTTTCTCACCCTTGAGACAATGAGAAATTTGTGTTAGTCCTATACAAATATTAGACAAACAAATATTATATTAAACACAAATTATTAAAGATCTGAAAATTAATACCTTTTCATCCATTAAAATAATTTCAGTTGTATTGTATTGCATACGATCTTCTTTCTTTGGAACCTTAAACAATTGAATTACTCGAACCTTTAGCTCATAATTCCCTCGGGTACCCGTAATATCCTTTATTTCTTGTTGCTGTTTTGACATTGCTACAAATGTCCTACACAAAAAAACAATACCAAGAACAATTGATTAATGGAATATCTGTAATTGCACAATATTTCTGTTCAGTATTTCATGATTAATGGGTCCTTTAGTACGAAAATCAGTAATGGAAAATGAGATCAATGTTGGCTCATATGTAAATGCAAAAAATCAGTGCAAATGGGGAAAATGTCTGAACCTTTAGCTCATTATTATGTAAATGCAAAAAATCAGTCACAAAGTGTGAGAATATGTTTTTAAATAACAATTTCTGAAATCTGTTCAGTATTTCCTGGTTTGAGAATATGTTTTTTATTGAACTTAATTTCTGAAATCTGTTGTTCAACGAATATCCATACCTCTATGTATTGAAGCATATGTTCAGTTCATGATTCTATCAAACTGGGGTTTATTGTTGAGAATATGTATTGAACTTAATTTCTGAATTCTGTCTTTGTTTATTGTTGTTGTAGGAATACGTATGAGAAATCAAACTGGGGTTTCAAACAACTCATGCAGTTCCAAGATCTACAACTGAAAACCTAAAGGTATGGATACTATACTGACATTTAAATGAACGTGACAAATATATATTCAATGTTGCATAGAGTAGACTGAATGAAAGCCTGAAAAGTAGTTATTCGATGTTGCATATAGGTCCTGAATTATTACCTTGTAACTCTGTTTTGAATTTCCTGAGTAACATTGAACCAAAGAAAATAAAGCAATATCAGTTATGTTTGCAATATATATTCAATGTTGCATAGAGTAGACTGAATGAAAGCCTGAAAAGTAGTTATTCGATGTTGCATCTGTGCAGAAACTTGGTCACTATTTGAAATGAAATAAGCGATACAAATTATAACTGATATAAGCATTACCTCTTAAATCTCTGTATTCTGTTGTAGCTAATCTTCTTCAAATAACTGAGAAGCTCTACATGTATATTTATAGCCGAATTTATAGGCCAATATGTGAAAGAGATATAGAGTATTATATTACAACTTTCGATAGAATAACTCATGTTTATTTTTGTATTTTTGGAATGCACAGATTTTCCAATATCAAATCTTCATAGTAATCTTTTTAATTTTGTACATAAACTATTGTGCATGACTGATAATTATTCTATAGTATATTATATGACTTTCTTGTTCAGATCTTGTAATCAATTTTGCTTTTTATGGATATGTTATGATTTGCAGAATTTCTGCCATAGGGGAAAGATATGGCACACATTTTCGTTCCACTTTTTATGGATATGTTCAGATCATGTAATATGTGTGCAGGTTTTGTGAATTGTTTTTGGGTTTAGGGTTTCTGGTTGGGGTTTAGTATTCCAGTTTTTAATATGCTTCGAATTCAGTTTTTTTTTAGCATTGATATATGTCCAGGTCTTGTAATATGTGTGCAATTTTTGTGAATTGTTTTTGGGTGATTTCTTTCTGGTTAGGGTTTAGTATTTCAGTTTTTAATATGCTTTGAATTCAGTTTTTTTTAGCACTGATATATGTCCAAGTTTTGTTCTTAAGTTAAATGTGTTATATTTGTGCAGGTCTTTTAGCAATGTGTTATGATTTGCAGAATTTCTGTCATGGGGAAAATATATGGCACACATTTTCGTTTCAATTTTTATGCAATTTTGTAATAATTTCTGTGCAAAATTTCTTGTAATGCTTATGTAATATGTTTATGCTTCATTTGTGGCATAGTTATTCGATTGTATTGTATACAAAAAAAATTAGGTAATCGGATTTATTTAGTAAGATATTAAAAAAAAAATCTGATTCTGTAATATGATTTCTGGAAAAAAAATCACATAAATACAGTAGCAGATCTTAAGTTATGAATATGGAAAAATATATCATTCTACACATATTCTGAAAGATTTATATTGAAAGAAAAATGGAAGTAACCGAAATAAATGGATTTAATGACACGTGACCAATTTGATGAAAATATGACACGTGGCATGAAAAAAATCGATACATTATAGGAGTGCCATGTTGCTTAGCCGAACCTTTACGTTTAATAGATATATAGTAGATTATCAAAACCCATTGAAATTTAACAAATTCGACAATTTCGAATAACCACGCGAAATTTCAAGTAAATTCACTCTCGCAAGTGGCGAGCCTCGCGCGTGGCCCTCTCCAACTTTCATCCTTTCACTGCATTTATTGGTTTGGGCCCACCCTCATCCCCTCCTCCTTCTCCGCACACCACATTCAGCACCCTCTGTAAATGGCGCCAAACTCACAACTAAACCTGAGGAGAGAGAACACTGCAATAAAGCAAACACAACACACCATTTGTAACTCTGCTACCAAAATTAGCTCGCAATTAATTGAAAAAGAGAAAAAAAGAAAGGAATACAAATTAAATGCGTTAGAGCTCTCCAACCAACTTTGTGATCAATAAATTGCACTCCCCCAATCATGTAGCCACTACGAATGCCTTCTTCTCCTAGCCTCCTCTCTCTTCAATTACCAGACCTTGCTTAGGGTTCTGTCTCCTCCTTTTCATTCTGCATTCGCCTCTGAAATTCAGATGTGGAGTTCGTCGGAGAACGTGTTCGCGAGGTCGGAGTCGTTCAGGGAGGAAGGAAACGACGAGGAGGCGCTCAAATGGGCCGCGCTTGAGCGGCTACCGACCTACGAACGCGTTCGCCGCGGCATTTTCCGAGGCGTTGCTGGAGATTCTGAGGAGATCCAAGTCGACGAGCTCGAAGATGAACAGCGCAAGCTCATAATTGACCGCCTTGTCAATTCCGTTGATAGCGATCCCGAGAAATTCCTCGCTCGCATGCGCCGCCGCCTCGATGCGTTAGTGCTCATTTATTTTGGCCTATTTTTCCAAATTGAACTTCTGTAAACAATTCCGAGTCTCATTGTCGCTGTTTCATGTGGATTTAATTTCGTATTTTCTGTGAAGAAAATCCGCGGCTCCGCTACGGTATTTTTCGGTTGTGTGCTTCTCTTGCTGATTTGAGTTCATATCGGTCCTTGAAAGCCAATATTTCGTGGCAAACTGAGGAGTTTCTGTTCTAATCGATTTCTTCTTTTTGCTCAGTGCGGATCTTGCTAAATTAGTTCTCTCTTTCCTTTTACTGTTTGTTTATCTTTTTTTATTTGTAAACTTTCTAAAATCGTAGTTACACATTGGAAAATATTGGAATTCTGATTTTTGGAGCAGTTCAATTAAAAATTTGGGGTGTCAAATCATCGACATGGATGCTGAAGTTGATGATTGAAAAATCTTCTTAGATACTAGTAATGTATAGCTCAATTACGGTGTATACGATCTCTTGTCGTATGCCCACTGCTCCACTTTTAAATTGATAAATCTAAAAGATTACCCTAAGAGACCTCGATGTCTGTCGATTAATCGTCCAAGTATTGATGTATAGAGGGTGAGAGAGCTACTATTATGGGGTTTTCAAATTTGGTTGACAAATGTACACAATCGGTGGACAGAGAGAGGTTGCTCATTCTAGTTCGTCACTTTGTCTGTTGTTCATAGAGGGCAAGACAGTTTGTCCACTATTCTGCGTAACACTTGTTGCAGGCTTATCTCAAAATTTATGTTTTATCTGCTTGGTATGATATCTTGATATGGCCACAACTTGATTTAGGTTTTTGATTATTTATACGAACTATCAGATTTAAACTGAACTGCTAAATTACACTTGAATGGTTGCTCAATAATACCTCAACTTCTTTTAATCTACATCTATCAAATCGAATTAAGTCAATTTTGATCACTTAATTTTCTTTTTGGGCATTGTAGAGTAAAGCTGGATCTGCCAAATGTAGAAGTTCGATTTCAGCGTCTGAAAGTTGAATCCTTTGTCCATGTTGGAAGTAGAGCACTCCCAACACTTTCAAATTTTCTACTTAATATGACTGAGGTAAAATAATTATTTGTATGATGAAGCAATCTAAAATCTCAATCACATACATCATTTTGATTTAGTTATGGATAACTTGAAGGCTTTATTGAGGGCGTTGCGGCTCTTCCCAGGAAATAGAAGAAAACTCACGATTTTGGATGATATTAGTGGAGTCATCAAGCCCTCTAGGTGAGCAGAAAACAAACAAATTGCATATGTCAGTATCTCTTTGTTAAATATGCTAATTTGTGCTACATTTATTTTAGGCTAACAATGCTTTTGGGCCCTCCGGGTTGTGGAAAGACAACATTATTGTTAGCTTTAGCTGGACGCCTGGAACCAGGATTGCAGGTAATGATATTTAATATTTATCTAATTTCAGTAACCCATACAGTCCTGTTGTTCCCTTGGAATTGCTCATTGTAGAGTATAGTTGGAGGCGGATGAATAATCATCTGAAAAAGAGGAATAGAGAGATGCAAGCAAATTATATGTGTATCTTGATGGGCTCTGATTTACAGAGACTAACATGAATTCTATGATGTATTGATGGATGCAAAGATGTCTGGAAGAATCACATATAACGGACATGATCTCCACGAATTTGTTCCTCAGAGGACATCTGCCTATGTCAGTCAACAAGATTGTCATGTTGCAGAGATGACTGTTCGAGAAAATCTTGAGTTTGCTGCTCGCTGTCAAGGCGTGGGAACCAATCATGGTTAGCTGTCTTGGCGCCTATGCATGTTTTTGTCTCTTGTTGTGTGCATAGTAACTAAATTGCTCCTTCAGATATGCTTTTGGAACTTGCAAGAAGGGAAAAAGCAGCTGGAATTAAGCCCGAAGAAGACCTTGATATATTCATGAAGGTTATTAACATTCTCAACTAGTGTTATACTGTTATGTGCCTCAATTAACAATATGTTTTCGTAGCTTAACTATATCTATCATTATTTCATTTGCCTCCAGGCATTAGCTTTGGATGGTGAAAATGCAACCATCATGGCTGAGTACATTATGAAGGTACTATAAGCATGAGTTCTCTGGCTTTTAGCAAATGCTTTCAAGCTGTTCATAGTGAAAGATAATGAACATGTCTAAGAACAACTATATTTTGGGCATATTATGTAAGAAGGTTCTACATGCAAGGAATGAAAGTAAGAAGTTAGAAAATATCAAGGCTGAGAAAATTAATCTCTTCACAGCTATCTTAGATACCAATATTGAACAGTATTATTCTCTGCTTTATCGACGCACTAAAATTATTATGACAAAGGTTTTAGGTTTGGACATATGTTCAGACACAGTAGTAGGAGATGAGATGCTCAAGGGGATCTCTGGAGGACAAAAGAGACGCTTGACAACTGGTATGTACTAATAAAATTTATTTGCAATTTGTCGTCTCAAAGACTCTTTCCTTGTGATGACATGCTGGTATTACTGTTGTAGGTGAAATATTAGTAGGCCCAACTAGGGTACTGTTCATGGATGAGATCTCTAACGGGCTTGACAGCTCCACTACACATCAAATGATCATGTATCTGAAGCATTTCACCTATGCAATCAATGGAACCACAGTAATTTCGCTACTTCAGCCTTCCCCGGAAACTTATGAGCTGTTTGATGATATCCTACTGCTATGTGAGGGTCAAATTGTATATCAAGGACCACGTGATGCAGTTCTTGAATTCTTTGCATCTATGGGTTTTACTTGTCCAGAGAGGAAGAACGTAGCTGACTTTCTGCAAGAAGTGAGTTTGTTTCATGTTGAGATATGCACAATTCTGTCGTACTCTCTTAGGCCCTGACCTCTTAATCGGTGTTCCACAGGTTATTTCAAAGAAGGATCAAGAGCAGTACTGGTCTCATCCTGATCTATCTCACCGATATGTCCCTCCAGTAAAATTTGCAGAAGCCTTTCGTAACTTTCGTGTGGGGAGGAGCTTGTCCGAGGAACTTGATCGTAATTTTGATAGACGGCGCAATCATCCAGCAGCATTGTCAACATCTAAATATGGCGTTAATAAGAGCCAACTCCTCAAGATTGGCTATTTGTGGCAGAAGCTACTAATGAAAAGGAACTCATTTATATACGTCTTTAAGTTCATTCAGGTAAAGTTGCCAATTTTTCATTCCTTCCTAGGTGCAATTTTCTAGTTTAATCCTTATAACCAAGTCTTAAATGGCTATATTGGTTATGCTACAACTTTTCTAGTCTAAACTTTATAAACATTGTTGTTTTCAGCTCCTTTTTGTGGCTATTATCACAATGACTGTCTTCTTTCGGACAAAAATCCACCATGATACGGTTGACGATGGAGGGTTATATCTCGGGGCTTTGTATTTCTCAATGGTGATCATTCTTTTCAATGGTTTCACGGAGGTATCAATGTTAGTGACTAAGCTTCCAGTTCTTTACAAGAACAGGGATTTGCATTTTTACCCTTGCTGGGTATATACCCTTCCTTCCTGGATTCTGAGTATTCCAACTTCACTCATAGAGTCTGGTATTTGGGTGGCTGTCACATATTATGTGATAGGATTTGATCCAAATATTATAAGGTAAGAATGAGGAAAGTCCAACTTTCAGTAAGTTGTACTTATGGGTTGTAAAGTGGTATCCTAGATAACTTGGACTAACCCCTCATCTTTTTCTTCTTCCATAATGGATAACTTGCAGATTCCTCAAGCAGTTCCTTCTATATTTTTCCCTGCACCAAATGTCTATTGCACTTTTTCGTGTAATTGGGTCTTTGGGTCGGAATATGATAGTGGCCAACACATTTGGATCTTTTGCCATGTTGGTTGTGATGGGTCTTGGAGGGTACATTCTTTCAAGAGGTAAGATATCATTATGTGGATTAATTTCTTCTGGTTTGTTAGATTGTTGAACTGAAGTTTCATTTCCTGTAACAGACAACATTCCTCATTGGTGGATTTGGGGTTTCTGGCTGTCTCCTCTAATGTATGGCCAAAATGCTGCTTCTGTCAATGAATTTCTTGGGCATTCTTGGGACAAGGTAGTTTGTACATCATCAAGCAGTCTGAATTTGCTATAGCATTTATGTTTTTAAAAAATAACTAAAGCGCGTCCAAAGTCATTCTTTCATGACTTCAATGACAGTTTTTCTCATGCTTTTCCAGTGGTATGACTATTTTCTCACCTTATCAGACCACAATTATTCTATTGCATGGAGAAAGTTTTGCCCCCACAGAGCCACTACTATAAGTCTAGTTAACATATATATTTTATTACTATGTATGTAGGAACTCTTTACCTGATCATGACTGTGCTCAACTTTAACATGTTCTTAGCAAATTTTCAGCATATAAATACCCAATTTACTGCTATGTGCCTATTTGAATTAGCTAAAAGAAGGAAGAACAAAGACAAGTGTACTTGCAGTACACTGGGAATCGTGGAGCAATACTGATGCCTTGCTCATTTTATGAAAGAAGTACAAAATGCTTTATATAGACTTGCAGACCTAAGAAATAAGAATACCTCTAGTAGAAAAATCAGCAAACAATCCTAACTGCTAATATATTAAAAATCAACAATTAAATACCACTAACAACTCCTAATATTTAGGCATGAATTTTGAATTACGTTCAACAATTTGTGATCTTGTCACCATGCTTCATTTTAGCAGGTGTTCTATCTAAACAAATGAGGATTTTATTAATAAAAGTGATAAATGTACGTGGATATATTGAGCATATGAATGCATCAAATTTGTATACAGCTTAATCTCCCATTCAGTGAAAGACTTGTGATTTTGGTTCTGTGTTTGAGTGACTAGAGATTTGGGAACTCAAGATTAGGTGATGCAGTGTTGAGATCACGAAGCCTATTTCGAGAGAGTTACTGGTATTGGATTGGACTTGGTGCTTTGGTTGGATATACAGTCTTGTTCAGCATTCTCTTCACTTTCTTCCTCTCCTACCTTCAACGTAAGATGTCTGCAAATTTTATCCTGAAATCCTCCTAAATGGCCTACTTCTGGTTTGCAAATCTTATAATATAAACTAGGTGTAATTAAATAATTGCTGACAACTTTTCCAGCTTTGGGGAGACGTCAAGCTGTCATCTCCAAGGAGGAGCTCGAAGAGAGGGAAAGGCGGAGAAGAGGTGAAGTTGTTGTTATAGAACTGAGACAATTCTTGCAGCATTCAGGATCATTAACTGGTTAGTTCTTTGTGCTTTCTTGATCATTTTCACTCTCATGTTACCGGTTCCTTACCTGATTAGACCGTCTGTCACCTTCTCTCAAATTTGGTATAGGAAAAGGCTTCACTGAAAGAGGCATGGTTCTTCCATTTCAACCACTTTCAATGGCTTTTAGCAACGTCAATTATTTTGTGGATGTTCCTTTGGTGAGTATAGTTCTGGAATTAGTTCTACTCATATAATTTTGGTCATGTGTTCTCCTCGCCCTTCCACAAAATGGATATTATTCGCTCCAAGTCAATGATGGAACTCTGTCTTTGTTTAGGAACTGAAACAACAAGGGATAATGGAGGACAGATTACAGCTTTTGGTAAATGTCACAGGAGCTTTTAGACCTGGTGTCCTCACAGCATTGGTGGGAGTCAGCGGTGCCGGTAAAACAACTCTTATGGATGTATTAGCTGGCAGAAAAACTGGTGGGGTGATAGAAGGGAACATCTACATATCTGGTTATCCCAAAAAACAAGAATCATTTGCTAGAGTTTCTGGTTACTGTGAGCAAAACGACATCCATTCCCCTTGCTTGACTGTTCTTGAGTCACTTCTGTTTTCTGCATGGTTGCGCTTATCATCAGATGTTGATTCAGAGACACAAAGGGTAAGTATGCAGTTTTTACCCTTTTCATCTGCTAGACCACCAATGACATGAATTTATTTCAGGCTTTTGTCGAGGAAGTGATGGAGCTCGTTGAGCTCACTCAATTAAGCGGGGCCTTGGTTGGTCTTCCTGGCCTTGATGGTATGTCAACAGAGCAAAGGAAAAGGTTAACAATTGCTGTTGAGTTGGTTGCAAACCCGTCCATTGTCTTCATGGACGAGCCAACCTCTGGACTGGATGCAAGATCTGCTGCTATAGTGATGAGGACTGTCAGGAACATTGTTGACACGGGGCGAACTATTGTCTGCACAATTCACCAACCAAGCATAGACATATTTGAATCCTTTGATGAGGTCCTTTTAGCAATCACTTGCATCTTTTATTAGTTCATACCTAAATATAGTGTGTAAATAGTCTTTCTAAGGGCTACAGGAACTTTCAATTAGAGGATTGCAAAATATGATATATGCTGATCCTTTGCACATATTGGATGCCATTTATAAGTTATTTCAACTGCTCACCTTTGCTATTCTTATTAGCCAAATATTATCATCCCATTATTCATATCCTCTATATTCTGCTGTTAGCGTTTTACTCAATAGTCTTATGCTTCATATTTTTTAGCTTGTTACATCTGATAACTGGCTGCTATATTTTCGTTCACAACAGCTTTTGTTTATGAAGCGTGGGGGCCAGCTGATTTACGCTGGTCCACTTGGCCCAAAATCTTGCAAGCTCATAGAATTCTTCGAGGTCAGTGACTGATCACATTCCTTCTTCCTCTCTTTTTTGTATCATCAAAAATAGTGTTCTGTACACTCGTTCTGCCTTTCTGTAGGCTGTTGAAGGAGTGTCCAAGATTAGGCCCGGTTACAATCCAGCTGCGTGGATGCTTGAAGTTACATCTCCTGCAGAAGAAAGTCGACTTGGTGTTGATTTTGCAGAAATTTATAGACAGTCTAGCTTATTTCAGTATGTATGCCAAAAAAATTATTCTGCTAATGAAATCGTTTGTTTCAAAGCCATCCCGCTTGACATTGCAGCATGGCTTCTTTTCAGGCGTAACAAAGAGTTAGTTGATCGGCTAAGCATACCAAGCAGTACTTCGAAAGAACTACGTTTCCCTACCCAATATTCTCGTTCGTATGGCGATCAGTTCATTGCTTGCCTGTGGAAGCAGAACCTGTCCTACTGGCGAAATCCACAATACACGGCAGTTCGGTTCTTCTACACTAGTATCATCTCACTTATGCTCGGAACAATCTGTTGGAGATTTGGCCTTAAAAGGTTCCCATTGATACCATAAGGGGATACAAGCTGTTTCTATATCATTTGGTTTTCTCAATCTTAAATGTCCCTAAACGCATCATTTGTTGTACTTTACAGGGAGCACGAGCAGGACCTGTTTAATGCAATGGGGGCCCTGTATGTTGCCATTTTATTCATTGGAATTACGAACGCAACATCCGTTCAACCTGTTGTTTCTGTTGAAAGATTCATTTCCTATAGAGAGAGAGCTGCAGGGTTATATTCAGCCTTGCCATTCGCATTTGCACAGGTTTCGTCTTTGATCCTTGTTCATTTTTCGCTTACAATGATGCTGCTCGAATCTACTTATTTAATCAAGGATGGTTTGTGATGTTTCCCCTTTCCATCTCTAGGTTGCTATTGAGTTCCCTTATGTGCTAGCCCAGTGCCTTATCTACTGCACAATCTTTTACGCCATGGCTTCTTTTGAGTGGACATTGACCAAGTTTGCGTGGTACCTGTATTTCATGTTTTTCACCATGCTGTACTTCACATTTTATGGAATGATGACCACTGCTGTCACACCAAACCATAATGTGGCCGCGATTATAGCTGCTCCCTTTTACATGTTGTGGAACCTTTTCAGCGGCTTCATGATTCCCCACCAGGTAATAGCGATTCGTTTTTCCTACAAATTCAACTGTTGCATTCGTAAAGTATTTTCCAATTCAAAGAACCATCATTTTACTTGTCATCGATCTATACAGAGAATACCCATCTGGTGGAGATGGTACTACTGGGCTAATCCAATAGCATGGAGTTTATATGGTCTTCTGACTTCGCAGTACGGCGACGTGGCTTCGTTGGTGAAGCTAACAGACGGAGTCCACAAAATGCAAGTGAGGCAACTCCTAAAGGAAGGCTTTGGTTACAGGATCGATTTCTTGTGGGTATGTGCTACAATGGTCTTTGGTTTCTGCTGCTTGTTTGCTCTCATCTTTGCTTACGCCATCAAGGCATTCAACTTCCAGAAGAGGTGATTTTCGGGATTCAATCTTGCCATCCAGATTTTTTTGGATTCGCTTTATATATATCAGATCCAACCCTAGTGATTTGTACATACAATGGGATATCGTATACTGTGTCATTGATTTATAATGTCTTCTGGTGCCTGCTTAAATAAACACCTTGGCTTTATACCCTGCAAAATAAAATATTTTGAATTTATGAGCATTTCGTTGAGCTTTAATGGGCAATCATAATTAGTTGATGTATTGTCATTTTAACCTTTAACATCATTATTATCATATTTTATTTTTAATTTTTAATTTATTAAGTGTCCATCAAATTTGCACAAAAATAAGCAATATATGAAATTTACAACATCAACTCTAGTAACTTACTAATAAATTACTACCTAACACTTTAAAATGACATATATATATATATAATAAAAATTAAAGACTAAATCATTTTCTTAATAGATAGAGTAATTTGTTATTTTCTTATCAATTATATTGTTGGAATAATATTCAAATTATGTTTGATAAACAATATCAAGAATGCATCAAGATTTCTATGAAGGCATTTTCAACGAGACTTCCATAAGAAGATGATTATTGTTTTGTTTCGCATAGGTACTAGATCATTATGATGGGAAAGGGGATTCACCGATTTTTTTTTTAATTTTAGGCAATGAATTGGTTTTCACATCCAATGACAAATTGATGATTAACACTTCCTTTGTTCGTTAATACTTGTCATTTGGACTAAAAATATAATAGGATTTGTTTGGATTATACTTTATATGCATATTCAAACAAATTCTAAATAGACAACACTTTGATTTACATAGAATTTCTCTACACACTCTAAAATATGGACATTTGTTTTTGGTTAATTCTCATCACAATCAATGGGAATGAAGATTAGTTTAACATATGTAATTCTCAACGCTCTTTTTCTCGTTTTTAATGTACTTTGAAAAATTAATATTAATACACTATTAAATTTTTATATAGATATTATCAAAATGATAAATAATTAAAACATTGACTTATATCACAAACGACAAATATAAATAACTTTAGTTGTCGATTTGACTGCCCAAAGCTAAGAAGCTTGGTGTGGACAAGAGAGTGTAATGGAAGCTTGACTACCGTAGCTAATAAGCTTTGATCGAAGTTCATTGATTATGAAAAGCTAAAATAGTGAAATCCAGCTATTTGACAACCATTCCCAAAATATTACTGAGGTGGAGGTGAAGTTTTCAGTACACATTATCAAAATGGGAGGAGTGATTTTTTTTTTGACGAGAAAATAATTCGAAGTATCCGACATAACAACATCGGATAGATTGGGAGGTCGATAAATCGGCGCCGATTAAAATCAGACACAAAGAACAATACAACAAGTATTTTGCTAGCTAAAACGACCTAAAACGAGTGGTGAGCAAGCACGATCAGACGAAAGCGCCACCGACAGATAAGTCAGACAGAAAAACTCCTACGGAAGTGTTGTTTGTGCTGTGAGGCCATTTGGTTAGGGTGTTGATTATGGGATGAAGATTGATGGTTGTTGTTTCTCTTGTTAGAGGGATTGCCTCTTAAAAGTATGAAGGGATTTCCTTCCTATTTTCCATAAAGAAAAACCTTTCATGTTTTTTTTTTCATTGCTTGATTAAAGACATCGAAATTACAATGATGTTGTTTGGGGACTTGGTTTTGAGTAATCTTGTTCTTCCTGTTGTTGGTGATGGTTTGTTATTCCTGTTGTTGACTCTGGTTAGAGTGAATTATCCCTTTTGATGGGTGAGAATTACCCATTTGATTTTTGGGTGTTTTTCTAGAGAGAAGGGAGAGCCCCTCTCTCTAGAGTCTCGTAGTTGGGTGTCACTATGTTTCTACAATGGGGGGAGTGATTTAGATACCATGAGGGTAGGTTACCCCCATGCCACATCATACAAATTTTGCCAGCATGTTAAAATTTCTTTGTTGATTGGATAAATGATTTAAAGTTTTCTTATAAATTCAAAGGTAACTTTTTTAATTAGAGTCTATCTTCTTACTTGGTACTTTCTTTTTCCCATTTTTCACCTTCCCTTTTTCCCTCATAACTCCCCCAACTTCAGAAACATCTAAACCCACCAGCATCACCGCCCAACATTCTTCATTTCACTTCAGGAACTGGATTCAGTCTACCATATATTGAGAGATTAGTATATGTTGTCTTTGTTTTGCCAACCTGATGGTCCTGATGTTGCTTTTAGAAAATGATAGTTGCTTCGAATTTCAGGAACTGACATTACGAGATCGTGTTGCTTTGAACGGTGATGCTGATACTTTACGAGTTCTTGTTCTCTCTTGAACTGATACGAGATCGTGTTGTTTTAGGCATATACACTTTCAATTTGCAAAAATATTAATTCCTAATTTTGCATAGCTGGTCCTAATTTTGATACGAGTTCGTGTTGTTCGAGCGGTGATGCTGATCCTAATTTCAGAATGTGCAGGCCAGTGGGAGGAACGCCGGTGGGAGGAGAAAACGTCGATGGGAGGAACGCTGGTGGGAGGAACGAGCACGCCGATGGAAGGATGAAGGAGCATCGGTGGGAGGAGGCAACGCCGGTGGGTGGAGGAGCGAGATGTGAGATTAGATTGGGAGGAGCTTAAAAACCTAATCGATGAAAGGAAATTGCTTTTGGGAAGATGTGTGGAAAAAGAGGAATTTTCCTTTTAAAAAAAATAGAATAAATTTTAATTGGTCCAAAGTAAATCACATGGATCCAAATCCTAACCGTTAGATGTGAGATTAGATTGAAGATCTTGTTTTATTAGTATTTTATATTTTTAGTTGGTAGATATTGAGTAATATTACAAAAAAAAACAATTTAAATAGTGAATGGAAAATTAGAAAGATAATAAATTTTAGTAGCAAAATTAGATAAACTTTGAGATTTTATTTTGGCCTATATTCATAAAATCATATATATTATTTACTCATTTATGGCATAAAACAGTGAAGAATAATATATATATATATATATTATATATATGGTATATCATGTACGAGATATGTAGTTATTATAAATAAAGTTATATTTAAAATTGTGCAATCTAAAGGTAAGTCCCATATATTGTTATTTCAAACTTAAGAATTAAGAGTTTTGTACATTAAGAACTATGAGTTATATACTATCACATTATATTGATAAATCACTAGTATTGTTATTTCAAACTTAAGAATTAAGAGTTTTGTACATTAAGAATTATGAGTTATGTACTATCACATTATATTGATAAATCACTTATGTTGGTATTTCAAACTTAAAAATTATGAGTTATGTACATTAAGAACTATGAGTTATTTACTATCACATTATATTGATAAATCACTAGTATTGTTATTTCAAACTTAAAAATTAAAAGTTTTGTACATTAAGAACTATGAGTTATGTACAATCACATTACATTGATAAATAACTTATGTTGGTATTTCAAACTTAAAAATTAGGAGTTATGTACATTAAGAACTATGAGTTATGTACTATCACATTATATTGATAAATCACTAGTATTGTTATTTCAAACTTAGGAATTAAGAGTTTTGTACATTAAGAACTATGAGTTATGTACTATCACGTTATATTGATAAATCACTTATGTTGGTATTTCAAACTTAAAAATTAGGAGTTATGTACATTAAGAACTATGAGTTATGTACTATCACATTATATTGATAAATCACTAGTATTGTTATTTCAACTTAAGAATTAAGAGTTTTGTACATCAAGAACTATGAGTTATGTACTTTCACGTTATATTGATAAATCACTTATGTTGGTATTTCAAACTTAAAAATTAGGAGTTATGTACATTAAGAACTATGAGTTATGTACTATCACATTATATTAATAAATCACTAGTATTGTTATTTCAAACTTAAGAATTAAGAGTTTTGTACATCAAGAACTATGAGTTATGTACTATCACGTTATATTGATAAATCACTTATGTTGGTATTTCAAACTTAAGAATTAGGAGTTTTGTACATCAAGAACTATAAGTTATGTACTATTACGTTATATTGATAAATCACTTATGTTGGTATTTCAAACTTAAAAATTAGGAGTTATGTACATTAAAAACTATGAGTTACGTACTATCACATTAATCTCAAGTATTATACTTTAATTATCAAAAACTAAGAGTTATGTACTTTCACATTAAACTATGAGTTTATAATACCCCTCAATTTCAGTAAGGGTATTTGGGTAATTTCCCAACCCTCGTTCTGTAAGCAAGACGTGTCTGGCGTATTCGGAATCTCCGTAATGATCTTTTGAACGTAGTAATATACGTTTAAGGTATTATCGGGTCTTAGAATATTTTTAGAAGTACTAAAAATAAGAGCTAGTATTAGTCCGCGCGTGAATCCGCGACCAACGGGACAATGGACGCGACCACGGCAATTCCGCGACCGCGGATTGATTTCCGCGACCGCGGAAAGCTGGTTCGTCTTCGTCTTCAATTCCCGCCGGTTCGTGTGGCAATGTTTTGCCGAGGGGGGGGGATGCCGATCGATTGGGCTGCCGGCGTTGAGCTTTCCTTTCCCCTATAAAAGGAGGTCGGAGAAGCCTGGAATCATCATCCACAGCTTCAAGATCTCATCTCTTCCTCTCGTTCGCATCGTCGCCGGAGTTGCTCGAGTTTGCCGGAGGTGCCTTGGCGGTGTGTTGTGGTGGTGGTTGTAGGGGGTCCTCGTCCGAAGCAAGGGTGGTCGTTCGCGTCATCGGTAAGCCTCGGATTCGATCAAACGCCGCGTCGGGAAGGCGAACCGCGATCGCGGGTATGAACTGCCGCGACCGCGGCTCTGCCCAGAATTCCGCGACCGTGGAATTGCCCAGGTCAGGCTATTTCATTCGTTGTGCTTTGGTTTTTGTACCGCATCTAATTAGGGTTTTCGTACCTCGTTTCGCATGCATCATCGGGATGGACCTTGGGACGATGGTAGATTTCGGCGGGAATTCCAGTAGGTTGTTGAACACGTGTCCAGTCTTTCCGCTCCGCAGGATAATCTTCGTTCGTCTAGATTAAGACAAGTGGCGGTTCGCTCTTGCTTATCATTCCATGTTTCCGTTAATTATCAATTGTTTTTAATTGTTAATTAAATTGGGATGAATATTGTTTTCGTTTGGGAACAATTTTATAAATGATATAATTAAAATATGACTTTATAATAGGTTGTATATATTGTTAGAAATAACGCTATTATACCTGTTATTACTGTGATGGTCTTGTTATGGATTTAAATGTAAACTTAAATGCTAGATTAGCACGAGTATTCGTAGGAACGATAATTCCGGATGAGGATTAGTCGTTTCTTTATAACTCGGTATTAGTCGAAATAATTCCCTAATACTTTTAAAGATCATGATCCTTACTTCTTATCCATCCGTTAAGGATAAGAGGCGTTATGCACAGTGCTGGTGCCATTGGGTTGGCGTATGTCACCCTGTGTTATTCTCGTTGTCACTCGAGATCATATTAAAAGCTTAACGTGAATATACATTTTGTAATTAAATAAGATAAGTGCGGTTATGCATATAATTAATATACATTTTGTAATTAAATAAGATAAGTGTGGTTATGCACATGATTAATATACCCTCGGGCGAGGAGTACAACGTGGAAACCGCTCAGACTTCGGTTAGAGTAAGTCTTCTTTCCAATATGGAGTCGCATTGTGCGGTGAGGTTGGTCGTTGACCTAAATGATCAAGTCGTTTTTAAACGCTTGTGTGAAAACTATAACGTTCCCAAACATTTGTCATACTTTCCCATAAGACTCAATTCCTTTGGAGTCTTCTTTTCAGTGCATGTCTAAACTTTAATCATTCCGTGAAAGTTCCGGGTTATGTATCGTTCCTTCGGTTATTATTCGAGGGACAATGATTTGGCTAAGTGTCATATTCAAGTTGGAAAAGTTCTAAACTAACGTTATGGTTCATCAACAGATGGTGAACACAAGGAACACAGTCCGTGCTGTTGCGGGACCGAGTAACAACCCAAGGCTGAATTTTAGGAGCGCCGCTAATCAAGGGGAGGAGAGCGAGTCTGTCTCCAACAATAACCCCGCAAGCGTTGGCCAAGTTCAGGCTAATCCTCCGGTAGTGCTGGATGCCGCGACCAAAGAGGCCATTCGTGGGTTTGTTATGCAGATGGTCACCGATATAATTCGGTCAATTGCACCGCAAGCACATGGTGGTCCAGTTCCTCAGGTTGTTCCTGGAAATGAGGAGCCAGTGGACCACGTACCTCAGGTCGATGCCGTCAGGAACAGAGGAACTTACGGTCAAGCCTTGAAGGCCGTGAGCTCAATGTGGCCTGACAGCTATGCCAGTACTGGAGAACCGGTCAAAGTGGCGTATTGGTTTTCGCATATGGAACGGCTGTTCAGGAACGTGGATTGCACTGAGACTGAGAAAGTGCACATCGCCTCCCTTCAACTTAAGGATGTGGCTAGCGAATGGTGGGAGAGCACTGGTCTAGTTGATCATCCCGGATTGAACTAGGGTATGTTCAAGACTAAGATGACTGACCGTTTCTTTTTCCGTGCTATGAGGGAGGAAAAGCATAAGGAGTTTCTCTACCCTAAGACCGAGGGGTTGAAGGTGACTGAGCTGGCAGCTAAGTTCAATCATCTGTTGCAATATGCTGGACCAGAAGTGTCGAGTGAAGAGCAAAATATCTGGTACTTCCATGGATGGATGAATCCAGAAATCAAACTGTAACACCCCCAAATAATCCCTTGGAAAGGCATTACTGCCAGTGACCTCACACGTTCTGTCCGATGTCACCCAAGGCTTTACCAGTTGATATAAATCATCAAACAACAATTATGATACAAAATATCATAACCTTCGATTAAAATCATTATTTCGGCATTACATCCATAATCCGAAATACAACCAAAATACAAAATCAGGTTCATTACAGCGGAAGTCTTTACACAAAACATAATTAACACAACGGAAGTCTTTAAATAATCAACAAAAAGGGTCTTGATCGCAATGATCACCCGCCAAGGATCTCAACCTGGATAAACTTGTCAAAAACACCGTTTGTCTTCATAGTCATTCTAGCCTTTATGGAACTGCAACCTATCTGATGTGCTGAATCGAACGGAAGATACCAGCCAACCATGCAGAGAACAATTACGGTTGGTTAGTCTTATTGAAAGACTATACAAGGGTACAAAGCAGAGTGATTCGAAGTAGACGTATTAGGTTAGACTCATCGCTCCTCGAATCAAAACCGATAACGATAGTCAACCACCATACTCTACTGAAACACAAGAAAATACATGATCAAGAGAAGATTCTAGAGACCGAGTCTCACATCAATCAATCCCAAAAGAAGACTCCAACGAGATGAGCCTTATCGGAAACATGACAAATGTTGGGGAACATAAACATGGCACACAAGCGTTCAAAACGACTTGATGTTTCAGTTCACGACCAACCTCACCGCTCAAAGCGAATCCAGATTGAAAAGAGAACGTTACTCTGATCAAGGTCAAGACGAGATTTTCTAGCTGCACTACTCGTCCAAGGGTATATTAATCATGTGCACTAAAGCACTTATCTTGTTAAATTCCAAAACGATCATCACGTTATAAGCTTTTAAAATCTCATCCACACGGGATAAAGAGATACCGTCGGGAACTAAATCCCTAAGGCGGAGTTGACTCGGGAACTAAATCCCTAAAGTCGAATCGGGAACTAAATCCCTCGGGAACTAAAACCCAAACAACGGATTCGGGAACTAAATCCCTAAGAATGAATCGGGAACTAAATCCCTTGGGAACTAAATCCCTTAAAGCAGCACCAGCTGTGTGCACAAACCCTGAGTAAGGGTATGGTCAAGACCAGAGAAGGATGGTAGGAACTAAATCCTAACCACCAGGTTATCAAGAAACGACTAGCACTCGCAATGAGATACACAGTAGCGTTCCTACGAATACTCGTGCTAACTAAACAGTTCAGCACAGTAATAATCACATCAAAGCCATCACGGCCAATAATAGATAAAATAGCGTTGTTCTAACAAATACAACCTATCATAATATCTGTATTAAATCATATCAATATATATATAATAGCGTTGTTCTAGCAGATATACAACCTATTATAATATCACCTTTTAAAATCACAAACAGTTATCAAAGCTGTTCCCAACGAAAACAGCAAATCATCCCAAATTAATTAACAACTAAACAATTGATAATTAATGGAAGTATGGAATGATGAGAAAGAGCGAACCGCCACTTGCCTTAGATCCGCAGAAGCTTAAGCAAAGCTTAGAGACGACGAGTTCCTGGGTCCGAAACAGGGACAGATCTGAGACCACAGATTCCTTCGGATCGACCCAAAATGAAACCCTAAGTTAGATTCAATATCCACAAATATGAATCTAAAAGAATACGGAAATAATCGAAGGAGCCAAGCCTCGCTCAAGACCACACACCCACGAGCCACAACACGAACCTAACTCACCGCGGGTGCGGTGGGGTCCTTGCCGCGGGTGCGGCGAGCTAACAGAGGCAGAGGGGCTTCAACGAAAATTCAGAAAACTCACCCAAATCGAGTTGTTTGCTTTCGATTCGATTATGGTTCACTCTCCAAACACCTTAAACCTTCCAACACCACTTGGGAGTACTTTCTCCACTCAAGGGAAACTCCGGCGAAGCCCCGGCGAAAGCTTGGAAGCTCAGGCGGCAATGGAGAAAACAGAGGAGGAAGAAGACAGAAGAGGAAGAAGACGTTCAGCTAGGCTAATCCTCCTTTCCAGCTCCTCCCTTTTATATCCCCAACCCACCTCCACTTGCAAGGGAACAGATGGGACGGCTAGGGGCGAATTCAGGCGGCCTAGGCCTGACAACCGACGCCACTTGCAGGGGAAGAGGATAACGTTGCCGAAGAAAAATATCCCACCACGGGGTGCAGCAGGGGTGCGGCAGGGTGCGGTGGCGCCCAGTGACCGCCTCACCCGTTGCTTCAGAACTGGTCCTCGCCGCGAGTGCGGCCACTTGACCGCGGGGTGCGGTCAAGGCCATTTTTCACCCTTTTTGACCGTTTTGACTTTGGGTTAATCTTCTTAACCCCGGGTTAAATATATTCGTACACGAACGACTATTTAACCCCGAAAATACGTCAACTATATTTTATATTACTCAGAAAAAATATTACAGAGATCAAACATATTACCGAATGTCTGAACTTCTCTGAAATTAATCCGACTTGTAATACGGGAGTTGGAAAAATTCCAAAATACCCTTATAAAATGAGGGATATTATATTACCTCCCCCTTAAAAGAAGTTTCGACCCCGAAACTTGACTATTCTAGGCCGAAAACAACTCGAGAAAGCGTCTAAGCATATCCTCTTCAGTCTCCCAAGTAACCTCGGTCAAACATTGGTAGGGCAATCTTAGAAAATCCCTGTACGAACTGTCTGTAGAAAACTGCGCACCTCATTCACATCCTGAGGCCGCTTCCAAATAGTTACCGCTTTGACCTTCTGGGGATCAATCATAACCCTATCTTCACTAATCACATGGCCTAAGAAGGTCATTTCCTTGATCCAAAAGTCACATTTAGACAACTTCACATATAGCTGACTTGTCTAAGGACTGACCCCCATGAGCCTCCTTGCTCAGGGAATAGATCAAAATACCATCGATGAAGACCACCACGAACTTATCCAAGTACTGGCGAAAACATCGATTTATCAGGTCCATGAAACTACTGGAGCATTGGTGACTACGAACTCGTAGTGACCATATCTCGTCCGGAAAGCAATCCTCGGAATATCTTCCTTACGAGTCCTGAGTTGGTGATAACCAAACCTCAGATCGATTTTGGAAAAGACTTTTGCTCCATGCAGCTGATCCAACAGATCATCAATCCTCAACAACGAATATTTATTCTTGATCGTGACTTTATTCAACTCTCGCCAGTTGATACACAGTCGAAACGATCCATCTTTCTTCTTGACAAACAAAACCGGGGCACCCCAAGGCGATGCACTCGGCCTTATATAATCCTTGTCAAGAAAATCCTCGAGTTGCTTCTTCAACTCTTGCATCTCAATCAGGAGCCATCCGGTACGGTGCCTCTGAAATTGGCGTAGTACCAGGCTCGAGGTCAATTGTAAACTCCACATCACGATACGGGGTAATCCAAGAATCTCTTCCGGAAAGACATCCGGAAACTCACTAATCACAAAAATATTAAGAATTGATGGTTCATCTTTCATGGGCGGATCCAGGTAGCAAAGGTACCCGACACAACCTCGTCGAAGTAGCTTAAACGCAGCCATCACATTGATGAGCCTGTCGTTATCAGCGTCATTCCGACCCTTGAATTTGCACACACACTGGCCCCCAGATGACACCGTCACAGTTCTTGAACTAAATCGATTACCTCCCCATGACGCGTCAACCAATCCATACCGAGAAATTATCATATGGAGCCATGGCTATTCGGATCAAATCCGCTTCGAACTTCTTATCCTAAATGGTAATCGGAATATCCAAAAGACGCTTGATTCCAACTAAATGGTCACCATTTTGGACCAGCCCATTACATGGTTTATAGATGGCCCACTAGTGGCTCCGAGCCCATACCCAACCATTACCAGCGTCCACTGTTGCCATGAGCCGCTGTCCATTCATCTCAACCCATCCTTGGTGGCTCCACCTAATTAATAGGCAGTCATCTCCAAGAGGTTATTGGTGAGTCACGAACACGAGACCTCACCCCATACCAAGCAACGAAACACTAACTTGGTATCAACCAAATGTTCATATATAAGAAGAGTTACAACGAAAGGTTTACAACCTTGTTGCACACAAAACTTACTTACTACACAACTATCCAAAACGAAAGACTAGGTAACACCCAAATCAACAACATACCAACATAAGGTAATAATCACTTTAAGCATATGGAGCATCGGGTCCATCTGCCTCACGCATCTCATAAAGGCGTTGACCTTGACTTCCAGAAGCCACTGGGGCTTTCCCCTTGTTCTGCGCAGTTGTTTGCATTGAAGGACTAGGAGCTTCCACCGGACTGAACCTCGGTCGGTTGTTCTGATTAACAGACCCCTGCCGTGACTCAGCTTCTTTCCACCTCCTCTGCTGACAGAACGTTTGCATATGGCCCTCCTTTCCGCAGCCATAGCACATCTTCTTGTCCTTTGGACACGCATTACGCTTGTGCCCGTAAGTACCATAATTGTAGCACTGGATCGGATTATTGCTCTGACCCGAACGTTGCGTAGACCCATCATGAGTCATATCCGTTTTTGCTTGGCCAGATTTGGCTAAATTTGACGGTGGCGCGGGACGTTTAAACCCACTCGCCTGAGACTGGTTCTGCACTTGCCTCTGGCTATTACGTTTCTTGGTCGACTCCTCCAGAGTCACCTCCAACTTATAGGCTGCATCCATGTACTGCTCCAAAGTAGAGCATCCGTGACGCACCATCAATGGCTTAATATCTGGATTCATCCACTCGTGGAAATACCAGATCTTTTGTTCCTCGCTGGATGCTTCCGTCCCAGCATACTGCAGTAGATGGTTGAACTTAGTTGCAAGCTCAGTCACTTTTAATTCATCCGTCTTAGGATATAGAAACTCCTTGTGCTTCTCTTCCCTCATAGCTCGGGAAAAGAAACGATCAATCATTTTTTACTTGAACTTTCCCTAGTTCAAATCAGGATTATCGGCTAAACCGGTGCTTTTCCACCATTCACTAGCTTCTTCCTTCAATTGAAGGGAAGCAATGTGCACTTTCTCAGCTTCAGTGCATTCAATGTTACGAAACAACCGTTCCATATGAGAGAACTAGTGAGCCACTCTGACTGGTTCTCCTTTTCCATCATAGCTGTCAGGTCTCATAGAGTTAATGGCCTTTATGGCTCGGCCATAATCACCTCTATTCCTGACTGCTTCTTCACGGTGTACATGGACATCTTGTTCCTTAAGCCTAGGAACTACTGGAGGAATTGGCACAGCCTGTGCCTGAGGTGCGTTTGGTCGCATTATATCCGTAAATGCTTGCATTACAATACCCCATATTGCTTCAATTGCTGCTGCATCAAACACCACTAGAGCGTCGGTCTGAGCTTGGCCATTGCCTCCTGGATTATTGTGAGAAACAGACTTGTGTTCCTCCACAGGGTTCGCAACATTCCTCACGTTTGGTCTGGGGTCATTACTCGGCCCAGCACCAGCACGAATAGTGTTCCTCGTGTTCACCATCTATTTTACCGATCAAATTCCAAGGATTTCATACATTAATATCTTCCAATGTACTTAACGTAATGAAATCAGCTTAGAAGAGATCAAACTAGGTAAATTTCATTAGATGAACTTCAAACCGAGTTACTAGGTTTTACAACCTCAAATCATAATGAGGGAACTGGGAATTCAAGCCTTACTGGAGATGGCGGAACCACCTCGGCTTCTTCCGAGTCCTTCTGAAGAGAAACGAAAGCGCTCAGAATCCACGAGTGACGAACAGAGAATTAGTCTTTCTAAATATGGAAGTTCCTTTCCATATCAGACTAAAGAAGAAGGCACGACTATGAACGGTAAAAAATTTCATAAAAAAAATTCAGAGCCTTTGAAAACATTTCTCAATTTCAGACGAGTGATCAGTTTAAAAATTTTGTTCCACTAAAACATTTTAAACCCGATCCGAATGAAAAAAAAAATCGGCTCTGATACCAAATCTGTAATACCCCCAAATAATCCCTTGGAAAGGCATTACCGCCAGTGACCTCAGACGTTCTGTCCGATGTCACCCAAGGCTTTACCAGTTGATATAAATCATCAAACAACAATTATGATACAAAATATCATAACCTTCGATTAAAATCATTATTTCGGCATTACATCCATAATCCGAAATACAACCAAAATACAAAATCAGGTTCATTACAGCGGAAGTCTTTACACAAAACATAATTAACACAGCGGAAGTCTTTAAATAACCAACAAAAAAGGTCTTGATCGCAATGATCACCCGCCAAGGATCTCAACCTGGATAAACTTGTCAAAAACACCGTTTGTCTTCATAGTCGTTCTAGCCTTTACGGAATTGCAACCTATCTGATGTGCCGAATCGAACGGATGACACCAGCCAACCATGCAGAGAACAATTACGATTGGTTAGTCTTATTGAAAGACTATACAAGGGTACAAAGCAGAGTGGTTCGAAGTAGACGTATTATGTTAGACTCATCGCTCCTCGAATCAAAACCGATAACGATAGTCAACCACCATACTCTACTGAAACACAAGAAAAGACATGATCAAGAGAAGATTCTGGAGATCGAGTCTCACAAAAATCAATCCCAAAAGAAGACTCCAACGAGATGAGCCTTATCGGAAACATGACAAATGTTGGGGAACATAAACATGGCACACAAGCGTTCAAAACGACTTGATGTTTCGGTTCACGACCAACCTCACCGCTCAAAGTGAATCCAGATTGAAAAGAGAACGTTACTCTAATCAAGGTCAAGACGAGATTTCCTAGCTACACTACTCGCCCAAGGGTATATTAATCATGTGCACTAAAGCACTTATCTTGTTAAATTCCAAAACGATCATCACGTTATAAGCTTTTAAAATCTCATCCACACGGGATAAAGAGATACCGTCGGGAACTAAATCCCTAAGGCGGAGTTGACTCGGGAACTAAATCCCTAAAGTCGAATCGGGAACTAAATCCCTCGGGAACTAAATCCCAAACAACGGAGTCGGGAACTAAATCCCTAAGAATGAATCGGGAACTAAATCCCTTAAAGCAGCACCAGTTGTGTGCACAAACCCTGAGTAAGGGTATGGTCAAGACCAGAGAATGATGGTAGGAACTAAATCCTAACCACCAAGTTATCAAGAAACGACTAGCACTCGCAATGAGATACACAGTAGCGTTCCTACGAATACTCGTGCTAACTAAACAGTTCAGCACAATAATAATCACATCAAAGCCAGCACGGCCAATAACAGATAAAATAGCGTTGTTCTAACAAATACAACCTATCATAATATTTGTATTAAATCATATCAATATATATAAAATAGCGTTGTTTAGCAGATATACAACCTATTATAATATCACTTTTTAAAATCACAAATAGTTATCAAAGCTGTTCCCAACGAAAACAGCAAATCATCCCAAATTAATTAACAACTAAACAATTGATAATTAATGGAAGTATGGAATGATGAGCAAGAGCGAACCGCCACTTGCCTTAGATCCGCAGAAGCTTAAGCAAATCTTAGAGACGACGAGTTCCTGGGTCCGAAACAGGGACAGATCTGAGACCACAGATTCCTTCGGATCGACCCAAAATGAAACGCTAAGTTAGATTCAATATCCACAAATATGAATCTAAAAGAATACGGAAAGAATCGAAGGAGCCAAGCCTCGCTCAAGACCACACACCCATGATCCACAACACGAACCCAACTCACCGCGGGTGCGGCGAGCTAACAGAGGCAGAGGGGCTTCAGTGAAAATTCAGAAAACTCACCCAAATCGAGTTGTTTGCTTTCGATTCGATTATGGTTCACTCTCCAAACACCTTAAACCTTCCAACACCACTTGGGAGTACTTTCTCCACTCAAGGGAAACTCCGGCGAAGCCCCGGCGAAAGCTTGTAAGCTCAGGCGGCAATGGAGAAAACAGAGGAGGAAGAAGACAGAGGAGGAAGAAGACGTTCAGCTGGGCTAATCCTCCTTTCCAGCTCCTCCCTTTTATATCCCCAACCCACCTCCACTTGCAAGGGAACAGATGGGACGGCTAGGGGCGAATTCAAGCGGCCTAGGCCTGACAACCGGCGCCACTTGCAGAGGAAGAGGATAACGCTGCCGAAGAAAAATATCCCACCGCGGGGTGCGGCAGGGTGCGGTGGCGCCCAGTGACCACCTCACATGTTGCTTCAGAACGGGTCCTCGCCGCGGGTGCGGTCAAGGCCATTTTTCACCCTTTTTGACCGTTTTGACTTTGGGTTAATCTTCTTAACCCCGGGTTAAATATATTCGTACACGAACGACTATTTAACCCCGAAAATACGTCAACTGTATTTTATATTACTCTGAATAAATATTACAGAGATCAAACATATTACCGAATGTCTGAACTTCTCTGAAATTAATCCGACTTGTAATACGAGAGTTGGAAAAATTCCAAAACACCCTTATAAAATGAGGGATATTACACAAACCTCTAATGGTACGTCACGGTTGTTCTACATTAGAACAATATGTGGATGCGGCCTACAAGATAGAGGCCACACTGGAAGAATCCGCCCAAAAGTGGGAGAAGCAGGTTAAGGGAAAGGGTGGGCAACAAGATCGCTTGGTCGGTACATTCAAGCGACCGGCATCGCCCAACAAGTTTGAGAAGTGTGGTCGCACTAAGATCGAGACGACTCAGTCTGACTCCGCCAGAGGCTCAGGATGGAGTAGCGGAGTGATTCAATGCCACAACTGTGGTGAGGTTGGACATAAAAGTCTTAACTGCCAAAAGGAAAAGAGGGTATGTTACAGTTGTGGGAGGGAAGGCCACATGAAAGCATACTATAGGCAGAAGAGTCAAAGACCAACACAGTCTTACCAAGCCTCGAATGTTGGCAATGGGCAGAACCCAAAGCCAAGGATGTCCGCTCCAGAGCAATCTATTGCTCATAATAAAGGCAAGGCGCCTATGGAGTCTTCAGGTCAGGGGCAACGACTCTTCGTGTTGCGTCAAACCGACGGAAAGGAACCGAGCGGGTAGTTGTATTTTTTGTTGATCCTTCTTAAGAATAAGGAGCGACGACTTGTGTCGATAGTCTCCATAGTTAGTAATCTGTCTATTCGACTTTCTATCAGTTGTTTTAATGTAATGTTTCGAATAATAAAGAAGTTTTTCCTTGTTTCGGAAATTACTAGATTCGTTACTATTGCAAATGGTTCGTTCATACGAGACTCCGTGAGTGCCGAAAACAATTTATGTCATATGTGGGTAAGGGCTGTCAGGACTCATAAAGGAGGGGTAACGTATGGAACCTAGGTGTTCATTCCCTACATGGCTAACACCGAGGGCGACTCTATTACTTTATTCCTAGATCCATTCTAAGGAATCTCTCTTTATTCCTAGAGTAATGTCACATCGGTATGACATTAATTGCTTCCTTAGTTGAGTTGACGAGCATTATCTCGTAAGTTGAGTTTTACCAAAATTCCTTAATGTAAAGGAAACAAATATGTGTGGTTAATGTTCTATGGGATTAAGAGTTATTTCTCATATGTGTATCCTGAACATTTGTCCTGGTAAAAGTATGTAAGAGTGGACTAATGTGAAGTCCAGAATGCCTAGTTGTGAGGTCATACTGTAGTCATCTAAGTGGATAGATTGCTGAGAAGAGAATAAATGTATAAGAGAGATAGTTCACAAGGATTTTCTTTTCTCTAAAAAGACCGTACTCTATTACGATCTTGAGTAAAAGCTTAGAACCCAAGGGTTATGATTAGGAAGTTTGTAAGTGAGTGTGCTCATTGTGGGCCTAGTGGTTTAAGCTTTCGGAAAGGCTAAGGGTGTGAAGTCATAAGTGTTACTCTGAAAGATTATCTGAGGTTTCGTTATGAGGTTTTCTTAAGAGAAACGATATAAGGACATAAGGAGTATTAAGACGATTACGTCCTAGATAAATAGTGAGTTTCGTTAAAGCAAAAGGGTCGCTTGATTTGGGGTAATGAATCGTATGAGGACGATTACGTGTTTAAGGATTTATCGGTGAATAAAAACTCAGTTGGTAAAGGTTGTGTTGGATTATAAGGATTTAGAGTACGTGATAACTTAAGTGGATGGAATTTTGTCTACAAGATTGGATGAAAAGAGACCTACGTCTATTGAAGTGATCATATGACGCGTTTGGGTAAAACGAGGTTATAATATGGTGGAATGGGTTATTAAATCATGTTGAGATTATCAGACATAGGATGTCGTGTGATTAATCGTGGAATTTAGGGATCATATGTATAAAGATTTTGAGTTAAGATGTGGCACAAGGGCAAAATTTAATTAAGGCAACCAATGAAATAGGTGAGCTGTGCAGGTAAGGAGTAAGATCTATATGACAAGTGGAGGTACTAAGTTGAGGTATAGTTGAATTCTATGTATGTACTTGAGGATCGGATTGTCGAAAGGAAGTTAGTAGAAAATGTTGTATTCTTCGGTTTAAGGACATCAAGGTCTTTATGAGGAATATGGCATAATAGCGAGATTATAATGGAGGTTATAATGGATACGCTAATTAAGGCAATGGTAATCTTGTGGATGATCATGTTGATTCTAGCAAGAGTAAGGAATTTAAGCAGTATGTTGTAAGTGGAATCATGATCGAATAAATAAGTTCGACTTGGGTGATATAGGTTGTGAAGACCAAATTTATTTAAAGGATATCAACTTAAGGAAGATAAGGTATGTACTCTGAGAGAGGTTATAAACGGAAAAGTTGAAAGAGAAATGTGTGTTCTCATGCTTGAGGTATGGCGAGTCTTTTGCGATGATTTTGGAGATAAGATATGCGAGGTAATGGTATGGTTGAGGGAACATATCGTTTTCCTAGGAACAAGTACAAGGATGAAATGATTAAGGATATTAAGTTCTGGTAGTGAGATTTATGGTGAAACCGGTCCCTTTAGCTTAGCGATGCTAGTTTCGGGGTCGAAACTACTTTAAGGGGGTAGTAATGTGATAACCCTCAGGTTGTGATGTGTCCTTGCCTCTTGTGTCAAGCCAAGTTGTCAAAGGAGACGCCTTGGATCTAGTCTTGGTTGGGAAGTCACTTCTGAACGTCACAGTGGTGGGATCGCGAACGGAAGAACGCGATGATGGTGGTGGTGGTGATCACGGTGGCGATGGAAACGAGTTGATAGAAGTATGGATAGCGGTGGCGGAAGCGATTGAATGGAGGGATAGACGACTTGATGGAACAAGTCGTTGGTGTCGTAGCGTCGACTGCGGAGGGGATACGCTCGATGGAGATCGAGTGGTTGTCGTAGCGTCGGCGGCGGAGTGAATGGGGATGAGAGGGATATGGGTGACGTCCGATCAAGGGAAGGAGGGATTAACACTCAACTTTAAACCTTGAACTTTAACTTTGAACGTGGGAAATAAAGAGTACAAAGTAGGGTATAAATAGGGAAGGGGTCTCGACCAAGACCTAATAGACTTGGGTCGAAACGAGCCTAAGGGCTAGCCCATGCAAGCATGCAAAAGGCACAAACCCTAAAAGATAAAAGGAAACTATCTTAAATGCTATAAATAAGGAAGCTATCTAAAACGTTGCAAATAAGGAAACTATATAAAACGTTGCAAATAAGGAAACTATCTAATGCAAGCTGGAAATACCAAATATAGATAATGTCTTAAAAAGAACGCGTGAAACTCATGAACGCGGTGAAGGCTTTGAAGAGATCATCGCGTGAGACGATGAAGTGTGAAAGTCTTAAGAAGAACGCGTTCTTTCACAGTCTTCAGAACTTCCGATGGTGGCGAGGACGACGAGCCTTGGATTGGTCTCTGGGCTTTCTTGGCTGGCGGCGGCGCGTGTGATAAGTGACGCGACGGCGGCGACGATGGCCTTGGACCTAGACCTTGTTACTGGGCCCTTTGAGCGTAGGCTCATGGCTTCTTCCTCGTCTCGGGCCGTCATGGGAGGCAGGGTCACATCACCCTCCCCCACTTGGTTGTGAAGCGTCCCCGCTTCACCATCATCAAACTCTGGCTCAACATATGGAGTCAAGTCTGCCACGTTGAAGGACGCGTGGACTCCAAAATGTGGTGGGAGCTCGAGTTGATAAGCATTGTCCCCTATGGCCTTGATCATGCGGAAGGGACCATCTCCACGCGGTGCCAGTTTGTGTTTTCGCCGCGAGGGGAACCTCTCATTTCGTAGATGCACCCAGACAAGGTCCCCCGGGGCAAAGACGATGCGGCGGTGGCCTGAATTCTTCTGCGAGGTATACTGCGCGGCCCTCCTCTCCAGCTGCTCCTTGGTCTTTCGATGAAGCTCTTGGACTTGCTCAGCGCAAAGTGAGGCGAATACATGCACTGGATCTCGGAGAGGGAGCGGCGACAAATCCATTGGTGTCAAGGGATTGATGCCATACACCACCTCAAAAGGTGTCAACTTGGTCGCCGTGTGCCTGTATCTATTGTAACAAAACTCAACAATTGATAGTAAGTCCTCCCAACGCTTAGGGTTGGCTTTGAGCATCGTGCGAAGGAGGGCTCCTAGAGTTCTATTGGTGACCTCCGTTTGGCCATCGGTTTGGGGGTGGTAGCTAGTCGAGAATAGGAGTTTGGTTCCTAGCTTTCCCCAAAGAGTTCTCCAAAAATGACCAACAAACTTAGAATCCCTGTCACTAACAATGGTACGCGGGACTCCATGAAGACGCACCACATGCTCAAACAATAAATCAGCAATCTCACTAGCACTATGGGTGGTCTTACAAGCTATAAAATGTGCCATCTTAGAAAATCTATCTACGACCACAAAAGAAGAGTCTTTACCTCGTCTAGAGAGGGGCAAACCCGTGATGAAATCCATAGACAAATCTTCCCAGGGGGCACTCGGAATGGGCAAAGGAGTGTAGAGGTCGTGAGGACTAGACTTAGCTTTGGCTCTCTGGCAAGTCACACAACTCCTACAAAACCTAGTCACTTGGTGGGTCATGTGAGGCCAAAAGAAATGTTCTCTTAGCGCGTCTAAGGTCTTCCTAATCCCAAAGTGTCCACGACTCGCGTGTGATTCCTCAATCAATAGGAGCCTAATGGAAGATCTAGGAATGCATAGACGACTAGCCTTATACAAATAACTCTAAGAAAGGTAAAACGTCTCAAACTCACGCGATCTCAGGCAGTGCTCAAGAACAGGGGCAAAGAAAGGGTCACTAGCATATAAATCTTTAATCAAAGCAAAACCCAAAATCTTAGTTTGCACTTGAGTCAAGAGAACATACCTGCGGGACAGCGCGTCAGCAACGATGTTATCTTTCCCTTTCTTGTGAACAACGACATAAGGGAATGTCTCCAGAAACTCCACACAGCGAGCATGGTGGCGATTGAGGTGAGCTTGGCTCTACAAGTAGCTCAACGCGGCATGATCACTGTGGATGACAAACTCACGCGGCCAGAAGTAGTGTTGCCAAGTCTTCAGCACGTGTACTAAGGCATAAAGTTATTTGTCGTAGGTGGGGTAATTGAGAGTGGCTCCTGTGAGCTTCTCACTGAAGTAGGCAATTGGCCTCTTTTCTTGGTGTAGCATACCACCAATGCCTATGTCAGAGGCATCACACTCTACTTCAAAGTGTTTGGTGAAATCTGGAAGCTGGAGCAATGACGCTTGGCATAACGCGGTCTTCAAGGCGGAGAAGGCGCGTTCATGGGAATCCTGCCACAAAACTGTGCTCCCTTTCTTGGTGAGCTCGTGAAGTGGCGCGGCAATGTAGGAAAAGTCGCGTACAAAAGCCAATAAAAGCCCGCGAGACCTAGAAAGCTTCGCACTTGTGTCGGAGTTGTAGGCGTGGGCCAGTCCCTGATGGCCGCGATCTTTTCCTCGTCAACGCGTAAACCATCGCTACTAACAATGTAGCCCAAAAAGTTGGTTGACGCGGAGCAAAATTA
Organism: Rheum nobile; assembly: GCA_027886185.1. NCBI lineage: Eukaryota > Viridiplantae > Streptophyta > Magnoliopsida > Caryophyllales > Polygonaceae > Rheum > Rheum nobile. The sequence goes on from WOAB01000546.1 coordinate 791,430, forward strand.
ACACTTAGCCAGATTGGAGAATAGGTGCTCTTGGCGAAGACACTCTAACACTTGTCGAAGGTGATCGGCATGGTCTTCGAGGCTCCGGGAATACACAAGTATGTCATCGAAATAAACGACAACAAACTTGCCAAGGAAAGATCTCAACACGTGGTTCATCACGCGCATGAATGTGCTGGGCGCGTTCGTGAGCCCAAAGGGCATGACAAGCCACTCATAGTGATCACGGTGGCGATGGAAGCGAGTTGATAGAAGTATGGATAGCGGTGGCGGAAGCAATTGAATGGAGCGATAGACGACTTGATGGAACAAGTCGTTGGTGTCGTAGCGTCGACTGCGGAGGGGATACGCTCGATGGAGATCGAGTGGTTGCCGTAGCGTCGGCGGCGGAGTGAATGGGGATGAGAGGGATATGGGTGACGTCCAATCAAGGGAAGGAGGGATTAACACTCGACTTTAAACCTTGAACTTTAACTTTGAACGTGGGAAATAAAGAGTACAAAGTATGGTATAAATAGGGAAGGGGTCTCGACCAAGACCTAATGGGCTTGGGTCGAAACGCGCCTAAGGGCTAGCCCATGCAAGCATGCAAAAGGCACAAACCCTAAAAGATAAAAGGAAACTATCTTAAATGCTATAAATAAGGAAACTATCTAAAACGTTGCAAATAAGGAAACTATCTAATGCAAGCTGGAAATACCAAATATAGATAATGTCTTAAAAAGAACGCGTGAAACTCATGAACGCGGTGAAGGCTTTGAAGAGATCATCGCGTGAGACGACGAAGTGTCAAAGTCTTAAGAAGAATGCGTTCTTTCACAGTCTTCAGAACTTCCGTTGGTGGCGAGGACGACGAGCCTTGGATTGGTCTCTGGGCTTTCTTGGCTGGCGGCGGCGCGTGCGATAAGTGACGCGACGGCGATGGCCTTGGACCTAGACCTTGTTATTGGGCCCTTTGAGCGTAGGCTCATGGCTTCTTCCTCGTCTTGGGCCGTCATGGGAGGCAGGGTCACATCAGGTTGCCATAGGGGTTATGGTGAAATGTATAATTTGTGAAAGCAAGTTATAGAATTCTCTTAGGTTGTGAGGGGTCTAAATTATGGTTTACCTTACGTTAACTGTAATTTGAACCAACTTATAACTTTTAACTTAGAAATGCTTGAACCAATGTACAAAGTGTTAAAAGGGTTAGGCATGGTTAAACTTATAAGGTTGGGTAACTTAATATAAGGTAGCTTCTCTGAGCTGTTTCGGCCAAGTTTCGGGGTCGAAACTTTTCTTAAGGGGATAGTGATGTAATACCCCTCAATTTCAGTAAGGGTATTTGGGTAATTTTCTAACCCTCGTTCTGTAAGCAAGACGCGTCTGGCGTATTCGGAATCTCCGTAATGATCTTTTGAACGTAGTAAGATACGTTTAAGGTATTATCGGGTCTTTTAGAATATTTTTAGAAGTACTAAAATTAAGAGCTAGTATTAGTCCGCGTGTGAATCCGCAACCAACGGGACAATGGACGCGACCACGGCAATTCCGCGACCGCGGATTGATTTCCGCGACCGCGGATTGATTTCCGCGACCGCGGAAAGCTGGTTCGTCTTCGTCTTCAATTCTCGCCGGTTCGTGTGGCGACGTTTCGCCGAGGGGGGGGGATGCCGATCGATTGGGCTGCCGGTGTTGATCTTTCCTTTCCCTTATAAAAGGTGGTCGGAGAAGCCTGGAATCATCATCCATAGCTTCAAGATCTCATCTCTTCCTCTCGTTCGCATCGTCGATGGAGTTGCTCGAGTTCGCCGGAGTTGCTCGAGTTCGCTGGAGGTGCCTTGGCGGTGTGCTGTGGTGGTGGTTGTAGGGGGTCCTCGTCCAAATCAAGGGTGGTCGTTCGCATCATCGTTAAGCCTCGGATTCGATCAAACGCCGCGTCGGGAGGGCGAACCACGATTGCGGGTATGAACTGCCGTGACCGCGGCTCTACCCAGAATTCCGCGACCGCGGATATGAAATCCGCGACCGCGGAATTGCCCAGGTCAGGCTATTTCATTCGTTGTGCTTCGGTTTTTGTACCGCATCTAATTAGGGTTTTCATACCTCGTTTCACGTGCGTCGTCGGGATGGACCTTGGGACGACGGTAGATTTCGGCGGGAATTCCAGTAGGTTGTTGAGCACATGTCCAGTCTTTCCGCTCCGCAAGATAATCTTCGTTCGTCTAGATTAAGGCAAGTGGCGGTTCAATCTTGCTTATCATTCCATGTTTCCGTTAATTATCAATTATTTTTAATTGTTAATTAAATTGGGATGAATGTTGTTTTCGTTTGGGAACAATTTTATAAATGATATAATTAAAATATGACTTTATAATAAGTTGTATATATTGCTAGAATCAACGCTATTATACATGTTATTACTGTGATGGTCTTGTTGTGGATTTAAATGTAAACTTAAATGCTAGATTAGCACGAGTATTCGTATGAACGATAATTCCGGATGAGGATTAGTCATTTCTTTATAACTCGGTATTAGTCGAAATAATTCCCTAATACTTTAAAGATCATGATCCTTACTTCTTATCCACCCGTTAAGGATAAGAGGCGTTACGCACATTGCTGGTGCCATTGGGTTGGCGTATGTCACCCTGTGTTATTCTCGTTGTCACTCGAGATCATATTAAAAGCTTAATGTGAATATACATTTTGTAATTAAATAAGATAAGTGCGGTTATGCACATAATTAATATACATTTTGTAATTAAATAAGATAAGTGCGGTTATGCACATGATTAATATACCCTCGGGCGAGGAGTACAACGTGGAAACCGCCCGGACTTCGATTAGAGTAAGTCTTCTTTCCAATATGGAGTCGCATTGTGCGGTGAGGTTGGTCGTTGACCTAAATGATCAAGTCATTTTTAAACGCTTGTGTGAAAACTATAACGTTCCCAAACATTTGTCATACTTTCCCATAAGACTCAATTCCTTTGGAGTCTTCTTTTCAGTACATGTCTAAACTTTAATCATTCCGTGAAAGTTCCGGGTTATGTATCGTTCCTTCGGTTATTATTCGAGGGACAATGATAGTAAACGGTTACGATCACTAGAACCATTCTGTTTTCACCCTTGCATAGTCTTTCATTAGACTAACCAACCGGGTTTTATTCCTTGCATGGTTGGCTGGTGTCATCCGTCCTATACGACACATCAGTGGTTGGTTTCCGAAGACTTGAAGTAATCAATTGAAGAAAGGCTTGCAGTTGAAGATTTAAGTGACAGTATTTTAAAGTTTGTTAAGTATTACTTTTCGTATAGATATTCGTATAACTTAGTCATGTAATATGTTTATTCTTTAAAGTCTTCCGCTGTGTAATTTAAAAAGTCTTCCGCTGTATTATCACTCCGTTGTAAAATCGTCTCTCTCATTTGACGAGAGATCTTTTAATAAAAGGTTAAGTTTCACTTAAAATGTCTTCCGCTGATTTATCTTTCGTTATTTAATATGTCTATTTAAGCTTAATTGTTCCGATTAAAGCCTAGGGTGACTTTGAACAGTAACGTCTGAGGTCACTGGCGTGTGGCATTTCCGACAATAAGTCGGGGTTGTTACAGAGTTATGTACTATCACATTAATCTTAAGTATTATTCTTTAATTATTAGCTTATAATGAGTATTAATCTTAAGTATTATACTTTAATTATTAAAAATATATTGTGATTTACATATCTCACATGTAAGACATGATGATGTGAATTATTGCACATATCTCTAAACATATATAAAAAGAAAAACTTAAATTTTACGTGTCATCACCACATTCATATGATAATATGTTTTCTAACTAATTACGAGAGAATCAGAATCGTGGAGATAATATTTTTTCTAACTAATTACGAGAGAATCAGAATCGTGGAGATATTACGAGAGTTTTTTTTAAATATCATTAAATGAAAATATCTTAACCCGGAAGATTGAAAAAAAAATAGTTTGTTCGTAGAGATTTGAAAACAACTAAAAGATTATTTACGTGAAAATTGTGCTTGTCTTGCTATATACAATCTTATGTTTAATCAATTTTTCTTTTTACATATATATATGATGATAATAATTTTCTAACTAATTAAAATGATTAATTACTTTTAAATATATAAATAAGGCGGGACCATTTGTCTAATATTTTTTCAAAGACAAGATGAGGCCAACACGTATGCAAAATAATTGTGGGATCGGCATTAGACGAATTATATGTTTTGCTGACATGTAGAATTTAGGACTATCATTTAGTATATATATAATTTTTTTAGTGTGTGTGCATGGGCATACTCTAAAAACTTCATTTTTACTAGTAATTTTTTTTAGACATTAGTTTAATGTTTTTTTTTGTTATCCATTCCCTTTTAGGGAATGTTGTGAAGAAAAAATTATATTTTACCTTGTTAGAATGTGTCTATGGATACTAGAAAAAGCGTATATTTATACAGGATTGCTAAATAGATCCCGATCTAAATTTCTATTTAGCGTCCACCCTCGCCCGTCACGGACGAGACCATCGGCATTATTAGATTGTATGCACCCGTAAGACATTTTTTACCTAAATTATAAGATTGTATCATGTATTGATATTTGATAGGTCTAGTTGTTTATGGTTTCAATTCTTTACTAATTTTTTTAATACATTTTTTTATTTTAATAATTATTATTATTTATCCTTTTCTGAGATAAGTATACCGTTCGTCACGGACGAAAGTGTACCGTTCATGACGGACGGATTGAGCTTGTCCGTGATGGACAAGTCCATGCTTCATCTTCAACCTTGAAGAACACATCAAGAACAACAACGTGTGATACCCCATATTTTTATAAGGTTATTTTGGGAATTATGGAATTTTCCCGAGTACCCGTTTTGTACGTCGGATTTAATTCAGGTAGCTTGAGACATTCTGTAATGTGCTCTGTATCTGTAATATTTTTCTCAGTGAAATAATATACATACAAGGTGCCTTAGATTTTAATTGTCGTTCGCGTACGATAATTTTTATCCCGGTTTAACGTCTGGTTCGTTCAAAGCTTAACGGGCGGGAAAAGGGAGAAACGGCGACCGCTGTTCAGAAACGGCGACCGCCGTGGTTGAGCCCGAGGAGTCAGCGTGTCAACTTCTAGCTGGCCGCGACAGACCTGGCAACGGCGACCGCCGCGTGCCCGCCGCAGGCAAAAACGGCGACCGCCGTGATTGTCCAGTGGGCATTGCCCGTTGGTCTCCGGCGGTAATCGAGGGCGCCGATCTTGCTTTCGGCCGCGTCTCAGGGTTTGGTTGAACGCTTCAGACACTTTGGCTATAAAAGGAGGTGTTAGGGGTGAGGTTTTGAGCCATCCCAGCACCAAACCTCTGCCAAATTCGCCTCTCGCCGGAGTTGTGTTTTCGCCGGAGTTTGAAGGTCTCGCCGGTGTTGCTTTGGTGTGGTTCCTGAGTGCCTTTGTGAAGCTTTTGGTTAGCCTTGGAGGTTAGAAGCCAAGGCAAGTCGAAGGAGGCCAAATCGCTCGTGTTTTGGGGTGAGATTTCTCTCGTTCTGCGTCGTCTGAGTTCGTCACGGCGACCGCCGTGTTCTTCGCGGCGACCGCCGTGATGAAGACGGCGACCGCCGTGATGAATACGGCGACCGCCGCCAGTGCCCAGAATGCCTTCGTGGCTTTGGCTTGGTCGGTTGTCGTCGTGGCGTCTTTCCTTTCGTGTTCTTTCGCCGTGTTTAGATTCGTACTGTTTATGTCGGATCTAACTTAGGGTTCCTTTTATGGGTCGACTCGAAGGTTGTTGTGCTGTCGGAACTATACCGTGTCGAGCCCGGAATCCAGTTGACGTCTTTAGACTATTCTGCGGAGTAAGGCAAGTGGCGGTTCGCTCTTGCTCATTCGTTCCATATTTACATTAATTATCAGTAGTTTATCTGAGTAATTAATTTGGAATGAATATTCTGTTTGTCTGGAAACGGTTTTGATAAATTGTTTTGAAAATCATATAATAGGTTGTATATCTGTTAGAACAACGCTATTATCTGTGATCACCTTTCGGGCTTTTATGTGGATTTATCCTATAAATGTTGTGGTGATGTAACTGTTTAGTTAGCATTGTTTAATAGGAACGTTACTCGGACTCTGTCCAGGCGTTTCTTTATAATCTGGTATCGGGATGGCTCGTCCCCATCTGGTACTATTCTAAGATCATGATCGGTCTCTTACACATGTGTGTAGAGACAGGACACTTAGCTGGTGTCACAAACCTTTCGGTATACGTCACTCTCGACGAAACGTATACTAAGATGTGTCGTCCCACTGGTGGGGTACACATGTAAAAGTCTATAACGTGATGTGTGTTTTTGAAACATAAATCAGATAAGTGCTACCTTGACGCACATAATTAATACACCTTGGGCGAGTAGTGCAGCTAAGTTATAGTGCAGCTAGGAAAACTCGTCTTGACTTGAATCTAGTACGTTCTCTTTCCAATCTGGATTCGCTGTAGGCGATGAGGTTGGTCGTGAACCGAAGCATCTCAGTCAGTTTTAAATCATTGTTGAATGATTCTGTAAACATTCCAGATTTGTCATACTTTCTTAAAGACTCATTTCAGTTGGAGTCTTCTTTCGAGTCGATTTCTGTGAAGATTCAGTCTTCCAGAATCTTCTCTTGTGCATACCTCTTGTTTATTCCAGTAGGAATATGATGGTTGACTACCGTTATCGGTTATTATCCGAGAAGCGATGAGTCTAACCTAATATGACTGCTTCGAACCAGTCTGCTTTATACCCTTGTTAGTCTATTCATTTAGACTAACCAACCAATATTTTCCCTTGCATGGTTGGCTGGTGTCATCCGTTCGATTCGGCACATCAGTTAAGAAGTAGCTCAGAAGATTAGAAGGACTATGGAGTCGGCGATGGTTTTTGAATGTTTTAATTATTTCTTTAATCATGTTATGATCCTTTGGACAATAACTCCGATTGTAATTTACTTTCTTAGTCTTCCGCTGTGTTTGGTTTAAACTATGTTTTGACCTATTCGGGATTGGGTTGTAATCCCGTAACTCTTGTTTCCTTGACAATGTTATGTTTTGGAATTTAATGCTTGATCATTGTGTATCAATCGCATTTCATAAATTGTATTTATATGGTAAAGCCTTGGGTGATCTCGGTAAGGAACACTGGGGTCACTGACGGTAATACCTTTCCAAAAGGGTTAAGTTTTGGGGGTGTTACACAACGCTTTTTTTTTGGAAATTCATGGTTCGCTTTACTTGTTTAACATTAACCATGTACAACTATAACAATTTAACATATAGAAATTAACTTTACCATCTAAAACTTGAACCAATCTAAATTATCTCTAAAAGTATCACTAACATTTTATGATAAATTATTATTAGATTTCAATATATATAAAATTTGTTGAATGAACATTAGACTTTTTTTAGCTTTAGGAATAAATATTTAACGACGTTGATATTTTATTGAGTTAAAAAAATCTTACTACTCCTTATTAGTTATATATTTATCCTACTTTTATATAATTATATTTAATCTTTCTAAAGCTTGCAGTCAATTGATATACAAAAAAAAAAACCTTATGAGCCCAGTGTCTAGATGTGTCAAACAGGTCGGGTTCGGGTTATAGCGTATCGGGTCAGGTCATTTATGGGTTAGGTCGATTACGGGTTATAATTTACGGGTCGATTGTGGGTTTGGTCGTTGCGGGTCAGGCACGGGTTCGGGTCGACCCAGTGGGTCGAGAGCGCCTTGTCAAAATTTTATGAAATAAATATTAAAATAATATTTAATTAAAACAAAAAATAATAAATCAAAAAATAATTATTATATAATATCTTAATAATAAAATATATTATAATATTTAATATATAAAATATAAACACATTTATATTGACCCAACGGGTCAATGACCCAACCCATAGATTTTCGAGTCGAACGGGTCGGATTACTTTTGACCCAATACTTTTCGGGTTGGGTCTTAACCTAGAAAACGCGGGTCGGGTCGGGTAGGGTTTGCGGGTCGGTCAAATTTTGACAGCTTTACCAGTGTGTGATGGGGTTAGGAGGAAAATAATTTACATGTACGAATTTCAATAACGATAATAATAAATTATTTTATGCAATTTTAGGAAAATATATGTAAAGTGTAATATGCATGAAAGAGCATAAAGTTGGGATAAATTGCACAGCGGACCACTTGCTATAAATAATCACTTTTATTTTTATTTTTATTTTCTTTACAATTCATTGCCCACACTATCTTACTCATATTATAAATTTATAATATGTGAAAATATATATAAAGTCTACTCATCAGTAATGAGATAGACACATTAAATTAATATATATTAGTAAAAACTATTTCAAACATTTATATTTTAATTAGCATGTTAATAATAAATAAATATGAATAAAAATAAATGCTTCTTTAAATATACCATAAAAGACTTCTTTTCCCAAATAAAGAAATAAATTGCTCCGCTTACCCAAGCACTGAGCACCGATTTCAATGTAAAAGCAAATTAAATAAATTAATATAAAAAATGTTAAACATTTGCCATCTCATTAACATTTCACCGGCCATCTCATTAATATTTCACAAAATGTACACTTGGAGAGCCAAGTCATCTGGGTAGCCTACCCTTTGGGTAGCCTAAACATTTTCCTAAGGGGTGATTTAGATACCCTGAGGGTTCTCCCTCCAGGGTAAAAAGGGAAAAAGGTAAAAAGGAATCTTAAACTCGTGAAACCTAATTAATATGTTAACCAATATTATTAGTATCATAATTTTTAGAATTAGCAATTACTCCTTTGGTTTATTTTCATTTGTCCTTTTAATTTTTTTTTACACATTTTATGAAAGTCATTGAATGTGTTTTGAAAATTCAATTTTTTTTATCAATTTAATCACTCACCACCTTCTACAACCAATTGATGGAGAGAAAAAAAAATCAACATAACCAAATTCCAATACAAAAGTTATGAACTATATGTAATAACCCCTAAGAGTCCCGAACTGTCGTTTTGTATGAAAGACATAATGGGCAATTTCTGTAACCTCTATAATCTCTGTATTAATCTTTTGAACGTTTGGATATACGTTTAATGCATTTTGGGTCTTAGAATATTTTTATGGGTACTAAAAATAAATTCTAGCATAAGACCGGGAGTGAATCCGCAACCAAGCCAAGTGGCGCACTCGCGGCATTTCCGCGACCGCGAAAACACTGTTTATCGTCATCTTCAGATCTGAAGACGTTTCGCCGATTCAAATTTCGCCTCGTGCGTAACTTCGCCGTTAGAGGAAGGGCGATCGACTGGTCTTCTCGGCGTTGAGCTCCTCTTTTTCCTATAAATAGGAGGCTCCCACCCTGGAATCATCATCCATAGCTTCAAGATCCCATCTCTTCCTCTCGTTTTCAAGCTCGTCGGAGTGTCGTCGGAATTGGTGGTGTCACCGGAGTTGTCTTGGAGGCTAGGCAGTAGTGGTGGTGGTGGTGGTGAGTGACAAGGCTAAAGTCGTATGCCTATCAAAGAAATCCTAAAGTACCTACTACAGAGTATAGCAAGCAAGTCAGGGTCGATCCCACAGAGAGTCAGGTTATCTATTCTTGTAATTCACGTCACCAACTAGGAACTAGGGGGGGGGGGGGGTTGTTTGTGTTTCGTAACAAGCAATAAGAAAGCAAATAAACAAGTTCGCAAATAACGGTTGTAAATAATATGGGAAAAAGCGCCACACTCAACAGAGATCCACACAACAATAGATAGGTCGATCACGGAATTCTATCAATCTCAAGTTCTTAACAATCCTATAGTTGTTCTTATCCCGATCTTAGATAACTATTAGTTCTACCAGCCCTAATAGTACTTATTACTAAATCAAATCCGAAAACCTTCAAGACTCAATGAAGCAATAGCATTCAACCAAGGATTCAACAAGATACATGCAGTAGAAACAATCCGTTACTATAAGCATGCAATTAACTCTCTCTCACGATGAAGCGCTCGGATCCCCTATACGCAACAATCGTGCTCGCTACTAGATATGCAACCCGAACCCGGAATCACAAGTCCTAGCACTTAGGAAGATATCAATAAACCTAGGTGATCAATCTAGATAAATCAACATAAACCAATAATCAATCAAGCACAAGAGAATCAATCCAACTAGATAGGAAAACGAACAAGAGTAGAAAACTCACAACCAATCAATTGCTGGCTTCAAACTGTCAAGTGCAACAATGGAGGTTTAGTTCTCCATTAGGGTTTGTAAGAGGAGAAATATGAAAAGTGGCAACTAGGGTTAGAGAATGGATTCTCTCTAAAAAGTCTTAAACCTAACTTAAATACTAAGGAAATAATTCAGAAATAAAGAAAAGAAATAAACAAACTTGGAAACAAAGTTTCAGAAATAAAATAAAACGGGAAATAAAAACACGGAAATATCTTCAGAAAAAGGTCTTCAGCGTGTCTCCACCGCGGGTGCGGTGGCTCCCACCGCTGGGTGCGGCCATTTAACAGAAACTCCAGTTCTCTGACGACCTCGCCGCGGGTGCGGCCGTGCCCACCGCTGGGTGCGGTGGGATTCCAGTACTTCAGCTTCTGCGACACTTCAGTAAAAACGCCATAACGTTTGATTCCCAACTCGGATTACACTCATATTTTGATGACTTGTAGTAGACTTCAAGATCTAACTCCTAGAATTGGAATCACTCCATTTGGACATCTGAGTAGAGAGAACGAACCATTTGAATTCAGCCCACTGTTCTTCTACTCTTCTCTTCACTTCCTTGGCGTCTTCTCCTTGTGGCTTCCTATGATCTCCAAAACCGCTCAAACACCACCAAAAACACCAAAATTTGCCCCCAAACGCCATACACATGAATGTGTCTAAATCTACCCGAATGGCACCAATAAACCCTCTAAAGACTCTTACTTAAGCCCTACAAAGTAGTGCTTATCAAACTCCCCCATGCTTAGACCTTTGCTCGTCCTCGAGTAAACTAATAAAGAGTCTACTCCTCCAATGCAGCACCCAAGGTCTCAGGAAACATATCCTCCAACTAAGAGTCACCTAACCCATGCCAAAGCTCCTGGCACCAATCTCATCTACAACACATCCATACTCAACAAGCTTAAGGGGCAAGCATAGTACTTCCCCCAAGCTTAACCCGGACATCCAATAGTGTGAGTAACCTCTAATCCTAGCCTCCATCTATGACTCCTTATGTCTCCCAGAGTGACCTACCTGACAATCCTTCTTTGACTCCTCTTCTTATGACGCCTCGCCAAGAATAATGAGAAATCCTAAAATCACTCTTCTTTTTTTTCGCTCATTTTGCCAAGGCGCCCTTTCGGGTTTTCACCATTTTCATAGATGTGCTCACATAAGCTCATGTCACTCTTGACCTCATATTACCCCAACCTAATGCTGGTCCAAGCCACATGCTTATTGCCTAGGCCGCCCTTTCGGGTTTTCGACCTATCCCAGGATTTTTATGTATGCCTTTTTTCAATTTTTGGCTTTTTCTCTTTATATTCATTTTTCTCCTCAGCGACGTAGCAAATATAGAACTCTCCCCCATGCTTAAACATTGCATTGTCCTCAATGTAATGAAAGACAAAAGAATAAAGCACAGGGAAAAGCAAAAAATAACTCACAAACGTCGCCAAGCTGCTTGGACACTGTAGGTGTCGCTGGCGGTCTTCAATAGACGCACAAGTCTCGGGTGTTGAGCGTGCGTCTTCAATACTCCATGATCTTCATCTACCGTGCAACCATACGAAGCCACTTTGGTGAATAGTGTTAATCAAAGAATTCGGGGTTGCACGGTCTTCAGCGAACACAAAAAATGGGCCCAGATGTCATCGTGGTGTGGGCCCTGGTGTACCTCCTCTCCAACTGTCGACTGTAGGGCCATCATCGTTGTCAAATAAAAATGTGGGGCGAATGTCTCCTCCTTGACAACATGATGCACACCTTCTCTCCATGGGGAACTCTGGACAACTGGCCTACGGTAGAACTATTTTGTTTTTGTTTTTGTTTTTTTTTGCCCCCCGTTTAAGGTTTTTTAGGGGGGTGACTTAGTGCATGGAAAGAAGAGACTTACATTGGTGGTAAACACCTTCTTCAATAGGCATGGGTCTCTTCCCTGCAGGTTAGTCGGAAACAAAAACAAGAACAAAAACAAAGCAAAAACAAAGAAGGAAAAGCAAGGAAAGAAAAACATACCTCGGGTTGCCTCCCGGACAGCGCCTTAGTTATTGTCATGGCTTGACATACTACTCGAACAACCTCAATCTATAGCATCAGGTTCCTTAGGAACCCTCTCATTCAGCATCTCCTTCCTGAACCAATCATGGAAAGGTTTGAACCTTAGACCATTCTTCTTCTTCAGTGGCTCCTCCACCGTGAACTTTTTAGTCGCCTCTCCCCCATACTTAGATCGATCAGGGGGATGTTTCACCTCAACTTCAGGGGCCTGCACAATAGGGAACAGCTTCTTGCCCTGTGGAGTTAGTAAGGTGGGGCCACTGCCCAAAAGAGAAGCAGGAGACTCACCCTTCTCATCCAGTAAAGCCGTGACTTCCTGCAGATTAGAAGATAAAGGAATACTGATAGGCAAGTCAACTATGGGATCCTCTATTATAGGTTGCAATTCATCCAAAGGGTTAGGACTCATTACATCAACAAAGTTCAAGGAGGTGTTAATGATGGGTTTTATATCATATATGTTGTATTCAACTCCGTCCCCATCAAATTCCATAGTTAATTTCCCACTTCTGACATCAATTGTGGTGTTAGCAGTTTTCATGAAAGGTCTACCTAACAGCATATGTGCACCTGTACCACCACCCATATCAAGAACATAAAAATCAGTGGGAAAAATCAGCTTATCTACCATAACAAGGACATCCTCAATAACCCCTTTCGGGTAGACATTGGTTCCATCAGCTAATTGAATAACTAGCCTAGTGTCTTATAATGGTGGCAGGCCAAGAGACTCATAAAATGACAATGGTAAGACATTAATAGATGCACCAAGATCTAGCATAGCTTTATCAATCTTTGTCTCACCAATGATGCAAGGGATAGAGAACATACCTGGATCACTGCACTTCTTGGGCAAACGCTTTTGAAATACAGCGGATACTTGCTCGCTCACCTGGACCTGCTTCTTTTGCTTCTTCTTCTGGTTCCTCTTGATCGTACAAAGCTCCTTCAAGAACCGAGCGTACTTGGGAATACTCTTAACAAGCTTGAGCAAAGGGATGTTAACCTCACACTTGCTAAACGTCTCAAAGAGGTCCTTGTCATCAACTACCCTTCTCTCCTTGAGCGCCTCTGGAAAAGGGGCGGATGGCTTCTCGAAACCGAGAGGAGGGAAGTATGGACGAACGTAATCGTCGACGTAAGGCTCATTAGCAGTCCCAGAAGACTCGCCGCAGGTGCGCCCAGAAGTCACCGCCGGGTGCGGTGAATCCCCAGAAATATTTCAAAAGAAATCACCGCTTGCCGCGGGTGCGGCAGGTGCCAGCGCCGGGTGCGGCCGATTTACAAAAACTTTATGTTTTCTTTCGTTGTGCTCACCGCGGGTGCGGTCACCATGCCGCTGGGTGCAGCCATCCTCCAGAACACCCTATTTTTCTGCGTCGTCCTCTTCAGCGCTTGGCAGTTGTTTCCCACTTCTGAGAGTTACAACGCTTACATTTTCCCTCGGGTTCACTACCGTTTGAGATGGTAGATTTCCCGACATCCTTGCATCGATCCTTGTAATCGCCTCAGCCATCTGTCCCAGCTGAGTCTCAAGGTTTTTAATACTCGACGCCGTAGCTTGAACGTGAGTGCTGAAGTGTTTATCCAGAGCTTGGAGCATATCTTCAGTTGACATGGAGGAACTAGGATTGGACACTGGCGGGCTATCCTCATAAGCCAGATTGTACTGCTGTGGAGCACCCTGCTGGTAGAACGATTCTGGCTTCGGGTAGAACTCCAGGTAGTCATGACCATATGGAGGGTACTGTTGGTACCCATAACTCGAATTGGGGTGATCTCTCCACCCTGGAGTGTATGCGTAGGAGTATGGGTCATATCGCGGCTCTCCCCAGAAATCCATATCTGAATCAAAATCAAAACAAAGAAAATACAAAAATCAGTAGCACGGGTGTGGACCGTAAGATAGGTCCACACCAAGGTTGGTAACAAACAAATCACAAAAACAGAAAATTTGACTCCCCGGCAACGGCGCCAAATTTGACAAGGCTAAAGTCGTATGCCTATCAAAGAAATCCTAAAGTACCTACTACAGAGTATAGCAAGCAAGTCAGGGTCGATCCCACAGAGAGTCAGGTTATCTATTCTTGTAATTCACGTCACCAACTAGGAACTAGGGGGGGGGGGTTTGTTTGTGTTTCGTAACAAGCAATAAGAAAGCAAATAAACAAGTTCGCAAATAACAGTTGTAAATAATATGGGAAAAAGCGCCACACTCAACAGAGATCCACACAACAATAGATAGGTCGATCACGGAATTCTATCAATCTCAAGTTCTTAACAATCCTATAGTTGTTCTTATCCCGATCTTAGATAACTATTAGTTCTACCAGCCCTAATAGTACTTATTACTAAATCAAATCTGAAAACCTTCAAGACTCAATGAAGCAATAGCATTCAACCAAGGATTCAACAAGATACATGCAGTAGAAACAACCCGTTACTATAAGCATGCAATTAACTCTCTCTCACGATGAAGCGCTCGGATCCCCTATACGCAACAATCGTGCTCGCTACTAGATATGCAACCCGAACCCGGAATCACAAGTCCTAGCACTTAGGAAGATATCAATAAACCTAGGTGATCAATCTAGATAAATAAACATAAACCAATAATCAATCAAGCACAAGAGAATCAATCCAACTAGATAAGAAAACAAACAAGAGTAGAAAACTCACAACCAATCAATTGCTGGCTTCAAACTGTCAAGTGCAACAATGGAGGTTTAGTTCTCCATTAGGGTTTGTAAGAGGAGAAATATGAAAAGTGGTAACTAGGGTTAGAGAATGGATTCTCTCTAAAAAGTCTTAAACCTAACTTAAATACTAAGGAAATAATTCAGAAATAAAGAAAAGAAATAAACAAACTTGGAAACAAAGTTTCAGAAATAAAATAAAACGGGAAATAAAAACACGGAAATATCTTCAGAAAAAGGTCTTCAGCGTGTCTCCACCGCGGGTGCGGTGGCTCCCACCGCTGGGTGCGGCCATTTAACAGAAACTCTAGTTCTCTGACGACCTCGCCGCGGGTGCGGCCGTGCCCACCGCTAGGTGCGGTGGGATTCCAGTACTTCAGCTTCTGCGACACTTCAGTAAAAACGCCATAACTTTTGATTCCCAACTCGGATTACGCTCATATTTTGAGGACTTGTAGTAGACTTCAAGATCTAACTCCTCGAATTGGAATCACTCCATTTGGACATCTGAGTAGAGAGAACGAACCATTTGAATTCAGCCCACTGTTCTTCTACTCTTCTCTTCACTTCCTTGGCGTCTTCTCCTTGTGGCTTCCTATGATCTCCAAAACAGCTCAAACACCACCAAAAACACCAAACTTCGCCCCCAAACGCCATACACATAAATGTGTCTAAATCTACCCGAATGGCACCAATAAACCCTCTAAAGACTCTTACTTAAGCCCTACAAAGTACTGCTTATCAGTGAGCCCTCGTTCGAAGCCAAGGTGGTCATTCGCGTCGCCGATAAGCCTCGAAGCCGGAGGAGAGTCGCGTCGGAAGGGGAATCCGCGATCGCGGGGATGAATTCCGCGACCGCGGCTCTGCCCAGAATTCTACGACCGCGGAAGTCCAAACCGCGACCGTGGCTTGCCTTAGCAAGCGCGATCGTGTCTTGGACAACCACGGTCATGGCTTAGCCTTTATTCCTTTCGATTCATACCGTTTTCGTTCGTATCATTTCATCCGTTTTGTGTCTAACTTAGGGTGTCGTCGTTGTTTCGTCGTAGTCGTAGGAATCCGTATTCAGATTCCAGTTTCCAGATCCCGGAACCCGACATCTTCGTTCGTCTAGATTAAGGCAAGTGGCGTTTCGCTCTTGCTCACTATTCCATGTTTCTCTTGATTATCAATTAATTGATTGTTAATTAAGATGGGATAAAAGTTATTGTTTCTGTTTGGGAACAGATTTAATTAAACGATGTGTTAAAATATGACTTTATAATAGGTTGTATATATTGCTAGAAATAACGCTATTATATAGTTTGATATGATATTACAGTAAATGGATTTTTGTGTGGATTTATATGTGGACTTAAATGCTAGATTAGCACGAGTATTCGTAGGAACGCTAATTCTCTACGAGGATTAGTCGTTTATTTATAACTCGGTATTAGTCGGGATAATTCTCTAATACGTTTAAGGTCATGACCATTGCTTCTTATCCACCCGTTAAGGATAAGAGGTGTTTAAGCGCCTTGCTAGTGGAATTGGGTTGGACGTAATGTCACCATGTGTTGTTCTCGTAGTTATTCGAGATTGTATTAAAAGCTTCAATGTTAATGTGCGCTTTGGAAGTAAATAAGATAAGTGCGGTTATGCACATAATTAATAAACCCTCGGGCGAGGAGTACAACGTGGAAACCGCCCGGACTCTTGCTAGAGTAAGTCTTCTTTCCAATCTGGATTCGCATTGCGCGGTGAGGTTAGTCGTTGACCCAAATTGTCAAGGTCGTGTTTTAAAAGTTGTGTGAAAACTTAACGTTGCCAACCATTTGTCATACGTTTCCCATAAGACTCAATTCCTTTGGAGTCTTCTTTTCAGTGTATGTCTAATTTTAATCATTCTGTGAAAGTTCCGGGTTATGTATCGTCCCTTTGGTTATTATTCGAGGGACAATGATAGTAAACGGTTATGATCACTTAAACCATTCTGTTTGTATCCTTGCATAGTCTTTCATTAGACTAACCGACCGGGTTTTATTCCTTGCATGGTTGGCTGGTGTCATCCTTCCTATACGGCACATCAGTGGTTGGTCCCCGAAGACTTGAAGTAACCAATCGAAGAAGAGGCTTGCAATTGAAGATTTGAGTGTCAGTGTTTTAAAGGTTGTTAAGTATTACTTTAATATATAACCAAGTCATGTAATAGGGTTTGTTATAAAAGTCTTCCGCTGTAATTTCACTCTGTTGTAAAATTGTCTTTCTCATTTAATGAGAGATCTTTTAATAAAAGGTTTGAGTTTCATTTAAAATGTCTTATGCTGTTAAATCTTTCGTTATTTAATATACCTATTTAAGCTTAATTGTTCCGATTAAAGCCTAGGGTGACTTTGGACAGTAATATCTGAGGTCACTGGTGTGTGGCACTACCGACATAAGTCGGGGGTGTTACTATTATGGTATCAGAGCAATGGTTTTAAAATTCTTGGCCTATTGTTAAGTTTGAGAATTTTCGAAAATTAATTTCAAAACTATTTTCAACCTATTTTCTTTTAAAAAGGAATTTCAAGAGTTCTAATGGTAGTACTAAATTTGAGATTTTCAAATTGTTTAAGGTTTATGAAATTTAAAAATTAATAGTGTCATAATATTTATTGAATAAAATAAGGTTCAAAATGGTGTTAGAAGTAATGTTTAAACTCTCTGGTGTTAATTTTCATAGTACTTTTTTAAAATAATGTTATAAGCATTTAAAAATTAAGTTGTGTTATAACTTTAAAAAGTGTGGTTTGGATTTTGGTAAGGGCTTACAAGGAATTAATAATGTCTTTATTTCAAGGAAATAACTATATAATAATTTTGCCAAGTTAAGTATAAAGGATTTATACGTATAAGTATAAGGTTTAATAATAAGTTGTTTTTTCAAACTTCTGCAAGCTTCGAGTTGTTACTTATTCCTTAGATCCATTCTTAGGGATAGTGTCTCTCCTTAGGTTTAATGTCATTTAAAGGTTGACATTTCTCCTAATGTATCCATTCTCAAAGTAAAGGGAAGAGGATCGTTTTGCGGTTAATGGTGGAGGGTCAGTCAGACTGATATGAAGTTATTAGTTTGGACCTTATAATTCGTATCATAACGTGATTGACTAAGTGTCATGTGCAAATCGGAAAAGTTCTAAACCGACGTTATGGTTCATCAACATATGGTGAACACAAGAAACACAGTCCGTGTCGGAGCTGGGCCGAGTAACAACCCAAGGCAGAATCTGGGAAACGCTGCTAATCGAGGGAATGAGAGTGAGTCTGTCTCTCATAATAACCCTGTAGGCATGGGGCAAGTTCAGGCTAACCCTCAGGTGGTGTTCGATGCTACGGCCATAGAGGCCATTCGTGGGATTGTTATGCAGGCGGTTACCGATATAACTCGGCCAGTCGCACCACAAGCACCAGGTGGTCCAGTTCCTCAGGTTATTCCTGAATTTGAGGAGCCAATGAATCATGTACCTCAGGTCGATGCCGTCAGGAACAAAGGAAGTTACGGTCGGGCCGTGAAGGCCATAAACTCAATGAGGCTTGACAGTTATGACGGTACTGGAGAACCAGTCAAAGTGGTGTATTGGTTCTCGCATATGGAACGGCTGTTTAGGAATATCGAGTGCACTGAGGCTGAGAAAGTGCACATCGCCTCCCTTCAACTTAAGGATGTGGCTAGCGAATGGTGGGAGAGCGCTGGTTTAGCTGATCATCCCGGGCTGAACTGGGGTATGTTCAAAACAAAGATGACTGACCGTTTCTTTTCCCGTGCTATGAGGGAGGAGAAGCATAAGGAGTTCCTTTATCCTAAGACCGATGGGTTAAAGGTGACTGAGCTTGTAGCTAAGTTCAATCACCTGCTACAATATGCGGGACCAGAAGTGTCGAGTGAAGAACAAAAGATCTGGTACTTCCACGGATGGATGAACCCAGAAATCAAACCTCTGATGGTGCGTCACAGTTGTTCTACGTTAGAGCAATATGTGGATGCGGCCTACAAAATAGAGGCCACACTGGAAGAATCCGCCCGAAAGCGGGAGAAATAGAATAAAGGAAGGGGTGGGCAATAAGATCGCCAGGTTGGTACATTCAAGCGACCGGCATCGCCCACCAAGTTTGAGAAGTTTGGTCGTGCTAAGACCGAGACGACTCAGTCTAACTCCGCCAGAGGCTCAGGTTGGAGTAGCGGAGTTATTCAATGCCACAACTGTGGTGAAGCTGGGCATAAAAGTTTTAATTGTCAAAAGGAGAAGCGGGTTTGTTACAATTGTGGGAAGGAAAGCCACATGAAAACATACTGTAGGCAGAAGGGTCAAGGACCAACGCAATCATATCAAGCCTCAAATGTTGGCAATGGGCGGAACCCAATGCCAGAGGTGTCCGCTCCTGAGCAATCTATTACTCGTAATAAAGGCAAGGCGCCTATGGAGTCCTCGGGTCAGGGGCAATGACTCTTTGTGATTCGTCACTCTAATGAGAACGAAATCCTGAACGAATAGTTGTATTTTTGTTGAGCCTTTTTAAGAATAAGGAGCGATGGCTTGTGTCTATAGTCTCCATAGTTTAGTAATCTGTCTATTCGACTTTCTATCGGTTGTTTTAATGTAATGTTTCGAATAATGAAGAAGTATTTCCTTGTTTTGGAAATTACTAAATTCGTTACTATTGCAAGTTGTTGTGCATACGAGAATCCTTGAGTGCCAAAAATAGTACATGTCATGTGTTGATAAAGACTGACTGGACTCATAAAGGATAGTGTTGGGTGGGACACGTGTGGTTGTTCCCTACTTAGTTAGCGCTAGTTTCAAGGTCGAAACTATTCATAAGAACCCCTCTACCTTCTGGGAATAATGTCAGGTTAGGCATTGACGTTATTTGTTCCCTTCGCTCGAATTCACGAGCATCGTCTCAAAAGGATAATTTTGTAAGGATTCCTTGCTATAAGAACTTGGTGTGTGCGGTAATGCTCTATGGAGTTTGAGATTATTCCTCATGTGCATACTCGGAGCATTAGATGGAGTAGTGAGCTAATATAAAGCTCAAAGTACTTAAGTGTGAGTTGTATAAAGTATATATTTAAGTAAATAAATGTATAAGAGAGATATTTCATAAGGAGTCATTTTCTCTAAGATGATCATACTCTAATACGATCTTGAGTAAACTGTAGAACCCAAGAGTTATGTTTATGAGGTTTACAAATGAGTGTGTCCATTATGGGACCAATGTTAAAAGCTTTTTGGAAAAGCTAAGTGTGCCATAAGTATTATTTTGGAAGAACTATTTGAGGTTTCGTTATGAGGTATTCTTAAGGAAATGATATACTGAGATGATGATACGAGAAGTGTTAAGGTGACTAAGTCTTGAGTAAATATTAAATTTCAAAAGCAAAAGGTTGCTTGATTTGGGATAATAAATTGTTTGAGGACGATTAAGTGTTTAAGGATTTATGGGTGAATAACAGACTCAATCGGTAAAAGTTTGTTGTAACTTGGGTGGACTAAAAGTATGAGATAAAGTAAGTATGTGGATGTTATCAACTGGACTTGAGGAAAAAGTGACCTACATCTATTAAGGTGATCGTATGACACGTTTGGGTAAAACGAGGTTATAATCTTGTGGAATGGATTATTAAATCATGTTGAGATAAATAGACATAGGATGTGGTGTGATTAATTGTGGAGAATTAAGGAATCATATGCGTAAAGATTTTGGGTTAAGATTTGGCACAAGGGCCAAATTTAATTCAGGTAACCAATGGGATAGATAAGGTGTATATGTACAAGAGTAAGCCGATATGACAATGGGAGGTACTAAGTTTGAGATATAAGTGAGTTTTATGTGTGTACTTTGAGGATATGATCATCGAAAGGAAGTTAGTAGAAAAATGTTGTATTCTTCTGCTTGAGGACATCAAGATCTTTATGATGAATAGGGCATAATAACGAGATTATATTGGAGATTATAATGAATACTCTGATTAAGGTAATCATAATCGTGTGGATGATCATATCAATTCTAACGAGGGTAATGAACGAAGGCAGTATGTAGTAGGTGGATTCAGGATCGAATAAATAATTCGACTTTGGTGAAATAGGTTACGAAGACCAAATGTATTTAAGGATATCAACTTAAGGAAGATAGGGTATGAACTTTGAGAATGGTTTATAAAGGGAAAAGTTGAAAGAGAAATGTGTGCTCTCACGCTTAAGGTATAGCAAGTCTATTGCGATAATTTTGGAGACCATTATCCTAAGATAATTATGACCTTGTGGATATAGTCACGAGTTATTACAGGTATAGCACATGGAGATGAGATATGTGAAGATAATGGTACGGTTGAGGAACCAGATCGTTTTCCTAGGAGCAATTTCAAGGATAAAATGATTAAGGATACTAAGTGCAGGTACTAAGGTTAATGGTGAAACCAGTTACTCTACCTTAGTGATGTTAGTTTCGGGGTCGAAACTATTTTTAAGGGAGTAGTAATGTAATAACCCTCATGATTGTCATAAGGGTAATATGGTAAAATGTATAATTGGTGAAAACAAGTTATAAAACCCCTTAAGTTATGGAGGGTCTAAATTACGGTTAACCTTACGTTAACTATAACTTGAACCAACTTATAAATTTTAACTTAGAAATGCTTGAACCAAATTACAAAGTGTTAATTGGGTTAGGCATGGTTAAACTTATAAGGTTGGGTAACTGAAAGTAAGGTCGTTTCTCCGAGCTGTTTTCGGCCAAGTTTCGGGGTCGAAACTTCTTTTAAGGGGATAGTATTGTAATAACCCCTAAAAGTCCCGAACTGTCGTTTTGTATGAAAGACATAATGGGAAATTTCTGTAACCTCTATAATCTCTGTATTAATCTTTTGAACGTTTGGATATACGTTTAATGCATTTTGGGTCTTAGAATATTTTTATGGGTACTAAAAATAAATTCTAGCATAAGACCGCGAGTGAATCCGCAACCAAGACAAGTGGCGCGCTCGTGGCATTTCCGTGACCGCGGAAACACTGTTTATCGTCATCTTCAGATTGAAGACGTTTCGCCGGTTCGAATTTCGCCTCGTGCGTAACTTCGCCGTTGGAGGAAGGCCAATCGACTAGTCTTCTCGGCGTTGAGCTCTTCTTTTTCCTATAAATAGGAGGCTCCCACCCTGGAATCATCATCCACATCTTCAAGATCTCATCTCTTTCTCTCGGTTTCAAGCTCGTCGGAGTGTCGTCGGAATTGGTGGTGTCGCCGGAGTTGTCTTGGAGGCTAGGCAGTAGTGGTGGTGGTGGTGAGCCCTCGTTCGAAGCCAAGGTGGTCATTTGCGTCGTCGGTAACCCTCGAAGCCGAAGGAGAGTCGTGTCGGAAGGGGAATCCGCGATCGCGGGGATGAATTCCGCGACCGCGGCTCTGCCCAGAATTCCGTGACAAACCGCGACCGCGGCTTGCCTTAGCAAGCGCGATCGTGGTTTGGACAACCACGGTCATGGCTTAACCTTTGTTCCTTTCGATTCATACCATTTTCGTTCGTATCATTTTGTCCGTTTTGTGTCTAACTTAGGGTGTCGTCGTTGTTTCATCGTCGTCGTAGGAATCCGTATTCAGATTCCAGTTTCCAGATCCCGGAACCCGACATCTTCGTTCGTCTAGATTAAGGCAAGTGGTGGTTCGCTCTTGCTCACTATTCCATGTTTCTCTTGATTATCAATTAATTGATTGTTAATTAAGATGGGATAAAAGTTGTTGTTTCTGTTTGGGAACAGATTTAATTAAACGATGTGTTAAAATATGACTTTATAATAGGTTGTATATATTGCTAGAAATAACGCTATTATATAGTTTGATATGATATTACAGTAAATGGATTTTTGTGTGGATTTATATGTGGACTTAAATGCTAGATTAGCACGAGTATTCGTAGGAACGTTAATTCTCTACGAGCATTAGTCGTTTCTTTATAACTCGGTATTAGTCGGAATAATTCTCTAATACTTTTAAGGTCATGACCATTGCTTCTTATCCACCCGTTAAGGATAAGAGGTGTTTAAGCACCTTGCTAGTGCAATTGGGTTGGACGTAATGTCACCCTATGTTGTTCTCATAGTTGTTCGATATTGTATTAAAAACTTCAATGTTAATGTGCGTTTTGGAAGTAAAAAAGATAAGTGCGGTTATGCACATAATTAATAAACCCTCGGGCGAGGAGTACAACGTGAAAACCGCTCGGACTTTTGCTAGAGTAAGTCTTCTTTCCAATTTGGATTCGCATTGCGCGGTGAGGTTGGTCGTTGACCCAAATTGTCAAGGTCGTGTTTTAAAAGTTGTGTGAAAACTTAACGTTGCCAAACATTTGTCATACGTTTCCCATAAGACTCAATTCCTTTGGAGTCTTCTTTTCAGTGCATGTCTAATTCTAATCATTCCGTGAAAGTTCCGGGTTATGTATCGTCCCTTCGGTTATTATTCGAGGGACAATGATAGTAAACGGTTACGATCACTTGAACCATTCTGTTTGTACCCTTGCATAGTCTTTCATTAGACTAACCAACCGGGTTTTATTCCTTGCATGGTTGGCTGGTGTCATCCGTCCTATACGGCACATCAGTGGTTGGTCCCCGAAGACTTGAAGTAACCAATCGAAGAAGAGGCTTGCAGTTGAAGATTTGAGTGTCAGTGTTTTAAAGATTGTTAAGTATTACTTTAATATATAACCAAGTCATGTAATAGGGTTTATTATAAAAGTCTTCCGCTGTAATTTCACTCTGTTGTAAAATCGTCTTTCTCATTTAATGAGAGATCTTTTAATAAAAGGTTGAGTTTCATTTAAAATGTCTTCCGCTGTTAAATCTTTCATTATTTAATATACCTATTTAAGCTTAATTGTTCCGATTAAAGCCTAGGGGACTTTGGACAGTAACGTCTGAGGTCACTGGCGTGTGGCACTACCGACATAAGTCGGGGGTGTTACACTATATGTGATAAATTGTCTTGAAATCCTATAAAGACAAATATTTATGAACAAAATGTGAAGGCTAAAAGGACAAGTAAATCTGAACGGAGAGAGTAAATCGTAAAACAGTAAGAATTTACATCACAATTCAATATAGTAGAAATCAACCTAATAAACGATAAACGTTTCATGTGTAGAAAGATAGTAATCGTATTATCATGCATGTATCCTTACATTTTAACCATTTTATTTTCCTCTAGGTTGATCGAGCTTTATGATGACTTTGATTAGCAACGGGGATTGGAGGATCTCTAGTGATACTTGGGCTTATTAAGGCTTGATAAAAACAAAAGGAATTATGGTTTCAGATACAACACGGTATGAGGATTTAAGGAACACAATATCCGAAAAGATGGTTGTTGATAATGAAATGTTCAAACTTAAGTTGAGGTACACTTCACCACATAGTCCAAGTTTATCACCTTTCGATCTTACCGACGATAATGACCTTGATGCATACAAGTTTCTTAATCTAAAATATACCCCCTCCGTATAAAAAAGATTGTCATTTTAGCTCAATTTTTTTGTATAGAAAAGATTGTCATTTTAGGTGTTTAGGTAATAATTCATTGATGTGTTACGAGGTTTGACATCAGAAATTGTATTTTTTGGCTCTTTTTATGCAAATTCTATATGTTTATTGGCTACAATTGAGATGAGTTATTAAATAATTATAAATTTTAAGAAACATTTATGAGAATATAGGGTAATCATTGTATTTCTTAATAAGTGTGTCAACCTCTAAAATGATAATTTTTTTCATACGGATGGAGTAATAAAGATGGGGTCAGGCCAATAGAACTGTATACAAGCTTGATAATGACGGTGGAAAAGAAATTTGTTGAAGAGTATTTTGATAAGAAACCTTGTGTAAAGAATGTATATTTGAATGAGGCACATGAAATGGAGGTACCGTTAAGTGCACAAGAGGTTACACAAAATCAACCTTTTGTTTAGAATTCCAAGATGGAAGGCGACGGAACGAATGGTGACAGGATATGCTAGATAAAAAAAAATGCATGATGATATTCTACAAGATGAAAAGGGAACACCTTGCATGGGTGAAAGGATATTTAACAAGGCTAGCCGAAAAAGGAAGAGAGATTCTTTCGGATATTGGTTTTGCTAGAAATCAAGCCCATCAGTCGTTGTGTCACTACGAAACAACAATGAAGAACTTGTTGTGTCCGTAATGAAGCATAGGGGGCGCGACCTAGTTGTACTCACTGCCAATGATGAAGCAAATCAAAATGTAGGCGGTGAAGATGTAAGCCGTGGAGATAGTCACATAGGGGATGAGGGATTTGAAGGAGATGACCTTGTCGAAGAGGGTACATATTCCTTGTAATATCCCACTTAAAATATAAGGGTAAAATAGTAATTTTAAAGTGATAAGAATAAAAGTTATGAAATTTATTTTATTTCTTTCAAAGGAGTAATTTAAATTTTCATGAACTTAGGTTCAAAGGATAAATTATGATAATTTTTGGTACAAATTATCAAATGAGTAATAATAGTATGGTGTAAAAATAAATAAATAAGTATAACAAAGAATGTAATTTTAGAGTTTTAAATAACAATAAAGGTCATAAGAATTATTATGTTATCCATAAAGGGATAAAGTAATAATTGTCCTAAGTATGTTATTTCTTTAAGCTAAGGATGGTTTAAGTTATGATTAACTTTATGTTAATTATAATTTAGATAAAACTTATCAAATTTGACCTAGAATATTTAAATCAAGTCTAACAAATTTGTGTTAAGGATTTAAGTATGGTCAAATTCATAAGAATAATAACTTGAGCTTATCTTAACCTAAGTTAAATTTGTCTATACTTTAATTTTTGGTTAAAATAATATTATAAACTTAGAATATTAAAATAAATAAGTTTGGGTAAGTTTTGTAATTTTTAAAAGTAAAATAAGGGCATTTTTAACACACAACTTAAGAAAGTTGGGCAAAACGTGCAAATAGGCCAAATATAGGAGGGCCGTGCACAATTAAACGAGCTGTCTTCTTCCCCAACCATTTCTCCATTAAAACGTGGAGCTTCAAGGTACTTTCATGGCGGAAATTTGACTTCCCTCGGATCCGATTGAAGCCATTACTCCTTGGGAATTCAAGATGACCTAATCCCGCATCTAATTCACCAATTAATTGGATTCAAAGGCCACGATAATGGCAGACTTTGTCCCCATTGCATCTCGCGTCATTTTTAGGGCCGATTCACCTCGATTCCAAATTGATCCGATTGAGCTTAAATTGGAGGTATTAATGAGAGTTTTAATGTTTAGGGTATTCACACCTACAAAAATCCTATAACATTCCTCCCAATCAGACCCCCAAATCATCCAATTTCACTCGATTCCTCAAGAACCCTAATTTCCGACTTCGCTTTGTTCCTCTGTAAAATTCGAGAGTTTTGAACCTTTATTTTTGCAATTTCCTACACCTATAGGTTTGTCTTTAAGTCCACTTCAAAAGTCCTCTCTTTCCGTCGCCGTAGATAAACCACCGCCGTTCAATTCGAAGCTTTTCCGACGAGGTGTAAAAAAGGAATCCGGTGAGATTTGGGATAATTCGCGATTTGGGTATTTTCGATTTATTTTTTGCCTAATTTTGATTAAATTAATTAATCCAGATTAGTGAAAAATATTGTAAAATAATTAGATTTTATGAAAAATAAAATTTAATTAATTAAAATGTTTATAATAATATCTTATATTATGAATTGGTAAATTATGGCTATTCATTTAGATAATATTTTGACTTATAAAATTTTAGGATTATAAATAAATTATTTATTAATTTATTTATGATATGATTATTTAGAATATACGACTAATTAATTTTTAATCGTATAAATAAATGTTTTTTTATCAAAAGGCCTTGAAATTGATTTATTTAAGAGATAAATAACATCAATTAGAAACTGAGACATTGTATCCTTCAAGTTGTGATATTGAATAAATTATCTAATATAATTTATTCATTTTGTATGATTTGAGTACGTCTCGGAATTGGCGTTTGGAACGAGAATAAAGTAGGGAGCCGATTTGCTTTTCAAAAGCAATCATCTCCAAAACACCGTTCAACCTTCGTGATTCAAGGCAAGTGGCGGTTCGCTCTTGCTAATTTATTCCATATTTTTATTTGATTGACAATTAATCTATTGTCTTAATTAAGTTGGGATAAACATTCTTAATTTCTCGTTTAGGAACTTGTGTGTTGAAGTGTTGTATAAAATAAACCTTATTATTAGGTTGTATATATGCTAGCTATAACCCTTATATATATATATATATTGATTAGGTAAAAATTAGACTTGAAACTACAAAAGAGACGGTTTCTCAGTCTATAGCATCCTTACGGATGAGAATTACAAATTCTAGACTATTTGGAATATCTTCAAAGGAACTTCGCTGGACCGTCTTTGCGATGAAGTCGGCCACCACATTTGTTTCTCGGAAGACATGAAAAATCTACACTGAAGAAAACAGTTGTAAAACACACAGGATATCAGAATGGATCCATCTGTATTGATTTTAATAATGTTATCCGTTGGTTTTTTCCATTTCTTTATTGGTCGTCTCACATTGTTCATTCTATGTGTTTTTAGTCTGTCCCCTGCTAAGCAGTCCTGGTTCCAACTCTTCATCTTATTCCAATTCTCAATTTGTTTTTTAATATAACTTGGTACATCCTTTATGGAATCTGCATCATCGTTTGTTCTTTCAAAACTTTGTTGGTTTCTATAAAACCAAATTCCCCACCACGAGACCATTAATTCTATAAATTGTGATCTATTAGTTTTTTATCGAATTTCCTCAATGATTTCATTGATTTTTTTGCTTCCTATGTTTAGGGATGTAATGATACTATAGATATGATAATTCATTTTCTCTATTGTTTTTATCGTGTGGTTACATTGGAATAGGAGATGATTCAGATCCTCCAATTGAGCATTGCAGCGGATACACCCCTGAGGGATTGCTACACCTTTTTCTGCTAATCTAGCTTTTATTGGTAGTCCGTTTTTCATTATTTTCCAGACAAAGTTTTTAACTTTAGGATAGGTGTCCATCTTCCAGATCCATGAAGAATCATAGGCAATATATCTCTTGTTTCTGTTAATTAATTCCATAGCAGAGTTCGTAGAAAACCAACTATTTTTGCTAGTTTCCCAGTACATTCTATCATGAATATCATTTAAAGGTATCGGGATAGAGGTTATTTTTTTGGCTAAATCATGTGGTAAGCATTGTTCTATTAGGTCCTTATTCCAGGTTTTATTTGGCAACATAAAATCAGCTACCAGGACATCCTTATTCAGGATTGATTGTGTGTTTATGATATCACATAAATGGATGTTCAAAACCCAATTATCTGACCAGAATTCGATTGTTCTGCCATTACCAACTTGCCAAATTAGTCCAGATTTGAATTCATTCATGAGTTCAATCATTTTGGACCATTGCCAAGAGAAATTTCCTTTTTTCTCGTAATGAAATATATGGATTGTTTTCAAGTATTTTTCAGTGACAACTCTGACCCAATAGTTATTCGGTTCTACTAGGATTTTCAATAGTAATTTGAATTGTAGGGCTTTATTCATGTCCTTTGATTTTCTCAATCCAAGACCTCCTTGTTGTGTCGGTTTACATATTTTTTCCCAGCCTATAGGAGGTTTATATGAGCTTTCTTTGTTCCAAAAAAAGGATCTATTTAACTTGTCAAGTTCATTGTGTGTGTGTGTTGGTAACATAAAACTTTACATAAGATAGTTTGGTCTTGATGCCAGATTGGTTTTTATTAATGTTGTTCTTCCTGCTTAGGAGAGAGAGTTTGCTTTCCATTTAGACAGTTGTTGTTGTGTGCTAATTAAGAGATCAACAAAGGTATTCGAGTTGACTCTACCATTAATGATAGGGTAACCAAGATATTTTTCGAGAGATATCATATTTGTGATTGTGAGAATACATTGTATTGCTAATTTCTTTTGGTTGGTAACCTTTTTCGTGACTTGAAAAGCTGATTTATGAAAATTTACTTTTTGTCCTGAGATTTTGCAATATTCATCAATAATATCCTTGATTTCCTTGCAGTTTTCCTGTTTAGCTTTTGAGAAGATCACAATGTCATCTGCAAATGCCAGAAATGAAATTCGTGTTCCTTGTTGAGTGATTTGAAATCCTAGAGGATTACGAGGTCTTTCTGAAGCTTTTTGGAGTTTTCTAGCAAGGATTTCAGACCCTAAAATAAACAAAAAAGGGGAGAGGGGGTCACCCTGTCGAAGTCCTCTTGATGGTTTAAATATATCTGTGGGTCCGTTGTTTACAAGCACCGAGAAGGATACCGTAGTAATGCATTCTTTTATTCACTTGATAAATTTTTCATGGAATCCAAGCTTTTCCATAATTTTAATAATGAAGTTTCATTCAATTCTATCATAAGCTTTTTCCATATCTAATTTTAAGGCAATGAAGCTTTCAGTTCCTTTATTCGATTTAAATGAATGAAAGATTTCATGGGCAATCAAGATATTATCTTGAATGGCTCTGTTAGCAACAAAGGCACCCTGTAGGGGGTGGATTAATTTTTCCATGGTCCCTTTAAGTCTTGTTGTTATGATCTTTGAGATAATCTTATAAATTGTAGAGCATAGGCTTATGGGTCTATAGTGATTAGTAGAGTTCAGATTGTCACATTTTGGAATCAAACAGATGAATGTGTGGTTTATTTGTTTGAGCAATTTCCCGGAGAAAAAAAAGTTTTTAACTGCTTGAATAACAGAAGGACCTACAATGTCCCAATATTTTTGGTAGAATTCTTTTGTCATACTATTAGGCCCTAGTGATTTATCCGAGCCAATGTTAAAGACAACCTTCTTAATTTCTTCATTGGATACGTTTCTTATTAATTCTAAATTGTCCTCTATAGAAATTTCAGACTGAATTAATTCAAGATTTTCCTGGAATAGTCTCTGGTTCATATCCTCACTTCTAAATCTGTTAATGAAATCATTCCTGATTTCATTTTTAATGTTTTCTTCTCCAGTAATACTTGTTCCTTCTTGTGTTTTAATTTCTTTTATGATTTTCCTATTCCTTCTTCCACTTGCTATTTTGTGAAAATAGCTATCATTCGTATCAGTTAATTTGATGTGTTTAACTTTAGCTCTTTGATTCCAGTAAATTTTCTGGAAATACAGAAGTTTTTCCTTTTTTTCTATGATTCTTATTTGTTTTTTAATGAGATCATTTGTAGGGTAAGTACAGATCTCAGTTTGGATTTCAGAGAGCTGTTTTTCTATAGTTTGTAATTGAGTAAAAACATTGCCAAAAGTACTTTTGTTCCAGATCTTGGCATGTTTCTTAAGTAATTTTGTTTTAGATACAAGATTATACAATCTCGATCCATGATAGTTAGTTCTCCAAGCTTGTTTGACCACATTTTTGAAGTCCTTTCTGGTCATCCAGATTTTTTCAAATTTAAACGGCTGATTTTTAAAAGGTATTGTTGAATCAAGCTCGATAGAGATGGGGCAGTGGTCTGAGATGGTAAAAGCAAAGTGTTTAGTATAAATATCAGGGTACCATTGGAGGATCTGGTGATGAATGAGTACTCTATCCAATTTTTCATATATGTTATCTATTTCTGTAATGTTCTTTCTCCAGGTATAGATGTTTTCTTGAATAAGGGTCTCCAATAGTTCACATTCATTCTTAAAATGTCGTAATCTTGCAAATTTTGTAAAAGGTGGTATTAAACCACCTAATTTTCCAGATAGGTCTTGTATTTCGTTCAAATCTCCCATAATAATGCACGAAAGAGAACAATTTTTAATAAAGGAGATGAGTCCGTCCCAAAACACATTCTTTGAAGATTCATTAGGTGGAGCATAAGTTAGGATTAACATAAGTTTTATGTTCGTGAGCTGGTTTGTATACTTGATACTAATAAATCTTGTTTTAATGTGGTCAATTTCGAGGATTTCATTTGTAAGTTGGTAGGTTTTCCACATGACACAAATCCCACCCGAAAAACCCGTAGCCGGGACACAGTAGAATTGATCAAATCCCGCTTTTTTCCACACTTTTTCACTTGGTTCTTTGTTTGTTCTTGTTTCAAAGAGTGCAATTAATTGAATTCGTTCAATTTTGCAAAAGGATTCAACATCCATCCAAAAAGTTTTTTTCCCGATTCCACGGCAATTTTAGGTTGTGATTTTCATAAAAAACCAATTTTAAATTTGCCCCATATCCTAAGACATTTAGGGGACTTGTTTTCATTTCTAATTAGATTAATGTGTTTAATAGATGTAATAGATAAAGGAGGTTTAAATCCCTTTATTATAGTTGGTTCATTTGGTTTAGTTTTTGTTCACTATCCCAGTACTTTGAATTCAAGTTAAAAGACATGAGATACAAATAATGAGATATATATTTTTTTGATCCTTTTCTATATTTCAAACATAGTGTTCTTGTTCTATAAATGTCATTTCTCCCTTTCAAGGAGATGTAATGTTGATTCCCATGCCATCATACCGAATTGCTAACCAAATTGCTATTTATAGATTCCCAATTGTTCAAGGTAAAATACATTTCCTCCCAGACAAGGAGTCTAGAAGGGTTTATTTTTTTGGAGAAAGGAATTGTCACATAGGAATTCAGATTGTTCAATTGTATTGGTAGGCATGTTCTTGTTCCATATTTGTTATTGCAACCATAACATAGTAACACCAAGATTTCAGACGCCACAAGGGCATGTAGCATAAGTTTGGAGATTCATAGAAAATTGAAAACCTCATAAAAGGAAATGATATATTCATACAATTGTAGGGGCCCTTCATCAGGGAGTAAGTGCACATATACAATATGATCAACAAACCTGTTTGTTCGTGTAACAAGGATATAGTTTTGTAGTAAATTTTGTTCAGATTGGGTTTGTTCAAAACTTATTTGCTCAGTTTCCAATCTGCCCATTTCTAGGTATGTTTTCCTAGTTGATGGTGTATCCAAAGAGGACTCCAGATGTAAGAGGCCAGTATATGGCAAGTTTTGTTCCAATAAGCATCATACATAGTTAAAGAAGTATGTAAAACAAACATAGGAGATCATAAATTTCAGTGTTATAATTAGAGACAATAGGAGGTTCAGAGAGGTATCTAAGAAGATACACATGATTTAATCTAACCAAAACAACAATTTTGGTCAAGAAATTGTTTGGTCCTAGAAGATCATAAATTCGAGATTTAAATCTCCTAGTCAGATTGTTCAGATGGTCAGGGATCAAGAGTTTGTAAAGATTCAACAGAGGAGAATGATCTTCGAACTGTTGGATGTGAAATCCTTCAGTAAAAGGCCAATAATGCATCATCTCAGAGTCTAAAGTATCAAAACGCAACAAATATATTCTGGTGGAGACAAATTTATTCAAATGTAACACATTGTTCAAAGATTCTTTGTTCGAGAGTAAGGATAGCATGAAACGAGACATAGAAAATTGGCGCAGGGGAACAAGTTGTGCCATATTAATGTCAAGTAAGAGTAAGCAAATAAGACTTAAAGTAACAGGGGAAAGAAAGGAAGTAAGGAGGAGTTTTAGAGTACCTCTAGATCTGAATTTTGACAAGTACTTGAGATCCAGAGCCAGAGATCTAGAAGACAAACCTCGAACATGATCGGGAAAGCTCACACAGCGAGTGACGAGAGGAAGACGATGACTCCAAAGCGGGGGAGACCACACCCCCAAGGGACAGAAGCACCGCTCTATCGACTTCACCGACGCCCCGTACCCCGGTGGAAGACGGCGAGTAGCGCCGTGGCCGGCGAGGTTCCACCTCCACCCAATCGCCCCAGAAACAAGCGAGCGACCATCTATTAAGCGTTTCGTCTGGAAGAGAACTCCCCAAAGAGCTAAGAAACTCAGCGAACTGATTTATCGGAGGAAAATCATCGCCTTTGTGAGGATTTGTAGGATTAGGATTGTTGGGGATAGGGTTTGGGTGGATTTGATGGAGAGTGTGGTTGTCAACCGGAAGGAGAGTGAGGTCGGTGAGGCCTGGATGCAGCGGCAGCGGCGGGGTTTCTAGGGTTGGGTTTTTTGGGATTGGGAGCGTTTTCATTTTTTGTTTTCTTATATATATATTATTATTATTATAGGGTGCTATATAATAATTAGTGTGGATTGTTGTGCTTTGGTGTGGATAATAATTGCTAGTTAGCACGAGTATTCGTAGGAACACTATTTACCTTGCGAGGTTTACCTATTTTTTTATAACTTGGTATTAGGAGGATAATTGCCCTAATACTTTTGGTCATGACCTACCCTTATTTTATATAAGTAGTGGTGCACTTAGCTAGTGCCGAAATTTGGGATTCGTCCCATTCTAAATTTCATTGTGAGATCGGTTGTGGATAATAATAAAAGTCTTAACGTTAATACACGTTTTGTAATTAAATAAGATAAGTTCTGCGTGACACATAATTAATATACCCTCAGGCGAGAAGTACAACGTGGAACCCGCACGGTCTCTTGTCTAAAGTAAGTCCCCTTTCCAATCTGGATTCGCATTACGCGATGAGGTTGGTCGAGGATCCAAATATTCAACGAGATGTTTTTAAAACTTTGTGTGATAATATAATGTTCCCAAACAAATTCATATAATTTCCCATAAGACTCAATTCATTGGAGTCTTCTCTTTAATCATACTTCTTCAT
This sequence comes from Rheum nobile, assembly GCA_027886185.1. Lineage (NCBI taxonomy): Eukaryota > Viridiplantae > Streptophyta > Magnoliopsida > Caryophyllales > Polygonaceae > Rheum > Rheum nobile. The sequence goes on from WOAB01000546.1 coordinate 825,168, forward strand.
TCTTTTCAGAAGAAGTCTATTGAATTTTATTCGAGAGACAAGGGTAGTGACTATAAACGACTACGAGAACCAGTCTGTTTTCACCCTTGTATAGTTTTTCATTAGACTAACAAACCATTTCTATTCCTTGTATGGTTGGCTGGTGTCATCCGTTCTATACGACACATCAGAGGTTGGTCTCCGACGATTTGAAATAACCAATCGAAGACGAAGGCTTGCAGTTGAATGTTTTTATTCTAAAGTAATATTGAGATGTGTGATATTGATTTAATATTCTTAAGGAGTTGTTTACGTATATAAACTAGTCATGTGTTTAGGGTTTTACTTAAAAGTCTTCCGTTGTAATTTCATTTTGTTGTAATACCGTCCTTCTCAATTTGCGAGAAGAGTTTTGATAATAGTATTGAGTTTCTTTATATAAAGTCTTCCGCTACTCTGTCAATATTTAACATTTATATATGTAATTAAGCTTAATTGTTCCGATTAAAGCCTATGATGACTTTGGACATTAACGTCTGAGGTCACTGGCGTGTGGCACTACCGACATAAGTCAGGGGTGTTACATTCCTAATTTATGGATATTGTAGATAAGACAGAAGACAAGTATTACCAATCAGTGGATGGCGAAGGTGAATGGGAAAATTTTCAGGATGTAGAAGTCGATCATGGGGCTGATAGGGTTGGAGAAATAAGGGTTGGAATTCTTTTGATACTAAGAAGAAGTTGAAGGATGCGTTAACTGCAATAGCTTTTCACAGTTGTTTTCAAAGTAATTTGAAAAAATCTGATAAGAAGACATATGTAGTAGGGTGCATCAACAAGGCATGCACATTCGGCTCTCGTGGTTCAATATATCATCAAACTGATATGTTTGTTGTCCGAAAGTTTGTTGAAACCCATAATTATGGATTGCGATATAGACATGACCACAACAAACATGTCACTACATCCATAATTGTTGAAAAGAAATACTTCCAAGGTAAAACAATTAGTTAGTTAAGGTACGTGTAATGTATTATTGTAATGTTATTATGGCATGTGACAATTCGTTTGATCGTGTGATAGGCTTGGAGGTCGCAAGGAAGCCCAAGGGCTAGAGAAATACAAAACGCCATGAAGGATATGGGAATTGATGACAATTATCATAAGGAGAATCGAGCACGCATAGCCGAAGACATAATACGAGGTACTGTTGAGGAAAGTTACAGTCAACTACACTCGTGGATGTCCATGTTGGATAAGTTAAACCATGTCTCATGCAAAACTATTACCACAAACTCCAACAACCGTTTCAAAACTGCTTTTGGTCATTAGGTGCATGGATAAGGGCACTTCCACAATTGAGGATATGAAACATGTTTTACATGAAAGGACATGCATGCATGGGTGACAGGATATGAGACACAGCTCACGTGATAAGATATATCTTTAAGGGTTGTTTTCTCAATCATGTTCACAGGTTATATTAGTGGATGTAGTGCATTTGAGTGAAAAATATTGTCTCCATCTCCTTTTAGCTACTGCACAAGATGGCAACTGAGGCATTTACCCTCTGAAATTTGCAGTGGTTGACAGCGAGAATGATGTGCTTTGGTCATTTTTCTTCAGGCAGATGAAAGCCATTGTACCCGACAACCAAGAAGTAGTATTTGTCTATGACCGTCAAGCGAGCATTTTTAGGGGGTTGCGAAGAAACTACAATCTTGCTAGTCATGGATTTTGCATCTATCATTTGTACCAAATTTTCAAGTCAAAATACAATAGGGAAGACCTTATGTCACTATGGAATCAGGTTGCAAAGGCGTACACTATTGAAGAGTATAGCAGTTTCAAAAACTTGAAAAGGAATCACCCTAGGTGGAGAAATATGTCATAGTTACAGGGCTATCCAAATGGTCAAGGGCACAAATCCGTCAAGCAGGTTTAACATAATGACAATGAATAATGTCGAATGTATGAATTTGCTATTTAAGGAGGAGCGTGTATGGCTTATTGTTGCATTGTTTGACACGATAATACAAACTTTTGCAATGTGGTTCTGTGAACGGAGGGAAAATGTTGGCAGATGGGTTGAGGTTTTTATGAAGGAAATCACAAAGAATTTGGACTCTAGATACCTATGGTCTTTGACAATGAAGGTGCATAGGCTCGGTCAGTTTGAAGCAGAGGTAACTGATGGTGATAATAGGTTCAAAGTGAATCTTCATGCTGGGACATGCGAATGCAAGGTATTCCAGACTGATAGAATTCCATGCACACATGCCATTGTTGTAGCAAAGAATAAGAGCTTTGATGTTTCAAAACTTGTGAGTCCCTTTTACAAGAATGATACAATCAAGGAGTTTATAAGGAAACCATGCACCTGGTGTCCTCATCCAATCGTTGGAATGCTCCTCTAGTTGTGGCCGCTAAGCCTTGCCTTCCACACAAGTGACATAGCAAGTTGGAAGGCCGAAGGTTAACAGGTTAAAGTCTCGATGGGAGAGGAATTATGAAATAATCAAGCGATGTTCAAGATGCAGGCTGAGAGGACATTCCCAGAGAACATGCTACATGTATATGTCGGACTCATCCCCTTAATACTCCATCATCGAACTAGTAATGTAGCTTTCTTTTTTGCTTAATATGTGGTCACTACACGCATATGCCGGAAACATCCCCGTAATATGCATAGTCACAGATCCATGTTCTGCATAGATCTCTTACTACTAATATTACATTTTGGATTTTTTTGAAACATATCAAGTTTGTAGTTTGAACCTACTTAATTTTTGCATATGTATTTTAGTTTCTTTCAACTACTTTGTGGACTTAGTCACCGTGAACAAAAACAATTTCTTGCCATATTATTATGTATATCATTCCAGGCACTACTTGCTTTCATGGATGTTTCTCAACTTTATGCCACTGAAAGTACAAATGACAAATTTGTGTCGATCAAATCATGTTTTCATATTGTTATACATATCAAGTTTGGTGATATAACCAATTTTAATATCTGCATCATTCTAAGTTGTTGTAACATCTCAGTTTGGTGTTAAATTATGCTACAGTTCAATGTATATCCTGTCGGGGTACAAAAATATATTATAACTAGATTTTTATTAAAGGGAGATTTCCATACATGATTTATGGAGGGGTTGCAAAGTACACAAAATATTAAAATATGAGTGACATTACATATTTGAGACAAAAGCAAATGAGTTGGTCACTAATCTTCCCTTACAGAGTCGACGAAGGAGGGTGGAAGATATTGTGGTTCAAGAACGTCAATGACTTCTCCGTTCACGATGTATATCTTGATGAATGCCAAGTTTGTGGTTTGAACCTAGTTAATGTTTGCATATGTATTTTAGTTTCTTACAAATACATTGTGGACTTAGTCACCGTGAACATAAGCAATTTCTCGCCATATTATTATGTATATCGTGTCAAGTACTACTTGCTTTTATGGATGTTTCTCAACTTTATGCTACTGAAAGCACAAATGACAAATTTGTGTTGATCAAATCATGTTTTCATATTGTTATACATATCAAGTTTGGTGATATAACCAATTCTATTATCTACGTTACTCTATGTTTTTGTAACATCTCAATTTGGTGTTAAATCATGTCACAGTTCAATGTATATCCTGTCGGGGTACCAAAACATATTATAACCAGATTTATATTAAAGGGAGATTTCCACACATGAAAGTATACAAAATATTAAAATACGAGTGACAATACATAGCTGAGACAAAAGCGAAGGAGGTGGTCTTCTCTTACGAAGTCAATGGAGGAGGGTCAAAGAAATTGTGGTTCAAGCACGTCCATGACTTCTCTGGTCACGACGTATATCTTGATGAAGGCCACTGTCCTACCAAACATGGAAAGAGCGGCGACATCATCGTTTTTCTGTATTGGCCTCAAGGTACGGAGTCCGTTGTTCTAGGATACAACTTCAAAGAAGTAATTTGTGTCACGTTCGCATGGGTGGTGATGTTGGCCATTTGTCCCCCTCGCTGGAACGATCCCGCCCTCTGTGTGGACAATGGTGTACACCTTGTGACTGCCCTGGAAAGCTATGGTAAAAAAGAACAGTGGTTGTTGAAAAGGAAAAGGTGTAGACCCAATTAGAGTTTTTTGGGACATTGTGGAGATATAAATGAGGAAATATGAAGTCCTCCGCCTTGTATTTATAGTAAAAAAAACCTCTTCCAAGAGGATTTATGTGGAGTTGGTTACAATTTAGGGGTAATTTATGGCAATTTTTACCCTTTCTCTTATCATATCAAGCATTTACTTTTTCGTCATGTCAAGTACATTTATAATGAACTAACGTTTACCAAGTTTATTTTTCATTATTTATATTTCATCCCGTCAGTATTGTTATGCATGATAAAAGCGTTAACAACATAATAGGAAATGGGGAGCATTAAATACTCCTATATTGTTATTGGATGAAGATCATGTCAAATCCAATACAAGATTTTCCATTAAATACTCAGTTCAGACACCAAAGATTGATCTCAATATTATTTGGCAAATATTATTGGGTAATACGACAAATGGTTGACACAACCAAGTGTTTGTTTGTTATATTGTTATATTAATTAATTTATATCTAATTGTCAAGAAAGGGGGAGCATTAAGTTGCATGGTAATGATATTGTGATGCCATGTCAACCAGATTTGGCAAAAACGATTACTTGTTATTGCTGGTTCATTTTGTGTAAACCGTCATTTCCAATATATATATATATGACTGTCAATTAACCGTATTCAACTAACACCCTAAACTGTTGAGTATCTAATTGTCAATTAACCGTTTGATATTTATTTATCATGTCATGATCTTACTTATACCATGTCATGTTCAACAAGTTGCATGTATTTTGGATCATCACCCTTGACATATTGTATCCATAGCAACACATAAACTAAGTCAAACATAGGTTCATGATCTTCATCCAATAACAATATAGCAAACATAGGTTCATTAATTTATATCTAATTGTCAAGAAAGGGGGAGCATTAAGTTGCATGGTAATGATATTGTGATGCCATGTCAACCAGATTTGGCAAAAACGATTACTTGTTATTGCTGGTTCATTTTGTGTAAACCGTAGGTTCATTAATTTATATCAAACATAGGTTCATGATCTTCATCCAATAACAATATAGCAAACATAGGTTCATTAATTTATATCTAATTGTCAAGAAAGGGGGAGCATTAAGTTGCATGGTAATGATATTGTGATGCCATGTCAACCAGATTTGGCAAAAACGATTACTTGTTATTGCTGGTTCATTTTGTGTAAACCGTCATTTCCAATATATATATATATGACTGTCAATTAACCGTATTCAACTAACACCCTAAACTGTTGAGTATCTAATTGTCAATTAACCGTTTGATATTTATTTATCATGTCATGATCTTACTTATACCATGTCATGTTCAACAAGTTGCATGTATTTTGGATCATCACCCTTGACATATTGTATCCATAGCAACACATAAACTAAGTCAAACATAGGTTCATGATCTTCATCTAACAAAGTAGTCCTAAAACAACCAAGAAACCCCACGAACATACAACAAGTCTTATAGCATTTTTTTCCTTCTAGCACTTGAAGTCATTTCTTTCTTCAAGGTACAGTTTTCAGTCTTCAAGGATGCATTTTCAGTTGCGAGTTTCTTGACCTCCATTTACAATGCCCTCTTCTTCTCTTTCATCTTTGCAATCTTCTCCTCAAGCATCTTCACTTTGGTATTTTCATCATCATATGTATTACCAACCCGTGGTATACTTGATCCCGAAGTAGAAGTATCACTCTCACACCATTTAAAAAAATCACAATCGTATTTACTCTGAAACCAAATCATAAACTAAGTGAATTCTCATACTATTTAATAGATTTATGTCAGTGACATACATACCTTCCACGTGGGACACTTATAAAACTATTTTCCGTAGCTAGTTTTGGTCTGGTCAGTCACCGTCAACACTATAGCAAACAGTTAGTTCGAGCAAAGGACTCTTTCATAATTTTTGTTAGATGTTCGCCAACTTGTTGACAAATTTACCACTCATTCTTCACAAATATAAACTAGACCCAAACCCTAGAGTCACAACATTTCATAGACTTCAAACCATTAACCCAAATACAAACCCTAAAATGGAAACATCCCTAATTTTAAAATGTCAAAATCCAAAAATAATACTCGATGCGAGAACACCTTCGAGAGACATCGACAAATGAGGACCGCCTTATATCAAACGGTGTCGCCCACTTCCGTTGTAGGAGAGGCCGCTGGCGTGGTCTTTAATCGCACAAAAAGACTAGAGAATGCTGGTTCAAAGGAGACTCGCGCCTTTTTTCTTTCAAAAATAAAAATTGATTTACTTAAGAAGTGTTGGTCCCTTGTTAGAAGCCTTTTTGCATAGATTAACTATACTCAATTAGTACTAGGTTACATAATCAATCATGTCACTTATCAACTGATTTTATGTCATGTTCATTGTTTCTCAATCATGTTTGTTTTGTTACTTTTATCCTATTATTGCATCTTAGTTGGATGAAGGCATGCACAATGTGAAGATATTGTAACATAGACAACACAAATCGTAACCAATAGCATACCAACATATTGTATACATAGACAACCCAATGTTTCAAACTTAACTACTACTTAATCAAAACAACCACAAATTAAATCCATCGTATCTAACAAACACCACGTCATAAAACTACCCTCTTACATTCGATACCCACACCTTGTCAAACATGTTATGCGTTATATCTTTCCCGAAGTCGTCCATAAATTTATATGCCATAATATCAAGATCTGTTTAGACATCACTCAACATCTCCATATGTTTGAAGACATACACCCCCAAAATCCCCACTACACAATATATGATGGATAAATGTTAATAAATATTAACACCCTACAACATATAAATGAACAAATGCTAATGATATTGTGATGTAAGTTTTTGTATCTTTGCATGTTCTGCTTCAATGCTTGAATTCGGTTAAACATAAGCTCCTCATCACCCCGATGTGCATACTTCTGGGCAAGTGGCTCATACTGGTTGATGAACACATGAAGGCACTTGACAATTGGGAAAACCTAACATTCTATTTTCAGGTTGTTGTAGAGATCGAATGCACAATCATAAACATTGACAGACCATTTCTTTAGGTCAATTTGTAACGTAACCCAATTCTTATTACATAAGTTGTACGGTGCATAAATAAAGTCTGCATCAACCCAACTCATCACGTGAACTCTAGGCAATTCCCCCCTTAAAGTATTGAATTACACGAGAATTGACAACATGTGGCTCCTAACTTGTAAGGTCTGAGACCTTAGAAGCGTCATCCCATGCCAACCCGGGACTTCCCAAGAGGTCACTCATCCTGGTAATACTCTCGCCCCTTCACCCTCTTGCTGACATGGATATCACTTCAATCCTTATAAACCAATTTCAAGAATGAGGTGTTACAAACTTCCCCACTTAAACCCTTGACGTCCTCGTCAAGCCCAAAGACCATCCTCTTGGTTGAGTGATAGTCCACCAGACCAAACCCACTCATAATCCAAAGTCGGTTCTGACACCATTTGTAAGACCCAATGCCTTAGAAGCGACATCCCATGCCAACTTGGGACTTCCCAAGAGGTCACCCATCCTTGTACTACTCTCCCCTCAGAACGCTTAATCTTAGAGTTCTTTGTCCTCACTTGAATCCTGAAAAGGAAGAACTCTTATTGACATTACTTCATTCCTTATAAACAATTTCTAGTATGGGGTGTTACATGACTGGCCAAGTGGTCCCTCATTGTCGATTGATAATCAACACACTAGAATAGGTCCAAAACAACGGCCTTATGTGCATGTGAATGGTGCTCTAGTAGCTCCTCAGGGAGGAAACAACAAAGCTCGTCAATTTGCTGTAAAACAGTTGTAATATCCCACTTAAATTAGAAGAATATTATGATAATTTTATTTTGATAATAACAAAAGCTATGAAATTTATTTAATTTTATTTATAAAGGAGTAATTTAAATTTTCATTAACTTAATTCCAAAAATTATGGTAAGATAATTTTTGTACAAGTTATTAATTGGGTTACAACATATATGGTGTAGATATTAACAATTAAGTGTAACAGTGATTATAAAATAAAGTTTGGACAATTTTATAATAATTGTATTATTAAAATAGGGTATTTTTGTATAACTTTTGAAAGTATGGGTAAAAAAATTCAATTCACCTTAAATTGAGGGGGGCCATGTGTAATTAAGGAAAAAAGTGTGAGTTATCTTCTTCCTCCATAACACATGTTAGGGCTTGATTTCAGTAGCGAGATTCGAGCTCGTCTTTACGAATTGGGAGAAATGAGGGCATGGGCATTAAAGATAGGATCAATACGAATCAAAGCCCCACAAATTTCTTTTTAATTGGTCAAATGTTTTGATTCAATGACGCAAATTTTCTCGATCAAAATTAATTCTCTCAAATTCGATCAAATACGTATTAATTGGGAGGAATAAATCACGTGATTGTGTCGAGGACATTACTAGCAACATTCTCCTATAAATTGGACTCGAATCGAGTCGAATTCGGCACTCAATCCGTCCTCAAAACCAACCTTCTCTCGTCCTCTATTTTTGTTTTGCTATTGTAAATTGTGTTTTTCGACGCCATTTCTCAAGCTCTTCCACAACCAACCACATCTGGAGATAGCCTGCAATTCCACAAGTCCGTAGCCGCCAACCATGCTCGATTTGGACGTTGTTTGATCCACTAACAAGCCGCTCAAAGTGGGCTCGATCTAAGCGTTTTTTTTCTGGAAAACTAATCCGACACCCTCTATTCATCAACACTTTCCGGCCACCATAGACCACCTTCGATGTCGATTCCAAGTTTTAAGGAAAGTACGTGTCGCATTGAATCCAACCACACTGGTTGCGACCCATTTGGATTCCGATCGGGCCAGAACGAGCCTTGCGAAAACCGCTCATTGCGCAGTTTGTTTTCACGGTAAAGGGTTGTTTGCGATTTGTATTCTTAATTTTAATTCAATTAATTTTATTTCATTAAGATAAATTAGCTTAATTAAATTGATATAAGTAGTGTTAAAATTAATCATATTATTTGTATAATATTTTTAAAATTTACATTTTAAAACTATATAATGTATAAATTAAAATTGGTTATTAGAGGCTATAAATAAATAAATAAATCTATTTATTTGTAATCAGGTTGGTAGGAAAAGTGGGTAGATGATTAATTGTGTCATGTAATTAATCGACTATAATTAAGTTAATTTGTGTTAATTAATTGGGTACGTCTCGGAATCACTGTTGGAAACGGAAATCCAGTTCGTCGACTAGAATTCATCTTCTCGCGAACGTCGACACGTCGTTTTCCGACAAAGGGACTTAAGGCAAGTGGTGGTTCGCTCTTGCATTCATTCAATAATTTTCTTAATTGAAAATTAATTAATTTTTCTAAATAAGTTGGGATAAATATTGCCATATTGTGTTTGAGAACTTGTGTGATATAATGGTGTGGTAAAATATGATTTATATACTAGCTTGTATATATTGCTAGAGATGACACTTGTGTTTATATTATTATTACGGTAGGGAGATAGTTAGACTTTGGTGTGAAAATTGGTGTGGACTTGTATGCTTAGTTAGCACGGGTATCCGTATGAACGCTATATACCTCGCGAGATTTAGCTTTTTTTATAAAAAAAAACAGTATTAGGAGGATTTTCCCCTAGTACTTTTGGTCATGACCGTACCCTTATTCAAATATAAGTGGTGGTACACTTAGCTAGTGCCGATATTCGGGATTCGTCCCATGATATTTCTCGTATCTAGATGGTGTGGATTAAAAGCTTTAACGTAAATGCACGTTTTGGAATTAAATAAGATAAGTGCTTTTATACACATAATTAAGATACTTCAGGCGAGAAGTACAACGTGAAAACGCTCGGGCTCCTGTCCAAGTAAGTCCTATTTCTAATCTGAATTTGCACAACACACATCCTCTAGTTAGTCAAATGAGTCGTTTTGAAAATCTTGATGTGTTATAATTATAAATGTTCACAAAAAATACATATAATTCCTATAAGACTCAAATCCATTGGAGTCTTCTCTTGAATCATACATTTTCTTACATTTTGGTGGAAGTATAATAGTTATATACCGTTTATCGAGTATTATTCGAGAAATAATGGTAGTAACTATATACGACTACACATAACCTCACATAAAATACCCTTGCTTAGTCTTTCATTAGACTAACCAACCTTTCATTTCCTTGCATAGTTGGCTGGTGTCCTGCGTTCCATACGACACATCAGTCGTTTATCTCATGCTATCTTGAAGTAACGAATCAGAGGAGAAAGCTTGCAGTTGAAGTTGTGTATCGAAGTATATTTTGAAGTTGTTTTGGTATTGATCTAATATTTTTAATAAATGTAATAGGCAATAATATCTAGATCACCTGTCATGTATTTTGGGTTTATATGAAGTCTTCCGCTGTAATTCCATATTGTTCTGTAAAACTAGTCTTCTCAATTTACGCGAGGAATTTTAATACAGATTGAGCATTTGTTTCACAAGTCTTTCGCTATAATTCTTTGTTATCAATGTATTTACGCATAAATTGTTCGGATCAATTCCTAGGGTGGCTTTGGACTTTAAAGTCCGAAGTCACTGGCGTGTGACATTTCCAACATAAGTCGAGGGTGTTACAACAATGAATTCATCATGTCAAGCATTGCATCAAATCCCGACACTTAACTATTCATACAACATATAGACACAATGTCCTGTTAATTACCGAATCATCTAACCATGACTTTTAATCCATAATTTTATGGAAGAATTGCTTGTCCATTGATACATCAATTTTTCCTATTCGATGTTCCTCACTGTAAAGGCGTGAAGCATTCTTAGTAATACATAATAAATTTCATAAAGTAGTTATTTCTTTAGAGAGGAGGCAACAATAAGTTACTAACTTGTCATCATCATACCATTTCAGCAAAATAATCATCACCTTAACTTGTAATCTTCTTCAAAAAAAATCTCTCTTTCTCATTTTTATAAGGTTTTTTTTAACAAGGTTTGATTAATGTTACGACTGGGAAGAACCCTATTGGGTTGGGTTGGTAGTTTCTTCTTATCCTTTTTAGTGTAGGCCTTTTCCCCCTTAACATCCTTTGTTACATTAGTTGCTTCCTCAAGTTGCTACATGAGTTGTCAATGTAACAGACTCCTCTACCCCCCTTCATGTTCTATGGCTATAATGGTTAACATTTGAAGTCCTTTTGCATGTTGGGTTACCTCCTTGCATGGGGCTCATGAAAGATCATCGATCAGTAATAGTTCTTTCACTATCACCTTGTCTTTGTTCATCACCCTTCACTTCTAAATCATGGTCTTTTTCTCCACAGTTTGCATTTATATCTTCAACAACCACCATGACCATATTTCATTTATCCACCACATCTGGCATTTAACAATGTTTTCATCCTCTTAAAGATTTTCAGTTTTTTCTTCCATTTCCTCTTCTTCTGCTCATACACAACTAATTGGTTCTCTAGTGAATGTTGAGGGAATTCACCAACCTCTCATGAAATATTCTAAATTTTTTCCTCAACTTTCTCTTCTGCAATCTGCTCAAACTCTTGCTCCAATTTCTTTGATGATAAATGATGGGATCCATCAACATCATCATCCAATTGAAAGTCCTCAACATATTTTTCCTACAATAAAACAAAACATGTTCCTCATTATTCAAGTGGTTTCCAGAATCATATAACCACACCTGACAAACACAATAAAAAATCTTGTCATCGTGTAGTAAAACTGTCTTATAGAAATTGTAAATTCATTTTTTGGCTAGCATATGTCTTACCTCTTTTTGGATGACGCCTCTTCCTCACCACTTTCATTACCATTATAATCAGAACTCTCAAAAGTAACATTATTTGTTTCCACCAATTTATCATCAATACCCTTATAAAGTCCTTCATTCTCGTCATCTTCATCTCCATCACCATCATCATCATCATTGTCATCGTCCTCAACTTCCTCACCACCCTCAATCCCCTTATCATCTTCAACTTCCTTCTCGTGCTCAAGTTCCCCGTCCTCATCTTGCTCATCGTCTTGACCTTCATCATCCTCCTTAACTTCCTCATCCTCATCAGAGTCATCACCAAATGACGCAAAATCCTCCTCATCCTGAAAATACATAGCTTTCTCCTTAGCTTTGTCATAAGTTTTCCTCCTAGGCACTTCCTGGGATTCAATCCTCTTTTCCAACATTTGCATCCTCTCAAATATTCCCTTTGTCCATCCTCTCCATCATTCTGAACAATTCTTTCACATCACACATTACCTCTATTGAATCCATAGAAGCATTACTCGGGCCAGCCCTAGAAGTACTATGTTTTCCTTGCTTTTTCCCTTTTGCCTTCCTTTTCATACTTTTCATTCTTCCTTCACTATTTTGTAGAAATACTCGTCATCCATTTCATCAGCATAGTAACAGTTTGACAACATATCCTCCTCTTATTCTCCCGGTACAAGAATGAGTCTAACCTATTTTGCAGGATCAGAAAAAGCCTGATCCACCACTCATGTTTAGGGAGTTCCTTCGAAAACCAACGCATACCCTGTGGCTTTGCAGATTCCCTCAACTTTGATGCGATTTGCATCCCAGCTGTTGGCACGACTTCATATAACTAGATGTGCAGTAATAAGTGTTCTGAGCATTAGCTAATCTACACAATCAATGTATGTATCATGCAAAACAATATCTTGTGACCCTAAACTGTAACATCTTGTCACCCTACATTATAAAATCTCATTCTAATGCAAAACACATCATACAACAAAGATGCAAAACAACACATCCCGTCATTTATTTATGATTACTTTTTACCTCGAAACAACACAAAACTCAACAAATCATATATGAATCATTTTAACCAATCCAAATCTGGCAGTTCACATTCTAAATAAATCATCTTGCCACCTATAACTCTTTACACGGACACTTATCTAATGCAATATACATGAAATACCAATTGCAATTCTTGAATTGAATATAGAAATCTTGGCTGGTTGGACAATAGTTTTTCCTTCTATATTGTGTCTATCCTTTTGGCCAATGAGTTTGTCAAAGATTTGTGAAGCATAAGCAAGCCTTCCTCATCGATACTCATAAAACCTATCCATTTTCTTCAAAAGCTTCACATGTTGAGGCTTCACAAGCCTCTTCTTATCCCCTCATAGCAATATCCCATAACTACCAACAAGAGTGCCAACTTCAATTCGTAATCGTCCATCTCACGATAATTGTTGAATTTGTGGTACAAAGCTTGTATTGTTGTCTTAGGACCAGCAAGTCCACCAACAAATCTTTCCATCACTAGCTTGTATCAACCCATGGAAGTTCTCCACAGTTTAAACCAATAATCATAAAGTACTCCTTGAGAGAATACTACAACTCATTTCTTGCAACCTCTTACCAGGATTCCCACTTCTTCCTTGTTTGACATTACTTAAAAAGAACAACATGCAATGTTTGCGATGAAAACGAAACCTGCCATAATATGTTTAGTACCTTCCCAAACGAACCATCCAAAACCCTTTGCCAATATGCAGGGTGAGTTTGTTCTCTATCTCACAAACAAAAAATAGCCTAGAATTAATGTTAATTTTTTCGTAGAAGGTTCCCCTCTATAATACATGTACATAACCTGCAAACTCATGAAAACTCCCATGAAAATCCAAATTGCAAATGGAACCATTTACGGAGCCTATCAAGATTCGAAATATAGAAAAACTTACACCCCTTTGAAGTCCATCAATTTTTTTTTACCTTCAATCATTTAGATTTTCCCTTAATTGGTTTTGATGTGGAGTTTCCCTCTTTTGATTTTGACTTCACTCAGCTTATGGATCCGACCTTCCCCGATTGCTTCTCTCTATTAGACCTCACTTTCTTACCTTTTACTTTAACTTCTTCTATGTGCTTATTCTTCTCCCGCTCCTCTACATCATCATATTTCATCTTCCTCTTCCCTCCAACTGGCTATCTTGGACTATAATCTTTATCGCCTCTTAGAATCGCCATAAATTTCTAGGGTTTTTTCAAAGATTAAAATTCCGGCTGAAATGTGGGGCGATATTGGAGAATGGACAACAATGAAGGTTTATGAGGTTCAGAGGGCATTTTACAATGCTTCAAGCTTGATGGAGAATGGACAACAATGGTTGCTTGAGGATTTTCAACAATTTTGGAGGGAAGTTGAGTGCGGTTTTTTGGCTGAGGAGTGACTTTTAATTTCCACAATTGTGCATTTCAGTCATTTTTAATTGTGGGTGAAAATTAAAAAACAATTTAGAATTTATATAACTCAAAAACAAAACAAAAAAAAAGATAAAGTGAAAAATGAATTTACCTTTTTCTAGAAATTCGAATATTGTGGGATTTGGTAGAGTTGTGCATCCGGTCCAGACCGTAGACTAGACCGTTATTATTCGGTCCGTTCTTGGACCGTAGACCGGATTGTGCTGATATGATTTGGTCTGGTCTATTTATATAACTATTTTTGTAATATTAGACCATATATTTTGTTACTAACTTATTTTTATAATAGATTTTTTTTAATAGTGTTTGGGATATTAATACATAAAATAAGAATACAAAATTGGTCCATTTCCGTCCGGACAGGAAAATTGCGAGCTTGGACCAGACCGAAAATTGGAATCTTAAAATACATGGATCGCGGACCAGACTAGAACACACTCGGTCCGGTTTTCTGATTAGGTCCAATTGTGCAAACCCCTGGGATTTGGGCACTCATGCAATTTATTTGGACTACTTTTCCCCTAGGAAGAGTACCCATGTAATAAAAATAATGGTTGAGTGCTATTTGGCAAAAAATAGGCCTAATTTTGCAATATAATATTTGTTTTGGGGGTAATAATTGCTAATTCCTCTTTTTTTTTCTTGCTTTGCTAATCATTGTTCTCATGTTTATGATGGTTGAGTTGATGTTTTATGCCATATTCTTGCAAATCATGAGTGAGTAATGTGCTATGTTAGGATTGAGAGTAACCCAATTATAATTATGTGATAATTTTGTGAAATTTTCTCTTTGGTTGAATGAGTTTTGGTTTACTACTCAAATCTTGCACACCATGTGTTTGTGAAAATACAGAGTTAGTATTTTCTCATGTATTAATTAAATGTTATATATGCATTTAGGATGATGTTTGACATTGGAGCCTCAAAATTTGAGCTAAGACTTTTAGGACCACGAAAGTAGGTCTATTTCCCTAGTGGTTGTTTGCATTGTCATTATGTTTCATGAGTCTAATCTTGAATTAGTTACCACGAAAGTAGGAATTAAATTGGACTAATTAGACTAGTTTTCTTATACCTCGAAAGAGGATAAGAGATCTATTAGGACATTTGATAATTGGAGACTAATACTTGCAACCATAAACATTTATTTGCTTATCATTATATATCATTTGTGGTGAACCCTAATCCTAGACTTTCATACTTCAGTTAAACCCAAATCTTCCTATTCTCATTTTACCTCTAGACTTTGTTTTCTTACTGCTTTACTTATTCAAAAATCAAACTCCACATTTCTTATTTGAACTAGATTATAAATTAGTGTAAAATTGGTTATCAATGAGTGTTCCCTTTGATTCGATATTTTTTTATACCACTCGATATTATCGTAAACTTGCGGGCCTATCAACATGCACGGCTAGGCTCGTCCAATGACATGTGCCAGGCCATAATAGAACAAGGCCCCAAATATTTGGGGCTTTATAGTATGTATTTGTAGTGTTAAATTTCACATTGAATACTCTATATAATGAAAAAAACTCTTCTTTATTTCCTTATAAAAGTAGGTCAAATGTCTAAGACTCGTGACCCCATTTTTCCTTATCAACTACAATTTGCATTTTAACCTTTATATTAGACCTATTTTCATACAAAATTTCATTTACCCCTACCCATATTCATCTTCTTTATAAAATGAAAATTCCGTGAGGTATTCCTGAGTTTTTACAAAAGCTGTAAAATACCCACATGTATAGAGTATTCTGCATTGTAACCCTAAAATTAAGTACTTCCTGAAATCTTATCATTAGTTTATCATCCTAGTGAACTTTAACTCAATATCTAAGGCAATTGTTGCATGTGAGTGTTTTTATAAAACATATTTTGATTTTTCGATCGTAAGGTATGATGTTAAGTGGACTCTACTCACTCTTTAATTTAGCAAACTTTCATTTTTTTAGTTTTCGTTCAATCTAATTTAATATCAACAGGTAATTTAACTCCATTAGAATACCACTAATTTAATCACACCGTAATTTGTAAAATTGTGGATCTCTACCCTCAATTATCCCTAAGAATGGTTCTGAAGACTGATATGTGACAAATTCTTTTGCCTCGTATTTATTGCTTTGAGTTCCTTCTCTAAGGCAACATCACACCTTCACTTGTTGTGGTTTGATTGAAACGATTGCTAGCTATGTAAAGTTGGCAACTTGATGGCAAGTAATAAAGAAAAGAAAGCTTCTTAGGGTTCCCTTGGTAGGGAAGAGCCTAAGGACAAAAGATATAACTTTTTCTCCAAAAAACTGATTTTTCATTAAATTTTAAATATAACAAGACTTGCAAAGGAAGCTAAACCAACATACCCGGCCCTAAAGGCTTGAAATAAACTTCAAATCTACCCTCAATTATCCCTAAGAATGGTTCTGAAGACTAATACGTGACAAATTCTTTTGCGTCGTATATATCGCCTTGAGTTCCTTCTCTAAGGCAAGATCGCGCATTCACTTGCTGTGGTTTGATTGAAACGATTGCTAGCTATGTAAAGTTGGAAACTTGATGGAAAGTAATAAAGAAAAGAAAGCTTCTTAGGGTTCCCTTGGTAGGGAAGAGCCTAAGGAGAAAAGATACAGCTTTTCCTCCAAAAAACTAATTTTTCATTAAACTAAAAAGAGTTTAAATAGAACAAAAAGATAACGAAACTTGCAAAGGAAGCTAAACCAACATACCCGGCCTTAAAGGCTTGAAATAAACTTCAAATCTAATGTAATTAGAGATAAAAAAAAATATAAGGGGGAAAGTACTCATAAAATAATAGAATAAATCATTTAAAGATAAGTTCGCGCCAAAATTCATGAAGTAGCAAAGTTGCGCATCCAGGAGACAACGTACGAATTGTGCATTAGACCGCACGGTCTGTAACACCCCCGACTTATTGTCGGAAATGCCACACGCCAGTGACCTCAAACGTTGTTGTCCGATGTCACCCAAGGCTTTAATCGGAACAATTAATCTTAAATAAACACAATTAAATAACGAAAGGTTAAAAAGCGGAAGACATTTGTATATGTAACTCAACCATTTATATTAAAAGATCTCTCATCAAACGAGAGAAGTGTTTTTACAACAGAGTGAAATCACAGCGGAAAACTTATAAATTACACAGCGGAAGATATTGAAGAATAAATCTATTACATGACTTAGTGGTAAGAATAAATAATAATTGAAAACCTTTCAAAATACTAATACTTGAATCTCCAACTGCAAGTCTCTTCTTCAACGGTTACTTCGGACTTCGGGGACCAACCACTGATGTGCCGTATAGGACGGATGACACCAGCCAACCATGTAAGGAATAAAACCCGGTTGGTTAGTCTAATGAAAGACTATGCAAGGGTGAAAACAAAAAGGTTCTAAGTAGTCGTATTAGGCTAGACCCATCGCTTCTCGAATGAAAGCCGATGACGATAGTAAACCCCAATACTTCTACAGGAATATACGAAACAAAAAGATCAAGAGAAGACTCCTAAAGATCGAGTCTTAAGGAAACGTATGAAGAGAAGACTCCAAAATATTGAGTCTTATCGGAAAGTATGACAAGTGTTCGGGAACATTTTAATTTCACACAAGCGTTTAAAAAGACTTGACCATTTGGGTCCACGACCAACCTCACCGCGTAATGCGAATTCAGATTTGGAAGGAGGACTTACTCTAATCGAAGTCCGGGCGGTTTCCACGTTGTACTCCTCGCCCGAGGGTATATTAATTATGTGCATAATCGCACTTATCTTGTTTAATTCCAAAATGTATATTTACGTTATAAGCTTTTATCATATATCATCTCGATACGAGAGATATATTGGGAATAAATCCCGGTTGTTTGGCACCAGTTGTGTGCACCTACGCTGAGTAAGGGTATAGTCATGACCAGAGAGAGTATTAGGGAAAAATCCTCCTAATACCAGTTATAAAGAAATGACTAGACCTCACAAGGTACATAGCGTTCCTACGAATACTCGTTCTAACTATAATGTATAAGTTCACACATAAAATCCACACCAATACCATCATGATAATAACAGATATAATAGCGTTGTTTCTAGCAATATATACAACCTATTATAATATCATGTTTTAATCGTATCATTTATAAAATCTATTCCCAAACGAAAACAATAGTTCATCCCAATTTAATTAACAATTAAACAATTGATAATTAATGAAAATGTGGAATGATAAGCAAGAGCAAACCGCCACTTGCCTTAGTCTAGACGAACGATTGAGCGACGACGGGTTTCTGGGTCCGGAACGGGAACGGAAATCGGATTACAGATTCCTATGATGATGAACCACAATGAGACCCTAGGTTAGACTCGACAATAAAATGATACGAATCTAAGGAAGAACGAACGAAATCGATAGAACGAAAGTCCCGCCCGAGACCGGATCGTCCAAGGCCACGATCGCGATTGCCAAAGCAATCCGCGGTCGCGGCAGGGATTCTGCGGTCGCGGCCGTCGAGGACCTCATCCGCGAGTGTCAAAGACAGCGGCCGCGGGCGCGGCCGGCCTTGTCACTGTCGCGGTCGCGGCAGTTCATGTCTGCGGTCGCGGCCATGAACTCCGGTGACCCAAAAGGAAGAAAACCTCACCGACGATGACTCGACGGAGCTCGATTCGAGGGGGCTTCGACTCCTGACCTCCTTGCGCCTCCAAAGCTCCACTCCAAGGCTGCTACAACTCTCGGCGAGGCCTCCGGCGACACTTCGAAGATTTCCGGCGAGAGCTCGAAACTCCGGCGACTATGGAAAACGAGAGTGAGAGAGGAGATCTCAGATTTGGGTGCTCAAAACCCTCCAAACTCGCCTCTATTTATAGCCAAGGAGGAGAGCAGCCCCTGCCCAGATCAACGGCAGCTCAGAAGATCGACGACGAGGAAGAACACGCGGCACGCATGCCGATCTGCACATTCTGCACATTTCCGCGGTCGTGGAAATGCTTCCCCGGTCGTGGAAAATTCCAATGCCCAGCTCCTCTGGGAGCTATTTTTCCGCGGTCGCGGAATTTCTGCCGCGGTCGCGGAATTACCCTTTCCGCGTCTGTTTGCCCGGGAAAAGGTTTGGCATGGGTTTAAACCCCATAATAAATACATTTGTACCCGAACAAATATTCTAAGCCTCGACAATACATCGAATGTATTTTCCAAGGCTCAGGGAATTTTTACAGCGATCAAACACGTTACAGAAATTCCGAATTTTGCCAAACGTGTCTTGCTTTCCCAACGAGAGTTGGAAATTTACCCAAATACCCTTACTAAAAATGAGGGGTATTACATCACTACCCCCTTAAAAGAAGTTTCGACCCCGAAACTAGCATTGCTAAACTAATGGGACCTGTTTCACCATAATCTCACTACCTGATCTTAACTTCCTTAATCATTGCATCAAGTACTTGCTCCTGAAAAACGATATGTTTCCTCAACCATACCACTATCTCGGATAGCCTACTTTCACGTACTATTCTTGTACTAACTCGTGACCATCCTCAAGGTCATAATTATCTTAGGATAATTGTCTCCTAAAATCATCGCACTATTCTCGCTATACCTTAAGCATGAGATTATACATATCTCTCTTTCACCTTTCTCTAAACTTCTCCTAAAGTATGTACCTTATCTTCCTTAAGTCTATATCCTTGAATAAATTTGGTTTCCGAAACCTGTACCACCAAAAATCGAACTATTTACTCGATCATGATTCCACTCCCAACATACTGCCTACATTCCTTACTCTTGCTAGCACAGATGTGATCATTCACAAGATTACCATTGTCTTGCTCAGAGTATCCATTATAATCTCCAGTATAACATCGCTATATTGCCCTATTCCTCAAAAAGACCTTGATGTACTCAAATAGAAGAATACAACATTTTTCTACTAACTTTCCTTCGATGATCAGATCCTCAAAGTACATACATAGAACTCCACTAGACCTCAACTTAGTACCTCTCCTGTCATATAGACCTTACTTCTTACATACACGGCTCACCTACTTCATTGGCTACCTTAATCACATTTGGCCCTTGTGCCATATCTAAACTCAAAATCCTTACGCGTGATCCCACAATTAATCACACCATAACCTATATCCGATTATCTCAACATGATCTAATAATCCATTCCACAAGATTATACTCTAGTTTTACCTCAATGCGTCATACGATCACCTTAATAGACGTAGGTCACCTTTTCCTCAAGTCCACTTGATATCATCTACAAACTTACTTTATGCCACACTATTGACCTTCAAAACCGTAACAACTTTTACCGGCCGAGTTTGCTATTCACCCAAAAATCCTTAGGCAATCAGTTGTCCTCATGCGATTTATTATCCCAAATCGAGCACCCTTTTGCTTTATGGATATTTACCATTTATCCAAGGTTAACTTAACGTATTCCTTATTCAATCTCTAACTTAAACCTTTAAAGTTCCTTAACTTTTTCCAAACATAATCACAATACCTTTATTCCTATGTTCCTCAAAATGAATCACATGAGACATTACTCCTATATCCTTAAGGTACCATCCTGATAAATGATTCATTATCAACCGCATCAGTCACTTCTATCAAGATCCTTTAATAACTTTATACGAGTAACGCATGCTACCTTACTCCTTAGGCATACATAGACAATTCTCTCCACTAAATCCTTTAATTTATCGAAATCATCAACATAATCTATCCTTAACTGTAATATTTCCATTTAAGTGGCCTCCTTCTAACACAGTAACTTCACAACTTAGTTTTCTCCAAAGAGTTGCACCATAAGCCTTCTAACTGACAAACTCACATATAATCCAAATATCAAACCTTACAACTTTACAAGTATCATAACTCCTTATTCCCTGATCGTACAACCTACCAATTTCAATCATTTGGCCCAATTAGATTTGGCTCAGCCGCCCTTTTCCTGACTCATATCTCAAAGGTTTGTTTAACTGTCTCAAATAACTTATTTATAACTTAAGATCCTTATATTCCTCACACAATCTATTATCCATCAAAGACTTAATCATATCATTTCCTTATAGAACCTCAAAACGAACCTCGAATAAATCTTCCAATATGATACCTATGATTTCGTACACTTGGTTGCTCCACAAGCTTTCACCGCTGGTCCTACACTATAACTCTTAAATTTTCAAGTGGGCTTTCTCCCAATATAATCGTTCACAACTTAATTTCTAGAAAGTGTTATATCATCGGCCTTATAGACGTCACACTCTCTAACAATCCACATCTCAGACCTTGTAAATATCCAGATATCATATCTCTATATCCCTTGAAGGTACAATTCACTGATTCAGTTCCTTGGCCCAAATAAGTTTGGCCCTAAAGCTCACTTCCAACTCAAAACCTTTAGTTTCCTCAAAACAATGCCGTGATAAATCCATTAGCACAATTGTGACCAATCACTTGATTTCCCCCCAAAACGTGACATCAAATCGCATTAACAGACATTGATCACTCTACGCCAATCCTTATGTCGTTTCTATTAAGGAAGCCTCATAACGAAACCTCAGATAAATCTTCCAAAATAATACCTATGGCTTCACACCTTTATCCTTTCCGAAAGTCTAATCCTTTGGTCCACAATGAACATACTCACTTACAACTTCCATAACCATAACCCTTGGGTTCTAAAGTTCTACTCAAGGTCGTAATAGAGGAAACAAGTTCCCTATGAACTATCCCTCTTATACATTCATTCCCTTCTCAACAATATATCCACATCAATGCCTACAGTATGACCTCACAACGAGGCATTCTGAACTTCATGTAGTTCATTCCTATGTGCTTTGACCAGAACAAATGTTCAGGGTACACGTATGAGATTTAGTTCTTAAATCTCATAAAGCATTAACCACACACATTTGTTCCTACACCTTAAGAATTTTGGAAAACTTAGCTTACGGGATAACGCTCTTCCGATCAACAAAGGGAGTAATTAATGTCATACCGTTGTGACATTACTCCAAGAATAGAGATGGATTCCTAAGAATGGATCTAGGAATTCAGTAATGGAGTCGCCCCTGGTGTTAACCATGTAGGGAACGAACACCTCGGTTCCATACGTTACCCCTCCTTTATGAGTCCTGACAACCCTTATCCATCCGTGACATAACTGTTTTTGGCACTCACGGAGTCTCGTATGAACGAACAATTTGCAATAGTAACGAATTTAGTAATTTCCGGAACAAGAAAACACTTATTTATTGTTCGAAACATTACATAAAACAACTGATAGAAAGTCGAATAGACAGATTACTAAACTATGGAGACTATCGACATAAGTCATCGCCCCTTATTCTAAAAAGCCTTGCAAAATACTACCACTTGTACAAAACTTCCCTACCGTCGGGATGACGTATCACAAAGAGTCATTGCTCTTGACCCGAAGATTCCATAGGCGCCTTGCCTTTATCACGAGTAGTAGACTGCCCCGGAATAGATACTTCTGCCCATGGGTTCTGTCCACTGCCAACTTTTGAGGCCTGATTATCCTGAGTTGGCCTTGGGCCCTTCTTCCTACGGTATGCCTTCATGTGGCCTTCCCTTCCACAATAGTAGCATACCCTCTTATCCTTCTGGAAACTAGGACTCTTGTGCCCGGCCTTACCACAGTTGTGGCATTGAATCTCGCTGCTATTCCAGCCTGAGTCTTTGGAGGAACCAGACTGAGTCGCCTTGGTCCTAGTACGACCAGACTTCTTGAACTTGGTGGGCGACGCTGGCCGCTTGAACGATCCAGCCTTGTGATTTTGTTGCCCATTCTCTGTCTTAATCTGTGCCTCCACACTAGCTGTGTCTTGAGGTACGGGGGCTGCTTGGACTTGCAGTATCATCTGGGTCGTTAATACTTCGACCACTAGCCCCACTATCTGTCCAATGGTCGCCGTATTTAGCACGATCGGGGCAGGAGGTGGAAATCCCCTTGCAGCTTGGGGGTCTGCTTGTCCATGAAGAACATCCTGTCATAGGGTCGGGTCATTGCTACGTGATCCAGATCCCGCGTCTTCCCCTAGTGGAGTAGCACTTCTCAGCCGAATTCGAGAATCGTTGCTAGGACTTTCGTTAGCTGCTCGGTTGGTGGATCGAGTGTCCATCATCTGTTGATGAACCATAACGTTAGTTTAGAATTTCTCCAACTGGTACTTGACACTAAGTCAATTACGTTATGATACGATTTATAAGGGTCCAAACTAATAACTCTATGTTAGTCTGCCTGGCCCACCACCACTAACCGCAGAAACGACTTCTTCTCTGACTTACTAGGGAAGTGGAAACTCTAGGAGAAACGTCAACCTTTAAATGACATTTCATCTAAGGAGAAATGATATTCCTAAGAATAGATCTAAGGAATAAGTAACAGCTTGAATCTTGCAGAAGTTTGAAAACCACTTAAATCTTATATATATAAAAAAGTTATTTATAAAGTTAGTTCCTCAAACTAGTGATATGAATATCACAAAACTTTTCTAAGACCCAAATCATACTTTTAAAGTTACAAATCTTAAACTTATTTTGATTGCGTATAACACGCATTTTATAAACCAACGATAAACAACTTTTGAAGTTCAAAATAGCTAAATCATTTAAATTAAATTATCAGAGTTACTTATAACTTTAAATTCAACATTGAAACTTTCAAAATTCCTTTTTAATAGAAGATAGGTCTGAAAATAGTTTCAAAATTAGTTTTCGAAAATTCTCAAACCTAACAATAGGCCAAGAATTTTAAAACCGTGGCTCTGATACCATAATTGTAACACCCCCGACTTATTGTCGAAAATGCCACACACCAGTGACCTCAGACGTTGTTGTTCGATGTCACCCAAGGCTTTAATTAGAATAATTAATCTTAAATAAACACAATTAAATAACGAAAGGTTAAACAGCGGAAGACATTTGTATATGGAACTCAACCATTTATATTAAAAGCTCTCTCATCAAACGAGAGAAGTGTTTTTACAACAGAGTGAAATCACAGCGGAAAACTTATAAATTACACAGCGGAAGATATTGAAGAATAAATCTATTACATGACTTAGTAGTAAGAATAAATAATAATTGACAACCTTTCAAAATACTAATACTTGAATCTCCAACTGCAAGTCTCTTCTTTAACTGTTACTTCGGACTTCGGGGACCAACCACTGATGTGCCGTATAGGACAGATGACACCAGTCAACCATGCAAGGAATAAAACCCGGTTGGTTAGTCTAATGAAATACTATGCAAGGGTGAAAACAGAAAGGTTCTAAGTAGTCCTATTAGGCTAGATCCATCGCTTCTCGAATGAAAGCCGATGACGATAGTAAACCCCAATACTTCTACAGGAATATACAAAACAGAAAAATCAAGAGAAGATCGACTCCAAAAGATCGAGTCTTAAGGAAACGTATGAAGAGAAGACTCCAAAAGATTGAGTCTTATCGGAAAGTATGACAAGTGTTCGGGAACATTTTAATTTCACACAAGCGTTTAAAAAGACTTGACCATTTGGGTCCACGACCAATCTCACCGCGTAATGCGAATTCAGATTTGGAAGGAGGACTTACTCTAATCGAAGTCCGGGCGGTTTCCACGTTGTACTCCTGGCCCGAGGGTATATTAATTATGTGCATAATCGCACTTATCTTGTTTAATTCCAAAACGTATATTTACGTTATAAGCTTTTATCATATATCATCTCGATACGAGAGATATCTTGGGAATAAATCCCGATTGTTTGGCACCAGCTGTGTGCACCTACCCTGAGTAAGGGTATAGTCATGACCAGAGAGAGTATTAGGGAAAAATCCTCCTAATACCAGTTATAAAGAAACGACTAGACCTCGCAAGGTACATAGCGTTCCTACGAATACTCGTTCTAACTATAATATATAAGTTCACACATAAAATCCAAACCAATACCATCATGGTAATAACAGATATAATAGCGTTGTTTCTAGCAATATATACAACCTATTATAATATCATGTTTTAATCGTATCATTTATAAAATCTGTTCCCAAACGAAAACAATAGTTCATCCCAATTTAATTAACAATTAAACAATTGATAATTAATGGAAATATGGAATGATAAGCAAGAGCGAACCGCCACTTGCCTTA
The DNA here is from genome assembly GCA_027886185.1 of Rheum nobile. Lineage (NCBI taxonomy): Eukaryota > Viridiplantae > Streptophyta > Magnoliopsida > Caryophyllales > Polygonaceae > Rheum > Rheum nobile. The sequence continues at coordinate 850,740 of WOAB01000546.1, forward strand.
GTCTAGACAAACGATTGAGCGACGATGGGTTTCTGGGTCCGGAACGGGAACGAAAATTGGATTACAGATTCCTATGACGACGACCCACAACGAGACCCTAGGTTAGACTCGACAATAAAATGATACGAATCTAAGAAAGAACGAATGAAATCGAAAGAACGAAAGTCCCGCCCGAGATCGGATCGTCCAAGGCCACGATCGCGATTGCCAAAGCAATCCGCGGCCGCGGCAGGGATTCCGCGGGCGCGGCCGTCGGGGACCTCATCCGCGAGTGTCAAAGACAGCAGCCGCGGACGCGGCCGGCCTTGTCACTGCCGCCGTCGCGGCAGTTCATGTCCGCGGTCGCGGCCATGAACTCCGGCGACCCAAAAGGAAGAAAACCTCACTGGCGATGACTCGACGGGGCTTGATTCGAGGGGGCTTCGACTCTTGACCTCCTTGCGCCTCCAAAGCTCCACTCCAAGGCTGTTACAACTCTCGGCGAGGCCTCCAGCGACGCTTCGAAGATTTCCGGCGAGAGCTCGAAACTCCGGCGACTAAGGAAAACGAGAGTGAGAGAGGAGATCTCAGATTTGGGTGCTCAAAACCCTCCAAACTCGCCTCTATTTATAGCCAAGGAGGAGAGCAGCCCCTGCCCAGATCAACGGCGGCTCAGAAGATTGACGGCGACGAAGAACACGCGGCACGCATGCCGGTCTGCACATTCTACACATTTCCGCGGTCGCGGAAAATTCCAATGCCCAACTCCTCTGGGAGCTATTTTTCTGTGGTCGCGGAATTACCCTTTCCGCGTCTGTTTGCCCGGGAAAAGGTTTGGCATGGGTTTAAACCCCGGAATAAATACATTTGTACCCGAACAAATATTATAAGCCTCGACAATACATCGAATGTATTTTCCAAGGCTCAGGGAATTTTTACAGCGATCAAACACGTTACAGAAATTCCGAATTTTGCCAAACGCGTCTTGCTTTCCCAACGAGAGTTGGAAATTTACCCAAATACCCTTACTAAAAATGAGGGGTATTACACGGTCCAAGCCACCCCATGCCCTCCAGTAGCTGGTGTATAGCCCATGCACGGTTGTTTGGACCTCAGCACACTTCTCCTAACAATCAGTAATCGGCATTTGTATCATCTTTCCGATAAATTTTCAACTCTATGTAAACTAGAGAGTTGTAGATCTTTGAGTCTGCTTTCCAATCTTTTTTCGAATGAACTTAAGATCAACTTTGTAATCAAAGTTATGACTGGTTTACTGAACATTGTCCAGCTTTTGACAGGATCTTCAAAGTTATGAAAAACCTACATATTTATCATCTTCTTTGTTGGTCTTGTGCTTCGTCCTAAGAGGTCTTTGAATGTCTTCGTTTGGATATCATGAGAGTTCCATCATACTTAACTTTCCAACAAAACTGCATGAATTTTTAATTTTGATAAATTATACAAAACCACCTATAAACTAGCCAATATTTCACAAAAAACAATCCCAAAAACTGAAATTACACAAAACCTCATGTGTACATAAAAGTCTTTCAATGAACCACCCAATTCATAGGCGATTTACATGCCTCCTCTAAGGACTGCAACTCCGTCAACCAACCAAGATATGGGTTCCTTGTAGAGGCGATTTGCAAGGGTATGTCCGGTTTCTACGTGGATAATTTTTCGATTATTGATTTTGGGATTTCCCTCAAGGAGTGAGATCAGACGTGGCAATTAGTTATGTCACAATAATTATCTCTCTCCCTAATTGCTCTTGGCCAAGGGAAGATGGGAACCGAACTTTGATTCTCTTGCTTGAGAGGATCAACAGTTTCTCTCTTTACTTTATTGTCTTTTCAAAATTGTGCAAAAGATATCAAAGTTGCAAGAGTTAAAGTTGATTCCATTGTCGTTTTCAGTTCTTTAAGAAAGCTTTTCAAAACTAACGCAAAATATAGTGTTCAGAATTAAGTGTTATTTTGAAAGATTTTCTAGTTATTGAGAGGAGTTGAAGTTGATTCTACTATCGTTTTTAGTTCTTTTAGAAAGCTTTTCAAAACTAACGCAATATACAGAGTTCGGGATTTGTGTGTTATTTTGAAAGATTTTCTAGTTATTGATCATTCTAACGTAATTTAATTTTATTGATAATTTTGTACAATAAATAAACTATTTAATATCATGGCCATTTTATGTAGTTTACCCTTTAAAGTTTTATTTATCCCAACCCTCACGCACCTCCTTTGATTATTTTTTTGGTCATCCTCCTTTGATTTTGTTGCTAGAAACACTCTCACTCTCCTAGACCCGGGTTAGAGATGGTAACGAGGCATGAGCAATTAGGGAAAGAGATAATTATTGTGACATAACTTTATAGTTTTAACATACTATCTAAAAGAAACTATAATCTTGTTTTAATTCATACATTTGTTATGATTAAAGTTGTAAAAGTTTTGAGATTTAGAATCTAAGAACTATGTTGTTTTAACATATGGAGACTATGGAATTTAGGATTAGAAAACATAGAAAAACTATATATTTGACGCTATAAATGTGGGTTTCTTACCGGAGACGGAGCGGTAGCACAAAATAGTAAATCATAATAAATGTGTGAATTAAAACAAGATTAAAGTTCATGAATATGGATATTAAATGGTCCTTAAAATATATAAATATATTATCTGTATCCAAGAGATCCTCTGCATGATGCGGAATTGTGCAACATGCGGACCAGATCTGGGCCGTCCATCGCGCTTCATCGTGCGGTCCACAAGAGCCAGATTTTTTGCTACAGGATGGACACAGAGGGGTAAAATCGTAATTTCTCACTTCATTTCTTCCCTTCCCGCTTCTTTGCTCTCTCGACCTAGTGATTGTGCTCCAGAAATCGCCATTGTTACATAGCATGATTTCAGTCCTTTCCCTTGCTTTTTCTCTTGATTCCTTGCTCGATTCCATTAAGAAAGATGAATTCTGTAATTTTGGTAACATTTTGCGCTTCGATTCTCTGAACCGGCATGGATTCGAGTAAGTTGAATATCGATTTGCCCTAGCTTTTTTGTGTTTGATTTTTACTTGTTTTATTTGTTCCTTCTTCTATGTAATGTTGCTGTTCTTTGTTTGTGATTGATTCCTTGTTTCAATTTTGCATAGAATACCTCTTTTTCATTCCTTCATAATCAGTTTGGTGCACCTTTGAAAAAATAGGTATTTTGTCTTTAGTTGCTTGATTTTCGTTTTTTCTAGTGTCGTTATTCAATTTGTTCACGCCTTGTCTGTTTTTTGTGTTGTTTCCTTTCTTCCTTCTACATCCTTTGTCTTGTGCTTGGTTGTGCCAGTGGATTAAATTTGTGTTAAATGTAGAGAAGCAGTACAATATAATTGTTCTAAACTCATGAACCTATTGTTTATACCATATGAACTTGTCTTCATTCCATTGTGAACCTATTACTAATACCATGTCTCTTGCTACTGGTGTCTTCATCTGCCTCTTTGCACCTAGCTGTGATCTATCTCATTCCTCTAGCTGTCCCAGTTCTGATGAGATGCCATTAGATGCGGGTGATTCTAGTGCTCACTACGAGGCTCGTTTATCTCAAGGAGGTTTGATTTACTATGTTCCAGTTTGCCCCGATGATGTCAAACCAGTCGTAGGGATGTAGTTTCGTACGGTAAATGAAGGGGTTGCGTTTTACAATAAATACACGTTTGAATGCGGATTTGACGTTTGAAATGGATGTTCGCACAAAAAAGACATAGTGGTTGTGTTGAAGTATCTGCTACGCAACAGAAAAGATTTCAAGCAAGGACAAAACAACAACCGTCTTCGTACAAGGGTGTCGAATATGTTCGGTTGTAAGGCCAAGTTCATCCTTCGTTTGGTTGGCATCCTGGGTTACATAGTAGTTTCTTTTAAAGAACGTCACACTCACAAACTCGTCATCGATAACCATAGGAAGTTTATGAAGATGAGTAGGAAGATGGATGCGGGGCACAAAAAGTTTGTTATGAATTGCGAAAAAGCGAGCATCGGTCTGGGGAGGTGACATTGCATATTCAAGGAGATTGTCGGCGGCTACTCACATGTTGGTGCTTCTTCCGTTGATTTCAAGAACTACCGACGAGATATGTTGGCTTACATAGGCGACTCCGATGCGCAGATGACGATTAACAGATTGTTCCAAAAAAAGCTATCCTTTGCATTTTTATTCGATTACGATGTCGATTCGACGAACCGCTTGACCTGGCTGTTTTAGTGTGATCCCGTCTCGCGCAAGAACTTTTCCCTCTTCAGTGATGTTGTATCATTTGATGCGACCTACCGCACCAATGAGTTATTTTGTACACTTTTATCTTTTGGTCCTTCGCCTTGTACTTTTTATTTCATCCTATAATTCTTATTTGTTCATGAACATGTTCTACATTTATATGAACCTACAACCCATACTCATGAACCTTATTATTATACTGTTAGGTGTTGCTCTTCTTATTTTATTATTAATAAACATGATACATACTTCTTATTACCTTCATACTAGTGTTTATGATCCTAGTTTTCAGCCATGTGAACCTGTTTCCTAACTATTGATTTCTTATACATCAACACTATACATGTACAATCCGATCTTTGTTCTTTTCATTGGGTTGGATCACCACAAGACGAGTGTGACGTTTTCTGCTGGAATAATATTGAAAGAGGACTTTGGGTCGTACGTGTGGCTGTTGGAAAAAATTCAACAAAGCTATTGTACACGAGCCTAAGATTATTATGACGGACCAAGACGCGTCCATGAAAGGTGCGATTGAGAAGGTTTTCCCACTATCTCGCCATCGGCTTTGCATGTGGCATATCATGAGAAAAGTACCCGGAAATACGAAATATGATTCTAAAAGGGGATGTGTTTCGCAGCAAGTTCAACAACATCATATGGAGCCATGATCTGGAATTGGCAGAGTTCGAGGGGCAATGGACAACCTTGTTGGACAAATACCCATTATTGAATCAGAGGTGGTTCTACGACATGTTTGCGATTCGCCACTACTAGATCCGGCCTTAATTTAGATACATCATTGTTGGTGGTTTGGTCAGGACGACATCCATTTCTGAGTCTTCGAATAGTTATTTCAGACACTTTACATATATATATATTACCGTCTTGTTGAGATGGTAATGCATTTCTATATCGCTATGAACAGTTAGAGACACAATCAGGCAAAGTTGAACCACAAATGTTTGACCATGCGCCCTAAGCTGAAGACACCGTTGAGTTTGGAGAAGCGCGCATCTGAGGTGTACACGCTATCTATGTTCTTATAGCTTCAATAGGAGATTTGTGCTACTTGTTACTCGTGTCGCATGGTCACCATGTCCGACATTAATGGTACGAAAGTATATGGCATCAAGGAAGGATATTTAAAAGAAATGGAGGTGGAGCATTTGTACAGCTACATGAGAAGTCGTCATCACAACTGTTGTAGGATGTTCCAATGCTTTGGAACATCCTACATATGCCTTAGGATGTTCCAACGCATTGGATTGCCTTTTCGTCACCTGATATTTGTCTCCAGAAACTTTCATTTAGAGAGGATCCCGACCAAATACGTCCTCTCGTGCTGGACAAAGGATGCAAGCATAACCCCGATTTTCACAATCGGTGATACCGTTGTCAATCAATGTGTGGCCATGGAAGAGAGGGAGGTGCTAATGAGTGGGCTGATTTCTGACTTTTATAGCTGTGTTGGGCTTCTAGAAGACAAGCCAGAGCTGTTGAAACAATTTTCATCCTTTTTGAAGGAAAAAAGGCGTCCTTTTTTAGTGCGTGCATGGATGATTGTAGCGGTGGGACGTCGAACCGGCAGAACCTGGAGTCGTATGCAGGAGTTGAAATCCCTGTCGAGGTTAACATTCTGCCACCAGAGTAAGCTAAGAACTAGGGAAGCGGCCAACGTATCCGTAGTGGCAGAGAGATATCCATGGTTGCTAGTCATTCTGACAAACGGCGTTGCGGGAAATGCAAGAAGTATACCACTCACAATAGTCACACTTGTTGTGTTAGATTCTTAGGAGTTGTTAACTACATCCTTAGCATTTTACTTGGTGTGTGAAACATGATTCTTTTTGTTATTGTTTTTCTCTTATGGATTATAGATTTTGGGAGCATTTGTTCATTTTTACTCCATCTTATACAACATTTACTTCAACTCACAGTCCACACATGTTAATTTATAGAAGCTTTATATTCAGCTTCATGAACAAGCAACTTAAAACCTATGAACCTACCACGCTATCTAATTGAACCCACACTTTTGATTATATGAACCTTTAAGTCACATGAACCGACAGTTAAAAGCACATGAACCTGAAGAACAACAAACATGAACTTCAAACATTAACTACATGAACCTTCTACCACACTTACTTGAATCCAGTCCCCACGTGTCAAATTATATGAAACTTTAAGTTCAGTTTCATGAACCAGCGAGTCATAACATATGAACCTTTAAGTTTAGTTTTTAACTAGTTTAAAACATTTTTCATTATTTTACTTGGTGTGTGAGAAAATAATTCCTTTATTTATTTTTTATTGTTTTGCTTGTATGTATTTTTTTTTTTTGGGGGGCCATTTGTTTTTTTAGTACACTTCATGACATTTTTCTATACTTATCCTTTTTCATTGTTGTTGCATTCACGATGTCATGCTTTTATTATGTAGGTTCACGATTTTTCATACCAAGGTTCATAAAGTTATGCACAAGTTTCACACCATCAAATGAATTTGACTTATGAACCTGCATGAGTTAATCAATGAACTTGCTTGATACCGTTCATGCAACTCCTTGATCTTTCCTTGTACAACCTTAGTTTGCCATTCAAATGCACACCATGCTACATTTTACTTGAAAAACTTGTGAGATAAACTCACATTAACTTGTCTTAAAACCTTAGTACCTACTTTCTGTTAGTCAACTGTATCACTAACCACAAGTAATCCAATCCTTAAAAACCTATTGTCTTCCCTAGTCAGTTCTACACCCTTACAGAAAACAATTTCAACATAACCATCCTCACATAAAAAACAAACCATATTAATATGTTCACTAGTTGGTACTTCCCTCCTTTCCCTCATTTTCCTTGCCTACTCCTTCATTCTTGTTGTTCTTGATCCTCTGCGTTGCCTCAGTCTTCATGTTATTGACGTCTGAGGTAATAATGGCATGTACGTATTTGGTCCTCAATGCTTCGATGCACTTCTTCTTGTTTTTCTTTGTCATTTCGTCCTCCCATGACTCAGTCGGTGTTCTCATGAACATCTCCATATGCATCATTGCATAAACTCAAGATTTTATCTTGTCACCCGGTTCTGCCCATGGTAGCTGAACCGTTGATGCCTTTTTCTCAACAACTAACACCGTCTTGGCTCTCTTGTACAGCCTTTCCGTGCTTAGGTGATTTGCAACTACCGCCGCCTAAATAAAAAAACAACAAAGAATTTGTGGTCGTTAGTTCACTTGTACGATTAGACAAATAAAATTGATATACTAACCATTCGAATGTTCTTGCGCCCTTACCGGCTTTTGTATTGTGTCTGCATAGAGTTCCATCCTACCGTCGTTTTGCATGTTGTCTAGCACATGTATTATACCATTCTTTACGTCGAACGAGATCACATAATAGTGATCATTGTTCGACAAGACAAGTATGGCTACAAACATATAATTTATTAGACAAATATACGTTTTACTAGAAAAAAAGATACACACTTTCTTGTGTTAATGATTACCCTGCCGATGTCTTTCATCATCCGCCCATGTACCAGCTCCACAGCTTGATCCATATTTCATAAACTCGAGGAATCCGTTCTTCATTTGTATTGCATGTTTTAAAATGCAGATGTTTGGTTATCATTTTTATCTACAAACTTATGAACCTGTAGTCCATCATATATGAACCTTTCATGTGTATTAAAATCCTCCAAATGCCATGCAAACATGAGTTCATGAACCTACAGTTCAATCCGTGTGAACCTTCCAAAATAAATTATTGAACCACACATGCAAAAATCATTTGTCAATCCAACAACTTAAATAAACCACAATTTTCTAGTTTTTCATTTCAGTATTTTCACAAGCCATTCACTTTCATTATATCAACAAATGCAACATGAATGCATATATATGAACCAAATATAATAGTTAAATATTTGTTAAAGGATTACGTTGTATGAACTCTTACCGTGTGATAGACGTATAGAAAGCTCCTTTTTGGCTTGTTGTTGCTTCTTGCTTGTTCATTGTAGTTCAAAACACTAGTCCAAGCATCAACTACCTTGTAGTGCACATCCAATTCCATGGTACTGAACTCAATCCTTGAAGCTTTATGCATCTCGTGCTTGAACATCACCTCACTATTCATGTTTTCAAAAAATAAATTATTCTTTATATTAGTCTTCAATAGTAGATCGTACGTTGTAGTAATTGAATTTGAGACGAGCATTAAGAAAAAAACCAAACTCACCAATCATCAGAACACTTACGGTCCACATACTCCCGAACAGCTTGATGTTGCTCATTCGGCTTCACAAAGATGTCTACGATTTTTTTTTTGTACGGGCTCTTTAGTGTTTCGGTCAACTTCTTATGCCTTGGCCTTGTAACCACGTCAACTTGCGTCTCTATACTTGTGAATTTGCCTTTCTCTTTCTCATGTGTCATGTTAAATGATTATAAGCCAATAAGAATGATAATGTACACTAATAAAAACATAATTTTGTGTATGTGCTTCACCTATCTTTTGTTCTTTATTCTTTTCCATCGATTGTTCAACTGGTTCAACTACTTTCTCCTTGCCCTTGCCCATTTCCTTTCTCATTTTAAGAGAACAACAAGTTAAATGATACAGTATGATATTGTAGGGGGGGAAATACCCATTTAATTATTTTACAGTATAAACCGCAAAGAATACATTCATGAACATCGTATTTGCAATATATGAACCTTATTGACCTTTGTGCTACCTATTGTTTTTATAAACCTCTCATTTTTGCTATCGCTCACATGCACTTCACAAATATATTTCTTGTATTCATATTTTTAACGGATATGGTTCTGAATTAACTTTAAAAAAAATCCTTACTTGATCCTTCTCTAGTTCATCATCTTTTTGTGTTTCCTGAGGCGGCTTCTGGTTTCCTGCCGCGATGCCTTCCTACTGAGTCATCGTCCCTATCTCCATGCTATCCATCTTGTCCGAGCTAATGAGCTTCAAACTGGAAGGCGTGAAATCTCCACATTCCTTTCCTTTTTTTTATATCTTTTCTCGTTGATTGCTCAGTTTTGGAGTCCCTTGATTCCCATCACTGCCGCCCTCCTTTCCACATTCTTCAGCAACTACCTCTTCTTCATCTTCATTTGTGTTCCCCTATTGTGATTTTGTCGGTTGCTCTCATCAAATCTCCCGCTTCATCGTGTTGTAGCTTTTCTGCCATACCAGTTGCCTACTCTTGTCCTCCCCTAGTTGTGTCCTCTTGCTGCTTTTGTGTACCAACATTTGTTTCTTCTCTCTCAGTCGCTCTTGTCCTTTCATCCCCATACTATCTTGCAATCTCATTCACACCCTCCCAATTCTTTGCATTTACGGAGCTGTTTGTTGGTGCAGCGACACCAGCAGAAAACCTCACCCTCGCCTTCGATGCTTCAGTTTTTTCTATTTGTTTGAGGCACTCAATGAGCTGCGGGTCAGACATAGCGGATGTTCTGAGTCTTCCCAAATGGTCTCAAAGTCTTCCTCGAGCTCTGCTTCCTCCTCCTTATTTCTAATGAGTGCATGCGTTGTCTTAAGCATGCTCTTAACTACCAGATTTTCCTTGAATTCTTCCAGCATCTTCTCCACCATAGTAGCCAGCTCGAGGATCGTGGTTGCTACATTCATTGACTTTTTAACAAAGCTTTGCAACCACTCCTTCATTCATGAAAGCAATACACTGTGTTACTCATACGAACAAGTCAACAACTATAAGTAAAACCATCTTATTATTTTCAACCTTTTTTATACTATAACATATTAACCCTATTTAATACAAATATGAACCTTCTATTGAGAACATATAAACCTACATTCAAAACCCTGTCATACCATATTGAAAATGAACCATGTACCATTGTTAGTGGAAGCATTGTCTTAGAATATGTGTGAACCTCTAGGTAAAGTTACATGAACCCACACATGTTAAATTATATGAATCTTTAACTTCAGCTTCATGAACCAACAACTTAAACCTATGAACCTACCTACATTAGCTACTTGAACCAAGACATAATATTATATGAACTTTTAAGTCAGATGAACCCAAAAGCACACGAACCTGAATTCCAAAAACATGAACTTCGCATTAATGACATGAACCTTATAACACACTTACTTGAATCCAGTCCCCATATGTTAAATTATATGAACCTTTAAGTTGAGTTTCATGAACCAACAACTCCAAACATATGAACCCATCACAATACCTACTTGAACCCACACCTTATATTATATGAACATTTTATTTACATGAACCAACAGTTGAAAGAACAAGAACCTGAATGTCAATAACCATGAACTTCGTGCATTAAACACACGAAACAGACAAAATAAACTATATCAAAGTATTTGCATATAGTTGTGACATTTGTTTATCTTACGTGTAGCATACTTGCTTCAAACCTCTGCTCTTTGTCCCTCCCCTTGTTCTTATCCTCATTGTTTGTTTCCATCACAGTCTTGTCCTTCTTTTGTATTATCTTTCCTTGCCCAAACTCTCCCACCTTCATATCATCCTTTTGCCTCTTGTTCAAGGTCACATCTTCCCACCCCAAGAAGACCGGGGTAGTGCTTGGATTATGCTTTCCTATGATCGATACTCTATCAGCATAGAGCAACTATTTACACGGATAACATACGCGGTTAGTACAAATATATGCAGATATTTGGGAATATTAGAGTAGTTTTTACGTACCCGTACTTACCACCAAGAATAGAATGGGTCTTCTAAAGAACTTGTCCTTCTTTTCACTCCATTCCATCTTGGTGTGTATCAAGTTGTTGACTACAAACTGACACCAATTTAAGCCTTACACATTGTCGACGTCATTAATCATCAAACTTTGCATTACAATCCCCTTTGGGGTTGCTCTCAACAAGCACAAGCATGCAGAGCATTAAGAAAAGCCTCTTGAACCACGACCCGGATGTACACTACAGCACCATTGTTGCCACATTCGTTGGTCGGATATGTTTATAAGCCTTGGAGTACGCCTTCCAGCCGTCGATGATGACGACGTCATGTTTCTCCTTCCCTCGCCTGACAGAGGGTGCATCTCCTCTAGGAATCACAAGAACCCGCTGGACCTTCTCCTCATCCACCTCTATATACCCCTTGTCTTCCATCTTTATCGTACACTTGACTGGATCAAAATGGTCAAGCACCCGATAGGCGAGTTGTTTAGGTATTTTCGTCAACTTCAAGTCCAATAGACTACCAAAACCCATGCTTCTAATGCAATCTTTCTTGTTTCAGGGAGCTCTTCTAGCGTCTCCACAAACATAATCGGCACGTTCCTCGTGCTCAAGCTCTCAAACTTGTTTTCTTCCTTTTTTTTGAGTAAAATGTTTTCTTCGTTCATGGATTGACTTTTCTTACTCTTCGCAGGGACTAACAACATATTTTCCTTCTTCGAACTCAGCATCTGCTCCTTCTCCTTTTTCGTTGAAATCACTAGCTTCATGTTGCCCTTTTCCTTGCAAGTCAGTGCCTTGCTCTTTCTCTTTTCCTTGTCAGTGTTCCCCTCTTGAATTGTCATAACCTCTTTCCCTTTTTCCTTGCGTGTTTTCCTTTTCGAATTTGTTGCTTTTGCTACTGTCTTTAACCTAGGGTTATGCTTCTTTGGAGCAGTTTTCTCAACCTCATTTGAGCTCCCGCCTTTAGACGCTTCTTGCTCTGTTGCTCTCTTGCGCATTCCTTTTCTCGGTGACAACTTTTGCTTCTTTGCCGGAGGTTGTGTTGTCAGCTTTCTGATAACATCCATTTCATACATGTTTAGGACATGCATTTAGGCTAGACTTTAGGCATTTTCATGTTATTATATTGCATTTTTAGTTAGTTGTATTGCTTTCTTTAGTTTGGATGTCTACACAAATCTTTGCATGTTTTCAGGTACTTTAGCAGGCAAAAAAAGTTGCATTATGAGGCATGGACATCATAGGAGATGTACACGGTCGAATACACAGACGAACGATGAAGAAGAACTCGCCTTGGCGCGCAAGAGATCTCTGTTTTCTATCCCGTCTTTGGAGAAGTATGACTTTTGCTCCGTAACTCCGAATTGAGTGATTCCAAATCCGGATTACATGCAAAGAAGTCAACTATAACTCCTCCAAAATTTAGCGCGTTTGGACCAAGGAATCACCAATTATGGCAATTCAAAAATCGTGTCGCAGGTGGTGCCGCGAAGTAAGGTTTCGGCACGATTTGCTACAAACCGTGCAAATCTTTCCTAAACTGTCTTGCTGAGTACAAGAACGAGCTTCTGTAAAGTGGCACGGTCTGTGATAGACCGGCCACAGACCGTGCCAATCTCCTGATGAGTTTCTGTAATCCTACATTTTTCCCGGATGCGTTAACATTCCCCTGATGAGTTTCTGTAATCCTGCACGGTTTGTGACAAACCATGCTGGCCTGTCACAAACCGTGTCGATGCCCCATGGACCCGATTTATTATTTTTTGGCAGCCTCTTATGTTCACTTCTGCCTCTTTTTGCCACTCTCTCTAGCCCTAGGTGTTTTTGGAGTTCTTTTGAAGATTTCTGAAGATTGGAGATTGTTTCCCTGGATCTGATCAGATATTTCTCTTCTTCTAATCTAGTTGAATGATTTATATTGTTCAAATGATGTTTTTGATTGTTTCTCCAAGCATGTCTGGCTAATCCCATAATTCTAGGGTTGGGGTGATCCCAACAATGAATTGGTAGACTTGTGCATGATATTTGTCTGAATTGAAATCTTAAACCTTGTTTGATTCAATCCTAGAGTTCTTAATGCAATTGATGAATGTTGATTCGATTTCTATTAGTTTTGAGTATGAAAGAAGATAACCTTAATCGATAACTCAGATAAGGAATGAGTCTGAAAGGTATTAAACCTTAATTCGATTTCTATCAGATTACTAGGTATTGAACCTGAGTATTATTTGTGCGACAACAACCTAATTACTCTTGTCGAATCCTAAGCTATTATAGAAACCCTAGGTTTGCCTGGACTTAGTGGAGCGCGACAGCGAATGTTATCCCAGTTTGATCCTAAATTCTAAGTGCCCAAAGGGTCTAGATTTGATTAGCTATGCGCGACAACGATTGTTAGTTGGAATTTAGGCACATCTATTATCGTCTGAAATGAGTTAGTAGTGACTATTTTCAGATAGATATCTGTAAGTTTACCAAGACATTGTTGTGGGGATCCCTGGTCCTAGAATCTTCTTCCCAATTGTTTACAATCATCTTTGCAATTCTTGTTTCTTATTTTCTCATTTTCTCAGTTATTAGTCAAACAAATTTCTCTTCTTACGGCTTAGCTTACCGGTTTAAGTTTATAAAAGATACTACATAGTCCTCGTTGGGAACGACACTTAAAAAGCTACAACTGATCTCATACGCTTGTGGGTAGGTTTTGTCCTATCACTTTCTCCTTACTACACAAGATTTGTTTTAGCCCATCCTTATTGTTGTCCCTACACTCTCATTCCCCGAACTCTCACCCTCATCTTAATCATTGTAGTTGTTGCTTGGTTCATCATCATCGTCGCCTTCCACATCCTATGAAACAGTCTTTTCAGCGGATTCCTCCTCGTCAGTTTCTGTTGTCTCCGATGACTCCTGTTTGTCTGCCTCCTTCCCCGCAGCTTTGTTGCGTAAGCTTCTCCATCTTTGCTCATCGCCATTTGTTTCATCCCGTATTCTCTTTTAGAATTCAACTTAGCTTTTTTCAAATCTAGTGTAGCTAGATGGATGTCTTATACAAACATATACATAGAAGTGTGTTAGATAAGAATTTTGCACATGAACTTCATATATAAATCATATGAACCTCATAACAAAAGGTAATAAATCACTTACCTTATGCATGAACCTAGTGTTAAGTAAACATGAACCCCATATTGTTAACCCCATGAACCACAAGCTAATAACATAAGTAAACAGAAGTGACCACACCCACGAACCACATCTTAAAATACCATGAATTTTACACACAAAATACATGAATCTCATAACACAAGGTTCAAATACCTTACGCTAATATATGAACCTTTTATATACTACACATGAACCTAATTAGAGGTGTCAAACGGGTTGGCTTCGGGTTTAAACATACCGGGTTAGGTCATTTACGGGTCGGGTCGATTGCGGGTCAAAATTTGCGAGTCGATTGTGGGTTGGGTCGTTGCGGGTCAGGTACGGGTTCGGGTCGACCCAGCGGGTCGAGAGCGTCATGTCAAAACTTTATAAAATGAATATTAAAATAAATTTTTAATTAAAACAAAAGATAATAAATTAAAAAAATTATTATTATATAATATTTTAATAATAATATATATTATACTAATTAATATATTATAATAAATAATATATATAATATAAACACGTTTGTAGTGATCCAACCCATAAATTTTCGGGTAGAACGGATCAAGTTATTTTTACCCAGTAATTTTTGGGTCGGGTCTAAACCCAAAAAACACGGGTCGGATCGGGTCAAATTTTGATAGCTCTAAACCTAATGCATGCTACATATTCAACATTGTTGTTGTTTTACTCATGCATATGAAATCCTAGATTTTGTAATTTTCCAAACTCATTCATGCATGCATCATCTAACCCTAAAAACTTTGATTTTCTCAAATCCGAACTCACATGACTGTCCATGTCAAAATAATCTAGTAAACCCTAAATTTCCTGGATAGTTCATCAAACTTCTTCTATTTTGGTTAAAATTCGAAACTCGAACTAGTAGAAGGCAAGAAATTGGTGTGATATTACCTACTCCTTCAGATTAGGTGTTGCTCTTTTGATTGATCTCTTCGTTGTTTGACATTTTTGCTTTGAAAGTGTTTTGAAATTTCTTCCACCAACGACGCTTCGTCACTGCTGCAAAGTGATGAGAATCGCGATATTCTTCTTTCGATTGCTTCTCTAAATTGTTTCCACCCCAAATTTCGTCGTTTGTTTGGTTGATTTTGGAGTATGAACACGAGATTTTGCTTGCGTTTTTTTACTTCAATAAGATGCAGAGAGTGTTTGGAGGAACTTATCAGTCGAAGAGTTTTGTGGTTTAAGCGGGGTAAGGGCGGGTATGTCCTTCTTTCTCCCGTTTTCTCAAAATTACGACATTGCCACCGTTAATATCATTTGCTGCGCGCGTCTCTATTGTAGATGAAGTGAAGTCACCCGATCAGGGCCGTTGGAATCCTCCATCATGTGGTGAGCAGCCGGTCCGCATGTTACATTATAAGACCGGTCTGCACCAGAACCGTCTCATATCCATACACATACTTGATATTTGGATATAGATATCAAACGGCATTTAGATTTCTTTGTTCTCATCCCAACCCTGTTTGTGAAATTTCGTGTGAAAAATGAGTAATCTGTCACCTATCACTACCCCTACTCCGAGTCCACGTCATAGTGCCACCTCTACTCTCACACATGCGCCACCTCCCCGCGTCAGAAACCATAAAAACACATGACGTTGTTAAATCGCCATTAATCTAATCTTTTGTAACTTATTAAATTTTTGGTCAAAATTAACTCTTGTAATTTACAACCACAGGCTACATCAATTGGAAAATGAAAATACATTTCGCATTCATTCTCCTTGCTCAGCAAAACTGTAGTACAACCACAGGCTACATGGATGTGGGGAAACTGAAAATAACTCTTGTAGGAGTAATTTACAACCATGTGCAGTTTCTTTCATCCCTCCGTTTTCTTTTCTCCTTTAAAACTAAAAGATAAAAATTCAGTTTGGAACATCCTTGTGCCCCTCGTGATACCATCTCTTACAAGTTACAACATCCAGCCCCACCCCCAACCCCTTTCTCTCTCTTCTCCCAATTCCACTCTCTTTTCTCTCTGTTTCTTCCTCCTTTACAGCCACATGGGTTCTCGCCGGAGATCAGCTTTTGGAGGCCATCAAAAGCTTCAATAAGTAAAGCACAACAGGCCTCTTCTTTTCTCTTTCTCTCTCTCAGAGAAAACGTCCAACACCTGGTGGGCATCAATATCTCCCCACACACAACAACAATGGCGTCTTTTCCCGGCCGCCTGTTCTCCGTCCTCCTACTGTTAATGGCGGTTCCCCATCTCGCCAGCTCCGAGCCCACTCAGGACAAGCAGGCCCTTCAGGATTTCATCAACAAGGTCCCCCACTCCCCCCACATCCACTGGAACTCCTCCGCCTCCCCCTGCGACTGGCACGGCGTCCACTGCGACCCCTCCCGCTCCTACGTCGCCGAGCTCCGCCTTCCCGGCGCCGGTCTCCTCGGCCAGATCCCCGACGGCACCCTCGGCCGCCTTTCAAACCTCCGCGTCCTCTCTCTCCGCGACAATGGACTCTACGGCCCCTTCCCTTCCGACTTCTCCAACCTCACCCTCCTCAGGAGCCTCTACATCCAGAGAAATCAGCTCTCCGGCGAGTTTCCGGCGGGTCTGACTCAGCTGACTCGGCTGAATCGACTCGATCTGTCCTCCAACACCTTCTCCGGCGCCATCCCCTTTTCCGTCAACAGCCTCACCCAGCTTACCGTTCTGCATTTACAGGACAATGGCTTCTCCGGCGCGCTTCCGAGCATTGGCGGCGGCAGCCTCGACGACTTCAACGTGTCGAACAACAAACTCAACGGATCGATCCCGAAGAGCCTGGCGAAGTTCCCGGAGTCTTCCTTCAGGGGAAATCTGCAGCTCTGCGGCGCCCCACTCCCCGCCTGCAACGCCTCCTTCTTCCCCCCTCCGGCGGTGTCCCCTTTCGCAGTGGTCCCTTCGAGCCCCGCCGAGCGCACCCGCAAGAAGCTCTCCACCGCCGCAATCGTGGCCATCGCCATCGCAGCGGCGGTCGTCTTCCTCATCCTCCTCTTCTTCCTCTTCTTCTGCTGCCGCGGCCGGCGGCGAGGTCAGACTCCCAAGTCCCCGATGCCCGCTGCGGCGACATCACGGGCGGTCGGCGCGGCGGCGGGAGCGGGAGAGGCGGGCACGTCGTCCTCGAAGGACGACCTGACGACGAGCAGCGCGGTGGAAGCGGAGAGGAACAAGCTGGTGTTCGTGAACGCCGGCGGCGCAGGAGCAGTGGCGTACAGCTTCGACCTGGAGGATCTGCTGAGGGCGTCGGCGGAGGTGCTGGGGAAGGGGAGCGTGGGGACGAGCTACAAGGCGGTGCTGGAGGAGGGCACGACGGTGGTGGTGAAGCGGCTCAAGGACGTGGTGGCGGCGAAGAGGGAGTTCGAGATGCAGATGGAGGTGCTCGGGAGTTGCCGCCATGAAAATGTGGTTCCTCTGAGAGCTTATTACTTCTCCAAGGATGAGAAGCTGCTTGTTTCTGACTACTTCCCTTCTGGCAGCCTGTCTTCTCTGTTACATGGTACGGATGTCCTTCCCGTTTCATTATCATCTCTCTTCACTTTAGCTTCATTAATGGATGTCACAATTCACAGGTTCTTTTCAATCTTGATTCTTTGAATTTAGTCTGACTTTTGTTCAGTTTTCCCATTTTGGGGTGCATTGAATTGGTTCCTTGAGTAAATAGCAGTTGACTGACTTATTACTTAGAAATGGAGGCGCAACAAAAACTGCAAATTGGTTGAATGCTTTACATAGGGGAAAGAAAAGGAAACTGCAATTTAATGGTATTCTGTGTGTTTGTTGATTATTATTTTTATTCTTTTTGAGTTTTGGAAACCAGCAATGCAATCCAAGAGGTTGCCATCTTTTATTCCCGACATGGTTCTGATGCTTTTTATTTTTATATTTTTGTTGATGATGATGAGAGCAGAGGGATTGCACATTTGCACCTGGTTTGGTTTCCTGTTGATCCGAGTCGACTCAACTCGGTTTTGATGACTTTTTTAACCTTTCAAACCAGCCTGGCTCACTACAATATATGTGTTTGATTGATTGGTAGCTCACATTCCGATGTATTCATCCTTTATACTTTCATTTTTTCTTTTTCTTTTTTTACGGAGGGAGTATTAGGGTTTGATGAGTTGCCCCAACTCATTCTACCCTTTATTTTTCTTTTAGTTTTTCCAAAGTTTGGATGTGGGGAATGTGATGAGTATTCTAACTTTTTTTGTGGGTGTGAGATGATTCTGCACACTTCAAAGGGTAGTTTAGACTTTTTATGTACAAAGGCTTGTATCATGCTTTGGCGTTTGGTTACCCTCTGTTTTTTTTAATGGTGGAGGAACAAAAAGTTGTTTCTTATACTTTGGTGTGTCCTTTGAACGTTGTGAATTCCCATATGGACGGCGATGCTGCAGATATTGTTGTATAGTGATGGGATTAGTACACTTGAATGTATGAGCCTTTTGAATTGAGACCTTTAGGGATAAATCGGCATCTTATGTGTAGATAACTGCTGCAATATAAATAGATTAGCAACGGAATCTGAGAATTTTACTGCATTTCATTCCTCATTGTATCATTTGCCGCATGTGCTAGGAAATGTTAAGATGAAAATGAGCAAAGAAATAATGTTTTACTTCCTCTGTATTCAACATGCTGCATTTCTTATTTTTAAAGTTCATCATGCTGCATATTATAAGGCCTCGAATCTTTTATGAGTTTATTGTGTGAAAATTGTTATTTGAGCACAATTTTATTGGAAGGATGATAGTGGCCCGATAATAGCGCTTCATCTACATGATTGGAGAGGTTTATGCTAATATAATACAGTTCAACGGTGAAAATAGGGCATCTCCAGAGGACCAAGGTTTCTTATCAAAAAAATAAAATAATGTCAGTCAAACTCAGATTTGGAAGGGAGATAGTTTAAATATATTTTTTTTCTTTTTTCTGGAGTCTCTTTTCTGAAGGTCTTAGGCATTCCCCACATGCATTAGTACTGAAGACACTTGTGAAATGTATGATCTCGTGGTGATAGGCCTCGCTAAAGTCAGTAGCAAAACTAGTTTAAAGTAAAGAAACTATAGAATGTCCGTTGTTCTTGCTCGTGTAGAAGTGCGTATGAAGTGTAAGTCGTGGTGATTTTGGCTTGCAGGAAGCAGAGGATCAGGAAAAACGCCACTGGATTGGGACAGCAGAATGAAAATAGCAGTGGGGACAGCGAGAGGGCTCTCGTATCTTCACGTATCAGGCAAAGTGGTCCATGGCAACATCAAATCCTCAAACATCCTCCTCCGCCCGGATCAGAAGGAGGCTGCAGTTTCCGACTATGGCCTCAATCCGCTCTTTGGAAATTCGGGCCCGCCCAACCGAATGGCAGGTTACCGTGCACCAGAAGTGGTTGAAACCCGAAGGGTCACCTTTAAGTCTGATGTCTACAGCTTCGGTGTGTTGCTCTTGGAGCTCCTAACCGGAAAAGCTCCAAATCAGGTACTATCTCCAAATAATAAGTTGCTGCATTGAAACCTGAGCCGAAGCTCGATTACTGTATTGATTGACGTTTTCTTTTCTTGGAGGATGATTTAGGCATCGTTGGGGGAGGAGGGAATTGACCTTCCGAGGTGGGTGCAATCGGTGGTACGAGAGGAGTGGACGGCCGAGGTGTTCGACGTGGAGCTGATGAGGTACAACAACATTGAGGAGGAGATGGTTCAGCTGTTGCAGATAGCAATGGCGTGTGTGTACACGGTGCCCGATCAGCGTCCGGAAATGCCCCAAGTGCTCGGGATGATGGAGGATATCAACCGGGGAGAGACTGACGCCGGCCTCCGTCAGTCGTCTGATGACCCGTCTAAAGGATCCGACGGCCAGACGCCACCTCTGGAGAGGACTCCGGATTCATCTATCACACCATAACAAGTTGCACATTTGCAAAGTTCAGTTCTCTGTTTTTCAATTGCGCATGGTTGGAGGAGCTTAAATTGCGCATGGCGCGTAAATAGGTGGCTAAATGCGCGGTAATTGGGGGAGACCGGAGAGTTATGATTGATATCATCTATTCAAAATGCTGCTTTTTCTATAAAAAGAGGGAAATTGTTTCCATTTCTTACTTTGTGAATTTGTTGTTTAATTAATTGTCAAATGTCTTTTTTCTTCTTCTTTTTTGCATCGAGAAAGGGCGTGGGTTGTTTATTTGATGAAAAATGACCATATGGTGGACTGTAAGTTGGGTATTGTGGAATTTTTGTTCCTTTGATAAGTGAAAATGTTTTATTCTTTTTGTCATCTTGTTTGTGGTGATGAGTGGAAGATTGGGTAAAATAGCTAGAAGAGTATGGTGTGAATCTTTTTGGTGTAACTTGTATGGTTGTAACAAGCTACTCTGACATAATGCAATTCAACGTAATGATAAAGCCATCTAGAAAATTAAGAAATATAATAAGTTGCTACAACTACAAGCATTGGTGGTTAAGAACTTGAGATAAAGAACTGTAGGTTGAAATCTAAAGGGTAGAAAACTAGAAATCCTTATATGTTATTGATTGCCTGACCCATTATTGTCCTATCTTTTTCTTTTGTGCTGTCCTCAATTGAAGCAATGGTCCAAAATTTGCCAATAAAAAAGATATAAGAAATAGAGAATCTTATAGACCATGCTCTTGACTTTGCAGTCCTACTTTCATTAAAAAATATTTGCAAGAATCATAATGTTCAGGTCTGCTAAATGACTAAGGGTGTGTTCGGTTGGGTTTAAACATGAGTTGAAGCTTAAGTAATTGTTTAATGTTACCTTCTAAGCTTAAGCAAAAATGTGAGTTTAAGTGAGGGTTGAAGCAAATTCTTCAACTTCAATTCATTTCTACTCTCTGTTGTCGAACATACCCTTATGTATTTGTCTGCAATTTAATTGAACTATGTTTTTATACAGTGATTACAATTTTCTTCCCCAACCCCAATTATAGGAGATATTTAGATTAGATTGTTACAATTGGATATAGGTGGTTAAATTTTTATTTTTATTTCTTAGAGTGGAGAGAGTTAGGACTTAGGATAGGTCAAGTTCGGAGTGTAGACCATTCTTCATGAAAGTGCAAAACTATTTTATTTTTATATGGTTGTAAATGAAGCATCTTTTTCTTTCTCTTGGTGTCCCAACCTTTCATGGATATGGTGGTTAGTACTAATAATCCATAGAAGCAATGTTAGGTACCAATAGCATATTATATTGCAATCTTTCAATGTCTGTTATGAATATAGTACGGAGTATAGTTTTGCATATCTATGGCACTTTAGTTTAACCATCCACTTTTCGTGTCCTATAGTGCTTGTTTGGAAAGAAATGACACTTTAAATTTTCATTAATTTGTGATTATAAAACTACTTGTAAACATGCTTTATTAATATAGAAATCAAACCATCAACCTAATATTCTTTTGGTTGTTGCTTAATTATAATTAGATAAGAATTTCCACTCTAAGTTATGAATTACTTTTTCCCAAGTATGAAACCAACCATACCAATAATAACTTCTGGGGTGTTAATGCTCTCTTAACTTTGTTTTGAGGATGTACTAGGAAAAAATGCAAAAAAAGCTCTAATTAATAACTTGGTTTTATTATTTGACATCAAAAACCAGAAAACTTGGTTTTGATGCCACTCATGAGGAATTGTCTAACTTATATCATGAAAATATGTTATATACACATACAAATTTGGAATGATTAAGAAACTATACATGTCATTCTCATTAGCACAAGGGAATGTTTGATAGGAGGATCTAGCTTTGCTCCAATCTCACAGCTGACGTCACCTGATCTTAACCTGCCTTAAATTATATTTAAATCCTCTACCCCACTGTTCTCTGTTTTAATCTGTTATTATTCCACCAAACCCTTATTGCCACTACAATGCTCTATCAAGATGGGAACTGCACGATCAGGACCTCTATACAACAAGCTCAAAATCTTGATTGACTTGAGCGTCGCAATTTAGAAGACTCCAAGAAATATAGGAAGAGAAAAGCATCATGACTGATTTAGGGTATTATCCTACACAATGTTCGAAAAATTATCGTTTAAGATCGCTTAGGCCCCTCCTGGACGCTAGGCGGTCGATCTCTCGCTTAGGCGAGCCTAAACGAGAAGAAGTCTCGAATGTTATGGAATGAGTAACATCATAGGAGAT
This sequence comes from Rheum nobile, assembly GCA_027886185.1. Lineage (NCBI taxonomy): Eukaryota > Viridiplantae > Streptophyta > Magnoliopsida > Caryophyllales > Polygonaceae > Rheum > Rheum nobile. Next base: position 873,049 of record WOAB01000546.1, read on the forward strand.
GGCGGATGCAGAGAAATGATGGTTGATGTAAAGAATAGTGAAACTTTAGCCAATTTGTTCTTTTTTAATTTTGACAAGAGAGAGAAATTAGGACAAGTTTTGGGTTGGGCGTTATAAGGCCCATAATAAAATACCAAACTCTGTCACAACATAAATTTATAAACATTAATAGATTTGAGCGAACATAGTCAAATAATCACATAGATCATGCATGAACTTTTAATTCGCCTAGATCCCCGCCTAGCCGTTTAGGCGCTAGGCCCCCTCGCCGTCGAACTCCCGTCGGACGACTTTTAAAACATTGATCCTACATATCTACCTTGAACTCCAAATACGACATCCTCCCTCACATAAAAATTATAGAAAAAAGCCACAACCCATCACATACCATAAACAACAACAACAAATGTTGTAAGCCACTCACTCAAATCTCAAGCAATCTCAATGCTAAAATTGTACAAAACTCAAGCAAATGTGAAATTATATTACATAAGCTGAACTGGGAAAGATCATGATTTGGTTGCAACATCACAAGGGAGACTAAACGTCACAAGCAACAACAAATATGATCAAGCTTAGGCCATTCCCGTTTTTCTAATTTTTTAGTAGGATAAGATTTTGATCCAAAGAAATCATGGAATTTACTAGTAAACATTGTTAAAGTTCATACTTTCACTCTTCCTAATACCACTTAATTGTTGGGGATGGATCAGTATTCGATCATGCTTACGAATCAACGGAAGCTCAAAACCATGAACATGCGGAACCCATGTCTAAATTGGTAACCAAATTAAAGCCAACAATCTCGCAGAAACCAAACCACAATCAAGCAACCAAACCACAATAAAAATAATGCACAAAATCAACACAAGACTTAAGTGGGATAATCCTCCTAAGGAGAGGCAAAAAAACCCACTGTGGCCCGTCAGAGCATGAAAATCCACTTATCACCCAAATGAGTACAAGTGTTCATACAAGGACCAATCTCACACCAAAGATAACAAGATATGAAGAATCAATACAAGCAAATCTCTAATCTAACAACAAACACTTGCAACTATGATTAGAACAAACCAAGAAGGGCACCTATCAACAAATGCAATTGTCGGCTTTGAGAAGCAAGAGACGAACGAACCAAAGCTGTAGACAAGAAAAGCCCTTCACTTTCTCCACCAAATTTTCTTCTCTCTTCTCCTTTCTACATCCTCTCTCTAGTGCTCCTTTGAAATCTCAAATGGGGGCTCTCATTAGGGAAAATACTCTCTCTTCTCCTTTCTACATCCTCTCTCTAGTGCTCCTTTGAAATCTCAAATGGGGGCTCTCATTAGGGAAAATACTTTGTTCCAATTTCAGTTGCACAAAAAATGTGTCTCTCTCTCTCTCTCCTCTTTTTGGCTTTGTATATGCCAAGCAATAGGAGATATAGGTTGGGCACACTAATGGAGCCCCATGCCCAATAATCCTCCCATCCAGCCCAAGGGAAAGACGTCCACACCGGCTCAGGATCCTCACTTGCGCATCAGTACCGCCATCTTGGCGCAGAACTAATGCTTGCCAGCAATCACCACCTTGGTAAACACATTAGTTGGATTCTTGTCTATGTGAATCTTCTTCAAGCTCATCTAACGATCACTCACATCATATCGAATCCAATGGTACCTCACATCAATATGCTTTTTCCGGCAATATTATGTAACATTCTTGCTCAAATCAAGAGCACTCTGACTATCATAGTTCACCATATACTCTCCCTACTTCAGACCCAGTTCTCGAGGGAATCTTTTCACCCAAAGCTTCTCTTTTCCTGCTTATGTCATGAAAATGTACTTTTCCTCATCGTGGACAAAGCCACACACTTCTGCAACTTAGATTGCCAAGAGACAGCTCCCCCTACAAAGTAAACATGTAACCTGATGTTGACTTTCTGCCATCAAGATCACCTTTCATGTTTTGATCTATGAAACCCACAAGAATAGGTTTAGCTCCTCCAAAGCATAAGCTCATCTTGGAAGTACCTCAAGATCCACTTCACAAATTCCCAATGATCTCTTCCAGGATTAGCAAGAAATCTGCTAACGAGACCAACTACATGAGTTATATCCGGCCGAGTGTACACAAGAGCATACATCAAACTACCAATTGCTGATGAATAAGGAATGGTGGCCATCTTCTTTTTCTCTTCACTTGAGGACGGCCATGACTTCTTGCTCAACTTGAAATAGCTAACAAGAGGAGTATTAACTAACTTAGCACCTTCCATTTTGAACCTGCTTAGAACCTTCTCAATATACTTCTCATGTGATAACCATATCTTCCTATCTTTCTTGTAATGAGTAATCTGCATACCCGAAATCCGGTGTGTTGGTCCCTAGTCAATCACGTCAAAGGAAGTGCTCAAATCCCGCTTCAAAGGATCAACTAGGGATCCATCTTGTCCCATAATGAGCATGTCATCCACATGAAAAAGAAGAATGACAAACTTACTGTTTGCATGTCTTTTGAAGTAGACCCAATTATTTGCACTTGAACTAGTGTAACCATGATCCACCATGAAGCTATCAAAATTCTTGTACCATTGTCTCAAAGCTTGCTTCAGCCCATATAAGCTCTTCTTCAGCTTGCAACCAAGTGCTCTTTCTCATTTGCTTTAAACCCCTCTGGTTGCTCCATATAAATCTCCTCATCTAAATCACCATGGAGAAATATAGTTTTCACATCTAACAGTTCGAGTTCAAGATCCATGCTTGAAGCTAAGCCAAGGATCACTATGATAGAACTCATCTTCACATCAGGCGAGAATATTTCATCAAAATCAACCCCTTCTTCTGGTTAAAGCCTTTCACAACTAGTTGGACTTTATACTTGACTAGTTTGTCTCCATCCATCTTTAGCCTGAATATCCACTTGTTTTTTAACGTCTTTCTTCCTTTTGAAAGTGTCACAAGCTCATATGTGTTGTTCTTTTTCAAAGAACTCAATTCCTTTTCCATGGCTTTCACCCACTTAGATTTTTCTTCATGATTCTGCCCTTCTTGGAGACTTTCAGGCTCCCCCTCTTCAGTGACTACAACATACTCAGATGAGGGATATCTAGTGGACGGGCGATGTTATCTTCTTGACCTTCTGAGCTCATTTGCTTCTTCACTCTCTTCTGGCTCCCCCTGCTCGGAACCCTCACCAGTTTCAGCATCCGGCAAGACATCATCTAACGCATGAATCTCATATGTACCATTCTTTGAAGAAGAAGACTCATCACTTGTGGCATTCCCTTCTAGATGAGAAGCAAGTAAACTGGAAGCTTATCAACTTCCTCTAGTGTCTCACAATCTGACAACAACTTGTCTTCGTGAAAGATCACATCCATGGACCTTAAAACCTTCTTCCTTTCCGGAACCCACAATTTGTACCCAAAATCAGTATCTCCATAGCCTAGAAAAGTGCATGTCACTGCTCTGTCATCCAACTTTTGTCTCTGCGGCACGTGGATAAATTCCTTACAACCAAAGACCCGCAAATGAGAGTATGAAATATTTCTGCCAGACCAGACTCTCTCAGGAATATTAAAATCCAAAGCTGCAAATGGTGATCGATAAATCAAAGAGCAGGCAACCGTCACAACTTCACCCCAAAATGGCTTTGGAAGATTCTCTAATTTCAGCATACATCTGACCTTCTCCATGATGGTCCTATTGGTCCTCTCTACAACGCCATTGTGTTGTGGAGTGCCCAGAGTTGCCTTCTCATGTCTTATTCCATGCTCCTATCAATATTTTTGACACTCTCTAGTGTACTCGTCTCCGTTATCACTGCAAAGTCATTTTAGAGAACAATCCTTCTCTCTCTCCACCATGGCATGAAATTGCTTGAAGCAATCAAGGACATGGTCTTTTGTTTTCAAAACAAATACCCAAACCTTTCGTGAAGCATCATCAATAAAGGTCAGGAAATATCTACGACCACCAAGTGTAGGTACATCAATGGGACTACACAAATCGGAATGTACCAGTAGAAGAAAATTTTTTTTTTCTTTCAGAAGATTTGCTAAATGACACTAGGTCAGGAAATATCTACGACCACCAAGTGTAGGTACTCTAGTCTGTTTACCAAACAAACAATAATTAAAAGGACTCAAAGGAGGACTTTTGGCGGAAGGAATGAGGGACTTCTTTGCCAAAATCTGTAGTCCTTTCTCACTCATGTGAGTCAGTCGCCTATTCCATAAATCTGGTGATGCATCATCTTCAACTACATTCAAGCCATCTTTCAAGACCTTCATATGAGTCTTGTACAACGTGTAGCTTAGACTCCCTTTAGCAATCACCATTGAGCCTTTAATCAGCTTCCATCTCTTATCACCAATGTAACCGTGATAACCCTCTAGGTTTAGAGCATGAAGAGAAATCAAATTCATACACAGATCAGGTACATGTCACACATTCTTCAGAGTCATTGTGCAACCCGTCCGAACACAAATGTTACCCATACCAACAATCTCTACGTAGCTGGTGTACCCCGACTTCACCTTGCCAAAGTCTCATGCTCTGTATCTGGTGAATATCTCATTTCTCGATGTAGCATGATAGGATGCATTTGAGTCCACTATTCATCTACAAGATAATTTGACTCATCACTTGATCATCAACACAGGAAAGAACAATTAACCAGGCCTTCTTCATCACTATATATACATCTACAATGGTGTTCTTGTCATCTTCTTTCGGATTCTTCTCTTCACTCATGCTCCTTTTCAAGGCATAGCAATTCCTTTTCATATGTCCTTCTTTGCCACAATGAAAGCAAGTGAACTTTTCTTTACTCTGAGATGTTCCTCTATTATGAGACTTCCCTCTGGATTTCCCACGTTGATGCGACCCCGGTCACGACATTGACAACGTCCAACACTGAGGCGCTTGGATATTTCCTCGGCACTTCTCGTGCCATTTGAGTTGTTTTTGTATTGTGAGGTTCACATGCCAATTTCGAGACATTCTGAGACACTTTCTATTTTTTCTATTTTTACTATTTTTCGTATTTAGCAGTTTCCTTTCTTAGCAATTTCTAAGTTTGGAAAGTTATTGTTTTTAGTATTTTCTATATTTGAATGTTGTCGTATTTGGCAAGTTTCTTTTTCAGGATGTCAGGCCTCTCTTGTGCCAAGAGGGCCGATCCACTTATGTTTGTAGGCCCATCGGGCAAGAACCTTGTCTTGGCTCCTATATAAGTCATTCTTTACCTAATTAATAAAGTACGTTGAATTGAGAGTTAAAGCCTAGTGCTGCCGTTGAGCCAAGCTCCCACCCCTAGGCCTAGCTCCTTCAACCGAGCCCCCATCGAGCCGCCAACGCCGGCCACCCAACCCCACGTGCAAGCCCACCGAACCATCACGCCTTGCCTATGATTCCTTTCACCAATCTTGGCTCTCGGCCACAGCCGAGATCCCCCACCCTTTCGAACCACCCTGCGACCTGACCCGCGACCTGGCCCGTGATCGCGGTCACCCCCGTGAGACCCCCATACACCTCGCGACACTCGCAGTCTTCATCGAGCAAGAGAGATATGTCCCGCCTTCTACCTAGATCCGCTCTGACTCGCATTTTGGGAGCCCGGAACGCATCAACTGGTATCGGATTCAGGGGTACAAGGTTGGTCCTTTCTTACTCGCTTTGTTCTCACGTTACAAATTCAGTATTTTCCTTGCTTCTGCCTTTTCGTTTGTGTGGATTGCCGCCATTGTTGTTGCTCCTTTTGGTTTCAGTTTGTGTTGTTGTTGGTTGCTGCCAACAATCCCCTCCCCTAGGTTGAATTTGTGGCTTTCCTAAGCCCTTGTTCAAGACCGAGAGGCCCCTAAGAAAATTAAAACAAAAAAAATGAGTGAACCCGTGAGAAACCCTAACCCTAGTCGTGGACTTTGCTTGCATTGAATCATTCTAAGTTCACATTTTTCTTTTCTCGAGTTCGTGATTATTGTTGGAATTTTTCTACGTTGTTCTCTCCTAGTTTTCATACAATCATTGCTTATTTCTAGTCTCTACATACTTTCATACTCACGGCTTTGTTAAAAAAAAAATTGTTGGCCGTGCACTCTTGCTCTTCGTCTACAATCAAAACTTGTGTCAATTTTTTTAAAAAAATTATTACAAAAGGCATTCGGTTTAAAAAAAAAAACAGCCACCGAATTAGAAAAACAAAATCCTCAGGCGATCTCGGCGAAGCCGATTCACTATTGACACAGATCCATTAAGCCCACCTCCCCATATTCTTTCTCTGTGGATTCTAGGGATTGCATGCTAGATTACTTCTTACGTAGTCACTGATTTTTGGCATCTGAATTGTGAGGTTAGTGTGGTTTTGTGTTGGTTTAGTCCACGCCGAGTCAGCCTAGCCACTCCGCCCTCACGGCTTGACCCAGATTAGTGACCTACGTCAGACATTGTGGGTTTGATTTGATCTTTTTTGTCCTTTGTTTCTATTACCTTTTGTGTTTGTTTCTGCTCTTTTTTGCGTGTTTTCTATGGTGTCTTTAGGGACAGAATCGGATGAAGTTCTCGCCGCTCGCCAGGCCGCTGACGAAGCTCATGCCCGGGAGATGGCAGTACGTGCCCAGCTCGAGGAGGCCCAACGGATTATTGCCTCCCAAGCCGCGACCATCAATGCCGCCGCCGCGACCGCGGCCCACACCGTGACCGCGGCCAAAACAGCCACGACAGCGACTCCATCTGTTCCAGCCGACACAGCTGTTGTTGATCTTTTGTTGGCGCCGCGACCACTACCGACACCACGCGGCGCTTGGAAAAAGGAAAGGGCCTGATGCCCTCCACCTCACAGCTCCAGCCGGGTCTTTGCCGCCTGGACTCCATCATCGAGTCCCAGCAGGAGGACCATGGCTTCAACAGATACCAACCCCAGCGCTCGCCAGCGGACGACTCCGCCGAGCATGAGTCCCCCTCCACCGAGTTGGGTCTTTACCCTTACGTCGACGCCACTGACCGCCGTCGGCGTTACGAGTCCATGCAGCGGGACGAAGCACGCCATGATGCCATTGAGCGCCACCGAGACACAGCTTGCGGCCACGCTAGCGGCAGGGCACCACAGACGGCGCCATCGCGCCCCACGACCAGCCGCAATCCCGGCACCGTTATGCGTTCTGCACCGTGACCCAGGTATGTGACTCCCACTGCTTTTACTGAATATGATGAAGAGGGTTTTGAGGTTACAGGTGTCCCGAATCCGGGAAATTTTCATCCACCTTTGGGCGACCTAGTTGAGAGCCAGCTCTTTCCGCCGGATTATATTCTATAGTTATATATTATGGTTATATCCTATAGTTATATACTATGATTATATCTTATAGTTATATCCAATTTGGTTATATCTTATGGTTATATTCTATAGTTATATACTATGGTTATATCCTATAGTTATATACTATGATTATATATTATAGTTATATCCAATTTGGTTATATCTTATGGTTATATCCTATAGTTATATACTACGGTTATATTCTATAGTTATATACTATGGTTATATCTTATATTTATATTCTATATTTATATACTATGGTTATATCATATAGTTATATACTATGATTATATCTTATAGTTATATCCAATTTGGTTATATCTTATGGTTATATTTCATAGTTGAAAACTATGGTTATATCGTATATTATATCCTATAATTATATACTATGGTTATATCATCTAGTTATAAACTATGATTATATCTTATAGTTATATCCAATTTGGTTATATCCTTATAGTTATTTTGGTTATATCATATAGTTATATAACTATAAGATATATGATATAACCATAGTATATAACTATAGAATATAACCATAAGTTATAACTAAATTGGATATAACTATAAGATATAATCATAGTATATAACTATAAGATATAACCATAGTTATATGTGATTTTCGAGAATAATAATAACAAACAGTTAATATCAAACGAATTGGTGGTGAAACGCATATGAATTTTAGATGAATAAAAGTATATTGAAACCTCATGATACAAACAAATTTGTTGTCATGTAACCCTGATTACTTGAAAACGTTTATTACTATAGTCAAATGCACACAAGTGTACAAATCTACTAGGTATTTAAATTTCCAAATCATACAAAATAGCAGGATAGATACAATGCGATGAGTATGTAGTAAATTTATTCTAAATATGAAATAAATTTGTTGATTTAAATAAAAGCGTTATGTAGCGTCCAAGTAATTTTTTTTTCCATGCGTTAAAATTAAACGCACAGCTTGTGCGTTTAATTTTAACGCACAACTTAAAAGGGCTGGGCTTGTGCAAAGCCCAGTCCATTTAAGCCCAGTAAAGTTAGTTGTGCGTGTAATTTTAATGCACAATTCTGTCCGTATTTTTATAAACTTCCGGTTTTGCCCCTTGTACTAGTAATATTAACGCACAATTGTGTACTGCTAAAATTAACACAAACTTTAGTGTGCATATAGGTGAATTTTCGTGTGCAAATAGCTTTTTCGTTTCTTTATTCGCAGAATACCGAAAACGAGATTGAAGGGAGCCTAGGATCGCCAGAGTTGCGGGTTTTCGTCGTCGTCATCAACTATTATTGTAATAAGCATTAATGCTACCACAGAAACCTACATATTTTATTTAACAATATATTTTACGTAATTCAGTTTTGCTTAAGAAATTATTATAACTTTACTCAAACGAATTTAAGGTTACGTGAATCTCTTTTTACTAGAGCTGTCAAAAAGTGACCGAACTCGTTTTACCGACCTAATCGACCCGCTTTTGGACCCGACCGACCCGGTCGAAATTTTTGATAACCCGAATTTATCGAACTTGAATTTACCGAGACCAAACCCGACCAACCCGAACCCGACCCGATTAACGAATAAATATGGAGTATTAATAAAATATAACATAAAAAAAATATATATGATAAATGACATATAAATAATGGTAATATGCTCAATTATCCTAAAAAAAACATTGTTGTACTTATATAATTTTTTATAATCTAGAAATTTATAAATTAATATAATATAAATTAAACTTATAAATTAACATATTTCATAATTGTTCATATAAACACTTGCCTAATTATTCATACAACCATTAACCTTATGAACAATGTCGATATATATAACGAACAAGATAGAAATACTAAACGCATTTCACAATTGTTCATACAGCCACAAGCCTAATTGTTCATACAACCACTAACTTAATGAACAAAGTAGATATATATAATGAACAAGATGAATAAGATAGAAAAACTTTATTCTATATTGAGCTATTGTTTATACAACCACTAACCTAATGAACAATACATCACTAAACACTTAGTTGTTTATATATGATTTATATGAACAACAATTGTTATCCGCAAAAAAAGATGAAATAATTATATGAAGAAGATGAAAATAAAAGCAATAAAACGTATGAAGAAGACTTATATTGAGTTAGTGTAATTTACATATATCAATTATCCATAAAAATAGTGATTTTGTGTGAGCAAATCTTTATAAAATAGAAAATCTTATTCCTCTCAAGAAGTAATCTAATGTGTACACGTGCATTAAAAATAATTCATCAATTTTAGCCCTTTAGATTGCATAAATTAAATGGTTGTGATACCTCCTCGCTATATACCTTAAGACTAGTATGCACTTGATCCCAAATCTATGTAGGGAGATGTCGAGATTGCTTAATATGATTCAAGATTAATAATAGTGAGACAGTAGCACAATGAGGACGTGACTTAACATGTTAAGTACAAACAAATATGGGTCGTCTGTGTAGTGTGGATCGTGCGGCCTAGATGAAGTGCGGATGGATTTAAAAAAATTAATGTTGCTTGTTTAAGATGGAGTTCATAACCCAATCGAGAAAATTGTGGAAGGAAAGAAAGAGGTCCTGAGTTCGACCCTTAAGAGTACCTTTTTTTATGTCATGCTTTTTTTAGATTTAATTACTCAGACACACATAAATATTCAATAATTATAATCACATAGTTTTTTATCTTTTAACTTTTGTCCAAAATAATTACAGTTTTCACTAAAACAAATTAATTTTTTTTGTCCAAATTAACTACGGCTTGATCTTTAAGCATCTTTATTTTATGATAATGAAAATGATAGTTTACTTTTATGGTGCACAATATTGAAAATAAGATGCAACATTTAAAAGAATAGATATAAACCTTATATGATTTTAAATAAACACTGGTACATGGAACATATGAACCACAAACACCAATGAAAAATAATTTCAAACAAGAATGTACTCAAAGTTGTGTATATGAACTACATTGATCAAAGTTCATATTTAGTTACTCAATATTAATTAGGGGTGTTCATCCGGTCCGGACCGGATTTTTTCAAAAATCTGGACCGGAGACCGGACTAGACCGGACCGGACCTATTCGGTCCGGTCCAATTCCGGTCCGGTCCAGGACCGGTTAGACTAGTTTTTAATTTTTTTGTAAAAATAATTAAATTCTTATTTAAAATCTATAAAAAAATATCTAAAAAATATATATATTCCTAACTTATTAAATTAAAAAAATATCTATAAAAAAATACATATAAATCTCCCAAAAAACATATAAATTAAAAAAATAAAAATAAAAATCCGGTCTATCGGTCCGGACCAGATTTTTTCCGGGTTTGGACCGGACCAGACCGAAACCGGATTAAGAAAATTACCTGGACCGGAGATCGGACCGTATTTTCACCGGTCCGATCATTTCCGGTCCGGTCCAATTTTCCGGTCCGATCCTCTTTTGAACACCCCTAATATTAATACTTAATATATATACTAAATGTTCATATTTGATAACGTGTATACTAATAGGGCTATGTATAATTGGACTAAACCAGACCAAAAATGTCCGAACCGGTATATTCAGGGCCGGCCCACGATCCATGAGTTTTATAAATTTTGGTTCCGGTTCGGTGTAGAGTATCATGCAGATGGTACTACCATCTATCATCTGCTTGACTTTTTACATTGATCTCCACACCCACTATGACATTTTTGTTTATTTTAAATATTTTTGATACCCTTATTCTCATGATTAAAGATGGATTAATTAAGATTTGGAGAATAGAATATTAAGACTCTGAGAGGAATAATAAGTCTACATGCAGTAATTTGTAAAGCAATATGAACAAAAAATTTCTAGAAAGACTAATTTTATTTGTCTATCATTATAGAAAATGTCATATATATTAGCGATGGAATTCAAACTTGAACTCTAAAGTTGCTTTTATTTATGGTTCATTATTTTATTAGAAGGATTTAAGCATTCTTTTATTTATGGTTCATTATTTTATTAGAAGAATTTAAGCATTCCATTTAAAAAAATTTAATTTCATAAAAATAACTTCTTAACCTCAGCCCAACGAAATGAAATAACTAGACGCTGCATGGAGACTATCTTCTCAAATGATTAAGATAAAGTCATCATATCCTGACACTAATTCTCAATTTATTGGCAACTCTCATCCCGAGACTGACTTTGGTTCCAAAGTCAATCGTGGAAAGAGTCCTGACACTAATTCCCAATACATGCCATATTAGGAATTGCATCCTAGCTAGATGGACTACGAAGGACCGAGAAGCCAGGAAATGGTTTGAAAACCATTTTGTCATGTGCTTGTTGTTTGGGGGAGAAATAGTATTGGGCCACAATCACCAAGTCTAATACATAAGTCTAATAAGATTTTATTTTAAAATTAATTGATAATAGGAGGAGTAATCCATATACTTAAATACTAGGCTTGAAACCTCCACAATTTCAATATGGATTCACATGTGACCCCAACAATCTTCCCCTCACTTGTGAATCCATCACAAATCGGATCACTACGCACCTAAACCACCAAGAGTCATCCTTTGACTTGCACGTCTACACTGCGTGCTCACTCTTGAAACTGAGACTACCACGCAACGGGTCAAAGGCTAACCCGTTGGGGTCACATGTGAATCCCACATTGGAGTTGTGGAGGTTCCAAGCCTAGCATATAAGTACATGAATTACTCCTCCTATTACCAATTGGTTTTAGGATGGAATCCCATTGGACTTATGTGTTGGGCTTGGTGGTTGTGGCCCAACAGGATTTCTCCCCCCAATAACTGGTATCAGAGCTGATGGTTCGACATGAGCCGATTGCACCAGGTAGAGACAGACATCACGATGCTCTCCAACGGGTTAGCCTTTGACCCGTTGCGTGGTGGTCTCAGTTCCAAGAGTGAGCACGCAGTGTAGACGTGCAAGTCAAAGGATGACTCTTGGTGGTTTAGGTGTGTGGTGGCCCGGTTTGTGTACCCTAAAGCACATAACAATTTTTTTCCCTTCAAGCCATATTAGGGCGATAAAATAAGCAAAAACACCAACTAACAAAAGTAACAGTGCCCCCATAATAATACCCAAGTCTAGCTTAGAAAGTGCTAGATCAGTCACAGAATATAACAGTTCTAAACCAATAAGTAACCAGATCAGTGATAGACTTTAATGCAATTTCCCTAAATTACGATAAGTGCACGACAAACCTTGATTACAACTGTATGAGCAGGAAGATTCACCCCTCAAGCTAAAGTCGTTGTACAGACAAGCACCTGAAGAAATGAAAAGTCGGTTAAAAAGGTAAGGGCGAGGGGGGAAGATCAGCAAACAGACAAGCATCGTTTAGCAACCTTCAAAAGTCCATCAGAAAAGAGCCGTTCAGTAAGACTTCTATCAGCACGTAACATCTCAGCATGATGTATACCGATACCGTTATCGAATAGTCCAACTAGTTCTTTGTTTCTAGACTTCATAACATCTTTCTGAATCACAAGAAGACAAGATGGGACATAAGAAAAAATAAAGGGTCATGATTCACATGAACCTTTTAAGACAATAGATATGTATTTATGTAGTACTCATATATTGCCCATAAGCCAGAGAAGACCAAATATATAAGACAATAGACCAAAAACGGCATAAAATATACTGTCACTCATATACATTTCATTTATTTACATAAAAATTCATTATAATAATAAAACACTTAAAAATTTCATTATTTATAATGGCAGACACAAGACCAAATATATAAGACAATAGATGTGTATACACAAATCATGCATTGTTAAGCAAATATATTAGCTAGCCAAAAGTCAATTTAACCCGTTTCAATATATTAGCTAGCCAAAAAAATAGCAATTTAACATGTTTCAATCATATACGCTCACAATATATTAGCTAGCCAAAAGTCAAATCATGCACTGTTTCAATCATATTTCTAAAAATTGTGATTTATTTTTAGGAATTTAACTAGTTCATTTGCAAAGTTGTCTCATCTTCCACCCAAAAGTCAATTTATTGATCATCTTGCTGGCATTCATTTCACAAAAAAATAGCAAAACAGAATTTAAACTCGTAGCTTTGAGTATTATAATCTCTAATCAGATTCATAAATCTTGATCTTCAAAAAGTTAATAAAACTTCCCTACGTGGCAAAGAAGTATGGAATTATCTTAGAGGCGGTTTAACAGTTTCAAATGCTGCAACAAGCAATGAAACCTTCCTCTTTCTAGCAGGGGCAAGATCGGTAACCGCCTTCCTCAATGCAAAATCAAGCATCCACTCTTCAGAGTTTCTCCTCTCATCCATTTCTTGGTGCTTGAGTTCAACTTTCTCTGATTCAAGATCAAGCCCCGCCTCCAAGAAGTTTGGCTCCCTTGGGTTGAATGACTTAGTCTCCTCACATTCCTCTTTTTGGTTTCTTACTCCTATTGTAATGGTTATCATACTAGTGAAGTTGCTTCCTTTGTTGTACATGTTCTTGTTTACATTCCCACTTGCTTTGTTGTCTGATTTGGACTCATCATCTTCTTCTGTTGATTCTTCTTCATCATCACAACATGCCTCCTTTGCAAATCCTGGATTTTCATTGTCTTGAATCAAGGATGTGTCTTCAACTGCTGTTTACTTGTTCAAGGCAGAAAATTCCTTTGTTTTCTCCTCCCCAATGACAGCAGATGGAGCTAGCATTTGTGACAATATCATGTCAGGCTTTAATCAATTAAGACTTCTTTTGATCAAGGACAAGTCATCAGTTCACATCATATATCTACAATTCACAATATTCAAACAATGAATAACACTCAACAAGCTATAAATCTCTCAACACTGACTACTATCCTCTTCTCATTTGATAACATTTTATAAACAAGGCCAGATATATGACATTTTGGTAACATTTTGTAACACAGAATATTACTTATCAAGCAATAAATTTTATAACATTTTATTTTTATGTAACCATTACCTAATTAATACAATTCCAAAAAGTTATTAATGGGCTTTGTAAGACCCGTTAAGAAAGAACAACCCAATTACTACATTGAACAAGATATTTAAGATCCTAATTAACCTTAATTAAAAAGAACTCATTCATTCAATTATCTTTCTCTGAAACCCTGGCTTTTTTCTATATTCACAGGGCTTCGGAGTTGCGAGTTCTCATCGTCATCATCAACAATTTATTGTGGTACAGATTTATGCTGCCACAAAATTTGAATACCATAATATAACTAAGAACTTTCTTACCATTTTTTTTGCAAGTCAAGCTAGGATTTTACCTTGGAAGAACTGATCAAGATCCGATTCCTTGTACACGTCATTCATCGAAGAGTCCGAATCACTCAATTGCTCATGACAATCTATGATCTCATCTTGAGATAACTCCTCTGCTAGGAACTCTTTAAGAAACTCCATGTTTAACATCATCTTTCTTGACAACTCCATCTAGCAACTATTCAATCTCATCTTCTTTAGTTTGATCACTTAGGCTCTGTTCGACGCAAGTTATAAAAGGTTATTAGAGGTTTGTACTATTTAAAACCTATCTTTTTATGTGTTTGGCAGTATAAGGTATTTTAGAAGGTTAAGGTTTTTGGAAAAGGTTAAATATAAACCTCCTAAGAGAAAGGTTATTGAAGGTTTGATAAGGTTATCATAATTTTATTCCCAAAATATTCACAATCTCATACTAGTGTTAATTTTTTTTAAAAAAAAAAAACCCTTATGGTAATTTTTATTTGAAATATATTTAAAAACTTTGCATCATCAAACACTCAACTAGGTTTCTACTAGGATTTGAAAGGTTACAGAAAAATCTCTAAAAAACCTTAACCTTGTAAAAAACCTCAACTTCTTTAAAAACCTTGTTTTGCCGAACATAGCCTTAGTGTAGAATCATCATCTTTTAAATCCAACCCTTTGACATGAATCCTACCTTCCTCCTCCCACTCCATAATCACTAAATAATTCAATCGCAATGTTTCAATTTCAAACAAAATAACGTCATTGACATTCAAACATTCAATTCTCACTTGTTGACATGAATTTTAAGGCTGAAAATTTCAATTGATTCGGTCATTTTACTTAAAATTTCAAGTAAAATAACTTAATTGAAATTCAACTAAGAAAATTTAAATAATGTCAATTAAGTTTTAAGGAAAAATTCCCTAATCTTTAATTACATCAACCACCATCACTATCCAAGAATGAAAATCTGCAGCCACCACCAAGGGAGCTCTAATGAGAGACTACTGACCAAACCCTCCCGTAGTCCCATTGCTTATAAGATTACATGTAATCTAGAAAGTGACAAAAATATGTTTGTCTGTTGGGATGAAGATGTCAACAACCTCCTCGTTCAAGTAAGTGGAAGACTTGGCTTCGGCACCATCCACAAAGAACATGCTTTCCTCATAGCCATACACCTGCAGAAACCAGTGAACATGGCGACGAAACCTGGTCCGCTGGTTAGGTCCACCAGGAGCCAGCTTCAGAAACGAAGGCCGGTACAGATCCAACACGCAAGAATCCGAGTCAACTGCAAAGAGCTTGTTCCACGTGGCAGCCAAGCCATGCTCCTTCATCACCCACAACTCAATACGAGCTTCCCAGCTCGGCTTCACAAACGCTAACAACATCCCACCATACTCCAAAAGCTTTGTCCAAGACACCGGACTCCGCCTTGAATCGGTCCAATTTATGTTAGGTTGATACAACTCATGTGGGAAATCCACTATTTTGAACTCCTCGCTCTCAATATCAAACATCAGACACTTAAATTGATCATTCGACCTTACAACCCAATTAATAGTCCCATTCACAAAACATCCGGTTGTTTGGCAACCGATGTGAAACGTGATCTCGTCGGATTTGAGATTATCGGCAATCACCGTCCTCCAGAGGCCTTGACGAGTTGAATAAACCTCATAGGTGGCGGAAACAATCCGCGATAGGTGTGAAGATATTCCCAACACATCCAGAGTCTGACGACCTTATACTCGTTCGTGGAACGGTCGAAGCCGAAACCGATAGCGTTGCTAAAGAAAAGAGATAGGACTCGTACTTCATCGCCGAACTCCGGTTCAAAAGCGGAATCGATATGCGACGGAATGGAGAGGCGAGGGAGAGTCGAGTACCTGTGAATCGCTGGGTTCCAGATGATTGTGGAGTCGAAACAGGAATCCAAGCTATAGGAGACGCAAACCAGGCCGTGGACGACATCAACGATTGCGATATGGTAGTAATTGTTCTCCTCGCCTAGATCGTAGTGAAATTGAAACGGAAAGTGCACATCTTGTCTAAGATTGTGGACAGGAGCAGGATTATGTTGAGTGAATGAGTAACAAAGGTTGATGAAGAAAGAGGACAAGATGAAGGAGTTCCATGACTTGCAGACGCTTCTGAATTGGCATAGGCTTTCCACCGACAATCTCAGGAAGATCTCCTGCCATACAGCTTCAATTGAACACATCGAATTCGGATTCAAGCGCGCTACTTTCTGGACGGTCTCCATTCACAAATTCGATCGAGGATGGCAGGAAGGGAGGTCGAGGGTTTAGAAAATTGGGGATCGCCCTAGAGAAAAGGTAAAGCTAAATCTGGACCGTTCGTCAAAATTACCCTGGGTGCGGCTAGTGCTACGATGTCATTTCGAAAAAGCAAAGCCCATAATGTTGGCCCATGATTGACAAACACACGACCTATTCTGGATGGGCTTAGATCATCCTATTTGGGCTGTAGCCTTACATCTTGGCCCATTGAGAAAGCAAATGGCCTTTACCATGGGATTGGGGCCATTAGGATACAGCCCGTGTAAATATGGCCTGTTATTTTTTTTTGATGTATTAGTAGAGGAAGTGTGGCCCATTGGGCCTTTAAAAATTTTCAATTAACAAAATGGACCCCTAATAGTTTCTACGTGTTTTTTCTATCCTCAATATAAACGAGGATTTTGGGCCCGTTGACCCTTTAAGAGTTTTCAATTAATAAAATGGACCCCTACTAGTTTTTATGTATTTTTCCTACCCCTACTAGCTTTTTTTTTCCTCCCTCTTCTTTGTTTTTTCTCTCTCTAAAATATTGTTTTTTGGGGTTTAGGGTTTAGGATTTAAGGGTAGGGTTTAGGGGGTAGGGAGTACGGTTTAGGGAGAGGGGTCCATTAGTTTAAAAAAATGTTTGTCAAAAGGTCATTTACCTAACTCACCGCAATATAAACCCTATTTTTTTATTTCCTTCTCGCTCCTCTTAATTTTTTCTGACGCTCTTTATTTTTCCTCCTCTCTCCTTTCTTCATCCTCTGATGTTCCATTACAGGGATCTCGAGCTCGCCACCGACCACTTCTCCGACCATAAGCTCCTCGGCCGCGACAACCACAGCCTCGTCTACAAGGCCCTCCTCCCCTCCGGCCGCCTTGTGGCCGTCAAGAAGCCCTCCCTCCGCCGCGCCCCCTCCTCCTCCCCCTCCCGACTAGCACCTGCAATTTCCCCCTTTGCAAACCCTACCTGCAATGTACATTTGAACTGAAAAAGCGTTTGAAGATTAAAGGCGAAATCGAGAGAGTTAATGGCAGAGAACTCAGCTACTCCGAGTTCGATGGCTATGGGGCTTCTGCTGCTGGAGGTGGTGATGGTGGCTATAGTGATGCTGCTGGAGGCGGTGCAGGTGGCTATGGCGGTGCTGCTGCATATGATTCTGGCATGGGTGGAGGAAGCTATGGAGGAAGTAGCGGTGGACCTTTGTATGGAAGCAGTAGAGGTGGTTATGGCAGCGGTGGGGCAAGTGGCCGTTATCATTCTTACACTAGATAATGGTGAAGAAGGACGCTGCATGTGATCTGGGAACGACAGAAGAGCGCATTGCCTGCTGAGATTCTTGCCAAGCTCTGAAACTGGATATGCAGAATCGCCCCCAAGTTAAAATCTCTTTTCAGGTTTTGGACGATGCAAACAACAGTTGGTTCTGGTCTGTTTTAGGGGTCTATATAAGGGAATTGCATTTTGCATTTGTGTAATTGAGATTCTTGTTTATGTGGGCAGCAGATAAATATGTTGAGCTTTGCATTTGTCAAAGCCGGGTAAAATGCAGGGCTAGAGGCCAACTATATATGCTGTTCTAGGCTTTATATGGATTCATGAACCAACTATATATGCTCTAATGACACTTCATATTCAATGACACTTTTTCAAACTTCAGTGACACTTTAGATTCAATTACTGATGAACTTTTAATGACACTTTTACATAGCAATGACACTTTTTAATATCAATTTAAATAAGTTCGATGATAGTTTGACCAATTTCGATGGCGGATTGACCAAATTCGATGACAATTTGACCTTCGATGACACTTTTACCAAGTCCGGTGACGGTTTGACCAAGTCCGATGACAATTTGACTGTCGATGACACTTTTAATAAGTTTGATGACGGTTTGACCAAGGATGACGGTTTGACCTCTAAAGTGTCATTAAGATTACTTTTCACATCTAAAGTGTCATTAAGATTATTTTTCACCTCTAAAGTGTCATTCTGACAAAGTGTCATTAGAATTACTTTTCACATCTCAAGTGTCATTAGGACAGAATGTCATTAGATTTTTTTTTTCACCTCTAAAGTGTCATTCAGATTATTTTTCACCTCTAAAGTGTCATTCAGATAAAGTGTCATTAAAATTACTTTTCACATCTAAAGTATCATTAGGATTATTTTTCACCTGTAAAGTGTCATTCTGACAAAGTGTCATTAAGATTACTTTTCACATCTAAAGTGCCATTAGGACAGAGTGTCATTAGGATTATTTTTCACCTTTAAAGTGTTCTAATGACACTTTAGAGTGTCACTAAAACAAAGTGTCATTAGGATTATTTTTCACCTCTAAAGTGTCATTAAGACAGAGTGTCATTAGAATTACTTTTTTTCACCTCTAAAGTGTCATTAAGACAGAGTGTCATTAGAATTACTTTTCACCTCTAAAGAGTTCTAAAGTGCCAATACAACAGAGTGTCATTAGGATTATTTTTCACCTCTAAAGTGTCATTCGGACAAAGTGTCATTAAAATTACTTTTCACATCTAAAGTGTCATTAGGATTATTTTTCACCTCTAAAGTGTCATTCTAACAAAGTGTCATTAGGATTACTTTTCACATCTAAAGTTTCATAAGGACAAAGTGTCATTAGGATTATTTTTCACCTCTAAAGAGTTCTAATGACACTTTAAAGTGTCATTAGAACAAAGTATTATTAGGATTATTTTTCACCTCTAAAGTATCATTAGTCCAGAGTGTCATTAAGGTTACCTTTCTCTTGACTTGACACTTTTTTACGTGTGTAATGACACTTTTTATATGGGTTTATGGATATAATGACACTATTGTAAAAGTTTCATTACATCCATAAACTTTTAGTTTATGAAGACTTCATCAACTAAACGTAGAAGCATGTTTTAATTTTAAGCGTCAGAAGAATTTTTTGAAGGAGATAACCAATAATTCCCAAATAACAGAACACTTGGAATCAAGATTAGTGAAATAAAACAACCAGGGTGGCACTCTAATCACTGTCATCATCTTTGTTTTCATGTTGGGTAACTAAACTCTCAATAAATCTTCTCTAGACTCCATGACGAATAGATGATTTGGATGAATCTGAGCCACTTTGTCCATCATTGAGCACGGGATCTGATTGACACAACACTAAAGCAACACCTGCAATGATCCATATATGGAGATAAATCAGAATCTAAGTGGAAGTATTTACTTTTAGCAAAAAAGCAAACAATGACAGTTGATACTGTAAACAATTTAAAAACCTCAACTCTATACTTCATGAATGTGGATGAAGAATTGGGACCGGATGCTAAACGCCAGATGCATCATCAAACAGCCAAGATAAGTAAACCACCTTCCAAATTTGTATGGTCAATAAGGTAGATAAGGCCTGCTGCATCAACAGCAAAGACCCGTCCATTGAATTTCACAAAGTCGTAAAATCTGCGGTGGCCCAGGCCGTCACGGCCAACCAATTGAACAACCTCATCTGCGCTGCTGCGCCAGTCGAGCCTAAACGCAAAAACTTTCAAGTCTGGATAATCACATAATCCAACTAATTGGCAAACCCAGATCCCGACTCGCATACGAAAACCACATTCCATATCCCTGTGATCCGATTGCATCTCCAACAGCGGTAGTTGTGAGCGTACGATCTGTCAATTAGGGTTTGAGTTGCTACGATCCTGTCCACTTCTAAGTCCGGCTCGGAGCCGCCAGCCAACTCCTTGTACAAGAGGGCGTCGCGCAGGACGAGGCTTCCGGCGGCGGCTTCCTGTACGGATACCATCCAAACCTTTGAAGGATCGGATCGTGGCCGGACAAGGTAATGGGCGATGCCTTCCCTGCGATCGAAGCGGAGCCGAATCCTCCTGTAGTCGCTGGCGTGTGGTGTGCAATCGATCGGCCAGAGCTCCTGTGTGCGATCGATCAGCGGTGGCGTGGGGAAGAAGGTTTGAGGTAGACGAGAGTTTGATCGATCGATCGTGTTATGGAAGGAGATGTATTAAAATAATTGTTGGATCGTTAGAGTTATGTCTGAGGGAACAAAAACTTTGTTCCCACAGAAGGCACAACGGATTTAAATAGCAAGAAAGATAACAGAACGAACTCACGATATATAGTGGAAACCCTGATTAGAAAAACTAGCTTCTCAAGGAAAAACCACTACCTTCAAGCTTCCGCTTGAGAGGATTTTGAACTGCGTATTTGTCTTATTAGTTTCTTGCTTGATTACACTTGTATCCTGGACTTCGACCTCTAAACAACTAGCTAGACTCGAAACCTCTTCTACAACGATGAATCAAACTCAACTCTCAAAGACTCACACGCACCTCACTCTCTTTCTATTCTTTTTTTCGTTCAAAGTCGTTCTAAGCCGTGAAGTCGTACCTAAGAAATGAATCCTCACTTCACTTAAATACAACTCGGCAGAAACCCTAATTGACACAAATTAGGAAATACTAGAATCGGATTACAAAGATATGATTTTGTTTGGAAGATAAGATATCACAACCGATTATATTAATTAAGGAAGGAGTTCCCTAATTAATCCAACCGATTGAATATTATTCTTCTCTCTCCAATCGCCTTATCTTAGGAAATATTCCTAGGATAACACGATCGGATCTTTTCTCTCTTTCCATATCTTCGCGCAATCCGGCTTGATCCTTGGAGCCGAAGTCTTCATCCTCTACCGCGTGGCTTCTTGATTTGTTTCTTTAATTCTGTATGCTGTATGACTTCTTTCCTTTTACAGCCTCGATCTTGGTCTGTCACTTCAGTTCCTGGAGAGGTAACAAAGCACTTGCTAAGTCTTTGTTCCCTCTGAGATCCTCTGCTGCAACGCTCCCTGGGAAAACTCTTCTTGTCCCTGAAACACTTGGTACACATATTAGTTGAGTGTTTATAACCATTAAAACCTAAGAAATTCAACAAATTCCCCCTTTTTGATGGTGACAAACACCCTTAACAATAAAGCATATACCAACTAGAACAATACAAAACTGACAAGAAAGTTTCCCACTAAAAACACCGTTAGTTCCCCCTTAGTTCAGCAATACGTTTTACCTGTTCTGTTCCCCCTCAGACAATGCTACCTGTCATTTTCCCCCTTTTGGCATCATCAAAAACACAGTAAAGATTTAGAGAAGAAAGATCAATGCCAGATAAACAAAAACACCCATTGTCATTAATTTTAAAAAAAAATGGAAAACATGCAAACACAACCAAAACAGACAAAACATCAAACATTGTCAACTGCCACAACGAGCACATAAACCAGATAACAAGAAAATAGAACAAGGAGGGGTAGACAGCAAGGGAACAAAAGGGGATAGGATGGCAGGTAAGCGATCAGGCACCACTGTGACCAGCCGATTGAGCCGATGTGTGGTGAGAAATAAGCGCGCGCATATCTGTCATGAGGAGAGTCTACTGAGCCACCAGGTCCTTCACTGCTCGGCACAGACTCCTCACATCCTTTCCTAGCGAGGGATTTGTATTCTGTTCCCCCTCGGAGCTATCAGCTTCAGATCCCTCCATTTTCTCAACATCCTCTACAACCACAGAAGCTGCAGGAGTGCCCTCGACCTTCACGCAACCTTCTCCCTCTAGAAGAGCAAACTGTATCTTGTACAGATTGCTTGCATTGAAGGGACGGGAGAAGACACTCACATCCTCCGACGCGTCGTAGACTTTGTGGTACTCCAGAATCTTTTTGACGACACGAGGGAAGGGAAGAGCATGCTGAGTGGTGTTCCGGGCATGGGCCATATGCTGCATCAAAATCATTGGGAGGCAGACGGGCTCCTTTTTCAGCAGAAGGGACAGAAGGACAATGTCCAAGATCAGAAGGCGGTTCCTCTTCTGTCCCCTTGGCGTGATGTTGCTGATGAGGAAGTGGTATAACACTTTGTTGACGGCCGACATCTCTGAGATGTCAAGATCAGCACTCCCTGGAGCATCCGCAATCCCAGCTACAGCCAGCACAACCTCTGAGTAGGCAAAATCTTTCGGCCACCTGCCCTTTGGGTATTCTCCATATCCTTCATGAGGAACACCCAAAACCATGCCCAGCTCAATACTTGAGAAGACATGAATCTCCCCATTCATCTTGTAGCTCCCCTGGACAACATGCGACCGCACTTCCATGACAAATGTGGAGTAGAACTCCCTCAGCAACTCCTCATCCATCTCCACTTCCTCCACAAACATCCTGCTCCACTTCTGTTCCTCCAAGACGTCAAGCACCCCCTCCAGAAAGTTCTCCTTTAGGAACTCAGGGTCCATCAACAGCTCCCTCACCACAGACTTGTGGCTCATGTCTTTGACATCATCAACCGCCACAGCCTTTCCTTTGGCTTTGGCCGGCAGACGACGCTGGCTTTGTCGGACGGGAGCGGTGGACACCTTGGCTTTCTTCGCTTGGTTCCCGGAGAAGGGTATCGACTCCTCATCGGAACTCACAGTAATCGCCTTCTCAGACTTCTTCTGAGAGTGGGTCTTCCTCTTTGATGAGCATGCAGTTTTCACCCTGCCGGACGGCTTAGGAGCTTTTGGGGACTCCACCACGTCCACTCCCTCTTCGATCTCCTTGGAGAGGTCTCGCACCACAGACTGAATTTTTTCCATGACGGCCAGGTGCTCCTCCACCGTGACCGGGTTCCCTTGACCGGGCAGCACCTCTGTCTCCTCCTCTATGGGGTCGGGATGGGTAGGCGAGGAATGTACCTCCTCTGTGTTGGTAGAGGAGATGGCTGTGGGGACGGCAGAGGCGGTGTTAGGGTTAGGGTTAAGGTTTTGTGGTATTGGGTCTGTGTTTAGGATTGTGGGGGCTATGTAGGGGACCATGGCGAGTTGGTCCTGGGATGATGATGGAGGAGGGGTTATGGTGGTGGTCGCCGGAGTGGTGGATGTGGAGGGTAGGGATTGATTGATGACGGCGATGAGAGCTGGATCGGCTCCCATGGCTGTGAGGTTGGAGAGGAGGGTTTGAAGGTTTTCGGCGAAGTTGCTGGGAAGGTTAGAGTTGGAGGCCATTTTTGTGAGAGAGAGAGAGCTCAGGGAAGACGAGAGACAGAGAGGAGAGAAGATACTTGAGGAAGATAAGGAAACAGTGAGGAGGAGACTTACCCGGAACACCTCAATATGTAGCCTTCAAAAGATCTTCAAGGGTTTCCAAAGATAAGACCAAATCAATCTGTTTCCAAGAGATAATGAACGCGATCTTCCAACTTCCCAAAAATAATTCAAAATCTCGTCCGAATCCAACTGAGCCGGCTGAATTTCTCTTCCCAACTCTCTTCCATCAAATCAACCCTTAAATGTGCAACGCGGCTCAACACAAAATATCATCATTATACCCTACAAACACGTCACCTCAACCTGCACGCACAGAAGCCGAATCGTTTCCCGCCAATCCAAAAGAGTAGTAGGGTGTGATGCTGGGGGTTAGATACCAGAGAGGGTACAAAAGAGCATCACACCAAAACATATGTTTTTTGCGATTGAATTTTACATCATGCATAAGAGGTCTCCAGTTGTGGATGATAAGAGGGGTTCATAGGAGACTTTAAGTACGGCGGTCTAGGTAAGTTGTAGAATCAACTATCATTTGGGCTTATGATGAGGGAACAAAACATCAAGTTGATTCTTTTGGGCCGAAATAGAGCAGATTCATGTGACATATGATAACATAGATGACCATGCAAGACATTCAGTACATAAAGGAAGTAAAAGCACATAGTCAAGCTTTTCGAAAATTAATACCCAAGGTGGTTAATGCATAATAAGGCATGAAGATTCGACTTTCACAGTTTACCACGTAGTCTAGCCAATCATCGAGGGAACACAACACATAGACATGTAGTTAGGGGAACAAACCAGACTTCGTATGGAACTGAATGCAGAGTTCCCCAACAGGTGTTCCAATGAGAAAATTGGCGTTTGATCCCCCGTTTGCCAATCTTTCTCGACACAGTGATGTCCTTCCTAGATGTACATGGTACCTGGAATTTTCACACAAGGTACAGATTAGTCATTAAGTCCTTGTCCACATCACCTTTACCTCTGACACCAGGCCTTTGAGTCTCAAGTATTCCATGCAGAAGTGAGGTGAGACTCGCTTTGTTCCCTGTCACGTAGCTGACCCTTGTATGAATGACACACTGGGAACATTTCTCACTTTGTCCTACACAGAAAGAGTTAGTTTTTGCGAACCCAGACAAGCTTATGCTTTCTGGGTTTAGGGGCAACATGTCTAATCTTGGGAGGTTCAGCTTCTAAATGCTCTCTTGTAGTGTGGGCAATCTCCTCATTGTGTTGCTTCAGAAGGCACTCATGCTTGTAATGACCAAAATGCCCGCAATACCAACAGACCCTGTGACACTTCAGATCTATATATTTGCTTTGTCCAGGCCAAATCGTTTTGTTAGCAATCCTTGAATGAAAATCAATGTTATTGGACTTACTGCTTTGGGATTGCTTTAGCCAAATTATATGAGCCTTCTGTCCATGATACTAAGCTTTGCCCTCCTCAGTCGAGTTTGAACAGTTTTTTTCTTTGTTCCCTCCAGAGGAACATTTCCCCTTTTCTTTTACAGACTGTTTTCCTTCGACTTTGGAGCCCTTTTTCTTGGTATCATCAACAGGAAGTTTGGGTTGATAGCCGATCCCAAAGCGAGGCACTTCCTTTGACTCAGTCTTCTTTTCATTCTTGGCTGCAACAAAGACAATACCTTTTGGCTTGTCCTTCTGTTCCTCACTGAGTTTGGTTAGATCACTAGAAAGTTTTGCATTTCCTAGTTTCAACATTAAAGACTCAACCTCGAGTGAGGAAACAATGGACTCTAGAGACTCAATCTTTTCAGTGAGTTTTGGACACTCAAAGCACGTGTTTGGAGAGGAAGATGAACCTTTCTCAAGCTTGAGCACTTTTTCAGCCCAACCTTGATTTTCTTCGATCAGACCTGAGATCGATTCATCTTTCTCTTCGATTTGCTCACTGAAAAGACTGTTCTCGCGAACAAGATTCTTAATGAGAGCAACCAAGCTTTCTTTAGATTTGCATTTTAAACTAGACACGAGTTCAGATTCAGTTACCTCGTCGTCGATTACCTCACCATTCGTCTCGTTTGGAGCTTCTACGGCCATCAAGCAGACATCCCTGGAGTGTGACGAGTCTTCGTCATCTGATTCTGATTCTCCCCAGGTGGCAACCATAGCTTGCTTTCCTTCATTTGCTGGAGGCATTCCTGCCCTCTTTTTGAAGCAATTCCTGGCCATGTGTCCCTTGTTCTGACAATGGTAACAAACCACATCCTTCATGTCTCTGTTCCCTTCAGAGGAACTGGGCGAGTCCATGTTCCGAGACCATATCTTCCTCATTGCCCTTGTGATAAGAGCAACATCTTTATCGCCATCCTCATCTTCATCACCCATTTGGGACAAATCGAACGCCCTTTCCACCTTCAAGGCAATGCTCTTTGCCTTCTCCTCTCCCTTCTTGTTTACCTTATGATTGTAGACAGAGGCATTACTCTCTAGTTTAGCAACCACCTCTTCCATTGAAAGAGTCTTAACATCTGTCTGAGAGTAGAGAGCAAGAGCGATGGCATCCCACTGAGTGTTGAGGCCTTGCATGAAGTGGTGAGTCAGCTTCCAGTCTGGCAATATTTCACCAAGGTGCTGAAGCTGACCAACTAGCCCATGAAACCTGGAATAGTACTCTTGAATGTGTTCATCTTTCCCTTGAGAAATTTGGTCGTACTCCTTGAGCAGGGAAAGGATCTTGTTCTTCTTCGAGTCTTCATTTCCTTGATGAAGACGTTTCAGGGCATCCCAGATCTCCTTGGCAGTCTTATAGCTCATGACTTTCTTGAGATCGGAAGGAAGAAGGGCCATGTGAAGGATCTTCTTAGCCCTGCTGTTTTTCTCCAGTTTCTTCCAATCCTCATCGGTGTAGTCGACCTTTGGTTTTGGCTTTGTCTCATCTGTCTCGTTCTTGATCACAAAAGGTCCGACTTCAATAACTTTCCAGAGCTGTCCATCAAGGGAACATGTATGGGACTCAATTTGCTCCACCCACCAGCTATACTCACCAGACTTCAGAGTTGGTGGTTTCCAGAACGAATCACCGATTGCATTGCTGTTTGACGACATCTTTCCTGCAAATTCTGTAACGAAGACAATCTAGAGCACCAGGCTCTGATACCAATTGTTGGATCGTTAGAGTTACGTCTAAGGGAACAAAATCTTTGTTCCCACAGAAGGCATAGCGAATTTAAATAGCAAGAAAGATAACAGAACGAACTCACGATATATAGTGGAAACCCTGATTAACAAAACTAGATTCTCAAGGAAAAACCACTACCTTCAAGCTTCCGCTTGAGAGGATTTTGAACTGCGTACTTGTCTTATTAGTTTCTTGCTTGATTACACTTGTATCCTGGACTTCGACCTCTAAACAACCAGCTAGACTCGAAACCTCTTCTACAACGATGAATCAAACTCAACTCTCAAAGACTCACACGCACCTCACTCTCTTTCTCTTCTTTTTTTCGTTCAAAGTCGTTCTAAGCCGTGAAGTCGTACCTAAGAAATGAATCCTCACTTCACTTAAATACAACTCGGCAGAAACCCTAATTGACACAAATTAGGAAATACTAGAATCGGATTACAAAGATATGATTTTGTTTGGAAGATAAGATATCACAACCGATTATATTAATTAAGGAAGGAGTTCCCTAATTAATCCAACCGATTGGATATTATTCTTCTCTCTCCAATCGCCTTATCTTAGGAAAGATTCCTAGGATAACACGATCGGGTCTTTTCTCTCTTTCCATATCTTCGCGCAATCCGGCTTGATCCTTGGAGCCGAAGTCTTCATCCTCTACCGCGTGGCTTCTTGATTTGTTTCCTTAATTCTGCACGATGTATGACTTCTTTCCTTTTGCAGCCTCGATCTTGGTCTGTCGCTTCAGTTCCTGGAGAGGTGACAATGCACTTGCTAAGTCTTTGTTCCCTCTGAGATCCTCTGCTGCAACGCTCCCTGGGAAAACTCTTCTTGTCCCTGAAACACTTGGTACACATATTAGTTGAGTGTTTATAACCATCAAAACCTAAGAAATTCAACAATAATAAAATAATGAAAAGTTGGGATGAGGGGTTCATTTTTGCTAAGGCATTACCCGAGCCTAAGGGTGTCAATCGGGCGGGTCGGACCGGGTAATTTCGGATTCGGGCTAATGTCTGATATTATAACAAGTTGGACCATATCAGATCGGATATTCATTTATCGGGTGAGATCGGATATTTAGGTCAATTTTGGTCTGGTTAATTTGGATTTCGGTCAAACTTAGGGTTGTCAATCGGGCAAATCGGATCGGTTTCGGGTCGGGTCATTTTGGTTTTGGATTAATCTGGATCCGGGCTACTGACATATTCACATGTATTTTGACAACTCAATCAAATTCGGGTCGATCGGGTCAATTGTTTATTTAACCGAAAGAAGTTGGATATTTTGGTCAATTTCGATGGGTTATTTTGGATTATGACCGAACTAGATTTTGTGTAAAGCATATTTCGGTTGAGTCGGAATTCAGATAAATATGAGTTCGAATGAATAACATTTTATTTAAGTACGATCTCAAAAAAAATAGCATTTCGTATAAATCGAATTGTGGTTGTGTATTTCGGTGGAATCGGTTTTCGATTGAAGACAAACATAATTACAATATATATATATATGTGACAAGCCTAAAGTCGTATGCCTAATCAAATAAATCCTAAAGTACCTACTAAAGTCGTATTTCGGTGGGAAACACCTTCTTCAATTCGCATAGGGTCTCCTCCCTGCAGGTTAGTCGGAAACAAAGAAAAACAAAAACAAAGCAAAAACACACTAAAAACAAATGCAAAAACAAAGAATGAAAAACAAAGAAAGAAAAACATACCTCGGTTTTCCTCCCGGACAGCGCCTTAGTTATTGTCGTGGCTCGACATCCTACTCAGACAACCTCAACTCAGGTTGCTCACAACAACTGAACTCCTGGGATCTATATCAGGGGGATGCCTCTTTGTATATTCCATGTCGAGCTTGACCCCCGTCCTCCTGCACTTCATGATGGGTGGACCGTTGTTCATATCAATGAATGCACTTGCCATCTTTAGGAACGGTCTACCCAACATCTCAAGGGCTGCATGCTTATCCTGCCTCGTATCCAGCATGTAAAAATCCGCCACTTGAATCAAGGCCTCCTTCTTGTACTTCCCCTTTGGTTTCTTTTTGATATTGCCCAGCGCCCTTAAAACTTCTGTGCAGCGAGGGACGCTATTTGCCAGTATGACCAAAGGAACGTTCGCCTTGCAGCTACTGAAGGTGTCAAATAAACCTTTGTCGTTCTCCACCTTTTGGGTGTCCTTTAGAGCCTCAGGGAAGGGTGCGGGAGGCTTCTCAGAACCGAGAGGGGGAAAGTACGAACGAACATAGGTGTCGACGTAGGGCTCTTTCACAACTCCAGAAGGTCCACCGCGGGTGCGGTCAGAATCCACCGTGGGTGCGGTCGTCCCGACAGAAAAGTCTCAGAATTCTGGGGCTCCGTCACCGCGAGTGCGGTGACTCACCGCGGGGTGCGGTGGTGTGGCCGCTGGGTGCGGCGAGAGTGGCACGGGGTGCGGTGATCTCGACTGAGAGCTCAGTTGCTCTTCTGTAGTCCCACCGCGGGTGCGGTCTTCTTGCCGCGGGTGCGGTTTTCCCAACTGAGAACTCTCATTTTCTGTGTCGTCCTCTTCAGTACTAGGAGCGACATTCAATTGCTTATCACTTCGAAGCATCACAGCACTAACATTTGCCCGTGGGTTAACTACCGTATGAGATGGTAGATTTCCCGAAGTCTTTGCATCGGTTTGTGATAGCTTCAGCCATTTGTTCCATCTGCTTTTCTAAATTCTTGATGCTTGACTCCCTAGTTTGAACACTAGTGCTGAAATGTTTAGTCAAAGCTTGGAGCATATCTTCCGCTGACATGGAGGAACTTGGATTGGACACTGGTGGGCTATGCTCATAGGCCGGATTGTACTACCGTGGAGTACCCTGCTGGTAGAACGATTGTGGCTCCGAGTAGAACTCCTGGTAGTCATGACCATATAGAGGGTATTGCTAGTACCGATAACTCGAATTGGGGTGATCGCTCCACCCTGGAGTGTATGCGTAGGAGTATGGGACACATCGCGGCTCTCCCCAGAACTCCATATCTGTAACAAAGAAAAAGAAATCAGTAGCACGAGTGTGGACCGTAAGATAGGTCCACACGAAAGTTGATAACAAACAAAACCACAAAACAGAAATTTTGATTCCCCGGCAACGGCGCCAAATTTGATAGGCCTAAAGTCGTATGTCTAATCAAAGAAATCCTAAAGTACCTACTAAAGAGTATAGCAAGCAAGTCAGGGTCGAATCCAAGGGAATCAGGTTATCTATTCTTGTGTTTCTCAAGTCACCAACTAGGAACTAGGGGGGGGGGGGGGGGGGGGGGTTGTATGATTTTTGAACCAAGTAATTAAAACAAAGCAAGTAAACAGATTCGCAGGCAAAGGTTGTGAATATGATTGGGAAAAGCGCTACACCTGACAAAGATCCACACAACAAGAGATATGGTTGATCACTGAATTCTATTAGTCTCAAGTTCTTATCTTTCCTATAGTTGTCCTTATCCCGATCTTAGGTAACTATTAGTTCTACCAGCCCTAATAGTACTTATTACCAAATCAAATCCAAAAACCTTCAAGACTCAATAAAGTAATAGCATTCAACCAAGGATTCAACAAGATACATGCAATTAGAAACAACCCGTTACTATAACATGCAATTAACTCTCTCTCACGATGAACACTCGCAACCCGCTTATGTAAATCGTGTTTGCTACTAGATATGCAACCCGAACCCGAAATCACAAATCCTAGCAATTAGGAAGATATCAATAGACCTAGGTAGCTACTCTAGATAAATCAACATAAACCAATAAACATTCAAGCACAAGAGAATTAATCCAACTAGATAGGAAAACGAACAAGAGTAGAAAACTCACAACCAATCAATTGAAGTCTTCAAAACGTCAAGTGCAACAATGGAGGTTTAGTTCTCCATAGGGTTTGTGAGAGAAAACTAAGATAGGTGGCAGCTAGGGTTTTTGGAATAGATCCTTAAATACTAGGGCAAATAATTCAGAAATAAAGAAAAGAAAATAACAAATTTGGAAACAAAGTTTCAGAAATAAAATAAAAAGGAAATAGAAATTCCGGAAATAAATTCGGGAAAGTCTTCAGCGCATCATCACCGCTGGGTGCGGCAATACCCACTGCGGGGTGCGGTGGTCTTCCAGAACTTCGGAACTTCGCGCCTTCTTCTCTACTGGCTCACCGCGGGGTGCGGTGATGTTGTCGCGGGTGCGGTGGTACTCCAGCAGCTACGACACTTCCGTAAAAACATCATAACTTTTGATTCTCAACTCGGATTGCGCTCATATTTTGAGGACTTGCAGTAGACTTTAAGATCTAACTCATCGAATTCGAATCACTCCATTTGGATATCTGAGTAAAGAGAACGAACCAATTGAATTCAGCACACTGTTCTTCTACTCTTCAATGCACTTCAAACCTATGTAAATTCCATGATTTCTTCACTTCTCGTCTTCTCTTCCGGATTACAGAATTACCATCAAAGCATATCCAAACATCATCTAAATCATGCTAATAACCGTTAGATGCGCTATACAATATATCGCATATCAATATGTTCACTATAAAATATCCTATAATTGGAGTTCTATATTAATATTGGGTTTTGGTAAGGATGATTCTTACGGTAAATAGTGAGAATAAACCTAGACCTTTGAGTTTATGATCTAACGATAAAGAATGATTATGATCTAACGATAAGGAAACTTTAGGATTAGGTGACATTGGTTTTTTCTGTGATTTCGGGCTATCGAGTTTGGGTTTTTAGTGATTTCAAATTAGTCAACTTTGAGTTTTCGGGTGATTTCGAATCGGAAAACTTTGGGATTTTGGGTGATTTCGGATCGTATAACTTCGGTTTTTCGGATGATATCGGATCGGGCATTCGGGTTTTCAGGTGATTTTGGGCCGGGTGACATCGGGTACCGGGTTGATAACGGGCTAGTCCGTTCGGGTTATTTTTGGGTTCAGGCTAGTCGGTTTGGGTTGGGTCAGGCTAGCGTATACATTTTTTTAAATTCTTTTCAGATATCGAATGAGTTTGGTTTCAGGCGGGTTAGGCAAGTCATTCGGATCGGGTCAAGTTTTGACAGCCCTACTTGAGCCTGTATAAGATGAACGCTCCAGTAAAACGAGAATTGTGGTAAAACGGATGTATTAATTTGGTACGTTGGATGGAGGGTGATGGACGGATGGATGGCTGGATCTTATGATTGATATGGTATGGCTATATGGGTGTAACCACCATATCTTCTCTAAAAAGGCACTTACTGAATTTTCAAATTAAAATACAATAATTAGGGATATTGTTAGAGGAGAGAAAAAATCTAAAATCCTTTCCCATCTTACAGATACGTTTTTCTCCTCCTACCATGCGTTCTACTCCGTATCTTCTCCTCCTACCCTACATTCTCCTCTCCATTGAAGCTGCTCGTTCGTTCTCTCCATTGAAGCTGCTAGAAAATTGAAATCATGAGTTTTGGTTATCACTATACTTAGAACAATAATTAAAATATATTCAATATGAGATTTTAAATACAATATCTATAACTAATTTAGGATATTAGATTTATATTTGTTTGTTTTTCTTAATTTCGTAATTCTTCATTTCAGCTTATGGTTCTTAATTAACCCGAATAATTTTTTATGCTACTAGCTTAGTAGCTTATTTTCATTTTACCTAATCGGTATGATATGTCAGAAGATTTGATTATAACGATTTTCTGTAAAAAAAAAAAGAAGTAAATAAAACATATCTGATAAAATCAAAGATTAAGAAACATGATATCTACAACGAATACTTTCCAAATAAACTAAAATCCATATTAAAATTCATGCATGTTTTAAATTAATATTATTTGTCAACGCAACATCCAAATCCAAATTCATTTTTATTATTTCATTTTTTTTTCTAGATTTAAAATTTAACATAATCATAAATATCTCATCTAAATGATATATTATATATACTAGCATGTTGCCTTAATTAATAGTATTCAAATATCTAAAAAATATTAAGTAGATATTTATTGTTTGTGGAACAATATTATTAAATTTTTTATTAAGTAGATATGATATTAAGTATATCATATCTTTTAACTATTTTGGTACACCTTTATATTTCTAAATTTACATGGTGATCCAGTTATATGATTGGTTCGAAACCTTGATGTCTAATCTACTAAAATAAAATCTAGCTAAGATCAATTGTTATTTTGATATTGTCTGCGTCATTTATTGTCACATGTCTACTCCACATCGTGTCACATTATTAATTTTTTTTTCCTATTACTATTAGTATTCTATAAAATATTTTTGATATGATACTAATCTCTTTTTCAACATATATATTATTCACATTTTATCCATATTTTCATATTACATAGAATATATTAGGTATTTTTTAAATATTCTCTTTTAATTTTTTTATTTAATTAGTCTATTTTTTAATTAGTCTATTTTATTTTATTTTATTTTATTAGTCTATTTATGTATATAAGAAATCACATTGATCTTTGTTAATTGATTATTAGTAAATATTTCTTTATGTTACCATACTAATCTTAGTTTCTTTTATGTTGTTACTAGTTAGTTACATTTTTTTCATTTATTTAATATTTTTTTAAATGTGAATCAATATATTTAAAATAATAAAAAAAATGAGTATAAAATTTTACCTAAGTCTCGCGCAAGATAAAGGAACTAAGCTAGTATATTACTATTTCCTAAACAAAACATTACAATATTAATCTGATTTTTTTTTATAAATATATGAAATCGGGACCGGATCGAAAAATATCGGTCAGATCCCCGATTCACATTTTTTTCCAAACTCGATCCGTTTCGGTTTGATTTTGAACCTACGCTCATCCCTAAATTATAAATTATTACAAGATTTTGTGTATTAACTAAAATTGAATAAATATGATTACCTAATTTTAGGAGCATGGGAGAAGGATTAATGTAATGGCCAACTCAGTGAGAAAAAGTTCTCCAAAAGAATAGTGTTTAATTTGTTGTCGTTTTGCAGAGGACCTACAGAAATCAGTTATATATATATAAATCTCTTTGATATATTTTAAGCTTTATTCTCTTTCCATTTTCTTTATGCCTTTCAAGTGTAAATGTGAAGGCTTAGCAGCAATTCAGCATTAACAATGCAATATTGCAAAGGGAGAAGAACCCAACAACCAACTTAGAAGCAATAGAACACACACACACAAAAAAGCTTGCTAGATGATCTACTTATTTGTTTATGTTATCATGCATGTAACACCCCCAAAACTTAAGCCTTTCGGAAATGTATTACTGTCAGTGATCCCAGTGTTCCTTACCGAGATCACCCAAGGCTTTATCATTTAAATACAATTTATGAAATACAAATGATACATAATGATCAAAGCATTCAATTCCAAAAC
The DNA here is from genome assembly GCA_027886185.1 of Rheum nobile. Classification (NCBI taxonomy): domain Eukaryota; kingdom Viridiplantae; phylum Streptophyta; class Magnoliopsida; order Caryophyllales; family Polygonaceae; genus Rheum; species Rheum nobile. The sequence goes on from WOAB01000546.1 coordinate 907,601, forward strand.
ATAACATTGTCAAAGAAACATGAGTTACGGGATTACAACCCAATCCTGAATAGGCTAACACAGAGTTTAAACCAAATACAGCGGAAGTCTTATAAAGTAGGGTACATCGGAAGTCTTACAAAACACATTACAACCAAAGTCATTGCCCAAAAGATCTCAACCTGATTAACGAAATAACTCAAACATTCGAAAACCACCGTCGACTCCATAGTCCTTCTATTCTTATGAGCTACTTTCTATCTGATGTGCCGAATCGAACGGATGACACCAGCCCACATGCGGAGAACAAAGTTCGTGGGTTAGTCTACTTGAATAGACTAGCAAGGGTACAAAGCAGAAGGTTCGATGTAGTTGTATTAGGTTAGACTTATCGTTTCTCGAATGATAACCGATAACGATAATCAACCTTCATACTTCTACAGAAAATAACAAGAGGTATGCACAAGAGAAGACTCTGGAAGACTGAATCATTACAGAAATCAACTCAAAGGAAGACTCCAACGGAAGTGAGTCTTAAGGAATTATGACAAATCTGGAAAGTTTAAAGAATCATACAACAATGATTTAAAAGCTGACTGAGATGCTTCGGTTCACGACCAACCTCACCGCATCCAGCGAATCCAGATTGGAAAGAGAACGTACTATGATCAAAGTCGAAACGAGTTTTCCTAGCTGCACTATAACTTAGCTGCACTACTCGCCGAAGGTTTATTTATTATGTGCGTCGAGTAGCACTTATATGATTTATATTTCAAACACACATCACGTTATTAGACTTTTACATGTGTACCCCACCATTGGGACGACACATCTTAGTATACGTTTCGTCGAGAGTGACGCACACCGGAAGGTTTGTCACACCAGCTAAGTGTCCTGCCTCTACACACTTGTGAAAGAGACCGATCATGACCTTAAAATGGTATTGGATGGGTACGAGCCACCCCTCTACCTGATTATAAAGAAACGACTGGACAGAGTCCGAGTAACGTTCCTATCTAACAGTGCTAACTAAACAGTTCCAGCACAACAATAGTTCGGATAAATCCACATAAATGCCCGTAAGGCGATCATAAATAATAGCATTGTTCTAACAGATATACAACCTATTATTTGATTTTCCAAAACAGTTTATAAAATCATTTCCAGACAAACACAATAATCGTTCCAAATTAATTACTCAATTGAAATAACTGATAATTAATGTAAGTATGGAACAATGAGCAAGAGCGAACCGCCACTTGCCTTAATCCGCAGAAAAGCCTAACGACAACGATGGGATTCCGGGCTCGACACGGGTATAGCTCCGACAGCACAACGACCTTCGAGTCGACCCATAAAAGGAACCCTAAGTTAGATCCGACATAACCACAATACGAATCTAAAAGTGATGAAAGAAAACGAAAGGAACAACGCCACAACGACGACCACCAAAGCCAAAAGCCCAAAAAGGAATTCTGGACACTGGCGGCGGTCGCCGTTCTTGGCGGCGGTCGCCGCAGTTCATCACGGCGGGCGCCGTGAAGAACTCAGACAACAGAAGCGGCGAGAAAACTCACCCAAAACACGAGCGACTCGGCCTCCTTCGACTTGCTTTGGTTTCTAACCTCCAAGGCTACCAAAAGCTTCACAAAGGCATTCTGGAAACACTACCAAACGACCTCCGGCGAAAGCTTCAGAAATCCGGCGAGGCACAACTCCGATGAGGCAAGAATTTGGGAGAGCTTGGGCTGTGGATTGAGCTCAAAACCCCTCCCAAACACCTCCTTTTATAGCCAAATGCCAGGAAACACAATCATGGCCCTACGAAGAGCTACTCCGGCGCTGCCAGAGCCACGCCAGCGACCTTAGGGCAAGGACCTCCGGACAACAACGACGGCGGGCGCCGTCATTTTCTGCGGCGGGCGCCGCCATAGGCCTGTCATCCCCAGCTAGGAGAAGACCCAGCCTGCTCCTTGAGCCTTGCGACGGCGGGCGCCACCACTGTACGGCGGGCGCCGCCCTTGGCTTTGCCGCCTCCTCAGCTCTTAGAAGAAAACGATATTAACCCGGGATAAAATTATCGTACGCGAACGAGTATTAAAATCCAAAGCACGTCGTCTGTATTTTATTTCACTGAGAAAAATATTACAGATACAGAGAGCATTACCGAACGTCTTAAACTCTCTGAATTAAATCCGACGTACATAACGGGTACTCGGGAAAAATCCCGGAACTCCAGAAATAGCTTACAAAAATACGGGGTATCACAATGCGTCATTTTTCTTAACCTTTTATAACATCTGTAGAAAGTTACTTGGCATGAAATAATGTAGCAATGGAGTGTTACAAGCTAGAAACATTGAACAAGGATCTGATTTGTACAAACAACACACATCTTAAGTTATAAGTAGGATTACATCCAACCTTAGAGATAGGCTGATGATAACTACACATGAAGCAAGTCAAACAACACAAACTCAGATTTAGTGTTTAGAAGCACTCTCATACTTAGCCATTAATTTGTCTCTGTTATCATGCATAATTTTTCTTAAGCTTTTGTAATATCTGTGATGCAATAGTGCCCCCATATAATGTAGCAATGGAGTATTACAAGCTAGAAACATTAAACAAGGATCTCGTTGGGTTATGGAGCCTGATGGGCCCGTCCGTACAAGGGTCTTTGGGCGTGATTAGGATTTCGCTAATTAGGTTAGATATCCGTTTGATTATTATAATCGTGACGTAGTTAATTTCCTAACGAACTGGGTTAACAATTCTCGTGTTCTTTGTTTCAATTTCTCTCATTTACTTGAATCCTAACACTGATTAGTACAAACAACAATTCATCACACACGAAGCTCGTCTTAATTAAGTTAAGTTGGATTACAACCAACCTTAGAGATAGGCAGATAATTACACATGAAACAAGTCAAACTACACAAACTCAGATTTAGTGTTTGTTACACTCTCATACTTGGCCATATTTCATCCTAAAACTCAGCACAACCAAGTACTCAGATTTACTGATTCTTGAACTTAGTTTCTTGGTGTTGCCTACTTACCTTTAAGGATGGGCAAAACTAGACCGGACCGTAAAACCGGATCGGACCAGACCGTAAATTTACGGTCTGGTCCACGGTCCGAGGATTTTACGTTTCCGGTCTTACGGACCGGTCCGACCGTAAAAATTTAAAAAAAAGGTTAAAAATATTTTTAGGGGTAATTTTTACGGTCCGGTCCATAATTTTAACGATCCGGTCCGGTCCGGACCGTAATGTTTACAGTCCGGTCCGGTCATGACCGTAATCAAACCCTTTAAATGCCGAAAAATATAAAATCCGGTCTTACCGGTCCGGGCCGTGGACCGGACCGTAAAGGACCGGACCGTAACGGTCCGGTCCGATCCATACTTTACAAAGTTTACGGTCCGCCGGTCCGGACTGAACCGTACATGTCCGGTCCGAACCGGATGCCTATCCTTAGTATTGATTAACCCTAATCCCAATCTCATGTTATGTGATATGACTTAACGCACCATTGCACATATGCACAACAAAAATTATAGCTCCTTACCATAAGTTATATGCACTCTGTTGCATTCAAACTAACAGCCAAGCAATATATTGACAGCGAAGCCTCTAATCCACAATTAATTAAGATGAAGGTTTATTCTATTCTATGTAGTATGACTTGTTGCTGAATGATATTGACAACCAAGCAGAAACATGCATTTGAGGAGTATAATGCATTTAAATACACACACAGTTCGTATTTAGCAGGAATACACTACTATTACAATGTCTTGGAAGGACACAAGTAGCAGCCAATAATATTTACACCAACACAACACTCTCTTTATACTGCTTAGTGCTTACTATATTTTTAACCTCTTTTTCCCAGCTCGTCTTTGAAGCATACACATTAATCTGTACAAGAAAAACTCTCGAATCCTAACCCTGTCAACATGAAGTTATCCAACCCCCGTAGTAATAAGCATTAACATGACAAATATTTTTATCTTTTGATTAGAACCCAGCACGAACTTAGCCCCTGCCCCTTAAAATTCATGAACTTAGCCCCTGCCCCGTAGTAATAAGCATTGACATGACTCTCGAATCCTAACCCTATCAACATGAACTTAGCCCCTGCCCCTTAAAATTCATCCAATAGTGAACAAATTAACAAAACCCTAAAAATCGAAATTCACAAAACTAAAGCAAATCAGACGTTGCTGCAGATCTAAACCAACAATTGCACAAGGATTGAGTAAGACTTGCACAAATCTAAAGCAATTGATCGAAGGCGCAAAGTACTTACCGGAAACGAGAGGAGGCGAGCGACTTTGAGAAGAAGCTGCTGGTTTTTGCTTCGAGAAGAAGTTCAGCCGAGGAGAAGCGAGACGGGCCGGAGAGACCACCGTGATGAGCCGGAGCTGGAGAGGAGGCGAGCGACTTCGAGAAGGGGCTGTGGTTTTGTAGATGAATGAATATGATAGGGCCGACTGGCATATGATTTTTTTTCTAAGTACACATTTATAGCGGTTTTTTGAAAAAAACCGCTATAAATGTAGATGATAGGCCAAGCCGACTGTTTTTTCCTTTTTTTTAGAATCAAATATTTATAGCGGTTTTTTTCTAAAAACCGCTCTTAAAATATATTATAGCGCTATCCTTGTTATTCATTTCTATAGCGGTTTTTTTTAAAAAGCTAAGAGAATAAAATCATAATTAAAAATAAATAAAATAATATTTTCATAGCGGTTTTTTTACAAACCGCAATGCGAATTCTCTTCTTATAGCGTTTTTTAAAACCGCTATAACTTTTTCGCTATCTATAGCAATTTTTGTACTAGTGATCTCAGTTATTGTGGCTATATCAAGTTCTACTGCTTTAACTTTCTTGGACAATTTGGTAATCTTTGCCTTAGAAATAGGAAATCTGAACAATTGACTTATGTGTGTTTGGTTGTTGTTCCTCTCTTGCAGGATTGCTTGGATTGGTTTTCTAGGACCATCCAAACTATCAACAACAGAGATCAAAATCGGAACAAGGAACCAAGGAGCCAAAGAGAAATGAAACCAAAAATGAACAATCAAACCATGAACAAATTTATTTGGAGCTTTAACTCCACGAACAATCTGTATCTGAACCAGTTGTGCTGTCTACATACTCATTATGTTTTGTATAGCTCAAATGTGACCATTCTTTGGATGGTTATATTGCTTTCTATGCAGCTTCTCACCTTTGAAAAATTTGTCCCTTTCAGAACTTTGAAACTTGCTCTTGTTAACAGAAAGTTGCCTAGTTTGAGCAGATCTTGTTACTTGATGTGTACTTTCGAGCATTCTAAATATGAACAAATAAACAGAACCCATTGTTTCTACAGTTTTCGTATGAATACTTACATCCAGACAAAGATTAAGCATATCTTTTTGAATGAGTTTACTCATTTTTTCAGATATCAACTAATACTTGTGGTCTTTGCGGACACTACCGAAACAAATATATGTTCACAAAAAACAGGGAAATTGCAGGTTTGCAAAGCTATGTTCCATAGCCCACTACCAGAACATAATAATGATAACACTTGTTATAAAGCTATATCTTTAAAGGAGGAAAACAGTCATTACATGGCTAAACAAAAACTAAACCTAAATGAAACAACTAAAAATAAGGGAATTAAACCTCTTTTATCTATTACTTCGATCAAAAACATAACTCTATATAGAGATGATACTAAGTCCCTTAGATGTCTTAGGATATGGGGCAAAACTAAAATTGGTTTTTTATGAAGATCACAACCTGGAATTGCTGTGGAATCGGGAAGAAAACCTTTTGGATGGATGTTGAATCCTTCTGCAAAATTGAACGAATTCAATTAATTGCACTCTTTGAAACAAGAACAAACAAAGAACCAAGTGAAAAAGTGTGGAGAAAAGCGGGTTTTGATCAATTCTACTGTGTCCCGGCTACAGGTTTCTCGGGTGGCATCTGTGTAATGTGGAAGACATACCAACTTACAAATGAATTTCTCGAAATTGACCAAATTGAAACAAGATTTATCAGTATCAAGTATACAAACCAGCTCACGAACATTAAACTTACGTTAATGCTAACTTACGCCCCACCAAATGAATCTGCTAAAAATGTGGTCTGGGAAAGACTCGTTTCCTTTATTAAAAATTGTTCTGTTCCGTGCATTATTATGGGAGATCTGAACGAAATACAAGACCCATCTGAAAAATTAGGTGGTTTAATACCACCTTTGACAAAATTTGCAAGATTACGACATTTTAAGAATGAATGTGAACTATTGGACACCCATATTCAAGGAAACATCTATACCTGACGGAAGAACATAACAGAAATATATAACATATATGAAAAACTAGATAGGGTACTTATTCACCACCAGATCCTTCATATAACATATATGAAAAAACTGGATAGGGTACCCTGACATCTGTACTAAACATTTTTCTTTTACCAGCTCAGACCACTTTCCCATCTCTATCAAGCTTGACTCAACAACACCTTTTAAAAATCAGCCATTTAAATTTGAAAAAATCTGGATGACCAAAAAAAACTTTAGAAATGTGGTTAAACAAGCTTGGAGAACTAACTATCATGGATCTAGATTGTATAATCTTGTATCCAAAACAAAATTACTTAAGAAACATGCCAAGATCTGGAATAAAAGTACTGTTGGCAATGTATTTACTTAATTACAAACTATAGAAAAATAGCTTTTTGAAATTCAAACTGAGATCTGTACTTACCCTACATATGATCTCATTAAAAAACAAATAAGGATCATAGAAAAAAAAGAAAAACTTATTTGTTTTCAGAAAATTTACCGGAACCAAAGAGCTAAAGTTAAACACATCAAGTTAACTGATACGAATGCTAGCTATTTTCACAAAATAGCAAGTGGAAGAAGAAATAGAAAAATTATAAAAGAAATCAAAACCCAAGAAGGAACAAGTATTACTGGAGGAAAACATTAGAAATGAAATCAGAAATGATTTCATTAAAAGGTTCAGAAGTGAGGATATGAACCAGAGTCTACTCCAGGAAAATCTTGAATTAATTCATTCTGAAATCTCTACAGAGGACAATTTAGAATTAATAAGAAACATATCCAATGAAGAAATTAAGAAGGCTGTCTTTAACATTGACTCGAATAAATCACCGGGTCCTGATGGTATGACAGCAGAATTCTACCAAAAATATTGGGACATTATAGGTCCTTATGTTATTCAAGTAGTGAAAAGCTTTTTTCTTTTTGGGAAATTGCTCAAACAAATAAATCACACATTTATCTCTTTGATTCCAAAATATGACAATCCGAACTCTACTAATCACTATAGACCCATAAGTCTATGCTCTACAATTTATAAGATTATCTCGAAAATCATAACAACAAGACTTAAAGAAACCATGAAAAAATTATCACACCCCCTACAAGGTGCCTTTGTTGCTAACAGAGTCATTCAAGATAATATCTTAATTACCCATGAGATCTTTCACTCATTTAAATCGAAAAAAGGCACTGAAGGATTCATTGCCCTAAAATTAGATTTGGAAAAAGCTTATGATAGAATTGAATGAAATTTCATCATTAAAATCATGGAAAAGTTTGGATTCCATGAAAAATTTATCAACTGGATAAAAGAATGCATTACAACGGTATCTTTCTCGGTGCTTGTAAACAACGGACCCACATAAATATTTAAACCATCACGAGGACTTCGATAGGGTGACCCCCTTTCCCCTTTCTTGTTTATTTTAGGATCTGAAATCTTTGCTAGAAAACTCCAAAAAGCTTCTGAAAGACCTTGAAATCCTCTAGGATTTCAAATCACTCAACAAGGATAAAGAATTCCGTTCCTGGCCTTTGCGGATGACATTGTGATTTTCTCAAAAGCTAAACAGAAAAACTGCAAGGAAATCAAGGATATTATTGATGAATATTGCAAAATCTCAAGACAAAAAGTAAATTTTCATAAATCAGCTTTTCAAGTCACAAAAAAGGTTACCAACCAAAAGAAATTAGCAATACAAGGTACTCTCACAATCACAAATATGATATCCCTCGAAAAATATCTTGGTTGTCCTATCATTAATGGTAGAGTCAACTCGAATACCTTTGTTGACCTCTTAATTAGCACCCAACAACAATTATCTAAATGGAAAGCAAACTCTCTTTCCCAAGAAGGAAGAACAACACTAATAAAATCCAATCTGACATCAAGACCAAACTATCTTATGCAAAGTTTTATGTTACCTCACACACACACAATGAACTTGATAAGTTAAATAGATCCTTTTTTTGGAACAAAGACAGCTCCTATAAACCTCTTATAGGCTGGGAAAAAATATGTAAACCACCACAACAAAGAGGTCTTGGATTGAGAAAATCAAAGGACATGAATAAAGCCCTACAATTCAAATTACTATGGAAAATTATAGCAGAACCAAATAATTATTGGGTTAAAGTTGTCACTGAAAAATACTTGAAAACAATCCATATACTTCATTACGAGAAAAAAAAGAAATTTCTCTTGGCAATGGTCCAAAATGATTGAACTCATGGATGAATTCAAATCTGGATTAATTTGGCAAGTTGGTAATGGCAGAACAATCAAATTCTGGTCGGATAATTGGGTCTCGAATACCCCTTTATGTGATATCATAAACACACAATCAATCCTGAATAAGGATGCCCTGGTAGCTGATTTTATGTTGCCAAATAAAACCTGGAATAAGGACTTAATAGAACAATGTTGACCACATGATTTAGCCAAAAAAAAAACCTCTATCCCGATACCTTTAAATGATATTCATGATAGAATGTACTGAAAAACTAGCAAAAATGGTTGATTTTTTTACGAATTCTGCTATGGAACTAATTAACAGAAACAAGAGATATACTGCCTATGATCCTTCATGGATCTGGAAGATGGACACATATCCCAAAGTTAAAAACTTTATCTGGAAAATAATGAAAAACAGACTCCCAACAAAGACTAGATTAGCAGAAAAATGTGTAGCAATCCCCTAGGATTGTATCTGTTGCAATGCTCAATTGGAGGATTTGAATCATCTCCTATTCCAATGTAACCATACCATAAAAACAATAGAGAAAATGAATTATCATACCTATGGCATCATTAGATCCCTAAACATAGGAAACAAAAAAATCAATGAAATCATTGAGGAAATTCGACAAAAAACTGATAGATCACAATTTATAGAACTAATGGTCTCTTGGTGGGGAATTTGGTTTTATAGAAACCAACAAAGCTTTGGAAGAACAAACGATGATGCTGATACCATAAATGATGTACCAATTTATTATAAAAAACAAATTGAGAATTGGAATAAGACGAAGATTTGGAACCCTGACTATTTAGCAGAGGACAAACAAAAAACACATAGAAGGAATAATGTTAGACGACCAATAAAGAAATAGAAAAAACCACTGGATAACATCATTAAAATCAATATAGATGGATCCACCAAAACTAATGGTGAATCTAGCTTTGGCTACATTTTCAGGAACAACACGGGTAAACCAATCTTCCTCTTTGGGGATAAATGTGTTATCTCAACCCCTTTAAAAATAAAAACACTTGCAGTAAGAAATGCCGTGGTAAAGGTTACCGACATTCAACTTGAATGCGATAACCTTACCATTGTGAATGTTCTGAATTAAATCTGGCACTGTCAATGGGATATTGAAATGTTAATTTCTGATATCCTGTGTGTTTTACAACTTTTCTCTTCAGTGCAGATTTTTCATGTCTTCCGAGAAACAAATGTGGTGGCCGACTTCATCGCAAAGAAGGTACAACCGGTTTCCTTGGAAGATATTCGAGCTAATCTAGAATTTATAACTCTCATCCGAAAGGATGCTATAGACTGAGAAACCGGCTCTTCTGTGCTTTCCAGTCTAATTTATAATCTAGAATTTATAACTCTTCTTCTTCTCTACACAATTTGTGCTTGTCCCGCCCGCAAACTCCTCATTCACGCTCCTCTGGTGGTGAGGTCGATGGCCCTCTGAACCAGACGACGTCGACCGACGCCTCTTCGTTCTTGCCGATGTAAGTCGGTGACATTTCTCCCCTGAAGTCGACGACGCCGGCGTTCGTTCTCTTCCCATCCTCTCCTCCCGACGCTCATTCTCCTCATCGTTGCTATTGCTGGAAGAGATTTGATGGCAGCCTTCATCGTTGGAAAGGAATTGCAATAGGTATTTGTTTCAAACTTCTATATTTCAAAATTTAGGGATTATAAATTTGTTTATAATTTCAATTTCGATTTAGGGATTTGAGGATTTGATATAGGGATTTCATTCAGGAATTTAGGGATTCAATTTATGGATTTAGGGAGGAGAACGAACTTTTAAGTATACTTACTTCTTTGTAAATATACATTGCCTGTATAAAAAAAATAAGAATGGTTTAAGAGCCCGTTTGGTATAATTCTTGAAATTGGGGTGGAATGAGGAATCAGGTTGGTATTAGGAATCGGATTAACCCATACTTTATATTTGTTGTTTGGTTAGATATTTGGAATCAAATTAGGGCTTAATTTTCAGTGAAAAAGAACTACTTAGTATTGCTTGTTCATCCCCCAAAAGATGCTCACTAGTCATCCACTCATCCATGTCCCCTACTAGCTGCCGCACCATCTCCCTTGAAAAAGTAATTAAGTTGACCACTGAACAACAATCCAAACGGAGGATGAAGTCATATCACCGTCATCGCTCCTATGTGAATATATATTGAAGAAAATGAAGGAATAAACAAAATTAACCACTCAGCTACCGGAAGAGGACGATGTCAAAGAGGTTCGATGATGAGAGTGATTGGCACTCTTTTTGGATCGTCCCCACCTTCCTTCTCCATTGCTCTCTCTACCCCCATTTTCTTCCATGAGTCAGGTATCAACCAAACCTAGGTTGAAGATGACGTATCAAAATGGGGGTTTGACTCATTCCTGGAATGAGCGATACCGTGTCATTTTTCCCAACCAAACACATCTATCGGTTTAGATCATTCCAAAACCGATTCCTGATTCCAGGAGTATAGTACCAAACACGCCTTAAAGAGTATGAGTAATATTGCTAGTGATGCGTGGCTTATACTTCTATGAAATTATTGCGCTGCTTGGATGCTAGTGATGCGTGGCTTTGTAGAATTTCATGTACATTGGAAGATAATTATTGCTCTTAAAAATGTTATTCACCTTTAGTTCCAATATTGACTGTAATAAGATGGTTTATACTTCTATGAAATTATATTTGGTTCAGGCTGTATTTTGATTAGGATGGATGCCATGTGATAAGTGATAACTAAGATAATAATTGTCTTTCCTCCCACATGCAATGACGGAGGAACAGTGAAGAGAAGAAACCCAACGCTCGCCTTTTCTTTTTTAATAAAAAAAATCATTTTGCTTTTTTAAATAGAAAAAACTTAAAAGTTTGTGTTAAAATTAACTTTTTTGGATATTTGGCGAGATATATATAAATTTCGGGGTTAGCACATGAAATATATCAAAGTTTGGTATACCGTGTGAATTATGTTAAACCTCAGTGTTACCAAGTGAAATAACCGAAGATTAAAACTAGCCTAGGATACACTGTTGTGATAGAGCCAATATCCGATTAAGCATTCGACTCAGAGGAATTTAATTTGGCGAAAACTCTTATTACGATTAAATTCCTAGTTTCTCAAAACTGAATCAAAATAGGGTGGAAAAAAATATCTAAATATATGGGAATTCCGCGAGGTAACTCTCAGGTTTTGTAAATTCCGCGAGGTGTCCACAAATTTTGACTATTACGCGTGGTAATCCTGAGATATCTAAAAAGTCCGCCAAATGACAATCCGTTATGTCCATCGTTAAAATGCGGTTAAATTATTATTTTTAAAAAAAAAACTAAAAAAGTTGTTATTTTTTTTTAACAAAACAAAAAAACACATGCCAGCCAACATTAAAGAAATAAAAAAACAAATAAAAATCCAACACGAGCTTTTTTTTTTTCTCTAATGGATGTCATTTAATTAAACTTTTATGCATATGGCATTGCCTTATAAGGTCAAAGAAATTCAACTGAAATCTGGAAAATTGGCACCTGATAGGAATAGAAAAACACATGAGCAGATGACCTGATAGACAAGGACTTCCAGACTCCATAAAAAAATCAAGATCACATCCTAAACATCATGTTTAATACCTTCCTCCGTCAATGCATGTCATTGCAAGCATAACCCAATTGGCAGAATCCAACATAATTTATCAAAGAAATTCAACTAAAATCGACACCAATTTAACTGAAAGCAAGAATCTCTATCAAACCCCCAAATTACATAAACCCTAAATATCAAAAGTCAACTATATGCTCAAATTCGTACCTGGCCTTGGAATAGATCGGACGATCAGTCCTTCTCGCTCACGGCCTTGGAATAGAATGGACGAGCAACCCTCCACCACCCTCGTTGCAAGCAACTGCCCTCCACCACCGGCGTCGTCTAGCTCCCGGCGTCGTCCCGCTCCCCGGCATCGACAAACTCCACAAGTTCTGTGTTTGTGGCTTCCCTTGTTCGCAGTCGCAACCATTAGAGGAAAGAAAAGCTCGTGTTGGTTTTGTTTTATTTTGTTTTTTTATTTCTTTAATGTTGGCTAGCATGTGTTTTTTGTTTTTTTTCCTTTTAAAAATTAAATAACAACAACTTTTTTAGTTTTTTTTTTAAAAAAAGTAATAATTTAACCGCATTTTAACTGTGGACATAATGGGTGGTCATTTGACGGATTTTTTAGAAAATTTAGGGGTTATCACGCGGAATAGTCAAAATCTGTGGACACTTCACAAAATTTACAAAATCTAAAGGTTATTTCGCGGAATTCCCGCTAAATATATAAACAAAAGAAGGATAAAACCTAAATCTGGGAAGTATGAATACCTGGTTGCAGAGCTTCAATTAGGCGGAGAGTAAAGAGAGATTGCCAAAGTTAGGAAGGGCTTGATTGGATACCGTCGTACCATATTCCACAATATAACTTTTGTTTTTTTAGCAATCTTAATCCATTACTCCATCTAGCTTATGTATGACAGATAACCAATCCACTACACTGGCCTACTTGGGGTGCTTTATCACTTCATTGTGGGAATTTTTGTTCTAGCTTATTATTTTTGTTTGCAAAATAAGTGCCCAGATTTTGACCTGCTAAAGTATAACAGAGCTGAAAAAATGTAAATTCTTTATTTTTTTTTATTTTTTTTTATACAGGCAAACAGATGGTATCCTTACAAACCGGAAGGCATACCCAAATCATCACAACGGATGATTTTTACAAAGGATTTACAAGATGAAAAAAATACTAGAACTCAAATCTAGATATCGACTTCGAGAACTTTGTAATTGTATATAATCATGTTGAGGCTGTAGATAGTCCAAAATAGCCTTCCGTAGGATAGTAGGGGAGATATTTGAATTCGCCAGGAAGTCAGCAGCTTTATTGGATTCGCGATAACAGTGATGAACCTGAAAATAATCTAAACCAGATAACAATGTGCAAACTTCTCGGATTATTGTTGAAATTTCCTATGGGATTTTTCCAAATTGCACGAATAGAATTAATAACAGAGAGATTATCTCCTTCAGGGAATATCCGCATATATCCATGCGAAATAGCCCTACGAAGGCATTCAAGAGCGGAAACCGCTTCAACTTTAATAGGTGAGGAGCAGAGGATCTGCCTATGATCTAAGAAGACCACCTCACCACAATGGTTTCGGAAAACATATCCGATACGTGTAGAACCGTTTTGTTTAACATATGCATCAAAATTTATTTTATGCAGTCAGGAGGTGGTTTTCGCCATTGTGAAAACAAATTGGAGCGTTTCCGTTTAGGGGATGTAGAGTGATGCGCTTGTGACAAGCTTGCAAGCCACTCTTTGTAGGAGACGTATGTCCGATTTATTGTTTGCTGAATTTGAATAGGAACTGCCCGAAAAATTAAAGCATTTCGATCTTTCCAGATATGTCACCAAAGGAAAAGTATAGGTATAATATCTGTGTTTGTGGAGTGGAAGGATTCCATATTAGTATAGAAGTCATCAGTGACATGAAAATTGAAAGTACGACCGATAAGGTTTTGTAATAGTTGAACATACGTAGAGGTGAAAGTACATCAAAAAAACAGATGGTTGGAGTCCTCAGTAGGAAAATTACAGAGAACGCAATGAGATGGAACTCTTGAGTAGTGCCAATTAAGACGATCTGTTGTGGGTAAGGAGTCAAAAAAGCATTTCCATAATTTTTTTTAATTTTTTGGTGGAATTTCCATTTTCCAGAACCAAGTAGGAAAACATGGGGGGGTAGGCATACGAGTAAGTAAAGAGCGAGCACTCTTCACTGTGAAGGTACCATCAGACGAGGGGAACCAAATAAGTTTGTCTGCTGTGTAAGTCGTGGGTATGAAGATGCCCAAAATTTTGGGGATATAGTGATTCGGGAGGATCTGTTGAAGAGCTCCCAGATTCCATTTCTTATCCGGAGTTATAAATTGAGAGACAGTGGTCCCACGGTCATGGTTCCCAGCATATTCAGAAAGGGTGAGGTTCGGAATCCAATGGTCTTCCCAGAATTTAATATGAGTACCATTGCCAAGTTGCCAGAAAAGCCCTTTTCGAAATTGTTCTCGTATTTGTAAAAGCCTGGAAAATTGCCAGAAATCTGAAGGTTTCTTTTTGTAGGAAAATATGTCTGAGTTGTGTAAATATTTTTCTGAGATAATTCGAACCCATATTGATTGAGGATCCGTAGTAAGTTTCCAGAGTAACTTCATTTGCATTATTATATTGATATTATAAGAAAGTTCAATGTCAAGGCCTCCACAACACTTAGGTTGACAAATCGAATCCCAACTAATGAGGGAATGGTGATTAGGATTAGCGTGATTCCAGATTTTTTTTTGAATCTTATCTATTTCTTGACAAATGCCCTTTGTAAGAAGGAAACTCTACATTAAGTAATTAAACTGAGACTGTAAGTTAGATTGAATGAGAATAGAACGACCTGCTTGAGACAACGAATTAGCTTTCCATTTTCCAAGCTGTTATTGTAACTTCGTCATTGCATCATGATAAGCTTCACTTTGTAGTGCGTAACTAGGAGATGTTACTAGTATTTGGGGTGCCATTTATGTGTGTTTAGGACACAATATAGGAGAATGGAGTTGTGGAGAAGAAGTGTTGATTTGGTGGTTTTGAGTACTTAAATGAAGACATATTGAAGATGGAGGCGAAGCCACAAGAGAAGACCAAAAGCGAGAAGAAGAAAAGCTACAGAAGCTTTTATGCGGGCGCGGAAGGAGTGCCGCGGTCGCGGAAATACACCAGAAGAAATGAGAGCCCCAAAGACTTTTCTGCGGTCGCAAATATATTTCTGCGGTCGCGGCTACTGTTCACACGCGGAGCCGGGATTTATTTCGTCCGAGTTTTCGTTTTACTTTATTCCTTTTTATTTTATTTCGTTTATTTCCTTTTAGGAAGATTATATTTCCTATCTTTTGGAAATTACGTTTGCTAGGTTATTTACATCTTTTATAGTTAGCAGCCTTTTGATTATTCAAGTTAACACTTTATCGTTCAGTTTTTCCCTTAGAGTTTTATACTTTGAAGACTATGAAGAACTAAGCAACCTTTGCTTAGTCCGACGATTGAAGCCTTCATTTGTATTTGGTTGTGAGATTATAACTCTATTTCCTTTCCTTTGATTATATCTTTTCTCTTTGAGCTTCATCCCATTGATTCTTGCTGTTTTGACTAGTCTGATCATCTAGTTGATATTAGTGATTATCTATTGCTAGGTTTTGGATATTTCTAGTTGAAATCCCTTATCTTGTGTAGCAAACGCGATTTACAGGAACTAGTTGTGAATGTTTATTGTGAAAAGAATTGATTACATGTCGAGTACTGACTAGTTGTTAAGTATTGCATGTATCCTGGTTAATTCCTATGCTTACTGCTGCCTTTAGATTAAATCTTGATAGTTTCTTGATTGTTTAATGATAAGTATTTTCAGGGCTAGTTGACCTGTCTATATACATAAGATTGGGACAGGAATATTCATTGGTAGGAATTTGAGATAATCTAGGATCAACCAGTCAAACTGAAGTGTGGATATTTGTCTGGCTAAGTTACTTCTCACCATTGATTACACCTTTTGCTTTGATTTACTTTGTTTACTTGATACAAACCAAAATCCCCCCTTTTGTTACTATTGGCATACAACCTTTGCACTTAGGAAGATTGCTTACCTCCCTATGGGATCGATCCTTATTTACCCTACTACATTAGTTAGGTTTTTGAGGTTTACTTTGATAGGCATTACGACTTTAGCCTCATCAAATTTGGCGCCGTTGCCGGGGAGGAAAGTTTCAATTTTTCTTTTTGTTTGTTTGTGTGCCAACTATTGTGTGGACCTATCTTATGGTCCACACCCGTGCAACTGACTCCCCAATTTTAGATCTTGATACAGAAATTGAAAGGACACTTTCCAAGAATCGAATAGTAGCCCATACGCAACTCGAGATGGCTGAGGAAGAACCGACTTTGAGGCAGTTGACTGCATCGAATCTAGAGTAGCAGCCACTTGCTGTGCAATTTCCAGAGTTGGCAGATGGCGTGAATTTCGAGCTCAAATATGGGTTGATTCACTTATTACCTCACTTCCATGGGATGAGTGGAGAAGACCCCAACAAACATCTTTCTGAATTCCACGCTGTCTGCAGCAGCATGAAGACAAGGAACATTACTGAGGACTAGATCAAGCTGAGGGCCTTTCCTTTCTCTCTGAAGGATTCGGCCAATGATTGGTTCTCTTATTTGGCCCCAAGAAGCATAGATACATGGGCAAAGATGAAGAAAGCTTTCCTGGAAAAGTACTTCCCTACAATGAAGCTCAATAGCCCAAAGAGGAACATCAGCAACATCGAACATCATGCTACTGAGACGTTGTATGAGTACTATGAGAGGTTCAAGAGGTTGATATCAAGCTGTCCATACCATGGTTATTCTGACCAAGACCTCGTGCTATACTTGTATGGTGGACTTCTTGATGATGAGCGAAGAATGGTGAACGCAGCCTGTGGTGGAAATATTCTGAACAAGACGCCAGCTGCAACATTTGAGATTGTAACATCCCCAAATAACCTCTTGAAAGTATTACCGCCAGTGACCTCAGACGTACTATCCGATGTCACCCAAGGCTTTTCCATTTGATATAAATCATTAAACCACAGTTATGATACAACATATCATAACTTCCATTAAAACCAGGTCTCAGATTACAACATAATTCCAAATACATCAAAATACATTATCAGAATTATTACAACGGAAGTCTTAAAATAACAACAAAACATCGTTCGCCTTTATAGTCGTTCTAGCCTTCTCGGATCTGCAATTTATCTGATGTGCCGAATCGAACGAATGACACCAGCCAACCATGCAGAGAACAATTGCGGTTGGTTAGTCTAATGAAAGACCAAGCAAGGGGTACAAAGAAGAGTGGTTCGAGTGATCGTAACCGTTTACTATCATTGTCCCTAGAATAATAACCGACGGAACGATACATAACCCGATACTTTCACAGAATGAATATTAAATAAGATATGCACTGAAGAGAAGACTCTCAAGGAATTGAGTCTTATCGGAAATATGACAAATGTTGGGGAACATAAATAATAACAGAATCACAGTATCGCATACGAGCGATTTAAAAGATAAGACGAGTTTTCCTAGCTGTACTACTCGCCGAAGGTATATTAGTTATGTGCGACTAATGGCACTTATCTTATTAAATTCCAAAACACACATCACGTTATAAGCTTTTATATCCACATCGCAGAGTCCAAGCCTCTAAATCCACATCACGGTTGGTCATGACCAGAAAGTTTG
Source organism: Rheum nobile (assembly GCA_027886185.1). Lineage (NCBI taxonomy): Eukaryota > Viridiplantae > Streptophyta > Magnoliopsida > Caryophyllales > Polygonaceae > Rheum > Rheum nobile. The sequence goes on from WOAB01000546.1 coordinate 925,562, forward strand.
GCATAGGGTCTTGATCGCCCTGTTATTTGCCAAGTTATAAAGAAACGAATAGACCTCGCAAAGTCCAAGCGTTCCTACGAATACTCGTGCTAACTAACAGTTCAACACAGTAATAGTCCACATCAAAGCCAACATGGCCAACATCATAAACACATAATTATACTAGCGTTGTTCTAGCAGATATACAACCTAGTATAATATCATCTTTTAATCAATTATTAACAAAGCTGTTCCCAACGAACAATAAATCAGTAAATCATCCCAAATTAATTAACAACTAAACAATTGATAATTAATTGAAATATGGAATGATGAGCAAGAGCGAACCGCCACTTGCCTTAGATTAGTCGAGCTCGAACAAAGCTTAGAAACGTCGGGTTCCTGGATCTGGAACTGGGATAGATCTCAGATTAAAAATCCCTAAGAAATGACCCATAACGAGATACTAAGTTAGATTCAATATCCACAAATATGAATCTAAAAGAATACGAAAAGAATCGAAGGAACCGAGCCTCGCTCAAGACCACAACTCCCAAGAACACACACACACGGACAGCTCGCCGCGGGTGCGTTGGAGCTCTTACCGCGGGTGCGGTGGGGTCACAGTGGCGAAGGCTTTGACAACAGGGTTCAGAAAACTCACCCAACTCGACTCGTTTGAGGTTTGATCTTAATACTCCTTGCACCTTCAAATACTACTTGTGAGTACCCTTGTAATCACTCAAAGGGGGGTTCGACCTCCTTCTCAAACAAAGCTCAAAAGCTTGGTTTCAATGGAGATTTTCAGAGGAGAAAACAGAGGAGGAAGATGACGGTCCTTCCCTTTCTGATTTCGACCCCTTTTATAGCCAACCAAGAGCTCCCCCAGCAGGGAACAAGCAGGAGACTAGCAAGGGAGGCTAGGCGAGGCTAGGCCTGACAACCGGCGCCACTTGCAGGGGAAGAGTGTTAGGAAATGAAACTCTGGAACTTCGGTTCCCCTGAGAGTTCCTTTCCTCAGTTTCTCTACTTTTGAAGATGACAAATATTATGATACTAATGTTTTATCTCAAAGATGTGTTTTAAGGAACCACAGGAATATACCGAAGGCAGGAAAGCCAAATAGAACAAGGGAACCAAAGGAACAAGACAGCTAAAGGAATCCAGAGGAACCCAGGTGTGCCCAGAAATGGAGCTTGCGACATTGCAATTCCCGAGAAATCTGGGAACACACAACCTCGGACAAAAGGTGTCGAAAACGACTTGTCCAAAGCTTCCAAAAGTCTGCCAAGGTCCAAGAGCTAAAGAACAAGATGCCTAGAGAACCTCTACCTCGGACAGAGACGATGAAAGCGACAGCACATGAAGACGTCGCTGTCCAGCAGACGGTTCCCAAGCAGCCAGCTTACTCAACCTCGGACGAAAGCGTTTTGACAACGACACCACAAGGCTCGTCTGAGGTAGTTGACATACCAAGAGAGATTCTGAGCTGCCTAGGTTGTTTTCACATGCCAAGAACAACGTGGATCAAGGAGAACCACCAATCCTAGGGCAAGCTCAATCCGTGGGAACCAAGAGAGGATCGAGCTGCGAAGAATCCTCTATAAAAGGAAGACTAACCCAAGGGTTATCTTCAAGCATTCACAATAGAAACACACTTCATAGCAAACATCAAAGTGTGAAGCTTCAAACAAGATCATCAAAGCAAACCGAGATCAAGAGGAACCAGTCAAGGAAGAAGAGCTGAGTGATAAGTTCCTGTGACTGTAAGTGATAGTTCCTAGGTGCGAAAAGTCTGTTTCTTGGATTGATTATTGATTGTGTTAAGTTATCTAGGATTGTCTAACTGTGTGTAAGGCAAAGGAACTGTGTGTTCGTTCCTAGGATAAGCTGTAACCAAAAGAGATAAGAAATCAAGAAGTAGACTTTGAAATCCTTTCAAAGAAAGGTAGTGGTTTTTATCCTAGATTGCTAGTTGGCAATCTAAGGTTTCCACTATAAGGAACTTGTTCATTTAGTTGATTGTTTATTTCCGCTGCGAAGGGAACTGTAAACTGTGTTCTCAATTCCCTGATTATTAATCTAACAATCACGATCCTACAATTGGTATCAGAGCGGGAAAAGCTCTAGATCTTTGATAAGTTTGCAGATCATGTCTCAACCAAGCAAGTTTGAGCTCAGAATCTCCACCAACAAGCCACATCTCCGAAAGAAAGGAGAAGAAACATGGTGGGAAAAGTGCATGGAAAGCCACATCAAGACCAACGACTACCAATGCTGGAGGATAGTCGAAAATGGAGATGGCTATGTCGACCTCACCATGAAGGAAGAAGATTGGAAACCAGAACACTATGTTATCATGGAGAAGAATGCCAAGGCCAGGCAGTTCATCCTCAATGGATTGGACAGAGAGGACATGGACAAGGTCATAGGAATCAAGACAGCCAAAGAGATGTGGAAAGCTCTCAAGTAGATGCATGAAGGAAGTGAGGAACTAAAGCAAAGCAGAAAGTTTGCTTTAGAAGGAGAATACCACACCTTCAAAATGATGGAAACTGAGACCATCTCAGAGTACTACTCTCGCTTCAACAGATTAATTGGAAAGTTGACGGCGACAGGAGTTGATCTTGATGAAGTCTCCAAGTCCTTAGTGATCATCAATGGACTCAACTCCAAGTTTACCCTTCTCAAAGTAATCATGAAGAACACTACAGGCATCCAATCCCTTCCCTTGACCCAAGTCATAGGGAAACTGGAAGTTGAAGAAGGAGAACACACTAAAGTCAATGCCGATAAGAAACTGGAGAAAGGAATCGCCCTTAAAATCTCCAAAGCTTTCTCAAAGCTTGAGATGGAGCAAGAGAACTCAGACTTGGAAGAAGAGGAGGACGAGCTAACAGCCCTCTTCTCAAAGAATATCAAAAAATTCTTTGTGAAGGGAAGGTTCCAAAAGGGGAGTTCCTCCTACAACGGACCCAGAAGGGATCTAAAGGAAGTCTCTTGTTACGAGTGCAAAGAGAAGGGACACTACGCTAAGAACTGTCCCAACAAGGAAGACTCCAAGGAAGAAGAAAAACCTCAGAGAAAGAAGGCTCTCGTAGCCTCATGGGGAGAAAACTCAGATGAGGAACTGGATCTGAGCGGCTTCTCTGGAGGAAGATGTCTCATGGCAAAAGGAGACTCAAGCGACTCAGAAGACCTTGAGGTAACTTCTGATGATCTCTTAAAATCCCTAGTTGATTGTGATAAGAAACAACTTCTTAAGATAATAAAGAAACTAGGAAAGGAAACCAGTTCCCTTTAACAGAAACTTGATGATTGTGAAGATGAAATTGCATGCTTAACTGTTGAGAATTCTGTTTGGAGTAAGAAACTTGATAAAACTGAGAAAGACCTAGCTGAAACTCACTCCAAACTGATTGAAATTAGGAACGTGCATGCTAGCCACCTTAAAATCTGCAAATCTTGTGATGAAACTAGCATAGACTCTGTCACAGTTCCCTTGCATGCTAATTTACCTGGAAAAGACATGCTTCAATCCATAATTGATAGATTGGACATCCTCACTGATTCTATTAATGAAAAGACAATAAATCAAACTGTTTTTGTGAGACAACGCCATGGAATAGGATATGTCAACAACAAGGATAACAATGATGCTGAAGATGAAAAAGCTAGACGAGAACTTGTTGAGATGAATGAGAACCTCAGCATTGCTCTCGCCACCTCTCGTGACAGGAATCAGTTCCTATCAGAGAAGATCATGGTGCTTGAGAACAAGGCTGAGGTTGCCAAACGTCTCAATGAAGGTTCTCAAAGCCCTAAGAAGGAACCAAAAGGAAAAGAAAAAATGACTCCTGAAAATCAATGGTTCACCAATTCTTTTGCTCACAAAAAGTATGTTGACATGGCCAATAGTAAGGTTAAAAACAATATTGATTTCAACAAAATAAATGAAAAACCTTTTAGGCCAGGGAAAGGAAAGTATGGTCATGTTGTCTACAACCGCTTATGTACCTACTGTGGTAAGAATGGCCATTACAACACTGATTGTGCTAAGAAAAGGAACTTTGAAAGGGAGAAAAGTGTTTATCACCAGGAAAGGAACCAACTCCCTGATTATTCACAGACTCGAAATGCTAATCCCTCCAGTAAAGCCAAGCTTCGCTGGGTTCAGAAATCTTAGTTCCCTTATGTGCAGAAAGAAGAGAGGCAACCCCAACTATGGTACATTGACAGTGGTTGCTCATGCCATATGACCGGAAAAAGAAATCAAATGACCTCTCTTCAACCTCTCCAAGGAGGGAACATATCCTTTGGAGACAAAATCAAAGGGAAAATCTGTGGAATAGGAACTGTGAAGCTTAACGATCACATTCAGGTAAACAAAGTTCACCTTGTTGATAGTCTTGGTTTTGATCTAATAAGTGTGTCACAGCTGTGTGATCAAGGAGACAATGAAGTCAGATTTAGATCAAACGAATGCTCAGTTCTTGACTCCTCGGGACAAATCATCCTAAAAGGAAAGAGATTCAACAATGTTTACATTGTTGATCCATCCTTCGTCCCCAAGGAGAAACTGTGTCTCTCAACCGTGAATGACCAAGCTGAGTTGTGGCACCAACGCCTCGGTCATGCTAGCACCAAGCTGATTCAAAAGCTACACTCAAAGGAACTAGTCAGAGGATTGCCAAAGCTGAGTGGCACATCTAAGGAACCATGCTCTGACTGTGTAAAAGGAAAACAAGCTCGTAGTTCCTTCAAATCCAAAAACATGGTAAGCACCTCAAGGCCTCTTGAGCTCATCCACATGGATCTTTGTGGACCCATGAGAGTTCAAAGCCTAGGAGGGAACAAGTATATTTTTGTTATTGTCGATGACTTCTCTCGCTTTACTTGGACCATTTTCATTAAATCTAAAAGTGAAGTCATTGATCGCTTTAAAGACCTGGTTCCTTTGTTAGAAAAATCCCTTGATTGCTCACTTAATGCTATTCGATCTGACCATGGTACCGAATTCGAAAATGGAGAATTTCTAACCTTTTGCAGTGAGCATGGCATTGATCACAACTTCTCTGCACCATACACTCCTCAACAGAATGGAGTAGTGGAGAGAAAGAATAGGACCTTAGAAGACATGGCTCGAACTATGTTGATCTCAAGTGGACTCTCCCAATCCTTTTGGGCTGAGGCGATCAACACAACATGCTACATCATCAATAGAGCCATGCTTCGCCCTATCACAGAGAAGACACCCTATGAACTCCTAAGAGGAAGAGTTCCCAACATTTCTCATCTAAGGGTGTTCGGATGCAAGTGCTTTGTGCACAACAATGGGAAGGACAATCTTGGCAAGTTCGACCCAAGAAGTGATGAAGGAATCTTCATTGGATATGCCTCAGGCAGCAAGGCATACAAGGTCTTCAACAAAAGGACTAAAAAGGTAGAAGAAAGTGTTCATGTTATTTTTAATGAAAAATCACTTGGAAAGATTGTGCAGAACACCACCAGTTCCTTTGAAGATCCGTTTCCCAAGTCATCCCAAGAAGATCCAGATGAAGATGTCACTCCTCCCAGTTCCTTCCCTGCTGAACGGAACCCTCCAATGGCTCCTCCACCAGTTCCCATGGATAATGAACAACAATCCATTTCTGGGAACCATGAGCATGACGACAATATCTGTGGAGATCTCAATGATTCATCTTCCCACATGTTCTTCAATGGAGAAGGTGACCCCAACCAGGAAGCTGAATGCTCTACTCAGAATGTCTCCACATCAAATACTTTGGCTTCCAACAGAGAAAGTAGAGTCGTCAAGCCTCCAGTCAGGTACGAACATCTAACTTTATTTGCCTTTAATGCCTTTTTGTCTATTGTGGAACCAAAGAACATAGGTGAGGCACTGAAGGATGAGGACTGGATCCAAGCCATGCAAGAGGAGCTTCATCAATTTGAAAGGAACAAAGTCTGGCATCTGGTTCCTCGCCCCAAGGATAAGCACATCATATGAACCAGATGGGTTTTCAGAAACAAGCTAGATGATACAGGAGCTGTGATAAGGAACAAAGCAAGACTTGTGGCTCAAGGATACAATCAACAAGAAGGAATTGACTATGATGAAACCTATGCTCCAGTGGCAAGGATCGAAGCAATAAGGTTGTTGATTGCCTTCGCATCTCACAAAGGGTTCAAGTTGTTCCAAATGGATGTGAAGACAGCCTTCCTCAATGGAATTCTTCAAGAAGAAGTCTATGTCAAGCAACCTCCTGGTTTCGAAGACGACGATCATCCAGATCATGTCTACTTTCTAGACAAGGCACTCTATGGCCTCAAGCAAGCTCCCAGAGCTTGGTATGATCGTCTTGCCCAGTTCCTACTCTCAAATGGCTACAGGCGTGGAGTTATTGATAAAACTCTCTTCATCCTAGAAGAAGAAGGTAACATCTTAGTGGTTCAAATCTATGTTGATGATATCATTTTTGGTTCCACTAACATGTCCCTTGTAGACAAGTTCAAAGACTTGATGAGCAGTGAATTTGAAATGAGTTTAATTGGGGAACTCACATTCTTCCTCGGATTACAAATCACTCAAAAGGAAGATGGTATTCAAATCCACCAACAGAAGTATGTCAGGGAACTACTGAAGAAGTTCAAAATGGTTTCATGCAAGCCTCTCTCCACTCCCATATCCACCATTGCCCATCTGGATAAGGACCACTCGAGTCCTCTAGTGGAGGAGAAGCTCTATAGAGGTATGATAGGCTCACTCATGTACCTAACCGCTAGTCGACCAGACATTGTCTTTGCTGTTGGCTTATGTGCTAGGTTCCAATCTTGTCCGAGAGAAACCCACTTGGCTGCTGTGAAGAGAATACTTCGATATCTCAAGGGAACTGACGATCTCTGCATCTGGTACCCCAAAGAATGTCCCTTTGAGCTCATGGGTTTCACTGATGCTGATTATGCTGGATATTTGGTGGATAGAAAGAGCACTTCTGGAATGGCACAGTTCCTAGGCCCTTGCCTTGTGTCATGGGGATCAAAGAAACAAGTTTCAGTCTCCCTCTCCACCACAGAATCCGAGTACATTGCAGCTGCCTCTTGTGTTTCCCAACTTCTCTGGCTAAAGCAACAACTCACGGACTTTGGTATGTCTTATAGCCCTCTCACTATTCTTTGTAACAACACTAGTGCTATAAACATTTCTAAGAATCCTGTGCATCATACTAGGACCAAGCATATTGACATTAGACATCATTTTCTTAGAGATCATGTTGAGAAGGGAAACATCATTATGAAATTTTGTAGAACTGAAGATTAAATTGCAGATATATTCACCAAGGCATTGAATAGAGTTCCTTTTGAGAACCTCAGATTGGAACTAGGAATGATTCCTATTACTCAGTAGTGACCTTAGTTCTGAGAATTCTTTCCGAGTTCCCCTGATTGACTAGTTTAAGATATTTAACTTGTTGAGTCTTGATGTCCTTGTGTTATATCTTTTGCTACAAACCGTTCTTGTCATAATGGTTTCTTATAAAGGCTTAGATAAATTTTTCTGGTTCGTTTCCTTTTGATTATAATTATTTCTCAACTCCTCATTGTTCAAATTTCTTTGATGGCCCAAAAGTCACAATCTGATCATATTTCTAACCCAACATTACAAGCTGAAATGATGATTGTGTACTAAGACCTACCCTTGCCTTCTTGCTCAATTTAATTCTCTATGATCCATCTGTAAACCTTCTTTGAGAATTATTGTGCAATGCGATAAAAAGCCTATCCTGATTCCTTGTATGGGAACGTACTGTTTTTGGTTCCTTTGTCTCCATCCACACCAAAGGTTCCCATACATTCCTCTAGCTCGCTGAAAATGTCACTAGAAAGGAACCAGAACATCGCGTCTCTCCAACGGCTCGCTTGGCTCTCCAAGACGCTATTTATGGCATATTGGCAGGGATAAGGCATGTCTCATCAGTGGCAGACCTCCCTCTTCTCAGAATGGGTCATATTTTGAATTTAAATTAGTCGTTCCAAAAAAGCTGCAACTCTCTTCAATGCTTCGGATTTGCCTTGATCTTCTCAACGACTGGATTTGCTTCAACGGTCAACTCAGCTCTTGGCCATCCCAGATCTTCAACGCCCTTAAAGAGGTGCTCAGCTGCTCTGAATTGATCACCCAAGCTCTCCATCTCTCTGATCTTCTACCTCTCTTTCTCTTCTCACAGCAATCCTCTTAGCTCCTCTCAAATGGCCAACCCTAACCCACTCGTTGTTATGGATGAAGAAGAGGCTGCTTTTCTTCAAGCCTTTCACGAAAAGAAGGCTAAAGCCTCCTCCTCCAAGCCTGTTTCTTCCTCCACCTCTAAAAAATCCCTCCCCAAAGAGAACCCTGTGGCGAAACCGGCAGAGAAACCAGAAGAGAAGCTTGAGGAACCACCAAAGGCTAAGGAAAAGGTGGAAGAGGAACCAACCATGCCCAAAGAAGAGAAGCAAGCCATCACTTTGGCTTCAGAATCAGTCACAAAATCAGTTTCTGAAGGCGGGTCGCATGATTCCTCTCCGGATAAATCCCTTCAAGTGATCCCTAGCCCCGAGCCTTCCCCAATCAGCCTCAAATCCAAAACTTCCAAACCAGGCCCCTCTGTCGCCACAAGAATGCAACAGAGGAAGAGAAGCTCCCAAGCCATTGTTCCCTATGAAAACAAAAGGAAGATCCTAAAACCTCTCATTATCGGCAGAGAATTCTGGACCCAGGCGTTAGAAGAAGATGATGAGGAACTCTATGGAGAAGCTTTGGATGAGTTCCACTCTCTGCTGCAGTTCCAAGGGTAGGACGAGATGCTGTGCGAGCCCTTATCTACTTCCGACGAGGTTGTCCGGATGTTTTACCAGTCCATGGAGTTTGTACCTCAGAAGGAGAACTCTCCCTGTCACGACGCCATTCTCATATGGAAGGGAACCAGCTTTCCCCTGTCCACCAATCTAATCGCGTCTGCTCTAGGGATCGAGTCGAGATCTGGGTTTGGCATTCTGCCTCAGAAGAAGGGATGGCCCAAGGGAAAGGGCTTCAAGTCCAAAGGAGCAATCGTCAAGAAAATTTATGATGGCGCATCCCCCTCATCTTTGGAGACGAAGGATCTCTCCATTGCAAACCGGCTACTGCATTTTTGGATCACTCGCAACTTGGTTCCCAGGCAAGAGCACAGGAACGAAGTCCTCATCACCGATGCCATCTACATGGACAAAGTGCTCTCCGGCGTTTAGTTGGATCTTCCCCGTATTGTGCTGGCTCACATGCAATTCTGTGCATCTCATGACTCCCATGCTTTACCCTTTTCTCACATCATCAAAAGGCTACTCTCCAACCTCAATCAGTACCTAGAAGACTTCCCCGAGACTGCCTACAGCAAATGTCTTACGTTGCACACAGTTCGGAAGCTGAAATCTAAGGAACAATAACCCAACCCTGCTGAAACAGAAGAAATCCCGCCTAAGGAAAAGGCGGGTTCCCAGGGCCGTTCCAGTTCCCACCCTCAGCAACCCCCCTCTTCAGACTCCTCTGCGATCCTCCTTGCGTTGGATCGTATTGAAAAATCTATCTTGGAAGGCTCGACTGCCAACACGGTTGCCATCAATGATCAAGTAAGAGAGTTGGGGCGTATCAGTTCTGCTGTCGAGAGTCTGGTGGACGTTCTGCAGAAAGATTGGCAAGGTGCAATCAGTGCTCATCAGGCCGCGGGCTAAAATGTAGGAACCGACGATAAGGATGCAGAAGACGAGGCCGCTACTACGCCATAGGAACGCTTATTTTAGGTTCCCAGTGCTGCAACGCCACAGCGAGCTAGTAGTTTCCCTTAGGATCCTACTCCCCTCTTCTATCCCTTTTGTTGTCTTTCTTCAGATTGCTTTTGTTGTTTTCCTTGCTATCTGTTGTCTGTATTGTCGGTTGTTTGTTGTTTGCTTGTGGTATTTTGTGTGTTTGATCAATGATAAGTGAAGTTTTTAATGATTATCTTCAGTTTCGTTCCCATGATCATTTGTCTTCGCCTTAAGTTTTCATTATGACATTTTATGGGCTTGCTGCAATCGCATATTCACTCCGATATCCTGTTCTTAACTCATACTTAATCTTTTCGATGATGTCAAAAGGGGGAAGAAAAGGATAGGAACCTTGAATTTTGGAGACTACTGAATTAATAGGAACTCTAAATTAGTTCTATTTCTAAGGGGGAATTTGAAATAAACTTGTTCACGTGCTTAGGGGGAATTCACAACCATTGAATGTTCTATCACTAATCTGTAATGTTGTAAATCCCGTTATCTCAATATGGTCTCATGAATTTCATGTCCCTATTATGTTGCCAGGTTCCTTATATTTGTCATCATCAAAAAGGGGGAAATTGTTAGGAAACGGAACTCTGGAACTTCGGTTCCCCTGAGAGTTCCTTTCCTCAGTTTCTCTACTTTTGAAGATGACAAATATTATGATACTAATGTTTTATCTCAAAGATGTGTTTTAAGGAACCACATGAATATACCGAAGGCAGGAAAGCCAAACAGAACAAGGGAACCAAAGGAACAAGACAGCTGAAGGAATCCAGAGGAACCCAGGTGTGCCCAGAAATGGAGCTTGCGACATTGCAATTCCCGAGAAATCTGGGAACACACAACCTCGGACAAAAGGTGTCGAAAACGACTTGTCCGAAGCTTCCAAAAGTCTGCCAAGGTCCAAGAGCTAAAGAACAAGATGCCTAGAGAACCTCTACCTCGGACAGAGACGATGAAAGCGACAGCACATGAAGACGTCGCTGTCCAACAGACGGTTCCCAAGCGGCCAGCTTACTCAACCTCGGACGAAAGCGTTTTGACAACGACACCACAAGGCTCGTTTGAGGTAGTTGACATACCAAGAGAGACTCTGAGCTGCCTAGGTTGTTTGCACATGCCAAAAACAACGTGGATCAAGGAGAACCACCAATCCTAGGGCAAGCTCAATCCGTGGGAATCAAGAGAGGATCGAGCTGCGAAGAATCCTCTATAAAAGGAAGACTAACCCAAGGGTTATCTTCAAGCATTCACAATAGAAACACACTTCATAGCAAACATCAAAGTGTGAAGCTTCAAACAAGATCATCAAAGCAAACCGAGATCAAGAGGAACCAGTCAAGGAAGAAGAGCTGAGTGCTAAGTTCCTGTGACTGTAAGTGATAGTTCCTAGGTGTGAAAAGTCTGTTTCTTGGATTGATTATTGATTGTGTTAAGTTATCTAGGATTGTCTAACTGTGTGTAAGGCAAAGGAACTGTGTGTTCGTTCCTAGGATAAGCTGTAACCAAAAGAGATAAGAAATCAAGAAGTAGACTTTGAAATCCTTTCAAAGAAAGGTAGTGGTTTTTATCCTAGATTGCTAGTTGGCAATCTAAGGTTTCCACTATAAGGAACTTGTTCATTTAGTTGATTGTTTATTTCCGCTGCGAAGGGAACTGTAAACTGTGTTCTCAGTTCCCTGATTATTAATCTAACAATCACGATCCTACAAAGAGGATAACTCTGCCGAAGAAAAATATCCCACCACGGGGTGCGGCAGGGGTGTGGCAGGGGTGCGGCAGGGTGCGGTGGCGTCCAGTGACCGCCTCACCTGATTGCTTCAGAACTGGTCCTCGCCGCGGGTGCGGTCAAGGCCATTTTTCACCCTTTTGACCGTTTTAAATCTTGGGTTAAATATCTTAACTCCGGGTTAAATATATTCGTACATGAACAACTATTTAACCTTGAACATACGTCAACTATATTTTATATTACTTAGAAAAATATTACAGATATCAAACAATTTACAGAATGTCCGAACCTCTCTAAAATTAATCCGACTTGTAATACAGGAGTTGGAAAAATTCCAAAATATCCTTATAAAATGAGGGATATTACAGAGATATTATTTGAGCTATCTGAGGGCTCAAGACAATTTAGCAAAAGAGCGAGCGCTCATATAGTTAAGGCTGCAGATTCTCAGCCATCGTCCTCAATACTTTCTGAGATGGCTGAGATGAAAAAGATGATGAGGAGGTTTATGATGAAGGGCAACCAGCAGCAAGTCAAGTCTTGTGGAATATGCTATGACACGATGCACCATACTGATGCGTGTCCCACGCTGCAGTAGCCCACTACTGAAGTAAACGTGATTGGAGGTTTCGGCCCTCGAAGGCCAAGATATGCTCCGTACTCCAACACCTACAATCCAAGGTGGAGAGATCATCCTAATTTGAGGTACGGGAATCAACAGAATCCTCCTCAGGGTCGTGATGATCAGGAGTTCCACCAGAGGCCGCCACAGTTCTTACAGCAGCAACAACAATTTCAGCGGCATGGAGGTCATCAACAACAACAATTTAGAGCCCAATATGACCCTAGACCTCAAGGCCAAAGCGCAAGTTCATCTATGTTCGGTGATGACATGATTAAGTTTCTCGCTCAGAGTGTATCAACGTTGGCCACCACTATGGTCCACCAAAATCAAGAGATGAAGTCTAGTATTCAGAACTTAGAGAATCAAGTGGGGCAAATTTCTCTCGCAGTGAGCAAACTAGAGGCCCGGGATTCGGGGAAACTACCATCTCAAACGGTAGCAAACCCGAGGGAGAATGTTTGTGCGATGACGCTAAGGAGTGGAACACAAATGAAGGAAGTGACGGATGCTGCAGAGGAAGAGCCGCGACCGCGGGCCGATATCCGCGACCACGGAATCCTCTCTGAAGGCGGTGAATTTTCTAAAGAATTTTCGCGACCTGATTTCCGCGACCGCGGCAATGTTTCTGGAGGAGAAGAACTTTCTGATGCAATTCTGCGACCGCGGAATGACATCCGTGACCGCGGAAAAGTCGCTGGCGCCTGCGTAACTCCAGATGTTGAACCGCGACCGCGGGTCCCAAGCCGCGATTGCGGTTTCTCTGATGAAGCCCACGACGATTACGTTCGTCCGTATTTCCCTCCGCTCGGTTCACTGAAGCCACCCGCACCTTTCCCTGAGGCACTGAAGGATACTAGAAGGCCGGAGAATAACAAGGAAATCTTTGAGACCTTCAACAACTGCGAGGTAAACATCCCGTTAATTACGCTGGTTAAGAGCATTCCTCGTTATGCGAAATTTTTGAAGGAATTGTGCAAGATTAAGAGAAAGAAAACAGTGAGAGAGAAGAAGAAGGTCCAAGTGAGCGAGAATGTCTCCGCTATGCTGCAAAAGCAGTTGCCCAAGAAGTGCAGTGACCCAGGCATGTTCAGTATTCCTTGCAAGATAGGTGACACCACGTTCGATAAAGCCATGCTGGATTTGGGTGCATCTATAAATGTACCACCTATCTCGCTGTATGAATCTTTGGGGCTTGGACCATTACAGAAGACAAGGACGGTGATTCAATTGGCGGATACGTCCTATGTGTATCCCAAAGGAGTCGTGCATGATGTTCTGGTAGAGGTCGATAAGCTGATTTTACCTGCGGATTTCTTTGTGATGGATACGGGGCAAGACAAACATGCCGCCCCTGTGATGTTGGGTAGGCCATTTATGAAAACGGCGAATACAAAGATTGGTGTGAGTAGTGGTTCGCTCACCATGGAGTTTGATGGGGTGAGGTTCGAACACAACATTGATGATGCAAAGAGACACCCTCCTGATGGTGATCCCAAGTGTTCGGTTGATGTGAGCAACCCAAGTTTATCCGAAGGTCGCCATGTCGAGCCACGACAATAGCCAAGACGCTGCTTGGGAGGCAACCCGAGGTATGTAATTCTTTTCGTGTCTTTTCGTTTCAAGTTTATATTTGTGTTGTTTCGTGCTTAGACTAACCTGCAGGTAGGAGACTCGAAGACAAATTCGAAGACGGTGTTCAACTCGCACCAAACACGAAACCGTGACCGCGGAAAATTTTCCACGACCGCGGTTTGTCCACTGTAAGTCCCCCTATCTGGAAAAAAAATTAAAAAAAATTAAAAATAAAATAAAATATTCTGACATTTCCGCGACGGCGGCCTTAAAACCGCGATCGCGGCCCAGCTGTCCGAGTTCACTTTGAAATACGGTGCGCATCATGCTTCCAAGGATGAGACATTAGCCCGATATTTTTATTTGGCACCGATGATGGCCCAACATTCGACAACTGACGAGGTGGAGCTCCAGAGCCAACTGCAGATATGATGATTGATATGGAGCGATGGAGCCCGCTACACGATTACACTAGGGCTCATATTCTGTGTTCGTTGAAGGCCCGTGCAACCCCGTTTTCTTTGATGTGCCACTTCCCTTACAATGGATATATTTGGTTGCACGTGGAATTTATTTGAGAAGGACTGCGCAACACCAGCGACATGTGTTTTCAATGATTTACCGCCAGCCCCAACATCCACATCCAGGCCACCTCGGCGACTGTGTCAGTACTTTTCTGCCTTTCCCTGTGCTTCATCTTTTAGTCTTTCATTACATTGAGGACAATGCAATATTTAAGGATGGGGGAGTGATCTATACTTGCTAGTCGTCTGAATAAAAAATTTGAAAAAGTCAAAAATATGAAAAAAGACAAAAAGAAAATCTTGGGCTAAGTCGAAAACCCGAAAAGGCGGCTTAGGCAATAAGCAGGTGGCCTGGACCAACATTAGGCTGAGGTAATAAGAGGTCAAGAGTGATGTGAGTTTTTGTGAGCCCATCTATTGAAAAATGAAATGAGTGGCTTGGTGAAAACCCGAAAGGGAACCTTGGCAAAATGAGTGAAAAGAAGAAGAGTGATTATTAGGATTCCTCATTTTTCCTGGCGTGGTGACATAAGAAGAGGTGATATAAGAAGGATTTGGATAGGTCACTCTAGGAGGTCTAAGAAGATAGATGGAGGCTATGATTAGATGGTTACTTTCACTGTATGGTGTTCGGGTTAAGCTTGGGGAAAGTACTCTGCTTTCCTTTAAGCTTGTGTGTTGTGTTGGTACTTGGAGATTCATGTTTAGGTGCAGTTCTTAGTGGAGATAGTTTTATTGTGCTTCCTGAGACCTTGGGTATTTCATTGGAGGAGTAGGTTTCTATTAGCTTACTCGAGGACGAGCAAGGTTTAAGCATGAGGGAATTACGTTTGCTAGGTTATTTACATCTTTTATAGTTAACAGCCTTTTGATTATTCAAGTTAACACTTTATCGTTCAGTTTTTCCCTTAAGAGTTTTATGCTTTAAAGACTATGAAGAACTAAGAAACTTTTGCTTAGTCCGACGATTGAAGCCTTCGTTTGTAATTGATTGTGAGATTATAACTCTATTTCCTTTTCTTTGATTATATCTTTTCTCTTTGAGCTTCATCCCATTGATTCTTGCTGTTTTGACTAGTCTGATCATCTAGTTGATATTAGTGATTATCTATTGCTAGGGTTTGGATATTTCTAGTTGAAATCACTTATCTTATGTAGCAAACGCGATTTACAGGAACTAGTTGTGAATGTTTATTGTGAAGAGAATTGATTACATGTCGAGTACATGTCGCGATAACAGTGATG
The DNA here is from genome assembly GCA_027886185.1 of Rheum nobile. Taxonomy (NCBI): domain Eukaryota; kingdom Viridiplantae; phylum Streptophyta; class Magnoliopsida; order Caryophyllales; family Polygonaceae; genus Rheum; species Rheum nobile. The sequence goes on from WOAB01000546.1 coordinate 941,067, forward strand.
AACCTGAAAATAATCTAAACCAGATAACAATGTGCAAACTTCTCGGATTATTGTTGAAAATATCCCATTGGATTTTCCAAATTGCACGAATAGAATTAATAACAGAGAGATTATCTCCTTCAAGAACTATCCGCATATATCCATGCGAAATAGCCCTACGAAGGCATTCAAGAGCGGAAACCGCTTCAACTTTAATAGGTGAGGAGCAGAGGATCTGCCTATGATCTAAGAAGACCACCTCACCACAATGGTTTCGGAAAACATCTCTGATACGTGTAGAACCGTTTTGTTTAACAGATGCATCAAAATTTAATTTTATGCAGTCAGGAGGTGGTTTTCGCCATTGTGAAAACAAATTGGAGCGTTTCCGTTTAGGGGATGTAGAGTGATGCGCTTGTGACAAGCTTGCAAGCCACTCTTTGTAGGAGACGTATGTACGATTTACTGTTTGCTGAATTTGAATAGGAACTGCCCAAAAAATTAAAGCATTTCGATCTTTCCAGATATGCCACCAAAGGAAAAGTATAGGTATAATATCTGTGTTTGTGGAGTGGAAGGATTCCATATTAGTATAGAAGTCATCAGTGACATGAAAATTGAAAGTACGACCGGTACAGCAAAAAAACAGATGGTTGGAGTCCTCAGTAGGAAAATTACAGAGAACGCAATGAGATGGAACTCTTGAGTAGTGCCTATTAAGACGATCTGTTGTGGGTAAGGAGTCAAAAAAGCATTTCCATAATTTTTTTTAAATTTTTGGTGGAATTTCCATTTTCCAGAACCAAGTAGGAAAACATGGGGGGGGGGGGTAGGCGTACGAGTAAGTAAAGAGCGAGCACTCTTCACTGTGAAGGTACCATCAGACGAGGGGAACCAAATAAGTTTGTCTGCTGTGTAAGTCGTGGGTATGAAGATGCCTAAAATTTTAGGGATATAGTGATTCGGGAGGATCTGTTGAAGAGCTCCCAGATTCCATTTCTTATCCGGAGTTATAAATTGAGAGACAGTGGTCCCACAGTCATGGTTCCCAGCATATTCAGAAAGGGTGAGGTTCGGAATCCAATGGTCTTCCCAGAACTTAATATGAGTACCATTGCCAAGTTGCCAGAAAAGCCCTTTTCGAAATTGTTCTCGTATTTGTAAAAGCCTGGAAAATTGCAGGAATCTGAAGGTTTCTTTTTATAGGAAAATATGTCTGAGTTGTGTAAATATTTTTCTGAGATAATTCGAACCCATATTGATTGAGGATCCGTAGTAAGTTTCCAGAGTAACTTCATTTGCATTGTTATATTGATATTATAAGAAAGTTCAATGTCAAGGCCGCCACAACACTTAGGTTGACAAATCGAATCCCAACTAATGAGGGAATGGTGATTAGGATTAGCGTGATTCCAAAAAAACTTTTTTGTGAATCTTATCTATTTCTTGACAAATGCCCTTTGGAAGAAGGAAACTCTGCATTAAGTAATTAAACTGAGACTGTAAGTTAGATTGAATGAGAATAGAACGACCTGCTTGAGACAACGAATTAACTTTCCATTTTCCAAGCTGTTTTTGTAACTTCGTCATTGCATCATGATAAGCTTCACTTTGTAGTGCGTAACTAGGAGTTGTTACTAGTATTTGGGGTGCCATTTATGTGTGTTTAGGACACAATATAGGAGAATGGAGTTGTGGAGAATAAGTGTTGATTTGGTGGTTTTTAGTACTTAAATGAAGACATATTGAAGATGGAGGCGAAGCCACAAGAGAAGACCAAAAGCGAGAAGAAGAAAAGCTATAAAAGCTTTTCCGCGGGCGCGGAAGGAGTGCCGCGGTCGCGAAAATACACCAGAAGACACGATAGCCCTAAAGACTTTTCCGCGGTCACAGATATATTTCCGCGGTCGCGGCTACTATTCACACGCGGAGCCGAGATTTAATTTGTCCGAGTTTTCGTTTTACTTTATTCCTTTTTATTTTATTTCGTTTATTTCCTTTTAGGAAGATTATATTTCCTATCTTTTGGAAATTAGGTTTACTAGGTTATTTACATCTTTTATAGTTAGCAGCCTTTTGATTATTCAAGTTAACACTTTATCGTTCAGTTTTCCCTTAGAGTTTTATACTTTGAAGACTATGAAGAACTAAGCAACCTTTGCTTAGTCCGACGATTGAAGCCTTCGTTTGTATTTGGTTGTGAGATTATAACTCTATTTCCGTTCCTTTGATTATATCTTTTCTCTTTCAGCTTCATCCCATTGATTCTTGCTGTTTTGACTAGTCTGATCATCTAGTTGATATTAGTGATTATCTATTGCTAGGGTTTGGATATTTCTAGTTGAAATCCCTTATCTTGTGTAGCAAACGCGATTTATAGGAACTAGTTGTGAATGTTTATTGTGAAAATAATTGATTACATGTCGAGTATTGACTAGTTGTTAAGTATTGCATGTATCCTGGTTAATTCATATGCTTACTGTTGCCTTTAGATTAAATCTTGATAGTTTCTTGATTGTTTAATGGTAAGTATTTTTAGGGCTAGTTGACCTGTCTATATACATAAGATCGGGACAGGAATATTCATTGGTAGGAATTTGAGATAATCTAGGATCAACCAGTCAAACTGAAGTGTGGATATTTGTCTGGCTAAGTTACTTCTCACCATTGATTACACCTTTTGCTTTGATTTACTTTGTTTACTTGATACAAACCAAAATCCCCCCTTTTGTTACTATTGACATACAACCTTTGCACTTAGGAAGATTGCTTACCTCTCTGTGGGATCGATCCTTATTTACCCTACTACATTAGTTAGGTTTTTGAGGTTTACTTTGATAGGCATTACGACTTTAGCCTCATCACATCAGCAAAAATTTCATTTTTAACAAATCCACGAATAATAGGTATGCCTAAGTATCTTTCCGTAGATTGAGTCACCTGTAAATTAATAATACTTGCAAGAGAGAGATTGTTGTCTGGAGATATTGCAAGAAGTTTGGAATGTACTTTTGTGGTAATTAATGGAAAGTCCAGACTTAAGAAAGAAGTCGTCAAGGAGAGATTTAATAAAAAGCATATTATCATGACTTGCGTTTGCAAAAATTAATGTGTCATCAGCTAAGTTTAAGAAGGGGATGCAAGTTCCATGTTTCGTTATTTGAATTCCAATTTTTCTGTTAGAAGAGCCTGATTCATAAGTAAGTATTCGTGCCAGGTATTCCATTGCAAGAATGAAGATGAAAGGAGCTATATGGTCACCTTGACGTAATCCGCACTGAGGGTGGAATACATATCCAGATTCATTATTGACAAGAACTGAAGACGAGTTGCTCATAATGCAAGTCATAACCCGTTGGATCCATAATTTACAAAATCCAAACTTGGTGAGGACATGGGTAATAAAATTCCAGTTCAATTTATCATATGCCTTTTCCATGTATAGTTTGAGGGCCATCCATCCCTTTTTACCCTTTTTTTTCTTATGGAATGAGTGGAAAATTTCGTGAGCAATTAAAATATTGTCCTGAATAATACGTCCAGAAACAAATGCTCCTTGAAGTGGACTAATGAGTTTATGGAGAAGTGGTGAAAGTCTATTAGACATAATTTTAGTTATGATTTTGTAAGAGGTATTACAGAGGGTAATATGTCTGTAGTGGTTTATTGTGCAAGGGTTTTCTATTTTTGGAATTAATGTGATAAAAGACTGAGCAGTGTCACGAAGAAGCTGTCCTGAGTGAAAAAAGGATTGAATAGCAGAAATAAGTGAATTTCCAATAATATTCCAGTATTTTTGATAGAATTCAGCAGTATAACCACCAGGTTCCAGTTTTTGTTAGCTGCCAAATTGAAAACAGTTTTTTTGATTTCCGATGCTGTTGGAGGACAACAAAGCTGATGGTTTTCATAAACAGAAATTAGCGGAGGTATAATTGAGAAGTCCATGTATGTTAAAGGAGCTGAATGTGAGGGTTTAAAGCGAGTTGCTAGTTCATCTGTAATTGTCTTTCTAATTAAAATCTCGTCAAACAAATGAGTTCCTTGTTGAGAAGTGAAAGAAGTTATTTTTTGTTTGTAGCTTCTAATTTTTGAAATTGTCTGAAAGTAACGTGTATTCATATCTGCATTGATGTTATGTTTTATTTTAGCACTTTGTTTTCAATAATCATGTTGAAATTTTAACAGTTTATTATATCGAATGAGATGATTGTTATACAAATGTAGAGTTTGAGAATTTGTAGGATCATGAAGAAGTTGAGTTTGGAAACTGGTTAATTTATCTTGTGTCATTTTTAGCTGATAAAGTATATTAGCGCAATGATTTTGTTTCCAAGATTTGGAATAAGATTTCAGTAACTTTTGTTTCATATAAAATTTGAACATATAAGATCCTTTATGCTTATAGTTCCAGACTTTGGAAACTAATTTAGAGAAAGAAGGCTCATCTAGCCAGGCATTTTCTAGACGAAATGGTATATTTTTGAAAGAATGGACATTATCTAATGAAAAAGTAATAAGGCAATGATCTGAAGTCGTGAAGGGATGATTTTGGACAATGACATTATTGTAATGTTGTAAAATATACGGGTGTAGAAGCACTCTATCAAGTCTTTCAAATGTATTAGAAGTTGAAATGGTTGAGCGACGCCAGGTAAAAAGAAATCCAGAGAAGGGTGTGTCTAGTAAGTCAAACTCAGCAGTAATCGTTAAAAGTCGTTGAAATCGATTGTACAAAGTAGTAGATTCACCCATTTTGTCTAAAGGTGATAAGAGATAATTGAAATCCCCTATAAGGATGACTGGTAAATTGTGGTTAGTAATCAACATGCAGATATTTTCCCGAAAGCAGAATTTATTTTCCTCCCGGGACGGGGCATAGATGAAAAAAAGGAGAAAGTGAATATTAGGACGTTCATATTCTAAAATAATTGTATTATCATTGTTGTAAAGGATTTTCATATGTGGTAGGAAAGTAGAATTTGTGCAAAGCAACCAAAGGCCGCCTTTCGTGCCAATCGAGGGGCACATAATGAGTGTTTTAAATCCTGCTTTGTGGTAAATGTTTGACGGTGGTAAAATATTTGATTTAGTTTCAGACAGACATAGAAAATCAAAATGTAAATTCTTTATTGAATTTGAGATTCAGCAGTTTTACAAAAAAAAGGAAATGGAAGATAGAAATTTTCATAATCCATAATAGTTATCTCTCAATGATCCAATTCAAAACATATATCATAGTTTTCTTTCAAATGTTAAATTGGAAACTAAATTATTAAAATTATATTATGTGTGTGCAACTTGAAAGATAGTTTGATTAAGTCTATAGTTTGAATGACATAGTTCTGTGGGAGTTAAATTTGGATTTAGGCCTAATTTGGCTAATGGCCAGATTGAGTGAAAGAAGCCCATCCGGAAACCCTATTTTGGGAAACCCCATGTGCTCTATAAATACTCCAAAAAGGAAAGTCCAAAAGTCTTACGAATCATGGATGGTGTAGCAACAATGGTAGGCGGATCGAACGAAGTACAGTCCCAGCTCTGCGGCCAACAACTAGCACAACAAGACATGAATGTACCCAAACCTCCTCCGTGAAAGATGGTGGTCAGCGAGGCGGAATGGGAACAGTTCCCCAATTTCAGGAATGGCAAAGGCATCGACAAGAACATTGTCAACCAAAACACGTGCAACAAGAGCCCTAAGCCCAAGATGAGCCTCGTGAAGAGTACGGAGGGGGCGTGCAAGCCGACTAGGTGTCTATCACCCCCAAGCCTCCCCGTTTCATGCCACGATGAGAGCCTCCACGTAGGCCGTACGTGGACCTTATGCCAAAGTACATCCCTGAGCGAGCAAGCCAGCCAGGAAGTCCCCTTAGCTCTTTTTGGAGCGACCGCCTTCACGGATCAAATCCTTCTCGCATCGCCTCCTCACGATTTCAATCTCTCTACTATCAAGGAATACACGGGAGAGGATAATCCAAGGGATCATTTATCCAAGTATCGCTACGCGATGCTAGTAAGTAAAGCGAACGAAGCGACGATATGTAAGTGCTTTCCCAATACCCTGATCGGACCTGCGCTCACGTGGATGATCAGTCTCCCCACTAAGAGTATATAAGGGTTCAAGCAACTCGAGGAGTATTTCTTGGCGCATTTTGGGTGTTCCTAAAAAAGGAAGCTAAGCATGTAGGAAGTGATGAACGTTAAACAACGTGAAGGGGAGTCCTTGGCTTCTTTCATGAAAAGGTTTACGACAGAGGTCGTGCAGGCATACAATTTTGATAAAAAAGTGGCGAGGATGGCTTTCATACAAGGTCTCAGGAATGGGGCCTTCAAGCTGCATGTATGCAAGAAACCGCCTACTTCCTACACGAAGCTCTTGGAAAAAGTCAATTAGCATATCATCGCGAAGGAACTGGCTAGAGGAGGAGCAACTTTAAATCCCCCTCCTTCCAATGGAGGGCGCAAGCATGATAACCACAAACGAGAGACTAGTACTTGGGAACCCTGTCGTCATCAAGCTGCAGATATGGGGAAAGCCCAGAGAGACCGATGGTAACTGTTGAGATGAATTTTTCTCGTACTATCAATCCAAAAGGCATGATAGCCACGAGTGTCATGGCTATGGCACCCTGCGGAAGAGGGCAGCGACAGGACCAGAGCCAGCTCTGTAGAGAGCCCCGCAGAACAGAAATTGGCCTTATCCTCATAGAGGACAAAATTTTCCAAGGCCAGACGGCCAGGTGGGTACCATCACTGGCAAGCATGTCCCTAGATGACCCAGTAGACGCGAGGGGAGAAGAATTGCAAACACCCCCCTCCCGCTCGAACGACCAGTCTTAAGTATTTGTAACCCTCTCCGCGAACGCCACCAGCTTGTCTTCAGCGAAACAGACATTGCGGAGACCACGATCCCCAACTCTGATCCTCTAGTGCTACACGTGCAGATAGGCATGAAGATCGGGAAGAGAGTGCTAGTCGACACTGAGAGTTTCGCGAATATCCTGTATTGGGAGGCATACCAGAGATGGGCTTGGACCTAGGGAGACTTATACCCACTAATTGTACCCTTGTAGGCTTTGCAGTGGAGAAGGTTAAAGCCATTGGAGTCATAACTCTGGACATGATTCTCGGAGACGAGGATGGCCCGCGGAGGTCTGAAAAGATTGAATTTATAGTGCTGCAATCCCCATTCGCGTACAATGCTATTTTGGGAAGAACCTCACTCTGTAAGTTTCAAGCCGCTATGTCTATATATCACTTTTCTTCTAAATTTCCTTCACAAGTGGGAACTGGAGTTGCCAAGGGCCATCTTGGGGAAGGCCGAACATGCTATCTCACCGCTTTAAGTGAGAAGAAAGTCCCTGTTTTGACTTCAGAGGCCGAGAACTCCAGTTCTAGTAGGGTGAACCTCCCAGAGGAAAAGGTAGAACTCGAAGTGAGAAACCAATTAGAAGCCACTACCACCGAGAAAGAAGCTGTATATGGGGAGGACCCTTAAAGCAGACGTACAAGAAGAAATCAAGAAGTTGCTCATGTTCGCGGGATGTGTTTGCGTGGACCCCTAAAGACTTAAAAGGGATCCCCACGAGCTTGTTGAATCATTCCCTAAACATCAGTCCTGACGCCAAGCCACGGAGACAAAAGAAAAGAAAGCACGCCGGTGAAAGAGCCCAATGGGCGAAAGAAGTGGTAGCAAAGTTGTTGAAAGCGGGGTTCATCCGCGAGGTGCAATACCCCAGGTGGCTCGCGAATGTGGTGATGGTAAGGAAAGCCAACGACAAATGGCAAATGTGTGTCGACTTCACCGACCTGAACAAGGCCTGCCCCAAAGACAGCTATCCGCTCCCGTCCATCGACCAACTTATTGATTCTACACCTGGGCATGAGGCCCTAAGTTTCTTAGATTCCTACTCCGGATACAACCAAGTGAAGATGAACCCCGCGGATGAGGAGCACACTGGTTTCATCACCGAAAGAGGCATCTATTGCTACACTGTGATGCCATTCAGATTGAAAAATGTCAGAGCCAACTTCCAACGCCTGGTTGATCTAATATTCCGTGAACAGATAGGCGTCACCGTCTAAGCGTATGTCGATGATATTGCGGTGAAGAACAAACGGGGAGAAGACCATGTAGACGATATTTGCAAAGTATTTGAGATGCTCCGAAGACATGTTATGAGTCTGAACCCAGAAAAGTGTGTGTTCGACGTAAAAGCAAGGAAATTCCTAGGCTTTCTCATAAGCTTTCGGGGCATCGATGTCAACCCCGAGAAGGTTGAGGCAGTTCTGAAGATGTCTGCTCCGTGAAACCCGAATGAGGTGCATAAATTCATAGGGTCAGTGAACTATCTTGGCCGATTTTGCTCAAAGCTCGCGAAAATGGGGCTACCCTTCTTCTCCACCCTCATAAAATCAAAAGACTTCGTGTAGACACCGGAATGCGAAGCAGCCTTTGCGGACTTAAAGAAGCACCTGGCATCTCTACCCACTCTATCGTTCCTCGTGTTCGGAGAGGACCTTCAAATTCACCTCGTAGCAAGTTTGCGAGCAATCAGCTCAATCCTGGTTTGCGAACAAGAGATCCCCGTCTACTTCGTGAGCAGAGCACTTATCCAGCTGAGACACGGTACCTACCGATCGAGAAGACCGCGCTTGCCACTATCATGTCAGCTAGAAAACTACGTCCATACTTCCAGACTCACCCCATCCAAGTGCTATCTGATCCCCATATACGAAGGTTGTTTCACAAACCAACAGTGTCGGGAAGGCTCACCAAATGGGTGTTTGAACTATCAAAGTCCGACATATACTACAAGCCAAGACCCGCCATCAAAGAGCAGGCGCTCGTGGACTTTTAATGTTGAAGCAAGTTTCAGGGAGCCGAGTACCGAAGGGCTGTTGGAAAACCAGGCAGTATGGACCCTCTTTGTAGACGGTGTAGTAAACGAAGAAGAAAACGGTGCAAGAGTCACGCGTACCTCACCTAGAGGAGAAAAGTTTGAATATGCGCTCGCGCTTGACTTCGATACCTCCATTAATGATACCGAGTACAAAGCTCTCATCGCGGGGCTTGAGCTCGCTTTGGTAGAGTAAGTTGCTGACTCTGAAATTGTAGTGAAGCAGATGCAGGGCATATACAAAGAAAAAATAAGAAACCTCCCAGCTTACCATGTCAGAGTGAAGACACTGTCAGCCATGCTTGATCACTTCGAGATACAATCGATCCCGCAGAGGGAGAACATGAGGGCCGATGAGCTCGCGAAGCTCGCCTCAAGATCCAAATTGCAACAGAAAGAGCAGGTGTGGCTCGACACGCGAACGACTGAAGCAGTAAGCCCTGAACTCATGGTTATCAGTCTCGACGAGGACAGGAATGATTGACGAACTCCTATACGAAGGTATTTGATGAACGGGGCTGGCCCATCTGACCCCCAACAGAAAAGAAAGTTGCAGGTCCGCGCGACTCGTTTTTACATGGAGAGAGGGGTCCTGTATAAAAAGGGCTATATGATGGCAGGATTGAAGTGCATGTCCTCCGCGGAAGGAAATAGTTTAATGCTCGAGATCCACAAGGGGCTCTGTGGCAGCCACGTGGGATGGCGCTTGATGGTATACAAAGCTCTAAGGGCAGGATATTTCTGGCCAATGATGAAGGAAGATGCTACCTGTGTAGCACAAACCTGCGAAGCCTGCCAACTCCATGCGTCAGCGTCCCATCGGCCAGGAGTTGAGATGCAAATCACGAGCGGACCGTGCCCCTTTGCAAGGTGAGGGATGGATCTCCTCGCGCTTAGTTATGGGATAGAAGTAGTGGTTCCCGTTGAGCACCTGTTCTCGAACGAGAGATTGTTGCATTAAGACAACGAATAAAACTCCGCGAGAATGCAACTGGAATTGCAGCTCAGAAAAGAAATCCGCAAAATGGAAAAGATTTGCGATAGTGAGTACAAATGACGTATTGCCGCGTATTACAATAAGAAGGTGAAGCCATGGGGCTTCGCGAGAAGCGACCTCATACTCCGTAGGACTGGGGGTGGAAAGCTTGATCTCGACTGAGAAGGCCCATGCATTGTGGTACACGAAGTTGCACCGGGGGCTTATCACCTCAAAGATCACGCTGACAATCCTAATCCAAATTCATGGAACGTGACGCGGCTTCGCAAGTACTACCCGAAAGAAGGGCCATGCCTCATGTATGTGTTCACGAACTTTTTAATTCATCGCGAGCAAGCAAGTCGAGAACAAAGAAATAACTTCGCGAGCAATACTGTGTGTAGGCAATACCCGCAATACATTAAAGCAATACCGTGAAAGGTGTTGGCCTGAGGCAAACTATATGTTAAGGCCATGTACGCGAGTTGAGCAACACGTTTTTGCAATGTGATATAAGCAATACGAGATGAGCAATATCTAAAAGCAATATGGCGTGTGATGTGTAGGCATGTTGTGAAAGCAAGTAAGTGCGAGTAAAGCAAGTTGCGCAAAAAAGCAAGGCCTAAAAATGCAAGTTGTGTGGAAATCAAGCAATGCAAGTATGCGCGAGAATGAGAAAGAAAGCAATGCAAGTATGAACGAGAATGAAAAAGCAATGAGAAGCAATGGTCGCAAGCGAGAATTGAGTAGCGTCGAGGTATTTGCCCTACGCGATCTATGAATTTGAATAACTTTATTAAAGGATGGCAACTAACAAAATCAAATGAAAAAATAAACCATGTGACCCTTCGCGTGCACTCGCAAATGATGCATAAGGAGTTGCAAGAAGGGGAAAGTTCGTGCGAGAAGGAAGCTAGAACGATAATGTTTTTCATTCCCAGAGTTGCAAATACAAGAATTTACTTAAACTACGTTTAGATGTTTTTCATGAAGATTACATGCAATGATGAGAGAAAAACACCATTTTTCTCTCATACAAAACTAATTATTCGCGATTAAAAGCAAAACCTCCTCGAACCCTTCTCATTCCTCTTTTAGTTCACTTCGCGTTTCAAAACAAAACTTCACATACGTGAACTAAAACATGAACGGGGTGGAGGGTTACATAGTAGAGACTATACTAAAAGCCTAGAGACCCGCTGAGCGAAGGCTGGATGACCAAAACCCTGGAGGCGGGGGCTCTTGTTTGAGGATGGGCACGGGCCCCTCCCACCCAAGTAAAGCGATCACGGCCGTGTCATTTTTGTCGCAAACCTCGCATAGCCGCCGCTCGCTCGCCGTCGGCTTCAAGAAGTAAAACACGCACCCTACACCATAGTAGGCCGCCTCAGGAAACAATTGAGCATAAAACACTTGGAGGTCAAAACCTCCAACCCTTTCATCAACATCGCCCACCACAAACTCTGAGGAATACCCGCCGGAGAACTGATGAACGAAAACCAAGTGACGGTCTCCCCATTGACAAACAATCCGGCCGTTGCCGCGACGAACTTCCAAAACGAGATGAACCATTTTTGCGAAAATAAGAGAAGAAAGATTCTTGAGAAAAAGAAAGCAAGAAGAAAAGTGACAATGTATGAAAGGCCCAAAGAAAATATATATAGTTGAAATGACAACAGGAAAAACGTGTGCAATAAATACTAATTAATGCTTTGTCCAGTTAAACTCATAAAAAAAGAAATAAGAGCAGGAACGCTGGAAGAGATGAAAGAAGATGAAAAGACATGTGATTAATGCCCTCTTATAAAGTCAAACCCTACGAAGTGACGACTACACGTTAGGCCTCTCGATTGCCCGTCAAATCAAGTCAAACCTCGAGACGAGTGAAAAGATAAAAGCGAAATAACAAAGCTGTAGCAAATCTAACGTCATCCACAATGATATTTCGCGAAGAGTACATACCAAGAACAACAATAATTACAAAATTGTCCAATGAAGAGACATTGTCATTAATAAACCATAATTGTCACAAGATCAAAAGGCTTTGCGAAGAATAAGAGAGAAAAAAAGCAAGTCACGCCTACGGAGTTAAAGAACTAGGGGGATCCTCCCGATGCCTCTTTACTCCACTAACGGGAGTTAAGCTAGCAGAGGCTGGTTCCTCCACGTAAGGGTCACCTTCATTCAAGAAAGTAAAAATTCCACGCCTCTAGAATCCCCTCATGATTGCCCTTAATCTTACCAAGTTTAGGGACATGGTAAGGCTTCCGAGCCTTCAGCGTATAACCGAACGTCATAGCCGGTTTGAAAGTCACCTCGAGGAGATCATGCTTTTTTTCCATCTGTCTGATTCCAAGGAAGCCACCTAAGCAATAATGCGCCTCCGTGTAGTACTCATGGCAAGCCTTAAAGCGAAACCCACTGACATACTCATCAACCGCTTCTTGCTTGGCTTTTTTCGCAAAGATCTACTAAGTGGTCCACTCTCCCTTGGAGCATCGCCTTTTCCCTAGTCAACTCCTCATTATCATTGGCCTTCGCGGCCTCGGCATTCTTAGTCGCGTCCCTCTCGGACTTCTCCCCATCCCTCTCTTTCTCGAGAGCTGCAATCTATTCATGAAGCTTGTTGACCAAAGTATTATCTTCGCGCAGCTTGGAAACTTCCCTCTTGAGTTTCTCAATCTCACACTTGTCCTTGTTGACGTCTATAGCATAGACCTCGAACGAGCCACGAGCATCACTAGTGCTTTGAATCTGAAAAGAAAGAGATGCTTCTGATATGAGTACATGATGCTTCTGATATAAGTGTGAGATTGAGTTTGAGTTTCTCAATCTCACACTTGTCCTTGTTGACGTCTGAAAAGAAAGAGATGCTTCTGATATGAGTACATGATGCTTCTGATATAAGAACCTACCACATTCAAGTTATGAAATATAGCGCTCATGTTCCCCACATGGATCCCCAAGGGAACCCCTGGTTCTCTAGTCTTCGAGACGCTGGCCTCCAATGAAACTATTAGTAGGGCCGACTGGGTCTCCTCGCCGACGTACTCCATAAGCTCTCGACGCCCTTCTGCTGGCTCATGACAGCCAATACCTTGGCCAGCGCCCTCTATGGGGCTCACGGGCCGCATATCCTCATCCATAGGAGCTGGCGAGGCTGGCGCGACTTGATCCACCACTTGGTCTTCAAACTCCTCGGGGTACTCATCTGTAGCGGGAAGGAGGTCATCCAAGTCGGCTAAGCGCCTAACCATTTTGCCAAAAGACGAAACTGTAAAAACAAGTGAAAAGCGAGAAAATTAGCGAAGTTACGAGACAAATGGTGAGAAACATGAGGAAGCATTGCGATCTAAAGGGTTAGCAACCCTTGGGAGCGGGAACAAGCCCTCCCATGACGTCTTAGCAAGAGATTCCAAACGAACCCCTCGCCAGCATCAGAAAGATTCTCACCACCACGTGGATGGGGAGCACTCAATCCTATCTCCTCAAGCTTCGCGTGTGTTATGACTTCATCAAAGTCCAGTATGCGCCTCTGCTTGAATTTCTCCATGAGAGCTTTCTTCTGGCATTGCTTTTGCTTCCCAATGATGACATATGACAAGGTCACTCCTAGGCGAGAAAGTATGTTTACCCCATAATCGCCAACTAGCCAATGCAGAAACCATTTGTTTTTACACCTACCAATGTTGGAGGGCTTGCTAACCTTCTGCTCGTACCCTGTCAGTTAGACAGTGCGCAGAAACTAAAGTCTTCACAAGCTCAAAAGTGGGTGTCATGTTAACGCTCAAGCAATGGAAATAAAAGCAGCACAAACTCCTCCAGGTATTACGATGAACTTGTATGGGGCTCGCACCAAGAGCATTCAGAACGTCTTGAAAAAGAGGATGGATCGCCACACGGAAGCCCCCTTCTAACTCTGGTAGACTCACCGCCATGAAATTAGGGAAATGATATAGGGAACGAGACCCCTTTTTGGAAAGAGCTAACATAGCTCCCTCCAGGAAAGGATACTCCCTTGCTATCTGCTGCAAATTTTTGAGAGTCAGGGTGCTCTCATCCCCAGGATGCTCCCTGTAAATGGTATTTTTTGCAAAAAAGAGGCGCCTCACTCTCTTCACTAGAATCTGGGGCCTCAGATAGGCCGACATAGCCCGCAAAGGGGTCCTTGTAGATGTAGAATCCCCTTGCGATAAATTCTCTCTGACCCTCTTAGGGGGCTGATCGTGCAAAAACTTTGAATGTGATTCAACGCGAGGAGTAGACTTTGAGTCAATTGAAGGTTTTGAATCGCTCATTACTCTATGCTTGAAGTTCATTTATGAAAGAAAATTCACACGATACAAGCTGCCATACAAACAAGACCAAAAGATTAAAACGTAGTATGAAACCCAAAGCACTGTCAACAAAAAAAAGGAGATTCCTTTTTTACCCTAAAAGCCTTGAGTAAAAGAAATTAAAGCCTGTACAGAGAAAATCGATCCGACGCTAAGTCGAAAAAAGGTCACCAGAAGGTACCTTAGGAAGAAGCGACACTAGCGAGGCCATAGATGGCGATAGAATCCATTTGAACAAAACAAGTTAGAATAAAACCCCCTAAGAAAAATCCCTGCCCGTAACACACATGCAAAAGCGAAAGAAGTAGAAAAGAGCAAGAGAAAAAAGAAGAGGAATTACCCTGGAAGGAATCAAATCTCCGATGAAGAGCTTGAAACGTCAATGGGCTCTGAAAGGGTTCCTTTGACAAGGAGAAAATAAGGAAGACGATGTGAAAAATGAAAAGGGACAGACTTGAAAAGATGTTTAAATACACCCCGAAGGGCCCGGAATATGATGCGTCGTGGGTAACTGCCACGTCACCAAAATATGAAAAAGTGTGCCAAAACTCTAAAAGGAAATAATTTTTGAAATTCAAAATCAGAAGTCCAAACGTCGCTCTTCAGATCCTTCGGAAAGTCTCTCTACTCGTCTCTCTGTCCAAATGCATGCAAAGAATTCGGTAGAAAAACCCTTAAGTGTCCCTCGCGAAGAACCGCAATAAATGACAAACTTCTCGGCTAGGGATAGACTAAACCTTCGCTAATGCTTCGTGAAGCGAATGGCTTGGGGGGCTAGCTGTGGGAGTCAAATTTGGATTTGGGCGTAACTTGGCTAATGGGCCAGATTGAGAGAAAGAAGCCCATTAGGAAACCTTTTTTGGGAAACCCCATGTGCTCTATAAATATGTAATACCCCTCATTTTTAGTAAGGGTATTTGGGTAATTTTCCAACCCTCGTTGGGAAAACAAGACGCGTTTGGCGAAATTCGGAATTTCTGTAACTCGTATAATCTCTGTAATAATTCCCTGAGCATTATAATATACATTCGATGTATTTTTGAGGCTTAGAATATTTGTTTGGGTATAAATATTTATGTTTTCCGGGTTTTAATCACGTGTAAACCTTTTCCCTGAAGCAATGGCGCGAATGTGGCATTTTCCGCGACCGCGAAAGAATTTCCGCGATCGCGGAAAGCTGTTCAGCATCGCGTCTTCGTCTTCCTCCGCGTTTCGCCGGTTGAATTTCCCGTCGATTCGTCGAGGGATGCCAATCGATTCGTTTTCCGGGAGTTGAGCTTCGTCGTGGCCTATAAAAGGAGCCCCGAGCTCTGGATTTCATCACCCACATTCCCGATTTCTTTCTCTCCCTCATTTCGTGTGTTCGCCGGAGTTCGTGAGTTTGTCGTCGGAATTCGCAGCATTCGCCGGAGGTGTCGAGAGGCTGAGAGGAGGTAGCGGTGGGAGGTGCGCAGCGGACGTAGGAGCGAAGAGCCGATTCGTCGTCAGGGGTAAGCTCGACGTCGTCATAGGAATCCATATTCAGATTCTCGTTTCCAGATCCCGGAACCCGACATCGTCAATTCATCTAATTAAGGCAAGTGGCGGTTCGCTCTTGCTTATCATTCCATGTTCCGTTGATTATCAATTATTTCTGATTGTTAATTAAATTGGAGTGAACTGTTGTTTTTGTTTGGGAACAAATTTTATAAACGATGTGGTTAAAATATGATATTATAATAGGTTGTATATATTGCTAGAAACAACGCTATTATATCTGTTATTACCGTGATGGTATTGGTGTGGATTTTATCTACGAACTCAATATATAGTTAGAACGAGTATTCGTAGGAACGCTATATACCTTGCGAGGTCTAGCCGTTTCTTTATAACCGTGGTGTGTAGGATGTTCAAGCCCCAACACCCTTTCGCCTGGTCATGACTATCCCCTATTCGAATATAGGGGAGGTGCACACAGTTGGTGCCAACAATCGGGATTTATTCCCAAGATATCTCTCGTATCGAGATGATATATTATATGATAAAAGCTTTAACATAAATATGCGTTTTGGAATTTAAGAAGATAAGTGCGGTTATGCACATAATTAATATACCCTCGGGCGAGGAGTACAACGTGGAAACCGCCCGGACTTCGGTTAGAGTAAGTCTTCTTTCCAATCTGGATTCGCATTGAGCGGTGAGGTTGGTCGTTGACCCAAATGATCAAGTCATTTTTAAACGCTTGTATGAAAACTATAACGTTCCCAAACATTTGTCATACTTTCCCATAAGACTCAATCTTTTGGAGTCTTCTCTTCATACATTTCCCATAAGAGTCAATTTCCTTGGGAGTCTTCTTTTCAACGCATGTCTAAACTTTAAATCATTCCGTGAAAGTTTCGGGTTATGTATCGTTCCTTCGGTTGTTATTCGAGGGACAATGATAGTAAACGGTTACGATCACTAGAACCATTCTATTTTCACCCTTGCATAGTCTTTCATTAGACTAACCAACCGGGTTTTATTCCTTGCATGGTTGGCTGGTGTCATCCGTCCTATACGGCACATCAGTGGTTGGTCCCCGAAGACTCGAAGTAACCAATTGAAGAAGAGGCTTGCAGTTGCAGATTTAAGTGTCGGTATTTCAAAGTCGTTAAGTATTACTTTAATATGTATTTTTATAACCTAGTCATGTAATAGGTTTATTCTTAAAGTCTTCTGCTGTGTAATTTAAAGTCTTCCGCTGTAATTTCACTCTGTTGTAAATTGTTCTTGAGAAATCTTTTAATAAAAATGGTTGAGTTCCATTTAAAAATGTCTTCTGCTGTCTAAACCTTTCGTTAGTTATTATGTTTATTTAAGATTAATTGTTCCGATTAAATCCTAGGGTGACATCGGACAGTAACGTCTGAGGTCACTAGCGTATGGCACTACCGACGTAAGTCGGGGGTGTTACAGTTTTGGTATCAGAGCAACGGTTTTAAAATTCTTGGCCTATTGTTAGGTTTGAGAATTTTCGAAAAATAATTTCAAAACTATTTTCAACCAATTTTCTATTAAAAAGGAATTTCGAGAATTCTAATGTTAAAGTCTTAATTATTTCTTGGAATTTAATTTAAAATAATGATTTAACTATTGAACTTCAAAAGCTATTTATAATTGGTTTATAAAATGTCGTGTTATAAGCGATTAAATTAAGTTTATGATTGTAACTTTAAAAGTGCGATTTTTGTCTTAGTAGAAGTTTTGTGATAATCGTATCACTAGTTTGAGAAGCTAATTTTTTTTAAATAAATATTTTTGTATAAGGTTTAAAGGTATAGAGTATAAAGTTGAAAGTATAAGGTTTTATAATAGGTGATTTTCAAACTTCTGCAAGATTCAAGTTGTTACTTATTCCTTAGATCCATTCTTAGGAATATCGTTTCTCCTTAGGTTTAATGTCATTTAAAGGTTGACATTTCTCCTAGAGTTCCCACTTTCAAGAAGAGAAGAAAGTCGTTTCTACGATTAATGGTGGTGGACCAGTCAGACTGATATAAAGTTATTAGTTTGGACCCTTATAATTCGTATCATAACGTAATTGGCTCAGTGTCATGTACAAGTTGGAAAAGTTCTAACCTAATGTTATGGTTCATCAACAGGTGATGGACACCCGATCCACCAACCAAGCAGCTAACGAAAGTCCTAGCAACGATTCTCGAATTCGGCTGAGAAGTGCTACTCCACAAGGGAAAGATGCGGGATCTGGCTCACGTAATAATGACCCAACCCTGCGACAGGATGTTCAAAAGGGACAAGCGGACCCCCAAGCTGCAAGGGGAGTTCCACCTCCTGCCCCGATTGTGCTAAATGCGACGACCATTGGGCAGATAGTGGGGCTAGTGGTCGAAGTATTAACGGCCCAGATGATACCGCAAGTCCAAGAGGCCTCCTTACCTCAAGTCGCAGCTAGTGTGGAGGCACGAATTAAGGCAAAGAATGGGCAATAGAATCGCAGGGCTGGCTCGTTCAATCGGCCGGCATCGCCCACCAAGTTCGAGAAATCTGGTCGTACTAAGACCAAGGCGACTCAGTCTGGCTCCGCCAAAGGCTCAGGCTGAAGTAACGGCGTGATGCAATGCCACAATTGTGGTAAAGTTGGGCACAAGAGTCCTAGTTGCCAAACGGAGAAGAGGGTATGCTACAAATGTGGAAGGGAAGGCCACATGAAGGCATACTGTAGGCAGAAGGGCCTAAAGCCAAAACATGCATATCAGGTCTCAAAAGTTGGCAGTGGACAGAACCCAAGGGCGGAAGTGTCTTCTCCGGAGCAATATGTTGCTCGTATCAAAGGCAAGGCGCCTATAGAATCTTCGGGTCAAGAGCGTTGACTCTTTGTGATACGTCACCCCGACGGGAGGGAAGCCCTATACGAGTGGTAGTATTTTGTAAGGATTTTAAGAATAAGGAGCGATGACTTGTGTCAACAGTCTCCATAGTTTATTAATCTGTCTATTCGACTTTCTATCAGTTATTTTATGTAATGTTTTGAATAATAAAGAAGTGTTTCCTTGGTTCGGAAATTACTAAATTCGTTACTATTGCAAATGGTTCGCTCATACGAGACTCCGTGAGTGCCAAAAATAGTTTATGCCACGGGTGGATAAGGGCTGTCAGGACTCATAAAGGAGGGGTAACGTATGGAGCCTAGGTGTTCGTTCCCTACATGGTTAAACACCAAGGGCGACTCTATTACTGAATTCCTAGATCTATTCTTAGGAATCTCTCTTTACTCTTGGAGTGATGTCATATCAGTATGACATTAATTACTCCCTTCGTTGAGCGGATGAGCGTTATCTCGTGAATTGAGTTTTACCAAAATTCCTTAAAGTAAAGGAAACAAATGTATGTGGTTAATGCTCTATGGGATGAAGAGTTTTTCTCTCTCATATGTGTACCCTGAACATTTGTTCTGTTAAAAGTACATAGGAATGAACTATATGAAGTTCGGAATGCCTCGTTGTGAGGTCATAATGTAGTCGTCTATGTGGATAGATCGATGAGAAGGGAATAAATGTTTATCAGAGATAGTTCATAGGGAGTCAGTTTCTCTAAGCAGATCGTACTCTATTACGACCTTGAGTAAACCTTAGGACCTAAGGGTGTGGTTATGGAATATGTAAGTAAGTATGCTCAGTGTGGACCCAGTGGTTTAAACTTTCAGAAAGGCTAAGGGTGTGAAGTCATAAGTATTATCTGAGGTTTCGTTATGAGGCTTTCCTAGAAGTATCAACATCAGGATTGGATGGAGAGTGATCGATGCCTGTTAAGGCGATTTGATGTCACGTTTAGGGGAAAATAAAGTGATTGGCCGAAATTGTGCTAATTGATTTATCGCGAACTTGTTTTGAAGAAACTAAAGATTTTGAGTTGGAAGTGAGCTTTAGGGCCAAATTTAAGTGGGCCAAAGAACTGAATCAGTGAATTGTACCTTCAAGGGATATAGAGTTATGATATCTAGAGATTTACGAGGTCTGATATGTGGATTTTCAAGAGAGTGTGACGTCTATAAGGCCAATGGTATAACACTTATTGGAAAAAAAAATTAAGTTGTGAAACGATTGTATTGGGAGAAAGCGCACTTGAATTTAATGAGGTCTGGAATAAGGACTAGTTTTTCGGAGGATACTGATAAACTAAAAGATGTAGAATGGGATATTGTCATATGTGCATTGAAGGAGTAAGGTAACAAATGTTACTCGTATATACCCATTGAAGGATTAGGACGTAAAGTGATTGATTTGACGGCAAGGCATCAATATGGTATTTTTGAGTAATTAGAATTGAGGAACCTTAAAGGTTTAAGTTAGAGATTGAATAATGGAATACGTTAGGTTAATCTTGGATAAATGGTAAATATCAGTAAAGCAAAAGGGTGCTTGATTTGGGATAATAAATTGCATAAGGACAACTGGTTGCTTAAGGATTTATGGGTGAATAGCAAACTCGACCGATAAAAGTTTGTTACGGTTTTTGAAGGTTAATGGGGTGGTATAAAGTAAGTATGTGGATGATATCAAGTGTACTTGAGGAAAAGGTGACCCACGTCTATTAAGGTGATCGTATGGCACGTTTGAGTAAAACGAGAGTATAATCTTGTGGAATGGATTATTAGATCATGTTGAGATAATCAGACATAGGTTATGGTGTGATTAATTGTGGGACCACATGCGTAAAAATTTGAGTTAAGATATGGCACAAGGGCCAAATGTGATTAAGGTAGCCAATGAAATAGGTGAGCCGTGTACGTAAGGAGTAAGGTCTATATGACAAGTGGAAGTAATAAGTTGCGGTATAGTTGAATTCTATGTATGTACTTTGAGGATCTGATCATCGAAGGCAAGTTAGTAGAAAAATGTTGTATTCTTCTATTTGAAGACATCAAGGTCTTTATGAGGAATAGGGCAATATAGCAAGGTTATATTGGAGATTATAATGGATACGCTAATTAAGGCAATGATAATCTTGTGGATGATCACATCTGTTCTAGCGAGAGTAAGGAATGTAGGCAGTGTATAGTAGGTGGAATCACGATCGAAGAAATAGTTCGATTTTGGTGATATAGGTTACGAAGACCAAATTTATTTAAGGATATCAACTTAAGGAAGATAATGTATGTACTCTGAGAGAGGCTTAGAGAAAGGTGAAAGAAAAATGTATGTTCTCATGCTTAAGGTTTAGCGAGTCTATTGCGATGATTTTAGGAGACTATTATCCTAAGATAATTATGACATTGTGGATATAGTCACGCGTTGATACAAGTATAGCACGTGGAAATAAGATATGCGAGGTAATGGTATGGTCGGGGAAACATATCGTTTTCCTAGGAGCAAGTACAAGGATGAGATGGTTAAGGATACTAAGATCAGGTAGTGAGATTAATTATGGTAAAACCGGTCCCTTTAGCTTAGCGATGCTAGTTTCGGGGTCGAAGCTATTTTAAGGGGGTAGTAATGTAATAACCCTCATGTTACCATAGGGATAATATGATAGAATGTGTGTCTGGTGAAAGCAAGTTATAGAATTCTCTTAGGTTGTGAAGGGTCTAAATTATGGTTAACCTTACGTTAACTGTAATTTGAACCAACTTATAAACTTTAACTTAGAAATGCCTGAACCAATCTACAAGTGTGAAATGGGTTAGGCATGGTTAAACTTATACAGTTGGGTAACTTAGAATAAGGTTGCATCTCCGAGTTGTTATCAGCCAAGTTTCGGGGTCGAAACTTCTTTTAAGGGGGTAGTGATGTAATACCCCTCATTTTTAGTAAGGGTATTTGGGTAATTTTCCAACCCTCGTTGGGAAAACAAGACGCGTTTGGCAAAATTCAGAATTTCTATAACTCGTATAATCTCTGTAATAATTGCCTGAGCATTATAATATACATTCAATGTATTTTTGAGGCTTAGAATATTTGTTTGGGTACAAATATTTATTTTTTCCGGGGTTTAATCACGTGTAAACCTTTTCCCTGAAGCAACGGCGCGAACGTGGCATTTTCCGCGACCGCGGAAGAATTTCCGCGATCGCGGAAAGCTGTTCAGCATCGCGTCTTCGTCTTCCTCCGCGTTTCGCCGGTTGAATTTCCCGTCGATTCGTCGGGGGATGCCAATCGATTCGTTTGCCGGGAGTTGAGCTTCGTCGTGGCCTATAAAAGGAGCCCCGAGCTCTGGATTTCATCACCCACATTCCCGATTTCTTTCTCTCCCTCATTTCGTGTGTTCGCCGGAGTTCGTGAGTTTGTCGCCGGAATTCGCAACATTCTCCGGAGGTGTCGAGAGGCTGAGAGGAGGTAGTGGTGGGAGGTGCGCAGCGGACGTAGGAGCGAAGAGCCGATTTGTCGTCGGGGGTAAGCTCGAACGCCTCCAAGTCGTCGTCAGAAGGGAAAACCGAGATCGCGGACATGAACTCCCGCGACCGCGGGTATGAACTTCCGCGACGGCGGAGATGAGTTTCACGACCGCAGATTAGCTTATTTTTCCTTCGTTTCGTTTGCTCATCTCGGTTATCTCGATTCGTTTCGTAATTGTTCGTTCCGCTTATTCTCTCATACCGAATCTAACTTAGGGTATCGTCTTTTTGACTCAACGTCGTCATAGGAATCCATATTTAGATTCCCGTTTCCAGATCCCGGAACCCGACATCGTCAATTCGTCTAATTAAGGCAAGTGGCGGTTCGCTCTTGCTTATCATTCCATGTTTCGTTGATTATCAATTATTTCTGATTGTTAATTAAATTGGAGTGAACTGTTGTTTTCGTTTGGGAACAAATTTTATAAACGATGTGGTTAAAATATGATATTATAATAGGTTGTATATATTGCTAGAAACAACGCTATTATATCTATTATTACCGTGATGGTATTGGTGTGGATTTTATGTACGAACTCAATATATAGTTAGAACGAGTATTTGTAGGAACGCTATGTACCTTGCGAGGTCTAGCCGTTTTTTTATAACCGTGGTGTGTAGTATGTTCAAGCCCTAACACCCTTTCCCCTGGTCATGACTATCCTCTATTCGAATATAGGGGAGGTGCACACAACTGGTGCCAACAATCGGGATTTATTCCCAAGATATCTTTCGTATCGAGATGATATATTATATGATAAAACTTTAACGTAAATATGTGTTTTGGAATTTAAGAAGATAAGTGCGGTTATGCACATAATTAATATACCCTCGGGCGATGAGTACAACGTGGAAACCACCCAAACTTCGGTTAGAGTAAGTCTTCTTTCCAATCTGGATTCGCATTGTGCGGTGAGGTTGGTCGTTGACCCAAATGATCAAGTCATTTTTAAATGCTTGTATGAAAACTATAATGTTCCCAAACATTTGTCATACTTTCCCATAAGACTCAATCTTTTGGAGTCTTCTCTTCATACATTTCCCATAAGACTCAATTTCCTTAGGAGTCTTCTTTTCAGTGCATGTCTAAACTTTATATCATTCCATGAAAGTTCTGGGTTATGTATCGTTCCTTCGGTTGTTATTCGAGGGACAATGATAGTAAACGGTTACGATCACTAGAACCATTCTGTTTTCACCCTTGCATAGTTTTTCATTAGACTAACCAACCGGGTTTTATTCATTGCATGGTTGGCTGGTGTCATCCGTCCTATACGGCACATCAGTGGTTGGTCCCCGAAGACTCGAAGTAACCAATTGAAGAAGAGGCTTGCAGTTGCAGATTTAAGTGTCGGTATTTCAAAGTCGTTAAGTATTACTTTAATATGTATTTTTATAACCTAGTCATGTAATAGGTTTATTCTTAAACTTCCGCTGTGTAATTTAAAGTCTTCCGCTGTAATTTCACTGTGTTGTAAATTGTTCTTGAGAAATCTTTTAATAAAAATGGTTGAGTTCCATTTAAAAATGTCTTCCGCTGTCTAAACCTTTCGTTAGTTATTATGTTTATTTAAGATTGTAGGATCGTGATTGTTAGATTAATAACAAGGGAACTAAGAATACAGATTCCAGTTCCCTTCGCAGCGGAACGAAACAATCAAATAAATGAACAAGTTCCTTATAGTGGAAACCTTCGATTGCCAACTAGCAATCTAGGATAAAATCCACTACCTTTCTTTCGAAAGGATTTCAAGGTCTACTTCTTGATTTCTTATCTCTTTAGTTACAGCTTATCCTAGGAACAAACACACAGTTTCTTTGCCTTACACACAGTTAGACAATCCTAGATAACTTAACACAAATTATAATCAATCCAAGAAGCAGCCCTTAGCACCAATGAACTAACTCACTTACAGTCACAGGAACTTAGCACACTGCTCTCCGATTCCTTGACTAGTTCCTCTTGATTTTGATTCTATTTGACGTTCTGTTTGAAGCTTCACACTTTGATATTTGCTATGGAGTGTGATTCTTTCTGAATGCTTGAAGATAACAGCGGAGCTTATCTTCCTTATATAGTGATGCTCGAGGTTGGATCTGCTCTTGGTTCCCACAGAGCGAGCTTGCCCTAGGATGTGTGGTGATCCTTGATTCACGCTATCTTTTACATGTAATAACAACCTGGCCAGCTCAGAATCCACATAGGTTGGTCAACTTCTTGGGACAAGTCGTTGTCCAACTCTTTTCGTCCGAGTTTGAACAAGCTCGGCACTTTGGAACCATCCTCTGGATGGTGACATCTCTATGAGCTGTCGCTTTCAGTGCCTTTGTCCGAGGTTCATCGTTCTAGGCATCTTGGAGTCTTGCTCTTGGATGGTGGCAGGCTTTTGGAAGCTTCTCTCAAGTCACTTTCACTTCCTTTTGTCCGAGGTTTAGTGTTCCCAGATTTCTCGGGAAAATCAAACTCACATGTTGCGTTTCTGGGCACACCTGGGTTCCTTTGGCTTGTTGCTTGGTTTTTTGGTCTTGTTTGGCTTACAAGGTTTCGACAATTGTCCTGTGGTTCCTTAACACACATCTTTGAGATAAAACATTAGTAACAAAATATTTCTCATCTTCAAAAGTAGAGAAACTGAGAAAAGGAACTCTCAGGGGAACCGAAGTTCCAGAGTTCCATTTCCTAACAATTTCCCCCTTTTTGATGATGACAAATATAAGGAACCTGGCAACATAATAAGGACATGAAATTCATGAGATCAGTTGAACTAAGAGATTTACAACTTTATAAAGTAATGATAGATCATTCAATAGTTGCAAATTCCCCCTAAGCAGATGAACTAAGGTATTCAAGTTCCCCCTTAGAAATAGAACAGGTTCAGAGTTCCTATAAGTCCAGTAGTTCCAATGTTTCAAGGTTCATATCCATTCTTCCCCCTTTTGACATCATCGAAAAGATCAGTGAACTTGTTAAGAACATGGATATCAAAGGGAATGAAAACAATTGCGCCAAACCCATGACAGAAACCATAATGGAAACTTGAGGCAGAGACAAATAATGCATAGAAACATGGCCAAAAGGTTCATTAAACATTAAAAACTTAACACATTGTCCATTAGCGAAGTAGGGAAAGACACAAAAGATCACAAACAAGTGGAACCAACAAGGACATCACAAGTAACTTGATAAAAGACAACAGAGGGATAGAAGAGGGGAGTAGGATCCTAGGGAACTACTAGCACACTGTGGAGTTATCGCATTGGTAACTACAAAAGACGTTCCTATGGCATAGCAGTGGCCTCCTCTTCATCATTCTTCTTGTCGTCAGTTCCTTCAATATGGCTGATTGCCTGAGTTGCTCCAGTAGCATCCTCCCAGGTTTTCTGAAGCACCTTCACTAGACTTGAAACAACAGCTCTGGTTTTCCCCAGTTCAATCACTTGATCACGAAGGGCGACCGTTATGGCAGTCGAGCCTTCCGTGATAGCTTTTTCAATACGACCCAGAGAGGAGAGGATCGCAGAGGAGTCTTGAGAGGGGTTGAGCGGTGGCATATAGCTTGAAGGAGCTTGGGAACTGGCCTTTTGTTAGGAAATGGAACTCAGGAACCTCAGTTCACATGGAGTTCCTTTCCTCGGTTTCTCTACTTTTGAAGATGACAAATACTTTGATACTAATGTTTTATCTCAAAGATGTGCTTAAAGGAACCACAGGACAGTTATTGAAACCATGAAAGCCAAACAAGACAAAGAAGGATAGCGAAGCAAGAAGCTTGCACTGATAGGAACTGGAGTTCGCCAGCAAGGGAACTCAGTAGAAGTGAAGCGAGGAAGCGCGCACAAGGGAACAAGCACAAATCAAGTCTATTAAAGATGCAAAGACTTGAGAAGAGTGGCGAAGCCACAAAGGAGTTAGCACATGGAAACCTCATCACTGCTGGTAGGAACCAGAGTAGGTGAGATGTGTCAGCAGAAATCCTGGAGCCACAGAGAGAAGCGGAAAGCAACTGTCCCATCATCGTTGGACTGACACAAATGGCTATTAACTACCCATGTTGTTTCCTAGCTCATTAAGGAAGTTGTCTTGCACACATAAACATCTATGACAACCTAGTTGACGGGATTTGTGAGCTTCTAGTTCGATCCGATGGGAACTGGAAGCAAACCAGCCTTTGAAGTATAAAAGGCGACTGTGCTTCATTGACAACTTCAAGTATTCACAATATAGAATCATACTCCATAGCAAACATCAAAGTGTGAAGCTTCAAACAAGATCATCAAAGCAAACCGAGATCAAGAGGAACCAGTCAAGGAAGAAGAGCTGTGTGCTAAGTTCCTGTGACTGTAAGTGATAGTTCCTAGGTGCGAAAGTCTGTTTCTTGGATTGATTATTGATTGTGTTAAGTTATCTAGGATTGTCTAACTGTGTGTAAGACAAAGGAACTGTGTGTTCGTTCCTAGGATAAGCTGTAACCAAAAGAGATAAGAAATCAAGAAGTAGACTTTGAAATCCTTTCGAAAGAAAGGTAGTGGTTTTTATCCTGGATTGCTAGTTGGCAATCAAAGGTTTCCACTATAAGGAACTTGTCATTTTTTATTGTTTATTTCCGCTGCGAAAGGAACTGAGAATCGATATTCTGAGTTCCTTAAGTTTTTATCTAACAATCACGATCCTACAATTGGTATCAGAGCAGGAAAAGCTCTAGATCTTTGATAAGTTTGCAGATCATGTCTCAACCAAGCAAGTTTGAGCTCGGAATCTCCACCAACAAGCCACATCTCCGAAAGAAGGGAGAAGAAACATGGTGGGCCAAGTGCATGGAAAGCCACATAAAGACCAATGACTACCAATGCTGGAGGATAGTCGAGAATGGAGATGGCTATGTCGATCTCAACCAAAAGGAAGAAGATTGGAAACCTGAGCATTATGTCATCATGGAGAAAAACACCAAGGCTAGACAGTTCGTTCTCAATGGACTGGATAGAGAAGATATGGACAAAGTCATAGGAATCAAGACGGAAAAAGAGATGTGGCAAGCACTCAAGGACATGCATGAAGGAAGTGAGGAACTGAAGCAAAGCCGAAAGTTTGCTTTAGAAGAAGAATACCACACATTCAAAATGATGGGAACTGAAACCATCTCTGAGTATTACTCTCGCTTCAATAGGCTCATTGGAAAGTTAACCGCGACTGAGGTCACCCTTGATGAAGTCTCCAAATCACTGGTGGTCATCAATGGACTTAACTTCAATTTCACCCTCATCAAAGGAATCATGAAGAACACCCCAGGTATCCAATCTCTTCCCTTAACTCAAATCATAGGGAAACTGGAGGTTGAAGAAGGAGAACACACCAAAGCTAATGCCGATAAGAAACTGGAGAAAGGAATTGCCCTTAAGATCTCCAAAGCCTTCTCAAGGCTTGAGATGGAGCAAGAGAACTCAGACCTAGAAGAAGAGGAGGATGAACTAACATCCCTCTTCACAAAGAACATCAAAAAATTCTTTGTGAAGGGAAGGTTCCAAAAGGGCAGTTCCTCTCACAATGGACCAAGAAGAGATCTCAAGGAAGTCTCCTGTTACGAGTGCAAGGAGAAGGGACACTACGCTAAGAATTGTCCCAACAAAGAAGAGTCCAAGGAAGAGGAAAGACCTCAAAGAAAGAAGGCTCTTGTAGCATCATGGGGAGAAGAGTCAGATGAGGAACTGGATCTGAGTGGTTTCTCTGGAGGAAGATGTCTCATGGCAAAAGGAGACTCAAGCGACTCAGAAGACCTTGAGGTAACTTCTGACGATCTCTTAAAATCCCTAGTTGATTGTGATAAGAAACAACTTCTTAAGATCATAAAGAAACTAGGAAAGGAAACCAGTTCCCTTCAACAGAAACTAGATGATTGTGAAGAAGAAATTGCTTGCTTGACTGTTGAGAATTCTGTTTGGAGTAAGAAACTTAATGAAACTGAGAAAGACCTAGCTGAAACTCACTCCAAACTCATTGATATTAGAAATGTGCATGCTAGTCACCTTAAAATTTGCAAATCCTGTGATGAAACTAGCATAGACTCTGTCAAAGTTCCCTTGCATGGTAACCTACCTGGAAATGACATGCTTCAATCCATAATTGATAGGTTAGACAATCTCACTGATTCCATTAATGAAAAAATGATAAACCAAACTGTTTTTGTGAGACAACGCCATGGAATAGGATATGTCAATAATAAAGGGAACAATGATGCTGAAGATGAAAAAGCTAGACGAGAACTTGTTGAGATGAATGAGAACCTCAGCATTGCTCTTGCCACCTCTCGTGACAGGAATCAGTTCCTATCAGAGAAGATCATGGTGCTTGAGAACAAGGCTGAGGTTGCCAAACGTCTCAATGAAGGTTCTCAAAGCCCTAAGAGGAAACCAAAAGGAAAGGAAAAAATGACTCCTGAAAATCAATGGTTCACCAATTCTTTTGCTCACAAAAAATATGTTGACATGGCCAATAGTAAGGTTAAAAACAATGTTGATTTCAACAAAGAAATTGAAAAACCTTTTAGGCCAGGAAAAGGAAAGTATGGTCATGTTGTCTACAACCGCTTATGTACCTACTGTGGTAAGAATGGCCATTACAACACTGATTGTGATAAGAAAAGGAACGTTGAAAGGGAGAAAAGTGCTTATCACCAGGAAAGGAACCAATTCCCTGATCATTCACAAACTCGATATGCTAATCCCCCCAGTAAAGCCAAGCTTCGCTGGGTTCAGAAATCTTAGTTCCTTTGTGTGCAGAAAGAAGAGAGGCAACCCCAACTATGGTACATTGACAGTGGTTGCTCATGCCATATGACCGGAAAAAGAAATCAAATGACCTCTCTTCAACCTCTCCAAGGAGGGAACATATCCTTTGGAGACAAAAGCAAAGGGAAAATCTGTGGAATAGGAACTGTGAAACTCAACGATCACATTCAGGTAAACAAAGTTCACCTTGTTGATAGTCTTGGTTTTGATCTAATAAGTGTGTCACAGCTGTGTGATCAAGGAGACAATGAAGTCAGATTTAGATCAAACGAATGCTCAGTTCTTGACTCCTCTGGACAAATCATCCTAAAAGGAAATAGATTCAACAATGTTTACATTGTTGATCCATCCTTCGTCCCCAAGGAGAAACTGTGTCTCTCAACCGTGAATGACCAAGCTGAGTTGTGGCACCAACGCCTCGGTCATGCTAGCTCTAAGCTGCTTCAAAAGCTACACTCAAAGGAACTAGTCAGAGGATTGCCAAAGCTGAGTGGCACATCTAAGAAACCATGCTCTGACTGTGTAAAAGGAAAACAGGCTCGTAGTTCCTTCAAATCCAAAAACATGGTAAGCACCTCAAGGCCTCTTGAGCTCATCCACATGGATCTTTGTGGACCCATGAGAGTTCAAAGCCTAGGAGGGAACATGTATATTTTTGTTATTGTCGATGACTTCTCTCGCTTTACTTGGACCATTTTCATTAAATCTAAAAGTGAAGTCATTGATCACTTTAAAGACCTGGTTCCCTTGTTAGAAAAATCCCTTGATTGTTCACTTAATGCTATTCGGTCTGACCATGGTACCGAATTCGAAAATGGAGAATTTCTAACCTTTTGCAGTGAGCATGGCATTGATCACAACTTCTCTGCACCATACACTCTTCAACAGAATGGAGTAGTAGAGAGAAAGAATAGGACCTTGGAAGACATGGCTCGAACTATGTTGATCTCAAGTGGACTCTCCCAATCCTTTTGGGCTGAGGCGATCAACACAGCATGCTACATCATCAATAGAGTCATGCTTCGCCCTATCACAGAGAAGACACCCTATGAACTCCTAAGAGGAAGAGTTCCCAACATTTCTCATCTAAGGGTGTTCGGATGCAAGTGCTTTGTGCACAACAATGGGAAGGACAATCTTGGCAAGTTCGACCCAAGAAGTGATGAAGGAATCTTCATTGAATATGCCTCAGGCAGCAAGGCATACAAGGTCCTCAACAAAAGGACCAAAAAGGTAGAAGAAAGTGTTCATGTTATTTTTAATGAAAAATCACTTGGAAAGATTGTGCAGAACACCACCAGTTCCTTCGAAGACCCATTTCCCAAGTTATCTCATGAAGATCCAGATGAAGATGTCACTCCTCCCAGTTCCTGCCCTGCTGAACGAAACCCTCCAATGGCTTCTCCACCAGTTCCAATGGATAATGAACAACAATCCATTTCTGGGAACCATGAGCATGACGACAACATCTGTGGAGACCTCAATGATTCATCTTCCCACATGTTCTTCAATGGAGAAGGTGACCCCAACCAGGAAGCTGAATGCTCAACTCAGAATGTCTCCACATCAAATACTTTGGCTTCCAACAGAGAAAGAAGAGTCGTCAAGCCTCCAGTCAGGTACGAACATCTAACTTTCTTTGCCTTTAATGCCTTTTTGTCTATTGTGGAACCAAAGAACATAGGTAAGGCACTGAAGGATGCGGACTGGATCCAAGCCATGCAAGAAGAGCTTCATCAATTTGAAAGGAACAAAGTCTGGCATCTGGTTCCTCGCCCCAAGGATAAGCACATCATAGGAACCAGATGGGTTTTCAGAAACAAGCTAGATGATACAGGAGTTGTGATAAGGAACAAAGCAAGACTTGTGGCTCAAGGATATAATCAACAAGAAGGAATCGACTATGATGAAACCTATGCTCCGGTGGCAAGGATTGAAGCAATAAGGTTATTGATTGCCTTCGCATCACACAAGGGGTTCAAACTATTCCAAATGGATGTCAAGACCGCCTTCCTCAATGGCATTCTTCAAGAGGAAGTCTATGTCAAGCAACCACCCGGTTTCGAAGATAGTGATCATCCAGACCATGTCTATTTCCTAGACAAAGCATTGTATGGTCTCAAGCAAGCCCCTAGAGCTTGGTATGATCGTCTCGCCCAGTTCCTACTCTCCAACGGTTACAGGCGGGGCATCATTGACAATACTCTCTTCATTCTAGAAGAAGAAGGTAACATTTTAGTGGTTCAAATCTATGTTGATGATATCATTTTTGGTTCCACTAACATGTCCCTTGTAGAGAAGTTCAAAGACTTGATGAGTAGTGAATTTGAAATGAGTCTAATAGGGGAACTCACTTTCTTCCTCGGATTGCAAATAACCCAAAATAAAGATGGCATACAAATTCACCAACAAAAGTATGTCAGGGAACTGTTGAAAAAGTTCAAAATGGAGTCTTGCAAACCTCTCTCAACTCCTATCTCTACAATCGCCCATTTGGACAAAGATCACTCAAGTCCTCTTGTAGAAGAAAAGCTCTATAGAGGTATGATAGGTTCCCTCATGTATCTAACAGCTAGTCGTCCAGACATTGTGTTTGCCGTTTGCTTGTGTGCTAGGTTTCAATCATGTCCAAGAGAAACACACCTAGCTGTTGTGAAAAGGATATTCCGATATCTCAAGGGAACTGACTCACTCTGCATTTGGTACCCCAAAGAGTGTCTCTTTGAGCTGATGGGTTTCACTGATGCTGATTATGCTGGATACTTGGTGGATAGGAAAAGTACTTCTGGAATGGCATAGTTCCTAGGCCCTTGCCTTGTGTCATGGGGCTCAAAGAAACAAATCTCAGTCTCCCTCTCCACCACAGAATCTGAGTACATTGCAGCCGCCTCTTGTTGTTCCCAACTCTTATGGCTAAAGCAACAACTCACGGATTTCGGTATGTCTTATGGTCCTCTTACTATTCTTTGTGATAACACCAGTGCTATAAACATTTCTAAGAATCTTGTGCATCATACTAGGACCAAACACATAGATATAAGGCATCACTTCCTTAGAGATCATCTTGAGAAAGGGAACATCATTATGGAATTCTGTAGGACTGAAGATCAGATTGCAGATATATTCACCAAAGCTTTGAACAGAGTTCCCTTCGAGAACCTTAGACTAGAACTGGGAATGATTCCTATAAACTAGCAGTTCCTTTAGTTTAAAGTTTCTCTACAGTTCCCTTGATTGACTAGTTCAGATCCTTTTGCTTATTTGTGTCTTGGAATCATTGTGTTATGTCTTTTGCAATAGACCCTCATATCCATAATAGTTACTCAAAAGGCTTTGATAAATCTTTCTAGTTCTTCTCCTTGAATGTTCCTTTTCTATTGAAATTCAATCATTGTCCAAGTTTCTTTGATGGCCCAAAAGTCACAATCTGATCATATTCTAACCCAATAATACAAGCCGAAATGATGATTGTGTACTATGACCCTCCCTTACCTCATTGCATAATCTAGTTCCCTATGATCCATCTCTCAACCCTCTCTGGGAATTAGTATGCGATGTGATAAATGGCCCTCCCTGATTTCTTTTATGGGAACGTACTTTCATATCTTGTGTCTAAAATCCCTACACTAGAAGTTCCCATATATCCCTCTAGCACAATGAAGAAATCGCCAGAAAGGAACTAGGAAAGGCAGAACTACCAAACGGCTAGTACAATACAGCGTCAGAGTTCCCTTTACGAAGATAGCAATTAATGCAAATTCAGCGTCAGAGTTCCCTTTACGGATCCGCATTGATGATATTATCAAAAAAAAAAAAAAATTATAGTGGACTGGGTTGAAGGATACGTCTAAGACGGCTACAAGCCAAGGATGAGGGAACTGAGGAAAAGAATGATACTAAAGAAGAAGAGGAAACTACAGAGCGACAAGAATGACTTTCCTAGTTCCCAGTGCTGTAACAACACATTGTGCTAGTAGTTCCCTAGGATTCCACCTTCCTCTCCTATCCTTTCTTTTGATTGTCTCAAGTTGATTGTGATCTTTGTTTGTCTTTCTTCTATGCATCTGTGAACAATGTGTTGGTTTTCATGATTAAATGAACATTTCCGGGAGTTTTTCTAATGCATTATTTGTCTTTGCCTTAAGTTTCTATTATGGTGACTCTCATGGGTTTTAAGCAACTGTTTATTTCCATTGATATCCTACACTTGATAAGTTAATTGATCTTTTCGATGATGTCAAAAGGGGGAAGAATGTATAGGAACCTTGAACTCTTGGAACAATAGGACTTATAGGAAATCTGAACCCGTTCTCTCGTTGAGAGGGAACTTGAATAACTTAGTTCCTTTGCTTAGGGGGAATTTGCAACTATTGAATGTTCTCTCATTATTTCATAAAGTTGTAAATCTCTTTGCTCAACTGTTCTCATGAACTTCATGTCCTTATTATGTTGTCAGGTTCCTTATATTTGTCATCATCAAAAATGGGGAAATTGTTAGGAAATGGAACTCAGGAACCTCAGTTCCCATGGAGTTCCTTTCCTCAGTTTCTCTACTTTTGAAGATGACAAATACTTTGATACTAATGTTTTATCTCAAAGATGTGCTTAAAGGAACCACAGGACAGTTATTGAAACCATGAAAGCCAAACAAGACAAAGAAGGATAGCGAAGCAAGAAGCTTGCACTGATAGGAACTGGAGTTCACCAGCAAGGGAACTCAGTAGAAGTGAAGCGAGGAAGCGCGCACAAGGGAACAAGCACAAATCAAGTCTATTAAAGATGCAAAGACTTGAGAAGAGTGGCGAAGCCACAAAGGAGTTAGCACATGGAAACCTCATCACTGCTGGTAGGAACCAGAGTAGGTGAGATGTGTCAGCAGAAATCCTGGAGCCACAGAGAGAAACGGAAAGCAACTGTCCCATCATCGTTGGACTGACACAAACGGCTATTAACTACCCATGTTGTTTCCTAGCTCATTAAGGAAGTTGTCTTGCACACATAAACATCTATGACAACCTAGTTGACGGGATTTGTGAGCTTCTAGTTCGATCCGATGGGAACTGGAAGCAAACCAGCCTTTGAAGTATAAAAGGCGACTGTGCTTCATTGACAACTTCAAGTATTCACAATATAGAATCACACTCCATAGCAAACATCAAAGTGTGAAGCTTCAAACAAGATCATCAAAGCAAACCGAGATCAAGAGGAACCAGTCAAGGAAGAAGAGCTGTGTGCTAAGTTCCTGTGAATGTAAGTGATAGTTCCTAGGCGCGAAAGTCTGTTTCTTGGATTGATTATTGATTGTGTTAAGTTATCTAGGATTGTCTAACTGTGTGTAAGACAAAGGAACTGTGTGTTCGTTCCTAGGATAAGCTGTAACCAAAAGAGATAAGAAATCAAGAAGTAGACTTTGAAATCCTTTCAAAAGAAAGGTAGTGGTTTTTATC
This sequence comes from Rheum nobile, assembly GCA_027886185.1. Taxonomy (NCBI): domain Eukaryota; kingdom Viridiplantae; phylum Streptophyta; class Magnoliopsida; order Caryophyllales; family Polygonaceae; genus Rheum; species Rheum nobile. The sequence goes on from WOAB01000546.1 coordinate 975,365, forward strand.
CTGGATTGCTAGTTGGCAATCAAAGGTTTCCACTATAAGGAACTTGTCATTTTTTATTGTTTATTTCCGCTGCGAAAGGAACTGAGAATCGATATTCTGAGTTCCTTAAGTTTTTATCTAACAATCACGATCCTACACCTTTTCCTTAGGCAATTCCGTTTGAGTTGCAGAGGGAGCGGTCTGTTGATCTTTGGTTTTGAGCTTTCTGACTGTGGCAATGGTGAGGAACTTGCTGTAGGCGGTTTCAGGGAGATCATCTGGATATTGGTGGAGCATGGAGAGGATGTTTTTTATGAGGTGAGGGAAGGGTAGGGCATGGGATTCATGAGACTTACAGAACTGCATATGGGCCAGCACGATTCTGGGGAGAATAACTTGTGCACCAGAAAATACCTTGTCCATGAGAATATCATCAGTAATGAGAACCGTGGCCCTGTGCTCCTGCTTGGGAACCAAATTCCTGATGATCCAGAAGTGTAGTAGCTTGTTGGAGATGGAGAGTCCCTTAGTCTACAGGCTTGTTGGATAGTCGGCTTCCAAGGAGTTGCAGATTTTTCGAACGGTCATAAATTCAAACTTCACCCATTCAGAGAAGGAAACTGTTCCAGCTGACAAGACGTGTCTGATGTCTGAAATTATGCCATAAATGCCGTCTTGGGAGGATCAAGTTCCTAACTAGCCGTTTGGAGGTCATTCCATCCTAGTTCCTTTCTGGCGATTTATTCAGTGTGCTAGAGGGATATATGGGAACTTTGATGTGGGTTTTAAAACACGGAACCTGAAAGTACGTTCCCATACTAGGAATCAAGGAGGCCATTTATCGCATTGCACAATAATTCCCAGAGAGGGTTAAGAAATGGATCATAGGGAATTAAATTGAGCAATGAGGCAAATGAGGGTCATAGTACACAATCATCATTTCGGCTTGTATTGTTGGGTTAGAATATGATCAGATTGTGACTTTTGGGCCAACAAAGAGACTTGAACAATGATTGAGTTAAGAATGAACAATGAAGATTCAAGGACACGAACTAGAAGAATTTATCAAAGCCTTTTGATTAACCATTATGGATATGAGGCTCTATTGCAAAAGATATAACACAAAGATTGCAAGACTGAATAAGTAAAAGATCTAAACTAGTCAATCAAGGGAACTGGAGAGAAACCTCTAAACTAAAGTCACTGCTAGGTTATAGGAATCATTCTCAGTTCTAATCTAAGGTTCTCGAAGGGAACTCTATTCAAGGCTTTGGTGAATATATCTGCAACCTGATCTTCAGTTTTACAAAATTTCATAATGATGTTCCCTTTCTCAACATGATCTCTAAGAAAGTGATGTCTTATGTCTATATGCTTGGTCCTAGTATGATGCACATGATTCTTAGAAATGTTTATAGCACTGGTATTGTCACAAAGAATAGCGAGGGGACCATAAGACATACCAAAATCCGCAAGTTGTTGCTTTAGCCATAGGAGTTGGGAACAGCAAGAGGCGGCTGCAATGTACTCAGATTATGTGGTGGAGAGGGAGACTGAGACTTGTTTCTTTGAGCCCCATGACACAAGACAAGGGCCTAGGAACTGTGCCATTCCAGAAGTACTCTTCCTATCCACCAAGTATCCAGCATAATCGGCATCAGTGAAACCTATCAGCTCAAAGGGACACTCTTTGGGGTACCAAATGCAGAGTAAATCAGTTCCCTTGAGATATCGGAGTATCCTTTTCACAGCAGCCAAGTGTGTTTCTCTTGGACAGGATTGAAACCTAGCACACAAACCAACAACAAACACAATGTCTGAACGACTAGCGGTTAGATACATGAGAGAACCTATCATACCTCTGTAGAGTTTCTCTTCCACAAGAGGACTCGAATGATCCTTGTCCAAATGAGCAATGGTGGAGATAGGAGTTGAGAGAGGCTTGCATGAATCCATTTTGAACTTTTTCAGTAGTTCCCTGACATACTTCTGTTGGTGAATTTGTATACCATCTTTCCTTTGAGTGATTTGCAATCCGAGGAAGAAAGTGAGTTCCCCTATTAGGCTCATTTCAAATTCACTGCTCATCAAGTCTTTGAACTTATCTACAATGGACAGGTTAGTGGAACCAAAAATGATATCATCAACATAAATTTGAACCACTAAGATGTTACCTTCTTCTTCTAGGATGAAGAGAGTTTTGTTAATAACTCTACGCCTGTAGCCATTTGAGAGTAGGAACTGGGCAAGACGATCATACCAAGCTCTGGGGGCTTGCTTGAGACCATACAATGCTTTGTCTAGGAAGTAGACATGGTCTGGATGATCATCGTCTTCAAAACCGGGTGGTTGTTTGACATATACTTCCTCTTGAAGAATGACATTGAGAAAGGCAGTCTTTACATCCATTTGGAATAGTTTGAACCCGTTGTGTGATGCGAATGCAATCAACAGTCTTATTGCTTCAATCCTTGCCACCGGAGCATAGGTTTCATCATAGTCGATGCCTTCTTGTTGATTGTATCCCTGAGCAACAAGTCTTGCTTTGTTCCTAATCACGGCTCCTGAATCATCTAGGTTGTTCTTGAAGACCCATCTAGTTCCTATGATATGCTTATCCTTGGGACGGGGAACTAGATGCCACACTTTATTCCTTTCAAATTGATGAAGTTCTTCTTGCATGGCTTGGATCCAGTCTACATCCTTCAGTGCTTCACCTATATTCTTTGGTTCCACAATAGATAGGAAAGCATTTAAAGCAAAGAAGGTTAGATGTTCGAACCTGACTAGAGGCTTGATGGTTCTTCTTTCTCTATTGGGAGCTAGAGCGTTTGATGTGGAGACATTTTGATTTGAACATTCAGCTTCAACTTCTATGTTGGGATCACCTTTTCCATTGAAGAACATGTGAGAAGATGAATCATTGATGTCTCCACAGGTGTTGTCTTCATGTTCATGGTTCTCAGAAATGGATTGTTGTTGATTATCCATGGGAACTGGTGGAGGAACAAGTGGGGGATTTTGTGCAACATGGAAGGAACTGGGTGGTGTGATGTCTTCATCTGGATCTTCTTGAGGAGGTTTGGGAAATGGATCTTCAAATGGACTGATGTTGTAGGGCCGCTGCTTGGAGATGGGCCGCGCGCTGCTGGGCCAAGCGAGATGCTTGCAACGAAGATGAGCTGCTGATTGGATGTGAGCTGAGTTGTTGAATTCGTTCGGACGGGATTAATTTCCCAATTTCGTTTGTTTATTTTATTATTGTTATTTTTATTTCCTTGTATGATCTGTTTGTGATCTTGGGCATTAGGTTAACTCTATTTAACCTAATTCCCATAGCCTCCATTCATGAGACAATTTAGTTTTAGAAGTTTGTTCTTCATTCTACCTCTAGGGTTTTAACCCATGGAGAGCTAAACACCTTTATTTCACTAGACGATTGAAGCATTGTAATGGATTGGTTATGAGATTTATATTCCTTGTTCTATATCTTATAAAGTTGGTTTAATTCTCTTGAGCATATTGTCTATTGGTTTATGTTGATTCTTCTAGCGTAGCTAACTAGGTTTTTTGACATCTATCAATTGCTAGGATTTGCATATAGGGGTTCTGAGTGCATATCTAATAGCATACACGATTGTTGCGTATAGGGGTTCCGAGCGTGCAATCGTGAGTGAGAATCATTTGCATGATAAGTAGTAAGGAAGCACCTTCTATTTGCATGTATCCTATATCCTTGTGTGCATTTCTATTCTGTGTTAGTGGTAAAGTACACCGACAACTGTGAGAATCGGAGGTACTTTCCCATTGACGTAGTAATAAGTCTATCGACAACTGTGAGAATCGATAGTACTTAAGATCAGGGTGGGAACAACTATAAGATTGTGAAAAGAACTTGGAAAAATAGTTATCAGTGATCAACCTGTTTCCTTTGCAGTGTGGATATTTGTCTAGTGGAATATTTCCACCCGTCATATTTATTTTCACTCTAAAGCTTGCATCCTTGTTACTTTTCTTGATAATCAAAACCCCTTTCTTGTTACTTTGCATGCTTATAAACACTTAGAAAGATCACTTCCTCCCTATGGATTCGACCCTTACTTGCCCAGACTACTTGTTTAGGTTTGTTTAGGATTATTTTGTTTAGGTGTCACGACAACGCTTATCAAATTGGCGCCGTTGCCGGGGAGGCAAGTTTTGATTTTTCCGTGTGTTTGTTTGTGTGCATGTTACCTTGGTGTGGACCTATCTTACGGTCCACACCCATGCTACTGACTTTTGTTTTTCCTTTTTGATTCTTGTTACAGATATAGATTTCTGGGGAGAGCCGCGATATGACCCATACTCCTACGCATACACTCCAGGGTGGATAGATCACCCCAATTTGAGTTATGGGTACCATCAATACCATCCATATGGTTATGACCACCAGGAGTTCTACCCAGAGCCACAGTCATTCTATCAGCAGGGTACTCCGCACCAGTACTATTCGGCATATGAGCATAGCCCACCAGTAGCCAATCCAAATCCCTCAACTGAAGAGATGCTCAGGACCTTGACTCAACACTTCGCCACTGGTGCTCAAACTAGGGAGTCAAGCATGAAGGATTTAGAAAGGCAGATGAGACAGTTGGCGGAGGCGATTACACGGATCGATGCAAGGATGTCGGGGAATCTACCATCTCAAACGGTAGTAAACCCGATGGAAAACGTTAGTGCTGTAATCCTCTGGAGCGGAAAGCAACTGGTCGTTCCTCTTAGTGCTGAAGAGGAGGACAAATATGAGATGGAGAAAATCGCCAACCGCCCCGCGTCACCTCTTACCGCGACTCGGCGTGAAGCCCCAGTTATTTCACCGCCCCGCGGCGACACTGACCGCGACCCGACGGTGAGCCTCAGTAATCCTCCCTCATAGCCACCGCCCCGCGGTGGACGGAGTGCCTCCTAGTGAGATTTCGCCGCGACCCGCGGTGAGATCAGCGCAACCCGACGTCCAAAATTCTTATTCTGCTGATGAGGTCTGTGTTGATACTGATGAGGAGTTAGGACTTCCAGATTATATTTTGGATCGCAAGGTGCTGATTGAGGAGGAGTATTTTTTGAGATTTGAGGAGGAGTGGAGCGACGATGAGGAGGAGTGCCGTGATTGCGAAAATACTCCAGAGACAACCATTTCTCTCGAAAATGCTCCGGCAGTCCCCGACCCTCTGGAGGCTGCCTATGATGAGTTTGTGCGTCTCAAGTCCTTCCCGCTCGTCGCGCTGCAACCCATCGCACCCTTCCTTGAGGCTTCCCGAGTTACTCAAAGGCTAAAGAACAACGAGAATATCTATGAGGCCTTCAGTGACTGCACAAAAACCGTTCCCTTGGTCACACTAGCAGACATCACCCCTCGCTGTAAGGAAATGTTAAAGGTGCTGGGCATGATCAAGAAGAAACCAAAGGAGAAGCACAAGAAGGAGAACTTGATGCAGGTGGTGAATCTTTACATACTGGATACGGGGCAAGATAGGCATGCAGGCCCTGAGATGTTGGGTAGGCCATTTTTGAAGATGGCAAGTGCGTTCATGGGCATGCACCACAATACACCCACAAAGAAGTGCAGGAGATAGGGGATCACGCTCAACATAGAACATACAAAGAGGCATCCCCCAGATCCAGATCCCAGGTGTTCAGTTGCTATGAGCAACCCAAGTTGAGACTGAGTAGGATGTCAAGCCATGACAATAACTAAGGCGTTGTCCGGGAGGCAACCCGATGTATGTTTTTCTTTCTTTGTTTTTGCATTTTCTTTAGTGTGTTTTTGCTTTGTTTTTGTTTTGGTTTTTGTTTCCGACTAACCTGCAGGGAAAAGACACATGCCTATTTAAGAAGGTGTTTCCACACCAATGTAAGTCTCTTCCTTCCCTATACTAAGTCACCCCCCCCCCCCCCGAAAAAACCTTAAACGGGGGGCAAAAAAAAATTCGAAAAAAAAAACACAATTCGATAAAAAAAAAAAGTTCTACCGATGTTTAGCTGTCCAGAGTTCCTCATGGAGAAGGTGCGCATCATGTTGTCAAGGAGGAGACATTCGCCCCACATTTTTAATTGGCAACGATGATGGCCCTACAATTGACAGCTGAGGAGGAGGAACACTAGAGTCCACACCATAATTACATCTGGGCTCCACCATGTGTTCGTAGAAGGCCGTGCAACCCCGACATCTTTGCTATACCACTATTCATCAAAGTGGTTTTCTTTTGGTTGCACGGTAGGAGAAGACAATAAAGTTGATGAAGACACCCGCCCAACACCAGAGACCTGGGCATTTATTGAGAAGACTGCCAGCATCACCTACAGTGTCCAAGTAGCTTGGCGATGTTTGTGAGTAATTTTTTTTGCTTTTCCATGTGCTTCTATTCTTTTGTCTTTCATTACATTGAGGACAATGCAATGTTTAAGCATGGGGGAGAGTTCTATACTTGCTACGTCGTTGAAAAGATGAAAAAAAAATGAAAAAAGCCAAAAATTTGAAAAAAGGCATACATAAAAATCCTGGGATAGGTCAAAAACCCGAAAGGGCGGCCTAGGTAATAAGCAAGTGGCTTGGACCAGCATTAGGCTGGGGTAATTTGTGGTCAAGAGTAACGTGAGCTTATGTGAGTACATCTATTGGAAAATGAAATGAGTGGCTTGGTGAAAACCCGAAAGGGCGCCTTGGCAAAATGAGCGAAAAAGAAGAAGAGTGATTTTAGGATTTCTCATTATTCTTGGCGAGGCGTCATAAGAAGAGGAGATATAAGGAGGTTTCGGGTAGGTCACTCTGGAGAGATAAGAAGATAGATGGAGGATAGGATTAGTATTTTCACTCTATGGTGTTGTGTTGCACCGTGTTGTTGTGTTGTGCATATTGTTTTGGTTGTCTAGAGCTGATTGTTGAGATGTTGTAATTGCTGGTGTCATATTTTCTTGTACTTCCTGAGACCTTGGTGTTTGATTGAGAGAGTAGGTTTATCATTAGCTTACTCGGGACGAGTAAAGGTCTAAGCATGGGGAATTTGATAGGTGTCATTTCATGCACCTTAACTAGCAAATATTAGCATTATTTAGAGGAGTTTATGACTAGATTTAGGGTTAAGTCTGTAATCCAAAAGATGTGGAGAGAATTGAAGATATCCAGGGATTTACAGCTTATTTGGAGAAGATGAAGATGGATGAGGATCTGCTGGAAATTAATTGGAGAAGGCTACCAACACTTGGTAGTAATGAAGAGCTGAAGAAAGGAGTGGGCGAGTTTCACCGCCCCGCGCCAGAGCCACCGCGACCCGGCGGTGGGTCTCAGAGAAGGATGACGCCCCGCGGTGGGAGCTGACGCCCCACGGCCATCTACTGAGCAAAGCAGCATAATTGATTTGAAGCCCGCGTGCTGATGCTGGAATTGAAGAGATGGGCCGTAAAGAAGATTAGGCCCAAGGAGAGTTCGGCCCAAGAAATGTCGCGCGCGAATTGGAGCTGGAAAGTGAAGTGAAAGATGCAGCGGAGGGATGACGTCAGCGCTGATTCTTGTGCTGTTGGGCCGCTGCTTGGAGATGGGCCAAGCGCAGCTGGGCCAAGCGAGATGCTTGCAACGAAGATGAGCTGCTGATTGGATGTGAGCCGAGCTGTTGAATTCGTTCGGATGGGATTAATTTCCCAATTTCATTTGTTTATTTTATTATTGTTATTTTTATTTCCTTGTATGATCTGTTTGTGATCTTGGGCATTAGGTTAACTCTATTTAACCTAATTCCCACAGCCTCCATTCACGAGACAATTTAGTTTTAGAAGTTCGTTCTTCATTCTACCTCTAGGGTTTTAACCCATGGAGAGCTAAACACCTTTATTTCGCTAGACGATTCAAGCATTGCAATGGATTGGTTGTGAGATTTATATTCCTTGTTCTATATCTTATAAAGTTGGTTTCATTCTCTTGAGCATATTGTCTATTGGTTTATGTTGATTCTTCTAGCGTAGCTAACTAGGTTTTTCGACATCTATCAATTGCTAGGATTTGCATATAGGGGTTCTGAGTGCATATCTAATAGCATACACGATTGTTGCGTATAGGGGTTCCGAGCGTGCAATCGTGAGTGAGAATCATTTGCATGTTAAGTAGTATGGAAGCACCTTCTATTTGCATGTATCCTATATCCTTGTGTGCATTGCTATTCTGTGTTAGTGGTAAAGTACACCGACAACTGTGAGAATCGGAGGTACTTTCCCATTGACGTAGTAATAAGTCTATCGACAACTGTGAGAATCGATAGTACTTAAGATCAGGGTGGGAACAACTATAAGATTGTGAAAAGAACTTGAAAAAATAGTTATCAATGATCAACCTGTTTCCTTTGCGGTGTGGATATTTGTCTAGTGGAATATTTCCACCCGTCATATTTATTTTCACTCTAAAGCTTGCATCCTTGTTACTTTGCTTGATAATCAAAACCCCTTTCTTGTTACTTTGCATGCTTATAAACACTTAGAAAGATCACTTCCTCCCTATGGATTCGACCCTTACTTGCCCAGACTACTTGTTTAGGTTTGTTTAGGATTATTTTGTTTAGGTGTCACGACAACGCCTATCAAATTGGCTCCGTTTCCGGGGAGGCAAGTTTTGATTTTTCCGTGTGTTTGTTTGTGTGCATGTTACCTTGGTGTGGACCTATCTTACGGTCCACACCCGTGCTACTGACTTTTGTTTTTCCTTTTTGATTCTTGTTACAAATATGGCCTATACTCCTACGCATACACTCCAGGGTAGAGAGATCACCCCAATTTGAGTTATGGGTACCATCAATACCATCCATATGGTTATGACCACCAGGAGTTCTACCCGGAGCCATAGTCATTCTATCAGCAGGGTACTCCGCACCAGTACTATCCGGCATACGAGCATAGCCCACCAGTATCCAATCCAAATCCCTCAACTGAAGAGATGCTCAGGACCTTGACTCAACACTTCGCCACTGGTGCTCAAACTAGGGAGTCAAGCATGAAGGATTTAGAAAGGCAGATGAGACAGTTGGCGGAGGCGATTACACGGATCGATGCAAGGATTTCGGGGAATCTACCATCTCAAACGGTAGTAAACCCGACGGAAAACATTAGTGTTCCTCCTAGTGTTGAAGAGGAGGACAAATATGAGATGGAGAAAAAAGCCGACCACCCTGCATCACCTCTCACCGCGACCCGGCGTGAAGCCCCAGTTATTTCACCGCCCCGCGGCGACACTGACCGTGACCCGGCGGTGAGCCTCATTAATCCTCCCTCACACCCACCACCCCGCAGCGATGACCACCGCCCCGCAGTGGACGGAGTGCCTCCTAGTGAGATTTCTCCGCGACCTGCGGTGAGATCAGCGCAACCCGACGTCCAAAATTCCTATTCTGCTGATGAGGTCTGCGTTGATACTGATGAGGAGTTAGGACTTCCTGATGATATTTTGGATCGCAAGGTGCTGACTGAGGAGGAGTATTTTTTGAGATTTGAGGAGTGGAGCGACGATGAGGAGGAGTGCCGTGATTGCGAAAATACTCCAGAGACAACCATTTCTCTCGAAAATGCTCCGGCAGTCCCCGACCCTCTGGAGGCTGCCTATGATGAGTTTGTGCATCTCAACTCCTTCCCGCTCGTCGCGCTGCAACCCATCGCACCCTTCCTTGAGGCTTCCCGAGTTACTCAAAGGCTAAAGAACAACGAGAATATCTATGAGGCCTTCAGTGACTGCACAAAAACCGTTCCCTTGGTCACACTGGCAGACAGCACCCCTCGTTGCAAGGAAATGTTAAAGGTGCTGGGCATGATCAAGAAGAAACCAAAGGGGAAGCACAAGAAGGAGAACTTGATGCAGGTGGCGAATCTTTACATACTGGATACGGGGCAAGATAGGCATGCAGGCCCTGAGATGTTGGGTAGGCCATTTCTGAAGATGGCAAGTGCGTTCATGGGTATGCACAACAATACACCCACAAAGAAGTGCAGGAGATTGGGGATCACGCTCAACATAGAACATACAAAGAGGCATCCCCCAGATCCAGATCCCAGGTGTTCAGTTGCTATGAGCAACCCAAGTTGAGACTGAGTAGGATGTCAAGCCATGACAATAACTAAGGCATTGTCCGGGAGGCAACCCGATGTATGTTTTTCTTTCTTTGTTTTTGCATTTTCTTTAGTGTGTTTTTGCTTTGTTTTTGTTTTGGTTTTTGTTTCCGACTAACCTGCAGGGAAGAGACCCATGCCTATTAAAGAAGGTGTTTCCACACCAATGTAAGTCTCTTCCTTCCCTGTACTAAGTCACCCCCCCGAAAAAACCTTAAACGGGGGGCAAAAAAAAAACGAAAAAATTCGGAAAAAAAAAACAATTCGAAAAAAAAAAAAAGTTCTACTGAAGTCCAGTTGTCCAGAGTTTCCCATGGAGAAGGTGCACATCATGTTGTCAAGGAGGAGACATTCGCCCCACATTTTTAATTGGCAACGATGATGGCCCTACAATTGACAGCTTAGGAGGAGGAACACTAGAGTCCACACCATAATTACATTTGGGCTCCACCATATGTTTCTAGAAGGCCGTGCAACCCCGACATCTTTGCTATACCACTATTCACCAAAGTGGTTTTCTTTTGGTTGCACGGTAGGAGAAGACAATAGAGTTATTGAAGACACCCGCCCAACACCAGAGACCTGGGCATTTATTGAGAAGACTGCCAGCATCACCTACAGTGTCCAAGCAGCTTGGCGACGTTTGTGAGTAATTTTTTTTGCTTTTCCCTGTGCTTCTATTCTTTTGTCTTTCATTACATTGAGGACAATGCAATGTTTAAGCATGGGGGAGAGTTCTATACTTGCTACGTCGTTGAGAAGATGAAAAAAAAATGAAAAAAGCCAAAAATTTGAAAAAAGGCATACATAAAAATCATGGGATAGGTCGAAAACCCGAAAGGGTGGCCTAGGTAATAAGCAGGTGGCTTGGACCAACATTAGGTTGGGGTAATATATGGTCAAGAGTGACGTGAGCTTATGTGAGTACATCTATTGGAAAATGAAATGAGTGGCTTGGTGAAAACCTGAAAGGGCGCCTTGGCAAAATGAGCGAAAAAGAAGAAGAGTGATTTTAGGATTTGTCATTATTCTTGGCGAGGCGTCATAAGAAGAGGAGATATAAGGAGGTTTCGGGTAGGTCACTCTGGAGAGATAAGAAGATAGATGGAGGATAGGATTAGTATTTTCACTCTATGGTGTTGTGTTGCACTATGCATATTGTTTTGGTTGTCTGGAGCTGATTGTTGAGATGTTGTAATTGTTGGTGTCATATTTTCTTGTACTTCCTGAGACCTTGTACTTCATGCAATTAACATGCAATCCCCCATGCTTAAACCTTGCTCGTCCTCGAGTAAGCTAAAGTCAACGTACTCCTTCAATCAATCCCTAAGGTTTCAGGAAGCATAGAAAAATTAATCCCTCCAAGAATTTCACCTAACAATAAACTTCAGGTACCAACACAATAACCACAGTACAACACAACATACAATAATACAACACCACAAACCAAAGCTAAAATGAAAGCAGAGTACTTCCCCCAAGCTTATCCCGAACACCATACAGTGAATAAAATCTAATCCTAATCTCCCATCTATCTTCTTATGCCTCCCAGAGTGACCTACCCGAATCCTCCTTATATCACCTCTTCTTATGTCGCCACTCTAGGTAAAATGATGATTCCTAAAAATCACTCTTCTTCTTTTCACTCATTTTGCCAATGCGCCCTTTCGGGTTTTCACCAAGCAACTCATTTCATTTTTCAATAGATGGGCTCACATATACTCACATCACTCTTGACCAATTATTACTCCAGCCTAATACTGGTCCAAGCCACCTGCTTATTGCCTAGGTCGCCCTTTTGGGTTTTCGACCTATCCTAGGATTTCTATTTTAGCCTTTTTCAAATTTTTGGCTCTTTTCTTTTTCTTTCTCCTCAACGGCATAGCAAGTATAGAACACTCCCCCATGCTTAAACATTGCATTGTCCTCAATGTAATGAAAGACAAAAAGATGAAGCATAGGAAAGGAAAAAAATAACTCACAAACGCCGCTGAGTTGGCTTGGACACTGTCGTTGTTGCTGGCGGTAAAACAATGAACGCTCAGGTCTCTGGTGTTGTGCGGGATCTTCTTAATCAATAATCTTCTCCTACCGTGCAACCAAAAGGAAACCACTTTGGTGAATAGTGGTATATCAAAGAATTCGGGGCTGCACGGCCTTCAATGAACACAAAAAATGGGCCTAGATGTGTTCGTGGTGTGGGCCCTGGTGTTCCTCCTCTTCAACTGTCGATTGTAGGGCCATCATCGTTGCCAAATAATGTGTGGGGCCAATGTCTCCTCCTTGACAACATGATGCGTACCTTCTCCATGGGGAACTCCGGACAGCTGGCCTACGGTAGAACTCTTTTTTGTTGTTTTTTTTGATTTTTTTTTTAAAATCCGTTTAAGGTTTTTTCGGATTTTTTCCTTCTTTTTATTTTTTATTTTTTAATCCCCGTTTAAGTGCAGGGCAAAAGAAGACTTACAAAGAAAGAAACAACTGTCGATTTCGGGGATTTTATTTAGTGCAGGGCAAAAGAAGACTTACAATTGTGTGGGAAACACCTTCTTCAATTCGCATAGGGTCTCCTCCCTGCAGGTTAGTCAGAAACAAAGAAAAACAAAAACAAAACACACCAAAACAAAACAAAAGCAAAAACAAAAACAAAGAAAGAAAAACATACCCCGGGTTGCCTCCCGGACAGCGCCTTAGTTATTGTCATGGCTTGACTTGGTATTCTCCCACTTAACTTGGGTTGCTCAAAACAATTGAACTTTTGGGGTCTATATCAAGGGGATGCCTCTTTGTGTACTCCATGTTGAGTCTTTTCCCCATGCTTGTGCACTTGTTGATGGTTGGACCGCTGTTCATATTCATGAATGCACTTGCCATCTTCAGAGACGGTCTACCCAACATCCCAGGGGCTGTATGCTTATTCTGCCCCGTATCCAACTTATAGAAATTTGTCTTTGGAATCACGGTTTCCTTCTTGTGTTTCCCTTTTGGTTTCTTTTTGATCTTGCGCAGCGCCCTTAAAACTTCTGTGCAGTGAGGGGTACTATTTGCCAGTTTGAACAAAGGAGTGTTTGCCTCGTAGGTTCTGAAGGTTTCAAATGGATCCTTGTCGTTCTCCACATTTCTGGTGTCCTTCAGAGCCTCAGGACAGGGTGTAGGAAGTTTCAATGAACTGAGCGGAGAAAAATTGGGGCGCACATATGTGTCATATGCAACTGCGGGAGGGTCTTGGGCACTAGGGTCTTTTCCGTGGTCGCGGCATTCTTCCAGTTCCCAAAAATAATCGTCTTCAGAGAGCACAACTTGGTTCAAAACATCATCTGGAATGCCCATCTCCTCAGTGGGTGAACCGAGGTCGTAGTTTTCTTATGTAGACATCCCGCTGTATTCTACATCTGTCTCGCTGATTTGCTCTTCCCTTTCAGCTAAGGGAGCGACATGTTGCTGCTCAGTACTATGGAGGGTCATTGAAAAGACATCCTCTCTCTGGTGCACTATTGGGTGAAATAGTTGTTTTGCCGACATCGTGGTCTCTATTCTGCTAATTTCTTGAGTCAAGTGCTCCATTTGATTCCCCAAATTCTGGAACCTGGAATCCATCTCTTGTTCATGTTGGATCATGCTTTGCGTAAGAGATTGAATTAAATTCTCAGTCGACATGTGGGAACTTGGATTGGACACTGGTAGTCTATGCTCATAGGCTGGATTATACTGTCGTGGAGTACCCTGCTGGTAGAACGATTGTGGCTCCGGGTAGAACTCCGGGTAGTCATGACCATATGAAGGGTATTGCTGGTACCCATAACTCGAATTAGGGTGATCTCTCCACCCTGGAGTGTATGAGTAGGAGTATGGGTCATATCGCGGCTCTCCCCATAACTCCATTTCTGTATCAAAGAAAAAAAATCAGTAGCACGAGTGTGGACCGTAAGATAGGTCCACACGAAAGTTGGTAACAAACAAAAACACAAAAACAAAAAATTTGACTCCCCGGCAACGGCGCCAAATTTGACAGGGCTAAAGTCGTATGCCTAATCAAAGAAATCCTAAAGTACCTACTAAAGAGTATAGCAAGTAAGTCAGGGTCAAACCCAAGGGAATCAGGTTATCAATTCTTATGTCTTTCAAGTCACCAACTAGGAACTAGGGGGGAGGGGATTTGTATGATTTCTTGGTGACCAAGTAACAAGTAAACAAGTTCGCAAGTAAAGGTTGTAAATATGATGGGGAAAGGCGTCACACCTGACAAAGATCCACACAACAAAAGATATGGTTGATCACTGAATTCTATTAATCTCAAGTTCTTATCTTTCCTTTAGTTGTTCTTATCCCGATCTTAGGTAACTATTAGTTCTACCAGCCCTAATAGTACTTATTACTAAATCAAACCCGAAAACCTTCAAGATTCAATAAAGCAATAGCATTCAACCAAGGATTCAACAAGATACATGCAATAGAAACAACCCGTTACTATAACATGCAATTAACTCTCTCTCACGATGAACACTCGCAACCCGCTTATGTAAATCGTGTGTACTACTAGATATGCAACCCGAACCCGGAATCACAAGTCCTAGCTATTAGGAAGATATCAATAAACCTAGGTGATCAGTCTAGATAAATCACATAAACCAATAAACATTCAAGCACAAGAGAATTAATACAACTAGATAGGAAATAGAACAAGAGTAGAAAACTCACAACCAATCAATTGCTGGCTTCAAACTGTCAAGTGCAACAATGGAGGTTTAGTTCTCCATAGGGTTTGTGAGAGAAAAAACATAGAAAGGTGGCAACTAGGGTTAAAGAATAGATTCCCTCTAAAAGAGTCTTAAACTTAACTTAAATACTAAGGAAATAATAAGGAAATAAAGAAAAGAAAATAACAAACTTGGAAACAAAGTTTCAGAAATAAAATAAAATAAAATAAAAAATCTCGGAAACAAATCTGGAGAAGGTCTTCAGCGCGTCTCCACCGCGGGTGCGGTGATACCCACCGCGGGGTGCGGTGGTACTCCAGCTTATGCGACACTTCTGTACAAACATCATAACTTTTGATTCCAAACTCGGATTGCGCTCATATTTTGAGGACTTGCAGTAGACTTCAAGATCTAACGCATCGAATTGGAATCACTCCATTTGGACATCTGAGTAAAGAGAACGAACAAATTGAATTCAACCTACTGTTCTTCTACTCTTCAATGCACTTCAAACCTCTGTAAATCCCATGATTTCTTTACTTCTAGTCTCTAACTCTCAACTCCACAATTGTTCTCTAAAACCATCCAAATGGCACCTCAAAACTGGTAACAACCCCTAGAAATACACTATAAAATAGTGCCGATCAAGTAGGTTTATCATTAGCTTACTCGGGACAAGTAAAGGTCTAAGCATGGGGGAATTTGATAGGTGTCATTTCATGCACCTTAACTAGCAATTATTAGCATTATTTAGAGGAGTTTATGACTAGATTTAGGGTTAAGTCTGTAATCCAAAAGATGTGGAGAGAATTGAAGATATGCAGGGATTTACAGCTTATTTGGAGAAGATGAAGATGGATGAGGATCTGCTGGAAATTAATTGGAGAAGGCTACCAACACTTGGTAGTAATGAAGAGCTGAAGAAAGGAGTGGGCAAGTGTCACCGCCCCGCGCCAGAGCCACCGCGACCCGACGGTGGGTCTTAGAGAAGGATGACGCCTCGCGGTGGGAGCTGACGCCCCGCGGCCATCTGCTGAGCAAAGCAGCATAATTGATTTGAAGCCCGCGTGCTGATGCTGGAATTGAAGAGATGGGCCGTAAAGAAGATTAGGCCCAAGGAGAGTTCGGCCCAAGAAATGCCGCGCGCGAATTGGAGCTAGAAAGTGAAGCGGAAGATGCAGCGGAGGGATGACGTCAGCCATGACGTCAGCCATGACGTCAGCGCTGATGCTTGTGCTGTTGGGCCGTTGCTTGGAGATGGGTCGCGCGCTGCTGGGCCAAGCGAGATGCTTGCAACGAAGATGAGCTGCTGATTGGATGTGAGCCGAGCTATTGAATTCGTTCGGACGGGATTAATTTCCCAATTTCGTTTGTTTATTTTATTATTTTTATTCTTATTTCCTTGTATGATGTGTTTGTGATCTTGGGCATTAGGTTAACTCTATTTAACCTAATTCCCACAGCCTCCATTCACGAGACAATTTAGTTTTAGAAGTTCGTTCTTCATTCTACCTCTAGGGTTTTAACCCATGGAGAGCTAAACACCTTTATTTCGCTAGACGATTGAAGCATTGCAATGGATTGGTTGTGAGATTTATATTCCTTGTTCTATATCTTATAAAGTTGGTTTAATTCTCTTGAGCATATTGTCTATTGGTTTATGTCGATTCTTCTAGCGTAGCTAACTAGGTTTTTCGACATCTATCAATTGCTAGGATTTGCATATAGGGGTTTCGAGTGCATATCTAGTAGCATACACGATTGTTGCGTATAGGGGGTTCCGAGCGTGCAATCGTGAGTGAGAATCATTTGCATGTTAAGTAGTAAGGAAGCACCTTCTATTTGCATGTATCCTATATCCTTGTGTGCATTGCTATTGCTGTGTTAGTGGTAAAGTACACCGACAACTGTGAGAATCGGAGGTACTTTCCCATTGACGTAGTAATAAGTCTATCGACAACTGTGAGAATCGATAGTACTTAAGATCAGGGTGGGAACAACTATAAGATTGTGAAAAGAACTTGGAAAAATAGTTATCAGTGATCAACATGTTTCCTTTGCAGTGTGGATATTTGTCTAGTGGAATATTTTCACCCGTCATATTAATTTTCACTCTAAAGCTTGCATCCTTGTTACTTTGCTTGATAATCAAAACCCTTTTCTTGTTACTTTGCATGCTTATAAACACTTAGAAAGATCACTTCCTTCCTGTGGATTTGACCCTTACTTGCCCAGACTACTTGTTTAGATTTGTTTAGGATTATTTTGTTTAGGTGTCACGACAACGCCTATCACCCTCCACAATTCATTACGCGTGGACGGGTTAGGAGAGGCATAAATAGCAGAGAGCACCCAAGGCTCTCCAGTCTGGCGAACTACTTTCACTGTTATGTATTAGGAATGCAGTAAGAGAGGGACCACTGTAACATCCGCAGTCTTCCAGAGGAGCCAAATGCCATCGAAAAGCCATGCGAATCAACCCGCAACATGCCATTGTAACTAATTCTATTACACACCACATCAGCCCGAACCCCACTAATCCTGGTTTCCACCAAAATCAAAACAGAAGGATGATGAATCCGTATCAATTCATTCAAAGAATTCTTGAAATTGGTGGCCCCCGTGCCTCGAGTATTCCAGACAAGAAATCTAAGCTCTACCATTGATAACATCCAATTAAAAAAGACCCTAGAGATAAGTTCAACATAAGTACGATAAGGCATCAGTGAGCGTTGACGGCATTGTCACTCGACAAAGGAGTGGTTGTGCATCTGTGATTAGGGGGAGCAGGTCCACAATCCCCTTGTTGGCCAAGGGTGGGAGAGTCGGAAGGAAAGGTCCAGTCCGATGGTTCGAGACCAAAATGATTTCCATGTGGATTACTCGCACCAGTTGAACTTCCATTGTGATCCCCTTCAAAGTCATGGCCTTCGTGGTTATGTTTAAGACAGTCAGAGTGCAACGCATCAGGGTCAAGGGCTTCGTTATTGTGAGCGGGGCGGTGGATTTATTAGGCTTAATAATGGCATGGGAGGCTTGGTTGTTCTGATTAAGGACCATTTCCTTAATGAGATTCGATCGTTTAATATTAGAATCCTTGGATATAATAGATGTCATTGAAGAAGATTTGATCTTGGTCTTATGGGTAGAAGATAAGGCAGACTCTTTGAGATCTTTTTCATCCTTCCTCCTCGTGATTTTGGGAAGCACCATGGGGCCCACCGCCAAAGAAGGGGATGCAATCTCGTTAGTTATGGCAATTTCAGCATGTGGCGTATCTTCCCCTGATTTTTCGACCGTGGAATCCGTCGTCGGAAAACATGGTTCAGTTGCCGTTGGCTTCCGAAGTGTTACCAGCCGTATTTTCACCGGAATCATCATCCAGTAAGGCAGCAAAACGAGAGCCCCCGTTCCCCGGTTGCTTATCAAAAACATGTAATTGCTTCTGCTCTGATATTCCCAATAACAGATCGTTCTTGGCTTGATTGGCCGTAGATTGGTGAACATACTTCTTTGGCTTCGTGTACTCGCCCTACGGCTCATGTTCATTGAGTGCAAAAGCCTCTTCAATTGGGTCCATCTTTGATCTAGAGCCAGACGACTAGTCAGGGTGCTTTGTTGGACACTTTTCCATGACATGGCCGATTTTGTTGGGCTAATGGGCCCAAAGTCCAGCCCAAGTCTATTTGCTAGGTTAGATAGCAAATGATGAAAGTGGGGTGTGGTGTGCAGCAGTCACCGAGACAAGAAGAAGCATTTCAGCTTCTTGAGAGGGCAGCAGCCAAAGAAAAGGAGGAGAAAGAGAGAAAGAAAAGGAGAGCTTGGAGGAGAGAAAAGAAAGGAAGAAGAAGAAGAAGAAGCGGGTTTGCACTTCTCTAGCCTTGGAGGTCTTCTCTTGAATCCGGATAGCTTGTTATCAACAAGGGTTTGGTAAGTTTATCTCTCTTTGGAATTCATAGTCTCATGAACAAGTGGTTTAGTTAGTTGGAGAGGAATCCTATCTAGATCGGGTTGTATTTAGAGGGGTATTTGAGATCTCCATATTTGTCTCCAGTGTGTGAGACTTGTATTGCTAAACACTTGCACTGATTTGTTGATTAGTGGATTGATTGGCTTGGTTGGCCAGTCGTGGGTTTTTTCCCCTCTCGTGATTGAGGGTTTTCCCACGTTAAATTCATGTGTTGATTATTCTGTTGCTTGAGCTTTGTCTGCGATTGGTTATCCTGAGATTCTGTATTTGTCATTGTTTCTGGATGTCATTTGATTGTCAGCGGAATTGTCATTACTCCTAGTTGGCCTCGAATTTGCGCTTCTAGGCCCAACAAGTGGTATCAGAGCCAGGTTGTGTTGAGATTGTGGGCATTAGGAGTGGAGATGACAATGAAAGTTGAAGACTTTGCGGGTACAATGATCAAGTTGACGGCTTCAAATTATTCGATTTGGAAGTCGCGGATGAAAGATTTGTTGTACTGCAGGGACTTGTATGATCCGGTTGAGTTGGGATCAAAAAGACCGACTGAGACATATGAGAGTGACTGGAAAAAGCTGCACAGAAAGACTGTTGGAACCATCAGACAATGGGTGGATAACTGTGTTTACCACCATATTAGCAACGAGACGGATGCACAGGTGTTGTGGAAAAAATTGGAAGATATGTATGAGAAAGTCAGCCCAGAGTAAAGCTTTTGTGATTAGAAAGCTGGTGAATCTCAAGTACAGAGACGGAAAACCTATTGCAGAGCATCTGAGTGAATTTCAGGAATTGGTTAATCAGTTGAACACCATGAAATTGGTCCTTGATGATGAGTTACAAGCTCTATTGCTCTTGAGTTCTTTGCCTGACAGTTGGGAGACTCTGGTGGTATCGATCAACAATTCTGCTCCGAGTGGTGTTGTGTCTTTATCTGCAGTGAAGGATAGTCTCTACAATGAGGAGACTAGGAGGAAGGATATGGGCACGGATACGTCACAGGCTTTGGTGACAGATTCGAGGAGTAGATCGAGAGGTAGATCGCAGACCAGGGGGAGCTATGCTTGTTATTTCTGTGGCAAAGAAGGGCATATCAAGAGGAACTGTAAGCATTGGAAGGAGAAAAATCAGAAGGAAAATGATGAAGACACCACTGCAACTGTGCATGGTGATGAGGATGCATTGGTTGTTCTCTCTTGCGTTCAGGCTCAGAGTTGTGAGCTGGATACTTGTGTAGAGTGGGTTGTTGACTCTGGTTCGTCTTACCACTGTACATCAAGGAAGAAAGCATTCACTACGTACAGAGCAGGAGTCTTTGGCACGGTGAAGATGGGGAATGCCAGTCATGCAGAGGTGGTTGGTATGGGTGATGTTTGTGTGAAGACAGACATTGGTTGCACGTTGACATTGAAGAATGTGTGCCACATACCGGATCTGCGGATGAATCTGATTTCTCTAAATGTTTTGGATCAGGAGGGCTACAAGAACTTCTTCGGTGATAAAAAGTGGAAACTTGTCAAAGGTTCCATGGTGATTGCAAGGGGTAGTTTGAAAGACACCTTGTATTGGACTCAGATGTGGGATATCAAGGAAGGCTCGAGTGGAGCTCGAGATGATACTTCACTTGATTGGATGCATAGGCGGTCGACATGCTTGAGTGGGATGAGGCTGCAGGTTCAGGCAAAGAAGTCTCTCAATTCTGTTGCCGGTGTGACCTTGAGCACTTGTGATGGTAGTTTGTCTGTGAAGCAGACAAGATTCAGCGGATCTTCTGAGACGTCGGAAGAGGATGGCACAAGTGTGGAGTTTACTTCAGAGGATGGTGTTGATGAGATACCCATGTCAGAGGAGTGTTCATTAGGTGATGAAGCTAATGAAGGATCTGAGCAGGGGGAGCCAACACAGGCTGAAGAAACTGCCAGGAGGTCAGAGAGAGAGGAGTATGAGTCCACCGGATATCCCGCCTCAGTGTACGAGAGAGTTACGGAGGAGGGGGAGCTACAGGGTGGTGATGATGATATCTGGCGAGCATCAGTTCCACGCCACGATGGCGGGACGGGACTCGGATGCAGGTGAGGCCAGGATGACGACGTCTTTCCCTTGGGCTGGAGGGGGAGATTGTTGGGCCAATGGGCCCAAAGTCCAGCCCAAGTCTATTTGCTAGGTTAGATAGCAAATGATGAAAGTGGGGTGTGGTGTGTAGCAGTCACCGAGACAAGAAGAAGCATTTCAGCTTCTTGATAGGGCAGCAGCAAAAGAAAAGGAGGAGAGAGAGAGAAAGAAAAGGGGAGCTTGGAGGAGAGAAAAGAAAGGAAGAAGAAGAAGAAGAAGCGGGTTTGCACTTCTCTAGCCTTGGAGGTCTTCTCTTGAATCCGGATAGCTTGTTATCAACAAGGGTTTGGTAAGTTTATCTCTCTTTGGAATTCATAGTCTCATGATCAAGTGGTTTAGTTAGTTGGAGAGGAATCCTATCTAGATCGGGTTGTATTTAGAGGGGTATTTGAGATCTCTATGTTTGTCTCCAGTGTGTGAGACTTGTATTGCTAAACACTTGCACTGATTTGTTGATTAGTGGATTGATTGGCTTGGTTGGCCGGTTGTGGGTTTTTTCCTCTCTCGTGATTGAGGGTTTTCCCACGTTAAATTCATGTGTTGATTATTCTGTTGCTTGAGCTTTGTCTGCGATTGGTTATCCTGAGATTCTGTGTTTGTCGTTGTTTCTGGGTGTCATTTGATTGTCAGCGGAATTGTCATTACTCCTAGTTGGCCTCGAATTTGCGCTTCTAGGCCTAACAGATTTTACCACAATTGTAACATAACTATCTAATCACTTCATACTTAATGATCCATGTGCGGCCTCTAAATTGAAACCGAGATAGTAAGGGATTTGTTAAGTCTATCTCAACAGCAATCCTGACGAATTGTCCCATATCAGCAACTATGGTGATCTTATCAACACGAAGCACCTTTCCCACAAGCGAACCAACTCTGCAAAGGAAGTCATCATGGAAATATTCCATACTAAGTCCCGAAATTCTGATCCAGGCAGTCAACACCCGAGCCTCATCATAATAAGGATAGAAATTTGGAGTCCACCTGTGAATCATAAGATAACTTTCCCCGATCATCCATGGACCATGAGTAAGAACATGGTGGAATTCATCTTCGTTGGAGAATTTGGGAATGCAATAGTGTAACGCCTCGCTTTTTTTTAGGTTATTCGACCAAGTTTCGGGTCGAAACTTCTTTTAAGGGGGAGGTGATGTAATACCCCTCATTTTAATAAAGAGTATTTTGATAATTTTCCTAACTCCCGTATCACAAACCGGATTAATTTCAGAGAAGTTCAGACACTCTGTAATTTGTTTGATCTCTGTAATATTTTCCTGAGTGGTATAAAATACATTCAATATATTTTCGGGGCTTAGATACTCATTCGGGTGCAAAGATGTTAACCGAGTACGAATATATTTAACCCGGGGTTAAAAACTCGTACCCGTACTTAACCCGGACAAAAGAGGACAAAAGGGCCCAGATTTGGCCTTGACCGCACCCGCGGTTAAGTGGCCGCACCCCGCGGTGAAGGCCAATTCTGTAAGGCGGTCTGGGGAGGCTCGCCGCACCCGCGGTGAGGCCACCGCACCCCGCGGTGTCATCATTTCTTCTCTGCAGCGCCGGACTTCAGACGTCGTGTCGTCTTCGCCTCTACAACTGTCTCATCCGGTCGTTGTAGGCGCCTACCATGAGCCACCTGGTTGCTTGACTTACTTGCTTGAGCTATAAAAGGAAAAGAGTTGAAGTGGAGTTGAATCACAGCTCTCAAACTCTCTCTCTCTCTCTCAAATCTCTCATTTCCATTGTTACCGAAAAGCTCAAGCTTTTGCCGGAGTGTCGTCGGAGCTACCATAGGAGGAGAAGGTACTCTCCAAGTGGTGTTTGGAAGTGCAAGGAGTTGGGAAGTCGAAGCCCATCCTAATTGAATCCAAACGCGTCAATCACGGTGAGTTCTCGTCGTCGTCGTCATCTCGCCACTATCACGCCACCGCACCCGCGGTCAAGGTCGGCGCACCCGCTGTGGGCTGGGCTCGTGGTGTGGCTTTGGGTCTTGTGGTCTCGAGCGAGGCTTTGTTCCTTCGATTCCTTTCGTCTCTTCTTAGATTCGTATATTTGGTTATCGAATCTAACTTAGGGTCTCGTTATGGGTCGTTCCGTAGGGATTTGTTACCCAAGATCTGTTCCTGCTTCGGACCCAGAAACTCGTCATCTCTAAGCTTTGTTCAAGCTTCGTCTAATCTAAGGCAAGTGGCGGTTCTCTCTTGCTTATCATTCCATATTTATATTGATTATCAATTGTTTAAATGTTAATTAATTTGGGATGAATATTGTTGTTGTCTGGGAACAGTTTTGATAACTGTATGTGATTTAAAAAGGAATATTATAATAGGTTGTTTATACTGCTAGAAACAACGCTATTATATATATATATATATATGATTGAAATACAGATATTATAGTAGGTTGTATATATTGCTAGAAACAACGCTATTATATCTGTTATTACCGTGATGGTATTGTTGTGGATTTTTATGCAAACTTGAAATATAGTTAGCAGTGGATTTTATGTGCACTTGAGATATAGTTAGCACGAGTATTCGTAGGAGCGCTGCTTACCTTGAGAGGTAGCCGTTTCATTATAACCTGATGGATAGGATGTTCAAGCCCTAACACCGTTTCTCTAGTCATGACTATCCTCTATCCGAGTATAGGGGAGGTGCGCTTAGCCGGCGTCAAACCTTTAGGGATTTATTCCCGACTATATATCTCTATATCCTGAGGGATGAGATGATTATGATAAAAGCTTATAACGTGAATATACGTTTTGGAATTAAATAAGATAAGTGCCGTTATGCACATAATTAATGAACCTTAGGGCGAGAAGTACAACTTGGAAACTCGTCCGGGACTTCGATTAGAGTAAGTCCACCTTCTGAATCTGAATTCGCATTATGCGGTGAGGTTGGTCGTGGACCCAAATAGTCAAGTCGTTTTTAAACGTTTGTGTGAAACTTTAATGTTCTCAAACACTTGTCATACTTTCCGATAAGACTCAATTCGTTGGAGTCTTCTCTTCATATGTTTCCGTAAGACTCATTATTTCAGAGTCTTTTCTCTTGATCATACCTTTTCGTATTTTTTTTAGTAGGAGTATGGTGGTTGACTATCGCCATCGACTTTTATTCGAGAAGCGATGAGTCTAACCTAATACGACTACTTAGAACCTTTCTGTTTAACCCTTGCATAGTCTTTCATTAGACTAACCAACCGGTTATATTCCCTTGCATGGTTGGCTGGTGTCATCCGTCTCATACGGCACATCAGATAAACTGCAGTTCCATGAAGGCTAGAAACGACGGTGAAGGCAGATGGAATTTTAAAGTGTTTTATCAAGGTTGAGATCCTAGGCATGTGATCTCTAGATCAAGACTTTTGTGTCATTTATTTTAAAAAGGACTTCCGCTGTATTAAACATGTCTTATGTTAAGACTACTCTGTATTTCTATTGTTTTGGGATTATGGATGTAACTCCAAGACTTTGATTTAATACGAAATGTTATGATATTTCGTATTATAAATGTTGTTTTATGTTTTGTATGAACTGGTTAAGCCTTGGGTGACTTCAGATGTGAAATCTGAGGTCACTGGCGGTAATGCTTTCAAGGAGATATTTTGGGGTGTTACAAATAGTCATTGCCAATGTGTGAAAGTCCCTTTCAGTGACCATTTCCATTCCAAATGGCGCTTGAATTGTATATACCCTGGCCCCTTGTTGAACATGTGAATGATCAAAGCTCTGGCCTAGGGGCGCCTAAGATCTTGTTTCTCGCATGCCGTTAGCGTGATTAAAGGACAAGAAGGATCATCGGACTCAGTCTCCGAGTCATCATCCATGTCATACAGATTCGACCTCTTCTTCCAGATAGCCGAGTCCATTACCTTAGTGTGTGATTGGGTTGAGAACTGAGCAACCACCGCCTTGAAGGATACCGGACTGGTCAATGGTTTGGGATTGGCTATGGGGAGCAACACCGAAGCCTGAGCCAATGTTGGGAAATCAGAAGAGGTACCCTCTTTGAAGAGAGGTGTTGATGACCCCAGACAGAGTAGAATCAGCAGCAGCATGAGGAGATTTGTCAATGTCCATGGATTGTTTGTTCGCCAAGGAGTGTCCTGGAGAAGAAGCCATCGAGGCAAGCTCTAGAGGGCAAGGTGACCGGAGCACCGCCGACGTGAAAGGAGTGGTAGGCGGGAGAGTTCAAAAAGAGAGTGTATTGAAATATGAATTATGTACTTGTGCTTCGGTATCATTGAGATCTATATTGAGATATAATATTGTGTTTGTTTAAATTTTAAAGAGTTTAGTAATATAACGATTTTTTTAAACTTTATTTTTTTCAATAAATTGATCCAAGTAAATGCTATGATAATTTATACGGAGTAATAAAAAAACCTAATTTTATTTAGAAATAGGAGATCTATGATAATCTTATTTACTCATGCAATGAAAGCTCAAAATAGATAAATAAATTTCAAAATGTTAGATGTTATTTTATATTTTATATTTTAATTGCACTTTTTTTTTGGATAAGGTAAGAATTCGAGTTACCAACAACAATGTCGAAAAACTCGAGAGGCCGGAAAACCGGTAAAGCAAAAGTCAAGCACAACCAACAGACAGTGCCTCCAGAAGATGGGTCAAACAGGATGAATCCTGGGCCAATGTTGAATGAACCACTATGACGTTGTCCTCACCTAAATGATGGATCTTCAAGAGTCTCGACCACCCTGGCATTGTCTACAATTGATTTTCAGGAGCCTCAAACACAGCCACAACCTCAACTGGAACAACTCGGACTTCATCTAGATCAACTCAACAAAAGCAAAGAAGTACTAACATCCAAGATTGCAAAACAGAAACGCCACCAACCAGTAACAAGCAACAAAAAATCAAAAAGGTCAAACAATTCTAAGGAGAGGATAAGTGATTAAAAAAAGGGTTCAAAAACAAAATCTGGATCAAAAGGAAATTTGGGGTGGCGGCGACATAACTTCGAAACCTGCTGAACACGCAAGACCACCTAGCACAGCAGGCAGCAACCACGACGACGACCTCGGTGCGGAGCGGTGGCCGGTCGGTTCATCAAGGGGTCGCAGTTCTGGACACGAACCAAGGTGAGATCTGGGCTTGACTCGGTCGAAGCGGGGGCTCGGTGCAGAGCGGGAGATCGGTGC
Source organism: Rheum nobile (assembly GCA_027886185.1). Classification (NCBI taxonomy): domain Eukaryota; kingdom Viridiplantae; phylum Streptophyta; class Magnoliopsida; order Caryophyllales; family Polygonaceae; genus Rheum; species Rheum nobile. The sequence continues at coordinate 1,001,420 of WOAB01000546.1, forward strand.
GGAGCGGGGCTCGGTCGGTGTTCATCAAGGGGCCGCATATATGGACACGAACCATGGTGAGATCTGGACTTGACTCGATCGAAGCGGGGGCTCGTTCGGAGCAGGGGCTCAGGCCCAGCAATCTTCAAGAGTTTAAGATCTGGACACGAACCATGGTGAAATCTGGGTTCGTAGATTCCAAGTTGGGAGGAAAGGGGTCGGCGGCGGGGTGTTAATATTTTAATTGCACTGATAAGATGATTCGATGGATAATTCTATTCTTACTTCTTCTTTTCGGCGGACTTTTATTCTGTGAAATAATTACAAGAAATAAATTCTTGAGGAATGGCCACATCACTAAATATTTACAAACTCGGATGTGTTTGTGCGAAATTTCAAAACGTTCGACCACCAAACGGAATTATGTAGAAAGAGCTAAAACAATGGTTGGGGGTTGGAGAAAGAAAAAACACCTTATCCGCTAGCATTGGCGCCATTTATCCTCTCTCGGAGGCCGGAACCCTGAGCGATTCCCAAATCGTACAAGAAATCATGTCAATTGCAATTCCCCAGTATCTGAGCTCCGCAGAACATTCTAGAAACTTGGACAATTATCGTTCCTCCCTGCTCAATCCGATCTTCTTGTCTTCTCTCGGCTCTGTCGGAGGCGGCGCCAAAAGGCTCCGGAACCGGTCAACTTCCAGCATCGGAATCCGAACCTTCAGCCGGTGTAGGGCGAGTCTCATCACTGACCCCGATGCCTTTGAAGTTGGACGGTTTCTCGGTAGCTATGGATTCATGAACGTCACTAGGTTTCTCTCGCTCGCTTCATTTTTTATTCGATATGTTTAATTGCCAATCCTTTGTTTGTTAGTTTTGATTATACATCTTAATTAAAATTCATGTTGTCAATGAAGGTACTTAGAGACTCGAGAGTTGATATAATTAGGATAATATGTCAGTAAGTACTTGAAATTAATAAATTCAAGTAGGATATATGCATTCTAGAATCGGAGCATGTGTTTATTAGTTCTAGATCTAAGATGAGTTCTGTCACGAGCAAAATTATTTCTGGTTTATTTTCTGGCTTTACTGGAAAATCTGCACACTTACTACTGTTTCTTTATAAATTTGATTACCTGAGGGATCAGTTCTTAAATTTTTTATTCCTATTATTTTTTATTTACCTAGCTATTCAGGGTTTCAATCTGGGATGGAGGCATCATCAGAAGATTTTGGTAAACTGAAAGTTCAGGATGTTGGAGAAGGCAGTGTGAAATTGAGGTGTGTTTTCTCAAAGCCTTGATTGGATTGGGCATAAGAATGACAATAATGTGTTTAAATCATCTTGGTTATCCAGTTTTCTCTTGGGAGTAATATTGCCCTTGGCAGTTATTCTATAGGTTATATGAAGGAAGAATAACTCAAGGACCAATGAGAGGGGTCTCGGTTATTCTTAAGGTGATTATCTTCCATGGCTGAAACTCTGAGGAGTGCTGGTGTCTTCAGTAATGTTATTCATTCCCTTATTTGGTACAATGATTAAGGTGTATCCTGGAAAACTAGCTGGTGGTGTTGAGGCTGACATGATGGCTTCCAATGAGCTGCGTACGCATTCTTTCCTTCAAGTAAGATTACGTATTTTGTAGTAGATGTCTTGTTATTTTCTTTCACTTGCCAATGCTGAGCTGCAATTGATGTTTGGAGTTTATGCTTTTGATCTTTACTATAGAGCTGTTCAAGAGATTTGTGTCCAAATATCTTGATACTTCTAGGAGGTTTTGAGACAAAAACCGGTGAGCAGGTATGGTTTAATAGCTATACACACTTTTCTTTTTGGTTCACTTTGACTATTAGCAACTGCTGATATATCTTTGTCTATGCCTTGAAGTGGCTTGCTTTTCGCTATGATGGTAAATCTAGCGCAGCAGATTACGCTAGAGTTGCCAGTGAGAAAATGACTGCACTGAAGGATGGATTTTGGAATCCTTTTGAATTTGAGCAGACCATTAAACGTAGAAGATTTTTCGTCGTTAAGTTGTTCCATGGTGTTATGAATGGTCTAGCCTATATGCATGACCATGATATTTTACATCAAAGTCTTGGGCCAGCATCTGTTGTTCTTAAGTGAGCTATCTATATTATGAAGCTATTCTTGGTTGATTTCATGTACTCTATATGTTTGTTTTTTTGACATACAGCTTCTGTTTTATTTTTATTTGCAGTACAATAACAGAGAGAGAAAGTGTTTACTTGATTCCACGCCTTCGAGATTTGGCATTTTCAGTTGATATAAGGTCCACATATTTGTTATTAGAATCAATGGTTAAATCCGTACTGTTTTGAGAAGTAGAGTTTCTAACTTCTTTTCGGGTGTGTTTATGTAGCAAATTGTCCATTTCTCCCTGGCCTCCCTCAGTTCTTGTCCTAATTTCGAAGCTCGCAAAAAAAAATGATATATGTATTTTTTTCGTATAGTTATAAGTCTGTGAGTTTCCATTGTTTATAAAACATTTCTACTAAGAGGATACATTATTCTTGAGCATGCAACAAGTCTTCCTACCATAGCAGAACTCATACCTATGCTTTTAGATTTGCACCCAACCCTCTAATTCTAGCAAGCATTTAATTGATTATTTTGACTTCTGAGATAAAAATGTAGAGATATAGGAAACCTTCTGAAAGTAATACGCTCATTGCTTTAGGTGCTTTCAATGTCATAAGATTAGAAAGCAACTCAACCCTTCAGTCATCGATGCTCTTCAGGTATTCAGCTATAGAAGAAGGCACTGGAACTGGAACTTTATCAGGACTATGGAGGCGAGCAACTGCAGCTGGTGCCTCTAACTCTTTTGAGAAAAGAGCCTTTGGGATAGCAGATGACATGTAAGTATAGGGAATAAATCACACAAAAAAATTGTTTCCTTAAGTTTGGGCTTCAATAGTATCTACCTTTACTTTTACTTTCAGCTTTGTCACAGAACTCTCTGTTCTATCATGCACAGATATGAAGCTGGTCTGTTATTTGCGTACTTAGCTTTTGTTCCCTTCTGCGAGGCAGGTGTCATGGACAGCCTATCTTTACAAGTAAGTTAGCATTGTATAAGAGACTATGGCTTCCTAAATCTTTTGGAAATGCAAGCGCTGATCACTATTTGATTGGTACCATTAACCTTGCAGAGGCTTGTAGAGAACACTTTCCAACTAGACCTTCAAGCTACCAGAGAGTAAGTTTGATTGTCATAGATAGCTTTGTAATATTTGATTGGCACCATTTCTGTGGAGAGGTCTACCACCAGGGCTGACAATGCTGTACTGCAAATGTGACTTTTAGTAATCCCTCTATGATATATGAACTAAACATATGTTTTAATCCTAGTAAAATTTAGGCATCAATGATGAGAGAGGTCGTGATAATGTTTGTTGGTGTGGCTGATTACTCATTCGAGGCGACATGCCTTGTAGTGATTGCTAGATTGCTGCCCCAAGCTGTGCGAGTTATTTGATTCTATGGACACCAACAAAACATTTTTGGTTGATGGTTTGATCATGTGCCTTGCTTAATCAGGACCCTTTTCTCGTGGTGATGAATTGACAGATATTGTTTGGCTGATGATCGCTTGCTAGAAGCCGTTAGGTTTCTAGATCTCGGGGAAGGTGCTGGGTGGCAATTACTCCAGGTAGAATTGTAACTCTTTAGGTGCTAAAACACATTTTACTTGCATTATCTATTGGCAGGAATGTGAGTTCTTGCTTGTTCTGTATAAGCTCAATCAATTAAATAACCTATAATTAGGATTTCATCTTTTGATTTGAGCTCCTCAAGTTCTTATCCATATAGCCTTCTAATTTGAGCTGCTGAACATTGTTTGTAATCTCTGCAAAACAGGCAATGCTTGACCCAGATTTCAGAAAGCGGCCAATTGCAGCAGCTGTGCTGAACCATCGTTTCATGAGCGAGGTGTCGTACCCGTGAGCTGTACTGCCTCAGTCATGGCCATGGAAATAACTTTCAAAAAACAAGGTTTCATCCACCCTGGAACTGCCTTCTTATCAAAATAGTGATCAAGAGATGATCAAACTCTTTTTTCTCTTTTAACTGCTCTTTGTAAGTTTTGAGTTTTTGATCCAGAAAAATTTGAAATTGGTATGAATAAATGGTAGATTTCGTCAAGCCTTACTGATCTAGCTTGTAAAGGATGGTTTCATAAAATAAGATATTGACAATTAACATCTAAATGGTTTGAACTCTCCCCTTTCTCGTGTCATGTGGCCAATTTTGTGAAAAAAATCCTTTAATCTATGGATGTTTTTTGTGTACTGTAGAAGTAAAAATCCATTTTCAGGTCTCCTATAGTAAGATTTTTAAATGGTATAATTTACATAAGACTCGACAGTGATGGCATATCACTATCAATCAACAATTAAAATCTAAATAGTCATGTTTCAATAAAATAATCGTGACATGGAACACCATTTGTTTAACGTATATTCTCAATTAGTAATTTGACAATATAACGGGGCACTAGGAAAGAACATAAAACTTAAAGAGACTAATCAACTGCAAACAACGTATTATAAACACTTTATTTTTGAAAGAAACACACAATGACACGTCTATATTTTGTTTATTGTATTAATTGAGTTTTGAGTAATAAACTAGCATGTTGGCATTGCTAAGCACATGATTAGATTTATCAGTTTTTTTAACTTATGTTTTTAGGACATAGGTTAAGATTTCTTGTTTTAACAACTATTTCTTGAATGAGAATGTATAAACCCTTTTAAAAACTATTAAAATCTCTAAAAAGGTAACACCTAACTAGGACTTTTTAATATAAGATGCTTAACTTATGCCCTTAGAAAAATTATAAATTTATTACATATTTTTAATAATATAACATTAATATTCATGAAATCAAATACATTTCGTGGTAAATGATGATTAATTTCTCTATATTAATGCTCAATAAAAAAATCCATGATAACCCTAGCTTTCTTAGAAATTACATTAGTTGTATGCCAAACAGATATTACATTTAGTTATCTTATAAATAAATTCGATTAATGGATTTTTTCCATGAGAAATTTTCTAAACAATTATTTGAGATAAGTATGTTAATAAAACTACTTCTACTAACTAATATATATCTAATATTGTGTGTCATCTTATCAATATATAAGTTTTATCTTATCTTATATTATAAGCCATTCTAGATAAGTATGTTCGAAATTTCATTAAAACTATTTCTTGAACTTTATTTTATTATCGTATGTTAGTTTGTTTAACTATTATTCTATATACATAGAATATTATAATAGATTAATATTAATAAAATTTAATTACAAAAATATTTATTCTATTTACATAGACTTGTTGGAAAGATAAATATTATAAAAATATTTATTTTATAAACATTAAATTAAAATTAATTATAAACTAAATTAATTCAAATAGGACTCGTAATAAATTTAAAAAGATATAAATTTGATAATATATAGTCATTTAACGATAAAAAGTTTCATGTTTTGTTTTTAAAGTTATTGATGCATTTATGTATAAAGAGGTAAAAGAAAGTCACAAAATGACATATCAGTACCTGTGTATAGTAAAAAAGGTTATTGTTCATAATAATATTATACAAAAAAATTACAAATGGTCATATAATTTGTAAAATTAATATTTTCAATTGCATGAAGTTGTTTGTCGATCAAACAACAATAATAATCACAGAATATTGATAAATATCCAATTTTATTTCAATGAGTATTTTTTTATTAAATTATTAATAAACATAGTATATATACTTGTGGATTTTTTTAGGTTCAATGTGATTGTCATTATAACAGCCCCACCACAGCCCCAAATCGAGGTGTTATAGTGTCGTGGATTTCACAAAGCGTTAGAGGATAAAATATATAACAAATAACCACTATAACATGAACAAGAAATATAAAACCTAGATGTGATAGACAAGTATAAAACATAGTTTCTAAATCCACCATGAATCAAGTTACTGTCAAACAAATATAACTTTATAAGAATAAAACTCTACAATGATTAAAACATTAAAACTAATGGATCAAATCTGATATATAAAATGATTTAGCAAAACAATACTTATCGCAACAAAAATGAAAAAATCAAAGAGTTCAAAAAGGTTTATAACAAAATTGACCCCAAGTCACACACTGTTAGTCCTAGCATCATGTTCATCTTGCATGTCGACCTCCACGCCGCTCCTAAGTGAAAGAGTACATGACTATGTATAAAACATAGTCAGCCCTCACAATAATCGGGGTTAGTCCCCAACCAGACTAGCAAGTAATATAAGCAACTTATTACTCGCAATAGTGCAAGCAAGGGATCACAAAAACACAGGCAAATGTATAGATAAACATGATACAACAAGAATGTATAATATACATGTATACAAATATGCGAGAAATATTACAGTTAGACATGATACATCAATAGTGTATTATCCACAGACGTGCAAATATACATGGTTAATGACAGTGAAACAAAAGTTACAAATGATCATAACATAACAATAGAACTTTTCTTCACATACATCCAAATGTGCCAGAAAATTTACAGTTGAAATAGTTACAACATGATTGTATTATCATCTCTAAAGGCCACACAATCAAATCATACCAAGTAACGTATAAGGAGATATATAAGTACATATCATACTCACAAAGGAATCATTACTAGATCACAAAAACCTTACTCAATTTCCAATCAAGTCATGGATTTCAAAACATGAAAAAAATATCATTCAAAATATATATACTCGAGATTATTTTTCTTTAAAGAAACCTCATTGAAAAATCAAAATATTAAAACGTTTTGAAAACATATACAAGCTTGTCTTGGACACGAAAGTACCTTCTGAACCCATATAGTGGGTACTTTCACCTCTACCAACGGGTCAAAAACGACGTCAATAGCTAGGTGATCCGGCCTCCCCTAAAATGGTAGAGCACTCTCTCGAACCGCTCCACTTGGGTGGAGCCCTCTGCTGAGGAGCATATGAGTAGAAAACAGTTTAAAAAACCATTTGGGGATCGGAGCCATCCTTACCCATAAGTATTTCATACAATATTTCAACATACTCATCACTGTATTTCAAGGTCAAAACACACAACAAGGTTCAACCGTATGGTTACCATTCCTTCAACAACATACAATCTGACACATTTCTCCTTCATTTGACAACCCAAAATGAATATGTAATAACAATGTGTCTCTCAATATATATATATATATACAAACATGCTCAAGGACACAACAAACCGACTCAACATCTATTCACAATCAAGATTCGACAATCATTAAATCTTCGAAGGCAACAAGTCGACTCAACATTCATGCACAATCCAAATATGATACTCACTCATTATTCAAGGACAACAAATACACTCAAAATTCATGTAGAATCACAGTTTGATACTCATTCAATATTTAGTACAACAAATCAACTCAACGTTCATGAAAAATCAACAAACCAATTCAATATACATACATAAGCAAAGTTTGATATTCATGCATAATATGATACCCTAAACTAAGACTAAAACACGTAAATGCTTACAAATAGCTTGCTTCAATGAAGTTCAATGCCAAACACACCCTTTTTTGTATTCAATCATTCAGCCCAAATTTTGCAGTAACTACCAAAACAACCTACTTTTTCGAACCTTCACAAAAACACACAAATGTACATAACTTGTCATATATACATTCAAATCAAAATCCGTAAAGTTCCCCATACTCGTAGAAGAATTACTCACATTATAATCACAACCACAACTTTTTAGAATCTATGAAATGTGCCTAGAATTTCGCCCTTCCATGTCAAAAAATATTATATATTGTGGGGACATAAACCTGTCACCTCACATGGGCTGCAGCCCAACAGCCCCCAACCCATCTCAGGATTAATTCCAAAGGTGGGCCCATCTCGAACCTGAGACCTCTCCCTTTACCAAGGAAGGCTCACCTTCCTTGACACCACCTCCACTGCAGAGGAAGTGGTGTCAAGGAAGGTAAGCCTTCCTTGGTAAAGGGAGAGGTCTCAGGTTCGAGACTCTCCAACAACCTTCAGGATTAATTCCAAAGGTGGGCCTATGGGCAACCTGGGTGGGCTATCCTGAGATGGGTTGGGGGCTGCTGGGCTACAGCCCATGTGAGGTGACAGGTTTATGTCCCCACATATATGTTTCTCAATTCACAAATCAAACAAAAATTGCCATAGTATTCTTACCTAATTATTTTCTTGTGAAGGATTTCAAGTCAGGAACAACAATTCTTAAGGGTCCTTGTGTTGATGGTGTCTACAATCAATAATGTTCGAGCCTGCTCCCTTGCATTTTGGCACCACAAACTCGACCACCCTTCTTCAGCCATTTTCAAGTTTATCTAGCAGTAAATTCAAATAGGCACTTCTTCCTATCTGCAATCTGATTGCACTTCATGTTAAATAAACAAGAGTCACAAGCTTCCCTTTCAGTCATGTCGAGTCTCATGTCCACGCATCCCTTGGTGGTCGTCTTCTTTGATTTTTTGTCATCCTTGTTATGTCTTACGATGGATATCGCTACTATGTATTTTGTGTTGATCATTTCACTAAATACATTTGGCTTTATCTTCTCAAAAAGAAGTCTGAAACCCAAAGAATATTCATCCAATTTAAAATCCCAAACAATATTCATACTTAGCTCTAACTAGTAGAAATTCTACTGGTCAGAGCCAAGTATTTGAAATAGAGAGTAAGGATATGAGTTCAGTTCTATCGATGAAGATCTGATCTGATATGTGGGGATGGAGATAGTTTTGGAACAAGTACTAAGACAATACTTGGTAATAGGAACATTGGAGAATTTGAGTTCTTAAGGAAGTTGCACATGTTTTGTGGCTTGTATTACACTGCCAGAGACAAATAGAGCCAGGAGGTTATAACACTGTCATGGTTGAATATGGATGAGGGCAAGGATCTTGAGGGAAGTGCCTTTTGCATGCTTGCATGGGCTAGCCCACGAGGTTCGACTCGGCCCATCTGATGTCTCACCTCTCCTATTTAAACACAACTTTGTTATTGTTTTTATTTACGTTCAAGTTAAAGTTCAAGGTTTTAAGTCGAGTGTTAATTCCTCCTTCCCTTGATCGGACGTCACCCATATCCCTCTCATCCCCATTCCCTCCGCCGCCGACGCTACGGTCAACACTTGATCTTCCCAAGCCAAATCTATCTTCGCATCTCCTTCATCCGCAATCGATGCTACGACACCAACGACTTGTTCCATCAAGTCATCTATCCCTCCATTCAATCGCTTCCGCCACATTACCATTCTTCCATCAAATTTCTTCCACCGCGTTCACCGCTGCACCACTACCGTGACCATCATCGCGTTCTTCAACGCATTCCCTTCATCTTCACCACCGAGACGATTCACTGCGTGACTTCCCAACCAAGACTAGATCCAAAGTCATCACCTTTGGCAATTCGACTTGTCACAGGAGGCAAGGACACATCAACTGGTATCAGAGCACAGCTGTCTTGTAAGTCACGAACTCAAGTTTCACTCTTGTTCACGAAAATTTTTCTTGCCCCCATCTTTTGCTTCGTATAAACTCGCGTGAAAAGACAGAGAAAAACCATAAAAAAAATCATTTCTTTGCTCACCTTCGGTTTCTACAAGGTATCGAAATTTTTTCTTGTTCCCCAAGTTTTGGTGTGTTAGGTAATTTTGTTCTCTTGCATGCGAGAATATTTTGTTTCCTTATTTCATGCGTGAATAGAATTTCCTTGTTTGCTAGATATTACTTTTTAGGTTGTTAACCAATGTCCTAATAAGATATCATCAAATCTTATCTTCTCTCTCTTATCTCTAAGATCACACTTGTGATATTCTTGTTACTTAGACCTTTTTATTTTGTTTTCTTTTGCAAGTCCGAAAAGATCAAAAGATAAGATCTCGGATATTAAAAAAAAATCGAAAAGATATTCAAAAAAACAAAAGTGTCCAAAGTTAGAGAAAGCCAAAATAAGGCAACCCTAACCCACATCGGTCTAAGCTCATCTTCTATATCTCTCCACTGTCTAGGTCAAGCTTCCTAGAAGGTACTTTCTTGCTAATTAGGTTGCTTTGTTTACGTTTGTTTTAGGGTTTCAATTTGTTCTTGTTTGTTTGATTGCAACTTGCTTCATACACCATCTCTTGTTCAAGCCTAACCGCCCTCACGGCAAGCCAAACAAGCCCTACCTACGTGAACTTTGTGACTTGACTAGTGATTTGCTTGGTTGTTGTTCTTTGTTGTCTTTTGGTTCATTTTTACTCCCATGTCTGGCCATCTTGTTATAGGTACCATGGCGATTGGACACAGTGCAGACGACCGTGAAGATAACACCACCAACCCACAACCTCCACAGTTGGGTCTCCCTCAAGACCAACCATGCGATCCCATCATGGTGTTGTCCGAAGATCAAATCTTGATCCAGGCTCTTCGACAAGAGATCGCAACTCTCAGAGCCAACCAACAAGAGGCACCCATTGTGCCAACCCCAACACCACCTAGTGGTCTGGACGCGCCACCTCCCACTGGAGCTACCGACGCGGTCCCATCCAAGACACGCGTGAACAAAGGCAAGGGAATTATGCCGTCCACTTCTCAACATCAACCACAACTCAACAGAATGCAGAGTGTCATTGAGAGCCGCCAAGGCTTCGTTCCCAGGATGGATCACTACGTGCTCAGAGCCACCCCCGGTGGCCACGACACCGGCTCCGACCGCGACGCTAACGACTCTCGAGGTGAGTACTCTGAACCTTACAACTTTGATGATAGGTATGCCTCTCGGAGAACCCAACGCCGTGTTCCAGACTCCACACCACGCGATGGCCGACGTCGTCAACCCGCCCAAGCCGACGCGATGCCAAGAAGACCAAGCCGCCGCGACACTGGGCATACGCGACGCGATGATCAATTGAGGACACCCCCTACCCAACAACGCAGCCATGATGTACGCGATCATCTTCGACACCAGAGTGTTCGAACACTGCGTTACGGATCTGATGGCTATGCGTCGATCACACCCAATGTCCAAGATGACTTCGATGAGTACGATGACGAAGAGATCGAGGACTCATGTATGGTCAACCCAAATTTTTTTCACCCCTCTCTTGGAGATCCACTTGAATTGCAGGATCACTCATCGGATTGGATCCCTTCACCGCATCTCCGACCCCAAGGCGAACACGTTCGAAACATTGGCGGCGAGCGCCGCGATGTTTTACAGAGAAACCAGCGCCGCGATAACTACGATGCCCAGCCGTGAAGACGTCAGCGCGATGACGCCTACGCGCCCAGGGATGAGTTTGTCCGTGAAGATCGCGAACAACGCGATAGACACTAGGTTGGACGTGATAGACCACATGGATTGCGCGCCTTTGAGAACCCTCTCTACGACGCCGCGCCAAACAACGCGTTCAACCAAGCACCTGACCAGCCTCGATACCCGCGACATCAAGTCAAGGTAAAAATCGAGCATTTTCATGGTGAATACAACCCCTCTGTTTTTCTTGAATGGGTGCAGGCTACAGAGTACACCCTTCGATATAATCGAGTGCCACCTGAGGATCATGTCGATGCCGCGACGCTTAACTTCCGAGGAGCCGCCCGCGTATGGTGGCATAGATTCGAAGATGACTGCGTTCGTCGCCACAGGACACGAGTCATAGAATGGCATCAACTCGTCTATGTGATGACCAAGAAATACGTGCCTCCAGACTACAGGAATCAAATGAGATTGGAGATTTCCATGGCTCGCCAAGGGTCGTTGACTCCACTCGAGTTCTTTTCCAAGCTTGAAGACATGTATTACAAGGCCAACATCTCTGTTGCACCATCTACTTTGAGGACAAAATTCTTGAGTGGCTTGAACACCAACATACGTGATCAACTAGAGATCTTGCCAATCAAGGATTTGAACACACTCATACATACAGCGATGCAAATACATGCACAACTCTCTCGCCGCAAGTCTTACACATATTCCACTGGTCAACAAAGGTATTCTTCTAACACTAGTGGATTACCTAATACTAATGTTCACCCTAGTGCCTCTACCACAGCCGCGTCTAGCCAAGCCTCTAATGCGAAGCCCGCGACGCCGACCACCGCGCCGTGCCAGAACACGCAAAGACATGCTCCAGTGAGCAACGATAGCGCGCGTGATATTGAATGTTACAAATGTGGTGGAAGAGGCCACTATAAGAAGGATTGCCCCAATGCTCACAAGGTGTTGTTCTGCACAGCCGCCTCTAGCTACGAGTCTTGTGAAGACGAGGAGGCCACACTTGACGCGGTCACTTAAGGCAATGCAACGAAGAAGAGGACGAAGACACGTATGACTGCGAACCCGCTTCTCTGCACGCGGGCACACCATTGATCTTGGTGACGCGTCGTCTCCTCACCGTCAAGGAAGCCAGCTTACGCGATCAACGAGAGAACTTGTTCCATACAAGGGCTCTAGTCCAAACAGCTTCCTTGAGTGTTATTATTGATGGAGGATCTTGTGCCAATATTGTGATTGAGAAGGTCGTCAAACACTTCAAATTGCCTACAACGCCTCATCCATAACCTTATGCCCTCCAATGGATTTCTTCCAGTCCAGGTAACACAGTATCTCGCCAATGTTTAATTTCTTTTTCCATAGGGCAATACTGTGATTCTATTCTTTGTGATGTCATTGCAATGGACGCCACCCATATTTTGCTTGGACGCCCATGGCAATTCGACAGGTGCGTGCTCTATGATGGCTATTTGAACACTTATGTATTCAATTACCATGGGAAGCGTGTCACTTTGCATCCAATGTCTCCCCATGAGATCTTGCAGGACCAGGTAGAACGCGATCGCCAGAAAGCCATCGAGGCCGCGTCAACTAGGTCAAACGAGTGTCCAGAGGCAATACAGAGGCAACACTCCTCAAAATCTGGCCACACTTCGTCTTCTCCAGGCACTAGCAAGAAGAAACACAACGCCATAGCTGGGACACCAAGTGCCCCACAGAATTCGAGCAGTGTCTACCCCTCAACACAGTTGGCCGCTCCGTTGCCACCAATGCGTCCTTTGCAAGGCACCTGTGAGCAATGCATTCTTTTAGCCAGGCCCAGTGATCTCATTGCGTGTGTGACTGGGAAGACTCCATGCTTTCTGCTTGTGCCCACACCATGCATCCCTAACTCGTCGACGAACGCGCCCTTGCCACCAGCGATTGCAAAGTTGCTTGCCGCGTTCACCGACGTCTTCCCAAAGGAGTTGCCACAAGGATTACCTCCCCTGAGAGGCATTGAGCACCAAATTGACCTTGTGCCAGGTGCTTCTTTGCCCAACCGCGCTGTGTATAGAGCTGGTCCAGAAGAGACCAAGGAGTTACAGCGCCAAGTCCAAGAATTGTTGGATCGCGGGTACGTAAGGGAATCTCTTTCCCCTTGTGTTGTACCTGTGATCCTTGTGCCCAAAAAGGATGGCACATGGAGAATGTGTGTTGACTGTCGTGCGATAAACCAGATCACAATCAAGTATAGGCACCCTATACCACGCCTTGATGATATGCTTGATGAACTTCATGGCGCGACACTCTTCTCCAAGATTGATTTGAAGAGTGGTTATCACCAGATCAGAATGAAAGAAGGTGATGAGTCGAAGACCGCGTTCAAGACTAAGTATGGGCTCTACGAGTGGCTTGTCATGCCCTTTGGGCTCACGAACGCGCCCAACACCTTCATGCGCGTGATGAACCACGTGTTGAGATCTTTCCTTGGCAAGTTTGTTGTCATTAATTTCGATGACATCCTTGTGTATTCACGAGCCTAAGACCATGTCGATCACCTTCGCCAAGTGCTCGAGTGCCTTTGCCACGAGAGCCTGTTCTCCAATCTGGCCAAGTGCTCCTTTTGCTCCGAGTCCACCAACTTTCTGGGCTATATTGTGAGTAGTGATGGTTTGCGCGTTGACAACGAGAAGATTGCGGCCATCAAAGACTGGCCATGATAACAGGAATTTGCCGTTCTAATTCCTACTATGCAAAGTATCCAAACAAACCCTAAAATGTAGTCCTAGGTAAGTAAGGGTCGAATCCGCAGGGAAACAAAGTCTATCGCAGTATGCAATATGTATGTCAATTTAAAGCAACCAAAGGGGGGTTTTGTTGGTTTGTTTTAGTAGCCAAGCATGCAAATGGTAAATAAGCAATTAAAGGTGATGAAATCAGTTATTGGGAAAACACTCAGTCAAACAATATCCACTATTCGAATGACAAGTTGATCATAGATACTACTCAAAATCGAATGCAATGGTAATTCTAATTCCTTTTCAGATGTAACTAATAGCACAACCAGATACTATTAGAACTAACTAATTAAACAACCCTGAAACTATCAAGATTCAGTTTAACAGCCGCCTTACGGATAGGAATATAGTTGGATACAACCCTAGAATAAAACAACCAGTTTTTACCCTAGAATGTAAATCAATTCTCTTCTGCATAAGATTAGCACAACCAGTTACTAACACGATGCAGTTGCTACTATGGAATAGATATGCTCAACCAGTAACAATCTAAACCTAGCAATAGATAAATAACGACAAACCCTAGTTGATCAGACTAGAAATTATCAATATCAATCTTACGAAATCAAACAAGAGAAGAGATAAAAACCATGTAATAGATTAGGAATAAGAATCTCACAACTGAATCACACGAAAAGCTTCAATGTCTGACTAAGCAAGAGAGGCTTAGTTCTTCATAGCAAGAGAATACGTAGAATAAGAAATTAGGGTTCCAAGATAGAAGAAACAAGTTTTCTCAACCCTTAAATACCAAAGGAAAATAATCTGAAATTATCCTAAAAAGAAATAATAAAAACGTAATAAAGTAATATAAAATAGATCTGAAAAGGAAATCGGCTCGGCGATGCTTCCGTCAGCGGCGGCGGCCGCTGCTTCTCCCACGACGATCACCGTAAATGCGGCGAGCGCCGCAATTAAATGGCGATCGCCGTTTCCAGGTCATAGCTAAGGTCTCTCCAGGGCAATTAACGGCGGTCGTTGTTCCTTCCGCGGCGGTCGCCGCAATTCTGCTTCTTCATCCTTTGTTCCTCAGCTCCTAAGGCTCCAAAAACGCAACTTCCGCACCTCCTCGCCAAGTCTCCAAATCACCTCCAAAGCATCCTAAAACACCACTAAAATCATGCCAAAACTCCGTCAATACACACAACATAATCGTGTGTATCAGGCCAACGCCTACGACACCGACACAAGTGCGAAGCTTTCTAGGCCTCGCGGGCTTTTATAGGCGTTTTGTACGTGACTTTTCCTCCATTGTCGCGCCACTACACGAGCTCACCAAGAAGGGAAGCACAGTCTTGTGGCTTGCGTCCCATGAACGCACTTTCTCAGCCTTAAAGAAAGCCTTATGCCAAGCACCTTTGCTCCAGCTCCCAGATTTCACCAAACACTTCGAAGTGGAGTGTGATGCCTCTGACATAGGCATTGGTGGTGTGCTACACCAAGAGAAGAGGCCAATTGCCTACTTCAGTGAGAAGCTCACAGGGGCCACGCTCAATTACCCTACCTACGACAAAGAGCTTTATGCCTTAGTACGCGTGCTGAAGACATGGCAACATTATCTTTGGCCGCGTGAGTTTGTCATCCATAGCGACCATGCCGCGTTGAGCTACTTGAAGAGCCAAGCTCACCTCAATCGACGCCATGCTCGCTGGGTGGAGTTTCTGGAGACTTTTCCTTATGTCGTGGTCCACAAAAATGGAAAGGACAACATTATCGCCGACGCGCTCTCTCATAGGTATGTTCTCTTGACTCAGGTGCAAACTAAAATTCTGGGTTTTGCTTTGATTAAGGAAATATATGCTAGTGACCCTTTCTTTGCCCCTATTCTTGAGCATTGCATGAGATCGCGTGAGTTTGAGACCTTTTTCCTTTCTGAGGGTTATTTATACAAGGCTAGTCGTCTTTGCATTCCTAGATCCTCCATTAGGCTCCTATTGATTGAGGAAGCACACGCAAGTCGTGGATATTTTGGGATTAGGAAAACTTTAGACGCGCTTAGAGAACATTTATTTTGGCCTAAGATGACCCAGCAAGTGACTAGGTTTTGTATAAGTTGTGTGACTTGCCAGAGAGCCAAAGCTAGGTCTAGTCCTCACGGCCTCTACACGCCTTTGCCCATTGCGAGTGCCCCCTGGGAAGATTTGTCTATGGATTTCATCACGGGTTTGCCCCTCTCTATACGAGGTAAAGACTCCATTTTTGTGGTCGTAGATAGATTTTCTAAGATGGCACATTTTATAGCTTGTAAGACAACCCATAGTGCTAGTGAGATTGCCGATCTATTCTTTGAGCATATGGTGCGTCTTCATGGAGTCTCGCCTACCATAGTGAGTGATAGGGATTCTAAGTTTGTTGGTCATTTTTGGAGAACCCTTTGGGGTAAGCTAGGAACCAAACTCATATTTTCCACTAGCTACCACCCCCAAACCGATGGCCAAACGAAGGTCACGAATAGAACTCTAGGAGCCCTCCTTCGCACGATACTCAAAGCCAACCCTAAGCGTTGGGAGGACTTACTATCACTTGTCGAGTTTTGTTACAATAGATGCAGGCACACAACGACCAAGTTGACACCGTTCGAAGTGGTGTATGGCATGAACCCCTTGACACCACTTGATTTGTCGCCGCGACCTCTACGAGACCCAGTGCATGTCTCCGCCTCCAATCGCGCTGAGCAAGTCCAAGAGCTACATCGACATACCAGAGATAAATTGGAGAGGAGGGCCGCGCAGTATGCCTCACAGAAGAATTTAGGCTGCCGCCGCGTCATCTTTGCCCTCGGAGACCTTGTCTGGGTGCATCTACGAAAAGAGAGGTTCCCCTCGCGGCGAAAACACAAACTGGCACCACGTGGAGATGGCCCTTTCCGCGTGATCAAAGCCATAGGGGACAATGCTTATCAACTCGAGCTCCCACCAGATTTTGGAGTCCACGCGTCCTTCAACATGGTAGACTTGACTCCATATGTTGAGCTAGAGTTTGATGATGGTGAAGCGGGGACACTTCACAGCCAAGTAGGGAAGGGTGATGTGACCCTGCCTCCCATGATGGCCCAAGACAAGGAAGAAGCCATGAGCCTACGCTCAGAGGGCCCAGTGACAAGGTCTAGGTCCAAGGCCATCGTTGCCACCGTTGCGTAACTTATCGCACGCGCCGTCGCCAGCCAAGGAAGCCCAGACGACAATCCAAGACTCGTCGTCCTCGCCACCATCGGAAGTGAAACAACGCGTTCTTTTGAAGACTTTGACACTTCGTCGTCTCTCGCGATGAATTCTTCACAGCCTTCACCGCGTTAGAAGCTTCACGCGTTCTTTTACAGACACTATCTATATTTGGTATTTCCAGCGTATTTTGGATAGTTTCCTTAAATATAGCGTTTTAGATAGTTTCCTTATTTATAGCATTTTAGATAGTTTCCTTTCAGTCATTATATCTTTTAGGGTTTGTGCCTTTTGCATTCTTGCATGGGCTAGCCCACGAGGTTCGACTCGGCCCATCCGATGTCTCACCTCTCCTATTTAAACACAACTTTGTTATTGTTTTTATTTACGTTCAAGTTAAAGTTCAAGGTTTTAAGTCGAGTGTTAATTCCTCCTTCCCTTGATCGGACGTCACCCATATCCCTCTCATCCCCATTCCCTCCGCCGCCGACGCTACGGCCAACGCTTGATCTTCTCAAGCCAAATCTATCTTCGCATCTCCTTCATCCGCAGTCGACGCTACGACACCAACGACTTGTTCCATCAAGTCATCTATCCCTCCATTCAATCGCTTCCGCCACCGTTACCATTCTTCCATCAAATCGCTTCCACCACGTTCACCGCCGCACCACTACCGTGACCATCATCGCATTCTTCAACGCGTTCCCTTCATCTTCACCACCGAGACGATTCACTGCGTGACTTCCAACCAAGACTAGATCCAAAGTCATCACCTTTGGCAATTCGACTTGTCACAGGAGGCAAGGACACATCACATCTCCTCTTCGTCGAACTCATTGAAATCATCATGAATTTTTGGCGTCGTCGATCCATAGCCATCGGAGCCATAACGCGGAGTGTGCGTACTTTGATGGCCAAGGTGGTCATGGACGTCGAAAGGCACTGGGGTGGGATCATGGCGACGGTGACGCGGCACAACGTCTGGGGCGCGATTGGATCGACGCGGCAGACCTGAGTTGCGTTCTTCTCGTATGGCTCGGTCGGCAATTGGTGTTGAGGGAATCTCGCGGTGGCATCTTGTCCCCCTTGCTTCATACATGTCATTGAAGTCAAAGGGGTCAGAGTACTCACCATGGGAATCCTCGTCGGAGTCGCTGTCGTGGTCGGCTGGTGTTGCTTGTGGTGCATAGCGGTCATGATGCGACACATAGCCTTGGCGGCTTTCGATCACCGATTGGATCCTTTGAAGACGCGGCTGCAAGTTGGAGGAGGAGGGCATCACTCCTTTTCCCTTGTCAACGCGTTGTTTACTGGGTCCGGTTTCAGTTTGACGCGGTGCGGCCAAGGTGTCCATGGGTACTTGCAAAGTTGGTGTGGGTTGTGCCATCGCAGCGCGTTGTACGGCCTGTAATTCGGCAACTTGGCACCGAAATTCTTGGATCTCGCGTTGTTCCTCCGAGAGCTCCAGAATGGGGTCTTGTAGAGGAGGGTTGGCGAGCGGTACCACTTCATGTTGCACGATGTTTTGTGGTGGAGGGTGGTCATTGCCTTCTCCTTGAACATTCCCTCCGGTGGGTGCCGTGAGGCTACCTATCACAATATGACCAGACATCGCGAGTAAAACGAACAAAAGACAATTCAAAACCAAAGAACAAGTAAGCACTGAACAAGAAACAAGTTTTCACGTAGGATGGCGCGTTCTTTTGGCCGTGAGGGCGACTAAAGGCAAGCAAAGCTAGTGTGATATGCAAGCACAAAAGCAAACGAAACCAAAAGAAAGAAGTCTTAACCTCTTGCGTAAACAACGCGCACACACAAGACACACTCCCAAGCGTGACACTAGACGGTGGAGAGATGAAGAAGATGAGCCTAGCCGTTGAGGGAAGAAGGTTGCCTTATTTTGGCTTTACTTCTTTTTTGAATTGTCGCGTTCTTTTTTTTTTTTTTGAAATGCGACTTGACTTTTTCTTTTTTTTGAATTTGAAATTCAAATTCCAGATCTTAGTCTTTGAGTTTTGATTGAAGATCGGATAAGAATTAAATGAAAAAAAAAAACGGCTAAGTAACTTAAGGAAAGAAATCGCGAGATTTGCGCGATAGGAGAGAGAGAAGATTTGATTCAGATTCGTAACGGTCAACACGAGCAAATATGGCAAGATATGCAAGTGAGATTTAAGCAATTAATTAAGGAAATCAATTAATTACGCAGATTTCATGCAAAACAAATCACACCAGTTTCGCGCGTGGATCAAACAACTATTCGGCCAAGAGATTCTCTTGTAGAAACCGATAGGACTAGTATGTGTATGAGAGAGAGTAAAAATTTGAGTGATTATGGCGGAAGCAAGGATGATGGGGGACAAAAAAAAAATTGTGAACAAATGAAACTTGACAAACGACTTACAAGATCAAAGGCTCTGATGCCAGTTGATGCGTTCCTGCTTGTGATGTCGGATCTATGACCTTGGTGGGAAGTTGCATGTGTCGAAAATGGGGGTTGAGGAGGTGGAACGCGTTGTTGGAATGGTGGCACGAGATGGAGAGCGAAGCCGTAGCGTCGGCAGCGGAGGAGATAGACTCGAAAGATCGAGTGAGGGCCGTAGCGTCGGCAGCGGATGGGATAGACTCGAAGAAGATCGAGTGGTGGCCGTAGCGTCGGCAGCGGAGTGAAAGAGATGAGAAGATATAGTTTGGGGTGACGCGGATCTAAGAGAATGGAGGCAAAAGCTCTCGACAAGTAATCTTAGATTAAAATGATGTGTAACCTAGTACAGAAGGTCGAGTTGACCTTTTATAAGATATAGCGGGACTCGGATGGGCCGAGACTCGCTTAATGGGCCGGCCCACGTGACACGCGTGGAACGCACGCCCCAAAAGAAAATAACTTAAATAACAATGTTCAAAAATTCCAAAACAATAACATAGATCGCGTTCAACTGATGGTTGAGAGAATCTTAACGGAGAATGCGTTCTCTTGACTGGATTGAAGGCGTGTGAGGGAGAACGCGGTCTCTTGCGCTCCTTTGGCTTGCGACAACGCGGACAACCATGGATTGTGTCGCGTTGGCGATTGCTTTGGCACGCGATCGCGTTATTGGTCCTTCTAAGCGAATGCTTATAGCTTGCTCTTCTTCTGTAGCAGTCGCAGGGGCGCATCAGAGGGGCTCTGATAGCGACGATGATTAGGCCATTGTTTGTATATTTGGTTTGTGGGTTTAGGGCAGTGGTTGTTATTATCTCTTTTGTAGTGACATTTTGTATTCTATTTGTTCGTACTCATATTCTATTTGCACCGCTTTTGTATTATATTTGTTCGTACTCATTTTTTATTATAATCAAACCCTTACAATTAGGGTCTTATTATAATTCAAGAATCTCAAACCTTAAACCCTATGCAATTAACTAACAAAATCTAAACCCTAAACTCATAACATCCTAAACCCTATAGTCTAAAACCCTTCAATTAACATTTAAACACCACACTGTGGCGTTTAAGGTTTTGTGAGAGGGTTTAGGGTAGGGTTTAGGGTTGTAGTGGCTTTGGTCCATTCATCAGGGTTTAAGGTTTGGGGCATCCTAATTTTTTTCAAATAAAATATCTTCAATAGGTTTATATTGGCCCAATATTTTGTAGTTTTGTTTGTAGCCCTAAATGTACTTTTGAAGCTCTTCTACTGAAGGACAATCAGAGAATCTCAAATAATCCCTAAAATATTCGGCCCATATATACATACTGAATATCCTTTATCTTAACCCCGAAATATCATACATTATAGCCTTTATGGACTTCAGGCAGATGTATAACACGTTAAAATTATATCTGGTGTTGCCGGTGCATCTTGGAGTAAATCGGACGAAATAATGTTACAAACATAACTACAAAATATAGACGCCATATATACCTATTGAAGATATTTTCTTCAACACAAATCCAAATTTCTCAAACCATAAACCTTGTTTAATAAAAGCCTAAGTTTTTTTCGGGTTTACGGTTTTATGTGAGAGGGTTTAAGGGTAGGATTTTTTAGGGTTTACGGTTTTTGGTTGTAGTGGCTATGGTCCATTCATTAGGGTTTAAGGTTTGAGATGTCCAAGTTTTTTTCGAAGAACAAATCTTCAACAAGTATATATGGCCCCGATATTTTATAGTTATATCATAGTCGGGGATGTACTTTTGAAGCTCTTCTACTGAAGGCTTCACAGAATGCCCCTTGAAGTTCCAAATAGAAAGACCCTTTCTAACCCTAAACCATATCAAACCTTATACTATCCAAGATTCAAAAATCTCAAACACCCTAAACCCTTGCTTCAACATAGACCCTAGAACTCAAAACCATCACAGTAATCTATCGACATGCATACCTCGAATACAATATAAGGTTTGTATTTAGGGTTTAGGGTGAACAAAACCACAAATCAAAAATAGTAACCATAAATCTTAAACTCTAAACCCTAAACCCTACCCTAATCCCTATAAACCCCAAAATTCTTTTAGCCACCCTACACGCCACTAAGTGGCGTCTACTAGTTTTGTAAACGCCACCCAGTAGCATCTAAATCTAGCCCAAACTCCAAAACCCAAGCCACACTGGTGCTTTTGTGGCGTTTGGTAAACACTACAATGTGGTGTTTAAAAACGCCAGATTTTAGCAACTTTACTGAGAGCATCTGTTTTTCTGCACGGTCTATGCCAGACCGTGCAACTTAATAGAATATAAATTTTTATTTTACAAAAAAAAAATCTTAATGTTTATTTTCTTGGACACAATTCAATATAAATGTTTATTTTATGTTTAATTGTTTATTTTTTTGGATAAATGTTTATTTTTTTGAACACAATTGAATGGATTCACATTTATCAAATATAAATACCAAGGTAATTAAACGTTCATATATTTCTAATTCATATTACAAAGTGGAGAAGGAGTGGATTCACATGTGATCCTAATTTATCCAATCTCCCTCCCGAAACTACATAACCAAACCGCCACGACCGAGGTTTCCACATTTGATGAGATATTCATTTATCCTTTCCCTAAATGGTGCATCCCATCCTTCAACACTACTATGCTTCCAATTGTTCCAATCGGCGGGCGGGGGTGGGATAGGACAACGGACATCAACTAGCCAAACTTGTAAAGAAATAAGCTAAAATGAGTATAACATTATTCACAAGGTAAAGCGCAGATGTATAAGTATGCTTACTAGGACAATATGATCATGATTTCCTACTAGTGCTACTGTATGCACCTTTGTGGGAAGACGGGCAGCCGGGGGAGCGAACATGGGGAGACATGTATGAGGTCCACTCCATGAGAGAAAGACAAGAGCCACCTGGAATCTGGTTGCAAACGCTAACCCAACCATCGGCATTTCCATCCAGTGATCCTCCCAGGAAGGTCCCGTATGATCAACCGTCTTAATAAGATGGTCAATGTCAGTCACCATACTCGCTGGTCGATAGAGATCTCGACGCAGTTGCAGTTCCTTTGAAAGCTCATGTCGCACGTAGTCGTAACTATGTTCCCCCAACCCTAACAATATAGACAATGAACGGTACCCACAATGATCGTCACTTTGTACGTCTTCTACTCGGGTGATGTAGTCGAACATGAAATGGTCAACATTTCGTACGCCCCAATCAAAATCGAGGTGAAAAACATTTATCTCGTTTCTTTGATCAACTTCAATTTTGGGCGGGATCGGCCCAGTGTCACTCTCTTTTCCGTCTGAAACTCCTTTGGTGTCTCCATCATGCATCAGAGACGGTTATGATCCGATGGACAATTGAATGCTATCTGACTTCCTCTTCTTCGTTTGCTCATCCTTCTTCTTCTTTTCCTCATCCTTCTTCCTCTTCTTTTCCTCATCCTTTCTATTTTTTCCTCCTCCTTCTTCTTCTTTTGCTCGTCCTTCTTCTTTTGGTCCTCCTCCTTTTTTTTCTCCTTCTTCTTTTGCTCCTCCTGCTTGTGCTCCAGCCAAGTGGGGTACCTCTTGGTCGAGTCCTTCTTAGGTCTCCCTTTACTAGTATCTCCGCACGAGGGCTCTCCCAAGGTAGGAGTGCTCGGGTTATGGTAGTCAGCATACCTTGTCGTGAGACTGTATAACATCTCGTCGGGCATTTCCTTGCCTTCCCAGTCTTGGTACATCTTCTTCATTAAGACTTCTTGTCTTGAAATATGCTCACTATCGTCACTTCCGAGATCTTTAGGGCCCACTCCTTCCCACTTTATTTGTTTCCAAAATATATGGATTTCACTTGGCAATATCGGGATACCAGCCTCTATATATCTCTTGATCGTGTGTGGGCAAGGCAACCCTAGTGAGGATCTCCACCATACATCGTGGCATTCTTCATCAGGTATATTTCCTTCCTTTGCCCGAATAGCTTGTTTGTATAGTAATCTTATGCACTCGTCCGATATCTTGTACTCAAGGCGACTGAACAAAATCTTCACCCATTGGGGTCCATCCTTTATGACAGTGGCCAACTTAAAACTGCTATGCTCCATAGACTCCTTAATTACACGTATCTGATCATTCATACATATCACTTCATATTATATTTCCCATAGGCACAAAGTAGTACAAATGAAAATAATACAACGAGCCCAAAAGATTACACGTACCTGATCCGTGAACATATTGTCGATGTGTACCACGATTGTGTTGAACCCTCCAACAGATGATTTTAGGGTGTCCTTGAGCATAGAGTGTTGAGACTCGACCCTGACAAATAATACTCATGTTATACTTCATAAAAAATACTATGTATCTAACGGAAAAATATGTTATATAATTTACCTGTTTGATGATCCTGTGGCGAAATGAAGAATATGATTGGACCATGCATCAACTAGCTTCTCTTTGTGATCGTTAAGCCAAACTTCCTCCGCGTACTTCATAAGCGTACCTTTCTTCCACTTGTCCCTCAAATACTTAAGCCGTGACTCGTACACATCCTCCGTGGGTGACCTCAATAACCAACGAATATTCCCCGCAAAATGCTTAACACTTTTCTTGCACATATTCCCGGTGACCCTTGCTTCAACATTGCGGTTCACATGGACCCTACACAACAAATGGTGCCCATTGGGAAAGACTATTGGTACAGCCTTCACAACTGCCAAATCTCGGTCTGACATGATCGTCGTAGGTTCTTTTTTACCGAACAAAGCTTCCAAACGCCACAGGGCCTATACGTAGTGCTCCGTTGTCGAAATGAATATGATGGCAATACAATAGTTAAGGTTTGTGCATGTGAATCCAACAAACTCCAAACATGGCATACCATACCTATACATGTACAATCAAAAAGAAAATTAGATGCAATGACATAGTGTAGATGTAGTGAAAAATGAAAACTAAAGATTACCTGTTGGTCTTGTAGGTTGTATCCATAATGACGACGTGGGGGAACAAACCCAACAAGTGCTTAGAGTCGGGGTGACTAATAAAAAGATCACTCACGACCTCCTTCACCACATACTTCCCCTTTTCTTTCATCTTAACCTTAACCCTTTCAACGTCCGCAAAATATCCTCTAGACCTTAGAAATTCCAACGTGAATTGCGTCACCGTCAAATTGCCCCTGCATTTCTTCCTCTCCCTAGCCTTGCAATTGTACACTTGGATCCTTGATGTCAAGAATTTTGGGTCTACTCTGAGAAAAAGAGAAATAATGTTCTTCGGCGTCAAGCCGGTGGCAGACAACAACTTCACCGCCTCGATTTGTTTCGCATCAATGCGTCCAGCAAAAGCATGCCTCATTAAGGATGTTGGGATGTCATGGGTGTGCCATCCACAGATTACCTTTAAGGTTCACTTACTCTCTTTTGATAATAACACGTGCATCGCAAACGGGCACTCACTCTTCTTTGTCCTAGTTGACCGATTCGATTTAGAGGTTGGCTCGGAACCTTCGACCGCCTTATTTTTTGCCAGTCTGTATGATCCAGACTTCTCACATGACAGTATCACCTTTCGGGCCCATGATTTTTGTATGACAATCAAAATGTTCAGTTCCTTGCCCACTGAACGAACCCACTTGATCATACTCTGTCTATCACCCCATTCCTCATCCGTAGTAAAATGCGAAGAAAAATCGGCACTCGTAAAGTTGGTGCCACTAGAATCGTCCTATTTATTTCACAAACATTGGTATACATTATAAATATGCATAAATACAAACTAAGATAAATACTCATGTTCTACACTAAGAAAGTGTTCTACCTAACATAACGTTCTACCCTAAAAATCATGGTGCAAATATGATACACGTAGAAAATTTAAACACTTGTCCGTTCTCCTCACTCACCTAAATTTAAACAAATACTTTCCAATTCTATGCTAATTATATATTTTATCACATTTCTACACTAACATAATGTTCTAAAATAAAACATATACTAATATTCTACAATAACATAGTCAATATAATTTATTGCTAATATTCTATACATACCTACAATATCTATAACATATAATTATAACTAAAAAGAATATGTTAACATATAATTTACTACTAATAATGTGCACTAACATACATATAATATCTATAAAATATAATTTACAACTACTATTGTACACTAACATAATAATATTCTATAATCGATTTAAATCTACAGTATACGTACCAGTACATTATCTTCACTAATTGATTCAAGACCAGGCCCATCGACTACGATTGAGAACGACATTCTTTCTCTTACTATTGTGCTTTGAAATTATTACACTAGTACTTCTTGTGTCCCTTATTATAGTTCTTGTTTCTGTTTTTGACATTATTCACAGTTGAAGAGAACCTTCAAGATTTCTTCCAATATATAAGAAAAAACATAGTCATGTGGAATTTTGTTTGATTCGTCTCAATGAGTACTTTGACAATATAAAAAAATGTATAATTTTTATTAACATGTAATTAGAGATATTAACGATACAAAACACGCATCGGCAAGTGTGTAAAAAAAACATGAACTATAATAAGGGACGGAGGGAGTATTATTAAGCTCGCTTGCAACAGAACTGAAAAAATATGTGTGGCGAATTCCTCACAAGCTCCCCCAACGGAGACTCCCAACAGATTTTCTGGCGAATTCGGGATGGAAGACTTGAGGAATCAAATTTCTCTCATCCCTATCCCCATTAAAATCTTCATTTTCATCCCTATTACGAGAAAACCCTACGAAAAATAGGGATCCCTTACCATATATTGACCTTCCTATATATAATACATATATATATATATATATATATATATAGAGAGAGAGAGAGAGAGAGAGGGTGTTTACTAGGCTCTATCAACAAGAGTACTACGTGATGAAGAGAGAAGGAGGCTCTTCCTTCTCTCTAGAAAACCCTCACCCCATCCAATCAAAGGGATAAACTTCCTCCTCCATCAACATCAATGGACAGCAGAGTCGGAAAACTCACACCAACAACAACCCAAACACCAAGGGGGTAATTCCCATCAATACCTAAAGAGGACATATCTGATAATAGGGGGTAACCCCCCGACTTCAATCCATGGTGTATATCCCAAATCAACACTTATGGAAAACCTCCAAATATTAAAGGAGAAAACTCCAATCCAACCAAAAGGGTAATCCCTTCTAACAACAACAATAAATAACAAAAACAACACCAAGAGATTTAGAGCCCAGGTTTCTAAGTTCTCTTTAAAATCCCCAAAACCCAAGATCCAACTAAATCCAAACTTCTAACTATGCAAACCAACCAAAAAATACAATCAAGTAAACCTTTCAACTTACTACATAGATATTTTTTCATCTATCTCTATGAAAATATCTCCCAAAATTAACCAACCAAATCAACTAAGCACAAATCAATTGAAACCAAATCAACTCACTGGTTTCTCTTTTTTCAAAAAAAAAAAAAAAATAGAGTTATTGGATCGAGAAGCAAGCTCGTATAAAACCCGTAAACCAAATAACCAACGAATTCGCCCGCTTGATCAATTTTTTACATATTTATATCAAGATCAACCTCTGGTGCGGTCTCGGCTTTGGTTGAGCAACGTCGAACCACGCCTTTCTAACCCCGAGCTGCTTGTCCCCGTCCGATAACGCGAGTTTTCCTTAACCCATGTCCGGTCCTTCAGAGTGGCATCCTAAGCCACCAAAACAACCGCTCTCGATTTTTTCAAACCTTGCAAAAATCGAACCCTTGGCTGCTCCTTCGTTGCACCGCACCACTCTGTCGAACCCGATTATAATCTGCACTGCACCGCACCCTGCAACTTTCGAACTCCATCAGCCACCCCCAAATAACTCAAACCTATTCTGCTGATAACAAAGGGGGTTCGGTTTTGCACAGCTATTTTTTGTTTTCACACCGCAAGTTAAACGCTACGAAGTAGCGTTTAACTTTTTTTTCTTTTTTTTTTAAAACGCTATTATATGGCGTGAGAGTTTTTTTTGTTTTTTTTTTGGATTTACTGAGATTAAAAAAAGAAACGAAATCGGCTCGATTAAACCGGGTCGGAGTTAAACGCTACGTCGTAGCGTTTAAAATGGACTCGGTTTAATCGAGCCGATTAAGTTTTAAACGCTACGTCGTTGCGTTTAAAAAAAACATTTTTTTCAAAATTGCATTTTTTCCCATAATCATGTAGAGAATTTCAATACGAGTCCGTACATATAAAATTCGTCCAAAACGGATATCGTTTTCCCCTCCAAAAGCCCAAAAAAATGAAGCCTTCCTACCCATTTTTTTTACAATTTGATGCCCAGCATATAGCGCATTGTAGTGAAACTTTTTGGTATTTTCTGCATTTTTCTACTATAATTTTTTATAAAATTTTAATACGAGTTCGTACATATAAAATTCATCCAAAACGGATATCGTTTTCCCCTCCAAAAAGCCAAAAAACGAGAATAAAACTTTAGAAACTATAGTATTTAAGTAAAATATTTTGTAATACTTAACTATAATGTGTATTATGAACTTATGTATTATAGTTAAGTATTATGAACTTATTACTTATATACTATAGTTAAGTATTAAGTAATAACTACGAACTTATTACTTATTACTTATGTATTACGAACTTATTACTTATATACTATAGTTAAACATTATGAACTTATTACTTATATACTATAGTTATGCATTATAGTTAAGTATTACAAAATATATTAGTTATAAAGTATATTTATGCATTATAATTAAGTATTACGTACTTATTACTTATATACTATAGTTACACATTATGGTTAAGTATTACGAACTTATTACTTATATACTATAGTTAAGTATTATGAACTTATTACTTATATACTATAGTTACGTATTATAGTTAAGTATTACAAAATATATTAGTTATAAAGTATAGTTATGCATTATAATTAAGTATTACGTACTTATTACTTATATACTATAGTTAAACATCATGGTTAAGTATTATGAATTTATTACTTATATAATATAGTTATGTATTATAGTTAAGTATTATGAACTTATTACTTACATACTATAGTTACACATTATTGTTATATCGTATAGTTATATACTATGGTTATATCATATAGTTATATACTATAATTGTATATTATGGTTCTAACGAATAGTTATATACTATGATTATATTGTATAGTTATATACTATAGCTATATATTATTGTTATATTGTATTGTTATATACTATTGTTATATTGTATAGTTGTATACTATTGCTATATCGTTCATTTATATACTATAGCTATATACTATTGTTAGATTGTATAATTATATACTATGGTTATATCGTATAGTTATATACTATTGTTATATCGTATAGTTATATATACTATAGTTATATACTATTGTTATATCGTATAATTATGAACTATGGTTCTATCGTATAGTTATATACTATAGTTATATACCATGGTTATATCGTATAGTTATATACTATAATTATATATTATGGTTCTAACGTACTATGGTTATATACAAATTTTATATCGTATAGTTATATACTATAATTATATATTATGGTTCTAACGAATAGTTATATACTATGATTATATCGTATAATTATATACTATGGTTATATCGTATAGTTATATATTATTGCTATATCGTTCATTTATAAACTATAGTTATATACCATGGTTATATCGTATAGTTATATACTATAATTATATATTATGGTTCTAACGAATAGTTATATACTATGGTTATATCGTATAATTATATACTATGGTTATATCGTATAGTTATATCGTATAATTATATACTATGGTTATATCGTATAGTTATATACTATTGTTATATCGTATAGTTATATATATACTATTGCTATATCGTTCATTTATATACTATAGTTATATATCATGGTTATATCGTATAGTTATATACTATAATTATAGATTATGGTTCTAACGTATTATGGTTATATACAAATTTTATATCGTATAGTTATATACTATAATTATATATTATGGTTCTAACGAATAGTTATATACTATGGTTATTTACTATAATTATATATTATGGTTCTAACGAATAGTTAATACTCTGTTTATATCGTATATTTATATACTATAATTATTTATTATGATTCTAACGTACGATGGTTATATACAAATTTTATATCGTATAGTTATATACTATAGTTATATACTATTATTATATCGTATAGTTATATAATATGGTTTAATACTATAATTATATATCATGGTTATAACGAATAGTTATATACTATGGTTATATCGTATAGTTATATATTATAGCTATATACTATTGTTATATCGTATTGTTATATACTATAGATATATGCTATTGTTATATCGTATAGTTATATACTATTGTTATATTGTATAGTTATATACTATTGCTATATACTATAGTTATATACTATAATTATATATTATGGTTCTAACGTATAGTTATATACTCGTATTAAAATTTTATACAAAATTATAGTAGAAAAATGCCAAAAATACCAAAAATTTTCACTACAATGCGCTATATGCTGGGCACCAAATTGTAAAAAAAAGGGTATGAAGACTTCGTTTTTTGGGCTTTTGGAGGGGCAAACGATGTCCGTTTTGGACGAATTTTATATGTACGGACTCGTATTGAAATTCTCTACATGATTATGGAAAAAAGTGCAATTTTGAAAAAAAATGTTTTTGTTAAACGCTACGTCGTTGCGTTTAAACTGAACCATTTTTTTTTTTGAACCGGTTTACTTTTTTTTATAAAAGCTTGAACGCTACGTCATGGCGTTTAAACTGAACCGGTTCAGAAAGTTGAACCGATTCAGTTTAAACGCAACTACGTAGCGTTCAATTTTATTTTTTATTTTTTATAAACACTACATCGTTGCGTTTAAAAGCGATGCGAAATCAAAAAAAAACTGGTACAAACAAGTTCCCCGATAACAAATGGTACCAACAATAAAATATTATTAATTAATGTAAAAAAAAAAAGAGTAACTGTTGGCGTTGTATATACGCCTCTCTGAACTCTTCTTTCTACCCCATTAGGCTTTAACAAGTTCAACAATGGTCTCAACTCCTTTTGGGCCGTATAGCCAATTGAAGATGGTATATATTGTATTTTCAATTTGTTTTCCTTACTTTAAAACCTACTTCACCAATTCTAACTAGTCATAGTTTCATAAAAGTTCAATGGGTTATCTACATCCCATATGAGATATTAAATACAAAATTAAACCTTTCTCACCTATCACCTATCGTTAAAACCAAATTGATGGATCCAATCACATCAATTTCACTCTTGCTGACCTATTTGCTTCATGGTTTGATCAAGTATGAGTGGCAAAATTCTCACGGCTTTTGTGGAATATATCTTGGGTTCTGGCTGAGCTGTCGGTCGTGGTCGTGGTCGTGTCTGTGGCTGAATGAAGACCCCTTTCGAACGAGGGCAACGTCATGGTTGTGGCTCTTGAAGATCCTTCATCTAGGTGAAGACAACGTCAAGGCAGCCCGTTCAGCACTTCCGCAGGAGTTTCTGTTCTGACCCTTTTTCGGTAGCACCTTTGTCAGTCTGAACTGACTACTTGCTTGCCTTAGATTGCTTTGTTCATTTCTACTTCGATGTAATTTCTGTGCTTGTCTTTGGTTCTTTCTGTTCGGTTTGTACCGACGCCGATTCTATCGGCCTCTCGAACTATCCGATGTGGTTATGTCGGGTACCTTGAATTCTTTTCTCATTAAAAAAAACTGAAAAAATATGGACCCTTGAAATCCGTGAAATTTGGGCCCATGGGATCTAGGGGTGAGCAAATATATCCGATCCGGCTGATCCGATCCGAAAATCCGCCGATCCGTATCCTAAAAATCCGTATCCGAAAATATCCTTTAAGTTTTTATCGGTATCCGATCCGGGTGATTTTGCCGGATACTTGAACCGGATACGGATCGAGATATTTAGCTTACCGGATATCCGAAAATATCCGGTACTATTCATATAATATTTATAATCATAAATTTGTTTATTATAACTAATATATTGAGTAATATATTAATAAATTTTACATCCTTAATCACATATTTATATTGTTGTCCAAGTAAAATATTGTAAATACATTTTCATATGAATAATAAGTGTGTATATAATTTAAATCGTACGAACAAATTAAGAAACAACCTACAAATTTTATTTATTAATTTACAAATTTATTACTTTTGAATTTAAAAAATGAATATATTGATTTATTTTTAATAGATTTATAGTAACCGGATAATTCGGATATCCGACTCAGATATCCGATCCGATCCGGATCCTTTTTACCGGATATCCGTTTCAAAACGGACCGGATACGAATCGGGATTTTGTAATTTTTTTGAATCGGATATCCGGTATAACGGATCGGATCGATCCGTTTGCTCACCCCTAATGGGATCACTATAGGCAAATCCGCTCATCTTGGTTAATCATCATTCATAGCTTATTGTCTGTGTATAATTTTTTTCTTGAATCAACAATAATCACGTAGTGTGAGAAAGGCCTAAAAAATCATTTAACAAATTACATTAGTTGATTCTGAATTATAATTGAGTGTTCCAAATTATTATTGAGTAAAGCATGGAATCGAGTTGAAGTGTTTTTTTTTTATCATGATATTTGCGGTGAGTTAAATAAATGACCATTTGACAAACATTTTTTTAAACTAATGGACCCTTAGCAAAAATGGACCCCTCTCCCTAAACCCTACTCCCTACCCCCTAAACCCTACCCCTTAAACCCTAAACCCCCAAAAACAATATTTTAGAGAGAGAAAAAACAAAGAATAGGAAGGAAAAAATAAAATAAAATAAGCTAGTAGGGGTAGAAAAAATACATAAAAATTAATAGAGGTCTATTTTATTAATTAAAAACTCTTAAAGGATTAATGGGTCCAAAATCCTCTAACACTTGAAACATCCATGATAATGTGATCACATGGTCAATTTCCTCAAAAGTTGTTCTAAGCTTTTTGAAATAAAATTATACTTACGAGTGTGGTTTTCTGAAAAAAAATGAAGAAGAAAGTAACGCTACTGAGTGTGATTTACTATTAACTCGTTCACTCTTTTC
This sequence comes from Rheum nobile, assembly GCA_027886185.1. Classification (NCBI taxonomy): domain Eukaryota; kingdom Viridiplantae; phylum Streptophyta; class Magnoliopsida; order Caryophyllales; family Polygonaceae; genus Rheum; species Rheum nobile. The sequence goes on from WOAB01000546.1 coordinate 1,034,251, forward strand.
ATTTTCTTTTGGAGACAATGGAAAATTATTAAATACAAAATAATTAGAAAACAATGTATTTAAGGTAATTGATATTTATACGACAAATAGTGTATTTAAAAGAATATAAATAGACATGAGTAAACTGGGATGTAATTTCCGTGCTTGTCTTTGGTTGTTTCTGTCAGCTATATTTGGAGTTTCTGCCCACCCTTTATTAGAATTTAGAAGTCTAAAAGAACTTAATTAGGTGGGGGTACAATAGAATGGATCTGCTTCCCCGGTAATATGTTGTTCACTCTTTTTTTTTTTTTTTTGCTGTAAAGTATATAATGCATGTAGATATATCGTATGTGTTATGTGTACTGTGTACATGTATGAAGAGTTTTCCGGGCTCATGGAGCTGAAAATATAGAGGATTCTAGCTGGAGTACATTGTTATTAGCTTATTATGTTAGGATTTGAACGCATTTATGAAAGAAATCGAAAGCAAAACACACGAGAATTGTTAACGTAAGTTCTCCACGAATGTGACTATGTATGGAGACGCTATCAAGTCAGAATTTTTTCTACTATTTTTGTAATACGATTACAATACATCAAGTAAGTATAAATATTAAGGATCGAAACCCTAATCCATTCCAAAACTCGAGTACAAAAAAGGCCCAATTTTTTTGCAATAGGCCTTCGACTCAAGTACTTTGGGCTTAATTAGTGTATAGTCCATTAGGCTCCATAACCAAACAATCCCCCACTTGGAGACTGATTCCAATTATAATCGTCTTCATCTCCAACAGCAACCCACATCCGGCAGCAGCGCCATGCCCTCAACTCAAGTATTAATGCAAGTTGAAGCCATGCAAAACTTCAACTTCTCTAAGGTCCCAACTTTAGTCAACATGTCTGCATGATTTTCACTTCCTCGAATCTTCATCAGCAAAATCTCTCTCCAAGAGATGACGTATGTAATGATACTTAAGCTCTATGTGCTTAGTCCTCGAATGAAAGGCTGGATTCTTAGCCAAGTGAATGGCACTCTGACTATCACTATAGAGAATGCTACCCCCTTGCTCCTTTCCCAATTCACGCAAGAAATTCTGCAACCATATCATCTCCTTACAAGCCTCAGTCACTACAACATACTCAGCTTCTGTAGTAGACAAAGCCACGATTTTCTGCAACTTAGAATCCCAAGAAATCGCAGTACCACCCAATGTAAAAACATACCCGGTTGTACTTCTTCTTTTGTCAAGATCACTTGATGCCAAATCTGCATCAACATACCCTACTACCATCAGTCAACAACAAATAGTAATTAGAAGGCGTAAATCTAATAGGCGATCCACGCTCTCTAGTGGACCTCTGTAGTGGAACTTCTGGGTCGTGCGGTTCTTCCTCAACAACCTCATGGTCATTTCGAACCACCTTGCTCCCACCCGAGTTCCAGATATCTAACTCCACAACCTGAGATTCTGAACTACCAATTTCTGATGCATTCAACCTTTCTTTATACAAAACCTGCTCATTAAATACAACATCTCGACTACGAATAACCTTCATGTTCTGTTCATCCCAAAACTGATATCCGAAATCATCACCACCATATCCAATAAATGTGCATTTGAAAGAGTTAACATCCAGTTTACTTATCTCAACAGAAGCTACATGAACATATGAAACATACCCAAATATACGAAGAAGGGACAAATATACCTGTTTACCACTCGAAGCCTCCTCTGGTATTCTATTTTCCAAGGGAGTCGATGGTCTTTGGTTAATCAAGAATGCAGCAGTATTAACTGCATCCGCATAGAACATCTTCGGAAGTCCACACTTCAACCTCATGCTCCTAACACATTCATTCAAGGTCCGATTTATACGTTCAGCCACACCGTTCTGCTGAGGGGTTCCTCTCAAAGTTTTCTCCATGCGAATGCCATTCTCAACACAATACTCCTTGAACTTACAAAGCTCATACTCCCCACCATTATTAGATCTTAAACACTAAACTTTAAGACCCGTCTCAGTCTCTACTAGGGCCTTCCACTTTCTAAAAGAGTTGAAGGCATTAGACTTTTGTTTCAGAAATTAAACCCACACTTTTCTTCTGGAGTCGTCAATGAAGGTCATGTAATATGACGCTCCACCAAGAGATTTCACAGGTACTGGTCCCCACAAGTCACTGTGGACCAACTCTAACTTTTGCTTCATCAATGTTCTGCCAACCTTCGAAAAACTCACCTTTTTCTGCTTCCTGAAAACACAATCCACACACAATCTGATTTCAACAGATTTGAGGCCTGGTAGCAAACCTTTCGAACACAACACTTGCATCCCTTTCTCACTCATGTGGCCAAGATGACAATGCCACAAATCTGCATCACCATTTGCTCTTGCAACAACAATACTATCACGGGCATTGCTCGTCATGTACAACGTCCCCTCCTTCTTACCTCGAGCTACTACCATAGCTCCTTTGGTTATCTTCCAGTTCCTGTAGCCGAAGGTTACAACATAACCCTCGTCATCAAACTACCCAACCGAAAGCAAATTTCTTTTCAAATCAGGAATATGCCTTACTCCATGCAATTGCAACACATATCCATTTGGTGCTTTGATTCAAACATCTTCTTTCCCCACGATTTCTAAGGGCTCATCATCAGCAAGATAGACCTTTACGAAATCTCCAGAATTATAGTGTTCCATTACGTCAGCACTGCTGCACGAATGAAACAAAGCTCCAGAATCTAGCACTCAAGACTCTAATGGGCTGCTCACACTCAAGATCAATGCATCTGCAATGTCTTCTGTGGTTGAATTCAATGATTTATCCTTTGACGGTGCCTTACATTCACTCTTGCAATGACCGAACTCATCACAATTCCAGCACTTGATTTTACTCTTGTCTTTGGGTTTATCCTTTCCTCTCGACTTCGACTTACCATGATTCGATTTCGATTTAGAATCTGACCTGCCCCTGCTTCCCGTACTCAAAGTTGATCCTGAAGTAGAACCCGACGCCTTCCTGCGAATTTCTTCACTAATTATCAGATCGCTAACTTCATCAAACGTGAGCTTCACCTTCCCCGTTGAATCACTAACAGCTGTAACTGTCCCGCTCCAACTATCTGGTATAGAGGATAACATTATTAGGGCTTATACCTCATCATCGATATCAATCTCAACCGAGCTTAATTGTGCGATTGTCATATTGAACTCGTTTAGGTGATTGGCCACCTCTGTACTCTCCGCCATCCGTAAGTTGAACAACCACCGCATCAGGTGGACCTTGTTCGCCGCAGATGATTTCTCATACATCTCAGATAACGTTTCCAGCATTTCCTTCGTCGTTTTTTACTTGACCGTATGATGCGCAACGTTTCTAGACAACGACAAGCGGATCACGCTCATCGCCTTCCTGTCCAACAATTTCCACTTGTCCTCCTTCATGTCCGCCGGTTTATTAGTCAAAGGTTGGTACAAATCTTTATCGTACAGGTAATCCTCGATCTGCATCCTCCAGAACCCAAAATCCGACCTGTCAAATTTTTCCACCGGCGATTTTCCGTCTCTCATCGTGACTGCTAGAACCTGGCTCTGATACCAGTTGTTAGGATTTGAACGCAGTTATGAAAGAAATCGAAAGCAAAGAACACGAGAATTGTTAACCCAGTTCGTGATTACGTCTGGAGGCGCTGTCAAGCCAGGGTTTTTTCTACTATTTGTAATACAATTACAATATATCAAGTGTGTATAAATACTAAGGATCGAAACCCTAATCCGTCCCAAAACCTGAACGAACAAAAAAGGCCCAAAAATTTTTCCGCAGTTTGGACTTTAGTTTACAGTCCATCAAGCTTCATAACCCAACATATTATACACTGGGCCAACTCTTCTACTCCTAACGACAAGTATGAAAATTATATATATATAAGTCTGGACTGGATGCAGGTAGTAACTTGTCATGTAAAACTCATCTTATATGCTCCATATTGTGTGAATCCATTTGATTCAAGTTTCAATTCTTCAAACAGTTTCTAGGCACTTTCAAAACCAAAATGAGTTTCCATTTCCAAGATAAGATAGGAGATGACTTCAAATCAGCAGTTGGGTTAAAAAAAGTAGAAAGTTAATTGGTATTGCACTAGCTTAACTTGCCTTGTAAGCTAAGCTCAATTAAGGTATGATACCATAATCATTGACCTCCGAAATGCTTTTAGCAACGAAACAAATGATTCAGGTATTGAATTTCATGACATAATTGGAGTAGGAAACTTGAGATGCATGCATAGCATAATCATCTCTAAAGTGAGAATTTTCCTTGTTCTGAGTTGTCGTTAGTTGCCCAGTCTGAATCTTGATCCATGAAATCTACAATTTAGCGTGCAAAGGAAGGTGACTCTACTTATTTTAGAATCTTTATATCTTAGAACAATGGTTTTTTTTTTAAGTAGAAAGGAAAAGATACAAAAATAAGTTGTTTGCTCTCTCTATGCCTTGCTTGCAAATCAAACAAGCTGCAGTTTCTAGTGGCCACTGTTTAGTTGAGTGTTCCAATTAAGCAACAGTGAAGCAGTTCCACCTGGTATTATACACTAGTACATAACAGCACAATATCACATACTCCAGGTTTAGTAGACCCATGGGTCATATAACCTGCACAGTGGAAACTTGTATAATTTACCTCTTCATCATCATTGCTATATCATGATCAAGGAATATCAAGAGAACACACTCGCCAGAACATGTTAAAGTATCTAAGTGTAAGCAAAAAGAAACATTCCTTGAAGTTAATTTCAATCAGAAAATGCAACCTAGATCATGTAGATAGTGAGATTCTTCCTAACTCCCAGTCTGGAGATGTGAAAGACTGCTTACAGTTTCTGAATCAATAGCCTTGTCTGATTCTCCACCCTTGGCCTTGTGGAGGGTTACTCAGATCTCGATCTTGTGGTCTGAAAAGTTTCAGTTGCTCTTGCTTATACATCATGATTGTTGCCTTATACCATGAAGATCCTCATGTAATAGTACACTGATTAGTTCTTGTTCTCCATCTCACATTCCAGCTGCTCTATTCTATATCCATGTGACAGCAGCACATAGCATGAAGATCCTCATGTAATAGTACACTGATTAGTTCTTGGTGACATTCTCGGAATAAAACAGCAAACTGCAAACCCACCTTCACTAGTAGCCCGTTAGATTCATCCAGAAACTTTATTCATCAAAGGAGCCATAACCAAACAATAGTAGCCTACAGGCCGATTTTTGCATAGAATTTATTAGAAAGAAGAATTCAGTGACCAGTGCAGCAAAGCTTATGTCATGCTTTCTGCAACTCTGCACTGCTTATACAATCATAGAGCTTCCAAAGCACGACCAGGAAACTCATAACCCTTGTTTGGAGTCATTTCATAAACCTTTTTTGCCTGGTCTATTCTCCCACATCTAGCATACATTTTCTCCAAGGAGGTTGCAACTTCGCTATACAAGAAGAAGCCCCGCCTAGTAACATAACCGTGAGCTTCTTTTCCAAGCTGCAAAAACGTTGTGTTCATGAATGCTGAAAGAAGACAATTTATGGCTACGCGATCAGGCTGCATTCCACCATCCTGCATTTCCTTGAAAAAGGATACAGCTTCAAGGAAAAGGCCATTTTGAACCAGACCACTTATAAGAGTAGTCCATGTTACTAGGTTCTGCTCCACATTAAGAGCCTGCATCTGTGCAAACATCTCTTTGGCTTCATTGACCTGCCCGTTTTGAAGCAGAGCAACAATTACAGAGTTGTATGATACAACATCAGGCGTCAAACCCTCTAATTGCATCTGATAGAACAGCTTCAAGGCTTCACCACTTAGGCCAAGCTTTCCATAAGCAGCCAAGAGCATATTCCACAACACAAGATCCCTATGTAAGCTGATGTCAAAGGCCTGCCTTGCACACATAATTCTTTCACATTTGGTATACATATCCACAATGCTAGTCGCCACTACAGCCTCGGAATCGAAATGGTTCCTGATGCAATAGCAATGTCCCTCTTTACCAAGCCTTAGGTCACTTGTGTTAGCTGCAGCAGATAAGATTGATGTCAAAGTGACACAGTCAAATCGTAGATCTTCTGATCTCATCTGACGACAGGTGGCCAGTGCATTCTCAAACAGACCATGTTGGGAATAACAGGAAATCAACAAATTCCACGTCACAACATCCTTGTCCACCATCCTCATGAATACCATCTCGGAATCCTCAATCAAGCCAATCTTGGAATAGAAGCTTAATATAGAACTTCCTAGAATGCTATCTAAACTCAATCCTAACACAACTGACATTGCATGACCTTGCTTACCCTCTGCTATTGTCCTTAGATTGGCCGAGGCAGAAACGAAGCTTGATAAAGTGACCCTAGTTGGTTCAACCCCCCCTTCCACTCTCATATCATAAAATGCCTTGATGGCCTCCTGGTATATTCCGTTCTGAAAGTACCCAACAATCAAAGAATTCCAAGCTACAACATTTCTTTCAGACATTTTATCAAACAGCTTCTCTGCATCACTCAACAATCCACATTTTCCATACATGTCAACCAAACTACTAGCGACATAAACACAGCCTCCAAATCCCACTTTCAGCGCATACCCGTGAATGGCTCTCCCAACAGATACACAATGAGAAGCACCACAGGCCTTCAACGCATTCGGAACAACAAAATTATCAGGAAAAACACCATTTTCAAGCATATCACAGTAACCCAACAAGGCCACTTCGCTCAACCCCATTCTAGAATACAAACCAATCATAGCCGCCCAAGAAAACACATTCTTTGCGCCGGCTCTGAGAAACAGACGATCTGCCATCTCAACCTCGTCGCATTTAGCGTAAAATATCACCAATTTCGTCCCAATGTACTCATTAACAGCATACTCACGGCCCTTTTTGATGATCAGGCCATGAATTTGACGACCTAGAAACAGGGCTCGCTCGTACACGCATCCTTGCAATAGCTCAGAGTAGAAGTCTGACCCAATCGGGATGTTTTTGGTTTCCATGTCTCTGATGACACCCAGAGCTTCTCGAAGCTCCCCATCTTTGCAGAGAGAGGAGATATTATGAAGATAGTAGGAAGATTTGTCCGAGTGATGAAGGTTTCTGTGATTTTCATACTGATTGGTGATACAATTCGGATTCGATGGGATGTGAATTTTGTGCCGATCGAATTTAAGGGTGTGAAGATAAGGATTAGGCGTTGGATTAGTGAAGAGAGAAACCACGGCCATGCATGGAGGACGAAGAGCTCAAAGGGGATAGGGTGGTGGTCTACTTGCGGACTATGATCAACTACTTATTTTTTACTTTTGGTTAAATCTACTACTTATTTTTTTTATAGGGAAAGAGTTTGGATCATATGTGGAGCACTCTTCTCGTGCGGACGTACGGAGCATGCACTTTAGGGCCTTATTTGTGCACTTTAACGTCTTATTTGTGCACTTTTTTAAAATAAAAAAAATAAATATCTTTTTCAAATTTTTTTCCAAACATTTTTCATTTTTTTGCAAAAGTGCACAAAAAAGACCCTAAAGTGCACAAATAAGGCCCTATAGTGCATGTCCGCACGTCCGCACGGGAAGAGTGCTCCGCACCGGAACCGCACTCTATAGGGAAAAGTTATATACACTTTTTTTCGTCTAAATGATCACTATTTTGTACGTTAAGACTAAACGTACATGTTGGTGCGTTATGGCTAAACGCAGAAGGGACAAAACTGGTAGAAAAAATGGAAATTGTCCAGATCTGGTGCGTTATGGCTAAATGTATGAACTGTTCATGTGCGTTAAACCTTACCGCACAAGTTAAAAAAACAAAAAAATTAGTACGTTAAGCCTTAACGCACAAAAAAAAAACGGATATTTCTACTATAATTTTAGTGTCCGACATATAGCGCATTGTAGTCATTTGTTTTGCATTTTTCTACTATAATTTTGTATAAAATTTTAATACGACTCCGTACATATAAAATTCATCCAAAACGGATATCGTTTTCCCCTCCAAAAAGCCAAAAATCGAGAATAAAAACTTTATATATTATAGTATATACTATAATATTTTATTATATTTCATATATTTATACTTATATATTAGAGCACCCCTTATGGAGGGCTTAAAGAGGGTCTTAAATGGGGGCTTTTTGAGTTTAAGCCTCCATTTAAACCCCAGCTCAAAAAAGGGGTTTAATGGAGGGGCTTTTGGATTTAATAAAATATTATAGTATATAAGTGTAACTATAGTAAATTTAATGAAATACTATGGTTTATAAGTCTAAGTATACTAGATTTAATGAAATACTATAATATATAAACATAACTATATGAAATATAATGAAATACTATAGTACATAAGTGAAACTATATGAAATTTAATGAAATACTATAGTATATAAGCCTAAATATACTAGATTTAATGAAATATTATAGTATATAAGTATAACTATAGGAAATTTAATGAAATACTATAGTACATAAGTGTAACTATATGAAATTTAATGAAATACTATGGTGTATATGTCTAAGTATACTAGATTTAATGAAATACTATAATATATAAGCGTAACTATATGAGATATAATGAAATACTATAATACATAAGTGTAACTATATGAAATTTAATGAAATACTATAGTATATAAGTCTAAGTATACTAGATTTAATGAAATACTATAGTATATAAGCGTAACTACATGAAATATAATGAAATACTATAGTACATAAGTGTAACTATATGAAATTTAATGAAATACTATAGTATATAAGTCCAAGTATACTAGATTTAATGAAATACTATAGTATATAAGCGTAACTATATGAAATATAATGAAATACTATAGTACATAAGTGTAACTATATGAAAGTTAATGAAATACTATAATATATAAGTCCAAGTATACTAGATTTAATGAAATACTATAGTATATATAAGTGTAACTATATGAAATTTAATGAAATACTATGGTGTATAAGTCTAAGTATACTAGATTTAATGAAATACTATAGTACATAAGTGTAACTATATGAAATTTAATGAAATACTATGGTGTATAAGTCTAAGTATACTAGATTTAATGAAACACTATAGTATATAAGCATAACTATATGAAATTTAATGAAATACTATAGTACATAAGTGTAACTATATGAAATTTAATGAAATAATATATTATATAAGTCTAAGTATACTAGATTTAATGAAATACTATAGTATATAAGTGTAACTATAGGAAATTTAATAAAATACTATAGTATATAAGTCTAAGAGTACTAGATTTAATGAAATACTATAGTATACAAGTGTAACTATAGGAAATTTAATAAAATACTATAGTATATAAGTCTAAGTATACTAGATTTAATGAAATACTATAGTACATAAGTGTAACTATATAAAATTTAATAAAATACTATAGTATATAAGTATAACTATAGGAAATTTAATGAAATACTATAGTACATAAGTGTAACTATATGAAATTTAATGAAATACTATGGTGTATATGTCCAAGTATACTATATTTAATGAAATACTATAATATATAAGCGTAACTATGTGAGATATAATGAAATACTATAGTACATAAGTGTAACTATATGAAATTTAATGAAATACTATACTATATAAGTCTAAGTATACTAGATTTAATGAAATACTATAGTATATAAGCGTAACTATATGAAATATAATGAAATACTATAGTACATAAGTGTAACTATATGAAATTTAATGAAATAATATATTATATAAGTCTAAGTATACTAGATTTAATGAAATACTATAGTATATAAGTGTAACTATAGGAAATTTAATAAAATACTATAGTATATAAGTCTAAGAGTACTAGATTTAATGAAATACTATAGTATATAAGTATAACTATAGGAAATTTAATAAAATACTATAGTATATAAGTCTAAGTATACTAGATTTAATGAAATACTATAGTACATAAGTATAACTATATGAAATTTAATGAAATACTATAGTATATAATTCCAAGTATACTAGATTTAATGAAATACTATAGTATATAAGCGTAACTATATGAAATATAATGAAATACTATAGTACATAAGTGTAACTATATGAAAGTTAATGAAATACTATAGTATATAAGTCCAAATATACTAGATTTAATGAAATACTATAGTACATAAGTGTAATTATATGAAATTTAATGAAATACTATGGTGTATAAGTCTAAGTATACTAGATTTAATGAAATACTATAGTATATAAGCGTAACTATATGAAATATAATAAAATACTATAGTACATAAGTGTAACTATATGAAATTTAATAAAATACTATAGTATATAAGTCTAAGTATACTAGATTTAATGAAATACTATGGTATATAAGTGTAACTATATGAAATTTAATGAAATACTATGGTGTATAAGTCTAAGTATACTAGATTCAATGAAACACTATAGTATATAAGCATAACTATATGAAATATAATGAAATACTATAGTACATAAGTGTAACTATATGAAATTTAATGAAATACTATTGTATATAAGTCTAAGTATATTAGATTTAATGAAATACTATAGTATATAAGTGTAACTATAGGAAATTTAATGAAATACTATAGTATATAAGTATAACTATAGAAAATTTAATAAAATACTATAGTATATAAGTCTAAGTATACTAGATTTAATGAAATACTATGGTATATAAGTGTAACTATATGAAATTTAATGAAATAATATAGTATATAAGTCTAAATATACTAGATTTAATGAAATACTATAGTATTTAAGTGTAACTATAAGAAATTTAATAAAATACTATAGTATATAAGTCTAAGTATACTAGATATAATGAAATAATATAATATACTATAGTATATACTATATTATATACATAGTGTTTCATTAAATTTCCTATAGTTACACTTATATACTATAGTATTTTATTAAATCTAGTATACTTAGACTTATATACTATAGTATTTCATTAAATTTCATATAGTTACACTTATATACTGTAATATTTCATTAAATCCAAAAGCCCATCCATTAAACCCCTTTTTTGAGTTGGGGTTTAAATGAAGGCTTAAATTTTAAAAAGCCCACATTTAAGCCCCCCCGTAAGGGGTGCTCTAATATATAAGTATAAATTTATGAAATATAATAAAATATTATAGTATATACTATAGTATATAAAATTTTTATTCTCGATTTTTGGCTTTTTGGAGGGGAATACGATATCCGTTTTAGATGAATTTTATATGTACGGACTCGTATTAAAATTTTATACAAAATTATAGTAGAAAATTGCAAAAAATTTCACTACAATGCGTTATATGTTGGGCACCAAATTGAAAAAAAATGGGTAGGAAGACTTCGTTTTTGGGCTTTTGGAGGGACAAACGATGTCCGTTTTGGACGAATTTTATATGTACGGACTCGTATTGAAATTCTCTACATGATTATGGAGAAAAAGTGCAATTTTTTTTTAATTTTTTGTTGTGCTTTAAGGCTTAACGTACCATTTTTTTTAACTTGTGCGGTAAGGTTTAACGTACATGAACAGTTCATACGTTTAGCCATAACGCACCAGATCTGGACAATTTCCACTATTTCTACCAGTTTTGTCCCTTTTGCGTTTATCCATAACGCACCAACATGTATGTTTAGTCTTAACGTACAAAATAGTGTGCATTTAGACGAAAAAACGTGTGTATATAGGGGGACCCTTTTTATATGACCAACTACTTTCGGAATTTTGTGCTGATCGAATTTAGTCATAATATTTTTATATTGTAAATCGACTGAAATATCTGTTTATAAATATTTTTTTTCATTTTTGTCTCCATCCTCACTCTCTTCTGTGTCGCTGATATTCCTTTAAAAACAATGTTTATAATAGTTCCTATCAAACTAAGAGAAATTACACTAATAATACCCCTCAAGTTAAAGGGAACGATTTAGACAATTTTCTTTGTAATAAAGGGAATTCAGAGAACAAAATTTCAAATTTTGACTTGTCAGAAACGCATTGTTCATATAAAAATAAAATAAAATTCAAATTTCTAACACAATAAAAAAGTTTGCTTATCGTAAAAGCAAATTCAAAATCTAAGGTATCAAATATATCAAATTCGTCACCTGAATGGCTGAATTCATTTATATTTTCTTTTCTCCAACTTAAGCTTAACAATAAAGTTAATCAATAATAAATGATTGCTATGAAAAAAATAGGGTTAAACGAGTTCCAGTCATAATTAAGGGAATCGTTTTAAGTTTTCATTTATAACGAGAGGAACTTCTTCTTAATTTCTCTCGGCGTGGATGAAGTCCTTGGTCGAATTACCCTCAGCTTGAAAATAACTATTTTTTTTATCATTTAATTTTTATGGTATCTTCAGCAAACACACTTTTTTTTGTTATTTTGTCATAACCACAATAAGTGCATATATTACAAGTTAGATTTAGGTGTAATAATAGGCATTTATGTGAATAAATTCTTAAATATGAATGTAGTAAAGATGCGTCAAGTATCAGATTGGTCATACTCTATATGGTTATACATGAGTTTATAAAATGAAACTTTAGATGTGAGTTTGTTTGCAAAACTTTTGTAAAAATTATATGTTGGGATGATCTAGGCTTATTTTTATCTAAAAATGAGCCTAATATTTGCATTGTAATTAAAAAATTAACTGATTGCTCAAGTCACTCTTTATAATTTAAATATAAATGAAAATATACTAAAACAAACTATCACTAATTTCAAATTCCTTATATTATAGACTGTAGGAACTATATTCCTGAATCGAACAGAATTAAAAAACGACAATAATAAATCGCATAATAACTGTAAATAAAACAGCGAAGAACTACCGAACAGTACTCGGAACTGGATCTGATGCAGAGTCGAGACGAATCTCTTTCCTTAATTCTGAATTCGCTCCGTATTGCGACGGTTCTGTAGCGATTCGAATCCCAGGATACAACTGTGATTGCTCTTCTGTGTTGCACAATCAAACTTCAGAAGCCTTGCGAACCTTGATTTCTGTGTGTACTCTCAGACTCGATAAAAACGAAGGAGGAGGAAGACGATGTGGAGACTGTGTTTGGATAATGATGAATGAGACGCACTGCTCTCTTATAGCACTCTGTGGAGTTCTATTGGCACACCAACAGAGTGGAGGAGAAGAAGGTGGAAGACCGAGCACTGCCCCTGATTCTCTCTAAGAATGGGTCAAAGCTGCAACTGCCCCGGATTGTAGCAGACTGGGTCAAAACTGTTGCAACAACTTCGAACTCTGGATCGGTCCAAAAAGTAGCATTGGTTGGCCAGCCCAAGCTACGTATTGGGCCCAAGGCCCAATCCAACCCAAACCAGCTCAGCCCGGTTCGGTCCGACCCGACGCGACTCGACTCGGCGCGCGTGTGGTCTTGATGAGCTATGTCCTCTCCCCATTACACATTGGTGGTGACCCAAGGCCACAACCTTGGATCCAAATTCCTAGTATATATACTAGTGAATTTTGTCCCAAACTTCCAATGTGGGATGCACATTTCATCCCAATTTTTTCCCAAGTTATGCACTTCAAGCAACCAACTTTGGGCCTCTATTTCTCATTCAAACGAAATTCATTTTTAACATATGAGTATATTACGAGAATGTGCTCGCGGAGACGAAGCCAATGCTTCCATTTTCCAGTGTTTTCATTGGTCGGAGCCCACCGGAATTGTGCCCGGAAAAGTCATCGACGCCACTTTTAAAATGAGTTCCAACAATCCCCCACATGAATAGAAATGGCTCTAAACATATGTAGACTTAGACAGAAAGACTTTTGAGAGTACAGTCGAAAAATCAATGCATTTGGGCTGATAGCGTTTTCAGCCTTGAACCACCCATAGTGAGTAGCTATCGGATTTACTCGACCAGGTAGTGAACATGATGTCTTGAACCACCCGGGCTTTGATGTAAACCGAAACAACAGCTATCACACAATTTCATCTTCTCACAGAACTAGGTTCTCTTGTTGTGTTCATTTTGGCCTTGAACATCCTTGGTTATTCATGAGTGAACTTGGAGAATGTAGCCTCTCTTCATTCTCCTAGAAACGGCCCCATTTCACACTCATAAGGTGATTGACCATAAAGAGTATTCTGTCATATCCCACTTTTATTTCAAAGCTATGGAATCATTAAAAGCCAAGCTTAACCTCAACACATACAGGTAGCACTGTTCATCATCCTAGGAACTGGGAGGAGAACTGAGTCTCCCAGTGCTCATCTGGATTCAACTTGATTTAGTTTTTCCTTTGAACCTACATCTTGGGATCTCCAGTCACGTAGGTGGGGTTTTCCATCAAGCATCCTCTTTGGTCATAGGCTTTAAACTCATTCCTCTTGATGATTTGATAACTTGATCTCGTGACAAACCTTTAGTAAATGGATCCGCTAGGTTGTCAGCCGATTTGATATAATCTATTGAGATTACACCATTCGAGAGTATTTGTTTAATGGTTTTGTGTCGTCTTCTTATATTACGTGACTTACCATTGTACAAACGACTCAGTGCCCGTGTTATAGCCGATTGACTGTCACAGTGTACACATATTGCTGGCACTGGTTTATCCCACATTGGGATATCTTCCAAAAAATTCCGAAGCCATTCAGCTTCCTCTGCTGCTTTGTCTAAAGCAATGAACTCAGATTCCATAGTGGATCTGGCCAATAATGTTTGTTTGGAAGATTTCCAAGATACTGCTGTACCACCAAGTGTAAATACATATCCACTTGTGGATTTTGAGTTTCTAGAATCTGATATCCAGTTTGCATCACTGTATCCTTCCAGAACTGCCGGGTATTTGCCATAGTACAGCCCATAACTTTGAGTATATCACAAGTAGTTCAATACTCTAGTTATCCCCTTCCAATGACGGTGTCCTGGATTGCTAGTGTAGCGACTTAGTACATTTACTGAGTGCACCAAGTCAGGTCTTGTGCAATTGGTCAAGTACATCATACTTCCAATCACACGTGCATACTCCAATTGTGACACTGCATCCCCCGAGTTCTTAGTCAAGTGGAGATGAGGGTCCACGGGACTCTTTGCAGTCCCACTTGAGTAGTTCTTGAATTTCTCAAGTAGTTTTTCAGCATAGTGAGCTTGAGACAGGATAATTCCTCCAGAATGTCTAGTGATTTTGATCCCTAGTATGACATCTGCTAGTCCCAAGTCTTTCATGTCAAACTTTCCAGTAAGCATGCTCTTAGTTCGATTGATCATGTCTTTATTGCTTCCAATAATAAGCATGTCATCTACGTACAAACACAGCAAACTGTATCCATTTGGAGTGTTTTTGAAGTAGATGCATTTGTCACATTCATTGATGCTGAAGTCATTTGACATCATTACATTGTCAAATTGTTCATGCCACTCTTTTGGAGCTTGTTTGAGTCCATATAGGGACTTTACAAGTCTGCACACCTTGTGTTCCTGTCCGGAGATAACATAACCCTCAGGTTGTCTCATATATATTTCCTCTTCTAATTCTCCATTTAGAAAGGCAATTTTCACATCCATTTGATGGATTTCTAGGTTTCATAATGCTGCTATTGCTATTAGCATTCTGATTGAAGTTATTCTCGTGACTGGAGAATAAGTGTCGAAGAAATCCAAGCCCTCTTTTTGTCGGAATCCTTGCACCACAAGCCTAGCCTTGTGCTTCTCTATTGAGCCATCTGTTTTCAATTTTGTTTTGAAAATCCATTTGCACCCAAGTGCTTTACACCCTTGTGGCAAATCGACTAACTCCCATGTATGGTTTTACATAATGGAGTCTATTTCGCTTTTGACTGCTTCCTTCCATGAAGGTGCATCAGGTGTAGACATGGCTTCTTTGAATGTTCTAGGTTCATTCTCTAAAAGAAAGGCCGTTATGAACTCATGCCCAAAGGATTTCTCCTTTCGAGCTCTTTTGCTTTGTCTAGGTTCATATTCTGTTTCATTTACAGAAGTGCTTGCTTCTCTTTGTTCACGAGTTCGTTTCAGATGTTCTTTATCCTTGCACGGAAACACATGTTCAAAGAAGGACTCATTCCTTGATTCCATTATTGTATTTGCATGTATGTCTGGTATGTCAGATTTATATACCAAAAACCGATAAGCACTACTGTTGTGTGCATATCCTATGAAAATACAATCAACGGTCTTAGGTCCGATTGTGACCTTTTTAGGAGGTGGTACTGTCACTTTTGCTAGGCACCCCCACACTTTGAGATATTTGTACGATGGTACGTTACCTTTCCAAAGTTTGTATGGCGTCTTGCCAGTAACCTTATGAGGTATCTTGTTGAGGATATAATTGGTGGTAAGAAACGCTTTCCCCCACATGTTCTGGGGTAACCCAGATTCCTGCAACATTGCATTCATCATCTCTTTTAGAGTTCGGTTCTTTCGTTCCGCAACTCCGTTGGATTCTGGTGAGTAGGGAGTAGTTGTTTGATGAATAATCCCGTGTTTTCTACAGAACGCATTGAAAGGTTCATCATACTCGCCTCCTTTATCACTTCTGATTATTTTTAGGGTTTTGCTAAGTTGCTTTTCAACTTCCAACTTGTATTCCTTGAATTTTTCCAAGGCTTCATCCTTGATTCTTAACAAGTATACATAACATTATTTTGTGCAATCATCGATAAAGGTCACGAAATACTTTTTACCGCCTCTAGTTTGCACAAATTTTAAATCACACAGATCTGTGTGTATTAGACCTAGAGGTTCGGTTGTTCTCTCTACATGTGGGGATGACGTTTTTATGAGTTTGGCCTGTACGCATACTTCACATTTGTCTTTACCTGATTTGCATTTTGGAATCAGGTTCATGTTAATTAGTCTTCGTATAGACTTGTAATTCACATGCCCTAATCGTTCATGCCAAATATTAAAAGACTCAACCACATAAGCAATAAGATTCTTTTCATTCGTTGAAACATCAGAAACAATAGTTTTTGGGATAACTATCATTACATTCATTTGACCAGTCCACCCTTTACATATCCCTTGCCCAAATAAACCCCATTCTTAGAGAGAACTAGCTTGTCAGACACGAACTTCACCGCGAAGCCGTTCTTGCTCAGCAAAGTGCCGGAGATCAGATTCTTCGTTATTTATGGCACATGCATGACATTGTTGAGAGTCAGCTCTTTCTCGGAAGTCAGCTTCAACACCACTTTGCCGTGACCTTCTACCTTGGATGTGGACGAGTTCCCCATAAATAGATGCTCGTCGCTCTTGTTCTGCTGATAAGTGGTGAACATTCCCCTACCAGAGCAGATATGTCTGGTGGCACCTGTATCATACCACCATTCCCTCGGGTTGCTTCCAACCATGTTGACTTCAGACACTACATCACACAGATCTGCATCCGAGAGCATGCCTTCAGTCATGTTGACTTGGGATATCCCCTTGTCCTTGCATGGGTCAATCTTGCTTCGACATTCGTCAGCCTTGTGACCCATTTTACCACACTTGTGGCATTTCCCACTGAACTTCTTAGCTGGTTGCTTCTTGAAGTTGTTGGAGCTTTGGGGTTGGAACTTTCGTTTCTTCCCTTTGTCCTTGTGTTCGGCTAAGTTGGCCTTATGTTCAATAGGCTGAACACCATCTGCTTTGCGGTTGGTTGACTCAATCCGCAGCAAGTCTTCAACGGTCACCGCCTTTCACTTGTGTTTTAGGTAGCTCTTGAAACCCTTCCAACCTAGAGGGAGTTTCTCAATGAACGCAGTCACCTGGAACGTCTCACAGATCGACATTCCTTCAGCAATGATCTTGTGCGTAAGAAGTTGCAGCTCTTCAACTTGCTCCATGATGGGCTTAGAGTCCACCATTTTGAAGTCCAGAAACTTCGCCACTGCGAACTTCTTGGAGCATGCATCCTCAGACTTGTATTTCATTTCCAAGGCAATCCAGAGTTTCTTGGAGGTCTTGATCTTGTTGTACACATTATACAGTGGATCTATCAGGCGGCTTTGAACCCAACCTTTGCACAGAAAATCCCCATGATTCCAGGCCTCAACGCTGGCTAGGGCGTAGGGATCTATATTGTGAGGCGAAAGCACATGCGTATCCTCTTTCAGATACTTCTCTAGCTTCAGTGTGGTCAGAAAGAAGAATATCTTCTGCTGCCATGTCTTGAAGCCAGTTCCATCGAACTTTTCTAGCATCATCCCTGCGTTTACAGCACAAGGCATATGGACTGTCGGTTGGACAGTCTGATAAGTAGTCGGTTGGATAATCTGATTAGCATCAGTTCCGACCCTCGCGGCTTGCAGATTCGCCGCTGGCAGGTTTACTACTGGCAGATTCACTGCAGGCAAATTTATTTCTAGCAGACCACTCCCAAACTGAATTTGGGGTGTCGACTCAGCATGATTTCCATTACCGGCTCCAGCAACATCAGCATCAGTTTTCTCAGTCATGTCATCCATACTATTAGAATTTTTTCACAGATACGCAAACTAGAAATCAGTACGAAGTTCAATATGGAAATATTACGAATGCAATTTAAATTCGAATTAAATTGCATAATTGAAAAAATTGATGAATAATATCCGGAATGTGTTGATGAACAACACATATCTATGAAAAGAAAAAAAATCCCGCGCTGTTTATAAACTCCAGAAACAAAAACCGGTTAGTGTGTAATGCAGTTTAAGCGAAATTTCAAGAATTTAGACCATAGGAACTATATTCCTGAATCGAACAGAATTAAGAAACTCCAATAATAAATCACACAATAACTATAAATAAAACAGCGAAGAACTACCAAATAGTACTCGGAACTGGATCTGATACAGAGTCGAGACGAATCTCTTTCCTTAATTATGAAATCGCTCCGTATTGCGACAATTCTGTAGCGATCTGAATCCTAGGATACAACTGCGATTGCTCTTCTGTGTTGCAAAATCAAACTTCATAAGCCTTGCGAACCTTGATTTCTGTGTGTACTCTCAGACTCGATAAAAACGAAGGAGAAGGAAGACGATGTGGAGACTGTGTTTGGATAATGATGAATGAGACGCAATACTCTCTTATAACACTCTGTGGAGTTCTGTTGGCGCACTAACAGAGTGGACGAGAAGAAGGTGGAAGACCGAGCACTGCCCTTGATTCTCTCTAAGAATGGGTCAAAGCTGCAATTGCCCCAGATTGTAGCAGATTGGATCAAAACTGTTGCAACAGCTTCAGACTCTGGATCAGTCCAAAAAGTAGCATTGGCTAGCCAGCCCAAGCTACGTATTGGGCCCAAGGCCCGATCCAACCCAAACCAGCTCAGCTCAGCCCGGTCCGACCCGACCCGATCCGACGCGACTCGGCACGCGTGTGGTCTTGATGAGCTAGGTCCTCTCCCCATTATACATTGGTGGTGACCCAAGGCCACAACCTTGGATCCAAATTCCTAGTATATATACTAGTGAATTTTGTCCCAAACTTCCAATGTGGGATGCACATTTCATCCCAATTTTTTCCCAAGTTATGCACTTCAAGCAACCAACTTTGGGCCTCCATTTCTCATTCAAACGGAATTCATTTTTAACACATGAGTACATTACGAGAATGTGCTCGCGGAGACGAAACCAATGCTTCCATTTTCCGGTGTTTTCATTGGCCGGAGCCCACCGGAATTATGCCCGGAAAAGTCACCAGCGCCACTTTTAAAATGAGTTCCAACAATCCCCCACATGAATAGAAAGGACTCTAAACATATGTAGACTTAGACAGAAAGACTTTTGAGAGTACAGTCGAAAAATCACTGCATCTGGGCTGATAGCGTTTTTCAGCCTTGAACCACCCATAGTGAGTAGCTATCGGATTTACTCGACCAGGTAGTGAACATAATGTCTTGAACCACCCGAGCTTTGATGTAAACCGAAACAACATCTATCACACAATTTCATCTTCTCACAGAACTAGGTTCTCTTGTTGTGTTCATTTTGGCCTTGAACATCCCTGGTTATTCATGAATGAACTTGGAGAATGTAGCCTCTCTTCATTCTCCTAGAAACGGCCCCATTTCACACTCATAAGGTGATTGACCATAAAGAGTATCCTGTCATACCCCACTTTTATTTCAAAACTATGGAATCATTAAAAGCCAAGCTTAACCTCAACGCATATAGGTAGCACTGTTCATCATCCTAGGAACTGGGAGGAGAACTGAATCTCCCAGTGCTCATCTGGATTCAGCTTGATTTAGTTTTCTCTATTGAGCCATTTGTTTTCAATTTTGTTTTGAAAATCCATTTGATGAATCCAGATGAGCACTTGGAGACTCAGTTCTCCTCCTAGTTCCTAGGATGATGAACAATGCTACCTGTATGCATTGAGGTTAAGCTTGACTTTTAATGATTCCATAGCTTTGAAATAAAAGTGGGGTATAATAGGATACTCTTTATGGTCAATCACCATATGAGTGTGAAATAGGGCCGTTTCTAGGAGAATGAAGAGAGGCTACATTCTCCAAGTTCACTCATGAATAACCAGGGATGTTCAAGGCCAAAATGAACACAACAAGAGAACCTAGTTCTGTGAGAAGATGAAACTGTGTGATAGTTGTTGTTTCGGTTTACATCAAAGCCCGGGTGGTTCAAGACATCATGTTCACTACCTGGTTGAGTAAATCCGATAGCTACTCACTATGGGTGGTTTAAGGCTGAAAAACGCTATCAGCCCAGATGCAGTGATTTTTCGACTGTACTCTCAAAAGTCTTTCTGTCTAAGTCTACATATGTTTAGAGTCATTTCTATTCATGTGGGGGATTGTTGGAACTCATTTTAAAAGTGGTGCCAGTGATTTTTTTGGGCACAATTCCGGTGGGCTCCGGCCAATGAAAACACCGGAAAATGGAAGCATTGGCTTCGTCTCCGCGAGCACATTCTCGTAATGTACTCATATGTTAAAAATGAATTCCGTTTGAATGAGAAATGAAGGCCCAAAATTGGTTGCTTGAAGTGCATAACTTGGGAAAAATTTGGGATGAAATGTGCATCCCACATTGAAAGTTTGGGACAAAATTCACTACTATATATACTAGGAATTTGGATCCAAGGTTGTGGCCTTGGGTCACCACCAATGTGTAATGGGGAGAGGACCTAGCTCATCAAGACCACACGCGCGCCGAGCCGAGTCGCGTCTGGTCGGACTGGATCGGACCGGACCGAGCGGAGCTGGTTTGGGTTGGATAGGATTGGGCCTTGGGCCCAATACATAGCTTGGACTGGCCAGCCAATGCTACTTTTTGGACCGATCCAGAGTCCGAAGCTATTGCAACAGTTTTGACCCAGTCTGCTACAATCCGGGGCAGTTGCAGCTTTGACCCATTCTTAGAGAGAATCGGGGGCAATGCTTGGTCTTCCACCTTCTTCTCCTCCACTCTATTGGTGCGCCAACAGAACTCCACAGAGTGCTATAAGAGAGCACTGTGTCTCATTCTTCATTATCCAAACACAGTCTCCACATCGTCTTCCTCCTCCTTTGTTTTTATCGAGTCTGAGAGTACACACAGAAAGCAAGGTTCGCAAGGCTTCTGAAGTTTGATTGTGCAACATAGAAGAGCAATCACAATTATATCCTGGGATTCAGATCGCTACAGAACCGTCGCAATACGGAGCAATTTCAGAATTAAGGAAAGAGATTCGTCTCGACTCTACATCAAATCCAGTTCTGAGTACTGTTCGGTAGTTCTTCGCTGTTTTATTTACAGTTATTGTGCGATTTATTATTGGAGTTTCTTAAATCTGTTCGATTCAGGAATATAGTTCCTACAGTCTTAATTCTTGAAATTTCGCTTAAACTGCATTACACACTAACCGATTTTTGTTTCTGGAGTTTATAAACAACGCATGAATTTTTTTCTTTTCGTTGATCTGTGTTGTTCATCAACACATTCCAAATATTATTCATCAATTTTTTCGATTCTGCAATTTACATCGAATTTAAATTGCATTCGTAATATTTCCATATTGAACTTCATATTGATTTCTGGTTTGCGTATCTGTGAACAAATTCTGATAGTATGGCTGACATGACTGAGAAAACTGATGATGATGTTGCTGAAGCCGGTAATGGAAATCATGTTGAGTCGACACCCCAAATTCAGTTTGGGAGTGGTCTGCCAGTAGTAAATTTGCCTGTAGTGAATCTGCCAGCAGTAAACCTGCCAGCGACAAATTTGCAAGCCACGAGGGTCGGAACTGATGCTAATCAGATTGTCCAACCCACTGCTTATTAGACTGTCCAACCGACAGTCCATATGCCCGGTGCTGTAAACGCAGGGCTGATGTTAGAAAAGTTCGATGGAACTGGCTTCAAGACATGGCAGCAAGAGATGTTCTTCTTTCTAACCACACTGAAGCTAGAGAAGTATCTGAAAGAGAATAAGCCTGTGCTTTCGCCTCACAATACAGATCCATACGTCCTAGCCAGCGTTGAGGCCTGGACTAATGGGGATTTTCTGTGCAAAGGTTGGGTTCAAAGCCGCCTGATAGATCCACTGTACAATGTGTATAACAAGATCAAGACCTCCAAGGAACTCTGGATTGCCTTGGAAAGGAAATACAAGTCTGAGGATACAGGCTCCAAGAAGTTCGTAGTGGCAAAGTTTCTAGACTTCAAAATGGCGGACTCTAAGCCCATCATGGAGCAAGTTGAAGAGCTGCAACTTCTTACGCACGAGATCATTGCTGAAGGAATATCGATCTCTGAGACGTTCTATGTGGCTGTGTTCATTGAGAAACTCCCTCCAGGTTGGAAGGATTTCAAGAGCTACCTAAAGCACAAGCGAAAGGCGATGACCGTTGAAGACTTGATTGTCAGGTTGCGGATTGAGTCAACCAACCGCAAAGCAGATGGTGTTCAGCCTGTTGAACATAAGGCCAACTTAGCCGAACACAAGGACAAAGGGAAGAAACGAAAGTTCCAACCCCAAAGCTCCAACAACTTCAAGAAGCAACCAGCTAAGAAGTTCAGTGGGAAATGCCACAAGTGTGGTAAAATGGGTCACAAGGCTGACGAATGTCGAAGCAAGACTGACCCACACAAGGAAAAGGGGAAATCCCAAGTCAACATGACTGAAGGCAGGCTCTCGGATGCAGATCTGTGTGTTGTAGTGTCTGAAGTCAACATGGTTGGAAGCAACCCGAGGGAATGGTGGTATGATACAGGTGCAACCAGACATATCTGCTCTGATAGGGGAATGTTCACCACTTATCAGCAGAACAAGAGCAACGAGCATCTATTTATGGGGAACTCGTCCACATCCAAGGTAGAAGGTCACGGCAAAGTGGTGTTGAAGCTGACTTCCGAGAAGGAGTTGACTCTCAACAATGTCATGCATGTTCCAGAAATAAGGAAGAATCTGATCTCCGACACTTTGCTGAGCAAGAACGGCTTCGCGGTGAAGTTCGTGACTGACAAGCTAGTTCTCTCGAAGAACACCTTGATGTCGGCGAACTTCTCGCCTAGACGAGCCAAATTTGCCACGTCCTCCTTAGTCGCAGCGGATAAAGGTACCGAAGGCCATTTTATAGAACATGTTCAAAGAACATGGATTGACTCCCCTGGTAGTTCGCCATGTCCCAGAACCTCCCACCTAGAAACCATATGCCCAATCTATTTTTGGGGATCTTCCAAAGCCTCGTTCTTCCACTAGTGTAAACGTGGATGGTCAATAGGGCCATGTCTCTAGATCTTGGGATCAATGTGTCGTCCGTGTACACTTGAAGATGCCCTTTGGTGTACGAATCGACAACCATTTATAGGGGAGTGGGGTGATGGTTAGCAAATGTGTTTGGGTGAGGAGTTATAGGGTAGTAAGAAGAGAGAGTGGAGACGAGGTGAGTATTTCAGCCAACACTAGGGCCGATGCTATAGACAGATTTTCAGTGTTAATGGATGGTATTTGGGGAAGTAAGAAAATTAATTAGTGGAAATTAAGACAATGTACTTTGCAGTGGTCAAATCGGAAGATATGACATGCTTGAAAAATCTACACGTTCTGGATTGAATATGCCCTGACAAAGCTGATAGACCGAATATGTTCCAAGAATATAGATGACTTCCTTGAAAAATCTACATAACTTTGGCCACAAAAAGATGAAATGAACGGTGACAAACTATCTAACAAAATGATCACAAAGTATCATAAAGACATATATTAATGAATTACAACAACCATATCTTACTTGTCCAAGGGTAGAACCATTGGTACCCAATAATAGTTCAATGAGTATCTTGAAAGACATAATTGTTCTCCAAAATTCATACACCGCCCTAAAACACAATCCATCTACTGTGCCTTTTAGACACTCGTTCATGGACTCTACTAAGTACACCTAAAATTCTATGCGCCATTTGGTTTCTGAATCCATCTATGAACTTGTCGGCCACAAGATCAACATTTGACATTCCATAGGCAAGAAATTCAATGTACTTGAGGCTATACACCCGCAATCTCCTCTGCAAAATACAGAAATAAGACTTAGCATATATATGGTATAATACAGGACTTTGCATTGCATGTCAAGGGTACTTACCCACACTTGTCTATCTTATTGTCCTTCGACCGCGTCACAGACATTGGGGTGTCATAAAGTGAAGTACATCTCTTGGCCAGAGGCTCGTATTGCTTGACATACAGTGGAATAACCTCAGTCACTGGCACAATTTGTTCAAACACCTCCTTGTATGTGTACAAAATTACGTCGGAGTTGTACACGGTGACACACTAGTCACAGAGGTCAATCTATAAGACAACACAATGCTTCAACTCGATGTTTAAGGGCACATATATGCGGTAGGCGTCATACCAACTCTCCAGAAAATGAGCCGGTGATTCACCTTTCATATACTTTATCAGTATGTACTTACCAACTTTTGGATAGTTGTTCCTAATGCGCTCGAGATTCGTGGTAACGAAGGTTATCCAGAATGTGTCAAGCACTACCACCTTCATGTATGGCACATGATCTTGTGAGATACATTGACGAAAAAAATACAAAATTTGCTCCATATGCTGAAATGATTCATGAATGTTAATCTCTACAATGAAAAGGATGTTGCATTTGCTAAAATAAAGACAAAGTTGTAGTGGAATATTACCTCACCGTCCAACTAGCTCTTGGGCTCAAGGATGTTTTGAAAATATTCCTTGTCAAAGGGAACCCCAATAGGGCACTCAAGGTTTAGCAATGCGGTGAGTTTGCATTACTAACCTCCCGTCATGCATCCATTTCACTAAATCTGTCATCCCCACTACTTTAGATTTTTTTGTAATCTTCCGCACTAATTTTTGCTCTTTCAAATTACACCAAGGTGATTGTGCCTGTGTAGAAAGCTTTTGAGTGTGATATGGAATGATCCTCTTCATTGGTGTACTACCCTTGACCTTCCTCTTCTTCTTCTCCCCTTTGCCTTTCTTTACATCCACCTCTTTATCAATTACATGTGATCCCTCCTCCTATTGTACCTGATTTCCTCCCTCCCTCACCTGACTTCCTCCCTCCCTCACATTTCCCTTATGTCTTTGTTACGTCATTGGTGTGCTTGCTTTTGAAAAGAGTGGTCAACATAATAAAAACACGTAACCTTAATGGAATATATACGAGAATATTACATTTATTAAATAATTTTTCAGGTGTTAGAATTTTTCATTTTTACAAGGAAAGCAACAGAGTTGTCGATTTTATTGCCCCAACGAATGTCTCCACTATTCAGCCTTGAGATACGATCATAAGCTTTTTGCCACCTCAGCATCAACAAGATTTGATTATTGGATCTCGTTATCAGCTGCAACATTGTATTTCTAGTTTTCTTACCGCTTGTAAGAAGCTTGTAACACTCATCCACTGCGATGATTTAGGTATTCCTTTTACTTTGTAAGGATACCTTTTGTTTGTCTTTTATATAAAAAAAGATATGAGAATATGAGTTTATAAGTGCTTAATAAAATCACTAGATTAAGAGATAGGGGTTGATCAGCGCTACTTTCTAGGGTTTAACTAGTAGTTATTACCGGTGTTTTGGATACCATTTGGAGAGTTTAGAACGTTATTGTGGAATATGGAGTTGAGGAGAAGGAGTATGATATTGGTGGCGTAGAAGAGCTTAAATGAAGATATATTAAAGATGGAGAAGAAAGCCACAAGAGAAGACGAAGATCAGAAGTGAAGAAGTGCAACAGTGAAGAATCCGCGGTCGCGGACGCCAGAGTCGTGGTCGCGGAAAATACAAACATCGAGGCTTTACAGTAAGTTTTCCGCGGTTGCGGAAATTCCTCCGCGGTCGCGGAAAACACGTTATCAGACGCGCTGAAGACTTCGTCAGAAGATTTCTTTATTTTATTTTATTTTTCTTTTATTTATTTTATTTCCGTTTTATTTCTTTTGGGAAATATATTATTTCCTATCTTGAGTTTTAGGTTTTGCTAGGGTTATTTAACCTAGTTTCCTAGCAGCCACTTTAGATTATCATTCAGATCATTCATTATTCATTTTTTACATCAGTTTTTCCCTTTGAGTTTTTGAATTTTCAAGACTATGAAGAACTAAGCAATATTTGCTTAGTCCGACGATTGAAGCCTTCATTTGATATATGATTGTGAGGTTATAATTATATTCCTATTCCTTTGACATTAGTGGAAAAAACCCTAATAGAGGCGGGCATTTGGACACTTATTGAGACGAACACCTTTCGCTTCAAATGAGGGGGCTGCAACAAGTGGGGACCCTTTTTGAGGCGGGCAATATACGCCTCTAAAAGCCACTTGTTGAGGCGGGCCTGTATAGGCCCGCCTCAACAAGTGCCTCACTATGGCGCCAAAGTGAGGCACTTTTAGAGGCGGGCCTATGTAGGCCCGCCTCTAAAAGTTATTTCATTAAATTTGCAGAATAGATTCCTGATTTTATGATGCACCATACACACATTAAATTTGCACCATACACACATTAAATTTGCAGAATAGATTCCTGATTTTATTCACAGAATAATATACAACAACACAACAGATTTCACCAGAGTACAGTCAGGTTCTCAACAACAGTTTACATGACAAGTACAAACAAGTTCAATCCGATAATAAATACTTCGATGTAAAATACTGTGCCCATTACTCACGAACAACATCCATTTCTTCATAAGTATACGCTGTCTTCCTCTTAGGATATAGCTTCATAAAAAACACAGAAATTATTGACACAAAACACAAATACTATCAATATATAGTTAGTTAAGTTACATACCTTATCTAGTCGCTCATCAGAGTCCTCGAGTCCCGTGACTATCTCTAACATGAACTTCATGACATAATAGCCACACTCGGTTCCACTGCTTTGTTGAGCATACTAATTACACAACATAAGGGGGCTGTCTTAGATACAAGGCCTTTGATTATAAATAAACAAACCTAAAGCGTTTAAAATGCTATATGTACCTCTATATTGCAGACTCTCAACGTCTTACGTTTTCCTATTGATTTATCGCACTTCCCACCTTGATACTTAAACACTTGAAATGCCCAAGAAAATCAACATAATACAGTCACGAAACTGATATTGTTAATATTCCAAAAAAAACTAGTTCGTAAGCAAAATAACTTACAAATTCATGATTCCAGATGCATCAGTCGTTCTGTTGTCTGGACCTTTTAGAGAATCGAAAAGATAGACCTGTGCTTTAAATAGGTCTATCACGTACAGAGTCCAATGATTGCTGCATCATTTAAACGTAAATTGATAAACATTAATGATTGCTTAAAATACTAATTATATATGAAACTTATTGAAAACACTTACTCTTGATTATATGGGAGCAAAAACAATTTGGCACTGTTAGCATTGAACACACGTTGCAAGTAATTTGCTGGAACAGATGGATCGGCCTTGATTCTAGTGCTTGACACCATTTCAGGACAAATGAACCCAATTCGAGAATTTTCAAATGCATATGTGTGATTGTCCAATAAATACCTGCACATTTAAAGAAAAAACGATTAAGAATGATAGTTGAACAATTAAAGAAAAAACGATTAAGAATGATAGTTGACAATTAAAAGATAAAGACTGATCAAAACATTTACATCATGTAGACTTGAATCACAGAAATGTTTAAGCCCGCCCCCTTAAGGAACTCTTCTACATCGGATGCAGTGACGTATGTTTCTTGATCTGTCACATAATTCCAAACCGAGGCATCCAATGGGATGGGAGTACTATCATATATACCACCCGGCGCCGAAGACATAACAAATTGCAACCACTTGCATGACTGGCCATGACCTTGAATTTCTTCGTTTTCTGCTTTCTTCCTTTTGGCGGCTGATTATTCTGTTTTACGATCACAGCTACCAACCACCTCTTTGTTGGACTGAGACTTAAGAGTTATTTTGACATGAAATTTCCAAACAATAATAATGAAGTAACATTTGTATTATTGAGCACAAACAAGGAAGATTTAATATCATTTCTAATAACTATCCCGCCAAGGGCCTAAATTATGAATTCTATCCCGCCAAGGGCCTAAATTATGAATTCTATCCCGCCAAGGGCCTAAATTATGAATTCTATCCACCTTTTTAGAGAGAAATGACTTACCTTTGTATTTTTGGCGCTGTCATCCACCTTTTTAGAGAGAAATGACTTGGACTTCTTTGTTGGGCGTGGAATAGTATAGTCCTATATATATTAGAATTATAGATGAGCAAGAGTGAGTAATGTGTACATTATTATTGAGCCTAGATTTCTTACCTCGTCGTCTTCGAAAATCACTAAGCGGATCGGCCATTGCACGAAACTACCCTGAGCACCGCCTAAGTTAGTGAAACCATCACCCGTAGGCACCGGAAGAATATCATCATGATGTCCATCATAAACAAAATCAACTTGGACTTTGTAGTGATCAGGCTTCATCGGTGTAAAGTGTTGGGACGATGCACCGTTTGAGGGTTGTACCATACCATCCGCTACGAGCACTTTGTTACCAGAATCTTTATCCTCAAGGGCAAGATGGCATGGAGTCCTTTCCTGCATAAGAGGTATTTTAATTCATGTTATAAGAGGTATTTGGACATAAAGAGTTCATGATAATACTCAAACTCAATCATACCTTTAGCTCACGTGGTTGCGGTGTGGAATCAGGACAAGTGGTATAGGGTGCATCAACATTAAGTTCAAGAACGGGAGTAGAAGTGAAGTTTGGTTGATTTATGTGTAACATGGAGCGTAGTTGCTTTTGGAGGGCCTCAGCAACCCTTTTATCTAACTCACCTTCAAACTCCTTTCTAACTTCAGCTCTGATCGATTCGATCAGATCTGATGAAGCTTCACTAGAACATCTTCTCCGTCGTTCTCTTGGACCGAAAGCAACTCTATAACCCACATTTCCACCTATTGCCTTGACACGGCCACGATGATCTTTTTTCCCAATGGCTTTGGTGAGGGCATCCTCATCATCCTCGAAAGTAAGGTTTCCTTTTTCTTCTTCTTCGATATACTCCTCCTATAATGTCAATTAGGAAAGTATAGATTAGTTCATATTTCCAAGTAAATTTAAGTAAATATTCATTAAAAAGCACTACTTACAACTTTTCTTGCAATTTCTATGGCATCCTTATCGTTCGGGCTAACTTCCCACTTTCCATCCTCTGTTCGAACTTGATGAGCCAAAACCCACTCCTTTGATCTGTATTTTCTAGCTCTAGGAACCGATGAGTTCACTGAGGAGCTACTTGACAGCGATAAAGCTGCTTCCTCTGGGAGTCGTCCTTCTTTTATCCACTCGTGTCGTTTTCTAATATAACCCGCCTGGCCGGTGCGATGAGGATTCTTGTGGTGGGCTGCACTTGCCTTTGCTTTCTCACTACGAGCCTGTCAAAAGTCAATTGCATTATTACCAATGATTTCCGCTAGCTGACTAGAAATCTTTAATACTAAAAAGAAATAGCATTATTACCAATGACTCTGGCCTGTAATATTCTTGAAGAAAAACTGATCAATCAGCCTCTGTAATGTGGTGGTAGATTTCCCAAGGCATCTTGTTTCTAGGATACTTCGACGACTTTTGCGTCTTAGTTATCCATCGAGCTACCAACTTGCTCTTGAAATCTCTAAATCGTTTTGCCACACAAGAATGGAAGTATTTTTCCCTTGATTTATTGACATCCTCAATGATGTGAAACATAAGCTGTGGATTTTTACAATAAGTTAGAATGATAGTTAATATAGTATATATTTAAAACAACTTAAAAAGACATTATACCTTGGTCTCCTCCCAAAACATTTGCCTCGTCTGCTCATCTATCCTTCGGTATTCTTTCACGTTAATATTAATTCTTTGAGCATAACTCCTAACTTGCTTTCCGTATTGTTTCGACCACTCGCCATCAGGGACATTAAACTCATTAAACTCAAGGTGCATAGGCTTTTTTACTCGAACGCCTTTTGACGGACCACGCCCTTTAGCGATCTGTGTAATCGCGCTAACACCTTGTGA
Organism: Rheum nobile; assembly: GCA_027886185.1. Lineage (NCBI taxonomy): Eukaryota > Viridiplantae > Streptophyta > Magnoliopsida > Caryophyllales > Polygonaceae > Rheum > Rheum nobile. Next base: position 1,064,793 of record WOAB01000546.1, read on the forward strand.
TTCAGGATCACCTTGGGTAGGGAAAATAGCATTTCCACTTTCGTTAGACATAGTGGCTAGAATTCCTGCAACAAGCACACACAAAAAAGTACTTATTGTAACATAAAGCTTCTGCATTGTCACATGAAAATGAACTTCCTAAGAGGAGAACAAGGTATAATTAACGTCTATGTAATAAAGACTCTATCCCGCCAAGGGCCTAAATAGATAATAATACGCAACTAAGCAAGAAAAAATACAAACTCAACTATCCCGCCAAGGGCCTAAATTATGAATTCTATCCCGCCAAGGGCCTAAGGAATTAGGGTAGAAGTATTACCTTGACCGAATATCGATCCTTCAAGACAATGCCTCTATCAACCTGCAAAATGTAATTTCCCCAATTAAATAAACTGTAAAAATGTGATCCTCTAGTATATTACATCCTCATTGCCTTCAATGCACGAAAGCTGTAAAAATGTGATCCCGACGATGATCACCCTATGCAATCAAAAGGGCAGACTTCGAAGATCGTGTCCTCACCAAAGGGTAGCGATGTGCAATTCACCTTTGTGGATTTTAGTCTAAGGGCAGCATGTCAACCTGTATCGCCGATACTAGAGACCCGTATCGCTTCTTTAAATGCCATGGTTCAACTGGAGAGTGCCCTTGCGTCATCCTATAAAGTAGCCCGTCGAGCCGTTCATGATTACAAAAGAAAGCCAAAGCCGAAAGCTGTAAAAATGTGATCCTCTAGTATATTACATCCTCATTGCCTTTAATGCACGAGCTTTAAACACAAAAAATACACAAATTCGTACAAGCTTTAAACACAAAATACACAAATTCGAAATCAGTATTAGGCCCGCCTATTAGAGAAACGCATATTCATAGGGGCATTTCATCAAACACCTTCAATGCACGAGCTTTACACACAAAAATACACAAATTCGTACAAGCTTTAAACACAAAATACACAAATTCGAAATCAGTACATTAGGATTTGCTCGTATTTTACTTCTCCAAATCCGTACAAGCTTCAGTACTTATGATTTTACTTCTCCAATTACTTCTCCAATTCGGTATGAACCTAAATAAAATTGTAAATGTGTTGGATGAAATTAAAGTAAAATAGGGTGTTAGATGTGCTTACCGGCCAGCGGAATCAGGTGAGGAAGTCGGAACTCTGGTGAAACCGAGTGCTCGGCGAAAGGAGAGGAAATCGGAGCTCGACGAAGAGGACGATACGAAGATATGAACGAAGGCGCGCACGGAGCTGAATGTTTTTAATTTAATTAGGGTAGACTTATAGAGGCGGGCCTAATATGCCCGCCTCTATAAGCTGAATGTAATGAGGCAATAGAGGCGGGCCTCTTTATGCCCGCCTCTATTGCATACATTTGTTGAGGCGGGCTATAATATACCCGCCTCAACAAAAGTTAATAGAGGCAATAGAGGCGGGCCTCTTTATGCCCGCCTCTATTGCATACATTTGTTGAGGCGGGCTATAATATGCCCGCCTCAACAAAAGTTAATAGAGGCGGGCTTTTTCGCCCGTCTCAATTATGTACCATTAGAGGCGGGCCTACATTTTGCCCTCCTATAATACTTTAGCGGGAATATTTTTTCGGAAACTTTTTGAGGCGTATAATTATTTGCCCGCCTCAATAGATTTTTTTGAGGCGTATAAAATAATTATCCGCCTCAAAAACCTGAAAAACTGATTGCGTAGGTCATTGTTGAGGCGTTTTGAAATATGTACGCCTCTAAAAGGGAGCCTCAAAAAGTGTTTTTTCCACTAGTGTGACTATATCTTTTCTCTTGAGCTTATTCCTATTGATTGTTGCTGATTTGACTGACCTGATCAACTAGTTGATATTAGTAATTGTCTATTTCTAGGGTTTGGATATTTCGAGTTGAAATCCCTTATCTTGTGTAGCAAACATGATATTCTAGGACTAGTTGGACTAGTTTATTGGGAAGAGAATTGATTATGTGTTAAATATTGTGAGTTGTGGTGTTGCATGTATCGTGGTTAATTCCTATGCTTCGTGTTGCTATTGTTCTAAATCTTGATAGTTTCTTGTGCGTTCGATAGTTAGGGTTACCAGGACTAGTTGGACTGCTAACTATTTCAGAATAGGGACAAGAATATTCATAGGAAGGAATATAAATAATCTAGGATCAATCAATCAAATGAATGGTAGATATTTGTCTGACTAAGTACTTTTTCCCAATTGATTACAACCCTTTGCTTTTGATTTACTTTGTTATTTGCAAACAAACCAACAAACCCCCCCTTTGTTACTTTACTACTTTGCATTAAGAAAGATAACTCCTCCCTGTGGGATTCGACCCTTTCTTGCCAATTCTACTTAGTTAGGTTTATAAGGATTATTTTGTTTAGGTGTCATGACAATCCCTAATCAAATTGGCACCGTTGCTGGGGAGGCAAGTTTTGATTTTTATTTGTGTGTGTTTGTGTGCCAATTTTTGTGTGGACCTATCTTATGGTCCACACCCGTGCTACTGACTCTCCACTTCTAGTTTGTAATATAGAAATTGAGAGAACCCTTTCTAGGAACCGCAGGACAAACAGAGCTTTGTGTTTTGACAATCCTTGTTTCGAGATGGCTGACGAAGCACCCACGTTGAGGCAGTTGACTGCCCCTAATCTGTAGCAACAACCGCTGGCTGTGCAGTTCCCTGAGCTGGCGGATTGCATAAATTTCGAACTGAAGTCCGGGTTAATCCACTTACTCCCCCACTTCCACGGGATGAGTGGAGAAGACCCCAACAAACATCTTTCTGAGTTCCATGTCGTCTGCACCAGCATGAAGCCAAGAGGCGTTACTGAGGAACAAATCAAGTTGAGGGACTTTTCTTTCTCTCTAAAGGATTCAGCGAATGATTAGTTCTACTATTTGGCCCCAGGAAGCATTGACACCTGGGCCAAAATGAAGAAAGCCTTCCTAGAGAAGTACTTCCCTGCGACTAAGCTCAACATCCTGAAAAGGAACATCAGCAACATTGAATAGCAGGCTGCTAAGACGTTGTACGAGTACTACGAGAGATTCAAGAGGTTGATCTCTAGCTGCCCCTACCATGGGTATTCAGACCAAGACCTCGTACTTTATTTGTACAGTGGTCTACTTGACGACGAGCGTCGGATGGTGAACGCAGCATGTGGAGGAAACATCTTGAACAAGACACCAGTTGAAGCGTATGAGGTCTTCTTTGAGCTATCTGAGGGCTCAAGACAGTTCAGTAAAAGGGCGGGCGCCCAGTCAGTCAAAGCTGCAGACTCTCAGCCCAATTCTTCAATACTTTCTAAGATGGCTGAGATGAAGGAGATGATGAGGAGATAGATGATGAAGGGTGGCCAGCAGCAAGTCAAGTCTTATGGGATATGCTATGACACGATGCATCCGACCGATGCATGTCCCACGCTGTAGGAGCCCACTGCTGAGGTGAATGCTATTGGAGGATACGGCCGTTCAAGGCCAAGATATGATCCGTACTGCAACACGTACAATCCAGGGTGGAGAGATCACCCAAATTTGAGATATGGAAATCAGCAGAGTACTCCTCAGGGCTAGGAAAATCAAGAGTATCACCAGAGGCCCCCACAATTCCTACCGCGCCCACAACAATATCAGTAGTCTGGGAGTCAACAACAACAATATAGAGCTCCATATGACCCAAGACCCCAAGGCCAGAGTTCTAGTTCATCTATGACTAGCGATGACATGATCAGATATCTCACCCAGAGCATATCAACGTTGGCAAGCACTACGGCCCAACAAATTCAAGCGGTGGTCCGGCAACAGAAGTCTCTAGCTCAGACTATAACAACGTTGGGAAATACTATGGTCCAACACAATCAAGAGATACGGTCAAGTATTCAGAACTTGGAGAAGCAAGTAGGGCAAATCTCCATCGCAGTGAGCAGACTGGAAGCCCGGGATTCGGGAAAACTACCATCTCAAACGGTAGTAAACCCGAGGGAGAACGTATACGCCATGACGCTGAGGAGCGGAATACAAGTAGAAGAAGGTCTGCAGCAACAACCCCTGGTTGTGCAGTTCCCTGAGCTGGCGGATGGCGTAAATTTCAAACTGAAGTCCGGGTTAATCCACTTACTCCCCCACTTCCATGGGATGAGTGGAGAAGACCCAAACAAACATCTTTCTGAGTTCCATGCTGCACCAGCATGAAACAAAGAGGCGTTACTGAGGACCAAATCAAGCGGAGGGCCTTTCCTTTATCTCTTAAAGGATTCGGCGAATGAGTGGTTCAACTATTTGGCCCCAGGGAGCATTGACACATGGGCCAAAATGAAGAAAGCCTTCCTGGAGAAGTACTTCCCTGCGACTAAGCTCAACAACCTAAAGAGGAATATCAACAACATTGAACAACAGGCTGCTGAGACGTTGTACGAGTACTACGAGAGATTCAAGAGGTTGATCTCTAGCTGCCGCTACCATGGGTATTCAGACCAAGACCTCGTACTTTATTTGTACGATGGTCTACTTGACGACGAGCGTCGGATGGTGAACGCAGCATGTGGAGGAAACATCTTGAACAAGACACCATCTGAAGCGTATGAGGTCTTCTTTGAGCTATCTGAGGGCTCAAGACAGTTCAGTAAAAGGGCGAGCGCCCAGTCAGTCAAAGCTGCAGACTCTCAGCCTAATTCTTCAATACTTTCTGAGATGGCTGAGATGAAGGAGATGATGAGGAGATACATGATGAAGGGTGGCCAGCAGCAAGTCAAGTCTTGTGGGATATGCTATGACACGATGCATCCGACCGATGCATGTCCCACGCTACAGGAGCCCACTGCTGAGGTGAATGCTATTGGAGGATACGGCCCTTCAAGGCCAAGATATGATCCATACTCCAACACGTACAATCCAGGGTGGAGAGATCACCCAAATTTGAGATACGGAAATCAACAGAGTACTCCTTAGGAATAGGAAAATCAAGAGTATCACCAGAGGCCCCCACAATTTCTACTGCGCCCACAACAATATCAGCAGCATGGGAGTCAACAACAACAATATTGAGCTCCATATGACCCAAGACCCCAAGGCCAGAGTTCTAGTTCATCTATGTCTAGCGATGACATGATCAGATCTCTCACCCAGAGCATATCAACGTTGGCAAGCACTACGGCCCAATATATTCAAGCGGTGGTCCGGCAACAATAGTCTCTAGGTCAGACTGTAACAACGTTGGGAAATACTATGGTCCAACAGAATCAAGAGATGCGGTCAAGTATTCAGAACTTGGAGAAGCAAGTGGGGCAAATCTCCATCGCAATGAGCAGACTGGAAGCCCGAGATTCTGGAAAACTACCATCTCAAACGGTAGTAAACCCGAGGGAGAACGTATGCGCCATGACGCTGAGGAGCGGAATATAAGTAGAAGAAGGTTTGCAGCAACAACCGTTGGCTGTGCAGTTCCCTGAGCTGGCGGATGGCGTAAATTTCGAACTGAAGTCCGGGTTAATCCACTTACTCCCCCACTTCCATGGGATGAGTGGAGAAGACCCCAACAAACATCTTTCTGAGTTCCATGCCGTCTGCACTAGCATGAAGCAAAGAGGCATTACTGAGGACCAAATCAAGCTGAGGGCCTTTCCTTTCTCTCTAAAGGATTCGACGAATGAGTGGTTCTACTATTTGGCCCCAGGGAGCATTGACACATAGGCCAAAATGAAGAAAGCCTTCCTGGAGAAGTACTTCCCTGCGACTAAGCTCAACAGCCTGAAGAGGAACATCAACAACATTGAACAGCAGGCTGCTGAGACGTTGTACGAGTACTACGAGAGATTCAAGAGGCTGATCTCTAGCTGCCCCTACCATGGGTATTCAAACCAAGACCTCGTACTTTATTTGTACGGTGGTCTACTTGACGACGAGCGTCGGATGGTGAACGCAACATGTGGAGGAAACATCTTGAAAAAGACGTCAGCTGAAGCGTATGAGGTCTTCTTTGAGCTATCTGAGGGCTCAAGATAGTTCAGTAAAAGGGCGGGCGCCCAGTCAGTCAAAGCTGCAGACTCTCAGCCCAATTCTTCAATACTTTCTGAGATGGCTGAGATGAAGGAGATGATGAGGGGATACATGATGAAGGGTGGCCAGCAGCAAGTCAAGTCTTGTGGGATATGCTATGACACGATGCATCCGACCGATACATGTCCCACGCTGCAAGAGCCCACTGCTGAGGTGACTGCTATTGGAGGATACGGCCCTTCAAGGCCAAGATATGATCCGTACTCCAACACATACAATCCAGGGTGGAGAGATCACCCAAATTTGAGATACGGAAATCAATAGAGTACTCCTCAGGGCTAGGAAAATCAAAGTATCACTAGAGGCCCCCACAATTCCTACCGCGCCCACAACAATATCAGCAGCCTGGGAGTCAACAACAACAATATAGAGCTCCATATGACCCAAGACCCCAAGGCCAGAGTTCTAGTTCATCTATGTCTAGCGATGACATGACCAAATCTCTCACCCATAGCATATCAACGTTGGCAAGCACTACGGCCCAACAAATTCAAGCGGTGGTCCGGCAACAAGAGTCTCTAGCTCAGACTGTAACAACGTTGGGAAATACTATGTTCCAACATAATCAAGAGATGCGGTCAAGTATTCAGAACTTGGAGAAGCAAGTGGGGCAAATCTCCATCGCAGTGAGTAGACTGGAAGCCGGGGATTCGGGAAAACTACCATCTCAAACGGTAGTAAACCCGAGGGAGAATGTATGCGGCATGACGCTGAGGAGTGGAATACAAGTGGAAGAAGGTCTGCAGCAACAACCGCTGGCTGTGTAGTTCCCTGAGCTGGCGGATGGCGTAAATTTCAAACTGAAGTCCGGGTTAATCCACTTACTCCCCCACTTCTATGGGATGAGTGGAGAAGACCCCAACAAACATCTTTCTGAGTTCCATGCCATCTGCACCAGCATGAAGCCAAGAGGCGTTACTGAGGACCAAATCAAGCTGAGGGCCTTTTCTTTCTCTCTAAAGGATTCGGCGAATGATTGGTTCTACTATTTGACCCAAGGGAGCATTGACACATGGGCCAAAATGAAGAAAGCCTTCCTGGAGAAGTACTTCCCTGCGACTAAGCTCAACAACCTGAAGATGAACATCAACAACATTGAACAGCAGGCGGCTGAGATGTTGTACGAGTACGATGAGAGATTCAAGAGGCTGATCTCTAGCTGCCCCTACCATAGGTATTCAGACCAAGACCTCGTACTTTATTTGTACGGTGGTATACTTGACGACGAGCGTCGGATGGTGAACGCAGCATGTGGAGGAAACATCTTGAACAAGACGCCAACTGAAGCGTATGAGGTCTTCTTTGAGCTATTTGAGGGCTCAAGACAGTTCAGTAAAAGGGCGGGCGCCCTGTCAGTCAAAGCTGCAGACTCTCAGCCCAATTCTTCAATACTTTCTAAGATGGCTGAGATGAAGGAGATGATGAGGAGATACATGATGAAGGGTGGCCAACAGCAAGTCAAGTCTTGTGGGATATGGTATGACACGATGCATCCGACCGATGCATGTCCCACGCTACAGGAGCCCACTGCTGAGGTGAATGCTATTGGAGGATACAGCCCTTCAAGGCCAAGATATGATCCGTACTCCAATACGTACAATCAAGGGTGGAGAGATCACCCAAATTTGAGATACAGAAATCAGCAGAGTACTCCTCAGGGCTAGGAAAATCAAAGAATCACCAGAGGCTCCCACAACTCCTACCGTGCCCACAACAATATCAACAACCTGGGAGTCAACAACAACAATATAGAGCTCCATATGACCCAAGACCCCAAGGCCAGAGTTCTAGTTCAACTATGTCTAGCGATGACATGATCAGATCTCTCACCCAGAGCATATCAACGTTGGCAAGCACTACGGCCCAACAATTTCAAGCGGTGGTCCGGCAACAAGAGTCTCTAGCTCAGACTGTAACAACGTTGGGAAATACTATGGTCCAACATAATCAAGAGATGCGGTCAAGTATTCAGAACTTGGAGAAGCAAGTGGGGCAAATCTCCATCGCAATGAGCAGACTGGAAGCCCGAGATTCTGGAAAACTACCATCTCAAACAGTAGTAAACCCGAGGGAGAACGTATGCGCCATGACGCTGAGGAGCAGAATACAAGTGGAAGAAGGTCTGTAGAAACAACCGCTGGCTGTGCAGTTCCTTGAGCTGGCAGATGGCGTAAATTTCGAACTGAAGTCCGAGTTAATCCACTTACTCCCCCACTTCCATGGGATGAGTGGAGCAGACCCCAACAAACATCTTTCTGAGTTCCATGCCGTCTGCACCAGCATGATATGATCCGTACTCCATCACCAGATGCCCCCACAATTCCTACCGTGCCCACAACAATATCAACAGCCTGGGAGTCAACAACAACAATATAGAGCTCCATATGACCCAAGACCCCAAGGCCAGAGTTCTAGTTCATCTATGTCTAGCGATGACATGACCAGATCTCTCACCCATAGCATATCAATGTTGGCAAGCACTACGGCCCAACAAATTCAAGCGGTGGTCCGGCAACAGGAGTCTCTAGCTCAAACTGTAACAACATTGGGAAATACTATGGTCCAACAGAATCAAGAGATGCGGTCAAGTATTCAGAACTTGGAGAAGCAAGTGGGGCAAATCTCCATCGCAGTGAGCAGACTGGAAGCCCGTGATTCGGGAAAACTACCATCTCAAACGGTAGTAAACCAGAGGGAGAACGTATGGGCCATGACGCTGAGGAGCGGAATACAAGTGGAAGAAGGTCTGCAGCAACAACTGCCGGCTGTGCAGTTCCCTAAGCTGGCGGATGGCGTAAATTTCGAACTGAAGTCCGGGTTAATCCACTTACTCCCCCACTTCCAAGGGATGAGTGGAGAAGCCCCCAACAAACATCTTTCTGAGTTCCATGCCGTCTGTACCAGCATGAAGCCAAAAGGCGTTACTGAGGACCAAATCAAGCTTAGGGCCTTTCCTTTCTCTCTAAAGGATTCGGCGAATGAGTGGTTCTACTATTTGGCCCCAGGGAGCATTGACACATGGGCCAAAATAAAGAAAGCCTTCCTGGAGAAGTACTTCCCTGCGACTAAGCTCAACAACCTGAAGAGGAACATCAGCAACATTGAACAACAGGCTGCTGAGACGTTGTACGAGTACTATGAGAGATTCAAGAGGCTGATCTCTAGCTGCCCCTACCATGGGTATTTAGACCAAGACCTCGTACTTTTATTATACGGCGGTCTACTTGACGACGAGCGTCGGATGGTGAATGCAACATGTTGAGGAAACATCTTGAACAAGACGCCAGATGAAGTGTATGAGGTCTTCTTTGAGCTATCTGAGGGCTCAAGACAGTTCCGTAAAAGGGCGGGCGCCCAGTCAGTCAAAGCTGCAGACTCTCAGCCCAATTCTTTAATACTTTTTGAGATGGCTGAGATGAAGGAGATGATGAGGAGATACATGATGAAGGGTGGCCAGCAGCAAGTCAAGTCTTATGGGATATGCTATGACACGATACATCCGACCGATGCATGTCCCACGCTGCAGGAGCCCACTGCTGAGGTGACTGCTATTGGAGGATACGGCCCTTCAAGGCCAAGATATGATCCGTACTCCGACACGTACAATCCAGGGTGGGGAGATCACCCAAATTTGAGATACGGAAATCAGCAGAGTACTCCTTAGGGCCAGGAAAATCAAGAGTATCACCAGAGGCCCCCACAATTCCTACCGCGCCCTGATAAGCACTATTTTGTAGGGCTTAAGTAAGAGTCTTTAGAGGGTTTATTGGTGCCATTCGGGTAGATCTAGGCACATTCATGTGCAAGGCGTTTGGAGGTGAAGTTTAGTGTTTATGGAGGTATTTGAGTGATTTTGGATATCTAGGAGACACCAAGGAAAGACGCCAAAGGAGTGAAGAGACGAGTTGAGGAGCGGTGCGAGAGATTGCAAGGAAGAGCCATAGACGAGGAGACGTTCTGGAGCCTTGCCGCACCCGCGTCGAAGGCCACCGCCGCCAGCGGTGGAAGGAGCAGAAAGAAAACAAGCTGCTGGATAATGGCCGCACCCAGCGGCAGCCTCACCGCACCCGCGGCGAGGTCGTCAGAGAATTGGACCGAAGACACTGGAGTTCCACCGCACCCAGCGGTGGAGCCACTGCACCCGCGGTGGCGACGCGCTGAAAGCCTTTTACGAGTTTTCTTATTTCCGTTTCATTTTATTTCGAGACTTAGTTTCCAAGTTTGTTATTTTTCTTTTCTTTATTTCTGAATTATTTCCTTAGTATTTAAGTGAGGGTTAAGACTCTTTTGGAGGAAGGATTCTCTAACCCTAGTTGCCACCTTTCTACGTTTTTGCTCTCACAAACCCTAATGGAGAACTAAACCTCCATTGTTGGACTTGACAGTTTGAAGCCAGCAATTGATTGGTTGTGAGTTTTCTACTCTTGTTCGTTTTCCTATCTAGTTGGATTAATTCTCTTACGCTTGATTGTTTATTGGTCTATGTTGATTTATCTAGATTGATCACCTAGGTTTATTGATATCTTCCTAATTGCTAGGACTTGTGATTCCGGGTTCGGGTTGCATATCTAGTAGCGAACACGATTGTGCGTATAGGGGATCCGAGCACATAATTGTGAGAGAGAGTTAATTGCATGCTTATAGTAACGGGTTGTTTCTATTGCATGTGTCTTGTTAATCCTTGGTTGAATGCTATTGCTTTATTGAGTTCTGAAGGTTTTTGGATTTGATTTAGTAATAAGTACTATTAGGGCTGGTAGAACTAATAGTTATCTAAGATCGGGATAAGAACAACTATAGGAATATTAAGAACTTGAGATTGATAGAATTCCGTGATCGACCTATCTATTGTTGTGTGGATCTCTGTTGAGTGTGGCACTTTTTCCCATCATATTTACAACCTTTTCCTGCGAACTTATTTACTTGTTTCCTTATTGCTTGTTACGAGAAACACAAACAAACCCCCCCTAGTTCCTAGTTGGTGATAACAAATTGCATAAGTTGATAACCTGACTCTCTGTGGGATCGACCCTGACTTGCTTGCTATACTACTTAGTAGGTATTTTGGGATTTATTTGATAGGCATCACGACTTTAGCTCTGTCAAATTTGGCGCCGTTGCCGGGGAGTCAAATTTTATGTTTTTGTGATTTGTTTGTTACTAACCCTTGGTGTGGATCTATCTTATGGTCCACACTCGTGCTACTAATTCACCGCTTCTTGATTTTGATCCAGAGATCGAGAGAACTCTTTCACAGGGTCGCAGAGTGAACCGTACTTTGGTTTTTGACAACCCTGCATTCGAGATGGGTGACGCTGATAGAACGTTGAGACAGTTGACTGCACCGAACCTGCAGCAGCAACCGCTGGCTGTGGTGATCCCTGCTATGGGAGAGAACATGAACTTTGAGTTAAAGCCGAGGCTGATTCATTTGCTCCCAACTTTCCATGGACTGACTGGAGAGGACCCAATCAAGCATCTGGGTAAATTCTACACAGTCTGCATGAGCATGAAACCAGCGAATGTTACTGAGGAGTAGATAAAGATGAGAGCTTTTGGGTTCACCTTGAAGGACACTGCTGATGACTGGTATTACCATCTTCCTACTGGGAGCATTGACACGTGGACCAAGCTACACAAGGCTTTTCTTGAGAAGTATTTCCCTGCAAAGAAGGCAAACAGTTTAAAGAAAGCTATTAGCAATATTGAGTAGGAAGCTGATGAGAGCCTTTATGATTATTATGAGCGGTTCAAGAGACTTTGCTCAAGCTGTCCATTCCACGGGTATTCCAACCAAGATCTGGTGCTTTATCTCTACAATGGGCTGCTCGACAATGAGAGGAGGATGGTTGACGCTGCATGTGGTGGCAATATTCTCAACATAACACCGGCAACTGCTATGGAGAAGATTCAGGAGATGGCAGAGGGCACGAGAAATTTTGGTAGATCTTCTACCAAAAGAGGAGTCAATGCTGCTGACTCTAGTCGCTCTTCGTATGCCAATGATATTGCTGAGTTGAAGGACATGGTGAGGAGACTTACGCTGCAAGGAACTCCTCAACAACTAAAAGCGTGTGGGGTCTGTGCCGATCAATTCCACCCTACCGACGCTTGTCCTCAACTACAAGATGATGCACCCGCTGAAGTAAACGATGTAGGAGGTTATGGCAATCCAAGACCTCGGCATGATCCCTACTCTAACACGTACAATCCGGGATGGAGAGACCACCCAAATTTCAGATGGAGGGATCAACCGAATCAACAACAACAACCTCAGTTTCAACCACAACAACAGCAAAGGCCGACCTATGTACCAAGGCCGCAAGCTCCACAACCCAATGCGTCTCCTTCAACTGAAGATATGCTCAAAACACTGACGCAGCACTTCACCACTCACGTCCAAGCTACGACGTCGAGTATTAAGAATCTAGAGACACAGATGGGACAGATGGCTGAGGCGATTACAAGGATTGATCAGCGGACTTCGGGGAATCTACCATCTCAAACGGTAGTGAACCCGAAGGAAAATGTTAGCGCGGTAACCCTAAGAAGTGGGAAGCAATTGCATGTCGGTCCGAGTGCTGAAGAGGACGACTCAGAGAAAGAGGGTATTCTGGAGAATGACCGCACCCAGCGGCAAGGTGGCCGCACCCGCGGTGAGCACAAACTGGAACAGCAGAAAGTTTCTGTAAATCGGCCGCACCCGGTGGTGGACCTATCGCACCCGCGGCAAGCGGCAATTTTTCTCGAGAAATTTCTGGGAGTCTGCCGCACCCAGCAGTGACGTCTCACCGCACCCGCGGTAAGTCTTCTGGGATTGCTAATGAGCCTTACGTCGACGATTACGTTCGTCCATACTTCCCTCCTCTCGGTTCCGAGAAGCCACCCGCCCCTTTTCCAGAGGCGCTCAAGGAGAGAAGGGTAGTTGATGACAAGGACCTCTTTGAGACATTCAGCAAGTGCGAGGTCAACATCCCATTGCTCAATCTAGTGAAGAGCATCCCCAAGTATGCTCGGTTCTTGAAGGAGCTTTGCACGATAAAGAGGAACCAAAAGCTAAAGGGGAAACAAAAGGTCAAGGTGGGCGAGCGCATCTCTGTAGTGTTCCAACGGCGTATGCCCAAGAAGTGCACCGATCCAGGTATGGTGAGCATTCCCTGTGTTATAGGTGATACTAAATTTGATAGAGCTATGCTTGATCTAGGAGCTTCTATTAATGTGTTGCCTTACTCTCTCTATAAATCTCTTGGATTGGGACCTTTGCATGAAACAGGAATTGTTGTGCAACTTGCTGATAGGTCTAGTGTTTACCCTAAGGGGGTAGTTGAGGATGTTTTGGTCATGGTTGACAATTTGATATTCCCTGCTGATTTCTTTGTCCTAGATATGGAACATGATGAGCATGCGGCCCCTATTCTGCTAGGAAGGCCTTTCTTAAAAACTGCTAGGACTAAGATAGATTATGTAAGTGGGACACTTACTATGGAATTCGATGGGGAGGTGGTTCAATTCAACATTTATGATGCTATGAAACACCCTATTGATGACCATTCTTTGTGCTCTATTGATGTGATTGAACCCATTGTACAAGATGTATTTGATATTTCTGGTATTGATGAGTTGCAATCTATTATTGAGAATGACATAGATGAGTTCCACACGGAATATGCTTTGTCAACTAACATGCAGGCAGTCTTATCTCAGATGAAGGTGAACGATAAGCTTCCTATTGAACCTTTGGGCATTGGCCCCACCTTGCTAACACCGAGCGAGAAGCTCGTTCCTTCTATTGTGCAGGCTCCCGAGAGTGAACTCAAGCAACTCCCGGATCACCTCAAGTACGCTTTCCTTGGAGTCAACGACACTTTGCCAGTCATTGTGTCTAGTAAGCTTTCAAAGGAGCAAGAGGAGAAGCTAGTGGAGATCTTGAAGGAGCACAAGACTGCGCTGGGATGGACCATTGCCGATATCAAAGGGATTAGTCCCTCAACATGTATGCATCGGATCCTCCTAGAAGATGACGCCAAGCCGTCCAGACAACCACAGAGGAGATTGAACCCACCTATGATGGAGGTGGTGAAGAAGGAGGTGCTGAAACTCCTTCAAGCGGACATGATCTTCCCTATTTCCGACAGTCGTTGGGTCAGCCCCACTCAGGTTGTCCCCAAGAAGGGAGGTATTACAGTGGTTGAGAACCAACAAGGAGAGTTGGTCCCTACAAGGACGGTGACGGGCTGGAGAGTTTGCATTGATTACCGCAAGCTGAATGCGGTAACTCGAAAGGATCACTTCCCTTTGCCATTCATCGATCAAATGCTAGAACGCCTTGCTGGGCGCCCCTACTATTGCTTTCTAGATGGATATTCAGGATACTTCCATGTGGCCATAGCACCAGAAGACCAAGAGAAGACTACCTTTACATGTTCTTTTGGCACTTTTGCATACCGCAGAATGCCTTTTGGATTATGTAACGCACCCGATACTTTTCAACGATGTATGGTTAGTATCTTCTCTGAGTATATTGAGAATTTTATTGAGGTATTCATGGATAATTTTACGGTATATTGGGATAGCTTTGATAAATGTTTGGACCATTTGACACTTGTGCTTAAAAGATGTGTGGAAACTAACTTAGTTTTAAATTCTGAAAAGTGTCATTTTATTGTTGAACAAGGGATTGTGTTAGGTCATATTGTCTCTGCTAAGGGTATTGAGGTCGATAAGGCGAAGATTGATGTAATTCAGTCTTTGCCTTATCCTACTAATGTGCGTGAAGTTCGTTCCTTCCTAGGCCATGCAGGTTTCTATCGCAGGTTTATCAAGGACTTTTCCAAGATCTCATCACCCTTGTGCGAGCTGCTGAAGAAAGAGGTGACTTTTGATTTGAATGAGGAGTGCAAGAGGGCGTTTGATTGCTTGAAAGAACGCCTGACAAGTGCACCTATCATCCAAGCACCGGACTGGTCAAAACCGTTCGAGATCATGTGTGATGCCAGCGATAATGCAGTTGGAGCAGTTTTGGGACAGAAAGAGGGAAGAGCCTCTCATGTGATTCACTATGCGTCCATGACTCTGAATGGCGCACAAAGAAACTACTCCACTACTGAGAAGGAGATGCTGGCTGTGGTGTTTGCCTTGGAGAAATTCAGGCAATATCTTTTGGGAGTGAAGGTGATTATATACACGGATCACGCCGCCCTTTGTTATCTAATGACGAAGAAGGAGGCGAAGCCGCGATTGATTCGATGGGTTCTTCTGATGAGTGAGTTCGATGTGGAGATACGGGACAAGAAAGGAGTGGAGAACTTGGTGGTGGATCATTTGAGTAGGTTGGTGAACGAGGAGGACAAGCCCGGGAAGCAAACTCCCATCCATGGAAACTTCCCGGACGACACCCTTTTTCGAGTGGATATTCTGGAACAACACCACAACCGGCGGCAAGACCACCGCACCCGTGGCGGGGAGACAGAACCACAAGCCCAAGTTTCTGGAAAATGGCCACACTCGGCGGTGGATCGCCGCACCCGTGAAGTCGGTAATCTTTCTCGAGAAAATTGCCCAGACGCACCGCACCCGGCGGTGTCACCTGGTGCGCCCGCGGCGAGTGGTGATTTTTCTGGGCAATTTTCTGTTATTTGGCCGCACCCGACGGTGACACATGCCGCGCCCGCGGCGAGAGAGACAGATCGAGATTTTTGTGCTGTGAGCGTCTCTTCGCTCGAGGCGTACTTCCATAGGTCCGTTCTCGGGATTCGGTCCTTCCGGCCATGGTACGCCGATATCGTGAACTACTTGGTTCGTGGGGAATTTCCCCCGGATCATACCAAGGCGCAACGGGAGAAGGTACGGAGAGAAGCTCGGTACTACATTTGGGACGATCCTTATCTCTGGAGACACTGTGTCGATCAGGTAATCCGTCGATGTCTTCCGGATAACGAGGTACAATCTGTCCTTAGCTTTTGTCATTCTGAAGCATGTGGGGGTCATTTTGGTGCGAATAAGACTGCTAGAAAAGTATTAGATGCAGGTTTCTATTGGCCCCACATTTTTAGGGATGCCTTTGCATTTTGCAAAGTTTGTGATAGATGTCAGAGGATGGGGAATATTTCTAGGAGGAATGAGATGCCTCAGTCTTCTTTGATTTTTTGTGAGGTCTTTGATGTGTGGGGTATTGATTTTATGGGACCCTTTCCTAGTTCTTATGGGAACCTATATATTTTGCTTGCGGTGGACTACGTTTCCAAGTGGGTGGAAGCGAAGGCCACCAAGACTGATGATTCTAAAGTTGTGGCAGGTTTCTTGAAAGAGAACATTTTTTCCAGATTTGGGATCCCCAAGGCTTTGATTAGTGATCGGGGAACCCATTTCTGCAACAAGACTGTGACCGCCCTGCTGAAGAAGTATCACGTCACACAGAAGGTTTCCACTGCCTATCATCCACAGACCAATGGGCAGGCTGAGGTGTCCAATAGAGAGATCAAGACGATTCTTGAAAAGACAGTGGCACCCAATAGGAAGGACTGGAATTTGAGGCTGAACGATGCATTGTGGGCTTACCGCACTGCCTACAAGACTCCAATTGGGATGTCTCCTTTCCTGCTCGTATTTGGCAAAGCTTGCCATCTACCTGTGGAGCTGGAACACAAGGCATGGTGGGCGGTGAAGAAGTGCAACATGCAGATTGATGAGGTAGGAGAGTTTCGCAAGCTTCAGCTGCAAGAGTTGGAGGAGTTACGCCTTGACGCATACGACAACGATGTCATCTATAAGGCGGAAACCAAGGCATGGCATGACAAGAATATCTTGCGAAAGGACTTCCACCCCGGTGATAAAGTCCTTTTGTTTCAATCTCGCCTGAAACTCTTTGCGGGAAAGCTGAGGTCGAAGTGGATAGGACCATATATTATTGCTGAGGTCTACCCACATGGCGTCGTTGACCTAATCGAGCCGACAACCCAGAAGACATTCAAGGTCAATGGTCAAAGGTTAAAACCTTACCATGAGGGTTTCCCCACTGAGGCGATTGATGAGATGGCTCTAGAGGAGCTATATGCTGAAAATGAATAGACGAGAGTCTACGTCGAGCCAACGACGTGAACCAAGGCGCTGCTCGAGAGGCAACTGATAACAGGTTTTTTGTCATTCTAAAAACTGCTATGCAAAATATCCAAACAAACCTTAAACCGTAGTCCTAGGTAAGTACAGGTCGAATCCACAGGGAGGCGAATTTTATCTTAATATGCAATTTGTATGTCAAACTAAAGTAACCAAAGGGGGGTTTTTGTGAGTTTAATTAATCTAAGCATGCAAAAGTAAACAACTAGATGTGATGGATTCAG
This sequence comes from Rheum nobile, assembly GCA_027886185.1. NCBI lineage: Eukaryota > Viridiplantae > Streptophyta > Magnoliopsida > Caryophyllales > Polygonaceae > Rheum > Rheum nobile. Next base: position 1,082,191 of record WOAB01000546.1, read on the forward strand.
TAATGGGGAAAAGCACTTAGTCAAACAACATCCACTATTCGTATGACAAGTTGATCATAGATACTCATTCAAAATCTCATGCAATGGTAATTCCAATTCCTTTTCAGATGTAATTAATAGCACAACCAGATACTATTAGAACTAACTAATTAAACAACCATGAAACTATCAAGATTCAGTTTAACAGCAGCCTTACGGATAGAAATATAGTTGGATACAACCCTAGAATAAAACAACCAGTTTTTACCCTAGAATGTAAATCAATTCTCTTCTGCATAAGATTAGCACAACCAGTTACTAATACGATGCAGTTGCTACTCTGAAATAGATATGCTCAACCAGTAACAATTTAGATCTAGCAATCAATCAATAACAATAAACCCTAGTTGCGTCCAAATAGAGATTATCAATATCAATCATAAACAACTTAAGCAAGAGAAAGATAAAAACCATGCAATAGATTAAGAACAAGAATCTCACAACTTTATCAAAACGAAAGCTTCAGCGTCTGACTAAGCCAGGGAGGCTTAGTTCTTCATAACGTAGAAAAGAGAATTAGGGTTCCAAGAGATGATCCAGCCTCTTCAAACAAGCATTTTCTCTACCCTCATATACTAAAGGAAATAAAATCTAAATTAACCTAAAACGAAATAATAAAATAACAATAAAAATAATTAAAGGAAATTTGGAATTAATCCCGTCTTCGGCCTCTTCAATTCTCGCGAGCAGCTCGTCTGGCATCTGATGGCCCACCTCCAGCTGCTTCTTCTCGGCCCAATTCAATAAAGCACCAGCTCGCTGATGTCGTGGTGATGTCATCACCAATTTGCTCCCGCTTCAATTCCCGCTCTCGGTAAATCACGCGGCTTCTCGGTGGGCTGCTTCTCCTTGCTTTGCTTCACGTGGGCCACGCCTGTTCATGGGCCTTCTTCATCAACTCGGCCCAACAAAGTAGTGCTTATCAACAACCCGAGGTATTGCTTTCTTTCCTTTTCTTTTGTCTTTTCATCTTTCAGAGCTTAGTTAGGTAGTTGCTTTCTTTCTTTTCGATTTTGCCTGCGAACTAACTTGCAGGTTCGAAGAATAAGACGAATGGAGTTCCTGGAGGCCTACCGCACCCGGAGGCCACATCACCGCACCCGCGGCAAGCCCCCTGTAGCACTACTAAAAAAAAAAATGTGTGGGCCCTGGCCGGTACTACCTCCTTCCTCTCCTTCTCTAACCTAACCCCTCTTCCTCACCTCTCTTCCCCACAATCCCCCTCACGAACTACCTTTGCCTCCTCTCAACCCAAAATTCTCCCACACACTAAACACTCACCAAATGCACACCTTTCTCGTCCAAATCTCGCCATTTCCTCCACATATCCGTAATCCCGCAGCAAATCCAACCTTTCTCACCAAAAACCCCATCTCTAAACCACACCTTCAACCCCATAACCATAACACCGCACCCACCAAGATCCACCGCACCCGCGACGGATCTAAACCACCCAAGCCAAATCAACCCTCCCCAAGCCGAGACCCAACCCCTAGACCCAACCCCGGCTCGTGGAAGGCGAAGGAGATTCAAGGAAGCCATTTTTGCTCGCTCGAGAAATCGCCCAGCGCCGCAGCCGCACCCGGCGGCATTCCTCTCACCGCACCCGCGGCGAGACTACCAGTGCCTGTTTTCTGTTATTTGACCGCACCCGGCGCCGCCCTCACCGCACCCGCGGCAGACCCCCAGCAACTTCTCTGTCTTCGTTTCGTGAGTCCTTCTTTGCCTCTTGCTCTCTACATCTTTAATTCATAGCATGTCGAGATCGAGGAGAGTCGGGATGACTGATACAGAGAAGGAGAAATTGGTGATTGTCAATAAGCGGGTTGTGGTCCCGACTAAGTTCTTGGATAGGGGAACTCTTGAGGCTCTAGGGCTACTCGATTGCACGCAGTTGTGTCTGGAGAAGATGGGCCTAGGGGGTTTTGTTGATGTATCTGCCCCCACATTCGAGACTTTGTCGAGGCATTTCATCTCCACGTTTAGACTCACCATGGATGGTGAGAATCTTGTCTCGATCGCATTCAAGTATAAGGGGAAGGAGTACTCGGTAGACGTTGAGCAGGCGAGGGCTGCTATCGGGGTAACTAGGCCCCCCACTGATGAGTGGATGAAGGGCACGAGCGAGGCCGCTCTGGTTGACTTCTGGGTGGGAGCCACTGGGCAGATATACCACGTGGGTGACGAATACAGTAACAAGTTTACTCATCCATGTCTGCGACTGCTCCACAAGTTGATTATGGGGACGCTGCTGGGACACAAGAAGGACAACAAGGTCCCCCTGAAGGACCTCCACTGGCTATACTGTGCCTTGCCCTAGGCTACATTTGTCCCGGACTGGCTGAAGCTCATCCTCGAGGCCCTCCGGAGGATCCGCCGGGGAGAGAGGCGGGACATTGTTCAGGGTGGTTTGATCACCCGTATTGCTGAGACAGCCCTCCAGGTGGAGGATAGCGAGGAGCCCATCATCGCGCACGTGTTCGACGTCACCCGGCTGAAGGCGAATCACATGTTGCGGGTGACGAGGAAGCAGGCATTCTGGTGCTCCTACTCTGACAGGAGCCACCTCATGTTCCTCCCGAGAGAGATCCCATACAGCTCCACATACAGAGGGTGGTACATGCTGCCCGACCCCACCCCAACTCCATTGGGGACGGTTGTGGCAGATTTTGTGGACGAGGGGGCCAGGCCTCGACAGAGGAGGAGAGCTGCTGGTAGCTCGAGCCAGGCCCCTGCTGCGGCTGAGGATGAGAAGATGGATGATGCTGGCCCGGACCCACCTATGGGCCCATGGCAGGATATGATGTATCGCTAGATGGAGGCGATGAGTCTGCAACAGCAGACTTGGCAGCAGGGCTTTGACAGCCGTTTTGACGGGTTCCAGAGCTAGGCCTTCCAGCGGTTGGACAGGCAGGACGAGAGGTTGGAGCAGATGGATGAGCGGCTCCAGAGGCTAGGGGAGCAGCAGACACAGTATTTCGGCCAGTACCCTTGGCCGCAGGGCCCACCACCGCAGTGAGTTTACTTTTTTTTTCCTTTATTATGATTGTCTTCTATTTACACATTGAGGAGAATGCACACTTCAAGCATGGGGGAGGGAGTAGATTCATTACTTATCGTTATGTACAGTTTCAGTTTCTACTCTGTGTTTTTGTACAGTTTTCGGATTCTGCATTGCATTCGTTTATCTACTCAAAAAAACAAAACAAAAAAAACGAAAAAGCCAAAAAGATGAGAAAAGGCAGAGAAAATCCTGGGATGAGTTGAAAACCCGAAAGGGCAACTCAGGTAAAAAGCAGGTGACCCGGACCAGTGCTAGACTGGGGTAATATGGTGTCTGAGTGACGTGAGCATATGTGAGCCCATCTTTGAAAAAAATATGAGTGGCTAGGATGAAAACCCGAAAGGGCTCCTAGGCAAGATGAGTGAAAAGAAAAGGAGTGTTTCTAGGATCTCATTTTACCGACGGGGCGACATAAGAAGGGAGACTAAGAAGGATTATCGGGTAGGCCACTTTGGGAGTCATAAGAAGTCATAGATGGAGGCTATGATTAGAGATCACTCACGCTTTTGGATGTCCGGGTTAAGCTTGGGGGAAGTATTCTGCTTGCCCCTTAAGCTTGTCAAGTATGATGTGTTGTAGATGAGATTGGCGCCAGGAGTTTTGGCATGGGTTAGGTGACTCTTAGTTGGAGGATATGCTTCCTGAGACCTTGGGTGCTGCATTGAAGGATAGACTCTTTATTAGTTTACTCGAGGACGAGCAAAGGTCTAAGCATGGGGGAATTTGATAAGCACTACTTTGTAGGGCTTAAGTAAGAGTCTTTAGAGGGTTTATTGGTGCCATTCGGGTAGATCTAGGCAGATTCATGTGCAAGGCGTTTGGAGGCGAAGTTTAGTATTTATGGAGGTATTTGAGTGATTTTGGATATCTAGGAGACACCAAGGAAAGACGCCAAAGGAGTGAATAGACGAGTTGAGGAGCGGTGCGAGAGATTACAAGGAAGAGCCATAGACGAGGAGACGTTCTGGATCCTTGCCGCACCCGCGTTGAAGGCCACCGCCGCCAGCGGTGGAAGGAGCAGAAAGAAGACAAGCTGCTGGATAATGGCCGCACCCAGCGGCAGCCTCACCGCACCCGCGGCGAGGTCGTCAGAGAATTGGACCGAAGACACTGGAGTTCCACCGCACCCAGCGGTGGAGCCACCGCACCCGCGGTGGCGACGCGCTGAAAGCCTTTTACGAGTTTTCTTATTTCCGTTTCATTTTATTTCGAGACTTAGTTTCCAAGTTTGTTATTTTTCTTTTCTTTATTTCTGAATTATTTCCTTAGTATTTAAGTGAGGGTTAAGAATCTTTTGGAGGGAGGATTCTCTAACCCTAGTTGCCACCTTTCTACGTTTTTCTCTCACAAACCCTAATGGAGAACTAAACCTCCATTGTTGCACTTGACAGTTTGAAGCCAGCAATTGATTGGTTGTGAGTTTTCTACTCTTGTTCGTTTTCCTATCTAGTTGGATTAATTCTCTTGCGCTTGATTGTTTATTGGTCTATGTTGATTTATCTAGATTGATCACCTAGGTTTATTGATATCTTCCTAATTGCTAGGACTTGTGATTCTGGGTTCGGGTTGCATATCTAGTAGCGAACACGATTGTGCGTATAGGGGATCTGAGCGCATAATTGTGAGAGAGAGTTAATTGCATGCTTATAGTAACGGGTTATTTCTATTGCATGTGTCTTGTTAATCCTTGGTTGAATGCTATTGCTTTATTGAGTTCTGAAGGTTTTCGGATTTGATTTAGTAATAAGTACTATTAGGGCTGGTAGAACGAATAGTTATCTAAGATCGGGATAAGAACAATTATAGGAATATTAAGAACTTGAGATTGATAGAATTCCGTGATCGACCTATCTATTGTTGTGTGGATCTCTGTTCAGTGTCGCGCTTTTTCCCATCATATTTACAACCTTTTCCTGCGAACTTATTTACTTGTTTCCTTATTGCTTGTTACGAGAAACACAAACAAACCCCCCCTAGTTCCTAGTTGGTGATAACAAATTGCATAAGTTGATAACCTGACTCTCTGTGGGATCGACCCTGACTTGCTTGCTATACTACTTAGTAGGTATTTTGGGATTTATTTGATAGGCATCACGACTTTAGCTCTGTCACGCCCACAACAATATCAGCAGCCTGGGAGTCAACAACAACAATATAGAGCTTCATATGACCCAAGACCCCAAGGCCAGAGTTCTAGTTCATCTATGTCTAGTGATGACATGATCAGATCTCTCACCCAGAGCATATCAACGTTGGTAAGCACTATGGCCCAACAAATTCAAGAGGTGGTCCGGCAACAGGAGTCTCTAGCTCAGACTGTAACAACGTTGGGAAATACTATGGTCCAATAGAATCAAGAGATGCGGTCAAGTATTCAGAACTTGGAGAAGCAAATAGGGCAAATCTCCATCGCAGTGAGCAGACTGAAAGCCTGGGATTCGGGAAAACTACCATCTAAAACGGTAGTAAACTAGAGGGAGAACGTATGCACCATGACGCTGAGGAGCGGAATACAAGTGGAAGAAGGTCTACAGCAACAACCGCCGGCTGTGCAGTTCCCTGAGCTGACGAATGGAGTAAATTTCAAATTGAAGTCCGGGTTAATCCACTTACTCCCCCACTTCTAAGGGATGAGTGGAGAAGACCCCAACAAACATCTTTCTAAGTTCCATGCCGTCTGCACCAGCATGAAGCCAAGAGGCGTTACTGAGGACCAAATCAAGCTGAGGGCCTTTCCTTTCTCTCTAAAGGATTCGGCGAATGAGTGGTTCTACTATATGGCCCCAAGGAGCATTGACACATGGGCCAAAATGAAGAAAGCCTTCCTGGAGAAGTACTTCCCTGCGACTAAGCTCAACAACCTGAAGAGGAACATCAACAACATTGAACAACAGGCTGCTGAGACGGTGTACGAGTACTACGAGAGATTCAAGAGGTTGATCTCTAGCTGCCCCTACCATGGGTATTCAGACCAAGACCTCATACTTTTATTGTACGGTGGTCTACTTGACGACGAGCGTCGGATGGTGAACGCATCATGTGGAGGAAACATCTTGAACAAGATGCCAGCTGAACCGTATGAGGTCTTCTTTGAGCTATCTGAGGGCTCAAGACAGTTCAGTAAAAGGGTGGGCGCCCAGTCAGTCAAAGCTACAGACTCTCAGCCCAATTCTTCAATACTTTCTGAGATGGCTGAGATGAAGGAGATGATGAGGAGATACATGATGAAGGGTGGCCAGTAGCAAGTCAAGTCTTGTGGGATATGCTATGACACGATGCATCCGACCGATGCATGTCCCACGCTGCAGGAGCCCACTGCTGAGGTGAATGCTATTGGAGGATACGACCCTTCAAGGACAAGATATGATCCGTACTCCAACACGTACAATCCAGGGTGGAGAGATCACCCAAATTTGAGATACGGAAATCAGCAGAGTACTCCTCAAGGCCAGGAAAATCAAGAGTATCACCAGAGGCCCCCATAATTCCTACCGCGCCCACAACAATATCAACAGCATGGGAGTCAACAACAATAATATAGAGCTCCATATGACCTAAGGCCAGAGTTCCAATTCATCTATGTCTAGCGATGACATTATCAGATCTCTCACCCAGAGCATATCAACGTTGGCAAGCACTACGGCCCAACAATGTCAAGCGGTGGTCCGACAACAGGAGTCTCTAGCTCAGACTGTAATAACGTTGGGAAATACTATGGTCCAACAGAATCAAGAGATGCGGTCAAGTATTCAGAACTTGGAGAAGCAAGTGGGGCAAATCTCCATCGCAGTGAGCAGACTGGAAGCCTGGGATTCGGGAAAACTATCATCTCAAACGGTAGTAAACCCAAGGGAGAACGTATGCACCATGATGCTGAGGAGCGGAATACAAGTGGAAGAAGGTCGAGCTCAACAGAAAGATTTCCGCGACCGCGGAGAAGAAGGCCGCGACCGCGGAATCGCTCCTGGGGACACTGCAAAAATCGGCGAATTTCCGCGACCGCGGACAGATTTCCACGATCGCGGAAACGTTTTTGCTTAAGAGGATTATTGCGATGAATTTCCGCGACTGCAGACAGAAAGCCGCGATCGTGAAAAACTTCTAGGAGCCCCAGGCGCCTTCGAAGTTGTCCACGATGATTATGTGCGCCCCAACCTCCCTCCACTCAGCTCGTTGAAGCCTCCCGCACCCTTTCCCGAGGCACTGAAGGACACCAGGAAGGTGGAGAATGACAAGAATTTATTTGAGACCTTCAGCAACTGCGAGGTAAATATTCCTTTGATAAAACTTGTTCAAAGTATCCCTCGCTATGCCAAATTCTTGAAGGAGCTGTGCAAAATAAAGAGGAAGAAAGCGGTGAAGGAAAAAAAGAAGGTCAAAGTCAGTGAGAACGTATCCGCTATGCTACAAAAGCGGTTGCCCAAGAAATGCAGTGATCCGGGCATGTTCACTATTCCCTGCAAGATAGGTGGCACCCTGTTTGAAAAAGCTATGCTAGATTTAGGTGCCTCTATCAACATTTTACCTCTCTCGATGTACGAGTCTTTAGAGGTCGGGCCATTACAGAATACAGGGATTGTGATCCAGCTGACTGACAATTCATACGTGTATCCCAAAGGAGTAGTGCAGGATGTGCTGGTAGAAGTTGACAAGCTGATTTTCCCTACGGACTTCTTTGTGATGGATACGGGGCAAGATAAGCACACAGCCCCTGTGATGCTAGGAAGGCCGTTTATGAACACGGCAGGTACACAGATTGATGTGAGCAGCGGTTTGCTCACAATGGAGTTTGACGGGGTGAGGGTCGGTTTCAATATAGACGATGCAAAGTGACACCCTCTTGATGGTAACCCCGAGTGTTCAATTGATGTGAGTAACCCAAGTTGAGTGGGAGAGCACCAAGTCGAGCCACGACAATAACTAAGGCGTTGCTCGGGAGGCAACCCGAGGTATGTATTTCTGTTATTTTCTTTTCATTCCATGTCTTTAGTTGTTTTTGTTTTATCTTGTGTTATTTTTGTCTGTGCTTTTGTTTTTGTTTTTGCTTTAGACTAACCTGCAGGTAGAAGACCCGGAGCCAAAAATTGAAGAAGGTGAACTATGCACCATAAACATTTTTGCGGGCGCGGAAAATTTTCCGCGGTCGTGGAAATATCACTGTAAGTCTCCCTTACCTGAAGAAAAAAAAAATTGAAAAAAAAAAGTTTTACCGAAGGCCAGCTGTCCGAGTTCTACTACGAGAGGTGGTGCGCATCATGCTGCCAAGGAGGAGACATTCACCCCACATTTTATTTGGCAACGATGATGGCCTGACATTCGACAGCTGAGGAGGAGGAACACTAGCGCCCACACCACGATTACATCTGGGCTCCCATTATGTGTTCGTTGAAGGCCCGTGCAGCCCCGATTCTTCAAGACCACTACACCTTACAGTGGTTCTATTTGGTTGCACGGTGGAGTTTGAGTTTGAAGACCGCCACAACATCAGTGACATGTGCTTTTATTGCTTTACCGCCAACACCAACATTCCAGTCCAATCCAACTCGGCGACGGTTGTGAGTACCTTTTTTTGCTTTTCCCTGTGCTTCATCTTTTTTGTCTTTCATTACATTGAGGACAATGCAATATTTAAGCATGGGGGAGTGTTCTATACTTGCTAGTCGTCTGAGGAAGAAAGAAAAAAAAAATGAAAAAAGTCAAAATTTGAAAAAAGACAAAAATAAAATCCTGGGATAAGTCGAAAACCCGAAAGGGCGGCTTAGGTATAAAGCAGGTGGCTTGGACCAGCAATAGGCTGAGGTAATATGAGGTCAAGAGTGATGTGAGTTTTATGTGAGCCCATCTATTGAAAAAATGAAATGAGTGGCTTGGTGAAAACCCGAAAGGGCGCCTTGGCAAAATGAGTGAAAAGAAGAAGAGTGATTATTAGGATTCCTCATTTTTCCTTGCGTGGTGACATAAGAAGAGGTGATATAAGGAGGATTCAGGTAGGTCACTTTGGGAGGCATAAGAAGATAGATGGAGGCTAGGATTAGATGGTTACTTTCACTCTATGGTGTTCGGGTTAAGCTTGGGGAAGTACTCTGCTTTCCTTTAAACTTGTATGTTGTATGTTGTGTTTATTGTGTTGGTGCCTTGGAGATTCATGATTAGGTGCAGTTCTTAGTGGAGATGATTTTTCCGTGCCACGAAGGCATTCTGGGCACTGGCGGCGATCGCTGTTCTTGGCGGCGGTCGCCGCAGTTCATCACGGCGGGCGCCGTGAAGAACTCAGACGACTGAAACGAGAGAAATCTCACCAAAACGATGCGCGTTTCGACCCCTTTCCGCCTTGCTTGGGTTCTGACCTCCAAAGGCAACCAAAAGGCTTCAAAAGGGCTGCTGGAAACACCACCAAATGACACCGACGAGAGCTTGCAAACTCCGGTGAAACACAACTCCGACGACACGAGAATTTGGCAGAGGTTCAGTGTTTGGGATGGCTCAAATCTCTCCCCCAACACCTCCTTTTATAGCCAAAGCATCTGGAGCACGAAAAATGGGCCTACGAAGGCTAGTTCGGCGCTCGCCAGAACCACGCCGGCGACCATCGGGCGAAGACTGCCGGACAACGACGACGGCAATTACGGCGGGCGCCGTAATTTACGGCGGTCGCCGCCATAGCCTGGCACGCCAGCTACCACCTCGAGCATTGGGACGGCGGGCGCCGTGACTATACGGCGGTCGCCGTTCTTGGATCCGCGACGGCGGTCGCCGCGACTGTATGGCGGTCGCCGTGACCAGCTTTTCCCGCCCGTTCAGCTTTGAACGAACATGACATTAAACCGGGATAAAAATTATCGTACGCGAACGAATATTAAAATCCAAGGCATGTTGTCTGTATATTATTTCACTAAGAAAAATATTACAGATATAGAGCACATTATAGAATGTCTCAAACTCTCTGTATTAAATCCGACGTACACAACGGGTACTCGGGAAAATTCCAAAATTCCCAAAATAACCTTACAAAAATACGGGGTATCACATCTCCCCCCCTTAAAAGAAGTTTCAACCCCGAAACTTAGGTCGAAAATAACTCGGGAAAACGCCTGAGCATATCTGACTCGGTTTCCCACGTCTCCCAAGTAACTTCTTCGGTCCCTGACTTGGACCACAGCACTCGTACCAACGGCACGATCTTGTTGCGCAAACGCTTCTCCCGACGCTCCAAAATGCGCACGAGCAACTCTTCATAAGTGTCATTAGCTTGAATCTCGATGTCCTCATAACTAAGCACATGAGACTCATCTGGCACATACTTTCTGAGCAAAGATACGTGGAACACGTTATGCACCGGGTGAGCCGATGGTGGCAATGCCAAGCGGTACGCTATAGATCATACTCTATCCAGAATCTCGAATGGTCCCACGTAGCGAGGGTTAAGCTTCCCACTCTTACCAAATCTGAAAACTCCTTTGGATGGTGATACCTTGACAAAAACCTTGTCACCGACCTCGAACTCGACAGTCCTGCGCTTCCGATATGCGTAGGACTTCTGTCGACTCTGAGCGGTCAACATCCTTTGTCTGATCAAAGCAATGTCTGAGGCCGTCCTTTCGACCAACTCTGGTCCAAACAGAATTTTGTCGGCATTATCATCCCAACAAATCGGAGATTTGCATCTGCGACCATACAAAGCTTCAAACGGAGCCATCTTGATTGTAGCATGCCAGCTATTGTTGTACGTGAACTCAATCAGACTCAAGTTGTCCTCCCAGCTAGTCGGACGATCGAGTACACAAGCTCTAAGCATATCCTCCAGGGTCTGGATGGTCCTTTTAGACTGACCATCTGTCTGAGGATGAAACGCGGTGCTGAACCTCAACTCCGTTCCCATAGCCTTATGAAGTTCCTGCCAGAACCTTGACATGAAACGGCCATCTCGGTTCGATACAATGGTCTTAGGAATGCCATGTAAGCGGACAATCTCTCTCTGGTAGACTTCTACTAACTTCTGGGTTTCCCATGTGGTCTTGATGGCTATGAAATGAGCACTCTTCGTAAGCCTATCCACAATTACCCAGATAGCATCCCTCTGACTTTGAGTCTTTGGTAGCCCAGTGACGAAGTCCATGGCGATGTCCTCCCATTTCCATTCTGGCACTAGGAGAGGTAGCAACTCACCACTTGGCATGCGGTGTTCGATCTTGACCTTCTGGCAAGTTAAGCTCTTTGCCACAAAGTCTGCTACATCTCATTTCATGTTTGGCCACCAAAACTTCTTCCTGAGGTCCTTGTACATCTTGCTAGAGCCAGGATGCACAGAATAAGCAGATGAATGAGCTTCTCTCATCACCAACTGACGAAGACCTTCTGTGTCAGGCACACAGATCCGGTCCTAAAACCAAAGTGATCCATCATCCTGAACCACAAAACTGGGAGCTTTCCCATCCCACTTCACTACTTAACTTCACCAAGATGATGTCATCGACTTGCTTTTCTTTGATCTGATCCAGCAGTGTAGCCTGAATTTCCATCATACTCAGGTACCCTCTACGCTGGTCATACAAGACTTCAATGTCGCATGACTCTCGGTTTAGCTTGGTTTGAGCAGTAAGTAGAGCAACTACAGTCTCGTGCGTTGTCTTCCGGCTTAGTGCATCAGCTACTACATTAGCCTTGCCCGGATGATACAGCAACTCCATGTCGTAGTCTTTGAGTAACTCTAGCCAGCGGCGTTGTCTCATATTTATCTCCTTTTGAGTAAATATATACTTGAGACTTTTGTGGTCAGTGAAGACTTGGCATCTTATACCGTAGATGTAATGCCTCCAAATCTTTAGCGCAAAGACAACCGCTGCTAACTCAAGATCATGGGTCGGATAGTTTTCTTCGTAAGTCTTGAGTTGTCTAGATGCGTAAGCAATAACTCTGCCTCTCTGCATCAGTACACAACCCAAACCACACTTTGAAGCATCACTATAGACCACATAATCGTCATTCCCTTCTGGGAGTGCTAACACGGGTGCCGAGGTCAGTCGTCGCTTCAACTCCTGGAAACTGGCCTCGCACTTGTCATTCCAGACAAACTTCTTGTGGACCTTGCGGAGTAGATTGGTCATAGGTAGAGCGATCTTTGAAAATCCTTCTACGAACCTTCTATAATACCCGGCAAGTCCAAGAAAACTGCGCACCTCCTTCACGTTCTGGGGCTGTGACCATTTAGCCACCGCTTCAATCTTTTGGGGATCAACCATAACCCCATTTTTATTGATCACGTGGCCTAAGAAATCCACTTCATTTATCCAGAATTCACATTTAGTCAATTTAGCAAAAAGTTGATGTTGTCTAAGGATTGACAAGGCAATCCCCAGATGTTCCTCGTGGACTTCTTCATCCGGAGAATAGATCAGAATGTCGTCGATGAAGACCACCACGAACTTATCCAAGTACTGGTGAAAACATCGGTTCATCAAATCCATAAAGACAGCTGGAGAATTTGTAAGCCCAAAAGGCATCACTACGAACTCGTAATGACCATATCTGGTCCTAAATGCAGTTCTAGGAATGTCCTGCTCACGAATCCTGAGCTGGTGATATCCAGATCTCAAGTCGATCTTGGAGAAAACCTTTGCTCCCTGCAACTGGTCCAACAAGTCATCAATCCTAGGCAAAGGATACTTGTTCTTGATCGTCACCTTGTTCAACTCTCGGTAGTCGATACAAAGTCGGAACGATCCGTCCTTCTTTTTGACGAATAATACCGGAGCACCCCACGGCGATGCACTCGGCCTGACATAACCTTTGTCAAGAAGATCTTCAAGTTGATTCTTCAATTCTTGCATCTCAGCTAGAGCCATCCGATACGGTGATTTGGAAATCGGCGCCGTACCAGGCTCAAGATCAATTGAAAACTCTACGTCACGGTTCGGGGGTAATCCAGGAATTTCTTCCGAAAAGACATCCGAAAACTCCCTAACTACATGAATATCAAGAACCTCAGGTCCATCCTTCGCAGGCGAATCCAAGTAGCAAAGGTACCCGACACATCCTTGTCGTAGTAGCTTAAACGCAGTCATCGCATTGATCAACTTGCCGTTATCAGCGTCATTTCGACCTTTGAACTTGCACACGAACTGGCCCCCAGATGACACCGTCACCGTTCTTGAACTGAAGTCGATCACCGCCTTGTGACGCGTCAGCCAATTCATACCGAGAATAATGTCGTATGGAGCCATGGCTATGCAGATTAAATCTTCCTCGAATTCCTTACCCTGAATGGTAATCGGAAAGTCGGACAGATGCTTGGTTCCCATCAAACGTTCTCCATTAGGAAGATTAACGACGAAAGGGTCGCACGAATCGTTGCACACTAAATCTAACTTGCTAACACAACTATCCGAAATAAAGGAATGCGTAGCACCAGAATCAAACAGAATGCACACTGAAGTAGAGTGAAGGTATAGAGTACCTTGAGCAATCGGAGCGTTGGGTCCATCTGCTTCACGCATCTCGTACAAGCGTTGGCCCTGACTTCCAGAAACAGCTGGGGCCTTTCCCCTGTTCTGAGCAGTCGTCTGCACTGAAGGGCTAGGAGTCTCGGCATGCTTAAACCTAGGTCGGTTGCTCTGATGAACTGACCCTTGCTGTGACTCTACTACCTTCTGCTTCCCCTGCTTGCAGAACTTTTGCAGATGACCATCACGTCCACACCCAAAGCACGACCTCTTCTCCTTCTGACACTCATTGCTCTTGTGCCCAACCGTACCACAGTTATAACACTAAACTGAACTCCGGGTCTGCCCTGACTACTGAGTCGATCCTCCTTGCGTCATCTCCGTCTTAGCTCGGCCGGACTTGGCAAAGTTAGACGGTGGCGCAGGGCGCTTAAAACCACCTCCCTGGTTTTGGTTCTGCATCGACTTCTGTCGGTTGCGCCTCTTGGTCGACTCCTCTAGAGTTATCTCCAACTTATAGGCACAATCCACATACTGCTCCAAGGTAGAGCATGTGTGGTGCACCATCAACGGCTTGATATCCGGGCTCATCCACTCGTGGAAGTACCAGATCTTTTGGGCCTCGATGGTGATCTCTGCAGTGGCGTACTGTAAAAGATGATTGAACTTAGACGCCAACTCGGTCACTTTCAGACCATCCGTCTTTGGGTACAATAACTTTTTATGCGTCTCATCTCTCATAGCACGAGAGAAAAAGTGATCAACCATCTTGGTCTTGAACATCGACCAAGTCAACACTAGGCTTTCAGCCAAACCTGTGTTCTCCCACCACTCGCTAGCCTCCTCCTTCAGCTGAAGAGAAGCGACATGGACCTTCTCGGCCTCAGTACACTCCACGTTCCGAAACAGCCTCTCCATATGGGAGAACCAATGAGTCACTGCCACTGGCTCCCCTTTCCCGTTATAGCAATCGGGCCTCATGGAAGTGATGGTCTTAAGAGCGCGACCATAGCTGTCTCTAGCCCTGACGGCATTCTCCTGAACTACAGGGTTTCTGGGTTCCACAACATCAGGAACCGTTGGGTGGGTAGGCACTTCTTGCGCTTGAGGCGTACTAGGTCTCAATACGTATGCAATTGCCTGCATCACAATCCCGCGAATCGCCTCAACAGCTGCGGCATTAAACAACGCCGGCGCTTGGGTCTGATCTTGACCTTCACGCCTCTGCTGGACGCGAGACTCTGATTCGTGCTCATCCTGAACTCCTCTTCCTGCTGGCCTGGGATCTTGACTAGTCCCAGCACCGGCTCGAATCGAGTTCCTCGTGCTTCTTGGGTTCACCATCTGTTTACCGATCCAATTCCAAGCATTCAATACATTAATATTATGCAATATACTATGCAATATACCAACGTAAAGAAATTACTCAGAATAGATCAACTTGGCATTTTATAGATGAACCTTCGAACTGTTACACAAGCTACACATAAGTCTATCATCCGAGCGCTAGGACAACATTGCTCGAAGATATAAGTGTTTCTCATAGTACTTGCCGCAATACTGAAATATTACACATAGTACAAACTTGGAATGCTAAGAAACGAAACTACTGCGATAGGCAACGCCAATTCTCATCAAGGCGTTCCAAAATGTCTCCCATAAGACTGGCTACTCGTGCACGGTCTCTTCGGACTAGGCTCACCATCGAGCTCTGGCGATGGGTTTCGCACCCGGCTTGACCCTGAAGCACATGGTCCTACCCCAGTCATGGTAAGGTATGGGTCGTCCATGGCTGGCCCTCCTATCCCAGCCCTCCTCTGAGTACTGGCGATCAGCTCACCCCTCTGACGCTGCTGTTCTGCAGAGATTACCTCACTCTGGCGGAGGATCTCATACAGCTCGGATTCTGACCTTCTTCTTCTTGGAGTAGGGATAGGCTGAGATTCCCTGTCATTTCTCCTAACACCGTACTCGGTATACAGTGCCTCCCAATCAGCTTCTGACATGGGTGCATACTCTGGCACTGGTGGCAACTCTTGCATAGGTGGTAACTCTGTACTGGGGTGAATAAATTGCATCCCCGTTTCCTGACTATCCACTAGCAAGTGCATCAAGTCATCGGACTCCTGGTTATGTCCGCTGAGGTCCATCTCGGTATCCTCCTCGGGATCATCCTCGATGGGGTCCTCTTCCTCCTCTTCGGGGTCATCCTCTATGGGGTCCTCTTCTTCATCTTCCTTCTCGCTCCCTTCAATAATCATATCTATCAGGTAATCGTCATGGTAGTACCCTCTCGCGTACCTCGACGATTCATCTCTTTGCATTGCTTCCTCCCTTGGTGGCTCCACTGGTGCTGTCACCAGAACTACATCATTCCTTGACACCAGGACTACCGACTCAGGAAGCACATGCTTGATCTCCTCAGGTGGGCTGCTCGGGCCTCCAACCTCGAAGCACCTCTGGGGTATATGGAAATCTAGCCTCTCGGTAGACGGTGAATCCATCTCGGCATCTTCCAACCCCTTCTTCAGAGATATACATGCACCCATCTCCTATAGGATAACGATGAAGGAATTAGTCTTTCTAGACATAGAATCAAGCTTACTATATCACACTATCCAGAAGACATGACTATGAACGGTGTTTTTAAATTCTTTTTACTTTGGAAATTCAGAGCCCTTTTTAAAGCATTTTCGAAATGGATAAATGATATAAAAATCTCAAACCCGTTTTAAAACCTTTGGCTCTGATACCACAACTGTAACACCCCCAAAACTTAACCCTTTTGGAAATGTATTACCGCCAGTGACCCCAGTGTTCCTTACCGAGATCACCCAAGGCTTTACCGTTTAAATACAATCTATGAAATACAAATGATACATAATGATCAAAGCATTCAAGTCCAAAACATAACATTGTTAAAGAAATAGAGTTACGGGATTACAACCCAATCCCGAATAGGCCAACACAGAGTTTAAACCAAATATAACGGAAGTCTTAGAAAGTACATTACAACCAAAGTCATTGTCCAAAAGATCTCAACCTGATTAAAGAAATAATTAAAACGTTCAAAAACCACCATTGACTCCATAGTCCTTCTAATCTTCTGAGCTACTTTCTATCTGATGTGCCGAATCGAACGGATGACACCAGCCCACATGCAGAGAACAAAGTTCGTGGGTTAGTCTACTTGATTAGACTAGCAAGGGTACAAAGCAGAATGGTTCGAAGCAGTCGTATTAGGTTAGACTCATCGCTTCTCGAATAATAATCGATGACGATAGTCAACCATCATACTCCTACTGGAATAAACAAGAGGTATGCACAAGAGAAGATTCTGGAAGACTGAATCTTCACAGACATCGACTCGAAAGAAGACTCCAACGAAAATGAGTCTTTAAGGAAGTATGACAAATCTGGAATGTTACAGAATCATACAACAATGATTTAAAAGTTGACTGAGATGCTTCGGTTCACGACCAACCTCATCGCATACAGCGAATCCAGATTGGAAAGAGAACGTACTATGATCAAAGTCGAGACGAGTTTTCCTAGCTGTACTATAACTTTGCTGCACTACTCGCCCAAGGCTTATTAATTATGTGCGTCGAGTAGCACTTATCTAATTTATGTTTCAAAAACACACATCACGTTATTAGACTTTTACATGTGTACCCCATCATTGGGACGACACGTCTTAGTATACGTTTCGTCGAAAGTGACGTACACCGAAAGGTTTGTGACACCAGCTAAGTGTCATGTATCTACACACTTGTGAAAGAGACCGATCCTGATCTTAGAATAGTACCAGATGGAGACGAGCCACCCCGATACCAGATTATAAAGAAACGACTGGACAGAGTCCGAGTAACGTTCCTATCTAACAGTGCTAACTAAACAGTTACAGCATAATAACAGTTACAGGATAAAACCCACATAAAGGCCCGAAAGGTAAACACAGATAATAGCGTTGTTCTAACAGATATACAACCTATTATATGATTTTCAAAACAGTTTATCAAAACCGTTTCCAGACAAACAGAGTATTCATTCCAAATTAATTATTCAGATAAACTACTGATAATTAATGTAAATATGGAACGAATGAGCAAGAGCGAACCGCCACTTGCCTTAATCCGCAGAATAGAAACAAGCCTAACGACGACAACTGGATTCCAGGCTCGACACGGGTATAGCTCCGACAGTACAACAACCTTCGAGTCGACCCATAAAAGGAACCCTAAGTTAGATCCGACATAACCGTAGTACGAATCTAAAAACGACGAAAGAGAACGAAAGGAAAGACGCCACGACCACAACCAACCAAGCCAAAGCCACAAAGGCATTCTGGGCACTGGCGGCGGTCGCTGTTCTTGGCGGCGGTCGCCGCAGTTCATCACGGCGGGCGCCGTGAAGAACACGGCGGTCGCCGTGAAGAACTCAGACGACTGAAACGAGAGAAATCTCACCAAAACGATGCGCGTTTCGACCCCTTTCCGCCTTGCTTGGGTTCTGACCTCCAAAGGCAACCAAAAGGCTTCAAAAGGGCTGCTGGAAACACCACCAAACGACACCGACGAGAGCTTGCAAACTCCGGCGAAACACAACTCCGACGACACGAGAATTTGGCAGAGGTTCGGTGTTTGGGATGGCTAAAATCTCTCCCCCAACACCTCCTTTTATAGCCAAAGCATCTGGAGCACGAAAAATGGGCCTATGAAGGCTAGTTCGGCGCTCGCCAGAACCACGCCGGCGACCATCGGGCAAAGACTGTCGGACAACGACGACGGCAATTACGGCGGGCGCCGTAATTTACGGCGGTCGCCGCCATAGCCTGGCACGCCAGCTACCACCTCGAGCATTGGGACGGCGGGCGTTGTGACTGTACGGCGGTCGCCGTTCTTGGATCCGCGACGGCGGTCGCCGTGACCAGCTTTTCCCGCCCATTCAGCTTTGAACGAACATGACATTAAACCAGGATAAAAATTATCGTACGCGAACGAATATTAAAATCCAAGGCATGTTGTCTGTATATTATTTCACTGAGAAAAATATTACAGATACAGAGCATATTACAGAATGTCTCAAACTCTCTGTATTAAATCCGACGTACACAACGGGTACTCGGAAAAATTCCAAAATTCCCAAAATAACCTTACAAAAATACGGGGTATCACATCTACTTAGTTAAGTGTTTAAGGATTATTTTGTTTAGGTATCACGACAATCCCTAATCAGGGGTTAGGATTAGAGTGGTAAAATTGTAAATATTATTTAAAAAAATCAAAAGTTATTTTTTCTAGAAAATAATTGTTTTCAACAATTCTTTTTAAAAATTACTTTTTTTTGGAAATAAATGTTTTCCAATTTTATCTATTTAAAAAAATTCCCTTTTTTTCCTGAAAATACATTTTTTTTTGTTTCCTGTAGTGCAACAACCTATAAATTATACTTCAAGTGCATATATATAAATACCAAAAACGCATTTATAAGAACTCAAAGTGTACATATAAGCACAACTTTTAATGCCCACAAAGAGTAAGTACATTTTTAATATACTAACTAGTCTTTATGCACCGTGCTACGGACGATGCATTTTTTTTTATTTTAATAAAGGAAAGTCCATTTTCTTTGTGTTAACAATTTTTATAATATTGTCATCTGTATTCAAGTTTTTTTATTCAAACTGTAAATTCCAAATTTATAACACATAAAATATATTATAAAATGCACATTATAGTTTTATCAACAAATTATTTAGAGCATCTTGTTTGTGATATGCATAAGTCTACTACTTAAATCTCTTTAATAACACTTCTAGAAACAATAAACTTCTTTCCTATATTCGACAAATAAATCATAACATATGAAAAAATATTACAAAATTGGCATTTAGTTCTATCAAATAATTATGTAAGAGCATTTGGTTTGAGATATGAACCAAATGCATGTTTTATTGGACAAACACATCAAGAGATCTAAAACATGCACCGAATGCATGTTGTAACCTTTATATCATAGTATAATAGTTATACTAAAATGTAAGAATCATTTTAACCTTCATTACAATAATTCACTTATTGATTTTAGTTTTAAAATAGAATTAAATAATTTTGGTTTTGCAAGTGCAACTATTTCCCTCTTCATTTAATATATAAATCTTAATACTTGAGAACTTCTCCACAATTGATTAGTCAAAACAACACAACATTCATAGATACGTTTCAACTTCTTAAAACAATAAAGTGAACTTTTAACACAAAACGAGTATAATTGTGACTTGAGTGATGGCTTTGTTTCGCATTTAATAATTATTATAATTACTTTACTCATTACGTATTAAAATATGAATCTAACTCTTCTTTTATAAATACTAGAAATCGAAGCTCGTGCGAAGCACAGGCCTTTTGTGTATATGTTGTCACGGTTTAAATATAAATTTGTAATATATGGATTGTTGTTGTATGTTTTATATTAAATGATATATTGTTTGATATGTATTTAATGTAATATCTAAGTATTTTAGGTATAAAATGCTATGATTGTACGAAGTATAATTTTAATTATTTTTTGGTCAGAAGTTCAATTTAAATTTTGAATTAAGGCGGTAGTTATTTTTTGTAGGGATGCATTTTTTTCCTTTGAAAATATTTGGGGAATATTTTAGAAATTCCTATCTAATTATATGTTGTGCTTGAATTGGAGTATTTGTAAGAAACTTCCTACAACAACTCTCATTTCATGCTCTACTACCCTCCACATTTCTAACTTTTGCCTTTATCTTACAAATATATTGCCTTTTAATAATGTTTTTTGTTATGCTTTAGTTATTAATATTCATTAATATATTGTTTTATTTTTTTGGTCTAGAATATATATTGTTTTATTGGTCACATTGACTTTACATATTCCTAGACAAATATCATTTTAATTAAAATATATTAGTCATTACTTCTTATTCTTACAAGTAATAGAAATAATTGGTGACTCTGCATATTCTTAAACCTTGTTACATTTTATATAAAAGTACATTAGTTATTTTATTGGTACATACTTACTCTTCTTAGCGAAATTATAATTCATAACTTCTTCCTTGTACATTTCATATGTGAGAGTGAGTATATGTCAATTATTTCGACTTTCATCCTTGATTAATTCTTCTAGACCAAGAAAAATGAGGCCAAATTTAGTATATATACATGATGAGTGTAAAACGAATATGTATAAAATAGAACAACAATTGTCCTAAATCGATTAGTATAAAAAAGGAACTAAAAATACGAACCTAGTTGAATTTATGCTACCAAAAGTTGAAGGGTTTACATCGTCCATAAAATAGTTTGCTTTATTCATTACTAACAATCAATTGTCCTAAATCAATTGTATTTGTCCTCTTTCTAGTGAAAGCTACTCGTGCATGATGTAAACAATCGATGCCTCAATAGTGCTATTAGATTATCCAATTCTCTGACATCTTCACATAAAATTAACCTATCTCAATCAAAAGACAATTATATTAATAAATTTAAACCGATAGATGTAAGTATTTAGTGCATGCATGTGTAGACTACTAAAGAGATCCAAATACATATAATCAAGGATAGTTTACCATGAGGTGGATATATACTTGCATCATCGACAATCGGTAATCCTCATTCACATCGTTAACTTAATAATTATGCTTATTTCAGCGACCATGTCTTTTTAAGGTGTTGCCTACTATATCCCAATTGTATGTGTAGAGGCTGCCTTATTATTTTGGAAGAAGAAAGTGTATCTAAAAATGTGAGTTTAAATTGCTTTCCTTTCAGTCAGTAATATACTTGTCCAAATGAATCTATATGTTGAGTATAACACATTTGCATATCCTCATAATGTCAGCAAGGTAGTGAGTATGAGATTATTAAACACTACTCCATGTTGAAAGCAAAATATAAAAATAAACACAATATAACTGAATTACATAGAAAATTTTACGTTATTGTACATGATTTAATGCTTTATGCATTGCATCAACTTGCTTTATTTCGTGCAGCCCTTGTATAAGTAGAGGACTTAAATTTCATCAATTTATATTAACAATTATAATGTGTTGATCTAAATATAGATAAATTTTTTACCTTATTTTGCGTGGTGAGCTTGTTGAAAGCTTCCTTAAACAGAATATTCCTTGTGTGTTTAAAGCAATTTTGATCCCCTTCAAACAAAAAACATTTATATTAACAATTATAATGAGTTGATCTAAATAAAAATAATGAGTTAATCTAAATATAGAGAAATTTGTTACCTTATTTTACGTGGTGAGCTTGTTGAAAGCTTCCTCAAACACAATTTTTCTTGTGTGTTTAAAGTAATTTTGATCCCCTTCAGCCAAAATATTTTGAAACCTTGTGGACCTGTCACTCTAGAGATGGCAACATAAAGTTGTCTGTAACTTTCAGTTATTTATTGAATTAGAGAGAAAATTAAACCAAATATATCCTTGCTTTGTTTACGTACCATGTTATCGGATAGAATGAAGCATGTGATGATGTATGTAATTGATCATGTCGAAGGCATCCCACTTGCGACAAACATGTCAGAGTTAAACCATTCAGTTAATTGTTTTAGTGGTATATAGTTTCTTTCATTATTGTTATTTGTGTGTGAAGGATAGAGCAGCAAAGCGAAGAGTAGTGGGGTGGTCAGATATCATATATATATATATATAGGAAGAGATGAGGTAAGTGTAATGCTAATGTAATTTATATATTAAATATAGCTATAATGTGGTAGAACTGTTTCACTTGTGGGATAAGATTCTAACTTCTGCTTTAATTTTTTTATTTTGTGATGTACAAACTTTGATTTAAATATGTAGCTATTGGACTGTCAATGATTAAATTGTTGGGGTCGTCACTAAGGCTGGATCATCAGGGGATGACAATAGTATAATGGTTACGACAATAGAATTTGAATGTCTGATTTAAATATAGCTATGATGTGGTACAACCGTTTCAATTGTTTTTTGTGTGTTAAAAAGCTTGTTGTTTGCCGTTTTATATTGTACAACATTTGAACTACTTGTGATTTAAATATAGTTGTAATGTGGTACAATCGTTTGACTTGGCTCTCTTTCTTTTCCTTTTTTTTTCCAGTTAAAATTCCGTTTGACTTAAGCTTTTTTTGGTTGTTATTTCATCTTCATATACTTAAATGTGTTAATTGTGAGAGATGAAAGGCTTAGCATTTGACGCCTATTCCATTTGGGATGCAGTAGGGTCGTCCATGCGTATGTGACCCAATTTTTAATAGCCCAATATCTGATTGTATTTTTTTTGTCTTTTCATATCATTCAGTGACCCAATATTTGAGGGCAAAACATATTATTCAACTCTATTGTGAAGCAAAATAATTGAAGATAATTCAAGTGGATCATTAATGAGGGCAAGAAAGCCAACTTTTAAGTATATATAGATACTAAAATTAAAAAATAATGATCAAAATTTTATTTAAATAGTTGTAAAGACATATGTATGAAAAGAAATTAAAGTTAATATTATTTATAAATACTAAACATGCTTAGAATGATTTCTTTACCCAATAAATATAATGTTTTACTTATTGTGTAATTTTTTTTATAAGAATTTATGGTCTATTTATTGAATCTCTTTTTTTTTTTTTTTGTTTGACGAAAATTAGCTCTTCGTCTAATATATTTTCATTCTATTTTATAATTTTCTAAAACAAATTAAAGTTGAATTATGGGTTACAGTTTTGTTAATTTCACTAATGTAATTGGATTGAATCTTTTATTATTACTATCAAATAAAAAAGAATTAATTCAATGGTAATCTTTTTTAAAATGCTTACTTGTGTAAGAACCTCTATAATCAATATTATTATTGCTCTTTGCTTGTAGAATGGGTGTAATTTAAAGATTTAATTATAAAAGGATTTTTTTAGCAAACGAAAGAGAAAAACTAAATAGTTAATATTTTTAATTTACTATTGATTTTATAATATATCATTTTATAATATATCATTTTATTACTTTGATGAAAACATAAATAATACTCCAACGATTATTTGTACTTAGAAAAAACACATTTTTTTTTAATGAAAATGCAATCTTAAATACCTTATTAGTTTTTTTTCTTCATCACTCTCTCTATGACGCAAATGGTTTTTGTCCCCATAATATTTTTTAAATTCAATTACTAAACTATATCCAAATTGTTGTTGTTGATTTAAAATCGAGAAGTACTGCAAGGTGGCCTTACTCGAGCGAGCAGGAGCTAAGACCCGGGCCGGAGGCCCGGGGCTGTAGCGGGCTCGCGAGAGTATAAATACTGTATTAGGGTTGTTTGCCGCTAACGATTTAGTGGGCCGTGGCGTATTGTTTGTCGCTATCGGGGGGTGCGGGGGGCGGAGCCCCCCGCGGTACGGTACGGATATTTGGATCCATTTCGGGGTTTTTTCTTGAGAGTATAAATACTGTATTAGGGTTTGTAACTGTTTTATCCATAGCAGCAATAGAAACCCTAAAGGGGCGTTTTTCTCTCTCAAACTTTGTTCTCATTCTCTTGCTTTAATCTGTTCGATTATCCCTCAAATTTACAACACAAATAAACCCATACATGCAAAAGAATTACAGCTGTATGGTGACTATGGTCAAATCAGATAATAAATTGAAAAGGTAGAATCCTTAAATTTATCTTTATTATGCACACCATCAACACAACAAAAAGAAGAACAAGAAATCATTATCAAGAGGTTTATTCTTACATATATTGCCTAAATTGTAAACTAAAATTTACAACAAAACAACCATCAAACAACAACAAATATTCATCAAACCTTACATATATGCTTGTAAGAAAGATTGAATCTCTGACCTTTTGTGTCATGAAAGCCTTCAATCATCAAGGTAAAGCCAATGTTTTAAAATTCCTCGCCTAGGCCCCGACTAGGCGCTAGGCGGTCACCCTTCGCTTAGGATTCGCTTAGACGAGAAGAATCTTCAAATATTGTGGAAGCTGTAACATCTTTTGGGTTAAGCTTTATACAATAAGGCTCATAATATAATATCAAATCTCATCCCAACATAGTTTAATAAAGATTAATAAATTTGGGAGAACATAATCAAATAATCACATGGATCATGTATTAATTTTTAGTCCACCTAGACCCCCGCCTAACCGCTAGGCCCTCCTCACCGCCCAACTCTCATCTTGCGACTTTTAGAAGATTTGATAAAGGAGAGGATCTAATTCATAATGAAATGGAACAAAACAATTGATGAAATTTATCCGCAAAAATTCTTTTTTTTTGTTTATAGATAGATAGATTTAGATTATATTAGTAGGATGTCAAGATGACAAGACATCAATATCTTTGTTTGTATATAAGGAAAAAATGTCTACTATCACTTAAAAGAAAAATAAAATGTGTTGAGTATAAACAGTATAATGAATTTACTTCATACCATCAATTTCTCCCAAATATTCTTGATTATACTTGGCCCAAAACATCAACTATATAAATGAGGATATTACTTACCTTCAAGTTCCTTCTAACGATGATGAACCTGCAATAGAAGATGAACAATCACTCGGAAACTGATATGACATTGGGACATAATGTACTTCTAACTTTGATATATAAACAACTAATTGAGCAACATTATTCATGTATTAGTAACAGTGAGAGCATATTAACGAAACAATGTAAAATATTAGTAAAATATAACATAAAATATATATGATAAATAACATATATATAATTTTAATATGCTCAATGATCCTAAAAAAACATGATCGTACTTATATAGTTTTTGTAATTAGAAATTTATAAATTAAAATATTTTAAATTAAAAATAAAAAAATTTGATTTTGGTCTACTAATATAAATTACATTAAAATAATTAATAAAATAATTGTTTTTAATTGATTTCAGTTTATTTTGACATATTTAAATTAGTTTTAACTATTTAATAATACTTTAATAGTGAATGAAATATTTAAAAAATGACGCTCTTGACCCGTTGGTCAATCCGGCTCAACCGTCCGCTGACCTATAATAACTCAATCGGCTTGACTTGTTACCCGAATTGACTCTATCGTTTTCAACCCGAACCCAAAATTACCGAACCTGACTTGACCAACTCGATTGACAAGTCTAACGTTAGTTGACTAATACAATTTGGAATAAAATCGACTTTGATATTTTTATAATTTTATACATAATTTATATGAAACTAATGTGCAATAAGTTATCCAAAATTCCTATAAATCTACTTTGATTTTTTTAGGATTTCTTATTTTGATATTTTTTTAATGTTATTTAGAGTTTTTTTACTACGTTTCCTATATTAATTGTGTTTATAAATGTCATATCTTAAAAATAATATTTATGATACTAATATGCAATAAATGCTCACAAAGAGTATAAAAAAGTGTAATTCTGTAATATACTAAAGTGCATGTGATAACATGTAAATGTGTATGGTTAACATATATATCAAAAGTGCATATTTTAACTAGTGTATGTTTAATATGTTAAAGTACATGTTCAGTATGCTAAAAAAAAATACATATGTAAGTATGTTAAAGTACATATTTAAGTATATTAAAGTATATAATTAAGAATTTAAGATACAAAAGTACATGATACTTGGTTTTTTTGGGGGGGGGGGGAGGGATTTGAAAAAACTATTGGGAAAAAATAATTTGTTAAAATAAGATATTTTTTAAAATAAATTAATTTTGAAATAAAAAATATTTTCGGGATTTTTTTTAAATAATTAAAAAATAAACATAACGAGACAGTAATATATGCTCCCCCAATTTTCTTTTCGTTATTAAAACCATATCAAACACCTTAAATCCTAACTACTAAAACAGTAGGAGATGAAAGGCAAACATACATGCATGTCTTACTGCAATTTACAATGATGTGGCTGCCTTCAAGAGGGGACACCTTGATCTTTTCATATATGTGCTTCGATTTGATAGTCCGATTGACTTTGAAGCATTTTTTGAATTTCCTTTTTTCTTTCTGTCTGTAATCCTCAAGGTATTGTTTTCGAAGCAACTAAATTAAAGAGAACAATAAAGATTAGGCTGTTGCACCAGGATATCCTCACGAATATAATTTTTCAATATCCCAAAATACATTTTCCAAAAAAATATGACAATTGCAATATAAATGGGAAAGATAGGCATCCCTCTAAATGAATTATTATAAGATAAGAGAGTCAGTTTCGAGTACAAAACAAAGCTATAGTAAGTAACGCAAAACGCTATGGGCACTTGGATCGAGTAGATCAACGGTTCACGTTTAAACGGGTAAAAAAGGGGCGTGCGTATCATTTTTTATTTAGAGTGGCAATTTTGTAATTATAAGCAAAACAAATGGCATTTCACTAAAATAAATAGAACTCTCTCTCCTCTCCATCAGCGTTCCGCGAGCGAGAATCAGCCTTCGTTCAATCCAAGCAAAGAAACCCTAGAAATCTCCAATCCTTCTCCTATAATCGGTTGATCAATCAAAACTATCAAGCATGGTTCTCACAAAATCAAAGATTGAATTCGCGTCGCTCCACAACAAGTTTGAATCATGTTTGCCGAAATTTCGTCTGTTCGACATTATTTGTTCTTCATTCACGCCATGGCGAATGATGATGAGGTTTCATCATACTAGTTCAGAAAAAGGTAAAATAAACATTCTAATCTCTCCATACTGATGTTGGTTTGGATTTGCTCATCTATGTGTTGAATTTTGGATTTGTTGGGATGAAATTGGTCTGTTAATGAATTACCATTTGTCTCCACTGTGTTCTGAAGCTTTTTTGCATTTTTTGATGTTGCATTTGCTAATTTTGGATTGAACTTGAGATTCTGCTGGTGTTTTCATTTTCGCAAATGGACAGTGATTTGATTGGTTCGTGTTGTTCGTGATGTTCATATTTAGTATGTTAATGTTCATGTATACTACCTTAAAGTTCACATTTTATGCACCATAAAAAAGATAGAGTTCATATGTTAAATGTCTAAATAATTGATTTTGTCATAGCCTATTAGCTCAAATGGTAGAACAATGTGTTGATACACATAACGTGCGTTTGAATCTCACATAGGCTACATATTGTGCTTGTGAAAAACTCTTTGTATCATGGTCAAGTTCATATATATCAACTTAAGGTTCATATTTATTTTCCTGAAAACATTCGTGTATGTTTTCATTCTTAGTGTAACATAGGTTTGTACTTTGTGTGTAAATGTTCACATATAGTCCTATCATGTTCATATATAATACTTTGAGTACATTCGTGTTTGAGGATTATTTTTCTTTGATTCATATAAACACTAAGGTTCATATCTAACATGACAATTCTCATATATAATCATCTATTGTTCATACTTATTCTTTTGAAAAGTTCATCTACTTTTCCATACTTCGTGCTCCATATAAATAAAATAAATGTTCATATTTTATGTTCCAAGGTTCAAATATAGTCATATAACGTTCATATATAATAATATCAATGTTCACATTAATCTCACTGTGGTTCATCCATTTTGTGCCTTTATCATGTCTTTCTCATGCTCTTCATGTCAAATGTCTACAGAAATGTGAAAACAAACTGATTATCAACCACAGAGGGCATTCATCCATGTGCAAATCACAACATCTCTCCCAGGCTTTTCATCGAACACCTTGTGGGCTTCTCTCAAAACACAAAAGCAAAAAAAAAAGCTAAGAAAGACCGAAATAAATAACAACAAATTAATCCATTATATCAACACAAATATGACAAATTAGATTGGTCAATAGAGTGAATTAGCACAACCATGATAACAATTTTACCAACCACAACTTCAACCCAAAAGCATGTTAGGTTCATAGATTCATACCAACATCTTCATAGTTAATCGTTTGAGGTTCACAATATGTGCATATTTGCAAACCAATCGAGGTACCAAGCATTCTTTTAGATTTTCATGAGACAAGTCTCAACTAACAACAATTGAAGTTGATGAACATGCTGAAATACAATGACATTGTAAATGAAATAGTAAGAAGCATGAATGTTCATAATTAACGTGGTATTGTTCATTAGTAATAGTATTATGTTCATAAGTTGTGCATATTTTAAATCCAGTTGAGCTAGCAATCATTCGATTAGATGATCGAACAACAATAAATCCTTTGATACAAATTTTGAACAGGGAAAATGTCTATGACAACCAAGTACAAATAAGAAGAATAATTTTCACAAAGTCATATTACAACCCCAAACAGCCAAAATTGGATATCTATTTAAAAAACCAACAAAACTTGAGATTCTAATAAATAAACGTGATATTGCGAAATGAAAGGAACCAAAAATCAAGCCTACAATGAAACACAAACAAAAAACGGAGTGTTTGAACAAAATCAATAGCGACATCCATGGCGTTTGAGAACGACAAACTCAAAAAATTAATGAAATTTGAAGCTTAGATGAACAAATAGAGAAGTTTTATTAAACAATCGAGTTATAATTTGAAGAATCGAGTACAAAAGAGTGACAAATCGCGCCAGAGAAGCTACACGGAGAGCTCAAGCATAGAAGAAGCGCTGGACTGTTGGAGGATTAGGGAGAAAGAAGACCTAAGGTGGAAAATGACGAAAACGCCTTTCATTTATCTAAAACCTTAGAAAACACACGCGCATCTCCAACCGTTGATCTCAAGCATCCGACGGTGTGAAAGGCTTCGTGTTTCACATAGTAAGTAATAGATGTACCTGGTCCTCGATGAGAATCCTAACAAAATTATAATTCTAACAAAATTGAAAGAGAGATATCCAAAAATACAACTTCCGAAAAAATGCAACATTAGTGAGAAAGAGATATTGTGTTAAATAAATTGTCAGAAGATTAAAAATCCAAATAAGAATTGCATTGAAAGAGAGATATTCAATCTTCCATGGCTCCCTCCACCGCCGTAATCTCCTCTCTCTTTGATCTAAACTCCAAGCAACTTCTCAAGCGCTGGTCGATTTTTGGCTCACTTCGCCAACAAAGAGGATTTCTCTCTCCGCTTTTGTTGAGCGCTAATAGCTCCCTCCACCCATGGATCCTCATTCTTTGCTCTAAACTCCCAGCAACTCCTTCGACACATGTCGAATTCTGTCTAACTTCGCCGGCACAGAGGCTTCCCCTATTCGCTTTTGTCAAGCGTCCGACGGCTAGCTCTTATTGCTCTTTTATCATGGCTTCAGGTTCATCTAACTGTTTTAAGTTTCTTTTGGAATTTACCTTTCAATTTGTTGGTTTGGGTGTATTTACAATTTCAGGATGGGAGCATTGTCATCCAATATGTTGATGCTGACGATTTGTTGTGTTTACACGTAGTTCTCCAATATCGTTGCCTTGTTATGTGGCTGCGTTTAAGGGATTCTCCTTTGCATGGAAGCCACTTTTTACTACTGATTTTGATTTATACCTGTATAAAAACAAGCAATGTTGTCCATATTTTCACCACGCAACGGACCTTCCAGCCACCATTGAAATGAAATCACTCATTAACCTGCTCTAAGTTTTCAGGAAGTGTTCTCATATTCAATAGTTGTGGATTATTACCCGATGAAGATGTCTTTGTTTGTTCTATGTGATACAAGTTGTTGTTGTTGTTGTTGATTTTGTGGTTGTGTTGGTGCTTGAATGTCTGAGAATCTTTCAATGTTTACTTAGGATGTGTGTGTGGATCTGATCTTAATGGTAGCATAAGAGGAGGAGTGGTATGTGAAATTTCTTGCGATTAGTCTTAATTAGAGCCGTTAACCTATTGTGATATATGCAACCGATTTGTCGTAGTGAATAAGATTGAATTCGAATAAAGGACTGGTTATCCGTTCTTCAAAACCAAATTATGTCATTGATTGTGCTAAAATTTCTCCCGCTCGATTATAACGATTGTGTTCTAAGCTATGTTCTACACTCTGTTTTATGGGGATGTAGTTTGGTCATGGGAGGGTCCCGTTGTGCGAACTTTCTTTCAACTCCAAGCATTATTTTGTACGAATTTAGGTTGTTAAGAAGTTTGAGCCTACATAGAATGATGGGAAAGCACGCTTTCAACGTGTGGTCTTGAAAGATGAATCGGTTCGCACTCTAACTTTTGATTTGCTTGATCACTTTGAGCAGTCTAAGAAGACTATTGTGACCGCAAATCATTGTTATCATTTTTTTTGATTTTTTTAACTCTACTTTGCGGCTATATTTGCAAGGTGGAAAGGCTTGTCTCACCTTGTTTGGGAAAAACATCGATATTTAAGGTGTAATTCCGATCCGTATGACGATGCTGTATATGATGTGCCAAATGTTACCATCAAGGATGGAAACGACGACTACGGTTATAAACATGACAAGATCATGTACAATCCTTATTCCTCTTACATTGTCCATGTGGGCATATGAAGACTGTCGGGTTGGGTTTATGCCAAACTACATTACATTTGCTTTGCTGATGCTAATGAAATTAACTCAACTGAATAAAGTTTTGGTAAGCATAGAGTTGTTGTCCCCCATTGTCTTATATTTTTGGCCGAAACATTTTCTTCATAGTAGGTTGAGGTTGCGCTTCCACTACTTTCCAACTGATTAATTGTTATTGTTGTGTTTGGTTCCAGTTTTTCCTTTTACGTTTTCCAGATCTCGTTGGGGTTGTGGTGAAAGTGCGTGTCGTCGAGGAAAAGCGCACGCGTAGTGGACAAACAATTAATATGTCCAAATTCTACCTCATTGATGACAAGTTTTCCTTTCAATGCTATCACATTTTCCAGATCTTCAATGTTGATTTGCTAATTGGTCAACATATGGGTTTACAAGACTTCAGTAGTGGGGATGTGGTTCCGGTGGTTCCGTGGGGAGTTGTCGCTCATGAAGGTAGCACATTTGTTGAGCTCTAGGTGATCGGGGGTTGATTGCTTTTCATGGACTCCGCATGAATCTTTTTTGAGGTATTCGATTCAGTATGACTAATAATATCCACCAACGGATCTAATTTTGTAACGATTTTAGGGGAATATTCATTTACTAGGGGTATGCTTGTCGCGTTTGCTTTACAGTAGAGGGAAATCATGTTGCTGAATTGGAGAAGTGGTACACTTTGATGCATATACCTATGTTTTTATTGTTAATACATTAATTTTCTTGGATTTAAGGTCATAAAAGCATTTACTGTCTATGTTTTCTTTCTTTTCCTCAAATAGGTTGTCCAAGCACGCCGAGGTTTTTGTCTAGACAAAATCATTCTTGAATGTAAAACTTACACGCCTACCCTAGAAACAAAGACAATAGCATCGGTGCACGCGCTAAAGGTTTGTTCCGATTGCATCGCCACCTACACTTTTATAGTTCCTTGTTATTCATGTGCACTAATATTAGCTTTGTGTTTGCCAGGCAACAAATGTGGAATATCACGATTTGTATAAGATTTGAGGCTAATATAACCATAACCAAATTGGGCATTCATTCCATCAAGACCTCTTTTGGTTGTAGCCACTAATGGCGGGGGCCGCGGTTACATCGCCAGTGACAACTATGTGTGCGCATCTTGCAAGAAACCAGTTGTTTGTATTGCGAAGTACTTTTTCCTATTTACCTAAACCATATTTTAGTTATTTGTACTTAGTTAGATTAAATTTCCTTGTCTTTATATCTGTTTATCCATGTGTTGTACATGTGTACAAGTTGTACTTTGATTTCATGGTTGTGGACTCTTCTGGTTCCGTCTCCTTCTGTGCTAAGACTCGTGATGTGGAGCTTATCCTCAATATTAGCGGTAATGTTTTCTCTCTCAAGACCCTTGAGGTTTGTTTCACAACTTTTGCTTTTGCACCTTGCTTCCAGTATACTATAAGTATTTTCCCAATGTAGAATAATGTCGGCTTTTTTTGTAAAGCAATAGGATGCTTTGTTGGTAGAGCTGAAGGAAAGGTTACTCTACTACACAGTCCCTTTGGTTTTAGCCCTTGTTCCTTTCCTTCTTCGGGACCTCGCTATTGTGAAGTGGGCTCTGAAGTATGTTGAGCCTTTTTAGTCATACACTATACTTGGTACACGGGCAACATGGTTGTTTTGGCGGCCTATTTTCACAGGTGCTATAATCATGTTTATTATGTTAGGCGGTTCGACAATTTCACACCGTTTCGTAGGTCGTACTTGTTTTTTGCGCTTTCGGAAGTTAATTAAAAAGACAAGGATACTGCGTTCGAGGTAGTCATGCTGTTATGTAACACAATATGCTTGTCCTCTTGGGATCCTTTCATCCACAGTTTTGAGTAACTAATACCTACGTTTTGTTCAAGGAAGACAAGTCCACTCCGTGAAAGTTGGTCGGTTGACTGTAAGACTTACTTTTGTAATCACAATTTACTAAGAATATAGGTCTACTACGATGAGTCGGGCATGCTCTTTTCAACCTCACTTTTGTGATAGTAATGAAATACTAATGATACTGATATAATATTATACTTTTTTGTGCTTTCTTTCTCCTTAAAAGGCAGATATTTGTTGTTGTCTATCAGTCACTTATATGATCAACGCATATACAATGCTCCATCGAGTGATGAAGTTGCGGATATTTTGGTTGACGACTTATCCACTAGAATTATAAATAGTAGATATGTTATAGTGAATGCCTATAAAAATCATTACCATCGTGCTATGCATTACTTTAGATGTTATGATCCTTTGCAATATCTGATTTTATTTTGTAAAGGTGAATCCGGTTGGCATCAAGGCCTGAAGCGCACTAGAAGAGGTGGGCAAAGGTTATGTGATGACGTCACATTTCCTATTTCAGCATGTTTGGTTCAAGATGTATAAGACTTGATTTCTTTAGAAAATGAAGGTACATGTCTATACCTGAAAATTGAAATGTTTATTACTTCTGATTTTATTTGTGTATATATATATATATATATATAAATAAGCATCGACATGGTTACTTAGAACATTCTTCTCTATACACAGCTACACGAAATCGACCTCGTAAAGATGGAAAAGGAATCTCTTGCAGAGAGTATTACTCATTTTGGTTTCAGGTACGCTCACAATGATATG
Source organism: Rheum nobile (assembly GCA_027886185.1). NCBI lineage: Eukaryota > Viridiplantae > Streptophyta > Magnoliopsida > Caryophyllales > Polygonaceae > Rheum > Rheum nobile. Next base: position 1,115,828 of record WOAB01000546.1, read on the forward strand.
TTGTTAATAGAGGACATATTTTTCTGCAGTATATTGTGACATGCATGTGAAAATTGAGAATACCGGATTGGATTACATTGGACATAATCAATCTACTCTATGCAATGAATTATATCAAGGTGTTGTTGATAGTGTCAATGACGGTGTTAGGAGTGCCTCGAGTATTAGGCGATGAGTTATTTTGCATGTTTTTTTATTAGTGGCCCACAAGACATGAAACTAAGATACTTGAATGCAATAGAGCTTGTCCAAAGGTTTTGTAAGCCCGATCTTTTTATTACCATGACATGCAACCCAAAATGGCCGGAGATTACAGAACAACTTGAGCCATGGGAAACTCCACAAGAAAAGCCTGATATCGTCGCATGTATTTTTTTTTCTCTAATGTTGTACGCCTAAAAAATGAGATTTCCAAGGAAAACATTTTTGGCAATGTCGTGACACGGGTGAATGTCATTGAATTCCATATATGCGATATGCCTCATCTTCACATGCTTATCATATTAGACTCAAGGGACAAGATAATGAACTTGGATCTGTATGATCAATATGCCAGTGCTGAACTTCTAGGAGAAGATAGGCCGTTGTTGTGCTCACATGTTATACAACACATGATGCACGGTCCTTGTAGAGAGTTGAATCCAAATGTGCTTGTATGAAAACACAGAATTTTTGCTCCAAGTGCCGCTTCAGTTATCCAAAAGATTATGCTAAATTTACGATGTGCACTACTGATTCTTATCCTATTTATTGGAGAAAAAATAACAATGATTGTGTAAATGTTAGAGGCAAAGAGTTAGATAACAGATGGGTAATATCCTACAATCCATATTTGCTTGTATAGTTTGATTGCCACATAAATGTTGAAATTTATTTCATAATTAAAGCTGTGAAATATAATTACAAATATGTGTACAAGGTCCATGACCTTATATGCTTTACTACTGAAAGGAACCATATGCAGATTGAAGATGAGATAAGGACATTCCAGTCGGCTCGATGGGTTTTGCCTCATGAGGTAGCGTAATATATTTTTCTCTTTGACTTGTATGACATGCAACCATCAATTGTTCCGTTATGAGTACATCTTCCTGATATGCATATCATCTCGTTGGTCAATATGCGAATGTATGTGCTATTGTTAACGATCAGCATCAACGCACGACGATGTTGACATCTTGTTTTGAAACTAATGCACTATTAGATTTTGGGATAGCGTATTTGTATGTTGTGTTCCCTGATTTTTTTCGTTTGCAAAATCTGTACGAAAAGATGGCTTACTAGGCAACAAAGAGGTTCAATTAGTAGAATGACCTACATTAGTCCATCGGAGGGAGACATATTTTTTTTGCGGTTGCTGCTTCGCAATGTTAGGGGGTGCTACTTCTTACGAGGATCTTATGACTGTTGATGGGGTAAGAACGTCAACATTTAAGGATGCTGGTAAGAAGCATGGTTATCTTGAGCAACATGATTATGCGGATTCATGTATCAAAGTAGCCTCCACATGCTTTTAATTCAAGAGTGACAAGAGATGTCATCGATGCAGTACATGTACAAATGCCAGCTGCGTTGCAGAGATTATTTGCTACTCTTTTAATACTTGTTGATGGTGTTAATTCGGTCAATATGTGGAACATATGCTATTCGTCTCTTTCTGAGGATTTCTCTCATGGTTATCCTAATGAAGCGTACAAAATTGCATATTTGACCTTTAGGGAAGTTAAAAAATATTTAGAGTCAATGGGTAAAAATGAGAGATTACAATATACCGGAGCCACAACGTGCACATGCTTTCAATTCAAGAGTGAAAAGAGACGTCATCGATGTTGTAACTGCTCCTATTCCTTCTGTTTACATAAATGCAATTGAGAGACTGGATATTGAACAATGTTGCGCATATGACAATATTATAGATGTTGTTTCATATAACGAAGGAGGAACTTTTTTCATTGATGGACCTAGTGGCAAGGGTAAGACATTTTTATACTATGCTCTTTATACAGAGGTAAGAATTCTTGGGAAGATTGTCTTACCAACAATAACATGTGGTATTGCTGCTTCTAACATTCCAACTAGAAGAATTGTGCACTCAAGATTCAAAATTCCTATTGACATTGAGGGTTCATTTACATGTAATATTTCAAAACAAAGTATCCTTGTTGTTGAATTCCTTAGGTTTTGATGGTAACAAACATTCAACTAATCTGGGTACTAAGTGTTTCAGGAACAAAGACAATTGTCTCAGGGAACCTTCGCAGCAAAGGATTGAAGAGGGAACAAAGCTCTGCTCTTGTGCTTTGTTACCTCTAAAGGAACAACAGTGACGAACAAGATCGAAGCTGCGAATGGAAGGAAGAAATCCAGCGTGTTATTTATGGAAACAAATCAAGGAGCACACGCGGTCAAGGATTGAAGAAATCGGCTGGAAGGATCTAGCCGTTGGAGGAGATATGGAGAGAGAAGCTCGATTCCTTATCTTAGGGATTCCTTCCGTAGATAAGCGGATTGGAGAGAGAAGAATCTTATCACATCCGGTTATATTAATTTAAGGGAATCCTTTCCTTTTATTAATATATACGGCTAGAGATATTATTCCTCCAGCAAAACATATCTTCTTGTTACCATATTTGATAAATCTTATCTTGTTACTTTTAGGGTTTGTCGAGTTGTATTTATATAGAAGTATGGATTCTTTTCTATGTAACAACGACGACGACGGAAAATAGAGAGAACGAAAAGAAGAAAGAAAAGAAGTGAGGTGTGTGTAAGTCTTTGAGGGTTGAGTTTGATTCATCGTTGTAGAAGAGGTTTCGAGTCTAGCTGGTTGTTTAGATGTCGAAGTCCAGGATACAAGTGTAATCAAGCAAGAAATCAATAAGACAAGTACACGCTTCAAAATCCTCTCAAGCGAAAGCTTGAAGGTAGTGGTTTTTCCTTGAGAAGCTAGTTTTGCTAATCAGGGTTTCCACTATATATCGTGAGTTCGTTCCGTTATCTTTCCTGCTATATTTATCCGCTGCAACTTCTGTGGGAACAAAGCTTTTGTTCCCTCAGACGTAACTCTAACGATCCAACAATTGGTATCAGAGCCTGGTGCTCTAGATTATTTTCGTTACAGAATTTGCAGGAAAGATGTCGTCGTCAAGCAATGCAATCAGTGATTCATTCTGGAAACCACCAACTCTGAAGTCTGGTGAGTATAGCTGGTGGGTGGAGCAAATTGAGTCCCATATCTGTTCCCTTGATGGACAACTCTGGAAAGTTATTGAAGTCGAACCTTTTGTGATCAAGAACGAGACAGATGAGACAAAGTCAAAACCAAAGGTCGACTACACCGATGAGGATTGGAAGAAACTGGAGAAAAACAGCAGGGCTAAGAAGATCCTTCACATGGCCCTTCTTCCCTCCGATCTCAAGAAAGTCATGAGCTATAAGACTGCCAAGGAGATCTGGGATGCCCTGAAACGTCTTCATCAAGGAAATGAAGACTCAAAGAAGAACAAGATCCTTTCCCTGTTCAAGGAGTACGACCAAATTTCTCAAGGGAAAGATGAACACATTCAGGAGTACTACTCCAGGTTCCATGGGCTAGTTGGTCAGCTTCAGTACCTTGGTGAAACAATGCCAGACTGGAAGTTGACTCATCACTTCATGCAAGGTCTCAACACTCAGTGGGATGCCATTGCTCTTGCCCTCTACTCTCAAACAGACGTCAAGACTCTTACTATGGAAGAGGTGGTTGCTAAGCTGGAAAGCAACGCCTCTGTCTATAACCATAAGATAAACAAGAAAGGAGAGGAGAAGGCGAAGAGCATTGCCCTGAAGGTGGAAAGGGCATTTGATCTGTCTCAAACAGGCGATGAAGATGAGGATGGCGATGAAGATGTTGCTCTTATCACAAGGGCAATGAGGAAGATATGGTCTCGGAACAAGGACTCGCTCAGTTCCTCTGAAGGGAACAGAGACATGAAAGATGTGGTTTGTTACCACTGTCAGAACAAGGGACACATGGCCAGAAACTGCTTCAAGAGGAAGGCAGGAATGCCTCCAGCAAATGAAGGGAAGCAAGCAATGGTTGCCACCTGGGGAGAATCATACTCAGATGACGAAGATTCATCACATTCCAGGGATGTATGCTTAATGGCCGTTGAAGCTCCAAACGAGACAAAGGGAGAGGTAATCAACGATGAGGTAACTGAATCTGATCTTATATCAAGCTTAAGATGCAAATCTAAAGAAAGCTTGATCTCTCTCATTAAGAATCTCGTTCGCGAGAGTAATCTCTTCAGTGAGCAACTCGAAGAGAAAGATGAATCGATCTCAGGTCTGATCGAAGAAAATCAGGTTTGGGCTGAAAAAGTGCTCACGCTTGAGAAAAGTTCATCTTCCTCTTCAAACACATGCTCTGAGTGTCCTAAACTCACTGAAAAGATTATGTCTCTGGAGTCCTCTGTTTCCTCACTCGAGGCTGAGTCATTAATGCTGAAACTAGGAAATGCAAAACTTTCTAGTGATCTAACCAAACTCAGTGAGGAACAGAAGGACAAGCCAAAATGTATTGTCTTTGTTGCAGCCAAGAATGAAAAGAAGACTGAGTCAAAGGAAGTACCTCGCTTTGGGATTGGCTATCAACCAAAACTTCCTGTTGATGGCACCAAGCAAAAAGGCTCTAAAGTCGAAGGAAAGCAGTCTGTAAAAGAAAAAGGGGAAAGTTCCTCCGGAGGGAACAAAGGCAAAAAATGTTCAAACTCGATTGAGGAGAGTAAAGCTTGGTACCATGGACATAAGGCTCATGCCATTTGGTTGAAGCAATCTCAAAGCAGTAAGTCCAATCATATTGATTTTCATTCTAGGATTGCTAACAAAACAATTTGGCCTGGACAGAGCAAGTATGTTGATCTAAAGTGTCAAAGAGTATGTTGGTATTGTGGGCACTCTGGTCACTACAAACAAGAGTGCCTTCTGAAGAAACACAATGAGGAACTTGCTCGAACCACTAGGGAGAAAATGAATGCTAAACCTCCAGAAATAAAATATGTTGCTCCCATACCCAGAAAGCATAAGCTTGTCTGGATTCGAAAAAACTAACTCTTTCTGTGCAGGATAAAGTGAGGAAAGTTCCCGGTATTTCACTCGTATTAAGTTCAGTTACCTGACAGGGAACAAAGCGAGTCTCACCTCACTTCTGCAGGAATGTTTGAGATTCAAAGGCCTGGTGACAAAGGTACCATGTATATCTAGAAAAGACATCACTGTGTGGAGAAAGATTGGCATACAAGGAAATTCTCATGGAACAAAGAATCAAATGCCAGTTTTCTCATTAAGACACCTGTTGGGGAACTCTACATTCAGTTTCATACGAAGCCTGGTTTGTTCCCTTAACCACATGTCTATTTGTTGTGTTCCCTCAATGATTGACTAAATTACATGGTAAAGTGTGAAAGGTTAATCATCATGTCTTGATCTGCATTCATTCTCTTGATCATTTGTTGAACGCCTTGCTTAGACTCATGCTAATACTTCACTAATGTGCAAAATTGCATGCATGATCATCTATGCTATCTTGATAATACATGATTCAGCTTTCTTTCAGCCCAAAAGAGTCAACTTGATGCATTGATCCCTCATTATAAGCCCATATGATTGTTGACTCTACAGCCTACCCTAGCCATCATGCTTGATGCTTCCTATGAGCCTCTCTTATCATCCACATCTGGGAGCCTCTCATTCATGATTAAACATCATTAAAAATTCTCATATATATTTATGTGTGATGTTCTTTGTACCCTCTCTTGTAACATTACCCCCGCATCACACTCTTCTACTTTTTCGGAAAGTCGAGAACACGAATTGTCGCCTCTGTGGTATGTGGCTGGGATTTGACAGGTATGATGTGCGATGACGGCTTGTAACTGCTTGAGAAGTGTTCATAAAAGATGATGTGGTAGCTGCGTGTTGGTTGTTGTGCTTGAGATTTTGTGGGCTTTGATGGGTTTGGACAGAATCTTTTACAAGATTTATTTCTGGAAAATATCCTCTTGGCTGTGATCTTTGGTAAAAGAAGGAAAGAAGAAGATTGGGATCATTATCCTTAATACTTGAAAAGATATGAAAAAGGATTCTTGTGTTTTCTCCCCTCCTATCTATGGCGTTCTCTGCAAATTTGTCATGTTGCTCCCGTGTGTTGTTCCTATAAAAAAAAAATGGAACACCACAGGGAACACAAAGAGGGGACAAATGATTCTTTCTTCTATCGTCGGTTGGATGCTAGTAACCTACACAAGAAGTAGTTTGTGTTACAAGAAGGTGTTGGCCTGGTCAAGGTTGAGCCTGAGATGGAAGCTAATGCGGATGAGAAAGAGCAGACTCTGAGGGGGAACAAAAAGATGAACTTGATCTGCGAAGGACCGTGAGAAGTTTGTCTCGAGCAATATCTCTGTTGGCCGAACAACAAAGGCATCTTACAGAGTAAGTGGATGCCTAAATTGCTACTCATATTTCAGCTCCCTCTGCAGGCACCAGTGGTGCTCAATTCGTCTTTTTCTGGCTAACCAATCACTCTTTTGTTCCCTAGCACATCTATCCCTTACTCTTCGAACTTCTTTGATCCTGCTTCATGTGCTTGCATTGACTGGCATGTTGATCATGTATGTTTTACTTGCTTACATTGCTGTTGTATTTCCGTGCAGTCTATGTTTGTGCGTTTCAATCTAATGCAAAAGGGAATGTTGCTTATCTAGCTGTGGTCTTTTTCTCTCTATCTCTTTACTTATGTTTTTGATGATGCCAAAAGGGGGAAAATGACAGGTAGCTTTGGTTAAGGGGGAACAGAACATGGTTTCATATGTTGCTGAGTTGAGGGTGAACTAATACTGCCTTAGTGGGAAGACTTTCTCTCCATAACTGTCTTTATCTCGTACGTGTATGCTTTATTGTCAAGGGTGTTTGTCACCATCAAAAAGGGGGAATTTGTTGAATTCCTTAGGTTTTGATGGTAACAAACATTCAACTAATCTGGATACTAAGTGTTTCAGGAACAAAGACAGTTGTCTCAGGGAACCTTCGCAGCAAAGGATTGAAGAGGGAACAAAGCTCTGCTCTTGTGCTTTGTTTCCTCTGAAGGAACAACAGTGACGAACAAGATCGAAGCTGCGAATGGAAGGAAGAAATCTAGCGTGTTATTTATGGAAACAAATCAAGGAGCACACGCGGTCAAGGATTGAAGAAATCGGCTGGAAGGATCTAGCCGTTGGAGGAGATATGGAGAGAGAAGCTCGATTCCTTATCTTAGGGATTCCTTCCTTAGATAAGCGGATTGGAGAGAGAAGAATCTTATCACATCCGGTTATATTAATTTAAGGTAATCCTTTCCTTTTATTAATATATACGGCTAGAGATATTATTCCTCCAGCAAAACATATCTTCTTGTTACCATATTTGATAAATCTTATCTTGTTACTTTTAGGGTTTGTCGAGTTGTATTTATATAGAAGTATGGATTCTTTTCTATGTAACAACGACGACGACGGAAAATAGAGAGAACGAAAAGAAGAAAGAAAAGAAGTGAGGTGTGTGTAAGTCTTTGAGGGTTGAGTTTTATTCATCGTTGTAGAAGAGGTTTCAAGTCTAGCTGGTTGTTTAGATGTCGAAGTCCAGGATACAAGTGTAATCAAGCAAGAAATCAATAAGACAAGTACACGCTTCAAAATCCTCTCAAGCGAAAGCTTGAAGGTAGTGGTTTTTCCTTGAGAAGCTAGTTTTGCTAATCAGGGTTTCCACTATATATCGTGAGTTCGTTTCGTTATCTTTCCTGCTATATTTATCCGCTGTAACTTCTGTGGGAACAAAGCTTTTGTTCCCTCAGACGTAACTCTAACGATCCAACACTTGTTGCATTACAACACGCCACATCTCTTTTTCTTTGGGTCCATGGCAAAAAAAGAGGACATCAAGGCATTAGATATGATACTGCATGATATTTGCAACAATAAAGCACCATTTGGCGGTAAAGTTGTTGTCTTCGGAGGAGATTTTCGTCAGCTATTGCCTATGCTACCACACAAAGTTCAAAATGAAGTGGTAAATGCAATCTTGGTAAGTTCTTACCTTTGTCCCAATTTAAAAAAATACACTGGTTGAGAATATTCGTGCTAAAGAAGATTCATATATCTATACTTTCTTTCTAAATCTAGGGAATGGATTGTATCAAACGAAAGAAACTTTCGTACTTCATCTTCCATCGGATATGATTACATGTTATAATTTTGAAGATGGGTGCGTTGATCGTTTGGTTGACGCAATTTTCCTTAAATTAAAAACTAAGAATGGGATCCTAAAACTTTTAGTCAAAGGGCGATATTAATTCCAACAAACAAATATGTTGACAATATTAATGAACAATTGATTGAACGCTTTCAAGGAACAACCATAATATACATGTGTATTGGTACAATTATAGATCAAAATTGCAATCTTTGTACCCCGAGTTTCTCAACACTCTTTTTCCTTCCTTCTGAATGAGTCCGCATGATTTAGTTTTGAAGAAAATTTTCCCGGTTATTTATTTGCAAAATTTAGATCCATCTTATGGTTTATGTAATGGAACTCATTTAATTTGTAAAGCATTCTATATCAAAATAATTCTTTGTGAAATAGCAAGTGGTTATTACAAAGGAGAGCGAGTTTTCCTTCCCTGTATACTGCAAAATTTCCATTTCGCTTTTAGAGGAAATAATTTCCTATAAAGCTATGTTTCACAATGACTATGGAAAAAGCCTAAGGCCAGACACCTCAAAGAGTTTTTGTTTACCTACGATAGTGTTGAATTCCTTAGATTTTGATGGTTACAAATACTCAACTAATATGTGTACCAAGTGTTTCAGGGACAAGAAGAGTTATCCCAGGGAGCTTTACAGCACAGGATCTCAGAGGGAACAAAGGCTTGCTTAGCGCTTTGTTACCTCTCAAGGAACTGAAGTGACGGACCAGATCAAGGCTGCAAAAGGAAAGAAGTAATCCAGCGTGTTGATTATGGAAACAAATCAAGGCACACACGCGGTCAAGGATTGAAGAAATCGGCTGGAAGGATCTAGCCGTTGGAGGAGATATGGAGAGAGAAGCTCGATTCCTTATCCTAGGAATCTTTCCTTAGATAAGATAGAAGAGAGAGAAGATTGATATCCTTTCCTATTGGATTAATTAAGGAATCCCTTCCTTAATCAATATGATCGGTTAAGATATTATTCTTCACATAAAAAATCCTATCTTCTTGTAATCCGTTTTTAGAAGATCCTATGTTGGTTGATTAGGGTTTAGCCGAAGTCGTATTTAAGAAAAAATGTGGATTCAATTCTAACGACGACTTCGAACGACAAAGAGAAAAAGAAGAACTGAGAGAGTTCAGTTGAGAAAAGGAGAGTGAAGTGTTTGTGAGTCTTTGAGGGTTGAGTTCAGATTCATCGTTGTAGGAGTGATCTTCGAATCTAGGTGGGAAGTCTAGGGTTTGGAGTCCATGCTACAAGTGTAATCGAATAAGAAATCAATAAGACAAGTACACACTTCAAAATCCTTTCAAGCGGAAGCTTGAAGGTAGTGGTTTTTCCTTGAGAAGCTAGTTTTGCTAATCAGGGTTTCCACTATATATCGTGAGTTCGTTCTGTTATCTTTCTTGCTATTTTAATCCGATGTGCCTTCTGTGGGAACAAAGCTTTTGTTCCCTCAGACGTAACTCTAACGATCCAACAATTGGTATCAGAGCCTGGTGCTTTAGATTGTTTTCGTTACAGAATTCGCAGGAAAGATGTCGTCGTCAAGCAATGCAATCGGTGATTCATTCTGGAAGCCGCCAATGCTGAAGGCCGATGAGTATGATTGGTGGGTAGAACAAATCGAATCCCACATCTGTTCCCTCGATGGACAAATCTAGAGAGTCATAGAAGTCGGTCCTTTGGTTATCAAGAATGACAAAGATGAGACTAAGCCAAAACCAAAGATCGACTACACCGATGAGGACTGGAAGAAATTGGAGAAAAACAATAGGGCCAAGAAGATCCTCCACATGGCTCTTTCTCCCTCAGATCTCAAGAAAATCATGAGCTACAAAACTGCTAAGGAGATCTGGGATGTTTTGAAGCGCCTTCATCAAGGAAATGAAGACACAAAGAAGAACAAGATCCTTTCTCTGATCAAGGAGTATGACCAAGTTTCTCAAGGGAAAGATGAACACATTCAAGAGTACTATTCCAGGTTCTATGGGCTAGTTGGTCAGCTTCAGTACCTTGGTGAAACAATGCCAGACTGGAAGTTGACTCATCACTTCATGCAAAGTCTCAACACTCAGTGGGATGCCATTGCTCTTGCCCTCTACTCTCAAACAGACGTCAAGACTCTTACTATGGAAGAGGTGGTTGCTAAGCTGGAAAGTAATGCCTCTGTCTATAACCATAAGATAAACAAGAAAGGAGAGGAGAAGGCGAAGAACATTGCCCTAAAGGTGGAAAGGGCATTTGATCTGTCTCAAATGGGCGATGAAGATGAGGATGGCGATGAAGATGTTGCTCTTATCACAAGGGCAATGAGAAATATATGGTCTCGGAACAAGGACTCGCCCAATTCCTCTGAAGGGAACAGAGACATGAAAGATGTGGTTTGTTACCACTGTCAGAACAAGGGACACATGGCCAGAAACTGCTTCAAGAAGAAGGCAGGAATGCCTTCAGCAAATGAAGGGAAGCATGCAATGGTTGCCACCTGGGGAGAATCAAACTCAGATGACGAAGATTCATCACATTCTAGGGATGTATGCTTAATGGCCGTTGAAGCTCCAAACGAGACAAAGGGAGAGGTAATCAATGATGAGGTAACTGAATCTGATCTTATATCAAGCTTAAGATGCAAATCTAAAGAAAGCTTGATCTCTCTCATTAAGAATCTCGTTCGCGAGAGTAGTCTTTTCAGTGAGCAACTCGAAGAGAAAGATGAATCGATCTCATGTCTGATCGAAGAAAATCAGGTTTGGGCTGAAAAGGTGCTCACACTTGAAAAAGGTTCATCTTCCTCTTCAAACACATGCTCTGAGTGTCCAGAACTCACTGAAAAGATTAAGTCTCTAGAGTCCACTATTTCCTCACTCGAGGCTGAGTCTTTAATGTTACAACTAGGAAATGCAAAACTTTCTAGTGATCTAACCAAACTCAGTGAGGAACAGAAGGACGAGCCAAAAGGTATTGTCTTTATTGCAGCCAAGAATGAAAAGAAACCTGAAAAGAAGGAAGTACCTCGCTTTGGAATTGGCTATCAACCTAAGCTTCCTGTTGATGACACTAAGAAAAAAGGCGCCAAAGTCGAAGGAAAACAGTCTGTAAAAGAAGAGGGGGAGTGTTCCTCCGGAGGGAACAAAGACAAAGACTGTTCTAATTCGACTGAGGAAGGCTATGCTTGGTATCATGGACAGAAGGCTCATGCAATTTGGCTGAAGCAATCCCAAAGCAGTAAGTCCAATAATATTGATTTTCAGTCAAGGATTGCTAACAAAACAATTTGGCCAGGACAGAGCAAGTATGTAGATCTGAAGTGTCAAAGGGTCTGTTGGTATTGCGGGCATTCTGGTCATTACAAGCAAGAGTGCCTGCTGAAGCAACATAATGAGGAGATTGCTCGCACTACTAGGGAGCATATAGAAGTTGAACCTCCTAAGATTAGATATGTTGCTCCCAAACCCAGAAAGTATAAGCTTGTCTGGGTTCGCAAGAACTAACTCTTTCTGTGCAGGATAAAGTGAGGAATGTTCCCAGTGGGTCACTCATATAGGGGTCAGTTACCTGACAGGGAACAAAGCGAGTCTCACCTCACTTCTGCATGGAATGTTTGGGACTCAAAGGCCTGGTGTCAAAGGTAAAGGAGACGTGGATATGGACTCAATGACTAATTTGTTCCTTGTGTGAAAATTTCAGGTACCATGTACATCTAGAAAAGACATCACTGTGTCAAGAAAGATTGGCAAACGGGGGATCAAACGCCAATCTTCTCATTGGAACACCTGTTGGGGAACTCTACATTCAGTTCCATACGATGTCTGGTTTATTCCTCTAACTACATGTCTATGTGTTGTGTTCCCTCGATGATTGGCTAGATTACGTGGTAAACTGTGAAAGTCGAATCTTCATGCCTTATTATGCATTAGCTTCCTTGGGTATTAATTTTAGAAAGGCTTGACTATGTGCTTTTACTTCCTTTATGTACTGAATGTCTTTCATGGTCATCTATGTTATCATATGTCACATGAATCAGCTCTATTTCGGCCCAAAAGAATCAACTTGATGATTTGTTCCCTCATAATAAGCCCAAATGATAGTTGATTCTATAGCTCACCCGTAACCTCCATGCTTGATGTCTCCTATGAGCCCATCTAATCATCCACAACTGGAGACCCCTCAGGCATGATGTAAAAATCAATCGCAAATATCATATATTTTGGTGTGATGGTCTTTTGTACCCTCTCTGGTAACTAACCCCCAGCATCACACCCTACTACTTTTTGTTTTGGAGGGAAAATAGTTCGGCCTCTGTGGCTTGCAGGTCTGAGATGACGTGTGTATGGCAGAATGTAATAATGGAAACCTTGTGTTAGGACGCGCCGTGCATTAAGAGTTGATTTGATGGAAAGAAGTTAGAAAGAGATCTTTCGGCTGGTTCAATTGGATTTGGACGAGATTCTGGCAAGTCTTTGGGAAAGTGGAAGATTGTAATTTCTATCTTTTGGAAACTGAAAGGATCAGATTTTATCTTTGGAATTTCTGGAAGATTTTGTGATGGCTATATAATTCGGGTCTCTAAGTAAGTCCCCTCTTCACTATTCTCTTATCTTCCTCAAGTTATCTTCCTCTCCCTCTCTGCCTCTCGTCTTCCCAGCTCTCTCTCTCTCTCTCTCTCATAAAAATGGCCTCAAACACTAACCTTGCCCAAGACCTCCAAAACCTCCTTGCCAAACTGTCCTCCATAGGGACAGACCCCGCTCTCCTCGCCGCCATTACCCAGTCCCTACCTTCCACCTCCACCACCCCAGCGACCACCACTGTTACCCCTCCACCATCACCCAACCAGGACCAACTCGCCATGGTCCCCTACACAACCCCAATCGCCCCAAACTCAGACCCCGCTCCACAAAACCCTAACCCTAACACCGCTTCTGCCGTCCCCACAGCCATCTCCTCTACTAACTTAGAGGAGGTACATTCCTCGCCTACCCATCCCGATCCCATTGAGGAGGAGACAGAGGTGTTGCCCGGTCAAGGGACCCCGGTCACGGTGGAGGAGCACCTGGCCGTCAAGGAGAAGATTCAGTCAGTGGTGAGAGACCTCTCCAGGGAGCTCGCTGAGGAAGAGGACGTTGAGGAGCCCCCAAAGGCCCCTAATGCGTCCGGCAGGGTGAAGACTGCCTACTCCTCCAAGCGAAAGACACGCTCTCAGAGGAAGTCTAAGAAGGCGATAACGGTGAGCTCCGATGAGGAGTCGGTACCCCTCTCAGGGAACAAAGCAAAGAAAGCCAAGGTGTCTGCCGCTCCCGTCTGTCAAAGCCAGCGTCGTCTGCCGGCCAAAGCCAAAGGAACGGCTGTGGCGGTTGATGATGTTAAAGACATGAGCCACAAGTCTGTGGTGAAGGAGCTGCTGCTGGACCCTGAGTTCCTCAAGGAGAACTTTCTGGAGGGGGTGCTTGACGTCTTGGAGGAACAGAAGTGGAGCAGGCTGTTTGTGGAGGAAGTGGAGATGGATGAGGAGTTGCTGAGGAAATTCTATTCCACATTTGCTATGGAGGTGAGGCCCCATGCTGTTCTGGGGAGCTACAAGTTGAATGGGGAAGTTCATGTTTTCTCAAGCATTGAACTAGGCATGGCTCTGGGAGTTCCTCACGAAGGGTATGGAGAATACCCAAAGGGCAGGTGGCCGAAAGATTTTGCCTACTCAGAGGCTGTGTTGGCTGTAGCTGGGATTGCGGATGCTCCAGGGAGTGCTGATCTTGACATCTCAGAGATGTCGGCCGTCAACAAAGTGCTATACCACTTCCTCATCAACAACATCACGCCAAGGGGACAGAAGAGGAACCGCCTTCTGATCTTAGACATTGTCCTTCTGTCCCTTCTGCTGAAAAAGGAGCCCGTCTGCCTCCCAATGATTTTGATGCAGCATATGGCCCATGCCCGGAACACCACTCAGCATGCTCTTCCCTTCCCTCGTGTCGTCAAAAAGATTCTGGAGTACCACAAAGTCTACGACGCGTCGGAGGATGTGAGTGTCTTCTCTCGTCCTTCAATGCAAGCAATATGCACAAGATGCAGTTTGCTCTTCTAGAGGGAGAAGGCTGGGTGAAGGTCGAGGGCGCTCCTACAGCTTCTGTGGTTGTAGATGATGTTGAGGAAATGGAGGGATCTGAAGCTGATAGCTCCGAGGGGGAACAGAATACAAATCCCTCGCTGGGAAAGGATGTGAGGAGTCTGTGCCGATCAGTGAAGGACCTAGTGGCTCAGCAGACTCTTCTCATGGCAGATGTGCGCGCGCTTATTTCTCACCACGCATCGGCTCAATCGGCTGGTCACAGTGGTGCCTGATCGCTTTCCTGCCATCCTATCCCCTTTTGTTCCCTTGTTGTCTACCCCTCCTTGTTCTGTTTTCTTGTTATCTGGTTTATGTGCCCGTTGTGGCAGTTGACAATGTTTGATATTTCGTCTGTTTTGGTTGTGTTTGCATGTTTTCCAGTTTTTTTATTATTAATGACAAGGGGTGTTTTTGTTTATCTGGCATTGATCTTTCCTCTCTAACTCTTTACTGTGTTTTTGATGATGCCAAAAGGGGGAAAATGATAGGTAGCATTGTCTGAAGGGGAACAGAACAGGTAAAACGTATTGCTGGACTTAGGGGGAACTAACAGTGTATTAGTGGGAAACTTTCTTGTCATATGTTGTCTTTTTTTCTAGCTGGTATATGCTTTATTGTTATGGGAGTTTGTCACCATCAAAAAGGGGGAATTTGTTGAATTCCTTAGGTTTTGATGGTTACAAACACTCAACTAATATGTGTACCAAGTGTTTCAGGGACAAGAAGAGTTATCCCAGGGAGCTTTGCAGCACAGGATCTCAGAGGGAACAAAGGCTTTCTTAGCGCTTTGTTACCTCTCAAGGAACTGAAGTGACGGACCAGATCAAGGCTGCAAAAGGAAAGAAGTAATCCAACATGTTGATTATGGAAACAAATCAAGGCACACACGCGGTCAAGGATTGAAGAAATCGGCTAGAAGGATCTAGCCGTTGGAGGAGATATGGAGAGAGAAGCTCGATTCCTTATCCTAGGAATCTTTCCTTAGATAAGATAGAAGAGAGAGAAGATTGATATCCTTTCCGATTGGATTAATTAAGGAATCCCTTCCTTAATCAATATGATCGGTTAAGATATTATTCTTCACATAAAAAAATCCTATCTTCTTGTAATCCGTTTTTAGAAGATCCTATGTTGGTTGATTAGGGTTTAGCCGAAGTTGTATTTAAGAAAGAATGTGGATTCAATTCTAACGACGACTTCGAACGACAAAGAGAAAAAGAAGAACTGAGAGAGTTCAGTTGAGAAAAGGAGAGTGAAGTGTTTGTGAGTCTTTGAGGGTTGAGTTCGAATTCATCGTTGTAGGAGTGATCTTCGAATCTAGGTGGGAAGTCTAGGGTTTGGAGTCCATGCTACAAGTGTAATCGAACAAGAAATCAATAAGACAAGTACACACTTCAAAATCCTCTCAAGCGGAAGCTTGAAGGTAGTGGTTTTTCCTTGAGAAGCTAGTTTTGCTAATCAGGGTTTCCACTATATATCGTGAGTTCGTTCTGTTATCTTTCTTGCTATTTTAATCCGCTGTGCCTTCTGTGGGAACAAAGCTTTTGTTCCCTCAGACGTAACTCTAATGATCCAACAGATAGTCTTGTATTTCTACGATAGTTTTTGTTTTACGCGCGCGAAAAAGGACTGATCCAATGGTGTTCATATCAAATTCTTCATCGATAATAACGCGTTTGATATATATGCACGTCTTTGATGAGATTTTAAAAACGTGGGTCTTGTGTTTTAGTGACAATTATTGATGTACTAATAGGTGTCAAATTGGTGTTGGATGTTTGACTTTTAGGTATTAATAGTGCTTCCTTTTTCAAGTGAATGTCTATGTTATCAATGTTTTTTGTTTGGCGTGTGGTTTTGTATTGCTTATTTTCTTGCGGTTTGAATATATTGCTCTAAATTTATGCTGAGTGTTGATTGAATCCTACTAGGGTAAATCCTAGGGGTAAAGGTTTTTCTCAGTCAACTAGTCGATTGATTGAGTTTTTCTCTCTAAGAAACGTCGCTACTGTTACTCTGTTATCTGTTACTATATTTCGCTGCCCAAGGAATAGTTCGACCATTCCTTGTACTAACACACTCGATTCTACAATTGGTATCAGAGCAGGTTTGCTCCAGATTGTGTGTTACTTATAGATTTTCAGGTAACAATGACAAATACTGTTGAAGTTGGATTGAATTCTTCAAGGCCTCCTTTGCTGCTCGCTGGTCAATACCAACATTGGAAGACTCTCTTTATCAAGTGGGTCCAAAGTATTGACTATCAATGTTGGTTGATCATCTCTCTTGGAGATCTTGAGATCGCCGATCTTGAGAAAAAGAAGAAGATGACGAAATGGGATCAAGATGATCTTTAAATCATGGAGAAGAACTACAAAGCGGCTATGCTCATAAAAAATGCTCTACATGAACAAAATGTCCAAAAGTTCAATCTTGTGAGACATCCAATGCTAAGTGGCTTGCACTGGAACAAATGTACATGTGGAGCAAGGATCTCTGTAAAATTGATCATTTCACAGCAAAAAGGGACTTCTACAATCTCACGATGGAAGACAATGAAGAAGTGAGTTCCTACCAAGCTAGATTTGAAAAGATCACTGCTCGTTTGACTACTCACACAATCACGGATAAAGAGATCCTCCTTGATGAAAAGATTTTCATCATCATTGATGGTCTTTCTCATCGTCATAGGATGACTAAGGCTATATTAAAGGAGAATCCCAACATTGTCAAGTTGACGTTCCATGAGGTCTTTTACAAGATTTAGAAGTATGACAAGGAAGAAAGAGCTGGGAGAATGATTGATAAAGGCAAGGGAATTGCCTTGATGGTTGAGAAGGCAGTCAACATGGTAGAAAATGAACAAGATGAAGATCAACTATTCGATGATCCAGAGAATGCTTTACTCACTAGACCTATGCGTTCCCTCTACATGAAAGGAAGAAACGGAAACAGAGGGAACAATGGTGAAAAGCGCGACATCAAAGACATCACATGTTACAATTGTAACGAGAAGGGTCACTATGCTAGCTCATGCTCCAAAGAAAAGAAGCATGGGAACAATTCCGGGAACAATGACAAGAAGGCTTTCGTTTTTGTCTGGGGCGATGAGAATGAATCTGATGGAGAAGACCTTGAATCTTGGGGTGGTGATATGTGTGCCATGGCTCTTGGTGACTCAACTGTTCCATCTGAGGGACAAGAGGTAGATCTCGAAACTTTTCTAAATTCTCTTGTGAATTATGATAAGAAATCTTTGAATACTCTCATAAAGGAAATGTATGCTGAAAATTTGAAAACTCAAGAGGGGCTAGCTAATTCGGAAGATGAATGTAGTAGTTCAGGATGCTAGGGAGAAGAATCACAACCTTGAGGAACGGGTAAAAGTCCTTGAGAGTGGGTTAAATGAAAACCAAGCCTGGTATACTGGACAACATGCTCACAAAATCTTCCTCAAGTAATCCCAAGGAAAGCAATCTAATGTTCCTTGCCCGGAGCGATCTAAACAACGCAAGAGTGTTGTGCCCAATCGGAAGTATGTCTAGTTGGATCAATTCATGTTATGTTGGTATTGTGGGGATAAGAGACATTTACAGAGAGACTGTGAAAAGAAAAGAAAGTTCTCCGAAGAACACACAAAGAGAAGGAACAGTAGGAGTAACCGAGTAACAACGTTAACCTGAATGACTTCTATGATGAATCATAAGTGCATAATCATAATCATGCTAGATCTAGGAAGAAAAATGTTGTCATTAATCATGTCATTCCTAGGGAACAATTGCACTATGTGTCTCGACCAGGTAAATCTAAGTTTGTCTGATTCACCAAACCTTAACCTTTTTTGTGCAGGATGAAGTGAGGGGGAACAAGAAGTGGTACCTTGATAGTGCTTGTTCGTGCCATATGATCGGGAAACAAGATCAACTCACCTCACTTCACAAGCACTCCAGAGGGAGCGTAGCCCTTGGAGATAAGATGTTGAATTCCTTAAGGTTTTGATAGTAACAAACATTCAGCTAATCTGGTAACTAAGTGTTTCAGGAACAAAGACAATTATCACAGGGAACCATTGCAGCAAAGGATCACAGAGGAAACAAAGCTCTGTCCATGTGCTTTGTTACCTCTCAAGGAACATCAATGACGAACAAGATGAAGCTGCGAATGGAGTGAAGGATTTCCAACGTGAAGATTATGGAAACAATCTTGGAAGATCACGCGGTCAAGGAAAAGGAATCTCGGCTGGAAGGATATCACCGAAGAGAAGATTTGGAGAGAGAATCCGAATGTTTTATCTTAGGAAATCTTTCCTAAGATAATATATTTGGAGAGAGAAGAATTCTATCTTTAACCGATTATGTTATCTTAGGAATTCCCTCCTTAGATAATATAGGCTGTTATGATTATATTCTCCATATAATATCTTCTTGTTACCTAGTTTAAAAAGATATTTTTTATCTTGTTACGATTAGGGTTTTAGTCGAGTTGTATTTATAGGAGTGTGGATTCATTTTCTATGAACGACGACCACGACGACGAACTGAGAGCATTTGATTAAGAAGAAAAAGAGAGTGAAGTGTTTGTGAGTCTTAGAGGGTTGAGTTCGTATTCATCGTTGTAGAAGAGAGTTTCAAATCTAGGTGGGAAGTCTAGGGTTTGAAGTCTAGGATACAAGTGTAATCAAACAAGAAATCAATAAGACAAGTAGACGCTTCAAAATCCTCTCAAGCGAGAAGCTTGAAGGTAGTGGTTTTTCCTTGATTAGTTATTTGACTGATTGGGGTTTCCACTATACATCGTGAGTTCGTTCCTTATCTTTCTTGCTATATTATTCCGCTGTACCTTCTGTGGGAACAAAGATTTTGTTCCCTCAAACGTAACTCTAACGATCCAATAATTGGTATCAGAGCCTGGTGCTCTAGATTGTTTTCGTTAAAGACTTTGCAGGAAAGATGTCGTCAAGCAATGCCATTGGAGATTTATTCTGGAAGCCTCTGACTCTGAGAGCTGGAGAATATGATTGGTGGGTGGAACAAATCTAGTCTCATATTTGTTCCCTCGACGGACAGATATGGAGAATCATCGAAGTAGGCCCCATAGCTATTCCAAATGAGAAAGATGCCACAAAGCCAAAGCCAAGGGTGGACTACACAAATGACGATTGGAAAAAGCTGGAGAAGAACAACAGAGCCAAGAAGATCCTTCACATGGCTCTTCTTCCCACTGCTCTCAAGAAGATCACCGGCTACAAAACCGCCAAGGAAATCTGGGATGCTCTAAGACGTCTCCATCATGGAAATGAAGATGTCAAGAAAAACAGAATTCTTTCCTTGATGAAGGAGTACGATCAAATTTCTCAGGGAAAGGGTGAGCACATCCAAGAGTTCTATTCCAGGTTCCAGGGGATCATAGGTCAACTGGAGTTACTTGATGAAGAGATGCCAGACTGGAAGCTTACTCACCACTTCATACAAGGCCTCAACTCTCAGTGGGATGCGATTGCTCTCGCTCTCTACTCCCAGACTGATGTCAAGACTCTTACTATGGAAGAGGTTGTTGTCAAGCTTGAAAGCAACGCCTCTGTCTATAACCACAAGATGAACAAGAAAGGAGAAGAGAAGGCTCAAAGTATTGCCTTAAAGGTGGAACGTGCCTTTGACTTATCTCAAGTCGAAGATGAAGATGAGGATGGTGATAAAGATGTTGCTCTCATCACTAGAGCCATGAAGAGGATATGGTCTCGAAACAAGGACACGCTGAGTTCCTCTGAAGGGAACAGAGACATGAAGGATGTCGTTTGTTACCACTGTCAAAACAAGGGACATCTTGCTAGAAACTGCTTCAAGAAAAAGGGAGGTCATCCTCCTGCTCATGAAGGAAAGCAAGCAATGGTCGCTACCTGGGGTGATTCAGACTCAGATGACGAAGAATCATCACACTCTAGGGATGTCTGCTTAATGGCCGTAGAAGACACCGATGAACCAAAAGGCAGTCTGCACAAGGATGAGGTAACTGAATCTGATCTCATCTCAAGCTTGAAAAGTAAGTCAAAAGAAAGCTTAATTTCCTTCATTAAGAAACTTGTTCATGAGAATAGTCTTTTCAGTGAGCAAATTGAAGAAAAGGATGAATCGATCTCATGTTTGATCGAAGAAAACAAAGGTTGGGCAGAAAAAGTGCTCAAACTTGAGAAAGTTTCATCCTCTTCTCCAAATCTTTGCATTGAGTGTCCTAAACTCACTAAGAAAATCATGTCTCTAGAATCCTCTGTTTCCTCACTTGAGTCCGAGTCATTAATGTTAAAACTAGGTAATGCAAAACTATCTAGTGATCTATCTAAACTCAGTGAGGAACAGAAAGAAAAGCCAAAAGGTATAGTGTTTGTTGCAGCCAAGAATGAAAAGAAAACAAAAAGGAAGGAAGTACCTCGCTTTGGAATTGGTTATCAACCTAAGCTTCCTATTGATGGCACCAAGTCCAAAAGCACTAAAGTCGAAGGAAAACAGCCAGTGCAAGAAAAAGGGGAATGTTCCTCGAAAGGGAACAATCGCAAAGACTGTTTAAATTCGACTGATGGAAACAAGGCTTGGTACCATGGACAGAAGGCTCATGCCATTTGGTTGAAACAATCTCAAAGCGGTAAGTCTAATCATATTGATTTTCATTATAGGATTGCTAACAAATCAATTTGGCCTGGACAGAGTAAGTATGTTGATCTAAAGTGTCAAAGGATCTGTTGGTATTGTGGGCACTCTGGTCACTACAAACAAGAGTACCTCCTGAAGAAATACAATGAAGAAATTGCTCGCACTGCTAGGGAGAAAATAAATGCTAAACCTCCAAAAATCAAATATGTTGCTCCCACACTCAAAAAGCCTAAGCTTGTCTGGGTTCGCAAAAACTAACTCTTTCCATACAGGCTGAAGTGAGAAAGGTTCCTGGTATTTCGATAGTGCTTGCTAAAGTTACCTGACAGGGAACAAAGGATGGCTTACCTCACTTCAACAGGCCTCTAGAGGTTCAACAAACTTTGGAAATAAGAGTAAGGGAGAAGTTTGTAGTCTCGGTAAGGTAAGGCTTTCTAACCACATTATTGTGGTTAATGTGACACTTGTGAATAATCTCAGATTTAATCTTTTCAGTATGGCTCAACTGTGTCAAAACAAGAAAAAATAGGGTAGTCTTTACTACTGATGATTGTTATATTGAGTGCATAAGTACAGGGAAAATTCTACTCAGAGGGATCTGCGACAACAACGTCTACAAAGTTGATCCTGCTTTCATCCCGGAGAAGGAACTATTGTGTGTCTATGTGCTCGTTTTCAGGCTGATCCCAAAGAGACACACCTTATAGCAGTGAAGAAGATTATGAGATTCTTGAAGAGAACAGACGATCTGTGTCTGTGGTGTCCAAGGGGTGGAAACTTCGATCTAGTTGGATACACAGACGCTGACTTCGCAGGGAACAAAGTGGACAAAAAATCTACATCAGGAATGGCTCAATTCCTTGGGCCATGCTTGGTTTCCTGGGGGTCAAAGAAGCAGAATTCAGTGACTATGTTATTCTTCTTGACTCTATTCTCATTCTTTGTGACAATACTAGTGCAATAAATATCTCCAAGAATCCTGTGCAATACTCACGTACCAAGCATATCGAGATAAGACATCACTTCCTACGTGACTGTGTGGAGAAAGGGTTAGTGTCCATGGATTTCTGCGGAACCAAGGATCAAATCGCTGACATTTTCACCAAGGCACTAAATAAGGAACCCTTCGAACAGTTTCGTATGGAGCTAGGTATGATCTCTCTAAACTGATTGTCTATCTCTTATGTTCTCTCGATGATTGGCTAAATTACATGGTAAATTGTGAGAGTTTAATCATCATGTCTTGATCTGCATTCAATCCCTTGATCATTAATTGAATGACCTGCTCAGATTCGTGCTAATACTTCACTTATGTGCAAAATGTCATGCATGATCTTCTATGCTATCATTATAATACATGAAACAGTTTTCTTTCGGCCCAAAAGAGTCAACTTGATGCATTGATCCCTCATTATAAGCCCAAATGATTGTTGACTCTACAGCTTACCCTAGCCATCATGATTGATGCTTCCTATGAGCCCCCTCTTATCATCCACATCTGGGAGCCTCTCATTCATGATTAAACATTATTAAAAATTCTCGTATATATTTCTGTGTGATGTTCTGTGTACCCTCTCTGGTAACATTACCCCCGCATCACACTCTTCTACCTTTTCGGAAAGCCGAGAATACGAATCGTCGCCTCTATGGTCTGTGGCTGGAAGTTGACTGGTATGATGTGTAATGATGGATTGCAACTTCTTGAGAAGTGTTATGTGCATTAAATTTGATGTGATGATTGCGTGATGTTTGTTGCGCTCGAGATTTTGTGGGATTTGATGGGTTTGGACAGAATCTTTTACAAGATTTATTTTTGGAAGATATCTTCTTGGCTGTGATCTTTGATATGAAAAAGAAGGAAATAAGAAGATTGAGAGCATTATCCTTAGTACTTGAAAAGATATGAAAGAGGATTGTCGTGGTTTCTCCCCTCCTATCTATATGGCGACTTCTGCATAGTTTCCCTATTGCTACCCTGTGTTGTTCTCAAAAAAAAAAATTGGAACATCACAAGGTATACAAAGAGGGTACCAATGAATCCTTCTTCTACTAGCGGTTGGATACTAGTAACCTGCATACGAAGTAGTTTGTGTTGCAAGAAGGTGTTGGCTGGGTCAAGGTTGAACCTGAGGTGGAAGCTGATATGGATGAGGAAGAGCAAACTTTGAGGGGGAACAAAAAGATGAACTTGATCTGCGAAGGACTGTGAGGAGTTTGTCTCGCGCAATATCTATGTTGGCAGAACAAAAAAGGTGTCTTATGGAGTAAGTGCATGCTTAAATTGCTATTTCACATGGTTGTCTTGGTTGGCATGTTCATCATTTGTGATTTCTGTGCGTATCTAGTGTTGTCTTTGCATGTGGTCTATGTGTGTGTGTTTCAATCTAATGCAAAATGGGTTGTTTTGCTTATCTTCTTGTGCTTATTTTCTCTCGCTCTTTACTTATGTTTTTGATGATGCCAAAAGGGGGAAAATGACTGGTAGCCTCAGTTGAGGGGGAACTAATCCGGTTTCATATGTTGCTAGACTAAGGGGAAACTATTATGCCTAAGTGTGGAACTTTCTCTTCACAACTTTCTTTATCTCATGTGTATTTTTTATTGTCAAGGATGTTTGTCATCATCAAAAAGGGGGAATTTGTTGAATTCCTTAGGTTTTGATAGTAACAAACATTCAGCTAATCTAGTAACTAAGTGTTTCAGGAACAAAGACAACTGTCACATGGAACCATTGCAGCAAATGATCACAGAGGGAACAAAGCTCTGTCCATGTGCTTTGTTACCTCTCAAGGAACATCAATGACGAACAAGACGAAGCTGCGAATGGAGTGAAGGATTTCCAACATGAAGATTATGGAAACAATCTTGGAAGATCACGCGGTCAAGGAAAAAGAATCTCGGCTGGAAGGATATCGCCGAAGAGAAGATTTGGAGAGAGAATCTGAATGTGTTATCTTAGGAAAGATTTCCTAAGATAATATATATGGAGAGAGAAGAATTCTATCTTTAACTGATTATGTTATCTTAGGAATTCCTTCCTTAGATAATATAGGCTGTTAAGATTATATTCTCCATATAATATCTTCTTGTTACCTAGTTTAAAAAGATATTTTTTTATCTTGTTATGATTAGGGTTTTAGTCGAGTTGTATTTATAGGAGTGTGAATTCATTTTCTATGAACGACGACCATGACGACGAACTGAGAGCATTTGATTAAGAAGAAAAAGAGAGTGAAGTGTTTGTGAGTCTTAGAGGGTTGAGTTCGTATTCATCGTTGTAGAAGAGAGTTTCAAATCTAGGTGGAAAGTCTAGGGTTTGAAGTCCAGGATACAAGTGTAATCGAACAAGAAAGCAATAAGACAAGTAGACGCTTCAAAATCCTCTCAAGCGAGAAGCTTGAAGGTAGTGGTTTTTCCTTGATTAGTTATTTGACTGATTAGGGTTTCCACTATACGTACATCGTGAGTTCGTTCCTTATCTTTCTTGCTATATTATTTCGCTGTACCTTCTGTGGGAACAAAGCTTTTGTTCCCTCAGACGTAACTCTAACGATCCAACATAAGAGATGTAGAGAAATCATAGGAATAGGAGACACAAAACTAAACTCAAGCATAACGGTAACAAAGGTAAGTTTAGTTCATGAACTTGGTTTCAGTTTGTTGAGTGTTGCACAACTATGCGATCAAGGGAACAACAAGATTGTCTTTACTTCCAAAGACTGCTATGTCAAGGATCGCGAAACCAAGAATATCATTCTCAGAGGAGTCAGGTTCAAAGATGTATACATTGTTGACAAGGAATTCAAGCCAAAGGAAGTTCTATGCTTTGCGTCTATAGCTGATGAGACAGAACTGTGGCATAGAAGGCTTAGACATGCAAATCTTCGACTGGTTCACAAGCTTCATGCAAAGGAACTTATTCGTGGACTCCGAAGTATTAGATCAAAGTTCTATGGAGTTTGCGATTACAGACTCGTTCCTCGTTCAAGCTAAAACCGAATGTTACTACCTCTCATCCTCTGGAACTGATCCATATGGATCTCTGTGGTCCCATGAGGATAAGAAGTCATGCAGGGAACAAGTATGTTTTCGTGATTGTTGATGAAATTATTTTTTGTTTCACTAACCCTGCTCTTGTAGACAAGTTCAAAAATCTTATGAGTAGTGACTTTGAGATGAGTTTGATTGGGGAATCGTCCTTTTTCCTCGGATTACAAGTCTCACAAACGAAGGAAGGAACAAAGATCCATCAATAGTATATCAAGGGGTTGTTGAAGAAATATGGTATGGATTATGCAAAACCCATTGTCACTCCTATTTCTCCTAACACTCATTTAGATGCATACTTGAATGGAACAACAGTTGATCCTACAGTGTATAGAAGAATGATCGGTTCCATCCTCTATCTCACGGCAATCAGGCCAGATATTCTTTTTAGTGTTTGTCTTTGTGCTAGATTCCAATCCAACCATAAAGACTCTCACTTGGAGGAAGTAAAGAGAATCTTTCAATACCTTAAAGGAATGTACCATCTACGTCTATGGTATCCCAAGAACTGTGACTTCAACCTAGTTCGATTCACTAACGCTGACTTTGTTGGTCACGTAGTCGATCCCAATAGCACCTCAGGAACGGCACAATTTCTTAGTCTATGTCTTGTTTCATGGGGATCTAAGAAGCAAAACTTTATGGCCCTTTCCACTGCAAAAGCTGAGTATGTTGTCGCAACAAGTTGTTGTGTTCAGGTGTTGTGGTTAAAGCAGCAACTGGAAGATTTTGGTATGTCTCTTGGCACTGTTCATATCATGTGTGATAATACTAGTCCTATTAACATTTTGAAAAATCCAGTTCATCATTCACGTACTAAGCACATTGACATTCATCATCATTTCCTTCGTGATAATGTTGACATTGGTCTCATTAGAATGGAACATTGCAGGACTGGAAATCAAGTGGCTGATACTTTTATCAAGGCACTAGACAAAGGCCCATTTGAGCATCTCCGACTGCTCCTTGGCATGATCTCTCTAAATTGAGGAATTTCTTGTCCACTATTCCCTCAATGTTTGGCTAAATTGATCACAATCTTGATGAAGTTTCATGCTTAACTGTCTTTCCTTGATCTTGTTGTTTCATGATTTTTGCTCATGTTAGGATCACTTAGTCTTATGGATCTTACAACTTTGTCTTTTTATTTGTGGTGAAATACTTAATTGCTTGATGACATCTTACTTGAGACCTAAAATGACCGATTTGATGACTGATCCCTCATTACAAACCCAAGTAATAATCGGTTGTAAAGCTTACATTAGCCTTGATTCAGGTAAACTTTCCTATGATCCTTCTTTGTTAAGCATTTTTACTGGGAATAATTATCTGAGTTGTTTTTGCTCCTTACCATACGTTTGGATATACTATATTTTGTGTGAACCCAACTTGAAATATCCAGACAAGCCTCGTTATACACTCATGGTCTCATGGAATGAAGACTACTGCTCAGATTAAGGGGGAACAATGTGTGGAATGTTGGCGCTTGAATCAGTGGTTAGCATTTATGTGGTTGCAGGTGTACGTTGAAAATTGCTAGTTTTGGGATTGACTGCTCTATGTGTGGGAACGGCCGACGCGTTAACCAAAGTAAAAAGGTGAAAAATGTCGTTGTTAGAGGAGAGAAAAAGATTATGTTTGATGGATTTTGGTAAGTCTGTTATGATTTTTTTGGAAAGATATTATTTCCTGAAGATCCTTACCTTTCCTACAAATACCTACCTTAATCCCTCACAATCCCTCACCGCCATACTATTATCTCAATCTTTTCTACTCTCAATCTCTCCCAAAAGCTCTCGCTCTCTGTCGCTACCCTAATTCCCTAGCCTCACCTCATCACTCTCCAAAGCTTTAATGGCCTCTCCAAGCCAATTGTCCCACAACGTGACCGACAAGATGATCGATGCTGAGATTGATGCGAAGATGTTATCCCTTCAAAGAACGAAGGCTGCCCGTAACACCCCTGCCAAATCCGCTGTGCCCGCCTCTATAGTAGAAATTGCTCAGGCCACGGTGGATCAGGTTGCCGATCCCTCTACTTCGACATCCACTTCGACGACGAAATCTCCATTGCCATTAAAAGCTTAGGATCTTGCTCCCTCTTTGAAGCTTGTTCTTGTGGAGGACACAGTACCGAGTGCCATCACTAATGAGGAAGAAGAAGTTTCCTCTCCCTCCAAAGACAGACTTGCGAAAAAGGAACGGTCTATGAAGTCCGTGGAAGACCAGTTGGGTGTCAAGTCTCAACCATTGGTGACACCTCAACCCAAGAGCGGAAAGCATAAGGCTGTTGATATCGCTCTCGCTAATGAGGAAGATGAGGGTGATGATGACAATGATGTTCGTTGTTTGGGAACTAGGCGAGCCTCTACTGAGCATTTGACTCCAACCAAGTCGGGTGGTGTCGAAACCGTTCCTAGGCCTCTTAAAGGTCATCTGCGTTCCGCTACCAAATCAAAGAAGAAGAAAGCCAAGTTGGAAATGACAGTCTCCGAGATGATTCACAACTTTTCTGAGAGTAAACGCATTCTCCCTTCTCTTCTCATTAAGGAAAGCTTCTTCATTGAGCACAAGGTGGAAGAGATACTGGATCTCCTCCATTTCCAAGGTTGGGAACGGATTTGTTCTGCAAGGGCGACTTTGAATGAAGTTCAAGTGCGCGAGTTCTATCATTATTATCATATTTTCCAATGCAAATGCCATGTTCGAGTCTTCAAAAATTGATAGGGAAGACATTTCATTCAAGCCTAAGGTATTTTCCACTCTCATGTTTGTTCCTTTGGGTGGGTTTTAAGAAGTTCCATTTGAAAAGAACTCCAGTGAGTTCAATGATGAGAAGGTCGCCTGTATGGAACCATTGTTTGGTTCCAGTGATGGGGAACTGCATACTATGATGCTTGCTCAGAGGGTGGCGTTTCACATCATCTCCAGGGCCGTTGTGCCTCGTCAAGAAAAACGCACCACCCACACGCTTTGTGACCTGTTCCTGCTTGATCGCTTCATGAGAAGGGAGAAAATTGATCTTCCAAGGGTGATTCTGTGTCACATGGATGGGTGCAAAGCCAAGTCTCATTCCTTAGCTTATCCTGGCCTGATGAAGATGTTGTTGCTCCGAGATGAGCTTTACAAAAAAGAAAATGAAGTGTCGTTGAGCAGTGAGCTGGATGCCTCCTGTGTAGAGAAGATGAAGTTCAAGGGAGATTCAAATGGAACGGGAACTAGTATTGCAAAGAAGCATGTTGGCAAAGGAACGTCCCGAGGAAGCTCAGTGCAACACCAAATCCTTGTTGAGCTCAAACAGCCGAACCTCACGATGAAACTGCTTTTGGATTAATTTTTGAACAAGGAAGATGAAGCTGATTAAGAGTGTTGAATCGTAGTTTGTTAGATAGGGAACGGTGTGACTGTTCCCTTGGCAGCGGAATATATAAAGATTCAAAGTAACAGTGAACAATTTCGTTACCAAATATACTATTTAGCTTATAAACACATAGTTTCCTTCTATAAACTTTCCTAAGACTCACTATCTACTTATTCTTTTCCAAGTAAGACTCAAAATCTCGTTTCCTTGTATAACGAAGTCAAACTGGTAACAGTTGGTAAATCTCTGCGTTCCATATCATTCCACAAACGTTGTTTCCATATATAGAAGTTTCCTTGTATAGAAACCACGCGTGCTTCATATTTCTAATTTGCTTCTTGCGTAACTGTTCCATGTTTGCACCACGTTCCTTAGCATCCTCTGCTTTCTCTTCTTTTCACATGTTTTCCATTGTTCCCTAAATCGTTCATGAATCCTGAAACTCATAGAAACAATGTAAACCATAAAACCCAATGTTGTATATCATCATCAAAGCCAGAGGGAACGTCAAGGTTCCAACAATTTCCCCCTTTTTGGTGATGACAAACCCATTCAAATTTGTTCAATCATAACAAAGGGTAAAAAGCAGAAAGATGTAAGTCATAATGTTTCTAAGATCAAATGTTTAACTAAACGTTTACATCAAATGAATAAGGGCAAGTCATACTGTTAGGAAACGGAACTATGGAACTTCAATTCCCCTGAGAGTTCCTTTTCTCAGTTTCTCTACTTTTGAAGATGACAAATATTATGATACTAATGTTTTATCTCAAAGATGTGCTTTAAGGAACCACGGGAATATACCGAAGGCAAGAAAGCCAAACAGGAGAAGAGAACCAAGGAACAAAACAAAGGAAGGAACCCAGAGGAACCCAGATGTGCCCAGAAACGAAGCACGCAAGATTGCGATTCCCGAGAAATCTGGGAACACCAACCTCGGACAAAAGGAAGTCGAAAGCGACTTGAGAGAAGCTTCCAAAAGCCTGCCACCATCCAAGAGCAAGACTCCAAGACACCTAGAATGCCGAACCTCGGACAAAGAAAGGTGAAAGCGACAGGACATGGAACCTGTCGCTGTCCAGAAGTCAGTTCCCAAGCGCCCAGAGTGTTGAACCTCGGACAAAGGAAGCTGGAGAACGACTTGGCTGAATAGGTTGACTAACCTAGAAGGATTCTGAGCTGCCTAGGTTGTTTGCACATGCCAAGAACAACGTGGATCAAGGAGAACCACTCATCCTAGGGCAAGCTCAATCTGTGGGAACCCAGAGAGGATCGAGTTGCGAAGAATCCTCTATAATAGGAAGACTAACCCAAGGGTTATCTTCAAGCACTGAAACACGACTCACACTCATTAGCAAATATCTAGTGTGAACCTCCAAACAAGATCATCAAAGCAAACCGAGATCAAGAGGAACCAGTCAAGGAAGAAGAGATGAGTGCTAAGTTCCTGTGACTGTAAGTGATAATTCCTAGGTGCGAAAGTCTATTTCTTGGATTGATTATTGATTGTGTTAAGTTATCTAGGATTGTCTAACTGCGTGTAAGGCAAAGGAACTGTGTGTTCGTTCCTAGGATAAGCTGTAACCAAAAGAGATAAGAAATCAAGAAGTAGACTTTGAAATCCTTTCGAAAGAAAGGTAGTGGTTTTTATCCTGGATTGCTAGTTGGCAATCAAAGGTTTCCACTATAAGGAACTGGTCATTTGTTTGATTGTTTATTTCCGCTGCGAAAGGAACTGAGAATTGATATTCTGAGTTCCTTAAGTTTTTATCTAACAATCACGATCCTACAATTGGTATCAGAGCAGGAAAAGCTCTAGATCTTTGTTAAGTTTGCAGATCATGTCTCAACCAAGCAAGTTTGAGCTCGGAATCTCCACCAACAAGCCATATCTCTGAAAGAAAGGAAAAGAAACATGGTGGGAAAAGTTCATGGAAAGCCACATCAAGACCAATGACTACCAATGCTGGAGGATAGTCGAAAATGGAGATGTCTATGTCGACCTCACCATGAAGGAAGAAGATTGGAAACCAGAACACTATGTTATCATGGAGAAGAATGCCAAGGCCAGGCAGTTCATCCTCAATGGATTGGACAGAGAGGACATGGACAAGGTCATAGGAATCAAGACAGCCAAAGAGATGTGGAAAGCTCTCAAGGAGATGCATGAAGGAAGTGAGGAACTAAAGCAAAGCAGAAAGTTTGCTTTGGAAGGAGAATACCACACTTTCAAAATGATGGAAACTGAGACCATCTCAGAGTACTACTCCCGCTTCAACAGATTGATTGGAAAGTTAATAGCGGCGGGAGTCGATCTTGATGAAGTCTCCAAGTCCCTAGTGGTCATCAATGGACTCAACTCCAAATTCACCCTTCTGAAGGGAATCATGAAGAACACTCCAGGCATCCAATCCCTTCCCTTGACACAAATCATAGGGAAACTGGAGGTTGAAGAAGGAGAGCACACCAAAACCAATACCGACAAGAAACTGGAGAAAGGAATTGCCCTCAAGATCTCCAAAGCCTTCTCTAGGCTCGAGATGGAGGAAGAGAACTGAGACCTTGAAGAAGAGGAGGACGAACTAACAGCCCTCTTCACAAAGAATATCAAAAAATTCTTTGTGAAGGGAAGATTCCAAAAGGGCAGTTCCTCTCACAATGGACCAAGAAGAGATCTCAAGGAAGTCTCATGTTACGAGTGCAAGGAGAAGGGACACTACGCTAAGAACTGTCCCAACAAAGAAGAGTCCAAGGAAGAGGAAAGACCTCAAAGAAAGAAGGCTCTCGTAGCATCATGGGGAGAAGACTCAGATGAGGATTTGGATCTGAGTGGCTTCTCTGGAGGGAGATGTCTCGTGGCAAAAGGAGACTCAAGCGACTCAGAAGACCTTGAGGTAACTTCTGACGATCTCTTAAAATCCCTAGTTGATTGTGATAAGAAACAACTTCTTAAGATCATAAAGAAACTAGGAAAGAAAACCAGTTCCCTTCAACAGAAACTAGATGACTGTGAAGATGAAATTGCTTGCTTGACTGTCGAGAATTCTGTTTGGAGTAAGAAACTTGATGAAACTGAGAAAGACCTAGGTGAAACTCACTCCAAACTCATTGATATTAGAAATGTGCATACTAGTCACCTTAAAATTTGCAAATCTTGTGATGAAACTAGCATAGACTCTGTCAAAGTTCCCTTGCATGCTAACCCACCTGGAAATGACATGCTTTAATCCATAATTGATAGGTTAGACATTCTCACTGATTCCATTAATGAAAAAACAATAAATCAAACTGTTTTTGTGAGACAACGCCATGGAATAGGATATGTCAATAATAAAGGGAACAATGATGCTGAAGAAGAAAAGGCTAGGCGAGAACTTGTTGAGATGAATGAGAATCTCAGTATTGCTCTTGCCACTTCTCGTGATAGGAATCAATTCCTATCAGAGAAGATCATGGTCCTTGAGAACAAGGCTGAGGTTGCCAAACGTCTCAATGAAGGATCTCAAAATCCTAAGAAGGAACCAAAGGGAAAAGAAAAAATGGTTCCTGAAAACCAATGGTTCACCAATTCCTTTGCTCACAAAAGATATATTGACATGGCCCATAGCAAGGTTAGAAACAATGTTGATTTTAACAAAAGGAAAACTGAAAAACCTTTTAGGCCAGGAAAAGGAAAATATGGACATGTTGTTTATAATCGTTTGTGTACCTACTGTGGTAATAATGGTCATTACAACACTGATTGTGCTAAGAAAAGGAACTTTGAAAAGGAGAAAAGTACTCATTACCATGAAAGGAACTAGTTCCCTGGTTATTCACAGACTCGGAATGCTAATCCCCCCAGTAAAGCCAAGCTTCGCTGGGTTCAGAAATCTTAGTCCCCCTATGTGCAGAAAGAAGAGAGGCAACCTCAACTATGGTACATCGACAGTGGTTGCTCATGCCATATGACTGGAAGAAGAAATCAAATGACCTCTCTTCAACCTCTCCACGGAGGGAACATATCCTTTGGAGACAAAAGCAAAGGGAAAATCTGTGGAATAGGAACTGTGAAACTCAACGATCACATTCAGGTAAACAAAGTTCACCTTGTTGATAATCTTGGTTTTGACCTAATAAGTGTGTCACAGCTGTGTGATCAAGGAGACAATGAAGTTAGATTCAGATCAAACGAATGTTCAGTCCTTGACTCCTCGGGACAAATCATCCTAAAAGGGAAAAGATTCAACAATGTCTACATAATTGATCCATCCTTTGTTCCTAAGGAGAAACTTTGTCTCTCAACTGTGAATGACCAAGCTGATTTGTGGTATCAACGCCTCGGTCATGCTAGCACCAAGCTGATTCAAAAGCTACACTCAAAGGAGCTAGTCAGAGGGCTGCCAAAGCTAAGTGGCACATCTAAGGAACTGTGCTCTGACTGTGTAAAAGGGAAACAGACTCGTAGTTCCTTCAAGTCCAAAAACATGGTAAGCACCTCAAGGCCTCTTGAACTCATCCACATGGATCTGTGTGGACCCATGAGAGTTCAGAGCCTAGGAGGGAACAGGTATATCTTTGTTCTTGTCGATGACTTCTCTCGCTTTACTTGGACCATCTTTATTAAATCTAAGAGTGAAGTTATTGACCGCTTTAAAGATCTGGTTCCCTTGTTAGAAAAATATCTTGATTGTTCACTCAATGCTATTCGGTCTGACCATGGTACCGAATTGGAAAATGGAGAATTTCTAACCTTTTGCAGTGAGCATGGAATTGATCACAACTTCTCTGTACCATACACTCCTCAACAAAATGGAGTAGTGGAAAGGAAGAACAGAACTTTGGAAGACATGGCACGGACTATGTTGATCTCAAGTGGACTCTCTCAATCATTTTGGGCTGAGGCGATCAACACAGCTTGCTACATCATCAATCGAGCCATGCTTCGCCCAATCACATAAAATACACCCTATGAGCTTCTAAGAGGAAGAGTTCCCAACATCTCACATCTGAGGGTGTTCGGATGCAAGTGCTTTGTGCACAACAATGGGAAGGACAATCTTGGCAAATTCGACCCAAGAAGTGATGAAGGAATCTTCATTGGATACGCCTCGGGTAGCAAGGCGTACAAAGTCTTCAACAAAAGGACTAAAAAGGTAGAAGAAAGTGTTCATGTTATTTTTAATGAAAAATCACTTGGAAAGATTGTGCAGAACACCACCAATTCCTTTGAAGACCCGTTTCCCAAGTCATATCAAGAAGATCCAGATGAAGATGTCACTCCACCCAGTTCCTGTCCTGCTGCTCGGAACCCTCCAATGGCTCCTCCACCAGTTCCCATGAACAATGAACAACAATCCATTTCTAGGAATCATGAGCATGACGACAATATTTGTGGAGACCTCAATGACTCATCTTCCCACATGATCTTCAATGGAGAAGGTGATCCCAACCAGGAAGATGAATGCTCAACTCAGAATGTCTCCACATCAAATGCTCTAGCCCCCAACAGAGAAAGAAGAGTCGTCAAGCCTCCAGTCAGGTACGAACATCTAACCTTCTTTGCCTTTCTGTCTATTGTGGAACCAAAGAACATAGGTGAGGCACTGAAGGACGCGGACTGGATCCAAGCTATGCAAGAAGAGCTTCATCAGTTTGAAAGGAACAAAGTATGGCATCTAGTTCCTCATCCCAAGGATAAACACATCATAGGAACCAGATGGGTTTTCAGAAACAAGCTGGATGATACAGGAGTTGTGATAAGGAACAAAACGAGACTTGTAGCTCAAGGATACAATCAACAAGAAGGAATCGACTATGATGAAACCTATGCTCCAGTGGCAAGGATTGAGGAAATAAGATTGTTGATTGCCTTCGCATCACACAAATGGTTCAAGTTGTTCCAAATGGATGTAAAGACGGCCTTCCTCAATGGAATTCTTTAAGAAGAAGTCTATGTGAAGCAACCTCCAGGTTTTGAAGACGATGATCATCCAGATCATGTCTACTTTCTAGACAAGGCACTCTATGGCCTCAAGCAAGCTCCCAGAGCTTGGTATGATCGTCTTGCCCAGTTCCTACTCTCAAATGGCTACAGGCGTGGAGTTATTGATAAGACTCTCTTTATCCTAGAAGAAGAAGGTAACATCTTAGTGGTTCAAATCTATGTTGATGATATCATTTTTGGTTCCACTAACCTGTCCCTTGTAGACAAGTTCAAAGACTTGATGAGCAGTGAATTTGAAATGAGTTTAATTAGGGAACTCACATTCTTCCTCGGATTACAAATCACTCAAAAGGAAGATGGTATTCAAATCCACCAACAGAAGTATGTCAGGGAACTACTGAAGAAGTTCAAAATGGATTCATGCAAGCCTCTCTCCACTCCCATATCCACCATTGCCCATCTAGATAAGGACCACTCGAGTCCTCTAGTGGAGGAGAAGCTCTATAGAGGTATGATAGGCTCACTCATGTACCTAACCGCTAGTCGACCAGACATTGTCTTTGCTGTTGGCTTGTGTGCTAGGTTCCAATCTTGTCCGAGAGAAACCCACTTGGCTGCTGTGAAGAGAATACTTCGATATCTCAAGGGAACTGACGATCTCTGCATTTGGTACCCCAAAGAATGTCCCTTTGAGCTCATGGGTTTCACTGATGCTGATTATGCTGGATATTTGGTGGATAGAAAGAGCACTTCTGGAATGGCACAGTTCCTAGGCCCTTGCCTTGTGTCATGGGGATCAAAGAAACAAGTCTCAGTCTCCCTCTCCACCACAGAATCCAAGTACATTGCGGCTGCCTCTTGCTGTTCCCAACTTCTCTGGCTAAAGCAATAACTCGCAGATTTTGGTATGTCTTATGGCCCTCTTATAATTCTTTGTGATAACACTAGTGCCATAAACATTTCAAAGAATTCTGTGCATCATACTAGGACCAAACATATCGACATAAGACATCATTTTCTTAGAGATCATGTTGAGAAGGGAAACATCATTATGAAATTTTGTAGAACTGAAGATCAGGTTGCAGATATATTCACCAAAGCCTTGAATAGAGTTCCCTTCGAGAACCTTAGATTGGAACTGGGAATGATTCCTATAACTTAGTAGTGACCTTAGTTTAAAGGCTCCTTTCCAGTTCCCCTGATTGACTAGTTTAAGATTTTTCACTTGTTGAGTCTTGATATCTATGTGTTATATTTTTTTGCTACAAACCCTCTTTTCCATAATGGTTTCTTAAAAAGGCTTAGATAAATTTTTCTAGTTCGTATCTTTTGGTCTTCATTATTCTTTCAACTTCTCCATTATTCAAGTTTCTTTGTTGGCCCAAAAGTCACAATCTGATCATATTCTAACCCAACAATACAAGCCGAAATGATGATTGTGTACTATGACCCTCCCTTGCCTCATTGCACAATCTAATTCCCTATGATCCTCTTCTTAACCCTCTCTGGGAACTAGTGTGTAATGCGATAAATGGCCTTCCCCGATTTCTTTTATTGGAACATACTTTTAGGTCCTATGTTTTAAAGCTCACATCAAAGGTTCTCATATATCCCTCTAGCACACTGAAAATATCGCCAGAAAGGAACTAGGATGGGCTACCCCTTAAACGGCTAGTAAGAGAATTGCTCCTCCCAAGACAGTATTTATGGCAAATCTCACAGCGTCAGAGACGTCTTCTCAGCCTTGAACAGTTGCCATTTTTTAGCATCTAATCTTTGAATTTGTGACCGTTGCAAAGGCGCAAAAGCTTCAAGAAAATTAGTCGCTTCAACTCTTCAGAGTTCCCAGAAATATCTCCAATGGCCTGATTCTCAACGGCTCCAAAATTGCTCAAGGGTTATTTAAGGTTTCCTATTTGATTGAGCCGAGCACTCTGTTCTTTCATGCCTTCTCTCAATCTCATGTTCACCTGTCTCTCTCAAAACACAAAGCTCCTCAAATGGCCAAGAAAAACCTCAATCTTGACCTTGCTCAATTGGAGGTAATCAAGCCGATAAGATGACAACAGGCCAAGATGAAGGAACTGCAGAAAAGAAGGAAACCGAAGAGGAGGCCACTACGCTGTCATAGGAACGTCTCTCCTAGTTCCCAGTGCTATAACATCACAGTGTGCTAGTAGTTCCCTAGGGTCCTACTCCCCTCTTCTATCCTTATCTTGTCCAATGTCAAGTTGGTTGTGCCCTTGTATTTCTCTTTCCACTATGCATCTCTGGGCAATGTTCTTGACTTTAATGATTAATGAACTCTTATGGTAATGTTTCTAATGCATCATTTGTCTTTGCCTTAAGTTTCTATTATGGTCACTGTCATGGGTTTAACGCAAATTGTTTATTTCACATTGATATCCTATACTTGATAAGTAACTTGATCTTTTCGATGATGTCAAAAGGGGGAAGAATGGATAGAAACCTTGAATTATTGAAACTACTGGACTAATAGGAACTCTGAACCCGTTCTACTTCTAAGGGGGAACTTGAATAACTTAGTTCATTTGCTTAGGGGGAATTTGCAACTATTGAATGTTCTATCAATATTTTTTAAAAGTTGAAAATCCCTTAGCTCAACTGTTCTCATGAATTTCATGTTCCTATTATGTTACCAGGTTCCTTGTATTTGTCATCATCAAAAAGGGGGAAATTGTTAGGAAACGGAACTCTGGAACTTCAGTTCCCCTGAGAGTTCCTTTCCTCAGTTTCTCTACTTTTGAAGATGACAAATATTATGATACTAATGTTTTATCTCAAAGATGTGCTTTAAGGAACCACAGGAATATACCGAAGGCAAGAAAGCCAAACAAGAGAAGAGAACCAAGGAACAAAACAAAGGAAGGAACCCAGAGGAACCCAGATGTGCCCAGAAACGAAGCACGCAAGATTGCGATTCCCGAGAAATCTGGGAACACCAACCTCGGACAAAAGAAAGTCGAAAGCGACTTGAGAGAAGCTTCCAAAAACCTGCCACCATCCAAGAGCAAGACTCCAAGACATCTAGAACGCCGAACCTCAGACAGAGAAAGGTGAAAGCGACAGGACATGGAACCTGTCGTTGTCCAGAAGTCAGTTCCCAAGCGCCCAGAGTGTTGAACCTCGGACAAAGGAAGCTGGAGAACGACTTGGCTGAAGAGGTTGACTAACCTAGAAGGATTTTGAGCTGCCTAGGTTGTTTGCACATGCCAAGAACAACGTGGATCAAGGAGAACCACTCATCCTAGGGCAAGCTCAATCTGTGGGAAGCCAGAGAGGATAGAGCTGTGAAGAATCCTCTATAAAAGGAAGACTAACCCAAGGGTTATCTTCAAGCACTGAAACACGACTCACACTCATTAGCAAATATCTAGTGTGAACCTCCAAACAAGATCATCAAAGCAAACCGAGATCAAGAGGAACCAGTCAAGGAAGAAGAGCTGAGTGCTAAGTTCCTATGACTGTAAGTGATAATTCCTAGGTGCGAAAGTCTATTTCTTGGATTGATTATTGATTGTGTTAAGTTATCTAGGATTGTCTAACTGTGTGTAAGGCAAAGGAACTGTGTGTTCGTTCCTAGGATAAGCTGTAACCAAAAGAGATAAGAAATCAAGAAGTAGACTTTGAAATCCTTTCGAAAGAAAGGTAGTGGTTTTTATCCTGGATTGCTAGTTGGCAATCAAAGGTTTCCACTATAAGGAACTGGTCATTTATTTGATTGTTTATTTCCGCTGCGAAAGGAACTGAGAATTGATATTCTGAGTTCCTTAAGTTTTTATCTAACAATCACGATCCTACACATACCTTCAAGTTGCATCATCGTTCCCCCTCAGCACTAGCATCGTTCAAAAATTCATAAAGATTTAGGAACAACAGAACTGTTACCTCACTTTACTGAGTTCATAACAATTTTCCACACTTCCCCCTTTTGGCATCATAAAAAGATCAAAAGATAAACAAGGGAACAATAGGACTATTGTGGCAAATTAGGAGCAAAATAAAGTTCATATATCAGGCAGGGAGTGATTACAAAAGACCATAGAAAACATAGCAAACAACTAGACAAAATCAAAAGAGCAAGTACAATCACAAAATAACATAGAAATTCAAGAGAAATAGGGAAAGACGGGCTAGGATAGGGAAGGTGTCCACTCAAGACTCAGAATCCTCCTTCTGGTCATTGTCCTTGTTGAGAAAATACTCAGAATCCTCCTTCTTGATCTCGCACAATTCAATCAATATCTGGCATTGCAGAGAGGCACCTTTTGATGTTCCCTCTCCAGCTTCTCGCTTCAAAATCTCAGACACAGGCAGAGTTCACTTGTCATCTCCCTGAAACTTCATCTTGTTCACATTCACCATATCCAGCTCGGTGACCATGGGAACTTCCCCTTCTGCTCTGTAAGCCCCCTCTGCTTGTAGAATAAACTTGATGACGTTTGGGTAGGCTAGGGAGTGAGTCTTGGCACTGCATTTTGCCATGTGTTGTAGAATGACCCAAGGGAGGTCAATCTGCTCCATGTGCCAAAACCCGTCCAACAGCAGCAGATCAGTGGCAGTGATCGTGTTTCTCTTCTCTTGCCTACAGCTTTCATAATAATGTGATGCGCTATTCGTTGAGGCATAGTTAGAGCAGACACATGTGTGGCTCCAGATGTGGATTTGAAGAGCCTCTGAGCACTAGCCTCCTTGGCCTTTGTTGAATCGTAGTGTGTTAGACAGGGAATAGTGTGACTGTTCCCTAGGCAGCGTAATATATAAAGATTTAAAGTAACAAGTAATTCCTCAAAAACATATACTTGTATTATTAAGAATTGTACAATCTCACAAGTCTTCTCTCCACCTATACCCTAGGTTAAAGACTTTGAGTGCAATCAACTCTTAATGACATAAGAACAAAACAAGACCCTTAGCAAGAACTACCCGTACATTGTCTTAGACTTTCAATCTCAGTTTTCACAAGAGCTCCTTGGTATGCTTGATGGTTATTGCTGAGATACCTTTCCCCAAGGTAATCTCATCTATATATAGTGTCTAACAAAATCCTATTACCCACTATCTAACAATCGACATATATGGTAACAGTGAACAATTTCGTTACCAAATATACTATTCAGCTTATAAACACATGGTTTCCTTCTATAAACTTTCCTAAGACTCACTATCTACTTCTTCTTTTCCAAGTAAGACTCAAAATCTCGTTTCCTTGTATAACGAACTCAAACTGGTAACAGCTGGTAAATCTCCGCGTTCCGCATCGTTCCACAAACACTGTTTCCATATATAGAAGTTTCCTTGTATAGAAACCACGCGCGCTTCATATTTCCAATTTTGCTTCTTGCGTAACTGTTCCATGTTTGCACCACGTTCCTTAACATCCTCTGCTTTCTCTTCTTTTCACATGTTTTCCATTGTTCCCTAAATCGTTCATGAATCCTGAAACTCATAGAAACAATGTAAACCATAAAACCCAATGGTGTTTATCATTATCAAAACCAGAGGGAACGTCAAGGTTCCAACAATTTCCCCCTTTTTAGTGATGACAAACCCATTCTAAATTGTTCAATCATAACATAGGGTAAAAAGCAGAAAGATATAAGTCATAATGTTTCTAAGATCAAATGTGTAAGTCAACTTTTACATCAAATGAATAAGGGCAAGTCATACCTTCAAGTTGCATCATCGTTTCCCCTCAGCACTAGCATCGTTCAAAAGTTCATAAAGATTTAGGAACAACAGAACTGTTACCTCACTTTACTGAGTTCATCACAATTTTCCACACTTCCCTCTTTTGGCATCATCAAAAGATCAAAAGATAAACAAGGGAACAATATGACTCTTGTGGCAAATTAGGAGCAAAATAAACTTCATATATCATGCAGGGAATGATTACAAAAGATCATAGAAAACATAGCAAACAACTAGACAAAATCAAAAGAGCAAGCATAATCACAAAATAACATAGAAATTCAAGAGAAATAGGGAAAGACGGGCTAGGATAGGGAAGGTGTCCACTCAAGACTCAGAATCCTCCTTCTGGTCTTTGTCCTTGTTGAGAAAATACTCAAGAAGCAGTGAAAGAATGTTCTTGATCTCGCACACTTCAATCAACATCTGGCATTGCACAAAGGCACCTTTTGATGTTCCCTCTCCAGCTTCTCGCTTCAAAATCTCAGACACAGGCAGAGTTCCCTTGTCGTCTCCCTGAAACTTCATCTTGTTCACATTCACCATATCCAGCTCGGTGACCATGGGAACTTCCCCTTCTGCTCTGTAAGCCCCCTCTGCTTGTAGAATAAGGTTGATGACGTTTGGGTAGGCTAGGGAGTGAGTCTTGGCATTGCATTTTGCCATGTGTTGTAGAATGACCCTAGGAAGGTCAATCTTCTCCATGTGCCAAAACTTGTCCAACAGCAGCAGATTGGTGGCAGTGATCGTGTTTCTCTTCTCTTGCCTATGAACGACAACTTTCATAATAATGTGATGCGCTATTCGCTGAGGCAGAGTTAGAGCAGACACATGTGTGGCTCCATATGTGGATTTGAAGAGCCTCTGAGCACTGGCCTTTGTTGAATCATAGTGTGTTAGACAGAGAAAGGTGTGACTGTTCCCTAGGCAACGGAATATATAAAGATTCAAAGTAACAAGTAATTCCTCAAAAACATATACTTGTATTATTAAGAATTGTACAATCTCACAAGTCTTCTCTCCACTTATACCCTAGGTTAAAGACTTTGAGTGCAATCAACTCTTAATGACACAAAAACAAAACAAGACCCTTAGCAAGAACTACCCGTACCTTGCCTTGACTTTCGATCTCAGTTTTCACAAGAGCTCCTTGGTATGCTTGATGGTTATCGCTGAGATACCTTTCCACAAGGTAATCTCATCTATATATAGTGTCTAACAAAATCCT
The DNA here is from genome assembly GCA_027886185.1 of Rheum nobile. Lineage (NCBI taxonomy): Eukaryota > Viridiplantae > Streptophyta > Magnoliopsida > Caryophyllales > Polygonaceae > Rheum > Rheum nobile. The sequence goes on from WOAB01000546.1 coordinate 1,157,119, forward strand.
ATTACCCACTATCTAACAATCGACATATATGGTAACAGTGAAAAATTTCGTTACCAAATATACTATTTAGCTTATAAACACATGGTTTCCTTCTATAAACTTTCCTAAGACTCACTATCTACTTCTTATTTTCCAAGTAAGACTCAAAATCTCGTTTCCTTGTATAACGAAGTCAAACTGTTAACAGCTGGTAAATCCCTGCGTTTCGTATCGTTCCACAAACGTTTTTTCCATATATAGAAGTTTCCTTGTATAGAAACCACGCGCGCTTCATATTTCCAATTTTGCTTCTTGCGTAACTGTTCCATGTTTGCACCACGTTCCTTAGCATCCTATGTTTTCTCTTCTTTTCACATGTTTTCCATTGTTCCCTAAATCGTTCATGAATCCTGAAACTCATAGAAACAATGTAAACCATAAAACCCAATGGTGTTTATCATCATCAAAACTAGAGGGAACATCAAGGTTCCAACAATTTCCCTTTTTTTGGTGATGACAAACCCATTCAAAATTGTTCAATCATAACATAGGGTAAAAAGCAGAAAGATGTAAGTCATAATGTTTCTAAGATCAAATGTTTAACTAAACTTTTACATTAAATGAATAAGGGCAAGTCATACCTTCAAGTTGCATCATCGTTTCCCCTCAGCACTAGCATCGTTCAAAAGTTCATAAAGATTTAGGAACAACAGAACTGTTACCTCACTTTACTGAGTTCATCACAATTTTCCACACTTTCCCCTTTTGGCATCTTCAAAAGATCAAAAGATAAACAAGGGAACAATAGGACTATTGTGGCAAATTAGAAGAAAAATAAAGTTCATATATCACGCAGGGAATGATTACAAAAGATCATAGAAAACATAGCAAACAACTAGACAAAATCAAAAGAGCAAGCACAATCACAAAATAACATAGAAATTCAAGAGAAATAGGGAAAGACGGGCTAGGATAGGGAAGGTGTCCACTCAAGACTCAGAATCCTTCTTCTGGTCTTTGTCCTTGTTGAGAAAATACTTAAGAAGCAGTGAAAGAATGTTCTTGATCTCGGGCAGTTCAGTCAACATCTGGCATTGCACAAAGGCACCTTTTGATGTTCCCTCTCCAGCTTCTCGCTTCAAAATCCCAGACACAGGCAGAGTTCCCTTGTCGTCTCCTTGAAACTTCATCTTGTTCACATTCACCATATCCAGCTCGGTGACAATAGGAACTTCCCCTTCTGCTCTGTAAGCCCCCTCCATTTGTAGAATAAGCTTGATGACGTTTTTGTAGGGTAGGGAGTGGGTCTTGGCACTGTATTTTGCCATGTGTTGTAGAATGACCCTAGGAAGGTCAATCTTCTCCATGTGCCAAAACCTGTCCAACAACAGCAGATTGGTGGCAGTGATCGTGTTTCTCTTCTCTTGCCTATGAACGACAACTTTCATAATAATGTGATGCGCTATTCGCTGTGGAAGAGTTAGAGCAGACACATGTGTGGCTCCAGATGTGGATTTGAAGAGCCTCTGAGCACTAGCCTCCTTGGCCTTTGTTGAATCGTAGTGTGTTAGACAGGGAACGGTGTGACTGTTTCCTGGGCAGCGGAATATATAAAGATTCAAAGTAACAAGTAATTCCTCAAAAACATATACTTGTATTATTAAGAATTGTACAATCTCACAAGTCTTCTCTCCACCTATACCCTAGGTTAAATACGAGTGCAATCAACTCTTAATGACACAAGAACAAAACAAGACCCTTAGCAAGAACTACCCGTACCTTGCCTTGGACCTTCGATCTCAGTTTTCACAAGAGCTCCTTGGTATGCTTGATGGTTATCGCTGAGATACCTTTCCCCAAGGTTATCTCATCTATATATAGTGTCTAACAAAATCCTATTACCAAATATCTAACAATCGACATATATGATAACAGTGAACAATTTCGTTACCAAATATACTATTCAACTTATAAACACATGGTTTCCTTCTATAAATTTTCCTAAGACTCACTATCTACTTCTTCTTTTCCAAGTAAGACTCAAAATCTCGTTTCCTTGTATAACAAAGTCAAACTGGTAACAGTTGGTAAATCTCTGCGTTCCGCATCGTTCCACAAACGATGTTTCCATATATATGCAAGTTTCCTTGTATAGAAACCACGCGCGCTTCATATATCCAATTTTTCTTCTTGTGTAACTGTTCCATGTTTGCACCACGTTCCTTAGCATCGTCTGCTTTCTTTTCTTTTCACATGTTTTCCATTGTTCTCTAAATCGTTCATGAATCTTGAAAGTCATAGAAATAATGTAAACCATAAAACCCAATGGTGTTTATCATCATCAAAACCAGAGGGGACGTCAAGGTTCCAACAATTTCCCCCTTTTTAGTGATGACAAACCCATTCAAAATTGTTCAATCATAACATAGGGTAAAAAGCAGAAAGATGTAAGTCATAATGTTTCTAAGATCAAAAGTTGTTGCTGGTTGTCTTTGTTCAGTTGTTGCTGGTTCTTTGTATTTTCATTTCTATTTTCTGTTTTTGTTCTCTGTTTTGTGTTGTTTGTTTTGTGGCTTCTGTATAGGCTGTTTTCTTTGCTCTTGTTTTTGTTTTGTCTTGTATGTTTTGTTTTGTGGTTTTTGTTAGTATTGGTGGCTGTAAACAGGATGTTGGGCCTTTTTCCCAACCTTATATGACATTTTACCATCTGGCAAAAAAAAGATCAAAAGTTTAAGTCAAATTTTACATCAAATGAATAAGGGCAAGTCATACCTTCAAGTTGCATCATCGTTCCCCCTCAGCACTAGCATCGTTCAAAAGTTCATAAAAATTTAGGAACAACAGAACTGTTACCTCACTTTACTGAGTTCATCACAATTTTCCACACTTCCCCCTTTTGGCATCATCAAAAGATCAAAAGATAAACAAGGGAACAATAGGACTATTGTGGCAAATTAGGAGCAAAATAAAGTTCATATATCAGGGAGGGAATTATTACAAAAGATCATAGAAAACATAGCAAACAACTAGACAAAATCAAAAGAGCAAGCACAATCACAAAATAACATTAAAATTCAAGAGAAATAGGGAAAGACGGGCTAGGATAGGGAAGGTGTCCACTCAAAACTCAGAATCCTCCTTCTGGTCTTTGTCCTTGTTGAGAAAATATGATATGCCGTATTTTTTATGGCGTAGTTAGGGATTATTAGCACATTTATAGGAGACTTTGGCGGGGTTTTGGAGGTAAGTTGGTGTTTGAGGTGCGGAGCTGCATTGTGGATGTTTTTGGAAGCACTTATGAGTTGAAGACGAAGCCCGAAGCCATATAGGAGAGCTGGTGATCAAAAGACAGAAGTTGCTGGAGAGAAAACCGCGAGCTGACGCGACTAATGGCGACCAGCGGTTAGCAGATTTCCAGCAGAACCTTGGGGAGCACAAACCGCGATCGCTGCCACCCGCTGTTGGTCGCGGTTTTCTGAGCAACTGAACAACTTCCGATTTTCTCGAACTGCTTGGTTGTTTCGTTTTGTTTAATTAATCTAGGTATTTAAGGGGCTCGGATGAGGGTTTGAGGCCGGTCCAGACCTAGCCTCTTACCTTAATTTTCCCTTTCTTTTCTCTCTGAAGAACACTTAGTTTTTCTTGTCTCTTTTGGATTTGAATTGTGTGTGAAGAACATGAACCAGAACTAATTTCCTGTTTTGCCTAGCATGGAAGCACAAAGTTAACTCGGTTGTAAGGTTCATTTCTCTTGTTCATCCCTTGTTGGATTTGATATTAATTTCCTTGAGCATATTTCAGATTTCTATATTTTTGACTAGATTGATCTCCTGGTTTAAATCTATGTTGGATTTGGGATATACGGTGGAATCCCTAATCACTTGTAGCGATTACAATTGCATGAAATTGGTAAATTGAATTCAATTGTGAAAAGGAAATTGATTTGCATGGCATACTTGCGTTGTTGAGTTTTTGCATGCAATCCATACATCTTACACTTCATGCTGCTGATTGAGCCAAACCTATGAGGTTTTCTAGGATTATCAATTAGTAAGTGTTAGCAAGTCCGGTTGGCTTGTTAATATAAATAAGATCAGAAGAGGAACAAATCAAAAGGGTGAATATGAACATTAGAGGAATCAATGATCAACTTGGTTAACTTCTGTGTGGAAACTTGCTAGGTGAAACTCCCTTTCTTCTTATTTTCTTAAGCTTGATTTTGGTGTTATTTCATTTGTGTAGTCTTAGTAGAAAACCAATCCCCCCCCCCCCCATTTGTTCTTTAAAGTTGATAAATTAGTAATTACATAAAAATTGACATGTTGATTCCCTTGGGTTCGACTCCTTACTTGCATGCTATACTCTAGTTGCATATTAGGATTACTTTGATAGCGCGCACGACTGAAAGTTAGCTATCAAATTTGGCGCCGTTGCCGGGGAATTAATAATTGTTCTTTCTCTTTGTAATTGTTTGTTTATCAACTTTTGGTGTGAACCTTCTGTATGGTTCACACTCGTGCTACTGATTCTCCCATTCTTGATTGTGATCCAGAAATTGAGCGGACATTTTTTCAGGAATCGAAGAGCAGCCCATGAACTTCTGAACCAACCAGAGATGGCTGATAGGACGCTGAGACAGTTGACTGCCCCGAACTTGGAGCAACAACCTTTGGCTATAACCATTCCTGAGTTAGCTGAAGGAGTGAACTTTGAGTTGAAGGCAGGATTGATCCATGAGTTGCCTCATTTCCATGGACTTGCTGGAGAAGACCCGAACAAGCACTTAGCGCAATTTCATGCGGTATGTTCTAGCATGAAGCCAAGGGGTGTTACTGCTGACACCATCATGTTGAGAGTGTTTGGGTTCACTTTGAAGGATTCTGCAAATGATTGGCTTTACTATCTTGCCCCGGGAAGCATCACGACATGGGCCGAAATGAAGAAAGCTTTTCTTGAGAAATACTTCCCGGCCATAAAGCTGAATAGTCTAAAGAGAGCCATTGCTACTATTGAACAACAAGGTTCTGAAAGCTTGTATGGGTACTACGAGAGATTCAAGCGGTTATGTGCAAGTTGCCCATACCATGGTTACAGTGATCAAGATCTCATCCTCTACTTGTTCAATGGCATCTCGAATGAGGAGCGTAGAATGGTAAATGCCGCTTGTGGAGGTAACATTCTGAACAAAACTCCTCCCCAAGCTTTTGAGATGTTTCAGGAGCTATCTGAAGGCTCAAGGCAATTTAGCAAAAGAGAGAGCTCAAGGCTGTGGGTTCTTCGTCCAAGATTGAATCCGATGTGAATGAGTTGAAGGAAATGATGAAGTGCTTTATGCTCAATGGCACTCCACCATAAGCTAGACCATGTGGAATTTGTACTGAAGTAGGGCACCCAACTGATGCATGCCCAACGCTTCAGGAGTCAAATGTTGAGGTGAAAGCTGTAGGAGGATGGCAACCAAGACCAAAATATGATCCATTTTCTAACACCTACAATCCAGGATATAGAGATCATCCAAATCTCAGGTGGAGTAATCAGCAAAATGTTCAGAATCCTCACCTCATGCAACAACAACAACCGAGGCCACCATACAACCCTAAACCTTCCATGTCAGCTGAAGAAATGATCAAGTCCTTGGCTCAGACAGTCATGCAGAAAGATGTTGAAACAAAGTCATCCCTCCAGAATCTTGAGAAACAAGTGGCACAAATTGCTCAAGCTGTGAGTAATCTAGAGGCTCGAGATTCGGGAAAATTACCGTCACAAACGGTAGTCAACCCGAGGGAGAATGTGAGTACAGTGACTTTGAGAAGTGGAAAGCAGCTGAATATAAGCCCTATTGCTAAACAAGGTGAATTGCAAGACGGTTCTGCAGCATGTGAAAATAGAAAACCGCGATCTACCGCGTCCTACCGCGATCGCTGTTTTGACGATGAAAGCCCACTGGATTCTGCAGAAGAGAGTCTATAAGAAAAACCGCGACCTGCTGCGCCCGCTCCCGACCGCGGTTATACCCCAGACAGTTATGCAGAAACCTCAACTCAAAAACCGCGATCGCCGGAACCCGCTGCCTCCCACGGTTTAGACCAGGACCATCTTGATGATTATGTCCGTCCAAGCTTTCCACCTCTATGCTCTCAGAAGCCGGTCCCTCCTTTCCTTAAGGCGTTGAAGGAGACTAGAAGACCGGAGAATGACAAGGAAATATTCGAGACCTTCAGTAAGTGTGAGGTAAACATTCCATTGCTTAAACTGGTTAAGAGTATTCCTAGGTTTGCTAAGTTCTTGAAAGAAATCTACACTATTAAAAGGAATCAAAAATTGAAAGGGAAACAAAAGGTCAAGGTTAGTGAGCATGTGTCTGCGGTGTTTCAAAGGCGAATGCCTAAAAAGTGTGGTGATCCAGGCATGTTTAGCATTCCATGTGTGATAGGTGATATAAGAAGTGAAAGAGCTATGCTTGATCTTGGTGCATCTATCAATGTTTTGCCTTTCTCCTTGTATGAATCCCTAGGATTAGGACCCTTGCATGAGACCGGAATTGTTGTTCAACTAGCTGATAGGTCCAATGTGTATCCGAAGGGAGTAGTTGAAGATGTTCTTGTCATGGTAGGTGACTTGATATTTCCTGCTGATTTTTTTGTGTTGGATATGGAACATGACGAGCATGCGGCACCTATATTGTTAGGAAGGCCTTTCATGAAAACAGCACAAACAAAAATTGATGTGAATAGTGGAACACTTACAATGGAATTTGATGGGGAGAAAGTGCAATACAACATATATGATGCTATGAAACATCCCATTGATGATCATTCCTTGTGTTCTATTGATGTGATTGAGCCCTTAGTTCAAGATGTGTTTGATATTACTTGTTGTGATGAGTTGCGATCTATTATAGAGAATGATGTAGTAGATCCACATGCAGAATTGTCTTTGTCCACTAACATGCAGGTAGTCTTGGCTCATTTGAATGTTGAAGGTAAGCATTCTCGTACTCATTTGGGCAGTGGCCCCATGGAACTAATAGTGCCGAGCAAGAAGCTCCTACCTTCTGTTGCGCAGGCACCCGAAGTTGAGTTGAAGCAGCTACCCAAGCATCTTAAGTACGTGTATCTCGGGAAAGAGGAATCATTGCCGGTCATCATCTCTAATAGTCTTTCCAAAGAACACGAGGAGAAGTTGATAGCGGTGCTTAAGGAGCACAAGATAGCTTTGGGATGGACGATCGCAGACATCAAAGGGATTAGTCCTTCCACATGTATGCACAGAATTCTACTAGAAGGAGATCCCAAGCCAATCAGGCAGCCTCAGAGAAGACTTAACCCACCAATGACTGAGGTGGTGAAGAAGGAGGTGTTGAAGCTCCTACAAGCTGGTATGATTTTCCCCATTTCTGATAGTCAGTGGGTGAGCCCGACACAAGTTGTGCCCAAGAAGGGAGGTATCTCGATTGTGGAGAATCAACAAGGAGAGTTGGTCCCCACCCGGTTACAAACAGGATGGCGAGTATGTATAGATTACCGTAAGTTGAATGCGGTAACCAGAAAGGATCATTTCCCCTTGCCATTTATCGATCAGATGCTTGAGCGACTTGCCGGCAGTCCATTCTATTGCTTTCTTGATGGGTACTCAGGATATTTTCAGATTGCCATAGCACCGGAGGACCAAGAAAAGACGACGTTCACATGCCCCTTTGGTACCTTTGCATATCGAAGGATGCCATTTGGGTTGTGTAACGCACCCGGGACATTTCAGCGGTGTATGATGAGTATTTTCTCTGAGTATGTGGAAAACTTCATTGAGGTGTTTATGGATGACTTCACTGTTCACGGTGACAGCTTTGATGCATGCCTGAATCATTTGTCTCTAGTGCTCAAAAGGTGCATTGAAACCAACTTGGTTCTTAACTCAAAAAAGTGCCAATTCATGGTTGAACAGGGAATTGTGCTAGGACATATTATGTCAGCTAAAGGCATTGAGGTGGACAAGGCCAAAATTGATGTGATTAAGACATTGCCCTACCGTACTAACATGCGGGAAGTGCATTCCTTTTTAGGCCATGCGGGTTTTTATCGCAGGTTTATTAAGGACTTTTCAAAGATTTCATCTCCTTTGTGTGAGTTGCTGAAGAAGGAGGTTGATTTCATGATGAGCGATGAATGCAAAGCGGCCTTTGATGAGTTGAAAGCACGTCTTACTAGCGCCCCTATCATTCAGGCACCGGATTGGTCTCGCCCTTTTGAGATCATGTGTGATGCAAGTGATCTTGCTGTAGGAGCAGTTCTTGGATAGAAAGAAGCAAGGGCGTCCCATGTGATTCATTATGCTTCCATGACTTTGAACGGAGCACAAAGGAACTACTCTACCACCGAAAAGGAGATGCTAGCAATTGTGTTTGCCTTGGAAAAGTTTAGGCAATACCTTCTTGGGACCAAAGTAATCGTCTACACCGACCACGCAGCACTTCGTTACTTATTGACGAAGAAGGATGCCAAGCCAAGGCTGATTCGGTGGATCTTGTTGTTGAGCGAGTTTGACATTGAGATTAGAGATAAAAAGGGGGCCGAAAACTTGGTGGCTGACCACTTGAGCAAGTTGGTAGGAGGAGATGACAAGCCTGAGATGCAAATGCAGATTCAGGGAAATTTCCCTGACGACACTTTATTTGGAGTTACTGCAGCAGCAAAACCGCGACCCCACGCGATCTACCGCGATCGCGGTTATTCTCCAGAATGTCAGACAGATTCCATCTCTGCAATAGACACAAAACCGCGATCGCCATTGCCCGCGTTCCCTCGCGGTTGCCAACTTGATATGAATTCCGATGTTGCTCGAGAGGAGACGCTTCTTGCACTTAAAGCTTTTAAGCCATGGTATGCTCATATGGTGAACTTTCTCATCATTGGAGAGTTTCCACCCAACTATTCCAAGGCCCAAAGGGACAAGATGCAAAGTGATGCCAGATTCTATGTGTGGGATGACCCTTATCTTTGGAGGCACTGTAACGATCAAGTCATACGACGTTGTCTCCCAGATAATGAGGTACAATCGGTCTTAACTTTTGTCATTCCTATGCATGTGGGGGACATTTCGGGGCTAACAAAACAGCTAGAAAAGTGTTAGACGTAGGTTTTTATTGGCCGCACATCTTCCGGGATGCATACGCCTTTTGTAAAACCTGTGAGAGATGCCAACGACTTGGGAATGTGTCCCAAAGGAATGAAATGCCGCAAGCGTCGATCATCTTTTGTGAGATTTTCGATGTTTGGGGTATTGACTTCATGGGACCGTTTCCTAGTTCATTCGGGAACCTATACATTTTACTTGCGGTGGACTACGTTTCCAAGTGGGTGGAAGCGAAGGCCACCAAAACTGATGATTCACGAGTTGTAGCAGGTTTCTTGAAGGAGAACATTTTTGCTCGTTTTGGTATCCCGAAGGCTATAATAAGTGATAGGGGCACTCACTTTTGTAACAAGACCGTGAGTGCTCTGTTGAGGAAATACCATGTCATCCAGAGAATCTCTACAGCCTACCACCCGCAGACGAATGGACAAGCTGAAGTGTCCAATAGAGAGATCAAGACAATCTTGGAGAAAACTGTCGGGCCCAATAGAAAACATTGGAGTTTGAGATTAGATGATGCACTGTGGGCTTATCGAACAGCTTACAAAACTCATATTGGGATGTCACCATACAGATTGGTTTTTGGAAAAGGTTGTCACCTTCCAGTGGAGCTTGAGCACAAGGCATTTTGGGCCGTGAAAAGGTGCAATATGCAGGTTGATGAAGTTGGAGAATTTCGGAAGTTACAGCTGCATGAGTTGGAAGAGCTCCGTCTTGAGTCCTATGACAACGCCGTCATCTATAAGGAGAAGACTAAGGCGTGGCATGACAAGAACATTATGAGGAAGAACTTCAAGGTCGGAGATAAAGTTCTTTTATTTCAGTCACGACTGAAACTCTTTCCAGGAAAGCTCCGGTCTAGATGGACGAGACCGTATGTCGTTGCCCAAGTTTTCCCCCACGGAGCGGTGGATTTATATGATGGGGAGACGCACAAGGTTTTCAAGGTGAACGGACAACGGTTGAAGCCGTATCATGAAGGCTTTGACAATGGAGTTCTTGAGGAGACACGTTTGGAGGTGCCCAAAACCGAGGTTTGAGTTGAGCACCATTGAGTCGAGCCACGACGTAAAAAAAAGGCGCTTCTCGGGAGGCAACCCGAGGTTTGTGATGCTTTAATTCTTTTTGAATATTTTTGTATATTTTAACTGCCATTTTAGTGAGTTTGTGGTTAGGGAAGGATGCCCGAAGCGCAGGTTCAGTTGCAGTCTGCAGCCAAAACAGCGACCTCCCGCGATCGCGGCCGGTCGCGGTTTTCCCCACTGTAAGTCCGTCCTTCCACTTTAAAAAAAAAGAAAAAAAAAAAAAAGAGCAAACCTACGGTTCTCAAAATCCACAAAATCCCCAAATTCACCTCCTTCTTCCTCCAAACCCTACCTCCATTTCTCCCACAACCTCCATCTCCACCCAAAACAACATCAAACTTCCATTTCCCACTGTAAGTTCATTTCCCACATACCCCAAACCTAACCCTTCACTCTCCCACTTCAAATTCCCAGCCGCCGAACTCTCCAAAAAACCCACTTTCAAGGTGACATTCATGCTTTGCGAGTCCTCGGGTTAGAAGAGTGTTCATTACAGCTACTTGCCCATGGTGGATTGGGAGAATTCATGAGTAGGAATGCTCCTACCTATCGGGAGATCACATATGATTTTCTGTGCTCGATTGTTGATGACAATGATGATGAATCTATCCGATTTCATTTGATGGGGAAGGAATATAAACTGAGTTACGCCAGCTTGAAAGCTATTTTTGGTGTCACAGCTGAGTGTACCGAAAATTAGAGTAACCCAATCCAGAGTCATTTTAATTTCTGGCGTGCAGCAACAGGGCAAGAGCTTGAGCCATCTCGTAGTGAGTACAATTACAAGCTCACTCATCCTCCGCTGAGGCTCGCTCATAAGGTTCTCGCCATGACGTTCTTTGGTCAGGGCGAGGTCAACAAGATCTCAGCAATGGATTTGTCCACTCTATGGTGCTTGATCCCGAGGAGTACCGTCATTCCGGATTGGGTCGAGTTATTCATCTGCAGTTGCCTCAAGCATAAGACGAGATCAGCTGGAAAGATTTCTATGGGGGGCATGATCACCCTCATTGCTAGGGCTTGTATCGGGGCTGACGAGTTTCCTGCGCCCTTGACTGGTTCACATGTCTATGATTTGGAGACATTGAGGCGTGCACATCTTTTGGAGGGAAATTCTACTCGAGGATACACATGGCTCTCCCTGGCAGGAAGAGTTCACAGGATGAGGCTACCGTGACCGATGTCGTTTGGTCCGCGCTACCGGGATTTCATGTTGCCATCAGATCCACCTGGGGCCGATGAGCCAGGTCAGGATGATGAGGAGATGGAGGATGAGTAGGAGGAGCATGTTGAGCCTGTTCATGCCCCCATGAGTGATGAGGCAGGCCCTTCCAGAGGATACACTGGATCCTCTTATGAGGAATCTGATTGGAGGGATGACATGGTTGCACAGCTTGCCCGTATGTCGCTGAGGCAAGAGGGTATGTATGCCCAGTTCTCTAATTTTGGGCGTAGCATGAGAGAGGTGTAGACTAATCAGGAGGAGATGCAGCAAGACATTGCTGCAATAAGGAGAGCACAGGAGGAGTACTTCAGGGGTGCTGGCCCCTACTATCCACCACCACAGTGAGTCTTTGTCCTCCTTCCCTAATCATTTCAGGTCCTTTTTGTATCACATTGAGGACAATGCGTCATTCAAGTATGGGGGAGGGGATAATACTTTACATTGTACATATCTCATTGCATTGCATTTTCTTTAAAAAAAAAAAAGCCAGAAAAATGGAAAAAGTCATATATAAATCCTTGGATATGCGGAAAACCCGAAAGGGCCGCATAGGCAAAAAGAAGGTGACTCGCTCAACACTAGGTTGAGACAAAAATGAGTCTTGGAGTGATGCGAGATTGGTGAGCCCATCTAAAAAAAAAAAGTGGTTAGGTGAAAACCCGAAAGGGCGCCTAAGCAAAATGAGTGTGAGTGATCTAGGACTTTCTTGCTTGGCGTGGCGACATAAGGGGACGGAGTATAGGAAGATTCGGGTAGGCCACCACTTGGAGGGATAAGCTGTAGTTGGGTTCTTTTTGATTGTCTTTCGCATTGCTCTATTTGGTTGTTGATTTGGTTGGAATGTTTATTGCTGAGTTGTTGTAATCTCTAGACAAGGTTCGTCATACTTCCTGAGACCTGGATTGCATATATTGGTGAGGGTAGCTTTTCTTTAGTTACTCGAGACGAGTAAGGTCTAAGTATGGGGGAGTTTGATACGCCGTATTTTGTATGGCGTAGTTAGGGATTATTAGCACATTTATAGGAGACTTTGGCGGGGGTTTGGAGGTAAGTTGGTGTTTAAGGTGCGGAGCTGCATTGTGGATGTTTTTGGAAGCACTTACGAGTTGAAGACGGAGCCCAAAGCCATGTAGGAGAGCTGGTGATCAAAAGACAGAAGTTGCTGGAGAGAAAACCGCGAGCTGACGCGACTAATGGCGACCAGCGGTTAGCAGATTTCCAGCAGAACCTTGGGGAGCACAAACCGCGATCGCTGCCACCCGTTGTTGGTCGCGGTTTTCTGAGCGACTGAACAACTTCCGATTTTCTCGAACTGCTTGGTTGTTTCGTTTTGTTTAATTAATCTAGGTATTTAAGGGGCTCGGATGAGTGTTTGAGGCCGGTCCAGACCTAGCCTCTTACCTTAATTTTCCCTTTCTTTTCTCTCTGAAGAACACTTAGTTTTTCTTGTCTCTTTTGGATTTGAATTGTGTGTGAAGAACATGAACCATAACTAATTTCCTGTTTTGCCTAGCGTGGAAGCACAAAGTTAACTCGGTTGTAAGGTTCATTTCTCTTGTTCATCCCTTGTTGGATTTGATATTAATTTCCTTGAGCATATTTCAGATTTCTATATTTTTGACTAGATTGATCTCCTGGTTTAAATCTATAGTAATCTAGGTGCTGAATTTGGGATATACGGTGGAATCCCTAATCACTTGTAGCGATTACAATTGTATGAAATTGGTAAATTGAATTCAATTGTGAAAAGGAAATTGATTTGCATGGCGTACTTGCGTTGTTGAGTTTTTGCATGCAATCCATACATCTTACACTTCATGCTGCTGATTGAGCCAAACCTAGGAGGTTTTCTAGGATTATCAATTAGTAAGTGTTAGCAAGTCCGGTAGGCTTGTTAATATAAATAAGATCAGAAGAGGAACAAATCAAAAGGGTGAATATGAACATGAGAGGAATCAATGATCAACTTGGTTAACTTCTGTGTGGAAACTTGCTAGGTGAAACTCCCTTTCTTCTTATTTTCTTAAGCTTGATTTTGGTGTTATTTCATTTGTGTAGTCTTAGTAGAAAACAAATCTCCCCCCCCCCCCCCCCCCCATTTGTTCTTTAAAGTTGATAAATTAGTAATTACATAGAAATTGACGTGTTGATTCCCTTGGGTTCGACTCCTTACTTGCATGCTATACTCTAGTTGCATATTAGGATTACTTTGATAGCGCGCACGACTGAAAGTTAGCTATCAAAATACTCAAGAAGCAGTGAAAGAATGTTCTTGATCTCGCACAGTTCAATCAACATCTGGCTTTGCACAGAGGCACCTTTTGATGTTCCCTCTCCAGCTTCTCGCTTCAAAATCTCAGACACATGCAGAGTTCCCTTGTCGTCTCCCTGAAACTTCATCTTGTTCATATTCACCATATCCAGCTCGGTGACCATGGAAACTTCCCCTTCTGCTCTGTAAGCCCCCTCTGTTTGTAGAATAAACTTGATGACGTTTGTGTAGGGTAGGGAGTGAGTCTTGGCACTGCATTTTGCCATGTGTTGTAGAATGACCCTAGGAAGGTCAATCTTCTCCATGTTCCAAAACCTGTCCAACACCAGCAGATTGGTGGCAGTGATCGTGTTTCTCTTCTCTTGCCTATGAACGACAACTTTCATAATAATGTGATGTGTTATTCGCTGAGGCAGAGTTAGAGCAGACACATGTGTGGCTCCAGATGTGGATTTGAAGAGCCTCTAAGCACTAGCCTCCTTGGCCTTCTTCTAAGCATCTGTAATCTTCTCACCAGGGATTTTGCAAAACCCTTCAGCAGAGACACATAGAAGTCGAGCAACTTTTGACACAGTGAAGGAGAGATCTTCATCGTTGATCGACGTCGTTCCCACCATAGTTGTAGCAGTGTTAAGTTGGAAGGAACGATAGAACTCGCGGATTTGATCAGGATTGGCCATGACACGGTTGGAGCAGAGGTGTTCCCAGCCTTGAAATTTGAGACGCTCTAAGACGTCTTCGAAGTCGTTGGCGACTAGGAACCCTTCAGGGATAAGAAGGTAGGGAAGAATCTTTTTCCCATCGACAGATGGTTCCTCCAACCTAGCCTTCTTCCTTGACTCAGTCTTCTTCACCTCAAGTTTCTTGGCCTCGATCTTCTTTGCTGATCGCAGACGTTCCTTCAGAGGGCATGGAGTGGTCTCACCGGCGGCAGACTTAGTCGGAGTTGAGAAGTCGGTAGACGCTCGCTGTTCCCCTATGAACTCAACATCTGGGTCCTCATCATCCTCAGAGCCAATCGTGTGCTTTCGCTTACGACTGGGCTCCACAGTTTCCAGAGGATGAAGACCTAGATCAGCCTCCACATCAGCCATGGCCTCCTCTTCTTCAGCTTCTTTTGATTTAGGAGGAGAGTTGACTTCTTCTTCTGGCTCAGTGACGACCACCATCTCCTTGGAGACATCAGTTTCTTAGACCTATTTCTCTGATGGCTGTTCCCCCTGAGGCTGTTCCTCCTGAAGTTCAGTTATTGAGGAGGTGGCCTCTTTGGCTATGTCCACCACGACAACAATGGAGGTGGTGTCCTTGGAGGTTGGAGTCTTAGCAGCCTGGAGTGCCTCTATGGATTGCTTGAGAGCAGCTAGTTGCTCCTCAGTAAAGGCAGAGACGTCAATCGTGGGTTAGTCTACTTGAATAGACTAGCAAGGGTAC
This sequence comes from Rheum nobile, assembly GCA_027886185.1. Classification (NCBI taxonomy): domain Eukaryota; kingdom Viridiplantae; phylum Streptophyta; class Magnoliopsida; order Caryophyllales; family Polygonaceae; genus Rheum; species Rheum nobile. The sequence continues at coordinate 1,172,240 of WOAB01000546.1, forward strand.
AAAGCAGAGTGGTTCGAGTGATCGTGACCATTTACTATCATTGTCCCTTGAATAAAAACCGAAGGAACGATATATAACCCGACACTTTCACGGAATGATTTAACAATTAAGATATGCACTGAAGAGAAGACTCCAACTGAAATGAGCCTTAAAGGAAATTATGATAACTGCTAGGGAACATTAAAGTTACACACACCAATGATTTAAAAGTTGACTGAGATGCTTCAGTTCACAACCAACCTCATCGCATACAGCGAATCTAGATTGAAAAGAGAACGTACTATGATCAAAGTCGAGACGAGTTTTCCTAGCTGCACTACTCGCCAAAGGTTTATTAATCATGTGCACTCGGGCACATATCTTATTTAATTACAAAACACACTTTACTGGAACACGTTAATGTTATTAAGAGCGGCACAAAGCTTAAATCTCAGGGTGACAATCATGTCGACCCAATTTAACACAACACACAAACACACACACGCACGCGCACACACGAGGCTTAACATTATTCCGAGAACAACGGAGTTATTATTACACAGGGTGATCTTACGTTCACCCAGATTACACTGCCACAGTGCTTACACTTTAATTTACAGGATGACAGTTATGTCTACCCCAATTGCACTAGCTAAGTGCTTAATACACAGGACTGCAATTATGCTCATCTAATGGCGCTTGCAAGACGCTTAAACACTTCAGATCCTTAAAGGTGGATAAGAAGTATAGGTCATGACCCTTAAATTAATATTCGGAAATTATCCCGAGGAATATTATGATTTAAAGAAACGACAAATCCTTACTTGGATCAGCGTTCCTACGAACATTAAGTTATAAAGAAACGACTAATCCTTACTTGGATTAGCGTTCCTACGAACACTCGTGTTAACTAAATAGTCTAACACAACAATTAATCACATTAAAGCCATCCAGACAATCAACTTAAACATAGAGATAATAGAAACAGCTAATCCTTACTTGGATTAGTTTTCCTATTAACTCGTATGCTATTCTAGCATTAAGATTAAATTCACAATAATACCATCACGATAATTATCACATATAATAGCGTTGTTCTAACAGATATACAACCTATTATAACATTACTTTAATCACGTTTATTTATGAAATTAGTTCCCAAGCCAAAACAACAGTTCACTCTAATTTAATTAACAATTAAATAATTGATAATTAATGAAACATGGAATGATTAAGCAAGAGCGAACCGCCACTTGCCTTAGTCCGCAGATCTAGAACAAAGCAGAGACAACGGGATTCCGGGCTCGACACAGGTATAGCTCCGACAACACAACGACCTTCGAGTCGACCCATAAGGAAACCCTAAGTTAGATCCGACATAAACTAGTACGAATCTAAGGAAAGACGAAAGAAATCGAAAGGAACGAGTCCATAATGACGACCACCAAGACCAAGCCAACAAAGGGGCTTCTGGCCACTGGTGGCGGTCGCCGTGTTCATCACGGCGTGCGTCGTGTTCATCACGGCGGTCGCCGCCACGAACACGGCGGTCACCGTGAAGAACGGCGGCCAACAGAACGGTGAGAAAACTCACCAATACACACACGAGGGTCACTCCTTTGGCTTGGCTTTGGGTTCAGACCTCCACTAAGCTTCCAAAGGGACCTCTAGGCTACAGGAAAACACACCAAACAACACCGGCGATTTCCCCCAAGAACTCTGGCGAGGGCAAGCTTTTCCGGCGAGACAAATTCTAAGATTGAGCTTCTGATTTTAGCTTGAATCCGACCCCCAAGCCTCTCCTTTTATAGCCACAGATCGAGGGAGCACAATAATGGCCTAAATGGAGGTGTGGCGGGGCTAGTTCGGCGTCGTCAGACGTTCGCTGGCAACCTTCGGGCAAGGACCTCCGGACAACAACGACGGCGGGCGCCGTCATAAATGCGGCGGGCGCCGCCATCAATGCGGCGGGCGTCGCCATAGGCCTGGCATCCCCAGCTAGGAGGAGACTCGCCGGCTCCTCGAGCCCAGCGACGGCGGGCGCCGCCATACCCACGGCGGGCGCCGCCACCCTGGCTTCGCCTCCTCAGCTCTTAGACAAAAACGATGTTAACCCGGGATAAAATTATCGTACGCGAACGAGTAATTAACATCCAAAGTATGTCGTCTGTATTTTATTTCACTGAGAAAAATAATACAGAGATATATCACATTACAGAATGTCTTAAACTCTCTGTATTAAATCCGACGTACAAAACAGGTGTTCGGGAAAATTCCAAAAATTCCCAAAATAATGCTTACAGAATTACGGGGTATCACATCACCTCCCCCTTAAAATAAGTTTCGACCCTGAAACTTGCATTAAGCCAATGAGGATACTGCCTCAACACCAATCTTACCACCTGGATCCAACATCCTTAATCACTTCATCCTTGAAATGGATCACCAGAGATATTATTCTTAATTTCTTAGGACATCATACTGAAAATGATTCATCCGCCTCAAAGCTTATGGCACAAACTCACGCATGAGAGATAGCTCCTGATCTTTCGAACAAAACTCTACAAGTTCGATCCCTTTCCTTAAGAAATCTCGAAAGAACTCAGCGTATGAGATAACGCTTACCACAATACTCCTTAGATGCGTAGACAATTCTCCTTACTGAATCTTTAATACATCGGGATCATCAACATATCCCATCCTTAATTGTAACCTTTCCTCTCAACATGACCGCTCTATAACTTAATCTTCATCAAAGAGTTGCATCCGTTTTTATAGATGACATACTCTATGTATGAAGTAGAATCTTAGGAGTGGATTTAGATTTGAAAAACAGAGTCGACCTGGGGATTAACCACAAAGGGGACGAATATCTAAGTTGTCCACAAAACTCCACCACCATAAGTCCGACAGTCCTTATCCTTACTTGGCATAAGTTGTTCTCGACACTTACGGGGTTTCGTATGAATAACTAATTCGTACTGATAACGCACTCAGAATTTTCCACAACAAGGAAACACTTCATTATCGTTAAACATTACATTAACTGACAAAAGTTGAACAACCAGTTCACGATGCTACGGAGATTACCGACACACGTCGTTACTCCTTAATCTTACAGAAAGACTTAGCACTGATACAACTTAATGGATCAGGGTTCTTCTCCGTTGGCTTGGCTCATTACAAAGAGTCGTTGCCCTTGGCCTGAAGACCCCATAGGCGCTTTGCCTTTATTACGAGCCATGGACTGCTCAGGAGCAGATACCTCTGGCCTTGGGTTCTGCCCACCTCCAACATTTGACGCCTGATAAGACTGCATTGGTCCCTAACCCTTCAGTCTGCAGTATGTTTTTATGTGGCCTTCTCTACCACAATTATGACATACTCTCTTGTCCTTTTGGCAATTAAAACTTGTATGCCCATCTTCACCGTAGTTGTGGCACTGAATTACTCCGCTGCTCCAACCTGAGCCTCTGGCAGAGTCAGACTGAGTTGTCTCGGTCTTAGCACGACCAGACTTCTCAAACTTGGTAGGCGATGCCGGTCGTTTGAATGAACCAACCTGGCGATCCTGTTGCCCATCCTTTCCCTTAACTTGCTTTTCCCGCTTAAGGGCAGACTCCTCCAGTGTGACTTCTGTCTTGAAGGCTGCATCCACATACTGTTCTAACGTAGAACAACCATGACGCAACATTAGAGGCTTGATCTCTGGATTCATCCATCCATGGAAGTACCAGATCTTCTGCTCTTCGGTTGACACCTCAGGTCCAGCGTACTGCATCAAGTGATTGAACTTAGCTGCGAGCTCAGTCACCTTTAACCCATCAGTCTGCGGGTACAGAAATTCCTTATGCTTCTCCTCCCTCATAGCACGGGAAAAGAAACGGTCAGTCATCTTTGTTTTAAACATGCTCCAATTCAGCTCGGGATGATCTGCCAGACCGGTGCTCTCCCACCATTCGCTAGCCACATCCTTGAGTTGAAGAGAGGCGATGTGCACTTTCCCAACCTCAGTGCAATTAATGTTCCGGAGCAATCGTTCCATATGTGAGAACCAATATGTCACCCTGACTGGTTCTCCAGTACCGTCATAGTTGTCGGGCCTCATTGAACTCACGGCTTTTAACGCTTGCCCGTAAGTTCCTCTGTCCCTAACAACATTGATCCGTGGTATTTGCTCCACTGACTCCTCAACTTCAGGAATAGCTTAAGGAACTGGACCACCTTGTGCTTGTGGTGAAACTGGTCGCATAACATATGTGATTGCATGCATGACAATTCCTCGAATTGCCTCCACTGCTGCAACATCAAACAACATCGGAGCGTTGGCCTGAGCTTGGACATTGCCTCCCTGGTTATTGTTAGAAGCAGCCTCACGCTCTTCCCTTTGATTAGCGGCGCTCCTCAGAATCAACCTTGTTCAGCACCAGCATGGGCTGTGTTCCTTGTGTTCACCATCTTCTGGTGAATCATAACGTTACTTTAGAACTTATCCAACTTAATTATGACACTATAGTCAAATACGTCATGATACAGATTATAGGGGTCCAAACTAATAACTTTATATTAGTCTGACTATCATTCACTGTTAACTGCAAGAACGACCTTCTTCTGCTCACTAAAGACTGAGAACCTGGGAGAAATATCAACATTTAAATGACATCAATCCCGAGAATAGACAATATTCCTAAGAATGGATCTAAGGAATAAGTAACACTTGAAGCTTGCAGAAGTTTGAAACCACTTATTAACAACCTTATTTCAAACTTCAGACCTTTAAACTTGCTTATAACACAATACTTTTATAAACCAATTTATGAATAGCATTTGAAATTCAAAATGCTAAATCCTTTAATATTAAATCACCGAGTTACTTATAACTCTTAACATCGAAATTCTCAAAATTTCTTTTTTTTAATATGAAATAGGTTTGAAAACAGTTTCAAAATTAATTTTTGAAAATTCTCAAACCTAACAATAGGCCAAGAATTTTGAAACCATTGCTCTGATACCATAACTATAACACCCCCAATTTATACCGGAGATATTACATGCCAGTGACCTCAGACTTTACCGTCCAAAGTCACCTCAGGCTTTTCCAGAACGATTAAGCTTAAAAACATAACATAATTACATATTAATTGAAAGATTAAACAGCGGAAGACTTTAAATTACACAACGGAAGACTTTAAAGAGCCAACTTATAACATGGCTAAATTATGAAGATACATTGAAGTAACACTTTAACAATCTTAAAACACTTAACAGCTTAAAACACTGACTTTTAAATCTTCATTTGCAAGCTTCTTATCCTTCAATAGGTTACTTAAACTCCGGGAAACAACTCCTGATGTGCCGAATCGAACGGATGACACCAGCCCACATGCAGAGAACAAAGTTCGTGGGTTAGTCTACTTGAATAGACTAGCAAGGGTACAAAGCAGAGTGGTTCGAGTGATCGTGACCGTTTACTATCATTGTCCCTTGAATAAAAAACGAAGGAACGATATATAACCCGACACTTTCACGGAATGATTTAACAATTAAGATATGCACTGAAGAGAAGACTCCAACTGAAATGAGCCTTAAAGGAAATTATGATAACTGCTAGGGAACATTAAAGTTACACACACCAATGATTTAAAAGTTGACTGAGATGCTTCAGTTCACAACCAACCTCATCGCATACAGCGAATCCAGATTGAAAAGAGAACGTACTATGATCAAAGTCGAGACGAGTTTTCCTAGCTGCACTATAACTTAGCTGCACTACTCGCCAAAGGTTTATTAATCATGTGCACTCGGGCACATATCTTATTTAATTACAAAACACACTTTACTGGAACACGTTAATGTTATTAAGAGCGGCATAAAGCTTAAATCTCAGGGTGACAATCATGTCGACCCAATTTAACACAACACACAAACACACACACGCACGCGCACACACGAGGCTTAACATTATTCCGAGAACAACGGAGTTATTATTACACAGGGTGATCTTACGTTCACCCAGATTACACTGCCACAGTGCTTACACTTTAATTTACAGGATGACAGTTACGTCCACCCCAATTGCACTAGCTAAGTGCTTAATACACAGGACTGCAATTATGCTCATCCAATGGCGCTTGCAAGACGCTTAAACACTTCAGATCCTTAAAGGTGGATAAGAAGCATAGGTCATGACCCTTAAATTAATATTCGGAAATTATCCCGAGGAATATTATGATTTAAAGAAACGATAAATCCTTACTTGGATCAGCGTTCCTACGAACATTAAGTTATAAAGAAACGACTAATCCTTACTTGGATTAGCGTTCCTACGAACACTCGTGTTAACTAAACAGTCTAACACAACAATTAATCACATTAAAGCCACCCAGACAATCAACTTAAACATAGAGATAATAGAAACAGCTAATCCTTACTTGGATTAGTTTTCCTATTAACCCGTATGCTATTCTAGCATTAAGATTAAATTCACAATAATACCATCACGGTAATTATCACATATAATAGCGTTGTTCTAACAGATATACAACCTATTATAACATTACTTTAATCACGTTTATTTATGAAATTAGTTCCCAAGCCAAAACAACAGTTCACTCCAATTTAATTAACAATTAAATAATTGATAATTAATGAAACATGGAATGATTAAGCAAGAGCGAACCGCCACTTGCCTTAGTCCGCAGATCTGGAACAAAGCAGAGACAACGGGATTCCGGGCTCGACACATGTATAGCTCCGACAGCACAACGACCTTCGAGTCGACCCATAAGGAAACCCTAAGTTAGATCCGACATAAACTAGTACGAATCTAAGGAAAGACGAAAGAAATCGAAAGGAACGAGTCCATAATGACGACCACCAAGACCAAGCCAACAAAGGGGCTTCTGGCCACTGGCGGCGGTCGCCGTGTTCATCACGGTGGGCACCGTGTTCATCACGGCGGTCGCCGCCACGAACACGGCGGTCGCCGTGAAGAACGGCGGCCAACAGAACGGTGAGAAAACTCACCAATACACACACGAGGGTCACTCCTTTGGCCTGACTTTGGGTTCAGACCTCTACTAAGCTTCCAAAGGGACCTCTAGGCTACAGGAAAACACACCAAACAACACCGGCGATTGCTCCAAAGAACTCCGGCGAGGGCAAGCTTTTCCGGCGAGACAAATTCTGATATTGAGCTTCTGATTTTAGCTCGAATCTGACCCCTAAGCCTCTCCTTTTATAGCCACAGATTGAGGGAGCACAATGATGGCCTAAATGGAGGCGTGGCGGGGCTAGTTCGGCGTCGTCAGACGTTCGCTGGCGACCTTTGGGCAAGGACCTCCGGACAACAACGACGGTGGGCGCCGTCATAAATGCGGCGGGCGCCGCCATCAATACGGCGGGCGCCGCCATCAATGCGGCGGGCGCCTCCATCAATGCGGCGGGCGCCGCTATAGGTTTGGCGTCCCCAGCTAGGAGAAGACTCGCCGGCTCCTCGAGCCCAGCGACGGCGGGCGCCGCCATACCCACGGCGGGCGCCGCCACCCTGGCTTCGCCTCCTCAGCTCTTAGATGAAAACGATGTTAACCCGGGATAAAATTATCGTACGCGAACGAGTAATTAACATCCAAAGTACGTCGTCTGTATTTTATTTCACTGAGAAAAATAATACAGAGATATAGCACATTACAGAATGTCTTAAACTCTCTGTATTAAATCCGACGTACAAAACAGGTGTTCGGGAAAATTCCAAAAATTCCAAAAATAATCCTTACAGAATTACGGGGTATCACACAATGTTCACCTGCAACTCTCAACGTTCAGCAAGCTGTTCCCATTCACTGTACCTTTTGCAGTTCCCCCTTAGGCAAAGCTCCATACAGAAGACTCTGAGTTGCTTGAGTGGATAGAAAGGCTAGTTTGGATATTTTAATGGGTTCACAGAAAATTGCAAAGATATATCCAAACAAAAATATAGGTAGGAAACAATGACGATCCAGATAATGATTCTCAGTAAAGGTTGGTAAACAAAGAGAGGTGCATAGGGAACGTTTACCTGGATCCAAGCTTGGGACGGCAGTGCAACCAATTATCATTTTGGCTTGTAATGAAGGTTCAGATAATCAAATTGGTTGCTTTGGGCATGAAAGAAGATGTTATCAAGTAACCCTGAAGCACAGATGATCAAGTAGAGAAGTAGCATGTAATATATGATATCATGTAACACATATCACACAGCAAGACATGATGAACTAAATTTTATAACTAATAAGTAACATAGAAGATGGTCCTTGATTACGATTGATCGATTTAGCCAATCATGGAGGGAATAGTGGATAGTGAGTTCCTCAGTTTAGTGAGATCATCGCAAGGAGCATTCTCAAATACTCAAAGGATTTTCTATCCAGTGCCTTGGTGAAGATATCTGCAACTTGATCCTCTGTCCTGCAATGATCCATTCTAATGAAATTTTTTTCAACATTATCACGAAGAAAATGATGACGAATATCAATATGCTTAGTACGTGAGTGATGAACAAATGTTGATAGCACTAGTATTATCACGCATAATGGGAACGGTGCCAAGAGACATACCAAAATCCTCCAATTGTTGTTTGAGCCATAATACTTGAGCACAACAAGAGGCAGCAGCTATGTACTCAGCTTCGGCGGTTGAAAGGGCAACAAAATTTTGTTTCTTTGATGCCCAAGAGATAAGACATGGGCCAAGGAACTGTGTCGTCCCTGATGTTCTTTTGTGATCCACAAGGTGACCAGCAAAGTCAGCATCAGTGAAGCCCACAAGTTCAAACCCACTGTTTCTTGGATACCAAAGACAGAGATTGTCGTTTCTTTTCAAGTATCGCAAGATCCTTTTGACCTCAGTTAGGTGTGACTCCTTAGGATTTGCTTGAAACCTAGCACAAAGACACACACTAAACATAATATATGGCCTACTTGCCGTTAGATAGAGTAATGAACCAATCATGCCTCTATACATTGTAGCATCTACATCTTGGTCATTCAAGTCTGCATCAAGATGAGTGTTAGAAGAAATAGGAGTATCAATAGGTTTAGCTTTATCCATACCATACTTCTTCAACAGTTCCTTGATGTATTTTTGTTGATGTACTCTTGTTCCCTCAGAGGATTGAGATACTTGTAATTCGAGGAAAAAGGAGAGTTCCCCGATCATACTCTTCTCAAATTCACTACTCATTAAATTTTTGAATTTTTCTACAAGAGAAGAGTTAGTGGAACCAAAAATAATATCAACATAGACTTGAACTACGAGAATCTCACCTTTGTGTTCCAAGAGGAACAATGTCTTGTCAATCGCTCCACGTCTATATCCATTGGAGAGAAGGAACTGTGCCAGTCGATCATACCAAGCTCTGGGAGCTTGCTTGAGCCCATACAGTGCCTTGTCCAGTGCATACACATAGTCAGGATGTTCCATGTCTTCAAAGCCTGTGGGTTGTTTCACATAAACTTCCTCTTGAAGATAGCCATTGAGAAATGTTGTTTTGACATCCATTTGATACAACATGAATCCTTTAAAAGCAGCATATGCGATGAGAAGTCGAATGGCTTCGATGCGAGCTACTGGAGTATATGTCTCATCATAGTCGATCCCTTCTTGTTGGTTGTAGCCTTGAGCAACCGGTCTCACCTTGTTCCTTGTCACAGTTCCAGAATCATCGAGCTTGTTCCTCGAAACCCATCGATTGCCAATAGCATGCTTGTGCTTGTGAAGATGAACAAGTCTCCAAACTTTGTTCCTTTCGAATTGATGTAGCTCTACTTGCATAGCAACTATCCAATATGGCTCTTTCAATGCTTCTTTGATGTTCTTTGGTTCTACAAAAGAGATGAAAGCATAGAAAGAACAAAAGTCATATAGTTCAGAGCGTGAACCTCTTTGTTCGTATGGTGTGAGAAGAGCATCAACTGGATGATTCTTCTTGGTCCAGACATTCTTGGATTCAGGCGGTGGAGGAATAAGAGGAAGAGTAACATTCGTTGTTGCAGTTGAGGATGAAGAGGGAGGAGCGTCAGCAGCAATTGCAGTGGCTACTTTAGAGACTGTTCCTTTAACAGCATCCATAGGTTCTTCCTCAATAATTGTTATCACATCACCACTCACTTGGTCATCTTTCACGAGTTTTGCATCTGAAGTATCACCACCAGAAGTTCCATTGGGAATAGTGGTGACATCAGCAACAACGATTGGAGTTGTTGTTGTGGGAACATCAGGTGCTGGTGTAGAAGGAGTGTCATCGCCACTGGTTGTGGTACCTCTGAGAGAACTAGTAGTGCTCCCACCAGCACTGGGGGCACTGTTCCCTGGATGTGGATTACCTTGGTGATTCCCATCATCAACTTCATCATCTGAGTCTTCACGTTACATGCGTGGAAATTGATCATCAGGGAACAGTGAGTTAGAATCATCACTCGCAGCTTTTGAGTGTTCATCAAAGACAACATGAATGCTCTCTTTAATCTTCCGGGTTCTCTTGTTGTAGACTCTATAAGCTTTGCTTGAATTTGCTTATCCTAGAAAGATTCTTTCATCACTCCTTGGATCAAATTTTCCCAAGTTGTCTTTTTCATTATTGTGAATGAAACACCTGCAACCAAAGGCACGCAAGTGGGAAACGTTGGGCTTGCGTTCTCTGATTAGTTCATAGGCAGTTTTATTTAACAATGGTCTAAGCATGGCACGATTAAGGATATAGCATGAAGTGTTGATAGCCTCAATCTAGAATATTCGAGGAAGGTTGCTTGCTATGAGCATTGTTCTAGCCATGTCCTCCAATGTTCTGTTCTTCCTCTCAACCACTTCATTTTGCTGTGGTGTTCTAGGAGCCGAGAAGTTATGAGAGACCCCATGTTCCCTGCAATAATCAAGGAACATGGAATTCTCAAACTCCGTTCCATGGTCGGATCGGATGGAGCTTAGCTTGTGTCCTAGATTAGTTTCCACACCCTTGATGAAAGATTCAAATGTCTCGAATACCTGTTCCTTGGAAGAGAGAAAGAGTGTCCATGTAAATCTAGAGTAATCATCAACAATAACAAATACATACTTGTTCCCTGCATGACTTCTTATCCTCATGGGACCACAGATATCCATATGGATCAGTTCCAGAGGGCGAGAAGTGGTAACATCCGATTTGCTCTTGAAAGAGGAACGTGTTTGCTTCCCTCTTACACAGGCTTCACAGACTCCATGGATCTCAGGTTTGACATTTGGAAGTCCTCTAACCAGTTCCTTCTTATGGAGTTTGTGAATGAGTTGTAAATTGGCATGTCCAAGCCTTCTGTGCCACAGTTCCGTCTCTTCATCTAGGGACGTAAAGCACAGTTCCCTTAAAGGCTTGAAAGTTGTGTCAACAGTGTACACATCGTTGAATCGGACACCCTTCAATACGATCTCCTTGGTTTTTCTATTTCTTACGTAGCAGTCTTTGGTTGTGAACACAGTCTCGTTGTCTCCTTGATCACAAAGTTGAGCTACACTTAATAATTTAAAACCAAGTTGATGAACCAGACTAACCTCTTTTATTTTGATGTTTGAGTTTAAGGTAGCTTCTCCTGTTCCCACTATCTCTTTGCAGCGTTTATATCCAAGGGAAACGGTTCCCTTAGAGTGTTATTGAAGTGAGGTAAAGTGATCTTTATTTCCTATCATACGGCATGAGCATGCGCTATCAATGAACCACCTATTGTTTCCCCTCACTTCATCCTGCATTAAGAGAGTTAGTGTTTAGCGACCCATGCAAGCTTGGCTTTACCTGGTCGTTTAGAAACAAAATAGTATTCTCTAGGCTTAGCATTGAACATATCAGGAGATGTATCATAATCATTCAAATCAACATTGTTACTTCTACTGTTCTTGCGTTGTGTGTGCTCTTCAGTGAACTTTTGTTTCTTAGCACAGTTTTTCACAACATGGCCGTTGTTCCCACAATGCCAGCAAATCTTATAGTAGTCCCCCAAGGTGTACTTACGGTTTGGGATAGGCATTCTACGTTGCTTGGCTCTAATTGGGTCAGGTGTACTAGGCAAATTACCCTGGGATTGGATGAGGTACATTTTATGGGCAGGTTGACCTTTGTACCATGATTCATTTTCACTCAACCCACTCTCCAGAGTTTTCACACGCTCTTCTAGGTAAGAGTTCCTATCCTTAGTACTCTGAAGTTCCCTATCTTTTAGCTCTCTAAGCTCAAGTATGGTTAACTCATGTTCCTCACTCTCTTGTTTTTCTCCTTTGTACCCCAGACCATACTTGGGCTCAACAAAGGTAATTTTTTCTTCCTTAAGCTTTTACACAACTAAGATAGAGTGAATTTTGTCAATCTGAGCTTTCATCTGAGACAGTTCCCTAACAGTGCTAAAGGAACTAGGTTCACTGTGAGTGGCATCACTTCTAACACAAGGAACAGTAGAGGAACTAGCAATTCTAGATAAAGATTCATTCAATTCAATGCATTTATCCTCATCATCACTTAAATCGTTTTGGGTTTTAAGATTCTCATTATACATGCTTTTGATAAGAGAGATCAAGGGCTTTTTATCAAAATTAACAAGAGATTCAAAGAAAGTTTCAGGATCTACCTCTTGTTCTTCACTTGATGACTTCAGAGTCATTGCACACATTCTGTTATTCCCCCATGACTATGGCTCATCATCATCAGAGTTGACACAATCATCACCCCAGACCGCAACGAAAGCCTTATTTTTGTCGTTCCCAGAATTTTCACCATTGTTGTCTGAGTTGTTTCCTTTGGGGCATATGTTAGCATAGTGACCCTTTTCCTTGCAATTGAAGCACGTAACATCTTTAATGTCCCGTTTCTCACCATTGTTCCCATCATTCCTGGATGATTTACCCTTGCGGTAAAGAGTTCGCATGGCCTTGGTGAGAAGGGCAGTTTCTGGGTCTATGTCATCCAAGTTATCATCTGTGTTGTTCTCTATCATCTCAATAGCTTTTTCGACCATTAAGGCAATGCCTTTAGGTTTAACATATTTGTCTTCTTCATCATACTTTTTAATTTTCCCAAATACCTCATGAAGTATGAGTTTAAGAGTATTGGGATTCTCTTTGAGAATTGCTTTAGTCATCTTGTGCCTTGGAGGAAGTCCATCAATAATGATGAAAATTTTCTCCTTGGGAAGAATTTCCTTTTCATCGACATCATGAGCAGCAAGTCTGGTGGTGATTTCCTCAAATCTGGATTGATAGGAGGAAACAATCTCACCATCGATCATGGCAAAGTTGTAAAAATCTTTCTTTGCTTGGAAACGATCAAGCTCTCTAATATCAAAACTTCCCATGTACATCTGTTCCAAGGCTACCCACATATCTTTGGCAGTTGCACAAGAGTGTAATTTGGATGCATCTTCAATGCTGATTGCGTTGTTGATAAACATATGAGCCTTAGAGTTTTTCTCCATAATTCTGAAGTCATCTTGGCTCCAAGGTGTTGTTCCTTTGATTACATCTTCAACAACTTTTTCTTCACCAAACTCAATGACTCTCCAGCATTGGTAGTCAATACTCTTCATCCAGTCCGTAAAGAGGTCTTTCCAGTGTTGGAACTTTCCACCGATAGGCAGGAACAATGTTTGTTGTTCTCAAGCGCAACTTCATGAGTGGAAGACATTGTTACCTGTGAATCTGAAAAGAATACACAATCTAGAGCAAACCTTCTCTGATACCAATTGTTGAATCGTAGTGTGTTAGACAAGGAACGGTGTAACTGTTCCCTGGACAACGGAATATATAAAGATTCAAAGTAACAAGTAATTCCTCAAAAACATATACTTGTATTATTAATAATTGTACAATGTCACAAGTCTTCTCTCCACCTATACCCTAGGTAAAAGACTTTGAGTGCAATCAACTCTTAATGACACAAAAACAAAACAAGACCCTTAGCAAGAACTACCCGTACCTTGCCTTAGACCTTCGATCTCAGTTTTCACAAGAGCTCCTTGGTATGCTTGATGGTTATAGCTGAGATACCTTTCCCCAAGGTAATCTCATCTATATATAGTGTCTAACAAAATCCTATTACCAAATATCTAACAATCGACATATATGGTAACAGTGAACCATTTCGTTACCAAATATACTATTCAGCTTATAAACACATGGTTTTCTTCTATAAACTTTCCTAAGACTCACTATCTACTTCTTCTTTTCCAAGTAAGACTCAAAATGTCGTTTCCTTGTATAACGAAGTCAAACTGGTAACAGCTGGTAAATCTTTGCGTTCCGCATCATTCCACAAACGATGTTTCCATATATAGAAGTTTCTTTGTATAGAAACCACGCGCGTTTCATATTTCCAATTTGCTTCTTGTGTAACTGTTCCATGTTTGCACCACGTTCCTTAGCATCCTCTGCTTTCTCTTCTTTTCACATGTTTTCCATTGTTCCCTAAATCGTTCATGAATCCTGAAACTCATAGAAACAATGTAAACCATAAAACCCAATGGTGTTTATCATCATCAAAACCAGAGGGAACGTCAAGGTTCCAACAAAGAGTCATGGACTTGAGTGTTCCATGTTACTATCCAGCCCGTCTTTCCCTCTATTCTTCATTGTTCTATGTTTTCATGTCATTTGCGTAGTTCTCTCTTATCTTTTGACTTTTCTTGTTTTGTTTCCTTAGCTATGTAATGCTTTCCTTCTTAATGAATGAATTGTTTTATCTTGACTTTCTAATTAGTATTGAACTGCATGATTATACTGTGATCTTTTAATGATGCCAAAAGGGGGAAGTGTTGAAAATGTGAGATGAAATCAAGGACGAGTTGATAACAGAAGCTAGTGCTAAAGTAAATCTTGATGCAACTTGAAGGTAAATCTTTATATGTACTTTCTGAGGGGGAACTTTGTCAATTGTTAAAACTTAGAATGTGCTTGACTATATGTGATTGACTTCTTACTTGACTGTTTTAAACTTAGATTATTTTGGAACGTGCACATTTTGAATGGGTTTGTCATCACCAAAAAGGGGGAAATTGTTGGAACGATGATGTTTCCTCTAGTTTTGATGATGATAAATCCCATTACACTTGATGGTTTTATTGTGACTGTGAGTTTCAGGAACAATTCGAAAGACAATGAACGATGAAAACCATGTGAAGAATCAAAACAGGATATGTAAGGAACAGAGAACTCAAGAATGGAACAACACGCTTGTGCAAACTGAGAAGTTGAGACGCGCGTTGATGAGAAGGAAAATACAAGGGAACAACGCCAAGAAACGATGAGACACGCGCACTGTTAGCCTTGCCGAATCTTCTAATTTTGGATAGAGATCTTCAGAAATGTCTTGGGCCGCAAGGAACAAGTTTGTTGAAGATTTAGTTGTTAGAAAAGATAGTAAAAAGATTGTTTATGAATATTTGATTTGATTTCCTTAAGTAAAACTAGGGTAAATCAATAGGGTATTTTGAAGACTATAAATATGGGAAGAAGTGACCATCATTGTACACACACGCAATGCAGGCAAGCATTTCTAGAGTTAGAGCATTCGGAGAAGAAGAAGAAGAAAGAGAAGAAACACTTGCAAGTACGAAGCTTTGGTAAGTCGAATACTTGATAGGGTTTTGGGTGTCTAAGGTGTTGTTAGGAACGTTACACGTAGAAGTCTAGATATCTAAGAGTAAACTAAATTCAGATAAGACTTGCTCGATTGTAATTCCAGTATTAACAACACAAGTAGACATTTGAAATCGTACTAGGGTAAAACCTAGGGGTATAGGTTTTTCTCAGTCAACTAGTTGGTTGATTGAGTTTTCTTCTCTAAGGAATGTTGCTAGTATTACTCTGTTATCTGTTACTATATTCCGCTGCCTAAGGAACAGTTCGACCGTTCCTTGTACTAACACACTCGATTCTATAGTGGGTGTGTTATCGAGGCATTGAGCTGTTTGAATCCATAGGACTGCCGATGTCTGATCTCACTCGAGTTGATAATTGCACTAAGAAAAATATCATTATCTCCCAGATCAATATCTCAGCTAGAGACTTCTGAATTTTGAGATAAGAATTCAATCGTCTGAATTCTACAAGAAATAACTTTTGTAAACAATTCTGTAAAATCATTCATTATAATGATTTAGAAGTTAATATCCTTCATCTCCTAAAGGGATCATAATGTTTTACCTTAAAATAAAATAAAAACCCTCATATTTACCCATTGCGCGTGTCCTGCATGGCTGATCTAATTACTAGTTACCAGTCATCATTTTCTTGCTATATGACAAACATTTTTATTTGTTAATATATGACAAACATTATTAACTCCATTACTCCATTAGCAAATTAACAAGTCAAATATACAGTACCCTTAACTTTCTGGGTGAAAGACATTAATGAACCTTTTTCATTAGTGTTTTCCATAAATGTACCTTTCCTAAAAACATGCTAATAATAATCTTTTATGAAAAAACTAGACTAAAATACCCTCTCCTCTATTTATGTGACACACAATTATTTTATGTAACACGAAATTGTGTGACATGAAGTAATTAATTATAACACAAACTTAAATACCTTAAAAGCCACCGCCACCCACACCGAGTAACAACTGCTACACCAAATATTACCGCTAAGTTTACACGAGTTAATTTATTATAACATGAAAGTTTATGTACGAGGATAGTTTATTGTAACATGATATTATTTTATGTAACACAAAATAAACACAATAAGACATTAGCTTACACGAATATAAACAAATGCTACACGAAATTTCTTAATTGACAAAAAAATAATTTATTGCAACACGAAATTAGATGAAAAAATATTTATGTAACACAAATTAGGTGAAACATATAAATGTTGTATGTAACACGAAATTATGTGAAACGAAATTTAATGTAAGAAGAATTTAGCTTACATAAATTAGATTACACAAATTTAGTTTACGCTTACACGAATTTGTGTTACAAGAATCCATTCCAAAATAGCTTACACAAATTTACATGAAGCTTCATCATACTAACACAGGGTGACAGCTTTGCGCTAGACATTAGCTTATACGAACTATATTTCGTGCGCTCTCACACAACCTTTAACCAATGTCGTTTTGCACCACCCAACTACCCAATTGTCGCCACGAAAGCGTTGCGCCTTATTGTCATCCATTCTTCCACTCTCGCACCGCCATCCTCATCGTATAGTAACTGCTACAAGAATTATTACCAATAAGTTTACACGAACTTTAGTTTAATTAATTATAGCATGAACTTGTATACACATATTTGATTGTAATATGATATTATGTTATGTAACACAAAATTAGGTGACACAAAGTAATTTAGTGTAATTTCAATCAATATATGAAGATATTATCTCACACGAAAGTAATTCATGTAACACAAAACTATATTTTGTGTAACACTAAAATTAGGTATTAGCATGATATTATTTAGAGATTACTACACGGTATTATTTTATGTAGCATGATATTATTTAGTGTAACACTAAATTTAGGTATTAGCTTACACAAAAATTACACATTAAATTAATATATATAGCATGATAATATTTTGTGTAACACTTAATTATGTATTAGCTTACACAAAATTTAGACACAAAATTATTTTATGTAGCATGATATTATTTCATGTAACACAAAAATAGGTATTTACACAAAATTATGTATTAATTTATAACAAAATCTACTTTATAGTAATCATCTACTTTACACTAACAATCTACTTTACACTAAAATTTATTAAATCATGAAAGTTTATTGTAGCATGAACAAGTCTATCCATTGATTGTTGTTTGGGTGTAGAAATTAAGAGAAAGTAACCACATCTACTTGTCACCACACAAAAATTGAGCACATCTACTATTCGACATTGTTTAATACAAGAAATTCCTTAATATAAGAAAATGAAGTTGTAATTGAAAGGTAGCAATATCACAAGAACTGTATACTTTCAAATTCAACATGTAAAATTAAAAGCTTTGTTTCTAAAACAAATTCCACAAAGTTACTATCTTAATTAAAAACAATGACTAGAGAGGACGATATGAGGTCAATTGTAACGACGGAAGGGATTAGTTTAACAAAGTTACCACCGTTGCCACGATGAGAAGCTATACGGCACTGGCGAGCAGGAGGCGTGGAGGTGTGGAGGCATGGAAGCGTCCATCATGTAAAGAATGAGGAGGATCTAGGTTTAAGAGATTAGTTAGGGTTAAATTAAGGGTAATTTAGTCATAAAAAATAAATATATATACTTCTGGAAAATATTAAAGAAGGGGTACACTTTTGGAAGAGCAATTTAAAAAATGGATTATTGAGGGATTCTTCTCTAACATTCTAACCATCTAAAAACACAAAAATTAGGTTTTTACATGATAGTTCGTCTTTTCCTCCAATTTTTTTTGTAAGCTTCCCTAATATTCGGAGCTAGAAATTGCAGGGAAAAACGTTGAGATATTGATGAAAGAATTTACCATTCGATTAAAATGACAACTATTAATAATAGAATGAGATTAATAATGGATATTATTAATATGGTTATTTAGGTGGTTATAGTGTTTTGTTATAAACCAATTATGATCTATGAACTAAATAAGATTGAGCTCATTGCTAATTATAATCAGGTCCCATAAGGTTACACACTAGAGTATTGGGTTAGATCAAAGTAAACTAAAGACCCATTGTGGACACTAGGAATTTCGGTCAAATGGGATTATTAAAAGAGTGGACTGTTAATCACGTAATTATAATTGTTATTTTTATGAAAGACTAGAAGGATAGACCCGTGCTACGCACCGGACATGTATTTTGCAATGATTTTCATCTATACTTTCGTATGTTTCCATGTTTGTGTTGGTTACATGTTTTTATTTCATCTATATTTATATTATCATATATGTTCTTAAGATGCTTATTGTGGTACACATCCATTTTTACTTCCAAATCTGATAAGAAAGGATCGGGTGGTCGGACATAAATGCAGAAAGGATTATATAGTGCACTCACGTACTAATGTATAATTTAGACGCCTTACTCGGGCTGCCATGCTTCTCGATGACGATTTGTTTTAAGCCGCTATGTTTTTCGATGACACTTTATTAAACCTATAATATTCAGTTGTGATTTTGTTAAAAAAAATTGAGTATCATTTGATTAATTTTATACGCAATAAGAATTATATACTTAAAATCATGTTATTGGTTATTCATGAAATTTCTTATATGGTCATGTCTAGAGGTGTCAAACGGGTTGGGTTCGAGTTTAAGCGTACAGGGTCGGGTCATTTATGGGTTGGGTCGACCAAACGGGTCGAGAGCGCCATGTCAAAATGTTATAAAATGAATATTAAAATAATATTTTAATTAAAAAATAATAATAAATAAAAAATTATTATTATATAATATTTTAATAATAAAATATATTATAATATTTAATATATAAAATATAAACACATTTGCATTGACCCAACGGGCCAATGACCCAACCCAGAAATTTTCGGGTCGAACGGGTCGGGTCAGTTTTGACCCAATACTTTTCGAGTCGGGTCTCAACCCAGAAAACGCGGGTCGGGTCATTTTTTGACAGCTCTAGTCATGTCACAATATGCTATGACATATTGAATTTTCATGATAAGTCCTTGTTTAGTATTGACATATTATAATAATCATTTAAACACTATATTATGTTGATTCATAACTTAAAGTCATGTAACTTGTGAAAATATGTGGCCAGTGTCGGAAAATTATTTTCTTCTATACTTTGTAATAAGATAAGATTTTTTATTTATTTATAATCTACATAGAATAATAAAGTTGTCAAATATAGTTTCCTGTATGAATTTTAAATTTTTACCACGTGGATTAATACAACTTTAGAAAACTTTGTAAACAAAAAGAATTTTAGTTGATTAAGCTTTCAAGATATCTCATAACTCTTTACGGATAATATTATTACTTTCAAAAATATGTAAAGGGAAATATAAATATAATTATATGTTATTTACCTCTAAAGTTAACTATCAAAATTAATTGTATCAAAACTCATGATGCCCTATATGAACCAATTCTCCCATCTTCTTGGATGAATTAGACATTTTTTAAACTCAATTCTAAAGTTTAGCTCCATCATATTTATAACTATTTTCTCCAGGATTTGTAAATATATTCACATTATCTACTATAAAAATTATATAATTTTTACTTATGTAATTTTTTATACAAGTATATATGATGAAAAAAACTCAAATAAATTTGAAAAAGAAATAATTTAAATAGGACATTATGATATCCAACTCCATGCCAGACTATTGTATAATAAAAGGAAGATATTTGCTTCAGTCAATAAATTAAATATTTTAGTAGGTTAGAAAAAGGAAAATGATTTTTTTACGTACCTAAGCAATTTTCCGTGAGCTTCCCACTTGCCCACACTAAAATTTGCAAACTACTCTATTTATATTGTCGATTTCAAAGAGCAATGCAAGAGGGTGTCTAAGATAAGATAATATAACTGTTATATATATATATATATATATCATTTCTACATACAAGGATTATCCATTATCTCATGTGTTGAGAAAATAAACGCACACTCAAAATACCCAAGGGGTCGGTCGTGTATACCCTACACAAGAGAAGACCAAATTTCGAACTTTCTTCCCATTCTAGTAGACATACGCAGGGTGATTCAGATCAATACTCGTATAGACTAAGTAGAGAAATTGCACTTGAAATTCTATTCTCTAAGTTTGTTCTTAGCGGAGAGATTCACACATCAAGAGTTATGTTACAATTTCTATATAAATTATAGTACTTTATGCATGAGATTCTTCTATAGATGTTACATAAGTATTTTCTGTAATATCGCTAATAGCGACTAAATCCATTCAACTAAGAATGCGAGTGAATCGATCAATTCCTGTCTTACTGAAAAGAGAGTATTTTATCTGCTTCTATTCTCTAAGTTTGTTCTTAGCGGAGAGATTCACACATCAAGAATTATGTTATAATTTCTATATAAATTATAGTACTTTATGCATGAGATTCTTCTATAGATGTTACATAAGTATTTTCTGTAATATTGCTAATAGCGACTAAATCCATTCAACTAAGAATGCGAGTAAATCGATCGATTCATGTCTTACTGAAAACTAAAAGAGAGCATTCTATCCGCTTCCTTATACTCCATTCATTCATTCATCCTCTCCGTATCATCTATCCATTGATCTAGCTCCATTCTTTTTACGTATACATTTTCTCAACATGCATCAATTAAGATCCACATCGAATTATTTATATATTTGATCCCATTTACTTTAGTACGATGCGTAAGATACACCGTCCATTGTGCATATTCGATCTAATTTTCAGAAAGCCTACACACCATCCATTAATTATATATACAGGGACAGCATAGATATACTCAGAATAATGAATATATATAAACTTAATTGTACGCTTTAGTTGTATATGTATCAGATTCCATTCCCCATATATCACATCTTTATCCATAACTGCGCCCAGTTGGCGCAATATTCAACAATCATTCACGTATTTTCTAAACACGTACCAAAAAGCCTACTTACTAAAATTCCATTCAATTTAGTGGACGCCACTTATATTTAAAGAGTACGGTTCCCATACATAATAAGTGGGGGTGAATAGTGCGTAATTATTTGGGCTGTTAGATTGAAAAATTGAAGAGTTATGATTAAAAGATGGAGTACTTTTTTCAAAGAAAAAAAATAGATTTTTTATTAAACGGTGATAATGTGTGTAAATAACAACAATTTTCTACCCCTGATAAAAGACAAAAGTTTGCCCCATCCTAACACACTCACCGTTCCAGATCTGAAAATTTGGATAGTCTCTCCTTCCACCAAAAACCTCCTACGAACTTTTTCAATCGATTTTTTTCCAGATCCTTGCACTTCTTCTAGTCTAAACTTTGCAATTCTTTCGATCTAGACTTCCTTCTAGATCCAAACCCGTGCTAACTTCTCCTGATCTGAAGAAAACGGAGAAGCAAATGGAGAGCAAAGAAGGTACTTCGAAAGGAAAAGGAAAGCAAAACCAAGGTACAAAAACTTTAATCTACTCTAAAATTTTAGTTTATGTTCGTTCAGTGTTGCGAATTAGGGTTCATATATTGCGATCGGGGTTTTTGATGTTGCAATTTAGGGTTTTTGATGTTGCAATTTAGGGTTTCATGTGTTGCAATTTAGGGTTCATTGCGATTTAGGGTTCATATGTTGAGATTTTAGGTAAACATGCTTCTGTATGTGTGAATAGAAATCTGGATGTGATTTACCGTAAATCCTTTGTAATTGGTCAAGTTGTTTTCCTACGATGCATGTTGAAATAGAAAATCCAACACCTAAGAAATTTAGTACATAACTAAGTACCTAATGTGCATGCTTTGTTAGTTACAGTGCATTACTAAATGTATATAAGTGTATGTCTTGTAAGTAAAGGTGCATCACTAAAGATACAAAAGTGCACGTCTTGTTAGTAAAAGTGCATAATTAAGTGCTTTTAGTGCGTGTTTTTGTCATTCAGAAGCAATAAGTCAGGTAATAAAAAAGTGCATGTCATATTTGTAAAAGTGCATAGCTAAGTGCATACATCTTATTAGTAAAAGTGCAATACTAAATGTATAAAAAGTGCATAAGTAAACTTACAAAAGCGCATATTCTATTCATGTTTGAATGTACTTTTTTAAAAGTTTTATAGGTCTAGATATTTGATTTTGTCATAGCCTATTAGCTCAAATGGTAGAGCAATGTGTTGGTACACATAAATGTGGATTAAAATCCCTCATAGGCTACAAATCATGCTTGTGACTTCAATTCATAAAAGTGCATGTCTTAAACACAATAGAGCATAACTAATTACCTAAAGTGCATAAATAAGCTCGCATAACTTCATTGCAACTCAATGCAATTTGGTGATTGTATATGTCATTTCCTTTATACTTACTTCAATCATACGGATTAAAAAACGTTCGAGTTTATGTGTCTTGAATTTCAATTGGAAAATTCATTTGTCTAAAATTGTTCCACGCATTTTAATAATACAAAATCTCAATTGGTCGAACAATGCACCATTCATCAGATTGTGAAGCTTAAAAGCCACAATGATGCATAATTTTTTAATAAAACCACCAATGACACGATCAAATCAAGTTGAATACCAAAGTAATCAAAATAAAACCCATAGAGTAGTGCACATGACAATTTGTTGAACTGCAATAATCAAGTGGATCCTTTATCAAAATGGTTAGAACAACGACAAAGCATGAGAGTACAAGCTCGAATCGTTCAAACTACAAATTAATAACAAAAAAACAATGATTTTTTTTACAATTAGGCCAGAATCCATGACACTCATGTCAAAAATGTATAAGAAAATTATCTCAAAGTGCGCACATGTTTGAGTCTTGGGATTCTCTATCACCTCATTACCACCCCCTTACTACTAGCATTGTGCAAGTAGTCCGCAAATGTAGGGGTCACTTTTGCATGGCAAGAAAAAACATACTTCATTTCACTCATCTTGACAATCACTATATTTGTTTTTCTCTTGATCAAGTTCAACTGTCAAGGCTATTCCTCCTCCTTCTCGAGTATGAGTCCAAGTAGTAATCCTTGGTATGTACAGTCCCACATGACATCATTTTATACTCATTGGTCGATTTTCTTGGCTCCTACAAACGAATCTGATTATTTCTCACCAAAATGAGATAACCGTCCCATGAAGCCCTTGACTCGTCAAAAGAGTACAATCTGCAACAACAATAAACGTTTCTATGATTCTCATGATCCAATGAGAAAAAATCAACACCATCAACACTGACTTCATTACAGGATGGAGCATTAATAACAGATGAAAAGAACGTAATATTTGCCAAAAAGAGTAGAGACGTAGACTGCATAAAATGTGAAATAAAGTGCACAAATAACCACATAACATAACCATCTCCCAAAATATAGAAAACGATGAACAAAATTAATGAACAAAATAGCAGTACCGCCAATACACGACTCATAGTTAATAAGAAACTCTCAAGTAAAATCAGTAAGAAATCACAATGAAACATCGATTCCACAAAACTTACCTAAAAAATTGAAGGAAGCATAATTATGAAAAACAAAGAACAAATGCATGAAAAATTCATTGAATTAGAGATGGAGAAGTGATTCACGAAAGGAGGAACATGAATTAAGCAATGGTGAAAGTGATTGAAAGTAGAAATCAGAGAACAAGCAAAGTAGAACAACTCGCGAAAAACAAGAATAGGATAAGAAAAACGAAAAAGAGATAAAAATAAATGTACCATTAGACATAGCGAATTGTTGTGGAGAAACAAAAATTGAAGAAGATAGGAGTATGGAAGCTGAAGAAGAAAGTTCAACAATGGCGGCGATTGTCGATTGAGGAAGAGGGTTAACAAAGAAAGAAGAAGCTAAAATAGAAGGTAAACTATCCAAAATATCCCCACTCTTAAAAAAAACGGGATTAATCACAACCCTATGATTTCCTTAATTTAATGGCTGAAATCTCTCCTCATTTTACACAATAACAACCCAATAAAATATATTGATTTATATTACCATTTTTTCTCTCATAAAGCAGAAAAGGGGAGTGTAAAAAAATCCAACTTTGTTTGTATATAGTGGCCCGTATTTTTTATTTTTTATTTTTGCTTTGGAATATTCTTTTTCTGCTTGTGCAAAGTGCTGTGTCGTCTACTACATCTACGGCCAGTAATGTTTCTTCCAAAGACCCCTTTGGCCCTTTGTCTAAAATTAACAAGGAAAAGAAGAAGAATTTTCTTTTGAGAAAGTAGAAAAATTAAACAAAAGTAAGTACTCCGTATTTGATTAGAAAATTTATATACTTCATTGTCATAACCTAAATTCTCTGATTCAATTTGGATATTAATTGGCAATATTCAGCTCCCTGGGAATCAGACCCTAATTGAAAATTCAATTTCTCTATTGCATAGCTTGTTGGCATTTCATGGGTTTTGGATACCTTTCTTGTTTTTCATGTCAAAACTAGTTTTTCTTTGTTTCCTTCTTATATGAATGTAACTATGTATAATTGGATTGGACTATGTGATTTTTTTTTCCATTTATTTTATGTTGTCAACTCTGTTTTTTTTTTTCCATAATAGATATGTCTATTTCGGTCCTTTCGGAACAGGCCGGCCTAGACGTTATATGTTATAAAAAAAAGTATATGATTTTGGAGTGACAATATAGAATGACAAACAATTTAACTTTAAAGTTTAAGATTAAAGTCAATACTCTTTGACCCAAAATAAATAAATAAAGTCAATACTTATAAATATATTATGCTAGCCTATCCAACAATATAATTGTGCCAAGATTGAAGGAGTTGTCGTGGATCAAGATGACAATTACTAATAATAGCCTATATATCCAATAATATAAACTGGTTAATTATTTTAGGTTGTAATATTACTTTGCTAGACTTATTACTAATTATAACTGAGTCTTATAAGGTCACACACAATAAGGTAGTCCAATAATGGGTATGTATATAGGGCCGGCCATATGGATAGAATTTTGGTGTTTGGATTGCTAAATCAACTTGTTATAATTTTTATATATTTACTTGATGATAAAATGAAAGTTATCTTATATAAAAGATAAGTTATTATAATTGTTATATACATATTGGATATAAGGTAAATATCACAAGTTGAAGAAAACACAAGAACCCCAAAACCCTAAGATTTCGCCAACCTCCCCCTTGCAAAGAGAATGAGATTTCGAACTTCTTCATCATGTTCTAACAGACGTACGTGAAGAGATCTATACCCGTACTTGTATGAACCAAGTAGATAAATCACACTTGAAGTTCTTTTCTCCATAATTGGTCATAATTTGGAGATTCACACATCAAGAGGTATGTTACCACTTCTATATGATTCATATTACTTTATATATGAGATCCTATTTTAGATATTAAAAAAAAAAAATTGCAACTACACATCTAATTTTCTAAAAAGAAAACCTACATAAACTCAAGCAACTATAAAACTAATAACCTGTAAACTTGAAGTCCACTAGTATTTTGCTATCAGACGTAACTAATCAAAAAAGGTTTATAATTTTGGTGATTTTTTTTAAATTTGTACTGCACGACTGATATTAACTTTTATACCATATGTTTTCTACTTTTATATCATGCATATACATTACAGATTAGAATTATCCGACTGACTGCATAAAACTAAATGGATGGAGCAAATGATGGCAATATTAATTCTTTGGGGTTAATGTCAAGAAGTCACGGTACTTAGAGCTGTCAAAAAGTTACCAAACCCGTTTTACCGACCTGATCGACCCGCTTTTGGACCCGACCCGACTTGACCGAAATTTTTGATAGCCCGAAGTTACCGAACCCGAATTTACCGAGACCGAACCCGACCCGATTAACGAATAAATGTGGAGTGTTAATAAAATATAACATAAAATAATATGATAAATGACATATAAATAATGATAATATGTTTAATATCCTAAAAAAAAAAGAACATTGTTGTACTTATATAATTTTTTATAATGTAGAAATTTATAAATAAAAATAATAATAAAATATGATTTTGGTCTACTAATATCAATTACATTAAAATAATTAATAATAATATTATTATTTTAATCCATTTCAACTTATTTTGACATATTTAAATTAGTTTATAACTATTTAATAATATTTAAATAGTGAACAAAATATTTAAAAAATGACGCTCTTGACCCGTTGGTTAACCCGAACCGCCCGCTGACCTGTATTGACCCGACCGGCTTGACCTGTTATCCGAAATGATCCGACCCGTTCTCAACCCGAACCAAAAATAACCGAACCGAACCCGACTTGACCGATCCGATTGACATCTCTAACAGTACTTCATGTGAAGCTAGGTTGACCGCATTGAACAAGTATCACAGACTACCACTGCTAGGCTAGCATATAAGCATCTTCAAAAGCAAAAACAATTAAAATTGGAGAATTTTTCAGTTTAAAATAAAAAAAAAACATGGGAGAGAATAATTTTTTTTTTGGTAGAAATTGTGGGAGAGAATATTTGAAGTACTCAAATCCATCTCTTGTCGGCCTGCCCAATAATAATGATAAGAAGAATCACACAATACTTTCTTCAAACTGAAATTTACAAAAAAAATAGTTACAAATTTCTCCAGTCAATATATATAAGAAAACCATGACTGCTTAAACTTCTATAAATCAGTTCATTTTTTAAATGTTTGACCTAAAATTCTCGTTATTTGGTTGTGCTAAAGGGTGGCAGCTGGATATTATACACAACACATGAAACAGCAGTTTTCTATTGAATAACTTTTCCTCGGAATATTTTATTAGTGGCAAATAAAGGTAATCTTTTCTTCCAGTTTTTTCATATAGGTTTTTTATCTTCAAAACAAATTTGCTAATGGCATCTAAGCTTTCTTAGTGGGCTTCAAAATGTGAATCGATTGGTAGGGTGAAGAAGAAGATTGGTAGCTAGATGAACAATGTAATTGTCCAACTTTTTTTTCCTGAGTGTTGATTATTCTTCGACAAAAATTCAAGCTCAAACAGGTTTTTCAACCTAATTGAATATCTTTAATTAGAAAGTCGGACATAAATTTTATTTTTCTCCACGATCGGCCAATTTAAAGAGTTTAAATTACGATACTTGTCAGACATAACTTCAAGACCAATGCAATTGATACCGTCCAGATAAAAGATAGCCGTAGAAATTCATGGCAAGAAAACAAAATTAATAAATTTAAAAAAGTAATGCGTCTGCCGGGAGTCGAACCCGGGTCTATTGCTTGGAAGGCAATTATCCTAACCGTTGGACTACAAACGCCAATTGGTAGCTTCTCATAAAAACACTAAAACATACAGAAGTAATTTCACGGTGGTACCTACTTTGAAATAAACTAGTAAATCATGAGGAGAATGAATTTTACAAAATTTAGTATCTCTTAAAGTTTATGAAGTAGGTTTATTGCAAGAAATATGTAGTTATTGATAAATAATTAGTGTTATGTATTTGTGTTATGTGTTGTAGTGGTGATGTTTTACAAAAAGTGTTACATGGATTTACATATATCTTATACTACATATACTGCTAATACAAAAAATTAGATGAAAAGTTGTCATTTTATAGTGTCACTACATCATCCATATTGTCCCAATTGAATGATGTTAGACATCAAAATCGTGAGTAGATCTATCGAATGGGTTTGAAGCGAACACGATGTTGCACACTCTTACATCATTGTACCGAACCAATTGGATGATGTTAGACTTCAAAATCTTGAGTAGATCCGTCGAAGGAGTTTAAAGAAAACATGTTGTTGCATACTCTTACATTTTTTTTATATAAAGCTCCTCAACCTTCTTGTTATCAGATTTCATAAATAGTTCTCTTTGTTTTTCGCTTTAGCTCTTATATTTCCTTTGAGCTCTCAACCTCCATGTTTAGATTCTGAGAGGCTTTATTTATGCATGAAAGCTTGTGCTTGGATTTTATGTCCAACAATTTCTCTCGCATGTTATCTTAGTTTCATTATGATACCAATCCAAAGACGTCTCAAATTTAACATGTTTTATAAAGGTTGTCTGTATTTTATTTCATTAAAAACTTCAGACATGAGCTCAAAGATGATTCAAGAGCTAGAGAGTGCAACCTGTAAAGTATTAGGTATCAGATGCCCAGAGGATTGAGGACAAAGTACTTGACTTGTATAGAATAGTATCGTTCTGTTGATAACTAAATTCTAGATGTTTTATTTTTTTCGGAAATTCTCTAGTCTCATTTATCTGTTTAGCTTAACTGATTTATTCTCCTTATATATATCTATAATTGCCTCTCGATCGTCTTCTCCATTTGATGTCCGCTCCTTGATTATTTCAGAATGTACTATGAGGCAACAATTGTTAACACCACATCGTCTGTTTTGTTTGTGAAATACTACATTTGTAAGCTAGCGTGGAATATTTTTAAGAGCTCATCCAGTTTAGAATATGACATTG
Source organism: Rheum nobile (assembly GCA_027886185.1). NCBI lineage: Eukaryota > Viridiplantae > Streptophyta > Magnoliopsida > Caryophyllales > Polygonaceae > Rheum > Rheum nobile. The sequence goes on from WOAB01000546.1 coordinate 1,201,319, forward strand.
GGAGGAGAAGGGAATCTCTTCAAAGCTCTTGAGCCCATAATTGAAATATATTTTGTTAGCTTCGACCAAAACCTTGATGGCATGACATCTACCTCTTCATATTAGAGATCAATATTATTTAACATGAACATGAGGGACATGAGGCCTCACTCACATTAAAGGCAGAATTTCAATATTAAGAATAATTTCAAAAGTAAAGCATACAAGTCTTAAAAGCCACGTCTCTTTGCTAATAGAGTTTGGATACTTGATGGACTTCCTTAAGATCCTCTACCGCCTCATTGAATGCGTCAATGTCCGCCAAATTGCCATCAAAGGGAGGAAATCCAAGGCTCGTAATAAGGCCCATGCGACGTCAAAAGCCACGCTTGGGACAATATGAGCCTCTTTCTCGTTGTGCTCCTATTTCTCCATCTCGCTCTCCCTTATGCGACACAAGACTTAACAAAATTAGGGTTAAATTGCACTATTATATGTGTTTTTTTGCTGATATGGAGTATCAACAACAACACAATTAAAGGGGAGCTGATAAATGAAAATTGTTTATGTAATGACATCTCATAAGATATGTTTGTTAATAATAAGTCTTGATAGCAATGTAAGATTCGTATGAAAGACATGTTCCACTCTATTAGAATGGCTTCAGACATGAAAGCTAAAGTTTTAGAACAGAAGTATTACGTGGAATTTGTTAAGTTTTTGATGTAAATTAAAACGGGTATTTTATGGATCAAGCTTATAGTATAGAGTAGAATGTGTTGCCTACACATCTCATTAGAGTTGTTTTTTAACATTATGTCTTCATAGCAATCTATCATTCGCATGAAATACAAAAGTCACTACGTTAGGATGGGTTCAATATGTGTTTCTGAACATGTAGAAAAAGTATCCCTCTATAATTATAAACAGTCCTTCTCATGAAAAACGACAAGAAAGATGGCTAATTTTACAATTATCGAACAATAGATAAGTGGAGTACAAATTTACAACTCATATTAGGCTTGTTGTTATAGTCAAGAAATAATTCTTCCATCTTTTTCAAGCTCTCAACTTCAATGTTAGGATTTTAAAATGCTTCCTTTATGTTTGAAGGATCTTTGTGTCTGGATAATATGACTACCAAATCTTCTTGCAATGTCTTAATATGCTAATTGAGCCTCTCACCACCTTGTGACATAAACTCACTTTGTTGTTTTGACTCAACAGGTGAAGCACTTTGTATATGAAACTCTTTAATCTTCTTGGCATCTGATATCGAATAGTATACATCTTGTTCTTGCTCTAGCATTTCCATCTTCTTTGGGTTTATGATTTTGAAATGCTTTCTTTATGCATGCAGTCCTTGTGCTGGGATAATATGACTTTCCATTCTTCTTTTAATATTTTGATATACAAATTGATCCTCTTCCCACCTTGTGACATCGACTCTCTTTGTTTCTGATGCAACATGTGAGACACTTTATATATGAACCCCTCAAATTTCTGGCATCAAATATTGAAAATTGTACATCTTGATCTTAATCTATCTATTTCATATTCTTTGAGCTCTCAAGTTTAATGTTAAGATTCTAAAAATGCTTCATTTATGTTTGAAAAATCCTTGTGGTTTGATACTAAGACTTCTAATTCCTCTTACAAAGTCTTTATCTACTACTTGAGCCTCTTCTCAACTTGTAACATCACCTCTCTTTGTTTTTCTTACTCAACATGTGAAGCACTTTGTATATGAAGCTCCATAAACTTCTTGTCATGGGATATTGAAGATTGTACATCTTTCTCTTGCTCTAGCTGTTACATCTTCTTTGAGGTAAGTAATTCCAAATTGCTTTCTTTATACTTGAAAGCTCCTTCTGCTAGGATAATATTATTTCTAATTATTCTTGCTATGTTTTGATATGCAAATTGAGCCTCTCCACACCTTATGGTCGACATCGACTCTCTTTATTTATTATGACTCAACATGTGAAGCACTTTGTACATGAAGCTCTTCAAACTTTTTGGCTCTAGCTCTTCCATCTTCTTTGAGCTCTCTACTTCAATGTTGAGATTCTGAAATGTTTCAACTATCCATGAAATCTTCTTATTCTTGGATAATGAGACTTCCAAATCCTCTCAACTTCAATGGTGAGATTTTGAAATTCCTAATCTATGTCTGAAAGCTTCTTGTGTTTAGATAATATATCTTTCATTTTCTCTTGCAATATTTTGATATAAGAATTAAGCCTCTCCACACATTGTGACATTCACTCTATTTGTTTATGACGCAACATGTTAGACACTTTATAAATGAAGCTGCTCAAACTTCTTTTCATCCAATACTAAAGATTGTACATCTTGATATCTCTCTAGCTCTGAGAACATCCTCCGATGTCGAGGGAATTGCACGGTTTTATCTTGTTCTAGCTTTCAACTTTAATGGTTAGACTCCCAAATTCTTGCTGTATGCCTGGAATCTCCTTTTGTTTGGATACTATGTATTTAAATTCTTCTTAAAATACTTTGATATGAAAATTGAGCATCTCCTTACCTTGTGACGTCAATTGTGTTTCTTTTAGATGCAACATGTGAGACACTTTATATATGAAGCTTCTCAAAGTTCTTGGCATCAAATACCAAAGATTGTACATCTTGCTCTCGCTCTAGCTCTACAATCTTCTTTGAGTACACTTCAATCTTGAGATTCTGAATGCTTCCTTTATGTATAAAAGATCCATGCTATTGGATAATATGAGTTTCAATTCATTTTGCAATGCATTTATATGCTAATTGAGCACCTCCTCAACTTGAGACATCATCTCACTTAGTTTTTATGCCTCAATGGGTGAATCACGTTGTATATGAAGTCCCTAAAATTTGTTGGCATCAGATATCAAATATTGTACATCTTGCACATGTTATAGCTCTTTCATCTTCTTTGAGTTATGTGATTCGGAATTGCTTTCTTTATGCTTGAAAGCTCCTTGAGTTTGGATAATATAACTTCCAATTTCTCATGTAATGTTTGGATATGTAAATTAATCTTCTCTTTACCTTGTGACATTGACTCTTAACACATGAAGCACTTTGTATACGTAGCTCCTCAAACTTCTTGGCATCGGATGTCGAAGACTATACTTCATGTTCTATTAGCATGTTTAATATGACTTCCAATTTCTCTTATAATGTTTTGATATGAAAATTGAGCATCTCTACACCTTGTGACATCATCTTTTTTTTCTATCTCAACATGTGAAGCACGTTATAATGAAGCTACGAATGATAATCAGATATGAAAATTGAATATCTTGCTCTAGCTCTTCTATCTTGTTTGAGTTATGAGATTGTAAAATACTTTCTTTATGCTTTAAAGCTCATTCTTCTTGGATAATATGACTTCCAATTCTTCTTACAATGCTTTGATATGAAAATTGAGCCTTTCCTCATAATTTTCTGATATGAAAATTTTGAACCTCTTTACACCTTGTGACATCGGTTCTCTTTTTTCTTACTCAACACGTGAAGCACTTTGTATAGAATAAGATACCAAAGACTGTACCTCTTGATCTCGCCCTAGGTCTTTCATCTTCTTTGAGCTCTATACTTCAATGTTTAGATTCTAAAATGCATCCTTTATGCACTAGTACAAAAAGGACGTATACCTCACTATTTTTACCGAGATTTTATGAAACCGGGATAACAAAGATATCCGGTCCCCGATTACTAGTAAAACCAGGGTAACAAAGATATCGGACCGTGGTTTATAACGAATAACCGCGGTCCGTGTATAATTTTTTTTATTTTTGTTTTTAATATCCTGGACCGTGGTTTCCTGGACAACCGAGGTATTGTGAATATCTTGAACCCCTATTAGTAAAAAATAACCGTGGTCCGGGTGTAATTTATTTATTTTTAAAAAAAATAATATCTCGGACCCCGGTTAGTCAAAAATAATTGTGGTCCGGGGTAAATTTTTTTTTAAAAAAAAATATGTCGGACCACGGTTTGTTCGAATAACCGGGGTCGTGTTATTTGTATTATGCAAAAGAAAATCCCGGCTCGTGCGCAGTCTCGCCTCCCTCCTCCATCTTCTTCTCTATCTGTTTGCCGCTTGCCCTAACCTTCGTGCCGCCCCTCGCAGTTCCGCGCAGTTCCGCTTCTTGGCCAACTCGTCGCGCGCCCCATTTGCTTCCTCCGGTCCAACCACCAGGAGCTCCGACCAAAGGTCAGTCCTCCCCTCTCTCCCTCTATCAACTTAGGGTTTACTTTCAGTGAAAGGGGTTTACTGATAAATCAAGCTAGTTAGGGTTTAATTTGTAGTGTAGTAATTCTATATTACTGTCCATTTTTATATTACTGTCACTTGTTATGGTATTGTCCCTTGAAAATTATTCAATGTTTGGGGATTTTTGGTGTCCCGAATGCAATTGTTGTTTAATCGTCTCTCTTGCAATTTTTTTGTACATAAAGGAGGCAATTGTGTGCCCGGTTTTAAACCTCCCAAGAAAATATTCAACAGTTTGTGAACACTTCTCTTCTTCTTCTTTTTTAATACATAAGCATTGTATGTTTATTGTTTAAGTGAGAACATGCAAACATCAACCAAAGGTTGAACCACAATAAAATTGCAGTTGTTTCTCTTTTTCTTTTGAGAGTTGCAACAATTTTCAATTTCCATACTCCATTGTTGCCTTCACAACATATTTCACACTACAACATGCCTAAAAATGTTGGCTTACCATTAGCACACAAAGAATTTGGTTTTCCAAATGGCATGTGATACAAATCAGCCATGCCCATTAATCACATCATGATCACTCATTACCTGTCCACATTAAGGAAATTCTTGAGATTGTCTTAGCAATTATTTATCGTCTGGCCGAAGGACATGGTCATCTATGTATCGGTATAGTAATTAATTTAAAATTCTTCATATCAATCATTATGTGAATTTTCTTAATGTCAATACTGTAATTTTGATACATTTACTATATTATGTCTTAGGATAATGATACATCAAAAGGTACAAAGATCTCAACAAGTAGTACTAAGCAATGCAAGAACAAAGGCTCAAAAAGTGCAAAATCAAAACAATGCTCGGTGATGTCAAGAGTTTCATCAATGCTATTATCCATTGATATGTTAGATATTAACATTGACATGCCCACAAATATTCTACATCACGAGCATTTCTTGCAATTTGGAAAGAGAGAGTTAGATATATGGCTAGAAGGCAAAGAACTAGAAGCAATGCATGTTGCGATATATATGAGGAGAGTAATAACCTATAACAATCATACTTGACTTTAATTTTATATTCACTTTGCATCATTATGCGCTCACTTATTTGTTTAATTACATGTGTTTGTATGAAAATCAACTTGAGCAACTATGCTTTTCTTTGTTCATAACGTTTAGCTTTGCCTGTTGGTAATGATAACAACCTCAAAACAAGAGCACAGTATACAGTTCGATCTATGCTTAATTCTGATTTGAGAGGGCGTTTGTGGTTTGCTCTTTATAATGGAGGGTAAGTGAATTATTATTATATTATGACATATATACTATCAATTATTTATGCACATAATCACATATTTTCTACTTTTCTTACTTTTTCTTTGTAGTTTTCATTGGATGCTAGTGGTGATTGATCCATTACAAAGCATCGTTTATTGGCTAGATCCACTCGGTAATGATGTTAGAATTGATTTTAATAATTTAGCTACAAAGGAAGACATTTTTCCTAAGCTTCTATTTTCTATTGAATTTATTGATGTATATAGTTGTTGGTGGTGAATAAAATCATTTATATGTGTAGGGCCTTACACAAGTTCTACAATAAAGTGTTTAGAGCAAAAAATGAAGATATTAGGAAAAGTAAGATGAAAAAGCGAGAAATACAATGGAAGCTTATCCATGTTAGTTATCAAGAGAGTTGTTTTCTTATTCACAATTGAGCAACTTGTACAATGTTATTTTAGTTGATTAGTTTGCTTGGTTCTTAAACAAGATTTTTTTGATTTGAAGTGTCCGAAACAATTGAACAAATACCAATTAAATGTGGATACTATATATATCGGTACATGCGAGAAATTATTGAAAGATGTGTTAACAAAATCTCGGAGAAGGTATGCATGTGTACTTAGATAATCATTTCAAGAGATCAAAACATAATATTTATATACTTCTCATATATTTAATGTTGTAGTATTTTGAATGCTCTCCAACGACCTATGGAGATGAGCATATTGATGACATACGTACATAGTGGCTTGAGTTTGTGAAACCTTTAATCAAGGTTGAAATCAATCAACATTAGCTTCATGGAATGGTTAGTGCATATTTTTCTTCTCTTTTCTTAAATAAAATTTGTGGGTCATAAAACCTTTCCCTTAATGCCATTGGCTTGAAATAATCAAAATAAACTATTGTAGGTTCTCAAGACATGTATGCTCATCCATGACCGAAGCTATGCACGCAGAAACGGAATATCATTGTATTCTTTTGATTATTTTGGTACATTCCTTAGAAATTATTGAATATAATAGTAGGACTTATACTTTTGTGTACTAAATTCTGAAATATTACAATTTATGAATGACTGTCTTTATGCATATGAAATTCTACATGTTATATATGGTCAATTTGTGCTACCAATTTGATTTCATGTGAAACATATTAATATTGAAGATGGTATGCATGAATAAAATTATATATAAACCGAGGCTGAACCGTCTATAATATAAAATTATAAATAAATAAATCCAAAAAACTTTTACCCCGATTCGTTATAAGCACCGTGGTCCGCATTTCTCGAAAAATTGAAAAGAATTTACCCCGGTTTAGTAAATAACCATGGTCCGGTTTTTAAACCCGGACCCCGGTTTTTTAGTAAAACCGGGGTCCGAGTTTTACTAAAAAAACAACTTACTGCGGTTATTTAAAAAAACCAGGGTCCGGCACCCGAACCTCGGCGAGAACAACCACGGTTTCGGAACCGCGGTCCGAGGAATAAAATAACCGTGGTCCGGGTGCCAGTTTTGTACTAGTGATGCATGTACACCTTGTGACATCTGAGTTTTTTTGTTTGTGACTCAATATGTGAAGCAATTTGTATATGAAGTTCCTCAAATTTTTGGCATCAAATACTAAATATTATACATCTTGCTCTCTAGCACCTCCTTCTTCTTTGAGTTATGAGATTTTAAAATGCTTTCTAGTCCTTGTGCTAGGATTATATGACTTCTATTTCCTCTTGTATTGTTTTGATATGAAGATTAAACTTCTCCTCAAAATGTTCTAATATGCGAATTGTGCCTCTGCGCACCTTGTGAAATTAGTTCTCTTTGTTTTTGCTTAACACGTGAAGCACTTTGTATATGAAGTTCCTCAAATTGTTTGACATAAGATACCAAAGTTTGTACATCTTGCTCTAGCTCTTTCATATTCTTTGAGCTCTCTACTTTAATGTTGAGATTTTGAAATATTGTCTTTGTTGTTCAAAGGTCCATGATCTTGGATAATATTCCTTCCAACTCGTCTTCTGATGTGGTGATATGCAAATTGAGCCTATCTTGTGGAAGATAAGATGGGAGAATCCCACATCGGAAATATAAAGAAACCAAGACCACTATATAATATCATGGACTACTCCTCCTATTGCCAATTGGTTTTAGGATGGAACCCCATAGACTTGTATGGTGGGCTTGTACACGGACGTACACGCCCATCCCCTGACCGGCCCACGGACTTTAACATGGTATCAGAGCGGTTCGGTCTGGGTTTGGACTCCTGGTTGATTGGGCTTGTCGGCCTTAAGACACTAATGGGCTTGCCGGCCTTAAGGCATGATGTCAAGTGCTAGCTGGGCCAGGCCAGTTGTCACTTGAGGGGGCGTGTGGAAGATAAGATGGGAGAATCCCACATCGGAAATATAAAGAAACCAAGACCACTATATAATATCATGGACTACTCCTCATATTGCCAATTGGTTTTAAGATGGAACCCCATGGGCTTGTATGGTGGGCTTGTGCACGGACGTACACGCCCATCCCCTGACCGGCCCACGGACTTTAACATATCTACTCCTTGTGACATCGGCACACTTTGTTTATTGCTCTACATATGAAGCTCTTTTATACCAAGCTCTTAAAAGTTCTTGACATTAGATACCATAAATTGTACATCTTGCTCTCTCACTCTAGCTCTTCCATGTTCATTGAGTTATGAGATTTTGGAACACGTTCTTTATGCTAGAATGATCCTAGTGCTTGGATGATATGACTTCTCATTAATCTTGTTGATGTGATCAAGGGCACCATCAATACTCAAGAGGACCACAAAGTGTTCGAGCGTTGGAAAAGACTAAAAAAAGACATCCAATAATTAATATGGAAGAATTTTTGTCTTGGATTCCACATAATCACGTTTAAGATGAAGAGTTATCCCATTAAATCAGATATTTAAGAGTCATGCCATTCAAGAGACATCAATTCAAGAAATGTCAAGAGATTTTCCATAAGGCCGTATGAAGAGCTTGCCATCAAAACGATCGTGTGAAGCATCGTTCTTTTAAATACTATCATTCATTGTGTCATTCCAAGAGTCACACACCAACTTAAATCTTGGCCATGTGAAGAGTTTTTATTTTCCTATATAAGGCTTGTTGTGCCTCATAGTTTAGTAGACAAGATTGAACAAAAATTGAATTCTCTTGTTTCAAGTTAATTTCAATGTAGTTTTATTTGTTCTTCTCTTTCATTTGATTTGTTCTTTTGGTGGTACCTATCCAATCCAACAAATCAGCCCTGAACACTCATCGGTGAAGGTGGTACCTATCCTTCTACACTCTGAGTTCAACCTTCTTTGTCCTTGGTGGTGCATATCCAAGACGCATTCGAGTTGCTCAAGTTCATTTGGTGGATCCTATCCAAACGGACATTGAGTGCTTATCCCTCCTTCATCCACATCCATGATCCACCCATCTCCTCCATCATGTCTTCAAGCAAGAAGAGCTTACGTTGATCATTCTCTCCACAGACTTACTTCTAAGCACCGACACATCAATGATCATTTCTCTCTCATCATTTGGTATTAGAGCCAACTATCCAAAGTTATGTGGAATAAGGGCCAATACACGATGCACCATGAAGATTCCTACTCTTATCCTGTGTATGAGTAAGATGTATGCCACCAACAATATTACCAAATAGCTCCCGAATAAGTGTGGTACCAACAGTGGCCCATGGCTTTAGGGAGCTATAATCAACACTATGTGAGACAACTATACTTCACGCCTCAACCAGAACTTGAGCAACAAGTAGTGAAACATTGCTCAACAAGTCGCCCAAAAATTTCATTGAAGAAATGGCCTCCATGAAGAAGTGCATGAAAGAATTAAAAGATGAACTCAATGAGTCAAAAGATGATTATGCTGACTACTTCGCCCGCAATAAAGTTGTTCTTGCCGAGTATCACGCTGGTTTTGTCGAGATTCAAAGATAACTGGAGAGACATATAAAAGAAGAAGAGGCCACAAGTCAAGAACAAACTTCTAATGAAGATTCTACTTTGGTTGAAGGTGTTGAATACAAGAAGAAGGAGCTTCAACAAGCTATCCATCCTTTCTTTCTAAAATCGATGCCAACTCCATGGTTGGACGCAATTCCCTTGATTCCTTCATGTTTTCCTTTCAATTTTATGGAGGAAGAAATCACAAAGCCCGCTTTTATGGACTTCGAGATGGGTTCCGCTCCTATTGAGAAAGATATGTCAATGGAGCTTCTAGCACCACCTCTACAAGTTGTTCATGACCATGAAGCCTTGGATATGAAGTTGCAACAAAACGAGAACACCTTTCGTGCTCATAAAGGTACCTCGGATTCAAGGACGAATCCTTTTCAAGAAGGGGATGATGATGTGATCAGGGGCACCGTCAATACTCAAGAGGACCACAAAGTGTTCGAGCGTTGAAAGAAGACTCGAAAAAGACATCCAATAGTTAATATGAAGGAAGCTTTTTCTTGTATTCCACAAGATGGCATTGAAGATGAAACGTCCTGCCATTAAATCGGATAGTTAAGAGTCATGCTATCAAGAGACATCAATTCAATAAATGCCCATAGACATGCCATAAAGTCGATCGTATGAAGAGTCGTTCCATCAAGACGGTCATATGAAAACTCGTGCTTATAAAGACTATCATTCATGACTTCATTCCAAGAGTCACACGCCTACTTAAATCTTATTGATGTGAAGAGTTTTTTTTCCAATATAAGGGTTGTTGTGCCTCGTAGATTAGTAGACAAGATTGAACACAAACCGATTTCTCTTGTTTCAAGTTAATTTCAGTTTCGTTTTTACTTGTTCTTCTCTTTCATTTGATTTGTTCCTTTTGTGGTACCTATCCAATCCAACAAATCAACCTCGAACTCACATCGTCGAAGGTGGTACCTATCCTTCTACAATCTGAGTTCAACCTTGTTCGTCCTTGGTGGTGCCTATCCAAGACGCGTTCAAGTCGCTCAAGTTCATTTGGTGGATCCTATCCAAAGGGATGTTTAGTGCTTAACTGCTTATCCCTACTTCATCCATCCCATCTCCGACCTGACGTCTACAAGTAAGAAGAGCTTATGTTGATCATCCTCTCCACAGACTTATTTCGAAGCATTGACGCATCAAGGATCCTTTCTCTCTCATCAGTTGCGATGTTTGATATGTAAATTGAGCCAATCATCACATTGTGGCATCAAACTCTATGTTTCTGACTCAATATGTGAAACACTTTGCATATGAAGCTAGCTCCTCAAACTTCTTGGAATCAAATATGAAAGACTATACATCGTGCAATTTCCATAGCTCTTTCATCTCATTTGAGCTCTCAAGTTCAATGTTGATATTCTAAAATGCTTCTTTTATTCCTAAAAGAGCTTGTTGTTTATGGATAATATGACTTCCAATTTCTCTTGCGGTGTATTTATATGCAAATAGAGCATTTATTCACCTTGTGACATCGATTCTCTTTGTTTCAAAAGCAACATATGAGACACTTTATATATGAAGCTTCTCAAACTTCTTGGCATAATATACCAAATATTGTACATCTTTCTTTTACTCTAGCCCTTCCAAATTTTGGAGCTCACACTTTCAATGTTAAAATTATGAAATGGTTTTTATGCCTGAAAGTTCCTTGTACTTGGATAGTATGACTTCCAATCCTCTTGCAATGTTTGGATTTGTAGATTGAGCCTCTCATCTCCTTGTGATACCAACTCTCTTTGCTTCTAAATCCACATGTGAAGAACTTTGTATACGAATCTCCTCAAACTTCTTGACATCGAATATCGAATATTGTATTTCCTGATCTCGCTCTAGCTCTTCCATCTTATTTATAATCTCGGCTTCAATTTTGAGAATCAATAATGCTTTCTTCACCCCTGAATGTTCCTTGTGTCTAATTTATATGATTTCCAATTCCTCTTACAATGTTTTAATATGCAAAGTGAGCATCTCCCCACCATGTGACACCGACTCTCTTTGTTTATGAATCAACATATGAATCAATTTGTATATGAGGATCCTAAAAATATGGCATTAGAAACCGAAGACTGTATATCTTGCTCTCGCTCTAGGTCTTTCATCTTATTTGAGTTATGAGATTTTTAAACACTTTATCTATGCTAGGAAGCTCATTATGCTTGGATATCACGACTTTCAATTATTCTTGCAATATTTTATTTGAAAAAATTGAGTCTCTTTTCACATTGTGACATTGGTCTCTTTAATTCCTCTTAACATGTGAGACACTTTATATACGAAGATCCTCAAACTTTTTAACATCAAATAGTGAGCATTTTACATCATGTTATTTCTCTAGCTCTTTTATCTTCTTTAAGCTCTTAACTTCAAGCTCATTTTTGAGTTAATATGGGAGTGTCTCTTTTCCTACATCAGTGCTTTGGAATTATTCATCCCTCATCTTAATTACTTCCTCTTTCCAGCTTTTTTAATCAATTCCTCTTTCCAATTCACACTCTCTACAAACTAGCCGTTATTTTCTTTAGTTTCTCCAACATTTTTTTAGGTGATATACTATTTTTTGGAATTACTAATCATTTTCTAGGCAAAGTATATACTTTTTAGGGGGGAAAAACGCAATTGATATTTGAAATTGTAATGTGGGCAAGATAGTTTAAGTAGACACAATCATATGTATTATGATTTAAAGAAATTTCATTATAGAAATAAATAGGTACTTATTATCATTTCCAGCTAAAATAATCATATATATTTTTATATTCTCTTCGATCTAAATCAAAGTGTCGTTTCAACAGATGATTTTTTATCACTCTATATGTCGTTTTAGGATATCTGGAGAATTCATTAAGATTGATTTTTTTTCCAAGATCTGCATTCATTAGTTTTAGTTGTCGCAAACATTTAATAAGTGGAAAAAATGAGAAAATATAAGATATCAATATTTTCCTGTAAATTTGTATTAAAATCTTAAACGATGTCTAGCTCGGGTTATAGTATTGGAACATTAACTATACGCACGAAATTTGGATTAATTTTGTATCTAACAGGGCTTTCGTAATTCATTGGACAATCGTGAGTCCATGCATCCTCGTATCACACAGAAAAATAACTAACTAAAAGCATAATTTTAATATTTCGAACCATAAAATATAAATGTGAATTTTCGAAGTCGGATAAGTTTCGTAAAACTAATATTTTTCATAAATCAATATTCATAAAAAATGTCGTACTATAAGAGAGACAACAATAACAAAAAAAATTCATCATAGTTTATAAGAAAATTTTTAACATATATTCAATTATGTTAGTAAACTTTTGGAAAATAAAATTCTTAACCTAATAATTATTACATATTGTTAATAACATTCGAGTGCATATTTATAAAAAAGTAATTTCATATATTAAATTCATAGATTTATATAATCTAAACAACAAAATTGATTTGAATAAAAGAAGAAAAAAATATTTTGCTCATGCGTACAACTTCAAAACAAAAATTGAACTTATAAAAATTATAGATTCTAGTTGGACGTATAATTAATTGATTTAATAAAAATAAAATAAAAAAGAGTTGAAATAGTGTTACAGTGATGACATTTTCTTATAAATAAAAGTTGCATCAAAATATTTTTTTTGAAAGAGTATATCTATAATATAGCGGATCCATTAAGGTCTGAAGATGTTGCATCGTCTAGATATCCATATGTAGACCAATGAATAAGAGATTGACACACATGCGAAAAATTTCTCCGATAGTGTATATGTACAAATATAGATAATTAAATTAACGATGGTGAAAAATATTTTATTACATTAAAAATTAGTGGTTAATTCAAGTCAGATTGAATTTCTTCTTAATTGAAATCATTAAATTTGATTATAAAGCTCAAATTATTAAAATCTTTCTTAATTATCATGAGTGTCTTTAGAATATTATAATATTAAAAGTATATTTTACTTTTAATTCAATCATAACTAATAATTTTAATAAATGGTTAAATATCCAATTATCAACAATTAGTTAAAAGGATTCAAAATGCAAAAAAGAATGAATTTCCTAGTTCAAAATCAATCATAGAATGGCTATTTTAAATCTGAATTTAAAATCACACATAATATTTATTTTTGACAATCTAACTCACTTTCTCATTATTTCCATGAATTATTGTAGCATTCGTGCATATCTACAATATTCTTGAAATTTAGGAATAATTGTAAAACATTTGTCGACTACAAAAAGAATAGAATTGTTTTTTTATTAATATAGTGATTGTATAATAAGATATTTTAAAATTTCATGAATAAAGAGTATGACGATACACTTGCAATATGACTGTTGAACGTAGAAAAAGTAATTCATACGAAGCTATTTCTTAAAAATGAACTTTCAAATAGTTTTATTTTTGGGATCTTGATTATAATTTATTTGGTTGTAAATTATTTTTTAGAAATTAATATAGAAAAATATGATATTATACATACATATATGGTTGAAGTAGATTTATCAAGAATGTATTTTATGAGTTTTTTCAAGAAGTTAAATTCACATATATTTTTGGATTTTTCAATTAAGTTTCGAACCAAACACTTAAATCTACTTCTTGATATATTGCACTTCTCGAAAATTCAATATGAACAAATAACCTATATAAATGAGTAAACTTTGGAGGAGTAAATGTTCCATGGCTCTTAAAAAAACTACAATATACAAATAATAGATAATTCATAAATATACTTGAAAACCAAGAAAATAATTATTAAATATTCAAAAAACTTAAAAATAGTATAGTAATAAATTACAAAGTTGTTGTCAATCATAAATTATTAAGATGATTATAGCAAACTCCACCACTATCCATAGCTCCTTTATAGATCAAATTCATCCGTTTGCAAGTATGAAATATTATTTTAATAATAATGGTTGATTTTATACATAAAACCGATATAAATAATCTTATATATATTCTATTCACAAATCAAATACTTTGTTTTTATATATTCAAAGGTTACAGAATTTAAATTCCTTAGCCTAATCTTATCAAATGTTGTCACTTTCATTTGATTTTTTTTTGATTTTTCAATGTACGGAGTTTGAATGATAATATACTTGACCTAATAGTTTGAGTTAGAAAATATATGAAAATTAGAAAGAGTGAAATAAGGAGGTTATTGAGATTATAGCCATAATTATCATAAAAATCGCGTAATAAACTAAATGATATAAATGGTATTTGTTGTAAAATAAAAGTAAAAGGCTAAATAATAAGTATAGATATAATTAATTTTGATTAGTTAAAAAAGTGACATCTGAACATTGTGGGGCCAAAATCATTCTGATGGCTTAAAATGTGTTAGGTTTAATATATATTTATATATAGATTTAAGTTGTTAGTAAAAAACAATAATAATTATAATTAATAATAACTTTGTTTGTTTAGATCTTGGAAATATTTGGTAAGATATTAGATTTTAAATTAATGAATTTAAAAAAAGAAAAATATGATTAATTACAAAATGACACATATGATTTGTGGGGCTAGAATCGTTCTAGTGGTTCTAAATTTCTTTGCTTTAATATATATATATATATATATATAGACTAATAAAATCATTTTTTATTTTGAAAGAATTTTCTATAACGGAACAACTCCACACACAAAACTTGTACACTTTTTTTAGAATAAGTAGATCTATAAAGTAAAAACTTTAAAAATAAATTGACATATGAAAAATAATAGGGGTAAATGCATTAAATCACCCCTTATATGTACTTGTTTGCAATAAACCACCCTTTATAAAAAAAAGTTACATAAAACCACCTCTTATTTATTTTTTGTTACAAACAACCACTCATATCATAAATCTTTTTAATCATCATATTACATATATTAAAAGACCAAAATAAACTTATCATTTTTATTTATTTTTTATTATGTTTTGTGTACTTTCATCCAAACAAGATAAACGTACACCCCAAATTAAGGGACGTCATCGATGCAAACCATAATGGATCCAAAATTCTCCAAATCCTAGACCGAAGACCGGACCAAAATAATCCACTTCGTTCGAGTTCCGATTTGGTCTAAACCACTTTGGTCTCGATTATGGTTCGTGTGATTATTTTTTTATTTTTTTTATTCATTTTCTTAATGATTTTGATGATGTAAAAATAATAATATAAAATTGTGGAATAGATCATGTGATAACGATCACTCTCATGCGAACAATTCACATACGACATAAAATATATGCGAATTTAGGATTAAATTTATAAACTAGAGGAATTTATGCACATTTATGCAAATTTATATGTGTTTTAAAGTGTATAATTATTTACCTAAATGTGTATATATTTTACATTGTATTTGCATAATTGTTTAAGTGTATAAACTAAAATTATAGCTAAATTATTTGATAAAATAAGGGTTGAGGTGGTTGTTTGCAACAAATTATGAATAAGGGGTGGTTTAGTGCAAACTTTCTTATAAATGGGGGTTTGGTGCAAACAAGTGAAAATAAGGGATGGTTTTATGCATTTACCCCAAAACACTATATATATTTTGAGCGATTATTTGAGGGCGAAATTCTGGTGAGGAAGCCCTCTTAGAGAAGGAATAAGGATCAACTACATCCGTAGGATGGAGTTGATTCAAAGGCCAGAAGCTAATTTGTAGGAGGTGTGGGCCCCGCGCGTGCAATGTCCAAATTCACGCGATTGAAAAATAGAGGGCTTCCAAAAAACCGTTCGCTCTCTTCTCGATTCTTGCATTCAATTGCTCAAATCAACAACAAACCGTTCGCTCTCTTCTCGATTCTCTCATTCAATTGCTCAAATCAACCTTCCGCTGCACCTACAAAGGATCTCTCAAGCATTTTCATGCGATTTCCTGCGATTTGAACTTCAAAACCCTAGAAGAGGCAATCGAAGAGTTCCAGGCGATTCCGTCGCGATTTCGAAGCATTAAGAGGCGAATCGTCGCGATTTCGGCTGCATCTAAACGAAGCAACAACCTAAAACACACAAAGAAGAAGAACAATCAACAACAAACAAGAAGAAAATGAGGTCTAAGATTACGAGTGGAACACAAGGTATATTTTCATCACAGTATTTTGATTGTAGGTGCATAAGTTGTTCAGTTGATGAATATGTATGCATTTTATACAGTATGCAAAGGTAGATGTAGAGATTTCTGACTAAATACATAATCGCAAAAGTTTATGATGATCGAGAATACTCTGATTTGAATTTGCTTCTATGTATGTGACTGAATATAACTGTGAGCATAATAGATCATTAAAAAGTGCATGACTCACTGCTTTTGCTCTAACATGTGGTTATGTGAATAATATTGTCCATTATGAATGATTTATGTGTATAATATGTAGGAAAAAGCCAGCATGGTGATGATAAAAATCCACCCCATCTAGTGAAGGAGTTAAGATATGGTACAATAATCATTAGTCAAACACCAGTCCAACTTACATCACCAAGCAAAACTCAAAGAAAATCCAGATCTCAAGCTAAAACAAAACAACTAGATCCAGTTACTACAAATACAACTTCGCCATCACCATCAATAACCAAAAGAGTAACAAGATCACAAAAATATATAGACACTGGTAAGTCAAATAGTAATATAAATGCATGAGTAATTGATTGTAAGTGCATGAGTTGGTATATTTTGGTGCATGAGTTAATAAGTGAAACTGCATGAGTTATTTCTTATTGGTGCATGAGTATGTTTGTGAAAGTGCATGAGTTATTTCTTATTGGTGCATGAGTTATTTCTTAGTGATTTCTTGTTGGTGCATGAGTTGGTATGTGTTGGTGCATGACTTAATATGTGATATTGCATGAGTAATTACTTGTTGGTGCATGCGTATGTTTGTGGAGGTGCATGAGTGCTTGTTTATTGGTGCATAAGTGTGTTTGTAAAGCTGCATATATAAGTGCTTTTGCTTGTGACTGAGACTGTGAAACTGCATGAGTTATTTCTTATTAGTGCATGAGTATGTTTGTGAAAGTGCATGAGTTATTTCTTATTGGTGCATGAGTTATTTCTTAGTAATTTCTTGTTGGTGCATGAGTTGGTATGTGTTGGTGCATGACTTAATATGTGATATTGCATGAGTAATTACTTGTTGGTGCATGAGTATGTTTGTGGAGGTGCATGAGTGCTTGTTTATTGGTACATAAGTGTGTTTGTAAAACTGCATATATAAGTGCTTTTGCTTGTGACTGAGACTGTGAAAGTGCATGAGTGGTTGTTTATTAGTACATGAGTATGTTTGCAAAGGTGCATGAATAAGTGCTTGTGCTTGTGTTTAAAAATGTGTGCATGTGATAGGTGTTATTTCATACACCTTTACTAGCAACTATTAGCATAATTTAGAGGAGTTTTGGATGAGTTTTGGTGCTAAGTCTGCAATTCAGATGTTATGGAGAGAAGTGAAGAAATCCAAGGATTTGCAGCTTAGATGGAGCTGCTGGAGCATTTATGGAGAAGGCTACCAACACTTGGTAGTATTGGAGAGCAGCAGAAGAAGAAAAGAAGAAGAGAGCTGGAGGACTGGAGTTCACCGCCCCGCGGCGATCCTCGCCGCGACCCGGCGATGACTCTCAGTGAAGAATGGAGCCCGCGCCAGAGGAACCCACCGCCCATCGATGGAGAGTTCGACGCCCCGCGGTGGATCTTCACCGCCCCGCGGTGGTTGCGCTTAATGACCTCGCGGCCAGAGTTATTTTATTTTATTTTATTTCCTTTTATGCATTAGTCGGATTTCCTTTGTTTTATTATTTTATTTCCTTGTTTGATATGGTTTGTGATCTTGGGCTTTAGGTTAACTCTATTTAACCTAATTCCCACAGCCTCCAAGTGAGGAAGAATCAGAATCATCATCAATAACATCGCGTCTGTTGTTTTCATCGTTAATTTCTAATTAGAGTTTTTCATCCCCTTTGATGGAGAACTAACTTCCCTTTGTTCTGCTAGATGATTGAAGCAGTACAGTTGATGTGTTTGTGAGATCTCTATTCCTTGTTCTTATCCTTATTTATATCGGATTGATTCTCTTGGTTATATTGATATTGATTTATTGTTGTTCTTCTTAGCCTGATCAACTAGGCTGAATGCTTTTTTATCAATTGCTAGGATTGCATATAGGGGTTCCGAGTGCATATCTAGTGGCAAACACAATTGTGCGTATAGGGGTTCCGAGCATACAATTGTGTGTGAGAATCAATTGCATGTTAAGTAGGGGAGTGAGTACTTATACGTCTTTCTACTTGCATGTATCCTATATCCTTGTGTGCATTGCTATTGCTGTGTTGGTGATAAAGTACGCTGACAACTGTGAGAATCAGTTGTGCTTTATCATTGGTATAGTAATAAGTCTATTGACAACTGTGAGAATCAATAGTACTTACGATCAGGGTGGGAACGACTATAAGGATAAATAAATGAACTTGGAAGAAATAGATTTCAGTGATCAAACTCTATCTCTGTACTGTGAATTTCGGTCTAGCGGAACTACTTTCCCTCATAATATTCTCTCAACTCAATCTACTTGCTTTGTTTGCTTAGTGTTCTTTTGATTACAAAACCCCCCAATTACTTATTACTTGTTACTCGTCATTCACGTTTGCATACTACATCATACCTTCTCTGTGGGATCGACCCTTACTTGTCTGCTATACTCTATTTAGTAGGTTGGTTAGGATAATTTACTTTGATAAGGCTAATCAACGATATTTGCTTGTGCATCTTTAGCCCCGTCAGCATGAACAAATTCTTATGCACCATGAATTAACAGAGAGTGAAGCACAAGAAAATGTGCAACCTTCTACAATGCATGGAGATGCACAACCTCCCACTCCTCTGGTTGGTAAGCTAATGGTCATCATATCTCTTTAATTTTTAATCAACATGCATTTGTTAATTAATATCTAATGCTTTTGAGTTTTGAACACATGGAAAAGAAAAAAGAGCCAAGCAAAAGGCCCTCAGAAATCAAAAAATCCAAGGGTCTTAAATGAAGATAACCGTGATAGCGAGGATATACCTATTGCTGAAATGCTTTTGAAAATTGAGAGAAGAGCTGTAGAAGAAAGGAAGGCTGCTGGTGAAAAAGCTGCTATAGACAGAAAAGGGAAAGCCAAGATGGAGATTCATGCGGAGAGAAAAACAAAGAAACCAAAGAAACAGGTGAGGGGCAATAGAGAGAAGGTGGAGAATGTATTTATTTTAGAATCCAAGATCCCTAAGATGGGGAACAAAAGAGGGATACTAGAACTGAGGAAGGACTACATAATGCTAGTGTGTAGAACATCGCCGTCTGTTATTACCACATACGTGCTTTCAAAATCTGATTTCAAACCCTACCAGAGAAATGTTGTAGAGGAAATGGGCTTTCAAAATGTGATTCACTGGGATATCAAGGACATGCCTATGCGGCTAGGCCAGTATGTCTGTAGCAGGTTTCACCCTCTGAATTCTACAATCAAACTTACTGATGGGAGAAAGATACCAGTTACAAAGACTGATGGATATGATTATCTCGGCATTCCAAAGGGAGAGGTTGAAATTGAGTTACCTAAAACACTTACAAATGAAGAGATTCTGGAGAGACTGACAACTGATTTTCCAAGGAGGGATATCAAGAATCTGACATCGACCGACATCTTGAAAAAAAATGAAAGAACATGATGGAAGGCCATGGTTTAAGAGATATTTTATTCTGCTGTTTGTCAACACAATTGTTGAATCTTATTCTAGTGGGAAAATAAACTTGAAGATTCTTCAATTGCTGGAGAATGTTGATCAAATAAGGAACTTCAATTGGAGCTCTTTTCTCTACAACACACTTATTAATTGCTCTGTTGCATGGGAAAATAAACAAAAAAAGACTTTCAATGGGAGCTTGCTTTTATTGCAGGTAAATATTCCCATTTTGGTGTTTTGATTGCATAACTGCATGAGTTAATGCGTGTAGATGCATGACTGAAAGAGGGTTGGTGCATGAGTAAGTGTTTTTAGGTGCATGACTTAGTGTGTGATGGTGTATGAGTAACTATATGTGTAGCTGCCTTAGTCTGTGTATGTAGGTGCAAGAGTTAAGAGTGTGTAGATGCATGAGCCTATTTGTATAGGTGCATGACTGAAAGAGGATTGGTGCTTTAGTAAGTGTTTATAGGTTTATAAGCTAATGAACGTTGGTGCATAAGTAAATTTGTTTCTAGATGCATGAATATATCTGTGTGCATGAGTCAGTGAATATGAGTGCATGAGTTAAGGCCACTGAATGTATGAGTCAATCATTATCTAGTAATATAGGTGTTTGCTTTATAACTATTCTATGACTAATTTCTTTTTGAATTATGTTTTCCAGTTGATTTACGTCGGCAGACTTAAGTGGAAAGGTCTAAATGTACAAAGAAAATTCCCAATAATCAAGAACTGGAACACGAGGATGTTGAAGGATAGGGAGGATCAGGAGATCCTGCATGGTGGTTTTGGGAATGGATTTCTACTAGGTAGACCAACCTTTAGTGACCTTGTAGAAGCAGGATTATGAATGAAGCCCAAGAAGCAGATGTTGAAGTTCCAACTCAACCAACAAATCTAGTTGAAACAGACGAGCAAACGAAGGCTTTCATGGAGGATTACTTGAGAGAGATAGAAGGCATGGCTCGAAGTGTACGAGCAGTTTTAATGAACAAGAAACAAATCCCCCCACAGCTGAAAAGAAGCAGTGTCTTACAGACAGTGAACAACCAAGCTGAGAAAATTATCAATGTAAGGCTTACCTCAAGAATTGAAGATGAGGTGTTTGAGGAGGAAGATCAACAAGCAACCCAAGATACTGAATTCTGGGATTTAGCTGTGAGGTGCATGGAGGAGGTTGAGAAGACAATTAATGAACAAAAAGAACACAGCGGAAACATGTTTATTCCAGGATTTTCAGATTTTATTGATAGAATCACAAAAGAAAATGGGGGGACTTCTACAAGTAATGCTGAGAATGAGATGCAAGATCCTAGTGAGAATGTTGTTCACATGGAGGTTGATTGAGAAGGGGTGGTTTCTGAGAAGGACGTTGCTGTGAAGGACGTTGTTGAGAAGGACAAGGAGAACAATAAAGAAAAAGAGACAGAGGAGACATAAAATGGGGGGGCTTCTACAAACAATGTTGATGGAGACAGGAGGGTAAGTGACTCTACGAAATTATTTGGTACATGATTCTCTATGAATGTCATTAAGCTTTAGTGTATGACACCGATGCTTTTTCTTTGTTATTGTAGATGGGTCCAGAAATCCCTAGTTTTGACTTGGGCCTATCACCAATGAATACACAAGTAAATCGCCTTTAAAATGATTGTACATAAAGTTTGAGGTTACATGTAATAGAGTTAACAAACATACTATTTTTTGAAGGAGGAATTGGCAAACCAAACTGTTGTTGAGAATGAGGTGCAAGATGCTAATGAGAATGTTGTTCACATGGAGGGTGATGGACAAGGGGTGGTTTATGAGAAGGACGTTGCTTTGAAGGACGTTGTTGAGAAGGACAAGGAGAACAACAAAGAAAAAAAGACAGAGGAGAAAGAGGACGTTGCTGAGAAAGACATTGCTGATAAGGAAGGAATGGAGACAGAGAAAGGGATGGAAAATATAGTAGCTCAAGAGGACAAGGAGGCTGAAGAGATTGTACAACAAAAGGACAAGGAGGCTGAAGAGATTGTACAACAAAAGGACAAGGAGGTAGATCAAGAGAAGGAGACTGAGAAGGAGGACGTTGCTGAGAAGGAGGGAATGGAGACAGAGAAAGGGATGGAAAATATAGTAGCTCAAGAGGACAAGAAGGCTGAAGAGATTGTACAACAAAAGACTGTGGGTGCAAGAGCTAATGAATATTGGTGTATGAATGAATGCTTTTTGGTGCATCAATGAATCCATGAGCTAATGTATCCATCTGTTAATAACTTTTTTTTTGTATGTGTTGTAGGAGAACATCACCAAGCAAAAAGTCCAAGAGGCTAATATAAATAAGAAAGATGTTCAACAAAAAAAGGTATAGAAAACAAGATGTTTATATGTGAATTATTCATTGTCTAAATAAGTGGTATTGATTTTAAACAATTTTCTAATTAAAAAACTTGTGAATGTGGGATTTGTCAAGTGAAATTTGTGTGCAGTTCTGATCCAAATCTTGAAGCTAGACCATCAGAGAAAAATGAACATTTTTCCTGCTGAAAACACAGTTTCGCCATTTAAAGAGAGAGAAGTTAATATTTCAGAAAGAACAACAGCTGATGAAAAGATCTTTTACAATTGGATAACTGCTGAAGAAGGAGGGGAAAGTAAGTACATATTTAATTATATGAATTTGGTTACAAAATTTAATAACGTGTAGCTAGTTAATGAATTGATTTTTTTTATGTGTTGCAGTGAGGAAGTTTTCCGAATGGATGATAGCACTCTTAAGAAAAAGGACTTGATTACATTGACTGAAAATGCTGAAGTAGACAGTCAATTAATTGATGCTTTTACTCTCATGTTAAATGAAAATGAAGCATATAGGGGTCGTGTGTCACCATTGAGATTCTTTCTACGATCAATTGCTATGGTAAGTCACGGCTTTGCAACAATATTATGTTAATGGATGCTCTAATTTATTAATTTCCATTTTTTGGTATTCGCAGACTTTTACTTGTGTTGACACATTATACTCAATTGAGGAGAGATTTACCCTATTCACAGAGACAATTCTAGCAACATTTGCTGTTGTCAAGGGTTTTAAGAACAAAAACTACACAGTTAAAAATGTTGATGTGGTAATTATCTTACACTCAGCTTTTACACCATTTGGGATTATGATATAGGGCAAATGTATTATTATTGTATGTTGGTGCATGAGTATGTTTATAAAAGTACATGAGTTATTTATTATTGGTGCATCAGTTAGTAGGTTAAAGATCATGAGTGATTGTATGTTGGTGCATGAGACAGTGCTTTGTATGTTGGTGCATGAGACAGTGCTCAAAAGTGCATGGACCAATGCTTGCAGGTGCATGAAGTATTGTTTGTAGAGTGCATGAACTAGTGGTTCTGGGTGAATCAGTAAGTTAATTTGAAGGAATAGTTGTGAGTGCATGAGAGGGTGGCTATATGTGCATGATAACTGCATTACTGTGCATGAGTAAGTCCATGTTGTTATTAGATAACTTACAATCTATTTTTCTTTTACTTGTACAGTTCTTTTGCCCAATTCTTAACCATGGGCATTACTATTTGATTGCAATAAATGTCAAAAACCCAAGTTTCCATATCATAGACAACTCATCAAGTGGGGCGGATGACAAGTATGAAAAAGTACCATCTACTCTAGTGAGTATACATTGAGTATAATGATTTTATAACAATTAAAAGTTTTCATATTCAGAAATGTGATAGAATTTAACCGCTTTATTTGTGCAGAGACTATGATGGTCAATTTCTTCAGGAATAATGATATGGAAGCCAAAGCTAAAGCAATTGAACACATTGCAAATGTCCCATGTGAAAGGCTGCAAATGAAATGGAGGGATGGACACAACAAAGTTGACTGTGGAGTCTTTCTAATAAGACACATGGAGACATATATGGGCAATGAACTGTCAAGCTGGAAGTCTAAACTGAATATGGGAGACAAAAGCCAGTTGGAAAAGCTTAGGATCAAGTATTGTTATGCCCTCCTAACCAACAAGTTTAATGAAAGGAAGGCTAGAGTTGAACAAATTATTCAAGAGAAGAAAGCTGGAAATGTAGTTGTTTCTAGCGCTCATGAAATCAGACAACAAACAGCAGCTGTGCGTGGTCGTGGGCGTGCAAAAATTAATAGGATGTAGGAATGTTTCATTGTAATTTGGGTAATCTAGTGAACAATTTAGGTAATGGTTGTAGGAATTTGGTTTGAATGTTTTCAGGAAACAGTAAGTATTTGTTTGTTTGCAAGACAAGTTTGGTTTTCAGGAAAATTTGATTAAGTGTTTGTGGTTTTCACTTCTTCTGTGTTTCTCATTGAAAGATAAATGCTCATTCAAGCGTTGAATATTGAGCATGCTAGTGCTTGACTAAGTGAAACGGATTGCATGAGTCATTGTTTGTTGGTGCATGAGTTAATATGTAAAAGTGCATGAGTTATTATGTGTTAGAACATGGAACAAAATTAGTGATTTTGTATTGGTGCATGGGTAGTATGTGGAAAGTGCATGAGTCACTGTATTTTGGTGCATGAGTGAGTATATATAAGTTCATTACTTAATATTTGAATACATATAAAATTTGAACCACCTAATTAACATATTGAGGACAAGTCGTGATGTTGTGTCCCGACCTTTTACAAAGAGTATATAATCTTGTCTTCTTCCTGGAATTTTCCATTCCAACCTCTTGGCCACTTCTAATGCGCATCTTCCTGAACTTGTTCTTTGCCATTTCAGGAGGATGAACATTCACTTGATCCGGTAACGGGCCTACAAATTTCTCAAACTTATAGTTGCTAGTTGATGTTGAGGCAGAAGGATCAACTACTTGTGACCTTGTGAGTGCAGCCTTTTGTTCCTTTAAAATAGCTAAAAAGTCTTTCAATTTATCCATGTCATCACCAATAATGTCAACACAATAGTACATTTTTGTCATCACTTCAGCCAACAACCGCTTCTTTTCATCAATTTGAACACTAGCATCATACACTGCACCATCCACTTCAAAAATTGGTTGTAGAATCGCTTGCTTCATCCAGCGAGTGTTGATGAGGGTTGGAGGCAAAACAATTGCATGAGTATTCTTTAAAGAAAAGAAAATATGTCGGCAAGGAAAGCCTAGAGTGAGGAAATTATTGCAAGAACAATGATACTCATTACTTGCAACAACTTTCTGAACAACACATATTCTACCAAATTCATCTTCAACCCTAAAGTGATGGATATTAGCATCTTTTTTCAGTTCATCAAGGCTGCAATGATACGTACCACTAGCAAACGCCTCCTAGACATCATAAAATGCGTTGATAGTGTAAATAGCTGCTAGGTTCTTTTCAAACTGGTAAGGCGTCTTCATCCGTGGAGTGCAAGTAGCAGAATCAATATCACACTTCTTCTGACTATGTCGCTGGGATTCAATTGCACTACTATACTGCATCATGAACACCACTAGACTTGATTGAGATCCTATGAAATTTCCAAAAAAACTGTTTTGACTCTCAAACCTTGATGTCGTCCTCAATCGGGACGACATTCTCACATCATGAAAAAATGCAGGGATCCAATAACGACGTAGTTCAAACATTACTCCTAGCCACTCATGCCCTTGGAAACCAAATTCTTCAAGAACCGAGAACCACTCATTTTCAAAATCAATTGGAGTAAGTTCATCACTCCAAACAATCTTCTTGAACTTCTTTTAGAACGAATCAATGATAGAAGGATTTGTATTTGGAGGGAACTTAACCTTGTTAGCAACCTTTATCATTATATGCCACATGCACAACCGGTGGACAGAATGAGTAAACACTCGTTCAACATCAGCTTTGACAGATGCAGCTTGATCAGTTATAATGACATGAGGTTCATGGCCCATCGCCTTCTTGAAATTCTCAAATAACCACACATAAGACTCAATGTATTCATGCAAAATCAAAGCAACAGCAAATGTAATAGACCTCTTATGATTGTCCACTCCAGTAAATGGAATGAACATCATATTATATCTGCAATATGGGGTGCAAGAGTTTGAGCATGTTAGTGCATGAGTGATTCAGTAAAGGTGCATGAGTGACTGACTATAGGTGCATGAGTTACTAGGTATAGGTGCATGAGTTACTCAGTGTATGTGCATGCATTACTCATTATAAGTGCATGAGTTGATGAGTATAGGTGCATGAGTTACTCATTATAAGTGCATGAGTTGATGAGTATAGGTGCATGAGTTACATGGGAAAACCATTTGAAAATACAATTACCTAATCAATTGGTATGTAGCATCAGCCGACACTACATCACCAAAATAAGAGAAACTCTTCCGATTGATAGGATCACACCAAAACATACGGCATAGCTGGCCCTTTTTGTTTACGTCATAATCAAAGTAATATGCATTACAACATTCTTTCTTCTTCAAAAAGTCATTGATGACCATTTGAGCGTCACTACCTTCCATGTATGAGTTCAAACCCCTCATAAAGTTCTTGAAGTCAACAACAGTGACGCCTACGTTAGCATATGAACCCACTAGATTCTTGTATACTTTGTAACTCTTAGTGACACCAATATTGGATTTAATACAGTTCATCATAATTTCTTGATGAAATGGAGTCACTTGCCTCTTCCCTTTTGAAAATACCATATGAGACAACTCCAACATAGCATGCGTATGACCACACTCCAATTTTGTAACACGATAACCATCATTACCTTCATACTTGAGCCAACACTTAGCTTCACATCCACATCTATTAGATATTCTCCTCCTTTTCACAAAATCTCCATCTATCGGGACAACCTGGTTGAACTCAGAATATGGAGATACAACTTTGTATCCTTCTTTGTTACAACAAAGGTACTTCCAAATAACAGTCGGCAGTACATCCTTGTTTTTCTTAGTAGAACAAACACGAACAGTAAAACCACATGTCGCTGCATAAGCTTCGTAAAAGACGATAGCATCATTAAGAGTTGGGAAAAGCTGCCCAAGATACGGCTTCAATGCATCATTGCACTCAGGAATAATATATTCAGCAGTAATGCTTTGGGAAACAGATATAATATTATGCTTCATTTGATGTTCATCTCCTGACAAAAGAAAGAGTGAAATTAATAATAGAGCATGAGCTAATAAGTGCATGACTGACTAGAAGAAAGTACATGACCTAATGAATAAAGGTGCATGAACCAATGGACTAAAGTGCATGAGGTAGTTAGTTTTATGCATTAGTCACACAATCAACAATAGTTAGGTTATGTGCATCACTGACTGAAAATAAAGTGCTTGGAATAAAGAATAAAGGTGCATGAACCAGTGGACAAAAATGCATGAACTAGTAAGAAAGTGCACGAGGCACTGAATTTAGTGAATTTTGAATCTGATTAAATTGCAATACATAGATCTTAATTTCAACCAAGCACATACCTAAATTTCAACCAAGCACATACCTAAATCCCAAAAATTGAGAGATTCTGTTGAAAGCACATACCTAAATCCAAAAAATTGAGAGATTCTGTTGGAAGCACATACCTAAATACCTAAATTTGGAATTTCAGCATAAACAACAAACAAATCAACAACAAGTTACAGATCTATACCTGAATCAGTAGAAGGAGTAACCATGTCGACTAAGAACATTAGATAACCAGAGAGCACGACAAAATAAAACAAAAACAGAGAGAAAGCACACCGACGGCAACACAAAAAGATAACCGAAACGATCGGCCGAGAGAACGACGAGAACAACAAACAAAGATCGAATTACCACGAAGAAGAGAAGAATTATTTGAGAAAGGAACAATGGCGGCCAATTCTGTTTTATCGAAACAGGAAAAAAAAAAGGAGCGGCCAGGATTAGATGGAGAGGGAAAAGAAGGAGCGGCCAGGATTCATCCTCATTCCTGCCCTAATCAGCCATCCTCACATGATCTTTTTCCATTATTTGATCATGAGTAGATCTATAAGAAGCCATTGCCAACCTTGAATAGCTCGTCCTCTACAACAAATTGATCAACGACCTTACCCTTTTGCTCACATGCGGTGTCCTGTATACAACAACCGAATACAACGAAGGCATTGAGAGGGATAATTTATTCTAATTAGATAAATTAATTTCAAATCTTTATTAGGGGTATTAAATATCCTAGAAATAAAGAAGGCATATTATCTTTCCATAAAAGAAAAAAAGGAAAAAAATGAGATTAATTACTTAACCCTAGCAGGTTTCTCTCTCTCCCTATTCATTTTTCTTCATACGTTCTTTTCTCTTTGACTGCCTCCATAGAGTTTTGAGAGCTTTTTGTCTGACTTGAGCATCGAAGGGTCTTCCGAGGGAGAAATCCCCGCCCTTTGGCCTTTCTCTATGTTTGCAAGATACTGGAAAGATGATCGGAGGGTACCGGAGATCGCCGGAGTTACGGGTTCTCATCGTTGTCATCAATATTTCTTATGGTTCAAGTTCATGCTACCACATTTGGCGTCGTACGTGGGGACAAAGACGGTGAACTTCAGCATCGAAAAATTGCAAAATTAATGAATGACGATGTTCGTCCAATCTCGGTCCATGTTAATAGGAGAGAAGAGGATCTCCGGATCCAACAACGTGGAGCAATCACAGTCAGTTCTGTACGGATCTGATTGGATACGTTTCAAGAGCGGCCGAGGCTTTCTCTCTCTTCAGGCCAAACAAGTAGGCGTATATTCGCAGCATGATGACATACGACAAATTGGCTTCGGCGTTTGCAATTCGAAGCGGGAAGCACTTCCGAAGGAAAGACCTAGAGGAAGTCTCGCTGTAGGCAATCACGAGTTCATCGACGTTGTTTGACCGATGCCAGATTCAACCACTAGATATATAATTGATATCGATTTCATTTGGCAATTCAAGATCGCGAGGGCGACGAACGACTGATGGTGGCTTCTTGGGTCCATGCTGAGAGTTATCATTGCAAAATTCGAAGACGATGTTGTGAAGATAGACAATGGTGGTGGGACCATCTCTTGGTGCATTTTTAGTTTATATCTAGAACAGAGACATACAAATACTGCATTACCACTCTCTCAACGAAGATGGGAGATTCGAGTGCGGACAGAGTAGTCCCGGATGAGAAGCCTATATGGTTAGAATCTTTGCCAAATCTTGAAATTTTGATGAATGCTTGAATGCTTACGAGGAGGCGAAGGCTCTTGAGGTTAAACGTAATATGGTTGCTCAAATATTTCAAGATATGAAGAATTTGAGCACCTACAAGCTTGATACTTTGACATTTTCGTCCATGGTTATGGTATAATTTTGCAATGGGAAATAGGTTTACCAGTGGATCAATAAGCTCAATTCACACACCCGTTCCAAAATCAGCATGATGGTAAATTCCTTAGAAGGGGCATCCGATTGCTAGCTATGAAAGACTGACAATCGCAACATTGAATTAAGGTCTGGGGCAACTAAAGTTCTCACTAGGTGGAACGACTAAACAACAACAATGATTGATAGTAGGGGCACGCAACAAGCCCTACAAAGATTGTTCAAGGAGTTTCATATTAGGGCGAACCAACAAGCCCAACCCGAGGACAAGCAAGATCTAGAACCGACATGCCATATAAGTTTTCTACCATTCCTTCTGAGTACATGAGAAAGTATCACATGCTTTGAAAATTAGTTATATCGGCATATATTAATTGTTGTGAAGTGTTTAATTGTGACTGGCCATGAGTAAGGTCATTAAACTATCAATTTAATTTCTCTATGGTTATATTGAAAGCATGACACATGATGCCTGAAGCAACCAACCTACGGGCCGCAGGGGCACAAGCTTCCATCTTATTCTATTCGCCTACGGGCCGCATGGGCACATGTCGTCATCTTATTCTATTAGCCTACGGGCCACAGGAGCACGAGCTACCATCATCTTCATTCTATTAGCCTACGGGCCGCAGGGGCACAAGCTGCCATCTTATTCTATTAGCCTACGGGATGCAGGGGCACATGTTGTCATCTTATTCTATTAGCCTACGGGCTACAAGGAAACATGTTGTCATCTTATTCTATTAGCCTACGGGCCGTAGGGACACAAGCTGTCAAAAACCATTGCATCGGTTATGCACCCCGCGGTTCGTCACCCCACTAGTGAGACATTGACATTCTTGCATCTATGACCATTTCATTATCTTATATATGTTGTTTGCAATGCATTATTTTTGGTTTGTTGAAAATCTCAGGCTTGGCTTGTTGAAACTTCTCAAACTCAGGCTGCTGGAATTCTCAAGCCTGGCTTGCTGAAAACCTCAGTCTCCTAACAACTTTGGCCATCAAGCACGGCTTGTAAAAAGGTCTCTAAACTTGGGCTGTTGGATTTCTCAAGCTTGGCTTGCTGAAAACCTCACCAACTAACTGTTGGAATCCTCAAGCTTGGCTTGCTGGAATCCTTAGTCTACTAACGGCTTTGGCCATCAAGGACAGCTTGTAAAAAGGTATCTAAACTTGGGTCGTTGGAATTCTCAATCTTGGCTTGCTGAAAACCTCGCCTACGATATCGCTGGGATCCTCAAACTTAACTTGCTGTAACCTCAAACTTTAGCCTCACAGAATCCTCAAGATACTTGCTGGAAACATTAGAGCCATAATGTTGGAACTCTCAGGTCTCTCATGCTGAAAACCTCAGGCAAAAAGCATACAGAAATGCCACGATTCACGAACAATCAAGTCGCAAAAAATTGCACAGGTCGTGCACCAGACCGCACGGGCCTTGCAGTACTCGCTGTAACGAACACAACAAAATTTCTTGGAAAATCACCGACCGCACAACCGTGCATTTGACTACACGGGTCGTGCGGTGCTCTCGGCATTTCGACCAAGAAATAATTCACCGACCGCACGGGCCGTGCGGTGCTCTCGATATTTCAGCCGAAAATTAAGTCATCGACCGCACGACCGTGCATTTTTCTGCACAGGTGATAAGAGGCTAAAGTCGTATCGCCTAATTAAAATAATCCTAAACAAACCTAAACTAGTAGAATAGGCAAGTAAGGGTCGAATCCACAGGGAGGAGTTATCTTTCTTTATGTCAGATTGCGTGCAATAGTAACAAGGGGGGTTTTTGGTTGGTTGTTTGTAAAACAAGTAAACAAGGGAAACAAAAGCAAAGAGATTGTAATCAATTAGGGAAAAACACTTAGCCAAACAAATATCCACCATTCATTCGATTGATTGGTCCTAGGTTATCTATATTCCTTCCTTTGATTATTCCTGTCCCTATTGATGAGGCCGGAAACCGGTGTCGTTTTCCTGTAAAAATAATCTCAATTCACCTACGAAAGAGTATAGCAAGTAAGTCAAGGTCGATCCCACAAGGAGTCGGTTATCTGTACGCAATTATGTATGATCAACAAATAACGGGGGGTTTTGTCTAGAATAATCGTAACGTAAACAAACATGCAATTAATGACAAGAGATGAAATATGATGAGAGAAAGTATTCCACCAGACAAATATCCACACCACAATGCAATCGGTTGATCACTGAAAACTATCTTTCCAAGTTCTTTTACTATCTTATCATTGTTCCCACCCTGATCGTGAATACTATCGATTCTCACAGTTGTCGATAGACTTATTACTATGCCAATGATAAAGCATAACTGATTCTCACAGTTGTCAGCGTACTTTAACACCAACACAACAATAGCAATACACACAAGGATATAGGACACATGCAAGTAGAAAGACGTACAAGTACTCACTCCCCTACTTAACATGCAATTGACTCTCACACACAAATATACGCTCGGAACCCCTATACGCACAAACGTGTTTGCCACTAGATATGCACTCGGAACCCCTATATGCAATCCTAGCAATATGATAAATGCCGAAAGACCTAGTTAGCAACTCTAGGTAAACCAACATAAATCAATAATCAATTCAATCGAGAGAATCAATCCAACTTAATAAGATATAGAACAAGGAAATAGAAATCTCACAACCAATTCATTGTAGTGCTTCAATCGTCTAGCGAAACAAGAATGTTTAGCTATCCATTACTTGAAAAACCTAGAAATTATATTAAGGAAGAAGAACGTAACTATCTGCGCGCGCCTTCTCAAAACTAACGAAAAGACCTTATATAGGTTTCTCGAAGTTGACCTAATAACCGAAATAAGGAAATAATATAAAACTAAAACATAAAGTATAAAATATCAAAATAGGAAATAACAGCACACGTCAACCACGCGGTATTCATTCCACCGCGAAGCGGTAATGCTCCACCACGATGCGGTGGCTTCTTCTGGCGCGAGGCGCTTCTCCTAAGGATCTTCACCGCGGGGCGATGACAATGCCGCGGGGCGATGCGGGCAACTTCTTCATCCTTCATCTGCTCCAACGTACTACCAAGCGAGGTAGTTTTCTCCCTTAGCTCTGAGCAGATCTTCTTCAACATCTCCAACTTCCTTCATTAGGCTACAAAACCTCCAAGTCTGTACAACTCCAACTCTTCTCCTAAGTAACAGACTTAGCCTAATTCTCCACTTAAACTCCATCTAATATGTGTCAAAAGTCACTAGTTAAGGTGCACTAAATTGCACCTATCAAATATCCCCACACTTAGACCTTTACTCGTCCCGAGTAAATTAGCTCTATCATACTCCAATCCAGCAAAATCAAGGTCTCAGGAAGTGTGACAATATAAGACACTAATAACCACAACAACTCAACAACCAACACTCCAAACAACCAAAACGAATGATGCAAGAGAACTCTAATCCTAGCTCCAGTCCAACTCCTTATCGCTCCAAAGTGGCCTACCCGACAATCCTTCTATGTCGCCCTTCTTATGACGCCTCGCCAATAGGTAAGAGAAATCCTAAACTCACTCTTTTTTTCTTTTTTCACTCATCTTGCCAAGGCGCCCTTTCGGGTTTTCACCAAGCCACTCATTTCATTTTACTGGATGTCTCACATATACTCACATCACTCCAGTCCACTCTTGCCCTGGTCTATTACCAGTCGGACTACCTGCTTGTTGCCTGAGCCGCCCTTTCGGGTTTTTGACTCATCCCAAGATTTTTGATTGCCTTTTCAACATTTTATGGATTTTTTTTTTGAAATAAATGCAAGTACGAAAATGCATGAATTAAAAACTGTACACTAGCTAAGATAGACAGTGAGTCTAAATCCCTCCCCACACTTGAATGACACATTGTCCTCAATGTAAAAAGAAGACAAAGCAAATAGGGAAGAGAGAAACACACTCACTGGGAACGTGGACACTAAGGATAGCCCGGTGGAGGTGGGTGCCTCCCAAAGTACTGCTCTGTGATGTAAATCTCCGCGGCGTCCAGCTGCTCCCGGATGTCACGTGTAATCTCAGCTTGACGAGCCTGCAACCGAGCCAAAGTCGCCTCGTTCGCAGCCTCCTGACGTAGCTCAAATGCAGCAAAACGGATGAACATCTCGTCCCAGGAGAACTCAGGAGGTGGTGCAGACGTGGAGGCCACGTCGGGGATGGGTGGATCAACATCCATGATCATGGGTGCATCCACCATAGGCTCAGGATCCAGCTCAGCGCCCTCGGCGTCCTCAGCTTGTGGTGCCATCTCCTCATTAGCTGGTGTCTCCAACACCCCATCCGCAGGAATGATGTCAACCACAGCAGCCTGTGGTTCCATTTCAATAACCACAGGATCAATCGCAACATCATTAGCCGGTGGATCTAACTCCTCCTCCATAGGAGCAATCTCAACATCGGAAGGAATGTACCAACCCGTGAAATCCTCCGGATACGCCAAGGGACGAGGAAGACGCACAAGATGGCCACCATGAGAACACCACATATACTCCCCCTGAGATCCGCTCAACATACCGCGACGCCGCATATACTAGATGTTATAACGAATGGGCATAAGCGGGTCCGGAATGGTATCCAAAGAAATCCTGGCTGCCGCAATCAAAGTAATCAAACCTCCCTGTACAATATCTTGCCCGGCGTCCTCACGAACCAGCAGCAACTCATGTAACCAAATAGCGAACCATCCGAGTGTCACCTCGACTAGTGGATCGATCATCGCGGAGAAAAGACCCAGACGCTTCATGGATGCTCTACTCTCCTCCATACCACAGAATGTCCGAATCAGCACTGTGTAAATCAAGCGGAGGCAGGGATGCACGATTTTATCACTAGTCTCTCGGCCCTTCTGAAATTCAGCCATCCCCGTGGCGCTCATCCAAAACTCCTTCATGGCCTCTTTGGCGGGACCATGCCTCCATCCAACTGTGCCCGGCCTAGATATACCCAGCAATTCTCGTAGCGCAGTAACAGGAAAACCATAACTCCGACCCTCGTACTTGAAGGAAATACCCACAAGAATACTCTCCTCTCGGCCGTTCACAACACGACGTCTATGGCTCTTGGTCACGGTGGCAAGAAACTGGTAACAAAGGTCGGGGTAGGTAGGGGCAGATTTGTCTAGGAAGCCCCCCAAGCCTAGTTTCTCCAGACAGTGTTGGGTCAATTCTAGCAGACCCAATTCAGCCAAGGTATCCTTATCAAAGAAGCGGGTTGGCAGCACATTCCTAGTCGACACCGCATCATATAAATTCGACTCCTCCTCAGACATGCCAACCTTCCTAGCTCTCTCCATGGTGCGAGAAAGAAAGAACTAGAAGAGAAAGGCTCGGAGAAGGGCACTTACAACCGGCCAAAGGCAGACCGCGAAGGCACCGCTGGGCGGTGATGATATCTGAGCACAGGTGCAGGGTCGCGGCGGAATGGATGCGGGGCGGCGACTGTTCGCCTTCTTCTCCAGATTCAAAAAATTTGACTCACACGAGGTGGCGAGATGGCGACGCGAAGCGGTCACTATGCTATTCCCCTCCAAACGCCTCCAAAACACCGGCAAAAGCACCCAATTTGCACCGAGCACCCCAACACTCCAAGGAGCACCCTTCTTCAACTACGAACCACTACAGGGGACCGGAAATCAGCACAAAGGGGGAGGTATGGGTAGAGGAAGATAGTGTTGGGTTTAGAGCATCCGAGATCAGAGCTAGGGCAGGGGTGAAAATGGTGGATTGGGTGAAAGCGAGGCGATGGAGAATTTTGGGGGTTAGGGCACGACAAAGAGAGAGAAACGGGGAAGAAGAAGGGATAAAAGGGGGATTAGGGTTTGGCGGGAGAAGTAATGAGGGGTTAAATGGGGAAAGTGGGACCGAGCCACGGTTTTAAACTGACACCGTCAAATCCTTCGTATCCAACTCAAGGCATAAAAATATTACTCACCCGTTTAAGGTTTTTTCGGGGCCCTTTATGCCTTACATTTTTTATTTTATTTTTATTTTTTTAGAGTTGAGAAATTATACCAGAGGTCCACCGCGGGGCAGTGGAATCCACCGCGAAGTGGTAAATTGGCGACGCGGGGCGGTGGGATACGCTGGGTACCAAGTCTCATCTCGGATTTACTTTCGTACCTGAAATATGAGTAACAGGCGAACGAAACAAAGCAAAATAAACTACGAAATTAATCTAAGAAAAAGAAAGGAAAAGAACTAACCCGGGTTGCCTCCCGGACAGCGCCTTGGTTTACGTCGTTGGCTCTACGTGGGTTGTGGCTCATCCTGCTTCAGCGTTAGGGTTCTCGAGTAGTGCCTCATCCTGGATTGGATCAAACCCCTCGTAGTAAGGCTTGCATCTGTGGCCGTTCACCTTGAAAGTGGTGCCGGTCTTGGGGTTGATTAGCTCTATGGCCCTATGGGGGTACACCTCAGCGATTTCATACGGGCCTGACCACTTTGATTTCAGCTTTCCAGCAAAGAGCTTAAGCCGGGATTGGAATAGAAGAACTTTATCTCCTGGCTTGAAGTCTTTCCGCAGAATGTGTTTGTCGTGCCACTGCTTGGTCTTCGCCTTGTAGATGACTGAGTTTTCATAAGCGTCAAGGCGTAATTCCTCAAGTTCTTGCATTTGTAGCTTACGGAATTCACCTGCTTCATCCAGTTGCAGGTTGCACTTCTTTATTGCCCACCACGCCTTGTGTTCAAGTTCGACGGGTAGGTGACAAGCTTTTCCATATACCAGCCGGAATGGGGACATCCCTATCGGCGTCTTGCAGGTTGTACGGTATGCCCACAGCGCATCATTGAGCTTGGCGCTCCAGTCTCTCTGGTGAGCTCCTACTGTCTTCTCTAGTATGGTCTTGATCACTCTGTTGGAGTTCTCAGCTTGCCCATTAGTCTGAGGGTGGTAGGCCGTGGAGATTCTCTGAGTGACATGATATTTCTTCAGCAGGGCAGTCACCGTCTTGTTGCAGAAATGGGTTCCCCTGTCGTTGATTAAAGCTTTGGGTACTCCAAATCTTGAGAAAATGTTCTCCTTGATGAAACTTGCCACAACTTTGGAATCATCAGTCCTGGTGGCCTTTGCTTCCACCCACTTGGAAACGTAGTCCACTGCTAGTAATATATATAGATTCCCATGAGAGTTAGGAAAGGGTCCCATAAAATCCATGCCCCAAACGTCAAAGACTTCGCAGAAAATCAGTGATGACTGTGACATTTTGTTCCTTCTGGTGATGTTGCCGACCCGTTGGCATCGGTCGCAGGCTTTACAAAAGACATGAGCATCCCTAAAGAGGCGTGGCCAATAAAATCCTGCTTCCAATACTTTCCTAGCAGTCCTGTTTGCTCCAAAATGACCTCCACATGCCTCAGAATGGCAGAAGTTAAGGACAGATTGTACCTCGTTGTCTGGGAGACATCGGCGCACAACCTGATCGATGCAATGCTTCCATAGATAGGGATCGTCCCAGACATAGTGGCGAGCTTCTCTCCGTATCTTTACTTTTTGGGCTCTGGTGTAGTCCGGGGGAAATTCTTCTCGAACCAGATAATTGACTATGTCTGCATATCATAGTCTGTAAGATTGGATTCCGAAGAGATCCATAGCTATCTGAAGAGGGACGTCAGCAAGATTGCCAGGGCAAAGTGTGATCCCAAAAATAAGACCGCGGGGGCGGTGATGTGCTTTGGGGTCGCGGTGAGCTTTCCTTGCTCTCAAGTAATCTAATCGCCGCGTCGCGGTGGTCATCACCGTGGGGCGGTAGTTTCTCCAACTGCATACTGTATACAGCTCTCCGGGTCGTGGTGGTGGGAACCGTGGGGCGGTGCGTGTTCTCTGAACTGCCTTCGAGTATGAACAGTGTATCATCTGGGAAGGTGCCATGTATGGGGCTCTGTTCTCCAGGTTTATCTTCCTCATGGATGAGTCTGCTTAGGTGATCCACTACGAGATTCTCTGCTCCCTTCTTGTCACGGATTTCCACATCAAATTCAGTAAGGAGGAGAACCCATCAGATTAATCTTGGCTTTGCTTCTTTCTTCGTCATTAGGTAACGAAGAGCAGCGTGATCTGTGTAGATAATCACCTTGACTCCCAGGAGGTATTGCCTAAACTTTTCCAAGGAAAAAACGACAGCCAACATCTCTTTCTCAGTGGTGGAGTAGTTCCTCTGGGCTCCATTCAGAGTCATGGATGCGTAATGAATCACGTGGGATGCCCGTCCCACTTTCTGTCCTAGAACTGCTCCGACTGCATAGTCGCTAGCGTCACACATGATCTCAAATGGGCGAGACCAGTCAGGTGCCTGAATAATGGGTGCGCTTGTCAGGTGTTCTCTCAGGCAGTCAAACGCTTTCTTGCACTCATCTGTGAATACGTAGGTCACTTCCTACTTCAAAAGCTCGCAGAGGGGTGAAGATATCTTCGAGAAGTCCTTAATAAATCTGCGGTAGAAACCTGCATGACCTAAAAAGGAACGCACTTCACGCACATTAGTAGGATAAGGCAAAGACTGAATTACATCAATCTTTTCCTTATCGACCTTAATACCCCTAGCAGAAATAATATGACCCAAGACTATTCCTTGTTCCACCATAAAATGACATTTTTCAAAGTTTAAAACCAAATTGGTATCAACACATCTTTTAAGCACAAGTGCCAAATGGTCTAAACATGAATCAAAGCTAGTGCCATGCACCGTGAAATCATCCATAAATACCTCAATGAATTTCTCAACATAGTCAGAGAAGATACTAACCATACATCGTTGAAATGTACCGGGTGCGTTACACAATCCGAATGGCATTCTGCGGTATGTAAAAGTGCCAAAGGGACATGTAAAAGTGGTTTTCTCTTGGTCCTCTGGTGCAATGGCCACCTGGAAATATCCTGAATATCCGTCCAGGAAGCAATAGTAGGGTCGCCCAGCAAGGCGTTCTAGCATTTGATCAATGAAGGGTAGGGGAAAATGATCCTTCCGAGTTACCGCATTCAGTTTACGGTAATCAATGCATACCCTCCATCCTGTGGTAGTCCTGGTGGGGATTAGTTCTCCATCTTGATTCTCCACTATAGTAATCCCTCCTTTCTTAGGGACAACCTGGGTTGGACTTACCCATTGGCTATCCGAAATAGGGAAGATCATATCAGCTTTGAGGAGTTTGAGCACTTCTTTCTTCACCACTTCCATCATTGGAGGATTTAGCCGTCTCTGTGGCTGCCTAGACGGTTTAGCTCCGTCCTCAAGTAAAATCCGGTGCATACAAGTCGAGGGACTTATCCCTTTTATGTCTGCAATGGTCCATCCAATAGCGGTTTTGTGCTCCCTGAGCACGTCCAAAAGCTTCATCTCTTGATCTGCAGAGAGCTTGCTGGACACAATGACTGGCAAAGTGTCTTTGGCTCCAAGAAAGGCGTACTTGAGATGGTCCGGCAGCGGCTTCAATTCGATCTCTGGGGCTTGTTCAACAGAAGGAACGAGCCTTTCACTCGGGTTTAGTAAGATGGGGCCAATGCCCAAAGGATCTGTAGAGTACTTACCATGAGTGTCTAGGTGAGCGATGGCTTCCTGCATGTTAGAGGGTAAAGAATATTCCTCATAGGAGGAATCCAAATTATTTTCAACAATAGACATTAACTCGTCAGAACCAGAAATATCAAAGACCTCCTGCACAATGGAATTGATCACATCAATGGAACACAGAGAATGGTCTTCTTTGGGGTATTTCATTGCTTCATAGATATTATATTCTACCCTCTCCCCATCGAATTCCATGGAAAGTGTCCCACTTTGCAAATCAAGTTTAGTCTTAGCAATTTTCAAAAATGGCCTACCTAACAGTATAGGAGTTGCCTTTGCATCTGTTTCCATATCTAAGACATAAAAATCTGCAGGGAATATCAACTTATCGACCATAACAAGGACATCCTCTATGACTCCCCTAGGATAGACACTAGACCGGTCAGCCAATTGAATCACAATACCTGTTTCCTGCAGAGGTCCAAGTCTGAGGGATTCATAGAGAGAATAGGGCAGCACATTGATGGAGGCGCCTAGATCAAGCATAGCTTTCTCAAACCTGGTGTTCCCGATGGTGCAAGGAATGCTCCACATGCCTGGATCTCCGCATTTCTTTGGCAAGCGCTGGAATACAGCAGAGATGCGTTTGCTGACCTTGACTTTCTCCTTTCCTTTCAGCTTCTGATTCCTCTTTACTGTGCATAGCTCCTTCAGGAATTTAGCGTACTTTGGTACACTCTTGACAAGATTGAGGAGTGGGATATTCACCTCACACTTACTGAAAGTATCAAAGAGATCCTTGTCATCAATAACTCTCCTTTCCTTGAGTGCTTCTGGAAAGGGTGCAGGTGGTTTCTCAGATCCAAGAGGAGGAAAGTTGGGCCGTACATAGGTATCCACCTCCTCGTCAGGAAGATCTACGAGTTCTGGGCTTTCACCACGGGGCGGTGAGTTCAACGCGGGGCGGTGAGGGTCGCCGCGAGGCGGTGATAATGGTGTAGGAACACTGGGAGCTACCACCTCGTTGCGGTGAGAACTGCCGCGGGGCGGTGATACTGCGTTTGCAACATCTTGCCTTCTCAATCAGCAATCTCAATCTCAGCTCTG
Organism: Rheum nobile; assembly: GCA_027886185.1. NCBI lineage: Eukaryota > Viridiplantae > Streptophyta > Magnoliopsida > Caryophyllales > Polygonaceae > Rheum > Rheum nobile. The sequence continues at coordinate 1,241,529 of WOAB01000546.1, forward strand.
TCGTCCTGATCAGCAATAGGGGCGACATGTAGTTCCTTGCCACTTCGTAGGGTTACTGCGTTTGCAGCGTCTTGCCTTCTCTCTTTTCGTAGCTCAACGACCACATCCTTGAAATCGGTCATGATCTCTGCTATCCGCTGGAAAGTAGTCTCAGTTTTCTCCACATGTGTTGCAAAGTGTTGGGTTAGGGTATGGAGAATCGCTGCGGTCGAAGAGGGGCTGTGAGCAGTTGGTGGATCATCAATGCAAAGCTGTCGTGTTTCAATGGGCTCATAGCTCTCAGCAGCACAAACTTCAGCAGTGGTGGTATCTGTGGTTTGCCTTCCCATCCCCACAATTACTTCCCTCAAAGAAGCAATCTCTTGTGATATATGCGAGTCATGGGAGCTGATGGCACCAACTAGCATGGTTCTCGAGGGTTCAGAATATTCCCTTGTACCTTCAGCCATCTCTTTAAGCGTGGCCATGGCGACATCCGGAGTCAGATTGAGGATGCTACCACCACAAGAGGCATCAATCATTCTTCGTTCAATGTCATTCTGCCCATTGTAAACATAAAGCACCAGAGACTTCGTATCAAAACCGTGGAATGGGCAACTCGTGCATAGTCGATCAAACCGCTGACAATAGTCATAGAGTACCTCATCTTCGCCTTGTTCGATGCCTGTGATCTCCCTTTTCAAAGCGTTTGCCATCTGAGCGGGAAAATAACGGGCAAGGAAAACCTTGTGCATCTTAGTCCAGGAGTCTACACTCCCTCCAAGTAGATGATAGTACCAATCTTCAGCCTCATCCTTTAGAGTGAACCCAAAGGCTCTCATTTTGATCTGGTCCTCAGTGACATCGGTGGGCTTAATGCTCATCAGAATGGTGTGGAACTTGTTCAGATGGAGAATGGGATCCTCTCCACTTCTTCCATAATATTTTGGTAGCAACCGAATTGCTCCTGGTTTAAGCTCAAACTTGACCCCGTCAGCCAGGGGTGGAATAGTCACAGCCAAGGGCTGCTGTACCAGATTCTATTCAGTCCATTGGCGGAGTGTTTGCGCCATTCGTACCTGTCTCTGTAAGAACTTCAACAAGTAGCGAATCAGTAGTAAAAGTGTGGATCGTAAGATAGATCCACACGGCAGTCATTCACAAATAATCACAAACAGAAAATTTGACTCCCCGGCAACGGCGCCAAATTTGACGAGGCCGGAAACCGGTGTCGTTTTCTTGTCAAAATAATCTCAATTCACCTACTAAAGAGTATAGCAAGTAAGTCAAGGTCGATCCCACAGGGAGTCGGTTATCTGTACGCAATTATGTATGATCAACAAATAACGGGGGGTTTTGTCTAGAATAATCGTAACGTAAACAAACATGCAATTAATGACAAGAGATGAAATATGATGAGAGAAAGTATTCCACCAGACAAATATCCACACCACAATGCAATCGGTTGATCATTGAAAACTATCTTTCCAAGTTCTTTTACTATCTTATCATTGTTCCCACCCTGATCGTGAATACTATCGATTCTCACAGTTGTCGATAGACTTATTACTATGCAAATGATAAAGCATAACTGATTCTCACAGTTGTCAGCGTACTTTAACACCAACACAGCAATAGCAATACACACAAGGATATAGGACACATGCAAGTAGAAAGACGTACAAGTACTCACTCCCCTACTTAACATGCAATTGACTCTCACACACAAATATACGCTCGGAACCCCTATACGCACAAACGTGTTTGCCACTAGATATGCACTCGGAACCCCTATATGCAATCCTAGCAATATGATAAATGCCGAAAGACCTAGTTAGCAACTCTAGGTAAACCAACATAAATCAATAATCAATTCAATCGAGAGAATCAATCCAACTTAATAAGATATAGAACAAGGAAATAGAAATCTCACAACCAATTCATTGTAGTGCTTCAATCGTCTAGCGAAACAAGAATGTTTAGCTATCCATTACTTGAAAAACCTAGAAATTATATTAAGGAAGAAGAACGTAACTATCTGCGCGCGCCTTCTCAAAACTAACGAAAAGACCTTATATAGGTTTCTCGAAGTTGACCTAATAACCGAAATAAGGAAATAATATAAAACTAAAACATAAAGTATAAAATATCAAAATAGGAAATAACAGCACACGTCAGCCACGTGGCCTTCATTCCACCGCGATGCGGTGGCTTCTTCTGGCGCGAGGCGCTTCTCCTAAGGATCTTCACCGCGGGGCGGTGACAATGCCGCGGGGTGATGCGGGCAACTTCTTCATCCTTCATCTGCTCCAACGTACTACCAAGCGAGGTAGTTTTCTCCCTTAGCTCTGAGCAGATCTTCTTCAACATCTCCAACTTCCTTCATTAGGCTACAAAACCTCCAAGTCTGTACAACTCCAACTCTTCTCCTAAGTAACAGACTTAGCCTAATTGATTTAGACTCACTGTCTATCTTAGCTAGTGTATAGTTTTTAATTCATGCATTTTCGTACTTGCATTTATTTTAATTCATGCATTTATTTGATAGGTGCAATTTAGTGCACCTTAACTAGTGACTTTTGACACATATTAGATGGAGTTTAAGTGGAGAATTAGGCTAAGTCTGTTACTTAGGAGAAGAGTTGGAGTTGTACAGACTTGGAGGTTTTGTAGCCTAATGAAGGAAGTTGGAGATGTTGAAGAAGATCTGCTCAGAGCTAAGGGAGAAAACTACCTCGCTTGGTAGTACGTTGGAGCAGATGAAGGATGAAGAAGTTGCCCGCATTGCCCCGCGGCATTGTCACCGCCCCGCGGTGAAGATCCTTAGGAGAAGCGCCTCGCGCCAGAAGAAGCCACCGCATCGCGGTGGAGCATTACCGCTTCGCGGTGGAATGAAGACCGCGTGGCTGACGTGTGCTGTTATTTCCTATTTTGATATTTTATACTTTATGTTTTAGTTTTATATTATTTCCTTATTTCGGTTATTAGGTCAACTTCGAGAAACCTATATAAGGTCTTTTCGTTAGTTTTGAGAAGGCGCGCAGATAGTTACGTTCTTCTTCCTTAATATAATTTCTAGGTTTTTCAAGTAATGGATAGCTAAACATTCTTGTTTCGCTAGACGATTTAAGCACTATAATGAATTGGTTGTGAGATTTCTATTTCCTTGTTCTATATCTTATTAAGTTGGATTGATTCTCTCGATTGAATTGATTATTGATTTATGTTGGTTTACCTAGAGTTGCTAACTAGGTCTTTCGGCATTTATCATATTGCTAGGATTGCATATAGGGGTTCCGAGTGCATATCTAGTGGCAAACACGTTTGTGTGTATAGGGGTTCCGAGCGTATATTTGTGTGTGAGAGTCAATTGCATGTTAAGTAGGGGAGTGAGTACTTGTACGTCTTTCTACTTGCATGTGTCCTATATCCTTGTGTGTATTGCTATTGCTGTGTTGGTGTTAAAGTACGCTGACAACTGTGAGAATCAGTTGTGCTTTATCATTGGCATAGTAATAAGTCTATCGACAACTGTGAGAATCGATAGTATTCACGATCAGGGTGGGAATAATGATAAGATAGTAAAAGAACTTGGAAAGATAGTTTTCAGTGATCAACCGATTGCATTGTGGTGTGGATATTTGTCTGGTGGAATACTTTCTCTAATCATATTTCATCTCTTGTCATTAATTGCATGTTTGTTTACGTTACGATTATTCTAGACAAAACCCCCCGTTACTTGTTGATCATACATAATTGCGTACAGATACCGACTCCCTGTGGGATCGACCTTGACTTACTTGCTATACTCTTTAGTAGGTGAATTGAGATTATTTTGACAGGAAAACGACACCGGTTTCCGGCCTCGTCACCTATTCTGAAATAGTTACCAGTCCAACTCGGCCTGACAACCCTTACTATCGAACGCACAAGAAACTATCAAGATTTAGAACACCAGCAGCATAGAACATAGGAATTAACCAGGATACATACAACACCGATGTTTCGCAGCATTTAGCACATAATCAATTATCTTTCATAATAAACTAGTCCAATTAGTCCTAGAATATCATGGTTGCTACACAAGATAAGGGATTTCAACTCGAAATATCCAAACCCTAGCAATAGACAATTACTAATATCAACTAGGTGATCAATCCAGTCAAATCAATAAGAATCAATAGGAATAAGCTCAAGAGAAAAGATATAATCCAAAGGAATAGGAAATAGAGTTATAACCTCACAATCATGAATCAAATGAAGGCTTCAATTGTCGGACTAAGCAAAGGGTGCTTAGTTCTTCATAGTCTTGGAAACAAATAAACTCAGGGAAAAGTATGCTGAATGAAGACTGACTCTTGAACGATGATAGGAAAATTAGGTTAAATAACCTAACCCTAAAACCTAATGTAAAAAGATAACAAAACTAATCCTAAAAGGAAATAATATAAAGTAAACGAAATAAAACAATAAAAGAAAAGAAAATAATAAAGAAAAGTGAAACTTCGAACGAAAGACGCGCGTCTCGCTGATGCCCAATTCTGCGATCGCGGATGGAATTCCGCGGTCGCGGAAATCTCCAATTTGCTCTCGACTTTCTTCGACTTTTCCGCGATCAACCCTTGCCCGCGGCTGCCCATCCGCGATCGCGGATTGACGCGTTCTCTAGTTCTCCGTCTTCTACGTGGTCTTCTCGTGGTGGCTTCTCCTCAATTTCATGATGTCTTCAATTAAGTTTCTCCACACCACATATCTACACTTCTTCTTCTCAACTCTAATCTCCGTAGTTGTTCTCTAAACCCATACAAATGGCACCCAAAACACTGGTAACAACTCCTAGATATGCACTACAAAGTAGCGTTGATCAACAGGCCGTGCGATGCCCTCGGCTTTTCGGTTGAAAAATACAACACCGCCTGCACGACCGCACATTTTTTCACACGGGCCGTGCGGTGCTCTCTGCTTTTCAGCCAAAAAATAAAAATATAAAACCCTACGGTCGGGTGTCTTACCGCACGGGCCGTGCGCTGCTCTCGGCTTTTCAATTAAAAACGAAATAGATCGCACGACGATTTTTGCAGCGTTCCGGATTTCGACAAGAATTACACCCAAAGATTTATGCTTTTATCAAGTCTGATCGATCCAATCTTTGGCTCATCGGACCCGAGAGAGCTCTAAAGACCCGAGGGGCAAAATGAGAGGGATAATTTATTCTAATAAGATAAATTAATTCCAAATCTTTATTAGGGGTATTAAATACCTTAGAAGTAAAGAAGGCATATTATCTTTATATTAAATTAAAAGGAAAAAAGAAAAAAAAAAGATTAATTACTTAACCCTAGCAGATTTTTCTCTCTCATATTCAATTTTCATACGTTCTTTTCTCTTTGGCTGCCTCCATAGATTTTTGAGAGCTTTTTGCATGACTTGAGCGTCGGATGGTCTTCCGGGGAGAAAGCCCCGCCCTTTGGCCTTTTTCTATGTTTGCAGGCTACGAGAAAGATGATCGGAGGGTACCGAAGATTGCCGGAGTTGTGGGTTCTCGTCGTCGTCATCAATATTTATTATGTACAAATTCATGCTACCACAAATTCATGCTACTACAGGCATTAAGGAAACCTTATTTCTTGTCATTTTTTTGACATCCATCAAGATCGAAACGCAATACTCCTTCGTTGTTCGAGGAATATTGCAGGATCTGATCATCATCACTACAACAGCTCCAAGTCTTAGTGTTTGTAGGATCATAATTGATCGTTCAAGCTCTTCTACCAATGTCGCCAAGATCGCCAAAGTGTTTGTTACAAGATCTTTTCTCTCGGCAACCCCAATGAGATCCGCCATGAACAACACAATGGCGAATGTAAGAACTTTTTCTCCGTTCCCACGGTGAATCACGACTCCGAAAAGAGTGGCCATGGCGTCATTCTTCCCGCAAACCGTTCCATCCTTAACAAGCCCCACCAACGCAAGGATCTCGCGACCTACCTAGAAATCACCTATGATTTTCAGATGATGTTAGGTAGAAGATCGTGGCATCTACTATTTGTCGACATTCAGATTTCAATCCCATCCTCAATGGTATTACAATCAAGACGAGTCCACCACTTTCCACGATGGATTTCTATCGCATTGAATGCTTCAAAATCTTCAGCTGCATTGCTATGACATTCTCTTATGAAGTCGGATCCATGGAAGTAAGAAGGTCCAAGAGAGAAAGGACTACTTTTATTATGATCAAGACGTTGTGGTTGTAGACGTTGGACTTAGCAAGGATGCAAACCTCGAAAACAACTTGTTCTTCTTCTCATCGGTTCCGTAGGTAAGCTAGTCAACAACAAAATCCGCGAGGATTTTTACAATCTCGCCTGCTAGTGGACTTCCAGGTAGCACAGTCCTTGAAATGTCGCCATTTTCTTTACTAGATTTGGCCAATGAAACTCCATTATCAGCACAGAATTGTTGGATTAGCTTCTTGAGAGCGAATCTAGGGACTAATTATTTGTTGCTGAGCTTCTCCCTTCAGACAAGTTAGATTCCCCGAATTCTACCAATTTTGAATTGACACTTGGTCGTAGGTCTGTCCAGTGAAGACCGTGGCCGGATCCATAAGACTGATAGAACATGTCGCGAGATGATTAGTTGCATTGTTGGCTTTCTTGAAATGGTGAAAGACCTAAAAAGATTCAAATAAATAAAGCATAGATTGTATATCTAGAACAATATTATGGATATTTTCTAGATTCCCTTAATGGAATTGATTAGAATTAAGTTATCTCCTTCATTAATTAATTTCTTCATATTAAGGGATATGTCTTTACGAATGCCTTGAAGTGCTGCAAATGCTTTTGTTTGCCGAATGAAAATATTAGGTATTTGATTACGATCAATAGTATGAGGGGTTTGTTGTTGAAAAAAGCTGTAATTTTTTTGATAATGTTGGGTTTTAACTTTTTATTGAGAATATTATATTTTACATATTTAGTTATCTTACGAAATAAGTCTTCTATCTTTTAGATATTATCTATCATTAATAGGATTCTCTTTGTAACTATATATACCGCAAGATATCAATGAAAACAAGCAAGCTTTTTCCACAAGAATATTTTCCTCTCTAAATTTATCATGGTATCAGCCTAATCGATCCGTAGACACATTCCGCCGTCGCCCCCTCTTTTGCCCTATTCTTTTTGGCTTCCCTTTAGCAGCCATCTTATCGTCGATTTCATTCATCGGCGTCGCTACAATCTCTTCCAAGATGTCTGATCCTACCAAGGAAGTTCCGATCAGCGTCTCGTCACCCTATTACTTACACCCTTCCGATCATCCGGGTCTCCCAATATGCCCGGTGGTGTTTAAGGGAGATAATTATGATGAATGGGTTACTGCTTTCCGCAATTCCCTTTGTGCCAAACGCAAGCTTGGATTTTTGGATGGTACGTTGGTTCAGCCGGATTCCTCTTCAACAACTCATCCCACTCTTGATGACTGGCGCATGGTAAACTCCATGTTGGTGAGTTGGGTTATTCAATCCATTGACCCCTCTATTCGCTCCTCTGTTTCCTATTTTCCCACTGTACGAGAGTTATGGGATGATCTTCATCAACGTTTCAGCGTCGGCAATGGTCCCCGGAAGCTCCAATTGCGCGTCCAGATCGGCAGTTGTCGTCAAGCCGGCCAGAGCATCGCTGCATATTACAATACATTGAAGAAATTTTGGGAGGAGTTGGCGAACTACGTTCCCGTTCGAAATTGTTCTTGTGGGCTATGCAAGTGCAAACTCAACTCTTTCTGGTCTCAAGAACACGAGGAAGAACAAGCCCATCAATTTCTCATTGGACTGGATGACAACCTGTTTGGCTCTCTTCGCTCCAATGTTATGGAGCAGGATCCTTTGCCATCTCTCAACCGCATCTACACACTGGCTGTTCAGGAAGAGTGTCTCAAAACGGTGGTTTCATCTCGCGAGGCACCCAACGAGACGGTCGCCTTTGCTGCTCGGCAACTGCGGCTCTCGCCACCTCCGACAACACCATCAAACTCTTCCTCATCCTCCAGCGCGCCGCCCTCCACTAGCAAGAAACATCTCATCTGCTCTCACTGTGGTCGTAATGGCCATGAGAAGGTTGACTGCTATAAACTCGTGGGCTATCCTGCGTTGCTTAAAGAAAAATGGGCTGCTCGGGATCAGGCCAAACAACATCAGCAGTCGTCTACACCGCCTACTGCAGCTGCCAACGCTGTTCAATCTCCTTCACTCGGTTCTGCTTCAGCCGTAACAACGGCTGATCATGCTGCTTTCGGACCAACGTTCAACAACGAACAATGGTTTGCTGTAATGGCCATGTTCGGTTCTCTGCAAGCTAGAGAAAAATTTGGTATGACTCTTTCTCCCTGGATTTTAGACACTGGAGACTCGTTTCATATGACGGGCGACTCTACTCTTCTTCAGGATGTTACCGATGTGCAACCCGTTGCTATTAAGCTTCCTGACGGTCGAATTTCTTCTGCTACGAAGGCAGGCCGCATGTTTATGGGAGATTATTGTCTATCTCATGTTCTACTTGTTCCTCATTTAAATTGCAATTTGATCTCAAGTGCTCAGTTGGCCCGTGAACTCCAATTAATTATTCTTCTCACCCCTACAAATTGTGTGCTTCAGGAAATCCACTCGAGGACGGTGATTGGCGTGGGTAGAGTGCAAGGCGGGGTTTATTGGCTGCAGCTGCTCAGTTCTGATGTTCGTGCTTCATCAGCTTAGTTGTCTGCAGATTCAGCAACTTTGTGGCATCGGCGTTAGGGTCATCCGTCGTCGTCTATTTTATCTTCTATTGCATCTTTCAATTTGACTACAGATTCTTTGGATAATTTAGCCCCATGTACTTCTTGTTTTAAAGCAAAACAGACAAGATTAGTTTTTCCTAATAGCATCAATAAAGCCATAGAGATATTTGATTTGGTTCATTGCGATGTTTAGGGTCCTTACAATACCCCGTCTTTCAATGGTGCTCGTTCCTTTCTCACAATTATGGACGATCATTCACGAGCTGTCTGGCTATATTTTCTAACTTCCAAAGTAGATGTTGCCTCTAAATTTCAGATTTTTTGTGCCTTTGTGCGTACTCAATTCCGCACTCAGGTTCGGCGTGTTCGAGCAGATAATGGGACTGAATTCTTACCATTGCAACCGTATTTTGCTGCTCAGGGGATATCCTTTGAGACATCTTGTGTGGTTACTCCGCAACAAAATGGGCGAGCCGAGCGCAAACATCGTCATTTGTTGAATGTCGCTCGTGTATTGCGGTTTCAGGCGCATGTTCCAGTTGAATTTTGGGCTGAGTGCGTCTCTACTGCAGCATATTTGATCAACCGAACACCGACACTGCTCTTAGATGGTCGCTCTCCTTATGAGGTACTCCACCAGCGATTGCCCTCTTATTCTCATATCCGCATTTTCGGGTGCCTCTGTTTTGCTGCTCAAAATCCTAAAAGTCGAGATAAATTCGCACCTAGGAGTCGCAAGTGTATATTCATCGGCTATCCTTCGGGAAAAAGAGGTTGGTCTCTCTATGATTTGGAGACTAAAGAGATGTTTGCTAGCAGGGACGTGGTATTCTTTGAGAAGTTTTCCCCTTTGCGCAGCCAGTTATAGAACAACCAGTTCAAGAGGTGCAACTGCCTTCACCTGCTATATATGACGATCCACCCTCTCCTTTTGACGTCAGGGGGAGCTTGGAGACTGCTCCGTCTTCCAGCCAGCCTGTTACCGCTCCTACGGACACACCGGCAACGGTCTCTGTTGAGCAGCAAGTTACTGACTTGCCTCTGCGCGATTCTGCAATCGTTCCAATTCAGCCTAGTACTCCATCTTCCATTGCTATTCGTCAAAGCGTCAGGAAAAAGACGCCTTCAATTCACCTTCAAGACTATGTTTGTCAGACGGTCTTGCAAATAAACCCCCCTTGCCTCGTCTTCTACACCCGCGCCACAATCGTCGTCCTCAGGTACACTCTACCCTCTAGCATCTTACGTTTCTTGTGCTAATTTTTCTGCTTCCCATACCAGTTTTTTAATAGCTGTAACAGCTGGCACCGAGCCCTCCTCTTTTAAAGAGGCGGTTCAGCACGAGTCATGGCGGGCTGCTATGCATTATGAGCTTCAGGCTCTTGAGCGTAATAGGACATGGACTCTATCTTCTTTACCTCCGGGCAAGAAACCAATTGGTTGCAAGTGGGTGTATCGCATCAAGTACAATGCTAATGGGTCAATTGAGAGATACAAGGCCCATTTAGTGGTACTCGAAAATCGGCAGGTAGAGGGCATTGATTTTTCTGAGACTTTTGCGCCTGTTGCCAAGATGGCATCAGTTCGAGTCTTTCTATCCGTGGCTGCTATTCGTGGCTGGAACTGCATCAGATGGATGTTCACAATGCCTCCCTTCACGGTGATTTGAATGAGGAAGTGTTCATGATACCGCCACCTGGTCTCCTTAATGTGGCTCCAGGGCATGTCTGTCGTCTGCAGAAATCTCTTTACGGCCTCAAGCAAGCTCCCCGTAATTGGTTTGCCAAACTATCTTCATCTCTTCGTCATTTTGGCTTTCATCAGAGTTATCCTGACTATTCTTTCTTCTCTTATAAGTTGGGAGATGTTACACTTCAGGTCCTCGTCTATGTGGATGACTTGATAATTGCAGGGAATGATCCGGCCGCTATAGCTAGATTCAAAGCTTATCTTAGCTCTTGCTTCCATATGAAGGATTTGGGCACTTTGAAGTACTTCCTCGGTATTGAAATTGCTCGAAATTCTTCTGGTTTATTTCGCTCTCAACGAAAGTATACGCTGGATATTTTATCTGAAGCTGGCCTCCTTGCTGCTAAGCCAACCGAGTTCCCTATGGAGCAGAATCATCAGCTGGCCGTCTCGGTGAGTGCTGACTTTGAGCATCCAGAATGCTATCATCGTCTTATAGGACGTCTTATCTATCCCACCATCTGTAACACCCCGGGCCAGAGGTGCTACAGTGCCATAGTCCCGAAGGACTATAAGGCGGTTTTTTAAAAGAAAAGAAATCCAAAACTCTTCCAATTACATAAAATCATCAATATTAAAATCCCTGCTCAAGATTTAAAACAACACTTAAACCTGTCATTCAATTTAATGCATCAATTTAAATCCAAAACAACGGAAGCGAATACAACATTTACAAATCTGATGCAAAACTAAATCTTTCACTGTGAAGACACATCTGTGATCCAGAATCCGCTTGTTGCTGCAAACCTGCAAGCCTGATTGACTGGGGGACCCGATACCCCAGCCAACCGTGGCACATAAACCGAAGTTGGTCAGTCTTACGAAAGACTGGCAAAACTCCTCAAGCCAAAACAGTTTCAAAACACATATATATCACCAATCAACTCATCTCAAAAGACAACACACACTCAATATATACTTATATATATATAATATCATAATTACACTTAATCATATCAATCAACCAATATCGACCGCACATTAAGACATAAACACACATTATCACACAATCATTCATTCCTCACTCTTATCCAACTCTTCACTATGCTAATCTCATTCAATCCAACCTCAACATCACCACAAGTATAAACGAATAAAACAATCCAATCAATCTTTCTCTCTATTACTAATACCTCAATCATCAACCCTATGAAACATATACACATATCTTACTACTGACTTACAACCAAGGCTAACCAATCATACCGAACTCACTACTGTACTAACACATTCCAACCAACCTACGCATCAATAAACACATAAGCACAAGCAAGACAATCATCACATTAAATAAACATGACAAAACAACAATCCAGCCCAGCCACCCTTCCGGTGCCGCCTGATCGTTAACATGGGTCGTAACCCATACACCTCAACCTAACTCATATTGGCCCACACCCTCAAGATGGGAAACCAACCTACACACTCAATCCACACAACCGACCTTCATAAACCACTAGCTGCCACCAACAACCCCACTAACATAAATCCACAACACCCTTAGCAAAAAAATAGATAATATTTAACAAGTCAAACTAGCCAACAATCAATATCCAACATAAAACCAATAACCAAACACACAGTCAATATTCACCAACACAACCAACATCCAACACAAAACCACTTAATCAAGTACGAAATCAACATTTAACACATAATAGATATCACAACAATCAACCAATTGTAATCAAACAATAATATAACTCAACACTGAAACACAAACGACTCCAACACATCTCCAATCCAATCTCCAATTCAACCTCCAATCCATTCCAACCATTGGCCCTTAACGACATAGGCGTATACCTTGTATACCCTGCGCGGTTTGGTGAGTATATCATCACCTGGCCCTTCGACCTCCAATTCAATTTCAACCATTGGCCCTTAACGACGTAGGCGTAAACCCTACGCGGTTTGGTGGAATCCATTCCTACCTTCGGCCCTTAACGACGTAGGCGTATACCTGGTATACCCTACGCGGTTTGGTGAAATCCCTTTCAAATCCTTGGCCCTTAACGACGTAGGCGTATACCTTGTATACCCTGCGCGGTTGGGTGAAATCTATTCCAACCCTTGGCCCATCGACCTCCAATCAACAACAATCCAACCACCACACCGACAATCAATCAATTACTACACACGACCTCTATTAACACATTTTCACACATATATATATATATTCAACCAAGAAACTTTAAAAGAAATAATCCAATCAATCCACAACAATCAATCCATAACAATCAATCTATAACAATCAATCCTCCACAATCAAACAACAACAATCAATCCACATCAGTCAATCCCAGCATACACACATTCACACACAAATGCACAATCCCAGCATACAACTGCCAGCACGCACACAATTTAACACACAACCGCCAACACACACAGGTGTCGACATACACAACCCAACATACACACACAAGTGTCAACAAACACTATCAACAACAATCAATCGCATTTAGTCACAATTGACTATCACGTCAACATTTATTCAACACGATACGAGACAAAATACTAACACACGCACACACACACCCATTTTCAACCAAGTATCTATATAGTCAATTAATCCAATTTAAATCGCTCAAGAAATGATAAAATTAATTATGAAACACTAGGCATAAATCAATTTATAAAAAATTATATAAAGTTAGCAAGAATCCTCTTGCCTCAAGTCGAACCACAACGACCCCAGAGATCTCCAATCAACCCGAATGAACCTTGTCGACAACCAAACGGTAGCCACCGAACACGGCGGGACAACAGCTCCACCACGAATCTCGACGTTGAACACACAGTCGCCATCGGAAAGGGCTCCTCGTCGCCGGAGACGACAACAACGACAACGAACAGCAGCTACAGCTCAACAACAGCAGCAAGCACGGACGACAGCACGAGCAGGGAAGGAGGAGGAGCAGCGACGGCATCCAAGTCGGCTCGCCGGAGAAGAACAACTCGGCTGGGCACAGGAGGAGGAGTTCGTCGGAGGAGAAGCTTGGCTGAGCTGCTCGGCTGAAGAACCACGCGGGAGAGAGAGAGACCATCGAATGTGTTTAGGGATTTTATCCCCCAAAATTTCCATTTCTCCCCTTTTAAGTAAACTCATAATTAATTTACCAAAATGCCATTATCAACTTATTTGGGGTATTTCATTCTCCCCTCCTTATAAGAGTTTCGTCCTCGAAACTAAGATCAAACAAGTTTGGATAACTGCTTCGCATAACTGATTCCAGTTCCCCAGTCTCTTCTTCTGTTCCATGCCTAACCCATAACGGATGATACACATCTCTCCTCAGCTGAGACACACGAAATACTCCATGCATTCCACTCCTCTCTAGCGACAATGCCACTTGGTAAGCTACGACACCAACTCTCTTCAGAATCTCAAAGGGACCAACATACCTAGGACTCAACTTGCCTCGTTTCCCAATTCTGAATACTCCTTTAGTCGGCGAAACTTTAATAATTACATGGTCTCCCACACTGAATTCCAAAGGACGTCTACGAACATCCGTGTACGACTTCTGTCTACTCTGAGCTGACAACAGTCTCTGACGGATCACATCAATGTCATCCTTAGTTTTCTGCAGAAGCTCAGGAGCAACTAACACAGCATTGGTCAAATTATCCCAACACAATGGCGATTTACAGCGACTATCATACAAAGCCTCATAAGGTGCCATCTGAATCAACGCATATCAACTACTGTTGCCGAAGAATGACTTTCCTTGAAAATCAACTTTCTAATCTCTTTATCAGCTATCACACATAACCGATTATGAATCACAAAACCCCATCCTCATGAATGAGAATTCCGGGTGCCTTTCCTTGAGTAACTTCACTGTATAACTTATTCAACACAAAATCTTGCGATTTTTTCTCTTGGATCAACTCTATCAATGCTGATTGAATTGCCATTACATTCAACTGCATCATTTCCTTCTCAGACCAATCTCAATCTCACCCCGCACAATTCTTGTTGCAACTCTGGCAGAACTGATAAGCACGCAACCGTATACTCGAGAGTCAACTTCCTACTCAAAACATCAACTACCACATTAGCCCTTTCTGATTGATACACAATATCTTCTCATAATCCTTAATCAATTCTAGCAGCCATCCGTATCTCATGTTCAACTCTCTCTTATACAATTTGAGCTGACGAGAAGCATATGCAATGACCTCCCATTCTGCATTAGAACGTAACCCAAACCTAGTTCAGACACATCACTGTAGATGACAAACCTTTCTGTTCCTTGCGGTAAAACTAACACTGGCGCTAATCAAACACTTCCTGAGTTCTTCGAAACTCTCTCCTGACATTTCCTGTTCCATTCAAAATTCTTAGCCTTACGTACCCTGCCACAATCTGCCTGTAGCAACCTACGCATTCTACTTCTCAACTCAGCCGAACCCATAGTCGCGAAATTCCATTGTTTTCGATGTAGACTGAGTCATCTGTTTCTTATCATCTCAAGCATCAATAGTCTGATCATAATCAACTGTAGTAGTCTCCCTGATCAGCACTCATCAGTATACTCAAGGATTGTACAGCTATGCCTTACCATCAAAGTTCATCTCAGAACACAACCATATCTGAATGCGCTTAATCTGTCCTGCTCAACCCTAACAATAACAACAGCACACAACCACTTCATACTGAATCATCAGTTACTAGACTACCTGCATCAACATCTTGACGATAAGCCCAACGGCTTCATCCTCTACCATACTCATACTCTTTAAATCTCTAGCACGTCCCACTTACCAGGGAACACACCATAAAATTTACTTAACCACATTAAACATCGCATATGAAATTAATCATCAATACTCAACATCACATATAAAATATATCAAACACAACTAAACTTACCTATACGTAACAACAAGGGTCTTCTGATCACATGATTGCTTCACAGTTTTAGCGAGTGGTCTCTTCCACATCAAACTTTTGAAAACCATTTTAGAACGTAAATGCTCTGATACCAACTTCTGTAACACCCTGGGCCAGAGGTGCTACAGTGCCATAGTCCCGAAGGACTATAAGGCGGTTTTTTAAAAGAAAAGAAATCCAAAACTCTTCCAATTACATAAAATCATCAATATTAAAATCCATGCTCAAGATTTAAAACAACACTTAAACTTGTCATACAGTTTAATGCATCAATTTAAATCCAAAACAACGGAAGCGAATACAACATTTACAAATCTGATGCAAAACTAAATCTTTCACTGTGAAGACACATTTGTGATCCAGAACCCGCTTGTTGCTGCAAACCTGCAAGCCTGATTGACTAGGGGACCCGATACCCCAGCCAACCGCGGCACATAAACCGAAGTTGGTCAATCTTATGAAAGACTGGCAAAACTCCTCAAGCCAAAACAGTTTCAAAACACATATATATCACCAATCAACTCATCTCAAAAGACAATACACACTCAATATATACTTATATATATAATATCATAATTACACTTAATCATATCAATCAACCAATATCGACCGCACATTAAGACATAAACACACATTATCACATAATCATTCATTCCTCACTCTTATCCAACTCTTCACTATGCTAACCTCATTCAATCCAACCTCAACATCACCACAAGTATAAACGAATAAAATAATCCAATCAATCTTTCTCTCTATTACTAATACCTCAATCATCAACCCTATGAAACATATACACATATCTTACTACTGACTTACAACCAAGGCTAACCAATCATACCGAACTCACTACTGTACTAACACATTCCAACCAACCTACGCATCAACAAACACATAAGCACAAGCAAGACAATCATCACATTAAATAAACATGACAAAACAACAATCCAGCCCAGCCACCCTTCCGGTGCCGCCTGATCGTTAACATGGGTCGTAACCCATACACCTCAACCTAACTCATATTGGCCCACACCCTCAAGATGGGAAACCAACCTACACACTCAATCCACACAACCGACCTTCATAAACCACTAGCTGCCACCAACAACCCCACTAACATAAATCCACAACACCCTTAGCAAAAAAATAGATAATATTTAACAAGTCAAACTAGCCAACAATCAATATCCAACATAAAACCAATAACCAAACACACAGTCAATATTCACCAACACAACCAACATCCAACACAAAACCACTTAATCGAGTACGAAATCAACATTTAACACATAATAGATATCACAACAATCAACCAATTGTAATCAAACAATAATATAACTCAACACTGAAACACAAACGACTCCAACACATCTCCAATCCAATCTCCAATTCAACCTCCAATCTATTCCAACCCTTGGCCCTTAACGACGTAGGCGTATACCTTGTATACCCTGCGTAGTTTGGTGAGTATATCATCACCTGGCCCTTCGACCTCCAATTCAATTTCAACCCTTGGCCCTTAACGACGTAGGCATAAACCCTACGTGGTTTGGTGGAATCCATTCCTACCTTCGGCCCTTAACGATGTAGGCGTATACCTGGTATACCCTACACGGTTTGGTGAAATCCCTTTCAAATCCTTGGCTCTTAACGACGTAGGCGTATACCTTGTATACCCTGCGTGGTTGGGTGAAATCCATTCCAACCCTTGGCCCATCGACCTCCAATCAACAACAATCCAACCACCACACCGACAACCAATCAATTACTATACACGACCTCTATTAACACATTTTCACACATATATATATTCAACCAAGAAACTTTAAAATCAATAATCCAATCAATCCACGACAATCAATCCACAACA
Organism: Rheum nobile; assembly: GCA_027886185.1. Classification (NCBI taxonomy): domain Eukaryota; kingdom Viridiplantae; phylum Streptophyta; class Magnoliopsida; order Caryophyllales; family Polygonaceae; genus Rheum; species Rheum nobile. The sequence goes on from WOAB01000546.1 coordinate 1,258,814, forward strand.
ATCAATCCATAACAATCAATCCATAACAATTAATCCGCCACAATCAAACAACAACAATCAATCCACATCAGTCAATCCCAGCATACACACATTCACACACAAACGCACAATCCCAGCATACAACTGCCAGCACGCACACAATTTAACACACAACCGCCAACACACACAGGTGTCGACATACACAACCCAACACACACACAAGTGTCAACAAACACTATCAACAACAATCAATCACATTTAGTCACAATTGACTACCACGTCAACATTTATTCAACACGATACGAGACAAAATACTAACACATGCACACACACACCCATTTTCAACCAAGTATCTATATAGTCAATTAATCCAATTTAAATCGCTCAAGAAATGATAAAATTAATTATGAAACACTAGGCATAAATCAATTTATAAAAAATTATATAAAGTTAGCAAGAATCCTCTTGCCTCAAGTCGAACCACAACGACCCCAGAGATCTCCAATCAACCCGAATGAACCTTGTCGACAACCAAACAATAGCCACCGAACACGGCGGGACAACACCTCCACCACGAATCTCGACATTGAACACACAGTCGCCACCGGAAAGGGCTCCTCATCGCCGGAGACGACAACAACGACAACGAACAGCAGCTGCAGCTCAACAACAGCAGCAAGCACGGACGACAGCACGAGCATGGAAGGAGGAGGAGCAGCGGCGGCGTCCAAGTCGGCTCGTCGGAGAAGAACAACTCGGCTGGGCACAGGAGGAGGGGTTCGTCGGAGGAGAAGCTTGGCTGAGCTGCTCGGTTGAAGAACCACGCGGGAGAGAGAGAGACCACCGAATGTGTTTAGGGATTTTATCCCCCAAAATTTCCATTTCTCCCCTTTTAAGTAAACTCATAATTAATTTACCAAAATGCCATTATCAACTTATTTGGGGTATTTCACCATCACTCGACCCGAGTTGTCTTACTCTGTCCATACACTAGCTCAGTTCATGCAGGCGTCGAAACTTGATCATTGGAACGCTTCTCTTCGAGTACTTCATTACTTAAAAGGGCATCCCGGTCAGGGCTTACTCCTTTCAGCCACGAGTTCTCTGCAGCTCATAGTTTTTTGTGAGTCTGATTGGGCGTTGTGTCCGATTACACGTCGCTCCATCACCGGCTACTATGTGATGCTTGGTCACTCTCCTATTTCTTGTAAGACGAAGAAACAGGCCACGGTATCTCGTTCATCAATTGAAGCTGAATATCGAGCTATGGCCTCCGCCTGCTGTGAGTTAGTCTGGCTAAAGCCGTTGCTCAAGTCTCTGGGCGTTCATCATTCGACTCTCATGTCTCTCTTCTGTGACAGCCAGGCAACCCTGCATATAGCTGCCAATCCTGTATTTCATGAGCGCACCAAGCATATCGAGATTTATTGCCATTTGATTAGGGATCATGTTTAATCTGGCAACATTGTCACCAAGCATCTATCTACTGCTCACCAGCCCGTAGATTTGTTTACAAAGGCTCTCGGGAAGTCGCAGTTTCAACTGTTATTAGGCAAGTTGGGTATCGTTGATCCACATGCTCCAACTTGAGGGGGAGTATTAAGAATATTATCTTTTACATATTTAGTTATCTTACGAAATAAGTCTTCTATCTTTTAGATATTATCTATCCTTAATAGGATTCTCTTTGTAACTATATATACCGCAAAATATCAATGAAAACAAGCAAGCTTTTTCCACAAGAATATTTTCCTCTCTAAATTTATCACTTTTAAATTGGACAAATGGACATCTTATATATAAGGTTTTTTATGGGTTAGTTAATTGATTGGAGAAAGGTCTCCCCACGCACATGTCGTCACTGCCTCGCCGGTCCGGGCAGTACCAGGCTTGGTGGCATATGCCAGCTGTGATGAGCCTCCCTCATTTTACGATCTATATTATTTTTGGATTTTAAAGTTTTTGATTCGTAAATCAATTATGTACCGCAACTTTCGTGTTTATCTTGTCGATATATTTTAAATTGATTTTAAAAAGTTTTTTGAGATTTGTTCATGAACATGCGCCCCAAGCTTTGATCACTTTTGGGTTTTCCGTTCTCCTTTTAAGAGGCAAGAAAGATAGATTTTCAGAACATTGAAAAAACGCTCTCTCTTCTCAACAAAAAACAAATTTTGTTCTGAGCATCCCGGTGATTCCAACCTTCCATTAGTGAGTCCATGCGATTGGTGGGTGTTGTGAGATCCTTGGGGGGCGATGCCTTGTCTTACTTTGCACCGCGGGTTAGGGAGAAAACGCTTCTAAGGCATTGGACATCATACTACGTCATAACAAGCTTTCTAATTATTTTCCAAAACGGCCCTACATTCAAATTCAAGTAAGGATATGTCTAGTTCGATTATGGTTTCTACTAACAATTTAGAGGCGATTTTTTTTAGAAACCAGAATGGCGATGATTCCCTCCTTCAAACCGTTGTTGGGTCTTTCCAAGCTTGAGCCTCTAGAGTCTGGACTGGATGAACTACAAGCGTCGGTCCCAGAAGATGATGAACTTCTTCAAGCAGGCTCAAGTCCATGAGTACGAGAATGTAGTTGCATACATCCCTACTGAACGAATGGAGATGTGCAAAGTTGATGTGTTCCTGCCTCCAATGACAAGCCAATTGTCAAAGGCGACACCTTTGGATCTAGTCTTGGGTGAGAAGTCACGCGATGAACGTCTCGACAGTGAAGGAGGTGGTGAACGCGGTGGTGAACGCGGCTGATGGAGCGACTGGATAGCGGTGGCGGAAGCGGTTTGATGAGGGATAGGTGACTTGAAGAGACAAGTCGTTGGTGTCGTAGCGTCGACTACGAGTGTCGTAGCGTCGACTGCGGGTGAAGGGAGATGCGAAGGAAGACTGGCTTGAAGGTTCAAGCAATTGTCATAGAGTCGACGGCGGAGTGAAGTGGATGCGAAGATAGAGGGTTTTGACGTCCGATCAAGGGAAGAAGGATAAACACTCGACTTGAAACCTTGAATTAAATTGAACGTAAGGAAATAACAATAACAAAGGAGGCTTTAAATAGCCAAAGAACTCGGCCAAGACCTAATGGGCTTGGACTGAGACGAACCTATGGGCTAGCCCATGCAAGCATGCAAAAGGCACAAACCCAAAAATAAAAAAGACTATAAAAGGAAACTATCTAAAATAAGCAATAATACCAAATATAGAAAATGTCTCGAAACTATGAAAACGACGCGTTGAATGGGTACAAACACCGCGAGGAACAGCGACTAAGGGTAGATGGCCTCGCGAGTGGGTGCACGCGATGTTGGCTGTGAAGAACGCGTTGTTTCATTGTCGATGGTGGCGAGGACGACGAGTCTTGGGTTGGCGTCTGGGCTTCCTTGGCCAGCGACGACGCGTGCGACAAGTGATGCGACGACGGCGGAGATGGCTTTGGACCTAGACCTTGTCACTGGGCCCTCTGAGCGTAGGCTCATGGCTTCTTCCTCGTCTTGGGCCGTCATGGGCGGCAGGGTCATATCACCCTCCCCCACTTGGCTGTGAAGCATGCCCGCTTCACCATCATCAAATTTTGGCTCAACATATGGTGTCAAGTCCGCCACGTTGAAGGACGCGTGGACTCCAAAATCTGGCGGGAGCTCGAGTTGATAGGCATTGTCCCCTACGGCCTTTATCACGCGGAATGGGCCATCTCCACGTGGTGCCAATTTGTGCTTACGCCGCGAGGGGGGCCTTTCTTTTCGCATGTGCACCCAAATGAGGTCGTCGGGTGAAAAAACGACGCGGCGTCTGCCAGTGTTCTTCTGGGATGCATACTGTGCAGCCCTTCTCTCTAATTGGTCTCTGGTTCTTCGATGGAGCTCCTGTACTTTCTCAGCGCGATTGGCGGCGGAGACATGCACCGGGTCTCGCAGTGGTCGCGGCGACAAATCAAGCGGTGTCAATGGGTTCATGCCATACACCACTTCGAAAGGTGTCAACTTGGTTGCCGTGTGCCTGCATCTATTGTAACAAAACTCCACAAGTGATAGTAAGTCCTCCCAACGCCTAGGGTTGGCTTTGAGCATCGTGCGAAGGAGGGCTCCTAGAGTTCTATTCGTGACCTCCGTTTGGCCATCTGTTTGGGGGTGGTAGCTAGTGGAAAATAGGAGTTTGTTCCCTAGCTTACCACAAAGAGTTCTCCAAAAATGACCAACGAACTTAGAATTCCTATCACTAACTATGGTACGCGGGACTCCATGAAGACGCACCACATGCTCAAAGAATAGATCTGCAATCTCACTAGCACTATGGGTTGTCTTACAAGAAATAAAATGTGCAATCTTAGAAAATCTATCTATGACCACAAAAATAGAGTCTTTACTTCGTTTAGAGAGGGGCAAACTCGTGACGAAATCCATAGACAAATCTTCCCAGGGGGCACTAGGAATGGGAAATGGGGTGTAGAGGCCGTGGGGGCTTGACCTAGCTTTGGCTCTTTGGCACGTCACACAACTCCTACAAAACCTAGTCACTTGGTGGGTCATCTTAGGCCAAAAGAAATGTTCTCTTAACGCGGCCAAGGTCTTACTAATCCCAAAGTGTCCACGACTCTCGTGTGCTTCCTGAATCAAAAGGAGCCTAATGGAAGACCTAGGGATGCAAAGGCGACTAGCCTTGTATAAATAACCCTCAGAAAGGAAATAGGACTCAAACTCTCGCGATCTCAGGCAATGCTCTAAAATAGGTGCAAAGAAAGGATCACGAGCATACAATTCTTTAATCAAAGCAAAACCCAAAACTTTAGTTTGCACATGAGTCAAGAGAACATACCTTCTAGATAACGCGTCGGCAACAATGTTCTCCTTTCCTTTCTTGTGGACCACGACATAAGGAAATGTCTCAAGAAATTCCACCTAATGAGCATGGCGTCGGTTGAGGTGGGCTTGGCTCTTCAAATAGCTCAAAGATGCGTGGTCGATGTGGATGACAAATTCACGCGGCCAAAGGTAATGTTGCCATGTCTTTAGCACGCGTATTAGGGCATATAACTTTTTTTCGTAGGTGGGGTAATTGAGTGTGGCCCCTGTGAGCTTCTCACTGAAATATGCAATGTGCCTCTTCTCTTGGTGTAGCACACCACCAATGCTAATGTTTGAGGTATCACACTCCACCTCGAAGTGTTTGGAGAAGTCGGGAAGCTGGAGCAAAGGTGCTTGGCATAAGGCCCTATTCAAAGCCGAGAAGGCTTTTTCGTGGGACTCAAGCCATAAGACAATGCTTCCCTTCTTTGTCAATTCATGCAATGGCGCGGCAATGGAGGAGAAGTCTCGAACAAAGCGCCTATAAAATCCTGCGAGGCCTAGAAAGCTTCGCACCTGTGTCGGCGTCATCGGAGTTGGCCACTCTTTGATGGCCGCGATCTTTGATTCGTCGACGCGTAGACCATCACTACTCACGACGTAGCCCAGAAAATTTGTGGACGCGGAGCAAAAACTGCACTTGGCCAGATTGGCAAACAGGCTCTCACGTCGAAGGCATTCGAGCACAAGTCGAAGGTGATCGATATGCTCTTCCAGACTCCGTGAATACACAAGGATGTCATCGAAATAAACGATGACAAACTTGCCAAGGAAGGTTCTCAAGACGTGGTTCATCACGCGCATGAAGGTGCTTGGCGCGTTCGTGAGCCCAAATGGCATGACAAGCCACTCGTAGAGCCCATACTTCGTCTTGAACGCGGTCTTCCACTCATCACCTTCTTTCATCCTGATTTGGTGATAACCACTCTTCAAATCTATCTTGGAGAAAAGTGTGCCGCCATGAAGTTCATCAAGCATATCGTCAAGGCGTGGAATAGGATGCCTATACTTGACGGTGATCTGGTTTATCGCGCGACAATCAATACACATTCTCCATGTGCCATCTTTCTTGGGCACAAGGATCACATGCACAGCGCAAGGGGAGAGAGATTCCCTGACGTAGCCGCGATCCAACAACTCTTGCACTTGGCATTGTAGCTCTTTGGTCTCTTTTGGGCCAGCTCTATATGCAGCGCGATTCGGCAAAGAAGCACCTGGCACAAGGTCAATCTGGTGCTCAATGCCTCTCAGTGGAGGTAAACCTTGTGGCAACTCATCAAGAAATACATCGTCGAACGCGGCGAGCAAGGTCACGATGACGGGTGACACGGATGCGGTGTGCGACGACTCAGGGATGCATGGAGTGGGCACAAGCAAAAAACATGGAGCTTTGCCAGTCAAACACTTAGTGAGGTCACTGGGCCTGGCTAAAAGCATGCGTTGCTCACACTTTCCTTGCAAAGGAGTCATCTTCGGCAACGGTGCGGCAAACTTTGTCGATGGCGAGGCGCTTCTCGAATTCTGTGGGGCACTTGGTGTCCCAGTTGTGGCGTTGTGCGTCTTCTTGCTAGTGCCTGGAGGAGACGAAGTGTTGCCAGATTTGGAGAAGTTTTGCCTCTAGAGTGCCTCTGGACACTCTTTTGACCTAGTGGACGTAGCCTCTATGACTTTCTAGCGATCGCGTTCAACCTGGTCCTGCAACATCTCATGGGGAGACATTGGATGCAAAGTGACGCGCTTCCCGTGGTAATTGAATACATAAGTGTTCAAATAGCCATCATAGAGCACGCGCCTGTCGAATTGCCATGGACACCCAAGCAATATGGGTGGCTTCCATTGCAATGACATCACAAAGTATAGAATCACAGTATTGCCCTATGGAAAAAGAAATTAAACATTGGTGAGATACTATGTTACCTGGACTTGAAGAAATCCATTGAAGGGCATAAGGTTGGGGATGAGGCGTCGTAGGCAACTTGAAGTGTGTGACGACCTTCTCATTCACAATGTTAGCACATGATCCTCCATCAACAATAACACTCAAGGAAGCTGTCTGGACGAGATCTCTTGTGTGGAACAAGTTCTCGCGTTGATCGCGTAAGCTGGCTTCCTTGACTGTCAAGAAACGATGCGTCACCAAGCTCAATGGTGTGTCCGCGTGCAGAGAAGCGGGTTCACAGTCGTATGCGTCTTCTGCCTCTTCGATGCCGTCATCGATGGCCTCTAGGGTTTGGTCCTCGTCGTCGCAAGACTCGTAGTCGGCGGCGGTGATAGGCGTTGTCGTGACACCTATACAAAATAATCCTAAACAAACCCAACTAATGTAGTCTGGTAAGTAAGGGTCGAATCCCACAGAGAATCAAATACTATTCCAATGATGTAATTGTATACCAACAAGTAACCAATGGGGTTTGCTGATTAAAACCAAAATAAATAAACAAAATAAATAAAAACAAAGACTTGAAATCAAATTGGGAAAATAACTCAGCCAAACAAATATCCACACTTCAGATTGATAGATCGATCATTGATTATTCCTAGTCCTCAATACTCATGAAAGTCCTAATCCTTGTTCTGAATTAGTTATCAGTCCAACCAGTCATGATAACCCTAACTATTAAACAAATCCCTACTAACCTTCACGATTTAATTCAATAGCAGCAGGAAGTTCAGGAATAGATAGGTACATGCAAGTGTAGCAACCAGTCATACAATTGCATGCAATTAATTCTCTACACAAACTAAGGGATTTAGATTCTCAACCAGTCTCCTCCAATCTTTAGTAATATGATCAATAACAATCTCAACAGGTTGTATGCAAAATGGGAACCAATAGCATAATACTAATTTCTCTAGATTGTCAATCTAGAGGGAACTACTATTAAAATCTAATTGATTTCCTAATCAACAAATCAAGGGGAATCGATATATGATCAATGATATTAAGCACGAGAGAGAATTAATACAATCATAGAAAGAGTAAAGGAATAAACTCACAATCCAATCAATCCAAAGGCTTCAATTGTCTGCTTGAGCAAAAGGGAAAAACAACGATGAATGAAACTAGGTCTAACTATTTTCTGGTCGCAACTAGGTTAACTAAAAGTTGTTTTAACCTAATTCTAAAAGTGTGTAAAAATAATAATTAAAACAATAATAAAACAATAATAAAATAATAACGAAATTAAACAATTGGGGAAATTAATCCCGAAATCACGGCTTTGACATGCAAGCATCTCGTTCCAGCAAATTCTCTCGCTCGCGCGGCCCACTCCAAGCTGCTCGGCCCGTCTTCAATGCAGCATCAGCTCGGCCCAGCTCTTCATCCAAATCCAAGCAGCTCGTTGACGTCGTGATGACGTCATCACTCCGCACCAATCTTCCGCTGCTTCAATTTGACGCGCGCGGCACAATTCTCTGGTGGGCCGAGATTCACTTCGTGGGCCGTTATTTAATAATGGCCCATCACCAAAATCAGAATCACGTGGCTTCTTGTAATTAAGTTGGCTTCGATTTGCGAGGGGGCCGCGGTCGCGGCCTTCGTGCCACGGTCGCGGTTTGCTCTCGAATTGGCCTAATTAATTTCCGAATTTGGCCGCGATCGCGGTTTTCTTCTCTTCTGCGTCAATTTCTTCGGAAATTAGCCATCTCCTCAGGTGGTCAATTCATCTTCCTCTGGATGTCTCCAATTAGCTCCTTCAGACCACCAAAATCACACTTCTCCGCTCTAACTCCATAATCTCCAATTGTGCTCTAAATCCAACCAAATGACACCTCAAACCTGGTAACAACCCCTAGAAATGCACTACAAAATAGTATCGATCAGGCGGTCGTGGAGAACAGAACATTTCGAGTGTTTGTGCAATCTTTCTTATAGTGGCCTCTTCCACCACATTTGTAACACTCGACGTCGCGCGTGCGATCTGTGCTCACTGGATCTTGTCGTGGTGTGTTCTAGCGCGGCGCGGTGCTTGGCGGCAGTGGCTTTGCCTTGGGGGCTTGGCTTGACGCGGCTGTGGTAGAGGCACTAGGGCGAACATTAGTAGAAGATAATCCACTAGGGTTAGAAGACTGCCTTTGTTGGCCACTGGGATATGTGTAAGACCTTAGGCGAGAGATTTGTGCATGGATTTGCATCGATGTATGTGTGAGGCTGTTCAAATCTTTTATGGGCAAAATCTTGAGTTGATCACGGATGTTGGTGTTTAAGCCACTCAAGAATTTCTTCCTCAATGTCGATGGTGCAACGGAGTTGTTGGCTTTGTAATACATGTCTTCAAGCTTGGAAAAGAACTCGAGTGGAGACATCGACCCTTGGCGAGCCATGGCTATCTCCATTCGCACTTGATTCCTATAGTCTGGAGGCACATATTTCTTTGTCATCACATACACGAGTTGGTGCCACTCCGTGACCAGGGTCCTTTGGCGTCGGACGCAGTCATTCTCGAAGCGATGCCACCACACTCTCGCGGCTCCTCGGAAATTAAGTGTCGCGGCGTCGACATGCTCCTCAAGGGGCACTCGACAATATCGAAGTGTGTACTCCGTAGCCTGCACCCATTCAAGAAAAACAGAGGGGTTGTATTCACCATGAAAATGCTCGATTTTTACCTTGACTTGGTGTCGTTGGAATCGAGGCTGGGTAGGTGCTTGGTTGAACGCGTTGTTTGGCGCGGCGTTGTAGAGAGGGTTCTCAAAGGCGCGCACTCCATGGGGTCTATCGCGTCCAACCTGACATCTATCGCGTTCTTGGCGATCTTCACGGACATACTCATCCCTGGGCACGTAGGCGTCATCGCGTTGACGTCTTCACGGTTGGGCATCGTAGTTGTCGCGTCTAATGTCTCTTTGCATAACATCACGGCGCTCGCCGCCAATGTCACGAACGTGTTCTCCTTGGGGCTGGAGACGCGGTGGAGGTATCCAATCCGAAGGGTGATCCTGCAATTCTAGTGGATCTCCAAGAGGGGGTGAAAAAAATTAGGGTTGACCATACCTGAGTCCTCGATCTCTTCGTCCTCATACTCGTCGAAGTCGTCGTGGACATTGGGTGTGATCGACGCGTAGCCATCATATCCGTAACGCGGCGTTCGAACACTCTGGTGTCGAAGGTGATCACGTACATCATGGCTTCGTGGCTGGGTAGTTGGTGTCCTCAAGTTGGTCTCATCGCATCGCGTATGCCCACTTGGTCGGCGACTGGGTCTCCTTGGCGTCGTGTCGGCTGGCTCAGCTCGGCGAGGGCGGCCTTCACGTGGCGCTGAGTTCGGTTTGCGTCTCTGGGTTCTCCTAGAGGCATAGCGATCATCAAAGTTGTATGGTTCAGAATACTCACCTTGAGTGTCCTCGGCGTCGCGGTCGTAGTCGGAGCCATTGTCAAAGCCAGCGGTTGTGGCTCTGGGCACGTAGCGGTCTGCGTGGGAAACGAAGCCTTGGCGACTCTCGATGACACTCTGCATACGATTGAGTTGTGGTTGATGATGAGATGTCGAAGGCATGATTCCCTTGCCTTTGTCGACTCTTGTCTTTGATGGACCGACGTCGGTGGCTCGTGGTTGAGCCGGCGCGTCCATTGTACTCAGGGGAGTTGGGTTGGGCACGAGTTGTGCATCGCGTTGTTGGGCTCTCAAAGTTGTGTTCTCTTGTCTAAGGGCTTGGATCTCCCTTTGCTCCTCGGACAACGCGATGAGAGGGTCCTGTTGTGGGGGGTCAACCAGTGGTTGGTCTTGGGGTAGATCCAACGGTGGTTGAGGTGGGTTGTTGTTGTCGACTCCAGGTTGGTTTTCACCGTGTTCAATCGTCATGGTACCTATAACAATATGGCCAGACATGGGAGTAAAAATGAACCAAAACACAACGAAGAACAACAATCAAGCAAATCATTAGTCAAGTCATAAAGTTTACGTAGATAGGGCTAGTTTGGGCTTGCCGTGAGGGCGGCTTGGCTTGACAAGAGATGGTGTATCAAGCAAGTTGCAATCAAACAAACAAGAACAAATTGAAACCCTAAAATAAACGTAAACAAAGCAACCTAATAAGCAAGAAAGTACCTTCTAGGAAGCTTTACCTAGACGGCGGAGAGAGATAGAAGATGAGCTTAGACCGAGAGTGGGTTAGGGTTGCCTTATTTTGGCTTTACCTAACTTTGGAATTTTATTTTTTTTGAATATCTTTTCGATATATTTTTTTTTTAATATCCAAGATCTTATCTTTTGATCTTTTCGGATTTGCAAAAGGAAACAAAAATAAAATCGATCTAAGTAACAAGAATATCACAAGTGTGATCTTAGAGATAGGAGAGAAAAGATAAGATTTGATATGATATCTTATAAGGAAATTCGGTTAACTTAACTAAAAAGAAAAATGTAGCAAACAAGGAAACTCTATCCACGCATGAAATAAGGAAACAAAATATTCTAGCATGCAAGATAACAAATTACCTAACACACCAAAACTTAGGGAACAAGGAAAAAAAATCGGCCAAGATAGTATCTTGTAGAAACCGAAGGTGTTGCAAAGATGGAAATTCTGGTTTTTCTCTTCTTTTCTCGCGAGATCTTTATGAAAGAAAACGATGGGGGTCAAGAAAAATTGTTAACAAAATGCAAACTTGAGTTTGTGACTTACAAGACCGTTGGGCTCTGATACCAGTTGATGTGTTCTTGCCTCCGATGACAAGCCAATTGTCAAAGGCGACACCTTTGGATCTAGTCTTGGGTGAGAAGTCACGTGATGAACGTCTCGACAGTGAAAGAGGTGGTGAACGCGGTGGGGAATGCGGGTGATGGAGCGACTGGATAGCGGTGGCGGAAGCGGTTTGATGAGGGATAGGTGACTTGAAGAGACAAGTCGTTGGTGTCGTAGCGTCGACTGTGGGTGTCGTAGCGTCGACTGCGGGTGAAGGGAGATGCGAAGGAAGACTGACTTAAAGGTTCAAGCAATTGCCGTAGCGTCGGCGGCGGAGTGAAGGGGATGCGAAGATAGAGGGTTTTGACGTCCGATCAAGGGAATGAGGATAAACACTCGACTTGAAACCTTGAATTAAATTGAACGTAAGGAAATAACAATAACAAAGGAGGCTTTAAATAGCCAAAGAACTCGGCCAAGACCTAATGGGCTTGGACCGAGACGAACCTATGGGCTAGCCCATGCAAGCATGCAAAAGGCACAAACCCAAAAAGAGAAAAGACTATAAAAGGAAACTATCTAAAATAAGCAATAATACCAAATATAGAAAATGTCTCGAAACTATGAAAACGACGCGTTGAATGGGTACAAACACCGCGAGGAACAGCGACTAAGGGTCGATGGCCTCGCGAGTGGGTGCACGCGATGTTGGCTGTGAAGAACGCGTTGTTTCATTGCCGATGGTGGCGAGGACGACGAGTCTTGGGTTGGCGTCTGGGCTTCCTTGGCCAGCGACGATGCGTGCGACAAGTGACGCGACGGCGGCGGAGATGGATTTGGACCTAGACCTTGTCACTGGGCCCTCTGAGCGTAGGCTCATGGCTTCTTCCTCGTCTTGGGCCATCATGGGAGGCAGGGTCACATCAAAAGTGTTGTAAGCCAATTTCATGATCGAGAAGTTGCCTAAATCTTGGGTAAACTAACGCGACCATGTGAAGAACAAGAAGAAGGATCTAACCCTTGTAGAACTCGTCATCCACATGAATATTGGAGAGGCCAATCGCCTCAAAAAGTCAGCTCCTAAACCTTCTATATAATCTAGTTAAAGTTAATCTTGTAGAGTCTTCTTGCAATTCTGATAGTCTCACAAAGAATGATCCATCTTCAGATTTAAAGAAGAACAAGGTTCAGAATAAGAAGGGGTACAAGTTTCAAGAAGCAAGGAAAGACCAATGACAAGGCCAAGTGGGGCTATTATGTCTATGGGAAGATAGGGCATCGAGCCTATCATTGCTACCACAAGGCTGAGAATGAGAAGAATGCTCCAAAGCCTAATTTAGATCAACCCAAACCACATGCTAATCTCTTCAAAGGGAACCATCAACTGATTACAATGATTTCAAAGGTGAACCATGTGGGCAACAACATTGAATGGAAAACACTTTTGTGCTTACAGGGAGATGTTCTATAATTTGAAGAATTTGCATGAATTAATCAAGTCTATATGGGAAATTTGAGCATCTCTCAAGTTCTTGGGAAAGGAAAGGTGTCTCTGAAAGTCACTTCAGGGATGTCTCTTTTATTACAAAATGTTTTATATGTTCCTTCCCTGCGCAAAAACTTGATTTCTTCTGGCTTGCGAAATTGATAGCATAAAACATGTAATTGAGGACGGGAAAATAGTTATGACTAAGAATGATGAATTCATAGGAAAATGCTATAGATATGGGTGTCTGTATATGCTTGAAACCATTATTGATAATGAGAATATTTTTTTCTTCTGCCTATATCGTTGAGTCTTTGTTTTTATGGCATGCTAGACATCGACATTTATATGTCAAATATGTTAATAGATTGCATGCTATGGTCGTAATTACAAATTTGGCTAATCAAGGTCATGACAAATGTGAAATATGTTTTGAGGCTAAATAAAAGAAAAAATATTTCAATTTTGTAAATAAAAGGACTATTAAATTATTGGAATTAGTCCATTCAGATTTTGCTGAATTTAGAAACACAAATGGCAGAGGTGGTAAAATATATTATATCATTTTTGTAGATGACCATTTGAGGTACACAAAATTTTACATTTTGTGATCCAATGATGAAGTTGAGAATGTGTTTTACACTTATAAAGTTGAAGTAGAAAACCAATGGAATCGAAAAATCAAAAGGATTAGATCTGATAAAGGAGGTGAATATATTACCAATCATCGTAAAGAATTATGTGAGAATAATGGTATCATGCATGAGTTAACATCTCCTTACAACCCGCAATAGAATGATATTTTAGAAAGAAAAAACGTAACTTTGAAAGAAATGTTGGATGATGTGCTTGCTAGTTTTGATTTGCCTAATAATATGTGGGTTAAAGCTGTATTGACTGCTAACCATATTGTTAATAAAGTTTGCCATACAAAACTAGATAAAACGCCTTATGAGTTATGGAAAGGGCATGCACGCAATCTAAAATATTTGAAAGTGTGGCGGTGTTTAGCTAAAGTGGGTTTGCCTTCTTTTAAAGTTGATGCAACTGGATCTAAAACCTTTGACGTTGTACTAATTGGTTATGTTGAAAATAGTGCAACTTATCGGTTCATATGTTAAGGGATCGTTCTTTGTGTGATTATCATGATATTGAATTCTTTGAGCATATATTTCATTTAGAGAAAATATTGTGCAAATCGATTCTATGCCTATAACTATTGCATATTTCTCCATGTCTTTACCTTCCATGCAAGATAATGAATAAGAGCAATAAAAGAAAAAAGAAATGAACTAGCTTTAGTCCTGATCATTTCGTGACTGCATTCTTAATTGAACTTAATGTTTATGATGAATTAAATGAGACAATCATTAGTATTCATATGCTAGAGGATGATCCTAGAATATATGATGAAACTATGAGTTCATTAGATGCTACTTTTTGGAAATATGAAAATAAGAGTAAAATAGAATCTATTATATATGTCTAATCACACATGAGAAGTAGTTGAAATGCCTAAAGGAAACAAAGGCATTAGATGTAAGTGGCTTTTTTAGAAGAAGCTTAAAATAGATGAATTTGTAGAGAGATATAAGACAAGACTAGTTACTCAAAGGATTCACTCAAAAATATGGGATTTACCTTCTTTCACACTTGTTCTCTTGTGACTAAGATTTCTACCATTTGTATATTGTTTTCTTTGACTTCTAGCTATGAGTTGTCAGTATGTCAAATGGATGTTAAAACTGTAATTTGGTGATCTTAACGAGGAAATTTATATGGAACAATCTCAAGGGTGCGTGGTTCCAAGACATGATTATATGTTTGTACTGTTATAAACACAACGAAATTATTTTGGGACAATCTCAATTGTAGGGTTGAGCAAAAACCGGGCTGGACCGGAATTTCGGACCGGACCGGTTCTAACAAGTCCGGTCTCCGGTCCAAAGATTTTCGGAAATCCGGGTCCGGTTCGGCCCGGTGTTTTTAAAAAACCCTAAAATTTTAAGGGGTTTGAGATTTTTTTACATTTGAGGTTTAGAATTTAGGGTTTAGGGTTTAGGATTTAAGGTAAATTATATTTAAATTTGAGGGTTTTTTTCATGTTTAAAATTGATTAAATTATATTTAAATTTAACTAGAATATAAACCGGTCCAAACCCGGTCCAAATAGGACCGGTCCGGACCGGATATTTCCGGTCCGGGTTCCGGTCCATCATATTTGGACTTCCGGGTTCCGGTCCGGGTCGGTCCAGTCCGGACCGGGTTTGGACCGATGATCAACCCTACTCAATTGTGTGATTATATATCTATATATTGATGACATGTTGGTTTTTAGGACATACATTAGTGTTATAAACATGACCAAACTATTTTATTTCTCTCATTTTGATATGAAAGACTTCAGTGAAGTTGAAGTGATTCTAGGTGTTAAAGTCATTAGAACTAAAAAATGTTTCACCCTATATCAAACACATAGTATCAAGGAAATTTATTCATTAACTCCATATGATTCAAGTGGTGCTAGTAAGAATTCCTTATGATTCACGCACGCAATTACAGAAAAATTGTGGTGATAGTACAAAATGAATATGCTAAGGTGACAGAAAGTTTGATGTTTCTAATGAATTATACTCGTTCGGGCATTACTTGTGGGGTTAGTAGACTTAGTCGGTGATTATAAAAAGGGACAGCACATTGAAAAAAGTGAGTCTATACTCATCGATTAATAGGGGAGCGTAGACAGAACAACCTTCTGAAATTGCATACTTCAAAGTTCAAACTGAATAATGCATGTAAATTTACAGATAATGAATGTCAAGTTACCGTGATTATAAAAAGGGACAACACACGACGACGTGTAAATTTACAAACTGAATTATTATTATTATTTTTTATTTTTTTTTATAAGGTAAGAATTCAAGTTTTCAGGACAAACCCCTGATAACTCGAGAGGCCGAACAACCGGCGAAACCAAATAACAACAACGACAAACAAACAACAAAAACGAAAGCAAAGAAAGGAAAAGCAGACACAAACAAAAATAGTAAACAACTGAAACAGACAAACCAAAAGCATAACAAAGAGAAAGTCTCCAAACAGGGGTTGAAAAAACTCCAACAAGGTCGTTTGAAGCAGCCGAAAAGAAGAGAAAGGACACAATCTGATGGCAAATCGTCAGTAGACACCACCAGGGATCACACGATCACTGTCAAATCTCGAACCGAAACAACAGTCTCTCATCAACCCAGGTCACCTGCACAGTCGAGAATCAACACCAACAAACAACAAAAACAACAGGAAAAAAACAAAGGAAAGGGGGGTCAGAGGGGGGCGAAGGAAACAGAACTGGAGGGGAAGGGGGAAACAGAGAGGGAGGTGAGGAGGGGAATCCAGAGAGGGAGGCGGGGGGATTGGGTTCAAGCAGGAGGGCGAGGGGAAGACAAGGAGGGAGGCGGCAGGGTCAGGGGAAGACAAGGAGGGCGAGGGGAAGACAGGGAGGTGGCGGCAGGGTCAGGGGAAGACAGGGAGGGAGGCGGGAGGACAGAAACGAGGTCGGAAAGGAGAGGGCGAAGCCGGCGAGGAGGGCCGAGAGTAGGTCGGAGGACGGGCTGAGGATGGCGGAGGGCGGGCTGAGGATGGCGGAAGGCGGAGAGGAGGGGGTCGGAGAGGAGGGCGGAAGGCGGGCCGAGAGAGAGGCGGCGACGGCGGGCCGGAGAAGGAGGACGGATCTGGGTTCTCCCGGCAGCGACCGGTCCGGGCTAGGAGAAGCAAGGACCAGGCGGCGTCGGGCTCCAAGGCGGGCCGGTGAGGCGGAGCCGGTGAGGCAGGCCGGTGAGGCGGAGCCGGTGAGGCCGGCCGGTGAGGCGGAGCCGGTGAGGCGGAGCCGGTGAGGCGGAGCCGGTGAGGCGGAGCCGGTGAGGCGGAGCCGGTGAGGCGGGCCGGAGAGGCGGGCCGGTGAGGCAGAGCCGGTGAGGCGGGGCTGGTGAGCCAAGGCCTTCTATGGCCGGCGCCCCTCATGGGAGCCATTGAAGCTTTTTGTCCGTTGAGATTACAAACTGAATTATGAAATTGAATTACTGGCTTATATTACATGGCAGTGAGCACAACAACATATAGCGAGCGGTCACGAACATCGAGCACGGTGGAGAACGAGCACAACCGTGAGAAGCGACAGAGTTGTGTCTCGGTGGGAGTCATGTACATGTTTAACATGTAATTAAGGTATTACAATTAGGGGTTATTTATTCCTTTAGGAAAATAGGATATAATTTTAAAAAATATAAAGGAAGGGGTAGATTTTTGGAAAAGCAACATAAAAATAAGATTTTGGTGGATTTTTCCTAATAGATTTTGGGAGACCATAATCCAACTCGAATAAAAATACACTTTGATAGCTCTAGAAATGGAGATTGAACTCTTGGCTATATACATTATAAGAATCCATGAGGCATAACCAATTAATATGGGTAGTGGGTAATCAAGAAAACATCTGGTCCTTTTAGCGGAAGCTCGCCTAGAAATGGCCCTGGTCCATGAACTGATAGTTCAAGAATCTGAGTGAATTATGAACTGAGACCGTGACCGGTAAACTCCCTGAACTACCGGTCTGGTTTAGGATTTGACCCGGCTTGAATAAAAAAACATTAATAAAAATACTTTAACTATAAAAATATCTTATAATTCTAACTTATAAATATTAAACAAAAACTTCTAACTTAGTGAAAGAAACTTTAATAAAATAATCAACTTATAAAAAATCAAACTTAAAATTTTTAAATAGTAAAAAATTATAACATAAAAAATAAATCAAACTAATTAACAAAATTTAACTAAAAAAAATCAAAATCAAAATTTAACTTAAATATATTTGAAAGTAGTTGATCAATGAAATAAAAAAAAATAAAAAATAAAGAGCTTGGACTTAGTAATTAATATTAAGTCGCGTATATATCCTCTTGGGGATAGAGAAATCAAACAACACGAAATTATCTTACCTTTAGTGAATTACAAATCCCACTTATATAAGATGAGTCCCTAGAATCGAAAGTAGTAACGTTGTAGTGTCTCTAACTCACTCATCTGATGATGAAGATGAATCCATGTTCCTTTGAGCACTAAGATATACCATGTTCAAATCACAGATTCAAACTTGGGCTTCCAAGCACTTAGTTCCCAAGGATGATCTTTTCGCATCCAAAATATGTCCACCTAAGTGTATAGTTCGCTCCACTACTACAGTTGAGGCAGGAACGACGAGAATGTGACATGCAATCTTGGATAGTGTTGGAAAAAAAAATTAACGCCCCCAACTTATGTTGAGAATGTCACACGCCAATGACCTCAAACTTTAATGTCTAAAGTCACCAAGGCTTAATCGAACAATTTATGTGTAAATATGAATACATTTGTAATAAAAGAAATAGTAGTGGAAGCCTTTTGAAATAAATGCTCCATCTTTACTAAAATTCTTCTCGTAAATTGAGAAGACTCGTATTACAAGACAAAATTAAATTAAAGGGGAAGACTCAAATTAATCCTAATTACATGATTATGCTTTCAATTACTTTCACCTATTATATTAATTAGAAAAATTAAACTCTATATTCAAACAATTTTGAAAAGTACTTCAAAACTAAACTTCAACTACAACTCATCTTCTTCGTTTTGTTACTTCTTTATAACCTGAGGCCAACTAACTGATGTGTTGTATGAGACGGTTGACACTAGCTTACCATGAGAGAAAAAGGGGTTAGTTAGTCTAATGACATACTAGCCAGGGTAATTTATGTGAGATTCTGTATGTTCATATCTAGTAACTTGTAACACCCCTGACTTATGTCGGTAATGTCATATGCCAATGACCTCAAACTTTAATGTCTAAACCCACCTTAGGCTTAATCTGAACAATTTATGCGTAAAATAAATAAATATTCAATAACAAAAGAGTAGCGGAAGTCTTTTGAAATAATTATTCAATCTTTATTAATATTCACCAGTAAATTGAGGAGATAAGTTTTACAAATGATATTGAAATTACAACGGAAGACTTTAAATAAATCCTAATTACATGACTAGGTTATCTAACACTTTCACCTATTACATTAATTATGAAAATTAAATCTTATATTCAAACAACCTTGAAAATTCTTCTAAACTAAACTTCAATCGCGAGCCTTCTTCTTCGTCTTAGTACTTCTAGACAACTTGAGACAAGTCAGCTGATGTGTCATATGAGACAGATGACACTAGCCAACCATGCAAGGAAAAAGAGTGGTTGATAGTCTAATGAAATACTAAGCAAGGTATTATGTGAGGTTCTATGTGGTTACATTCTAGTTACTATTATTGTCTCTCGAATAAAAGTTGATAGATGATATATAACAAAAATACTATCACCGAAAGGAAAGATGGACAAAGAGATATGCACCAAAAGAAATACCCGAAATGAATGTGGGTATTATGGGAAGAAGATCGATATGAATTTGTTTGGGAACGTTTTAAATCAACACACAACATATATAAAAACTCCATTGAATAATTGATCCGACCAACCTCACCACAAAAGGAGCATTCAGGTTGGAAAGACGACCCCCTTAAACTAGAGCATGAGGGTTTTCGAGTTGTACTTCTCGCTCGAAGTTTATTAATTATGTGTTCGCATCACTTATCTTATAAAAATATTTAACACACAAAGTCCACACACAACATCGTTATTGAAACGATGATGACACTAACTACTTAAACATTTATAATTATGTATATATATATTCGATAATAACTATCAACCTAGATATGAAATTATTTACACACAAGGTTTCCCAGACATTTAATCATGTTTTAGAAATTACTCAATTCATTAACAATTAATTTATTATCAATTGTCTGTCAAAAGAATAACGTAAATGACAATAGTACGTAACTGCCACTTGCCTTAATTAGATTCAGCGATGAATCGAGACAAGACGATTATCGTTGATTTGCTTTCCGAGAGCTTGTCCTCTACTCCACGACAACTCTAGCAAGGTTTCAGGTCCACATGCGATCCGACAATAACGTTACGAACCAACAAAATAATTAATATCATTTTATTTATTTTTACAAACTCAAGTAATTAAAAATAATAATTGAACTTTTATAAATACAAATACGAGTAAAAGTGAGTCGAAATTATATTGCTCGGTCGATTCCTGGTCGAATTTGGACTGAATATACAATTGGGCTTTTGAGCCCAATATTCAGCCATGTGAGCAATGAGGCCCACTGGTTGTTCTTCTTCAACAAATGGAAGAACATGTGCACGATTAGAGGTGGGAACAGGCGGTGCTTGCGACCCACTCTAGCGGTCCTAAGGAGGCTCGACGACGGCATACGGACGACGACACGAGGAAGTTGGCGGCGATGTTGCACAACAGCAGAAAGTTTCCTTTGAACCGGCGGTTCTGAAACTACCAAAAACCGTCTGGAATCGAAACCGAACCAAAACCGACTAAACTCGTTTGAGGCCGGTTATGGTTCATGATTTCATAGAACCGGTGGTTTACACCGTTTCGGAACCGACAGTTCAAAACCGCCAGTTTCAAACCTATTAGCTAAGTGAGGTTCCATAATAAAGGTAAGAGGAGTATGTGAGTTTTGATTTCTCTAACCCGGAGAGAACACGTAAGTAACTTAATTAAGTTCAAACCCTCTATTTTTCCAATTTTTTCCTTATAATTTTGTATAAAGACAAATGCTTATTATATTTTTTAGTTTAAGAATTTATTGTATAATAAAAATGTAAAGAATAATTAATTAATGTTAATATTTTCTTCTTTTTTATATATTCATCTTATTTTTTATTTTATTTTTGAATTTTTTTATAAAAAATATTCATTTTTATCTGGTTCAGAACCGGAACCATCTCAAAACCGGTCGGAACCGGATCTGGAACCGCAACCGGCAAAACCGGACGGAACCGAACTTGGTCGGTTCCGATTTCGGTTCATGATTTTTTGGAATCAGAACCGGCGGTTCCTGAACCGTGAACATCTCTAGGGACGATAGGAGTGGGGTCTTGAGACTCCATTACTTCCGGCGTATGCGTGGCCTTCCCTTACAGGAATGCTTCAACAAATATTGTTGTCTCTAACATGGTGTAATCCAGGTCATTTTGTTGCTCTTCTCAAACTTCTTCGAGATTTACATTTCTTCGACTTGACTTTATGGAAATGAAATCCTTTTTCCAGAAAAGACACTATTTCGAGCAATAAACATTTTGTGCTCACTGGGATTGTAAAAATTGTATCTTTTTGTTTCTTTAGGATATCCTACAAGAAGCACTTATCTTATTTGAGTGCAATCGTATCTGAGAGTAAACGTTTTACATAAGTTTCACATCCACAGATATTAATTAAGACAAACTTGGAACTCTTCCAGTTCATAACTCATATGTTTGGACGAAGTCCTGTTTAGTGTGAACGATGCAGTTGTGAAAGCATTTCCCTAGAAAGATATTGGAAGATCAACAAAACACATCATAGAACGAACCATGTATAACAAGTTTCTATTCCTCCTCTCAAATACACCATTCAGTTGTGGTGTTCCTGGTGGAGTTAGTTGTGAAAGAATCCCACAAATTCTTAAATGATGATCAAATTGTTGAATAAAATATTTACCACCATGATAAGATCATAATGCTTTAATTTTCTTGCCAAGTTGATTTTCAACTTCAATTTGGAACTCTTTCAACTTTTCAAAAGATTCAGACTTATGCTTCATTAAGTATATGTAGCCATATCTACTTAAATCATTAGTAAAAGTTATGAAGTATTCGTATCCACCTCTAGCTTTTGTGCGCATTGCTCCACATACATTTGTATGTATTAGGGCCAAAAGTTCATTTTCCCTTTCACCTAGTCCAGTAAAAGGTGATATTGTCATCTTTCCCATTAAGCAAGACTCACATTTTCAAAAGATTCACAATCAATTGAGACTAGAAGTCCATCTTTTTGGAGCTTTTTCATGTGAATCAAGATAATCTGGCCTAAACGACAATGCCATAAATAAGTAGTGTTCAAATCATTTGATTTTTTTCTTTTAATATTTTATTTATAGATTTTGGATTCTAAATCCACCATATAGAGTCCATTACTCAGTAAAACATTTGCATAAAAGATATCATTCTTATAAATAGAAAAACATCCACTATTAATGGTAAAATCATAGCATTCAATATCCAAAACATGAGTTGAAATAAGGTTTCTAGTAATAGAGGGAACATAATAACAATTATTCAACTCTAAAACGAAACCATAATGTAAAGGCATACTATAATCTCCTATTGCAAGTGCAACAACTCTTGCTCCATTTCCAACGTGCAGGTCTACCTCTCCCTTAGCCAAGCTTCTACTTCTTCTTATTCTCTGCACATTCCAAATAATGTGAGAACCACAACCAGTATTTAATACACAAGTTGAAACTTTTGCTACTAGGATTTCTATAACATATGTACCTGAATTGAAACTCACAATTCCAATCTTCTTGTCTTCCATGTATTTTGGGCAGTTCCTCTTCCAATGCCTATTTGCATTGTAGTAGAAACATTCATGGTCATCAGCTACTCTATCCTTTTCAGAAGCTCTCGGCTTGGGTTGTGCAACTTCATTGCCCTTCCCTTTCACATGCTTCTTGTTCTTCCCATGTGTCCTTTTCTTGAACCATTTTCCCTTTTGACCATGACAATCTCTTTCTTAGAGTCAACAAAGAGATTTTGCTCAACTATTATGAGTATCATATGTAGCTCTTCAAGGGTTTTCCCAACTCCATTCATATTAAAGTTCAACTCGAATTGAGCGAAACCATCATGTAGAGTGGAGTATGATGTCAGTAGCCAACTCTTGATTATATGGGAAGACAAGTCTTTCCACGTTCTCAAAATGTGCAATCATATTGAACACGTGAGCACTAAATGACTTTCCTTTCTCAAGCTTACAATCAAGGATTGGCTTGTGACTCGTATACCTCTCAATTCTAGCATGTTCATGAAACATGACTTTCAGTGTACGAATGATGGTGTAAGCTTCCATCCTCTCAAACCTCTTTTGAAGGTTTGATTCCATAATTTCCATGGAAGCCATAATAAGACAAGTGACAATCACTAACTTATCTCTGATTTCCTTCTCAACCACTATTTCCTCTGGAGTGGACATCGTAGTCAGAGTTGGGATCGGGTGTCAAGGACATTCCCTCTTCCTTCAGATCTAAGAACAATTCTCAGATTTCTTTTCCAATGGAGGAAGTTATTATCGTTCAACTTATTCTTCTCAAGAATTGAACGCAAGTTAATGATTGTTGGGTTATCGTTTCTAGACATGATATCTACAATAGAAATAACATGCAAAATAAAAATTATGTGTGTCATACAAAAGCTTAAAGATTTTAAACATGCTTTAAACATTAATAAGTTAATGTACATTTTATTCAAATAATATCTGTCCCTTGTGAATAAAATGATTCCAAGATTCTATTTCATATAAGACTTAAGCGTACTTTGGCACTTTCCTAAGTCTTATGTGATCAAGTTAAGTAAATTTTATTGGTTATAATATTTATAACTCTCGGTTGATAGGCTACATCTTATGTCAAACCTATCCTTATGCCTCAAAACCCAAAACTTTATCTTTTGGCGTTTTGTTGAGTATAACCAAACCAAGGTTGTAAGCCCCTTATATAGATTTACTCGTACTATCCCAAGGTCAAAGAAGTTTACTATGTTGGTTGAGTATAACCAAACCTTACTTTGGCAAAAACTATCCTTCATATTCCAAGGGTCTCATAGGTTATGATTCGGAAAGGCAAAATCTCAAATTTTTTTAAGGGACCTAAGTTTACTATGTTGGTCTATCTACTAGTGAACTAAATAGCATAAATAAACAACATGCGTAAACTTAGAAATCATTTTAAATCAATATAAAAATGCATAAAATAAATATGATCCTAGAATAGCCCTAAAAACCTATAAGATCTAATGCTTATAGATTCTTATTCGTCTCTTGGATCTCCATCCTTCATACTCCTTTGGATCTCCATCTTGGAATCTTCATATGATCTTCTTTCTTGCTTTACATAATATAATTCTAATCTAATTTCTTGAAGTTAAATTACAAAAATACATAATGATACGCAGTACGCAAAGTTCTAAAAATCCCCGCCTAGGACTGCCTAGGCGAGAAGAAGCTTCCAATGTTGTGGAAGTAGTAACATCTTAGGAGGTGAGGGATGCATAGAACATAGTTTTGGGTTATGCTTTGTAAAATAAGGCCCATAATAAAATGTCAAACCTCATCCCAACATAGTTTTATAAACAGTAATCGATTTGAGAGAACGTACTAAAATAATCATATGGATCATGCCAAATTTTTTTATCCGCCTAGCCGCCTAGGCGCTAGGCCCTGCCTCACCGCCCAGCTCCGGCCTAGCGACTTTTAGAACATTGGTAGTACGTGTACAAGAAAATAATAACGATATACAAATCGTATTTTCTATCTTATTTTGGGCCATACCAGTCACCGCATGCAATCATAATATCATAATATTAATCCATACACATAGTTATAATATTAAATACTAAATATACACACATTGACAATTAATCATATTAGTTGACTCTCAAATAAATCAATTAAGTTATCTCATAAAATAATTAATAAAATTATATCTTCCTTTCATTTTAATTCAATTATAATTCATATATAGAATAAATACAATTAACAAACATTAATATGTATAATTGGATTATATATACTCAAAAGATAAGATATCTATTTCCATATCTATTTTATGCAATTATGATCTTAGGCTAACAAACCCTAGGACCCAACCCCCAAATTGCACAAGCCCCCTATCGCGGCTTCTAGCGGCCCAGCCACCCCAGCCCCGCTAAGCCAACCATGAACCGTCATGGACCACTAGAGCCACCCAGCCACGGTTGTTATTCCTCTCCCGCTCCAAATTTTGTAACAATTACAAATTTTATAGATGTGAGAGACAATAAGGTGTAATTTTCATAAAATTATGGTTCTTGAAAAATTAGTGTATGATCCAATTTCATACAAAATTAAACAAATTTGGGCACATGTAAGGCATGCAATTCTAAATTTCTAGGGTTTGATTCAGTTATCATTAACATGAAAAATCTAGTATTTTCTTTGTGTGACTATGATTTATACAAGAAATCATATCTCTTGCATAAATTAACCATATGAATTGATTTTAGGGTTAAAATTAAGAAGAAAAATAAATTAGGGCTTAAATTATTCGACAATGGTGCGCTTTTTCGACGATATTTTAAACATAAGATTCAAAATTTCATGCATCCAATCAATTAAAATAACAATTTTAATCATATAATTTAATACATATATCAATTCTCCACCTTAATTGAACCAAAACATCAAGAACATGCATCAAACAACTTTATTCATGATCATTATCGATTTATGCAAGAGGCTATGATACCACTGAAGGAATTTAGATGCTTTTAGCATAATTTCCAAAAATACTTTTCTAACACCTAATATAGGATCTCATACATAAATCAATATAAATCATATAAGAAAAAAGTAACACATCTTTTAATGCAAATCTTCTTGCTAAGATCAATTTGGAGATGAGAGCCTCAAATGTGACTCATCTTCTTGATTCATACGAGCACAATACTAGATTGCCTTGCTTACGTTTGCTAGAACGGGACGAAAACTCCAAGTTCATCCTTCACAAGTGCACGGCCAAACTCTGTAACACCCCCAAATTTAACCCCATTTGGAAGCGCTACTGCCGATGACCCCGGGCGTAAACCCCGAAGTCACCCCAGGCTTTTCCGACGTCATAACTGACTTAAAACACAGTTACGATACTAAAATCATAACTTTTATTAAACCACATGGTCGCGGAATTACACGATTCCTAAAACGACCCAAATACATCATCAATACAAAAATCAGAATTTACAACGGAAGACTTATAAACAAAATACAAAATAGCACAGCGGAAATCGTTTTAAACACAAAGCGACAAGACAAGTTGTCGAAAACAAAACACCGTTCATCTTCATAGTCGCTCTAGCCTTCTCTGAATAGCAACATATCTGCATGTGCCGAAACGGACGGACGACACCCCCATGACGTTACCAATAAATAAAATACAAGCGTTAGTCTAATAAATAGACTAAGCAAAGGCTCATGGCATACAATTCATACAAACACATCACAAACAGTTCCACATATCACAAATCACATCAAAGCAGTTTAACATATCACAAATCACATCACAATCTCAAGTCACATGATTACAGTATATCTTTTATATTAGCATTGATTCTAGCAGAAATACAACCTAATATAATATCAAATTTCAATTATCTCAAATTAATTAAAAACCACTTGCCTGGAATAGACGAGCTCAAACAAAGCCAAACCACAAAAACACAACTCGGACACACATATACCGCGATCGCGGCAGGTCACGGTCGGTCGCGGTTCATCAATTATGGCAAGCTTCGACAGCTTCCATGGCGGGGAGGGAATTTACCCAATCGATTCAAGCTTCGTCTTGCATTCAATTTGATCACAAAGCACCTCTAAGCTTCACCTAACACCTTGGCAACCTTCTCCAATCCACAAAGCCTCTCGATTCAAGCTCAAAACCGAGCTCACAGCTCGAGCATCAATGGCGAAACAGGGGAAAAAACAGAGGAGAAGAAGAAGAAGAGAAGAAGAAGAAGAGTAGAAGAAGAGTTCGGTCTTCACCTCCTTTTATAGCACAAATCCGACACCTCCAAGGGGACAAGGGGACAAAGGAGAAGGCCACTAGCGAGCCACTTGGCCTGCCCATAAAATATCCCAGCCGAGCTACAGTAACCGCCTTCGAGGAAGACGACCGCCTCTGAAAAAGGCATTACCGCGATCGCGGCCGATCGCGTCAGGTCGCGGTTGATAGCGGTCAATCGCGGTTGATCGCGGTTTCTGGCCGACTTCATTTATTCTTATCCAAACTTAGTTTGGATTAAATTTCTTAACTCCGGGTTAAATATATTCATACTTTAACGATATATTAACCCCGAAAACACCTCAACTGTATTATATAATGCTCGGAAAATTCTACAGAGCTTAGACCCCTCTTCAGAAGGTCCGAGACTCACTGAATTAAATCCGTCTAGCAATTCGGACATAAGAAAAATTTAAAAATAATTCAAAATACCCTTAAAATTACGGGGTGTTACAAACTCTAGGGTTTTTGGTGTGTGTATTTTCTCAACACATGAGATAATGGATAATTCTCTTGTATCTAGAAAGGGATATATATATATATATAACAACTTTATTATCTTGTCTTTCATGAAGATATCTTTCCTTATATCATCAAATAATAGATATCACTTTTTTATTATTTGATGAGCAATCCACATGCTTATAATAGCTCCATATGGTTGGTCCCCATAATCCCTTCTATAGGCCGTGGATTATTTTAATCTAGCTCAATTACTCTATTGTGTATGACCTTAAAGCACCCGATTATAGTTTACAATGAGTCTAATCTAATTTAGAACATTAATCATAATTGGATTCTAGCAAAGCACTATGATTATCTAAAATATCGTAATCATTAATCTCCATTAATAGTTGTCATCTATATCAAAAGACATATTCCTTCAGGGGGAATATCACAGGCGTCAGAAAATAGCCAAAACAGACCGTTCGAAATAAACAAGGGGACGAGAGCTTTGTTCGAGTTTCTATGGATGAATTGGATGCCGAAAATGCATCAATTGGGCTCTTAGTTATAGGGCTATGGTTGACTTCAATCCCAAGATCACAATCGCGCAATCAACACGTCCCAATTGATTCATATTAGACTGAATTTCCCAAAAATATACATGGTTGAGTCACGCACACGCCAATTGATTTCGGTGATAAATTAGGCCGATTATGGACATCAATCAAGGCGGAATTTTGAGGCATTCAAAGGGAAGAGATCCATCGACATCACGGAACTGGTGGATTCCAAAATCGTCCACAATTGCCCATGAATTTCGAATTTGAAATCGAAATCCCTAAACCGCGAAAAACATAGCAAATGGGAACGAAGATCATTTAGTCCACTTTTTAGAATTTACGCACGGGCTCCCTTTCTTTTGGGTTAATTATGTTAATTCACTTTCACAATTTATGACAATTATGCCCTTGTTCCGATTCAAAATTATAATAAAGTTCCCAAACTTTATTCTTGTTTAATATCCCCTTAACTATATTAATGTAATATTTTGATAATAAACTCGCACAACTTTATTTTTTAAACTAGTTAAGTTTATAAAATAAATATTAACTCAATTTTATTTGTACAATAATTATTCTAAAATAATTTTTGAACGTAAGTTAATGAAAAATTAAATTGTTCTTCCATAAAATATGATAGACGATAGAAAACTACTACACTACTATTGAAACGCATGATGGACAAGAAAAATGCACCAAAAGAATACTCGAAAGGAATTTGGGTATTATGAGAAGAACATATGATTTTGTTTGGGAATGTTTTAAACAATCACACAAATTTATAACACCTCCACTAAATAATTGAGTCTGACCAAACTCACCGCATACGTGTTGTGCAAATTCAAAATAAAAAGGAAACCGGCTTAGACACGAGCAAGAACGATTTCCAAATTATACTTCTCGCTCCAGTTCATTAATTATGTGCTCACAATACTTATCTTACTTAATTTCAAACGAGTGGCTCATTGTCAACCCACACATTGTACCTGCTAGGTGCCTAGGATACTTCCTATTCCTAGATGAATAAGAAGCATGGTCATAACATAACAAGTAATATGGTATTAGCTAGTCCTCATAATACCAACTTAAAAAGAGATCATTATGCTTCACCGGGTCATTATATCCCTGACACACAACGACTATAAAATCCACACATAAACACGCAAAGTCCTGAACCAACATCGTCATTAAGACGAAAAAAAATTAATTACACAACCATATGTAACTACACATATTGATAATAACTATCAACCTAGATACAAAATTCATTCAAAATACACAATTGTTCCCAAACATTTAATCAAATTTTCAAAATCACCCAATTGATTAACACTTATTTTCAATATTAAATGTCGTTCTGAAATTACAAGAGTGAATCACTACTTGCTTAATTAGAAAATCTAGACGAGACAATGACTATTAATTTACTTTCCGAGATCTTGACTCCCACTCCAAATTCTGACTCAACTGTGGTTCTGAGACATATCCAAATGACACAAAATAAATTATAATTAAATAATTTATTTTATATAAATATCGTTTTAAACGAATGACGGTGAGAAGATTAACATTGACTTGACACTGAAGAATTGACTTTGTTCGGAGGAGACAAAGTTGAACTAACAGAACTGGACTTGATTAATGGGGTTGAGGGACGACATCATGAGGCGACAACGAAATGGGCAGCGACGAGCACAATGTCGCGAGGCGGTGGCAACGAGCAGGGGACAGTCGTGGCTCCTATGCTTTTTTCTAAAAACAGAGGTGAGTTTTAAAGCTCGGGGGTGGCTCGAACGACACGATTAGGTTCGGAGTCTACGCTTGATGGTTTCTGGTGTCGACGGACGTCCAACCAGCTGGCTCGTGGGCGGCAGCGCTTCCTTCTTTGGCGACAATGAAGCTTCGCAGCTTCATACAAAAACAAAGACTTGAATGTCTTCAGGTTTGGATTCATGGAATACGAGCGCGGTTGAGTCCAATTGGTAGAGGAGGAAGGAGCTTCGCCAAGACCCCTGATTAGTTAATGTTGGTGGTAGTCTCTTCAGTAGACTTGGAAATGCGGGAAACTTCCCACATCAGTTGTATGGCCATGGCATATTGCTTATATATATGGCTATGGGATATTGCCGGGACCGGTCCTAAATTTGGGTGGGTTTTGGGGTGAAACAAAAATCAAGGCACTAATAAATATATCATATAATTATTATTTTTTAAAATTTTTATAAAAATGGGGTAAAAGTATATAATTAAAAGAATATGAGTGTAAGAGATAAGTTAATAAAAATAATAAAACTATTTAATGGATATAAGAGGCGAGGAGATATTATAATGATAATCAATCAGATTTATATATTAAAAAGAGGTGAGGTGATAGTATAATCTACCTTGACACTATTTAGTTATGTTTTAGTCATTATTAATTGATTAATTATATAACAATAAAAAATAAAAAGGATTTCATATTACAACTGAAGGAAAAAAAACTTCTTGATTAAAATTTGTGAAATATGAATAAAATTGTTCATATAGATTTCTTGTGATAATTTTTAAACGTAATAAAAGTAGAAAATTACAAAATTAGATATTTCCATTTGGAAGCCATGATCTTTATATAATGGTAACATAAAGAGATATTTGGCAAATTTATTCTCATAAAAAAAAACTTTGTTAAATAGTAATAGTCTAATAAAGAACAAATATACAAAATTGGGAAAAAATAATATCGTATACAAAAATAGCAATTTTAAAGATGACTAATTAGTAATTAATAACTACCGTACATACAAGATAAATGATTAATTAACAAACGGTTTTTCTAGTGTCATGCTAACAAGCTTAAATAGGAAATTTATCTTCAAAATATTCCCTAATAGAGAATTGATAAACCCTTAACAAACAAGATTAAACTAGTGGCTAACTAAATAATTGCCAAAAAAGGAGTTCTTAGAGTGTGCCCATAGGCACATACTAAAAAAAACCATTAACAAATTTAAAACAACTAATTTGTTGCGGTACATATATATTAGCTCTTTCAAGTAACTCAAGTTATTGAGATTATATGTTTTCATATCCTGATTAATTAACAAAATCGTATATCTTGATTAATTAATAAAAACTTTATTAGTAATACTAATCATATCAAATTTGTATAAAAATAGGGAGGTGCTAGCTACGCTCAAATTTTTTCACTAAATAAGCTCAATTGTCCACGCATACAGAAAGCGGGAGCGGGACCAGATGCACGGATACGCGAAACGAGAGCGAGACAGACTGAACGGGTATCCGATGGAGGTCAAAAATCACAAAGAGTCACTAAATGTGACTCACGCTCCCGCAAAGCGGGTGCGTGACTCTTTGTGAGTTGAAGAACTTGTGGTCGTTCCTCCTCATCATATATATGGCACCGTCTAGCCATGTTCGTCCCCAATAAAGACCCTTCTCGAGCCATCTAATCCAAACTCCGGCCGTACCATCATCTTCCTCGTGCTCAAGTCAGTTGAACTTGACTCCAGAATCGTCTAGAACTATATCCGAACGGTATCGAATCACCTCCGAACTTGTCCATGTTATGCACAAAAATCAGTGAACTTGACTCCAGAAAGACCCCTTGATATGCGATATATTGTATGGCGCATCTAGTGGTTATTAGCATGGTTTAGATGATGTTTGGATATGATTTGATGGTAATTCTGTAATCCGAAAGAGAAGACTAGAAGTGAAGAAATCATGGGATTTACAGAGGTTTGAAGTGCATTGAAGAGTGGAAGAATAGTGTGCTGAATTCAATTGGTTCGTTCTATTTACTCAGATGTCCAAATGGAGTGATTCCAATTCGAGGAGTTAGATCTTGAAGTCTACTGCAAGTCCTCAAAATATGAGCGCAATCCGAGTTGGGAATCAAACGTTATGGCATTTTTTATGAAAGTGTCACAGAAGCTGTTGGAGCCTCTAGAGACCCACCGCACCCCGCGGTGGGTGTTGCCGCACCCGCGGTGACGACGCGCTGAAGACTTTTCTCGGCTTATTTCCGAGATCTTTTATCTGTTTTTATTTTATTTCTGAAACTTTGTTTCCAAGTTTGTTATTTCCTTTTATTTATTTCTGGATTATTTGCCCTAGTATTTAAGGTTATTTCTAAGACTTTGTTTAGAAGAACCTAGTTGCCACCTTTCATAGTTTTTTCTCTCAAAAACCCTATGGAGAACTAAACCTCCATTGTTGCACTTGACGTTTTGAAGCCTTCAATTGATTAGTTGTGAGTTTTCTACTCTTGTTCGTTTTCCTATCTAGTTGTATTAATTCTCTTGCGCTTGAATGTTTATTGAATCTTATTGGTTTATCTAGACTGATCACCTAGGTTTATTGATATTATCCATATAGCTAGGACTTGTGATTCCGGGTTCGGGTTGCATATCTAGTAGCAAACACGATTTACATAAGCGGGTTGCGAGTGTTCATCGTGAGAGAGAGTTAATTGCATGCTTATAGTAACGGGTTGTTTCTATTGCATGTATCTTGTTGAATCCTTGGTTGAATGCTATTGCTTTGTTGAGTCTTGAAGGTTTTCGGATTTGATTTAGTAATAAGTACTATTAGGGCTGGTAGAACTAATAGTTACATATGATCGGGATAAGAACAACTAAAGGAAAGATAAGAACTTGAGATTGATAGAATTCAGTGATCAACCATATCTCTTGTTGTGTGGATCTTTGTCAGGTGTGACGCTTTTCCCAATCATATTCACAATCTTTGCCTGTGAATCTTTTTACTTGTCTACCTGTTATTTGGTTACGAAAATCATACAACCCCTTCCCCCCCCCCCCCCCCCCTCCCCTAGTTCCTAGTTGGTGACTTGCAATTACTTGAATTGATAATCTGATTCTCTGTGGGATTCGACCCTTACTTGCCCAAACTACTTGTTTAGGTTTGTTAGGATTATTTTGTTTAGGTGTCACGACAATGCCTATCACCCCTCTCATATATATGGCACCGTCTAGCCATGTTCGTCCCCAAGAAAGACCCCTCTCGAGCCATCTAATCCAAACTCCGACTGTACCATCATCTTCCTCGTGCTCAAGTCAGTTGAACTTGAATCCAGAATCGTCTAGAACCATACCCGAACGGTATCGAATCACCTCCGAACTTGTCCATATTATGCACAAAAATCAGTGAACTTCTCCAGAAAGACCCCTCTCATACATATGGCACCGTCTAGCCATGTTCGTCCCCAAGAAAGACCCCTTTCGAGCCATCTAATCCAAACTCCGACTGTACCATCATCTTCCTCGTGCTCAAGTCAGTTGAACTTGACTCCAGAATCGTCTAGAACCATACCCGAACGGTATCGAATCACGTCTGAACTTGTCCATGTTATGCATAAAAATCAGTGAACCTTACCACTTTGAAGCACTTTTCTAAGTCCGGTGGAACATACCAGCCGCTGCAATCCATCCTCGGAGAAACTTTGCAGCTCCACAAACCCAACGACACTAGCCTTGCTCTATGTGGTTGCTCTTCGAGCCGCCAACGAGTCACTCAAAATTGACTTAATCAAAGACTTTGAAAGGACATTAGTCACTTAATAAAAATAACAAGCGATCCCAAAAATAAAACAATGTCACGCACCCGCAAAGCGGGTGCGGGACATTATTTACTTAACCCACAAAATGTCACGCACCCGCAAAGCGTGAGCATGATATTAAAAAATCGGATACCCTAAACCCTTTGTTCGCTCCCGTTTTTCGTATGCGTGGGTTCGGTCTCGCACCCGCTTTCCGTAAGCGTGAGTCTTTTGAGTTTAAACAGAAGAAGATTTGAGCGTATCTAGCGGTCGCGTAAAAATATTCTTAAAAAGTGGGGTTAGAAGTGGGTGTAGAGATATATGCAAATTCTTTTCTTTTTTTCTAAAATAAGTGGACACATGTTACACACAGAATACTCTAGGTGGCATAATTTTTAATTTCTAAAAAAATATTTTTTAATAAAGAGAAGTGGGGATAAAAGTGGACATAGAGAAATATATAATTTTTTTTTTAAATAAGTGGACACATATTACACACAAAATACGTCATATGACACAATTTTTAACAAAGAGATATTTTCTCTCTTCTATTGTATTAGGGTAGATTACATGAATAACCACTAGAATTTAACGAACAAACAATTGTGTGCTTATTTAATAGAATTGGATAAGATTCCCATGCAACCTAACTAAATTCACGAACAGAGGCGGTAACAAATTCTGTTCGTGAACTAATTTAGCCTTATTACACTAGCCCACACTTGCACTTTATTCCTTGCGTGCCACCCTTACTTTAGTGTAGTATGTAATATGTAATTTGTGTCCGATCTTCTCAACTCTTGCAAACTCATTCTTATTTAATTGCAATTTAACTAAAAAATTTAATAACTTAATTATCTATGCCCACTTAAATTTACCAAATTATATTTTCAGTAATGTTATTTATGAAAATAACATTTTTATTCTCACTCTTATAATTTCTCTTTAATGTCTCCCAAAATAATTAAAATAATAATAATTTTGACGTTGAAATATGAATTGGATTAAATTTATTTATTTCAAAATAAAATAAACCTAAAAATTTATATAATAATTAAGAGAGGTTTATAAATTTGATTTTATAATTTTTTTTAAAATTTTAGGGTTGTTATAGTTTTATTATGTCATTTCCATCAATCCAAAATCAGAAAAAATCCTAAAATCAAAAGAAGTAATTAGATAAGTCTCGAGCTCCGAGTATGAATCAAATTCATTGACTGTTTTATTTATTTCTTGTAAATACTTAGTTTCTATATATGCTCAGCAACACAAAGATGATGAACTAAGAGTTAATTTAGATGAAGATGTATCAACATTATCTTTAACATTCAATTGAGAATACAAACTATCAATATTAGTCCTATCTGTTAGAATCATAATAATTACATTATAATCAACATGATTTTTTTAATTTTAACACAAAATAATAATTTTCTAACTTATGCAAGTCATCATATTTAGATTTAAGATAAAAATCAAAAGCAACAAGACAATTAAACTCCGATAATAATTTTGAAATAATTTAAATATTTCAACATCATATGGCCAATGGCCTCATGAATTTCGGGAATAAACACATCTCACTTAAAGCACACATCAACAACATCCAAAGATTCATTGGTGGTCAATGATTGGCTCAATATTGTCTGCTGGAATGTGAGGGGAATTAACCGCTCCCCCAAACACCAGGCAATACGTGAACTCATCTAAAAATCCCCTTCTTCTATTGTTCATCTCCTTGAAACCAGACTCCAACCTCTAAAAATTCCCACCCTTGTTCATGCCATCTCCAATAACTGACATCACCTCTCCAACTCTCAATTCCCTCCCTACACTCGCATTCTGGTGCTTTGGGACCCCTCCTAATTTCATCTTGATCATCTCTTTTCCTCCCCACAAATCATCCATTGCCTCGTCTCTGATCTCATCAATGGCATCAAATTCCATATCTCCTTTATCTATGCCTTCAATGATCAAAGCAACAGATCCCACCTTTGGAATGACTTGACTCTCCTTAATCACACTATAACAACCCCATGGATGATGTATGGTGACTTCAATACAATCCTCAATGCTGGGGGAAAAATTGCGGAAAATGGGCATGTTAGTGCTATTGATTAGCTTACAGTCCTCTTTAGCAACTATGGCCTCCATGATATGACATTCAATGGGGCTTTCTTCACTTGAAACAACAAACAATCCTTCGGCAACAGAATCTGGTCTAAGCAGGACAGAGTTGTCATCGACAATCAATGGCTTACAACCTTCCCCAACTCCAAAACCTTCTTTGGCAACCCAGATATTTCTGATCACTCACCGGCTATTATTTCTCTTGAAACACAGCCCAAACTGCGCAAAAAAGATCTTAGGATTCAATAATGTGTGGGCCAAACATGAAATGTTCCTACAAACAGTTGCTCAACACTAGGGGATCCCTATGCAGGGATGCATGATGTTTCAGATTATTTCTAAGCTCAAATCACTGAAGCACAAGCTCAAAAAGTTCAGGTCAGGAGTCGTTGAAGATTTGGTGAGGAAAATGGTGATACACAAGAATAGACTCATGACTATTCAGAATGCTCAACAAACGAGTCCTCTAGACCAACAACTTATGGAGGAAGAAGCTTAATGCATCAAAGATTATCTGACTGACTCTGAGTATATGGATGGCTTGATTCGTCAACAAACCAAGCTTGCTTGGCTCAAAGGTGGGGACCACTGCTCGCATTACTTCTATGCCAGCCTAAAAAGTAGGAAAAATCGCAATAACATTGCCAAGCTCTACAACTCTAATGACGAGCTCCTTAGCAGAGAAGAGGACATATCAAGCCATATTGTGAATTACTACACAGATATCCTGGGAAAAAGCTCCAACACTCACCCTTTCATTCCTGAGAGGTTGGGTCATAGTGATATGATCCCACAAGACCTGATCATGGAGGCCATAAATCCAGTTTGTGGCAATGAGATCAAGCATGCCTTGTTCAGTATTGATACTATGAAAACCACGGGCCCTGATGGCTATGGGTCCCTTTTCTTCTAAAAAGCATGGCCTATCCTTGGTAATGACATTGCCAATGTTGTTAAGGATTTCTTTTCTAACTCCAAGATGCTCAAACAAATAAACCACTCAACCATCCACCTCATCCCTAAATCCAGCTCATCCCTCCACATCAAAAATTTCAGACCTATCTCCTGCTGTAACACAACCTACAAAATCTTGTCCAAGATTATTGTTGAGCGTCTCAAAATCCTTCTTCCTCACATCATCAGTGATAACCAAGGAGCCTTTGTCCAAAACAGATCCGTTATACATAATGTCCTTATCTGCCAAGATGTCCTTAAACATTATGATCGCATCCACATTTCTCCTAGGTGCTCAATCAAGGTTGACTTCAAAAAGGCCTTTGACTCTATTGAGTGGACCTTCCTTCACAATGTTCTTCACTTCTTCAAAATTCCCAAAACCCTCATTTCCTAAATTATGGCATGTGTCACCACCACTTTTTATTTCATACTCATTAATGGTGAGCTTCAAGGTTTCTTCAAAGGAAAGAAAGAGCTCCGATAGGGTGACTCCCTCTCACCGTATCTCTTCACCCTTGTCATGGAATTTCTAAGCAGAATGCTTAACCAAATGCCCCTTAATAGAGATTTCAAACTTCATCCCCACTATAAATCCACGAACCTAACCCATCTAAGCTATGCAGATGACCTCATGGTCTTATATAAAGCCGACCCGAGATCCATCCAAATTGTTATTAACACCCTTATCCTCTTTGGAGCCATTTCTGATATGACTATTAATGTTGACAAAACTCTGATCATTTTTTGTGGTACCCTTAACCACATTCAAACCCAAATCCTCCAAATTACTGGTTTCTTCCCTGCCTCGCTCCCTATCCATTACATGGGTGTGCCTATTGGATCCAAGAAATTACATCATGATGATTTTTCTTTTGTGATTAACAGGATGACCTCAAGAATCAATGGATGGGCAAACAAAAAGTTGTCTTATGCAGGAAGAATAGAACTTGTGAAATCTGTGCTTTGTGGGATACAATCTTATTGGTGCAATGTCATTCTCTTTCCCAAATAAGTTCTCAGGAAGGTGGCTGTAATTATTAGATCCTTCATCAGGTCTAGGAAAATCTCTTCTCAAAGGAGCCTTATTGCTTGGGAGCGAATCTGCAAACCACTAGAGGAAGGAGGACTTGGCTTCAAAGAAATTTTGGGTTGGAATCGAGCATGTATGTCGAAAGCTATTTTTGAAATTCATGTCGGTGACCGAAACATATGGACAAGATGGATAGATTCACGCATCACCAACAAATCTACAATATGGGATATTCAGAAGAAAGACAATGATAGTTGGAGCTGGAAATGTATGCTTAAGACAAGGGGTGCACTTCTTCAGAGTGCTGCTGCTTCTCAGATTGGTCATCTAATCTCAACTGCTAATGGAAAATTCAAGACAGGAGATGCGTATGACTTGCTCAAAGAGAAAATTTTCATTGTTCCCTGGGGCAAACTTATTTGGAATGGCTTTAACACTCTGAAATGCTCTTTCATTTGCTGGCTTGCCATTCATAATCGACTGCCGATGAAAGATCACCTCCAAAGTTGGCTTCCCATTGAAGACACCAGTTGTGTTTTATGCAAACACCCTCAGGAAACGGGCACTCACATTTGGAATGATTGTCCCTTTGTCCAATCAGTTCTATCTAATCTCCTTATCTGGATGAAGATTAGAGTTCAAAGACATTCTATTCAGGACTGGATGAGCTGGCTTTTGCGACAAAGAAACAAGAAGAATGCGAGCTTCAAAACTAAAGTGGTGATGTTCACATCATTCCTCTACTATGTTTGAATGACCAGAAATGAAGTTATTTTCAACAACCAGACCCCCTCGGTGCATTCACGGTCATGCCAGACCATAACCCATATCAAGTGCACAATTGTTGTGAAATTGGCCAATACCCAATGAGCTGCACTGCCTTTGACATGGAATTGATCGTGTAATTGTTGTTTTCTGATGTTCTTCTGGCCTCCTTCTACTTGGCTCTCTGGCAAGATCAAACTCTTTTGTATCCTTTCCTTCTTAGTTTTTTAATACAAATTACCGAAAATTCAAAAAATAAATAAATAAATGATAACTTAGTTTAGAAATATGTAAAGTCTGAGCCCTTAGTAGCATCAATTCAAACCAATACGAGGACTTTCTATAAGTCATTCCTGGTACTACTCTCGTTCTACCATGCTTAACCTCAGAGTTCTTTGTTTTTATTTAAACGCTGAAATTACAGAACTTTTGTTGACATGGGTAGAAATTCAATTCTTATAAACCAATCTTAAACCAGGGGTAGAGCTGGCCAATCCTGAACCGGACCGGAATCGGACCAGGTCAAACCCTGAACCGGGTCAAACGCTGAAATTACATGAAGTTTTTTGCATGTATGTGCATGAGTTTTCACTAAACCAAGACAAACAAATATTCATGCACATATAAGCACAAACTCGTGCACATTCTAGAAAAGTGCATCAATTTTTGCGTGTATGTGCATGTGTTTCCACTTATACAAAGCCACACATACAGTCGAAATATGTGCACATACATGCACAAACTTGTGCACATTCCAAGAAGTGCATAAGTTTTTGCATATATGTGCATGAGTTTCCACTTAAACAAAGTCACACATACAATCAAAACTTAGGCACATACAAGCATAAACTTGTGCACATTCTGGGAAGTGCATAAGTTTTTATCAGTATGTGCATGAATTTTTACTTACACAAAGTCACATATATTTTTATTTCTAGAAAATATGTAAGTGGAACTCATGCACACCTATTACAAATTACATGCACATACAAGTATAAATGCATGCACTTCAAAAGGAATGCACATACAGTTCAAAACTCATACACATTTTAACCCAGAAAAACGATGTACACAAGTAGAATTTAGATGCACATACAAGTCCAAATTCATGCACACACAACCCAAAATCTATGCACATCCCATATCCGGTGCGCGCGTCTTTTTGAAGTTTTTTCAAAAATACGCATTTTTTTTAATAAAAAGACGGCACGGCCGTTTTTTATTCTCATTCTCACTCTAATAATCTTTCTCACTTGAACCTTTCCCTTATCTTATTATCCTTTCCCATGTATAGCTTGGAGGATAAGTTTCTCACTTAAGTATATATTGTAATCTCTACCATCTAATGAAACAAGGAATTCTTTTCCAAAATATTATGCCTCTCTCTCAACTTAACATGGTATTGGAGCCATAAACACAACCCTAATTTGTTTTCTTTCCGGATGTTGTCGTCTCCTTGTTGCGCCGCCGTCGTTCTCTTGCAACACTTCCACTTTTGTTTTTGTTCGTCCCTCTCGATGACAACAACTGAAAAGCGTGGCGCGTTAGACGTCACCTCGCCCTACTACTTGCACCCCTCCGATCATCCCAGACTCACTATTAGTCCGGTGGTCCTTCGTGGGAACAACTACCAAGAATGGAGCACTACTATGCGCAACTCTCTACGAGCCAAGCACAAGATCGTTTTTGTTGATGGTACAATTCCAAAGCCTGTCGTGGACACTTCTGACCATGATGTTTGGATAAGCGCCAACTCGATGCTTGTCGGTTGGATCATCCAGATGATACATCCCTTGCTTCGGTCGTCCATCTCATACTGCGACCGTGTCAAGGATCTATGGGACGACCAACTTCTGCGCTTCTCTATTGGCAATAGACCTCACATTCTTCAAA
Source organism: Rheum nobile (assembly GCA_027886185.1). Classification (NCBI taxonomy): domain Eukaryota; kingdom Viridiplantae; phylum Streptophyta; class Magnoliopsida; order Caryophyllales; family Polygonaceae; genus Rheum; species Rheum nobile. The sequence continues at coordinate 1,298,906 of WOAB01000546.1, forward strand.
TCCGCTCGGATTTAGCATCCTGTCGTAAAAACGGTCAATTTATGGCAGCCTACTTTGGTGTGCTTAAGAAATTATGGGACAAGCTTACCACCTATGTTCCTCCTCATGTCTGTACATGTGGAAAGTGTTCTTGCAGCTTAAACATTATTCTCACCAAGGAACGGGAGGAGGAACGAATTCATTAGTTTCTTCTCGGATTAGACATTTTTTCCTTTGGCACCACTTGTTCCAACATCATGGCGCAAGACCCACTCCCTCCGTTGAATTGGGTCTATGCCTTGGTGGTTCAGGAAGAGCGTCACAACACCATTGTTCACACTCGGGAATCTCCTGGTGACTCTATGGCTCTCTTGGCGCATCGCCCTGCGTCTTCTACGCCTCCGCCTTCGACGGTCGATCGCAAGTCTCTTGTTTGCGATTATTACGGATGTACATGCAATGATTAGCCCACTTGTTATCGTCTTCACGGGTTCCTGAACTAGGTCAAGAACAAGGATCCTTTGCACTCTCCTTCGCACTACTCTTCAACCTCAGCGACTTAGCCACCGGCTCATGCGGGCCGCGGACGTGGACATGGCCGTGGTCGGTAACGGCACTGCCAACGTCGTTCAACCGCCGTCCAGCACTCCGAGAAACTGCACCTACACGGATCAGGATCAACAAGATCTTGGTCCGACCATCACCATCAATGGAATCAGGTGTTGAACATGCTTAGTTCGTTTGGCTCTTCCTCTAATGACAAGCTTTCTGGTACGTCTAGTCCTCCTTGGATCCTTGATATGGGCGCGCCCTATCACATGACTGGTGCTTCTTATGGGTCTTCACCCTATCTCCTCCGCCTTTATTTTACTCCCTGATGGCACACTTTTGACTGCCATGCATGTTGGAACTATGACCTTTGCTGATTTATTGCTTCCTGATGCTATTTATGTTCCCAACTTGCATTACAACTTGATTTCTTTTGCTAAGTTGACTATGGGTTTGCATTGTGTTGCTACTTTAACCGACAAGTAGTGTGTCTTATAGGACCCAAATTCGAGGACGCTGATTGGAGCGAGTGAGCAATCTGGTGGGGTCTATTGGCTTCGAGGTCTCGCAACGTCTTCACTATCTGGTCGTGCGTCGGCTGCATCTTCGCCCATCTTATGGCATTGAAGAGTAGGGCATTCGTCAGACTTTGTGTTGTCATCTATCTCTAGCATTACTATTTCGTCTAGTTCTAGATTCAAATATGATGTCTCCTGTGACACATGTTTAAGGCAAAACAACATTGTTGTTCCTTTCAAGTTAGTTCAAATAAAGCTGAGAAATTGTTTCAACTTATCCATTGTTATGTTTGGGGACCCTATAATACCCCGTCCTCTGTTAAGGCACATTATTTTTTAATTATTGTTGATGACTATTCTAGGGATGTATGGGTCTATTTGATGGTTGTCGAAACTGAGGTCGTTTCTCTCCTTGAGAATTTATGCGCTCTTGTCACCAACTAGTTCTCTACTTCGGTTCAACGAGTTAGGGCCGACAATCGCACCAAATTTTTTAAGCTTTGGTCCTTCTTTGCAACAAAGGGCATCTCCTTTGAGACCGGTTGTTCGTATACACCTCAGCAGAATGGCAGCGTTGAGCGGAAGCACTGTCACATACTTAATGTCACTTGCATCTTGCGGTTTCAGACAAGTTTGTTCGTCTCCTTCTGGGGCGAGTGCATATTAACAGCGACTTACCTCATCAATCACACGCCTTCTCCTCTTATACAAGGCCGCACCCCGCACCCCTTATGAGCTTCTCTATGGAAAGGTGTCGTCATTCACGCATCTTCGGGTTTTTGGGTGCTTATGTTACGTATCTCAACTACCTTGCCACACGGATAAGTTCGCTTCTAGGAGTCTTAAGTGCCTCTTCTTAGGCTATCCATATGATAAATGTGGGTGGCATGTGTATGACCTAGAGGACCGGACCACTTTTGTCAGCCCGGAGGTCGTCTTCTTTGAGGATATCTTTCCGTACGTGTCGCCTCCCACTACGGCCATATCCTCGACATCTCCTCTGGTGCATCTTCCCTCTGCATATGAGGACGCGCCATCTTCGCCCACTCCTATGGGCCCTGATGACGGGGGGAGTCCTCCATCGGACCCCGGTCTGCCAAGTTTGGCACCTCAGTCCGCTTCTGTTGAGACAAACACTCATGTCACTCCCTCTGCTGCTCGGAGAAGCAACCATGCACGACAACCCTCGACCTTACTTCACGACTCCATCTGCAGCACATCTCGCCATATAGACCCCATACTTTAACTCTTCTCGCCTGCCTAACAACCCGCTCGGTCATGTACTAAGTATCCTATTGCTGCATTAGTTTCATGTACTAAGTTTTCAGCAAAACATGCAAGTTTTCTAGCTGTAGTAACCGCATGTGTCGAGCCCTCTTCGTTCTCTGAAGCGAATCGTCTCGTACCCTGGCACGAGGCTATGCGTCTTGAGATCGAGGCTCTTGAACGCAACTTGACGTGAAGGCTCATTTCTCTTTCACTCGAAAAACCCATTGGTTGTAAATGGGTATATCGGATCAAGTACAAGTTCGATGGCACTATTGAGCGTCACAAGGCTCGGCTCGTTGTTCTCGGCAACCGTCAAGTTAAAGGTATTGACTTTACCGAAACTTTTTCTCTTGTTGCAAAGATGGTATATGTCCGTGTATTTCTTTTCGTTGCTGCTATTATGAGATGGGAGCTTCATCAGATGTATGTACACAATGCCTTTCTTCATGGATATCTGGATGATGAAGTCTTCATGACTCTGCCCCCTGAGTTCTCTGGTGCTAGCCCAGGGTAGGTTTGTCGCTTGCAAAAGTCTCTATACGAACTTCGACAAGCTCTCAGGAATTGGTTTGTAAAGCTTGTTGCTGCCTTGCGACATTATGGTTTCCTTCTAAGTAGAGCAGATTATAACTATATTTTCTCATATCGACGTCAAAACGTCACCCTGCAGGTCCTTGTGTACGTTGACGATATTATTATAGCAGGGAACGAACCAGTTGCTATTGCTCATTTCAAGCACTATCTAAGCAGTTGCTTCTACCTGAAAGATTTGGGTCCTCTAAAGTACTTTCTTGGCATAGAGATTGCTTGTAGTCCCAGTGGACTATCCATGTCTCAACGGAAATATACTCTTAACATTCTTTCCGAGGCAGACTTGTTGGGTTCTAAGCCTAGCAATTTCCCGATGGAGCAGCACCATCATCTCACTAGTCCTACTAGCTCGTCCTTTGCATTTCCTGATCGCTATAGATGCCTGATTAGTCACCTCATTTATCTCACCATGACGCGTCCAGAGATTACATTTGATGATCACATTTTGGCCCAATTCATGTAGTCGCCCAAGACCGATCATTAGGATGGCGCTCTACGTGTCCTTCGATATCTAAAAGGACATCCGGGACAAGGTCTTTTGCTATCTGCTTTTAGTTCTTTTCAGGTGCGTGCTTTCTGTGACTCTAATTGGGCTGCTTGTCCATTGACTTGTCACTCTGTGACCGATTACTTCGTCTTACTTGGGGACTCCCCTATCTCTTGGAAGACGAAGAAACAACCTACTGTATCGCGATCTTCTGTAGAGGCATAATACATGGCTATGGATGCGGCCTACAGTGAGCTTGTATATATTGTATATATGGCTCAAATCTCTTCTTCGGCCACTCGGCGTGTCTCATTGTGGGCCTATGAGGCTGTATTATGATAGCCAAGTTGCGCGCTCTTCACATTGCCTCTAATCCGGTATTTCATGAACGCACTAAGCACATCGAGATCGACTGCCATTTCATGCGTGATATTATTCAGTCTGGCGACATTCTTCCTGCACATATACGAACCTCTTATCAGCCAACTAATCTCTTCACCAAGGCACTGGGCAATCAGCAGTTTCATCTTCTCCTTGGCAAGTTGGGCATTTTTGATCCACATGCTCCAACTTGAGGTGGAGTATTAGAGTATACATATATTTTATCTTATTATCCTAGTATTATCATTTTCCATGTATAGCTTGGAGGATAAGTTTCTTACTTAAGTATATATTCTGATCTCTCCCATCTAAGTTTCCCATGTATAGCTTGGAGGAATTCTTTTCCAAAATATCGTGCCTCTCTCTCAACTTAACAATTACTTCATGACCATATATTATAAGGAACTTTAAACTTAATTCAAGTTTCTAGTAATTCTTATAAGGAGTACTTAGCTACTCGTAGTGATTCATAAGGAACCCCTAGCTTCATATATTGGGAATCTGGGAGCTTCTCCTGTCAATGGAGATCGTCAAGGGGAATATATTTGACACGTACGTACGTGTGGCGAGACGAATCTCCTTTTTCATATATATTTATAATTTCGTTGTTGTTCTTCTAACTTTTTCATGACTCCGGATCAAATATAGAGATAGATGGACAAGAATTGTATAAGAATTATTGAAGAATCTGGAGAGAAAAAAGGAGGGTGTTGGAGTCTTGTGCTACAATCCTCTGCATTTCTGAAAGCGACCATGTCCCTCACCAATCTTTTTATTACACATCTATCTACTGTTTATTTATTTATTAAGGACGTAGGATAAAAATCCAACTTTAGAAAGATTTTAAAGATTATTTATTTAAATTTCTATTAGATATTTTCGATAGTATTTATCTTTTTTGAAATCTTTAGTTTTTATTTTTGGATTTTTATCATGTGTTTTTAGTACATAAAATAAAATGACCGATACATATATGTTCAGTTCGTTCACCATCATCCATCTTTCTTTCTTCTTCTCACTTTTTTTTCCCTTTCTCATAATTAATTTATGGGATTCTTCTTCTTTATTTTGATTCCCCCTCATCTCTTCTTCTCCTTTCCCCAATGGAATTCGATGCACGCACTTTGTATCAAAAAAGGATTTTGAATATTATCAATATTTTTCTCTGTTTTGGAATGAAGGTAAAATATATTGGAAACAATGTGCTTGAAATATGCTATTACTTACAAAATATATGTCAACTTAGGTATAGTATTAAACTACTAATGAATGAATTTAAGACCTTTAAATTGGAAAAAAAAAGAAGAAGAAAGGGGAATCTTATAACCTTCTTAGGCACTTCAAATAAAGTGAAGTACGCATAGCAGAGGAAGATTCCCTCGCGGCTTAGTCATAGCTTAGGCTGGTTATACCCTTTATCAGTTTTTTAGGTACGATTCTTTCCCCTTTCTTTCTGTTATATTCTCTTTAATCCCATCTTTTTATGGATGTGTATTTGTATGTATGTGTATCAGTGTATGTGAGATATCACATGTAGAAGCTACCTCCTTAACCAAACGGCGTCGTAGAATTGGATCTAATCAAGATATTCCTTTCCTAGCCCTAAGCTATTTTTTATTGTGTGTGTATCATTATCTATCTTTCATTAGTGAATATCTACCTCTTTAATTAATTTTAATTCCTCTTTGGCTTGGTAAACCAAAGTCTAAATGCAATGGCTTGCTCCTGCGCGAAGATTATGAGTAGTACCAAACCAGAAAGAAAGAAAAACCCTAGCTGCAAGCTTGCAGGCTTAGCTTCAAGCAATCTAGGGCTATTGTGTAGTATCTCATTTCATGTGCAATTAATTTACAAATGGTCACATCACACCAGTAATTACATGCAATACACATATACATCTTTGTTGAGAAGATACAACCGTTAATGGCACAAATAACGGAATATATATTACTCGGATTTACTTCTCATTTTAAACCATAATTCTTATTTATGAGTATTTGTTTTTTTGCATGTTTTGGACAAAATCTTTTAATTTTATCCATTATATTAAATGAAGAAAGTAGTTAAAACTAAAGTATTTTAATCTTCAATTTTAGAAAATAAAAATTCCAATTAGAAATATTTTAGTATAAATTTGGACTTTCTTAATATGTGTGTGTCTAATTTAAAAAAAAAACAAGTAAAGCCGAAGAGAAATATCATCGGCTTAATCAAATGGATGGGTAGTTATTAACAATATTATATTATATTATTTCCCTTATTGATATTATTTCCTTTGCTGATATGTCTCTTTCCATATCTGTCACTTAGTTAGCATATATTGTAATCACTTCTTTCAATAAACATCAGAACTTCTATTCCCCAAATCCTCTCTTAACATGGTATCTTAGCTAGGGTTTTAATTTTTTTCCTACCGCTGTCGGCCTCCTCCAAGGCTGCCGTACCGTCGCTCCTCCTCCTAGGATCGCCGGCTCCGTCTTTTCCTTTGCATCATGCCTACCGATGATGCGGGCTCTCTTGACCCTCATGCTGCACAGACACAAGAGACACACGAGCAGTCTCTCATTCCTCCAACCTCTCCTTACTACCTTCACCCGTTGGAGCATCCGAACCTTAACATCTGCCCAGTTGCTCTTAAGGGTGACAATTATCAAGAATGGGTCGTTGCTATGCGCCATGCTCTCCAGGCCAAGCGCAAGATTGGCTTTATTGATGGTCGTGTCTCGAAACCGGTGGCTACCGACCCCAACTACGACAATTGGCTTAGCGTCAATTCCATGCTCGTCACTTGGGTCATTCAGACGATCGATCCTTCTCTTCGATCCTCCATCACCTATTATGATACTGTTGCTGAACTTTGGCAAGACCTTCATCATCGTTTCTCAGTGGGCAACGAGACTCGAATTCTTCAACTCCGTGGTGAACTTGCCAATTGTCATCAAAACGGCAAGTCCATCTCTGCCTACTATTCGACTTTGAAGAAATTATGGGAGGAATTGCACTCGCATGATCCGCCTTGTGCTTGTGTTTGTGGAGGTTGCACTTGCTCCATCAACACCAAATTGCTGCAAGATCGGGAACGGAACCAAGTTCATCAATTTCTCCTTGGTTTGGATGACGGTTTCAGTAATCTTCGCTCGAGCCTGCTTACTTTGGATCCCTTACCTCAGATTTCTCGCGTGTACTCTCTTGCTATTCAGGAGGAGCAGCAGCGCACTGCCGTTCATCTACGTGATCCCCCACCGGACTCCATGGCTCTCGCCGCTTCCTCAGGGCCGTCTCGCCCGCCTGCTGGCACATATGTTGATCGTAAGTCTCTCTTCTACACCAACTGCAACCGTACAGGGCATGATTTAGCATCTTGTTTTAAACTTATCGGATATCCGGAGTGGTATCCTGGTGGTCGCGGTACTGGTCGGGGTGACTCTAGCTCGCCACAAGCTCCTGCGCAAGACGTTGTTGCTGCTGCAGGACGCGGCCGTTCTCGCGGTTCTACAGGGCGCAGTCGTGGCTTTACTTCGGGCGTGGTGAACGCAGTTCAGCCAAACGCCGCTTCTTCGGGTGGATTCCATCCTACTGCCACCGACAGACAGGTCATCGGCTCTGCCCTCTCTACTGAACAGTGGAACAATGTGATGCAATTGTTTCACTCTCTTAAACCTTCTGACGGCTCATCTACCTCCTCTGGTATGTCCTCTCTTCCTTGGATACTTGACACAAGGGCTTCATATCATATGACTGGCGCTATTGAGTTGCTTCAGGATTTGCGAAATACCTCTCCCATCTCTATATTATTGCCTGATGGGAGATCTTCTATTGCTGTTCAGTCTGGCACTATCCACTTTGGATCTACACGGCTTCCGCATGTTCTATATATTCCACAATTGGCCTGCAATCTCCTATCGTTTCATCAATTGACTCGTGACTTGCATGTTCTGGTGTTACTGACTGACAGATTTTGTGTCTTACAGGATTACGGTTTGAGGATGGTGATTGGAGTGGGTGAGCAACGAGGTGGGGTCTATTGGCTTCAAGGATTTGGCGTTCATGAGCGCGCCTGTCACTCTTCTGCAGTCACTTCTTCAATCAGCTTATGGCATCAGCGTTTTGGTCATCCTTCCAATTCTGCTTTATCTACTATTTCTAGCATTGTTAGTAGTGACAAACTGAATAAAGATACTCCATGTGATATTTGTTTTAAGGCTAAGCAGACTCGTTCTAGTTTTTTGGATAACATTAATAAAGCATCACGCATATTTGATTTGATACATTGTGATGTCTGGGGTCCTTACAAAAGTCCGTCTTATTCTGGTGCCTCTTATTTTCTGACTATTGTGGATGATCACTCCCGTGTTGTCTGGATTTATCTCTTGCGTGACAAAACGGAGGTTGTCACCTCCATTCAGCGGTTTTGTGCTATGATTAGCAAACAATTCAAGATACCGGTGTGTCGGGTTCGGGCCGACAATGGTACTGAATTTCTGCCTTTGCGTTCTTATTTTACTGAGCAGGGCATTCTGTTTGAGACCTCTTGTGTTTACACTCCTCAACAAAACAGAAGGGTTGAGCGCAAACACATGCATATACTTAATGTTGCAAGAGCTTTGCGTTTCCAGGCACATCTTCCCATCTCTTTTTGGGGAGAATGCATTATCACTGCTTGCTATCTGATTAATCGGACTCCATCTGCCACTCTTCAGGGCAGGACCCCCTATGAGCTTCTTCATGGCTCGCCACCGTCCTATTCTCACCTCAGGGTCTTTGGTTGCTTATGCTTTGCATCCAAAATACCCCGAGACCGTGACAAGTTTGCTGAGAGAAGTCGTAAGTGCATTTTCATTGGCTATCCGACTCGTCAGAAGGGTTGGTCTTTATTTGACCTGGAATCCAAGTAGATCTTTGTTAGTCGAGATGTGGTGTTCTTTGAGACTCAATTTCCCTATGAGAAACAAGTTCCTTCACCTACTCCTGTCGTGCCTACTCCGCACGCTTCTGTTTATGATGAGGTTCCAGATTTACTAGTCACTCATGCCATTGAAGCCAGGGGGAGTATTTCCTCTGAGCCTACTCCTGCAGTCGTGCATGTTGATGAATCTGTTGTTGCTCCTGCTGTCATACCTGATGTTGTGTCTAAGGTTGCTCCGACTGCTAGACAAAGCAGTCGCGTTCGTCAGCCATCTGTGCTTCTTCGAGATTTTGTCTGCAGCACTGTTCGTTCTATAGACCCCCCTCTTGCTTCATCTACACCCACCTCCACATCATCCTCAGGTACTTCGTATCCTATAGCTGCTTATGTATCTTGTGCTAAGTTTTCTGCTCCCCATACTCGTTTTTTGGCAGCTATCACTGCAGGGCATGAACCGACGTCCTTTACTGAGGCCGCCCGTTCCTCATCCTGGAGTGACGCCATGCAGGCCGAGATTGATGCTCTTGAGCGCAATCAGACATGGGTTATCACTGATCTTCCGCCAGGAAAGACACCTATTGGATACAAGTGGGTGTTTCGCATCAAGTATCGCTCTGATGGGAGTATTGAGCGACATAAGGCTCGTCTTGTGGTCTTAGGCAATCGACAAGTGGAAGGTATTGATTTTACTGAGACTTTTGCCCCTGTAGCTAAGATGTCTTCTATGCGAGTTTTTCTTTCAGTTGCTGCTATTAAGGGTTGGCATCTACATCAAATGGATGTTCACAACGCCTTTTTACATGGTGATTTGGATGAGGAGGTTTACATGAAGCTTCCGCCAGGATTTCCTTCATCTAGAACTGGTCAAGTTTGCAAACTATAGAAGTCTCTTTATGGGTTGCGACATGCACCTCGTAACTGGTTTGCCAAGCTTGCCCATTCTCTTAGAGTCTTTGGCTATAAGCAGAGTAAGGCTGATTACTCTTTGTTCTCTCTCACTCGCTCTGGAGCTACTCTGCATGTTCTAGTCTATGTTGATGACCTTATTGTTGTTGGAGACGATCTCTCTGCGCTTGACAGGTTCAAGCAATACTTGGGCACGTGCTTTCACATGAAAGATCTGGGCCTTCTCAAATACTTTCTTGGTATTGAGATTGCTCGGAACTCCTCTAGTATCTTTCTCTCTCAGCGCAAGTATTCTCTGGATATTCTTACTGAGAGTGGCCTTCTTGGGGCCAAACCTTGTGATTTTCCTATGGAACAGCATCATGATCTTGCTCTTACTGAAACTCCTCTCTTTGATGACCCTGAGCGTTACCGTCGCCTTATTGGTCGTCTGATTTACTTGACTATTACCCAGCCTGAGCTTAGTTACTCTGTTCACACTTTGGCACAATTCATGCAGTCTCCTCGTCAGGCTCATTGGGATGCTTCTGTACGGATTCTGCGCTACCTAAAGGCTCATCTCGGACAGGGTCTTCTTCTGTCTGCTTCCAGCTCTTTGCAGCTCACTGCTTATTGTGATTCTGACTGGGGAGCTTGCCCTCTCACTCGACGCTCGATCACAAGTTATCTTGTTCTGCTAGGGGAGTCTCCCATCTCTTGGAAGACTAAGAAGCAGCCTACTGTCTCCCGCTCCTCTGCTGAAGCTGAGTATCGTACTATGGATGTTGCCTGTTGTGAGCTGATTTGGCTCAAGTCTCTACTCCGTTCGCTAGGAATTGGGCACTCGTCTCCCATACGTCTTTTCTGTGACAGTCAGGCGGCATTTCATATTGCTAGCAATCCGGTCTTCCACGAGCGAACAAAACACATTGACATTGACTGTCACTTTGTTCGCGATCTCGTTCAGGATCGTCAGGTGTCCTTATCTCATATTCGTACTATTGAGCAACTCGCTGACCTCTTCACCAAAGCTCTTGGGAATGCTCAGTTTCATGCCTTGCTTCCCAAGTTGGACATCGTTGATCCACATGCTCCAACTTAAAGGAGAGTATTAGCAATATTATATTATATTATTTCCCTTAATGATATTATTTCCTTTGATGATATGTCTCTTTCCATATCTGTCATTTACTTAGCATATATTGTAATCACTTTTTTCAATGAACATCAGAACTTCTATTTCCAAAATCCTCTCTTAGGGTAGTGCAAAACGGTTGGTAGGCCGTAGGACAATTTAAGGTACAACCCATTTAGAACATTTCTGAACTATCTATTTCACGATAGCTTTTATGTTCAATTCTTCCTGTAACGTATAATTTTCTTGTAACATCTTGGACAGTGATACATTGACACTCAGTGTAAAGAGGTGTAGACTAATCATCCATTAAAAAGTGTTCATGTGTCATAAATGAGGTAAAAACCAAAAGTAAAAACAATACTCTTAAATAAAAAGTGAATTTGTTTTATGTCTACTTTAGTCTTTTTACCTTCATTACTTAATTAATTCAATACATTTCAAAAAGAAGCTCAATAGTCTCTCGCCCATAGCTGCTTCTTCTTCTACCTACGGCTATGAGACATCATCTTCTTCCCCGTAATCTTCTCATACTTGAAAAAAAATTGCTTAATTAGTTTTATTACCAAATTATGATTATTCTTAAATAAAAAGTAAATTTGTGTTTATCACTTTACACTAACTCCCAATTCCTCTCAAAATACACCTAAATAAAGCTCTGAATGCCTTTCCATCTCTGACCGCCATCAAGCATCCGTCTCCGACCATCAGCGCCGCCGCTGCCTCTTTTTTACTGTTGTCGTTGCCTCATACCAACAAATCCAACCAATTTAGGAATTTTATTGCCTCATACCAACAGATCCATCTAATTTGGGAATTTTATTTCATCTCTTGCTGTATGTTTGACGAAGAAACCCAGATCTGGAAAAAAAAATGTTGGGGAATTGGTTTGGGGAAATCTCCATAAAAAAAACAAGTCGGCGACTTGCAGAGGTTGGTGGTTGGAGCAGGTGATGTGAGTGATTTGTCACCGGAGATAGAAAGTGGTGAGAAAAGGGAGCGATTGCGATGTTGGTGGTTGGAGCAGCCCCGCCCGTCGACGAGAAGGATGGAGGGTCGGCGACTTGCAGAGGCAAAAGCAAAAGCAACGAAAAAGTAGGATGAAGAAGGCAGAAGAAAATTACTGTTACGCCCTTTCACTTTTTTGAAGTGTAAGACTAGTTTTTCTACACTAGGTGTAGATTTAGTTTTTTCCTAACATCTTACCCAAGTCCCTGTGAATTTAACACCCGATAATTTCTGACTTCGGACAACAAAATAAACACCGCACCTTTTGATTTGTTCAATTTAAAATTGCGTGATTTTAGTTTTTTTTATTTGGTAAAAAATGAAAAATGACTTAGACACGTCGTACTTGTCTGACAGGAGCTTGCTTCAAATTCAGTGCTTCCAATTCCATAAACTGATAAACGTACAGTTAAGAATTCTTAGCATTTTGGCTTTATTATTTACATTGATAGCTAGGGAATATTGGGATAATTAAATAACCCTGACCCTCCCAATTGGAGTTACTTTGGATCTTATCTTTACTCCTCTCCTTTTACAGACGCTCGGGAGCGAGGGCATACTATTTACTTTTTATCATCTACTAGCTTAAACTCCCGTATCTTCTACGATCGATTATTTCTCGTATTTTATATAGATTTGATATATAATTTATATAATAATTATCATATTTAAATAAAATATTAATTAAAAAACTAAAAAGTTAATAAATATGTGTTATAAAATTATAAATTTTTTATATGTTTTTTTCTTCAAGTTGAACAAGTTATTTTTAATAAATTAAGAAATATATGTGAACTTAAATCATTATGACTTTTGAATAACTAACTCTCATATTCATAAATTTTTGTCCAACTTTGTATCACAGTCAAACTTCAACTCTAATAAAAATTTAATTAATATCACAATTCACAATTGTGGGCTTATTTTCAACCACAATAAGAAGATTATAATTAAAATGTTTGTTTTAAAAAGGTTGAAAGTTTTGTTTTTAGATTTATGATTAAGGGTTTATCTTAGTTTTTTATTTATTTATAATTATTAAATGAAATTATATAGAAATATATTTTGAATATTTTCATAATATTTTTATTGCTGATATTGGAAATTAAGAAAGAAGATATGGATTATTTAAAAAAAATTTTGATTGATTTGTAATCTTTGTGATTGATTTGTATGTAAATTAGGAAGAGATTATGTTAGATATATGAAACAAATCTTGAAATATAATTATATTTAATTGATAAAAGTGAAAAAAGAGAGGAAATGACATGTGTCAATATTAATGTGGGGGTGACATGTGGCATAGTAAAGTTCTAGTTTAGTATATATATACTAGATTTATTATTCCTTTCAATCTTATAACTGTAACCCAAGGGCTTGTTTGGGGGGATTATAAAAATATTATTAGATTTTTTTTCACTAACAGTAGGTTTCTTGGATAATTCTGTATTAGGTGGAAAACTTCTTTACCGATCAATGAACTACTTAAAATGAACAACATAAACTTTACATTTATTAGTTTAAGATACACAAACACGTCAACACGTACACAATAAACTCATTATAATCTTGTTTATGCTCTCCCAAATGAATCAACAAAGAACTTCTTTTGGGATGAATGAAGGAATTTGTCATTCGATCAAGATGGAAATTACTAATAATAAAATGTGATTAACAATGAAGATTACTAATTTGATTATTTCAGGATGTTATAGTGTTTTGCTAGAAACCAATTATGATCTTTGGGCTAAATAAGATTGGATCCATTGCTAATTATAATCGGGTCCTATAAGCTCATACACAATAAAATAGTGGGCTAGATCAAAGTAAACCGAGGCCCATAATGGGGACATAGGTGGTTGACCATATGATGGTAAATTGGGATTGTGGATTGCTCATCAAGTAATTATAATTGGTATCTATTTACTTGATGATAAAATGAAAGTTATCTTTATAAAAGATAAGATTATATAATTGTTATATATACACTCTTATTAGATACAAGAGAATTATCAATTATATTATGTGTTGAAAAAATTACACCACACCCGAAATTCACTAGGGTCGGTTGAACCTTTTTGCACAAGCTGAGACGAAGTTTCGAACTTTCTCCCCATTCTAGAAGACATATGCAAGGTGATCTAGATTCGTACTCGTGTTGACCAAGTAGAGGAATCGCACTTGAGGTTCTATTCTCCACAATTGGTCCTAGCAGAGAGATTCATACATTAAGTGGTATGTTACTGCTTCTATTTGAACCATATTAGTTTATGCATGAGATGTTAGATGTTACAAAAGTTTTTTCTGCAATTCCGCTATACGCATCTAAAGTTCCTTCAGTGGTATAAGAGCTTCTTGTATAAATTAACTATGATAATGATTAAAGTTGTAATCTTGATGAATGTTCCTAATTATTTTGATATATGAATTAAATTGCATGATTAAAATTGTGATTTTAATTGATTGAGCCGAAAACTTTAGGTATTAAAATTCTGATTTTTTTTGCTTAATATTTCCCTAAAATTCGATTTACATGTTAATTTATGCATAATATGATTTCTTGTATAAGTTATATTCATAAATTAAAAATATTAGACTTTTCATGTTGATGTTAGTCGAATAAAGACCCTTAAATTTTCAAATTTCACATGCCATAATTTGATTAATCTTACATGAAATAGTTTTATGCCTTAATTATTAAAGAACCCTAATTTTATGAAAATTACACCTTAATTATTTTCTCTCAAATTCAAAAACAAATAAGTTGTCTTAGATCCACCCAAATTTGTAAATTATTATAAATATTTGAGTGGGAGAGGGAGTAGACCGCGGATGGGTGGCTCATGGTGAGCCACGACAGGGCAAGGGGTGGCGCACAATGGTTGCGGCCAAGGGTAGGGTGGCATAGTGACCGTGCGGTGGCTGCGCAGTGGGCGCGGGGTGGCGACCGGTGGAAGGGGGCGCACAACCGTTTGCGCCGTGAGGGTGTGTGGTGGTGACAAATTATTTGTCATGGGTTGCAAATGCCTAAAACCCTAGCTTGCATAAGAAGTTATTCTATTTTGAGTTATAATTCCAATTATGCATATTAATGAATAATATAGTATTAATTCCATATATGAATTGATTGAATTAAAATAATAGGAAAGTTGTACTTAATTTTAATTATTTTATATAAAAAAAATATTTGATATTATAATTGTGTATATAGATAAATATACAATATTATTACATGCGGTGACTGTTATGACCGAAAATAGGATAGAAAATACGATATGTGTATCGTTATTGTTTTCTTGTATATGATCTATGTATCGTTTGTATTTTTGTGATTTAATTTTCGAGCAAATTAGATTATAATTATATTATGTAAGCAAGAAATGAGTATCAAGAATGGAGATGCAATGAAGTATCCATGTTGGAGATATAAAGAATAATCAAGGATGGAGATCCAAGAGACGAACAAGGACCTATGAAGATCATATCTTATAGGTTTTAGAGGCCATACTAGGATCACAATTATTTTATGCATTTATATTACATTAAAATGATTTTTAAGTTTATACATGTTGTCTATGTATGCTATTTAGTTCATAGTCGATAGACCAACATAGTAAACTTAGGTCCCTTAAAAAAATTGAGATTTTTTCATTCCAAATCATAACCTATGAGGCCATTGGAATTTGAAGGATAGTTTTTTTCTAAAGCAAGATGTCTTTGTTTGACATTGGGATAGTATGGGTAAATCTTTATAAGGGGTTTACAACCTTGGTTTGGTTATAGTCAACAAATCGCCACAAGATAAAGTTCTAGGTTCTGAGGCACACGGATAGGTTTAACATAAGATGTAACCTATCAACCAAAAATTATAAATGTTATAATTAGTAAAAGTTACTTACCTTGATGACATAAGGAAGTGCCAATGTACGTTTATGTTTTGTGTGAGATAGGATCTTGGAGTCATTTTATTCACAAGAGACATATTATTTCAATAAAATGTACATTTGCTTATTTATGTTTGAAGCATATATAAATTCTTTAACCTTTTGTATGACAAGCATAATTTATATTTTGCATATTATTTCTATTGTGGATATCATGTCAAGATACGATAACCCCAAAATCATCAACCTCAGTTCAATCCTGGAGAAGGAAAAGTTGGACGGCAACAACTTCCTTGACCGGGAAAGAAATATGAGAATTTTTCTTTGATCTGACGGACGAGAGAATGTCCTTGATACCCCTATCCTAGTTCTAACTAAAACACCTACTAAAGCTGAAAAGGCAGCTGGAAAGGAAATTAGAGACAAGTTAGTGATTGCCACTTGCCTTATGCTAGCTTCCATGGACTCAAACCTTCAAAAGAGGTTTGAGAGTATGGATGCTAACACCATCATTCGTGCACTGGAAGTCATGTTTCAGGAACAAGCGAGGATGAAAAGGTTTGAGACCTATAAGGCAATTCTTGAGTGCAAACTCGTGAAATGAAAGCCAGTCAGTTGTCATGTGTTCAAAATGATTTTATATTTTGAAAACATGGAAAGACTTGTGTTCCCATATAGCCAAGAGTTGGCTACTAACATTATATTGCACTCTCTATATGATGGTTCCACTCAATTTAGACTAAACTTCAATTTGAATGAAGTTGGGAAAAGTTTTGAAGAACTTCATGGGATGTTCAAGACTGTTGAGCAAAACATCACTATTAAACCAAAGAAATAGGTATTCATGGTCAGCATGGGAAAAGGGTTCAAGAAAAGGGTCGTTGGACTGAAGAAGCCTACGCAAGAGAGGATCAAGGAAATTGTTCTTCCTAAGCCAAAGGCTCTTGAAAAGGCTAAAGTATCTGCTGACCACGAATGATTATATTGCAATGCAAAACATCATTGGAAGAGGAACTGCCCAAAATACCTGGAAGACAAGAAGAATGGAGTTGTGAGTTCTACTTCAGGTATGTATGTTATAGAAATCCTTACAACAAAAGATTATCCCTGGGTATTAGATATTGGTTATGGTTCTCACATTATTACGAATGTGCATGGAGCAAAGGTTGTTGCACTAACAGTAGGAGATTATAGTCTACCCTTACCTTATGGTTTAGTTTTATAATTGAATAATTGTTATTTCGTTCCAACTATTACCAAAAAAATCATTTCGACTTATGTTTTGGATACTGAAGGTTATGAATTCAATATTAAGAATATGTATTTTTATATTTATAAGGATGATGTATTTTTTTATTTATAAGGATGATGTGTTTTATGTCAATGCTCCAATGAGTAACGAACTCTATGTGATGGATTTGGAATCCAATGTATATAACATAACTACCAAAAAGCAAAAATCAATTGATTTAAACAATACCTATCTATGGCATTGTCGCTTGGGTCACATTAGCCTGAACCGCATGAAAAAGCTCCACAAAGATGGACTGCTAACCTCTTTCGATTTTGAATCATTTGATACATGCGAATCTTGCTTAATAGGGAGAATGACAAGATCACCTTTCATTGGTAAAGGTGAGAGGGTTAGTGAACTTTTGGGCCTAATACATACAGAGGAGTGTGGACCAATGAGCATAGTAGTTAGGGGTGATTATAGTTACTTCATATCTTTTACTGATGACTAAAGTAGATATGGTTATATATACTTAATGAAGCACAAGTCTAAATCCTTCATCTCTTTTTGGAGATATGTTCTCACAATTGCAGCATTCAAACAAAACAGGAGATTGTCAAAAGCTTTAGATAAGACACCATATGAGTTATGGACTAGAAAAGTTCCAAGTTTGTCTTTTCTAAAGATCTGGGGATGTGAAGCTTATGTAAAATGTTTACTCACTGATATGCTTGCAACCAAATCAGAAAAATCCTTTTTTGTGGGGTATCCAAAAGAAACAAAATGATACTATTTCTACAATCCCAGTGAGTACAAATTTTTTGCTGCTCGGGATAGTGTCTTACTGGAAAATGACTTTATTTTTAAATAGTCAAGTGGGAGAAATACATATCAAAGAAGTTCGAGAAGAGCAACAAACGAGCATGGACTACACCATATTAGAGACGGCGACACTTGGTGATGCAACCCCGCAAGGGGCAGCCACCCATATGCCGAAAGTGGAGGAATTCCAATACGTCCCTCTTTCCTTCCCACTAGAATATGATTCAAGTGAAAATCCACACGTTGTTGTGGAAAATACTAGTGAAGATCCACAAGTTGTTTTGGAAAATCTTCCAGTTGCTCAACCCACACGTTGATCTGAAAGGGCTAGAGCGCAACCAAAGAGATATGTTGATTTCATATTGATTGCGAACTGTGACATCTTGCTTTTAGAAAGCAAAGATCCTACCACTTTTAAGCAAACTATGACGAGTCCCGACTCCGAAAAATGGCGCGTAGCCATAAATTCTGATATGACGAGTCCCGACTCCGAAAAATGGCGCGTAGCCATAAATTATGAGATGGTTTCCATGTCTAAAAATAAAGTATGATACTTGATTGATTTGTCAAATGGGGTAGTGCCTATATGATGCAAATGGGTTTTCAAGCTAAATACAGACAAGGATGGACACATAATATATTTTAAAGCAAGATTGGTTGCAAAAGGCTTCAAATAAATTCATGGTCTTGACTATGATGAGACCTTTTCACCGGTTGTTATGCTTAGATCCATTCGGATAATCCTAGGATAGCAGCTTATTATGAGTATGAGATTTGACAAAAGGATGTCAAGAGCTTTTCTAAATGGGTATTTGGAAGATGATGTGTATATGACACAACCTGAAGGTTTTGTGGATCCACAAAATCCTAGGAAGGTATGTAAGCTTAAAAAGTTCATTTATGGACTTAAGCAAACATCAACGAGTTGGAATCTTCGATTTGATGAAGCAATTAAATAGTTTGATTTCATTAGATGCGAAGAAGAACCTTGTGTTTACAAGAAATTTAGTGGGAGCAAAGTAGTTTTCCTAGTCTTGTATGTGGATGACATACTACTCATTGGAAATGACATTCCTATGTTGGAGTTCGTGAAGGACTAGCTCAAGAAATGTTTTTTAATGAAAGACTTAGGAGAGGCAGAGTACATATTAGGTATCAAAATTCATAGAGATAGATCAAAGAGACTAATTGGACTAAGTCAAGGAAATTATATAGATAAGGTCCTTGATAGGTTCACTATGAAGAATTCTAAGAGAGGATTCTTACCTATGAAACGTGCCATACAACTTAACAAGAAGTAGAGTCCAGTCACACTTGTTGAGCTAGAGAAGATGAGTAGGATTCCTTATTCATTAATAAAAAGATCTATCATGTATGCTATGATCTGTACTCGCCCAGATGTTGCATGAGCTTTGAGTATGTGCACCAGATACCAATATAATTCAAGAGATGCACACTAGAATGCAACAAAGAACATCCTAATGTAGGACTAAGGATGATTTCTTGGTGTATGTAGGATATGATGAGTTGATCGTTGAAGGATATACTCATGCGAACTTCTAGATAGATAAGACGACTTTCGATCCCAATCGGGATACATCTTCATTCTTAATGGAGGATCAGTGAGCTGTAGGAGTTCAAACCAAAGCACTATAGCTGATTCTACAATAGAAGTTGAGTACATTGTCGTAGTAGATGCATCTAAGGAAGCTGTCTGGGTTAGGAAGTTCATCATTGGACTATATGTTGTTCCTATTTGTGCTAAGAAAATGGACATCTATTGTGACAAAATTAGTGTGATTGTCAATCTAAGGAACACATTTCGAATTCCAAATACAGACACATGCTCAGGAAGTTCCATGTCATTCGAGATTACGTCGATAGAGGAGATGTAAAGCTGTGAAAAGTTCATACAAATGACAACATTGCATATCCATTCACTAAGCCTTTACCTAATCCCAAGCATGACAGTCACACTAGGGATAATGGACTCAAGCACATTGGAGAATGGCTTTGAGGAGTTTGGATCATATGCGGAGCACTCTTCTCGTGCGGACGTGCGGAGCATGCACTTTTGGGTCTTATTTGTGCACTTTAACGTCTTATTTGTGCACTTTTTCAAAAAAAAAAAAAACAATTTCTTTTTCAAATTTTTTTCCAAGCATTTTTTTAAATTTTTGCAAAAGTGCACAAATAAGGCCCAAAAGTGCACAAATAAGGCCCTATAGTGCATGTCCGCACGTCCGCACGGGAAGAGTGCTCCGCACCGGAACCGCACTCTGGCTTTGAGTTTGTATTATTTTACATTATGGAGATTGTTTTCACGAGTGTTAAACTTTCAGTTCTGCTTGTTATTTGAAATAAAGTTTCATCATTATTTAATTGTGGTTTAGAATTAAATAAAATGTCCAAGTAATTTGTAAATATCAAATAAGATCATCATAAGTGTTTTGATGAATGAAACCCTATTAAGTAAGCTGAAATTATAAATTACAAGTTGTTCATAGCCTAAGTCATTAATTTGGACATGAATGACTTATTAATAGACTATTTTGTAAGTTGATTGATAGCGCCGAGTTTCATGGGCTATAGGGACATAAGGATGTCTAATCATTTACATATATGAACATATATTGGGAGGATCTACCATAAAGTTCTTTAAGTAAGTTTTAGAATTTTATGTTAAACTATAATTAGTAGATTCCTCGCACATGAGTATGGTGTTTCTCTTGCTTAGTAATTAGCATGTCTTTTACATTGTCAACCATCGTTATGTAAAAGAGATGACAAAGGCAGTGATCGGGAGCTACAAATTAAGTAGGAGTAATAGTTATACACGATTGGAGAAGTCCTCCTATATTAATAGGAATGGTGTCTTAGGCCTCTTGAAGAGTAAGAACTGAAAATGTATGGTCGTGCTCAAATGGATTAAAAGTTAATCATTTGTTTTGACAATTTTACTCGGGGTTAAATAAACAATTAGAATATTAATATGGATTACATAAGTCATATTATCGAATTGGACATTAAGTGACAAAGAAATTTAACATTGCACACTTGTTCAAGGACAAGTGGGACATTGTAGAAATGTGTCATTCGATCAACATCATAATTTTGAAATTTTGAACTCCGAGCTAAAAAATTTTTTTAATATGGATTCATTCTAGAATTTTGAATTTTTTTTGCTTCTGTACAACCTTCATACACTAGAAAAAATTATAGTTCAACAATGCCATATTCGTCTTGGTAAACAATAGACCAACATAATTTTTCCGGCCAGAGAGAAGACTACGTCAAAGCGATCCATTGTCCTTGTACCTGTTTATTCTAGGAGCAGAGATCCTTGCTACGAGATTACACCACACGTAGAACGACAAAAGAAACCATAAGGTTTTTAAGAGTGCGGTTCCGGTGCGGAGCACTCTTCCCGTGCGGACGTGCGGACATGCACTATAGGGCCTTATTTGTGCACTTTTGGGCCTTATTTGTGCACTTTTGCAAAAATTTTGAAAAATGCTTGGAAAAAAATTTGAAAAAGTTTTTTTTTTTTTTTTGAAAAAGTGCACAAATAAGACGTTAAAGTGCATAAATAAGACCCAAAAGTGCATGCTCCGCACGTCCGCACGGGAAGAGTGCTCCGCATATGGAACATGAATTCCTTTCTTAGCCTTTGTAGATAACATCATAATATTTTCAAAAGCGAGTCATCCAAATTGTAGAGAAATAAAACAAAGAATATTGTGAGATCTCAAGAAAAAAGGTAATTTTTCACAAATCAGTTTTCCAAGTTACAAAGAAAGTACCAAACATGAAGAAACAACTTATACAAGGAATCATCAGAATAACAAACATGACCTCTCTTGAAAAGTACCTCGGATGCCCAATTATCAATGAAAGGGTAAAATCCAATACCTTTGAGGAAATTATAACAAAATCAAAGACAAAATTGATCAAGTGGAAAGCTAACTATCTTTCCCAAGCAGGCAGAACAACACTTCCTTCAAGCCTTTGATAGGATGGAATAAGATTATGCCAACCTACCCTCTTGGGTGGCCTAGGCCTGAGAAATTTTAGAGATATGAATTGTGCACTTCTGTATAACTAATTTGGAAAACTATTGCACAATGGAAGAACCTCTAGGTCAAGATAATCTCAGAAAAAACTTAAAGGAACAACGTATCCTAAACTATGAGCAAAAAGGGAATTGCTCATGGCAATGGTCGAAAATGATAGATCTCCCACAAAGATTTTCAAAAAGGTTTGATTGGGCAAGTTGGGATGAAAAAACAATCAAATTCTGGACACATAGAAGGGTTCTCAAAGAATCTCTATGCTATATTGTGACTATTGCACCAGGACACAATCATACTACTTGTGTTGAATAGTTTTTGGAAGATAACAAGAAATGGAATAGAACAAAACTTATCCAAACATTACCATTCAATATAGTTGATATCATTACCACCATTCCTATACCTATTAATCAAATCACAGACTGAATGTATTGGGAATCCATGAAGAATGGCTGGTTCTCGGCAAAATCTGCAATGAAACTAATTACCAAGACTAAATGTTATAGTGCATCAGTGTTCTCAAAATCCTTGTCTCAGATGTTGTTTCTTACATCTTAGGAGATGACATACGCAATGAAATGATGGTTGTTGTGAAGAATAGTGAAACTCTAGCCAATTTTATTCCTTTTAAATTTTGAAAATTGAGAGAGAAATTGGGGCAAGTTTTTTAAAATAAGGCCGATAATAAAATATCAAACCCCATCCCAACATACTTTTTTAAACATTATTGGGTTTGGGAGAACATAGTCTAATAATCACATGAATCATACATTAATTTCTAATCCGCCTAGGCCCCCGCTTAGGCACTATCCCCCCCTCTTGCAGTTCATAAACCGAGGACACACCTCAAATTCTATTTGAATGCAATCATACACAATAGACAATCAATAAAAATATTAGAGAAACATGTGACTTCATTCGCCGAAATTACTCCACATACAAGAGAATAGAAGATATTAGGGAAGAAATTAGAAATAACTCAGAGCTCGTTTGGTTCTCATTCATTGGAATCAGGAATATGAATGAGAATGACTGATTCCGAGAATTGTGTTTGGTAACGATTGGAATGAGCATGGATTTCATTCCAATGAATGGACGATTCCAAGCTTATGAAACATTTCATTCCACCAAAAATGTTGAGGTATTATCATTCAAACTAGACATGTCAAAAATTGACCCGACTTAAAAACCCGACCCGACCCAAAAATCATTGGGTCAAGAAGGACCCGAACATCATGAACCTGAACCCGAGCTCGACCGAAACTCAACAGACCCATTATTTCATATATAGTATCTCATTTATATCAAATATTATGATATGTTTTATTACTTAATTAAATAATATTAATATATAACAATCTTTTTAAATTTAGAAAAATATTATAGTAATCATAAAAAAAGGACACTTTCAACCCGTTGGTGAACCCGGACCGAGCCAAACTTGTTATGACCGATTGATCAACCCAAAAATTTTAACGACCCGATCAACCCGAATCCAATTTGATCTTAACCTGATTTCACTCAAACTCGACCCGCCTGAAACAGTTATAAGTTTAAGTAATCTCCCGTATGATAAAGAGTATGTCCAAGAATGATTTATTCCCACAACATACACGCCCGACGCCCGCCGTTTGGTGCCCGGCATGGAGTTTGGCTACGGCTTTTGGGCAGCGGCCGCCATTTAATTACGGCGACCTCCGTTTTTCTCCGAGTTCGTTCCGCGTCAGCGTTTTCAAGACCTGATAAGCACTACTTTGTAGGGCTTAACTAAGAGTCATTAGAGGATTTATTGGTGCCATTCGGATAGATTTAGACACATTCATGTGTATGGTATTTGGGGGCAAAGTTGGTGTTTTTGGAGGTGTTTGAGCGGTTTTGGAGATCATATGAGACACTGAGGAGGAAGCCACCAGTAGTAGACGCCAAGGGAGTGCAATGAAGAGTAGAAGAACGGTAGGCTGAATTCAATTGGTTCTTTCTCTCTACTCAGATGTCCAAATGGAGTGATTCCAATTCGAGGAGTTAGATCTTTAAGTCTAATGCAAGTCCTCAAAATATGAGCGCAATCCGAGTTGGGAATCAAACGTTATGGCGTTTCTGCGGAAGTGTCGCAGGAGCTGAACCGAAGAACAGCGACGGCGCCCGCCGTGAACATTGCGGCGCCCGCCGCCAATTCCCATCCAGGAACCTTTTCTACGACATTGTCACGGCGCCTGCCGTGTAATTGCGGCGCCCGCCGTGGAGTATGCCAGCCCGCCGTCGTGTCTGAAGCCCGCTGAGTCACGATTTCCTTTTATGTTTTAATTGGATTATTTTATTTATGTTTTATTATTTCGTTTTAGGTTAATTTCATATTTTATTTCCTTTAGTATTTAAGGATAGAGAAAGGCTTATTTGCCAATCGTCATCTCTCGAACCCTAATTTCTTTCTACGTACCTTACTATGAAGACTAAGCCTCCCTGGCTTAGTCAGACGCTGAAGCTTTCATTTTGATTCAGTGAAACTCTCGTTCTTAATCTATTGCATGGTTTTTATCTATTCTCTTGCTTGATTGCTTATGATTGATATTGATAATCTCTATATTGGACGCAACTAGGATTTGTCGTTATTGATCTATTGCTAGATTTAGATTGTTACTGGTTGAGCATATCTATTTCAGAGTAGTAACTACATCGTACTAGTATCTGGTTATGCTAGTCTTATGTAGAAGAGAACTAATTTACATTCTAGGATAAAAGCTGGTTGTTTTATGCTAGAATTGTATCCAACTATATTCCTATCCGTAACGCTGCTGTTAGACTAAATCTTGATAGTTTCAGGGTTGTTTAATTAGTTAGTGCTAATAGTATCTGGTTGTGCTATTAGTTATATCTGAAAAGGAATTGGAATTTCCATTGCATGAGATTTTGAATGATTATCTATGATCAACTTGTCATACGAATAGTGGATGTTGTTTGACTAAGTGCTTTTCCCATCACTGATTTCACAACTCTTTCGCTTGTTTACCTTTGCATGTTTAGAACTTACAAAACAAACAAAACCCCCCTTTGGTTACTTTGCTTTGACACATAATTTACATACATAGACAGAATTCGCCTCCCTGTGGGTTCGACCTTTACTTACCTAGGACTACGGTTTAGGGTTTGTTTGGATATTTTGCATAGCAGTTTTTACACGACGAAAACCTATTATCAAATTGGCGCCGTTGCCGGGGAGGCAATAATCTATTTTGTGTGTGTAATTTGTGTGCCAATCCATGTGTGAACCTATCTTATGGTTCACACCCGTGTTACTAATAATCTACCTCTAGTTTTTTATCCAGAAATCGAAAGAACTTTTCTTCAGGCTCGCAGGGCTGCGAATTTACTACTTGAGGAAGCTGAAAGAATGGCAGCCCGTGTTACTCTTGAGTCCCTGACAGCTCCTAACTTGGAGCAACCAACTCGTGTTGTGCAATTCCCTGCCCTTGGTGAAGGGGTTAAATTTGATCTTAAGACAAGAGTAGTTCATTTACTCCCGAAATTCAGTGGAACCCCACTTGAGGATCCTATTCAGCACCTGGATGAATTCCTTGAGGTCTGCACCAGTATGCGACCCTCTGAGATTACTGAAGACCAGATGAGGTTGAGAGTCTTTTCCTTTTCTCTGAAGGACTTTGCTAAAGACTGGTATCATTCTTTACTACCAGGGAGCATCACTACTTGGGTGAATTTGAAGAAGGTATTCCTTGACAAGTACTTTCCAGCAATCAAGTCTAATCAGCTCAAGAAGAAAATCTGCAACATAGAGCAACTTTCTAATGAGTCTCTCTATGATTATTAGCGCTTCAAGAAACCGGTGAAGAGTTGCCCCTACCATGGCTATGCTAATCATGATCTGATTCTTTATCTGCATGGAGGACTCCGTGAAGATGACCGTCGGATGGTCAATTCTGCATGTGGTGGGAATATTCTGAAGATGACTTATGAAGAGGCTCAAGAGATATTTGCTACTCTGGCTGATGACTCTAGGCAGTACAGTGGGAGAGGTTCCCAAAGCTTGGTAGTTGCTAGTTCTCATTCCAAGATTGATCAGGCTGATTTTGATGTGCTGAGAGAGGAAGTGAGGCGTCTGAAGCTGAAAGGTATGCCTCAGCAGGCTAAGGCCTGTGAGATTTGTCATGATGACTTGCACCCTATTGATTCATGTCCTTCTCTACAAGAGGAAGTGAATGCAGTAGGAGGATACCAGCAGAGGCCCAGGCATGATCCCTACTCTAGTACTTACAATCCTGGTTGGAGGGATCATCCCAATTTCAGATGGAGAGACCCAGAGCAGAACCAAGGTCAAGTGTAACAACAGGGTAATCCTCAACAACCTAGGCAGCCATTTGTGCCAAATCCTCAAGGGCAGAACTCGAACCCTTCGTCGTCTATGGAGGATATGATGAAGATGCTGATGCAGAGCAACGTCAACCTCAATGAGAATGTTGCTAAGTTGACTACGAACCAATTGCAATTCCAAGAGACTACACAAGCTAGCATTCAGAACCTGGAAAGGCAATTTGGCCAGATCTCTCAAGTGGTGAGCAAGCTCGACGCAAAGGTTTCTGGTAAACTTCCATCTCAAACGGAAGTAAACCCGAACATTAGAAATGTCAGTGTTGTAACTCTGTGGAGTGGGAAGAGGCTCGAAGAGGATGATTCTGAGGTCAACAAGGAAGAGAACGCGGAACTGGAGCAGAACAGCGACGGCGACCGCCGCCCAATTCACGGCGACCGCCGTGAAGACCACGGCGCCCGCCGTGACGGTGAGCCAAACTTTGATCTTTCTGATGATGTTCACGGTGACTGCCACACTTCTTGCGGCGACCGCCGCCCCTCCGAAGTTGATCCTGAGGCTGAGAAGGAGTATGAACCTCCGATTTTTCCTGATTGGAAGCCTGTTGCATCATTTCCGTCTGCTTTGAAGCGTACCAAGCCACTTGCACAGGACAATGACATGTTTGAGATGTTCAGAAACGTGGAGGTCAACATCCCTCTCCTAAATTTGATCAAGTCTGTCCCTCGTTATGCCAAGTTCTTGAAGCAGATGTGCACCACAAAGAGGAATCAAGATAGGAACAGCAAGAAGAAGGTAAAGGTAAGCGAACATGTTTCTGCTGTGTTTCAGAAGCACTTACCCAAGAAGTGTGGCGACCCAGGTATGTTCACCATCCCTATCACTATTGGAGGTACCAAGTTCAATAAAGCTATGTTAGATTTGGGTGCTTCCATAAATGTTCTACCTTCATCTCTTTGTGAATCCTTACGATTAGGACCCATACATGCCACTATTATTGCCATTCAGTTAGCTGATAGATCTAGTGTGCGTCCTATAGGGATTGTGGAGGATGTTTTGGTTGGGGTTGGTGATCTTACTTTTCCTGCTGATTTTTATGTGCTTAAGATGGAACACGATATGCATGCAGCCCCTATTCTGTTAGGGAGACATTTCCTGAAAACTGTCAACACTAAGATCAATGTGAGTACTAGTTCCTTGACTATGGAATTTGATCGCCAAACTATTAACTACAATATCTATGAAGCCATGAAATTTCCTTCTGACGGTCATTCTTTGTGTGCAATTGATGTACTTGAGCCTGTGGTGCACGATGCTTCTGATGATGAGCACCTAGATGACATACAATCTATTGTTGATTCTAGTTTGGATTTTACTCTATCTACTGAGTTGCAGGAAGGTGTCAATGAGTCGGACGCTTACTATAAGATTCCTCCAGAGCTACCAGGCAAATCGCCTTTACTGCTGACCCCGAGCGAGAAGCTCGTTCCTTCTTTGGTGCAGGTCCCTGAAGTTGAGGTTAAACACCCCCCTGATCGATCTAAGTATGGGGGAGACGCGACTAAGAAGGTCACGATGGAGGATCCGCTGAAGAAGAAGAATGGTCTAAGGTTCAAACCTTTCCATAATTGGTTCAGGAAGGAGGTATGGATTAAGAAGGTTCCTAAAGAGCCTGACGATATGGATTGAGGATGTTCGAGTAGTATGTCGAGCCAACGACATTAACTAAGGCGCTGATCGGGAGGCAACCCGATGTTAGGTAGTTTATTTTCCTTCCCTTAGTCATTTTCTTTTGTTTTTCCTTTTAGTTTTTCCTTTCTGTGTCGAACTAACCTGCAGGAAGCGTTTCAAAGTGAAGAAGGAGTTCACAGTGCCCGCCGCCAACCTTACGGCGCCCTCCGTTTTCACCTCCTCCGACACTTCGCTTGTGGCAAATGACGGCGACCGCCGTTTAATTACGGCGATCGCCGCCATCTTCAGGTTCGTTTTCTTTCGTTTTATCAAAAAAAAAAAACTTCCCGAAAAAACCTTAAACAGGGAGCAAAAAAAAAAAAAAAAAAAAGTTCCACCGGAGGCCAGCTGTCCGAGTTTCCCATGGAGAGATGGTGCGCATCATGTTGTCAAGGAGGAGACATTAGCCCCACTTTGTATTTGACAATGATGATGGACCAGCAGTCGACAGTTGGAGAGGAGGTACACCAGGGCCCAACCACGATGACATCTGGGCCCATTTTTGAAGGCCATGCAACCCCATTCCCTTGATTGACCGCTACTCACCACAGTGGTTCCTTTTGGTTGCATGGTACATGTTGATGGAGTTGAAGGCCGTGCAACCCTGATTTCCTACATAACCACCACACCCTACAGTGGTTTCTTTTGGTTGCACGGTAGATGATGATTATGGAGTTGATGAAGACACCCACCCAACATTGGAGACCTGTGCATACATTGTGTATACCGCCAGCAACAACGGAAGTGTCCAAGAAGCTTGGCGATATTTGTGAGTTATTTTTTGCTTTTCCCTGTGCTTCTATTTTTTGTCTTTCATTACATTGAGGACAATGCAATGTTTAAGCATGGGGGAGAGTTCTATTCTTGCTACGTCGTTGAAGAGAAAAATGAATAAAAAGAAAAGGCCAAAAATTTGAAAAAAAAGGCTATCATTGAAATCCTGGGATAGGCCGAAAAACCCGAAAGGGCGGCCTAGGTAATAAGCAGATGGCTTGGACCAGCATTAGGCTGGGGTAATATATGGTCAAGAGTGACGTGAGTTTATGTGAGCACATCTATTGAAAAATGAAATGAGTGGCTTGGTGAAAACCTGAAAGGGCGCCTTGGCAAAATGAGCGAAAAGAAGAAGAGTGATTTTAGGATTTCTCATTATTCTTGACGAGGCGTCATAAGAAGAGGAGTCAAAGAAGGATTGTCGGGTAGGTCATTTTGGGAGACATAAGGAGCAATAGATGGAGGCTAGGATTAGAGGTTACTCACACTATTGGATGTCCGGGTTTAGCTTGGGGGAAGTACTCTGCTTGCCCCTTAAGTTGTTGAGTTGTTGATGTGTTGTAAATGCGAGTGGTGTCAGGAGCTTGGAATGGGTTAGGTGACTCTTAGTTGGAGGATATGCTTCCTGAGACCTTGGATGCTATATTGGAGGAGTAGGCTCTTTATTAGTTTACTCGTGGACGAGCAAAGGTCTAAGCATGGGGGAGTTTGATAAGCACTATTTTGTAGGGCTTAACTAAGAGTCATTAGAGGATTTATTGGTGTCATTCGAATAGATTTAGATACATTCATGTGTATGGTGTTTGGGAGCGAAGTTGGTGTTTTTGGAGGTGTTTGAGCGGTTTTAGAGATCATATGAGACACTGAGGAGGAAGCCACCAGTAGTAGACGCCAAGGGAGTGCAATGAAGAGTAGAAGAACGGTAGGCTGAATTAAATTGGTTCGTTCTCTCTACTCAGATGTCCAAATGGAGTGATTCCAATTCGAGGAGTTAGATCTTGAAGTCTACTGCAAGTCCTCAAAATATGAGTGCAATCCGAGTTGGTAATCAAAAGTTATGGCATTTCTACGGAAGTGTCGCAGAAGCTGAACCGAAGAACAGCGACGGCGCCCGCCGTGAACATTGCGGCGCCCGCCGCCAATTCCCATCCAGGAACCTTTGCTACGACATTGTCACGGCGCCCGCCATGTAATTGCGGCGCCCGCCGTGATTACGGCGCCCGCCGTGGAGTATGCCAGCCCGTCGTCGTGTCTGAAACCCGCCGAGTCACGATTTCCTTTTATGTTTTAATTGGATTATTTTATTTATGTTTTATTATTTCGTTTTAGGTTAATTTCAGATTTTATTTCCTTTAGTATTTAAGGATAGAGAAAGGCTTATTTGCCAATCGTCATCTCTCGAACCCTAATTTCTTTCTACGTACCTTACTATGAAGAACTAAGCCTCCATGGCTTAGTCAGACGTTGAAGCTTTCGTTTTGATTCAGTTGTGAGACTCTTGTTCTTAATCTATTGCATGGTTTTTATCTATTCTCTTGCTTGATTGCTTATGATTGATATTGATAATCTCTATCTTGGACGCAACTAGGGTTTGTCGTTATTGATCTATTGCTAGATTTAGATTGCTACTGGTTGAGCATATCTATTTCAGAGTAGCAACTGTATCGTACTAGTATCTGGTTGTACTAGTCTTATGCAGAAGAGAACTGATTTACATTCTAGGATAAAAGCTGGTTGTTTTATGCTAGAATTGTATCCAACTATATTCCTATCTGTAACGCTGCTGTTAGACTAAATCTTGATAGTTTCAGGGTTGTTTAATTAGTTAGTGCTAATAGTATCTGGTTGTGCTATTAGTTATATCTGAAAAGGAATTGGAATTTCCATTGCATGAGATTTTGAATGATTATCTATGATCAACTTGTCATACGAATATTGGATGTTGTTTGACTAAGTGCTTTTCCCATCACTGATTTCACAACTCTTTCGCTTGTTTACCTTTGCATATTTAGAACTTACAAAACAAACAAAACCCCCCTTTGGTTACTTTGCTTTGACACATAATTTGCATACATAGACAGAATTCGCCTCCCTGTGGGTTCGACCTTTACTTACATAGGACTACGGTTTAGGGTTTGTTTGGATATTTTGCATAGCAGTTTTTACACGACGAAAACCTGTTATCAAGACCCGTCGTTTTAATGAATATTTTATTATTATTATTTTATGTTATTTCCGTTTAGACTATTTAAGAATTGGAACCCTAGTTTGTATTCTTCACGTTGAATTTAAGTAGTAAAAGTGGAGTTCGCTCCATAGAAGTTGAGTACGCTCCTTCCTTGAATTCTAACGTCACCCCTTCGATTCCACGAATCGTTTATCCCGTAGCTCGTCGCTTCGAGCAAGTTTTACACCGTCTTTTCGGTATTCAGATCATCTCTTGATCTTCACGTCATCTCTTTACGCAATTGAGGGTTATCTCTTTAACCCTAGGAAAGCCATCACTTTGGCTACGGAGGAGAAGAATCAATCCAAGCTTGAGGAGTCAAGATCCTGCGTTGCAGACAAAACTCAGGGGTTGTTCGCATCAACTGGCATCAGAGCCTTTTCCTAGCTAAGTTTGTTCTTCTCTCTTTTGTGATTCTTGAAAAAAAAAATCTGCTAGCAAACCCTAGAATTTTTTTTTCTAGCCACCACCGCTCGCCACCACCACCACCACTCGCCTCCACCACCGCTCGCCACCACCTCCGATCGCCAATACCGTCCACCACCACCACCACCATCCGCCGCCGCCTCCCTCTCCTTCACGTATAACCCTCATCCCCTTAGGTGTTGGTTACTTGTTCCCCAATCCTACAATCTACCCTCTAGCAATTCTTGTTTCCATATTTACATATTTGATTTCCTTGCTTCTTGTTGCTCAAATTTTGCTTCATCTTTGGATTAATTGCTAGATTAGTTGTTTGATTTTCCTCCCTGCTAGTTGCTTGTCTCTTCTTGCTTTTCCTACACTTGCTTGTGTGGTTCTTTCTTGCTTGATTCGTCATCATATCAGCACAAAAACAAAAACAAGGTATGACCGTATAAACAAAACAAACATACTATTCTCACCTTCCATCAAACAAAAACAGAAAGGTTTGGGAAGACGGAAGCCTCAAAAACAAAACAAAAAACAAAGAGTAGACAGAGAACGCACCATACGGTCATACTTCATCTTCTCATCTTTCATGTCTCTATGCAACTCTCATTAAAAAGGGCATATAAAATTTTCAACTCTCTTGTGATTAATTCTGAGAAACTTGATTTGATTTGCTTGCACTTGGAAATTTGTGTGTTGTTTGGGACTGGACTTGCTAGTTCTTGCTTTCGGCCTTACGTTCAAGCCTCTCCCTCCTCACGAGCAACCCAAATTAGTACGCCCCGCGGAAAATTTCTTGGGTCACTTTTGAGACAAGGACTTGGCTTGGACTTGCTCTTTTGCTTGGTGCAGCTTACTTCTTGTGTTGTATGCTTCATATAGGTACTATGGATGTCCCTACTTCGAGCGTCTCTCCCTCTACGGGCCACCGCAGCCCCGGACACATGGACTCCGCCTATGAACAAATCAACCAACTTCATGCATCAAACGACACACTTCAGTCCGCGAATGAAGAGAAAAACCGCGTTATTGCCGAGCAAGCTGCTGAACTTGCGTACCTTCGTCGGGCCATGAGTAACGTGAAGTTGCCCACGAACGATCCTCTGCTGAACCCTACAGCCCCAGCCAACCACTCTCTGGATCGCAAGGGGAAGGGTGTCTTGTCCACGCCACATGATCGCCTTCATTCGCAAATTGAAGGCTACCCGCCCAAGCGTGGAGACTCCCGCACCCGGTACAACCCCACCTTTGCCCCGAGAGATGAGGATTACACGTCGGATCGCTCCCGTCATAGTGTTCACGTTTACAAGGATCCCCTACCCTATGTCAACACCAAGGACCGCCGGGTTCGAGGTCGACAACACGCGCGGTATGGCAACTCCGAGTCCGAGCGTGATGATGATGATGTTGATGCCCATAGCTCAGACCACTCCCAGGAAGGATTTGATGATGAGGAGACGTATGAGATGGAACGCCGCGAGGAGTTGCGCCCCACGCATCACGGCTACCGCCGACACTCGCGGGAACGGCGTCGCCCGAGCCCCGGGCGCCATGGCCCACGTCGCCCCGACATTAAGGTAAAACTTCCTAACTTTTCTGGTGAATTTGATCCTCTTAAATTTCTTGATTGGCAGCAGTCTATGGAGTATGTTTTGAACCACTACCAATACCCGGAAGAGGAACGGGTTGCTACCGCCGCATTACATTTCGACGGCGCCGCCAAGGCTTGGTGGCACCGTTTTTGCTCCGACCGTGCATATCACCGTGAGTGTCCAATCACTTCTTGGCGCCATCTTATGCGGATCATGAGGAAGAAGTATGTCCCCGAGGACTTTACTTCCGAAATGCGCCTTAAGATACAACTCGCCTCTCAAGGTACTCGTTCTCCCCTTGACTTTTATGCTGAACTTGAAGAGTTATCCCATAAGGCAGGTATCCATCACACTAACGAGGACTTTCGGAGTATGTTCCTTCGTGGCCTACATGAGCCCATTCGCAACCAACTTCGGGTGCTTAATATTCGAGACCTCCAAAAGTGCGCTCATACGGCACAAGAGATATGGTCACAAGCTCAAGTGGCTAAGCGCGCGTCTTGGTCCCGCACCAATTCCAGGTATGTTCCCTCCACCCCGTCTGGTTCATTTCCTTCTCATGTGCACTCCTCTTCGCAGTCCGCTCCCGCGACTACACCGCCGGCGCCGGTCACTCGGCCGAGCAACACCCCGGCGCGCGTCAACGAGCCACCGCAGCGGCGTGCACCTCCTTTCGATGACCGGGCGCGTGACAAGGTCTGTTATAAGTGCCAAGGGCATGGCCACCTACAACG
The DNA here is from genome assembly GCA_027886185.1 of Rheum nobile. Taxonomy (NCBI): domain Eukaryota; kingdom Viridiplantae; phylum Streptophyta; class Magnoliopsida; order Caryophyllales; family Polygonaceae; genus Rheum; species Rheum nobile. The sequence goes on from WOAB01000546.1 coordinate 1,332,417, forward strand.
GGACTGCCCCAACAACAAGCGCGTCCTCTTCTCACACCTTTCCGGATACAAGTCTTTTGACGATGACACCCCGGACGGCCCACCCATGTTCGACTCGTATGACTAGGATGAGGAAGCGGATAAGTTGGATGGGTATATTTTCAGCCCCATGGATGACCAAGGCAACGTGCCCCTTAGCCTGGTTACTCGCCGTGTCCTCACCGCCAAAGAAGGTACCTTACTTGACCAACGTGAAAATTTATTTCATACTAAATGTGCGGTCCAGGGTGCTTCTTTGAGTGTCATCATAGATGGTGGAAGTTGTTGCAATATCATCAATGAAAAGGTGATCAAGCACTTCAAGTTCGACACAACTCCACACCCCTAACCTTATAGCCTACAATGGATCTCCGAGGGTGATGACTCCAATGTTGTGAAGCGGCAATGCACTATCAATTTCAGCATTGGCCATTACAAGGATTCCATGCTTTGTGACGTAGTCCCCATGGATGCCACCCATCTTCTATTAGGGCGTCCTTGGCAATTCGACAAGCGAGCCCTTCATGATGGGTTTCTCAACAACTACGTCTTCATGCACAATGGAAGGAAGGTGACATTGCTTCCTATGAGCCCTCAAGAGATTATGCAGGATCACATGGAAAGGAACCGCGTTAAGGCCCTTGAACAAGCCAAGGATAAAGCCGCTGCCCGTGACATACCCCAGAAATCGACACCAAAGGCTGGCATCCAAGGCTCGTGTGAGAACCGACTTCTTTTGGCTAGGTCTCGGGATGTCTCCCAGTCATTCAGGGAAGACTTCCTTGCTTTTTACTTGTTCTTTTCGCGTGTCTATTAAATGTTAAAGATCTTGTTGATTTACCCCCTGCAGTGTCTTCCCTTTTGCAGGAATTTGAGGACGTGATGCCCGAGGAGCTGCCCGAAGGATTGCCACCTATTCGTGGTATTGAGCATCAAATCGACTTTGTCCCTGGCGCCTCTCTTCCTAACCGCGCTGTATACCGCGCGAGCCCAGAGGAAACAAAGGAATTGTAGCGCCAAGTCCAAGAGTTGTTGGATAAGGGCCACGTCCGAGAGAGCTTAAGCCCATGCGCCGTCCCGGTCATTCTTGTGCCCAAGAAGGATGGTAGTTGGCGCATGTGTGTTGATTGTCGGGCGATCAACCAAATTACAGTGAAGTATCGACACCCTATTCCTAGACTTGATGATATGCTTGATGAATTGCATGGTGCTACTTTATTTTCGAAAATTGATCTTAAGAGTGGGTATCATCAAATTAGGATGCATGAGGGCGATGAGTGGAAAACTGCATTTAAGACTAAGTATGGCCTTTATGAGTGGTTGGTTATGCCTTTTGGTTTGACCAATGCCCCTAGCACTTTTATGAGGTTGATGAACCATGTTTTACGGGCTTACTTAGGAAAATTTGTGGTTGTCTACTTCGATGATATCCTTGTTTACAGCAGGTCTTTGGATGAGCATGTTGAGCATATTAGGAAGGTCTTAGAGTGTCTTAGAAAAGAGAAACTTTATGCTAACCTGAGTAAATGTTCTTTTTGTTCGGATTCCACTATTTTTCTTGGTTTTGTTGTGTGCAAGGATGGACTATAGGTTGACCAAGAGAAGGTTCGCGCCATAAAAGAATGGCCACGGCCCACTACACCAACCATGGTGCGGTCATTCCTGGGCTTGGCTGGCTTCTACTGCCGCTTTGTGCGTGACTTCTCCACCATTGCAGCCTCGTTTCATGAGCTTACAAAGAAAGCCGCATCTATTGAATGGACGACCGCACATGAGACCACCTTCATCACTTTGAAGGACCGATTGTGCAACGCTCCTTTGTTGTAATTACCGGACTTCTCCAAGACCTTTGAGGTGGAGTGTGACGCTTCTCATCATGGCATTGGAGGGGTCTTGCTACAAGATAGGCGCCCCATTGCGTACTTTAGCGAGAAGCTCACAGGCGCCCAGCTCAACTACCCAACTTATGACAAAGAGCTCTATGCTCTTATTCGGGTGTTGAAGACTTGGCAACATTATTTATGGCCCAAGGAGTTCGTCATTCACTCCGACCATGAGGCTTTGAAGTATTTGAAGGGTCAATACAACCTCAACCGCCGCCATGCCCGATGGGTAGAATTCATGGAGACCTTCCCCTATGTGGTCAAGTACAAGAAAGGAAAGGAGAATGTGGTTGCTGACGCCCTCTCTCGCAGGTATGTGTTACTTACCCATCTTGATGCTTCTATCTTAGGCTTCTCCTTGATTAAGGATGTGTATATGCATGATGATGACTTTGCTGACATTTTTAAAACATGCATGGAAATTGGAGAGTCTAATGGATTCTATATTGATAATGGATAATGGCTATCTATTTAAGGCCGAGAAACTTTGTATCCCAAAGACTTCTATATGTCGGTTGCTAATTTAGGAAGCTCATGAGGGTAGATGTCATTTTGGTATCCCTAAAACCTTGGCTGCATTAAAGGAACATTTCTATTGGCCTAAAATGTTGCATCATGTTACACGTTTTTGCAAGGCTTGTGTTACTTGTGTGCATGCTAAGTCTAGATCGAGTCCCCAAGGTTTGTATACCCCTTTGCCTATTCCGAATGTTCCATGGGAAGATATTAGTATGGATTTTATCACTGGGTTGCCCATGTCTAAGAAGGGGAGGGACTCGATATTTGTGGTAGTTGATAGGTTCTCTAAGATGGCTCACTTCATTGCATGCAAGACTACTCACAATGCTTCTGAGATTTCTTCTTTATTTTTTGAGCATGTTGTTAAGCTGCATGGTATCCCTAGGAGTATAGTGTCTGATCGTGATGCTAAATTTATGAGTTATTTCTGGAAATCTTTGTGGGCCAAACTGGGAACTAAATTGTTGTTCTCTACTAGCTATCACCCCCAGACCGATGGGCAAACGGAGGTTACTAATAGGACTTTGGGTGCTTTATTGCGTACTATGTTAAAGTATAACCTCCGCAAGTGGGAATAGTGCTTGCCTTTTGTTGAATTTGCATATAACAGGTCCATGCACTCGGCGACGCAGCAGACTCCCTTCCAGGTGGTCTACGACCTCAATCCGCTCACCCCCTTGGATCTCATACCACGGCCAATGAAGGAAAGGAGAGCATGAAGGGCGTGGAGCGAGCGGGCCAGGTCAAGGCACTCCATGAACGGACGAGACAACAGCTGGAGCGGAGGTCCGAGCAAGTAGTTGCACAATGCAACAAACACCGCCACCCAGTTGCTTATGAGGCCGGCGACTTGGTGTGGCTGCATTTGCGCAAGGAACGCTTTCCATTGAAGCGACGCCACAAACTGGACGCGAGAGGTGATGGTCCTTTCCGGGTGCTGCAATGCCTTGGGGCCAATGCCTATCGCCTAGAGTTACCCGATGACTATGGCGCACACCCGACATTCAACGTCGCTGACCTTGCTCCTTACACTCCTCCTGCTTTTGACAACGAGGATGAAGCGGGGATGCTTCGCAGCCAAGAAGGGGAGATTGATAGCTCCATGACCCCCTTGATGACGGCGCATGACGAAGAGGACGCAATGAAGGTGCGCTCGGATGGTCCGATGACAAGAGCCCGCGCCAGAGCAATGGAACGAGCCACACAGTCTTTAGTCTCGCGGGCATACACAAGTGACACGACTTTATCTAGTCCTAAATGGGTTCTCCTCGTGACCTATGAAGGCTTAGGCGAGGCCTCGTCCAACCCAACCTGACCAAAAGACGAAGACGCCGAGCTCGCGGAGAAGACTGAAGGGCGGCGACCGCCGCCGGGTTTACGACGCCCGCCGCGATGGTCACGGCGCCTGCCGTTTGGGCGGCGCTCGCCGTAAGGTGCCCGGCGCCCGCCATTTGGTGCCCGGCATGGAGTTTGGCTATGGCTTTTTGGCAGCGGCCGCCGTTTAATTACGGCGACCGCCGTTTTTCTCCGAGTTCGTTCCGCGTCAGCGTTTTCAAGACCCGTTGTTTTAATGAATATTTTATTATTATTATTTTATGTTATTTCCGTTTAGACTATTTAAGACTTGGAGCCCTAGTTTGTATTCTTCACGTTGAATTTAAGTAGTAAAAGTTGAGTTCGCTCCTTAGAAGTTGAGTACGCTCCTTCCTTGAATTCTAACGTCACCCCTTCGATTCCACGAATCGTTTATCCCGTAGCTCGTCGCTTCGAGCAAGTTTTACACCGTCTCTTCGGTATTCAGATCATCTCTTGATCTTCACGTCATCTCTTGACGCAATTGAGGGTTATCTCTTTAACCCTAGGAAAGCCATCACTTTGGCTACGGAGGAGAAGAATCAATCCAGGCTTGAGGAGTCAAGATCCTGCGTTGCAGACAACACTCAGGGGTTGTTCGCATCACTAACCCCAGTACCCGGAAGACATTCTCCCTTTAGAACATGAAAGCATAGAGTATCAAAGATTTGACAAAATACACACACATCCTAATTTTTCTGTTGGAGTAAAACAATATTTTAAATGTTGATTGAACCTCCTCCGACAATAACACAATTGAGAGAAATTCAAACAATAAAAAACGGAAAACTTGAGATGGAAAAAACCACCATACAACGTTATTAAAATAAATCTTTATGGATCTACCAAATCAAATGAATATTCATCTTTTGGATTCATATATTTGGAAATGAAAAAGTAGAACAACACTAATCAATGCTGACCAATGTAAAAAATCATCAACAATCAAAACAAGGGCTTTGGCATTTCGAAATGCTCGTTTAAAGGCAAAACTGTTGAAACTTGAAAACCTTGAAATGGAAAGTGATCATTTAACAATTGTTAATGTTCTTATAGGAATATGGGATTGTCCAATGAAAATCAAGATTATTATCTCTGATATTCTAATTATGTTACAATCTTTTGTGACAGTTCAGATTAATAATATCTTTCGTGAAATTAACAATGTGGTTGATCGTATTGCAAACCTTAGCCACTCAAATTCACTAGAAGATTTACCCTGACAAACTCTGAATTTCATGTTCTCATCTGCATGGATGCTATAGGTAGATTTTCAAGTAGATCTTGATATCAGTCTAATTCTTATCTTATAAAAAAGGACATTATGAGATATAAGTACTTATTTATAAAAAATGACATTCAGATGCATCCAAAAACACTATAGGACCAGCTACTTTCAGCTACATTATTCGGGACCATGCTGGAAAACCAATTTCTATGGCCAATGGTGCTCTGGGGATCATTTCCCCGCTAGTAGCTGAAGCAATCTCAATGTGTCATGACATCCGAGATGCAATTCAGCTAGGAATCTCAGATATCGAGATCGAAGGTGACAACCTCTGCCTAATTAATGCCCTAAACATCAAATGAGACTACCCGTGGGAAATCGAACTCATCATTTCCGATATCTTGCTTGATTTACGACACTTCTCTTTTTGTCGCATTTCCTACATTTTCCGGGAAATTAATAATGGTGGCTGACTTTATTGCAAAACTTTACCACATATCAATTTCACCAAACGTTGCAGACATTCCAGATCTTAGAGATCTCATCCGCAAGGATGCTCTAGGGCGGCCTACCTCGAGATAGAGGAGCCCCCATAATTCCTTTCCTTATCAAAAAAAGCGGTGTTTGGTAAACATAATTATTTTTTTCAATAGATGAAAATGGGTTATCTATCACATATTTATTTTATAGGGTACGTAATTGGGTATATACCCATTAAATCTTATCTAATTGGATATATATCCATCAAATCTTAAAAATAGATTTTATATCCATCAAATTATACCAATCTTGTATAATTACCCAAGATAAGATTTTCAATTTTTTTTATATTTATTAAAAATATAATTTCCAAAAAATCTCTTAACAAATTTTCTTAATTAACTTTATTTATCTCCCTCACTTTTAGGTTTATCTTTATTCTCTTTTCTCTCTTGTTTCTTTTCTTCAATCCTGCACATGTACATAGGTAACTCTTTTAGTTTGTCATTACTACATTTTTTATCATAAACATAGGCCATTTATAACACTTTGATACTTTTATACTATCTATTTTTTGTTCTTTTTTGTGCATGATCAGAAACATACAAAGACCATGCTTTAATAACACTACTTCATTTCTATTTTTTCTGGAACCAAATTTAAATACTTCTAGTTTGATGGATTTTGGTTTTTAGGGAAATTTGTGTTATTTTTGTATTTATTTGTTACTTAGATTGATATTTATTTTAATTAGGTTATTTTGGTTTAATAGTATTAGATAAAAACACATAAAGGATAATTATACAAGATTTTTATAATTTTATGGGTATATATCCAATTTTCATATTTTGATGGACATATATCCAATTAGATAAGATTTGATGGGTATATACCCAATATAATTAAATCTTGACACAAATACTGATGCATCATAACTACTTTTTATAAAGAAAACTACTCCATCGGTTTAAGAAATAAGTATCATTTTAGCCTTCTATTTTTGTGAATAAATATTTGTCATTTTAGAGTTTTTATTAGGTAATGTTTATTGGTGAATTGCGATGCATGTTATTAGAAATTACAAATAGTGATACTTTCTATGCAAATTCTCTTTATTCATTGGTTAGAAATGAAGTGAGTAATTATTATATTGTAAATTTTAGGAAAAGTTTGATGTGGTTTAACTTAATTATTACATGCCTTAATAGTTCTGTCAAAGGTAAAATAATAAAAATTACTTAAGTGAGGGAATACATTATAAATAATAGATCCGAGTAGTTTTTATATATATATGTATAAAACATTTAGTAAGCTTGCAAAAGTGTTGTACCTCATATAATTCTAAACGAATCTGTATCAAATATAAGAGTTGATTGCATAATTAACAAATGGGCAAATGCATATAGATCTATCGGGATGTAACGGATACTTGTATCGAACGTGAAAATGATGTGTTCATATGTACAAATATATTAACAAAATATATGCACAAATATGTATCAATTTATATGCATATATAGTTTCCATAGTTATAAACAAAAATAGTATAAAACATATGTACACATTAGTACAAAATATATGAACACACTTTCAAAAATATAGATGTACGTATACATAGTATTATAAAGTATATGTATATATAATAGAACGTATATGAACACACATTTTCACGTATGTTTCATGTGTACAAATCTTGTATGTATATATCTTAATATGTTCATATAAATACATCGTCTTACGTTCGCAGATAAACGTATGTTTTGACTTGATTTCTTCCATAACAAATAATGTTCAATATATGATATTGTGTTTATCGTACGTAGCGGCCGGTGATTCTCGTTAAGAAATGTTTCCATTTTAAATTAATACTTGTTTTATGAATAATATTTTCCGTATCTTTCAAGTGCTTTGTTGGTCTTTTGCTGTCTACTAGGTTTAAAGCCCTTAATCTGTTCGACCACTTTATTCTTCCATGGAACTCAACCCTTGAAAAGCAGTACTGGATCCTCTTCTTCACAAACAACATTCACCTTTTTCCTTCTCTCTCTCTCTCTCTCTCTCTCTCTCTCTCTCTCTCTCTCTCTCTCTCTCTCTCTCTCTCTCTCTCTCTCTCTCTCTCTCTCTCTCTCTCTCTCTCTCTCTCTCTCTCTCTCTCTCTCTCTCTCTCTCTCTCTCTCTCTCCACACACACACACCCTCCATATATCTTTTGGTCTTGTTCGTGCCCACATTCCCCAACTTCCTATAAGAGTCACCACATCTGCAGCAACACACACAATATTGAATCCTCCTAGCTATTATAAGTCCTAACCAAAACAACAAAATTAACCACCACAGACCTCTCTCTCTCTCCCCCTACGTACAAATATATATAAAGGTTGTTCAAGCTAGCAAGGCATTGATTTGATCAAGCGCGCGGCCGGGATATATATTATATTTAGGTGGTCTAGCAAGATATATATATATATATATATATAGGAGCTACGTAGGGCAAATGGGAGCTTCAGCAGCTAATTCAGAACTAAGCCTGGATTGCAAGGCACAAAGCTACTCGATGATCCTGAAATCGTTTGGAGACAGCAGCAGCAGCAGCACAAGGCTCCAGCTGGAGGACTACCTCTCCCGCCTCGAGGAAGAACGTCTCAAGATCGACGCTTTCAAGCGCGAATTACCCCTCTGCATGCACCTTCTTTCCAATGGTACCTAATATATATGTTATATGCCATCCCTATTCCTTTTTCCAAAGTATATGAAAACAAGCATATATATTAAGGCTAGCTACAAATCTTTTTATGCTTTCTTCCTATGAATTAATTAAGTTGTGTCCAAAATTAATATACATATACTAGCTTTTTCTTTTCTTCTTTAATTTGTTTCTTCTTTTTTGTTTTCTCCAACAGATGAGATGAGGATTGGCTTTATATGCATGATGGTACTTTTTACCTTTAATTTGTTTTAATTGCTTTGCACTTTCAAACTATTCACACTTAACCAACAGTTCGTTTCACATAATGAAAAACCCCCCACAAATTCCGAGCATTCCTATATATTCCTTAGCTTGTTAATTGTAGTAGAATATTTGTAACCATATATATATGAAGTATAGCATAAAGGGGTGTTAGTCGATCTTCAATTAGACTGTCTAATCAAACCAAATTAATCTTTCCATTACACACGCACAGAGAATTGAGCTATCTTTAATTAATATGAGTATTATTATTATTATCATTGATCAACAGCTATGGAGGCCTCAAGGCAACAACTGCAATCCTACAAAGCAACGAGTGCAAACCAAGGAATCAAAAGACCCGTCTTAGAAGAGTTCATACCCATGAAGCATTCCAACTCCGAAGGGCCACCAGATCACCAAAAAGCACCAAATTCGACCTCCGATAAAGCGAGTTGGATGACATCGGCACAGCTATGGAGCCAAAGCAACGAAGGAGCGACAACCAAGCAGCAATTAGCATCACTCTCAAGCAAGGATCTTGAGATAGGATTCAGTCCCAAATTATCCCTATTGGACAACAACGACAACAATAAAAGGCTAAGGAATGGTGGAGCTTTTCTTCCTTTCACAAAGGAAAGGAACACTCTTAATGATTTGGCCCTTGCCTCGGATGATCAGAGGCCGATGGAAGACAGCAAGGGTTTAAAGACTACTAATGAAAGCTGTCAAATGGCATCCGAGAATTCGGCTAAGTTGTCAAATGGCATCGGTATGACGTCGTCAATGGATCACCAATGTGGTGCTCAAACAAATGCCAACGGAGCCGCCACAACCACCAGTCAGACTCACAGGAAGCAGAGGAGGTGTTGGTCGCCGGACTTGCATCGCCGGTTTGTGAATGCTCTTCAGATGCTCGGTGGATCTCAAGGTATCTCAATACAAACCCTCTTTTCTTCCTCTTTCAGATTAAGTTTGAATAATTTGTTGTGTGCTTAATATAATGACGCATGTTTCATATATATATATATATATAATGTAATGTAATTGCAGTTGCCACCCCAAAGCAAATCAGAGAACTGATGAAGGTGGATGGGTTGACCAACGATGAAGTTAAAAGCCACCTGCAGAAGTACAGGCTTCACACAAGAAGGCCAGGGCCAAGCCCACAAGGAGCCGGGGCAACCGGGCCCCAGCTTGTCGTCCTAGGTGGCATATGGGTCCCACAGGAGTACGCCGCAGCTGCCCACCACCACGGTGTCCCGCCCCCCACCATCTACAGCGCCCAACCCACCGCCCAGGTGGGCCCACACTACTTCCCTCCGACCATGCCGCAGGAATTCTACCCTCCTCCTCTGCCACCGCACCACCACCACCACCACCACCAAGTCCAACTCTACAAGGCCTCTTCGCAAGGCCATAGCTCGCTAGAATCCCATGGAAGGCGAGGGGAAAGAGAGCGGTCCGAGAGCATAGAAGAGGGCAAGTCGGAGAGTAGTAGTGGTGAGGAGTGCAATGAGAGGAAAAAGTTGGCTTCCATGAGAGAAGCTGAAGAGGAGAGCAATGGGAGTGAGATCATTCTCAAGTTCTAAACAAGTGGCATAATTCTGTAATATTAGGATCCAGTTAAGGTCTAACTTGTCCAGATTCTGATTATTAATTTTAACAATAAGTGCTCACTATTTTCACTAGAGAGGGGGCATAAATGAAAAGAGAGAAAAAGTGTGTGTTTGTTTGGTTGTTATGTATACTTGTTAGACTGTTATAAATATCAAGCTTTATTGATTTTTTTTTCAATTTCCTTGTGGAGGGGTGTGAAAGAAGGTTGTAATTTGGCCAAATTACCCACACTTTGGACACTGCAGGAGGAAAAGAGGGAATTTTTCTTGCTTTTGATGCTGGAAAGATAAATTAGGAAAAGAAGGGTTTATACACTTGCAACTTTGAATAATTTGATATTCCTAATGCGAAAAAAGATTTGCTAATAAACTTTTCAGGATATGCTAATCTCAGTGAATTCACATGGGCTGACGTAAAAAAGCAGCAGATTTGGAATCTGTAAATGTTACATTACAGTACAGGGTTTAGAGCTTGGCCGGATTTGCAAGTTTCAAACTCAAGGATTCAAATTGATTGTATTTTCTGAAAACCAACAAGGAAACTAGATAACATTCAAAAGGATAATACGACAAAAACCTACCCACGAGCATATAGAATCAGTTATAGCTTTTTAAGTGTCGTTCACACGAGAAATATGTAATATCTTTTGTAACTTAAACTGGTAAGCTAAGGCGTAAAAAAGAAATATGTTTGATTATCAACTAAAAACTTAGAAACAAGAATTGCAAAGGATGCTTGTAAAAAATTAAGGAAAGGTTCTAGGACCAGGGATCTCCACAAGTATGTTTGAATAGACTCAACCAGATAAATGCCTGAAATTAGCCTGATTTTTTTGAAGGTAACTATATTGGATAATTACTAAATCCTCTCGAATGATAGTAAATGTGTCTGGACTAAACTAACAATCGCTGTCGCGCAGAGCTAATCTCATCCAAACCCTTTATCGCACTTAGAGTCTAGGGATAAACTGAAATAATATTCGTCGTCACGCTCCGCTAATCCAACTCAAGCCTAGAGCATCTACGATAGCCTATTAGTCCTCAAGAGCAACTAAGTTGCTTTCGCATAAACAACACTCATGTTCAATTCCTAAGAATCCAATAGAAGTTATTACATCTCGGGCTCAAACCTTATCTGACTACCTATTAACGTTATCACATCTCTGCCTCAAACCCTAATAGGATCCAATTCGCATAGGCTACTATGGGCATTAAACATCTAGGAATGAATCAACAAAGTCTCAGATTTCCATTCAAGCAAATATCAAACAAGTCTATCTACACATAGTTGGGATCACCCCAACCCTAGAAATATGAGTTTAGCCAGACATGCTCGGATAAACAATCAAAAACATCATATGATCAAAAGAAATCATTCAACTAGATTATAAGAAGAGAAATACTTGATCAAATCCATAGAAACAATCTCCAATCTTCAGAAATCTTCAAAAGAACTCCAAAAATACCTAGGGCTAGAGAGAGTGAAAAAAAGTGGCAACAAAGGTTGTCAAAAAAATCCTAGAAAAAATATTTATACCATCCAAAAATAACAAAGGGCCGAAAAATAACAAATCCGGGTTGCGGGCATAATGGCACGGTTTGTGACAAATCGGCACCGTTTGTCACAAACCGTGCGTGTCACTAGAGAACAACAACAGAAGTTGGCACGATTTGTGACAAATAAACATGGTTTGTGACAAATCGGCACAATTTGTGACAAATCGGCACAGTTTGTGACAAATCGGCACAGTTTGTGACAAATTGGCACAGTTTATGACAAATCGGCACGGTTTGTAGCAAACCGTGCCAAACTTCAGGAAGCCATTCTTCATCACTCGTCCTTGTAGATGTCCGTGCATCCATTGTTGTTGGCCGTGCACTTCTCTTTGGCACCATAATCCTTCTCTTTGGCTAGTGTAGTCCACCCTCTTGACTTTTCTTGGCTCGATTGCATCCTCCAATGATGTCCATGCCTCGTAGCGTACCTCCAAAGTCAACCAATCTACCTGAAATCACGCAAAAACTAGTATGAAATGAATGTCATCAAATTCCCTCAAGCTTAACCCTTGCTATAGCCTAATTGCATGTCCTAAACATGTATGAAATGAATGTCATCAAATTTCCTCAAGCTTAGCCATTGCTTGTCCTCAAGCAAGTACACAATCTACAAATCCACAAAATATGTCAAGGTTGTTTCTAGCCAAGAGACAAGTGATCGATGATCATGAGAGTCCAAACATAAGACAAGTGCAATCATAACATGCTTTGCAACCAATGGCAGAAATGTAGTTAGTTCCTCTACTCTAAAGCTCACCAAGATAAAGAAATGAAGCCACTCCACTCATGTGTTTAGGTTTGTGTTTAGCTCAATTCTCTACTTTGAATGGTAAACTACCATAAGCTTGTAACAATGTCCTAAATTTCCACTACTGAAGACCATGTACATAACAAAAATCATGAGGACTTTAATGTGTTGTAATGGGGTCAAGGTACAAGAGTAAGGTAATGATATATTTAGTCCATCTGGTGCTAAATCCGGGGAAAATAATTTACCAAGACGACACCAAGCTAAAACAATCCTTCACATCAAATTTCGTTCTTCAAACCCATACAACAAACCCCTTTTATCCTAAATTGTCTCCTTTATGTTCTTTGTTTGCTTCTTCTTCTTCTTCCTTGCTCTTTTTTTTTTCTTGTTTTGTGTTTTTTTTTTTTTTTTTTTTCTGAAGACGAAAAGGAAAAACAAAGGAGACAAAATACAAAACATAATCATATCCAACCTCCCCCAAGCTTGACTCAAGTCCACACTAGCAAAACAAATCAACTATCGTAATCCTCGAATAGGTAGGATGAATAAATAGGCTCGGTATGCTTTTGTAGAGCTTCCAAAGAAAAGGAAATTAAGGCAGAAAAGGCTTCAAGCAGAGGAAAACATATATAGGGTGGTCAAGGATAAAGGGCTAATATGAAACAATGCCTCAATCATATTAATGTCATGTACATAAATCATAAACGCAATCTTGAAAAAGGTTTTAATGCAAGTTCTAGATTTATCAAGCAAAGAGAGATTCACACACATAGAGAAAAAGAGAAGACTTGCACATAAGTAGTCCTAAAAAGGCCAAAATCTCACCGACATTTTGTCTAGAGTGCGGTCCTAACACATCTCAATCAAAGGTAACATGCTCAAGCCAATTGTCTAAGGTTCAATCCCTCATAATCATGCACATAATGCAATTGTAATATCAACAACCAAAACATATTGAGAGGATTCATAAATCATGCATTACAAGAAAAACAACCAGAGGGAAACAAGCAAACAAGGTCAAATCTAACATCCATAATGCAATGCATGGAAACACGTTCATAATGATGCAAAATGCATAAACAACCAAAGAAAATGCAACTAAATCTAGGATGACCATGCAACTAATATGAACATGCAAGTCTACATGTGAATTGCTCCCCCCATGCTAAACCCTACATGGTCCTAATGTAGAAAAGTAACAAAAGAGGAGGAAACTTACATCAAGAGTCTTGGGTTTGCCTCCCAAGCAACACTTGTTTTGGGTCATTAGCTTGACCTTCCATCACTTTCAAGTACTCGGATCGGGAGGGTCGGTGGTATCCTGCTTGATCGGATCAGGCGTGACAACATACTTCAGACGATGACTCTGCACTTTAAACTATCCTGAGTTTTTATGCCATATCTCAATTGTCCCACCTCTCAGCACTCGATTCACCCGATATGGTCTTGAATATCTTGTCCCCTTAGGACCTGGAAACATGTTAGATTTCTCATGGGATAACAACACCATATTTTCATTCTTGAGCTCAACCTTTGCTCTAGTCTCTTTCCTTTTGGATTTCCCATTTTCATCACCTTAATGGTCTCACCATTGTTCGAGTTCGGATCCTCCAGGTGTATATCAAGAAATTGAGCAACGTCAGATATGATCTCATCATGTTCAAGACCAACCTTAATCTTACAGCAGGTCTGTGTAATAGCATTTGGTGGAGTGTCTTTGTATATCTCAAGGAAGTAATCCTTGAAATATTTATACTTAATCTTTTCTTCCCCTATTTTGAATGAAAGCTTCCCATTCTTGACATCAATATTAGCCTCAGCGGTGGCTAAAAATGGTATCTCAAGGATGATGGGAGTCTTATCACTAACATCCATGTCAAGTATAACAAATGAATTCTCCTAGTATGAAAAACATTCCCACTTTCATAGGAACATTTTCTATTATGCCCACAAGATGAGTAATAGACCTATCATCCATAAGGAGACGTATCTTGGATGGAGTAGGATCACCCAATTTTAGCTCATTGCAGATTGAAAAAGTCATAACATTGACACTATACCCAAGATCACAAAGACAATTATAGGTGAGATTGCCAAAATATGCTGGGATAAAGAATTCACCTGGTTCTTGTAATTTCTTTGGCATCTTCTCAGCATAATCCATTGTTAGGACCACTTTCTCATAGTCCTCCAGCCTTCTCTTATTGATAAGGATCTCTTTCAGAAACTTAGCATACGCGGGCATTTGAGGGAGGACTTCTGTGAAAGGTATGTCAATATACAACTTCTTCATCATCTCCTTAAACATCACAAATTGTTGCTCTTGTTGTATCTGAATCCTTCTTTGAGGAAATGGCAAAAGTGGCTTATAAGGTGGTGAAGCAACATAATTGGGTTCCACTTCTTGTGGCTTCTCTATAAGCTCATTAGTCGCTTCTTTTCCTTTTGGACGGTGCTTCTCCAACTATTTTTCGTCACTCAAAGTGACAGTCCGACAATGCTCCTTGGGATTGACTTCAGGTTGACTAGAAAGTTGACCCTATGGCCTTGGAATGCTAAAAGCAAGCTGTGTTATCTAGCTCTCATGATTGTCCAACCTCTTACTAAAGGTCTCAATCCCCTTCATAATAGCATCAAGCTTCTAATCAAAAGATGATTTAACAGGAGCCTGGTTCTACGGTGTAGGAGCTCTCGGTTGGAACCCAGGAGGTGGTCGTTGCGCAACCTGGTCGTTCTTGTAGGAGAAGTTATGATAAGTGTTAGAGTATGGATCATTCCTGGGATCACTGTTGAAGTTGTTTGTGTAGTTCAATTCTTCCTGAGACTCATTCTGGGAAGCAAAAGGATGGCAGAAAGATATAGTGTGATTGCCTTCTCCACAAAACTAACATGCTACACCAGAAACAACCCATGTGGATTGTCTTGCACCATGCCCTTGAGACTTTTGCACCAACAAACTTAATCTCTTGATTTCTTGAGCCATAGCATCTATCTAAGCTCGGTGGTGTGTATCTGAACTGACCTCATACATGCTTGCAACCCTCTTGGAACTTGAAGCAGAGAAAGCATCGTCATAATAATGAAAGTGTTGAGCGGTACTCTAAATCAAGTTCCAAGCATCATCAATCTCCATGTTCATAATTCTGCCACTTGTTAAAGCATCAATGATTAACCTGGTAGAACTATCAACAACATTGAGAAGACATGAAGAAGACTCCATTTAGGGTGCCCATGATGGGGGCACAACATCAGTAGCTCTTTGAATCTCTCCCACCCTTCATACAAAGACTCACCATCCTTCATCTGGAAGGCAATAATTTGATTTCCCATCTGGGCAATCTTCTTGGGTGGGAAATACTTGTTCAGGAAGGCCTTGGCTAACTCATCCCATGTCGCTATGGAACCTTGAGACATGGCCTTGAACCACGCTTTGGCCTTGTCTCGCAGAGAGAATGAGAAAGCACGCAGTAGAAGCGCATCCTAGGACACCTTATGAATCTTCACTGTGTCCATCAACTCTTGAAAAGTATTTAGATGCTGGTGTGGATTCTCAGATGGTAGACCTCCAAACTGATTTTGCTGAACCATGTTGATCAGGGAATGTTTTAGCTCAAACTTCCGGGCTTGCACTGGAGGTCAGACCATACTAGAAATAGGACCAAGGTGATTTGGCGTCACATAATCACCAAGTATCATGCGTGGAACCTAAAGCTGCAGAGCAGGGTCGTTCTCCACTCTATCGTCAGCCATTGCTTGTTCTCTGGCTTTGTGATGTTGCCTTCTTCTTAAGCGAAACGTACGCTTAGGTTTGAGATCGTAGTCGTTGAGATTACCAGCGCTCAGGACTTTTCAAATCTAAAGAAAACAACCCTGAAAGCAAAGCAACAAAAAACAAGATAAAAAATAAAACAAAAACATAGTCGAACCAGTTGTAGGAAAACAACTGATACTAGCAATAGTCTCCGGCGCCAAAGACTTGATTTGGCTAAAACCTACCTGTAAGTGTACAAGATCAATTGTAGTAGTCAAGTGTCAATCCCACAGAGACCAATGTAATATCAATTGAAACACTATCAATGAACTAGACCGTAAAACTAATGAATGTGTCTAAGGTTAAGGATCACCGCAACGATGCTTCAATAAATAAAATCACACTCTACTTGAATCTAGTCCAAATCACACTAGAGAGCAACAACAGAAGTTGGCACGGTTTGTGACAAATTGGCACGATTTATAGCCTAAATGCATGCCCAACATATATGAAATGGATGTCATCAAAGGGCTACAATGCAAAAAATGCCCCTGGAATAACAACTAATCGAGAGAAACAACAATAATAATATTCTTATATTTGTCTACGCTCCATCTAGAAAGAAACAAAAAACAAAATTTGGCACCAACTCGAATAAGAAATTGTCTCCTTTGGATTACCAGTTATATTAGTAGGAGATCTAAATGAAATAGAAAATCTTGGTTGAGCTTACAAATATAAATAGATTTAGGAGATTAACATAATTTAGACATATCTAGGCCTTATTAATACCAGAACTTGTTGTTTCCCGTTTACTTGGAGAAAGATCACAAATGGTATTAGTAATCTATATGAAAAACATGATAGGCTTATCGTACGCCTTGATATACTTGATATACCACCAAATCTAAACATAAAGCATCATCCCTTCACGACATTTGATCACTGCCTAATCTGTTTTAGCCTAGGTACATCCATGAATTGTACTAATCCTCCTTTTAGATTTGAAAATGCATGGACTGAATTCAAAGATTATGAGAAATTAGTCCACAAAATATGGAAATACAAGTTGCAAGGATCTTATATGTACAAACTACAACAAAAATTAAAGTTGCTGGAAAAATACTCAAAAACATGGGCTAAAGAAACTTTCAATCATAACTTCTGCCAATTGCAACTATGGGAAGAGAAATTAGAAGAGGCCCAAAATCGATTAGCTCTAACACCAAACTGTGATAAAACAAACAATATACTTCAAAAACTAGCCCAAAGGCATCAATGTATTCTCAAATTCCAACATAAATACTGGAAACAAAGAGTCAAAGTAACACATATATAGTTGACATGCATCAATACCAAATACTATCAAACAATAGCTAAGATCGTTTCACTAAACAGTCTATTACCAAATTCCAAAGTAAGGATGGCCTTATGATCTTTGATCCAAACCATTGTAAATACAAAATCTCAAAGGAGTTGGGATCCAAATTCGTAAGCCATCACCAGAATTATATCTCATCATTACAAATAATACACAAAGACATAATATACACTGATAACGAGAGGTTGTTAAGGCTACCTACTCCAGCTGAAATTAAATCAGTCATAAATGATATGCCTATGGATAAAACACTGTGACCTGATGGTTTCCCTATCGACTTTTTCAAAAAGTACTGGAACATTATGGGTAGTTCCGTTACCAATGCAACAACATCCTTTTTTTCATTCAGGTAAAATGCTGAAAGAAACAAATCATGCTTACATTGCATTCATACTAAAAGTGGATGCACCACTCATACCAAAAGTTAGGGCTGTTCAAATCTTGCCCGGACCGGATCGGAAAAGACCGGACCGGTGAAATTACGGTCCGGTCTCCGGTCCAGCTTTTTCCCTTAATCCGGTCCGGTCCAAACCTGGAAAAAACCCGGTCCAGACCGGGTTTTTTTTTTAAATAAAAAATATAAAGTTATGAGTTTAAATAATTTTTTATAGATATTTTCTTTAAGTTATTAAGTTAGGAGTATAAATATTTTTTTAGATATTTTTTTTAGATATTAAACAAGAATTTAATTAATTTTTTTTTAAATTCCGGTCTACGATCCACATTTTTGAAACAATTCGGTCCATTGGACCGGATGAACACCCCTACCAAAAGTGGTTAATATTGAGGGGCCCTCTATATTAACCACTTTAGACCCATCAACCTCTATAACACAACATATAAAATCATTACAAAAATACTTGGAAATAAATTAAAACCGCTACTACCGTGATTGATACATCCTCTTCAAGGTTCCTTTGTGGAAGGCATACAGATTCAGGACAATATATTAGCACATCCACTCTTCCATTCCTTTCATAAGAAAAAAAAGGAAAGAGAAATTGGATGGCGGTAAATTTAGACTTGGAAAAAGCTTATGACAAGATCGATAAGTTGGGACTTCATTGAACACATTCTTCTTTCATTTGGATTCCATGAAAAATTTGTAAAACTAATAATGGCTTGCATCACTACTGTATCTTTCTCGGTTATTGTTAATAATGAACCTGGACATATACATACGCCAACTTGCGGTATTGAATACAGAGACCCTATAGCTCCCTACATATCCGTCCTTGCTATGGAATATTTAGCGAGATCTTTAGCCATTGATCAGAAAAACTAGATCCCAAGGTTGGAATGGAATCAAATTGGTAAGAAATGGTACCCTAATCACATTCCTTACTTTTGCAAACGACACCATTATCCTTGCTGATGCAAACGTCTCATCAACAATGTATATTAAAAAAATTTAGAAGATTTCTCAGATCAGACAGGATTAATGTTGATAACAATGTGGGTGGATCTAGTCCCAAAAGAGCTCAAAGGGAGACTATACGTGAAGAGGATATTGTTAGTGAGCCGGCATTGGAAAAACCCATCAATGACTATGATCCTCGGATTAGAGACGATGTTAGGACAAAGTATGTGGTTAAAGGTCAATGTCAACCAATTTCTCATGATTTTAAACGAAGTCAATTTGGTAAGACTTCGAGGTGTTTTCAAGTTGAATGGTTTTGGGATTGGTTATAATTTAGTGTTTCTAAGGATGTCGCATTTTGCTTTTGGTGCTACCTTTTTAATGGGGAGTTTGGCAAAAGACATGGAGATGATGCATTTGTGAAAACAGGATTTCATAATTGGAAGAAGGCTTATGATAAAACTAAAGAACATGTTGGAGTTGTCGGTAGTGTACCCAATGATGCTCATCGTACTCAATTGACCGCAATTGTGGACGTTGTTAGATTGCTAATTAATCAAAGGTTGCTTTTTTCCAGGGCATGACGAGACATCAAGCTCACAAAATAAAGGGAATTTCCCTAAAGTTCTTAATTGGTATAACTCACATAATCTTGAGGTTGGGAAGGTGGTGAAGGAGAGTGTGCCGTCAAATCACCAACTTACTAGTCCTCCCATTCAAGAAAATTATTAGTGCTTGTGCATCGCAGACAATAAACGCCATAATTAGGGATATTGGAGACACGCTCTTTTCTTTGTTGGTTGATGAGGCCCGTGATAGTTCGGTGAAAGAGCAAATGGCTTTTGTCTTGAGATATGTGAACAACAATGGAGTAGGAATGGAAATGTTTCTTGGAGTTGTTCATGTTGTTGACACCACCACACTATCTTTGAAAAAAGGTATTGATGAATTTTTTTGCTAAACATGAATTATCAATCTCTAAACTTACAGGTCAAGGATATGATGGGGCTTCTAATATGCGAGGCGAGCTTAATGAATTAAAGACTCTTATATTGACCGAAAATCCAAGTGTGAGGTATGTTCATTGTTTTACTCATCAACTACAATTAGTTTTCATGACGGTTTCACAAAAGAATCGATTTGTGTGTGATACTGCGCATGATTACTAACATGGTTCGAGCTTCTTGCAAAAGAAAAGATGTGTTTCGGCAAAAGCTAACATGAAAACATGGTGCAAGGGTTGCAAAATGGTGAAATTACTAGTGGGAGAGGATTGAATCAATAAAATAGTTTAGTTCGGCCGAGAGCTACATGTTTGGGTTCCCACTATACTACCATTGTTCGTCTCTTATCTATGTGGTCGTCAACAACTCAAGTACTTGAAAATATATATGACGATGGAACTGATGAGAAAACTCGAGGAGTGGCCGATAGCTTAGGAAAAAAAATGAAGAATTATCTATTTTTTTTGTTGCTCATTTGATGAAACTAGTATTGAGGACCCGCATGATGGATTTACCATATTTGTAGTTTGAAGAGTCGAAAGCGACAATTTTTTATAATGAACTTTTTGTCTCGCTGTTTTTGTAAATCTCAACTAATTATGTTTAAGTTTTCTTCAAATATATGAGCCCCTTGTGAGATTTTCTAGCTCCGCAAATGGGCTTACGGACTTTCACGCGCTCCATTTCATTTAGCTACATACTAAAGGAGTTTCTGCCTTTAATTTTTTGATTATTCTGCCCACGGCCACGACCAGTGGCGAACTCAGGGGGGGCTTGAGTGGGCGGCCGCCCCTGCTTAGCCCCCCGGAACCGCCGAGATTAGGGGAGGAGTCGGACTAAAGCCCCTGTTGACTGCTGCTGCCCAGATCTGAAAATGGTGGACTGCTGGAGGTTGAAGACGAGCCTTTAGCTCTTTTTTTTTTAATTTTAAAACGGTGGAAACGACGTCGTTTGATCCCATGCCAAACGACATCGTTTTGCTAAAAAAAATTAAACCCTCTTTTTATATTTTTTCAAAACAAAAAGCATGTAAAAGAAATCAAATCCCACTTTCGTATTTGATTTCCCCCTCTCTGCCACAGTGACATTGTTCGTCGTGTTCGATCCCGTGGCCTGCTTCACACTGCGGTCCATCGCCACCGCGGTCACGCACTATGCCTGGACAGCCGGAGCTCCTCCCGACGGTGACGACTCGCCACTGCCCTCCGCCAGCCCTGCCCCATCGACGGTCGTGTGAGTCTCTTGTTCCCCCTCTAAGTTTGACACAAGAAATTAATTTTTAGGGTTTGAACAGATTTTGGTTAAATTGAATAATTTTTTGTTGAATTTGAACTGAATTGATTTTATTTAGGTAATTAGATTTGTTGCCTATATCTACTTTTCTTGCTGGTTGAAAATTGAAAATAATTTTGTTTGAATTGAAAATTGGTTGAAGATCAAATGTGAAATTGGATTTTTGTTATTAGGATTATGGACAAATTTGTTAATGGGAGTAATATGTTGAGTAACTCCGCCCCCTCTTCGAACAATTCCTGGGTCCGCCACTAGCCACAACCAATCCAAGTAAAGAGTATTTCTCCCCATCCTTGTCCCTTTTTGACCTCGGAATATTTGCTGAATTGGGGAAGGTAGAAAAACGGTTGATCGTTTTCTATGTCCTGTTGACTATATGACAGAAGTCATGCTTGGGTTTAATTAGTATTTTAGGAGTTTGTATTCTTAAATTACTCCATGTTTTTCTTTGCCCTGTAACGCCTAGCAGTTTTATTCTTCGGACTTATGTTGGTCCTATTTGCATAGCTCAAATTTGGGTGCAAGCATAATGATGGCTTCTTCTGGTTCATTCCTGACTGATTAATTTCACATTTCTCTCTCAACCTTTGTGTTGGAACGATGATGTTCCCTCTAGTTTTGATGATGATAAACTCAATGGCATTTGATGGTTTTTAGTGTGACTATGAGTTTCAGGAAATAAATGATTCAAAGGAACGATGAAAACCAAATGAAGAATCAAAACAGAGAATGCAAGGAACAGAAAAGCCAACAATGAGAAACAATGCTCTGGAACGAAAGAGAAAGAGAGACGCGCGTTGTTGATCAGAAAAGGAAAGGGAACATCGCCAAGGAACGCATGACGCGCGCTGTGAAACCTTGCGCCTGTCGAATCTTTCTTTTATGGAAACAAAGATTGAAGGAGCAACTTGGGCCGCAAGAAATAATCTCGTTGGAGATATTTTGGTTAGGATAGATTAGTAAAGATTGTATAGGAATATTTTATCTATTTTCCTTAAGTAAAACTAGGGTAAATTAGATAGAATATCTAGACTATAAAATAGAAAGTTGCAAACTTCATTTGATAAGTTTTTGCACGGCGTTTTCCACAGACAAGAGCATTCGGAAGAAGAAAAGAACTTACAAGGACGAGACTTTGGTGAGTTGAGTACTTGTTAGGGCTTTGATTGTCTTAGGTGTTGTTAGAAGCGTTACATTCAGAGGTCTAGATATCTAGGAGTAAACTAGATTGAGATAAGACTTGCTTGTTTGTAATTCCAGGATTAATAACACAAGTAGACTTTCGAAATCCTACTAGGGAAACCTAGAGGTAGAGGTTTTTCTTAGTCAACTAGTTGGTTGATTAAGTTTTCCTCTCTAAGGAACTTTCTCTGTTACTCTGTTATTCTGTTACGATATTCCGCTGCCCAAAGAACAGTTATACTGTTCCTTGTACTAACACACTCGATTCTACACTTTGTAAAATGGTTCTTTTGCATGCATATTACCATCTGTGAAGTCTTTTCACTCTCAATGTCTTATAACCAAAACATACTAGTATAAAACTGTTTGGATTTTTGTGCCATCTCCCTAATTTGGCCTCTTACGGATTTTCTCATCAAAGCACACCCTTAGACAATAAAGTAAATCACTTTGGCATTGGTTGATGAGAATGATGGACTTGAAACAATAAAGTAAGTTGAGTTTTTATTGCTGACACACTCTAATTTTACGCGAGCGCTGGATACGCTCAATTTTTTTTGCTTTTTACGCTAAAAAAAGTCACGCATACGCAAAGCGTGGGCGAGATTAGGTACGGTCACACAAAGCGTAAGCGGGGCGTTTTATTGGATATCCGATTTTGCAGAACAAAAAATCATGCGTAACCGTGGCCCTTTGTAATATAAAAAAATGATATTTTAATAGAAATAATAATAATAATAATTTTAAAAAAAAAGTCACGGTCACGCAATAAGACCCTAAATCTCTTAAGATATGAGATTTTAATTTTTTTAGGGTATTTAATTGAGACCCTAGATCTTAAGATGATATATTATTATTATTTTTTTTAAAAAGTTTATTCTATATTCAAGATATGAGATTTAGGATCTTTGAGACCCCGAAAACACGACAAGACACGTTATGGATGCTCTATGGGTTTCAAGATTAAGAATATGAAAATAATGAGATAAGTATAGTGTAATTTTAACTTCATTATCGTATTATTCGAATATCGATTATACTAAATATAATGTAATTGAAACTTCATTGTCATATTGTTTGAGTATCGGTTATACTAAATGTAATATAATCACAACTTCATTATAGTATTGTTTGAATATCGGTTATACTAAGTATTGTGTGATTTTAACTTCATTATCATATATTCAAATATTGGTTATACTACGTATAATTAATCTTAAGTTCATTATCGATCGTATTATTCAAATATTGGTTACTCTAGTATCCCAAAATCCCAAGACAAGACAAAAAATGGCATGAACTCCCTAAGTGATACAAGCATGATAAGGTATGAAAATAACATGGTTTTGAAAACCCTAAATTCGAAATCCTGCTTACCATAAGGTTTCCAGGGTATGAGATTTAGGGTATCCTGAAACCCTAAAACAAGAAAAAAAAATGACATGAACTCCCTATGTGCTACAAGCGTGATAGGATATGAAAATAACATGGTTTTGAAAACCCTAAATTTGAAACCCTACTTATCCTAGGGTTTCTAGGGTATGAGATTAGGATATCCAGAACCCCAAAACAAGACAAAAAATGGTATAAACTCCCTATGTGATACAAACATGATAGGATATGAAAATAACATGGTTTTAAAAACCCTAAATCCAAGACCATACTTACCCTAGGGTTTCTAGGGTATGGATTTTAGGGTATCTCAGAATCCCAAAACAAGACAAAAAAATGGTATGAACTCCCAATGTGATACAAGCATGATAGGGTATGAAAATAACATGGTTTTGAAAACCGTAAATCTGAAACCCTGCTTACCCTAGGGTTTCTAGGGTATGGGATTTAGGGTATATCCTGAAACCCCAAAACAAGACAAAAAATAGCATGAACTCCCTATGTGCTACACGCATGATATGGTATGAAAATAACATGATTTTGAAAACCCTAAATTTGAAACCCTACTTAGTATAACTGATATTCGAACAATACAATAATGAAGTTGTGATTACATTATACTTAGTGTAACCGATATTCGAACAATATGATAATGAAAGGGTGCTACTTTGCGCACCCCACTAATTTCTTTATACACCCCTATATAGACAATTATACCCTTATTATATTTAGAAATTATCCTAGATCCACCTTAATTCTCATTTACAAATCAAAAAGGATTTTTCTTCCCTTAATCTCTAATGGATACCAAACACTGCCGACCGTTAATCGTATATCCATTGTCTTCCCTCCTACAACCTTTATTTTTGCTATCTATATACAAACGCTAGTTTTCAAATAGCAATTTTTTAATATAAATGATACAAATAGTTTAAAAAATTAAAAACATATTTATATAGGAAATGAGGTGAAGTGGTACTATATAAGAAATTAGGAGATTATAAAATAGATGAAGTTGTATTGTATAGGAAATTGGAAGGTTTGAGATTTTGGCATATAAAAGGGTAAATCTGTCATATTTCTAAAAGTGAAGGTGTACAAAGAAATTTTGGGGGTGCACCGAGATCGTCCTTAATGAAATTACGATTACATTATGCTTAGTATAACCGAAATTTGGATAATACAATAATGAAGTTAAGATTACATTATATACTTAATTCATTATTTTCATACTCTATAATCTTGAAACTCATAGAGCGTCCATAACCTGTTTTGTCTTATTTTTTGGAGTCCCTTAGACCCTATATCTCATATCTAGAATATAGAATAATTTGTTTAAAAAAAATTAAAACAAAATAATTTATAACTAAAAAAAATTTAAAAAATTAAATTTTTTAAAAAAGTATTATTTTTTATATTAAATTAGTCACGGTCATGCATTGCATGACCGTGACTTTTTTTTTAAAAAATATTTTTTATTAAAATTTTAATTTTTTTTAAAAAAATTATATTAAAACACTCACGGTCACGCAATGCGTGACCGTGGCCTTTTGTGATTCAATGTTCCGCAAACTGGATATCCAATAAATTGTCCCGCTTACGCTTTGCCTGACCGTGACCTAATCCCGCCCATGCTTTGCGTATGTGTGACTTTTTTAGCGCAAAAAGCACAAAATTTAAGCGTATCTAGCATCATCCTAATTTTATTGATCCAAGACTGAATTGGAATTGGAGATTTAGAACAAATCATAACTTATTTTTTCTCTCTCCTAAATTAACAAGAAAATAATATGCTTTATTTATTTCCTTATTTGATATTGCGTTTCGTTTCCTGTTAATTATTCGATATTATTGCTTCTATCTACGACCGATCAAGTTAAGTCTTCCTCACGAGTGGCCAAATTTCAACCCACTCGAGCGGTGATTTTTTGGGTTACTTTGAGTCAAGGATTTGACTTGACCGGATGGTCCTTACCTTGGTGCCTTGATCCTCGTTTTGTGTTACGTTTCGCACAGGTAACACAGAATTGTCTCGCCAGCCCCTCAACGTCGTCAGGGATGCCCTAAGGCCTCATGAATTGCACAATGAAGGACGATTCTATGACACCCATGACCGTGGCCCCGCTCGAAGACGACCTGAATGGTGTCGGCCCGCGCACTACGACATCGACGATCATCATGTGGCCCATGACCGACAAGCTCCTATCCAGCGCCCCAGTCGTGACTCATAGTTGCGTCTTGAGCCATTTGACGGTCAACTCCCCTCGACGTCGGGTCTAGACACACCATTATTTATCTCGTTCTAGTTTATCCGAGCCGTCGACGAGCCATTCAAATCAGCCATTCGATGGACCGTTGTTGGTTGTTGTTGTTCGTGGTGTTGCTACTCTCCCTCCATTAAAATCAAATGTGATTTAAGTGCACCAAGAATATATTAATTAATATAAAAAAATTGATAGATTTTTGTTATATATTATGAACTAAAAAAATATGTAGAGGTTAAAAGGGGTTTTGTATATTAATATTATATATATATATATTAAAGCCTAAGTACTATGTCAAGTAGGTAAATCATGTAAATTAGTTGTACATGTGCTTTTGTATATTAATATATATAATAAAGCCTTATTTCTTTTCTTTTTTTTTTTACGAACAAAAGTTTAATTCTATAAATTGATCAAGGATAGGTATCAAGGTCAAGTTTATCGGGACCCGAAGCACCAATATTTGAGCACTTTAATAATCCATGATGTTCAAGCATCTCATTTTGAAATTCTCAACCTTCTCACATTTGATATATTTGAAAGGTAGATGCTCGGGGATTAAATAATATTTTCAGGATCTTTAAATACATAAAAGGTGAAATAAAATCTATGATAATAGTATATTTATTTTTCTATCAATAGATACACATATATGCTTGAGAATTCATTGATAAAATGGTATTTGAGTATAGGATGTTTAGATGATGCGGAAGATAGAAACATTTAAAAAATGGTGAAATTGTGTTTTGTGAATCCCTGAGAATGTATGAATAAACATAGCTAGCCTAAGATAAGGCATGCTAAAAGATAAAAAGTTTGCCTTTATTAGTGAAAATGGTAAAAAGGGTTAGTTGCATATCTTCTATGCATACAAAATTAATCTTTTTAAAATGATAAAAGATATATTTTTATGTATATGATAATTATTTTTTGTCTTATAGAAATATTAATCGATATATTTTTGGATTTACAAATATATGAATTTGGATTACTTAAATGTATTTAATATTAAAATAATTATATGGTTTATATTTAAGTATCTGTTAGCTACCATGTCTCTTTCATGTTTTTTATTAAAAAATAGCAAAATATTTTTATTATTCATATATAATTAGCAACATACAATTGCAGTGTAATATGTTTCAATATATATGAGGAAAGTATTATGTGATGTTTGTTTTTATAATTATAATCATTATTTTGATGAAATCTACATTATACCAAACGTATTATAACAAAATATATATTTATACATATATATATCAGTAATTTATTTTATAACATGGTATTTTTTTGGAATACATTTTTCTTAAATTTATAAGTATTTTATTAAACTTTATTTCCATATATCACATGAAAAAGGGTTTTATTTGAGTAGGTTAGTAGTTAGTTGTATACCAGGGCCGTCCAATCAATTATTGATTTCATTTGAATGAAATAGGATACAACTCCTTGTATTTAGGAAAACATCAATTTCAATACCACAAATGGAAAATAATCTTATGGAATTTATACAATTTAACAATATATTATGTACCCGTGTCTTGTTCAGTTTCGATATCATATTGCTTCAAACTGTTGAAATCAGATCCAACGACAACACGATTGCTCATTATTGTTTTGAGCATGCCAGCTGATGTCGACTACTTGATACATAAATCAAGGTTGTCATATATATGGATCAAATGCTTAAGAGATAAGTGAGACAGTGGATCAAGATTATGGAGTGTGACTATGATCTTCATATGTGAACTTGATCATAATGGCATGGATTACGTGCATAATATAATTTGTTGTACGAGAAAGTTTAAACTCATTACTAGTTAATTATATTTGGTTAGTTTAGGAAAATAAAATGAAATAATATCATACAAGTTATAATAATATAACAAAAAATATACGTACATCTTTCCCAACTAGTTAATTAGTTAGCAAACTAGTTTTTCCTAGCAACAAGTTTGTCGCTTCATATTCAATGATTCAGGATGGTCAATTTGCGTAGTTCAAGAGAGATGTTGACAGAGGCTCCGTGTAATGGCCCACAAAAAGTAGCTTATTTTCATAGTTCCAATGTGGAAAATTTAATGCACTAAACACTTTAGCAAAACTTTTACAACCTTTTCCAACACAATACATCCTCACCATAACATTCATGCACTATAATACTGCATAAGATGAGCCACTTGTGAAATTCTTGTTGCACTTCTCTATCAAATGTCAATGGGTCAAATTTGTTGTTATTATTAGGGCTTGTACTTTGGACTTAAGTCCTTTCCATCTCCCTTTTATAAAATTTCTTTTTTTATCTACAAAACAAAACAAAATGTTAGAAATGGTGTAATACCCCATAATTTTTAGTAAGGATATTTGGGTAATTTTCCCAACCTTCGTTCAAATTAATTATTTCGCTTTCAGTGGAGTTCGGATTTTCCGTAACATCCATGATCTCCGAAATAATTCCTTGAGTGGTATAAAATACATTCGATGTATTTTCGGAAATTAGAATATTTGTTTGGATACAAACATATAATTTTCGGGGTTTAAAACTCATACCAAAGCCAATTCTCATAAACTTTGCCACGAATCTTCCCCCTCTTGCCACGATACTCCCTCCGTGTACTTGTTGTCGGGGCATATGTCAAGATTTTGGAAGAGGAAGATGTTGAGTAACCCTCTCCTCCTTCAACTATAAAAGGGGCCCAATCTGCAGACTTGAAACTCATCCCTCCCGATCTCCCTCTCGCCCTCCGCTCCCTTGTTTCTCTCATCTCCCTCTGTTTCGAGCTTCTCCCGCCGGCAAGCCTGGCGTGGTGCTCCGTTGTGGAGCTGCGTCGAGCTGGTGTCCGAGGTGGTGTCGCTGGGTTCTGGTGGTACTAGTGCGTCGTGGTGGTGCTGGTGCATCGCTGGGTCCAAGTGGTGTTGTTGTGTGTTGATGTGTTGTTGCTTGTTGCTGTGGCAATTCGAATTGAAGAAGGAGATGAACAGTAGCCTCTTACTAATTAAGTTGTTGTTGGGCCGAGAAGCCCAATAACCTTTCCGTCCAGTTTTGACCCAAAAATTATACGAGCGGTATAATTTCGATTCCCTTTCATCCGTATTTTTCTTTAGAAAAATTTAATAAATATTTTTATGATTTATAATCATAAAAATTTATTAAATTTAATTCCTTAAGTTCGTCCAGGCAAATTAATTAATAATTAATTAATTTGTTAGTTAGAACGTGAATTGTTGGATCGCGTGTGGACTCGTATTCTGCTAGGAATATTCTGAAGCTTTAGCCATATCCTTGGGAATGATATTTTCGGTAGTCGTCTCGTCTAGATTCATCGCCGAATCTATTCCAGGCAAGTGGCGGTTCGCTCTTGCTCATCATTCCATACTTCAATTAATTATCAATTGTGTAGTTGTTAATTAATATGGATGATTTCTTGTGCATATTGGGAACAGTCTTGTTAATTAATATGATTAAAATCTGATATTATAATAGGTTGTATATCTGCTAGTATCAACGCTATTATAAATAATTATTCTGAATATTGGCCTTGATAGCTTTGATATGATTATTACTGTGTTGAACTGTTTAGTTAGCACGAGTATTCGTAGGAGCGATGGACTAATTGAGGTCTAGTCGTTTCTTGATAATGAAAATGGTGCTAAGGGTTCTAAACTCAAAGACCATTTGGTGGGTCATGACCTTTCTCTATACTCGGGTATAGAGATGGTGGCACAAAGCTGGTGCTACAAATCTTGGGATTCATCCCATTCAGGAGTATGTCCCTCATGGCGAAACATATGTCCTATATGTCCCTCATGGCGATACATATATTTAAAAGCCTATAACGTGATGCGCGTTCTGGAATTAAATAAGATAAGTGCCGTCGTAGCACATGATTAATATACCCTTGGCGAGTAGTGCAACTAAGTAAATAGTGCAGCTAGGAAAGCTCGTCTTGACTTTTGATCAGAGTACGTTCTCTTTCCAATCTGGATTCGTTGTAAGCGATGAGGTTGGTCGTGAACCGAAACATCTTAGTCAGTTCTTAAATCATCGTTATGTGGTTCTGTAAGATTGAGGCTTTGATGTGATTTGTTGATGTGTTTAACTGTTTAGTTAACACTTGAGGCTTTGATGTGATTTGTTGATGTGTTTAACTGTTTAGTTAACACTTGAGGCTTTGATGTGATTTGTTGATGTGTTTAACTGTTTAGTTAACACTTGAGGCTTTGATGTGATTTATTGATGTGTTTAACTGTTTAGTTAACACTTGAGGATTTGATGTGATCTGTTGATGAGTTTAACTGTTTAGTTAACACTCGAGGGCTTGATGTGATTTGTTGATGTGTTTAACTGTTTAGTTAACACTTGAGGGCTTTGATGTGATTTGTTGATATGTGGAACTGCTTGTGTCAGCATTTGTGTGAATTAATTGTTAATGTTTTCCGCCCTTGCTTAGTCTATTCATTAGACTAACCCCTTGTATTTTATTTATCTGCAACGTCATGGTGGTGTCGTCCGTCCGTTTCGGCACATACAGGTCCAAAAAGGCTAGATCGACTATGAACATGAACGGTGTTTGAAAATGTTTTAATCAGGCTACGGTCTTTGGGCATTGACTACTGAGGTCAATACTCTTGTAAATTATTTTAAGTCTTCCGCTGTATTGTAATGACTCTGTATTTTGTCGTCTTTGGAATTGTGTTGAAATTCCGCGACTATGTTTTAAATGAAAGTTATGGTAATTTTGTACCATAATTGTTCTTTATGATTTGTGTTTAAACCGGTAAAGCCTGGGGTGGCTTCGGTGTGGAAACCGAGGTCACTGGCGGTAATACCTTTCCAAATGGGTTAAAATTTGGGGGTGTTACAGAGATGGTATCAGAGCTAAAGTTCTGTTTTTAAAAACAGATTTGATATCAGAGCCGAAATTTTTAAAATGGGTTTTGGTATTTCATGAACCATTTACTCGTTTTGGTTGAAAATATTTTCAACAGCTCTAGTAGGCTCACAGGCGGCGCCAGTATCGACATCGGCTGGTCGTTGTCACCAGGCTGGGTGTGTGATGTGGCTGGGGTAGCTTGGCCTGGGGAGTGCTATAGATCCGGGTTAAATATTTTCGAACAAAGCTTACAAATAAATATTTGTAAACTGATCACTCGTTTGAAATGTTTCCGAATGCTCTGAATTTTCAAATAAAGAATTTTTAACCGTTCATAGTCGTGCCTTCTTTAGTCTGATATGAGAGGTATGAAAGTTACCTCTATATCTAGAAAGACTAATTTCTTGTTGTTGTTGTTGTAAGACATAGGTGTTTGTCTATTCTTTTGAAAGGACTCGGAAGATGCCGAGATGATTCTATCATCTCTAGTAATGTTAGATTTCCCTGTTTCTCAGAGATATTTCAAGGTTGAAAGACCTAGTGGTTCCCTCGAAGGTATCGAGTATGTACTTCCTGAGTTGGTAGTACTTAATATCCTAGTGCTATAATCTCCGAGTAATTTGGTGTGAACGCTCGGGAGATTAGTGTAGATGAATCTTGTGCTCTATATTCATAATTCATCTATAGAATTACCAAGTTGATCTATTTTAAGTGATTTTATGGGATAATTAAGGAATCACTCTTAGGAGTTTTGATGTCTAAAGTGTGATGTCATAGTCGTTGACATTCACTGTTGAGAAAACGAATACGGAGGATGAATGCTCGATGCAGTCGGGATTTGCATCCGTATGAGAATTTGTGGGTTGAACCTATGGTAGAGTTCGTTGAGCCGTTAAGGTAGGCCAACGAAATATTGTAATAACGACGTTTAAATGGAAGTGATTTCCAAGGGAACTCTAAGGAAAATCCCGAGGAAGATCCTCAAGGAGAGGAAAATCCTAGGGGAGATCCAGAGGAAGATCCTCAGAAGAAGGAAGATCCGAGGAAGATCCTCTAGAGGAGGAAGATCCCGCGGAAGATCCTTAGAAAGAGGAAGATCCAGAGGAAAACCCTGGGGAAGATCCTCGAGAGGGGGAAGATCCGAGGGAAGATCCGGAGGGAACTTCCGATGAGAACCCGGAGGAAGATCTCGTAAGGCAATGCTAGAAGAGTCTGATGCCTAAAGTGTTCATTTATGAGTATCTTTTAGGAAATAAGGATATTGGGAGAAGTTATGGAAAGATTTGTTTCTTCTTGAGACATCATATTCCTAGTGTTTGGAGGTATAGGTTATGTGGAGTTAATGAGATTAAGAGTTATATCTCACTTGTGTACTTGAGATTTTTGTCCCATTAGAAGTATATAGAGGTGGACTAGTGTAAAGTCTGGAATGCCTAGTAGTGGAATCATGTTGTAGGCATTAATGTGGATAAAGTGTTGTGAAGGAATAAGTTGATTAAGGGAATAGTTCAATAAGAACTCGTTTTCCCTATTTTGCAATCTTGAGTAAGATTGTGGAATCAAGAATTATGGTGATTGGATTTATAAGTAAGTATGGCCAGTGTAGGACTAATGGTTAAAGCTTTTGGAAAAGCCAAGTATACGAAATCATAGGTATCCTTTGGGGAGATCTATTTGAGATTCGTTTGAGGTAATATAAGGAAATGATGCGATTAAGTCCTGGATGGATAGTAGATTGTGTGAGGAATATGAGGATTTTAAATTAGAAATAAGTCATTTAAGACAGTACGAGTCGTTGGACTCGATAAGTGGAATTTCCAGAGGATGAAGAGTTATGACTCTTGGGAATTGTCAAGGATTGACATCTTGTGAGTATGTCATCTATAAGACTTATGGTATCATTCTCTTTGAGGAAATAGGAGCAATATCTTATGTGATACGTTTCGAGGAACGTAGGAATAAGATATTGTGATTATTCTTGAATCTTAAAGGAGTTAAGTTAGAAATTGTTTAAAGAGATGT
The DNA here is from genome assembly GCA_027886185.1 of Rheum nobile. Taxonomy (NCBI): domain Eukaryota; kingdom Viridiplantae; phylum Streptophyta; class Magnoliopsida; order Caryophyllales; family Polygonaceae; genus Rheum; species Rheum nobile. The sequence continues at coordinate 1,365,297 of WOAB01000546.1, forward strand.
GTTAAATTATTCTTATAAGGATTTTAAGTTAGAGATGGCGTAAGGCCATTCTTACTTTAAAATAAATGATGGAATTGTGGGAGATATCTTTAAGGAATTAAGGAAGTTATGATTCGAGGTTACTAAGATTTAATATCTGAGTTGTAAGAAGTTAAGTGTGCCAGGGCAGGAGTAGTACTGGGATGGGTGACCTCCCGGGAAGTTCCCGGTTGGCATGGGGATAGCGTCTCTAAGGCTGTGGGCCTTACAAATGGCAACAACGGACACTGGAAATGGTTGAGCTTAGACTCAGAGCCACTAGTGGGTCGTATGGTTTCAACGTCGGACACTGGAAATGGCTGAGCTTAGACTCGGAGCCACTAGTAGGCCGTATGGTTTCAATGTCGGACACTGGAAATGGCTGAGCTTAGACTCGGAGCCACTAGTGGGCCGTATGGTTTCAATGTCGGACACTGGAAATGGCTGAGCTTAGACTCGGAGCCACTAGTGGGCCGTATGGTTACAACAGCGGACGCTGGAAATGGTTGGGCCTGGGCTCGGAGCCACTAGTGGGCCGTCTGTAAATGATAATAATACACTTTTAAGATAAGATTGTGAGATGATGTCATGATTAAGGATATTAAGTTCAGATAGTAAAGTTGATGTTGAGGCAGGTTTCTCATTAGTTTAATGCAAGTTTCGGGGTCGAAACTTTTCTTAAGGGGGTAGTAATGTAATACCCCATAATTTTTAGTAAGGATATTTGGGTAATTTTCCCAACCTTCGTTCAAATTAATTATTTCGCTTTCAGTGGAGTTCAGATTTTCCGTAACATCCATGATCTCCGAAATAATTCCTTGAGTGGTATAAAATACATTCGATGTATTTTCGGAAATTAGAATATTTGTTTGGATACAAACATATAATTTTTGGGGTTTAAAACCCATACCAAAGCCAATTCTCATAAACTTTGCCACGAATCTTCCCCCTCTTGCCACGATACTCCCTCCGTGTACTTGTTGTCGGGGCATATGTCAAGATTTTGGATAGGAAGATGTTGAGTAACCCTCTCCTCCTTCAACTATAAAAGGGGCCCAATCTGCAGGCTTGAAACTCATCCCTCCCGATCTCCCTCTCGCCCTCCGCTCCCCTATTTCTCTCATCTCCCTCTGTTTCGAGCTTCTCCCGCCGGCAAGCCTGGCGTGGTGCTCCGTTGTGGAGTTGCGTCCAGCTGGTGTCCGAGGTGGTGTCGCTGGGTTCTGGTGGTACTAGTGCGTCGTGGTGGTGCTGGTGCATCGCTGGGTCCAAGTGGTGTTGTTGTGTGTTGATGTGTTGTTGCTTGTTGCTGTGGCAATTCGAATTGAAGAAGGAGATGAACAGTAGCCTCTTACTAATTAAGTTGTTGTTGGGCCGAGAAGCCCAATAACCTTTCCGTCCAGTTTTGACCCAAAAATTATACGAGCGGTATAATTTCGATTCCCTTTCATCCGTATTTTTCTTTAGAAAAATTTAATAAATATTTTTATGATTTATAATCATAAAAATTTATTAAATTTAATTCCTTAAGTTCGTCCAGGCAAATTAATTAATAATTAATTAATTTGTTAGTTAGAACGTGAATTGTTGGATCGCGTGTGGACTCGTATTCTGCTAGGAATATTCTGAAGCTTTAGCCATATCCTTGGGAATGATATTTTCGGTAGTCGTCTCGTCTAGATTCATCGCCGAATCTATTCCAGACAAGTGGCGGTTCGCTCTTGCTCATCATTCCATACTTCAATTAATTATCAATTGTGTAGTTGTTAATTAATTTGGATGATTTCTTGTGCATATTGGGAACAGTCTTGTTAATTAATATGATTAAAATCTGATATTATAATAGGTTGTATATCTGCTAGTATCAACGCTATTATAAATAATTATTCTGAATATTGGCCTTGATAGCTTTGATATGATTATTACTGTGTTGAACTGTTTAGTTAGCACGAGTATTCGTAGGAGCGATGGACTAATTGAGGTCTAGTCGTTTCTTGATAATGAAAATGGTGCTAAGGGTTTTAAACTCAAAGACCATTTGGTGGGTCATGACCTTTCTCTATACTCGGGTATAGAGATGGTGGCACAAAGCTGGTGCTACAAATCTTGGGATTCGTCCCATTCAGGAGTATGTCCCTCTTGGCGAAACATATGTCCTATATGTCCCTCATGGCGATACATATATTTAAAAGCCTATAACGTGATGCGCGTTCTGGAATTAAATAAGATAAGTGCCGTCGTAGCACATGATTAATATACCCTTGGCGAGTAGTGCAACTAAGTAAATAGTGCAGCTAGGAAAGCTCGTCTTGACTTTTGATCAGAGTACGTTCTCTTTCCAATCTGGATTCGCTGTAAGCGATGAGGTTGGTCGTGAACCGAAACATCTTAGTCAGTTCTTAAATCATCGTTATGTGGTTCTGTAAGATTGAGGCTTTGATGTGATTTGTTGATGTGTTTAACTGTTTAGTTAACACATGAGGCTTTGATGTGATTTGTTGATGTGTTTAACTGTTTAGTTAACACTTGAGGCTTTGATGTGATTTGTTGATGTGTTTAACTGTTTAGTTAACACTTGAGGCTTTGATGTGATTTATTGATGTGTTTAACTGTTTAGTTAACACTTGAGGATTTGATGTGATCTGTTGATGAGTTTAACTGTTTAGTTAACACTCGAGGGCTTGATGTGATTTGTTGATGTGTTTAACTGTTTAGTTAACACTTGAGGGCTTTGATGTGATTTGTTGATATGTGGAACTGCTTGTGTCGGCATTTGTGTGAATTAATTGTTAATGTTTTCCGCCCTTGCTTAGTCTATTCATTAGACTAACCCCTTTTAATTTATTTATCTACAACGTCATGGTGGTGTCGTCCGTCCGTTTCGGCACATACAGGTCCAAAAAAGCTAGATCGACTATGAACATGAACGGTGTTTGAAAATGTTTTAATCAGGCTATGATCTTTGGGCATTGACTACTGAGGTCAATACTCTTGTAAATTATTTTAAGTCTTCCGCTGTATTGTAATGACTCTGTATTTTGTCGTCTTTGGAATTGTGTTGAAATTCCGCGACTATGTTTTAAATGAAAGTTATGGTAATTTTGTACCATAATTGTTCTTTATGATTTGTGTTTAAACCGGTAAAGCCTGGGGTGGCTTCGGTGTGGAAACCGAGATCACTGGCGGTAATACCTTTCCAAATGGGTTAAAATTTGGGGGTGCTACAAATGGAAATAATCTTAATGAATTTATACAATTTAATAATATATTACGTACCCCGTGTCTTGTTCGTTTTCGAAATCAGATTGCTTCAAACTATTGAAATTAGATCCAACGAAACACCATCGCTCATTATTTTCGACATGTCAGCTGGTGTCGACTACTTGGTCAATGGAGCAAGGTTGTCATATATATGGAGCAAATGCGTAAGAGATAAGCGAGATAGTGGATCAAGGTTATGGAGGGTAACTATGATCTTCATATGTGTACTCGATCATAATGGCATGAATTGCGTGCGAAGTACAATTTACTGTATAAGAAAGTTAAAACTCATTACTAGTTAACTATATATTATTACTTTAGGAAAATAAAATTGAAGTAATAGCATGCTAGTTATAATAATATAACAAAAAATATACGTACACCCTTGCCAACTAGCTAATCAATTTGCAAATTGTTTTTTTCCTATCAACAAGTTTGTCGCTCCTTTTTCAATGATTCAGGATTGTCAATTTATGTAGTTCAAGAGAGATGTTAATGGGGGCTCCATGTAATGGTCCACAAAAAGTAGTTACTTTCATAGTTCCAATGTGAAAAAATTAAAACTCAAAACACTTTCACAAAACTTTTACAACCTTTTCCAACACAATGCATCCCCACCATAATATTCATGCACCATAATACTGCCTAGGACGAGCCACTTGTGAAATTCTTGTTGCGGTTCTCTATCAAATGGCAATGGATCAAATTTCTTGTTATTCTTAGGGCTTGTACTTTGGACTAAAGTCCTTTCCATCTCCCTTGTATAAAATTTAATTTTTTATCCACAAAACAAAAAAAATATTAGAAATGAAAATAAGCTTAAGGAAATTATAAATTTAACAATAAATTACGTACCACGTGTCTTGTTCAGTTTCGAAATCAGATTGCTTCAAACTATTGAAATCAGATCCAATGACAACACCATCGCTCATTATTGTTTTGAGCATGCCAGCTAATGTCGACTACTTGGTCGATGGATCAAGGTTGTCATATATATGGAGTAAATGCTTTAGAGATAAGCAAGACAATGGATCAAGGTTATGGAGGGTGACTATGATCTTCATTTGTGCACTCGATCATAACGACATGAATTATAAGTGGAATACAATTTGTTGTACAAGAAAGTTAAACTCATTATTAGTTAATTATAATTGGTTACTTTAGAAAAATATAATTGAATTCATATCATGATAGTTATAATAATCTAACAAACAATATACGTATACCATTGCCAGCTAGTTAATCCATGAGCAAAATGATTTTTTCCTAGCAACAAGTTTGTCTCTCCTTATTCAGTGGTTTAGGATGGTAAATTTTTGTAGTTCGAGAGAGATGTTGACGGAGGCTCCGTGTAATGATCCATAAAAAGTAGTTTACTTTCATAGTTCCAATGTGAAATTTTTTAAACATTAAACATTTTCGCAAAACTTTTACGACTTTTTCCAACACAATACATCCTCACCATAAGATTCATGCACCATAATATTGTCTAGGACAAGCCACTTGTAAAATTCTTGTTGCACTTCTCTATCAAATGTCAATGGATCAAATTTCCTGTTATTCTTATGCCTTGTACTTTAGACTAAAGTCATTTACATCTCCCTCGTATTTAATTTTATTTTTTTATCTACAAAACAAAAAAAATCAATATCACAAATCGCAATAATCTTATGGAATTTATACAATTTAACAATATATTATGTACCCCGTGTCTTGTTCAGTTTCGAAATCATATTGTTTTAAACTATTGAAATCAGATCATGCAACAACACCATCGCTCATATTGTTTTGAGCATGCCAGTTGATGTCGACTACTTGGTCGATGGATCAAGGTTGTCATATATATGGAGCAAATGCTTAAGAGATAAGCGAGAAAGTGGATCAATGTTATGGAGGGTGACTATGGTCTCATATGTTCACTCAATCATAATGGCATGGATTGCGTGCAGAATAAAATTCGTTGTACGAGAAAGTTAAAACTCGTTACTAGCTAATAATATTTGGTTACTTCAGGAAAATAAAATTGAAGTAATTTCATGTTATTTATAATAATATAACAAAAAATATACGTACATCCTTGCCAACTAGTGAATCAATGAGCAAACGATTTTTTATCCTGACAACAAGTTTATCACTCCTTATTCAATGATTCAGGAAGGTCAATTTGTGTAGTTCAAGAGAGATGTTGTTAGAGGCTCCGTGTAATAGTCCATAAAAAGTAGTTTATTTTTTTTTTGCAGTATGACCTAAATTTTAAAAGATGACACGAGTTTGTAGTTCAGTAAGTATATTTTTTACTAAATATAAGGTATAGGAAAGTTTAAATTTTTATTGGAGATTTTATTAATTTTGTTACTGCTAGAAAGACATAAAAACTTTTAATTTAACATAACTAGTACCCGGAGCCCGTGCTTAGCACGAGTTGGTGGCAAACATTTTTGTATGTATATATGAAGCTATGAGTGTACGCATAAAGTAGTAACACATTTCATTATGTGTAAAGTTTTTTCGGGGGGGGGGGGGGGGGGGGGAGGGGGGATTGTTTGAATTTATTACAATGGTTTTGAACTGTTAGACAATGAAGTGTTGGTGTCAAGTGTTATTTTGCTATGGTGGAAATGTATATGAATTTAATATGTGATTGTTGTTCATATATTAATGTATGATTTTACTAATGAAGTTGGAGAAGATTATTTTGTTTATGTTAATATTGTGTTTTTCTACACTTATGGGTTTTTAATTTGATTATAAAGTTATGGTTTTTTTTTTGGAAATTTGGTAATTTCATTTTACCTTGTAATGAAGGTAGAATTTTTTTTATTTTTTATTTTTTCTTTTTGTTTCTTGCAATAAATGGGCATATACATGTGCGATAAGTTGTTTTAATTATTACTCCTTAATGTCCACATGTATTGTTAATGTATGGGATTTTAAAATCAAATATATATGTTGTGTATCTCCATTGGGAAGAGGTAATGTGTGTTGGATACACTTGGAAAACTCATCATGTCTTGTACTCTCCTCAAGCAAACGCAGAGTCTCCCCTGGGAACTTCGAGCATTGAAGCCATCATTGTGAATGACGCGATTGGAAGTTCAAGCGTTTGAGTGTTTAGTGAAATCGCAGATGACATCCACTATTTTAGGCGTTCTCCTTCAAAAACCCTACACAAACCCCTCCTTCCATGTTTACTCCCGCCGGCATTGTTCTACTAAATCGCATCTGTTTTCTTTGTTTGCGATTGTCCAACGAAAAGCTCATCCTGATTTTGTCGGTGTTGTGTGAGTCGAATTTGCTCTTTACTATGTGTTTTGGTTGATCGTAACTGTTGTTCTAATCTTGCCTATATTTGTTTTAGGTTGTTTAGATAGAAGTTAAAATTCCAGCATGTGTTTTGTGTGAGTCATTTTTGTTGACTGTTGTATGGTTTTCTCTATTTTGTCGTTAGAGTTTATATGTTAAGGTAGTTGTGTTTTACTTGTGTTTGATGCTTTCTTTTTGTGATAAGAATGGTTATTTGTGGCATTCTTTTTTGTTGTACTAACCTCATGTGATAAGTGAAGTATAAAATGACGGTTAATATGTTTGCGGCTTGGTAGAAACTGGATACATGTTGGTTGCGGTACTGTATTTTGAGTAAGGCTTGTGAAGATGAAATAAGACTATTAAAATTGTTGGAAATCATATATGATGAAATGAAATGAAGTGAAGTAAGACTATTTTGAGTAAGACATGTAAGTGACGTATGGTTAAATGTTGCTGGTTTGTGAGAGTGGAGCGAACATTTATGTATTACTAACGTAAAAGATGTAGTTTTGAAAGTAAAAGTTGTAGTTTTAGCCATTGTGTGCATGTATGTCTTTTAAGTTTGATAGGGTTGTAAAGTAAAAGTTCTAGTTTTGAAAGTTGTGTACAATGTTGGTGTAGTAAACAGATTGTGTTTCTGCAATGGTTCTATTGTTGTCCGTTGGGGAAGGTTTGCCAAAATTGTCTCCGTGTGTTCGAAATCCATTGTTTGATTATATGTGTTTGCTCTTTGTCAGTAATTCTTCATTCCCTTGTAAGTTGTTAACGTTTTTTCCATTTTTTATGTCTTGTAACTTGATAATGTTATGATGTAGGTTGCTACGAAATGGAAAATAATAGGACCGGTGAGTACATGCCAAAAAAACCTTTTTCTGGGAGCTATGGGATTTGCTTCAATGTGCACGAAGGGGCGATTAGGCTGGCGGTAGTAACGAAACAACTTAGTTTGAATTATAAATGTAATTGAGTGTTATATTATATATTATAATGTGTTATCATACTTGGTGAACATTTTAGGACAAAGAATGGATCATGATATCTGGGTGTCCTATATGCGGCCCATCATGGACGGTGATTGTGATTACAGTAGGCATCTAGACGATAAAGAGAAGCGTGTGGAGCGATTGTGTGCATTGAGTGAGCGTGTTCTTGAAACTTGGGTTCAAAATAGAATTAGGCAAATAGATTTTCACCAGGTAAATGACAGTTTGGTAGTGTCATGCTCATTGTCTAGTATCATATTTTACAATAAGGTATACAGTTTGTAGATCCAGAGGGAGTTTGTTGTTAATGAGACCTTAATGGAGGGGGTGATTGATATTGTAATGCTTGTGCAGTCTTCATTGATCCGTGCCAATCGCAACTGAAGTTTATGGCAATTTATTGAACATTTTGTGGTTTCTCTTTATGTTTTGGGTTGTCGTATGTAAGGTTGATTTTATGTTTTTCAATTTAAGTATTGTTATTGTAAGTGTGATTATGATATGGACATTTGCGCCCGTGCTACGCAAGGGTTGGTGCCATGTTTAATTCTATTTTTTTATTTTTTTATAATTTATAATTTGATTATTTGATATTTGTAATATATTAGTATATTTTATAAAAAAAAATACAGTCAAATTTATCATAATTTATGATCAGTTTCTAGATAGTGAAACGATATATATGAGGTATTCTATTATACTATACTAATTACTATGTTATTAATGTTAAATGAAATGAAACAATCTTACTTTGTCAACTTTATAACAACAGTTGTATAGTTCTATCTCAAATCAAATTATTATATAGAAGTTGCTTAAACACTCACTGCTTAGGTGTTATTTCAAGTATTATTTAAAAAATCATTGTACTTTTACCATCCATTTAGAATATTTTATTCAAACTTTAAATTCTTATTTTTGTTTATGATTAGATTGGTTAATCTTTTTGATATAATATATAATTGTATAAAATGTGTGTAGTCAATATATTATCACATCACAAAAGTTGTATTCTTTATCACATATTTAATTATTGTTAATAAGTTAATAAAAATTCCATATTTTGAGATGATTTAAAATATTATGTAAGCATTATTGGAAAGAATCAATATGTACCTTTATTATGTTGTTATGAATATACATTCTTAATATACAAATATGTAATCTATATCTATACTAATATATAAGGCTTGCCACCTTAAATTAATCGATCTTCAGGTTAAATGACCATTTTAGTATAGTGAAATTAGACAAATATCCCCAATAAACTTCATCCAAACCCATGACCCATGGTGATGTCATCATTATATAATGATGACATCACCATAAGTCAAACAAATTAACACATTTGACCAACATTTGACCATTGACCGGTCAACGGTCGTTGACCGGTTGTCAATCGGCGTTGACCGGCGTTGACCGGCCGTTGACCGGTTGTCAACCGGTGAAATTTTTCCCGCCAAAAAATATTTTTGGTGACGTCATCATCTTGATGACAATAACTGTCATCAAAACACAAATTATCATCAAAATACAAACTGTCATCATTGGATGATAGTCACTCTCATCAAAACACAAACTATTATCAAAATACAAACTGTCATCAAAACACAAACTGTCATCAAAAACACAAATTGTCATCAAAACACAAACTGTCATCAAATACAAACTGCATCGTAACTAATTGATGACACATACTGTCATTAAAACACAAACTGTCATCAAAACCCAAACTGTCATCAAAACACAAACTGTCATTAAAACACAAACTGTCATCAAAACCCAAACTGTCATCAAAACACAAACTGTCATCGCAACTAGTTGATGACACATATTGTCATCAAAACACAAACTGTCATCAAAACACAAACTGTTATCAAAACACAAACGATATCGCAAATAGTTGAGGACACATATTGTCATCGCAACTAGTTAATGTCACAAACTGTCATCACAACTAGTTGATGACAATACAAATCTCGTTTTGATGACAATTATCGTTGAAATGTCACCACCACTAATTGGTGGCATTTACGAAGTGTCACCTCCACTAGTTAGTGCACGTTCAAAGTGTTATCAAGACTAGTAATTAGTGGCACTTTCAAATTGTCATCAAGACTAGTAATTAATGATATTTTTAAAGTGTCACCAAGGCTAGTAAGTTGTGACACTTTCAAAGTGTCCCCGAGACTAGTTGGTGACACTTTCAAAGTGTCACCGATGCTAGTCAGTGGCGCGTTCGAACCGTCACCGAGGCTAGTCGGCGGCGCATTCTAACCGTCACCGAGGCTAGTTCGGTGGCGCGTTCGAAGCGTCACCGAGGCTAGTTCGGTGGCGCGTTCGAAGCGTCACCGAAGCTAGTTCGGTGACGCGTTCGAAACGTCACCGAGGCTAATCGGTGGCGCGTTCAAAACGTCGTTGAGGCTACATATTTAAATATTGACAACAACACATATCTAGTGCCAACGAGACTAAAATTTGGTAACTACTGCATACTCCATCTTTACTTCCTCGTCCATGAACTTGCTTGATGATCTCCCTATCTCCTTCGCCTACATATTTAAATATTACTAGTACGTTATTAGTATCAAAGCTAAGCAAATAGCATTACATACAACATAAGTACCTTAGAGGTGTGATTGTTGCCCCATTCAACGACGAACTTGATGGAACAACACTTGTCGGAGTCGCGGCTGGGCCAGTAGTGCTGCAGCGGCAGCAACTGCCTGGTGAAGAAGTCGTGGTAACGCGGTGTTATGATCAGCGGCACATCTCCTCAATTCCAAACTTATCCCTGCACAGCACAACAAAATATTCATACCAAGAATTTCAGGATGGTGTCAAATGCTGGCTTGCGGATGATTAAGAATCATTAGCCTGTGATTTTATTCAAGTTTTGTAGTTAAAAATTGACTATCCAGGGAGAAAGAGGCCTAGATAATCAGAAAGCAACAGAATACAGATCATAAAATGATGTACACAATTGAGTCAAACCTGGTCCAAGTGACAGAGACTATTGTCCAATAATTTTACATAATTAATGGATTGTCACAAGCAATAATCAAATGCAAGCAGGTTAGGTGGACTTACTTCCAGTTCAGGTCTCGCTCTGCCTTTTCTATTGATGCATAGACTGTCTCAGCATCGCCAGGTCGCCGTGTTGCTATTTCTACTGGAATTTTCTGTAGGTATTAGGTCAAGGAGAAAGGAAAGGGAAAAAAGTTAGTTCCTCCAATCAATACAAGCAAACCAATGAGTGATAGGCACAAACACATGCATGGATGATGCAGTAGTAAAAAAGATGCAACACATAAACTCATTCAACAACATAATTAAGCTACATATATTTAGAAAATCAATGACGAATTTTGATTTCAGACATTCCTGAATGACAAGTTATGAGATGAGATTTTTTAGGTTACGAAGTGAGAATAGAACACTGAGTATAGTGAAAACTGATCTAAAACATTCAATTCACATATTCCTGAACACATGGACATTGTCTTCAGGATATCAATTGCTACTAGAAACTAGAACTAGCACCATTAGTTCGATGTCGTACTTTCAACAATATCTTGAGATCAAACACCGCAGTGATTAATCAACACATGGAAAGAAACAGTTCGCTGTTATCGTTCAAGACATGACGGACACAAGCGAGCACACATGAATTCACAAACAGCAGACTGAGTAACGAATTCGAGGTTCACTCAACTCTTCACTTCCGGTGGTGGCTGCTTAATGCAAGCCAAATCAGAGAAGCTTCCATGGAATCTTCAGATCAAAACACAGGCAAAGCACTTCGGCTTCAATTTCAAGCTTAGGTTAAATGCGACTCCTGAATCGCTCCACCGCTTCTCTCTCCTTCTCAAGCTCGGAAAGTGGCGGATCCGAGTCAAATCTGAATCCGGATCTCCGGCGATAAAGACCGAGCTTCTGAATCGAAATGGCTCTATCAAGTCGAAATTCGTCCGGATCTTCCAGAAGCTTCGATCTCATCTTCGGATCAAGGGACGGCCTGCTCCAGAAGGGAAAAGACCGATTCCGAGTGGAGAGACCATCGACGACACCGCCGTGGGACGAATTTAAGACTATTTGGGGCAAGCAATGTCGGCACTGGAGGCGCGGCGACGATCGCTGGATCTAAGACTCGACTCATCGACGTTGCCATTTCGACTTCGGGGGAGGGCCACACGAACACGACGAAGACGAGGAGGATCGAGCTCGATTGAAGGAAGACGATGGAGAGGCCGACGATGGATGCCGATGAAAACGAGTCGGGAATGGAGGTTACAGATGTGGCAGATGGGAAAATAATTTGGAGGAGAGAGAGCGTGTGACGAAGAGTTTAGGTTGGGGGTTATTTTACATAGAATCTAAATTTGTGGGATATTACTCACATATTGATTAATAAATGGGGCAATGGACCTCATTTGTTCTAAATTAATAGGGCCATTATTTTGGTTGCATCTTGTGTTGGGCTGGGTTTCGGTTGGGTTTAAAAGCTGAATTGGGCTTTATTTGTTTAGGCCCGTTTTCATCTCTTCTCTCTCAACCCTAATTTTATATGCTCTTGTGTCACATTCCAGCTTGCTACTTGGAAATTAACATGTCAAACCTTTCTATCATCTCCGTGAATTTTTTTCCAAACTGTGCACTTTTTTAAAACTTATACCGAATATACGCTCGGATTCAAACTTATTACGAGAATAGGCTGGCTCATGAGGTTTGGGGTAAGTCGTTGTACGGACAAGCGACTTAACTAAATAAAGTCGATGTACGGACAAGCGATTATATCCGAACCACAACTTTAATTTTTTTTTTTAAAAAAAAAGTAGAGTCGCTGGCCTGGCCAGCGACTTTGTTTTATTTTTATTTTTTACTTTTCGATATTAGAGAGTAAAAAAAAAAAAAAAAAATTATTATTTTTTTATTTTTTACTCTGATATTGAAAAAAAAAAAATTTGCAAAGTCGCTGGCCTAGCCAGCGACTTTGCTTTAATTTTTTTTTTTTACTTTTCAATATCAGAGTAAAAAAAAAAAAAAATTGCAAAGTCGCTGGGCTAGATAGCGACTTTGCTTAATTTTTTTTTTATATACTTTTCAATATCAGAGAGTAAAAAAAAAAAAAAAAATCAAAGTCGCTGGTCTGGCCAGCGACTCCTTTTTTTTTAAAAAAAAATTAAAGTTGTGGTTCAGATAGAATCGCTTGTCCGTACAACGATTTTATTTTGGTAAGTCGCTTGTCTGTACAGCGACTTACCCCAAACCTCCATGAGCCAGCCTATTCTCATAATAAGTTTGAATCAGAACGTATATTCGGTATAAGTTTTAAAAAAGTGCACGGAAAAAAAATTCCATCTCCGTACGGCTACCGCTCCTCCCTCACAATGACGTCGTCGTCTCCATGTAGCTCTCTCTTTCTCTTGGTTGATAACGGTGGTCGGTGAGGAAAAACTGGAGAAGTGCAGCGGGAAAATTGAGAATCGTCTCCATGGAAGTCGGCAATCGAAGATTGAGAAAGCAAAGCGATTTTTGAATCTCGCAACTCGAAGCCTCAGTTGTTCATTAACGAAGTCCTTAATTCCGTCGATGACTTGGTCGACGGCGCCTTCGATTTCTTTCACCACTAGTCCCTTCTCTTTTTTCTTCTTTCTCTCTTTTGCTAGGGTTTTTATCTGAGCATCTCCGTCATTTTCTATGTTTCAGAGAGGCGTCAGTAGCAAAACTCGCAAAACACATGCCACTCACCTCAGAAAGCGGTTTCATTAGATAATATTGGAAAAGAAGTGTTGAATCTTGATAGTGAATGTACTGAAAAGGACAGTGCATTAAATCCTAATCTTGCCTCTATACACCGAAGTTTCCTAGAAAATCTCGGTCGAGCTCATGATTGGATATTTGGAGCAATAGCAGAGCTTCTAGATAATTCTAGGGATGCAAAAGCTTCAAGGCAAGTTATATTTTTTCCAACTATTACTTGCATACCTTATGTGCTGAGTTGAGACCACAATTTTTTTCCATATTCTTCATTGAAAGAATAGTGTTTGGAATGGTTCTTTCTCTAATTGTTTTAACTTAAATAGTATTTGGCTGACGAAACAGATTGGCAATTTTTGTTGATAACCTATATTACAATAAAGCTCGGGCAGAGATTCATGTGCTCTCTTTTATAGATGATGGTTGTGGAATGACTCATGAGGAGATACAAAAGATGGTCTCATTATGCCACCAAAAACTAGACAAGGATGATTTCGGTCGAATTGGAAGGTTTGGTACTAGTTTCAAGGTGGCTTCTTCTTGCAATCTAGCTTGGTGGCAATTAATCTCATCCTCGTTTTTTGTTTGAATGTATACTATGTGTGTATATATGATTTCATCTTTGCTACAGTCTGCCTCAGTGGTATTTCATCTTTGTTTTGCATTTGACTTATGTGGTGCATTGTACTTTTTGACCTTCCCTTTTCAGACTGGAGCATTGAGACTTGGGAGGGATGCTTTGGTTATCACTCAAACGGCTGATTCCCGATCAACTGCCTTTCTTTCAGTCTTTGCAAAAATAAAATATGAAGCAGACATTAGAACTAGCTATCAATTTTATTTATCTCTTTCTTTCCTTGATGTATATTCTCCTTAAGAATAGGTTTTTCATTCTCATCCTAATTGTTTGTTACTTGCTTGTGAGAGTGAAGATAATCCTTGGGTCATGACATTCTTAAGCAAATGAATCAAAAATTGAGTTCAAAAATCAAGCTTTATAGAGGCAAATGATTAAAATTTGTGTTAGAAAATCAGTTGACTGATATCTAAATAATTTTTACAACCAAATCTGCACTTGGGGCATTTAGCATGGTCATATGCTTTTGTGATCACGGACAAGTCAATCAACATGTTGAGCGAGGCTTGTAGCACTACGCATGTTTTGACTTGGTGATTATTCTGGTTTACTTTGTTGCATGTGTCATTGACTCCTAATGTCTGAAAAACTATTTGTGCTTTTTCAGGAAGCTTGTGTATGTGATTGGAGCTGAGCGTTGCAAATGTAAGTTCTTAGACTTCCATAATTCTCTGAAGGAACATGTCTTGTTCGGCCATCTACTCATTCTGAGGATGTAAGCTATTATCTCAATTCTCAAGGTTTATGTTCTTGCTCCAAGATGATTCAACCTAGAAGTTGGTTATTCTTTTTATCTATTTTAAACTTATTTTGTGCAAATCCTTTCACCTTATTTGTGATCACATGTAAATATAATATATTTCCAATTTCGTGTCATATGATATGGTCTAAGGACTTAATAGTTTCTAGGAATTATAGTAATTGTTTTGGGCAAAAAGATATCAAACCTAAATTGCCTTCGATGTGGTGTTATTAGTCGGACGAATCAAATTATAACTTCAAATAAATCAGATAATCAAAATGATGAGACGAAATAGTAGTAATAAAGCTTAGCTACAAAAGATTGCAGTGGGTCGAATGAGAATGAGTCGAATGACTAATGTCGAATGGATGCTCAGAACAATCGTATTTTCGGATTACAATGAGAGCTCCGAATATCAGTAAAATGGAGTCATGAGTGATCCCTTACAATGTGCCTATTGGGGATCTATTTATAATAACGAATTTAATGCTAAGATCTCGGTAAGAAATGGTCGTTGGAAGATCTTGATCGTGTCCTTGATTTTCTCTAGGGAGTTAATGCTCCCTTGATTTCCTCCATTGGTTTAATGCTCCCTTGATTTCTGTCATTGATTCCTTTGATTCTCTTTGTGGCTTAGATCTTTTCTCAATAACTCCTCATATCGGTTGAGACCGAAATCAGCGGACGTCGATTCCCGCATACTGATTAGACCGAAATCTCAGGAGGCTGTCTCTGACTGGACTAAGATTTCTGGAGGCTGAACGAACCGGACCTTCTAGAAGATAACTTTGGTTTAGGCCATTGAACCGATCTAATGGGCCAAAAAATCGAGGCCCAACAATTGCCCCAAAATTAAATTGGGTCAGAGCGTCAAGTGATGAGACGGTTGATTTTATAACTTCTCTTTCTTCTGGCGTGATCTTGTTACAGGCGTTCTGGCGACAGGGCCGACATGTGTATTGCTCAAACTAAGAGTCAGCTTATTACATCCAATAATCGTGTGAAGACGCAACTCCCTGCCCCAGACCAAACCTCGTCGGAAGGCTTCGATAGATGTAGGGATGTCACACTGGGGTATGGCGACCTTTTCCTTATTGTACCTGTAATGATAAGTATGCAGAGGTTCGTTATGCTTTTGGACAATACGATATAGGTCGTTAGATTGCTTCTCTAGTTTTCTACTACTAGCGAATTGAATTTTAAAAGCGTTGACTAATTCTGCGAAGGATGTGATCGATCCTTGTGGCAGATGCATGAACCAAGTAAGTGCCGGCCCCGCGAGAGAGGTGCCGAAACTTTTACACATAACCGCCTCGCAATTGGTTCTGGAGACGGAAATTGTCATGAGCTTTTGCTTGTAGAGGGAGATATGGTCGTCTGGATCGCTCGTTCCATCGTAACTGGCCATGCTTGGGAGATGGAACTTCTTTGGGATCTCGACCCGTGCGATATCATCGACGAACGAAGATTCTTCGAAGCCGTCCAACGCCTCTTTCTCGATGGGTTGGGGAATGCCCGGGATCTTTGCGAGTCGCTCGTCGAAAGACTTCATGTGCTCGCTGATAGCTTGTTGGATGAGCGCCTGGATGTTCGGCGTTGCCGCAACCTGTGGATTGTCTACTCGGGTCCCTTCGGAACCGGTAAGAGAAACGTTGTTAGTCACGATTGGATTAACGCGAGAAGCTTCAGGGATACCGGTCGCATGGATTTGGTTTCGCTCGTTCGCTGGTGTCATGACTACATCCTCCATGTCCCGAGTTCGGATCCCTTCGATGTTGATTGGTCGCCTGCTTCCAACCGGTGCGGATGCGGCGGATTGGACCCGTGCTTTGAGAATTTCATTTTCATTAGTCAAACGATTAATTGCAGTAACGGAAGTAGCACAGATTGATTCGTTAGTCCGACGTTGGTCGGCTAATTCTTCTTGGAGGGACGACAGGGTTTGCGCCATCTGACAGACCTGTTCTTGGGTGGAAACCTCCGTTGTACTGACGACCGCATCGTTAGCGGTTGCTCCCAAGGTCGGTCTTTCCCCGGAGGTGCTAGGAGGAGCGTCGTTCACCATTTTGGATGATTTTTGATGAAATTTCTAAATGCGAATCGGCTAACGGCCCCACGGTGGGCACCAAATTGTTTTGGGCAAAAAGATATCAAACCTAAATTGCCTTCGATGTGGTGTTATTAGTCGGACGAATCAAATTATAACTTCAAATAAATCAGATAATCAAAATGATGAGACGAAATAGTAGTAATAAAGCTTAGCTACAAAAGATTGTAGTGGGTCGAATGAGAATGAGTCGAATGACTAATGTCGAATGGATGCTCAGAACGATCGTATTTTCGGATTACAATGAGAGCTCCGAATATCAGTAAAATGGAGTCATGAGAGATCCCTTACAATGTGCCTATTAGGGATGTATTTATAATAACGAATTTAATGCTAAGATCTTGGTAAGAAATGGTCGTTGGAAGATCTTGATCGTGTCCTTGATTTTCTCTAGGGAGTTAATGCTCCCTTGATTTTCTCCATTGGTTTAATGCTCCCTTGATTTCTGTCATTGATTCCTTTGATTCTCTTTGTGGCTGAGATCTTTGCTCAATAACTCCTCATATCGGTTGAGACCGAAATCAGCGGACGTCGCTTCCCGCATACTGATAGCATGCATTTAGGCTAGTTTAGGTCACGTTTATTTCTGCTAATTTGGTTTGTTTTGCTCCTTTTTCCTTTTAGTTTTATTTGGTTTTAGTAGATTTGTAGTGTCCGGAGTCTACTCTTGCATTTGTTTCATTTCAGGATCTTTAGGAGGCGTTTTTGGAGAATATGAGCCTTAATACGAAGATGTTTGAGTAGAGGGCTCGAAGGGATGACGCCAACGTCAAGTGTGCGGATGACAAGAAGAAGACGAGACCAAGGTCGATCAAGGAGAGAGTCCGAGGCAAGAACCAAGGAAGAAAACTGCGCCAAACTCGGCCCAGACCCGGCCGAGTTTCGGCCCGAGTCATGAAGCCCACTCAAGACGTCAATTGGGAGCAACTCGGTCGAGACCCGACCGAGTTTCGGCCCGAGTCAGCCAAAGGAAGTTAACTGTCTCTCGAGTCAGCCCAGGAGTTGTTAACTGGACACAACTCGGTCGAGACCCGACCGAGTTGTCGCCCAAGTCAGCGTCGTTGACTGAAACTCGGCCCGTGACCCGGCCGAGTTTCTGGCCGAGTCGGGCCACGTGTTTTGTCTCCGACTTGTTTTATCCCGTGCGTCGTTTGCTATTTGGAGGCGGGGTATAAAAGACTTGTAAAAACTTCTATTTGGGGGGCTAGCAGTTGCATCTACGTTTTTAGATATCTCAAAAACCCTAGGGAAGATTTTGGAGATTTTGCTACATTGGATCGTTTGAGAATCAAATCTCTTTTGGAATACAATTGGTATGTTGTCTCTTTCAATGAATTTGATTTCTCTTTCTCTCATGTCTAGCTAAACCTTCTTTTCTAGGGTTGGGTGAACCCAATGGTGAATTAGGTAGGTTTGATTGCGGTATTTGATTGAACGAATATGTGAATGAGATTTGATTCTATCCTAGGATGCTTAATGACCTAATTGATTCGTAATTAGGATTTCTATTGGAATTTGAGACCGAAAGGAGAAAATGATAATAGAAGATTGATACATGATAGATCCCTAGGATAGAACTTGAGGATTATTTGTGCGAAAGTGACTTAATCCCTCTTGTGGTACTTGACTATCGAATTGATTTTTGGATGAGTAGATTCCGCGGAGCGCGAAAGCGAATATTGTTTCTATTTGTTCATTGATCTTTACAGAACTTAATGGACCTTAATGAGATTAGCTTTGTGCGAAAGTGACTGCTAGTCGAGTCTAGGTACATGCACTATTCGTCTGAAAAGAGGTAGTGTTGACATTAGATAGTGAGTCCTTCAAATGACATTCATATTGAAATCTAATCAGATATTGTCTAGAACCTACCGAAACACCATTGTGGGGATCCTAACCTTGGAAGCTTTTTCCCAACTGATAATTCATTTTTACTTGACATTTGTTACCATTGAAACCGAATTGCAAACCTTTCTTACTTACGACTTAGTCTATTAGTTGATCTGACAATTGGTACTATTACATAGTCCCTGAGTTCCATACCTTGATACTACAACCGAACCCGTACACTTGCGGGGTAGGATTTGGACCTATCAAGTTTTTGGCGCCGTTGTCGGGGACCAATTTGTTAATATTAGTTGTAATCTCTATTGGTGTTTCTAGGTCTTTATTTTTCTTTGATTTTTTTTCCTTTCTTTTTGTTAATTTTCAGGCTATTTTAGAAAGAATCGATCAAATGGATTCAGGTAGGTATGATGTAAATTCTTATCAGTTTTCTTCATCCGAGCCTTATACAAGTTCTCAGAGGTATGATTATGAAAATTATAATTTGGGTTATGACCAAAACCCAATGACTTCTAACCTCTTCTGTGAGACCTGTGGAGCTGAAGATCATGACAAGACTTGTTGTCGCTCTAGTTTGGGAAAAATAATTGCATGGAATTCGCAATCCTCAAATCAGAGTTGGATGACAACACCACATAAACCGCTCCAGGCTGAGAGTCATTTGTTTATATAGGACAACAAGCTTGATGACTTTATTATGAGACATGATAGGGAAGTTGAGAAAATTCTTGCTCTTTTTCCATCTATCATGGGCATTCTTAATCCCTTATTAACCCAATTTAATTCACTTTCAGGTTTGGTGAACTCTCTGAAGGCACAAGTAGATGATTTAGCCACAGAAAATCAGATGTTGAAAGATCAAATTACTGAGTTGGTTATCTCAAGTTTGCCTACAGAGCCACCTGAAGTGCATTATTTTGAGCAATGCACTTCTATTATGATTGGGATTAAGAATCAGTGGACTGATCCACAGTTTGATAGGAAGGAAATTATTCAAAGGACCAAGGAGGACCCGATGCTTGATGAGCTCAAAGTGTTAGAAAGCTCTACCCCGACCTCTAGCACCCTTACCTGTTGTATGGTGCAAGAAGAGCCTGTTAATTCTGAATTAGAGGTTCAGAGTAGAAGGAATAAAAGAAAAAGACGCTATGCTGGTCATGCTCCAATTGAATTCAAGAAAGGGGATCATGTGATTCTCTATCATCATAAGTCGAGCATGTTTTCGGGTAGCAAGAGCACAAGATGGTCCGGTCCATACTACCTGAACCGAGTTCTTCAAAATGATTCAGTGGAGTTATGACATAAGAACTCGGGGTACTTCAAGGTTTGAAAGATTCGACTGAAACCATATATAGAGCCTGATCCGATCAAGTTGGGAATCACCGACCCGTCTGATCCGAGTACATGACATAGGTGAAGGTCAAGCTAACGACATTAAACAAGCGTTGGATGGGAGGCAACCCATCAAGTATGTTTTCTTCTTTAAAAAAAAAAAGTTTAGCAAACTCGGTCGAAAATCGACAGACAAGAACGCGGCCCAGAACTCGGTCGCGTTTTGGACCGAGTTTTGGGTCCAGACGGGAACTCGGAAAAGAACTCGGCCGAGTTCCTACCCGAGTTTTCGTCTGCTGCTTGGACTTAAAAAAAAATCTGTTTTTCTTTTCTTTTCTTTCTTCTGTCTCCTCTTTTCCCTCTCTGTCCCGCTGCAACACCGATCTCCCTCATCTCTCACCCTCACCGGCGAGCGGCGACCCACCAGCCCGACATCGCCTCCGCTGCGAGCCCTACACCAGACCCACACCACCTCGCACCCAGATCCAATCCGAGCCACAACCACTCCCGCTCGGACCTCAGCCTCTGCTTCCCTGTTCGCCGGCGACCAACACCGATCCCCATCTCACCGATCTCTCCCCCTACCTCACACCCTCCCTTCCGGCGAATTTAGATATCCTCCTCCGACGGCCACCACGAGTCTACAACCACCCTCCTGTTGAGCACCGGTACTGAATCCAGATGAGGATGGTACACTGTTACTTGGTTCAATTTATTATTGCTAATTCCATCTCTAATGTGATTATGTTAATGGACTTTGTCTGATGGCTTTTGAGTATTGATGTTGTTTGCTCACTGATGGCAGTAAGAAATTTTATTTGTCTCTCGGATGCCGACTTTAGATGAAGTGTGAAAGTGATTAATCATCCTATATAGACTTCATATTTGCACTGATTGTTGTATTCTGTTGAGATGAGTTTCCTTCCCTGCTTGTTAATTATTAAATTTGTCTTACCGATTTGCAAACTGATATATTATGTAAGTCAATTTGGTTGAATTGTGAGTGATTTTAGTAGTGGTAAGTGAAATTGGGTTGCTGTTACTGATATTATGATATTTGGGTGTTGGACTGATTTCTTGCTCCTTCATGATCAAGTGTATAATTTATTTGGGCATGCAATTCTATTTGTCTGCGTGCTGGAATGTGTAGTTTGTATTTGGGGTTGGTTTGTTTCGTCTATATTGTGTAGGGTGCTACTGGAAGAGTGGATATTGCTGAAATTCTTCTGCACTGATACTGATTTTTGACAACCCCGGAGCGTAATACGAAGATGCCTGAATTACCTGATAATCTTTGGTGAGTTTCTTTTTCCTCTTTCTTTTATGCCTACATTGGGGACAATGTAGAATTTAAGCTTGGTGGAGAGATAATTCCATGTGTAGACTTCGTTTGCATTTTAGTGTTAGTTTTTCTTATTTTAGTGTGTTTCTTTTTCATTTTTTCATGCATTGCATAGCATATTTGCATTTGGATGTTGGATTTGTTCCCCTGTTTATTCCTTTGCGGGTCCTTATAATGGTACATAATTGTGAATCCTCTTAATATGTCTTGGTTGTAATGTTGTAATTGCATTATGAGCATGATATGATTGATCAAACCTTTGACAATGACTTGAGCATGTGGACTTTGATTAAGATGTGTTAGGACCGATACTCTAGACAAAATGTCCTGGTGAGCTTGTTAGCCTTTTTTGGATTACAATTACATAAGTCCTCTTATTTTTTCTTGTGTGATCTCTCTTTGTTTGTTATCTCTAGAACTTGCTTCAATACCTCTTTGAGACTGCATATAGAACTAAGGTGCATTACATTTTGATTGAGACATAATTTTCTTCATGAGCCTATATTATCCTTGACCACCCTAATATTATTTCCCTCTTCTTGAAGCCCTTTGAGCCTTAAAGCCTATTCTTTGAAAGCTCCACAAAAACAATCCGAGCCTATATATATATCCTTCCTATCAAGGGGATTGAATTTTAGTTTGCTTAGTGTGGACATGGACTAAGCTTAGGGGAGTTGCATAAATTGTTGGGTGATCATTAAGAATTGATTGTAAGGTTCAATATCATTCGGTTCATCAAAGTTTTGCTTCCTTCTTCTTCATTCAAAAAAAATGTCTAAAAAAATATTGAAACAAAAAAAGAATTCAAAAAAAGAAGAGAAAAAAGAATGAAGAAGAAGAAAAGAAGCGCATAAAAAAGGAATGGTAAATCTTTTGTTTGGGTTGTAATTATTGAGCTTATTGTAAAATCAGTTTATGTTGGTGTTATGTTTGTGAAGTTCTCTTCCCTGGATTTAGCACCACATGGCCAAAATTTATCCATGCCCTATGTTAATACCTTGGCCCCATTACAACCCTATTTGAATGTCTCATGATTGTGTTTTGCATTGTTCTAGCAGTGGAGATCTAGATATTGTTGCAAGCTTATGGTAGTTAGCATTCAAAGTAGAGAATTGAGCGAAACACATATCCTAAACACATGAGGGTGAGTGACTTTATATTTATCTTGGTGAGGTCTAGAGTAGAAGAACTAATTTCATCTTGTCATTGATTGAGAAGCATGCTAGGAAGGAAGTTGTCATTTGTTTGGACTTTCATGGTCATCCTCACTTGTCTCTTGGATTGCAACAACCATTGTATATTTTGCGGACTCATTAGTTATGTACTTGCTTGGGACAAACAAGGTTTAAGCTTGGGGGATTTGATAACATCCATTTTGTCCATGTTTTAGGAGTCTAATTGCATATTAGTTTAGATCATTTGCATGCATATTTTATATATTTTATAGTTAGTTTCACATTATTTTGTATTCGGAGTCTACACTCGTATTTTTAGGCTAATTAATACGGGACTTGGGGAAAGATAAGCTGCTGAATTTTGCACCATAAACGAAGACGAGAGACGTTGTGCTAATTAAAATGTGCTTGCTGATTACCAAGTCTTGGCCCATCATTTGACGTGCAGCCCACATGCAGACTTTAGAAAGTCCGGAAGGAGAAGCTATAGGAGGAACGCCTGCCCAATATATTGAATTTGTTGGAGTGCTTGGGAAGTAAGCATATTCCAACACCTATAACAAATTCAATATAAAATATGCACGCAAATGATCTAAACTAATATGCAACTAGACTCCTAAAACATGGACAAAATGGATGTTATCAAATATGGATCATTTCTAGGACCCCTGTTGAAGTTGTTCATGTAGTTCACTTCTCCCTCTTGTGGCTCATCCTTTGTAGCAAATAGTTGACAAGATGATATAGTGTGATCACATTCCCCAAATAATTGACAAACCACATTTGAAACAACCAGAGTTGGACTCTCCTCATTCTTAAGCTTAGCTCTACTCATACTCAACTTCAGCTGGTCTTTATGAGGTTGACAATGAGGTTTCGCAACAAGCAAGGATGGAGGCTATGGCTCATGAGATAAAGCAACTGAAGTTGAGTATGAGTAGAGCTAAGCTTAAGAATGAGGAGAGTCCAGCTCCGGTTGTTTCAAATGTGGTTTGTCAATTCTGTGGGGAAGGTGATCACACTATATCATCTTGTCAACTATTTGCTACAAAGGATGAGCCACAAGAGGGAGAAGTGACTACATGAACAACTTCAACATGGGTCCTAGAAATGATCCATATTTGATAACATCCATTTTGTCCATGTTTTAGGAGTCTAGTTGCATATTAGTTTAGATCATTTGCATGCATATTTTATATATTTTATAGTTAGTTTCACATTATTTTGTATTCGGAGTCTACACTCGTACTTTTATGTATTTCAGGTATTTTTAGGCTAATTAATACGGGACTTGGGGAAAGATAAGTTGCTGAATTTTGCACCATAAACGAAGACGAGAGACGTTGTGCTAATTAAAATGTGCTTGCTGATTACCAAGTCTTGGCCCATCATTTGACGCGCAGCCCACATGCAGACTTTAGAAAGTCCGGAAGGAGAAGCTATAGGAGGAACGCCAGCCCAATATATTGAATTTGTTGGAGTTTGTGGCTGGGCACTTTACAAGGAAACGAGTGGGCTGATCCACTTGTGTACAAGGCAGCATCATATATAAGGAGGTATATATACTAATTGGAGAATTAGCTACGGAGGGAGGCAGCTTTAGGTTTAGATTTAGTTTACTTTTTTTGAGTTAGAGTTTCCATTTAGTCCAAGGAAAACAACCGTACGTACAAGGATTTCAAGAAGGAATTTGTTCCGCTTTGTTTGATTCGGAGACGATGTTTATCGTTCTAGCCTGAATCAACTTGGATTATTTTATTATTGAGACTAAGTTTTCTTATCTCCCGTGTTTATTGAATAATTCATATATGTTGTTGGCTAGTTTAAATCTATTAATATCTTCGATCATGCATAGCTAAATTCCTAGTTCTAAGGTTATGGTGATCCAATCGATGTGTATGTGAATAAAGTTATTATCTTTGCATGAATTGAAATAGTATTTGATTCGTTCCTAGATGCTTTATGCCCATAGTAACTTATGCGAATTGGAACTTATTAGGGTTTGAGACCGAGAGGTGAAAACACTAGTAAGTAATCAGGTAGAGTTTGAGACCGAGAGGTGATAATTTCTACTAGATCCCTAGGAATCGAACCTGAGTGTTATTTGTGCGAGAGCATTTTAATTACTCTTGAGGATACTAAGTCATCATAGATGTTCTAGGTTTGAGTTGATTTAGCGGAGCGCGAGAGCGAATGTTATTTCAGTTTATTTCTATACTCTAAGTGCATTAATGAGTTTGAATGAGATTAGCTCTGCGCGAGAGCGATTGTTAGTTTAGTTCAGACACCTCTATTATCGTCCGAGAGGAGTTAGTGGATTACCTTAGATGACTTACCTTCAATTACTTGGATTAGATTCAGGCAGAGTTTGATTTTATTTACTGAAGCATTGTTGCGGTGATCCTTAACCTTAGACACATTTATCCCATATATTTTATCCCTTTTATTTGCTTCTTAGTTTTAGCTTAATTATAGATTTCTATCATATTCCCTATTTTCTGGCCTAGTACACTAGTAGCATTTCAATTAATATTACATTGGTCTCTGTGGGATTGACACTTGAAAAGCTACAATTGACCCCATACACTTGTGGGTAGGTTTTAGCCACATCAAGTTTTTGGCGCCGTTGCCGGGGACTATTGCTAGTATTGGTTGTTACACGCAACCGGTAGATTAGGTCTTATTTTGTTTTTTACTTTGTTTCCTTTGTCTTTGGTTTCAGATTTGCTCTCACTCCTATGCGAAGAGCCCTGAGCGCTGGTGAATTCTACGAACCAGATCATGAACCCGAGCGTGCTTTTCACAAAAGAAGAGGAGAGCAGGAAGAAACTAGAGCCCGAGCAATGGATGAGGCGGCACAACAGCAACAACAACAACAGCTACAACTGCAAGAGTTGCAACAACAGCTACTGAATCAGCAATAGGAGATGCAACATTTGTTGAATGTGCCTCCGCCTATGACATTGGGTGACTATGTGCTGCCACGTCACCAAGGACCCACATCTGGTGTGGTCCGACCTCCAGTTCAGGCCATGAATTTTGAGCTGAAGCCATCTCTGATTAATATGGTTCATCAAAATCAGTTTGGAGGTCTTCCATCCGAGAATCCTCACCAACATCTCAACACTTTTCTGGAGCTTATGGATACGGTGAAGATTCATGATGTCTCGAATGATGCGCTTTATTTGCACGCCTTCTCATTCTCTTTGAGAGACAGGGCTAAAGCATGGTTCAAGGCCCTGCCTCATGGCACTATCACAACATGGGATGAGTTGGCTAAAGCTTTCCTAACCAAGTATTTCCCCCCAAAGAAGACAACTGAGATGAGGAATCAGATCAGTTCATTTCAGATGAAAGATGGGGAGTCTCTGTATGAAGGTTGGGAGAGATTCAAAGAGCTATTGTTGTTATGTCCTCACCATGGACAAGATAAGTGGGTGTTGCTTCACACATTCTACAATGCTGTGGACAACGCTACTAGATTGCTCATTGATGCCTCATCTGGAGGCACAATCATGAATATGCATGTTGATGTGGCTTGGGAGAAGATTGAGAATATTGCCCAACACAACCACTATTATAATGATGCTCGATCTACTCCAGGCTCTAAGAGAACAGCTGGTCTTTATGAGGTTGACAATGAGGTTTCGCAACAAGCAAGGATGGAGGCTATGGCTCATGAGATAAAGCAACTGAAGTTGAGTATGAGTAGAGCTAAGCTTAAGAATGAGGAGAGTCCAGCTCTGGTTGTTTCAAATGTGGTTTGTCAATTCTATGGGGAAGGTGATCACACTATATCATCTTGTCAACTATTTGCTACAAAGGATGAGCCACAAGAGGGAGAAGTGAACTACATGAACAACTTCAACAGGGGTCCTAGAAATGATCCATATTCCAACACCTATAATCCCGGTTGGAGGAATCATCCTAATTTTTCATATGCCAACAACCAAGCTGCTCCAAGACCGCCTCCTGGTTTCCAACAAAGAGCTCATCCACCTCAAAATCAAGAACGTGCCCAATCATCCGAGGATTCCAAGCTTGACTTGATAATGAAAGAGCTTCAGAACATCAACAAGGTATTGAAGAATCATGATAGCTTGCATGCTCAATATGCTTTGAATGCTCCTAGACCCCAAGGTCAGCTTCTAGGTCAAACTGAGGCAAATCCAAAGGGGCAAATCAATGTTGTGTCCTTGAGGAGTGGGAAACAACTTGAAGATCCAAAGGTTGTGGATCTTCCCTTCCCACAAAGGAAAGCTCAAGCTCAGTTGGATCAGCAGTATGGCAAGTTTGTGGAGGTGTTGAAAAAGCTCTACATCAACATTCCCTTCACCGATGCTCTTAAGCAAATGCCATCTTATGTGAAGTTTTTGAAGGAGATCTTGTCCAACAAGAGGAAGCTGGATGACTACCAATCAGTTTCTTTGAGTCAGGAGTACAGCGCTCTAATCCAACACAAATTTCCTCCAAAGCTTAGAGATCCTGGTAGTTTCAATGTCCCCATGGTGATTGGTGATTGCACTTACGATGCTTTGTGTGATTTGGGGGCTAGTGTGAGTTTGATCCCGCTCTCCATATGCAAGGACTTGGACTTGGGAGAGCCGAGACCTGTGAAGATGACTCTATACATGGCTGATAGGTCCTCAACTCATCCGGTAGGTATTTTGGAGGACATACCCATCCAGATAGGTAAGTTTTTCATTCCTGTTGACTTCATTGTTTTGGATATTGATGTTGATTCTCCTGTCCCTATTATTTTGGGAAGACCCTTTCTAGCTACTGCAGGTACTCTAATTGATGTGAAACAGGGTATTCTTTCCTTTACTATTGGGGATGAGAAAATTGAGTTTAATTTATCCAAAGCTATTAAGCGACCTTCTTTTGAGGATGATTTATCCAGGATTGATGTGGTTGATCACGAAGCTCAAGAATCCATGATGTCCCTCATGATTGAGGACCCTTCAGAGCTTTACTTGATGGAAAGTGTGACCCAAGCTGAAAATCTAGAGCTACTTGCTGATGTGCTCTTTGATTTGGAGTCCACTAAGGAGATGCCTGAGGCCATTGTTGAAGCCCTTACAAGAGAAGACCTTATTCCTAAGGAGGAGACCAAAGAGGCACCAAAGGTGGAGTTGAAGTCACTTCCATCTAATTTGAGGTATGAGTTCCTTGGACCTAATTCGACCTATCCGGTGATTGTCAATGCTAGTTTAAGTGATTGTGAAATTGAGAAATTGTTGCATGAACTTAGATTGCATAGAAAAGCAATTGGATATTCTATTGATGATTTAAAAGGAATTAGTCCCTCAATGTGCATGCATAGGATTTTAATGGAAGATGATCATAAACCCTCCATTGAGCATCAAAGAAGACTTAATCCTATCATGAAAGAAGTAGTGAAAAAAGAAGTGCTGAAATTGTTAGATGCAGGCATTATTTATCCTATTTCTGATAGTGCATGGGTTAGTCCTGTTCATGTTGTGCCTAAGAAGGGGGGAATGACTGTGGTGAAGAATGAAAAGAATGAATTGATTCCTACTAGGACAGTCACAGGTTGGAGGATGTGCAATGACTATAGGAAATTGAACAAAGCCACTAGAAAAGATCATTTTCCACTTCCCTTCATTGATCAAATGCTAGAAAGGTTAGCCAAGCATTCACATTTTTGTTATTTGGATGGTTATAGTGGATTCTTTCAAATCCCTATTCATCCTGATGACCAGGAGAAGACCACTTTCACATGCCCCTATGGCACATTTGCATATAGGAGAATGCCATTTGGTTTATGTAATGCACCGGGAACCTTTCAAAGATGCATGATGGCTATATTTTCTGATTTGATTGAGGATATCATGGAGGTTTTCATGGATGATTTCTCTGTGTATGGTACTTCTTTTGATGCTTTCTTGTCTAACTTGTCTCGAGTTTTACAGCGGTGTGAGGAAGTAAACCTTGTATTGAATTGGGAAAAATGTCATTTCATGGTAAGTGAAGGAATTGTGCTAGGACACTTGGTTTCTAACCGTGGAATTGAGGTTGACAGGGCCAAGATTGAGATTATAGAGAAGATGCCACCTCCAACTTCAGTCAAGGGCATAAGAAGCTTTCTTGGACATGCTAGGTTCTATAGAAGGTTCATTAAGGATTTCTCCAAAATCTCTAAACCTCTTACTAACTTGCTCTTGAAGGATGTCTCCTTTGAATTTTCAAAGGAATGTCTGGATGCTTTTTACAGGTTGAAGGAGGCTTTGATTTCAGCTCCTATTATGCAACCTCCTGATTGGGACCTTCCTTTTGAACTTATGTGTGATGCCAGCGACTATGTTGTAGGGGCTGTTCTCGGCCAAAGGAAGGACAAGAAGCTACATGCTATCTACTATGCTAGTAGAACTCTTGATGAAGCCCAAGTGAATTATGCTACCACTGAGAAAGAGCTGCTTGCTATAGTATTTGCTTTTGAGAAGTTCAGGTCCTATTTGGTGGGTGCCAAAGTCATTGTCTATACTGATCATGCTGCTATTAGGTATCTCTTGAGTAAGAAAGAGGCCAAGCCTAGACTGATTCGTTGGATTCTTCTCCTTCAAGAGTTTGACTTAGAGATCATAGACAAGAAGGGTACAAAAAACTTGGTTGCTGACCATCTTTCTAGGTTGACTCAAGAGCAGTTGGAGTGCACAAAAAATGAGCCCCCTATTGATGATTCATTTCCTGACGATCATCTTTTCAGGATCGCCAATGAAGTCTTGACTCTTGCAAATTCAAGAATGCCATGGTATGCTGATTTTGTCAACTACTTGGTTTGCAAAGAGTTACCTCCTAAGCTATCATTCCAACAGAAGAAGAAATTCATGTCTGATGTTCGACATTATTTTTGGGATGAGCCATTGCTTTTCAAGAGGTGTGCTGATGGAGTTATCAGAAGATGTATCCCTGAGGAGGAAGTAGAGAGTGTTATCACTCATTGTCATTCTCTACCATGTGGAGGGCATGCTGGTTCCTCAAACACAACCACCAAGATTTGGAATTCAGCTCTCTATTGGCCTTCTATGTTTAAGGATGTGCACCGTTTCATTGCTTCATGTGATGCATGTCAGCGTACGGGGAACATTTCTAGGAGGAATGAAATGCCTCTTAACAACATTCAAGAGGTTGAGATCTTTGATGTTTGGAGAATTGACTTCATGGGGCCTTTTCCTCCGTCCTGCTCTAACAAGTATATTCTTATGGCGGTGGATTATGTGTCCAAGTGGGTGGAAGCCATCGCCTCACCGACAAACGACTCAAGAGTGGTGTCCAAGTTCTTTAATAAGGTGATCTTTCCAAGGTTTGGAACTCCAAGAGTTGTAATAAGTGACGGTGGATCTCATTTCATTGAAAAGAAGTTTGAGAGCTTGCTGAGGAAGTATGGTGTCACTCACCGGATAGCAACCCCATATCATCCACAAACAAGTGGACAAGTTGAGGTCTCTAACCGGGAGATCAAGGCCATATTAGAGAAGACTGTGTCCCGATCCCGGAAAGATTGGGCAATGAAGCTAGATGATGCTCTTTGGGCTTATAGGACAGCATTCAAGACTCCCATTGGCACAACACCTTACCGATTGATATATGGGAAGTCTTGTCATTTGCCGGTGGAACTTGAGCATAGAGCGTATTGGGCAATCAAGTTGTTCAATTTTGATATGAAGGCAGCTGGAGAAAAGAGGATGCTTCAGTTATAAGACCTTGAGGAGTTGAGGTTGGATGCTTATGAGAATGCCCGAATCTATAAGGAGAGGACCAAGCGGTGGCATGACAAGCATATTGTCCCTATAGAATTTCATGAAGGCGATCTCGTCTTGCTATATAACTCTAGGTTGAGACTTTTTCCGGGAAAGCTGAGATCCCGATGGAATAGTCCGTTCCAAGTGCGGAAAGTGTACCCTCATGGTGCAATTGAGATATGGAACGAAGGAACGGGACAATTCAAGGTGAATGGGCAGCGGTTGAAGAAGTACATCGCGGGTGCCCCGATTGAGAAGACAGTTTTCGTCCTCCTTCTCGATCCAGTCCCCTAAAAGACGACGGAAGGTCAAGCTAATGACTGTAAACAAGCGCTGGATGGGAGGCAACCCATCAGGTACGTTTTCTTTCTTTCTTCTCTTTCAAAAAAAAAGGGGGAGGGGGGGGGGTCGACCATGCTTAACTGGACGAAACTCGGCCGAGACCCGACCGAGTTTCGGGCCGAGTTTGAGCAGCTGGTCGAGGGAGAAATTTGCCAGACACTTAACTGAGCGAAACTCGGCCGAGACTCGATCGAGTTTCGGGCCGAGTTTCTTGCGACTTCTCCTAAAAAAAACAATTTGTGCAGCTTAACTGGGCGAAACTCGGTCGGGACCCGACCGAGTTTCGGACCGAGTTTCGAGCGACTTCAGTGTTTTAATTCAATAACCCGACCGAGTCTCCCCCCAAACCCTTCTTCTCTCTCCTTGATGCCTTCCCTCAATTATCTCTCTCTCTCCCACGCCGCGCACCAGTCCCGCCTCCTCTTCCGACCGGACCGGGCCCAGCGACCCACCGGAGCAACCACCGATCTGCGCGCCGCTCAGCACCACCAGCCCCTTCCTTCGTTCCCCCCCTTTACCCACTCTTAAGAAATCAAGGTATATTTCTAACCCTAGATCTAGTTTGGATTGTTGGATTTTGGGTGTTTGTAGGTTTGTATTCTTGATTTGGATGATTAATTTCTTGAATTGGGGGATATTTGGGTATAAATTTTGGATCTTGTTGATTCCCTTGAAATATTAGGTTAATTTCAAGATCTCTTAATTTGGGGTGGATTTGGGTCACATTGATAGTGCTTGGTGGCTTGCTTGATCTTTTGTGTAATGATTGTGGTTCGTTCTTGCTAGAACGGCATATTTGTTATTTGAGATTGGAATTGCTTGACCCCTTTGTGCTGAAATTGTTGGTCGTTCTTGCCGGAACGACGGTTATGTGGTTTTGCATTGCCTTGGTTGTGCTTGATTTGTTGTGTGTGTAGGAATACAGAAAAAAAAATGGCTACATCCAAGCGACAAAGGCAGACCGCTAGCACTTCTAGGTCCCGTGCCAACCCTCGTGGGGTAGCGGAGGACGCAACCGAGTTCTTTGGGATTACCTTCACCTATGATGCTCACCGCAAGCGGTTTCGGACAATTAAGACACGGCCGTTTATGCCAACACGCTATTTGGATTTTGGGATGCTCGCCACTCTGGGTATTGATGAAGATATTGAGTGGATAGCTGAATGTTTGGGATGGCAACACTTCATTCATTTTCAGCAACCAACCTACAAGAATCTCACTCTAGAGTTTCTGAGCACTCTGGAATGCCAGATTATATAAGGGCCGCGCTGCGATGTGGGACTTTGCACGTTCCGACTTGGGAATGTAAAAAGAGAGCTCAATTTGGCTGACGTTAGTAGGATATTCGGTTTTCCCATTGCTAGCGAGGGTGCTCCTCGGGCTGAGACCAGGGCTCACTTCTATTATTATGAGCCTTTCTGGACGACAATTGCAGTAACTCGAGGATATGACCCTGCGAAGACCAAGGCCTCCAGGATCACTAACCCGGCAGTCCGCCTCTTTCACCGCTTCATGGCCCACACTATCTTTGGCCGCGGTGATGGAGGTGAGAACAGTGCTTCAAAAAAGGAGGTCCTTGTTCTTTGTGCTGCGCTGAACAACCATGAGATTGACCCTGCTGCCTTCCTGATGGGTCATTTGAGATTGGTGAGCCGCAAGGTCAGTGGGACTATTGCCATTGGTGGGTTGGTGACTGCTTTGGCTCAACATTTTGGCATTTCTTTGACGGGGCGCCGTGATTACCTTCCCTCCTGCGCCATTGATTTTACCTTGCTCACCAATATGAGGGTGGTAGTCCAGCACAATGCTTCTTGGTATTGGGTGCTCCCTACAGTTGAGGCTCCTAGGGGTGGCCGGCTCCTCCGTCTCCCCAATGCAGCGCGGACTTCACTCCGGCAGCAAGCAAATTGGAATGTGAGTCCTATTGCCTCTGATCCCCATCGTGACCAGCTTAGAGCGCACCCAGCCGACCCCGAGGAAGAAGAAGAGAATGATGAGGATGAAGAGGATGATGATGATGCTGATGAGTCCGGTCCCGCTGCTAGTAGTTCACAGGGCCATGATCCACGTTTTTATTCTATGCTCGAGACTATGCAGCGGGACATGGTGGCTGGTTTTTCTGCTATGAACTCACGCATGGACACTATGCATACTGACGTCAACACGCGCATTGATAATCTGCGTGAGGACATTCGTAGTTGGCACTATCCCTGTCCTCCACCTTCGCGAGAGTAGATTCTTCGTCACCACCTACACCGTAGTAGATTCATTATGAGTACTTTTTCCTTACGCTTTACTTTCTACATTGGAGACAATGTAGGGTTTTAGCTTGGGGGAGGAGTGTATTCTCGTTTTGTATTGCATGTAGTTGCATTGTCTCTGACTGGACTAGGATTTCTGGAGGCTGAACGGACTGAACATTTTAGAAGATAGCTTTGGTTCAGGCCATTGGACCGATCTAATGGGCCAAAAAATTGAGGCCCAACAGTAATTTATCTGGAATAGATCAGTTTATTGGAACAAACACACATTGACTTTGTGATCCTTTCCAGGAGGCTTTGAATTTTGCGATGAGGATAATATTAACTTTTCTTCCCTTTGGATCGCTAATGACAAGTCGTTGACATGCTTCCACATCAAGCCTGATGGAGATCTTGAAGTGTTCACCCTTGTTGTTGACAAGGTAAGGATCATAATGAAAAGAGTAAATAAATACCATTTTTTTGTACATCCGGATGTTCATTTTTCATTAGTAATATATGAGTGTTTGAATCTGCAGATTCCTAAAGAGTCACATATTTTCTCTCTTGTCGTGTCAATTCGGATTTTGAATCCAGCTTCCAATTAGCAGATTTTATGTTTTTCCCTTTGGTGGTCCCAGTCTTAATAATTGGGTTCATCGAACAAACCCTTATTTATGAATTACACCATTTTGAAGAAGAAAATCGAGAGAGACATATGAAAGTGAAACGAAGAAAGAATAAAAGGAGTTAATGGGTTTCTATTTTATTAAAAGATTTAAATTTAATTATAAATTATTTAAACAATAATATCATTGGTGGCACAATATTCGTTGTATTGTTTGTGGTAGAGGATCCATGCTGCCAAATATAATTAACTAGTAATGAATTTAACTTTCCCGTACAACAAATTGTATTCCACACATAATCCATCCCATTATGATCGAGTGCACAGATGATCATAGACACCCTCTATGATCTTGATCCATTGTCTCGCTTATCTCTTAAGCATTTGCTCCATATATATGACAACCTTGATCCATCGACCAAGCAGTCGACATCAGCTGCCATGCTCAAAAGAATAATGAGCGATGGCATTGTCGCTAGATCTTATTTCAATAGTTTGAAGCAATCAAAATCAAACAAGACACATAGGTATGTAATATATTGTTAATTTGTATGAATTTCATAAGACTATTTCCATTTATGATATTGACTTTTTTGTTTTGTAGATAAAAAACTAAAACTATATACGAGGGAGATGGAAAAGACTTTACTCCAAAGTACAATCCCTAAGAATTACTCTAGAAATTCCCACCTCTCTCTTCCTCTTAGAGAGAGACAACGGGAAGAACACAACCGGCAACCCCCGACTGCCACCACCACCACCATCGGGTAACCCCCGATACCACCGGTAACCCCTTCCTCCGGGCAACCCCCGACATCACCGGGCAACCCCCGACCACCTCTAGATAACCCTCGAATATCACCACCATCGGGTAACCCCACGACACCACCGGTAACCCTTTCCTTCGGGCAATCCCCGATAACACCGGGCAACCCCGACCACCTCTAGATAACCCCTGAACATCACCACCCATAACTCTACCTCTCAACTTCAAATCCAAACAATATCTACTAATTTAAGTGGAGCTTAAAATCCCCTTGGCCAACATGCTCTCGAGGCTCCCAACCCACCGGGAAACCCCCGTCAACTCACCGGGGCAACACCCCTACATCTTGTATCTCCCTATCACTTGGTTTTCAGTTTTTCAAACCCAAATCAAATTCGTTTTTGATTCCCCACCCAAAAACATGGGTTCAACCCCCAAATCAATTTAGCTTTATTTCTCCTATTATTTAGATCTGAGAATTTCTCAAATCAACTTCCTAGTCATCGATGATTCTGCGCTTGTTGGCTTGATCTTCTCGATCCCGTCGCTCGCCGGCTCAAACCTTGCTCTATCCATCCGGTTATTAATGGCTTTGAGTCCAAATCTCCCCCGTCCAAGAACCAGATCTAGCAACATCGGCTCATCTGCAGACCGAATCGCCATTTGCCAACTCAACCTTGCTAGAACCATTCTCAGCGTACTGGTTGGCTTCTATCGGCGTTGATCCCCATCCATTTTTCATCTTGTTTAACAAGCCAACCAATAAATTATTTTTAAAATTATTTTTCACAACTTCATGCGTTCTCTGTAGGCTGAAATTTGGAAAACAATTTTAATAATAGTCAAACAGGCATAGCCTAATCAAACAAGCATAGCCCATATATCAGGCCTATTAATCAATTCAGAGGCCCACAATTGAGAGGCCCACACATCAGGTCCATTTGCATAAATGGTAAATGTAAACCTTTTTATTTTTCGTGACCAAATCCAACAGTATGTGTCTCCATGAGTTTATTTAAAAATCCATTCGTGCAAGCATCTCCGGTGCTGGGTATGCTCACTTGCAATCACATGCGTCAACCAATTTCAACCCATCATCCTAAAAAGGAAAAAAAAAAACTACTAATTTCTCAACTTTCGTCAAGACCAAATTGATGATTTCAACCACATCAATTTCACCCTTGTTGACCTTTTTTATTTCTATTTTGATCAAGTATGGGTGGCAAAATTCTCACGGCTTTTGTGGAATATATCTTGGGTTCTGGCTGAGCCACCGGTCGTGGTCGTGGTCGTGTCTGTGGCTGAATGAAGACCCCTCTCGAACGAGGACAACATCATGGTTGAGGCTCTTGAAGATCCTTCATCTAGGTGAAGGCAACGTCAAGGCAGCTCGTTCAACACTTCCGCAGGTGTTCCTGTTTGACCCTTTCTCGGTGGCACCCTTGAGTCTAAGCTGACTCCTTGCATGCCTCAGATTGTTGTGTTCCCTTCTGCTTCGATGTAATTTCCGTGCTTGTCTTTGATTCTTTCTATTCGGTTTGTACCGACGCCGATTCTATCGGCCTATCCAGCTACCCGATGTGGTTATATCAGGTACCTTGAAATCTTTCCTCATCAAAAAAAAAGTACAATCCCTAAGAATAACAAGACATTTGATTCGTTATAATTTGATAGAGAAGTGCAACAAGAACTCTACAAGTGGCTCGTCTTAGGCAGTATTATGGTGTATGAAAATGATGGTGAAGATGTATTGTGTTGGAAAAAGTTGTAAAAGGTTTGCAAAAGTGTTTGGGGTTTTAAATTTCCCACATTAGAACT
Source organism: Rheum nobile (assembly GCA_027886185.1). NCBI lineage: Eukaryota > Viridiplantae > Streptophyta > Magnoliopsida > Caryophyllales > Polygonaceae > Rheum > Rheum nobile. The sequence goes on from WOAB01000546.1 coordinate 1,401,362, forward strand.
TTGGAAGTAAAACGTGAACCTTATATATGGGACTTCTTATGGGGTGGTTAGTTGATTAGAGAAAGGTCGCCCCCACACATACACCACCTCCGCCACTTGGGCCGAGCTCGAGGCTTTGTGGTAGGTCCGTAGTGTGGTGGGTGAGGCCTTGTCTGACTTTGCACTGTGAGTTAGGGTGAATTCACTTCTAAGACAGTAGACATCATACCACACCGCAACAAGTTTTTGTTTTTGAATTTCCAAGCGGCACGACATTCAATTTCAAGTAAGGATATGTTCGGTTCGATTTTGGTTTTTTTACTAACAATTTGGAAGCAAAATTTGTAAAATCCAAAATGGCGATGATTTCCTACTTCAATCCCTTATTGGATCTATCAAAGCTCAAGAGGTGTCGTCAACATGGCCTTTCAAACTTAAAATTTTTGATATGACAAAGAAGGTTCCACGTCACTTGTTATAATTGGAAGGTTAGAGATCATGAGTGATTAGGACATGTGTTTTTAATGAGACAACACTATTTGCATGGAAATAGGACAAATTTGTTGCAATTAGTGTACATGTTTCGATTTACAATAGACTTATTTGGTAGGTCAGTAGTGGCTATGAGAAGATAAGGGTATGACCACGATGTTAAAAAGATTGAATATCTTACATAACACGTAATGAATGTCCATGAGCAGGGGCGGAGCTAGGGAGGTTGCAGCCCCTGCTCCTCTCCAGCAAACGCCTTATACCCTGGAAATTAAACATGGAAATTAGACATCTTGATTTAGTGATTTTTGTGTTAGTACTTATGTAAAAGGTAACGATAGGTCTTGAGTTCAATTCCGATCAATTCCTCTTTTAGTCTTCTTTCTATATTTTTTCTTTTTTCTTTTTATTTAAAAGAAATTGAAAATCTTATATCATTTGAATATTTTTTGGGAGATACAAAAAAATGTGTATGATATAGATTGGTCAATTTTCAAATAATAAGTCTTTCTTTTCCAAAAAATTGAAAGTCTTGAGTATTGATCATATTGAGTATGAGAGTTTTGAGTACTGATCATATCGAGTATGGGTTTGAAATGTTTTATTTAAAGTTAAGTTTTTTATTAGTAAATTAGATTGATGAAATGTTCAATATTAGTTGAATATTTTAATTTATTTTGTTTGGAGTGGATTATTTTATTTGTTTATACTTAGGAAAATAGATAAGTATGTTATTGGAGTAAGAGAAAGTCAATTTCAAATAACGAGTTTTAAATTATTGCCATATATATATAAGTGTATATAGGGAAAAAGATCACGTGAGGATAGGGTATTAGGGTAGGAATGAAGATGCTTCTCAGCCGTTCGTTCTTTTCCATCACAATCTAATCGCAGCCGTTCGTGATTTTTTTTCTTTCTAATTTTCATTGTTCCCTGCCTTCCTTCTCTTCGCTCGCTCTAAAAAACCAGATTCCTTCTCTTCGCTCGCTCCAAAAAACCAGATTCCAGGTTGCTTGCTGTTTCGTTTTTACTTGTAATACATCCTTCTTTGTGGTAATGCATCCTTCTTCGTGATAAAACTAATCTGTTCGCTCGTTTCATCGCCCGATCGTTTTCGTCTTGCCGCCGGTGTGCCTTATCTTTTTCTTGCTGTTTTCGTTTTAGTCTCGTCGTTCTTAGTCGACATGGTTACTCATTCTACTGATTCAGGTACAGATCTGTAATTTGTTGTTGATTTATTTGTTTTTTAGGTATTTAGGCATTTATGTATGTGTGTTTCAGCAGAATTTCTCTGTTTATTGGGATTTAGGTATGTGCTTGGTTGAATTTGTCAGTTTTGAATTTTAGGTATTGCAAATAAGATCTGTGTATTGCATTTTTTAGGTATGTGCTTGGTGCATGTACCTTTATCCTTGTTGATTGTGTGAATATTGCATAGAAATAACTACCTCATGCACCTTACTTTATTTGTTTATGCACCTATATTCATTGGGTCATGCACTTTCTTTGAGTCAGCAGTCCCCCTTATAAGCTCATGCACTTATTCCATTGGTTTATGCAGCTCATGCACTTTGTTTCCATTAGTCATGCACCTTTATTCACTCTTTCATGCACCTTTATGTATAAGGCCATGCACTTATTAGCTCATACTCTATTATTAATTCCACTCTTTCTTTCGTCAGGAGATGAGCATAAAATGAAGCATAATGTTATATCTGTTTCCCCAAGCATTACCGTTGAATATATTATTCCGGAGTGCAATGATTCATTGAAGCCGTATCTTGGGCAGCTTTTCCCGACTCTTAACGACGCTATTGCCTTTTACGAAGCTTATGCAGCGGCATGTGGTTTTACTGTTCGTGTTTGTTCTACCAAGAAAAACAAGGATGTACCGCCGCCTGTTATTTAGAAGCACCTTTGTTGTAACAGAGAAGGATACAAAGTTGTCTCTCCATATTCCGAGTTCAACCAGGCTATCCCGACAGATGGAGATGTTGTGAAAAGGAGGAGAATATCTAATAGATGTGGCTGTGAAGCTAAGTGTTGGCTCAAGTACGAAGGTAATGATGGTTACCGTGTTACAAAATTGGAGTATGGTCATACACATGCTATGTTGGAGTTGTCTCATATGGTTTTCTCAAAAGGGAACAGGCAAGTGACTCCATTTCATCAAGAAATTATGATGAACTGTATTAAATCCAACATTGGTGTCACTAAGAGTTACAAAGTGTACAAGAACCTAGTGGGTTCATATGCTAACGTAGGCGCCACTGTTGTTGACTTCAAGAACTTTATGAGGGGTTTGAACTCATACATGGAAGGCAGTGATGCTCAAATGGTCATCAATGACTTTTTGAAGAAGAAAGAATGTTGTAATGCATATTATTTTGATTATGATGTAAACAAGGAGGGCCAGCTATGCCGTTTGTTTTGGTGTGATCCTATCAATCAGAAGAGTTTCTCTTATTTCGGTGATGTAGTGTCGGCTGATGCTACATACCAGTTGATTAGGTAATTTTATTTTCATTAATTTACTTATGTAATCTGATTTATGTATGATCAAATGATTTTCCCATGTGCCCTGAGTAACTCATGCACCTGCAATGAATAACTCATGCACCTATGCTCATCAGCTCATGCATTTATAATGGGTAACTCATGCACCTATGCTCATCAACTCATGCACCTATACCTAGTGACTCATGCACCTTTATTGAATCATTCATGCACTAACATGCTCAAACTCTTGCACCCCATATTGCAGATATAATATGGTGTTCATACCATTTACTGGAGTGGACAATCATAAGAGGTCTATTACATTTGCTGCTGCTTTGCTTTTGCATGAAGACATTGACTCTTATGTGTGGTTATTTGAGAATTTCAAGAAGGCGATGGGCCATGAACCTCATGTCATTATAACTGATCAAGCTGCATCTGTCAAGGCTGCTGTTGAACGAGTGTTTACTCATTATGTCCACCGTTTGTGCATGTGGCATATAATGATGAAGGTTGCTAACAAGGTTAAGTTCCCTCCAAATACAAATCCTTCTATCATTGATTCGTTTCAAAAGAAGTTCAAGAAGATTGTTTGGAGTGACGAACTCACTCCAATTGAGTTTGAAAATGAGTGGTTCTCGGTTCTTGAAGAATTTGGTTTCCAAGGGCATGAGTGGCTAGGAGTAATGTTTGAGCTACGGCGTTATTGGATCCCTACATTTTTTCATGATGTGAGAATGTCGTCCTTATTGAGGACGACATCAAGGTCCGAGAGTCAAAACAGTTTTTTTGGAAATTTCATAGGGTCTCAATCAAGCCTAGTGGTGTTCATGATGCAGTATAGCAGTGCAATTGAATCGCAGCGGCATAATCAGAAAAAGTGTGATATGGATTCCGCTACCTGCACTCCACGGATGAAGACGCCCTACCAGTTTGAAAAGAACCTAGCAGCTATTTACACTATCAATGCATTTTATGATGTCCAGGAGGCGTTTTTTAGTGGCACGTATCATTGCAGCCTTGATGAACTGAAAAAAGATGCCGATATCCATCACTTTAGGGTTGAAGACGAATTTGGCAGAATCTGTGTTGTTTAGAAAGTTGTTGCAAGCAATGAGTATCACTGTTCTTGCAATAATTTCCTCACTATGGGCTTTCCCTGCCGACATATTTTCTTTTCTTTGAAGAATACTCATGCAACTGTCTTACCTCCTACGCTCATCAACACTCGCTGGACAAAGCAAGCGATTCTACAACCAATTTTTGAAGTGGATGGTGCAGTGTATGATGCGAGTGTTCAAATCGATGAAAAGAAGAGGCTGCTGGCTGAAGTGATGACAGAAATGTACGCTTGTGTCGACATTGTTGGTGACGATATGGACAAATTGAAAGAGTTTTTAGTTATTTTAAAGGAACAAAAGGCTGCACTCACAACGTCACAAGTAGTTGATCCTTCTGCCTCAACATCAGCTAACAACTATAAGTTTGAGAAATTTGTAGGCCCGTTACCGGATCAAGTGAATGTCCATCATCCGGAAATGGCAAAGAACAAGTTCAGGAAGATGCGCATTAGAAGCGGTCAAGAGGTTGGAATCGAAAATTCCAAAAAGAAGACAAGATTATGTACTCTTTGTAAAAGGTCGGGACACAACATCACGACTTGTGCTCAATATGTTAATTAGGTGTTTTAAATTTTATATATATGCAGATAGTAGGAAATGCACTTATGCATAATTACTCATGCACCAAAATACAGTGACTCATGCACTGTTATTTCTCTTTTCTGTTAATTAGGTATTCAGATATTAAGAAATGCACTTATGTATACTCACTCATGCACCAAAATACAGTGACTCATGCACTTTTATTTCTCTTTTCTGTAAATTAGGTATTCAGATATTGTCATCAATATTAAGAAACACTTATGTATACTCACTCATGCACCAAAATGCAGTGACTCATGCACTTTTACATATCAACTGGTGCACCAACAAACAATGACTCTTGAACTGTCGGAGATAATAACTCGTGCACTTTTAAATATTAACTCATGCACTTTGTTGCAACGCTTGAATGAGCATTGATCTTTCAATGAGAAACATTCATAAACTGTTCAAATGCCTACTGTCCGATGGATTACCTGATACTTACAAATACACCTACTGTTTCTTGAAAACATCTGCTATATTACCTAAATTCGTAGAACCATTACCTAAACTGTTCACTAGATTAGCCAACATTACATTCAAACATTCTTTTTCGCACGCCCACGACCACGCACAGCTGCTACATTTCCAGCTTTCTTCTCTTGAATAATTTCTTCAACTCTGGCCTTCCTTTCATTAAACTCGCTGGTTAGGAGGGCGTAGCAATACTTGATCCTAAGCTTTGTCAATTGGCGTTTGTCTCCCGTATTCAGTTTAGGATTCCAGCTTGAGAGTCCATTGCCCATATATGTCTCCATATGTCTTAGTAGAAAGACCCCACAGTCAACTTTGTTTTTAGCATCCCTCCATTTCATTTGCAGCCTTTCACATGGGACATTTGCAATGTCTTCAATTGCTTTAGATTTGGCTTTCATATCATTATTCATTAAGAATCTGACCATCAAATGTCTCTGCATAAATAAAACGGTTAAATTCTATTAACATTTCTGTATATCAAAAGCTGTAATTGTTATAAAATCATTATACTGAATGTCTACTCACCAGAATAGATGGTACTTTTCCATACTTGTTATCGTCCCCACTTGATGAATTGTCTATGATATGGAAACTTGGGTTCTTGACATTTATTGCCATCAAATAGTAATGCCCGTGGCTAATAACTGGGAAAAAGAACTGTACAAGTAAAAGAAAAACAGATTGTAAGTTATCTAATATCAATATTGACTTACTCATGCACATTAATGCAGTTATCATGCACATATATCCACCCCCTCATGCACTCACAACTATTCCTTCAAATTAACTCACTGATTCACCCAGAAAGAATAGTTCATGCACTGTACAAACAATATTTCATGCACCTGCAAGCATTGGTTCATGCACTTTTGAACACTGCCTCATGCACCAATATACAAAACACTGTCTCATGCACCAACATGCAATCACACAATCACTCATGAACATTGATCTACTAACTCATGCACCAATAATAAAAAGTCTCATGCACCACCATACAAAACACTGTCTCATGGACCAACATAATATCACACAATCACTCATGAACTTTAACATACTAACTCATGCACCAATAATAAAAACCTCGTGCAGTGTGATGAACATACTAATGCACCAGTAAAAGCTGAGTTTAAGATAATTACCACATCAACATTTTTAATTGTGTAGTTTTTGTTCTTAAAACCCTTGACACCATTAAATGTTTCTAGCATTGTATCTATGAATAGGCTAGATTTATCCTCCATGCTGTATGATGTGTCATCACAAGCAAAAGTCTGCGAACACAAAAAATGGAAATTGATAAATTAGAGCACAAATTAACATAATATTGTTGCAAAGCTGTGTCTTACCATAGTCAATGACGGTAGAAAGAATCTCAATGGTGACATACGACCCCTATATGTTTCATTTTCATTTAACATGACTGTAAATGCATCAATGCACAGACTGTCTACTAGAGCATTTACAGCCAATGAAATCAAGTCCTTTTTCTTGAGAGTGGTATCTACCATTTGGAAAACCTTTTCACTGCAACACAAAAAAAAAATCAATTTGTAAACTAGCTACATGTTATTAAATGTTATAAACAAATTCATATGATTAAATATGTACTTACTCTTCCCCTCCTTCTTCAACAGTTATCCAACTGTAAATGATCTTCTCATCGGTTGTTGTTCTTTCAGAAATATTTACCTCTCTCTCCTTAAATGGTGAAATTGTATTTTCAGAAGGAAAAATGTTCCTTTTCTCTGCTGGTGTAGCATCAGATATACCCTTTGGCTCAGAACTGCACACAAATTTCACCTGACAAACCCCACATTCACAAGTTTTTTAATTAGGAAATTGTTTGAAATGGATAACACTTAGTTAGACAATGTATAATTCAGAGATAAACATGTTATTTTATATACCTTTTTTGGTTGCTTATCTACATTATCATCCTGCACTTTTTCCTTGGTGATGTTCTCCTACAACACATACACACAGAATTTAGTTATTCACAGATGCACCAAAAAGCATTCATTCATGCACTGACAGTTATTAACAAATATTCATTAACAAGCATTCATTGATGCACCAATAATTATTCATTCATGCACTAATAATCATTAACTCATACAATATCTTCCATGCTTGTACTCTTTTGCTCTTGAGTTACAATCCCTTCTTTTCCAGCAACTTCCTTATTGCTCTCTTGATGTCCTTGTCCTGCTTGATCCACCTCTTGTTGTTGTACACTCTCTTCCACCTCCTTGTCCTTGTTCTTTTTGTCAGCAATTTGTTTGTCCTTCTTCTCCTTGTCCTCTTTGTCATCAACTTCTTTGTTAAGTTCCTCTACAACAACAGCCTCCAATTGTCCTTCTAATTCCACCTTCAAAAAATAGTATTTTTTGTTAATTATATAACATATTTACTCATGCACTTAGTGGGCTCTAATATTGCCTCATGCACACAGATACATTCATGCATATAGGACCAAATTTACTTATGCACAAACGTTCTTTAGCTTATGCACCTATAAACACTTACTCATGCACCAATCAGCTTCCAGTCATGCACCTATATAAATAGGCTCATGCATCTAAACCACCCTCAACAGTAATTTTAAAGTAGATTTTACCTGTATTGGTGACAGACCCAAGTCAAAACTAGGGATTTCTGGACTCATCTGCAATAATTAAGAAAAAGCATCAGTATCATACACTAAATGTTAATGTCATTCATGGAGAATCATGTACAAAATATTTTTATAGAGTCACTTACCCTCCTATTTTCTGCCTGCTTATCTTTGTCCTTGTCATTGTCCTTACCCTCATTACCCTTATCAACAATATCCTCCACATCCACTCCTCTACAAACGTCCTTCTCAACATCTTCCCCAGCTACATCCTTGTCAGAAATGACAACTTCTTCATCAATATCCATGTTGTCAACTTCCTCATATTGCACACCATTATCATCATGCTCTTTTGTGATTGTATGGATGAGATCTGAAAACCCGGGAATAAACATGTTCCCGTTGTGTTCTTTTTGTTCAGTAAGTGTTTTCTCAACCTCCTCCATACATTTCACAGCTATATCCCAGAACTCAGTGTCTTGTGTTGGTTGCTCCTCAAACACCTCATCATGAATCGTTGAGGTAAGCTTGACATTGATAATTTTTTCGGCCTGGTTGTTGACAGTCTGTAAGACACTATTTTTCTTCAGTTGTGCCGGGATTTGCTTTTTTTTCATCAAAACAGCTCGAACACTACGAGCCATGCCTTCAATCTCTTTTAGGTATTCCTCCATAAAAGATTTCACCTGCTCATCCGTTTGAACGACATTTGCTTGTTCAGTTGGAACATCAAGCTCTGCCTCTTCTGGCTCATTAACCTCCCTAGTCGCGCTTGCCTCTGCAGGTTCTTTGAAGGTTGGTCTACTGAGGAGAAATCCATTCCCGAACCCACCATACAATATTTCCTCATCCTCCCTATCTTTTAACATTTTGGTGGTCCAGTTCTTGATAATGGGGAATTTTCTGTTGACATTTAGACCTTTCCACTTCAACCTGTCCACATAAATCAACTGGAAAACATAATTCAAAAAGAAATTAGTCATAGAATTCTTGTATAGCCGACACATATATTACTAGATAATGATTGACTCATGCACTGAGCGGCCCTTACCAATGCACTCATATTCTCTGACTCATGCACACATATATATTCATGCATCTAGAAACAAATTTACTTATGCACTCATTAAATTATGCACATATAAACACTTACTCATGCACCAATACATTTTCAGTCATGCACCTGTACAAGTAGACTCATGCATCTACACAATGCTAACTCTAGCACCTACATACACAGAGCAAGGCACATAGACATGTAGTTACTCATGCACCATCACAAACTAAATCATGCTCCTAGATGCACACATATATATTATATGATGCACACAGTCATATAACATTATGCACCTATAAACACTGGCTCATGCACCTACACATAATTACTCATGCACTATATACTCTTAACCCTTGCACCTACACACATAATTACTCATGCACTATGACACAGCAAGTGATGCACCAACACTATTTTCAGTCATGCATCTACACACATTAACTCATGCAGTTATGAAAACACCAAAATGAGAATGTTTACCTGCAGTAGAAGCAAGCTGCCATTAAAAGTCTTTTGTTTCTTATTTGCCCATGCAACAGAGCAATTGATGAGGGCCTTGTAGAGGAATGAGCTCCAGTTAAAGTTCCTTATTTGATCTACATTCTCCAGCAATTGAAGAATCTTCAGATTTATTTTCCCACTCGAATAAGACTCAACAATCGTGTTGACAAACAACAGAATGAAATATCTTTTGAACCAAATCCCTCCATCATATGTTTTCATCTTCTTCAAGATGTCGGTTGCAGTCAAATTTCTGATTTCCTTTCCCTCAAAATCAGCCTTCAACTGCTGCAGAACCTCCTCATTGGTGAGTGCCTTAGGCAACTCAATCTCAACCTCTCCCTTGGGAATGCCAAGATAATCATAGGCATCAGTATCTGTGACGGGTATCTTCCTCCCATCGCTGAGTTTTATTGTAGAGTTTAGAGGGTGAAACCTATTGCAGACATAATGCCCTAGCCCCATAGGCATGTCCTTTATGTCCCAGTGTACAATACTCTCAAAGCCAATTTCCATCAGAGCATTTCTCTGATTGGCTGTGAAATCAGTCTGGGAAAGCACGTAGGATGAAATGACAGAGGGGGATGTTCTACAAACTAGCATGGGGTAGTCCTTCCTCAGTTCTTTAATACCCGTTTTGTTGCCCAACTTTGGGATCTTGGACTCTACAACAAACACACTGTCCACACTCTCTTTATCCCCTCTCACCTTTTTCTGTGTTTTTTTTTTTGTTTTGTTCTGCTCACCCTCCTCCAATCTGGCCTTGCCCTTTGTGTCTACAGCAGCTTTTTTACGAGCAGACTCCCTCTCTTCTGCTGCTTTCCTTTCCATCTTCAGCAGTATCTTAGCAATGGGTATATCGTCATTATCGCTCTGATCTTGGTCCAAGACCCTTGGCCTCTTTGATTTCTGAGGGCGCTTTGCCATGCTCTTTTTTCTCTTCCCTGCATTCAAAACTCAAAATGCATTAGATATTGACTAACAAATCCATGGTGATGAAAATTTTAAGAGATATAACGAGCATTAGCTTACCAAACATAGGAGTGGGAGGGGGTGCATCTCCATGAACTGTGGCTGGGTGCACAGTTGGTTGGTCTTCAATGTCTGTTAATTCACAGTGCACAAGAATATGTTCATGCACACATTTTTAAACACACAAGCACAACCAGTTATTCATGCACCTTTTGCAAACATACTTATGCATGAGTGCTTTTTCATTGGTGCATAACTATGTTTGAAATGTTGCTGATATAAGTGCTTGTGCTTGTGACTATATTGTTAAAGTGCATGAGTGGTTGTTCATTGGTGCATAAACATACTGATGCACCAAGAAGTAATTTACTCATGCTATATCAGATAGTGAGTCATGCACTAACATACCAACTCATGCACCAACAAGAAATTACAAAGAAATAACTCATGCACCAATAAGAAATAACTCATGCAGTTTAGTTATTTTTTACTCATGCATTTGTATTTCTAGCTGACTCATGCATTTATATTTCTATTTGACTTACCAGTGTCTATATATTTTTGTGATCTTGTTACTCTTTTTGTTATTGATGGTGATGGCAAAGTTGTGTTTGTAGTAACTAGATCTAGTTGTTTTGTTTTAGCCTGAGACCTGGATTTGTTTTGAGTTTTTCTTGGTGATTGTGTTTGAGTAATGATTAATGTACCATATCTTAACTCCTTGACTATGTCGGGTGGATTTTTGTCATCACAATGCTTGCCTTTTCCTACATATTATACATATATATATCATTCATAATAGACAGTACTATTCACAAAACCACATGTTAGGCTCATGCATCTACACACTCTTAACTCAAGCACCTGCATAGAAAGAGGAAGGCACATACACATATAGTTACTCATACACCATCACAAACTAAGTCATGCACCTAGAAACAAATTTACTGATGCATTCATATTCTATAACTCATGCACACAGATATATTCATGCATCTTCATTAGCTGATGCACATACAAATAACAAGTCATGCACCTATAAACACTATCTCATGCACCTACACATAATTACTCATGCACTTTCCACATAACAAGGCATGCACCTATAAAAGACTGTCTCATGCACCTTCACATAATTACTCATGCACATATAAACACTGCATAGAAAGAGGAAGGCACATACACATATAGTTACTTATACACCATCACAAACTAAGTCATGCATATAGAAACACTTACTCATGCACTCACATTGTCTGACTCATGCACACAGATATATTCATGCATCTTTATTAGCTGATGCACCTATAAACACTTACTCATGCACTAATTCGTTTCTAGTCATTCACCTATATAAATAGGCTCATGAAGTCTTGCATATACACACATAGGTACTCAAACACCATCACACACTAAGTCATGCACCTAGAAACACTTACTAATGCACTAACACTCTTCAGTGATGCATCTACACACACATGTTAAAGCAAAAGCAGCGAGTGACATATATAGAAGATATTTTTACTGATCTATTATGCACAGACTTATATTCAGTCTAATATATAGAAGATATTTCAAATCAGAGCATGTATCTAGTGAGAAATATCTACATCAACCTTTTGCGATTATGTATTTAGTGAGAAATATACTGTGTGTTCCACTTGCTATCTTTGACCTCATTTTGTTCTTCTTTTGTTGTTGATTCTTTGTATTTCTGAGTTCTAGTTTGTTGCGACGATTCTTCTTCTTTCTGTTGATTCGGTGAAAATCGCCTTTTCTAGGGTTTATGTTTCGAATCGCTAGAAATCGCTTGGGAAATGCTTGATTGTGCAGCGGATGGTCGACTTGTGAAAGTGAGAGAGAGAACCGAGAAGAGAGCGAGAGCAAGAGAGCGAAGAGGAACGAGAGAGAGAACGGTTTGATTTCAGGGAACGAAGGAGACAATCAAAAAGCGAGAGTGAACAGTGTTTTAGGAGCCCGCTAACTTTCAATCGAAAAGCGAGAGTGAACACGCGCGGGCCGGCCCACTTAGCTTCTTAGTTTCTGGCCCTTGGATGGACTCCATCCTACGGATGGAGTCCATCCTTATTCCTTTTCTAAGAGGTCTTCCTCACCGAAATTTCACCCGTGTATATAGACCGAACGATCGAATAATTAAAGTGATGAGTTATCTTTAAGCGTTTTAGCCCCCGGTAAAATTCTCCATGAGGGTTTCCTGATATCAATTATAGTGTATATAAAGTATTTACATAGTGATACATATAGAGATATCCACATAACATTAACAACTAATATACAGAGAATATATCTCAACAAATAATAATATCCTAATTACAAATCCTACAATTAACATTTTTCTGTAATCTATCACTTCTAAAGTTTAGGTCAATTATATTTTATATTGCTTAGATTTTATTTCAATCACAAACATTTGAAGGTAGAATCATAAATGCATGTTTACTCTCGTTTCTTTATTGTAAATTGTAATGCCTTAATTAGGAAGGAAGAGCACGTTATCCTTTCAATCCACGACTAGGATGTGCCTGGTCTGGAACCGGTTCATACTTCACACCAAAGCCTCCTCCAGGTGAATATCATACATGGTGGCCACAACAACAATAAACATGTCATCTTCAAACAAATGAAAAACATAAAAAACGTGTAAATATTGTAATAGTAGCCTTGTTACGTGTTAGATTAATATTCGTTTTTAATTAAAAACATGGGATCTACCCACTATAAAAAAAATTAAATGTGATAAACTCTGGCTTAGGTTGTGTGGTATTAAAATTATTCTCAACTATGGTCTAGATGATTTATGATGGTGATGTAGAGGATTGCACAAACACCTCTAATTTATTTAAGCTTTTATAGTAGAAATGGTGTCTCCTAGAAATGAATTTGTTTCTCTTTAACTTGAAATATCAAACTAAAGAGGAATATATGGATGAGGCATTGAGGGGAAACTAGTAGTAAAGAGGTGGAATTGGAGGGAGGAGTATAGTTGGGCCCGACATCAGACAGTGGATCAGGAAATGAGTTGGGCTAGGACAGAAGTTTCAGAGGCCCAAAGAACGTTGAGCGGGGGCATGAACAAGCCTTTCATGAAAGATCGGCGAGTCAATTAATTAGGGCAATGTCAAGAGAGCTTGATTGGTCCAATATATTTTCATAATTATGGAAAGAACGAGCCATTACGGGGAGAATGTTCACACCTTTTTTTTTTTGCGGCGCACCAATTTTTGGGCGTAACCAGTTGCGTCCAAGTGAATGAATCGGGTTGTTAAAAAACCCGGTTCATGGCCGATTTATATATATATAAAAAAATGGTTCACCTTGGAAAAAAAAAATCGGGTTGTGAAAAAACTACGTAGCGCCCACGCTTCTATTTAAATTAATAAATTTATTTTATATTTAAAATAAATTTACTACATACTCATCTCATTGTATCTATCTTGATATTTTATATGATTTGGAAATTCAAATACCTAGTAGATTTGTACATTTGTGTGCATTTGACTATAATAATAGACGTTTTCAAGTAACCAGGGTTACATGGCAATAAATTTGTTTGTATCATGAGATTTCAATATACTTTTATTCGTCTAAAATTCATGTATGTTTCTCCACTAATTCGTTTGTTATTAACTGTTTATTATTATTATTCTCGAAAATCACATATAACTATGGTTATATCCAATTTGGTTATGTCTTATGGTCATATACTACGGTTATATTCTATAGTTATATACTATGGTTATATCCTATAATTATATACTATGATTATATCTTATGGTTATATTCCATAGTTATATACTATGGTTATATCCTATATTATATCATATAGTTATATACTATGTTTATATCCTATAGTTATATACTATGATTATACCTTATAGTTATATCCAATTTGATTATATCATATCGTTATAACCTATAGTTATATACTATGGTTATATCCTTCGAAAATCACATATAACTATGGTTATATCCAATTTGGTTATGTCTTATGCTCATATACTATGGTTATATTCTATAGTTATATACTATGGTTATATCTTATAATTATATACTATGATTATATCTTATGGTTATATTCCATAGTTATATACTATGATTATATCCTATATTATATCATATAGATATACTATGTTTATATCCTATAGTTATATACTATGGTTATATCATATAGTTATATACAATGATTATATCTTATAGTTATATGACTTATATCCAATTTGGTTATATCATATCGTTATATTCTATAGTTATGTATTATGATTATATCTTATGGTTATATTATATAGTTATATACTATGGTTATATTCTATAATATATTCTATAGTTATATAATATGGTTATATCATATATTATATAGTTATATACTATAGTTATATACTATGATAAAGACCCTAAACACTAAAAAACCCTAAAACAATCCCCACACACCCTTTGGGCACAACTAGATTACGTCCAGAACTATGGGTGCAACCTAGTTGTGCCCAAGGGGTTTCTAGTGTTTTTTTAGGGTTTAGGGTTAGGTTTTGGGGTTTAGGGTTTGAGGTTTTTTTCCATTCGAGTACAAAGTCTAACATTGATTACTTGATTTGAGATTAGGGAGAAAACAACGATAAAATAGAGTTTAATCCATAAAATAATTCACTTTTTCAGTCCGTGTTCCTCCAATTAAATAGTTGAATATGCTATGATTATATCTTATAGTTATATAATATGGTTATATCCTATAGTTATATACTACAGTTATATCCTATAGTTATATATTATAGTTATATCTTATAGTTATATCCAATTTGGTTATATCATATATTTCTATCCTATAATTATATAGTATGATTATATCTTATGGTTATATTTTATAGTTATATATTATGGTTATAATATATCCTATATTATATTCTATAGTTATATACTATGATTATATCTTATGGTTATATTCCATAGTTATATACTATGGTTATATCCTATATTATATCATATAGTTATATACTATGGTTATATCATATAGTTATATACTATGGTTATATCATATAGTTATATACTATGGTTATATCATATAGTTATATACTATGACTATATCTTATAGTTATATCCAATTTGGTTATATCCTTATAGTTATATCCAATTTGGCTATATCCTTATGGTTATATTCTATAGTAATAACCAAATTGGATATAACTAGAAGGATATAACCAAATTGGATATAACTATAAGATATAATCATAGTATATAACTATATGATATAACCATAATATATAACTATATGATATAACCATACGATATAACCAATTTGGATATAACTATAAGATATAATCATAGTATATAACTATATGATATAACCATAGTATATAACTATATGATATAACCATACGATATAACCAATTTGGATATAACTATAAGATATAATCATAGTATATAACTATATGATATAACCATAGTATATAAATATAGAATATAACCATAAGATATAACCAAATTGGATATAACTATAAGATATAATCATAGTATATAACTATATGATATAACCATAGTATATAACTATATGATATAACCATAGTATATAACTATAGAATATAACCATAAGATATAACCAAATTGGATATAACTATAAGATATAATCATAGTATATAACCATATGATATAACCATCGTATATAACTATAGAATATAACCATAAGATATAACTAAATTGGATATAATTATAAGATATAATCATAGTATATAACTATAGGATATAACCATAGTTATATCGAGAATAATAATAACAAACAGTTAATATCAAACGAATTGGTGGATAAATGCACATGAATTTTAGATGAATAAAAACATATTGAAATCTCATGATACAAACGAATTTATAGCCATGTACACAAGTATACAAATCTACTAGGTATTTGAATTTCCAAATAGTATAAAATAGCAGGATAGATACA
This sequence comes from Rheum nobile, assembly GCA_027886185.1. Taxonomy (NCBI): domain Eukaryota; kingdom Viridiplantae; phylum Streptophyta; class Magnoliopsida; order Caryophyllales; family Polygonaceae; genus Rheum; species Rheum nobile. The sequence goes on from WOAB01000546.1 coordinate 1,417,612, forward strand.
ATGTGATGAGTATGTAGTAAATTTATCTAAATATGAAATACATTTGTTGATTTAAATACAAGCGTGGGCATCCAAGTTTTTATTCTTTTTCTTTTCTACGTTGCGCCCATTTTTTTTTCTCTGGGCGTCAACCGGTTCAATAATCTTTAAAAAATCATTTTTCAAAATAAAAAAAATTCACCCAGACCTTAGGCACAACAAAGATTTTTTTTTAAAAATATCTGTTTTTTGGGTGCAACCTGGTTGCACCCAAAAACAAGTGCGCCGCAAAAAAAAACGGGTGTGAACATTAATCCCCTTGAAGAAAGGAGGAAGATACATTTACTGTAATAACCCTAAAAGTCCCAAACTGTCATTTTGTAAGAAAGACGTATCGGGCAATTTTCCGTAATCTCTGTAATAATCTTTTGATCGTATTATTATACGTTTAATAAAGTTTTGGGCCATAAAGTATTTGGGAGTGCTAAAATTATAAGATTCAGCATATCCTCGAACGAGACCCGCGACCACAGACCCAGGGACGCGACCGCGGATTGCTTTTGCGGGCGCGGATTCACCCAGAGCCAAAACCGCGATCGCGGCTCCGTTTCCGCGACCGCGAATTTCTGTTCGTCTTCTTCTTCCTTCTTTCCCGCGTTGCGTCGCTTCATTCGCCGACGTTTCACCGGTGGGGGAGGTGAACCGCTTGGATTGCTCGGCGTTGGGCTTCCTCCACCTTATAAATAGGGGCCTTCCGCCACTCAATTCTTCATCCAAGCATCTGCAATCCATCTCTCTCTCTCGTTTAAGTGTGTCGCCGGAGTTCTAGTTGTCGCTGGAGTTTTTGGTGGTCGTCGGAAGTGCCTTGGAAGATTTGGAGTGGTGGTTTTACGCGGAGGTGAAGCAAACATCGTCGCCTTCGTCGTTGGTAAGCTTCGAAGCCGACTTAGCGCCGTGTCGGGAGGGAGAACCGCGACCGCGGCTTTGCCTAGAATTCCTCGACCGCGGGTATGAATTCTGCGACCGCGGGTATGAATTCCGCGACCGCGGCTTTGCCCAGCAAAGCCACGATCGTGGCCGTACCAGCCGCGGCCGCGGCTCAGTTCTTTTCCCTTCGTTTTGTTTTGGTTATTTGTACCATATCTAACTAGAGTGTTCGTACCTCGTTTCGCATGCGTCATCGGGATGGACCTTCGGGACGACAGTGGATTTCGACGGGAATTCCAGTAGGCAATTGAGCACGTGTCTAGTCTTCCTGATCCGCGAGATCAAAACTACGTTCGTCTAGATTAAGGCAAGTGGCGGTTCGCTCTTGCTCATTATTCCATGTTTCCCTTGATTATCATTAATTGATTCTTAATTAAGATGGAATAAAATTGTTGTTTTAAGTTTGGGAACATATTTGATAAAACGATTTGTTAAAATATGACTTTATAATAGGTTGTATATATTGCTAGTAACAACGCTATTATATACTCCCTCTGTCCCCTTTTGTTTGTCCCATGGGGAGAGGGCACACTCGCCGAGGCAAGTTTTGTATCGTTAATATCTCTAATTATATATTAATAAAAATTATAATTTTTTGATATTATCAAAGTACTCGTTGAGACGAATCAAACAAGACCCTACATGACTATGTTTTTTCTTATATATTGGAAGAAATCTTAAAGCTTCTCTTCAACTGTGAATAGTGTTAAGATTGGCCATGGGACAAACTTTCAGGGACGGAGGGAGTAGTTTTATACGATATTACTGTAATGGATTTTGGTGTGGATTTATATGTGAACTTACATGCTAGTTTAGCACGGGTATTCGTAGGAACACTATGTACCTTACGAGGTCTAGTCGTTTCTTTATAACTTGGTGCTTAGGAAGATAAATGCCCTAACACTTTCTGGTCATGATTGTACCCTTACTCAGGGTAGGTGCACTCAGTTGGTGCCAATCTTTGGGATTTATTCCCATATCTCTTTGCGAGATCTGGTGTGGAAATTAAAAGCTTCAACGTAAATGCACGTTTTGAAAATAAATAAGATAAGTGTCGTTTTGCACATAATTAATATACCTTCGGGCGAGGAGTACAACGTGGAAACCGTCCGGACTCTTGTTAGAGTAAGTCCTCTTTCCAATCTGGATTCGCATTGCGCGGTGAGGTTGGTTGTGGACCCAAATAATCAAAGTCGTTTTCAAACTTGTGTGTAAACTTAACGTTCCCAAACAAATTGTCATACGTTTCCTATAAGACTCAATTCCTTTGGAGTCTTCTTTTCAGTGCATATCCTTTTCTATCATTCCGTGAAAGTTCTGGGTTATGTATCGTTCCTTCGGTTATTATTCGAGGGACAATGATAGTAAACGGTTACGATCACTTAAACAATTCTGTTTTCACCCTTGCATAGTCTTTCATTAGACTAACCAATCGGGTTTTATTTCTTACATGGTTGACTGGTGTCATCCGTCCTATACGGCACATCAGTGGTTGGTCCCCGGTGATTTGAAGTAACCAATCGAAGAGAAGGCTTGCAGTTGAAGTTTGCATTTTCAGAAGTAATATTTCCAAAGGCGCGTATGCTTAATTTGAAATAAATGTATTACATAGTCATGTAATTAGGACTATGTTTAAAAGTCTTCCGCTGTCATTATACTTTGTTGTAAAACCGTCCTTCTCATCTTACGAGAGGGATCTTAATAAAAGGTTGAGTTTATTCATTTAAACTGTCTTTCGCTGATTACTCTTTCGTTACTTAACATTTATGTATTTATTTAAGCTTAATTATTCCGATTAAAGCTTGGGGTGACTTTGGACATTAACGTCTGAGGTCACTGGCGTATGACACTACCGACATAAGTCGGGGGTGTTACATTTACCATAACGAAAAACAGTCTTTGGTAGCATCAAAGTCTTATAAGGAAAGGATCAACGAGTTGATGAGGACTAAATCAATTAGAAGTGCAATAGGGATTGGATGATATAACGGATAAACCCCTCCAGATGTAAGGAAAATGGGTACAATTTTGCCTACATAAAACTAAAACAAAGCTCATAAGCTCTCGGCAATTTTTATGGTTTGATCTCTGAAATTCGTTAATCTCTTGGTTCATTCTAGGAAACCATCCTCGCTTTGCTCATCATTTTGTGCATTCTTCATCTTTCTAAAGAAGTCCGCGTTTTAAAACAGTTTATATCTATTATGATATCATATGGCAATGAGACCTATTAGAGAACAAATATAAGTAGTGTCGGATCCAGAAATTGTTCAAAGATGGGTCACAAAACCGTTTATGAAAAATTATATAATATTGTTTAGCATTAATCACATTACTATTTGTATAATTTTTGTACAAATCTTATATATTAGGTGGATTATTATGTTTTGAAAAAATATTTTTAACTAATTTATAATTTTGAAAATATTTTTGGACAAATAGTAAGGAGAACTACCTAGAAAATGTTAGCATTAAATATATTATGAGAACTTTAAATAAGATTAATTCAATTACCTTACAAAATTTTTAACTTATTTCATAATCATCGTGGACAAAAAATAGGAAATACAAACATTTGTATAAAAGAGAAAATAAAGGACACAAATTATTATTTATCTAAAAAGAAAAAATACAAAATATGAGAGACTTGAACCCCAAACATTTGGGTTAAACTCTTGTTCCACTACCAATTGAGCTAATAGCTCTTTTTGTTTACATACACAAGACATTAATATATATTTTCTTAAATATTATTTTTTTAATATATAACTTGATCCATGGAAAAGGGGTCATCGGACCCCCAGATCCCCCTGGATCCGTCTCTGAATATAATGATATGTTTACTAATTCAAAATATGGCCATAGCTAACTTAACAATCTTGACATGTACTCAAACAAGTGATTATTGTGGGCTAGTTGAAGTTAGCTTAGCTTCGGACTGAACAAAATTTTACTATTATGCCCATAGGTATACGACAACTAGATTTGAGTCATGTTAACATATAAGAACTTATAAATAATAAATGTAGTATTTGTTCTAGACAAAATATGGGTTAATCGCCTGAAATAATTGTTGTAGTTTAGGTGTTTCATTTGGTGATCTTGGATAATGATCGAAATGCGCAAAAACACTTTCCTTAAAAAGTATTTCAACCCCCTTAATATAAGCCTAGGGTTATCGAAATCTCTTTGAGGATAAAACAATCAAAGTTCCCTCTTTTTTTAGATTAAGAACTAAAATATATAAGTAGAGTGTTTGTGTTTTTGTTTGAGATGTTTTCCCCCAAAGATATTTATCAATCACTTGTAGATGTGATTCATGTCTCTTTCCAACGCTCACACGAAGCCTTTAAATAGGCCATAAGGTCGCAATGATTAAAAAACCGAAAACTGAAGTTATCGGTAAAGACATCGGTTATTAACAGACAACGTTGTTATGGACTTTAGACAATGGTTCTGAAAAAAATTCGTTGTACAGCGTTAAAGCGGTACCGCAAATCCGTTGGTACTTGTTTAGAATCCGGTTGGCTTGAGCATTTTAATCATACATTTTATAACACTAATGCAAACCCATATATTTAACATACATATATTTGACATATATATAAACTTAAATTAGTCCTTGATTATTTACTCCTTACCCATTAATTATAAAGAATAATTAAAATGAAATAAAAAATCGTTTACATATGGGTGTGTACTCTACACCTCCGTTATCCACGTTATAACAATTTGAATTCACTTAGATCTTGGATGAATTCCAATCACACCCAATAACCCGACGATTCACTTACGTCACCAACATTAACTTACCTATCTGTGATTATACAAATTATAATTCAGCGATCTAAAAGGTGTGTGATAATAGAGTGATCAATAATGTAATAACAACTCGAGAAAGTGACTGAATTTGAAGAATGATGCTGAGATAATGCTTCATGACTTGGTTATTTTTTATCAGTTGCGAAATAGATGAGTGTTAGGTAAAGTCGTAAGAAGGAAGCAAAAACACCTTAAAAAATGACAGATCTTCTTTGCCAAACAAACTTACATGACATCCTTCCAATCCATGCTAGTTAACCAATTGCATTTGAACTAATGCAACTACAGAAGTAGATATGATGACACTTAATTAAGTAGGACTACAGTCTATGATCAAAGTCGGGTCCAATGCTTATTCGTCCAAAAATATAGTAACTGAGTATAGATGTAAAAAATGTTAACTTATAAAAAAAGTGATCATACTAGTTAGCTCGAGTTGGACATATTGAAATTGTATTAATATTCACATCACCGCTTTTCGTGGCAACTTCATTTTTGGGCATAAAGGACATAATATACAAATATGACTTTATATTATATAACATATTATATAACAAAATTTATAAGAAATATTTTATAGATAATTCACAACACTCTTTATTATATAAGACTCTCACACAGATTCACACCACTAACACGCTCGAGCTTACACTCACATGCTCTATGTGTAGGAACAGTGTATGCTGAAAACAAGAACAATGTATGTTAGGGAGACTGTTTCTTGCAAGTTTGTATCTTCTCTTGAAATTTGATTAGACTTCGGCTTATAAAGGGAACGATCAACGTAACTCGGGTAAGATTTGAATTGTGAGAACACTTTCCGAAATCAGAATTTCCCTCTTACTAAAGCCTTAGGAAATCCGCAAAATCTGAAGTGAGATAAGACAAACCCTCTAATTCTCTTCATGGTTTCTGATGGGAACTAAACTATGTTCAATGTATTAATGGAGTATGACTTTTACTTAGATAACTCGTGTAGTCAAACTAGTCGTCACAACACTATCATCAAACTGCCTTAAATGGGTTTTCAGGTGGTTATAAGGATCGGTTACAGTAGTTACAAGCGGTTTGTAACACCCCCAAATAACTTCTTGGAAATGTATTACCGTCAGTGACCTCAGACGTTCTGTCCGATGTCACCCAAGGCTTTACCAGTTGATATAAATCATCAAACAACAATTATGATACAAAATATCATAACCTTCGATTAAAATCGATCATTATTTCAGCATTACATCCATAATCCGAAACGCAACCAAAATACAAAATCAGGTTCATTACAGCGGAAGTCTTTACACAAAACATATTTAACACAGCAGAAGTCTTTTTAAAATAATTAAAAAAAGGGTCTTGATCGCAATGATCACCCGCCAAGGATCTCCACCTGAATAAACTTGTCAAAACACCGTTCGCCTCTATAGTCATTCTAGCCTTCACGGGATGGCAACTATCTGATGTGCCGAATCGAACGGATGACACCAGCCAACCATGCAGAGAATAATTACGGTTGGTTAGTCTAATGAAAGACTACGCAAGGGTACAAAGCAGAGTGGTTCGAAGTAGTTGTATTAAGTTAGACTCATCGCTCCTCGAATCACAACCGATAACGATAGTCAACCATCATACTTCTACTGAATACATGAAAAGACATGATCAAGAGAAGATTTTGGAGACCGAGTCTCACAACAATCAATCCCAAAAGAAGACTCCAACGAAATGAGCCTTATCGGAAACATGACAAATGTTGGGGAACATTAATTAATCACAGAATCACAGTATCGCATACGAGCGATTTAAAAGTTAAGACGAGTTTTCCTAGCTGCACTATCGCCTAGCTACACTACTCGCCCAAGGGTATATTAATTATGTGCGACAACGGCACTTATCTCATTAAATTCCAAAACACACATCACATTATAAGCTTTTAGATATATGTTTCGTCATGAGGGACATATATCGACGGGAATCCTTCCCAACGTTTGTGACACTAGCTAAGTGCACCACCTCTATACTAGGATAGAGGACGATCATGATCCGCCAGTTGGTGTCAGGGTCTCCGATGCCCTCTCAACCAATAATTATCAAGAAACGACTTGACCCCAGGGTCCCAGTAACGTTCCTACGAATACTCGTGCTAACTAAACAGTTCAACACAGTAATAATCCACATTACAACCATCATGGCCAACATCAAAAACATATATCTATACTAGCGTTGTTCTAACCGATATACAACCTAGTATAATATCATGTTTTAATCACATATATAATAGCGTTGTTCTAACAGATATACAACCTATTATAATATCTCCTTTTTAATCATATCATTTAACAAAACTGTTCCCAACGCAAACAGTAAATCATCCCAAATTAATTAACAACTAAACAATTGATAATTAATTGAAATATGAAATGATGAGCAAGACCGAACCGCCACTTGCCTTAGATCCGACGAGTTCGAACAAAGCTTTAGAAACGTCGAGTTCCTGGATCTGAAACTGGGGCAGATCTTGGATAATAAATCCCTAAGAAACGACCCATAACGAGACCCTAAGTTAGATTCAATATTCTCATAATTGAATCTAAAAGAATAGGAAAAGAATTAAAGGAATCGAGCCTCGCCCAAAGCCAAGCACCCACGAACACACACTCGGACAAGGCTCGCCGCGGGGTGCGGTGGGAGCTTGCCGCGGGGTGCGGTGGACTGACAGTGGCGAGCTCGACAACGTTTCAATGGAACTCACCCAAACCGATTCGATCGACTTCGATTCGTGTATGGTTTGATCTCCCAACTCCTTAAACCTTAGCACAACACTTAGGAGCACCTTCTCCAACACTCAAAGGCTTCAAGCTCTTTTCAAACGAAGCTCACAAACTCGGTTTTAATGGAGGAAAAAATAGAGGAGAACAGAGGAGGAAGATGGAGCGATCTCTCCTCTGATCTCGCCTCCCTTTTAGAGCCCAACAAGAGCCACCTCTAAGGGGACAAGCCAGGGAACAAAGGCTAGAGCCACTTGGACTGCCAAGGACTGACAACGCCGGGAGTCAGCCAAGCTTATCGCGAAGAAGACGAAGCCGACTCTGTTTTGGCCTTTGCCGCGGGGTGCGGTGGGCGCCTTACCGCGGGGTGCGGTCAAACCCAATTTTTACCCTCCTTAACCGATTAGCTTATGGTTAAATAACTTAACCCTGGGTTAAATATATTTGTACACGATCGACAAATTAACCCTGAAAACACGTCAACTGTATTTTATATTACTCAAAAAAATTTACAGAGTTCAAACCAATTACAGAATGTCCGAAACTCTCTAAAATTAATCCGACTAGTCATACGGGAGTTGGAAAAATTCCAAAATATCCTTATAAAATGAGGGATATTACACGGTTACTAGCAGTTACCAACTGTTCCAACTGCCACCAATAGTTTCCATGCATGTTCAACGACTTCCATCAGTTCCCAACAGATTTAAGGTAGTTATAACGACGGTTAACATGGCGGTTATCACAGATCCAATACGTGCTAAAAGTTTAAGCAAGTTACATGGAGCTAACTTCATCCCTCGTACCCTCTACCAAGTAAACATGGAAATCACGGCCACTCTTTCAAATCTCTGGTTCATTGTTCCCTAGTTGGATGTCTATGTCTATGTTTTCACTTGTACTCAGAACAATGTTATTGTCTCCATTAGTACTGGGAACAATGACTTTTGTATATGTGTTAATGAAAAACGTTTTTCATCAAAGATGGTATCTCTTGACTCTATATTGGAGTGAACCAAAATAGACTTGTTTGGTTTAATAATATAGAACAAATATGCATTGGAATGTTCAACATATCCAATAAAGATACATTCAACACCTCTTTCACCCAGTCTTTTGCTTGGGTTCAGGTAATCTTACAATTGCCCTACATCCCCATATCCGAAGATAATTCGGATTTGGCTTCCTTTAGAACCAAAGCTCATATGGGATAGTCTTGTTCATTTTGTTAGGAACTCTATTCAATAAGTAACAACCCGTCAACATGGCTTCTCCCCCACCCCCCCAAACAAAAATCCGTCATTTAAACTCGAGTAGGAAAGCATGGATTGACCATTTCCTTAAGAACTCGATTCTTTCTCTCTGACACACCATTTTGTTGTTGAAAACAAACATAGCCAACATAATCGCAAGATTAAACCAATCGAGACTTCGCAAGACAAAGAAACGAAAGAACAAGAGAACATGCGAGAGTTGTTGACGCGGCTCGGGGAAACCCTACTCTGCGGAACCTCAGGAGGGGAGGTTCACCCAAGATGCACTAAAGAGATTCAGAGTCTACAGTAGGTTACATGCACAAGAACGACAAAACCAAAAACAGGAAACTAAAGCCTAAACACATCACAACAGAGAAGACAAGAGAAGCAGGAAGAAGATCGCGATAGTCTTTGGCTTTCTCTCAAAGCCAAAGGACTTCTCAACCACAGAGGAAGTTGTCGCTGGGAGTCACGCGCCGCCGAGAAGACCAACGCACCACCGGAACTCTCCTCTCTCTCTTTTCTCTCCTCTCTTTCTCTCTGAATCTCCACAGATGGATCAACTTCGAATGAAACCCTAGTAGCTGAAAATGAAGCTTATAAAGCAACGCGTTCAACCGCCTCCAAAGCTGCAGCTGGTGGGCTTCTCCAGAATATTGCCCAAGCCTTGAATCAGATCAGTTAGGCCCATTATGCCCAAGCCATCCAACCGAGCTAATTAACAGCTACGGGGTTGCTCGGGTTCATAAACCTAAACCGACCCAATTACAATTAAGTGAACCCAGTTCACTACCATTTAATTTTACACATTACAAGTTCATGATATACCAATACTATATATTATAACCAAGCTTGGATTATACAGACATAACAAATGCCCCCTTAATCCACAGTTTGGTTATTCCTCCTAAACCTCCTAAGTGCATCTAGGGATCCTCTCCTGTCCGTCGTCGGTCTCTGCCCAAATCTTAGTGTGAATCATAGATGTGGAGTGAGTTCCTGCAAAACACAAACTTATTAGTAGGCACTATTTTTGTACCAAAGTCAGCAGGATTCACACCACCTAAGATTTTCTTCACAATGATTTCCTGATTCTCAACTTTATCTCTTTTAAAGTGGAATCTGACATCGATATGCTCAGTTCGTTCATGATACACAGGATCTTTACATACGTATAGTGCACTCTGGCTATCCATGTTGAGCACAGGGAGATATGTCTTACCCTCAATCTCTTGTAAGATATCTTTCAACCAAGTAGCCTCTTTAGGGGCCTCAATTGCTACAATATATTCAGCTTCTGTTGAAGATAGAGCAACAATTGATTGCTGTTGAGATTTCCAGGAAATACAATTTCCTGCCCAAGTATAGAAGAAGGTTATAGTCGACTTCCTATTGTCTTTATTACTAGCATAGTCAGAGTCAACAAAGCCTTGCAGCTCAGTCCTCGAACTATGCTCAGCATAAGTGATGCCTATATCTTTGGTGCCAACCAAGTATTTCAGCATATACTTCATGGCTTGCCAATGTTTGTCACCAGGATTAGACATGTACCTGCTAAGCACACTAATAGCAAAAGCAAGGTCTGGTCTTGTACATAATATATCATACATTACTGACCCTACTGCTACATCATAAGGAACATTTTCCATTTTCTGTTTATCAATGTCAGAAATAGGACAATCATGCTTAGAAAACTCAAGATGCCCCCCTAAGGGGATAGGTGCAGGTTTAGCAGTACTCATAGAAAATCTATCAAGTACCTTAGCCATATAATCAGATTGAGACAGTTTAATGGTCTTTCTTTTTCTGTCCCTAATGATATTAACACCCAATATTTTCTGTGCAGGACCAAGGTCCTTCATATCAAAGTGTTTTTGCAAGTCATTTTTGACACCAGAAATAACAACCTTAGAACTGCTAATAAGTAGAATATCATCGACATAAAGCAGGACATACAAGGCATTTTTAGTCTTCACAGATTTCAAGTAAATACAAGTATCATATTGACTTCTAGCAAATCCTAAGGACATCATGCAAGCATCAAATTTCTTGTTCCATTGCCTAGGGGACTGCTTGAGCCCATAGATAGACCTCTTTAAGAGACAAGCATGGTTAGGTTTACTTTTATCAACAAAGCCCTTAGGCTGCCTCATGTAAATAGTCTCATCTAGGTCACCATGCAGAAAAGCTATTTTAACATCCATTTGCTCTAATTCCCAATCATACACAGCAGTCATTGCAATCAAGAGTCTCATTGTGTTGTATTTAACTACTAGAGCAAAGATATCATTGTAATCAATTCCTTCCTTTTGAGTAAAGCCCTTAGCTACAAGCTAGCTTTATACCTAGGGGGATCATTACTATCATTGCCATCTTTCAGTTAATAAATCCACTTGCAATCAACGAGCCTAGCTTTAGCAAGTTTAGGAACAAGAGTCCAGGTGTTATTAACATGCATAGATTGTATTTCTTCATGGATAGCTTTAATCCAGTCATTAGCATGTGAACATTTTATAGCTTGTTCATATGTTTCAGGGGTATAATTCTTCACAACTGTGGCAACCAAGAAAGCAAACTCAACAATTTTGTCATAAGTCTCAACCATATTAGCATCAAATTGCAATCTTCTATTAGGAATCCTAATTCTAGGTTCCTTATCTCTTACAAGTTGATAATCAGTTAAGTCATGCACATCAGAAGCATTCAAGTTTGAATTATCATGCATAGACACACCAGAATCATCATGATCATTTATTTCAGAATTCAAGTTGTCATTCAGTGCATGAGAAGACTCAACATCTAATTGGTTAGAGTGACTTACTACCCCACCAATTTGGTGAGTTTGTGGTTCCATTTCTCCAGAATTGGCAGTTGTATGTGTTTGAGAATTATTGGGGCTTCCTGAAGAGTTTTCCCCAGCTTGGGAGTGACCAATGTCAAACTCCTCTTCATCCACTTCCAGTGGAACATTATTGTCAAAGAACTGGCCAGTTGGTATTCCAACTCTTGGCTCGGATGAGGGGGTACTTGTAGTCTCAGAAATAGGCATTAGTTTTGTTTTAAAATGAAATTCATCATCATTAAATGTGACTGACCTGAATGTTATTACCTTATAACCTTTAGGTTGTATAAGGAGTAATTTATACCCCTTTACACCTTCAGGGTAGCCTAGCATAACACAATTCTGAGCTCTAGGTTGTAGTTTACCCTGTGATATTTGGGCATATGCACTACAACCAAAGGGTCTTAAGTGTGCTATGTTAGGCTTTTTTCCAGTCCACATTTCTTGTGGAGTTTTAAATCCAATTATAGAGGATGGAGATCTATTTATGAGGTAAGTAGCTGTTATAACAGCCTCCCCCCATAATGACCCTCTCATCCCTTCACTTATGAGCATGCAGCTTGCTTTTTCAAGCAAGGTTCTGTTCATCCTCTCAACAGTACCATTCTGTTGAGGGATGCCAGGGACTGTGAGGTGTCTTTTAATACCATGCCTTTTACAGTACTCATCAAAGATAACATTGCAGAACTCTAAACCATTATTAGTCTTAAGGCATTTCACTTTATGTTCAGATTGACTTTCAACCAAAATTTTCCAGTTCTTAAAGTTTTCAAAAGCCTCATCTTTGGTCCTTAGTAAGTAAACCCATACTTTTCTGGAGTAGTGATCTATTAGAGATAGAAAATATCTTCTACCTCCAATAGTACTTGGGCAGGCCCCCACAAGTCAGAATGAATATACTCAAGAGGCCTGCTAGCAGTATAGGTTGACTTAGGAAAACTGTGAGCAGTCTTTTTGCCAAATATGCAGGTTTCACAAAACTTCAAATCATGCAGTTTTTATCAATCATGCCATTTTTATGCAGGTAATGCAAACCTTTATTGCCTATATGACCAAGTCTAGCATGCCAAGTTCTAGTGTGATCTAAGTCATCACCATTTTTACTCACATTAGAGACATTAAGTTCAGGAGAAGCCTGTACATAGTACAATCCTCTTTTCTTAATGCTCCTTCTAAGGACTGTTCCATTTCTGATAACATCCCTTATACCATAGTGAGTATTAATGTGACAACCTAAATCGTCAAACATGGATTCAGAAAGCATGTTCCTCCTTAAATTAGGAACCCACCTCACATTCTGCAAAGTTCTAACCTTCCCATCATGCATTTTTTAGAGGAACCCTACCAATACCCTTTTATTTCCAAAGAAGTATGATCACCCAACATGACTTTTCCCTCATTTATCACATTTAAAGATTCAAACAACCCTCTATGAGGGGTAGCATGCATTGTGCATCCAGAATCAAGAATCCAGGAAGAGGCATCATCAGTATTACAAGCAACCATCAAAAGCTCATCAGAATATTGAGTACAACATTCACACACATTAGAGAAGCCAGAATCCTTTTTATCTTTATTTTTCTCATCTCTAGCCTTTTTATGACAGTCTTTGACCCAGTGCCCTTCTTTGTTACAGTAGTGACACTTAGAATTTTTCTTGTCATCATTAGCCTTTTCAGAATTATCTTTCTTAGGCCTTTTCTGAATTTCCTTTTTGCTTTTACCCTTAGCCATCATGACTTCAACTTTAGCCTCAGTTTTAGACCCATATTTAGTCTTAAACACTTTAAGAGTCTCATTTTTCTAGATAATAGACTTAGTTATCTTAGCCATAGTGAGAGTATATCTACCATATTGGATAACATCTTTCAAAGTATCAAACTGGGCAGGTAAAGCATTCAACAGAAGAACAACTTGATGTTCCTCTTTAATTTCATCATCACATCTTTTAAGTCTTGAGTCATTTTCAAGAAGATGTCAAAGTTTTCATGAACAGTTAAAGCCACATTCATTTTGAATGTAAACAACTTGCACATAAGGGAAATTCTACTAGGCAAGGACTTAGACAGGTAGATATCATCTAAAGCATTCCAGAGAGCCTTAGGTTGAGTATGACTTACAACCCGACGAGCCACGTCGCCAGCCAACCTTATCATGATTTCAGAATGAGCTATGTCCTGAATGTCCTTGATAACAGGTTTTCGTCGTGTAAAAACTGTTATGCAAAATATCCAAACAAACCTTAAACCGTAGTCCTAGGTAAGTACAGGTCGAATCCACAGGGAGGTGAACTCTATCTTAATATGTAATTTGTATGTCAAACCAAAGTAACCAAAGGGGGGTTATGTGAGTTTAAGTAATCTAAGCATACAAAAGTAAACAAAGTAAAATATGATGAAATCAGTGATGGGGAAAACACTTAGTCAAACAACATCCACTATTCGTATGACAAGTTGATCATAGATATTCATTCAAAAGCTCATGCAATGGTGATTCCAATTTCTTTTCAAATATAACTAATAGCACAACCAGATACTATTAGCACTAACTAATTAAACAACCCTGAAACTATCAAGATTCAGTTTAACAGCAGCTTTACGGATAGGAATATAGTTGGATACAATTCTAGCATAAAACAACCAGCTTTTATCCTAGAATGTAAATCAATTCTCTTCTGCATAAGACTAGCACAACCAGATACTAGTACGATGCAGTTGCTACTCTGAAATAGATATGCTCAACCAGTAACAATCTAGATCTAGCAATCAATCAATAACAACAAACCCTAGTCGCGTCCAAATAGAGATTATCAATATCAATCATAAGCAACTTAAGCAAGAGAAAGATAAAAACCATGCAATAGATTAAGAACGAGAATCTCACAACTAAATCCAAACGAAAGCTTCAGCGTCTGACTAAGCCAAGGAGGCTTAGTTCTTCATAGGTTTGTAGCAAAAACTCTAAAACTAGAACGAACGAATGATTCCTGGAACTAATTAACTAAAGAGTGTTTTAACCTAGTTCTAAAAAGTCTGTAAAAAAAATTAATAGAATAATAATAAAATAATGACAAAGATAAGCAAATCAAATCCGTAACAAACGAATTGACTTGCTTCCTCCAAGTTGGCCCATCTCCAGCACATTCTCGGCCCATTCCAAGCTTCCACATGCGCTGACGTCATGGCGACGTCATGCTCCATCTCATCACTCCATTTCAGCTTCATGTGATGCGCCAGAGTTTCTTCACGTGGGCTGGGCCGAGCTTCTTCATTCCAGCTGCTTCACGTGGGCTTAAGTTCAATTTGGGCTTCTTACTTTAATATTTGTTGGTTCGTCTAATTAACTTAATGGCCCACTTATCAGCTTAACACAATCAGCCATTTAAATCCACGAACAAGGCCATAAATCCGCTAAACTCGGTAAAATACCTGAAATGTCATAAAAACTTGTGTAGACATCGAAATCCAATAAAACTACAAAACAAACTAAATATGAGAAATATGCATATGCAAACTACCTAATTTATGCCTAAATGCATGCCCTAAACATGTATGAAATGGATGCTATCAGTCCTTTATCTCAGCATTGGTGGTTCCTATGAGCCACTCCTCAGAGATTGCCTTGTAGCATTTTTCTTTTATTAAAATGGCCTTCAAACCTTCAACATTGCATAGTCATAATTGCCATCAAATGGCTTCAACTTTATGTTTTCTTCCATTTATAACTCCTGGAAGCAACACAGAAGCAATGTTAGGAAAATAAGTGGAAACAGAGAAACAATTAAAGCAGAAACTACACTTTTCTCAATGGGATACGCAGAGATCAAGTCAACAACACAGATCCCAGACATAGAGGTGTTCAGCGGTTCCTTTGAACCGTTCAACCGGCGGTTCTGGAACCGCCCAAAACCGTAACCGTAACCGAACCGAAACCGGAACTGACTAAAACCGTTCGAGGCCGGTTTCAGTTCATGATTTCATTGAACCGTAGAACCGGCGGTTCGAAGCGGTTTGGAACCGGCGGTTCCAAACCATTTCAGAACCGCCAATTTCAAACCTATTATCTAAGTGAATTTCCATAATAAAGGTAAGAGGACTATGTGTGTTTTGATTTCTCTAACCAGAGAGAACACGTAAGCAATTTAATTATGTCCAAACCCTTTATTTTTCCAATTTTTTTCCTCATAATTTTGTATAAAGACAAATGTTTATTATAGTTTTTAGTTTAAGAATATATTTTATAATTAAAATATAAAGATTAAATGATTAATGTTAATATTTTCTTATTTTTTTATATTCAACTTTTTTTTGGATATTTTTTATAAAAAATATTAATTTTTATCCTGTTCGAAACCAGAACCGAAACCGGCCGGAACCGGATCCGGAACCGCAACCGAAACCGGCAAAACCGGATGGAACCAGACTTGGTCGGTTCCGGTTTCGGTTCATGATTTTTTGGAACTGGAACCGGCGGTTCCAGAACCGTGAATATCTCTACCCAGACAGTCAAACTTCTTGAACCAGAGTCAAGAAGTGCAAGCAGGGAACAAGGAGATGTTGCTCAACTCACAAGGGTCAAGTAACAAGATAACCCACCGAAATCAGCAGAATCAAGAGCCCGAATACAACAGACGAGAAGCTCAAGATCCTAAACCAACCAAGAACTCAAGTTTACACAGAAATAACCAGGAATGAGCAATAGTCGAGAAAACCCTATTTTTTCACACTTTACCAAAACTGGTCTCAAGTAAACCCTAACCAGTTCTCAGTTTCAAACCAGTAGTTACAGATTCTCAAAAGTCGTATGCAAGGGCAAAATTAGGGTTTAAAGCGGAAGCAGTCAGGGGAACAGAGATCAAGGCTCTGATACCACATTGAAAAAAAACATAGCCAACATAATCGCAAATTCGCAAGATTAAACCAACCGAGACTTCGAAAGACAAAGAAACGAAAGAACAAGAGAACACGCGAGATTTGTTGACGCAGTTCGGGGAAACCCTACTCTGCGGAACCTCAGGAGGGGAGGTTCACCCAAGATGCACTAAAGAGATTCAGAGTCTACAGTAGGTTACATGCACAAGAACGACAAAACCAAAAACAGGAAACCAAAGCCTAAACACATCACAACAGAGAAGACAAGAGAAGCATGAAGAAGATCGCGAGAGTCTTTGGCTTTCTCTCAAAGCCAAAGGACTTCTCAACCACAGAGGAAGTCGTCGCTGGGAGTCACGCGCTGCCGAGAAGACCAACGCGCCACCGGAACTCTCCTCTCTCTCTTTTCTCTCCTCTCTTTCTCTCTGAATCTCCATAGATGGATCAACTTCGAATGAAACCCTAGTAGTTGAAAATCAAGCTTATAAAGAAATACGTTCAACCGCTTCCAAAGCTGCAGCTGGTGGGCTTCTCCATAATATAGCCCAAGCCTTGAATCATATCAGTTAGGCCCATTAAGCCCAAGCCATCCAACCGAGCTAATTAACAACTACGGGGTTGCTCGGGTTCATAAACCTAAACCGGCCCAATTACAATTAAGTGAATCCGGTTCACTGCCATTTAATTTTACACATTACAAGTGCATGATATACCAATACTATATATTATAACCAAGCTTGGATTATACAGACATAACAGTTGTGGTGCGTAGGGAGTCGTAGTTACATGAATGAGCTCTATGGATTGGACGTAGTCCAGGTCAAAATACGCACCACCTTTATCGGTGCACAATCTTTTGATCATTGTTCCCAACTGAAGTTCCACTTCAGTTTTATAAATTATAAATTTCCCTAGGGCCTCGTCCTTATCATGCAATAAAAACACATAATAAAAATTGGAATAATCATCTATGTAGGTAACAACATATTTCTTATTTCCCAATGACGAAGAAACATGAAAATCACATAAGTCACTATGTATTAAATCAAGCACTACACTATTTCTCTGAACATCAATGAACGATTGTCTTGTTATCTTGGTAAGCATGCAAGTTCTACACCTCTCAATACTCATATCAAATGGAGGAATTAAACCACTTTTAAACATATCAAACATGCGATTATAATGAACATGTCCTAGTCGAGCATACCAAAGAGAGAATAGTTTCTTCTGAGGGAACAATACCCTTTGAATGCGATGTTCCCATTGAGGGAACAAAGTGTTTCGAAGAAATAGAACCTTGAACACAAATCATGTAAATTGAATTCACAACTTTATTAATATTAAGTTTAAACATGCCATTACATAGGTAACCACATCCTACAAATATACCGCATTTCGATAATATATATTTATCGACTTCAAACACTTTCTGAAAGCCTAACTTATTAAGGATAGCACTAGAGACTAGATTTTTTCTTATTTTGAGTACATACAACACATTTTTAAGAATTAAAGTCTTCCCAGATGAGAACTCTAACTCTATTTGGCATTTGCCTAAAACGAGGGCAGTTGACTCGTTTCACCTATGAAGGACACGTACATCATCCACCGGAACGAATGTCTTGAACATTGATTTGTCCATACTCACGTGTGTGGTAGCACCCGAGTCAATCCACCATGCCATATCATCATCCTGCACAATTTAGCCTCAGAAATATTAGGAACAAAGTCCAAACTATGAAATGTTACTAAAGTGGGAACAATTCCATTTGAGGGAACCGTTCCTTTCTGACCTTGATGAGTTTTCTGCCCTTGGTCTAAGACCCTTGAGTAGACTGGTTGGGAACGTTGTCCTTTTTTCCCTTTCCAGACCGACAATCCTTCTTAAGATATTCAGGATTGCCACAATTCCAACATCCATCTGGAGATGAATGTTGGAATTGTGGATGCTGGAATTGTGGCAATTTTGATAAGAATTAAACATCGGAAACTATTTTTAAGTTATTAAGTCAAACAAAAAAGACACTTAAAAAGGAATGCTAATAACGCTAACCTCAAAAGGAATACTTTTTCAGGGGATAATCGTGTTATGTATTAATAGAAGTCAAGTTTCGCGAGGTCAGTGAACTCCTAGAAAAATGATTATCAAGTACAATATCATCCTCATTAAGGGATACAAGCCTAGCTCTTGAGTGGGTGTTGGCATTTCTGGCCCGACGAACATGACTAAAAGAACAGGAAGCTAATGCAATGAAAACCCATTAAATGTCTTTACAAAGCAAATCAACATAAGATATCAAAGGCGGACGATGGCGAAGACAGTGGACAAGTGAAAGGTTGTCAAACTCAACCACAAGAATCGTACTGTAATGAAGAAGCAAGTTGGAGACCTTGAATGATGAACATAATTTCAACACACTCGATATCCCAATTATCGGTAAATCATGAAGTTTAGAAGGTAGTTTTTGCACTTAACCACCTCTTATTCTAGAATTTTTTTTCATTTAATCATTCCTTATGTTCATCTTTGACAAAAAAACACCACTTATTTTAGGTTGTTTGTATTTATACCCTTATCTCCAATTTTACTAAAAAAAAATCCTTAATATATATTACTTGCCAAATAATTATCTTCTCTGTAGTGTAACATTTGTTATTATTACCTTAGTAACATATCACCTTGTCCCCGAGTGTTTTTCTCTTTCATTTCAAACCAGAACTATATTCGTTTTCAATTTTTTAATGTGAACCAGAACAAACACGTGTTAAATTCTTTTATAAATATTATTTTATTACAAACTTGGAGAGGTAATTGTTTGAAAAATGACAGAATGAAAAACTTGGTTCAGATTTAAAATGACGCTTTTCCCTGAAATTTGATTTTGCCTTGATCAAAATTTTGGCACCAAGATGATCTGTTAGTTAAACAAATAAAAACACATATTACATTAAAGAGGTGTTCATATCGTTTTCGTCCAAGTCGGCGCTTCGTCTGCTTAATCAACCCCTATCTGTTCCTTCTGATCCGTAATGGAAACTTATCTGGAAGTCTCCGGCTCAACAACGGATTCGTCAGGTCCTGGTCTTGGCTGCTCATGAGTGTTTTCTTTGTAACAACAATCGCTTTCGTCGTAGATTAGCAATGTCGGCTATCAGCCCTCGTTGTTCGGAAGAATGTTCTGCGTGAATGCGCCCCGGTTCGACGGATCTGGACTGTTGTTGGCGCATTGACCCGTTCTCATGCCTCTTCTTTGTCCCGATGAGGCCTTGGCTTCTTCAAAGCCTGTCCATCGAGAGCTCTTGGTGTACGATTTTTTCATATCTCGTGTGGCACATCTGGAAAACATGGAATTTCCTGGTCTTCAATGGAACTGAGGATTTGGTCGGCCTTCTTGCCTGGGTTCATTCGCTTGATGCTTCCTGCTGGACACCTAAGGGGAGTGTTCTCTGTTTGGGGAGCTTGCCGTCGGTGGAGTGTTCAGGTGTTTGCTCTTGGACTCCTCCTCCTTCCTCATGGCTGAAATTATTGGTGATTTTAGTGTCATCAAGAGACCGTTCCCATATAGGGAACGGTGCCATTTGGTGTGATCGGGATTCATACGACACTATAAGATCTCACTTAGTTACATCACGGGTTTGGAGGTGTGGAGTACATACTCGTGTAATCATACTTGAGATTCTGAGGGAGACATTAAGGATATATGACGTTACCCATATCGGAACAGTGCATCAGAGAGGTTAATTGTGTCTTTAAGACATATCGACGTTACTTAAGGTTGAACGAGTGTTCGTTCCCTGGAGGGATCGGCCGTTCCCTAGGTGGGAACGTCAAGTTCCCTGAGGCATGGTTAAAGTTTCAACACGTGATTAATGTGTTGTAACCGCCTTGGTAACCATTGGAATAACCACCTCTTAACTACCTTAAATCAGTTGATAACTGATACAAGTAGTTGGATATCCTTGGAAACGGTTGGTGGCAGTTGGAACGGTTGGTAACCGTTAGTAACCGCTTATAACTGCTGTAACCGTTCCCTGTAACCGCCCGAAAGCCTATATAAAGGCATTTCGGTGATAGTGTTGGCTAATCAGAAAGTAGATACGAGTTCTCTATCTTAGTTAAAGTCATACATCAATAATACATGAACATAGTTTAGTTCTCATCAGAAGCCTTGAAGAGAACCATAGGATTTGTCTTATCTCACTTCAGATTTTGCGGATTCCCTAAGGCTAGTAAGGGGCAAAATTCTGATTTCGAAAAGTGTTCTCACGATTCAAATCTTATCCGAGTTACATCGTTCATTGATCGTTCCCTATTGAAGCCGAAGTCAACATCAAGAGAAGATCAAGACTTGTAGGGAACAGTCACCTCAAGATACACTATTCCTTATTCAGCATACATTGTTCTTACAATCGAAATCAGAATTTTTGGATCAATGACGATTGTTCGTGAGATGATGACAAAGTTCCAGAAGTTGGAAAAATTCGAAGGGATGTACTTCCGCCGTTGGCAAAAGAAGATGCATTTCCTCTTGACCACCCTCAAGGTGGTATACGTCCTATCCACTCCCATGCCGGAGTTAGTCGATGATGAACCACTTGAGGCCGTGAGGAAAAGGAGCAAATGGGAGAACGATGACTACATTTGCCGGGGCCACATCTTAAACGGTATGTCCGACTCACTTTTTGATGTGTACCAAAATGTTGAATCCGCCAAGGAACTTTGGGACTCTCTAGAGTTGAAGTACATGGCTGAAGACGCTTCAAGCGTAAAGTTTCTTGTGAGCAACTTCAATACATATAAAATGGTTGACTCAAGACCGGTGATGGAGCAATATCATGAGATACTCCGTATCTTGGGGCAGTTTTCTCAACATAAATTGAATATGGACGAGTCCATTTCTGTGTCAAGCATTATTGACAAATTGCCTCCATCATGGAAAGACTTCAAGAACATGTTGAAGCACAAGAATGAAGGTATTTCCCTTGTGGAACTTGGCAGCCACTTGCGTATTGAAGAGGGCCTTCGTTCGCAAGAGAAAGGAAAGGAGAAAGAGACTCCCAATTCTTCCACCATCAACATGATGGAAGAAGGTTCCCATAAGGGTAACAACAAGAAGGGCAAGAAAAGGCAGCACACCAACACAAATACCGGTCCCAACAAGAAACCCTCTCAAAAGGGGTGTTGGAACTGTGGAAAGCCTATGCATCTTAAGAAGGATTGTTGGGCTGGGAAGGGCAAGAAGGGCAACGTTCCCAACTAGTATGCTCAAGGTTTTAAGGACCAAGGGCAGAAATCTCATCAAGGTCAGAAAGGAACGGTTCCCTCGAACGGAACTGTTCCCTCTTTAGTAACATTTCCTGGTTAATTTGGACTTTGTTCCTAATATTTCTGAGGCCTTCTTTATGCAGGATGATGAGATAGCATGGTGGGTTGACTCGGGTGCTACCACACACGTGTGTAGGGACAAGTCAATGTTCAAGATCTTCGTTCCATTGGATGATGGACGTGTCCTTCATATGGGAAACGAGTCAACTGCCCCCGTCTTAGGCAAAAGGCCAAGTGGAGTTAGAGTTCTCTTCTGGGAAGATTTTAATTCTGAAAAATGTGTTGTATGTACCCAGAATAAGGAAAAATTTAGTCTCTAGTGCTATCCTTAACAAGTTAGGCTTTCGGCAAGTGTTTGAAGCCGATAAATATATATTATCTAAGGGCGGTGTATTTGTAGGACGTGGTTACCTATGTAATGGTATGTTTAAGCTAAGTATTAATAAAGTTATGAATTCAGCTTATATGACTTGTGGTCAAGGTTCTATTTCTTCTGAACATGTTGTTTCCTCAGTGGGAACGGCCCCTTCAAAGGGTGTTGTTCCCTCGGAGGAAAACGTTTCCTCTATATGGCATGCTCGGCTAGGACATGTTCATTACAAACGCATGCTTGATATGTCTAAAAATGGTTTAATTCCTCCATTTGATATGAGTTTAGAGAGGTGTAGAACTTGCATGCTTACTAAGATAACAAGACAACCGTTCCCTGATGTTCAGAGAAATAGTGTAGTGCTTGATTTGATACATAGTGACTTATGTGATTTGCATGATTCTCCGTCCTTGGGAAATAAGAAATATGTTGTTACTTACATAGATGATTATTCTCGTTATTGTTATGTATTTCTATTGCATGCTAAGGACGAGGCCCTTGGAAAATTTAAAATCTATAAAACTGATATGGAACTTCAGTTGGGAACGGTGATCAAACGATTGCGCACCGATAGAGGTGGTGAGTATTTTGACCCAGAATACTTCCAATCCATAGGAATCATTCATGAAACCACGGCTCCCTATACACCACAACAAAATTGTGTGTCGGAGAGGAAGAATCGAGTTCTTAAGGAAATCGTCAATTCCATGCTTTCCTACTCAGGTTCTAAATTACGGATTTTGGGGGGAAGCCATGTTGACGGCTTGTTACCTATTGAATAGGGTTCCTAAAAAAAGGAACAAGACTACCCCATATGAGCTTTGGTTCCAAAGGAAGCCAAATTTGAATTATCTTCGGGTTTGGGGATGTAGGGCGGTTGTAAGACTACCCGAACCCAAGCGAAAGACTTCGGGTGAAAGAGGTGTTGAATGTATCTTTATTGGATATGCTGAGCATTCCAAGGCATATAGGTTCTATGTTATTGAACCTAACAAGTCTATTTCGGTTCACTCTGTTATAGAGTCAAGAGATGCTATCTTTGATGAAAAACGATTTTCATTGATACCTTTACAAAAAGTCATTGTTCCCAGTAATAATGGAGACAATGATAGTGTTCCCAATACAAGTGGAAACATTGATATGGATGTCCAACCTGGGAACAGTGAACCTGAGATCCGAAAGAGTAAAAGAGTAAGGAAGGGAACGTCCTTTGGTCTTGACTTCCATGTTTACTTGGTAGAGGGAACAAGGGATGAAGTTGAATCCCAATACTTGTATTGTTATAATATTGAGGATGACCCAAAGACGTTTACTGAGGCAATGAAGTCTCAAGACGTTTCCTTTTGGAAAGAGGCCATAAATGATGAGATGGATTTCATCATGGGGAACAATACATGGGTCTTGGCTGATCTTCCCCCTGGCTGTAAGCCATTGGGAAGTAAGTGGATCTTCAAGAAGAAGATGAAAGTGGATGGAACCATAGATAAGTTTAAGGCCCGATTGGTTGTTCAAGGCTTTAGACAAAAGTATGGAATCGACTACTTTGATACCTATGCACCGGTTGCTAGGATTACCACCATTAGGCTATTGATTGCCTTGGCTGCTATTCACAAGTTGGTTATACACCAAATGGATGTGAAAACAACGTTCCTTAATGGGGACCTTGAGGAAGAAGTGTATATGAAACAACCTAAAGGGTTCGTTATGCCCGGACAAGAGCATAAGGTGTGCAAATTAGTCAAATCTTTGTATGGGCTGAAGCAAGCACCAAAACAATGGCATCAAAAGTTTGATGAGGTTGTGTTGTCCAATGGATTCACACTGAATCAATTCGACAAGTGTGTATATAGCAAATTTGATAATTCTGGGAACGGTGTTATAATTTGCTTGTACGTGGATGACATGTTGATATTTGGAATGAATCAAAGGCAAGTAAACCTTACAAAGGCATTTTTGTCATCACAATTCTCCATGAAGGACATGGGGGAGGCCGATGTTATCCTAGGGATTAGGATAAGGCGGGGAACGGAGGACTTATCATTGTCACAATCTCATTACATTGAGAAAGTATTGGAGAAATTCAATTGTGATAAGTACACTCCTTTGAAAACACCATATGATCCGAGTGTTAAACTGTTCCCTAACAAGGGAAAATCAGTTATGCAACTTGAGTACTCAAGGGTTATTGGGTGCTTCATGTATGCCATGACAAGTACTAGGCCGGATATTGCTTTTGCAGTAGGGAAGCTTAGTCACTATACTAGTAATCCTAGTGCATATCATTGGCAAGCGGTTCAACGGGTACTTCAGTACCTTAAGGGAACAATGAACTTTTGTCTTACTTATAGTGGATCACCCTCGGTGTTAGAGGGATATTCAGATGCAAGTTTGGGCAGCGGAAAATAACGACAGATTTATAAGTAGCAAGCTCAGTTCCTTAGAGAGGAAAACTCAATCAACCAACTAGTTGATTGAGAAAAACCTCTACCTCTAGGTTTCCCTAGTAGGATTTCAAATGTCTACTTATGTTATTATTCCAGGAATTACAATAAGCAAGTCTTCTCTCAATCTAGTTTACTCCTAGATATCTAGACCTCTTAAATGTAACGTTCCTAACAACACACTAGACAGACGAAACCCTAACAAATACTTAACTCACCAAAGTCTCGTACTTGTAAGTGTTCTTCTTTCTTCCGAATATTCTGCTCTGGGAATTGCTCTCTGTGTTCCGTAATTCTTGAAGTACGTAGCTACCTTCACTTTTATGGTTCAGATATTCTCACTTGATTTACCCTAAATTCGTTTAAGGAAATAAACTAAGAATATCCTATACAATCTTTTCTAGAAGTATTCTAACCAAATTATCTTTTCACTGAGATCTTCCTTGAGGCCCAAGTTGCAGCTTCCAAATCTATTTTCCATAACAGATATTCGGCGGCTCTCTAGGGTTTCAGCACGCGTCCTCCGTTCCTTGCACTGTTCCCTTTCTCTGTTCTATTCAACATCACGCGTCTCTTCTCTTCTTTCGTTCCAGCGTGTTGTTTTGTCATTGTTGGCTTCTCTGTTCCTTTGCTTCTCTGTTTTGACTCTTCATTGGTTTTCATCGTTCCTTTGACACGATCGTCTCCTGAAACTCATGGTCATACTAAAAACCATCAAAAGTATTTGAGTTTATCATCATCAAAACTAGAGGGAACGTCATCGTTCCAACAATTTCCCCCTTTTTGGTGATGACAAACTCTTTCAAAATGTGCAAGTCAAAATACACAGTTCAAAACAGACAAGTAAACGACATTTTCACATTAAATCACACATATACTATGTTCAAAATATTAACACTGTTCCCCCTCAGAAAGTTCATTGAGAATTTACCTTCAAGCAGCATTGTCGTTCCCCTTAGCACTAGCTTCTGTTATCAACTCTTCCTTGGGTTTCACATTTTCCATACTTCCCCCTTTTGGCATCATCAAAAGTTCCACAAGACACAGAAGGACTTGACACACATACAACTCATAAACAAGATAGTTCATTCATAAAGTCATACGAAGTACAGAGCATAGGGACATAGACAACTAAGATCAGAAGATAAGGAACAATCACAAAAGAACATAAAAGCATTAAAAATCAAGAACAGAGGGTCAGACGGGCTAGAATAGGAACGGAGAGCACTCAGATCTCAGGGTCTTTAGCAGAGTCATCGGCGTTGCTCAAGAAGTGATCCAAGAGCAATGACATGGTTGTGTTCAACTGCTTGAGCTCAGCAAGTATCTGATGCTGAATAGAGCTCCCTTTGGACGTTCCTTCGCCGGTTGCTTTCTTCGCAGCAGCAGTGCCCGTTCCTTTGTTGTCGCCAACGAATTTCATTTTTTCAATTGTAGCAGAATCCAACTCGCTACGAAGCAACACTTCATTCTCCGCCACATATGCCTCCTCCTTTTGCAGCAACAGTTTCACCAGGCTGGGATAGGCTAGAGAATGAGACTTAGCCTTGCAGCGATCCATATGGCACAGAATAACTCTGGGGAGATCAATTTTCTCCCTTCTCAGGAAACGATCGAGCAAGAACAGGTTGCACAGAGTGATGGTTGTTCTGCGCTCTTGTCGTGGTGCAACAGCCCTGGATATGATATGGAACACAATACGCTGAAGCAGATTCAGCCGCTCTGTGTGCAGTTCACCCTCAGTAGAACCAAACAAACGTTCCATACAAGCCAACTTTTCCTCAGTTTGATCAGACACCGAAATCTCATAAAAGCCTCCTAATGAAACAGATAGTAGCTGGGAGATAACTTTAGGAGTGAAGGAAAGTTCTTCACCAATGACCTTGGAAGAACCAGTCAAGACGTCTCCTTTGGAGAGATAGAAATAGTGGTAGAATTCGCGGACCTGGACTTCATTGACTGTGACGCTGTCGGAACAGAGCCGTTCCCAACCCTGGAATTTCAGTAACTCCAAAACTTCCTCCACATAGTGCTCAGAGTAGAAGCTTGTACGGATTATGAGAGGAGGGAGGATCTTTTTACCCTCGTAGAAGGTTGGGGTGGTAGTGGTGGAGAGGGAGATTTCCAACTTGGCCTTCCCAGTGGATTTGGCCTTCTTCGCCGTTGTTTTAGCAGCGGAACGGAGCCGTGCCTTGATAGGGCGAGGGGCATGCTCATCACCACCAGATTTGGAGGGAGTGGAGTGAGCAGTGGTGGCTGGGCGGTGTTCCATGATTTGGACTTCGCCTTCTTCCTCAGATCCCTGGGCGGTGAGGGCTAGATCAGCGTGCTTCCGCTTGCGAGGTGGAGGCGGCGCCAAAGGTGTAGCCTTTACACCCAAGTCCTTCTCTAGCAGTCTCATCGATTCCTCCTCGGCTTCTGCTTTGCCCTCGGAAGGAGAGGAAACAGAGTGCTCCTCTTCCATCGGCACCAGGGCAAGTGTAGGATTTAGGTCCTGGGCCTTGAGAGGGGACGGAGCAGGGGAGGATGCTGTAGGGGTGGGAGTCGATGTAGAGGCATGAGGGTCCACCGATTGTTGTACGGCAACCTTAGTAATATCAAGAACAGACACAGGGGCGCCAACGGAGCTGGGAGTAGCCCTGGCGGCCTTGGCCTGCTGAAGTTGGAGGATGTAGGCGTCCATATCAGCATCGGTGATGATCTTGCTTGGGGAATCCATGGAAGCAGCAAGCTTTAGAGATTTGAGAGCCTGGGAGAGATATCAGAGAGAGAAGGGGCGGTGAAGGAACCTGTGGGAGATATGCCATATATATAGGAACAAGATAAAATCTTTTCCAAGATAAAATCTTTTCCAAATAAATCTTTTCGGATCTCAATCGTCTCCAAGTTTCCGTCTTTCAAAAGTTTCCATCAATAACTCCTTCTCACTCCAAATGCAACGGTCACTTTTTGCTTGGTAGCCGCGTCACTGTTCTTGTCTCAGATCAGTCAAATCACACAGGGAGCCGTTCCAACGGGCACCTGCAACTGAAGTAATGCGAGCCTCTGATTCAAATTCAACGTTCCACACTTATTAGTTCCCTCTTAATCTGAGCAACGGTCTTCATTCCCCCTGAGACCAAGAGTGCTTGCGAGGCTTTTCTGGATATTTCAATGTTGGGTTCACACAAAATATAGTATATCCAAACATATGGTAGGGAGAAAAATAACTCAAGTAATTATTCCCAGTAAAGAGTGTAGCAAAGAAGGATCATAGGGAACGTTTACCTGAATCACGGCTAAGGTAGGTTGTACAACCAATTATCATGTGGGCATGTAGTGAGGGTTCAATCATCAAATTGGTTGTTTTGGGTCTTTAAATAAGATGTTAGCATGCAATCAAGTAATTCAACACAAATCAAAAGATAAAGTATCTACATCCTAACACAAGGCAATTCGAATAAGCTAAAGTCATGAAAATCAAGTCATGAAAGGCACGCAGACAAGGAACTTCATGAGAATTATGGAACGAATTAGCCAAGCATTGAGGGAATAATGGGTGTGAAGGTCCTCAATTCAGAGAGATCATGCCAAGGAGTAATCGAAGATACTCGAATGGACCTTTGTCTAGTGTTTTGGTGAAGATGTCTTCCACTTGATTTTCAGTCCTGCAATGTTCCATTTTAATAAAGCCCATGTCAACATTATCACGTAGAAAATGATGACGAATGTCAATATGCTTAGTACGTGAATGATGAACTGGATTTTTTGAAATGTTGATGGCACTGGTATTATCACACATAATAGGAACGGTGCCAAGAGACATACCATAGTCTTCCAGTTGTTGTTTAAGCCACAATACCTGAGCACAACAACTTGCCGCGGCGACGTACTCGGCTTCTGCAGTGGAAAGGGCCACAGAGTTTTGTTTCTTGGAACCCCATGAAACGAGACAGGGACCAAGGAACTGTGCCGTTCCAGAAGTGCTTTTGCGATCTACTACGTGCCCAGCAAAGTCGGCGTCTGTGAATCCAACAAGGTTGAAGTCACAGTTCTTAGGATACCATAGACACAAGTGGTCCATTCCTTTGAGGTATCGGAAGATACGCTTGACCTCCTTCAAGTGTGAGTCCTTTGGATTTGCCTGAAATCTAGCACAGAGACACACACTAAACAAAATATCTGGCCTACTTGCCGTGAGATATAGAAGTGAACCAATCATTCCTCTATACATGGTGGGATCAACGTCCGTTCCATGAAGGTCTGCATCCAAGCGAGTGTTAGGAGAAATAGGAGTAACAATGGGTTTGGCAGTGTCCATACCGTACTTCTTCAACAACTCCTTGATGTACTTCTGTTGATGTATCTTCGTTCCTTCCTTAGTTTGGGTGACTTGTAATCCGAGGAAAAATGATAGTTCCCCAATCATACTCATCTCAAACTCACTACTCATAAGATCTTTGAATTTTTCTACAAGAGCGGGGTTAGTGGAACCAAAAATAATATCATCAACATAGACTTGAACCACCAGAATCTTACCTTCGTGTTCCAGAAGGAACAGCGTTTTATCAATTGTTCCTCTACGATATCCATTGGAAAGAAGGAACTGTGCCAGTCTATCATACCAAGCACGAGGTGCTTGCTTAAGACCTACAGAGCCTTATCCAATGCATACACATGAGAGGGGAAATTGACGTCTTCGAAGCCAGGGGGTTGTTTCACATATACCTCTTCTTGAAGATATCCATTAAGGAACGCAGTCTTGACGTCCATCTGGTATAGCGTGAACCCTTTATGAGCAGCGTAGGCAATGAGGAGACGAATGGCTTCAATACGAGCTACTGGAGCATATGTCTCATCATAATCAATCCCTTCTTGTTGATTGTAGCCTTGGGCAACTAACCGTGCTTTGTTCCTTGTGACTACCCCAGAGTCGTCAAGCTTGTTCCTGTGCACCCATCGAGTGCCAATGGCATGTTTATTGCGAGGTAAAGGAACGAGCCGCCAGACCTTATTTCTCTCAAACTGGTGTAACTCTTCTTGCATAGCTACAATCCAATCTGGTTCCTTCAGTGCTTCCTTGATAGTCTTGGGTTCTACAAGAGAGATAAATGCATGGAATGCACAAAACATATTTAATTTAGAGCGCAAACCTCTTTCACCGAATGGTGTGACCAGATTGTGAGTGGGGTGTTCCTTTCGGACAAAAGCATTCTTTGACACAAGAAGTGTGGGGTCATGAGCACTTTCAGAACCATCTGTTCCGTCTTCATCGTTTTTCGAACTGACAACCACAACATCACTAGAAGTTCCAGCAGGAACGGTGATGGGAATAGTCATAGATGGGGGCATGGTTGTTGAGTCGACGATGGAGGTGGAGGTAGCTTCTGTTTCTTGTACAGTGTCACTTGAGGTATCCTCCTTTGAGGACTCATCTGGACTTGAAGAGTCCGTAGATGATGGAGATGCCGCGTCTGTACTGGGGTGTCCGTTCCCAGAACCGGCATTTGGTCGAGTGGAAGGACCATTGTCTTCATCATCAGAGTCTTCACGTTGCATTCTTGGATAACCTTCTTCTGGGGACGAGGCTTCGAACTCTCCATTGGAACCTTTGGAGTTTTCGTCGAAGACGACGTGAATGCTTTCTTCTATTTTGTGCAATCTCTTGTTGTATACTCTGTAAGCTTTGCTTGCCCTAGCATAGCCCAAGAAAATTCCTTCATCACTTCGAGGATCAAACTTTCCCAAGTTATCCTTGCCATTGTTGTGAATATAGCACCTGCATCCAAAAGCACGCAAGTGGGAAATATTGGGCTTGCGATCCCTTATTAGTTCATATGCAGTTTTATTCAATAAGGGACGAAGCATGGTACGATTAAGGATATAACAAGCAGTGTTTACTGCCTCAGCCCAGAAAATCCTTGGAAGGTTACTTGCAATGAGAAGAGTTCTTGCCATATCTTCCAGAGTCCTATTCTTCCGTTCCACAACTCCATTTTGTTGTGGTGTCCTAGGCGCGGAGAAGTCATGAGACACACCATGTTCCTCGCAGAAGTTGAAGAACATAGAGTTCTCAAACTCCGTTCCATGGTCAGACCTTATTGCATTTAGCTTCTTTCCTAAGCTTGTTTCCACCTTCTTGATAAAAGCCTCGAACTCGGAGAAGACTTCATTCTTCGAAGACAGAAAAATTGTCCAAGTGAATCTAGAATAATCATCGACAATTACGAAAACATACCTGTTCCCACCATGACTTCTTATCCTCATGGGACCACAGAGATCCATATGGATCAGTTCCAGAGGATGAGAGGTTGTTACATCTGGTTTGATCTTGAATGAGGAACGAGTCTATTTTCCCTTTACACAAGCATCGCAGACGCCATGGAACTCCGATTGAACATGGGGAAGACCACGGATAAGTTCCTTTGAATAAAGCTTGTGAATGAGTCGAAGATTAGCATGTCCAAGCCTTCTATGCCACAGTTCCGTCTCATCAGCTATAGACGCAAAGCATAGGACTTCCTTTGGCTTGAAGTATTTATCCACGATGTATACATCCTTGAATCTGACTCCTCTCAAAATTATGTTCTTGGTTTCACGATCTTTGACGTAGCATTCTTGTGAGGTGAAGACCGTCTTGTTGTTCCCTTGGTCACAAAGCTGTGCAACACTCAACAAGCTAAAACCAAGTTCATGAACTAAACTAACCTCTTTTACCGTGATGCTGGAGTTTAGTTTTGTTTCGCCTGTTCCAATGATTTATCTGCGTCTCTTGTCTCCAAGAGCAACACTCCCTCGTGAGTGTTTGTGAAGTGAGGTAAGTTGATCTTCTTTTCCAGTCATATGGCACGAACAGGCGTTGTCAATGTACCATCTCTCGTTCCCCCTCACTTCAGCCTGCACAGAAAAGGTTAGTTTTTGGCGATCCAGGCAAGTTTAGTCTTACCTGGTCGAGACACATAATGCAATTGTTCCATAGGAATAGTTCTAACAGTAGCAACATTTTTCTTCCTAGATCTAGCAAGATTATGACTATGCACATGTGAATCATCAGAGAAATCATTCAAGTCCACATTGTTACTCCTACTGTTGTGTGCTCTTCAGAGAACTTCTTTTTCTTTTTACAATCTCTTTGCACATGTCTGTTGTCCCCACAATACCAACACAACTTGAATTGTTCCATCTGAACATACTTTCTGTTGGGAACAATACTCTTGCGTTGTTTGGTACGTTCAGGACATGGAACGTTGGGTTGCGTCCCTTGAGATTGCTTGAGAAAAATCTTGTGGGCAGGTTGTCCAGTGTACCACGACTGAGTTTCATCCAGACCACTCTCAAGAACTTTGATGCGCTCCTCAAGATTGCGATTCTTCTCTCTAGCATCTTGAAGTTCCCTATCTCTTGCTTCACGTAGTTCCAGTATAGATGGATCATCTTCCTTTTGGTTGGAACCTGTATAGCCAATACCATACCTTGCTTTGACGAACTTGACGCTTTCAGCTTCAGCCTTCTGTTCCATCAGAACAGAATGAATCTTGTGCACATAGGACTTCATCTCGGATACCTGTGCTTCAAGCTTAGTTGGACCAGCTATACTCCTTGCATCAGTATTGTTAGAGACTTCATTCATAAGCAAAGAGACTTTTTCATTTCTCAAACTCTGAAGTTCCTCATGATTAGCCTCACATGAAGAACAAGGAACAGTCGAGGTACTAGCAGTTCTAGAAATATTTTCTTGTAAACTACTACATTCATCTTCAGAATTAGCTAGTTCCTCTTGAGTTTTCATGTTCTCAGCATACATATTTCTTATGAGAGCAATTAAAGATTTTTTATCAAAATTCACAAGAGATTTTAAGAAATCTTTGGGATTTACCTCGGTTTCTTCAGACGAGTTGTTGATGGCCATGGCACACATCGTTCCACTCCATGCTTCAGGATCTTCGTTATCTGAGTCATCTTCATTGCCCCAGACAGCAACGAAAGCTTTCTTTTCTTCATTCCCAGAAGGTTTGCTTGCCTTCTTCGGCTTTGGGCACGAACTGGAGTAGTGACCCTTCTCATTACAGTTGTAACAAGTGATATCCTTGATGTCACGAGTCTCACCGTTCCCTCCTCTACTGTTTCTTCCTTTGTTGTAGAGGGAACGCATGGCTTTAGTGAGCAATACCACCTCAGGGTCATCGGAGCCATCATCGTCATCGAGGTTGTTCTCAATTCTGTCGACAGCCTTTCCAACCATCAAGGCAATTCCCTTTTCTTTGGAATCCTTGTTTCTTGAAGCCTTTTCTTCGTTGTCATACTTTTGTATCTTGCTGAATACCTCATGGAACGTCAGTTTGACGGTGTTGGGATTCTCCTTCAGAATAGCTTTGGTCATTGCATGACGATGAGGGATACCATCAATGATTATGAGGATTTTCTCATCGGGGAGAATTTCCTCATCGGTGACGGAGTGAGCAGTGAGATTTGCTGTGATCTTCTCAAATCGTGATTGGTAGGAACTCACATCTTCCTTGTCATCCATTTTGAAGTTGTAAAAGTCCTTTTTCGCAGTGAAACGATCAACTTCACGCAGATCCTTGCTTCCCATATACATTTGTTCCAAGGCAAGCCATTTAGCATTGGCCGACTCACAAGATTGGAGTTTTTGCACATCTTGCTGATTGAGAGCGTTGTTGATGAGCATGGCTGCTTTGCAATTTTTCTCCATGACTTGGAGATCGTCTTGATCCCATTTCTTCAGTTTCTTCTTCTTCTCAAGATCAACAATGTCAATATCACCAAGAGAGATCACCAACCAGCATTGGTAGTCATGACTTTGCACCCACTTGACGAAAAGTGTTTTCCAATGTTGATATTGTCCAGCGAGCAAGAGAGGAGGCCTTGAGGATTTCAAACCGACTTCGACAGTACTGGGAGCCATTGTTACCTGTAAAATCTGTAAGTAACACACAATCTAGAGCACCTGCTCTGATACCAATTGTAGAATCGAGTGTGTTAGATCAAGGAACAACAAGTTCGTTCCTTGGGCAGCGGAAAATAACGACAGATTTATAAGTAGCAAGCTCAGTTCCTTAGAGAGGAAAACTCAATCAACCAACTAGTTGATTGAGAAAAACCTCTACCTCTAGGTTTCCCTAATAGGATTTTAAATGTCTACTTATATTATTATTCCAGGAATTACAATAAGCAAGTCTTCTCTCAATCTAGTTTACTCCTAGATATCTAGACCTCTTAAATGTAACGTTCCTAACAACACACTAGACAGACGAAACCCTAACAAATACTTAACTCACCAAAGTCTCGTACTTGTAAGTGTTCTTCTTTCTTTCAAATATTCTGCTCTGGGAATTGCTCTCTGTGTTCCGTAATTCTTGAAGTACGCAGCTATCTTCACTTTTATGGTTCGGATATTCTCACTTGATTTACCCTAAATTCGTTTAAGGAAATAAACTAAGAATATCCTATACAATCTTTTCTAGAAGTATTCTAACCAAATTATCTTTTCACCGAGATCTTCCTTGAGGCCCAAGTTACAGCTTCCAAATCTGTTTTCCATAACAGATATTCGGCGGCTCTCTAGGGTTTCAGCGCGCGTCCTCCGTTCCTTGCACTGTTCCTTTTCTCTGTTCTATTCAACATCACGCGTCTCTTCTCTTCTTTCGTTCCAGCGTGTTGTTTTATGATTGTTGGCTTCTCTGTTCCTTTGCTTCTCTGTTTTGACTCTTCATTGGTTTTCATCGTTCCTTTGACATGATCGTCTCCTGAAACTCATGGTCACACTAAAAACCATCAAAAGTATTTGAGTTTATCATCATCAAAACTAGAGGGAACGTCATCGTTCCAACAAAGTTGGATCACAAATGAAGAGGATCATTCTTCCACTAGTGGGTGGGTGTTCCTTGTTGGTGGGGGTGCCATCTCATGGGCTTCCAAGAAACAAACTTGCATCTCGAGTTCCACCATGGAATTAAAGTTTGTTGCCTTAGCCGCTGCTGGGAAAGAAGCGGAATGGCTAAGGAACTTGATATATGAAATTCCATTATGGGAAAAGCCAATTTCACATATATCAATCCATTGTGATAGCGCTAAAACTTTGGCTAAGGCATATAACCATGTATACAATGGGAAATCACGTCACTTGGGTGTGAGACATAGTGCGATAAGAGAGCTCATTACGCATGGGATGATTTCGGTGGATTTTGTTAGATCACAACAAAACTTGGCTGATCACTTGACGAAGGGGTTGGCTAGGGACTTGGTTTCCAAGTCGGCTAAGGGGATGGGATTAAGACCCATATAGTTTTCTAGCGGTGGGATACCCAATTCATTTCCAATTAACGTTGGGAACTGATTCAATGTGGAAAGCCTATACCTAGAAACTGAGAGCACAAGGAACAGTCCCCAGGTATGTGCTCTGTTCCTACAAGTTTAGAGGTTGAAAGCAATTTCTTAATAGTTCCTTTGAAAAAGTGCAGATTGTAGGTGCACGATTGAGGATGCGTTCCTTAAAAGGATCTACCTATATGGGCGTGAAGATTGGCCGCTTCATGAAGTTTGGGTTGACTTCAAAACGCTCACGAATGGATAAGGACTCAAGGCCATTAAGAGAGTCAAGTTAGACTATGGAATTGTATAGTAATTCATGTGTGTGTTATCTTCATGCATCCAAAGAGGTTGATTGGTTCAATCCTTAGGACACCATGATTCCCAGGTGTTTGAAATGTGTAATTACACTAAGACATAAATTCAATCGTTTCGATATTTGTGTTTATGCATGAGTTTGGGATGAAGACTTGCTTATTTTGTGAATCAAGGATTACACTAAAATGGGGGAGGATTGTTGGTGATTTTAGTGTCATCAAGAGACCGTTCCCATATAGGAAACGGTGCCATTTGGTGTGATCGGGATTCATACGACACTATAAGATCTCACTTAGCTACATCACGGGTTTGGAGGTGTGGAGTATACACTCGTGTAAGCATACTTGAGATTCTGAGGGAGACATTAAGGATATGTGACGTTACCCATATGGGAACAGTGCATCAGAGAGGTTAATTGTGTCTTTAAGACATATCGACGTTACTTAAGGTTGAACGAGTGTTCGTTCCCTGGAGGGATCAGCCGTTCCCTAGGTGGGAATGTCAAGTTCCCTGAGGCATGGTTAAAGTTCCAGCACGTGATTAATGTGTTGTAACCGCCTTGGTAACCGTTGGAATAACCACCTCTTAACTACCTTAAATCAATTGATAACTGATACAAGTAGTTGAATATCCTTGGAAACGGTTGGTGGCAGTTGGAACGGTTGGTAACCGTTAGTAACCGCTTTTAACTGCCGTAACCGTTCCCTGTAACCGCCCGAAAGCCTATATAAGGATTGTTGGTGATTTTAGTGTCATCAAGAGACCGTTCCCATATAGGGAACGATGCCATTTGGTGTGATCGGGATTCATACGACACTATAAGATCTCACTTAGCTACATCACGAGTTTGGAGGTGTGGAGTACACACTCGTGCAAGCATACTTGAGATTTTGAGAGAGACATTAAGGATATGTGACGTTACCCATATGGGAACAGTGCATCAGAGAGGTTAATTGTGTCTTTAAGACATATCGATGTTACTTAAGGTTGAACGAGTGTTCGTTCCCTGGAGGGATCAGTCGTTCCCTAGGTGAGAACGTCAAGTTCCCTGAGGCATGGTTAAAGTTTCAGCACGTGATTAATGTGTTGTAACCGCCTTGGTAACCGTTGGAATAACCACCTCTTAACTACCTTAAATCAGTTGATAACTGATACAAGTAGTTGGATATCCTTGGAAACGGTTGATGGCAGTTGGAACGGTTGGTAATCGTTAGTAATCGCTTGTAACTGCCGTAACCGTTCCATGTAACCGCCCAGAAGCCTATATAAAGGCATTTCGGTGATAGTGTTGGCTAATCAGAAAATAGATACGAGTTCTCTATCTGAGTTAAAGTCATACATCAATAATACATGAACATAGTTTAGTTCTCATCAGAAGCCTTGAAGAGAACTAGAGGATTTGTCTTATCTCATTTCAGATTTTGCGGATTTCCTAAGGCTAGTAAGGGGCAAAATTCTGATTTCGAAAAGTGTTCTCACGATTCAAATCTTATCCGAATTACAGCGTTCATTGATCGTTCCCTTTTGAAGCCGAAGTCAACATCAAGAGAAGATCAAGACTTGCAGGGAACAGTCGCCTCAACATACACTGTTCTTTATTCAACATATATTGTTCTTACAGAAATTAAATACTGATGGCATCTTGAAAGGCAATCCAAGAGTTGCGGGTGGTGGTGGAATTTTTCAGGACCACCATGGTGGGTTCGTGCGGGCTTTCGCATTTCGCTGTGGTCATTGCTCGGCTCTTCGGGCTGAATTTTGGGATGTTTGGTATGGTATGCAACAGGCTGTCTTTTTGGTTGTTCCTTAGCTTCTACTAGAATGTGACTCTCTGATGGTATGTTCTCTCTTGCAACAACATGAATTGCGAACTCACCAAGATTACAATCTTCTTCTTCAATGTCGCCGGCTGATGCGGGAACGCCATTGGGAAGTCAAAGTTCTCCAGCGTGCTGGAAATGGAATGGCTGATACATTAGCCAATTGGGCGCTGACATTAGTGGATTCCTTTGTGGAATTGTCTACGTCTCCAGGGTGCATTAGCCCCTTGTTTCCTTCCATGCATTTGGCTATTTCTGTAAGCTTGCCTGATGTACCCTCTTTTAGGATTAACTCTAGCTAATTAATAAATTTCTATGGGCAATGTCCCCTTGCAGACCAAAAAAAAGAAGAGGTGTTCATATGAAAAATAATGTATAATAAATATAGTTTTTTATAATAAAAAATGATGATAAGGGGTGGTTAAATCAATTGTGATTTCTTTTTGTAATTTTTAGAGATCATTCATAATATAATTGTCAAGTTTGAATTACAATTTTCTTTTTTACCTTTATATTATTTAAATATTTATATTAATATACATTCTAAAATCAACTGGATTGCTTTCCTTAAACGATATATTTTCAATCTTCAAAACATATTACACATTAAAATATATTTTTAATGTGTTTTTAAAAAAATATTAATTTTTTCTTAATTTTTTCAATTTAAAAATGTTGAAAGAAATAATTATAATAAGAACATTTTAAAAAAGAATCAGTTCACATATATAGAGACTTGAAAAGAGCAAAAATATTTTAATCGGTCAGTTGCTTAACTCCATTGTGAATTTTGATCTTTTGTTTTCTAATGATTTATGGAATTAAGATTCAGTTAATCTAAAAGTAATTTTTTTAATTATGAAATTGTGATTTATGATACATGTAGGCCTATGGAAACCAACTAGCTAACCACTTTTATTTTTATTTTTGATTGATAGTAATGCGTGCACATGTTGTAGGATGGATGATGAATATATTTTTATAAAATTCAACAACTTAATACTTAAACAAATTTTATAAGTATAATATCACTAGATATTGTACTTTACATATTTGTTTCTTTAAAACAATAAGCTCATACATGTTTCTAAACTATACAATAATTAAAAAAATATATGATTACTAAATTTGTCCACCAACACGTACGTACTAATTTTTTCTAAAAGAAATATCATATTTACTTTTCTTTTTTTTGATAAGGTAAGAATTAGACTAGTGTCAAGATAAACTCAACAATCATCCTATAATATCCTTTTGGATGAGAGCCTTAAGCTCCGAGTTGTTCAGAATATCGTCCAGTGAAATTATGTGGCTAAGTTTAGCAATATGGTCAGTCTCTGAGTTGATTTCATGGAAGATATGAGAAATCTGCACAGTCTGAAAAGACAGTAATAAACATAGGATATCGAATATTAAAATCTTGATTTTCCATGGACAGTGCCAGATTTTATTGACGACATTCACTATGGTTAGGTTATCAGTTTCTATCTGTATTTGTTCAAAGTTCAGTTCTTTAGCTCTTAAGAGGGCATTTCGGAAGGCTAGAGTCTCTATTTTGAGTGGAGATGAAGTTCCACATTTCTCAGTATAGATTATAAGAGGTTCTCCAAAGTTATTTCTGAAAATACATCCAATAGAGGAGGCCCCATTGGATTTAGTTGATCCGTCAAGATTGATCTTAATAAATTTATCTGGTGGTTTCTTCCTTTGCAAGTTGCAATGTTTTCTCTTATAAGTTTTTTTCCGTACAATTGGGCTATGTTCATGAATGCAGTCAGGATTCCATTTTTTTGTTTTGTTCCAGCTCGAGATAAGATTTTGTATATATTTGGTCATGTCTTTTATAGTTTCAACATCCGAATTGTCATTCGAGAATGTCATCTGGTTCCTTAGGAACCAAATACTCCACCGGGTAACAACTAATTTAATAAAGTCCATAGTAGAGAGTTTATTTCAGATTTCCTCCATAATTTCACCAATGCTTTTATTCAAAGATTTAATTGTTCTTATAAAATTTCATGTAGAAATGTTGATCTTAGTGATTGTTTGTAAGGTATGTGTACAATGAAGTAAAATATGGTTCATATCCTCAATGGGATGAGTACAAGAGATACATCCTGGTGGAACAACAATTCCTTTTTCTTATAACCTAGTTTTAGTAGGCAACCCATTTAAGAATTTTCCATAGAAAATTCTTAACTTTTGGGTAAGTGTCAATTCTCCAAATCCACGAGGAATCGTACGCGGAGAATTATTTACTCTTATTCATGAGCTCCATTGTAGATTTTATCAAGAACCATCCTTTCTTACTAGGTTCCCAATATATACAGTCAGTGATATGGTTAACAGGAATCAGGATACCCAATATTAATGAAACAATGTTATGAGGTAGTATCTGATAAAGTTTTGATTTATTCCATTTCATATTTTGGTCAAGGAATTCATGAACCTTGCAATTAGGGTTAACACCCGAAGCAGGGTTAATGAAATTGCAAAGTGGTTCATTCAAGACCCAATTATCTGTCCAAAATGTAATCGTGTTTCGATCGCCCACTTGCCAAATAAGTCCCTTTTGAATTTTTTTTATGCTCATCATTTTCAACCATTGCCAATTTGCCAAGAGCAATTGCCTTTGTATTCTTAGAAAAGGATATTCGAATCTTTAATATATTTTTCAGTAATGATCTTAACCCAATATTATTTGGTTCAGCTAGAATTTTCCATAGCAATTTGTATTGAAGAGCGTGGTTCATATATTTTGTTTTCTGTATTCCTAGCCCCCCTAGGGTAGTAGGTTGACATATTTTATTCCACCCTATAAGTGGTTTATATGATGGATCCTTGTTCCAAAAGAATAATCTGTTGATTTTATCAAGTTCATTATGGGTCGAGGTTGGAAGCATGAAGCTTTGCATTAGGAAGTTAGGTTTTGTCGCTAGGTTAGATTTGATAAGGGTTGTTCTTCCTGCTTGGGATAAAGAATTAACTTTTCATTTGGTCAATTGTGTCTTTGACTTTGCCACCACCTTGTCAAAAGTAGTTGAGTTTACCTTACCATTGATAATAGGACGACCTAGATATTTGTCAAGAGAGATCATGTTCGTAATGGTAAGGATTCCATGAATTTGTTGTTTTCGTATATTTGTTACTTTCTTAGTAACCTTAGAGGTTGATTTGTGAAAATTAACACTTTGCCCTGTGAGAAGGCAGTAGTCATCAATGTTTTTTTTTTTAATTTCCCAACAATTTTCATGCTTTGCTTTGGAAAAGATCATAATGTCATCTACGAAAGCTAGGAAGGGGATTCTAGTTCCTTTTTTTGGTCAATTGAAAGCCAAGTGGTTGTTTTTGTCGTTCTGATGCTTGTTTTAGTCTTCTAGCAAGTATTTCTGCCCCCAAGATAAAGAGAAAAGGGGAAAGCGGGTCACCTTGACGTAATCCTCTTTTCGGAACAAAAACTTCAGTAGGTCCATTATTGACAAGGACATAGAACGAAATAGTGGAGATGCATTCTTTGATCCAATTAATAAAAGTCGGGCTAAAGCCAAATTTTCTTAGAATCTCAAGTATGAATTTCCATTCAATCCGGTCATAGGCTTTCTCCATGTCAAGTTTTATTGCAATGAAACCTTCAACTCCCTTTTTAGATTTGAAGGAATGAAAATTTTCATGGGCAATGAGAATATTGTCTTGTATTGGTCTGTTTACTACAAAAGCACCTTGTAGAGGGTGTATAATTTTTTCATCGTTTTCTTAAGACTTTCTGTCAGAATTTTTGAAATAATTTTATAGATGGTTGAATAGAGGCTAATTGGTCGATAATGGTTTGTCGAGTTGGGATTGTCACATTTAGCTATTAGCGTTATAAAAAGTGTGATTTATCTGTTTAAGAATTTTTCCGGATATAAGAAACTTTTCACTACTTGAATTACATAGGGTCCCACAATATTCCCAGTATTTCTGGTAAAATTCAGTCGGCATAACATCTGGTCCTAGCGACTTTTGTTGGCCAATAGCAAAGGTTGCTTTTTTTATTTCCTCGTTAGTGACTTGTTCGGTGAGTTCTTTATTGTCATCATGTGTTATTTCGGTTTGAATAAGGTCCAAATGAGTTTGTAGGATATTTTTGTTAATTGGGTTGAACCTTTTTATGAAGTCATTTCGAATTTCATTTCTAATATTCTCTTCCCCGATAATAGTAGTTCCTTCTTGGGTACGGATTTCTTTTATTATTCTTTTGTTTCTCTTTCTTGTGGCTATCTTGTGAAAATAGCTAGCGTTGGTATCATTCAGCTTAATATGTTTTATTTTCGCTCTTTGATTCCAAAATATCTTTTAGAAATTAAGAAGTTGTTCCTGTTTTGCAATTAGTCTTAGTTGCTTATCAACTAAGGGTCTGCTAATTCCTTTTCAATCTTTTGGAAATCTTTTGGGTTGTCGTTAATTCCTCTTCAATCTTATGAAGTTGTGTAAACAAATTTTCGAAGGTATTTTTATTCCATTATCTTGCTTGTCTTTTGAGTAAATGTGTTTTCCTGGTCAGATAATACATCCTGGATCCATGAAAGATGGATCTTCATGCTTCTTTAACAACATTTCTGAAATCTTTCCTTGTCATCCAAACTTTTTCAAACTTGATAGGTTGTTTTTAAAATGGGTAGATGTCGTGAGTTCGATTGAAATCGGGAAATGATCCGAAGTTGTAAAAGCATAGTTTTTTGTAAAAAGTTCAGGATACCATTGAAGGATTTGGTGTTGGACTAGTGTTATGTCCAATTTTTCATAAGTATTGTTAATTTCTGTTTTGCTTTTCAACCACATGAAAAAATTGCCTTGTGTAAGAATATCTTCTAGTTCGCACTCATTTTTCACATTTAGTAATCTGTTAAATCTACTCACGTGGGTTTGGAACCCACCACTCTTTTTCGAAGATTCTTGGATTTCGTTAAGGTCTCCCATTAACATACAGGGGAGAGGACATTTTTTAGTCAATGTAATTAATTCTTTCCAAAAGGCATTTTTCTTTATTTCATTTGGTGGACCGTAAACTAGAATAATCATTACTTTTTGTTTGTACTGGTGTTAGAGTATCTCAAGCAAACAAATCTAGCACTGATATGCTCCATTTCAATTAGTTCATTAGTCAATTGATAAGTTTTCCACATAAACCTCCGGAGAATTCGACTACCGGAGAGAAAATGAATTGATCAAATCCCGCCTTTCTCCATACTCTTTCATGAGGTTGTTTATCTGTTCTTGTTTCAAAAAGGGCTAGTAATTGAATTCTTTCTATTTTACAGAAGGATTCAATATCAGTCCA
Source organism: Rheum nobile (assembly GCA_027886185.1). Classification (NCBI taxonomy): domain Eukaryota; kingdom Viridiplantae; phylum Streptophyta; class Magnoliopsida; order Caryophyllales; family Polygonaceae; genus Rheum; species Rheum nobile. The sequence goes on from WOAB01000546.1 coordinate 1,460,034, forward strand.
GAGATTTTTTTCTTCCAATACCCTACAATTCCAAGTTGAGATCTTCATAATAAACCAAATTTGGGAAAAATTAAGTCATCCATGGATCAATTATTCAAGTGATGATGTTGTTCTTTATTCAAAGAATATTTTAAAACATACATATAGATGTTTAGGGAAGTGGAGTTATACGTTTTAGTTTGTAGTACCGTCACAGATTTATACTTCATACAAAAAAAATATGTTCCATTTGTCATAGTTGTTTTTCGTACAATGTGTCTTGATTCCACAAATAGTATGTATACGAGTCGTATGCATCTAGATACATTTGTTCATGTCTAAGAGGTTCAGAAAAATCAAAGGGTAGGAATAATACATAAAGCACCACAACAACGTAACAAACATAGAGGAAAAGAACAAAGGAGAAAAATAAAACAAACACCAAAAGAAGACAGACCAAAGAAGCATACTCAATAATTATTGACTTCGAGCTTGTCACTGATGTGGCTTTAAGCAGAGAAGTCAGTATTTATGTCTGACGTGGCAGGTGGTTAGTGATTAGGCTTAGCTTGTTTGTTAGTTAGTTAGTGACTGTTTATTGCCGGTTTTGTTCACTGGTAATATCAGGTCATTCGCTTGTACATATAGCTTTGTTCTTCATTCTGTAATTTTGTCTTCTTCAATTCAATACAGAGAGAGTTCTCTTTTGCTTTGCTTTCTTGTCCTTCAATGGAGGATCTCAGTGAATTGCGATCCTAAATTCTATATGGTATTAGAGCTCAGATGGATTCAGTGAGGAAAAAGTTAGAGCGCAGATATTTCTTTTCTGTTTACCTACAAAATTCTTCTCATTTTCATAGGAAATTCAGGCGAGCGATTTGTGACGATCGGAGACGATGAATGAACAAGGAGCATCGATGAATTCAGGTGATCCATTGTCGATGTCCAATTCAGAGAATCCAAATGTTCAGATCATGCAGATGTTGTTCGATGGCACTAATTTCGTTGCTTGGAGCAGGCAGTTGCGTAGAGCATTAGGAGCGAAGATGAAGCTCGGATTCATGGATGGGACTATCGCGCGACTAGATGAGGCATCAAAGGACTTGCCTAGATGGATTCGCTGCGACGAGATGGTGGCTTGCTGGATTCTAAGTTCCATGATACCTGAACTATCTAATTCATTCATTTTGATGAATTCTGCGAGAGACTTATGGATTGAGATAATTGATAGGTATAGTCAAAGTAATGCACCTATCCTCTTCCAGCTCAAGCAGGAATTGATGAAGATTGTTCAGGGAAGCTTGTCAGTGACAAGTTATTATACAAAGTTGAAGCGCTGCTGGGACGAATTGCAATGCTTGAATGCAATTCCACCATGTACATGTGGAAATCTTGCAAAATGTACTTGTAAGGTGATGGCGAGGGTTCTGGAGTTAGAAAATCAGGACATATTGCTTCATTTTTTGGTGAATTTGAACTCAAAATTTGATGCTATTAAGAGTCAGATCCTAGCTATGGATCTTGTATCTACTCTTAATCGAGCTTACTATCTTGTTCTTCAAGTTGAGAGGCAGAAACAGATTTCTACTATAGTTCCTGAGCCAGCAGCTTTCATGGTAGGGTCACAGTCTTCACAAGATTATTCTTCTTCCAAGAAAGATGGAAGGAGGAATTCTAATGGAGAGAAGAAGCACTGCTCAGTGTGCAACATGAATGGCCACTTTTCTGATGCTTGTTTTGAAGTCATCGATTATCCAGATTGGTACAAAGGGAAAAGGAACAAGAAAACTTCTAAGGTTGCTGCTAATGTTACTCAAGAGGATACTCCTCTTGGATTAGAGGAGACTTCAACTGAGAGCAAATTCAAGAGCATTGATCCAGCTTTTGTCCAGGCAATGTACCAGGAGATGATGAGGATGCACAAAGGGAAAGGTGTGTCATCTTCAGCAGCCAACTATACAGGTATTTCTTACCTTAACTTGGTAGCATTTAAGTCACATAAGCATGAATGGATATTAGATACTGGTGTTACAGATCATATGAGTCCATTTGTTGAGTGCCTATTTGCTTTGAAGAAATTATTTGCACCTATTTTGGTTAAACTTCCAGATGGTACTGTGAAACATGTAGAACAGACAGGCAGTGCAGTATTGAATGATGGTCTTGTGATTGATGATGTGTTATTTGTACTAGAGTTTAAGTTTAACTTGTTATCAGTCAGTAGAATCATCAAACAAAAAGGTTTATTTGCCAGATTTGATGAAAGATCTTGTGTATTACAAGACCTTTTGAGTAAGGTTGTAGTGGCTGTTGTGAAAGCTTGTGGTGGCCTTTACAAGATGGAGGTCAAGCACAGTAAAGATTCCAAGATGAATAAAGTTTGTTGCTCAACAAACAACAATAAAGAAGTTCACGGTCTTCACAACAGATTAGGACATATTTCATTTTCTAAAATGTCACATGTTCCTAGTCTTAAACACTCCACTGTTGGAGACACTTTTTTTGATACTTGTACTATGGCTAAATTCCATAGATTGCCTTTTAAGGCTAGTAACAGTAGGTCACATAATAGTTTTGATTTGTTGCATATGGACCTATGGGGTCCCTTTGGTATTCCAAATATTAATGGAGAAAAAAACTTCTTCACAATTGTTAATGACATGAGCAGGGCAACCTGGACATATCTTTTACGTAGCAAACATCAAGTATTTGATATTGTAAAGGATTTTGTCAATCTTGTTAACAATCAGTTTGGAAGGATACCTAAAGCCATTCGATCAGACAATGGCTCAGAATTGGTGAACCAGCCTTGTAAGCAGTTTTTCTCTAGTATGGGAATTATTCACCAAAGATCTATGGTTTACACACCTCAATAAAATGGAATAGTTGAGAGGAAACATAGGCATTTACTTGACACAGCTAGAGAATTAAGCATTCATGCAGGATTGCCAAAGAGATTTTGGGGTGAGTGTGTGTTAGCTGCAACATATCTCATTAACAAAATGCCTTTTGTCAGTGTGAACTAGAAGTCTCCATTTCAGATGTTGTTTGGTAAGGAACCTTCCTATGGTAATCTTAAGGTAATTGGGTGCTTGTGTTATGCTGCTACTATCAAGATAGGAAGAGATAAACTTGATCCAAGAGCTAGGAGATGTGTTTTCCTGGGGTATCCTGCTAATCATAAAGGATACAAGTTATTTGATCTTCAGACAGAGGAGATTGTGCTTAGTAGAGATGTCACATTTTGTGAGGATAAGTTTCCTTACAAGGAGAAGTCAGTGTCAGAGGGTAAGAGCAGTAACGGAACAAATTTTCAAAGAACAACATCAGAAGATGATTTTTTGGATTTCAGTATTGATTCTGTGATAGTAGGGTCAGAGTCTGGCAATTCACAGGTTGATAGTTCAGCTCAGGAACCAGTACAGATACCCATTATGATTGATGTCAACACATCTTCACCTGTGTCACACATATCTTCACCAGAACATGATGTTAATCCAGCTATTGGTCATTCTTTAGTGTCACATAACATTGTTCCAGCAAGCAAGGTTCCCAGATGGACCTCAGATTATGTGATGACAGTCAGTAGTGCAGATAGTTGTGAAGATGAAGTAACTAGTTATTTTACTTCCTTGTCACAAGTTTTGGCCACAACAGAACCTGTGTCTTAGAAGGGTGCAAAGGGTATTCCTGAATGGGAAGAAGCAATGTCCAAGGAAATTGCTGCTTTAGAGTCCAATGGGACTTGGGAGCTTACCTCATTGCCTCATGGTCACAAGGCTATAGGATCCAAGTGGGTGTTTAAGATCAAATTTCGCCCAAATGGAAGTATAGAAAGACACAAGGCCAGATTGGTGATGAAAGGCTTCAATCAGAAGCTAGACAAAGATTATAAGCATACCCTTAGTCCAGTTGCTAAAGTGCCCACTATCAGAATTATTATAGCTCTTGCAACAGCCAAAGAATGGCCTCTGCATCAACTGGATGTCAACAATACATTCTTGCATGGTTATTTGGATGAGGAGATCTATATACAAGTCCCTGAAGGGTATCATAAGGCACAATCTGGTGAAGTGTGCAAGTTGAAACGTTCCCTCTATGGTTTGAAACAGGCATCTCGACAGTGGAATATGGAGTTGACTCAATTTCTGGTGAGCTTGGGTTTTGTACAATCCACAAATGATTATTCTTTATTTGTTAAGGATAATCACACCTCTTTTCTGGTTCTCCTAGTCTATGTTGATGATATACTGATCACAGGGAATGATGAGAAGGGCATTCAGTCAGTTAAAGATACTTTGCACAAAGCTCTTACTATCAAAGATCTTGGTTATGCTAGATATTTCTTGGGGATGGAAATATTAAGGACTGCACAAGGGACTTATTTGAGTCAACAGAAATATATTAGTGATACTTTGACAGCTACTAGTATGACAGATTCTAAGGAAGTTGCTTTTCCTCTACCAACTGGATTGAAGCTTCAGCTTACTAAAGGACAGTTGTTACAGGATGGGGAGCAATACAGACGTTTGGTTGGGAGATTGTTGTATCTGTCTTTGACCAGACCAGATATATCATATGCTGTGCAACATTTATCTCAATTTGTCAGTCAACCACAACATCCTCACATGCAAGCAGTGTTACATGTATTGAGATATCTCAAAGGTTCAGTAAACAAAGGCCTTTACTATCCTGTGCAACAAGGTCTCAAGGTTACTGGATTCTCAGATGCTGATTGGGGAGCATGTTTGACTACTAGAAGGTCACTTACAGGTTTCTTTGTTTTCCTAGGACATTCATTGGTTTCCTGGAAGACAAATAAACAAGCTACTATAAGCAGATCATCCACTGAAGCAGAGTACATGAGCATGGCTTCAACCACTGCAGAACTTGTCTGGACCAGTTTCCTACTTGGTGATCTTTCAATTGAGGTACCATTGCCCATTACTTTGTTCTGTGACAATAAGACAACCCAACAAATTGCAGCAAATCTTTGCTTTCACGAGAGAACAAAGCATCTAGAAATAGATGCACATTTCACTAGAGACAAGGTTCAGTTTGGATTCATTCAAACTGCTTACATACATACGAGTCTTCAACTAGCTGATATCATGACAAAAGCCTTGGGGAAACAACCACATCACTTCCTTTCTGTCAAGTTAGGACTTTGTGATATTCCAACTTGAGGAGAGGCTATTGACTTCGAGCTTGTCATTGATGTGGCTTAAAGCATAGAAGTCAATATTTATGTCTGACGTGGCAGGTGGTTAGTGATTAGGCTTAGCTTGTTTGTTAGTTAGTTAGTGACTGTTTATTGTCGGTTTTGTTCATTGGTAATAGCAGGTCATTTGCTTTTACATATAGCTTTGTTCTTCATTCTGTAATTTTGTCTTCTTCAATTCAATACAGAGAGAGTTCTCTTTTGCTTTGCTTTCTTGTCCTTCAATGGAGGATCTCAGTGAATTACGATCCTAAATTCTATTATAATGAGCTTTTTAAAGATTTTCGTGAATCATGGTGTTGGGTCATAGTGCAAGGAGTTTCATGATGCAAGTTCATGCAGCAATTGGTATGATGTTCAATGTGATACAGGGGTTCCTTGTGGCAGTTTGGTAGTAGAAGTTCATTAGAAGATTCTTTCAAAAAGTGTCCCTATAAATTGTCAAAGTCATCACACCAGTGAGTCATAAAGCAATAAAAGAAAGGGGAACAAAACCAAATAAGGAAAACTAAAAAAAGAAAACAAAGCAACAGGTAGAAGACAAAGAGCAAGGAAGGCCAGCAAAGGAAAAATAAGAAAACAATATCAGACAGACTCAAAGAGAAAAAATAAAACAACATGAAAAAGGAGTAAGAGTCAGAAAGAAACCAATGCTTCCAGAGAAAAGCCAACAAAACACAACATAGATACAAAAAAAGAGGAGAACATAACCAATAATAGAGATCATGAATGAAGGCATCAGTGTTCAGGTTAAAAGAAGGATCATAAGAGCATAATGGTGATGAAAGGAGGTGGTGGTTGAGGAGGTAACAAAATGAAATGAGTGGCTAGGTGAAAACCCGAAAGGGCGCCTAGGCAAGATGAGCGTAAAAGAAGAAGAGTGATTCTAGGATTTCTCTATATTTCTTGGCGAGGCGTCATAAGAAGGGGAGTCATAAGGAGGACTCGGGTAGGCCACTCTTGGAGCGATAAGGAGCTAGATTGGAGTTAGGATTAGGTTATCTTTGCATTCTTTGCATCACTTGTTTTGGTTGTCTGGAGCTTATTGTTGATATGCTGTAGTTGCTAGTGTCATATTGTCTTATACTTCCTGAGGCCTTGGTGTTGATTGAGAGAGTGAGCTTTTCTTTAGTTTACTCGGGACGAGTAAAGGTCTAAGTATGGGGGAATTGGATAGGTGTTATTTCATACATCTTTACTAGCAATTATTAGCATGATTTGGAGAGGTTTTGGATGAGTTTTGGTGCTAAGTCTGCAATCCAAATGTTTTGGAGAGAAGTGAAGAAATCCAAGGTTTTGCAGCTTAGATGGAGCATGAGGATGGATGGAGCTGTTGGAGCATATATGGAGAAGACTACCAACACTTGGTAGGATTGAAGAGCAGTAGAAGCAGAGAAGAAGAGAGCTGGAGAAATGAGCTCGCCGCCCCGCGTCAGAAGTATCACGGCCCGACGGTGACTCTCAGTGAAGATGAAGCCCGCGCCAGAGGATGCCACCGCCCAGCGGTGGAAGTTCGACGCCTCGCGGTGGAATTCACCGCCCCGCGGTGGAATTCACCGCCCCGCGGTGGATGTGCTTAATGACCTCGCGCCAGAGATGATTTAGTTTCCTTTTATGTTTGAGACTTTATTTTATTATTATTATGTTTCCTTTAATTTCAGCTTTAGTTTAACCTAGTTTGTTAAGACTATTTAAGCCTTTTTTCTAGGTTAAGAGAAGGGAGACTTATCATCACTTGATTGCTTCCGTTTTCAGACGTTATTTTCTATAGAGTTTTTCATCCCCTTTGATGGAGAACTAACTTCACCCTTGTTCTGCTAGACGATTGAAGCAGTACAGTTGATGTGTTTGTGAGATTTCTATTCCTTGTTCTTATCCTTATAAGTGTTGGATTGATTCTCTTGGTTATATTGATATTGATTTCCTGTTGTTCTTCTTAGCCTGATCAACTAGGTTGAATGCTTTTTATCAATTGCTAGGATTGCATATAGGGGTTCCGAGTGCATATCTAGTGGCAAACACAATTGTGCGTATAGGGGTTCCGAGCGTACAATTGTGAGTGAGAATCAGTTGCATGTTAAGTAGGGGAGTGAGTACTTGTACGTCTTTCTACTTGCATGTATCCTATATCCTTGTGTGCATTGCTATTGCTGTGTTGGTGCTAAGGTACGCTGACAACTGTGAGAATCAGTGGTATTTTATCATTGGCATAGTAATAAGTCTATTGACAACTGTGAGAATCAATAATACTTAAGATCAGGGTGGGAACGACTATAAGGATAATTAAAGAACTTGGACGAAATAGATTTTAGTGATCGAACTTTATCTCTGTACTTGTGGATTTCGCTCTAGTGGAACTATTTTTTCCCTCATTATATTTTCTAAACTCAACTCAATTCATTTGCTTTGTTTGCTTTGTTCTCTTGATAACTAAACCCCCCGTTTGTGTTACTTGTCATTCACGGTTGCATACTATATCAAACCTTCTCTGTGGGATCGACCCTTACTTGTCTGCTATACTTCTGTTTAGTGGGTTTGTTAGGATAATTTACTTTGATAAGGCTAATCAACGACATTTGCTTGTGCATCTTTTAGCCACCGTCATTATTACTGATAATAAAATATATATTAATTTAGGAAATAATATATCTACATATGGTATTATAAAAGGAGGGCTTTCTAGGATAAAACCCTAACCAGATACACAATACACACGGCTGCCCCCTCTTCTTGGAGTTCTCTCTCGTTCGCCTTCGTTCCTCGTTCTAGCAATCGAGCCCTAGGCAATCCAGATCCATACTTGGGTGGACCAACTAGAGGAGTCACACTTGAGGCTCTAATCTCCCCATTCCAGGAAGATTCAAACACGCATCAAGAGGTAATTAATTGTTCTTATCTATGATCTATATAGTTTTTTCATGAGATCCTTGGTTAGATGTTAGGAAAAACGTTTTCCTGAAATTCCGCTTTAAGCATCTAAATCCCTACAGCCTGGATGTCACAAAATAAACGCATGGGAGTGGTATGATGTACACCAAGGGAGCTAAGTAAGGATTTTAACCAAATTAGCTCACAACAAGCTGATGCCATGGATCGATATTCCGCCTTGGCAGAAGAGTGAGATATTGTTGGCTAGTTCTTGGTCTTCCAAGACACTGGGGAGACACCCAAAGTGACAAAATAACCGATAAGAGAGCGCCGAGTTAAAGGACACCCGACCCAATCGACATCATAGTAAGCCGTAAGACGCATGGAGCTGTGATGAGATAAAAACATACCTTGATCGGGATTTTGCTTAAGATAATGAAGGACCCGAAGACCGTCCTGCCAGTGTTCATCCATGGGAGATTGCATATATTGTGACAAGGTGTGAACTGCATAACAAAGCTCCAGGCGTGTGATCGTCAAGTAGATAAGGCGACCCACCAGCCTCCTATATTGTTCAGGATCCGAGTAGAGTGAAGTTGTGGACTTGCTGAGCTCATGGTTCTGAGGAAAGGAAAAGTCTGAAGGCTTGGCACCCAAAAGACCAGCCTCGGCCAAAATTTTAAGTGCTTATTTGCGTTGGCACAAGACAATACCATTAGTTCCTTGTGCAATCTCTATCCCTAAAAAGTATTTAGGGTGGCCAAGGTACTTCATGAGAAAGCACCGATGAAGATAACTCTTATACCGATCAATGGAGGCAGCGCAATTTCCAGCGATTATGAGGTCGTCAACATATATCAGCACATGAATAATAGTGTCACCGGAATGCATAGAAAACAAGGAGTAATCGGCGTAGGACTGCTTGAAGCCGAACCTGGTGAGGGTAGAGGCCAACTTAGCGAACCAATTTTGAGGGGCTTGACGAAGCCCATAGAGGGATTTGCGGAGACGACAAACTTTACCAGAAGGAATATGGAAACCGGGCGGAGGTCGCATATATACCTCCTCAGCGAGATAACCGTGGAGAAACGCGTTGTGGACGTCCATTTGGTGTAATGCCTAACCCCGAATAGCGGCAACGGAGAGAAAAACACGGACTGATATCATTTTGGCCACCGGGGCAAAGGTCTCCGTATAATCAACGCCCTCGACCTGTCGATTGCCAAGGACTACCAAGCGTTCCTTGTGGCGTTCAACTGAGCCGTCTGCTTTATATTTGATCCGAAAAACCTATTTACAACCAATGGATTTTTTGTGGGGTGGAAGAGTCGCAATCTCCCAAGTGCCATTCTTCTCAAGGGCGGAAAGTTCCGCTTTCATGGCATCACGCCAAGATGGAGATCGAACAACTTCAGAAAACTATGTAGGTTCGACCTGGGCAATAACGGCTGTTATGTACTGCACATGACAAGGTGATAATTTTGAATAATTAACACAATGGGCTATGGGGTAAGGGTTACATGAGGGCGGTGTAGTGGAGGGAGGGGGGGTCAGAAGCGATGGTGGTGTTGCAAACATAGTCGCGAAGACGAGTCGAGGCTTGTTTAGGGAGAGCACTTCGATGAACAGCGTGTGTCGGGGCTGTAGATGTTTCGTCAGAGTTAGAGGAACTAGACATAGGGCTCCCCCTACCGTCAGGGGAGGTTGACGCAGGTGGCTGCAATGGCGAAGGGTCGCCAGATGAGTCAAGATCATTGACGGAGGCTAAAGTCGTATCACCTTATCAAAATAATCCTAAACAAACCTAAACTAGTAGAATAGGCAAGGAAGGGTCGAATCCCACAGGAAGGAGTTGTCTTTCTTTATGTAAATTTGCATGCAAAAGTAACAAAGGGGGGTTTTGGTTGGTTGTTTGTAAACAAGTAAACAAAGGAAACAAAAGCAAAGGTTTGTAATCAAATTGGGAACAACACTTAGCCAAACAAATATCCACCATTCATTCGATTGATTGGTCCTAGGTTATTTCTATTCCTTCCTATGATTATTCATGTCCCTATTCTGAATTAGTTACCAGTCCTGATAACCCTAACTATCGAATGCACAAGAAACCATCAAGAATTAGAACAATAGCTCCAGGACGCATAAGAATTAACCAGGATACATGCAACACCACAACCCGCAGTATTTAACATATAATCAATTATCTTTCATGATAAACTAGTCGTACCAGTCCTAGAATATCATGTTTGCTATACAAGATAAGGAATCTCAACCCAAAATATACAAACCCTAACAATAGACAATTACTAATATCAACTAGTTGGCCAGACCAGTCAAATCAATAAGAATCAATAGGAATAAGCTCAAGAGAAAAGATATAATCCAAAGGAATATGAATAGAGTTATAACCTCACAATCATATATCAAATGAAGGCTTCAATTATCGGACTAAGCAAAGGGTGCTTAGTTCTTCATAACTCAAAGGGAAAACAATACTGAATAATAAACTAGATCTGAATCAATGAAAGTGGCTGGGAAAATTAGGTTAAATAACCTAACCCAAAACCTAAAGCTAAAAAGATAACAAACAAACTCTAAAAGGAAATAAAATAAAGGAACGAAATAAAGAAATAAAAGAAAAGGGAATAATAAAATAAAATTGAAAGCTTCGGACGAAACCCTCACGGCGCTGATGATGGATTTCCGCGATCGCGGTTGTAGCTTCCGTGATCGCGGAAAATTAAATCCTGAACTTCTTCGCTCTCGACTTTTCCGCGACCAAGCCATGGAATTCCGCGATCGCGGTTTTTCTCCTGTAGAACCACTTGGTTCTACTTCTTCGTCTGCTTGGATGGCTTCCTTCTCTCTTCAATATATCTTCATTTAAGCTTCTCCCAACCACCATATCTACACTTCTACTCCTCAACTCCATATTCCATAATTGTGCTCTAAACATCTCCAAATGGTACCCAAAACACCGGTAACAACTCCTAGTTAAACCCTATAAAGTAGCGCTGATCAAATTCCCCCATGCTTAAACCTTGCTCGTCCTCGAGTAAGCTAATGTAAACCTACTCCTCCAATCAAACCCCCAAGGTCTCAGGAAGCATAGAAAAACCATCTCCACTAAGAATTGCACCTAAACATGAATCTCCAAGGCACCAACACAATAAACACAATCACAACCTACAACCAAGCTTAAAGGAAAGCAGAGTACTTTCCCCAAGCTTATCCCGAACACCATAAAGTGAATAAAAATCTAATCCTAATCTCCATCTATCTTCTTATGCCTCCCAGAGTGACCTACCCGAATCCTCCTTATATCTCCTCTTCTTATGTCACCACGCCAGGTAAAATGATGATTCCTAATAATAACTCTTCTTCTTTTCACTCATTTTGCCAAGGCGCACTTTCGGGTTTTCACCAAGCCACTCATTTCATTTTTCAATAGATAAGCTCACATATAACTCACGTCACTCTTGACTAATTATTACCTTAGCCTAATGTTGTTCCAAGCCACCTGCTTATTACCTAAGCCACCCTTTTGGGTTTTCGACTTATCCTAGGATTTCTATTTTTGCCTTTTTCATTTTCTTCAATTTTTTTCTTTCTTTCTCCTCAGCGACTAGCAAGTATAGAACACTCTCCCATGCTTAAACATTGCATTGTCCTCAATGTAATGAAAGACAAAAGAGATGAAGCACAGGGAAAGGCAATGAAGTACTCACAACCGTCGCCGAGTTGGCTTGGACACGGAAGTTGTTGCTGACGGTAAAACAATAAAAGCACATGTCGCTAGTGTTGCGGCGTCGTCTTCCAATAATCTCCACCGTGCAACCAAAAGGAACCACTATAGTGTGTAGTGGTATAACAAAGAAGTCGGGGCTGCACGGCCTTCAACAAACACATAATGGGGCCCAAATGTAATCGTGGTGTGGGCTCTAGTGTTCCTCCTCCTCAGCTGTCGAATGTAGGACCATCATCGTTGCCAAATAAAATATGGGGAGAATGTCTCCTCCTTGGCAGCATGATGCGCACCATCTCTCCATGGGAAACTCGGACAACTGGCCTTCGGTAGAACTATTTTGTTTTTCGAATATTTTGTTTTTCGAATTTTTTTTTTCGTCAGGGAAGAGGAGACTTACAGTAACTTGTCCGCGATCACAGAAAAGACTCTGGTGCGAGAAACACCGTCTTCAATTTTGCTCGAGTCTCCAACCTACAGGTTAGTCTAAAAACAAAAACAAAAGCACAACAAAATAACACAAAAACAACTAAAAACATGGAATGAAAAGGCAAGGAAAAAGATACATACCTCGGGTTGCCTCCCGGACATCGCCTTAGTTATTGTCGTGGCTCGACCTAGTACTCTTCCACTCAACTCGGGTTGCTCACAGCAACTGAACTCCTTGGGTCAAGATCAGGGGGATGCCTCTTTGTATTCTCTATGTTGAGATTTACCCCCATTCTCCTACACTTCATGGAGGGTGGACCGCTGTTCACATCAATGACTGCATTTGCCATCTTCAGAAACGGCCTACCCAACATCTCAGGGACTGCATGCGTGTCCTGCCCCGTATCCAGCGTGGAGAAGTTCGCCGTTTGAATCCCGGTGTCCTTCTTGTGCTTCCCCTTCGGCTTCTTCTTGATCTTGCGCAGCACCCTTAAAAATTATGTGCAGCGAGGGATGCTGTCTGCCAGTGTGACCAAAGGGACGTTGGCCTCACAGTCACTGAAGATTTCATAGGTCTCTTTGTTGTTCTTAAGCCTTCGAGTAACTTGTAATGCCTCAGGGAAAGGTGTTGGGGCTGCAATGTACTGAGCGGAGGAAAGTCGGGCTGAATGTAGGTATCTTGGACGTCAGTGGTCAAACCGCGATCGCGGATTGGGTCCCGCAGTCGCGGACATTCATCGAGCATTTCTCTCTCTCCAGAGATTATTCCGCGATCGCGAAAATCAATCCGCGGTCGCAGAAATTCACCATTTTTCGGCTTTTCGTTAGTGACCAATCTGCGATAGCGGCCTTCTTCCCCGCGGTTGCGGAATTCTTCCTGTTCCCAAAAATAATATTCTTCAGAGAGCACATCATGGTCTCGGGCGTCGTCTAGAATGCCCAGCTCCTCAATGAGTAAACCGCGATCGCGGCACACTTCTCGCGGTCTCGATTTCTCTTCTGTAGACATCTTGTTGTTTTCTGCACCCATCTCACTAATTTGTTCTTCCCTTTCAGCAAAGGGGGCGACATGCTGCTACTCCGTACTTCGCAGGGTCGTCGAAAAGACATTCTCTCTCTGGTGCACTATTGGGTGGGGTAGTAGTTTCTCCGATGCTCGGTCCTCCATTCCGCTCATTGCCTGAACCATTTGCCCCATCTGATTCTCCAAGTTCTGGATAATGGACTTCGTCTCTTGTTCTTGTTGGATCATGCTTTGCGTAAGAGATTGAAGTAACTCCTCAGTAGACATGTGGGAACTTGGATCAAACACTGGTGGGCTATGCACGTAGGCTGGATAGTATTGATGTGGAGTACCCTGCTGATAGAACGACGGTGGCCCCGGGTAGAACTCCTGGTAGTCATGACCATATAGAGGGTATTGTTGGTTCACATAACTCGAATTGGGGTGATCTCTCCACCCTAGAGTGTATGCGCAGGAGTATGGGTCATATCGCGGCTCCTGCCGGAATTGGGGAAATCTCTCCATCTATGTATCAAAAGCAAGAAGAGGAGAGTCCGTAGCACGGGTGTGGACCATAAGATAGGTCCACACAAAAATTGGCACACAAACACACAAAGAAAAAAAAACTTGCCTCCCCGGCAACGACGCCAATTTGACGGAGGCTAAAGTCGTATCACCTTATCAAAATAATCCTAAATAAACCTAAACTAGTAGAATAGGCAAGCAAGGGTCGAATCCCATAGGGAGGAGTTGTCTTTCTTTATGTAAATTTGCATGCAAAAGTAACAAAGGGGGGTTTTGGTTGGTTGTTTGTAAACAAGTAAACAAAGGAAACAAAAGCAAAGGTTTGTAATCATTCATTCGATTGATTGGTCCTAGGTTATTTCTATTATTTCCTATGATTATTCATGTCCTTATTCTGAATTAGTTATCAGTCCTGATAACCCTAATTATCGAATGCACAAGAAACCATCAAGATTTAGAACAATAGCTGCAGGACGCATAAGAATTAACCAGGATACATGCAACACCACAACCCGCAGTATTTAACATATAATCAATTCTCTTTCACAATAAACTAGTGTTACCAGTCCTAGAATATCATGTTTGCTACACAAGATAAGGAATCTCAACCCGAAATATCCAAACCCTAGCAATAGACAATTACTAATATCAACTAGTTGGCCAGACCAGTCAAATCAATAAGAATCAATAGGAATAAGCTCAAGAGAAAAGATATAATCCAAAGGAATAGGAATAGAATTATAACCTCACAATCATATATCAAATGAAGGCTTCAATTGTCGGACTAAGCAAAGGGTGCTTAGTTCTTCATAACTCAAAGGGAAAACAATACTGAATAATAAACTAGATCTGAATCAATGAAAGTGGCTGGGAAAATTAGGTTAAATAACCTAACCCAAAACCTAAAGCTAAAAAGATAACAAACAAACTCTAAAAGGAAATAAAATAAAGGAACGAAATAAAGAAATAAAAGAAAAGGGAATAATAAAATAAATTGAAAACATCGGACGAAACCCTCGTGGCGCTGATGATGGATTTCCGCGATCGCGGTTGTAGCTTCCGCGATCGCGGAAAATTAAATCCTGAACTTCTTCGCTCTCGACTTTTCCGCAACCAAGCCATGGAATTTCGCGATCGCGGTTTTGCTCCTGTAGAACCACTTGGTTCTACTTCTTCGTCTTCTTGGGTGGCTTCCTTCTCTCTTCAATATATCTTCATTTAAGCTTCTCCTAACCACCATATCTACACTTCTACTCCTCAACTCCATATTCCATAATTGTGCTCTAAACATCTCCAAATGGTACCCAAAACACCGGTAACAACTCCTAGTTAAACCTTACAAAGTAGTGCTGATCAATCATACACAGCAGGAGGACGATCACAACCCAAAATTTGAGAGCTAGCATGTTGTACAGTCGAGGTGACATTGGGGGGCTAGCAGCAAATGGGAAAACAACTTCAGAAAATACCACATCACGAGAGTTAAGAAATTGTTGCATGTCGAGATCAAAGAGGCGCCACCCTTTCTTTGTCAAATGGTTAGCCAAGGAAGACACAGCGACGACTTCGTGACTCAAATTTGTCGGAAAGTCGGGGTTGTACAATGGCACAGTTGAGGCAGCCGAATACTCTAATGTGGTCTTAGGTAGGCGCACTACGAAGCAAAAGTTCATATGGAGTCTTGCCTTGTAGGGCGGAGGAGGGTATCCCATTAATTAAGTAAACAGCGGTAAGAACACAATCCCCCCAAAATTGGATGGGCAATGAGGCTTGAAACCAAATTGTGCGTGCAACATTCAAGATGTGTCGGTGCTTGCGCTCAATGCGGCCATTTTTTTTGAGGAGTAGCGACACAAGATGTTTCAAGGTGAATCCCCTTGGCGTCAAAGAAATCTCGAAGAGGCAGAAATTCGGTGCCGTTGTCTGTGCGAAATCGTCTGATATGCTTCCCAAATTGAGTAGAGACGAAAGCATCCAATTTTGGACCAGTCAGCTGACTTCAGGTTTGGCGGCCATGAGATGAGCCCAAACACATCTAGAGTAGTCATCTACTATAGTTAAAAAATTACTAACTCCACACATGGATGGGGTACGATACGGACCCCAAACGTCGACATGAATAAGTTCAAATAAATCAGAAGCTTTATTAAAACTAAGGGGAAAACAATCCCGAGTGTGTTTTGCTTGCAAACAAATAGAACAAGGTTCATCTAGACTAGACTTAGACATCGAAACTCTTGGTAAAGAAAAAATGGACTGATATGCAGCATGACCCAGAAGCATGTGCCATAACTGAGATAAAGATAATGCAGCTGCCGAATAAACAATTGGAGATGACCGAACCGCTCGCAACCAATAGACCCCACCCTCTTGTTCACCGGCTCCAATCACCGTCCTCGAATTGAGGTCTTGTAAGACACAAAGGCGATATGTCAGGGTAACAATGCAACAAAGATCATTGGTTAATTGTGCAAATGAAAGGAGGTTGCAGTGGAAGTTGGGAATAAACAGAACATTGGGAATTCTTAAGTGATCCCAAAAAATCACAATCCCTCGAAGAACCGCATTTGATTGTGATCCATCTGGCAATGTGATGAGAGTAGAGACACCAGGTCTAATATCCATGAGTCGGAAATCTTACCCATGAGCTTGTCACCGGAATTAGCATGATAACTTTTGAACATAGCAAACATTTGAATCCATTGAGCATCCGTAAGAGCGGGATAGAGTGTAGCACGATCTTGCAAAGTCAAAGGAGATGGTGGTGTAGCACTGGATACACCCTGAGCAGCGTTGGCTTGACCTGAACCACGGCCATGTGATGCAGTAGGAGCGGATGAGGTCGAAGAGGAACCACCACTTCGGCCACGACCACTAGAATTAGAGGACTGATTTTGGCGAAGTTTGCCCCACTAATCGGGAAATCCGATAAGCTTTAAGCAAGATGCAACTTCATGGTCTTGTTTGCCACAATAAGTACATGTGGGCTTGGAATCAGTCTTCTTGGTTGTCCCTGGTCGATTTTGTTGTTAGCCTCGAGCAACGAGGGCCAAGGATTTGGTGCAAGCGACACGTTCAGTAGTGAGATCCTTGTGACGCTCCTCTTGCACAACCAGAGAATACACCTTGTTAAGAGAAGGTAAGGGATCTTGAGCGATGATGTTTGAGCGATGATGTTTGAGCGAAGATGCCCGTAAACATCGATGTCGAGGCCCATAAGAAATTGGTGGACCTGTTCTTCTGCACGTTCAGTTGTCAAGGCATCATCAAATTTGCAAGTGCACTTGCCGCATGAGCATCGAGTCGGAGAGAGATAGTTCAATAGCTCATCCCATAGGGACATCAATCGGCCAAAGTATGAGGCCACATTCTGACCACTTTGATCACACTGGGCAAGATCAGTCCGGAGTTGATGAACCCATGGTGCATTGCCGATAGAAAATCGTTGCTTCATGTCATCCCAAAGAGACTTGACAGATTTAGAATAGGAAATGGACGAGCGCAAGGTTGGGTTGATGGACTGTAAAATCCAGGCCACGAGCATGGAGTTAACACTCGCCCAGTCGTCGTGTTAGGGAATCGACCCTCCCTAGGATCCTTGTACACTCACCGAACCCCACTGAAACAAAGACACAATATACAAAAGCGACTTTGTATTATATAGTGAAAATGTACAAGATATATTATATAGATAGCTCACTACATTCTTTATTATGTGGGACACCCTCACACAACTTCACCCGCACACACTCGAGCACACCCTACTCACTCACTTTAATCTTGCTCGATTGCCAAAAACTCACACACCTACATGCCTATTTATATATGTGTAATGTGTTGGGATTTTAGATGCGTAAAGCGGAATTTCATGAAACGATTTCCTAACATCTAACCAAGGTTCTCATGTATAAACCAAATAGATCATAGATAGGAAGAATCAAATACCTTTTGATGCGTGTTTCAATCTGCTGGAATAGAGAGAATATAGTCTCACGTGTGACTCCTCTATTTGGTTCACTCGAGCTTGGATCTGGATCACCTAGGACTCGGTTGCTAGAGCGAGGAACGAAGGCGAACGAGAGAGCTTTTGGGAGATGGTGGCAGCCGTGTATATTGGTGTGAATTAGGGTTGTGGGCTTTTCCTAAAAGCCCTCCTTTTATATTGTCATGTGTAGATATCTTATTTCCTAAATAAGTATATCTTTTATTATTAATAATAATTCTTTATTATTAACAAACCTTATCTCCCAAGTTATATCATATATAACTTTATATCATATACCTTATATAATATGTCTCCCATTAAACTGATCCAGTCCAAACTCTAAGGGTGTGACCTCATAGGACCCGGTAACAATAACAATAGACTTTATGACAAACTTTATAACATATAGTCTATAAATCATAGTTGGCTTCTAGCAAAGCACTATGACTACCTAAAATCACCGGATTAAATATCTCCATAAATGGTCCCACTTCATAATTAGTAATTGTACTTTTGATTAAAGGACACAATTCCTTCAATCTCTCACTTGTCCTTAAAACAAGTGTGCAATGTTAAAATTCATTTGTTACAAAGTGTCTTATCTGACTATATGATGAAACTCATCTTTACCTCCAAATATGTTTCTTGAACTCTTGAGATCAAACTGTCAGTACAGATGATTACTAATAATCCATCTGAGCATGGCCATGCGTTTTCACAGTTCTCACTCTTCAAGTGGCCGAGACACCAATCATTTCCAAATGTATCGTGTTATACATGGAATAGGAGGACATGTTCAATCTTGTAAGACTACAGCTCCCACTCAACTTTTGGCAATCCCAATCATTGCCTTTATAACTGCATGTTACGATTAGCGTTTGACAGCGTCAAAGACATACCAGCAGTCAAATGATAACTATATCATACTCATGTCTAAGGAACTCACTAATCATGAATAATCCTAGAACTCCGCAACAAAGCCTTGAGGAGTCCTAAGGTTGGTCTGTCCGATGTGTATCGGTATACACATCTATGTAATCGATTAGACATCTACATGTCCCTATAACACATGAAACCCGGTGTTATCAATCAATCTCACATATGGTCTTTTGATTAAGTCATTTGTATCCAAGTTAACAACTTAGACCATGGACTTCTAACAATTTTATAATTTCAGTTCACTTAATGGGGTTTCATTCACCAAAACATTTTTGATGAGCCCATTTGATAACTATTAAATTGTTTGGATACTTTATCTAATCCCAAGCAATGATTAAATAATAATATGAAATTCATATATATAAGTCAAGCATAAATGTCTGTAATAACAATAAACAAGGTTTATCATAAAACAAACAATGTCTCAAAAGAACTCTCTCTAATGTGTCTGAGTCCCTTGGCCCGAGTATGACTGTCATGCTTGGGCCTAGACATGGGCTTGGTCAAAGGATCTGCAACGTTGTCGTCTGTGTGCACCTTGCACATCCTCACATCTCCACTATCAACATAGTGTCTGATCATGTGGTAGTTCCGTAGAACATGTCTGGATTTGGAGCTCTTCCAGCTGACGGCTCCTCCATTCAGAATGAAGACATATCCAGACTGAGATTCAAAATCATCTTTATCTGTCTGAAAACCTGCATCAGTATAGCCCTTGACAACCAGCTCATCATCACCTCCAATTATCAAGTGATCATCCCTTGTCCTTCATAAGTACTTTAGGATATTTCTTGGCTGCTCACCAATGTGCATCACCCGGGTTTGATTGATACCTTCTACACATACTCAAAGCATATGCAACATCTGGGCGAGTACAAGTCATTGCATACATGATGAATCCTATGGCTGAGGCATAGGGAATCATGCTCATCCTCTCAGTTTCACCAGGTGTCTTAGGACATTGGCTCTTACTGAGATGTAAGCCATGCTGTATAGGCAGGAAACCTTTCTTAGAATTCATCATATTGAATCTATCAAGGACCTTATCTACATAAGTTACATGACTCAGACCAACAAGTCTCTTAGATCTATCTCTATGGATCTTAATGTCTAGTATGTACTCAGCATCTCCTAAGTCCTTCATTGAGAAATACTTCTTAAGCCACTCCTTAGCTGTCTCCAGCATAGGAATGCCATTCCCATTGAGTAGTATGTCATCCACATACAGAACTAGGAAGGCCACTTTGCTCCCACTAAACTTCTTGTAGACACATGGCTCTTCTTCGCATCTGACGAAATCAAACTTTTTGACCACTTCATCAAAACGAAGATTCCAACTCCTGGATGCTTGCTTAAGTCCATAGATGGACTTCTTAAGCTTGCATATTCTCCTAGGATTTTCCAAATCTCATACTTATAATAAGCGACAATCGCTAGGAGTATCCTAATGGACCTGATCATAACGACCGGTGCGAATGTTTCATCATAGTCAGTACCATGAACCTGTCTAAATCCTTTGGCAACTAGTCTTGCCTTATAGACAAAAATGTTTCCATCCTTGTCTGTCTTGATCTCAAAGACCCATTTGCATCCAATGGGTTTTACCCCATCAGGCAAATCTATCAAGTTCCAGACTTGATTCTCATACATGGATTCCATTTCGGATTTCATGGCTACCAGCCATTTCTCGGAGTCGGGGTCCGCCATCGCTTGCTTATAGGTCGCAGGCTCGCCGTTCTCTAAAAGTAGAACGTCAATGCTAGCAGTCAAGACGTAATCCTCATAACGTCTAGGCTTCTGCCTTAGCATGTCTGATCTCCAAAGTGGTCCAACAATAGGAGAGACTTCAGCTGCTGGGTTGACCATATCTGTATGCAGGACCTCAGGTGCTTCATCAACTTGAGGAATTACATCTTGAATCTGGGCGGTTTCCGTTTGAGAAGGTACGCCTCCAAAGTCAAGTTCTTCAGTGACATCATCTATGTCCTCGTGTTGTTGGGTTTGTTGCTCAGCTTGAATCTCATCAAGCTGAACATTTCTCCCACTTGGCTTCTTGAAAAAGAAATCCTTTTCCAAAAAGACACTATCCCGAGCAACAAACACTTTGTTCTCAGCGGGATTGTAGAATTAATATCCTCTTATTTCCTTGGGATAACCTATAAAGAAGCATTTGTCTGATTTGGGTGCTAGCTTATCAGCTACTAAACGCTTTACATAAGCCTCACATCCACAGACCTTCAAAAGTGACAAGCTATGAACTTTTCCATACCATATCTCATGTGGTGTCTTGTCAACTGATCGTGACAGAGTCCTATTTAGTGTGAACGCAGCAATGGTGAGGGCATATCCCCAAAAGGATGTAGGAAGATCAGCAAAACTCATCATTGAGTGAATCATGTCTAACAATGTCCTGTTTCTCCTCTCAGACACGACATTCAACTGTGGCGTGCCTGGTGGAGTCAATTGTGTCAAAATGCCACAACTTCTCAAGTGATGGTCGAATTCTTGGATCATATATTCGCCCCCTCGATCTGATCGGAGTGCCTTTATCTTCTTGCCAGTCTGTGTCTCAACTTCATTCTGGAATTCTTTGAACTTTTCAAAGGACTCAATTTTATGCTTCATTAAGTAGATATACCCATATCTACTAAAATCATCAGTAAATATAATGAAGTATCGATAGCCTCTCCTAGATTTTGTGCTCATAGGTCCACACACATCGGTATGTATGAGAGCTAAGAGCTCAGTAGTCCTCTCACTTGTACTAGTGAAAGGTGACCTTGTAATCTTGTCCATCAGACATGACTCACATGTTTCAAATGATTCTAAATCAAATGATTGTAGGGTACCAACTATTTGGAGTTCCTTCATGTGTTTGATGCTAATGTGACCCAAGCGACAATGCCATAGATTGGCTTCACTTATATTCGACTGTTGCCTCTTTGTATCAACGTTATAAATTTCAGATTTGAGATCCAGCATGTATAGTCCACTACTACTCATATGGGCTCGAGCATAGAAGATATCATTCTTATAAATAGAAAAACAATCCTTAATGACAAATTCATAACCCTCAAGGTTCAAAACTGAAATTGAAATCAAATTCTTAGTAATAGAAGGAACAAAATAACAATTATAAAGTTCTAAAACTAAGCCAGTAGGTAGAGGTAGACTATAATCTCCAATGGCAAGTGCAACAACCCTTGCTCCATTTCCAACGCGGAGATCTATCTCACTCATCTGCAACCGTCTCATATTTCTTAGTCCTTGCACATTCGAAATAATGTGAGATACCACATCCTGAATCTAATATCCAAGAATGAGACTTGGTTGATAAGATTTCAGTAACGCAAATGCCTGAAGTGTTTCCCTTAGGTTGGACAACTTGTTTGCCCTTCCCTTGGTACTGTTGCTTCTTTTGGGGCCCTTTCTTAAACATTTTTCCCTTGACCTTTAGAACTTCCTTCAAAGGGTCAACTTGTTGGCCCTTATCCTCATCAGATGATCGAGGTGGCAGTCAGCTCTGGGATGGGGTTTTCTAGGACATCCTCTTGTCCCTTAGACCTGAGACTGATTCTCATGTTTCTTTCCTAATCAAGGAAATTTGTGTCGTTCATCTTGTTTTGCTCAACAATTGAGCGGAGAGTGAATTTGAGGTGTTCAGAAGACATAGTAACTACAAAAACGGAATAAAACATGCAGATAAATTATGCTTGACATGCAAGAACTTAAAATTTAGACAAGCTATAAATAGTAAGTTATTGCACATTCTACTCAATTAAATTGTCCCTTGTGAGTAAAATGATTCCAAGATCCTATCTTAGATGAAACTCGAGCGTACTAAGGCACTCCCCCAAGTCTCATGTAATCAAGGTAAGTAAATCCGTTACTAATTATAACACCTTATAATTCTTGGTTGATGGCCACATCTTATGTAAGACTCATCCTTATGCCTCAAGATCCAAAACTGAGCCTTTTGGTCTCTTGTTGAGTGTAACCATACCAAGGCAGCATGCCCCTATTAGACATACCCGCACTATCCCAAGGTCAAGGAAGGACACCTCGCTAGGGCGAAAACTATCCAACGAATTCCAAGGGCCTCATGGTTATGATATGGAAAGGCATTATCTCAATATTCTGTTAAGGAACTTAAGCATGCAATGGTTGTTTATTTACTAGTGAACAAAATAGCATAAACAAACAAGCAAGCATGCAAAGTGGGAAATAATAAAGCATTCAAGTAATGCAGTAATTAAATGTGATCCTAGTATGACCCCTAAAAAACCAAAATTAAAGATCTAATCTTCATTGCTCTTGTTACTCCTGGATCTCCATCCTTAGTATCCTCCATGGATCTTCATCCTTTGGTCTTCTTAGTATCTTATTCTTCTTGTCTTACATATAATTGGAATAAACTCTTTTGCAGAAATTTAAATTATAAAAATACATAACGATTGTAACACCCCGGGCCAGAGGTGCTACAGTGCCATAGTCCCGAAGGACTATAAGGCGGGTGAAATAAAAACATAACCCATATATATAATATCAAAAGCAGCACAGCGGAAAACCTGTAAAACTTGTCCAGAGTTTGAAACCACCAACAACTTAACATACTGAAATACAACCATTTACAAACCAAAAACCAACAACCAAAAACCAAAACCAATACAACAAATACAACCCATTCAAAGTCCGAAACCAAAACGACACGTGCAACAAGTCAAGTCCAAACCAAAAGAGTAGAGTTCTCGACTCCAAAACCGACGATGATCAGGAACCTCCTTGCTGGCGCTAAATCTGCAAAGCCTGATTGACTGGGGGACCCGATACCCCAGCCAACCGCGGCACGTAAACCGAAGCTGGTCAGTCTTTTGAAAGACTGGCAAGACTCCTCAAGCCAAAACAGTTCAAAACACATATATATATATATATATATCACTAATCAACTCACAACAAACGACAACACGCCACACTGTATACATATATATATAATCATAAATTACACTTAATCATATCAACCAACCAAAACCAACCACATCTCAAAACATAAACACACTCTGCCACATAACCGACCTGAATAACCATACTTATCCAACTCTACACTATACTAACCTCTTTCAATCCAACCTCAACTCATCACAAGCATAAATGAAAAGAACGATCCAATCCAACTTCCTCTCCATTAATAATGCCTCAATCAACAACTCTAAGCGCATACACATATCTTACTACTGACTTACAACCAAAGCTAACCAAATATACAAAACTCACTACTGCACTAACACAACAAATCCAGTTAACCTTCACATCAACAAACACATAGGCATCAACGAAAATAATTATTACATAATACAATCATAACCAAAATAACGACCAACTCATACATTCAAACCCAACTCATGCATTCAATTTCAAACCATGTTAACCCACACCCTCCAGATGGGAAACCAACCTTCCTAATCAATCAACATAACCAACCGGCGACCAAAGTCTAACACAAAACCGATAATCAAACACCCCACCAATATTCGTAAACAAAACCACTAACTAAGCATACAACCAATATTCAAGTACACAACTCATAACCGAGCACACAACCAATAATCAACACACAACCAATAATCACACACACAACCAATATTCAAGTACACAACCACTATTCAACACAAAACCACTTAATCGGTATAAAACCAATATCAACACATAACCAACACGCACAACCACCAACACCTCCAATCCAACCTCCGTCTCCACCACCACATCACCGGGTGAGACAATCAACACACACTTTCCGGATGGGACTTTCACCATCCAACCCTTGGTCCTTAACGACGTAGGCGTGCACCCTACGCGGTTTGGTGAGACTATCATCACTTGACCCTTTGACTCTGAATTAACACTGGCCCTTAACAACGTAGGCGACACTCAGTCCCTACGATGTTTGGTGAGGCTATCATCACCTGGCCCTTGGACTCTCAATCAACAACAATCCAACCACCACACCGACAACCAATCAATTATTACACACGACCTCTATTAACACATTTTCACATATATATATATATATTCAACCAAGTAACCTTAAAATCAATAATCCAATCAAACCACATCAGTCCATCTACAACACGGGACAATTACTAATGTACTCACACATTCACACACACACAATCCAACACACGCACACACACATTCAATCCAACACACACATACGATCCACACACACACATTCAATCCAACACACACATACGATCCACACACACACACACATTCAATCCAACACACCCACACGATCCAACACACACACATGTGTCAACAGACACTATCAACAACAATCAATCACATTTAGTCACAATTGACTACTACGTCAACATTTAATCAAACACGATACAAGACAAATCATATCACACGCACATACCCATATTCAACCAAGCAACGGTAAACTTAATTATGAAATAAACTGGGCATAAAACAATTTATAAAAATATAAAGTTAGCAAGAATCCTCTTGCCTCAAGTCGAACCGCAACGACCCCAGAGGTCTCCAAACCACTCGAACGAACCTGTGAAATCAATCCGAGCAAAACCCTGGCGTTATTTAACTCATAGTGAATCACAACCAATAAACCCCCAAATTCAAACCCTAAAATCCTTCCTTAATTAATTAGGCCAAAATCAACAACACATAATTCTATCCAACCCAAATCTGCCCAAATACACCAAATATGTCCAATTCACGTTACATGTTCAGCAAACAAATCAACCCCACATCAACCTAATATCCAATTTTGTCCAAGCATCTAAATCTGCACCAAATTTCCCTTCAATCTCAAACCAAATATGCCCAGAAATCAGTCCCAAAAATTCAGATTACAGGAAAGAAAACCCTTCCCACAATTTACCTTGTTGCCTGCTGATCTCTCCACCAGATTTGGCTTCCTTGTCGCCGGAGTTACAGTAGCGGCCACCAGCAGCTACACGAAGACAGCAACACGGCTCAACCGCAGCTTGTTACAGCACCTCAGCAGCAACATCGAGCACAGCAACCTCCATGGCCACGCAGCGCAGCTCCAGAACAGCAGCGAGCACAGCAGCTCGCGGCTCCTCGTCGGTGGCTCGCCTCTGTCGCCAGACTCACTGCAGTAACACCATCACAACAACTGCAACAGCACACCTCCACACGAGCTGTAACCACACCCGCGAACAGCTCCAGAAAACATAGAAGCGGCGCGGTCCAAGACGGGTACGCCGGAAAAGAAGCTGGCTCGGGGGCACGGGAGAGGTCGGCTCATCGGAGAAGAGGGCTGGGCACAGGGGAATCGGATTCGGAGGAGGGAGTTCGGGAAGGAGCAGCTCACCCGAGAGAGATAAGGACCGGATTTGGGGATTTATCTCCCAAATTTCTCATTTATCCCCAAATTAATTAAATCCCTAATTAATTTACCATAATGCCATTTTCAACTTTTTGGGGTATTTCATTCTCCCCCCTTATAACAATTTCGTCCTCGAAACTCAGATCAAACAGGTGCGGATAACTGTCTCGCATAACTGATTCCAGAATGTTCAGGACTCGCCGAAGAATGACTTTCCTTGAGAATCAACTCCCTGATCTCTTTATCCGCTAACACACACAATCGATTCTGAATCCACCATACGCCATCCTCCTGAACAAAATCCGAACACTCTTTCCTGAGCAATCTCATTGCATCTCATACTCAACATTCCATTACATTCAGCTGTATCTGTTCTTTCTCAAACCAAATTTCACTTTTCACCATTCTCCAACTCCTGTTGCAATCCCGACCGAACTGTCAGACAAGCAACCACCTGCTCGAGAGTCGACTTCCTACACAAAGCATCAGCAACCACGGTAGCTCTTCTGAGAGATAAACGATATCTATCGTAACCCTCAATCAATTCTAGCAACCAACTTTTGTCTCATGATCAACTCTCTCTTGTATAGTTGAGCTGGCGAGAATCATACGCAATGACTTTCTCATTCTGCATCAAAACGCAACCCAAACCTTGCTTAGACACATTACTATAGATAACAACCTTTTCTGTTCCCTGCGGTATAACCAACTCTGACACGCTAATCAAACACTTCCTGAGTTCTTCGAAACTCTCTCCTGACACTTCCCGTCCCAATCAAAATTCTTAGTCACACACAACCTTAGAAAATCCATCCATAATCGCATGCAGTAATCTGCCAGTCCGAGAATACTCCCAATGAAACTCACTGCAACCAATCCAAGTACTTTATAAAAACATTAATTCCTTAAACCTTGAAATCTGCAAAAGCATTAGTCAACTCGAAAGGCAACCCAACCTTTCCTTAGTAGTTTTACAGCTGTCATCGCACTAACAATTCTGCCAGAGTCTCTAGGATGATGACTCTCACACATGCACTAAACCTTTATCTCCTGTTACGATAACTTTCATCTTTCGGAAGTCACAGACACATTCTGTTCCTCAGCTCAGCCGAACCCATAGTCGTAAAATCCCACTTTCTCAGGTGCAGACCGAGTTCTCTGTTTCTTACTGCCTCAAGCATCAATAATCTGATCAGAATCATCTATAGCGGTTTCCATAATCAATCACTCATCTACATACTGCTCAATGATCGTACAGCTATGCCTTACCATCAAAGGTTCATATCTGAATACAACCATATCTGAATGCGCTTAATTTGTCCTGCTCAACCCTAACAATAACAGTAGCACACAACAAATTCATATCGAATCATCACTACTAAACTACCTGCATCAACCTCTTGACGATAAGCCCAACGGCCTCATCTTCTACCATACTCATACCTTTAAACCTCTAGCACGTCCCATTTACTAGGAAACGCACCATAAAATTTACTTAACAACATTAAACATCGCATATGAAATTAATCATCAATACTCAACATCACATATAAATATATCAAACATTAGCACAAAACATCACAAACAACCAATACTTACCAACGCAACTCACTACGGTTGACAGCAAGGATTCCTGATCACCCGATCGTCCACAACCACAACGTATAGAAATTCCCAAGTTGAAAACTCTGAAAGAAAACAATTTTGAAAAGAGCTCTGATACCAACTTCTGTAACACCCCGGGCCAGAGGTGCTACAGTGCCATAGTCCCGAAGGACTATAAGGCGGGTGAAATAAAAATTTGCAAAACATAACCCATATATATAATATCAAAAACAGCACAGCGGAAAACCTGTAAAACATGTCTAGAGTTTGAAACCACCAACAACTTAACATACTGAAATACAACCATTTACAAACCAACAACCAAAAACCAAAACCAATACAACAAATACAACCCATTCAAAGTCCGAAACCAAAACGACACGTGCAACAAGTCAAGTCCAAACCAAAAGAGTAGAGTTCTCGACTCCAAAACCGACGATGATCAGGAACCTCCTTGCTGGCGCTAAATCTGCAAAGCCTGATTGACTGGGGGACCCGATACCCCAGCCAACCGCGGCACGTAAACCGAAGTTGGTCAGTCTTTTGAAAGACTGGCAAGACTCCTCAAGCCAAAACAGTTCAAAACATATATATATATATATATATATATATATATATCACCAATCAACTCACAACAAACGACAACACGCCACACTGTATACATATATATATAATCATAAATTACACTTAATCATATCAACCAACCAAAACCAACCACATCTCAAAACATAAACACACTCTGCCACATAACTGACCTGAATAACCATACTTATCCAACTCTACACTATACTAACCTCTTTCAATCCAACCTCAACTCATCACAAGCATAAATGAAAAGAACGATCCAATCCAACTTCCTCTCCATTAATAATGCCTCAATCAACAACTCTAAGCGCATACACATATCTTACTACTGACTTACAACCAAAGCTAACCAAATATACAAAACTCACTACTGCACTAACACAACAAATCCAGTTAACCTTCACATCAACAAACACATAGGCATCAATGAAAATAATTATTACATAATACAATCATAACCAAAATAACGACCAACTCATACATTCAAACCCAACTCATGCATTCAATTTCAAACCATGTTAACCCACACCCTCCAGATGGGAAACCAACTTTCCTAATCAATCAACATAACCAATCGGCGACCAAAGTCTAACACAAAACCGATAATCAAACACCCCACCAATATTCGTAAACAAAACCACTAACTAAGCATACAACCAATATTCAAGTACACAACTCATAACCGAGCACACAACCAATAATCAACACACAACCAATAATCACACACACAACCAATATTCAAGTACACAACCACTATTCAACACAAAACCACTTAATCGGTATAAAACCAATATCAACACATAACCAACACGCACAACCACCAACACCTCCAATCCAACCTCCGTCTCCACCACCACATCACCGGGTGAGACAATCAACACACACTTTCCGGATGGGACTTTCACCATCCAACCCTTGGTCCTTAACGACGTAGGCGTGCACCCTATGCGGTTTGGTGAGACTATCATCACCTGACCCTTTGACTCTGAATTAACACTGGCCCTTAACAACGTAGGCGACACTCGGTCCCTACGATGTTTGGTGAGGCTATCATCACCTGGCCCTTGGACTCTCAATCAACAACAATCCAACCACCACACCGACAACCAATCAATTATTACACACGACCTCTATTAACACATTTTCACGCATATATATATATATTCAACCAAGTAACCTTAAAATCAATAATCCAATCAAACCACATCAGTCCATCTACAACACGGGACAATTACTAATGTACCCACACATTCACACACACACAATCCAACACACGCACACACACATTCAATCCAACACACACATACGATCCACACACACACACACACACACATTCAATCCAACACACACATACGATCCACACACACACACACACACATTCAATCCAACACACCCACACGATCCAACACACACACACGTGTCAACAGACACTATCAACAACAATCAATCACATTTAGTCACAATTGACTACTACGTCAACATTTAATCAAACACGATACAAGACAAATCATATCATACGCACATACCCATATTCAACCAAGCAACGGTAAACTTAATTATGAAATAAACTGGGCATAAAACAATTTATAAAAATATAAAGTTAGCAAGAATCCTCTTGCCTCAAGTCGAACCGCAACGACCCCAGAGGTCTCCAAACCACTCGAACGAACCTGCGAAATCAATCCGAGCAAAACCCTGGCGTTATTTAACTCATACTGAATCACAACCAATAAACCCCCAAATTCAAACCCTAAAATCCTTCCTTAATTAATTAGGCCAAAATCAATAACACATAATTCTATCCAACCCAAATCTGCCCAAATACACCAAATCTGTCCAATTCACGTTACATGTTCAGCAAACAAATCAACCCCACATCAACCTAATATCCAATTTTGTCCAAGCATCTAAATCTGCACCAAATTTCCCTTCAATCTCAAACCAAATATGCCCAGAAATCAGTCCCAAAAATTTAGATTGAAGGAAAGAAAACCCTTCCCACAATTTACCTTGTTGCCTGCTGATCTCTCCACCAGATTTGGCTTCCTTGTCGCCGGAGTTACAGTAGCGGCCACCAGCAGCTGCACGAAGACAGCAACACGGCTCAACCGCAGCTTGTTACAGCACCTCAGCAGCAGCAGCGAGCACAACAACCTCCATGGCCACGCAGCGCAGCTCCAAAACAGCAGCGAACACAGCAGCTCGCGGCTCCTCGTCGGTGGCTCGCCTCTGTCGCCAGACTCACTGCAGCAACACCATCACAACAACCGCAACAGCACGCCTCCACACGAGCTGTAACCACACCCGCGAACAGCTCCAGAAAACAGAGAAGCGGCGCGATCTAAGATGGGTACGCCGGAGAAGAAGCTGGCTCGGCTGGGCACGAAAGAGGTCGGCTCGTCGGAGAAGAGGGCTGGGCACAGGTGAATCGGATTCGGGAGGAGGGAGTTCGGGAAGGAGCAGCTCACCCGAGAGAGATAAGGACCGGATTTGGGGATTTATCTCCCAAATTTCTCATTTATCCCCAAATTAATTAAATCCCTAATTAATTTACCATAATGCCATTTTCAACTTTTTGGGGTATTTCAACGATACGCAAATCGTGTACAAGAAAAACATAACGATACGCAGATCGTATTTATCTATCCTAGTGTGGGCCATACTAGTCACCTCATGCAAGCAATAATATCATAATATCATAAAACATGCGTGCAATAATAATATCAAATATTATCAATAATATTAATCTAATTATCAACATTAACTAATTTAACTAAAAACATATCAAATTAAATAAATCATCTCATGACATAAATAATTTAATATCAAACTCTTAATTCAAATTAAAATTAATATATAGAATTAATCATAATTAATTATTAAAATGCATTATTGGATAAGATATGCATAGACAAGATAAGATATCAAATATCCTTATCTTTATCTAGTGGGAATCTATCGTAACAACTTTTAGGAAATTATATAATTTAGATAATATCAAATATTATCCAATTAGGTAAAAAAAATCTTATCTTATAGTTTATGAAATTATCCTAAAGTGCCAAATCTACCCATCCGGACCGAGTCACACCCGAGTCAAACCCGGACCGACCCGCTCTCACTAAACCGCACTGCCCCTTTCTGCGGACCCACCCGAGCCCAGCCTAAGCTGGATCTGCAGAACCGCACGTGCACCTGACCCGAGCCAATGGTGAAACACGGTTCTGCACTATGCAGAACCACGCCCATTTGCGCGGGACCATGCAGCGAGCCACGGTCTACACCGCACGAGCCGTGCATGGTCCCCGTGGTCCTGTCGTGCGTGCCCCAGGCCGCGACTTTGCTGGACCCGCGCACGCCACTATGCGACTGGGTCCAACCGCGGTCGAACCGCTGCGCTGACCCGGTATGCGCACTCGAACCCACGACGTGACCCGCGATCGCGGTTACTGTTCACGGCCCCTTTTTTTTCGTTCGTGTGGAACAATTCCATAAATTTAAAAAAAAAATCAGAATTTTGGGTAATTGATCCATCTTATGAAAATCAAAATCTTCATCTAATGATTTAAACATGCAAAAAAATCATATCTCTTGCATAATTAAATCATATGAATCAAATATGGGTAGATCAATTTTACATGCATATATGTTCATAAAGTTCTTCAACCTTACTAATCCAATTAATTAAAAACAAAATTTTAATCATGCAAATTAACCTATATATCAATTTTCCACTTTATTTGAATCAAGACAATCATGAACATGCATCAAAATTTAAAACTTTAAAATTGATCTAATCAATTTATGTAAGAGGCAACTGATACCACTGTTTGGATTTTAGATGCGTAAAGCGGAATTTCAGGAAACGATTTCCTAACATTTAACCAAGGATCTCATGCATAAACCAAATAGATCATAGATAGGAAGAATCAAATACCTTTTGATACGTGTTTCAATCTGCTGGAATGGAGAGAATAGAGTCTCACGTGTGACTCCTCTATTTGGTCCACCCGAGCTTGGATCTGGATCACCTAGGACTCGGTTGCTAGAGCGAGGAACGAAGGCGAACGAGAGAGATTTTGGGAGATGGTGGCAGCCGTGTATATTGGTGTGAATTAGGGTTGTGGGCTTTTCCTAAAAGCCCTCCTTTTATATTGTCATGTGTAGATATCTTATTTCCTAAATAAGTATATCTTTTATTATTAATAATAACTCTTTATTATTAACAAACCTTATCTCCCAAGTTATGTCATATATAACTTTATATCATATACCTTATATAATATGTCTCCCATTAAACTGATCCAGTCCAAACTCTAAGGGTGTGACCTCATAGGACCCGGTAACAATAACAATAGACTTTATGACATACTTTATAACATATAGTCTATAAATCATAGTTGGCTTCTAGCAAAGCACCATGACTATCTAAAATCACCGGAATAAATATCTCCATAAATGGTCCCACTTTATAATTAATAATTGCACATTTGATTAAATGACACAATTCCTTCATAATGTCGGTTCACAAACCCACTAAATCATCGATGTTCACTTATTAAAAAGTGGATATTTTCAATGGATTAATCTAGATAATTACATACCTAGATTAATCTAGTCCTTGCACAAATCTAGATCTTTCCACCCACTCCTCCAACTTCCTTTATCTTCCCGAATTTTCTTGATGTTGGGCTCTTACATTTGGCCCAAAACTATAATCCATCTTAGCATAGCTAACCTCAAGCCCCCTTTGTTGATTTGGAAATATTAATTATTCTAACACGTCGTAATCGGGGGTAGTGGCCGTTGGTTCAGTAATGGTGCCATCAAGGAAGCCAAGTTTGTGCTTGGCCCGAAAAGCGTTGCGCAGACCCTTCTCCCATTTGGCGTAATTATCACCGTTGAAAAAAAATGGACTAATGTTCAAGCCGGGGTGATCCAAGGGGTGGAGATAGTAAGGCGACGTTGGATCCAACGCCAATCGATTGGAAGATGCATCATCAGAAGTCATTGTTCGAAGTACTGAAAACCAACGACTATGAACAAGCTAAAAATTGTGTGCGTCTGAGTAACGCAGAGGAAGAGGCAAAGTAGGTTAATAGTGTTTTACGTTCGTGGCTCCGATACCATGAGAACATGATCAAAAAACCAAATTGGAGAATGATTTCCTCTGCTTATTCCTTTGAACGAGTACAGTCTTTATACAAGAGTTAACCTTGGCAGTAAAGTAAACTATCTTAACTACTTCTATCTTTACAAGATATCAAGATATCAGAAGATACTAAAGATATTATATACATATATCCTAGGATAGAATC
This sequence comes from Rheum nobile, assembly GCA_027886185.1. Classification (NCBI taxonomy): domain Eukaryota; kingdom Viridiplantae; phylum Streptophyta; class Magnoliopsida; order Caryophyllales; family Polygonaceae; genus Rheum; species Rheum nobile. The sequence continues at coordinate 1,493,605 of WOAB01000546.1, forward strand.
CTCCAAAATATATCCAATATGTTATATGCTTCAACTTCTCTAGAAGCGTGCAAGAGAGTGTTGCCCGTGGCTTCTGTCGCCAGCTAGTCCAAATGTGCCAAGCTTCTGGCATCGTAAAACCATTCTGATGTTTGTTTTGCACTACTTTAATGATTCCATTTTCGGAAATCGATCCTTAAAGTCCACGTGTTCTATTTTGCAAAGTAGGATTTCAACCCTGAGCCTATAATCCCAATGCTTTGAGATATGGTTCAAGTACATTTTTTTTTTTTGATAAGGTAAGAATTAGACTGGAAATCACAGAAGAGTCGGTTTCTCAGTCTATAGCATCCTTTCAGATGAGAATTACAAATTCTAGATTAGTTCGAATATCTTCCAAGGAACTCAGCTCGACCTTCTTAGCGATGAAGTCGGCCACCACGTTTGTTTCTCGGAAGACATGAAAAATATGCACTGAAGAGAAAAGTTGTAAAACACACAGGATATCAGAAATTAACATTTCAATATCCCATGGACAGTGCCAGATTTGATTCAGAACATTCACAATGGTAAGGTTATCGCATTCAAGTTGAATGTTGGTAATGCCTAATTCATAAGCATGTACCAAAGCATTTTTTACTGCCAATGTTTCTGTTTTTAGCGGGGTTGAGGTACCACATTTATCCCTAAAGATAAAAATTGGTTTACCCAGATTGTTCCTAAAGATGTAACCAAAACTATATTCACCGTTGGTTTTGATGGATCCATCTGTGTAGATCTTAATAATATTATCCGGTGGTTTTTTCCATTTCTTTGTTGGTCGTCTAACCATGTTCGTTCTATGAGTTTTTTGTTTGTCTTCTGCTAAACAGTCAGGATTCCAGCTTTTCGTCTTATTCCAGTTCTCAATTTGTCTCTTAATATAGATTGGTACATCCTTTATGGATTCGTCATCATTGTTTGTTCTTTCAAAGCTTTGTTGGTTTCTATAAAACCAAATGCCCCACCAAAAGACCATTAATTCACTGAATTGTGGTTTATCAGTTTTTTTTCGAATTTCATCTATGATTTCATTGATTTTTTTGTTCCCAATGTTTAGGGATCTAATGATGCCATAGGTATCATAATTCAATTTTTCGATTGTTTTTATGGTATGGTTACATTGGAAAAGGATATGATTCAAATCCTCCAAATGAGTATTGCAACGTATACAACCCGGAGGGGTTGCTACACATTTTTCTGCTAATCTAGCTTTTGTTGGAAGTCCATTTTTCATTATTTTCCAAACAAAGTTTTTAACTTTGGGATATGTGTCCAACTTCCAGATTCATGAAGAATCATAGACAGTATAACTCTTGTTTTTGTTAATTAGTTTCATAGCAGAGTTAGTAGAAAACCAACCATTCTTGCTAGTTTTCCAGTACATTCTATCATGGATCTCATTTAAGGGTATTGGGATCGAGGTTATTTTTTTGGCTAAATCATATGGTAGACATTGTTCTAGTAAATTCTTGTTCCAGGATTTATTTGGCAATATAAATTCAGCTACCAGGGAATCCTTGTTCATGATTGATTGTGAGTTTATGGTGTCATATAAAGGGGTATTCAAAACCCAGTTATCCGTCCAGAATTTGACTGTTTTGCCATTTCCAACTTGCCAAATTAGTCTAGATTTGAACTCAGCCATGAGTTCAATCATTTTGGACCATTGCCAAGAGCTATTTCCTTTTTTCTCGTAATGAAATATATGGTTTGTTTTCAAGTATTTTTCAGTAACAACTCTAACCCAGTAGTTATTAGGTTCTGCTAGGATTTTCCATAGTAATTTGAATTGTAGGGCTTTATTCATGTCTTTAGCTTTTCTCAAACCAAGGCATCCTTGATGAGTTGGTTAACATATTTTTTCCCAGCCTATAAGAGGTTTATAAGAGCTGTCTTTGTTCCAAAAAAAGGATCTATTTAACTTGTCAAGTTCATTATGTGTGTGTGTAGGCAACATAAAACTTTGCATAAGATAGTTAGGTCTTGAAGCCAGGTTGGTTTTTATTAGTGTTGTTCTTCCTGCTTGGGAAAGAGAGTTTGCTTTCCATTTAGATAATTGATGTTGGGTGCTAACTAAGAGGTCAGTAAAGGTATTCGAGTTAACTCTACCATTAATGATGGGGCAACCAATATATTTTTCGAGAGATATCATATTTGTGATTGTGAGAGTGCCTTGTAATACTAATTTATTTTGGTTGGTAACCTTTTTTGTAACTTGAAAAGCCGATTTATGAAAATTGACTTTTTTCCTGAGATTTTGCAGTACTCATCAATAATATCCTTGATTTCTTTGCAGTTTTCTTGTTTAGCTTTTGAGAAGATCACAATGTCATCTGCAAAAGCCATAAACGGGATTCATGTTCCTTGTTGATTGATTTGAAATCCTATAGGATTTCAAGTTCTCTCTGAAGCTTTTTGGAGTTTTCTAGCAAGGATTTTAGATCCTAGAATAAACAAGAAGGGCGAAAGGGGGTCTCCCTGTCGAAGTCCTCTTGTTGGTTTAAAAATTTGGTGGGTCCGTTGTTTACAAGTACCGAGAAAGATACCGTTGTAATGCATTATTTTATCCAGCTGATAAGTTTTTCATGGAATCCATACTTTTCCATTATTTTGATAATGAAGTCTCATTCGATTCTGTCATAAGCTTTTTCCATGTCTAGGTTTAGGGCAATAAAGCCTTCAGTTCCTTTTTCGATTTAAAAGAGTGAAAGATTTCATGGGCAATCAAGATATTATCTTGAATGGCTCTGTTAGCAACAAAGGCACCCTGAAGGGGGTGTATTAATTTTTCCATGGTTTCCTTAAGTCTAGTTGTAATGATCTTCGAGATAATCTTATAAACTGTAGAGCACAGACTTATGGGTCTATAGTGATTAGTAGAGTTCGGATTGTCACATTTCGGGATCAAGGAAATGAATGTGTGATTTATTTGTTTAAGCAGTTTCCCAGATAGAAAAAAGCTTTTAATCGCTTGGATAACAGAAAGACCTACAATGTCCCAATATTGGTAGAATTATGTTGTCATGCCATCCGGCCCTAGTGATTTATCCGAGCCAATGTTAAAGACCGCCTTTTTAATTTCTTCATTGGATACATTTCTTATTAAATCCATATTGTCCCGTGTAGAGATTTCAGGCTGGATTAATTCGAGGTTTTCCTGGAATAGTCTCTAGTTCATATCCTCACTTCTGAATCTTTTAATGAAATCATTTCTGATTTCATTTCTAATGTTTTATTCTCCAGTGATGCTTGTTCCTTCTTGAGTTTTGATTTCTTTTATAATTTTTCTATTTCTTCTTCCACTTGCTATTTTGTGAAAATAGCTAGCATTCGTGTCATTATATTTGATGTGTTTTACTTTAGCTCTTTGGTTCCAGAAAATTTTCTGGAAACACAAAAGTTTTTCTTTTTGTTTCTATGATTCTTGTTTGTTTTTTAATGAGTTCAGTTGTTGGGTGAGTACAGATCTCAGATTGGATATCAGAGAGTTGTTTTTCTATAGTCTGTAATTGTGTGAAAACATTTCCAAATGTACTTTTATTCCAGATCTTGGCATGTTTCTTAAGTAATTTTGTTTTGGATACAAGATTATACAATCTGGATCCATGATAGTTAGTTCTCCAAGCTTGTTTAACAACGTTTCTAAAATCCTTTCAAGTCATCCAAATTTTTTCAAATTTAAACGGCTGATTTTTTAGAGGTACTGCTGAAACCAGCTCAACAGAGATGGGACAATGGTCTGAATTGGAAAAACCAAAATGCTTAGTATAGATATCAGGATACCATTGAAGAATCTGGTGATGAATAAGTACCCTATCCAGTTTTTCATATATGTTATCTATTTCTGTGCTGTTCTTTCGCCAGGTATAGATGTTTCCCTGAATAGGGGTATCCAATAGTTCACATTCATTCTTAAAATGACGTAATCTTGCAAATTTTGTCAAAGGTGGTAAGATTCCGCTTATTTTTTCAGAAGGGTCTTGTATTTCATTCAGATCTCCCATAATAATGCACGGAAGAGAGCGATTTTTAATATAGGGGATAAATGCGTTCCAGAACACATTCTTAGCAGATTCATTTGGTGGCGCATAAGTTAGGATTAGCATAAGTTTTTTTTTCGTGAGCAGGTTTGTATACTTAATACTAATGAATCTTGATTCAATTTGTTCGATTTCAAGGAGTTCATTTGTAAGTTGGTAGGTCTTCCACATTACGCAAATGCCCCCCGTGAAACCCGTAGCTAGGACACAGTAGAATTGATCAAAACCTGTTGTTTTCCACACTTTTTCATATGGTTCTTTGTTTGTTCTTGTTTCAAATAGTGCAAGTAGTTGTATTCGTTCAATTTTGCAGAAAGATTCAACATCCGTCCAAAAGGTTTTCTTCCCAATTCCACGACAATTCCAGGTTGTGATCTTCATAAAAAACCAGTAGTATTATTGCCCCATATCCTAAGACATTTAGGGGACTTATTAAAGGGTGGTAGGGTAAGGAGTTTCATAGAGGTCCCATTTTTATATTCATGTTTGTTCATATATAATGTAATGTTAATTAGATTCAGATCTTTGTTCACTGGTTTTTTAACTTGAAAACCAAACCCAAATTTCCATATTTGATTCTCCCAAGTTTTCATTTCATGTTTTATTTTTTAGGGGGAGTTCATCCCATTATTCAGAAATATATGATTGATCTTTATTTGGGGATAGGTATTCATACAAAAAATGAAGAAACAAACCCAAATCACACATGTATTCAGTTCATCACAAGAAAACCAGGTGATGGTCGGAGATATATTGATACAAATTTTCCAGATTTCAAACGACAAGAATCCAACATAAAGCAAGTTCTCATCATTGTTCAAAATGGATTTGTTCCCAGAGGTAAACCTCTCGAGCTGTTTGTTCAGGAGATAGGTTTTCAGGGGCTTTGATATGTAAAGAACTTTGTTCACGGTGTATTTGTTCAAAGAGTTCCACTTGGTTATAGTTGATGACTCTGGTGGGTCAGCCAACAATTCTCTTTCTATTTTGATGAACCCATTACAACTGTTAATCTTTTTCAAAATGCAGAGATGATTGTTCAGCCAGCACCTTTCCTGAGTTGTTCTTGTGTAAATATTGTTAAGAGAGCCCTTCCGCAGGGGAGAGATACATTCAACAAGCATTAGAGTCAAATCTGTTTGTACAAAACTGTACTCAGATATATTTTTGTAAGGAAGTTTGTTCAGGTTTGATTTGTTCATAGAGTAGCAATTGTTCAGCGTGGTCTTGGATTTCTTGTAGGAGATCTTTGATCCAGTTATAATCCAGGCAACTTGTACGATAGTAAAGATGCAGCTTAGATTGTAAGGATCATGATAGAAAAAGAAATATGCCCACACACACCAGCAAACAGCAGACAACACAAAGCAGAAAAGAGAGACAAACACAAAAACAAAAGTAAACCAACAGAGGACAGAAATCAGAAGACAAAGAATCCACCGAGAGGGAAGGATCAGATAAGAATTGTCAAGGTTGCCTTGTTCGATATTGCAATTTTCAGTATTGAGTTGTTCAGCATTGGAATGATCGGTTTCCATGTTGTAGTTGTGATCAATGATAAAAAGAATGCATGAATTAAGAGGAGGCAACTGCAAACATTTAAACCACTTCAAATCATTGTTAAAATTCCAAGTCACATAGGACCATACATCATGCCAATGCATAGAAAAGGAAGTTCTGGTTTCAGTACTAAAGTAGGCAATCAAGGTAAGATTTTCAAGGGGGTTCTCAGTTTCACATTTAGAATTAATTGGAAAGATAGTAAAATATCTAGACTCATACAAGGACTGCAATATAAACAATCATGCATCTGTGGTCGCAACATAATTAGGTCCCCAGAGATCATATATCCAAGATATGTATCTCCCAATTTGTTTGTTCATAGGGTCAAGGTTCAAGAGATTGTTTCGTTTCAACATAACAGGTTGGTCTTCAAACTGTTGGATATACAATCCATCAGGGAAACACCAAAACTGCATAATCTCAAAGGTTATAATATCAGAGCTCAACGAATATATGCTGGTAGAAGCAAAATTGTTCAATAACAGATCTTGGTCCCAGGAATCATTGTTCAAAGTTAAAGAATGCATGAAAGAAACAAAGCAATGAAAAAGGGGGTCTAACGGACTAAAAAACATAGGATAACCAAATGAAAAAAGAAGAGTGAAAGGAGAGCACCTAGATCTGACTCTAGAAAAAGTCCACAGTTCCAGATCCAGAAAATTAGAGATGGTACCTCGAGCACCGTCGGGGAAGGAGAGAGAAGAGAGAGGAGAGAGGAGAGAGAAGAGAGGAGAGAGGAATGGGGGATCCAAAGTTGAATTAATCAAGAAATGAAATGACAAAAAAGGACATGTATTAAATAAATGTAGTTTTACTTATTTTTTTATTTTATAATTTAAAGTATCAGATGTATATTGTTTATTGAGACAAAGGCTTACACTAAGTGGAATATTTTGTCAAATGGCAAAAGGTGTAGGAATGGCTCCTTACGCAGTGTCAATGTATCACGGTCCTGTAATCAGGCTTATCAGTTGCGTTGTATTTCATTCTACGTCTAGTCTTGCACTTGCATTCCTAGTGAAATCTCTTACAAGAATTCACGCCTTTAATTCCTTTTGGAAACAACTTTCCTATATGTTGAGATATTATCACACACATTGGATTATTAGAACTATATTGCCTAGTATATATATGCGTAGTGGATTACTCATTTTATTGTCAATTGATGTTTGAATGAAATCCACTAGGATTATGTGTTGGGCTTATACGAGCATGTGCGCTCCTACACACATGCCCCAAGTTTACCTATCTACCCAAGCTCACAGAATTTAACAATATAAGAGAGCAACTGGAAGTATTACTGATGACTATATTTGGAAATGTAGCTACAAATCACCATAACGCCATTCAGTTCTTATAGGCCTGTGCCTCACTTGAACCAAGCAATCAACAGATGGTGTGACATTTTTACCGTGGCGGTCATCTAAGGAAAGCCGTTTCAATCTCATTGCCTGCAGGAACTGAGTCGGTGGTGGGTACCAATTTTGACTTGTACCTCTGTAGGCGTAGCCATGCTGGAATTCAGATTTGGGTTATATGATGCTAGGAGATAATTCCTCTAGCTAAGAGGTTGCTTTCACAAACCATTGAATGTTTCCCCTTTTATGGACAACCTGAGTTTGATGTTAACGCCATAGAAACTGCTTGTGACAGGCCGGGGACCAGCGCGCAGGGCAGCTCACTATCCGTCATCTGGGTCCACGAGAATGATTTCACTGCAGATGAGATTCAGTTTCTGTGACACGTAAGAAACTGAAACATCTAGTGGTTTACGTCTATCTTGTTCAGACATCAATTTAATTGTCACCTTTCATTTCATTTCCTGGCCACCAGATCTGCTTCAGTCCGTAAGTACTTCAAATGTATATATCTTTATTCCATTCATTGATTGCATGGATTTTTATTTCATGCTGTGCAGATATATAGTAGCTTTATTATTTGACTGCTAAGAATACTTAGTTAGATGATGCAAATGGAGGAAAGAGCAAGTTGTAGCATATATAATAAAACTTTCACATGATTAACATGTAAAATCACACTTGGAGACCAACACAAGCCTAGTAATCCCAAACAATTCTCGATTGCCGTATGAATGATGTAATTGGAGCTACATGGAACAAGCTAGAACTTGTGTTTACACATTACAATATATAGGTGCAGGCATCTGTGGAGTTCTGTTTTATGCAGCTTTTGTTTCTTGCACCCTATATGTACACTAACATAGCAATTCTTATACCTTATTATTTCTGCAGTACCTCCGGTAGCTCCCAGCGCTCAAGAAAAAGGTGAAGAATGTGATGTTCTACTATACTGCTAGGAACAAACCAAATGCTAGACTTTGTGTAAAGATCGAAAAAAAAAAATTAGGGAGACTCAATGAGACAGAGCTCTAGCTAGAGCCTAACGAGAGGGTTTAGATGCTTTTAGCGAAATTTCTATAAGTCTTTATTATTAATCATATTTTATTATTAGTAATTGTTATCTTAATTCGATCTATTACATATTTCTTCATCGGATGGGGTAAAATTTACAATATTGTATTGTCACCAACTATGATAGTTTCTGTTCTTAAAACAGCTTCTTGTAAGTCTAGCTAGATTGTCCGTAGTGGGATTATTACTATCAAGTGTTTATGTCGATGCAAGTGTTAGGAAACTTTCAATCATGTAAATGGGGCATGTATAAGAAAACTAATTAATTGCTAGACGGTCTACCCCAAAATCATACGGAGTAATATATTTGGTCATTTACTATATCTGATGTGATAAGATGTGGAGAATTCAGAATTGGTCGACTTAACAACATGATTAATTGTGTCTTTAATTCTAGAGTTTGAATCCTTTGTGTGTTGAATATGTGTTTGCCTTTAGGGCCTCACTCTCCCACATCACATGAAATGATAATCGGAGATGTGGAGGAAACTCGTTACAAGGTGAAAATGAGTGGTGGAGGTGGTGGGGTCCGCAGCTACTCTTTTTTCTTTTTCTTTTTTGAGCAGCGCAGCTACTCTTTTGAACAGTCGTTTTCCAGGAAGGCGCTTTTGGGCCTTGAATGGGCCTCTGGGCCCATTTGAGAGGTAAATGGGAGTAGAGAGTGACACCTAAGGTCGGATACGTTATGGGCCCCCTATCCTCCTGCGTTAATTGGTGGTACTTGTGGCCACCACCAGGCACCAGCTGCCATAGATTTAATATTTATATATCTAAAGTCACCCCGTGAATTGAAGTCTCACATAATCTACAGATATAATTTACAGATTGGAGAGCATCCAGATGAAACTAAAGTGGATGATGATTTTGAACTTTAAGTCCTTATATTGTGAGTTTTCAGCTTTAATCTTTTGAAATAAATTATTATACCGATATTTCGCGTCGTAGCCATGAGGTTTGACATAATTCGTAAGATAAGATGTACTAAAATTTGATATATTTCACATGTTAGGTTTGTGTAAAATTTGCCAAATACTCAAAAATGTTGAGTCATTGGACCAAGGGGGTGGAGAGAGGAGGGATTAAGTGACACGGTGACATTTTCGTTAATATCATGAACTTTTTTTAGGATCACATTTTTTTTCTTTTCCTAATCGCTTTACGTTGTTATCTTTAGGTTCACATATATACACTAAGTGTTCATGTATTTGTATTAGAAGGTTCATATAATCATATTAGAAGTTCATATAGTCTAAACTAGATGTTTACAAACTAAAAGTAAACTAGAGATGTACAAACACAATTTATACTAGACATTCATTGAGTATATCAAATATGGACCTCTATTGTGTTAATTGTGAACCTTAAGCATAGTGTATAGTTATTAACCCATCGCCCTTTACATTTAGTATATTAAAATGTATGTTTATTAAATGTGAACCTTTAGTATATTTTTTTTATGAACTTTTAGTGTAATACATATGGACATTAGTCTATGAAGTTCACATGTACAACATTGAGCATGTTCATGTTTGAAAGTCTTTTCACTTGGTCTATGAGGTCATATGTAACATGCATATATATATTTGAAATTCTTTTTATTTGGTCTTCAAGGTTCAAATGTAACATACACATGTTCATAAACTAGTACTCTAAGGTTCATATGTAACATGCATACGTTCATATATTTGAAATTATTTTTACTTGGTCTTTGTGTGGTGATGTTAATATATTGTCATATAATGTTCATACATGATAACGTTAAGATTTATAAAACTAGAGGTTCATATATTATGTGTTGATGTTGATATATTGTCATATAATGTTCATATATGATAACGTCAAGATTCATAGTAAGGATGTTTTTAACTCAAGCAGTAATTATTTTGGACGTAAATTTATGCTTAAAAATGTTATGATTTTGCGATTTTTTTTAAAAATATGTGTTTAACTATAATAATTTTTTTTGAATAATTGAATGTGTTTGGGTGATCAATGAGAGAGAGAAAGGAAAAAGGAAATTGATTGGGTAATTAATGAGAAAAATAAAGGAAGAAGAGAAAATAAAAATGAGAGTGTTAAGAATCGAATACTAGACCTTATGGTACTCCATTACCAGTTGCGCTAAGCACTTCCTTTGTTTTATAAGGGAGAAAAATTGCATTTATTCTGTTTTCAAGACCAAATTAAGACCGCACAAGACGAAACGTGGGCTGTCCCATGGAGCTGAACGGAAGGCCCAGATCTCTTCACACTTCTCTGTCTTTGGATTTGGATACAACAGATGAAAAGTTGACTACATTAATTCATAGGCTTCACCCACATATGAATATTACTTTCACCCACAAAATCATATACTGTATAGAAATACAATCTACTATATAATTACTAAACGCAAAGACCTACTAAATCACGTGACACTCCTATAATAAGTAAAAAAAAAAATCGCCACGTGGCATTATGCTGTTAATTTGGACACGTGGCGCTCAATCCATTTTTTCCGACTTTGTGTTTTTTTCCTTAAATCAAAGATCTTGCAGTATATTTCTATAATAATTTATTTCCCAAGCTGTAAATCAATGATCAACCATTATATTTTTATAACAATTTATTTCCTAAACTATATTACAAAATAAACGTGAAGGGCAATTTAAGATCATACAAACTAAAAGATTTGTTTAGCCAAAATTTAAAAAAAAATATTAACGAACTCACCATTTTCAGCATCCAATTAGATATGGTTGTTTTAAACCTATTTTGAAAATTATATCACTAATTTATTACGATTTAATTTTTTTTAATTAAAAACCAATTAGATAGGATTGTTTAACAAAATCGCACCACTTCCAAATTTCCTTTCTACGTACTATTGTTAACGAACTTTAGAATTTGAATTTGAATATTTATTATTTAATATTAATCTCCTTTTTGAATTTAAATGAGATGAAATTTTACAGGAAGTGTTTCGTTTCAAATTAATATACATATCAAAAGTTCGTTAACACTTAGCAATAGTACGTAGAAATACATATCTTAAATTGATTTACATATCAAAATGTTATGCTACTAATTTCCTTTCTCACCTATCTATATACATATTAAAGCAACGAAATTTAGAACCACCATATTGATTTTGGGTCAACCAATCTTAGGTGTCAATTTGTGACTAATTCTTTAAAATTAAATTTTAAATATTTTAACTTTTTAAAAAACTTAACAAATATAATTTGGTTATATGGTTTGTTATCGGATTTTTAGTCTCCTTCAACAAATATACATCACACTCTAGGGAACAAATTAATTCTCAATTTTAAAACAAATCTTTTAAATAGGAATAAATTATTACCGGTATCGATTTTATAACAAATATTTTAAGTAGGAACAATTTGTTTATCCAACTAACTAAAATCTTGTGAATTTACAATTAATTCTCATTTTTATTTGTTTTTAAAGTAACTAACTCATTTGTTTCAGCTAGATATTAATTCCATTCTATCAAATTAATTTAAGTCATTAATTAATTAATTTTATCCTTATCAAATCTTGATATCTTAACAATTAATTTATATTGTTTTATATTTGATATGAATTATCTGTTATAAATCTACCACTTTAACATAAATACTCACGGGTGTGTAGCTTTATTTGTTAAGACATTGTTTAGTTAATAATAGTTTCAATAGTAGATATCACATATTAGTGAAATCTATTTATAAGTTTTAAATAATGCTAATCCTATATATGTAATTTCAGTTAACAAGAATTAAAGTATTTGTTATGATTAATATTCATACATATTTATAGTTTTATACTATCATAATGTAACTTATTGTTAATTGATTTTTTTAGATTATTTGAAGAGGTAGGTTGCAATCAAGACTTCTTATTATGGTTATTATAAAATTGACAAAATATTTTATACATTAATTATCCTATATTTTATATTTTATTGTATGTAGGATATTGTTTAGAAAGGGTGTTATCGGAATATATCACTGAGTATACTTATTATATTTTAATATAAATGAATATAAATAGGGTCAATCGGTTTGGCAGAAGCCCATAAGCCCAAATTAGGTGAGCCGCGTATAAAAGCCCAATAATCGAATATATCAATTCTCCGAATTAGTAAATGATTAAAAAATGTTCTAATTGGGCCTTCTATCCCATTTATCCAATATGTTTACCAAACTTTATATAACAGTCTATATACAGATATCAGAAAACTTAAAAAAGATATCAGAAAACTAAATGAACATTTTTTGCAAAGCTTTATTAGTCCAATTTAGACCAAGTCTACACACATATATTTTACTAGGCCAATTAGCCCAATTTAAACCCGTTCAATTTATTTAAACATGGGCCTTATATTAGAACCAATGTTGTGTAAACCAGTAAATCATCAGGCCCATTATCTTAATATTTAAGTCGTAGTATTGGGCGAATAAGCTCATTAACAATAATTCATTTACGCAGGCTGCTAAAGTATATTAGCTAAGTTAAGTAGATTATATTTTTTTTGTTACACAAACATAATGTAAGGCCGATATATTATATTCAGAAGGTCATATTATTACATATATTGGTAATCCCATTAGTACCAAATCTTTTTAAGCCCAATATATAAAGCCCATTATCATAGTGAATTCTGTGTAAGTGAGTATATAATACAACAAAGCCCGTTAACTTGATTTGTAAAAATTTATTGGGCCAGTAAGCCCATTAACAATAATTCATTTATGTAGCCGGCTAAATTGTATTACCTAAGTTAAGTATATTATAGTTTTTTGTTAGCCAAACTTAATGTAAGGGCAGTATATTATATTCAGAAGCTTATATTACTACATAAATTGTTAGTTAAACTACTTTTATTACTACATATATTAATAATCAAAGAAAAATATAGATAAACACGAATCTTCATGAAGAAGAATCTAGATTAACATAACATTTCGCACTTAAAACCAAAAAATGAATGAATGAAATGTGAGCATGATATTATGCTATATTTCTATCTGAAATTTGTAAAATTTTAAAACAATGAAATCACAGAACTAGTCGAAATCACTGAAATTTGTCAAAATATGTAAAATTTGTTAATAGAAGGGAATTTATGATTTCAAACATCAAATTATCTCACAAGCCAAACGATTAGTTATTGAGATTAAAACAGGAACAGATTACCTTCATTGCCTTAGGGAGAACCCCATAGCCTCCTTATTCAATGTACCTTTATCAAGCTCCAGAAGATTACAGATGAACACATCCTCAGCAAAGTCCAGAAGTCGTCATACCATTTTATTAAAAAAACAAATTAGTCACAGGATACGAAACTGATAAAGCAACAAAAAAATAAACACAACATGAAATCCAAAATCCCCGATTTTTTTTAAATTTTGGACACAAAACAAGTCAGATTATGATTTAAAAATGAAAAAATATCCGGAGAAGGAAATTAAAAAAGAGAAATGTTAAATACCTTTATGAAGCTCCATATCTATGAAATATTTAGGGTTTAGTTAACCCTTCTTTAGCCAGATCCAGATTTGTTGTCGTCCGTTGTCATCCTCTGGATCTGAACGAGATTGTAGAATAATCTAATTTTTTTGTGGATATGTGATAAACTTATTTGGATGAAGAATAAATCGGATCTTGAACATGTAGATTAGAGGGTTTTTTTGTGAAAAAACCAATTTGGATCTCAAAGATTTGAACAAAAACAAAACGAAGGCTTGTATGATATTTCCATAAAGATGAAATTCAAAGTTTCAATAATTGGAAAGATTGAAAGAGGAAAGAAACTATGTGGATCGAACTGGAAAGATTGAAAGGGGAAAGAAAATTCTTGAAACTTCAAGAATACGAGTGTGAAATCCAAACACGGCGCCGAGTTTCGGCGTCTGTAAAATGGTCGAGGAGTTGCTTTGGGCTTGGCCCAATTACTTGAATCAGATGATGGGCTTCGTTTATATATGGACGAGGTTAATGTTATGGGCTTGGCCGAGGTTAACAAATTTATTGTTAATTTTGTATTTTTATTATAGTGCACATATAATTAAATAATTATATTAAATGTTAAGTTTGTATTTTTATTTATTTTGTTACTAAAATATATCTGCAAGGTCCCATCGACTATTGTATGTATGAATAAAAACAAAAATAATATAATGTTGACATTTGGTGATATTAGATATACATAATAAGGGATAAATTATTGTTAATATAAATAATAACTTTTTACATAAATTGAGATTTTTTTAGTTTGGCGTCTATTTCAGTTATGCATTTATTCTAATTGGTCCTTAAAGCACATTAGGCTGCTTCAAAATATTGATCAGACTTTAGGTTTATGCAACGGGACGAGATCACGCAGCTTGGTAGTCATGTCATACAAGGGAGAATTATTTCATGCTACAATATTGGACATACGGTTTTGATTCCTCGCATGATAATGTCATCGTCAGACACTTCATTTCCTTTTAAGTTTCAACGAAAACAATTTTCCTTGACTGTCTGTTTTGCTATGACCATAAACAAGAGCCAAGGACAATCTCTTGCCAATGTCGATTTGTATCTTTCACGTCCTGTTTTCAGTCATGGTCAGTTTTATGTTGCTTCATCAAGGGTGACTAGCAAGAAAGGTTTAAAGATCTTGATTTGCAACAAAGACAAGAAGAAAAATAATACTACAACCAATGTAGTATACAAGGAAGTTTTTAATAATTTATAGCAATTTTAAACATCGTGCCATCTTTTATGTTTCACGTGTCATTTTCATGTATTAGAGTTAAATGAATTTTTTTATTATGTTTTATCGAATTACATGTATTGATGTAAAAGATTGTGGCTATGCGTGTTTGTAAGACAACTTAACCAATTTTTATGATTAATAAAGTTATGAAGAGTTTCGTCTCTCTTTATATAATGTAATTTTTTATATCTTTAATTTTTTTAGTCAATTTATCATTTTTAATTTAAATAACTAATCAAATATATAATAAAATAATAATAATTCGATAATAAAAATATACGATTATTACAAATGTAAAATAAAATAAAAAATCTCGTGCAAGGCACGGGTATTACACTAGTTTGTTTAATTAATGTTCCATTTACTCCATTTTTTGTTCCTTTTTCCAATTTAAATAAATATGTATAAGATCCGCTATTTATATGTTGTATCCTAAGGGAATTCGATAGCTATGTCTCCATGGGAGCTCGATGACTTCGAGCGAAAGAGAGAGATTTAGGGATAAACTAGTGTAGTATTTGTATCTTGTACGAGATTTATTTATCGTTTTTATATTTAGACTAAAATAATTGTATGAAAACTATATATTTAATTAATATAGAAATAATTATATGGTGAATGACAATTAATTATCATTTAAATATGTATAAAGTGAATGACAATGTAAATGAGATGTCGGACATTGAGATATGCTCACTAATTATCAAATTATGACTAACTCCAAGCATGAATCATGCATAAAGTGTATTTATACACTTATTGCTATATGAATTTCGCAATATAGAATAATAAAATAGGGAAGCATATTTTCAATCTAAACAATTTGAAGGTATTTGTTGTCAAGTTAAGTCGTCAATAATACGATGACTCAAAATTGTGAGGTATAATATATGTATAGTGGAAAATAAAGATACTAATCATTCATTAATCTTATTGTTATAAAAAATAATGTTATTTTAGATAACCGATAACATGGTGACTCAAAAATTTGAGGTACAATATATATATAGTGTAAAATAAATATACTAATCATTCATTATCTTATTGTTAAAATAAAAAAAAACAATGTTGTTTTAGATAAATTTAATAAATCTACTAAGCAACTGGTAGAAAAAATATAATATGCATTATTCAACACTAACCAAATAATCAATTGATAAAATATTTTATATGATCATGTTGTAGCTAAATAATCAATTGGTCGTATACATAGTTCACATTTTACATATACATAGTTACTATTTTCAAAACTATTACCCTATATACATAGTTACCATTTTTGTGAAATATGAATATTTTTATATATGTTAAAATTTAAAATATAGATCAATAGTTTTAAAATGATATAATAGTATATTATTACTTACACATAAAAAATGATTATAAGATTGAGTTTAAAAGTAAAGTAAATGAAGTGAAAAAAGTTGGGGGTGACATCTGATATGTAATTAGGTTTCTTATTACTTGTGCATTGTGAGCTAGTGATTTGTTATTGTTTTCACATTTAGAAAAAATATACATAAACTATATATTTAATAGATATAAAATATATATTTAGTTTGTAACAATGTAAATACAACTATAACTTAAGTATGAAAATATAAATAATTATACTTTGATAAGAAATTGACACAGAACTAACCTTTGTATTTGAAATCAAATCTCTACACCTAGAAAAATATAGATGCATGTTAAGCTAAAAGAAATAATTAAACAAAATAAACTAAGGGAGAATAATAATAAAATTATCGGAAGAGAGATGTCACTCGTCATAGCTTTATTATTAGTAAAAAATGACTAAATAGTCATCAAACAGGTTGAATAATAACCATTCGACAAATTAAGTGCATCATTTTATTCCTTAGATTTTGCAAACTAAATGATCACAAAGACCATATTGTAGGTTAAACCATCATCAAATGGATGATGCAATTTAGCATAAATATTTTGTAGTGTATGATTGATGACACTATTTCTTAAACAATTTTGAAATAGAGTTAGTGCTTGGTAGGAATATATTTAATTACGACTATAAATGAAAATAAAAAGTAATTTAAAAGAGAGTAATTGTAGTGGCGTGCAAGTAACATTGTTACTTGTGATATTATGACAAAGAATTAAACTCAACCTATTTATATAATTAGAAGTTCTATATTATTATGAGATAGAGCAAACGGATAAAGTAGCATATCAAATTTCAAATGAGATTGAATATACATGAACTAAAATCATTTATATTAATGTATAACCATCAACATTATTAGTTATAACCATATTAACTCCAATGGTGTGATATATAATATATATATTTTATGTAATAAATCAATTACCAACCTAATATTTTGCTCAAAACAAAAATAATAACATATATATATATCATCAACAAATTTACTATACGTACACATAAGACATTAAGTAAGGCAATAAAAAGAAGCTCTTGCTAGGTCAAATAATTTTAACCATCAGTAACCTATTTGCATACGTGTGATTAATTATAATCCAACGATGTTGATACATAACCGATAGAGGGGCAATGTACAAATACAAAATGATTACATGTTTTCCAAGCAAACAATAACTGTTTTGTCCTATAAAATTTATCAGTTGTATATTACTCATCAAAGATTATAAATCAGTCGCCTAAAGGTTGATTCTTTTAGTCTCTTTATTAATGTGGTTTGATATGACAATTATCACAAATTCTAACCAATATACCAATAACAGGAGCAAAAGGAAGTGGAGCCTAGTGAGAGTTGTAACTAGGGGTGGGCATGGGCGGTTAACCGATGTTCGGTTAACCGAACATCGGTTAACCGGAATTTCGGTTAGTGAATTATGGTAACCGTACTGTTATTCTCGGTTAATCTACACCGGTTAACCAAATCTTTCGGTACGGTTAATCGGTTAACCATTTTTTATAAAAACTAAACGATATTGTTTTTAAAATAAAAAATTTCTGTAAAAGAACTTGTATAATATGTCTTGTAGACTACTATAATTCAACACTAATAATACATTATAAAATAACCTACACATTATAAGATAATATGTAAATCTGTAATCACAAACCAATATGCATATAATGATCCCAAATTGCATAATTCATAAAGCATATAATGTTCACTTAAAACTTTAAGGCTTACAGTAAATGCATATAATGATTCCAAATTTAGAACAAAGTATTCAAACCAAAACATACAAATACATAATCAAACTTTAGGCTTCAAAGTACACAAAGGAAGGAAAATCCCATCACAAACCCATGCATCTTCAATCAACAAGTGAAACCGTCTCATCAATTTCCATCAAGGGCTGCTCCAAAATCAAATATTTTATACTTGTAATATACAAAATAAACTAAATGTAATGGAGTATAATATTTCAAATTAGAACTATACACAAAGTATATACAAATAGTAAACTAACCTTCTTCCATAGCCTCTAATTCAAGTAGACTCTCTTCTTTCAGTCAATTAAAACAACACATTATACCTAATGAAGGAGGAGGCCAGATTAGTAGATCAGTTCAGTAGATCAACAAGAGGAAATAAGCTCAGTTGAGTCGAGAACTTTACCTTGAGGAAGATGGGAGTGGACAGTGAAGTCGAGACTCGAGAGATTTGCCTTGAGCAGTTGACATATCGAGCAGTAGAAGATCAGTTGGTGGAGGTTTGACAGATCGAGTAGACGGTGAAGTGGTGTTCAGTGTTCACTAGCTCGGTACATGGGTCACCGGTGGACGGTGGTGGATAAAGCTTATAGATTTGGAGGAGATCTAGTGGAAATTGTGGAGGAGATCTTGTGGAAATTGTGGAGGAGCTCTCGTTTCATGAAGGAGGAGGCCGCATGAGGCAGTCACACCGAGGCAACAAAAATAAAAATAGGAACTAGGGTTTATTTGGAAGGTTTAAACTTTAAAGAGTATAAATATTTATTTTAAAAAAAATTAAACACTATGCTGTCGTGCAAGAGTTTCGAACCTCTGCCCACATCTTCCTTTTAATAAAAAATCAGCCTTCTACCACCAGGCTACTTAAGTTAACTTGTCTTCTTTCTAAAAACATGTATATTATCCTCTCGGGTATTTGGTTAACCAAAAAAAAAATCAGCGAACCATAACCGAACCGATTGACCGCTAATATTATCGGTCGGTTAATTGTAACCGGAAATATATTTTTTTCGGTACAGTTAACCTAAAAAATGAGCGGTTTTTCGGTTCGGTTTTTCGGTTTCAGTTTTTTATTCCCAGCACTGGCTGTAACCCTCATTGGGTTTTTTTTTAAAATTAAACTTTTATTTACATTTGTTTTCAAAATTCTTCTTTGAAATTATTCAAAATGAATTACGTATTTCAAATTTTTAGTATAGAATTTGTTAGGTATAATCCTCAAAATTATTAAAAAATACAACTTTATTTAAATTTACATACAAATATAAAAAAATACTATTTTTTCTATATCTATTTTTATTTGTGTTAAAAAACAAATTAGGGTTTATGGACTTGTAAACTTTAAATTATTATTTTATACATATTTGTTGAAAATATGCAGTAAAAGTAGTATGTAATTGATGTGCTCAAGCACATGCCAGGATCCAAATCAGTACAAGGTGAAGGGCGACGAGACTTTATTTAGCAAGGTCCCGACAAAATGCTCAGAGTTGATATGTTTTGTGTTTCTTTTTGGAAAGAGAAAGATATAACTCTTCTAGACGGTTCTAGACGAGTTTGGGATATAACTCTTCAAGTATGATCTTGAAGAGTTTGTGATAGGCAACTCACAATCCTCGGATACAACTCACCAAGAAATATGAGAAGATATTGATTGACCATGGATGTAACGCACCAAGATCAAACAACCTTCTTTGGATACGACGCACCAAAGGGCGTCTTGGATATGACACACCAAAACAAGAACTTAAGCATTCTAGGATATGACACACCAAGAAGCCATCATTCACGTGAAGCTTGGAATTCAAACAAATCTATTTTCTCTCAATTCAAGCTTACAAATACAATGCTAGGCAACCTTTAAATAGGTGCCAAATAACAATACGTAAATTGTAAATTAATACTAATTAACTACCCACTAACCTACCCACTAACGTAGCTAAACCACTAAGGCCACTACGTATGCCACTAATTAGAAACTAACTAGCTAATTAATTAATGAAAATAACAATAAAACACAAATCAAACATCTTCCGCGGAGACAGTTTCTGACCTAGTTTCAGAAGGTTCGTTCTCTCCCGTCCGTGATTGGAATGGAGTGATTCCAACGCCCAGAGATAGATCTTGAAGTCTAGTTTCACGCCTCAAAATTTGAGAGTGATCGGAGTTGGGAATAAGATGATACGGCACTTTTACTGAGGTGACCCATGGTCACATCCATGCAGCTCGATTGCTTCTTCCTCTTCATTGAACTGACTTTGGCATGTCCTTGAGGGGTGACCCATGGTCACATCATCCTCCCCTCCTTTAAGAAAGATTCGTCCTCGAATCTTCATTGTCTTTGCTTGCCAGAAAATCGAGGAGTGAGCACAACAGGGCCGACAGCAACTTCCCAGAAAATCGTCCTGACTTCAACAGGGTCGTTCTCCTTGCTCCGAACTCCAAATTGGATGATTCCGGTGACAGTAGTTAGATAATGAAGTCTAGTTTCTGTCCTAGAAATTGGAGAGCAATTGGATCACGGAAACAAAAGTTATGATGATTTTACTGAGAGGTCGCGGTTCCTGCCTGAGATGCCGCGGCGCGGTTTTCCTTTGCCTTTGGTGCGGGCGTGGCTGTTAAGCCTTCCTCGCGCTCTCCGAGCACACGAACATCCCATCGCCTTGAGATGGCTCTGATACCAAATGTTGTGCGTAAGCACATGCCAGGACCCGTACAGTACAAGACGAAGGGCGCTAGGACTTGGTTTAACACCTCAAGGACATGCCAAAGTCGGTTCAATGAAGAGGAATAAGCAATCGAGCTGCATGGATGTGACCATGGGTCACCTCAGTAAAAGTGCCGTATCATCTTATTCCCAACTCCGATCACTCTCAAATTTTGAGGCGTGAAACTAGACTTCAAGATCTATCTCTGGGCGTTGGAATCACTCCATTCCAATCACGGACGGGAGAGAACGAACCTTCTGAAACTAGGCCAGAAACTGTCTCCGCGGAAGATGTTTGATTTGTGTTTTATTGTTATTTTCATTAATTAATTAGCTAGTTAGTTTCTAATTAGTGGCATACGTAGTGGCCTTAGTGGTTTAGCTACGTTAGTGGGTAGGTTAGTGGGTAGTTAATTAGTATTAATTTACAATTTACGTATTGTTATTTGGCACCTATTTAAAGGTTGCCTAGCATTGTATTTGTAAGCTTGAATTGAGAGAAAATAGATTTGTTTGAATTCCAAGCTTCACGTGAATGATGGCTTCTTGGTGTGTCATATCCTAGAATGCTTAAGTTCTTGTTTTGGTGTGTCATATCCAAGACGCCCTTTGGTGCGTCATATCCAAAGAAGGTTGTTTGATCTTGGTGCGTTACATCCATGGTCAATCAATATCTTCTCATATTTCTTGGTGAGTTGTATCCGAGGATTGTGAGTTGCCTATCCCAAACTCTTCAAGATCATACTTGAAGAGTTATATCCCAAACTCGTCTAGAACCGTCTAGAAGAGTTATATCTTTCTCTTTCCAAAAAGAAACACAAAACATATCAACTCTGAGCATTTTGTCGGGACCTTGCTAAACAAAGTCTCGTCGCCCTTCACCTTGTACTGATTTGGATCCTGGCATGTGCTTGAGCACAACATTTGGTATCAGAGCCATTCAAGGTGAAGGGACCCTCGTCGGTGCGTCGAAGCAAGAGCCAAGTCATTGAAACAAGAGAAGGCTAGTCAAGATTTCCATCCCGGATCTTTCAACAGCATCTCAGTAAAACAGGCATATCTTTTTATTCCCCACCCAGAAAATTCTCAAATTTTGAGGGAATAAACTAGACTTCAAGATCTAACTCCGGGCTTTGGAATCACTCAATTCCGATTTCGGACGAGAGAGAACTATCCAGTTGAAGACAGACCTGTTTTCTGGAAACTAATGGCCGAGCTGAAGAAGGAACTTCGAAGCCTTTCCTTGCACAAAACAATGAAGATTCGAGGTCGAATCCTCTCAAAGGAGGAGAGGATGATGTGAATATGGATCCCATCAATGGCTCGGTTCGTGCATAAGACGAGAAGGCTGAAGTTGAAGTTGCTTTAAGTGTTTCTAGTTATTTATTTAATTTAGAAATCAATTAAATTAGCTAAGTTAGTGGGTAAAGTAGTGCTAGATTAATAGCATTTTCTTTATTAATTAAATTAGCTAAGTTAGTGGATTAGTTAGTGGGTAGAGTTAGTGCTAGAATATTAGCATTTTCTTTAATTCACTTTTGTAGCCTATTTAAGGCATGTTTCCCATCATTTGTAAGGTAGACTTGAATTAGAGATTATTAAAAAAATGTGAGCGTTTTGTTCATTTCAAGCCTCTTGGACGATGGCTTCAAGGTGTGTGATATCCTTGAGTGTCTTAGTCTTGTTTCGGTGAGTCGTATCTGAAACACCCTTTGGTGTGTCATATCCGAAAGTGGTTGGGTGTTTATGGTGTGTCATATCCATGAGTGTTCAACATCGTCTCAAGGTTCTTAGTAAGTTACATCCGAGGGTCGTGAGATACCTATCCCAAACTCTTTATGAACCTCGTTCATGAGAGTTATATCCATTTCCTTTTTGAGTCAAATCTCCATCAAGTTCTTGTTAGAGTCACAATGAAACACAACAAATGTCCTATTTTGAGAGTTTCGCCAAGAAGTTGCCAAATCAATGTCTTGGTGCCCTTCGTCTTGTACTGTACGGATCTTGGCATGTGCATACGCACATTAGTAATGATGAAATTTGTTTAAATTTTGTAATTTTTTGATCAATTTTGAGCAAAATTTATTAGCGGTTTGCATATAGATTTTCTTGTTTGAAATTGAGGTTTGTTGTAAAAAAAGACGATAGACTTTAAATTGAGATTTTGTGTAAGATAGATGATAGATTTTACTCTTAGGATTTTAGCCCCCACTGGACTAAAATCGTACTTCCACCCCTAACCAATAACATCTAAAAACATAATACCTGACAAAATAAGAAATATGTCAAAAATAAGTTAATTTTTGAAATAGTAATGGTAGAAAACATTTCATATAAATATCTATAAAAATACTAATCGATTAGATGATCTTCATTTAATGATTGATCAAAAATTTTATGAAATTAATGAAATTAAATCCATTAATAGTATCATGGTAAAGAAATAAGCTTGTACTTATGACAAGTGAATTTATAAGACATCTTTAAAAGGTAACAATATAACGTGTAATAATATTTTCGTAATTATATATTTATGAAATATGATGATTATATTAGGTTAATAGCTTTAAAAATGATAATTAAATATTTTTGAAATATGGTGGCCAGAATATGATAATCACGTATGGAAGGAAACTAAATAAAATCAAAGCATCATAAAGAATTCACAATGATCCTCTAAATATCAATCAAACAAAAAAACAAATATGGAAATTTGTCAATACTTGAATTCGGAAATTTTGAACTATCACAACCGAGACAATTAAATTAAATTCAAATATGTAGTGAAATTCATTACAAAAAAATAATTTGGAACCCTAGCTTTAAAATACTATGCAAAACACTACCTTCCATTTGATCACTTGCTCTTCCTCCTTCTCCATAACGATCTCGTCCTCCGACAACTACATGAAGTCTTCCACTTCAACCTTCGTGTTACTTTTGGAAAGAAGGGTCATTGCAGATCGTGTGCTTTTATTCTTTCGTGTTTAATTATGGAAATAGGATAATGTATAAGTTATAGGTTTTTTCTAGTAAAAGAACTCGTTTTTTAGTAATAAAACTCCATGTTTAGCAATAATTTTTTTATCCATTAGTTTAATTTTTTTATTAAGGGTTTATCCATTCTCTTTTAAGGAATATTTTGTAGATAATTTCCTATTTTAATTTGTTAGCATGTGCCCATGGGCACACACTAGAAAAACCGTAAGTTATATGCTTTTCATTGACATGTTTAGTTTTGAAAATATAATAATTTTATATATAATTCTTGTGATTGACATGTTTAGTTTAGAAAAAAAAAAGAACCGGATAAATATTTATTATATTGAATTTTTTAAATTTTTTGATAAAAAGCCATATGACAGAAATAATAGGGGGATGTCATGTGGCATAAGGAGAGATTGAGTTTAAATGAGGGATGTCATGTGGCATAAGGAGAGAGTGAGTTTAACAGAGGGATGTCATGTGGCTTAGAGGGGTTGTGATTTAGTAGATATATAGTAAATTGAATTGTCAAATGTTTTGCAGGCATCACGAATTGGATAAAAAATATAATAACAATATGAAAGAAAATTAAAATCTTAAAAATCAGAAAAGATAAACTTAACTTAAAGTATTTTATAAAATCTTAAATAAAAATTACTTTACATATTATGTATACACTGACATAGGAAATGATAATAGGTACATCGCAATTAGTTAAGATCCATATGATTTAAAATTTTACTTTCCATAAATTATAAAGTTACGGATATATGAAAATATATTATAATTATAATTAAGTTAGGTAGTATATTGCAAAAAAGCAAAGTATTTGGCTTAAGTAAATATGAAAAATTATGAAGGATAAGCTGATAAATGACAAATAAAATATGCCTACGTGTCATAACTAACTGCATGATACGTGGGAGAGAGACTTTTGACTTTAGTATTAGTATATAGATTGTATATTTCTTGCACAAGTTTACTGGAGATTTAGAATATAGACTTTCAGGTAATTGTGTTGTGTCTTTAAATATATGTTTGTAGAAAGACTACAATCTTTATTTTTTATTTTCAAATCTAATTTTTATTACATTAGCATACTTTATACATTTAATCCAAAAGATGAATATCATCAATGTAAAAAAGAAAGTGAGATTATACGTACACATTAGTGTTTCCTAATATGCATGCTTTTATGTTTTAATTGAGTGAGATCAAAACTTCCAACTCTAAATTTGGAAATATATATATAAATCAAAAGGTGATGCAATTATTTTAGAAATAATATTAAATAGGTGAAATTTTTTATAATGACATGTGGCATATAATAATGTGTTTAATTGTAGGAAGGACATGTGTCTTAATAAGGTTCTACTTTGGTAGATATGTAGTAGATTTGCAGGTTCAGTTTTTGGAAACAAATTATTTGTTTACAACTCATTTGTTATTGAAATGCAAATTTACTGAATATTCTTTGGTCCATTTTGGAAAGAATTTATGTTAATAATATTACAGATCTATTTAAGTGCATACGAAATATATCGAAGAGAATATTTTGTGCTACGTTTTGGAAGAATGGATTATAAAAATATTTGTATGGTATGCATAGCCTGTTAATTAGGACAGAGATTTTATTTTATTTTCAAAATAAAAACAAAAAAAAAAAATAGCTTGTCACGTGGCAAAATTAATGGTATGATGCCACGTGACGTTAGAGAGGATTGATTTATTTTAAGGGCGTCACGTGACGTAGTAGGTATTCTGCTTTAGTATATATATAGTAGATTAAGGAAAGAGAGAGCATAGAAATGAAGAGAAGGCAAGGGAAAGGGAATTCTAGTATTTCTTTTATAATGCCTTGAATCTTGGTTATTACATGCCTTATATTGACTTTGTGGATTTTATCACCTCCTACATCATGAAAATACTTCATTACTCCCTTTCCAAAAAACCTTTTCCTCAATGATGTAGTTCAAATGTAGGAATCTACTGCAACAGTAAGCAACATGTTCTCAGATGGCTTCTTCTATATATTGGCATATTCTTTCACTTGACTATCCATTCTATCACTAATCCATTCTAGTATCTAAAATGAATTCAAGACCTACCTCAATTTCTCCATGGCCGATAAACCGCACAGTCGATTTTTTTTAGCCGCGCACTTCCTCCTGGGCGGCTCTACATGCCTCCCAGAATACCCTTCCAAAAACCCGGTTTGCACATGGGCGGCACCTAATGCCGCCCATTCAAACCGGTTTTTTATGAACCCGAATTGTACCTGGGCGGCACATATTGCCGCCCAGATTTTTAGGTTTTTGTAGAGCCCGGTTTTGTAATTAAATTTATTTATTTTAAAATTAAAAATATGGTTTTCTGGAAACCGGGTTAAAACTCGGCGGCACGGTAAGCCGCCAAGTGTAAACCCAAAATTGTGGGCGGCACAGCTTCCCGCCAAAGGGCGAATTTGAATTTGAAATTGAAACGTGGGCGGCACAGCTTGCCGCCCAGGGTCGTCTTCTCGGCGTTATTAAAAGCCGCCCAGGGTCGTCTTCTCCGATCGCGATTTCCAGAGTTCGAGAGCGAAAATGGATCCCGATGGCGAATTTTCGGTTGACGACATATGGGAGTTCTTGGCGGAGGAAGAACGGACGGAAAATCAGATGGCTGCGGCAGGAGTTCTTGGCGGAGACGGCGGCGATGTACCAGAATCGACAGCCGATTCGACGTTGGCGACGGCGGCGTCGGCGGCCAATCTCTGTTTGACGGGGGGCAGCAGCGACGAGGCGAGGCTGGGGGAGAGGGGTGGCGACGCGGCAGAGGAGGCGGCTGAAGCAAGGGACACGGTGGAGGAAGCGAGGCTGGCAGAGGAAGGAGGAGAAGCGGGGGCCGAGGAGGGAGGCGAGGCTGGGCTGCACAGCGTGCCGCCCACTATGGAGGAATCTGGGCCGCTCGTGGTGCCGCCCATAACCGATGTCGAGGAGGGCGATATTGGGGGGTTTTTGGGCGAGGAGGGCGATATTGCGGCGGAGAATGCCTTTGACGTCGCGTGCGCGGTTGCTCATCAAGCTATGTCAGACTTGGGTGAAATTCCCGTTCGCCAAAAGCGAAAATATGAACGGAGGCCAACTGAAAAGGTATGGTGTTTTTTAAATTTGTAATCGTTAAATCTAATTTATTTAATTAAATTGTTACTGCACTTGTAGATTTATATATACTTGGATTTTAGATTATTAAATCATTATCTGATAAAAAATAGTATAGGTAATAGACTCAATTATAGTGTTAAATAATATTAAATATATCATTGTAATAAAAATTTAATATATTATTTTGTTTGTAAGAAATAATATTTGGACATATGTAAATAGGTTATAGTGGGTAAAATGAATATAGTTGTATTTGTAAATTTGGTTTTTATTGTATTTAATCATTATAAAAAATAGTATAGGTAAATCGCGATAATTATACTGTAATATTAAATATGTCATTGTTATGAAAATTTTAATATATTGATTTTGTTTGTAAGAAAACAATTTTCTATATTTTTTATGCGAAAATAGGAAGTTTTGGGTAAGATCGCACGGTCCGATCGAGATAGTCGCCCTACTACTGCATCTGCTCGCAAGAGGAGGGTTGGCGGTGTATTGCAGGGCCATAGTGAGGCCGATAGTGAGGGCGCTAGTGAGGACGATGTTGGTCCCGTCCGCTCAGTTGAGGACGTGATTATGGAGGACCCACCTCAGCAGTCACATCAGGAGGACCCACATCTTGATGACTCACCTCAGCAGCGGCTATCTCTGGAGGAGTCACATGAGCAGCATGTCCCATCTCCGTGTGAGGCATCTCAGCAGGCCCCATCTCAGCCTGAGCCAGCCACACAGGAGACTCAGTATGGCCCATGTCCATCTCAGCATACCCCATCTCCACATCATGAGCCATCTCAGCATGCCCCGTCTCAGTCTAAGCCAGCCACACAGGCCCCATCTCCGCATGAGCCAGCTGAGCAGCTTGTATCTTTGTTGAGGAACTTTGATACGCACATTGCAGAGCTGATATGGACGAAGGCGTCGTTGGACCCACCCGAGGACGTTGTTAGGAGTTTGAGGGTTCAGACACGCCCTATGCAGTTTGCATTTTGGAGGGATCGTATTCCTAGAGGGGTCCCTGTGGAGGGTTCCTGGTTTTGGATTGTGCAGCAGACGGGGTTGACAGGTTTACTTGATTTGCAGTTCGGCAATGTTGATCACAACCTCATTTCAGCCCATGATATGCTCGCTCCTCTACATAATTCTTGAACCTATCCTTGAAGCGCTCATGACTATCCCATCCATCAACACTTGGATCCTTGTAAATGCGCCACTGTCTTAGAGGCGGTGGAATGGGACAATGGTCATTAACAAGCCAAATCTGTACACGTAAACAATACAGTTACTAAAAAAATTATGAAAGAATAAGTAAATACGAGAGAGTAGGACTCCACGTACCGGTACGTAATGGTCTCTCCTGCCTACATGTGCTATCGCATAAACCTTTTTCGGAGGCTCGGCACTCGGGGGGCCCCACAATGGAAGACATGTGTGCGGTCCGAACCATGATAAGACAACAACAGCCACTTGGTGTTCCGTTGCAAACGCCAACCCAATAATAGGCATTATACACCAGAAGTTTGTCGTGCACGGTGAAGGAATATAATTCAATTTCCTAACAAATTCTTCCAACGTCAACGCTTCCTCCGCAAGAATCGCTACGTAGTTCGCTCCATGTGCCTGGACGTGCTTCGAAAGCCCTAACCGGACATCAATGTACTCGTCTTCTTGGCGACACAGCAAAACGGCAAGAGAACGGAACCCACAATGACCATCACCTTTGACATTTTGAACTCCAGAAATGTAGGCGAGCATGAAATGATCAATATTCTCGTGCCCCCAGTTGAAGCCGAGATACTTGACCGGCTTGTTTGAACCCGACTTGGACTTGGTTGAAGCAGATTTCGGCTTTGCAGGTTTAGTGGCACTCCCCTTTGCTGTTGAAACTCCACTGTGAGGTCGTCCGCTAGAAGGGCATCCTTTCGATCCCGGGGATCCAACGGACGATTTCACATTGGTCGTCTCTTTCTCTGCAGGCTCATCCTCCTCATCCACTTCCAGCTCCTCATCCTCCATCTTCATCTTCTGCTTCTCCTTCTTCATGTTTGCATCCACATGCTCGTCCCAACACATTTTCCTCTTCGTACCGGTCTTTCTCGCATTCATCCTAGGCCTCCCCTACTTGGTCTCGCCACGTGGCGGGTCTTGAATATCGCACGATGTAGGGTCCTTTGACTCACGCCACTTTTCTGCCATCTTCTTCAAATCAAATCCCTCAACTGTCCCACATAAGTACTCTTCAACGAAGTCATCTACCGTGACATTGTCCGCTGTAAGTGAAATACCATCATCGACATCAAGATCCTTAGCATCCACCCCTTTCCATCGGATCTGCTTCCAGAAAATATCAACCTCTTCAGGCACTAACGGATAACCCGTCTCCACGTAGACCTTAATTGTGTGTGGGCAAGGCAGCCCCAGTGTGGACCTCCACCAAAAATCAGCACATTTGTTCCCAATTTTCCCCTCCTTTGCTAACACAGCTTGGGCATACAACATCCTCAGGCATTTTTCAGAGCACTTTTCAAGGATGCGCTTGAAGAACACCTTAACCCACTCAGGGCCTTTCACTATCTCCATGGGAAAGGCAGTGCAGTTCTTGGTCATCTCATATCGGATCTTTCGATGCTGATCAACAAACATGTTGTCGATGTGCTGCACAAGTGTGTCGAACCCTCCGACGGATGTCTCAATCATGTCCTTAAGCATAGAGTGCTGACCCTCAACCCTGAAAATAATATATTCGTATACAATTAAGTAAATAAATTTTATAACCCAATTTGATTGCAAATGTTTGTATGAAAGTTACCTGTTTGATGTTCTTGTGGCAAAATGGAGAACATCATCACACCATGCCGCAACCAGCTTCTTCTTATGCTCATTAAACCAAGTTTGCTCCACATATCGCACCAAGCCTTCACTCCATATCCCCTTAAAGTGAGCAAGCCGCTCTCTGTACTCCTCCTTTGTGTGAGACCTCATCACCCGACGAACACTTCCCGAGAATTTCTTCTCGTCAATCTTCATCGTCTTAGCATATGCCTTCACATTACGGTCTACATGGACCTGACACAAGTGATGACGAACCTTCGGAAACACCAGTTTGGCAGCCTTGATCAGTCCTAGCTCTCGATCAGACATGATGCATACGGGATTTTTCTCCCCGTACAACCACTTCAATCGTCTCAGCGCCCATGCATAGTGGTTTGTCGTCTCCCTTTCCATGAACACAAGAGCAATGCAATATGTGTAGTTGGTGCAAGTAAACCCAACAATCTGGAACAGAGGCATACTGTACCTATAAATGCAACACAAAAAAAAATTAAAACCCGCAGAAAATACCATTATCTACACATAATACAAAAAAGACTAAGGTTTACCTGTTGGTTTTGTAGGTCGAATCCATAATGACGACATTAGGAAACATGCACAACAAATGTCGAGCGTCTGGATGAGAAATAAACAAGCACGCCAAAACCTCCTTCCCATCTTCCCTCGTCTTAGTAGCAGTGTCCAACAAATAGCCTTTCTCATTCAAAAATCCCAATGACCATTGTGTCACATTCAGATTGCCCAGGGATTTCAACCTCTCCTTAGCCCTAACAGTGTACACCTGATTCCTCGAACTCGTTGCACTCGAATATTCATTCCTAAGCTGTGTAGAAATAACCTTGGGTCTTGCACCCGCCGCAGTATCAATCATCACTTTCCTATGCTGCTCCTTCGTAAGTCGGGTAGCAAATGCATGGCCGGTCAAGGTGGTAGAAAGCATATGGTTATGGGATCCACTAACAACCGATAAGGTCCACCCAGGATCTCTAATAACATTTCCTTCCCTAAAAGTACCATGCAGCAAAAAGGGACAACCCTTCTTTTTTGACCTAGTTTTATTCACTCGTATCGGGCTGACCTTTATACCATCGACTACCACCTTCTTCTTGCCGGACCTAGGTAACCCGGATCTCTCACAGTGAAGTATAATCTTTTTAGGATTTGATGATTTAGTAGTGATCACCATAAAAAGACTAAAACCTACCCTTTGCACCCAATCTCTCAATCCTTCCTTACTAGGAAATATCTCAGTAGTAGTAAAATGGGATGAGAAGTCGATAGCTATAAATCCATCATCACTAGAATCACCCTATTTATATACAAAAATTACCACATTAGAGACTAATTAATAATTAAATTTCTAAAAACTAATATCAACAAATTAAATATTATTTCAAAACAGTTTAACATTTCAAAGAGTAAGTACATTTAAGATCTAATTATTTTATACAGTAAAAATTACAATATTACATACCTTGAAGTACTCGGGAGAAATTGGCGCCTGCAAATCACCCTCATCATCTACAGATGTGTTAGCGCTCGAAGAGGACTCCGACAATCCCCTCCAACCAGAACCGCTTGACGACGACATTTATTATGAAAATGAGTTTCTAGATTTGGATACAATACAATACCACCATCCCTAATTTATATAGCCGGCTACACTTGTACTGGGCGGCCCTACGTGCAGCCCACATCGATCGTTGGGAGTGAAACGTATACTCACTGGGCGGCACCACGTGCCGTCCATGAACCCTGGGCGGCACCACGTGCCGTCCATGAACCCTGGGCGGCACCACGTGCCGTCCATGAACCCTGGGCGGCAGGAAGTGCCGCCTATGAACCCTATCCCCCAAAAAAACCCGGTTCACTGACCTAGTTTCGTGGGCGGCACGAAATGCCGCCCACAACCCCGGTTTCAATGAACCGGTTTTTAAAAACACATTTTTATTTATTTCAAAAAAAAATCCCTAAACTGAACCCATCATGGGCGGCTCGTAGAGCCGCCCATGGAACTCGGGTTTTCTCGGCGGCATGTCGAGCCGCCCATGGGGAAGTGTGCGGCTAAAAAAAAGCGACTGCGCGGTTTTGCGCCGTTTCTCCATTAGAAGCAACTAGAGGCAGGGCTATTGAACAAGAATATGTACACCAATTTTCTTCTTCAATTGAGAGACATGAATAACAAGATGGATGCAAAAATGTGGAGAAATATCTAGTGTATATGCCATAGAACCAACCTTTTTAAGTACCTCAAATGACCCATAAAACTTATTACTAAACTTCAAGTTGCTCCTCAATGCCACAAATGATTTCCTATAAGGTTATAGCTTAAGGTAGAACCAATCACCAACCTAAAAAGATCGTTCAATTCTTTGCTTGTCTTCCACTTGTTTCATTCTTGCTTGAGCTTGGTGATGATGTACCTTGCATTGTTGCAACGTGTTCTCTCTTTCTTGCAACCAATCTTCCACAACAGTAGTAGTAACATTAAAGAATTAGACACCTAATTAAGGAGGCAAGTATATACAAAGCCTTGAAAGGAGACATTCCCGACACAATATGGAAATTGGTCCATTTTACCATAGCTAACCACTTGGCCCATTTGAAAGGCGTAGCAGAATTCATACAACAAAGGTAGCTCTCAAGACATTGATTTACCGTTTATGTTTAAGCATGAGATTAAGGGTGGTAGGTTGTGGTACGGTGCAAGAAAGTACCAAGAGCATTGAACAGTTTTTGCCAAAAAATGACTCATTTTGTTTTGTCAACTATCACCATTATAGTGTCCTTGCCTTGAAAATAAGGACATTCTTCCACAAAATCCATGCCATGGATCCATGATTGTGTAGGAATTGGCAATGGTTGCAACAAACCTAGGTAAGGAATGTTGTCAGTTTTGTTCTTGTGGCAAGTATCACACTCTTTGACCACCACTTCAACTAAATGTCATGCACGAGAATAGAACAAGATTTTGAGGCATTGGCAAGTGCCTTGAATACCAAGTTGGCCACCTAAGGGGTCGTAATTAGACCTGGCAATCGGGTCGGGCGAGCGGGTTCGGGTCTGAGTACTGCCGGGTTTTGGTACATTTCGGGTCGGGTCATTTCAGGTCTAAAATTTACCGGGTCAAACCAGGTCGGGTTATTACGGGTTTATTGCCGGTTCGGGTCAACTCAATGGGTCGAGTTACGCAATTTTTTCCTGCTTTTTTTGTTAATTTAATTTGCTTTAATTTATGAAATATTTATATTAAGTTTTTTTCCGCATGGCTATCTATCGTTCAATTTTAATCCCGGTAAAAATAATGTTATCATAATGCCTTAACTCTTAATTTTAACATCTTAGTTCTATTTTATAAAAATTATCTTATAAATTTATACAGTTATTCAACTTATACACTTATAACTACGCAATAGAGCTTCGACATAAGATTTGGGTTTGTACTAGCTAGTATATATTCCAAGATTTCTTCTCCCAAACAAACACTTGAGCTATCTAATATTAGACAAGTGGGCAACCACATGCTTATTAATGATTCCAACTTAGATGGTTGAGCTACCTTATATAGTCATATATATAATGAATTAATGATGATGCTGAATCAGTGAATCCTCTAGTATTCTTGTCGTCTTATTATTCCTGCATCAAACAAGGAACAAACAAACATGTAAAAAAAGTATTGCTGAATCATGTTATACTATCACTCAGCTGGGTGCCTGGATCAATGCTTTCTAGATACCAGTTATTTCTAATGTAACTCGTACACATACAAATTATACAATCGATCTAAGGGAGAAGCGATGAATTGGTAATAGCCTGTAAACTAAAAATAGTCTACTTGACTAAAATAAATATCTGAAGTTCCTCATCTCTAGAGAATGCTCAAAAGTCAAACCACAACAAAATAAACAAAACCATAATTAAGCCATCATCCAACGACGTTTCAAGTTCGTTAAAGTAGCAAATTAGTAACAAACTAACACCTTAGTCACAATTCAATTCAAAACACAACAAAATAAATAATCTCATAACTAAGAAAATATCCAAAACAATTAAACAAGTCCTTAATAGTTATGTCAATCCTCCATCTCCACTGTTTCATCACCATTGTCAACGTGCAACCTCGTAAATTGGACTTCAAATCCTTCTTCTAGATTCTCCTCTGGGCCTGGACAATTAAACTTTGAATTAAACTCAAATATATAACATTAAAATGTCATAATAAGGTGAAACAAAACAATTACTTACCTTCTTCGATATCCAATCCATAAATCCAAGAGCGAGTCGTCAAAAGTGCTTCGGCGGTTTCTTCAAGAAGAGAATATCTCCACCTTGTTATAACTCTACTTCACATGCTAAAGGCAGACTCGGATGTCACAGTTGTTATCAGAATGGCTAAAATATCTGTTGCCATTCTAGAGACTGAAGGGAATCTATGAGCATTTTTCTTCCACCACTCAAGCACGTCTAGATCTTTAGTAGGATTTTCCCTAGTCTCATCCAATTATATATTAATTTCTGATTTTTCTGCAGAAATATCAAAAACCGAAGCAAATCCCTAGCAAAGACACAAAATAAAAATTAGTGAAGCATGCTGTAATATAAGAAAAAATGTAAATAATTGACATTATATTAAATTACCTCAAAGTCTCCAGGGTCAATCATATCTCGAGTCACAGTTGCTTCATTGTTGTTTACAGAATACTCTTGAAACAACTTCATAAATTCCTCTTTCACATGATTGGATTTCAATGAAGCACTTTCAGCATCCAACTTCTCGAAACAATGTTGGATTAATTGAAACTTGTAACGAGGATCCAACATGATGGCAAATGAAAGAATCAAACTATAAGAACTCCAATACTTATCAAACTTCCTCTTCATCCTATTTACCATATCCATCAAAACTGTATCCCCACAAGCAACATATGTCAATAATAGAAGCTCAACTTTCCACACACACTTGAAGTACAAATTGGATGTTGGATATATCCTTCCCGAAATAAGAGTAGTAAGTTCATCAAAAGGCTTCAAAAGATCACAAATCTTCTCAATTCTATTTCATTCTTCATCAGTTGGAATCGGGGGAAATCTAGAATCAACTTGCACCATTCTTCCACTTGAAAAAGCCATACGGAAACGCAATGCCCTTTCAAGCATTTTAAATGTAGAATTCCATCTTGTAGGACAATTCAAGCACAAATTTCTTGAGCAATCAAGGCCAAGTGACAAAGCAATTTCTTTAAACTGTAAAGTTCTACGCTCTGAAAACCCAACAAAACACACCATCTTCTTAATCTTTTTCACCCCGGTATCAACTACTTTCAAGCCTTCTTGAACAATTAAGTTAAGAATATGAGCACTACATCGCACATGAAAATACTCACCATCGCAAGGCAAAGAAGAATGCATAGCAAGGCTATCGGTTCACATGGACTGCATATTGTCATTGCATCTTGCATTATCTAGAGTGATAGTGAACACTTTCTTATGAATTCCCCAATCTTTCAGAAGGCCAAACACAGTGTCATGTAAAATTGAAACAGTGTGGGGTGGTTCTACATGACAAAAGTTAAGAATCTTGCAATGCAAATTCCAGTCATCATCAACAAAATGAGCAGTAAGGGACATAAAGCCTTGATCCACACAAGAAGTCCACATATCAGAAGTCAAACAAATTCTTCCAGAAAGCTTGCTCATGAATCCTCTAAGATTTTCTTTTTCCCTTTTATGAATTTTCAGCACATAATTCTTGACCGTGTTTCTACAAAATGGTTTGCAATTTTCATTCAAGAAATCTATGAACATCCCTAGTTCCTTCATGCTCAGCATAATTAAAAGGATAGTTGTGTCTAATGATAGAAAGACAAACCATTTCCTTGTAGAAAGTTTGATCCACTTTACGTATCAATTTTCCATCACTTGTCAAGATAAGTTCACCCTTAGCACCACATAGACGGCTCGAACACGTTTCAAAATGCCTCCTGAAATTAGAAGTACCATTTTCAGCATAAGCCTTAATAGGTCCACCACCGCAATACTTACAAATAGCTCATGGCACAAGATCATCAAACTCATTCTCGTCGTGTGTTTAATAATGTTGCCAAATTAGAGCATTCCAACTTCTTTTCTGAGTTTGAGTTTCTACAAAAGGGGATGAACTCCCTAAATAAAAGAAAATAAACATCATTATAAAAAGAATATTGAGATACATTCTAATAAAAATTATGATGTCAAAATATGAGACTAGATACCCAAATTTGGAGCAGGTGATGATGCTGATGCTGATGGGGCTACGGATGCAGATTCAGATGTGGATCCTAATGCAGATGCAGAACTTCCAGTCCAAAATGGCAACGGAGGTCGATCTCCTCTTTTGGATTTTCGAGTTGTAGGAATATCTTTTCGTGGCGGCATGTTCTACCCTAATAGAAAAAATAAGTTAATAACAAAGAGTAAAAATGAAGCAGCAAATCAAAACATTCACATGACTTGTATTAGTTATATATCTTCAAACATCTCAAAATCCATAAACTTGTGCAACGGTTAATATAACTGGGGTAAGCTGTAAGTAGCAAATCAAAGCAGAGGTGGGCAGTAAACCAAACAGAAAGCAGAGGTGCGAAGTGGGAGGTGGGCAGTTAATATACGGGTAGTGCTAAGAGAACATCTCAAAAGCAGAGGTGGGCAGTTAATATCTACATTCCAAACCTCAGTGTACTGATACATAATCTCTTGCATTGCATTCTCTTAAACTGAAGGCAGTGCTAAGAGAACAGAATAATAGTCCAAATTGCTTTTTCACACCGGTTTTTAGTACTCATAGCCTTCACATATAAGTTGGACTCTTCGTCAATTCAGCCTTAAGCCAAAAAAAATAGCAGTCCAAGAATCAAGCTCTAGCAGTAAATTGTGTCCCCAAATGCTATCCCAACAGTATCAATTTAAATAAATTAGAGTTGAATCTAGGGTTATATTCAAGCTTCTACTTAGACATAAAATGAAGGTGTATCAGTATCACAACATCAGAACTGCGATTTACACAAAAATGGAATTCAAAAGAAATAGCATCAAACTAACCATGAAAACTTGGTAACAACACATTAACAATCATTCTTAATTGCTCAAGCACAAAAAAAAAACTATTAGTCTATCATGATTAGTTAATATACGGGTAGCACGGATTATAATTTATGTGCGCATTGGAGTTACAAACTTGTTTTTGAGCAGCAAATCAAAGCAGAGGTGGGCAAAGTGGGAGCAAATCAAAGCAGAGGTGCGAAGTTGAACAAAAAGACCGAGAATCAAAGTACCTAGGCTGCCGGTCTGGACGAGGAGATCAGCAGATTGGACGAGGCAAGGTGCCGCCGCCGGTGAAGGGGGTTATCACGACTGTCGGTCTGGACGAGGCGAGGAGCTGCGCAGATTGGACGAGACAAGGAGGCGATGAGCTGCGCAGATTGGACGAGGCGAGGCGAGGTTGGAGCATGGAAGCGAGGAACTGCGCTGAACTTGTGAAAGAATGGAAAAGAATAAACCCTAAAATTTGGGAAATTTTTCCCAAATTTTAGGGTGAGCACCTGAAGTGTTTTTTTTTCATTTTCCTACCTTTTTTTTACCCATCGGGTTGACCCAACCCGTTTTTTACCCAAAAATTTTTCGGGTCATCGGGTTTGATTGAAAACGGGTTTCGAGTTCAACTTTACGGGTTATGACCCAGAAAATTTCGATCAGAATGGGTCGGGTCATATTTTGCCAAGTCTAGTCGTAATGCATAGCCTCGTCTAGTTTTTTCTTAACTACAACTGATCACCAATGTATAACATGATTTTATACCTCAAAATACCCTTCTGAAGATTGTACAAGGATTAAGCATTTAATAAACTCTTAGCTATTAACTCACTTGCTACAACAACTCCCTCATAGATGGTCATAACCTGCTTCATCTAGGTGTGTTATACTGCAGTGATCATAGCACAATCAATCCCACAATTCTCAAAATGCCTAGGTAAAGCATCTGTAACAATGTATTCTTTTCCCATCATAAAGAAATAGGATAGGATAACCCCAAGAGCTTCCTCATCGCTTTACTATGCAAATAAATAGTAAGTTATTCTAATAGATACTTCAAAGATTGATGATTTGTTCTTATGAAGAAGTGGGAAGGCTCCAAGTAATCCCTCCACTTTTCAACAACTAACAATATAGCAAGTAGCTCGTTTTCATGGGTAGACAAAAGAAAATGTTATGTAAGGTGTAAGGCCCGAGGCCTTAGAATCGTCATCTCATTCCAACTCGAGAACTTCCTAGGAGGTCACTGATAAGCGGTATTTTACATAGCGCAACTAGTAGTTATTAGCATAGTTTTGTGGAGATTTTGGCTCGGTTTTGGAGCTAAGTCGATGCTTGAGGT
Source organism: Rheum nobile (assembly GCA_027886185.1). NCBI lineage: Eukaryota > Viridiplantae > Streptophyta > Magnoliopsida > Caryophyllales > Polygonaceae > Rheum > Rheum nobile. The sequence goes on from WOAB01000546.1 coordinate 1,531,661, forward strand.
GCGGAGCTACATTATGATTATTTGGAAGCACTTGCATGTTGAGGACGAGGCTCGAGGTTTCCTTGGCGAGAAGACGCTCGAGGAGCCGGGCTGACATGAAGAGACGACATTGAAGCTAGGAGAAGCAGCTTGACGCGGGCCATGGCGACCCACCACGGGCCGACGTGGGCTGGGCTGGAGCTGGCTGACGCGAGCAGGCGGCGGCGGGTGGACGCGACTGGCCGCGAGTGGCGGCGGGCGGCGGCGATCGCCGGTGGTCGCGTTTTTGCTCCAGGAAGTTCTGATCTTTGGCGAGGCGAAACGGCGAGCGGAAGCGATCGCGTCCGGTCGCGTCTCTGGCGTTCCTGAACTTTCCCGATTTCCTTTTTGGCTTGACGTTTTGTTTTCCCTTAATCAATTCAGACGTTTTGTTTTTCAGTTTAGGTTAGATTAGCACGTTTTTGGCAGACATTGATCGAACCATCACCATTCCCTCTCTCTCCTCTCATCATCTATCTTTTCCATCTCTTTTCTTTCTTTGTTTTTCTCAAGAACGTTTTTCTAGTTTTCTCCATGGTTTTGGATTTCGTGAAGAACATGAACCAGAACTAAGACCCTTGTTTTGCCTAGCGTGGAAGCACTCGATTAATTCAGTTGTAAGGTTTTATCTCTTGTTCGTCCCTTTGGATTTTTGTATTGATTTCCTTGAGCATAATTCGGATTTCTATATTGTTGGCTAGATTGACATCCTAGTTCGATTTTGTAGTTTTCTAATTGCTAGAATAGGGATAGACGGTGGAATCCCTAATCACTTGTAGCAACCACAATTGCATGAAATTGGTATATTGAATTCAATTGTGAAAAGGAAATTGATTTGCATGTCATACTTGCGGTGTTGAGTCTTTGCTTGCAATCCATTATTTCTTATGCCCTATGCTATTGATTGAATCAACTTAGGAGGTCTTCTAGGTTTTCAATTAGTAAGTATTAGCAAGACCGGTTGGATTGTTAATATACAAAAAATCAGAATTGGGACAAATCCATAGGATTATGATGAACATGAGATGAACCGAAATTACAACTTGATTAATTGATGTGTGGAAACTTGCTAGGTGAAACCTCTTTCTCCCATTGTTTAATCTTGATTTTTATGCTATTGCAATTGAGTAGTTTTAGAAGAAAACCAAACCCCCCCCCCCATTTGTCCGTTGAAGTTGATAAATTAGCAATTGCATTGAAATTGACGTGTTACTCCCTTGGGTACGACTCCTTACTTGCATGCTATACTCTAGTTGCATTTTAGGATTTCTTTGATAGTGTACAACGACTGAAAATAAAGCTATCAAATTTGGCGCCGTTGCCGGGGAATTAATTATTCTTTTTCATTGTGATTGGTTGTTTGTCAACTTTTGGTGTGAACCATCTATATGGTTCATACCCGTTCTACTGATTCCCCTATTTTTGATTGTGATCCAGAAATTGAGCGGACATTTTTAAGGAACCGAAGAGCAGCCCGTGATTTGTTGAACCAAACTGAGATGGGTGACCGGACGTTGAGACAACTTACCGCTCCTAACTTGGAGCAACAGCCTTTGGCTATAACTATTCCTGAGTTAGCCGAAGGAGTGAATTTTGAGTTGAAGGCAGGATTGATTCATGAGTTGCCTCATTTTCATGGTCTTGCTGGAGAAGACCCGAACAAGCACTTGGCGCAATTTCATGCGGTGTGTTCTAGCATGAAGCCAAGAGGTATCACTGCCGATGCCATCATGTTGAGAGCATTTGGATTCACCTTGAAGGATGCTGCAAATGATTGGCTATATTACCTTGCTCCGGGAAGTATTACGACATGGGCTGAAATGAAGAAGGCTTTTCTCGAAAAATACTTCCCGGCCACGAAGTTGAATAGCTTGAAGAGAGCCATTGCCACCATTGAACAACAAGGAGGCGAGAGCTTGTACGAGTATTATGAGAGATTCAAGCGGCTATGTGCAAGTTGCCCATATCATGGGTACAATGATCAAGATCTCATTCTATACTTGTTCAACGGACTCTCGGATGAGGAACGAAGAATGGTGAATGCCGCTTGTGGAGGTAATATTCTGAACAAAACTCCTCCCCAAGCTTTTGAGATGTTTCAGGAGCTATCTGAAGGCTCCAGGCAATTTAGCAAGAGAGAGAGTCTCAAGGCTGTGAGTGCTTCTTCATCAAAGATTGAGTCTGATGTGAATGAGTTGAAGGAGATGATGAAGTGCTTTATGCTGAATGGCACTTCATCTCAAGCCCGACCTTGTGGAGTTTGCAATGAAGTGGGGCACCCAAATGATCAATGCCCTACTCTTCAAGAGTCAAGTGCTGAGGTGAATGGTGTTGGAGGATGGCAACCAAGACCAAATTATAGAGATCATCCAAATCTGAGGTGGAGTAATCAGCAAAATGTTCAAAATCCTCATCTCTTGCAACAACAACAACAACAACCGAGGCCACAATACAACCCGAGACAAACCATGTCAGCTGAAGACATGATCAAGTCATTGGCCCAGTCGGTTATGCAGAAAGATGCTGAAACAAAGTCTTCCATTCAGAATCTTGAGAGACAAGTGGCACAAATTGCTCAATCCGTGAGTAATCTAGAGGCTCATGTATCGGGAAAATTTCCGTCACAAACGGTAGTCAACCCGAGGGAGAATGTGAGTGCCATTACCTTGAGGAGTGGGAAGCTATTGAACCCTTATGCTGAGCAGGGTGAATTGCAAGACGGTTCTGAGCCGTGTGAAAACAGGAAAACGCGATCTCACGCGACCTACCGCGATCGCGGTTTCGACGATGAAGAATCACTGGAACAACGCCGGCGATCGCGGTCACCCGCCGTGACTCGCGGTTTCATTCCAGTGAGCAGCCAAGAGGAATCCATGGAGCGCCGGCGATCGCGTGGACCCGCGTCCACTCGCGGTTCAGCGCCAGAAACCACCAAGGAGCCCCGGCGATCGCCCTCACCCGCGTCCACCCGCGGTTTGGCGGCAGAACTCCCAGCTCAGGAACGGCGATCGCGTGGACCCGCCGTGGCTCGCGGTTTGAGCCCAGATCTTGTCGACGAGTATGTTCGCCCGAGCTTTCCACCGCTTTGCTCTCAGAAGCCGGTCCCGCCTTTCCCTGAGGCGTTGAAGGACACTAGAAGACCGGAGAGTGACAATGAGATGTATGAGACCTTTAGCAAGTGTCAGGTAAACATTCCTTTGCTAAAATTGGTTAAAAGTATTCCTAGATATGCTAAGTTTTTAAAAGAAATTTGCACTATCAAAAGGAATCAAAAATTGAAAGGAAAACAAAAGGTCAAAATTAGTGAGCATGTTTCCGCGGTTTTTCAAAAGAAAATGCCTAAAAAGTGTGGTGACCCGGGTAAGTTTAGCATTCCATGTGTGATTGGTGATACTAAAATTGAAAATGCTATGCTTGATCTTGGTGCATCTATCAATGTTTTGCCTTTGTCCTTGTATGAATCCCTAGGATTAGGACCTTTGCATGAGACCGGTATTGTTATTCAACTAGCTGATAGGTCTAATGTGTATCCTAAGGGAGTGGTTGAAGATGTACTTGTTATGGTTGGTGATTTGATATTTCCCGCTGATTTTTTTGTGTTGGATATGGAGCATGATAAAGATGCGGCCCCTATGCTGTTAGGTAGGCCTTTCATGAAAACAGCACAAACTAAAATTAATGTTAATAGTGGGAAATTGACTATGGAATTTGATGGGGATGAAGTTGAATTTAACATCTATGATATGAAGCCCGTTGTTGATTCCTCTTTGAACTTTGTTGATGTAATGACTCCTAACCCTTTGGATGAGTTACAACCTATGATTGAGGATTCTAACATGACAGCTTTATTGGATGAGAAGGGAGAGTCCCCTAACTCTCTTTTGGGCATTGGCCCCATTGTGCTAACTCCGAGCAAGAAGCTTTTTTCTTCTTCTTTTGTGCAGGCCCCGGAAGTTGAGTTCCAACACCCCCCTGATCCATCGAAGTATGGGGGGAAGGCAACCAAGAAGGTAAAGATGGAGGAGCCACCGAAGGAGTCAACTACCAAGAAGCATGGTCTAAGGTTTAAACCTTTCCATGAATGGTTCAAGAAGGAGGTGCTCAATGAGAGGGTTCCTAAAGGACCCGATGATATAGATTGAGGTTGTGTGAGTAGTATGTCGAGCCACGACAATAACTAAGGCGCTTCTCGGGAGGCAACCCGAGGTTTGAGATGCTTTATTTTATTTTTTCTTTTTGTTTATTTTTTAATTGTCATTTTTAGTGTTTTTGTGGTTAGGGAAGGATGCCCGAGGCACAGGTTCAGCTACAATCTGTAGCCAAAACCGCTGTAAGTCTTTCTTCCTTTCTAAAATAAAAATAAAAATAAATCCTTGGATGTGCGGAAAACCCGCAAGGGCCGCATAGGTAATAAGAAGGTGACTCGCTCAACCCCAGGTTGAGGCAAAAATGAGTCTTGGAGTGATGCGAGATTGGTGTTCCCCGAAGAAGAGCTTGTGATTGTAGGTTGCAAACTACGATCACGGGTTTGTGCTTAGCAACCTTCCGGAAGTTGGTGATTTGCTGAATTCACCATTCATTTTTCTTCTTCTGTGGATCTTCAATTTCGGCGTTCTTCCTTGTTATCCATTGTTTTGGATGAGCTGGACATTATTGGATCATCATTGAGCTCATCCCACTTCTACTACACCTTGTGCTTCATTGGAGGGAGACCATCCGGTCTCGTATGTGAGTCTTCTGTTTTCTTTATCCCCGTGCTTTTACCTTGTCTTTCATTCCATTGGGGACAATGTCATGTTTAAGTATGGGGGAGAGAATGTATTCACATGTTTTATGGTGTTGTGCACTTGTGTATGGCTGATGTGTATGAATTTTTGGAAAATTTGAAAAAGAAAAAAGCCAAAAATATGAGAAAAAGGCAATCAAAATCCTGGGATGAGCTGAAAAGCTCAGGTAAAAAGCAGGTAGTCCGACCGACTCTAGGTTGGTGCAAAAATGGACTTGAGTGATGTGAGCAACATGTGAGATATCTAGCAAAATGAAATGAGTGGTTAGGTGAAAACCCGAAAGGGCGCCTAAGCAAAATGAGTGTGAGTGATTTAGGATTTTCTTGCTTGGCGTTGGTGTCATAAGAAGAGGTGTTATAAGGAGTTCGGGTAGGATCACTCATGGAGCGATAAGGAGATAGATTGGAGTTTATGCATTGCTCATTTTTGATTGTTTGGAGGCGAAGTGTTGAGTCTTGTAATTGCTAGTTTCATGTTCTTCCTTACTTCCTGAAACTTGTGTGCTGATTGGAGGAGTGAGTTTTCTTTTATCTTACTCGAGGGCGAGCAAGGTTTAAGTATGGGGGATTTGATAAGCGGTATTTTACATAGCGCAACTAGTAGTTATTAGCATAGTTTTGTGGAGATTTTGGCTCGGTTTTGGAGCTAAGTCGATGCTTGAGGTGCGGAGCTACATTATGATTATTTGGAAGCACTTGCATGTTGAGGACGAGGCTCGAGGTTTCCTTGGCGAGAAGACGCTCGAGGAGCCGGGCTGACATGAAGAGACGACATTGAAGCTAGGAGAAGCAGCTTGACGCGGGCCATGGCGACCCACCACGGGCCGACGTGGGCTGGGCTGGAGCTGGCTGATGCGAGCAGGCGGCGGCGGGTGGACGCGACTGGCCGCGAGTGGCGGCGGGCGGCGGTGATCGCCGGTGGTCGCGTTTTTGCTCCAGGATGTTCTGATCTTTGGCGAGGCGAAACGGCGAGCGGAAGTGATCGCGTCCGGTCGCGTCTCTGGCATTCCTGAACTTTCCCGATTTCCTTTTTGGCTTGACGTTTTGTTTTCCCTTAATCAATTCAGACGTTTTGTTTTTCAGTTTAGGTTAGATTAGCACGTTTTTGGCAGACATTGATCGAACCATCACCATTCCCTCTCTCTCCTCTCATCATCTATCTTTTCCATCTCTTTTCTTTCTTTGTTTTTCTCAAGAACGTTTTTCTAGTTTTCTCCATGGTTTTGGATTTCGTGAAGAACATGAACCGGAACTAAGACCCTTGTTTTGCCTAGCGTGGAAGCACTCGATTAATTCAGTTGTAAGGTTTTATCTCTTGTTCGTCCCTTTGGATTTTTGTATTGATTTCCTTGAGCATAATTCAGATTTCTATATTGTTGGCTAGATTGACATCCTAGTTCGATTTTGTAGTTTTCTAATTGCTAGAATAGGGATAGACGGTGGAATCCCTAATCACTTGTAGCAACCACAATTGCATGAAATTGGTATATTGAATTCAATTGTGAAAAGGAAATTGATTTGCATGTCATACTTGCGGTGTTGAGTCTTTGCTTGCAATCCATTATTTCTTATGCCCTATGCTATTGATTGAATCAACTTAGGAGGTCTTCTAGGTTTTCAATTAGTAAGTATTAGCAAGACCGGTTGGATTGTTAATATACAAAAAATCAGAATTGGGACAAATCCATAGGATTATGATGAACATGAGATGAACCGAAATTACAACTTGATTAATTGATGTGTGGAAACTTGCTAGGTGAAACCTCTTTCTCCCATTGTTTAATCTTGATTTTTATGCTATTGCAATTGAGTAGTTTTAGAAGAAAACCAAACCCCCCCCCCCCCATTTGTCCTTTGAAGTTGATAAATTAGCAATTGCATTAAAATTGACGTGTTACTCCCTTGGGTACGACTCCTTACTTGCATGCTATACTCTAGTTGTATTTTAGGATTTCTTTGATAGTGTACAACGACTGAAAATAAAGCTATCAGTCACCCATCATGGTAATACTCTCGTCCTAACACGCTTAACTTCAGAGCTCTTTGTTCTCACTTGAACCCTGAAAAGGAAAGACTCTTGTTAACATGGGTAGCACTCTAATCCTTATAAAGAATTACACATATGGGGTGTTACAATCACCCCACTTATTCCCTCGACCATCTCGTTAAGACCCAAAGACCGCCCTCTAGGTCGATCGACCTTCCACCGGACTAAGCCCACTCGTAACCTAGAGTATGCTTAGATACCATTTGTAAGGCCCGAGGCCATAAAAGCGTCATCCAGTGCCAACCTGAGGACTTCCCAGGAGGTCACTCATCCTAGTACTACTCTCGCATTAGCACGCTTAAATTCAGAGTTTTTTGTCCTCACTTGAACCCTGAAAAGGAAGAGCTCTTGTTGACATGGGTAGCACTCTAATCCTTGTAATCCTAATATAGGGTGATACATAAGGCTTTACTAATATAAGCCAGGGGACGCCCTCGTTGGATCAGCACAACACCATTCCTAGAATCACATGCATATGTCTCTAACTCATAAGACATAGAGAATATATCAATACCAAAATAGGAGCAGAAGACAACAAGAGCTTCAATTGATTAAAGGCTTGATCTGCCATAGCATTTCATTTGAAAGAGTTTTTCTAAAAAAATCAGTCAAGGGTGTACTAATGGTGCCATAACCCTTAATGAATCTCTTGTAGTGTCCAAAAAGCCCCAGAAATCCTCTAAGCTCATTAACAATCTTTGGAGGTTGACAAGAAAGCATAGCTTCCACCTTGTTAGAGTTACTCCATTTCTAGAGATAATATTCCCAAGATAAACCACTTTAGATTGAGAAAACTCGCACTTGGAGTTCGTAACAAACAATTATTGTTGTCGTAAAACATCTTAAACAAGAGTCATGGCATATTTGCGCTGAGCTCTTATCTAGTCCGTTGGTTGTCGCTGATTATGATATGGATGAGGAGTATCTCGATTGGTTCCTTCCCATTTCTCATCCATATGTCAGACACGACGCGATCGAGATACCTCGTCCCTGCCGCCATGCTGTTCCGGCTTTGGATGCATCTCGGGTATGTTTAGGGTCTAGAATATGTCATATTATGTCTTTATAATTTTCTTATAAAGTTTATTCACTTAATATTATACGATAACGAGAACATCGATTGAACATGGTGAGGGCACATGTCTGGGAGGTTATTATGCGAGGAGGCGGCGAGATGGAGGACTGGCAGAGGATTGCGGACATTATCGATGTCGACGAGCTACCTGTTGCTGATCCTCCATTGCAGGCGTCACATCGACAGACCCAGAGCCAGTTTTTTACGGGTGAGTCATCAGCCGCCCCACGCCCCAGAGTGTCATCTATGTACGAGAGGGGTTCATCATCTAGGTCGGCGGCCGAGCAGGAAGCTGTTGAGCGAGAATCAGGTGATCGGGAGATGGCAGAGCGTTTGCAGGCTAGCCTAGAGAGGGGTTCTGATAGCGACGATGATTAGACTAGAGAGTGTGGATGTTATTATCTCTTTTGTAGTGACAGTTTGTATTATATTTGTCCGTACTCGTCCCATATTTACACTGATTTCGTATTGAATTTTTTCGTACTTGTATATGGTCCACACGTCCCATATTACCACAAGAAGAGGTCCATACAATACAGAAAACAATACAAATTGATCATAAACTTAGAAAAAAAAATAGACAATAGATATGACACTGCTTTAGCGTTTGAAGAAATTAGGGTAGTCTCTAGTGAACGTTCTCTTCATATGATATCTCTGTTTTGCTAAATTTGCTTGCTCCCTACAAAATGTGATAGTACGTAAACAACATTACACAAAAGATACGACATTAGTCACCTACGATTTATATCAGTTAGTAGTTTGAAGTTATACCTACGCATGTTATCAACATATTTAACAAGATCTTGATTTTCCTTAACAAGATCTTGTTTTTCCGTAACAAGATCTTGTTTTTTCTGCCATTGTTGCCAAATAACCGCGTGTGCCCTCTCGTTGTACATTGGATCAATCCACTCCCTAAAATGACACCCAACTTCTGGGCATCCCCAATACCTCCTTCCACAGTTCCACTGCAAATCCCAAGTTCAGACAACAGCTTTCAAATTACAGTAGCATATCCTATCTGCTTTTGGTGATGATTTTGATGAAGATTCCATTATTTGTTGTAGTGTCTGATTTCATACAAATATCATAAATTCATCAATATCAAAAATCAGCGTTACTAAATCGATAGAAAATCGAAGGAGAAGAAGTTTACCCAAAATTCTCTTTGTGGGCGCCGCTTGTGTTGGAATTGTTGTAGTGAAGAAACAACCTTAATGTTTCTTATATAGTGAAATAAATAAGCAATGTGTTTGACAACTAATAACCAACTGTCAAACACAACTAATAACCAGCTGTCATACAACAGTTAATAATGTACACGCTATAGTGTTGGGTTTAAAGGTTAAACGCAACACTGTGGCGTTCAACGTGTACACGCTACACTGTGGCGTTTACAATAGAAATGCCACACTCTAGCGTTTAGTGTTATGTGAGAGGGTTTAGGGTAGGGCTTAGGGTTTAGGGTTGTAATGGAATAGAGAACCCATTTTCTTTGATTTAGGGTTTTAAATTCATTTTGTTTACTTCTTTCCCTTTCAGCTATTATTTCTGAATATATAGGTTATTGTATCACAACTTCCAAACCCTAGAAGTGGCTAGCTTCATTCCTTCGCAGCTCTCTCTCAACGTATCCCATGTGACTTTTGTCTCTCATGATCATCAAATCTATTAGGTAATTCCGTTCTATTTTATGGAATCTGCGTTTGTCACATTATCGGGCCAAATTGTCCCTAAACCCTAAATCCTAAATCTTAAACCCTAAACCCTAAACCTTTCAGTTATTAGGATGAATTAAACACATAAACCCTAAACCCTAAACCTTGAACAATATAAATGCTTATACTATCAAAACCCTAAACCCTAAACCATTTTCCCTTAAACCCTTGCTTCAACATAGATCATAAGCCCTAACATCTTATCCCTTAAACTCTTGCTTTAACATAGATTCTAATCCATAATAGTAATTCCTAAACATGCATACCTCGAAACAATATAACGTTTAGACCGTGAGGTTTAGGATCCACAAAACCCTAAACCCTAAACCCCCCTAAATCCTTTTAGGGTCCATACATGCAATTAGACGGCGTTCGCCTTACACAGTGATGGACACTAAATGCCACAAAATGTCGTGTGGTAAACGCTACACAGTAGCGTTTATTAAATGCCACATTGTGGCGTTTAGTACATGCCTTACACAGAACGACATCTAAGTAGTCAGACACCACAACATAGCGTTTTTCTTTATCTGAGTATTCCATAGTGCTAACGCAGAGGAGCACCATAATTTAGACATTTTCTTAAGTTATACTTGCAAATGGAGTTTGAGTGTAGATCCGTTGAGCTTGGATTAGATATTCATATATTGCTAATTCCAGGAAAATTGAATATTCATATATTGCTAATTCATATTACAGAGTGGAAAAGGAGTGGATTCACATGTGATCCTAATGTATCCAATCTCCCTCCCGAAACTACATAACCAAACCGCCACGACCTTGGTTTTCACGTTTGACGAGATATTCATTCATCCTTCCCCTAAATGGTACACCCTACCCTTCAACACTAGGATGCTTCCAATTGTTCCAAACCGCGGGCGGGGGTGGGATAGGGCAACGGTCATCAACTAGCCAAACCTGTAAAAAAATAGATCTAAAATGAGTATTACATAATTCATAAGGTAAAACTTCCGAGTATAAGTATGCTTACGTGGACAATATGATCATGATTTCCTACTAGTGCCACCGTATGCACCGTTGTGGCAGGCCGGGCACCCGGACGAGCAATCATGGGGAGACATGTATGGGGGCCACTCCATGAGAGAAAGACAAGAGCCACCTGGAATCTGGTTGCAAATGCTAACCCAACCATCGGCATTTCCATCCAGTGATCCTCCCAGCAAGGTCCTGTATGATCAACCAACTTGATAAGATGGTCAATGTCAGTCATCATACTCGCTGGTCGGTAGAGATCTCGATGCAATTACAGTTCCTTTGAAAGCTCATGTCGCACGTAGTCGTAACTCTATTCCCCCAACCCTAATAGTACAAACAAGGAACGGTACCCACAATGACCGTCACCTTGTACGTCTTCTACTCGGGTGATGTAGTTGAACATGAAAGTGTCGACATTTCATACGCCCCAATTAAAGTCGAGGTGACAAAAATTTCCCCCTTTTCTTGGATCAACTTCAATTTTGGGGGGGATCGGGCCAGCGCCACTCTCTTTTCCATCTGAAACTCTTTTGGTGTCTCCATCAGACATCGGAGAAGGGTCTGATCCAATAGACAATTGAATACTATCTGACTTCCTCTTCTTCTTTTCCTCATCTTTCTTCTTCTTTTCCTCATCCTTCTTCCTCTTCTTATCCTCATCCTTCTTCTTCTTTTCATCCTCCTTCTTCCTCTTCTTTTCCTCGTCCTTCTTCTTCTTTTCCTCCTCCTTTTTTTGTTCCTTCTTCTATTGCTCCTCCTCCTTATGCTCCAACCAAGTGAGGTCCATCTTGGTCGAGTCCTTCTTAGGTCTCCCCTTACTAATATCTGCGCACGGGGGCTCTCCCAAGGTGGAAGTGCTCGGGTTATGGAAGTCATTGTACCTTGTTGTGAGAATGCGTAATAGCTCGTCGGACATTTCCTTTCCTTTCCAGTTTTGGATCAGCTTCTTCATTAAGACATCTTCTCTTGAAATATGCTCAGTATCATCACTTCCGATATCTTCTTGGCCTACTCCTTCCCACTTTATTTGTTTCCAAAATAAATGGATTTCACTTGGCAATATTGGGATACCAACCTCTACATATCTCTTGATCGTGTGTGGGCAAGGCAACCCAAGCGAGGATCTCCACCATACATTGTGGCATTCTTCATCAAGTATCTTTCCCTCCTTTGCCAGAATAGCTTGTTTGTATAGTAATCTTATGCACTCGTCCGATATCTTGTACTCAAGGCGACTGAACAAAATCTTCACCCATTGTGGCCCATCCTTTATGACGGCGGCCAACTTAAAACTGATCTGCTCCATAGACCCCCTAATGACACGTATCTGATCATTCAAAAAATGCTAATTCATATTATTTTCCCCATAGGCACAAATTAGTACACATGGATTAAAACAACGAGCCCAAAAGATTACACGCACCCGATCCGTGAACATATTGTCGATGTGTACTACGATCGTGTCAAACCCTCCAACAGATGATTTTAGGGTGTCCTTGAGCATAGCGTGCTGAGACTCGACCCTGACAAATAATACTCATGTTATACATCATTAAAAATAATATGTATCTAATGACAAAATATGTTATAAAATTTACATGTTTGATGATCTTGTGGCGAAATGAAAAATATGATTAGACCATGCATTAACTAACTTCTTTTTGTGGTCGTTAAGCCAAACTTCCTCGACGTACTTCATAAACGTACCTTTCTTCCACTTGTCCCTCAAATACTTAAGCCGTGACTCGTACACATCCTCCGTGGGTGACCTCAACAACCAACGGATATTCCCCGTAAAATGCTTAACACTTTTGTTGCACATATTCCCAGTGACCCTTGCTTCAACATTGCGGTTCACATGGACCCTGCACAGCAAATGGTGTGCATTGGGAAAGACTATTGGTACAGCCTTCACAACGGCCAAATCTCGGTCTAACATGATCGTTGTGGGTTCTTTTTTACCAAAGAGGGATTTTAAACGCCGCAGGGCCCATACGTAGTGCTCCGTTGTCTCATTTCGCATGAATACGATGGCAATACAGAAGTTAAGGTTTGTGCAAGTGAACCCAAAAAATTCCAAACAAGGCATACCGTACCTATACATGTACATTAAAAAAGAAAATAAGATGCATATATATAATGCAAATGTAGTGAAAAGTTAAAACTAAAGATTACCTGTTGGTCTTGTAGGTTGTATCCATAATGACCACGTGGGGGAACAAACCCAACAAGTGCTTTGAGTCGGGGTGACTAATAAAAAGATCACTCACAACCTCCTTCTCCACATACTTCCCCTTTTCTTTCATCTTAACCTTAACCCTTTCAACGTCCGCATAATATCCTTTAGACCTTAGAAATTCCAACGTGAATTGCGTCACTGTCAAATGGCCCCTGGATATCTTCCTCTCCCTAGCCTTGCAAGTGTACACTTGACTCCTTGATGTCAAGAATTTCGGGTCTACTCTGACAAGAAGAGAAATAATGTTCTTCGGCGTCGAGCCGGTGGCAGACAACAACTTCACTGCCTCGATTTGATCTGCATCAAGGCGTCCAGCAAAACCATGCCCTATTAAGGATGTTGGGATGTCATGTGTGTGCCATCCACAAATGACCTTTAAGCTCCACTTACTCTCTTTTGATAACAACCCGTGAATCTGAAACGGACAATCGCTCTTCTTTGTCCTCGTTGACCGGTTTGATTTAGGGGTTGGCTCGCAACCTTCCACCGCCTTCTTCTTCACCGGTCTGTATGAACCAGACTTCTCACATGATAGTATCACCTTTCGATCCCATGATTTTTGTATGACAATCAAAATGTTCAGTTCCTTGCCCACTGAACGAACCCATTGAATCATACTCTGTCTATCATCCCATTCCTCATCCGTAGTAAAATACGAAGAAAAATCGTCACTCACAAAGTTGGTGCCACTAGAATCACCCTATTTATTTCACAAACATTGGTATTCATTATAAACACTTAAATTCATTATAAATCTACACCGACAAAGTGTTCTATACCTAAACTAATGTTCTACCCTTAAAATCATGGTGCAAATATGAAACACGTACAAAATTAAAACATTTGTCCGTTCTCCTCATTTACCTAAATTTAAAAACGAATTTATCACAATGCTACGTTAATATAAGAATATTTCACATTCTATAATAATATAATTTATCATAATACCCTAACATATAACTTATCACTAACAATGTGACTAACATACAAAGAATATCTACAAGATATAATGTACAACTACTACATTAACATAATAATATTAAATCCATAGTATACATACCAGTACTGTATTTTCACTAATTGATTCAAGATCGGGCACATCGACTATGCTTGAGAACGACATTCTCTCTTACTATTGTGCTTTGAAGATCTGTACATGTAAAGAAGGCATATGAAAGAAACAAATATATACAAGTTCAAAAATTCGACCGTTGGGAATTTCGACCGTTGGAAAAAGTGAGATTTATAAACGCAACTACATAGCGTGTACATTTCAAACGGTAATATATAAACGCTACATTGTAGCGTTTGAAAGTTACCGTTTGATTTTTACACGCTACGTAGTAGTGTGTACAATTCCCACATTTTCAAACGTCAACTTTGTAACACCCCCAAATCTGAACCCATTTGGAAATGTATTACCGCCAGTGACCTCAGTGTTCCTTACCGAGATCACCCAAGGCTTTACCGTTTGAATACAAAATGATAACTTTATTCATATAAAACATGAGTCCCGGGATTACATCCCAATCCCGAATAGGACAAATACAGAGTTTAAACAAAGTACAACGAAAGTCTTTTAAATATATAACAAAGTAAATAAGTTACAACGGAAGTCATTCTTGAAATATTACAAAAAGGGTTGTGATCGTAATGATCATCAGTCCAAGGATCTCAACCTGATTAAAAGATAATCATTAAAACATCCAAAAACAGCCGTCGTCTTCATAGTCAATCTAGTCTCCTCATATCTTCGCTCTATCTGATGTGCCGAATCGAATGGATGACACCAGCCAACCATGCAGAGAATAATTACGATTGGTTAGTCTACTGAATAGACTATGCAAGGGTACAAAGCAGAAGGTTCTAAGTAGTCGTATTAGGTTAGACTTCTTGTCTCTCGAATAAAAATAGAGTACGTTAGCCAACCACCATACTATACTTGAATATGACAAAAGGCATGCACAAGAGAATATTCTGGAAGACTGAATCTTCACAGAAATCGACTCGAAAGAAGACTCCAACGGAAGTGAGTCTTAAGGAAATATGACAAATCTGGAACGTTTAAAGGATCAGACATCAGTGATTTAAAAGTTGACTTAGATGTTTCGGTTCACGACCAACCTTACCGCTTACAGCGAATCCATATTGGAAAGAGAACGTACTCTGATCAAAAGTCGAGATGAGCTTTCCTAGCTGCACTATTTACTTAGCTGCACTACTCGCCAAAGGTATATTAATTACGTGCACTCGGGCACTTTATCTTATTTAATTCTAAAACCCACATTACGTTATAAGCTTTTAAACATATGCTCTGTCACGCAGGACATATAACTAAGGAATGGACCTCACAGAATCCAAGCCTCTGGACCTATATCGAAGGAATGAACCTCGCAGAGTCCAAGCCTCTACTATCGTAGGGTCTTGATCGCCCTTTTTCCCCAAGTTATAAAGAAACGAATGGACCTCTCGGAGTCCATGCGTTCCTACGAATACTCGTGCTAACTAACAGTTCGAGCACAACAATAGTTCAGGATAAATCCACATAAATGCCCTCAAGGCGAACATAAATAATAGCGTTGTTCTAACAGATATACAACCTATTATAATATCATTATTACAGTTTCCAAAACAGTTTATAAAACCAATTCCAGATAAACACAGTAATCATTCTAAATTAATTACTCAGATAAACAACTGATAATTAATGTAAATATGGAACGATGAGCAAGAGCGAACCGCCACTTGCCTGAATCCGCAGAGTTTGAACAAAGCCTAACGACGGGATTCCGGGCTCGACACAGGAACAGATCTGGAAACACAAATTCCTTCGAATCGACCCATAAAGAACCCTAAGTTAGATTCGACATAAACTAGTACAAATCTAAGGAAAGACGAAAGAAATCGAAAGGAACGACGCCCGAAAGGCGACCACCAAGGCCGAGGCCAAAATAGGCCAACGACCCTCTGGCGGCGGTCGCCGCTGCTCTTGGCAGCGGGCGCCGCTGTTCATCACGGCGGTCGCCGCCATCAACACGGCGGGCGCCGTGAAGAATGCCATAAAACACGACGAGAACCAAAACTCACCAATTTGCCAACGATTCGACCCCCTTTTGCCTGGCTTTGGATTCTCAGCTTCAAGGGCCTCCAAAAGCTTCACAATGGCCACTGAAAACAACACCAAAAGGGCACCGGCGAACACCTCCAAACTCTGGCGAGGCACACAAAACTCCGGCGAGAGATTTTGGGGGGGGATTTAAGCTTGCTTTCTGTGCTAAATCCGAGCCCCAAATGCCCCAATTTATAGCCAAAATCCAGGGAACATCATCATGGCTAAGTAGGGACGTGGAGGGGATACGAACGGCGTCGTCAGATGCTCGCCGCGACCACAGGGCTACCCCTCCCCCCGCTAGCTTGCGGCGGGCGCCGCGTCGCTGCCTTGGTCGCCGCTTTGAAGATCAACGGCGGCGGGCTAATGGCGGCAGTCGCTGCCACTGTGCGGCGGTCGCCGTTTCCTAGCCCACTTGCCCAGCTAGTTGTCGAGAGGACAACTCCTCGAGCCCGCTGACGGCGGTCGCCGCCGTACTTACGGCGGGCGCCGCGAGGTCACCCTCCTCCGATTGGCTTTTGGATGACATTGGCTTGACCCGGGATAAAAATAATCGTACACGAATGAGTATTAACTCCCAAAATACGTCGACTGTATATTATTTCACTGAGAAAAGTATTACAGAGATTGAGCACATTACAGAATGTCTTAGACTCTCTGAATTTAATCCGACGTACAAAACGGGCTTTCGGGAATAATCCCAAAACTCCAAAATATCCTTACAGAAATACGGGGTATCACATCACCTCCCCCTTAAAAGAAGTTTCGACCCCGAAACTTAGGTCGAAAATAACTCGGGAAAACGCCTGAGCATATCTACCTCGGTTTCCCAAGTAACTACTTATGTCCCAAACTTGGACCACAGACTTCGTACCAACAGTACGATCTTGTTGCGCAGTTGCTTCACACGGCGCTCGAGAATGCGCACTGGCATCTCCTCACAAGTACCATTTGCCTGAATCTCGATGTTCTTATAGCTCAGCACATGAGACTCATCTGGCACGTATTTCCTTAGCAAGGATACGTGGAACACATTATGCACTGGGTGTGCCAATGGCGGCAATGCCAAACGGTACGCTAGAGATCCTACTCTAACCAGAATCTATAATGGTCCCACGTAGCGAGGGTTAAGCTTCCCACGCTTACCAATCCTGAAAAAAACTCCCTTGGATGGCGATACTCTGACAAGTACCTTTCCACCAACCTTGAACTTGACACTTCTACGCTTCTTATATGCGTACGACTTCTGTCGACTCTGGGCGGTCAACATCCTCTGTCTAATCAAAGCAATGTTCGAAGATGTCATTTCGACCAACTCTGGTCCAAGTAGAATCTTATCGGCGTACTCAACCCAACAAATCGGAGATCTGCATCTGTGACCATATAAAGCTTCGAACTGAGTCATCTTGATCGTAGCATGCCAGCTATTATCGTACGTGAACTCGATCAGACTTAGACTGTCTTCCCAGCTAGTCGGATGATCGAGCACGCATGCTCTTAGCATATCCTCAAGGGTCTGGATGGTCCTTTCAGACTGACCATCTGTCTGAGGATGAAATGTTGTACTGAACCTCAGCTCGGTTCCCATGGCCTTATAAAGCTCTTGCCAGAACCTTGACATGAATCGGCCATCTCGATCCGATACAATGGTCTTAGGAATGCCATGTAAACGAACAATCTCCTGGTGGAAAACTTCTGCTGACCTCTGGGTCACCCAAGTGACCTCAGTTTCCAATGCAAACACTATTGCTGCTAGTTCTAGGTCATGTGTTGGTTAGTTTGCTTCATAGGTTTTCAATTGTCTAGATGCGTATGCAATAACCTTGCCCCTCTGCATCAAAGACACATCCCAACCCATTTCTCGAAGCATTACTATAGACCATATAACCATCATTCCTTCCGACAACGCCAAAACTGGTGCATAAGTCAGACACTGTTTTAACTTCTTGAAAACCGGTCTTGCACTTGTCATCCCATACAACTTCTTGTTGACCTTGTGGAACAGACTGGTCATAGGTGGAGTGATCTTAGAAAAATCATTCCATGAACCGTCTATAATGCTCAGCAAGCTCTGGGAAATTGCGCACCTCGCTCACACCCTGAGGCTGCTTCCAAACAACTACTGATTCACTCTTCTGGGGAATAGCCATAATCTCATTCTTATTGATCACATGGCCTAAGAAAGCCACTTCTAGATCCAACAATCGCACTTAGCCCACTTTGCGTACAACCGACTTGGTCTAAGGACCGATAAAGCAATCCGCAGATGTTCCTTGTGAGCTTCCTTGCTCGGGAAAATATCAAAATGCCATTGATGAAGACCACTATGAACTTATTCAAGTAGGTTCATGAAAACTGCTGGAGCATTCGAAGCCCAGATGGCATGACTACAAACTCGTAGTGACCATCTCTCGTCCGAACGCAATCCTCGGAATATCATCCTCACGAATCCTGAGCTGATAAAAACCAGATCTCCGGTCGATCTTGGAGAAAACGTTTGCTCCCTGTAGTTGATCCAACAGATCATCACTCCTCGGCAACAGATACTTGCTCTTGATCGTGACTTTATTCAACTCTCGAAAGTCAAAACAAAGTCGAAACGGTCCATCTTTCTTTTTGACAAATAAAACTAGGGCACTCCTACTTAAGGTGATGCACTCAGCTTTATATAACTTTTGTCAAGAAGATCCTTGAGTTGCTTCTTCAACTCTTGCATCTCAACATGAGCCATCCGGTACGGTGCCTCAGAGATCGGCGTGGTACTCGGCTCGAGATCAACGGCAAACTCCATGACACGATTCAGGGTATCCAGGAATATCTTCTGGAAAGACACCCGAAAATCCTCTAACCACAAGAATATCAAAAACTTAAGTCGATCACTGCCTTATGACGCTTCCGTCAATCCATACCGAGAATAATTATCATATGGGACCATGGTTATTTAGGTCAAATCGCTTTGAATTTCTTACCCTTGATGGTAATCGACAATCCTGACAGACGATTTGTTCTAACCAAATATTTCATATTAAAAATATTTATAACCAAAGGTTCACAAACTTAGCCGCATACAGAACATAACTTACAACCATCCAAAATGAAAGTCTGGGTAGCACCCACATCAACAACACATTAACAAAAGTAGAACGCAGATACAAAGTACTCTAAGCATTAGGAGCATAGGGTCCATCCGCCTCACGCATCACGTAAAGGCATTGACTCTGACTTCCAGAAGCCACTGGGGCTTTCCCCTTATCCTGCGCAGTTGTCTGCATCGAAGGAGAAGTCTCTGCTGGTGTAAACCTAGGTCTGTTGTTTGGATTAACAGACCCATGTTGTGACTCCGCTCCTTTTTGCATTCCCTGCCGACAGAACCTCTGCATATGTCATTCCTTTCCACAACCAAAACAAGTCTTCTTCTCATTCTAACATGCAAAACTCTTGTGCCCAGATGCACCACAATTATGGCATTGGATCAGACTCTTGCTCTGACCCGATTGCTGAGTTGACCCATCTCGAGTCATTTCTGTCTTTGCCTTGCTAGATTTGGCAAAATCAGAAGGTGGTGCGGGACGTTTAAACCCACTTGCCTGAGGCTGGTTCTGCACTTGCCTCTGGCTATCACGCTTCCTGGTTGACTCCTCCAGAGTTACCTCCAACTTGTAGGCCGCATCCACGTACTGCTCGAGAGTAGAGCATGTGTGGTGTACCATCCATGGTTTAATATCTGGGTTCATCCATTCATGGAAGTACCAGATCTTCTGAGCCTCACTGGATATCTCTGGTTCAGCATACTGCAGCAAATGATTGAATTTAGTGGCAAGCTCGGTCACCTTCAATCCATCCGTCTTAGGATATAAGAACTCCTTGTGTTTCTCCTCCCTCATAGCATGAGAGAAGAAACGGTCCGTCATCTTGGTCTTAAACATTGACCAGGTCAATACCGGGCTATCAGCTAAGCCGGTACTCTCCCACCATTCACTGGCTTCTTCCTTCAACTGTAGAGAAGCTATATGCACTTTCTTCGCTTCAGTGCACTCAACATTACGAAACAACCATTCCATATGTGAGAACCAATGAGCCACTATGACTGACTCTCCCTTTCCATCGTAGATGTCGGGTCTCATAGAGTTAATGGCCTTCAGAGCTCGGCCATACTCCCCTCTATTCCTGATCATGCCTCCCTGTAGTACCTGGTTCTCTTGTTCTTCAAACCTCAGAACTTCTGGAGGTACTGGCACTCCTTGTGCCTAAGGTGCGATTGGTCGCATTATCTCGGTGAATGCTTGCATAACAATCCCCCGAATTGCTGCGACTGTTGCTGCATCGAGCACTACTGGAGCGTCGGCCTGAGCTTGGCCATTGCCTCCTGGATTATTATTGAAGATAGACTCACGCTCTCCTGATGGGTCTGCAACATTCCTTGGATTTGGTCTGGGGTCATTGCTCGGCCCAACACTAGCACGGATAACGTTCCTCGTGTTCACCATCTGTTTACCGATCAAATTCCAAGGATTTTATCACATTAATATCATTCTGATATATTTATCGTAATAAAATCAACTTAGAATAGATCAAACTTGGTAATTTCTATTGATGAACTTAAACCGAGTAACTGGGTTCTACAACCTCAAATCATAGCGAGGGAACTGGGAATTCTAGCCTTATTGGAGATGGTAAAACCACCTTGGCTTCTCCCGGGTTCCTCTGAAGAGAACAGAATGCACCCATATCTAACGGGGCAACGGGGACGGAACTAGTCTTTCTAGATATAGAAGAAGCTTACTATATCAGACTGTATAGAAGACATGACTATGAACGGTTGAAAATGAAAATACCGTTTTTATTTTTAAACTCAGAGCCTTTTGAAAATACCTTTCAATCGAAAATGAGTAAATGGTTTTCAAATACCCAACCCATTTTAAAAACCTGGCTCTGATACCACAACTGTAACACCCCCAAATCTGAACCCATTTGGAAAGGTATTACCGCCAGTGACCTCAGTGTTCCTTACCGAGATCACCCAAGGCTTTACCGTTTGAATACAAAATGATAACTTTATTCATATAAAACATGAGTCCCGGGATTACATCCCAATCTCGAATAGGACAAATACAGAGTTTAAACAAAGTACAGCGGAAGTCTTTTAAATATATAACAGAGTAAATAAGTTACAGCGGAAGTCTTTCTTGAAATATTACAAAAAGGGTTGTGATCGTAATGATCATCTGCCCAAGGATCTCAACCTGATTAAAAGATAATCATTAAAACATCCAAAAACAGCCGTCGTCTTCATAGTCAATCTAGTCTCCTCATATCTTTGCTCTATCTGATGTGCCGAATCGAACGGATGACATCAGCCAACCATGCAGAGAATAATTACGGTTGGTTAGTCTACTGAATAGACTATGCAAGGGTACAAAGCAGAAGGTTCTAAGTAGTCGTATTAGGTTAGACTTCTTGTCTCTCGAATAAAAGTCGAGTACGTTAGCCAACCACCATACTATACTTGAATATGACAAAAGGCATGCACAAGAGAAGATTCTGGAAGACTGAATCTTCACAGGAATCGACTCGAAAGAAGACTCCAACGGAAGTGAGTCTTAAGGAAATATGACAAATCTGGAACGTTTAAAGGATCAGACATCAGTGATTTAAAAGCTGACTTAGATGTTTCGGTTCACGACCAACCTTACCGCTTACAGCGAATCCGGATTGGAAAGAGAACGTACTCTGATCAAAAGTCGAGATGAGCTTTCCTAGCTGCACTATTTACTTAGCTGCACTACTCGCCAAAGGTATATTAATTACGTGCACTCGGGCACTTTATCTTATTTAATTCCAAAACCCACATTACGTTATAAGTTTTTAAACATATGCTCTGTCACGCAGGACATATAACTAAGGAATGGACCTCACAGAATCCAAGCCTCTGGACCTATATCGAAGGAATGAACCTCGCAGACTCCAAGCCTCTACTATCGTAGGGTCTTGATTGCCCTTTTCCCCAAGTTATAAAGAAACGAATGGACCTCTCGGAGTCCATGCGTTCCTACGAATACTCGTGCTAACTAACAGTTCAAGCACAACAATAGTTCAGGATAAATCCACATAAATGCCCTCAAGGCGAACATAAATAATAGCGTTGTTCTAACAGATATACAACCTATTATAATATCATTATTACAGTTTCCAAAACAGTTTATAAAACCAATTCCAGATAAACACAGTAATCATTCCAAATTAATTACTCAGATAAAAAACTGATAATTAATGTAAATACGGAACGATGAGCAAGAGCGAACCGCCACTTGCCTGAATCCACAGAGTTTGAACAAAGCCTAACGACGGGATTCCGGGCTCGACACAGGAACAGATCTGGCAACACAGATTCCTTAGAATCGACCCATAAAGAACCCTAAGTTAGATTCGACATAAACTAGTACGAATCTAAGGAAAGACGAAAGAAATCGAAAGGAACGACGCCTGAAAGACGACCACCAAGGCCGAGGCCAAAATAGGCCAATGACCCTCTGGCGGCGGGCGCCGTTGTTCATCACAGTGGTCGTCGCCATCAACACGGCGGGCGCCGTGAAGAACGCTAGAAAACACGATGAGAACCAAAACTCACCAATTTGCCAATGATTCGACCCCCTTTTGCCAGGCTTTGTATTCTCAACTTCAAGGGCCTCCAAAAGCTTCACATTGGCCACTGAAAACAACACCAAAAGGGCACCGACGAACACCTCCAAACTCCGGCGAGGCACACAAAACTCCGGCGAGAGATTTTGGGGGGGATTTAAGCTTGCTTTCTGTGCTAAATCCGAGCCCCAAATGCCCCAATTTATAGCCAAAATCCAGGGAACATCATCATGGCTAAGGAGGGACGTGGAGGGGCTACGAACGGCGTCGTCAGAGGCTCGCCGCGACCACAGGGCTACCCCCCCCCCCCCCGCTAGCTTGCGGCGGGCGCCGCGTCGCTGCCTTGGTCGCCGCTTTGAAAATCAACGGCGGCGGGCTAATGGCGGCGGTCGCCGCCACTGTGCGGCGGTCGCCGCCACTGTGCGGCGGTCGCCGTTTCCTAGCCCACTTGCCCAGCTAGTTGTCGAGAGGACAACTCCTTGAGCCCACTGACGGCGGTCGCCGCCGTACTTACGACGGGCACCGCGAGGTCACCCTCCTCCGATTGGCTTTTGGATGACGTTGGCTTGACCCGGGATAAAAATAATCGTACACGAACGAGTATTAACTCCCAAAATACATCGACTGTATATTATTTCACTGAGAAAAGTATTACCGAGATTGAGCACATTACAGAATGTCTTAGACTCTCTGAATTTAATCCGACATACAAAACGGGCTTTCGGGAATAATCCCAAAACTCCAAAATATCCTTACAGAAATACGGGGTATCACAAACTTGTACACGCTACGTAATAGCGTTTTATCGAACCGATTTTTTTAAAAAAATTAAATCTCATTATGCATTTTTTTGGGTAATTTTGGGTCATTTCATGTTATCCGAAATATGAATATAATATTAAATGCATACTAGTACATATCATCCGAAAAATACATACATAACAATCTATGGAATCCTACAAAATCCCGCCAACCTACATATTAAATGCATACTAGTAAATATCCCTAAGCTTTGAATACCCTAACGTGGTATACAACTTGGGGGCGCCGATGGATAATTTCAAATAGTAATACATCGTTAATTTCCAATCTACGGATTCTTACAAAATCCCGCCAGTCGTTGCCAAATCTGTATCGATTCCCACTCATTGCGATACACACATGCATATTAGCATTACCACAATCCAGGGTGACTTCCGTTGTTGCTGCAGAACTCAAGAATCTCAAAGCATGCTCCCTCGGGATGCTCTGCATATTAGTAAGTGCATTTAAAGTTGATATTACTATCAAAACCGAATAATAAATTTACATTATGAAGGATGCGATGCTTACCAGCCGATATTCTGGGTATACATTCGTTTGATTTAATACAACAATGAAACTGCGCTGAGGATCACGTCGCATAGCTTCAACTCTTTCTAATGCTGAACCGGGTCCATCATTACCATCTCCAGTACCGTCCGATGAGTAGCTGTTGTCTTCTTCGACAACAGATGAACTTGAGTCATCGCTGATTACTATTACATTTCTAGACGACGAAGCCATACTAACTTTTGGAGAATTAAAACAAAATAAGACGGGAGAAGGGTGTATAAGTTATGGTGAAATTGTTTGTATCTATATGGTGAAATGTACTCGTTGGAAAAATGACTGTTATACAAACGCTACGACGTAGCGTTTAAGTATAAACGGTAACTTTACACAGTCATTTCAAACGGTCATTTTTTCATTTTCAAATGTAAACGGTAACTAAACGCTACTACGTAGCGTGTACATTTCAAACGCTACGTAGTAGCGTTTACATTGCAAACGCTACTACGTAGCGTTTACAATTCGCATGTGTTCGAAAACTGGGTCCATTTTAAACGCTATGTAATAGCGTTTAAAATGGACCCAGTTTAATCGAACCCATGTTTTTTTCTTATAAAATGTCATTAATTCTATAAAAAAAAACACACCTAAACGCAACCTTGTTGCGTTTAAAAAAAAAAATTTAACGCCACCAGGTTGCGTTCACAACCTGGTGCGAAATCGAAAAAACGCGGTGCAAAACCGAACCCCATGTTAAATGACTGAATTCCCTTAACTCTTTCACTTGTAGCACCATGTCACAACCTCCTACACCGAAAGCTTATTAAGGCAAAGAACCCAAAATGGCCCGATTTGCCTAATACTCACATGACCTACAAGTGCAACATGATCAACTACAACCTTCATTTTTTATTTACCTCTCCTTTAATTATCAATGCGATATTTTGCCTGAAAACCATTGAAAATAATTCAACCGGATGTGCAACCCCCTATTTGAATAAGATTGCAATCTAACGATAGTCCACTGCGATCCATCTCCTCGTTGCTCTCGAACAAAGAGCCCAATAAAGACGTTTTCTTTGTCATACCTACACAACAACAATCTTAATAGGATCAACTACCACTTTTAATTTCCATTTATCTCTCCTTTAATTATCAGTATGATATTCTGATTGAAAACCATGCAAAAGAATTCAACCATTAATTAATTTCCACAAAAGGCGCCTCAGCACATGCAAGGCCATCACACAACCACCTTTATATGTCCTCATCACAGCGCGACATATCCAAGTAGGACAACCCCTTCCCTTGGATCCATTCCGGTGAAAAATACAAAACACTATAAAAGGAGAACACAACGATGAGAATACAAAAGGCTGCACCAGAAGCATTTCAAGTAGCCGGCAAAACACATTGCCCCACATGGAGACACAACAATGGGAAACAACAAGGGAAACCACGCCACATCACCAAATCATAATGGTATTCTAGTAAATAACACAGAACCACAAGGGCACTTATAAAGGCAAAAACTTAATAATCGAAACAAGGAAATGGAAATAGGAAAAAGATTAAATA
This sequence comes from Rheum nobile, assembly GCA_027886185.1. Lineage (NCBI taxonomy): Eukaryota > Viridiplantae > Streptophyta > Magnoliopsida > Caryophyllales > Polygonaceae > Rheum > Rheum nobile. The sequence goes on from WOAB01000546.1 coordinate 1,557,180, forward strand.
TAAAATTACTTAAGCAAGTAAGCAGCGGACAGGCAGGACAAGAGGTTGCGGTGACAAGCCTAGAGGAAGGCACCTTAGCATATGCGGTCTTTTTTTGGATATTTGGCGGAGCATGGATACCATGCATAGTAAATATGACCACCCAAACAATTGGAGCTTAATTGATTGATAGATCGGTTAAATAAATTCTTCTGGACAATCTGCTTTGAATAATAAATTGGCATTCCATTTACTACTTGTTGGGGATATTCATTTGAAGAATATGATATGCGGTATTCATATTTGGAAAATATCATAATATACATTAATATCCCCAAAACATAAAAACATAAATATACACACAGCGCTAAATATTCATAAACCCTAAATATCCAAAATACAATCAAGAATAGTCCCGAAATGTCAACCAAACACTAATCATCGCTTGGCTCTTGTCGTGTAGCACCGCTCCCCTCGCCACGCTCATACTTTGAATCTCGAAACATCTAGGATAATTGCTGAGGAGGTTCTGGCATGGGTTGAGTGTGCCCCGCCATCACATGTATGACACTGATAAGCCACTCTATCTCCTCATCAATAATCCCGTCTACCTCCAAACAAGAATATGTCATCCCGAGTACAATCTGGCTTCGTTGTTAGGGTGTACATCGTATCATTACTATAACAAAAAATATATAAATTAACAAATACGTACTGTAGCGATATCAACTAGGGAGGTTGAGGTATAATGGATCCATCCCATAGACGATCATCTGGAGAGGATGTTAGATCCATTAACGGGTGTGTCAATTCCAAGAAGTAATCAAGGTAATGGATGTTTCTCTCCCACGGCCAACTAACCGGATTGTACTCAGCAAGGTCAAACAAGTATCTATGACGCTCTAGCCCTACCATTAATTATGGGTCAAACGGTACGTCGTAGTTCGACAGGTCTTGAAGTACGTTGGAACATGCTGATAAGCACGGGGAAATCATATGAACCAACTGTCTCAGACCGAACTGCCTAAGGATATGGAGAGGCATGTACGGCTCCTGAACTTTGACTATGAAGCATAAAGAAAATCATCGAACCTGGACCCTTTGAGTTCTGTAATAGAATCTAGGTCGTCTCCGCACGACATCCAAAGGACCTATACTAACGCATATGGTAAAAAACATCTTACAAACTTTTCAAGGAACCAACAATTGTTAAGGGTTTTTACTTGTTCGTTTGTAACTCTGTCTAGGGCCCGTCTAATCTTCACGAGCTTCGGTCCACCTTGGTTAAATGTCCGCTCTATCTCGTCTGCTACGGAAGTCCATGGATTTCCCAACTTCTCTGTGTCCTCCGACGAACAGCCTACAAATCTGGGAAAACTTCGTCATATCCAAGCCTACAATAATATTCGACATTAGTACATGAAAATAAATCATAATAATTATTAAAATTGCAAATGATACATAGAGAAGTTTTAGACAACTAGCTATTCTTGCCGTTACGGCTCGGGATGCCTCCCCTAAATTGCGGTACACGATTGCAATTACTCCGGCACCCCACTTGAATTTCCCCACACGGCCGTGTTCCAACATAAACTTTGTAACCGGTGTTTGACCCAATTTATGGACTTGTCGTAGAGTATAGTGCAACCCAATAGCAAAAAATCGGTAGACGGGTGTTACTGCCCTGCATCTCGTCTATCTTCTATCAAATCATCCAAAACCCCGAGGATGCCCCTCCCTTGTTGTATGAGTTGACATGCACCGGGGAAATGTGAAACGTATGAGCGATGCGAGATCTGACATCTGTATCATCCATCTGTTGGGTCATCTTCAACCCGTCAATGGACATCCCTATAATCTTCTGCACGTCGTGACAGATAATGATAATCTCACCCCATGAAAAGTGGAAGGTTGTTGTCTTAGGATACTGATCGATGCTTGACAAAAGAAGCAATGAGGATGTGGTCGATGCCACCATAATGAAAGCTCCCCAAGCATGTCAACACGATGCGCTGAGCAATACCCCACTAAGTATTCGAGCCTTTCACCGCAAACTTGTGCAATCTTAGGATATGAAGGGGACAAGTGTGTGCGTGCAACATCTTCTCCAACTATGAATCCCGAAATAAATAAATATGTTAATATAATTAATTAAATACAAATACACATAAAAGAAATTAATGACAAAGTAATTATGCAGATAATATGTACGTACCAACGCCAGAAATCTCCCAATCCAAATGAAACGGCAATGTGGGTAGGATAGTTCCTAAAGGCCCATTTTAATCTAGGGCTTCCTCGCTGCCAAGGTCGGCAATCATCTCCATCTTGGGTAGCCTCAGGCTCGGGTGCTCGCCGTTGACCGCATTAATGTCGGCGTGACCGGGGGGACACACGGGCTCGATGGGGAGTGGCTAGGGAGCTGCCTGGGGTAGGGGGCTCGGGCCACTGTCTGCCGTTCGCCTCGAGGCGGACTGAACAGATGGCCAAGGGGTCTCTAAGTGGGCCTAGGAAACTGTCTACAATCGAGTAACCACATCCTATTATTCATAATTAAAAATTCTAAATTAATTATTATCATCTAAATTTAGAATTCATTCCTATTTCTAATTTTATTCTTTCTAAATTCGTAATCGCTTCTATATTCTTATTTAATTCCTGCAAGTTCTTAATTCCATGCTTAATTATAAATTATTCATCTCTATTTCATTTTTTTAATCTTAATTAACACTAGATTAAATCTTTATTCATTCTTTATTCTTAATTCTAAACTATTTTTTCTAAAATTCGTAATTCATTTTTAATTCTTAATTAAGACCTATTTATTTATTTTTAAATTTGTAATTCATTCTTTATTATTTATTCTAGATTATTTCTTTCTAATTCATTCTTTAATTATTATTTTTTATTTCATTATTTATTCTTAATTAGTACTTAACATACAATTTTTTCTAATTACACACAATTTAATATAACTTAGAATTATTAAATTGAAATTCCGTTAAGAAATAACCTCACAATTTTAATTCCACTAAAAATAAACTCACAATTTCAAATTTGATTCTAATTCCACATTCAAATAATTCTAAATTAGTTCTAACTTAATTTAAAACCCATGACATTTCCACATTCATAACTAAAATAATTCCAAATTCATGCTACTTTCAAAAAAAAATCTCATTATCAAATTCAATACATTACAACTCCGCATTCATAATAAAATTTACAAATTTAATTTTACAAATCATATTAATCACTACATTAACTTTATTGATCAATATTCCAATCGATAATAAATTTGATAACTTTATTTCGAAAATAAAAAAATTACAAATTGATCAATATTCCAATCGATAATAAATTTGATAACTTTATTTCGAAAATAAAAAAATTACAAATTCAATCCCGCATTCATTATAAAAACACATTCTTATGATTTCACGTGGGATGGTCTGCCACGACGGTATCACAACAACCATGCTCGCCCTCAGGTCCGGGATGAACTTTTTTTCCGAAAGGCTCGGGATGAACTTAATAATACATAATTTATATATATTTTAGGAGTCTAGTTGTATATTAAATTAGATAATTTTCATATATATTTTATATATTTTTTTAGTTAATTTTATATTATTTTATATTCGGAATCTACAGTCAATTTTTTATATATATTTTAGATATTTTATGTTCAATTTAAAGATAATACACGACTATCTTGAAGTACAACAAACAAATGGAATTAGAGTTAAACCGATTTAAAGCAATAAACTAATGGAGACTTTGTGCTGATTATGGCTTACCAGCCTTTTGGGCTTCGTCATACCAGGATTGGATCGGCACATGCGTGTTGGACACTTTCAGCCGGTGGCCTGTACAATTGAAAAGAAAAGAACGAATAGAATATTAGGGGGGAGGACGTAGACATTAGGGGGAGGTTTTATTTATTTTAGTTTGGTTTGACTTTTAGGGGGACTTTTGTTGTTTGTTTTGTTTTGTTTTGTTTTAAGTTTTTGACGGCAGTACGTAGACATTGAAATTCAAGAACGAATTTCGGCTACTTTCAAGATTTGGTATTATTGTTCTAGACTTTATCAATTTGGATTATTTTTGTTATTGAGATTAAGTTTTTTTATCTCTCATTTTTATTAAATAATTCATATATATGTTGATGGATAGTTTAAATATATTGAATATGTCTTCAATTATGCTTGGCTAAATTCCTAGTTCTAAGGTTGGGGTCATCCCGACGATTTGTATATAATTAGAATTATTTCTTTGTCTGAATTGAAATAATATTTGATTCGTTCCTAGTATGCTTTATGCCCATATTAGCCTATGCGAAATGGATTCTATTAGGTTTGAGACTGTTATGTGATAACATTAGTAGGTAGTCAGATAGGGTTTGAGACCGAGAGATAATAACTTCTATTGGATTCCTAGGAATTGAACCTGAGTGTTATTTATGCGACAACAACTTAATTACTCTTGAGGATTAATAGGCTATCATAGATGCTCTAGGTTTGAGTTGGATTGGCGGAGTGCAACAACGAATGTTATTTTAGTTTATCCCTAGACTCTAAGTGTATTAAAGGGTTTGGATGAGATTAGCTATGCGCGACAGCGATTGTTAGTTTAGTCCAGACATATTTACTATCATCTAAAATGAGTTAGTAGATTACCTTGGATAGCTTACCTTCAAATAATTTGAACTAGGTTCATGTGAAGTGTGATTTTATTTACTATTGCATTATTGCGGTAATCCTTAACCTTAGATACATTTATCCCATTGATTTTATCCTTTTTATTTATTTTTATTAGTTAGTTTACTTATAGTTTTCCCCAATTCCTTATTTTCATGTCCTAACTCATTGGTAGAGTTTCAATTAATGTTACATTGGTCTCTGTGGGATCGACACTTGACTATTACAATTGATCTCGTACACTTGTGGGTAGGTTTTAGCCACATCAGAACTATGCGACCACACTCGCCGTTAGGTCCCGCCGCCGGTAGCACCTACAAAGGCGAGATTTAAGACGACGTCGTCCACCCGCTGCTCGTCACCAACTGTTTCTCCATAGCGCATATTTGAGCCTCCCACCGCCTGGTTCTGGCCCCTATCGCCGACCATGATTCTTCTCAGTCCATGTGATTAACGCTTCACAACGGGAGCATTGATCCCAGGGGTGACGACAACATTTGAAGCAAGAAAACAAAGAGTAGAGAAGTGGAGAGGAGGGGCAGAGATTTTTCGTCGGCGCAATTGTAACACGAAAAAAAAGGACGATAAAAGAAGAGAGAGAAGAAGCACACACGCAATACTTTAACCTAGTTTAGACACGCATACACTACTCGCGCCTAACCAGTATACATGCCATTTTTATAAATCAAAGGCACACAAACTATATGAGTGCTTAGATTCAAGGACAGACTCAGGATTTTATCCCATTGTGGGTTAAAATCCCGCTTGGCTAAATTTAACTTTAATATAACACATAAGATAAAAGTCACATTAATGTTTTAACCCTTAATCAGCATGAAACTCATCAAGATCAACTTCAACCTCATAATTAGACAAAATTTTAATAATATTTAATGAATTTACTGGATTGAGATTAAAACTTACATTCGGTGACTTAGAATTTTGTGAACTGCTAATACTTGTAAAATATTTCTTTGTTTATATATTAAATAATTTAAATACATTTTAATGATATGATACGATAATAAAAATGTTAATTATTATAAAGAGCTAGATTTAATCTCTCTTTCAATAATAAAACTAAAAATAGTAAAGAATCATTTTAATAAAAATAGAGGGCACTATATCACTATATATACAGCATAAAAAAGGGAAAAAATATCAATTAAAAAATTGAGAAAGAAAGAAGGGATTAGGGGTAGGGATGGCAACGGGGCGGGGGGCACTCTCCCCGTCCCCGTCCCCGTTTAGTGTTGCATCCCCCATCCCCGTCCCCGTCCCCGTTTTAGTTAAAAATCTGGCCATGTCCCCGACCCCGCCCTGTCCCCGTCCCCATAAATTTTCCCCATATAAATTCCCCGGCAGGGAATTTTCTTTCCCAAAAGTTTTTCATTTCACCTTTCACATAGCCCACAAAGTTTTTGTGGTGATCTTATATATATATTATTTCGTTGTTACAAATGGTTTTACCATATACCTTATTATATCACTTGAGCAATATTGATTTTTACCATATACATTATTAAATATACATTATTATATCACTTGAGCATTATTGATTTATCATACATTATTATGTATAAAGGTTTAATACAAGATTTATAGTACTGATAAAGTCATAACAACATTTTTGTAAAGGTTTAGACTTTATGATTGAGGATATAAGGATTAGAGTATTGGGATTTATGGTACAAGGGTTACTAGATTAGGGCATTGGGGTTGAGGTTACAATGGTTAGGGGTACAAGTGTTTAGGCAATTTTCTAGCGGGGTTCCCCGTCGGGGGCGGGGACGAGGTTCCCCGACGGGGACGGGAACGGGGTTCCCCGGCGGGGGCGGGGACGGGGCGGGTGGCGGGGCGGGGACCCCTCTCCCCGACCCCACCCCCGTCCCCGCACGGGGATTTAATTTTTCCCCCATCCCCGCCCCCGTTTAAAATCCCCGTCCCCATTGTGGGGAATCCCCACGGAGAACGGGGAATCCCCGCCTCGTTGCCATCCCTAATTAGGGGGGAGCGGGGGGTTTGTTTAAATTGTAAGAAAGGAAAAAATGTTGCTAGGTTTAGAACGCTGTCAATTTATTACTTTGATAAAAGTAAAAAACTACTAGGCCACAATGCTCTTTTGTGCTTAACATACTCTCTTTTTTATACTCCATCTGTAACACCCCCAAATCTGAACCCATTTGAAAAGGTATTACCGTCAGTGATCTCAGTGTTCCTTATCGAGATCACCCAAGGCTTTACCGTTTAAATACAAATCATGAAGTACAATGATACAAAATGATAACTTTATTCATATAAAACATGAGTCCCGAGATTACATCCCAATCCCGAATAGGACAAACACAGAGTTTAAACAAAGTATAGCGGAAGTCTTTAACAAGGTACAACGGAAGTCTTTCTTAAAATTTTACAAAAAGGGTTGTGATCGAAATGATCACCTGCCCAAGGATCTTGATCAACACTACTTTATAGTGTATTTCTAGGGGTTGTTACCAGTTTTGAGGTGTCATTTGGATGGATTTAGAGCACAATTGTGGAGTTGAGAGTTAAAGACTAGAAGTGAAGAAATCATGGGATTTACAGAGGTTTGAAGTGCATTGAAGAGTAGAAGAACAGTGGGCTGAATTCAAATGGTTTGTTCTCTTTACTCAGATGTCCAAATGGAGTGATTCCAAGTCTAGGAGTTAGATATTGAAGTCTACTACAAGTCTTCAAAATATGAGCACAATCCGAGTTGGGAATCAAACGTTATGACGTTTTTACGGAAGTATCGCAGAAGCTGGAGAAGTCGTCGCCACCGCACCCCGCGGTGGGATGACCGCACCCGCGGCGAGCACGACAGAAGCCACTGGAATCCCACCGCACCCAGCGGTGGGAGGCACCGCACCCACGGTGAGGACGCGCTGAAGATATTTTCGAGTTTTTATTTCCCGTTTTATTTTATTTCCGAGACTTTGTTTCCAAGTTTGTTATTTTATTTTCTTTATTTCTGAATTATTACTTTAGTATTTAAGTTAGGTTTAAGACTTTTTAGAGAAGAATCCATTCTCTAACCCTAGTTGCCACCTTTCTACGTTTTTGCTCTCACAAACCCTATGGAGAACTAAACCTCAATTGTTGCACTTGACAGTTTGAAGCCAACAATTGATTGGTTGTGAGTTTTCTACTCTTGTTCGTTTTCCTATCTAGTTGGATTGATTCTCTTGTGCTTGATTGATTATTGGTTTATGTTGATTTATCTAGATTGATCACCTAGGTTTATTGATATCTTCCTAATTGCTAGGACTTGTGATTTCGGGTTCGGGTTGCATATCTAGTAGCAAGCACGATTGTTGCGTATAGGGGATCCGAGCGCTTCATCGTGAGAGAGAGTTAATTGCATGCTTATAGTAACGGGTTGTTTCTATTGCATGTATCTTGTTGAATCCTTATTTGATTGCTATTGCTTTATTGAGTCTTGAAGGTTTTCGGATTTGATTTGGTGATAAGTACTATTAGGGCTGGTAGAACAAATAGTTATCTATGATCGGGATAAGAACAACTATAGGAATATTAAGAACTTGAGATTGATAGAATTCCGTGATCGACCTTTCTATTATTGTGTGAATCTTTGTTAAGTGTGGCGCTTTTTCCCTTATTATTCTCAACCGTTATTTGCGAACTTGTTTACTTGCTTTGTTTACTTTGGTTACGAAAAACACAAACAAACTCCCCTCTAGTTCCTAGTTGGTGACGTGAATTACAAGAATAGATAACCTGACTCTCTGTGGGATCGACCCTGACTTGCTTGCTATACTCTGTAGTAGGTACTTTAGGATTTCTTTGATAGGCATACGACTTTTAGCCCTGTCAAATCTCAACCTGATTAAAGGATAATTATTAAAACATCCAAAAATAACCGTCGTCTGCATAGTCAATCTAGTCTCCTCATATCTTCGCTCTATCTGATGTGCCGAATCGAACGGATGACACCAGCCCACATGCAGAGAACAATGTTCGTGGGTTAGTCTACTGAATAGACTAGCAAGGGTACAAAGCAGAAGGTTCTAAACAGTCGTATTAGGTTAGACTTCTCGTCTCTCGAATAATAATCGAGTACGCTTGTCAACCACCATACTCTACTTGAATATGACAAAAGGCATGCACAAGAGAAGATTCTGGAAGACTGAATCTTCACAGAAATCAACCCGAAAGAAGACTCCAACGGAAGTGAGTCTTAAGGAAATATGACAAATCTGGAACGTTTAAAGAATCAGACATCAGTGATTTAAAAGCTGACTTAGATGTTTCAGTTCATGACCAACCTCACCGCTTACAGCGAATCCAGATTGGAAAGAGAACGTACTCTGATCAAGAGTCGAGACGAACTTTCCTAGCTGCACTATTTACTTAGCTGCACTACTCGCCAAAGGTATATTAATTATGTGCACTCGGGCACATTATCTTATTTAATTTCAGAACCCACAACACGTTATAATCTTTTTTGATCCCTCGGGAACTAAATCCCTAAGGCGGAGTTGACTCGGGAACTAAATCCCCAAAGTCGAGTCTATTCAGGAACTAAATCCCTAGGGAACTAAATCCCTTGGAGTCGAGTCGGGAACTAAATCCCTACACGCGGAGTTGACTCGGGAGCTAAATCCCAAGAGTCGAATTGGGAACTAAATCCTGCGGGAACTATATCCCTAAGGCAGAATCAGGAACTAAATCCTTACAACGACACTAAAGAAGAATGGTAGGAACTAAATCCTAACCACCAGGTTATCAAGAAGCCACTAGCACTCGTACTGAGATACACAGTAGCGTTCCTACGAATACTCGTTCTAACTACACAGTTACAAACGCAGCAATAATTCATCTCAATGCCCTCATGGCCAGTTACAGATAAAATAGCGTTGTTCTAACAATATACAACCTATAATAATATCTGTATTAATTCACACATATATATATATATAATAGCGTTGTTCTAGCAGATATACAACCTATTATAATATCATATTTTAGTTTCCAAAACAGTTTATAAAACCATTTCCAGACAAACACAATAATCATTCCAAATTAATTACTCAGATAAACAGCAGATAATTAATGTAAATATGGAACGATGAGCAAGAGCGAACCGCCACTTGCCTTAATCCGCAGATTTTGACGAAGCTTAACGATGGGATTCCGGGCTCGATACAGGGACAGATCTGGCAACACAGATTCCTTCGAATCGACCCATAAAGAAACCCTAAGTTAGATTCGACAAAGATGAGCACGAACGAAAGAAATCGAAAGGAACGACGTCTGAACGACGACCACCAAAGCCGATGCCTAACTAGGCCATCAGCCTTCTGGCGGCGGTCGCCGGCGGCCTTACGGCGGGCGCCGTGTTCATGGAGGCGGTCGCCGCCTTCATCGCGGCGGGTGCCGCTATGAACATCGAAAAAATAAATTCCGATAACAGAAACTCACCGACGGCGAGCGATTGGTCTCCTCTTGCCTTGCTTTGGATTCTAGGCGTCTAAGGGCCTCCAAGGCTTCTTCTAGCAACTGGAAACGACATCAATTGAGCTCCGACGATCACTTGCACAACTCCGGCGAGCACTCCAACTTCCGGCGAGAAGAATTTTGAGGATTGAGCTTCTGATTTGTGCTCCAATCGGATCCCCAAGTGCTCCAATTTATAGCCAAAGATCAGGGAACACAATGATGGCTATAGGGGAGACGTGGAGAGGCTAATTCGGCGTCGTCAGACGCTCGCCGGCGACCACAGGCCTACGCCCCCAGCTAGCTCACGGCGGTCGCCGCGATCCTCTCCAGGTCGCCGCTGCCTAGGCCCCATGGCGGCGGGCTGATGGCGGCGGTCGCCGCATCCTAGGGACACTTGTCCTTGTAGCTGGCGAAGGAAGGCGCCAGGAAGCTGTTGGCGGCGGTCGCCGCCATACCCACGGCGGGCGCCGCCAGGTCAGCCTTATCCGGTGGCTTATGGATAATCTCGGCTTAACCCGGGATAAAAATAATCGTACACGAACGAGTATTAAGTCCCAAAGTACGTCGTCTGTATTTTATTTCACTGAGAAAAATATTACAGAGATAGAGCACATTACAGAATGTCTTTCTGTTTCCGAAATTAATCCGACGTACCAAACATGCTTTCGGGAAAAATCTCAAAATTTCCAAAATATCCTTACAGAAATACGGGGTATCACACCATCTGTCCCACTTTATAAGCCCCATTTGACCGGGCACATTCGCCGAGACGGGTTTTATATCGTTAATATCTCTAATTACATAACCCTAAAAATTATAATTTTTTGATATTATCAAAGTACTCGTTGAGACGAATCAAACAAGACCCCACATGACTATGTTTTTTCTTATATATTGGAAGAAATCTTAAAGATTTCCTTCAACCGTGAACAGTGACAAAAATGCAAATGGGGTTTATAAAATGGGACGGAGGGAGTATATTTCAGTGGGGACAACAACCTATCACTCGGCCCCACGTGGATCCGTCCCTGCTTAGATGGTTTGCGTGTCATCTATTATTATTTTTTTATTAATGTGGATCTTTTAAATAAAAACAAGGACATGCAAACCATTCTAGTGTCTTGGTAAGTGGTTAGTGTGCCTCTTTATTTTTATTTTTGTAAATAATCTATAATCAATTTTTTTAATCCAATTACAGCGTCATGCGTATGATTAGTATAGCCGTGTTTAATGACGCTACTCAACACGTACATGCGACTAATTTGTGTGTATCTAGTAAAAATATAAATTTATATATAACATCACCAATTTTAAGCACACATAATCATTCATTGTAGTATTGTACTGCCAATACCCTCATTATTAATGCACCTCTTTTGTTAAGGCCCAATGTTGTTTCCTCCTGATATCCCCGAGGTAAGGCGAAATTCGCGAGGTGCCCCAAAGTTTTACCTATTTCACACGATATTTCTGAGTTTTTTTTTCCACCAAATACCCATCTGTTAAAAAGTTAACAATTCTATTAAAAAAAAACCACCAAAAAAGCGAGAAAAAAAAGTATCGTCTTCTTCGATAGTTCAATCGGACGACGAGTCCTTCTGCACATCTCTCCCTCCACCCTTCTTCGCCGCCGGCGGCCCTTCAATTTGTTGTCGTTGAAGAGAGATCTTCACAAGGAATATGGAATTTGTAAAAAATAGAGCTCTACTTCTTCTTTTTTATGAGCTTCTCTGCCAAGCTTTATCTTTGTCTTATCAGAACTGGATGGGAATAAGCAGAGAGAAATTCACACGCTTTTGTAATTTTATTCCTCACCTCCAACGCACAATAACTCCAATCCAAACGGTACTCCATGTGAGTAAGTCCAAAACAACCCACCATTTTTGCTTTTGTTGAGTTGATAGAAGACAAAGGCAATAGAATAGGCCACCCATTTGGGTTTTTGATGCTTCCAAAATCCCCCAAGGGTTTTTGATGCTTCCAAAAATCTCCACTCTCCTCTCAATCTTAATTTTCAGCTACTGGATTTCTGATTCTTGAATTGGATATTTTACAAGAAAATAGAGATTGATATATATATAGATATTGAATTGAGATAAATGGGGAAGGAGGAGCTGTACATAACGGTGCCGAGCTACTTCTGGTGTCCGATCTCGCTCGACGTGATGAAGTTGCCGGTGAGCCTCTACACCGACGTCACCTATGACTGCACAAGCATCCAGAGGTGGCTCGACGACGGTCACAACACCTGCCCCGCCACCATACAGGTGCTCAACAACAAGGAGTTCGTCCCCAACCACAATCTCCACCGCCTCATCCAGATCTGGTCCTCTCACTCGCTCGCCGATGGAACATCATCCGGATCCGAATCGGGATCTCCCTTCTTCTACTCGCTGTCCTCATCCCAGGCCCTTCTGCACATCTCTCCCTCTGTCAGCGACGAAGAAGGGTGGAAGGAGATGATACTTTATTTTATTTTTGCTTTTTCTCGCTTTTTTTAACAGAACTGTTAACTTTTTAACAAATGGGTATTTGGTGGGGGAAAAAAACTCAGGAATACCGCGCGAAATAGGTAAAACTTTGGAATACCTCGCGAATTTCGCCTTACCTCGGAATATTAGGCGAAAAAACCGTTTTTTTTTTTGGATGCTCGAAAAAAAAAAAAGACCAACAACCATCTTTATAGGCCCTCAACAAAAGAGGTGCAACTAGTTAAGTGAATTGTTGTTGGTCTAACTAAGGTCCGACTTTAATTTTTTTTGGGAAGTGGGGCACACCTAGAAATATAACAAGTTACAACTAGCTAACGTTATACCTCTGTTTTTTATATATGTACGGTTAATATATTATACATATAGATTAATTAAAAAATAATTTTATTTATTATAGAGTTGGGTAGTGGGTAGAGCTGTCAAAAAGTTATCGAACCCGTTTTACCGACCTGATCGACCCGCTTTTGGACCCGACCCGACCCGACCGAAATTTTTGATAACCCGAATTTACCGAGACCGGACCCGACCAACCCGAACCCGACCCGATTAACGAATAAATATGGAGTATTAATAAAATATAACATAAATAAATATGATAAATGACATATAAATAATGACAATATGCTTAATATCCTAAAAAAAGAACATTGTTGTACTTATATAATTTTTTATAATGTAGAAATTTATAAATTAATAAATAAAAAATAAAAATAAAATATGATTTTGGTCTACTAATATCAATTACATTAAAATAATTAATAATATTATTATTTTAATCCATTTCAACTTATTATGACATATTTAAATTAGTTTTTAATTATTTAATAATATTTAAATAGTGAATAAAATATTTAAAAAATGACGCTCTTGACCCGTTGGTTAACCCGAACCGCCCGTTGAACTGTATTGATCCGACCGACTTGACCTGTTATCCGAAATGACCCGACCCGTTCTCAACCCGAACCGAAAATAACTGAACCGAACCCGACTTGACCGACCCAATTGACAGCTCTAGTAGTGGGTGGGCGAAATTTTTATCCGAATTGGACTCGATCCAACACTCAAATCACCTGAAAGTCGATTTTCAACCAAATTTTGACGGGCTTTCACCCATTTTATTAGGGCAGATGCTTTGAGTATCCAACACTTGCATGCATGTGAAATTATCATCCTAGCAATTATACTGTGAGTCACCCGAATGTCAAACCCTATCTTTTGTCCATCGCAATATATATTGATTTTATATAATAAATTTTTATTTAAGTATGGAAAATCTAATAAAAGTGTTTAATAGACTTGTGAGGAATCCTAGGTCAGTCGTTGTACAAACTACAATGTCATGTTAGGTGGGACCTCCACTATACTTCAGTTTCCCCCCAAAAATTTTTTTCCTCATTTTCCATCATTGTCATTATCACGGGTAAAAGTCATCATTTATTTATTTTACAAGTTGCCTTGTTTTCTTACGAGAAATGAGACCCAATATTTAGGATCACCTTAGCAATAACTTTGACCTATGAAACCAATCAACCCATTTATAGACCTGACAATTTGAGCAGTTTTAACCATGATATTAATACTGGGTATTATATTAATTTAAAAAAAATAAAAAGAAAAAAATGTCAAGTTTTTGTAATAAATCAATAAAGGAATATCAAATATATAATATTCTTTTCTATTTTTTAACATCGATTCTCACAAAAATGTGACATTTTCTTTTATTTTTATTTATTAAAATAGGGATGATACTCTTATTCCCATAATTAAAGATGGTCTTAGCCCTTAGGGGGTCAGTTCATATCATTTTGAAATTGAGTCGTATTATTGTAAAAATGTGAGATGACATAACAAATTGCAATGATTTGGTAAAATATGGCAACGAAATTGCAGAAGTATCGAATTTTTGATAGGTGTTTGTAAAAATCTCATAGTTTAAAAAGAATGGCAAAAGTACTAACTTTTTATACTTTTTGGGGTATTTTTGCTATAGATATGGTATAATTTTATATTTTCTTTTCAATCAAAATATCCTTAAAAGTTGACAAATCTTTTCTCCAAAAAGATAAAATAAAATCCTAATCTTTCCTTAATCTTCCTTCCTCCCGGTGGTAGCCCCATCCTATCACCTACTATGGCCTCCAAGCTATGACATCCTAGTGTACTATCTCAAAAACAAAAGTAATCCTTTCATTCCACCCTTAATACCGCCACCGTAACATTCACTCTGCCTAACAACGTTTCCTTGAAAATTCCTGAGGAAACTTCAACGCTACCTAACAAAGTTCGTAACATTACTCCACCTTCTCTCAAGTTCGCACTTGACGTCCTCCATTAAAGCTTAAATTGTAACACCCCCAAATCTGAACCCATTTGGAAAGGTATTACCGCCAGTGACCCCAGTGTTCCTTACCGAGATCACCCAAGGCTTTACCGGATTAAATACAATTTAAGGCATACAATGATACATAATGATCAAAGTATCCAAATCAAAACATCAATCAAACAAAACATGAGTTACGGGATTACAACCCAATCCTGAATAGGCCAAACACAGAGTTCAAACAAAGTACAGCGGAAGACTAATAAAATATTTTACAAACAGGGTTGTGATCGTAATGATCACCTGCCCAAGGATCTCAACCTGATTAAAAGCAATTATTAAAACATCCAAAAACAACCGTCGTCTTCATAGTCAATCTAGTCTCCTCAAATCTTCACTCTATCTGATGTGCCGAATCGAACGGATGACACCAGCCCACATGCGGAGAACAATGTTCGTGGGTTAGTCTACTTGAATAGACTAGCAAGGGTAAAAAGCAGAGTGGTTCAAAGCAGTTGTATTAGGTTAGACTCCTCGTCCCTCGAATGATAATCGAGTACGCTTGTCAACCACCATACTCCTACTGGAATAAACAAGAGGTATGCACAAGAGAAGATTCTGGAAGACTGAATCTTCACAGAAATCAACTCGAAACGAGACTCCAAGAGATTGAGTCTTTAATGAAATATGACAAAATCTGGAGTGTTTACAGCATCATACAACAATGGTTTAAAAGTTGACTGAGATGCTTCGGTTCACGACCAACCTCATCGCCTACAGCGAATCCAGATTGGAAAGAGAACGTACTATGATCAAAGTCGAGACGAGTTTTCCTAGCTGTACTATAGCTTAGCAGCACTACTCGCCCAAGGTATATTAATCATGTGCACTCGGGCACTTATCTTATTAAATTCCAAAACGAGCATTACTTTATAAGCTTTTACATCTCCACACAAGAGATATCGGATCTCCTCATAAGAGATATCAGATCTCCTCACGAGAGTTATAGGAGGGATGAACCCTGAAAGATTTGGCACTAGCGAAGTGCGCCTACCCTGCGAAAGGGTATGGTCATGACCAAAGAGAAAGTACTGGGGATGAACCACCAAGTACCAGTTATAAAGAAACAGCTAAACCCCCTCAAGGTACATAGCGTTCCTAGCCACTAGTGCTAACTAAACGGTATAGCACAACAATAGTTACTGGATAAATCCACATAAAGGCCCGAAAGGCGATCACAGATAATAGCGTTGTTCTAACAGATATACAACCTATTATATGATTTTCAAAACAGTTTAACAAAACCATTTCCAGACAAACAGAATATTCATTCCAAATTAATTACTCAGATAAACTACTGATAATTAATGTAAATATGGAACGAATGAGCAAGAGCGAACCGCCACTTGCCTTAATCCGCAGAATAGTCTAAAGACGTCACTGGATTCCGGGCTCGACACGGTATAGTTCCGATAGCACAACAACCTTTGAGTCGACCCATAAAAGGAACCCTAAGTTAGATCCGACAAAAACAGTACGAATCTAAACACGGCGAAAGAATACGAAAGGAAAAACGCCACGACGACAACCGACCAAGCCAAAGCCACGAAGGCGTTCTGGGCACCGGCGGCGGTCGCCGTTCTTGGCGGCGGTCGCCGTCTTCATCATGGAGGTCGCCGCGAAGAACACGGCGGTCGCCGTGACGAACTCAGACGACGCAGAACGAGAGAAATCTCACCCCAAAACACGAGCGGTTTGGCCTCCTTCGACTTGCTTTGGCTTCTAACCTCCAAGGCTAACCAAAAGCTTCACAAAGGCACTATGGAAACACACCACAACACCTCCGGCGAGCACAAGAAAACCGACGAAACTCAACTCACTTTGAGGGAGAATTTTGGCAGCGATTCGGGGTTGTAGATGACCCAAAACCCATGCCCAAGCTCCTCTATATATAGGCAAACCCCAAGGAGTACCCAACAAACCCTAAGACGCGGCAACCGATGCAACGGCGCGCCTCGAACGACGCCGGCGACCGACGGGCAATGCCCACTGGACAATCACGGCGATCGCCGTGATTTTGCCTGCGGCGGGCACGCGGTGGTCGCCGTAAATGCAGCGGTCGCCGTCGCTAGGCCTGTCGCGGCCATCTAGAAGCTGACACGCTGACTTCTTGGGCCCAACCACGGCGGTTGCCGTTTCTGAACGGCGGTCGCCGTTTCTCCCTTTTCCCGCCCATTCAGCTTTCAACGAACATGACGTTAAACCGGGATAAAAATTATCGTACGCGAACGACAATTAAATTCCAAGGCATGCTGTCTGTATATTATTTCACTGAGAAAAATATTACAGATACAGAGCACATTACAGAATGTCTCAAGCTACCTGAATTAAATCCGACGTACACAACGGGTACCCGGGAAAATTCCATAATTCCCAAAATAACCTTACAAAAATACGGGGTATCACATAAATGGGTACGTAAATTCTCCTGACAGTCATCATTTCCCCCCCTCTGTTGTTTACGTAGGTTATCCCTCTGTTTTTTATTTTTTTTATTTGATAGAAACCCTCTATTTTTTACTTAGAACAATGAGAAGTTTAAATCCTTGTTTATTTGTAGGTACGAATGTAGATACGTGAAGTTCATAAGTGGTGGAGAATGGAAAGACCAAGGGAAAAGGTGGTTGTATGTGGGTGATAGAACAGTAAAAGCCATGTTGATTTCACATGACATGGACTTGGCTACACTGCAGAGGAAATGGATTCAGAAGAACCCATTTGATGAAGAGAAGTTCTTTGTGCAGCCGCAATACCTTTATCCAAACAAACCTGAACTTCTTCCAACCGTTTTAAATGTTGACGACGATCTGGATGCGTTCAAGTTCTTGAACAAGTGTGGAGAAAATGCATTAGAGTGGAAGATTGAGCTGTACACCAACCTCCTAATGAAGGAAGAGATTCCAAGTGAAAGGGATGAACATCATACTCTTCCTTTTCCAACAACTCCACCATCCACTCAGAGCCAAGACAATAAAGACTTTTTCATGTCATTTTTTCAGAAAGTCAGAGCAATAGGCACTAACGTCAGGTCAATAGATGAAATTATTAAAGCTGACAACGAAGCAGAGTTAAGAAGATTAAATAGGGAAGAAGTGAGGGCAAAAAATATAAGAAAATGTCCCATGATAGTGGAAGACATTATATTAGTGAGTAGTGATGATGAGGACATTAAAGCTGCTTCATCAAGAAACAAAGGAAAGGAGAAAATGACTGATTATGCCAATTGTGGAGATTTTTTAGAGGATGAAATAGGAGATGGTTTTGATTACGGAGGCGTTTATCAATCAGGTGATGATGCTCCTGTTGATGGTGATGATGCTTCAGGTGATGATGTATGTCATTTTGGTCTTGATGATGTGTAGGATGAAATATATGGCAATCAGGGAACATACAACGAGGAGCAAATAGAGGAGGACCAAGAAGAGTTGGATTTTGATGAAGACATGCTTAGAGATATTGAAAAGAGGTACTATCCATCAGAGAGGGACATGCAAGCAATGTTGGTTGAAGATGATGATACAAGTGATAACGTTGAAAACAAATCCTCATATCCAACAATGAAGGTTGGTCAGTACTTCAATTCTAAGGAGGAGTTCAAAGCTGCACTTTCTATGATGGGAATGGAAAATTGCTATAAGATGCGTGTAAAGAGATCTGACAAGTCGTCATATGACGTTGAATGTGTTGACGACAATTGCACCTTCCTTTGTCGTAGCGCAGTCTATCGCAAAGCGTCCTTGTTTAAGGTGCGATAATTTATGCCGAATCATAGTTGTGGCATGAGAGTAAAGCACAATCATCACAGATGAGCAACTTATTGGCTGATTACAGATAAAATACTTCACAAGTATGTTTTTCTTGCATTTCATCACTTTTTCTTATCAAAGGCCAATATCATTGCATTTATACATTGACTTTGTGTTATTTTAGGTTTTTAAATGTCCGTAAAGGCCTTTGTGCTACAGAGATTCAGGATTTCGTGTTAGAGCTGGGAATAAGGACAAGCTACTACAAAGCCAATCGAGCGCATCTCTTCGCCCAGGATATGGCACATAGTACAGCTGAGGAAAGCTATACCGCCATGTACTCTTACATGCACATGTTAGAGAAATCAAATCCTGGAACATACATGAGAATAGTAAGAGATGTTGACCAATGCTTCAAGTATGTCTTCTGGGCTTTAGGTCCATGGATAAAGGCAGCGCCACATCTTAAAAAGGTTAGTACAAGGGCTTTAATTTCAGGACACATGTTTTCAATGTCAGGTCAAACACCTATATGATTGCATGTGTAAAAAACTAATGTAGTCAAATAGTTCAGACCGAATGTTCAGAGTTCATAACATGTGTTGTTATTGTCAGGTCATATTGTTTCAATGTCAGGACAAACACCTTTATGACTGCATGTGTGACAAACAGAACAAACAAATATGCCATGCCATATGTTGTGTTTTTCAGTACGTATAAGTAGTTTTTCAGGACAACTATTTACAACATAGTTTCTCATATGTAGGTAATATCAGTTGACGACACTCACTTGACTGCCTTGTTCAAAGGCTTACTTCTCCTGGCTACATCTCAAGATGGAAACGGCCAAATATATCCATTTACTCTTGTCGTTGTTAATAGTGAGAATGATGATGCGTGGTCATTTTTCTTCAGTGAATTGAAGGTTGTTGTTCCATATCATCCCGAGGTGTATTTTGTGTCTGGCCGTCATGTTAGCATTGGGAAGGCTCTGAGAAATAGCTATTATTTCGCCAAGCATGGGTTTTGCATTTATCACACCTACCAAAACTTCAAGAGGAAGTATGGCAAGCCATGCCTCTTTGGCGTCTTTCAAAAAGCTGTGAAGGCTTACATTGTGGCTGAGTTCAATCATCAGTTTGCTCAACTCACAGCTGCATCTCCAAAGATTGGTCAATATCTCAAAGAAGCTGGAGTTAACAATTGGGTGAGGGCGCATTTTCATGGGAACAGGTTTAACATCATGACGAGAAACAACGCCGAGTGTCTTAATGGCTTATGGAAAACCCAGCGTCAGTGACCTATTCTTGCCCTATTTGATGTCATTCTGGAGACCATTTCTAAATGGTTTTGTGAAAGAAGGGAAACAACTTCAAAATGGGACCAAGTTTTGTCACCCTCTGTGTACACGCTGGTAGAAGTGAACTACAGAAAGTCAACTAAGATGAGTGTTCGAAGACTTAGCCAGTTTGAAGAAGAGGTTATGCAAGGAACTATCAGATACTTTGTGAACCTAAATGCTCGTACATGTGTTTGTAACATGTTCCAGATTGATAAAGTTTCATGTGCTCATGCCATAGCGGTTGCAAGTGATAGAGGAGTGCCACTCACTGATCTCGTCCATCCCATGTTCAAGAATGAGTTCGTGAGAGAAGTGTATAAGGAAACTGTGCATCTTGTTCCTCCAAGAAACTGATGGTTAGTTCTTGAAGTTGTGTCATCCATCAGATGCTCTACACCGCAGGTAAAGCGTCCTCCTAGAAGACCATGTATTAACCGATACAGGGCGACGTGGGAGACGAACTATTGTAGGAAGAGGCGGTGTTCTTATTGCGGCATCCGAGGACACAACAAGCAGAATGTAGAAGGAGAAGGACTGACGGGTGACATCCGCTGGGTTAGCTTTTTTTTGTTTAAAACGGTCACCTTGTTGGTGTTTTTTGGGGGTTTATGCTGGTAAACGTCATCGCGTAAGTATTTAGTCTGTTGTTGTTGGGTGCTTGAAAAGATGTATGGTTTAAGTCTCTATAGTCTTAAACCATACCTCTTTTTTGTTGGGGTTCCCCTTTTGGCTATGTTATAAACTTGATAATTTCAGTTGCTCATTTTTGTAAAACTCACATAAACGCCCTGTAAAACTCACAAACTCCCTAAAAACAACATATTTTCCCTGACAAACCGACAAAATGCCCTGAAAAGCTACATATCTTAGAATTTGCCTCCCTAAAAGAAGAAAACATGGTATGACATATTGTGAATGTGATTTTTTGGGTGAGATCATTTAAAGTTATGTTATCATAATGGTTGAGAGCATTTAAGTGTATCAAGTAGTAAGTGTTGACAAATGTCCATCTGGACATGCTCATGATCCTGCCAGTCAAGGACCAAATATCCATCTTATTTTTGGGAACCTTAATGAGTTTTGTGCTCCCGCCCGTGTAAACATGCGTGGTTAACAGTTGCTCGTTTTTCTTCTTCTTTTTGTAAAACTCACAAACGCCCTGAAAGACAACATATCAGCCCTGAAAAACCGACAAAATGCCCTGAAAAACTACATATCTTAGAACTTGCCTCCCTAAAAAAAGAAAACATGGTATGACATATTGTGAATGTGATTTTTTGGGTGAGATCATTTAAGGAAAAAAGTTATGTTATCATGGTGGTTAAGAGCGTTTAAGTGTATGAAGTAATAAGTATTGACAAATTCGATGTTGTTTTTGCTCTAAAATATAATAGTGTCTGATACGATCATGGCCCCTCAAGAAGGGCAAGAGCAAACTGAAGCCGCCGACGATGCCACACTTGCGCCACTTGTGGCCGCACCAAGGGCACCTTGCCCTACTTCTTCGGGCCCTACGCCATTTGGCTCGGACAACCCAAATCCCTTGGCCTCCACTGGACCAATGCCGCCCAACCAGACCTTGGACTCCGAGGAAAAGGTGTAGCAGCTCGAGCCACGACGATCAAAGCGTCTAGCTCGCCCTACTCACGGCCATGAGCCACGCCCAGGGACAATCACCCGAGCATGAGCCAAGGAACTTCAAAATCAACTCAATCAAGGCCTTATGACTCAAGGAATGCCGAGAGAAGTTCAACTTGGCTCGGTGACATTGCTTGTGGCTAGTCTGAACGGTGTTTGAAGGCTAACTCTCAAATGTCTTGAGCGTTTTGGCTGATATTTTAATACAGACTTTATTATGTAGTTATTTAAGTTTTGTCAAAAATTTCAGTCATTCCGATATGAATTTCGTAGTTTAACTGATAAGGCTCTTCATGTGCCAAGGAACTTGAAGGGTTGGGAGTTTGGGTCGACTTGGGGGCTATATATAGCTGCCTCTTTACCCATCATAAGGTACTCAGAAATCAATCAAAAAACATCAAGTAGCATTCAGTTTTCAGTCGGAAATATCTTTCCAGAATTTCCTCCAAGTTCGTGAGTCATATCGAGCTTGTTCTTGTGTTCTTTGGGTGCGTAATATCCCAAACCACTTGAGCCTTGTCCCTATCCTTTGTGGTGCGTCATATCCACCTTGGAGAAGGTCACCTATCCCTTTCATTTTCTAGAATTCCTATCCTCTAAAAATCACAAAAATACTTCACCAATTCTGCCTCCAAATCACACCAACTATCCATCGAACTTTCCAAGGAGTTTTTCCGAGCTTAGGAGACGCATCAACTCGAGCGATCTTACCTTGAACTGAGGCAACGGAGGCGCGATCCTTATCACGTGGTATCAGAGCAACCCAAGGTAAGATACTTGAACCAAGCTCTTTGAAGTTACAACCATTTTTTGGACTTGTAAGTGCTCGATTCCAGCCTTGTTGTGTCTTATACTTTTCTGGACTTGTGCTGAACTTTTTCGGGGTTGTTTGAACGTGGAACTGAGGTTGAAGACAACCTTTGGAGTGTATAAACTGAAGTAACTCAAGTAACCTCTTTGATTGAACTCCCACCGCATTAAACACTTCAATAAACTCCAGCCCTCTTGTGAAACCTTTGAAATTTATGTGCATTTACCCCACCTTGTTTACTATAATTTGGCTGCATCTTTCCACATTTACTCATGCATTGCTTGTATATTGCATGATTGGGCTAAGGTTTCATGAGATACGGGAAAGGCTTTGACTGAACTTGTATCACACCGAAACAAAGTGATTGACAAGAAAACTTCTCCTACTTTTGTGTGTGCTAGCCCAAACCAGTTGTGTGTTGAATGCTCATTTGTAATCAAGGAATTTTAACCAAGAAACAAACTTGAGAAAGAGTGGCGAAGCCAGAAAAATTCGAGTAAGAAAGAGTCAAAAGTTCTAGAAAGAGTGGCGAAGCCAGAAAAAGATGAACAAAAGGTTGAGCTTGTGAAAGTCAAGGCTTAGTAGCTTCTTGTGTGCCTTGTTCTGATTTTGCATCACTTGAAGTGCATGAGTACATGTTGGTTAGTTGTCTTCTTGTCCAAACACAAATCCGAGCCTAACCCTCCTCTTTACGAGCATTGCAATCTGAATTTGGAGGTCATACTTCATTTCTTGGTTCCATTGGGTTGTGAACGGACCATTGGAAAGGTAGCACTACTTGCGTAAGTTTGGTAGGATCCTTGTGTTTTTGTTGACCTCTTGCTAGGGAAGACTCATGGGAGACGGCAACCAAACTCGGGAGCTGCCCGATAACACCACCAATGCAACCCCACAAGTCACCTTGGAAACTCTCCTTCAAGCCATTCAGAACCAAGGAGAACAAATCGATGCCAAGAGAGAGAGCAAGACTTGAGTGTGATTAGGAATGAACAAGCCACTCTATTGCAGACCATGAAGACTAGACTCGAACAAAAGATAGAACAACAACTAAGTTGGATAAGACCACCTAGTAGCTATCAAGAGGAGCAACAATCCATCCACCTCCAAGATCAAGTGTCACAAGGGGCAACGCAACATACATTTGCTCAATTGTCCATCCGAGATGAGGCCACCACCTCACATGCTACTAATATGGCTTCTTCGTCTCAACTTCCTTACACAACCCCAATGACTCAACCACCCTATGTAGCGACTACAAGGCAAGACCAAGGTATGAGAGATAATCTCTTTCCCAACACTTTTGCTCCTACTATGCACACTCACCTTGCAGGAGTCGGACCAAGGGACCCTCAAAATCCACCTTTGTCGAGGAAAGCTCCAAATCTTCTACCCCGGCGCAATGTGCAAAGACCATTCCCTCCAAGAGAACCACTCTGAGGGAGGTACTTACAACCTCTAAGGAACCTGCCACCAAGAGGATACTTTGAAGACGAGTTGGAGAGACCTCCGGGAAGAGAAGTACCCCATGGAGTCAAGCTTTCGGTGCAACCTTTCGCTGGCACCTCGGATGTCGACGCCTACTTAGATTGGGAGTCAAAAATTGAGGCAGTGTTTGACTTTTATGGTTATACTGAGGCTCAACGTGTGGCCATAGCATCCATCAACTTTACTGAGTTTGCATATCAATGGTGGAAAGAAGAGAATGAAGAGAGAAACTATGGGGGCTGCCGACCTATAGAGACTTGGAATGAGCTTAAGCAAGCCCTTAGAAGACGATTTGTCCCTGAAGATTATGAGACTCGCATCCAAGTGAAGCTGGAAAGAGTTAGACAAGGCCCTCGCACGCCGGATGAGTTCTACAAAGAGCTCAAAACCCTCATCTTTAGATCCGGAGTCCGATTCCATGAAGGGTATGTCATCTCTAAGTTCATTGGTGGTTTGAATACTGAATTGGCTTCCATTGTAGAAATGCAACGTTTTGTTAGTGGTACTCCCATGGAAGAAGTCCTTCACTACACAAATCATGTGTATAACAACCTCCAAAGGAAGAGAGCACCCACTAGCACTCGGCCATGGAATTCATCTTCAAGCATCACCAATCCACCACAAAGGCGCCAAGAGTCCAAGAATGACACCAATAAGCCTCAGCTAAGAAGGGAAGTTCCGACCCTCCTCCAAATCAGAGGAAGGAAGGTGAGAACCGAGCTAGGGATATCAAGTGTTTCAAATGTCTCGGTCGTGGGCATATGGCCAAGGATTGCCCTTCCAAGCGTCAACTTCTACTCACTGCCCAAGGAGAGTATGAATATGAGGATGAGCATGTGGAAGAGGACCCTAAGGAAGCTGAAGAAGAGGAACTCCATGTGGCCGCCGAGACTCATGGTGAGTGCTTTGTGGTCAAGCGCTCCCTAGTTGCCAATGACCCTCCAACCATTCCGAATCAGCGGGAGACTATCTTCCACTCAAGATGTCTCATTCAAGGTAAGATTTGTAACCTTATCATAGATGGAGGATCATGTTGCGACATTATAGATCAAGAGGTGGTATCCAGGTTTGCTCTTCCTACTATTCCTCATAATCAACCCTATACTCTTTGTTGGTTGAATTCTAACACCCCTCTCAAGGTTAAGGAGCAGGCTACCATTAGATTTTCTATAGGTGGCTATGAAGATGAGGTGGTGTGTGATATCCTTCCAATGACTGCGTGTCATTTGCTTCTTGGGAGGCCATGGCAATACGATAGAGGAGTAATCCATCAAGGCATATCCAATGAATATTCTTTTCACTTGAAAGGAAAGAGAATCACCTTACATCCTTTGGCCCCTCATGAGATCATGGCCGATCATATAGCCAAGGAGCAAAGGAGAGCGCTTAATGACAAAGAAGAGAAAACTCGTGGGAAGAAGCTAGCCATAGGAAGTGGTAGGGCTGTATCTAGACCTGGCAAAATATGACCCAACCCGATAACCCGACCCGTTCCACCTGAAATTTTATGGGTCATAACCCGTAAAGTTGAACCCGAAACCTGTTTTCAATCAAACCCGATGACCCAAAAAACTTTTGGGTCAAAAACGGGTCGGGTCAACCCGACGGGTAAAAAAAAAGTGGGAAAATGAAGAAAAAAAACCAGAATTCAGGCGCGTAAGCGCGTTCATTCTTTCCCAATTTCCAATCTTTGATTTCTTTCACAAGTTCGGACTTCAGACAAGTCAAATGAACCAAACCCTAAAAAGAAAAACAAGTTCGGAAGTTCTGGTGTTTGCACAGCCGCAGCTCCTGGCCTCCTACCTCCTCTCGCCCCGCCCCACCCCGCCTTGCCTCGCCCCGCCTCGCCCCGTCCAATATACGCAGCTCATTGCCTCCTGGCTCCTTGTCTCGTCCAATCTGCACAGCTCGCCTCGTCCAGACCGGCAGCTCCTTGCCTTCACCGGCGGCGGCACCTTGCCTCTCCTCTTCATCGATCTTTCAAAGGTACTCTTCCATCTA
This sequence comes from Rheum nobile, assembly GCA_027886185.1. Classification (NCBI taxonomy): domain Eukaryota; kingdom Viridiplantae; phylum Streptophyta; class Magnoliopsida; order Caryophyllales; family Polygonaceae; genus Rheum; species Rheum nobile. Next base: position 1,583,235 of record WOAB01000546.1, read on the forward strand.
TTCTATTCAGAAGTAATTAATGATAGCTCCATGACCCCCTCGATGACGGCGAAGGATGAAGAGGGAACAATGGGAGTGCACTCGAAGAGAGCCAGACGCCAAAGAGAGCCAGACGAACAAAGACCCAGCTGGTTCTATAGGAAGTTTTCCGCGACGTTGTTTTCTTAGTTGAACTGCACGGTTTGATGCAAACCGTGCACCAGCAAAACCCAGAGCTTCCAGTTGAACTGCACGGCTTGCTGCAAACCGTGCGGTGTTGCATGCAAACCGTGCACCTGCCAATACGTTGCTTCCAGTTGAACTACACAGTTTGTAACAAATCGTGCGGTTGTGTTACAAACCGTGCGATAGTCCTGACGCGGCGCGGATTGTTTTTTCCGAGATCTTTTCTTTTAAGAAATATTATTTTGACGGTATTTAAACTTAGAAAACCCTAGTTTGTAAACTTGATGTTAATTTGAGTAGTAAAGTTGAGTACGCTCCTTCCTTGAATCTCTCATCCAAACCCTTCGATCCCCCGGATCAAACTATCCCGTAGCTCGTCGCTTTGAGCAATCATTCAATCACCGTCTCTTCGGTATCTCGTGATCATCACTTTGATCCCTTTCGTTCATCACTTTGAACGAGTTTGAAGGCTATCTCTTTAGCCCTAGGAAAGCCATCACTTTGGCTACGGAAGAGGAGAATTGAATTCAAGCTTGATGAATCAAGATCTTGCATTGCAAACAACACTTCAGGGGTTGTTCGCATCAACTGGCATCAGAGCCTATCCAAGCTAAGTTTGTTCTTCTCTCTTATTGTGATTCTTTGAAATTTTCCGCTCGTAAACCCTAGAATTTTTTTTCTCACCACCATCTTTCGTCGGAACCCTAGCCGTGACCACCACCACCACCGTTCCACCACCACCGTCCGCCGCCACCACCCCCCTTCCGCCACCCTCTCCCTCACGGCTGCAAAACCCTAATTTTTAGGTTTTGGTTAATCTCAAGTTAGAGTAACCTTTGACTTTTCAACATCCCTTAAATCTCTCCTTCTAGCAATATCTTGTTTCCTTACTTGCATATTTGATTTCCTTGTTTCTTGTTGATTACTTCTTGCTTCATCTTTGGATTAATTGTTAGACTAGTTGTTAGATCTCTTTCGCTCATAGTTGCTTTGTCTCTTCTTTCTTTTCCTGCACTTGGTTGTGTAGTTCTTTCTTACTTGATTCAAAATCATATCACCAAAAAAAAAAGTGTGACCGTATAAACAAAAACAAACATACAATTCTCACCTTCCATCAAACAAAACAAAAGGTTTGGGAAGACAGAACCCTCAAAAACAAAAGAAACAAAAGAATATGCAGAGAACGCACCATACGGTCATACTCCATCTTCTCTTCTTTCATGTCTCTACGCAACTCTCATTGAAAAGGGAAAAATTTTAAACTCTCTTGTGATTAATTATGAGAAACTTTATTTGATCTGCTTGCACTTGGAAATTTGTGTGTTGTTTGGGACGTGATTTGCTAGTTTTTGCTTTGTTGCCTTCCGTTCAAGCCTCTCCCTCCTCACGAGCAACCAAAATTAGTACGCCCAGCGGAAAATTTCTTGGTTCACTTTCGAGACAAAGACTTGGCTTGGATTTGTTCTTTTGCTTGGTGAAACTTACTTCTAGTGTTGCATGCTTCGTATAGGTACTATGGATGTCCCTACATCGAGCGCCTCTCCTTCTATGGGCCACCATAGCCCCGGACACATGGACTCCGGCTTTGAGTGAATTGACACACTTCGTGCACTGAGTGAAGATAAAGATCGCCAACTCGCCGCGTAGGCTGCCTAGCTTGCCCACCTTCGTCGGGCCATGAGTGACATGAGGTTTCCCACGGCTGACCCAATGTTGAACCCTCCGGCCACAACTAGCCGGCCAATGGACCGCAAGGGTCCCCTTCTCAATGTCCTCTTCTCGAACACCTCCGGCTACGAGTCTTTTGACGAGGACACCCCCGATGCCGGACCGATATTTGACACTTACGATGATGAGGAGGAGGAGGAGGAGGAGATGGACAACTACATATGCAGCTCTATGGATGAGCAAGGCAACATGCCTCTTAGCTTGGTTACACGCCGCGTTCTTAACGCCAAAGAATGTACCTTACTTGACCAACGTGACAATTTGTTTCATACTAAGTGTGCAGTCCAGGGTGCTTCTTTGAGTATGATCATAGATGGTAGGAGTTGCTACAACATCATCAATGAAAAGGTGATCCAGCACTTCAAGTTTGAGACGCCTCCACAACCCGACATTCATGGCACATGCGAGCACCGACTTCTCTTAGCCCGTTCTCAGGATGTCTTTTCAATAAGTCAGGGACGTCTTCCTTGCTTTTTACTTATTCCTTTCGCGTGTTTCTTACATGTTAAGGTTTTGGTTGATTTACCCCCTACGGTGTCTACTCTTTTGCAGGAACGCAGCGCAATCCGGCGTACCGTGGAGTTTGGGCCCGGAGGCTTGGTATGGCTGCACTTGCGTCGCGATCTCTTTCCATTCAAGCGACGCCACAAGATGGATGCTAGAGGTGATGGTCCATTTCAGGTGCTACAAAGCCTTGGTGCCGACGCCTACCGCTTGAATTTACCTGATGACTATGGTGCGCAACCTACGTTCAACGTCGCTGCTCTTCCTCCTTATACGCCTCCTGCTTCTGACGACGAGGACGAAGCGGGGACGCTTCGCAGCCAAGAAGGGGAGATTGATAGCTCCATGACCCCCTCGATGACGGCGAAGGACGAAGAGGGAACAATGGGAGTGCACTCGAAGAGAGCCAGACGCCAAGGAGAGCCAGACAAACAAAGACCCAGCTGGTTCTACAAAAAGTTTTCCGCGATGTTGTTTTCTCAGTTGAATTGCACGGTTTGATGCAAACCGTGCGGTGTTGCATGCAAACCGTGCACCAGCAAAACCCAGAGCTTCCAGTTGAACTGCACGGTTTGCTGCAAACCGTGCGGTGTTGCATGCAAACCGTGCACCTGCCAGTTGTGTTACAAAACGTGCGATAGTCCTGACGCGGCACAAATTGTTTTTTCCGAGATCTTTTCTTTTAGGAAATATTATTTTGACGGTATTTAAACTTAGAAAACCCTAGTTTGTAAACTTGATGTTGATTTGAGTAGTAAAGTTGAGTACTCTCCTTCCTTGAATCTCACATCCAAACCCTTCGATCCCCCGGATCAAACTATCCCGTAGCTCATCGCTTCAAGCAATCATTCAATCACCGTCTCTTCGGTATCTCGTGATCATCACTTTGATCCCTTTCGTTCATCACTTTGAACGAGTTTGAAGGCTATCTCTTTAGCCCTAGGAAAGCCATCACTTTGGCTACGGAAGAGGAGAATCGAATTCAAGCTTGAGGAATCAAGATCCTGCATTGCAAACGACACTTCAGGGGTTGTTCGCATCAATTAAGCTATGCGAATTTTATTTCTTAGTTGTTAGTTATAGATACCATCACTTGTTCGAGCATGGGACCATAAACCGCACCGACTAACTGACCGGAACGGCGGCCTTGTGTCGATGGTGACTCGTCCTTTCACCACAACGCCGCCTTCCAATTCCATTCTCTCTCGATTCGCTTCCTTAATAGCACGATTTAACTAACAAAAATTAAAAGCTTGTTACTTTGGAAGACATTGATGAAATCGAACACAAATCGAGTCTTTTATACACATAGATTAAACCGAACAGAACAAGAATCAAAGTCGAAAGAGTGATTATATATTGATTTCTTTGCGTCCATGACACTGGAATTCAGTTATTTGAAGGTGATACAGGTGGTTGTGAGTGGTCTTCGTGTACTTCTCTTGGCTAATTCGTTTCTTTAGTGGGTGTTATTAGGTTGTTACATCACCAATTCATCATCAATCTTCTATTTCTAACGGAAGAATCCAACTTATATGTGAAGGCTATGAGTAATAAAAACCGGTGTGAAAAAGAAATTTGGACTATTATTTTGTTCTCTTAGCACTGCCTTCAGTTTAAGAGAATGCAATTTGGACTATTATTCTATTATTCTGTTCTCTTAACACAAGTCATGTGAATGTTTTGATTATATAAGGTAGCTCAACCAGTTAAGTTGAATCATTAATAAGCATATGGTTGTCCACTTGTCTAATATGAGATAGCTCAAGTGTTTGTTTGGGAGAAGAAATCTTGGAATATATTATATATATAAGCTAGTACAAACCTAAATCTTATGCCTAAGTTCTATTGCGTAGTTATAAGTGTATAAGTTGTATAACTGTATAAATTTATAAGATAGTTTTAATAAAATAGAACTAAGATGTTAAAATTAAGAGTTAAGGCATTATGATAAAATTATTTTTACCAGGATTAAAATTGAACGATAGATAGCCATGCGGAAAGAAAAACTTAATATAAATATTTCGTAAATTAAAGCAAATTAAATTAACAAAAAAAGCAGAAAAAAATTGCGTAACTCGACCCATTGAGTTGACCCGAACCGGTAATAAACCCGTAATAACCCGACCTGGTTTGACCCGGTAAATTTTAGACCCGAAATGACCCGACCCGAAATAACCAAAACCCGACAGTACTCAGACCAGAACCCGCCCGCCCGACCCGATTGCCAGGTCTAGCTGCATCCAATCATTTGCTCCTCGCCAAAGCTAAGGAGGTTCATCATGCCCTCAAGGGAAGTGAAGTTTGCTTCCTTGTAGTTCATAAAGATGTCTTGATTTCCTCTCAAGAATTGGATGATCTAACCCCTCTTGTTGCTAATCTTTTGTAGGAATTTCAGGATCTCTTTCAAGAAGAGATTCCAAGTGGATTGCCGCCTATTAGAGGCATAGAACACCATATAGATTTCATCCCCGGAGCAACCTTGCCAAACCGGGCCGCTTATAAGGCAAATCCAGCTGAAACTAAGGAGCTTCAAGGGCAGGTTCAGGAGCTCCTTGACAAAGGGTACATGAGAGAAAGTCTTAGCCCATGTGCGGTACCCGTCATTTTGGTTCCAAAGAAAGATGGTACATGGAGAATGTACGTAGACTACCGCGCCATCAATAATATCACCATCAAGTACCGTCATCCCATACCTCGCCTAGATGACATGTTGGACGAGCTCCACGGGGCGAGTATCTTCTCCAAAATTGATCTTAAAAATGGGTACCATCAAATAAGAATGAAGGAAGGGGATGAATGGAAAATCGTCTTCAAGACCAAATACGGTTTGTATGAATGGTTGGTTATGCCATTTGGTCTTACTAATGCTCCAAGTACCTTTATGCGTTTGATGAATCATGTTTTGAGGCCTTTTCTTGGAAAATTTGTTATCGTGTACTTTGATGATATACTCATTTATAGCAACAACTTACAAGAGCATGCTAGGCACCTTAGGCTGGTTTTAGAGGTACTTAGGAAGGAACACTTGTATGCTAACTTTAAGAAGTGCCACTTTTGTTCGGATCATGTGGTGTTTCTTGGTTTTGTAGTATGCAAGGAGGGACTCAAGGTTGATGCCGAGAAGGTGAAAGCAATTGAAGATTGGCCTACACCTACCACCATGACTCAAGTCCGAAGCTTCCTTGGATTGGCCGGTTTCTACCGAAGGTTTGTGAGGGACTTTAGCACGCTAGTTTCTCCTCTCACTGAGCTCACAAAGAAAAATGTTGCCTTCAAGTGGCATGCTCCTCAAGAAGAGGCTTTCAACACCCTCAAGAGAAAATTGACTCAAGCTCCTCTTCTTGTTCTTCCTGACTTTGGTAAGACTTTCGAGATTGAGTGTGATGCTTCCGGAATTGGGCTAGGAGGAGTCTTGATGCAAGAGGGGCGACCGGTGGCATACTTTAGTGAAAAGTTGGGTGGGGCTGAGCTCAATTACCCCACATATGACAAAGAGCTACTTGCTTTTGTGCGTGTTCTCAAGACTTGGCAACACTACCTATTGCCAAGAGAGTTCGTTATCCACTCAGATCACGAGGCCCTCAAGTTCCTTAAAAGCCAAAGCAAGCTCAACAAGAGGCATGCAAAATGGGTGGAGTTCATAGAAGCTTTCCCATACGTGATCAGGCACAAGAAAGGGAAAGAAAATGTTGTGGCCGATGCACTCTCTAGGAGGTATACCTTGATCTCTACTCTTGATGCTAGGATGCTAGGCTTTGCATTCATGCGTGATTTGTATGCTTGTGATTCTGACTTTGCTGAGCTCTATGATGCATGCAAATCTAAGGGAAGTAAGGATTAGTTCTTTTTGCATGAAGGGTATCTCTTTAGGAAATCTAGGCTTTGCATTCCTAGGGGGTCCATACGACGATTACTTGTGCAAGAGGTCCATGGTGGAGGGCTTATGGGACATTTTGGGGTCTTTAAAACTCTGCACATCCTCAAAGAACATTTCTTTTGGCCTAAAATGCATAAAGATGTTGCGAGGTTTTGTGCTTATTGTGTGACTTGTAAGCATGCTAAGTCTAAACTTAATCCACACGGACTTTACATTCCTCTCCCTATTCCACACGCCCCGTGGGAGGACATATCTATGGATTTTGTTTTGGGGTTTCCTAGGTCTAAAAGAGGGAGGGATTCTATCTTTGTCATTGTGGACCGCTTCTCTAAGATGGCTCACTTTGTTGCTTGTCATAAAACTGATGATGCTACGCATGTTGCTAATCTTTTCTTTGATGAAGTTGTGCGTTTGCATGGTGTGCCTAAGTCTATAGTTTCCGATCATGATGTTAAGTTTCTTAGCCACTTTTGGAAGACTTTATGGGCCAAGCTAGGTACTAGCTCCTCTTCTCCACTACATGCCATCCGCAAACCGATGGGAAAACTAAGGTAGTGAATCGAACCCTTGGTACTTTGCTCCAGTCTTTGCTTCAGACTAACCTACGCAGGTGGGAGGAGTGTTTGGCATTTATCGAGTTTGCCTACAACCGCTCGGTGCACTCGGCTACGCAAAGGACACCCTTTGAGGTTGTCTATGGGCATAACCCTATCACGCCTCTAGACCTCGTGCCTCATGTTGTGACTGGACGGGAGAGCAAGGAAGGTGTGGATCAAGCCGCAAAAATCAAGAAGCTTCATGAAGAGACGAGGTTGCAACTTGAGAAGCGGTCAGCGCAATATGTGAAGCAAGCCAACAAGGGCCGCAAGGAGGTGCTCTTCGAACCCGGTGACCTAGTGTGGGTACACTTAAGAAAGGAGCGCTTTCCTTCTTTGCGCAATTCCAAGCTCAAGCCAAGAGGTGATGGACCTTTCCAAGTGTTGGAACGCATCAACAACAATGCCTATAAGCTAGACTTGCCTCCTACCTACGGCATGCATGACGTGTTCAACGTGGCAGACTTGGCTCCTTTCTATGCAGACGAAGTGAACGACGAGTCTGATTCGGGGTCGAATCATTTTCAAGGGGGGAGGATGGTACGATCATGGCCCCTTAAGAAGGGCAAGAGCAAAATGAAGCCGCCGACGATGCCACACTTGCGCCGCTTGTGGCCACACCAAGGGCACCTTGCCCTACTTCTTCGGGCCCTACTCCATTTGGCTCGGACAACCCAACTCCCTTGGCCTCCACTAGACCAATGCCGCCCAACCAGACCTTGGACGCCGAGGAAAAGGTGCAACAGCCCGGGCCACGCCGATCAAAGCGTCTAGCTCGCCCTATTCACGGCCATGAGCCACGCCCAGGGACAATCACCCGAGCACGATCCAAGGAACTTCAAAATCAACTCAATCAAGGCCTTATGACTCAAGGAATGCCGAGAGAAGTTCAACTTGGCTCGGTGACATTGCTTGTGGCTAGTCTGAACGGTGTTTGAAGGCTAACTCTCAAATGGCTCGAGCGATTTAGCTGATATTTTAATACGGACTTTATTATGTAGTTATTTAAGTGATGTCAAAAATTCAAGTCATTCCGATATGCATTTCGTAGTTTAAATGATAAGGATCTTCATGTGCCAAGGAACTTGAAGGGTTGGGAGTTTGGGTCGACTTGGGGGCTATATATAGCTGCCTCTTTACCCATCGTAAGGCACTCAGAAATCAATCAAAAAACATCAAGTAGGATTCAGTTTTCAGTCGGAAATATCTCTCCAGAATTTCCTCCAAGTTCGTGAGTCATATCGACCTTGTTCTTGTGTTCTTTGGGTGCGTAATATCCCAAACCACTTGAGCCTTGTCCCTATCCTTTGTGGTGCGTCATATCCACCTTGGAGAAGGTCACCTATCCCTTTCATTTTCCAGAATTCCTATCCTCCAAAAATCACAAAAATACTTCACCAATTCTGCCTCCAAATCACACCAACCATCCACCGAACTTTCCAAGGAGTTTTTCCGAGCTTAGGAGACGCATCAACTCGAGCGATCTTACCTTGAACTGAGGCAACGGAGGCGCGATCCTTATCAGTGTCTGTCCTGAATATCTGTTCCTTCGTTATGAAAAAGTTACATTTGTCCTAAAAACGCTGGAATATGGTCAAAACTTATAAGTGTTGTTAAAAAAACTTGAATATTCAAATCTTCAAGTGGACAAAGGATTCATACTTTTTAATATTCCAAAACAACACATAACATTACTGGTATTGACTTTCCATGAAAAGTCATAAGTACACACCCAAAAACAAAAGGAACAACATTGAAACTACTAAGGAACAACATTAAAACTACATGAACAACATTAAAAAACTAAGGCATCACGCATCACGGCATCCCGACGGGCATCACTGCGGCAGCACGACATCGCCGGCATCACGAACCACTAAGACTTTGACGCCGACAATCTTCTCGCCGAGGCGGACGAGATCGGCGACGTCGTCGTCGGTCTGCAGTGGTTGAAGGTAGCGTATCCCGAACTCTAGGACCTGTTAAAAAAAATCAATTTACTACCTACATACCTGGACATGCTCATGATCATGCCATGTAAGGACCAAATCTCCATCTTATTTTTTGGGCACCTTGATGAGTTTTGTGGTCCCGCCCGTGTAGACATGCGTGGTTAACAAGGCCATTTGGCCGGTGGGGGATAATTCCCCATCTGAGTACACTTGTAGATAGATCTTAATGAATGAATCCGACATTTTGTGAAAGAGTCTTAGGGGTTTGAGAAAGGAGTTTTAGAGAGATTTGGGACTTTGAGAGTGTAGGAGGATTTGTGAGGGATTTGCACAAGGCAGACCCAATATTTATACACAAAGATGCATGAAGAGTAGAGTTAATGACGGGTAGTTGGGGAAGTAAGGGTTAAGGGTCTTTCAGTGAAAATACAGAGGGGTCAAATCGGATATGCATTGGAAAGGATCACTTTGGAGAATCTTTATTGAAAAGCTTAGGTTTATGCACTGAAAAGGACCTGACAAACTAGGGTTATCTGGCATGTAAGACTTCAATGTGGCCTGACTTAATCCAAAATTTAGGAAATTAAAGGCTTATTATAGAGAACTAACCCCACCATTTTAAACGGTTTTATACGGTTTTTAAACCGTTTTAAAGGCTTTAAACGGTTTTTAAACCGTTTATATGTCGGAAAGCATAGGTTAATGTCGGAAGTTTATACCGGATTTTAAATCGGTTTTTAAACCGTTTATAAACTGTTCATTAAATCGGTAGTTTATGCAATTCCGCCTTAAAATAACTCGTAATCCTCCTTATGGTGTAACATGCTCTGGCTATGCAAAAGTTGGAGAATCTTGACTCAAATGTGCATGTATGAAAAATGCTTGAAAAGCTTAGGTTTATTTATTGAAAATGACCTGACAAACCGGGTTTTTGGCATGTAAAATGAGAAAGATGATGTGTCAAAACCAAAAAAACAAAAAAATGGGTTTACACACATCAGCATGTACATCTCATTTCTTTAATAAAAACCAAAAAAACATGTACAACTTCATATTTGCACAGAAGAAAGAACATCAAAGAAGAGAAAGAGGTAAAACACAAACAAATCTTGAAGAGAGGAATCGAGAGGAACATTGAAGAGGAACGAGAGGAAATTAGATGATGACAAAAGGCTGGACACAAGGAAGCTCATCTGCCAATTCAAATTCGTGGAGGAGAGGGCACGCAACCAGTGAATCATCAACTCGAAGATGTTTCCATGGCCTCCCTGCAACAATACAAACTTGCAAATACACTCAAAATTCAGAAAAAAAGTTCTATGAGTGTCCATTATGGAAGGTAATATTGAATTTGAATTTTAGGGTTTTGATTTAGGATTTGGGTTATAGATTTAGGGTTCTGTTTTGAGCCTTTTTCAATTAGGTTCTGATAGGCGTTGTCGTGACACCTAAACAAAATAATCCTAACAAACCTAAACAAGTAGTTTGGGCAAGTAAGGGTCGAATCCCACAGAGAATCAGATTATCAATTCAAGTAATTGTAAGTCACCAACTAGGAACTAGGGGGGTTGTATGATTTTTGTAACCAAGTAATTAAAACAAAGCAAAGCAAATGATGTGAATATGATGGGGAAAAGCGCCACACCTGACAAAGATCCACACAACAAGAGATATGGTTGATCACTGAATTCTATTAATCCCAAGTTCTTATCTTTCCTTTAGTTGTCCTTATCCCGATCTTAGGTAACTATTAGTTCTACCAGCCCTAATAGTACTTATTACTAAATCAAATCCGAAAACCTTCAAGACTCAACAAAGCAATAGCATTCAAACAAGGATTCAACAAGATACATGCAATAGAAACAACCCGTTACTATAAGCTTGCAATTAACTCTCTCTCACGATGAACACTCGCAACCCGCTTATGTAAATCGTGTTTGCTACTAGATATGCAATCCGAACCCGAAATCACAAGTCCTAGCTATATGGATAATATCAATAAACCTAGGTGATCAGTCTAGATAAACCAATAAGATTCAATAAACATTCAAGCGTAAGAGAATTAATACAACTACATAGGAAAACGAACAACAGTAGAAAACTCACAACCAATCAATTGAAGGCTTCAAAACGTCAAGTGCAACAATGGAGGTTTAGTTCTCCATAAGGTTTGTGAGATAAAACTAGGGTTTGGTGGCAAAACAAAAGGTAACCTCCAAAAAGTCTTAGAAAGTACCTTAAATACTAGGGCAAATAATTCAGAAATTAAATAAAAGAAAATAACAAACTTGGAAACAAAGTTTCAGAAATAAAATAAAAACAGATAAAAGATCTCGGAAATAAACCGAGAAAAGTCTCCAGCGCACCATCACCGCGGGTGCGGTGACACCCACCGCGGGGTGCGGTGACACCCACCGCGGGGTGCGGTGGTACTCTAGAATCACGGCCTCTTCTCTGTAAGGTTTGCCGCGGGGGGGCGGTATATTGGCCGCGGGTGCGGTGACAGTGTCTTCTTCAGCTTCTGTGACACTTCCGTAAAAATGCCATAACTTTTTATTCCCAACTCGGATTGCGCTCATATTTTGAGTACTTACAGTAGACTTCAAGATCTAACTCCTCGAATTGGAATCACTCCATTTGGACATCTGAGTAGAGAGAACGAACTGTTTGAATTCAGCACACTGTTCTTCCACTCTTCAATGCACTTCAAACCTCTGTAAATCCCATGATTTCTTCACTTCTAGTCTTCTCTTCCGGATTACAGAATTGCCATCAAATCATATCCAAACATCATCTAAATCATGCTAATAACCACTAGATGTGCTATACAATATATCGCATATCAAATTCCCCCATGCTTAAACATTGCTCGTCCTCGAGTAAGCTAAAGTCAACCTACTCCTCCAAATTCAACCCCAAGGTGATGTGACCTCGCCTACCATGACAACTACAGATGAGGGATCCATTCTGAGTTTAGTGATAGTTGGGACGTCTACACAGTCTGCAGAAATCCCGGAGCTTACAGATTAGAGATATTGATCGCTATTCGCCTAGTTATCGATATTTCTGATTTATGACATTTATCAGTATTTTTCCCGGATATTATTTATTATTATTTTCAGCATTTTTAGGGAGTTTAGGAGGTCATTTCTATACTTAGAATGACCGAAATTCCTTAGGGTAATTTTAGTGTTTTATTTGTTTTATTTTTTTAAACTTTTTGGTTAAGGAAAAGGAAGAGTCTTCCTTTTACTTAACCTAGCTTTGTAGCCTCCTGGCTCTTTCACGTTGACATTACAGACTTTATTGTTGAGAGAAACTCCAATTGAGCCTCCATCAACGTCCTCCTAGATTCTCTTGGTTGAGCTTGCTCCCTCGCGTTTCTGCCATTAATTCCGCTAGATCTAGGTCGAGCTTGCTCCCTTCTTCTAATCCGCCTCCAAAACCTCTTATTTCCATCATCATTCAGTCCGTCCACCATCACCCTTCATACGGACTGCATCATCATCAACTTCCCATCGCTTCCGCAATCGCTTCCGCCTCGCCGCCGTCTTGCAATCTCCATCAACGCAGACGCCTATCCAAGGAGTTGCTTCGCCCCACTACGGATTCATCACGATCTCATCCGGGACTTGAGACCTTCTTCATAGCAAGGTCACATCAACTGGCATCAGAGCCTTCGAATCTGTAAGTCGAATCGATTCCTTGCTTATCACAACCTTATTTTCGTGTCAAAAATTTCCAAAAAAAAAAATCTGCATTTTTCTTGATAATTCCGATTGTTATTATTCAGATCTATATTATTAAAGTCGAAAATTTAAAAAAAAAATTCTCTTGAAGGCCGAATTATTTTCATTTAAAAAAACATTGTAGATTTGCATTGAAAACTCGTTTTTGGTGTAAATCTGCTTCAAAAAAATATATTTGCTTCAATTTTAGTGTTCTTACCTTGTCCCCTACACACAACAATTGCTCTTTGTGTTGGTAATTTGGTGATTGAATTATAGATCTAGATTTGCATGCATATAGGTTGAATTGATGTACTTGACCTTTTTGCCATTAATCTGCGTCTTCTTTGATCTCCTTCTTTCCAACTTGAATCAATAGAGTGTGTAGTAGTCTAGAATATTTTTTTAAGAATTTTTTGAGTGCGATCTGCGCAAAGGAGGCATCCTTGAAGCTCGGTGGTTCGTCCTTGAAAATTAGGGTTCTTGAGTTCTTGTTACAATTTCTCTAATTAAAAAAAAAAAGGCTGAGATCTTTCCTTGTAGAAAAAGCTAGATCTGAAGAATTGCCAAAAAAAAAATTATCAATCAAAAAATCAAAACAAATCAAGGCAAATTAGGGAAAGTTGTTAGGGTTCTTGCCTTCGGCGCCACACAAATCGAAGCCAAGCGACACGCCCAGCGTCGGCGCCCCGCAAGCCGCGGCCCAGCGCGCGTGCGCGCCCAGCAGACGGCACCTTCTATCCCGGGTGCCTCAGAACCGGGTTAAAAGCTCCCCGCCCAGTGCAACGAAGACGGCCTCCCCAGATCCGGGTTCTTCGTGGGTTCCGAATTTCGTTTCCTACGAAAGACCTTTGGTATTTTTTTATTATTTTTTTTTAATTATTTCTTTTTGTGTCGATTTCTGCATTCGCTTTTTACAGTTATCCTTCTGACTTTGGTGTGAGTTATCCACTTTTGTTAGTTTACAGCTGCTTAGCCGGGACGCCTAGGTTCACGCCGGATTAATTTCTGTGCCTACCGTTACATCCTAGCGACATCAGTTGAGGTTACTGTAGGGGTATTAGATTGCAGGGATCTGAGTCCTTTTATTTTTATTTTTATTTTTCCTTTTTGTGTCGGTTTCTGCATTCGCTTTTTATAGTTATCCTTCTGACTTTGGCGTGAGTTATCCACTTTTGTTAGTTTGCAGCTGCTTAGCCGGGACGCCTAGGTTCACGCCGGATTAATTTCTGTGCCTACCGTTATATCCTGGCGACAACAGTTGAGGTTTCTGTAGGAGTATTAGAGTGCAGGAGCTTTTTGTGAGAAAAGCCGAACTTAGGTGGCATCAGTGAAGAGATATAGGGTGCGCAAAGCCAAAATAAGGTAATTGTTGCCCTATCGTTATTGATTCATTTACCATTTCTTTTTCTCTCTCACTGTCTTGGCTGTTATAGTCTTGTTGGCATATCTAGGCTTATATTACTGCAATTTATATCTACAATTTGTTTGCTGAGTTATCGCTGCATTTTGTGATTATTGTGTGATTATCCTTAGCCTTTCCGCCCTCACGGCCATGTCAGCCTTGCTTTCAGTTGTGATATCTTGGTAGTTCGACTTCTCTTTCGTTTCTGTTGCTTTGTTTTTGTTTTTCCTTTGCTCTGTTGGGGTTTCTGTTGTCTTTTCAGGATAATGGTGAACTCCAATGACGGACAGGATACGGGTCGGGTCGATCAACTGGCTAATGCCATTGAGCTTTTGGTCGCCAATCAACAACGTTCCGACGCCGCCATTCAGAGCAACGCGGCTGCCATCGCACGTTCCGATGAACGTTCCGAAGCCAATTTCGCAGCCATGCATGACATGCTCAGTAGAGTGCTGCCGTCTCCGTCACCGAACCAGCGTGACGATCAGAGTACCCTATCCCAGAAGCAGAAAAAGGGCAAGGGCGTTCTGATAGCCGATCCTCCTACGCAGCCTCAGCGGAAAGGATCGCAGAAAGAAAGCAGCGCGTCGAAGAAGAAGGTGCGCTCCAAATCAGCCCAGTTGACAATCCCTGAACGCAACTCTCAGGACGAGGACGAGGACGAGCAGGACGATGATGAGTCGTCTTCAGAGGAGGATGAACATGTAGATGACAGTGCCGTTAAACGCCAGAGCAGACGCACAGACCTACATGCTTCCACCAGCAAGCACGGGAAACCCTCTACAGCTCGTCCAAGTCGACAACAGGTAAATTCTGAAACCTTCAACGTCCATTCTTTTGCTGACCATCAGAGTATTGTTTCTCCTGTTGAGTCAGATTCAGATGAGGGGTTCCAGGAATTTGATCTTGAGGATGAGGAAGAAGGGGCCTATGGGTTTTCTACAGGTTATCACCCACCCCTACAGGACCCACCAGAGCAGCAGTTTCATCGTACAGGTTGGGTTCCTCCTCCACAGCAGCCACAGAATCAGGCTGCTTATTACGCTGCACAGGGTCATCCACAGCAATATCAGCAGCAGTGGGTTGCCGGTCCTCCACGAGCGCAGCGACGGCAACAACTACTGGTTGGACAACAGCGGCAGGGGCTTCCACAACAGAATTTCTATGCTCCCGCTGTAGCCCAACAGCGATACCCACCCCCAGCTACGTATCGCCAAGAAATTAAGGTGAAAATCGAACCCTTCCTTGGTACTTATGATCCTTCTACTTTCATAGATTGGTTGCAGAGTACCTGCCATGTTCTTCAACACTATCAATATGAGGAGCATGCGAAGGTGGAGATCGTCACCTTGCATTTCCAAGGAGCAGCGCGCACCTGGTGGAACCGACTGGTCCAACAGCAGGCACGCATGGGGTGGCCACCTGTGACAGAGTGGCAACAGCTAGTAGCGCTCATGACGCGCAAGTATGTGCCGACGACATACCGAGAGGATATGAAGACGGCCATTGCACTTGCTACTCAGGGTCGTGATACGCTACAGGAGTTCTTTGCTCGCTTAGAAGACATGTACTTCAAGGCCGGGGTAAGTGTTACTCCTTCTACACTACGTACACGTTTTATAACGGGTTTGTCACAGCCGTACAGGGATCAGGTTGATGTTCTGCCAATCCGAGACCTCAACAACGTACATACTGCGCAGAAGCTCTATCTTCAGGCGCAGAGACGTCGACAGCAGCCTTGGCAGTCTTCGTCTTCTCCCTCACCAAGGTATACCTCGAACCCTGTCCATTCTTATAGCACTAACTCTTCTTCTAGTTCTGTGCCTCGATAGGATCGTATAGGTATTGCGTCTTCTCCGACGCCGCTGCCAGCGCCCCATTCTTCTGCGCGCCGACAGCCATCGGCCTCTGCTGAGACAGGCCATACAGATCGTTCTAGCGATCGAAAGTGTTACAGATGTGGTGGACGAGGACACTATCAGAAGGACTGCCCTAATCAGAAGTGTGTCCTCTACTCCGCCAAAACTGAAGACTACGAGAGCCTCTCGGATGAAGAGGAGAACGTCCCAGAGGAGTCTGCAGAGCTGACTGATGAGGTGATCAGGCCGAGCGACCATGATACAGACGTCATGCCTTATTCCTTGGTCACCAGACGCATCCTCAGTGTCAAGGAAGGAGGTCCGCTTGACCAAAGGGAGAATCTGTTTCATTCCCGGTGTCATATGAAGAATGCGTCGCTGAGTCTGATAATTGATGGAGGGTCATGCTCTAACATTATAACTGAGAGAGTTGTCCGCGACTTCAATCTTCAGACGCAACCACATCCTCAGCCCTACGGTCTGCAGTGGATTTCAGACCAATCAGGTAACAATGTCTCTTTACAGTGTCCCGTTACTTTTTGCATAGGACCATATACATACACTGTTTTGTGCGATGTTACCGCCATGGATGCCACCCATATTCTGTTAGGGCGTCCTTGGCTATTTGACCGTCGCGTCTTCCATGATGGGTTTTTGAACAGTTACATGTTCACTCACCATGGAAAGCGCGTGACGCTCTTACCGATGACTCCGAATGAGATTTTACAGGACCATGCTATTAGACAGAGGAACAAGGCTATACAGGCTGCAAAGGACCCCGGAAAACCCCCTCCAGAGTCCCCTACAGCTTTCCAGCAGGGTTCCCTACAACTTCCTACAGCATCTTCTTCGGGTACCCAGGGCACTTCAGAACAGGTTTCTGCTAATCCGAAGGGTGGAAAAGGTAGATCGACGCTGAAAGGCACTTGCGAGCAAAGACTTCTCTTGGCGCGACGCCGGCAGGTTTCCAACGTCATCCAAGGCAAGTCTCCCTGTTTCCTACTCAGTTCTCTTCCTACTGCCCTACCTGTTTCAGGGTCCGCACTCCCCTCTTGTATTTTGTCAATTTTGCAGGAGTTTCAGGATGTGATGCCGGACGAGTTGCCAGATGGTCTTCCACCATTCCGTGTTGTCAAGGCCGTCAATAACAACGCCTACCAGCTAGAGCCCCCAGACTAGTATGGTGTTCACCCAACTTTCAATGTTGTTGATCTATCACCGTACGTGGAGCCAGAGTATGATCAGGGTAAAGCGGGGACGCTTCACACTCAAGTGGGGGAGGATGATGTGACCTCGCCTACCATGACAACTACAGATGAGGGATCCATTCTGAGTTTAGTGACAGTTGGGACGTCTACACAGTCTGCAGAGATCCCGGAGCTTACAGATTAGAGATATTGATCGCTATTCGCCTAGTTATCGATATTTCTGATTTATGACATTTATCAATATTTTTCCCGGATATTATTTATTATTATTTTCAGCATTTTTAGGGAGTTTAGGAGGTCATTTCTATACTTAGAATGACCGAAATTCCTTAGGGTAATTTTAGTATTTTATTTGTTTTATTTTTTTAAACTTTTTGGTTAAGGAAAAGGAAGAGTCTTCCTTTTACTTAACCTAGCTTTGTAGCCTCCTGGCTCTTTCACGTTGACATTACAGACTTTATTGTTGAGAGAAACTCCAATTGAGCCTCCATCAACGTCCTCCTTGATTCTCTTGGTTGAGCTTGCTCCCTCGCGTTTCTGCCATTAATTCCGCTAGATCTAGGTCGAGCTTGCTCCCTTCTTCTAATCCGCCTCCAAAACCTCTTATTTCCATCATCATTCAGTCCGTCCACCATCACCCTTCATACGGACTACATCATCATCAACTTCCCATCGCTTCCGCAATCGCTTCCGCCTCGCCGTCGTCTTGCAATCTCCATCAACGCAGACGCCTATCCAAGGAGTTGCTTCGCCCCACTACGGATTCATCACGATCTCATCCGGGACTTGAGACCTTCTTCATAGCAAGGTCACATCACAAGGCTTCAGGAAGCACAAGAAAATATGACACTAGTAGTTACAACACATCAACAATAAGCTCCAAGACAACCAATCAAGTGATGCAAAACATAACATACATTTCTGAAACAAAGTTTCAGAAATAAAATAAAAACAGATAAAAGATCTCAGAAATAAGCCGAGAAAAGTCTTCAGCGCGCCGTCACCGCAGGTGCGGTGACACCCACCGCGGGGTGCGGTGGTACTCCAGAATCACGGCCTCTTCTCTGTAAGGTTTGCCGCGGGGGGCGGTATATTGGCCGCGGGTGCGGTGACGGTGTCTTCTTCAGCTTCTGTGACACTTACGTAAAAATGCCATAACTTTTGATTCCCAACTCGAATTGCGCTCATATTTTGAGGACTTGCAGTAGACTTCAAGATCTAACTCCTAGAATTGGAATCACTCCATTTGGACATCTGAGTAGAGAGAACGAACCGTTTGAATTCAGCACACCGTTCTTCCACTCTTCAATGCACTTCAAACCTCTGTAAATCCCATGATTTCTTCACTTCTAGTCTTCTCTTCCGGATTACAGAATTGTCATCAAATCATATCCAAACATCATCTAAATCATGCTAATAACCACTAGATGTGCTATACAATATGTCGCATATCAGGTTCTAATTTGGGGTTTTTGAATTTGGTGCAAAATTTAGAGCTAATGAGACTAAGTTGTTGGACGATTTCACTGATAGTTGCTAATTTGATTGGTTTAATTTTGTATTGAACCATATGCAGATCAAAATTGCAAATACTTTAAATGGGTGGATGGTCAAGCTTATGATTTTAGAGCCAATGAGACTATTGAAAGCCTAAGAGTTGTTGAAGATCATGGGACAACCTCTACGCTTATTTACCCGCATCATTCGACTTCAAGCAACGATATTATGAAGATCAAAAGAGAAAATTTAGTGTTGAAAGTTGTACTTGGTGTGGTGGTACTTGTGGTGTTAGTTGTTGTGCTGGTTGTCCAATTTGTAACATTGTTGGTTAAAATATGATAAATAGTCATAAGCTTATGTTTAGCAAGACAATGTATTTTGTAGGGTCATGTTATATTGTATTTAGAATGCTAAGTCTATATATTGTCCTCCTTATGGTGTATCCCGCTCTTGACTGAAATGTGCATGTCTAAAAACTGCTTGAAAGCTTAGGTTTTTGGCATGTAAAACGAGAATATGTCATGACTTAAGCACATGAGTTTGTAAAAATCCTAGAAATTATAAACACAAAGTTTGTAAACATCCTAAAAACATGAGCTTCCAAATTAAAATACAATAACCAAATGTCTTCCTTGCCAAATGGTACCCTACACACTTAAACTCCCAAAACAAGCTAAATTTGCCCAAATCAAACAAATGTCTTTAGACACCATCCCAACGACATCTAAAAATACTATGAGCCATTTGATTTCTATGTCCATCTACGAATTTGTCAGACACAAGATCCAGGTTTGTCATCCTAAGCATCAACAACTCAATGTGCTTCAGTGTGTACACCCCACAATCTCCTCTGCAAGATGTACAAAAGCAGTTACAATGTATATCAATTGTAGTTTGATAAGGATTTATCATTGCATTTATACACATATACTTACCCGCGCTTGTTCTGCTTAAGGTTATCACGACGAGTCACCGACATTGGCTTGTCCAATAATGTTGCACATCTCTTTGCCAGTGGCTCATACATCTTGACATACATTGGAACCGTGTCAGTGATGGGCTGGATCATCTAAAAAATCTCCTTATTTGAGTATAGATCCACATTGCAGTCATACATCGTCACACACCAGTCGCATAGTTCAATATATATGGCAAACCAGTGGAACTCTCTGATGTTGAAGGGCACATATATGCGTTCCGCATCATCCCATCTCTTTCCAAAATCTGTCGGACATTCACCTTTCACGTACTTCATCACTGCATCTTCACCTTTATGTGGAAAGTCCTTCTGGAAGCGATTGAACTCAGAGGTGACCAAGGTTGTCCAAAAGGTGTCAAGCACAACCACCTTCGAAAACCGCCCCGGATCCTCTGAAATCTTTTGACGATAAAGGAACATCATTTGCTCCAGATGTTGTAATGGTGCAACAATGTTAATGTATCCACTAAAAACGATGTTACAATTGCATAATATTTTGAAAGGATGCATTGGAATATTACCTCACCACCCAACCAACACTTTGAGGTACATATTCATTTGAATAAAAAACAAGGAAAATAGGTAAACATTTAGACTTTTTCAGGACAGAATGGTAGATATACAGGCGATATGTATGTTTGTCAATCTATAAGGAAGCATTTTCAGGTCATATTACTAATAGTCAGGCCATATAATAGTTTGTCAGTCCATAAGGAAGCATTTTCAGGTCATCATTAAGTTAAGTAGATTGGTTTGGCTCACTAACCTCTCACTTTGCATCTACTTCACTAGGTCTGTCATCCCTTCCACCTTGTTATTTTTGGTAATCTTTTTCTCCAATTTATGCTCATCCAAATTGCGGAAGGGTGATTTTGCCACTGCAGCTAGCTCGCAAGTGCGAGTTGGATATTTCCTCTTTTGCACTTGGGGACCCTTGTCCTTTCCCCGCTTCCTCGGCACATTCCTTTCATTGGTCTCCCCTTCCTCCTCACCCACCTCATCATAATCTACCTGTGATACCTTCTCAGCTTGTAATTCAATCCCAACCTCCATACCTCGCTCATCAACCTTGCTTTCTCCCTCCACATCATCTCCATTTGCTACCTCCTCAGCATCCACACCTCCGTCATCAACCTTGCTTCCTCCCTCCATATCATCTCTCTTTGCTACCTCCTCAACATGTACCTCAATCCCATCCTCTACAACTCCCTAAACAACCTTACTTCGTCCCTCTATACCATCTTCCTTTACTACCTCCTGAACATGTATCTCAATCCCATCATCTACAACTCCCTAAACAACCTTGCTTCCTCCCTCCATATCATCTCTCTTTGCTACCTCCTCAACATGTACCTCAATCCCATCCTCTACAACTCCCTAAACAACCTTACTTCGTCCCTCTATACCATCTTCCTTTACTACCTCCTGAACATGTATCTCAATCCCATCATCTACAACTCCCTAAACAACCTTGCTTCCTCCCTCCACACCATCTCCCTTTACTACCTCCTCAACATGTACCTCAGTCTCATCCTCCACAACTCCCTAATCAACCTTATCCACACCCTTTGTAGACACTACTTTTGTTGCCACCTCATCTTGTGTCGCCACCACAGTCCCATCATTCACCACCTCAAGTTGTGTTGCCTCATTTACCCCCTCCTCATTTGCCTTTTCAACACCTCAGTTGTTACCCCCTGTAGTATTGTAGCCGTCTGGATAAGAATTGACAGTGAGTATGTTGCATCCCCTTCAACTTCATGCTCATCTGAAACCACAGTATTGTTTTTTAGAAGTGACCATTGCAACAACTTCATCCGCCTTCTCATGACAACCTACATCATCTTGAGCATCTGCATATGGGGGTGATCCAACCTTCTTCATCTCCCATCTTCCACCAGTTAACACAATTGCACCATCATCTTGCTCTTCTTCCATTGTCTCCTGAAAACGATGACATATGGTCTTAAATAAGCAAATATGTTCTAAAATATGCATATATGGTCTGAAATGTGCATATATGGTCTAAACTGTGCATATATGGACTGAAATATGATATGGACTGAAATGTGCAAATATGTTCTGAAATGTGAATATATACTGAAATGTGCATATATGGACTTAAATGTGCATATATGTACTAAAAACGTTTGACATACCTCATCAGACTCATTCCCTTCATCACCTTCAGACTCTCCCTCATTAGACTCATTCCCTTTGTCACCTTCAGACTCTGACTCATCCCCTTCGTCTTCTTCATGTTGTGACTCGTCAGTCTCATCTGTTGACTTCACCTTCCTCATAATGCTCTTCTGGTATTCTGTAATGTTGGGTTCATCATCACTTTTACCCTCCCTAGACTCTGGCTCCTGGTGCTCTCTAATATTTGCTTCATCATCACTTTCATCACTGGATGAAGAGGCCATTTTTGTATGAGCTTTGCCTCTTTTTACCTTCATTAACTCAAGGACTTCCTCCCTTAACAGATCGTGCTTTTCATTCAGAGTATGCATCATTTCAAGCAATTCATTCAAACAACACATCCATTGCCTCTGGTCTAAACCCTCAATGTTTACAGCTTGCCCTGTCTTTGTTTTTGGCTTCAGCTGCTTAACAATCTGATCCAAGGATTTGTGTCCTTCCTCCTCCGGGAAGAAACAACTTTCTCCCATGTCCTCTCCGTCCTCCTCAGCAATGATCTGTTTAGCAGAAAAAGTCCCCTCTAGGGCATCCATAACCGAATCTAAGCTTGGCCTACTCATTTTTAGCCACCTCACACCTCAGGGCTGCACAGGTTTATTAAGCTTTCGGGCAAACATTCTGCCAATATGGGGCACTGCCTCATACAACCATATCTGAAACAAACATAATTGAAATTAAACCACAATTATGACCACAAAATTAACCTAAAACTTTACACATTCAACTACTAACACATTACCTGAAACACCATCGGGAAACCCCTTATGGTGTATCCTGCTATGGCTTTGTCAGAAACTGCCAGTGCAGCCTAAACTGAGTCCATTCTTGTGTCCAATGCAGTAGCCATACTTTGATGGAGGTCAATATAACCACTCCTACCCCATGGGAAATTATTGAAACGATCCAAGTCTTGGATCAATTTCACATGTAAGGGTCTGCCACCACTAAGTACAACCTTAGAAGATGAGATCCCTCAAGCAATGCGCTTGGGGCTGCCATCACGCTAAACGCAACCTTAGAGGATGATATCCCTGAAGCAACGCGCTTGGCCTGCCATCACGCTAAATACAATCTTAGCGGATGAGATCCCTCAAGTAATAATCTTGGGGCTGCAATCGCGCTATATGCAACCTTAGCGGACGAGATGCCTCAAGCATCGCGCTTGGGGCTGCCATCGCGCTAAATATAACCTTAGCGGATGATATCCCTCAAGCATCGCATTTGGGGTTTCCATCGCACTAAATTCAACGTTACCGAATGAGACCCCTCAAGTAACGCGCTTGGGGTTGTTGTTATGTCCCTAGGATCATGTCCACGTGCAAGGTTTAGAAGTGTCGAGATTGAGAGACGCGGATTGAGTCTGGCGTTGATCAGAGGAAGGCAGTTTAGCTATGACCGTCATACGAGACCGCGAAGACCGAGCACACGACACGTTGGGAAATATCTCCTTTCCTAATATAGCGAGCCATATTAGAGGATCACGACAACTTGCATCTCTTGCGCGTCAAAGCGGACTTAACAACAATATTAGAGTACAAAGCAGAATACAAAAGAAAACCGCAAAGGTTAAACTAGCACCACTATCGAGCAACTCTAACTTCTCCTTGTAGCTTTTCAATTTGTGGAGAGCTAACACCTATATCCGAAAACAAAGGAAACCCAACAGAAAACCCTAAAATAACATGGGTTGGTAATTGGGATCTCAACAAAGAACCCACACTCAAATCACAACTCAAGAAACTAAACTGGCAAATTACGAACAAAGTTTAACCAAAGCTCAAACTTAATCAAAGTAGAAAGTTCATTAAAACATGGACGAAGCACAACGAAATCATAACTTAGAAAAACACACAGAATAATGCACACTCAACCACACAAAACACAACACACACACATAACACAGACAACACATATTGACCAACCATAAAAACGCTAAAATGCAAGCAAACTATGTTCTGCCATGGGAGGTTAAACTACAACTTAATATATTATGTTCCACAACTAAGACACATAAAAAGTTAACCACGAAAAACATTCACGCGGATCAACTAAAGTACAGAATAAAGAAAAAACATGAATTGTAGATAGAATCTAGAAGTGCAATCGTCATGCAGGTCAAAGTCAACGCAATCAACTAAATAAGTCTTGAGTGACTTACCTCTAAACCAAGGAAACAATTTCAACGAAGAGAGATGGTCCGTTAAAACCCGACCTAAAACAAGCCATGGAAATACAAAACCCTAAATCAACACGAAAACCTTTGAAATCGCACTAATAAGTGAAAGACCTCAAATTTCAGCATTTGAGAGTCAACTTGAAAAATATAAAAACTTGATAAAATGACGTCCTAAATTACTTAAATTTACCAGAACAATATCCTTGAACTTTATAAATCGAATGCCTCAACAATTACCTTAATCGGACATCAAATGAAAGAGCTATCACTAATATACTCCACTATTGTCCATTGCTTTCCACATTCAAATACTAACTCAATTTTCCATACAAAATCATAACCTAACATTATGGGTGAGCAAAAGTATCTGATCCGGCCGACCCGATCCGATAACCCGCCAATCCGAACCCTAAAAGTCCGTATCCGAAAACATCCGTTTAATTTTTATCCGAATCTGATCCGATCCGGGTGATTTTTACGGATACTTGGACCGGATACAGATCAGGATATTTTGCTTACCAGATATCCGGGAATCCGGTACTATTAATATAATATATATATATATATATATTTATAACTAATATACAATGTTTAATTAGTTTAGATGATCTCAAAATGGTGCTTGTACATTTTTAAGTAATTAAACCACTTCAATTCTCCAATACAACATTCCTTATTTTATTCCTTTTAATAAAAAAAACAACCTTGATTATTATTCTTATAAAAATAAAACCTTAAATCATGTACTAATTGTCGCCTCACTAAACAGAGCAAATATGTTTTTTTTGTCAAGACTGAGTGTTCATCATTTAATTGAATTTTGATTATATAAGTTAAAGTTATAACTTTATATATACTTGTCAATTACTCTTGTTATATAATATATTCGTTTGTGGTTCTCAATCTGAAAAGGTTGACAAGTTTAATTGTTTGAAAAAATTACAGGAACTTGCAAATGGTGCTGATGTTTGACATTTAGTTTGCACTTTGCGCATTGTTAGTTTTGATGGAATTAAAAAAAGTAATATTTTGATTTAATTTTTAATAGGTTTTCTAGTAACCGGATAATTTGGATATCCGTGTCGAATATCCGATCCGATCCGGATAATATATACCGGATACGGATAGGAGTTTTGTAAATATTTTTTACCGGATATCCGACATACCGGTTCGGATCGGATATATCCGTTTGCTCACCCCTACCTAACATCCCATAAAAATTATGAAAATTGATATACAGAAACTAGGTTTCAAGAAGAGTCCATCTACATATTAAACTCCACATTCGAATCTAATTTTTATTTATAATGAATTATTAAAGTACATAGTTCTACCCAGTTTTCCATGAATACTGAAAATCACTTATAGATTTTTATCTTCTTCGATATAGATCCAAACTTCATAAACTTTTACATACATTCTCTATAATATGTCACCTATCATCCATAAATATTTCATAAATTTTCGAGTTCAAAAACATAATCCGAATTACACCTATGACAGGCTTCAAAAACATGGCATTCTCTTTAATATTCAACGACCATCTAACCAATTCATAATTCTCCAAATTATGCCACGCACCGCATTTTAGGTGGAACGTCGTTGTGCACACAAAAAATCATTGGCCGCCACAAAAAAAATTCCCCTTGGGCGCCACCAGGTGATGCTCAAGATCCGGGTTATTTTTTTATTTTGAAAAATGATTGTTTTTAAAATGTTGAACCGGTTCATAAGAACCGGTAGCGCACAGACTGTAACCCCTTGGGTGCCACTATATGGCGCCCAAATGTTGTGAGAGAGAATCCAATTTGGTTTTTTTAAGATATAGGGTTTAGAGTTCCATGTTTAGGGTTTTTGGGTCTTTGTCATTACAATGCAAAGTTTAAAATTTCTAATTTGAAGTTGGCTTTGTAACTTCCAATATCTAGATATGGTCCGAAGCATTGATGATTAGTTCAGAACTTAGAATCTCAAACCCAATTTATATAAGTACGTTAAGGTTTGTAATGTATATTATTCGATATATGATAATTTCCTATAGTATATAACTATAGGATATAACCATATGATATAACTATAGGATATAATCATAGTATATAACTACAGAATATAACCATAGGATATAACCAAATTGGATATAACTATATGATATAACCATAGGATATAACTATATGATATAACTATAGAATATAACCATAGGATATAACCAAAGCGTTGGGCGCCACAGTGTTGTTTTGGGGTTTTTTAGGGTTTAGGGTCTTTATCATTATTGTACAAAGTTTAAGATTTCCAAGTTTAAGTTGGAGAAATAATCTACAAGGGGAAATTGTTTTGGGGTTTTTTAGGGTTTAGAGTTTAGGGTTTTAGGGTCTTTATCATTACAGTACAAAGTTTAAGATTTCCAAGTTTAAGTTGGAGAAATAATTTACAATATCTAGATATTGACCGATTATTTTGGTAAATTGTTTACAATGTAGAATTTTGTGTTGGTTGTTGGGGTAAGGACGTGGGGCTCGTTTGTATAAATGTATTTCTTCCCCATAATCTCAAATCAAATAATGAATCTTATACTTTGTACTAGAATGTACGAAAACCCTAACCCTAAACCCCAAACCCTAAAATCCTAAAAATCCCGAAACAAAACTCCATCCTCACCTTTAGGTGGCGCCCAAAGGGCTACAGTAGAACCCTTTTGGGCACCACCTAGTGGCGCCTAAGAGCTGTGTGAGGGATTTGTTTTGGTGTTTTTTAGGGTTTAGGGTCTTTATCATTACAGTACAAAGTTTAAGATTTCCAAGTTTAAGTTGGAGAAATAACTTACAATATCTTGATATTGATCGGCTTAGGGTTTTGGATATAGGGTTTAGGGTTTGGGCACCACCTAGTAGAGCACAAAAGGTACAACATAAACCCTTTGTGCTCTACCTAGTTGAGCACAAAGGCTGGATAAGAGTTCCTATGTCCGGCTTAGGCTATAGGGTTTATTATTTCTTACATTACAGTACAAAGTTTAAAAAATTTCAAGTTTAAGTTATGAAATAACTTACAATATCTAGATATTGACCGGATATTTTAGTAAATTGGTTCGGACCTTGAAATGTGTTGGCGGTTGGGGCAATTCGTCCAGTTTAGGGGCTCATTAGGATAACTGTATTTTTCCCATTATCTCAAATCAAGTAATGACTTAGAGTTTGGGATTTGCCTATGAATTGTTATACTAAATCCTATAAATTATGGTTTAGGGTTTGGGCGTCACCTAATAGAGCACAAGGAGTGACCCGTTTTTTTATTAAAAAAAATTACTTAATGGGCGCCACCTAGTAGAGCACAAGGAGTCAAAACAAAATTTAATTTTTTTTACTTCTTGGGTGCTACCTAGTGGCGCCCAAGAAGTGACCCGTTTTTTTTATTATTAATTTGGTTCTTTTATAAAACGGTTCACTTCTAGTGGCGCCCAATGAAAAAAAAATTGAGCCCAAGGCAAAAAGTTTTTTTTGGGCACAACGCTGTAACGCCTAAATTGCGATATGGGGCATAAAAAACCCGGTGCGAAAATTGTCCCCGTAAAAAAACAACTAACATAAAAAATAACTTACCTTAAACTAGTAATAATGAGAATTCAATTGATGATTAAGGCCTAAGTGACGAGGTATATGTAATGGTAGAGTTGTCAATCGGGTCGGTCAAGTCGGGTTCGGTAACTTTGGGTTCGGGTTAGTACAGGTTCGGTCATTTCGGGTTACAGGTCAAGTCGGTCGGGTCATTGCAGGTTAACGGACGGTTCGGGTTAACCACCAGGTCCTTTAACGTCAAGTTTTCTGTTAACTTTTTGTTCATCTATTTTTTGTTTTTTTACAATTTTTATTTATGCGATTACATTCAACCATAATTTCCACCAACATCATATATTTAAACTAACATCTTACATCATCTGCTAAAAGACCAATAAAGTATGATAGAAAGAAACAACTTTCACAAGCAAAACCAACTAGCATAAGAACACTATCATCAACCAAATAACAAACAGCCAAAAATAGCTAGACATCACCATAAGTGCAATAAAAAACAATATTTCAACAAGACTGATTCCTAGATGAGCCAAAAAAAAAACTTCAAGCTCAATCCTCCAATTCTTCATCTTCATTATTGTCTTGATCGGTAGAAACTTGAATTTCGAGTCCATGTATTTCTTGGTTCTCAGCATCTGCTTAATATAGAAACATATCAATCAAACTATAATAAATTGGACACTTGAAAAATAGTTCACACAAAATTAAAATAGTGTTACCATTTTGTAAATCAAATCCAAATAACCAAGAGCGGGTTGATATGAGCACATTTGCGGTGTCAGTATCAAGAGAAGGTCTCCATTTTGTTAGAACTCTGCCCCCTGACGTGGCCGAAATATGCAATGCAAATATCGTTGAATGGCCTAATTAAAGTAAAAGTCCTAACAAATCTACTAAACAGATGTATAGTAAGCAAGTAAGGGTCGAACCCACAGGGAAGATCTGATGAAGTATGCAATTATAATCAACAAGTAACAAGGAAGGGGGGTTTTGGTTATCAAACAGAGTAAAGTAAACAACTTTAGTTGATTGAGAATATGATTTGGGGAAAGTAGTTCCACTAGAACGAGATCCACAATACAGAGATGTAATTTGATCACTGAAATCTATTAAATCCAAGTTCTTTAACTATTCTTATGGTTGTTCCTACCCTGATCGTAAATAACTACCAATTCAGACAGTTGTTGATAGTACTTACTACAATATCAATGGAAGAAAACCTTACCACTAATAAAGCAATAGCATTCATACAAGGATATAGGATATATGCAAATAGAAGAAAACCTTACTATTCAACATGCAAATAATTCTCTCTCAAAATTGCACACTCGTATTCCACTATATGCAACAATTGTTTTTGCTACTAGATATGCACTCGTATTCCACTATATGCAAATCCTAGCAATTTGATAAATATTACTCAACCTAGTTGATCAGGCTAAGAAGAATAACGATAAATCAATACTCAATAATATCAAGAGAATTAAACCAACACATATAAGAATAAGAACAAGGAATAGAAATCTCACAAACAAATCAACTGTATTGCTTCAAACGTCTAGTAGAACAAGGGAAAATTAGTGCTCCATTGAGATGCAAAATGAAACCCTAATTGAGAAAAGAAAACTACGATGATAATAAAAAGTGTCTGCTCCTCAAGACCTGGAAAGAGGTCTTTTATAGGCTTAGGGGAAATAAGCTAAACCTAACGAAAATAGTAAAGGAAATAAAATAAAATAAAAATGGGAAATCTGAAAATGCAAAATAAGGAAATAATGTCTTCGTTGGCCGCGAGGCGTTACGTGCCCACCGCGGGGCGGTGACTTCCACCGCGGGGCGTCGGCTGTCTTCTGGCGCGACCATCTTCCTTCTCTGAGACCCATCGTCGGGTCGCGGTGGAGTCTGGCGCGGGGCGGTGACACCCGCCCTCTCCTTTCTTCAGCTCTTCACTTCTTCTCTTCCGCTCTTCCATATTACCAAGTGTTGGTAGCCTTCTCCAATTAGTCTTCAAGCGGATCCTCATACATCTTCATCTTCTCCATCCTTCATTAAGCTGTAAATCCCTGGATATCTTCAATTCTCTCCACATCTTCTGGATTACAGACTTAACCTCAAATCTAGTCATAAACTCCTCTAAATAATGCTAATAATTGCTAGTAAAGGTGCATGAAATGACACCTATCAAATTCCCCCATACTTAGACCTTTACTCGTCCCGAGTAAGCTAATGATAAACCTACTCTCTCAATCAAAAACCAAGATCTCAGGAAGTACAAGAAAATATGACACCAGCAACTATAACATCTCAACAATCAGCTCTAGACAACCAAAACAAGTGATGCAAAGGTTATTCTAATCCTACCTCCAATCTAGCTCCTTATCGCTCCAGAGTGGCCTACCCGAACTCCTTATAACACCTCTTCTTATGACGCTAACCTCCAGAATGATCCTAAAATCACTATTTTTTCTTTACGCTCATTTTGCCCAGGCGCCCTCTCGGGTTTTCACCTAGCCACTCATTTCATTTTGCTAGATATCTCACATATACTCGCATCACTCCAGTCCATTTTTACACCGGTCTATACCAATCGGACTACCTGCTTCTTACCTGAACCGCCCTTTCGGGTTTTCAGCTCATCCCAGGATTTTGATTGCCTTTTTCACATCTTTTTGGCTTTTTCGTTTTTCGTTTTTTTTTTTGAAATCAATACTTGAATGGAAATTACAGAACACAAAGCTATATACACTAGATAGATAGATAGCACAGTCTAAATCCCTCCCCCCATACTTAAACCGAACATTATCCTCAATGTAGAAAAGAGAACAACAAATGAAATAGGGGAAGGAGAAATAAACTCACTGTGGGTCGGATGATGGTGGTGGTGGGAACCTCCCAAAGTAGTCCCTCATATGAGCATCCATAGCGTCCAGACGCTCATCTACATCCGTACGGAACTGGGTCTGCCAAGTCTGTAGACCGGTCTCTACTCGGGTGTTCCAATGAGTCTACTACACCGAGAATGCATCAAACCTTGCGTACAACTCCTGCCAAGGTGTTGCAGGACCATAAGAAGACGAAGGCGCATCAAACTGGGTAGGCAAAGGAGTATCCTGACCCACAGAATCAGCAGCAGCAGCACCAGCACTAGGGCCCTCTCCAAATGGACCAGAAGGAGCAGCAGCAAGGGTAGCAGCAGCCTTATTTCCTCCATCACTGGGAATCCACCATCCCTCAAATGAAGAGGAGTAAGTAAAAACCCGAGGAAGATGCAGAAAATGATCATCATATGAAGACCAAACTAAATCACCACCCCTGTCCAATGGCTTCAGCATCGAGCACACTCTCATGTGCGCCTTGTCATACACCGCATGAGCAACAGGTCGAGGAAGACGATCAGTAGCAATAATCTCAGCACAAAGAAGGGTGATCAGACCACCCCCACAAATATCACGTGGCTCACCATCTCGAATCCTCTTCAAGGAACTCAGAAAAAGACTAGCCCAACACGGGGTGTATGTAACGTGACACAAGACAGGATGCTCAAAAACCAACGGAAATCCTTCAGAGGGACCTTACCATCATCAGCATGGCCAAAGAAATCTCTCATCAATACCTTATGGATCAACCTTAAGCAAGGGTTCACCAACCTCGAATTCACCTCCTGACCCTTCTTGAACTTCCTATTCGTGGCCGCCTCACAAAACTCCATCATATCCTCCTCAGCCAGACCACCAGACCACCCATCGGATGGCTCCTTTGTAATGCCCAGGGCATCACGAATCTCACCATCAGACAAAGCATACTCACGACCGTTATACTTGAACGTGATCTTCGTCAACCTCTTGTCGGTGGAACCATCAGAATACCTCTTACAAGAGGCAATGAACTGGTAGCACAGCTCCGGGTATGCATCAGCGGACTTATTCAGGAAAGTCCCCAGGCCACACTATGCTAAACAAAGAGATACACACTCCAACATACCAAACTCAAGCAATGTCGGCTTGTCAAAGAACTTAGTAGCCAACACCTTCCTCTCCTTCACAATGTTATACACCTCATTCTCCTCCCTCGTAGTGTCATGCTTCCTACCTCTAGTTGCCATAAGTAATGAATTGGGATGCTCAAAACAAAAGGCGACCAAAGAGGACTTACAAAACGAGCGAAAAACACTGCCTGGTGATCTCGCCGCGGGGCGGTGGATGTGTCGCCGGGTCGCGGTGAGATAACTGGGACTTCATGCCGGGTCGCGGTGAGATAACTGGGACTTCACGCCGGGTCGCAGTGGGGGTCGCCGTCGGGCGGTGGCTGGCGACGCAGTGGTGGGCGACGCGAGGCGTTGGGATTTTGTGTTTGGCTCTTTTGTGAGGCTAGACTCCAAATTGGGGCAAAGAAACTCAAGGTTAATGAAATTAGAGGCTAAATTCGGACTTAGAACATGAGGGTTTGGTAGGAAAATGGTGAATTGGCTTGGGAGACCTTGAGAGGGGGTTGGGTATGGAGTGTTTGTGAGAGTGGAGGCTAGGTTAGGGAAAGGGAATAGGAAAAAGGGTGATGGGGCCGGTTATGTACATGGCCCAAAGAGGAAAATGGGCCAAAAGGAGCCCAATCCGTCAAATCCTTATTTACCACAATTTTTTTTTTTTTTTTTGGGGGGGGGGGGGGGGTTGAGAAAGTAGACCAGAAATTCGCCGCGGGGCGGTGGACTCTACCGCGGGGCGACGGAATTATCACCGGGACGTGGTGAACAAACTGGGAAAACCGTCTCCTCTCCATTTACTTTCGTACCTGAAATGTTAGTGACAGGCGAACGAAACAAAGCCAAAGAAACTACGAAATTAATCGAAGAGAAAGAAAAATCAAGGAAAAACTACCTCGGGTTGCCTCCCGGACAGCACCTTAGTTAACGTCGTTGGCTCGACGTACTTCGAATTAATTACCACCTAGAACAGGATCCCCTCGGAATCCTTCTACTTGTCTCCTCCTGTTGGAACCTTCCATGGAAAGGCTTGAACCTTAGACCATGCTCCCTCTTGGCCAATGACTCCATAATTGCTTCCTTTGGAGCATCTCCCCCATACTTAGAGCGATGTGGGGGCCGATAGGGCTTGGCCTAATCATGTTGCACGACACTAGATGAAGGTTTACTGCCTTGTATAGTTAGTGCAGGGGGGCAAGTGCCCAAAATAGAGGGAATGGACTCTCCTATGTCATCAAGTAAGACATCACGCTCATGCAAATCAATAGGTTCATCAATAGCAGAGTATTCAACTATAGTCTCTACTACACTAGTTTTAACATTTTCCTGAATAGGACTATCAATATCACTAATGCAGCAAAGGGTATGCAATTCAATGGAGTTGACCTTATGAATATTATGCTAAAAAATTACTCCATCGAACTCCATAGTCAAAGTACCACTATCCACATCAATCTTCGTCATGGATGTTTTCATAAAAGGTTGACCTAACATAACAGGAGCAACCTGCTCATCATAGTCCATATCCATAACGAAGAAATCAGCAGGGAAAATTAAGGGACCTATCTTAACAAGAATATCCTCCACAATACCCTTAGGGGGCACACAAGAACCATCAGCAAGTTGAATCACACTATTAATATCATGCAAAGGTCCTACTCCTAAAGCTTCAATCAATGAGTAAGGCATAACATTAATAGAGGCACCCAAGTCTAACAAGGCCTTCTCAAATCGATGCTCACCTATAGCAATAGGAATAGTAAACGTACCTGGATCCTTGCACTTCTCAGGCAAACGCCTTTGAAATACTGCAGAGGCATGCTCACCAACCGGAACCTTCTTCTGGACCTTCAGCTTTTGTGTCCTCTTAACGGTGCACAGCTCCTTAAAAAACGTAGCATATCGAGGGATAGCCTTAATAAGCTTAAGAAGAGGGATGTTCACTTCACAGTTTCGGAATGTCTCGAAAAGATCATTGTCGTCGGCGACCCTTCTAGCCTTTAGCGCCTCGGGAAAAGGTGCTGGTGGTTTCTCGGAACCAAGAGGGGGAAAGACCGAACGAACATAAGTATCAACACAAACCTCATCGGTGGAGCTGGGATTTTGGATGCCGGGTCGCGGGGTGGTCTCACCGCGGGGCGGTGGGTGTGAGGAGGGATTATTGAGGCTCACCGCCGGGTCGCGGTCAGTGTCGCCGCGGGGCGGTGACATGCATGCTTCTTTACTGGCCTCAGATCCAACGTACTGCCAGGTCGCGGTGAGAGGGGACGCGGGGCGGTCGTGGATTTTCTCCATCTCATATTCGTTCTCCTTTTCAGCACTAGAAGGAACGACCAGTTGCTTTCCGCTTCGGAGGGTAATGACACTCACATTTTCCCTCGGATTCACTATAGTCTGAGATGGCAAGGAATTTGATTTCCTCTGGTCAATCTTGGTGACAACATCAGCTAGTTGGCCAATCTGCCTCTCCATATTCTTTATGCTTGATTCAGTAGTCTGAACATGAGTGGCGAAGTGTTGGGTCAAGGTCTTGAGCATCTCTTCAGTAGTAGCAGAAGTATATTGGCCTTGGGGCCTCTATTGGTATGGGGCTCTCTGTCGGTATTGCTGTTGTAATGGATGTTGACCACCTTGTGGGTCGCTCCATCTGAAACCCGGGAGGTCTCGCCCTCTCGGATTGTAGTTGGGTTGTCCATCAAAACGCGGTCTAGGGGGTCCGTAACCTCCTACAGCATTTACTTCAGTAGTACCTTCTTCCTATAGCTGAGGATAAGCATCAGTAGGGTGGAATTGATCACAGCAAATCCCACATGCTTTGACTTGTTGAGGAGTGTTTTGGTTTGCCATTCTCTTCACCATCTCCTTCAACTCAGCTAACTCATTCAACACAGGGCTAGGTCCTGCAGGAGTCACAACATTGACTACTTTTCTCTGGTATGTCTTACCAAAGCTCCTGGTACTCTCACTCATCTCCTGAAATCTTTCCATGGCTGCGTCCGGTGTCAGATTAAGAATGCTCCCACCGCATGCAGCGTCAACCATCCTTCTCTCTTGATCGAGCAGGCCATTGTGTAAGTAGAGAACAAGATCCTGCTTGGCGTATCCGTGGAACGGGCAGCTAGAGCAAAGCCTCTTGTACCGCTCAAGATAGTCATATAGCGTCTCATCAGCACCCTGCTCAATGTTAGCAATTGCCTTTTTCAAAGCATTCGCCTTCTTTGTTGGGAAGTACTTGTCAAGAAACGCCTTGTGCAGTTTAGTCCAGGTATTTATGGTCCCTGGCGGCAAGTGATAATATCAGTCGCTAGCAGAGTCTAGCAAAGAAAAACCAAAGGCTCTCATCTTGATTTGATCCTCCATCACATTCCTTGGCTTCATAGTCATGCAGACATTGTGGAATTTACCCAGATGAGATATCGGGTCCTATCCACTCAAACCATGGAATTTTGGGAGATAAGCAACAACTCCAGATTTCAGCTCAAAGTTCACCCCTTCGTCAAGTGCAGGAATGACGACAGCCAAGGGGGGTTGTGCCCCAATGTTTGGTTCAGTCAACTCTCTCAGAGTTTCGGCCATTGCAGCAGGAGGAATGTCAACTGGCTCAGTCGTCTCAACTGTCTCAACTGTTTCAACCTCTGCTTCTTCTTCTCCTTGATCGCGTAGGTTCGCACGGAATGATCTGTCGATTTCTGGATAAAAACAGCTAGAGGAGAGTCAGTACTACGAGTGTCGACCATAAGATAGGTCTCCACCAAAGTCAATCACAAAAACACACAACCAAACAGAAAACTTCCCCGGCAACGACGCCAATTTGACGTGGCCGAAATATGCAATGCAAATATCGTTGAATGGCCTAATCAAAGTAAAAGTCCTAACAAACCTACTAAACAGATGTATAGCAAGCAAGTAAGGGTCGAACCCACAGGAAAGATCTGATGAAGTATGCAATTATAATCAACATGTAATTTGATCACTGAAATCTATTAAATCCAAGTTCTTTAACTATTATTATGGTTGTTCCTACCCTGATCGTAAATAACTACCAATTCAGACAGTTGTTGATAGTACTTACTACAATATCAATGGAAGAAAACCTTACCACTAATAAAGCAATAGCATTCATACAAGGGTATAGGATACATGCAAATAGAAGAAAACCTTACTATTCAACATGCAAATAATTCTCTCTCACAATTGCACACTCGTATTCCACTATATGCAACAATTGTGTTTGCTACTAGATATGCACTCGTATTCCACTATATGCAAATCCTAGCAATTTGATAAATATTACTCAACCTAGTTGATCAGGCTAAGAAGAATAACGATAAATCAATACTCAATAATATCAAGAGAATTAAACCAACACATATAAGAATAAGAACAAGGAATAGAAATCTCACAAACAAATCAACTGTATTGCTTCAAACGTCTAGTAGAACAAGGGGAAATTAGTGCTCCATTGAGATGCAAAATGAAACCCTAATTGAGAAAAGAAAACTACGATGGTAATAAAAAGTGTCTGCTCCTCAAGACCTGGAAAGAGGTCTTTTATAGGCTTAGGGGAAATAAGCTAAACCTAACGAAAATAGTAAAGGAAATAAAATAAAATAAAAATGGGAAATCCGAAAATGCAAAATAAGGAAATAATGTTTTCGCTGGCCGCGAGGCGTTACGTGCCCACTGCGGGGCGGTGACTTCCACCGAGGGGCGTCGACTGTCTTCTGGCGCGACCAGCTTCCTTCTTTGAGACCCACCGCCGGGTCGCGGTGGAGTCTGGCGCGGGGCGGTGACACCCGCCCTCTCCTTTCTTCAACTCTTCACTTCTTCTCTTCCGCTCTTCCATACTACCAAGTTTTGGTAGCCTTCTCCAATTAGTCTTCAAGCGGATCCTCATCCATCTTCATCTTCTCTATCCTTTATTAAGCTGTAAATCCCTAGATATCTTCAATTATCTCCACATCTTCTAGATTACAGACTTAACCTCAAATCTAGTCATAAACTCCTCTAAATAATGCTAATAATTACTAGTAAAGGTACATGAAATGACACCTATCACCCCCATACTGAAAGCTAATTCTGACGCTACAGTAGTGATGGGAATGGCTAATATATCTTTTGCCATTTGAGAAACTATGGGATAGTTAACTGTATTTTCCTTCCACCAACTAAGCACATCTAGATCTCGTGTATGTCTTAACGTACCAGCATCTAAATACATATCCAATTCAGATTTATCTTGAGCAATATCATCAAAGTAGGCAAAGCCCTATAAAAAAATCAGCAAACATTTATAACAAAATCAAAAATAAAGATTATATTACAAAAATACATATCAAATGACATTGAGTTATATTTAGACTAATTTACCTTTAGAGCATTCCTTCGCTGATCTTGAGCCTTACTCATGCCTCCTCATTGAGCACCAGAGACCATTACATACTCATCAAATAACTTATAGAATTTAGCTTTGACATGGTTGGCCTTCACTAAAGCAGTTTCAGCATCCAACTCTTTAAAGCAATATACGACAAGCTGAAATTTATAACGAGGATCCAACATTGCAGCAAAGGAAAGAATCATGCTATAAGAATCCGAATATTTGTCAAACTTAACCTTCATCTTCAATGCCATCATTTTCAGAAACTCATCCTCACTAGAAGCGTATTTCACAAATATTTTCTATTCTACACCATTCTTCATTAAGTGGAACAAGAGGAGAGCTAGGATCAGATCTATCCAAGCTCCTTTCGAAAGTAGCACGATATATCATTGCCCTATCCAACATTTTATATGTAGAATTCCATCTAGTAGGGCAGTCTAAGCACAAGTTCCTAGAGCAATCAATTCCAACATACAAAGCAGTTTCTTTAAACTTCAATTTTCTACGCTCTGAACCAACAGTCCAAACCACTAGCTTCCTAACCTTAGTTACCGCACCACAGTGATTAAAAAGGCTCAAGGCGCACCTAGGCGCAGAGGACCCTGGAGCCTAGGCGCGCCTGAGAGGCGCTAGGCGCGCGCCTAGCCACAAAAATGCTCAAAAACGTGTACTTCATGATCAAAATGTTATAAAACCAGTTTATAATGAAATAAAACTAAGTTAAAGCACCATAATGTTATAAAATCAAGCCCAAACTAGTAAATAAGTAGGAAAATCAAGTCTAAATCATAAAAAAGACCAATTTTAAAGCATAGAAAGTAGTGAAGTGGGTCAATCAAGGTATAAATCATCCTCTTCCTCTTCATCTTGGTTGAGACAAACATCCTCATCATCTCCATTAGCAGAATTGTAGTCTTCTGTCCAGCCATAATATACACTGAAATAATTTAACATTTGAAACAATAAGAACATAACCCACTTACTGCATAAAAGTACTGATCTAATACATAAAAATCTAACATGAATTATTCATCAATAATAAACCTACACCGCAGAATCTCATCCAAAAAAACAACAACAACAACACAGCACAAGTGCACAACTATAGACTATTGTTGTCTGTTCTGGAAGTAAAAGGGTGTTTACTGATGGAAAAGATATCAGAGTATTTTAAACACTGTTATCGATTACTTTAGGCTGCTTTAGTCAGCCATTTAGTTGCACAAGCACAGCAGAACAGAATATTAAACAAAGATATCAGAGTATTTTAAACACCGATTACATCTAGAGGAATTTTCAAAGTGGGAATAAGGTACATTAGAATTATCAAATATCTAGCACACTTAACAGATAATGAAACACTCAACACAACAGCCAGCCGAACATGAAGACACAACAGAAAGCCAGAAACACACCAACAGAAACAAAAAAGAAAACATAGAAACACTTACCTGGAGGAAGAAACGCACCAGCAGCAAGCCGAACTAGGAAGATGAAGACAGCATGCAGCAGCTAGCCGAACTTGAAGTGGAGGAACCAAGGAAGAACTTGAAGAGGAGGAACGAAGAACTTGAAGAGAGGAGGAAGTATGAACCAAGGAAGAGGAAGCGTCTTTGCTTTGGAAATCAGAAAGTTTCTTTCTTAGAAGTGAATATATTTATAAAGATATAGGGTAAAAGATACTTTAAAAAATAAAAGGAAACCAAATCTTCTATAAAGAATTTTAAAAAATCAAAAAAAGGATAACAGAAAGATTCTAAAAAATGATCTGTTATCTGCATAACTGAGAGGCGCACGCCTTGGCCAAGGCGCGCCTGAGAGCCTAGGCGCCAGAGGCGCGCCTAGGGGGGCGCCCAGCCATATGAGGCACGCCTCAGGTGAGGCAGGCGCCAGCCTTGCCCAGGCGCGCCTAGGCGCTCCTTGGCTGCGCCTTTTCAAACACTGCCGCACCATCAATCACTTTTAAACCTTCTTGAACAATTAAGTTCAAAATATGAGTATTGCATCGCACATGGAAATAATCACCACCAGAAGGCAAAGAATTGTGCATAGAAAGACTCTGAGTTAGCATGGCTTGCATATTATCATTGCATCTACAATTATCTATTGTGATAGAAAACACCTCGCTCTGAATTTCCCAATTATTCAAGAGACCCATCAACCTATCATGTAACTTGGATGTAGTGTGTGGTAGTTCCACATGACAGAAATCCAAAATTTTTGCATTCAAATTCTAGTCATCATCAATAAAGTGTGTTGTAAGAGAAATATATCCTTGCTCTACTGCAGATGTCCACATATCAGAAGTCAAACACATTTTTCCAGAAACTTTATGCATGAACTTCCTGAGCTTGTCTTTCTCTCTTCCATGAATTTTCATAACTTGATTTTTTGCTGTATTTCTACTAATTGGTTTGAACCCATCATGCAAGAACCTATGAAGATTCCTATTTCCCTCATGTTCTGTAAACATGAAAGGGTATCCATGTCTAATGATAGCAAGTGCAACCATTTCCTTGTACATATACTTGTCAAATTTCCGATGCACAACCACATTAACCGCATCTACAAACTCTTGTACAGTCACAAATTCACAAATTTAATGATGTCGTATAAAGTTAGAGGTACCTATTTTAGAAGGAGCTTTAATCGGTCCCCCCTTACAGTACTTGCATGTGGCCCTTGGCACGTCATCTTCAAACAATTCTCCATCATAGATATTTTACTCTTTCCAAATTGGAGAGCTTCTAAATTAGCAAAAGGCGTCGGAGAGACAAACTCAGTTTCAACTGTATTCCTAGAAGAATACAAAGAAGGTACCGCAAAATATAAATGAGATCACTAAAAGTGAGTAATCACTAAATAAGTAGATAGTGAACAATAATAATTTGAATCAAATTAATATTAATAAAACAATAATTACTTGGTGTAACTGATGTTGGGGATGATGGTATGGAAGCAGAATTAATTCCACATCCAGCCCGAAACGACATTGTTTCCGAAGAATGAGTGGCTTCTCTTCGTGGTGACATGTCTTAGTTGAGAATGTGTATTAATACATGAATAAGAAATAAAATTTTGAACTTATTAAAATAATTATATCTAGCAAAATGTTAGACATGACAAACTGAGCAAGAGCAATTTGTTAAGATGTTTCGGATCAGTAAATTTGCCAATGACATTTCTTAGATCAAGTCAACTGAAAAATACATTCTCCCTGGAAACACTTACTGAAGATATTTAGATGAGAAGGCTAAAAACTCAACTCTTTTGATATTTAGATTATGTTGAATACAATCCCATATTATGCACCAGACATTATACGTATTGCATTACTTATTTGGATGGGACAGTGCCAACCAAATGGTTCAAGAAACAAGCAACAACTGATGACATCAGATTCCTAAATGCAAAATGCAGCAGTAACACACAATACATCCCCCTCTATATTCAACCACCTGATAGGGGCGGGGCAATCACTTGTATATCCATAGGAATCTATGCAGCTATAAGGGAGACTACAAAAAATTCTGCAACTGTATAAAGATCAACAACAATAAAACAATAAAACAAGTACCACATAGTATGTAGCTTCAGTTATTATGCTATATTCTTCTTAACCAATTACAAATACAAGTACAAGTTAATACCATGAAGCCAACACACACTTTGCTCTATTTGCTTCATGATTTGCTGATTTCTCCTCAATGACCTACACATTGTAATCAATTTGGAAATTAATCTAGTTCTAATGTGATTTACGAAGCATGTGCTATCATGTGGGCTTCTTTCTCAAGTTCTTTTGAGCTAGACTAGAAAATCAAGAGAAGTTTAATAGATGTAAACAAACCCACTCTTTTTTTTAAGTGTACTCTGGA
This sequence comes from Rheum nobile, assembly GCA_027886185.1. NCBI lineage: Eukaryota > Viridiplantae > Streptophyta > Magnoliopsida > Caryophyllales > Polygonaceae > Rheum > Rheum nobile. The sequence continues at coordinate 1,623,923 of WOAB01000546.1, forward strand.
TCAGATCTTAACAAAATCCATTGTTTCTCTATGTGTGTTTACAAGTAAACTGTTAATTCACACTAAAAAAAAGGGAAAGCCAATCCATCTATGCTAAATATACTCCCAAATGATAAATGCAACAAATTCACCGACCATTCCCAATACCACTTTTAACCACACAACGCACTATACACATCATCTTCTTATAACACCCTTGAATCTTTTTGATCCACAGAACCCCTTTCATCTGTGACCTTGCTCCTCTGCTCCCCTTCACAGGATCCGTAAACCAAGCTACTAACAAGGTAATAAAGCAAGCTCAAAAAGCTCATTACATCCAATAGCCAGTAGTAATGATCAATGCGCCCCTTGTTAATGTCCGTTGCGACCCAACTGTCCCTACCTCCCTTCTTGGTGACATCGTCGACGATGTTGAGTATGGCACTCGCTAGGAGGTTGGCTAATGCCATTCCGAGCCCGAAAAGGACAGTTGCTATGCTCGACGTGGTTTTATGTGCCATTTCATTTCATTAACATGTGATAAAACAAGTATTTCAACAACAACAAAAAATAAAACAAGCACCATATATATGCTAACCTTCTTTTGATCTTAGAAGAGGGTTAGAGTATTCTGAGATTTTCGATTTGTAGAAGAGAGTGTTGAAGATTGCAATAGCTAGATGAATCTCGGTGCCTCCTCCTTGTGTTATGTTGGTCGCCGGTCAAGTGATAGGAGCAAAATATGAATTGCAAGCTAGTATAGCTACTAGTTTTGTTTTTGGATTTATAAAAAACACTAGTTTTTTACAATAAAGGAGAAGAAATTCAAATTTTTAGTTATAGAATGACATGTTTATATGCTTCAGTAGCATCCAACTTTATATCCATAATAATAGCTAGTATATACATAATAGTTAAATTAATGAGTTTGCTTATAGTCCAACTTTATAACTATAATAATTGGGCATTGATCAGGTGATAATGATTATTACCGTATAAAATGAAAATAATGCACATACAAGTAAAAACTTATGTATATACAGACAAAAACTTATGAACTTTTAAAACTTATGCACGTAAAAGCAAAACTTTATGCACTTTTCGAATGTGTACAAAATCACGCTCACATAGTCAAAAACTTGTGCATATAAGCACAAACTTGTGCACATTCTAAAGTGCATATAATTTTACTTGTATGTGCATGAGTTTCTTAAGTGTGTAAGTTTTTGCCTATATGTACTTATGTTTTTGCCTATATGTGCATCATTTTATTTTACACGATAATAATCATTCTCGCCTAATCAAACCCCATAATAATTTATAATTCATTGGTTTATGTCGCTAAATCCATATTTTTTACTAACGTCTAATTCCTCTCTATCCTCTTCATAGTTTTGAATTTTGACTCATTCAAACATCTAATAATTTCCACCGTTGATATCTTCATCATGATTACATACTACTAATTAGAGTCAGACTCCGGTGAAACAGATATTTACGGTAAAACGTGAGAAAAAATGAGAGCCAATCATTTTGGGACAATGAAAGGCTATGATAAACATCCATCATAGCAAACATATACCCTCCCACACTTAGCCACACCCCATGATCAACATCTGAACATTTTGAGTTGTATTAAGTTTACACAATAATGCACGACCTGTAATTTCTATTGCATGAAAATTCAAACTTATAACAAAAAGATGGATTAAACAATACTTCATTAAAATTTGAACAATTTTACAATAAACTTAAAGTTTTGTCTATAAGGTAATATAAACTTAATATAACTCAAAATGTTCCAAACATAAACCCTAATCCTAAATCCTAAATGTGTAGGAAAATAAGAATAGTAAAACCGGAAAAAACGTTCGTCCCTAAAAAATTATTAAAAAAATGAAATGGTTCAACATTAAGATACAATTGTTCAAATTTATATATATAGCGAACAAAGTTGTCTAACTATAAAAAAGAAATTATTCATCTTTAAGATGCAATTGTTCAACTTTAATATTCTTCAAATTTTAATTGTTCAACTTTTAACATACAATTTGTTCAACTTAAAGAATTAACTGTTCAACCTTTTTTCATAAAAAATTTATAATAAAAACGTATAGAAAAACAATAATTAAAAAAATCAAAAAAAAGGGCATTGACCGGTCAAATGTTGATAAACGTTGACCCGTCGTTAACCGTTGACTGAAATTAAATATAGTAGGTTGTATGTTAATATTGAAATGATTAGCCTAAAATGCTCATCAAGTTTCACCTAGGTACTTATCATATGAATATTTACCGTACTAATTATGTATAAATTTTCCAACATAAAGTTAATTATGTTCCCAAAAACGGGAAAAATCTCTTTCAAAACTAGTCATTGGAGTAATCATATCATTCACTAAATAAACATCACAACAATGTACCAATCAATTGGAGCTGTTGCTCCTTTCTTTGACCAAAAAAAAAAATGTACCAATCAATTACAACCTGGCACCTTTTTTTTGCTGCCCTATAATTCTCTCGAGTTGGACCCACTCACGGGGTAGTTGGGCCCATCAGCGGGCCCAGCTTGCCAAGCCGAAGCCGCAATCAGAGGGCGGCTATGCCAGCCAAGAGTCAAGCACCCATCATTCTCCTCTACACCGTATCCCTCAGCCGAGAACAATGTCAACAACATGCTTGCTTGCTTGAAGGCGTTTGAACCCAAGTGCGACGGCTTGAACCCGGCCCGGTCCAACCGGGCCCTCCAACTTGTCAACGGCTCGTGCCTTGCGACCCGGGCCGGGCCTTCACAACAGAGTATGTTGCATATCTCCCTCTGGATGTATATCTCTGCTAGGGCCTTCTCGGGCTGGAGCTGGCAAGCCTCCAACGAGTCGAACATCGTCGAGTAGTAATGCAAGGCCTCGGTGAACCGGTCCAAGTAACCGGACCGGTTGTGGTTCGCCTCTTGCTCTACCACCGCCACTATCTCCGGGTTCAAGGCTTTTATCCACTGCAGGACCGAGTCAATTGCACCGGGCCCGTCCAGACCCGAACCCGGCCCGAGAAGCCGGTGAAGCTGCATGATGGAGTTTACAGCCACGGCCTCGTCTGGATCCACGTGTAGCCTCCATGGCTCTACGTCTTCGAGCTGGGAGACGGCGACCCCGTGGAAGGTGAAGCGGACGTTGACGGAGCGGGCCAGCTGACCCAGCTTGAGCCCGACTTCGTGGAGAGAGTCCCGCCCATCGGGGCCTGGGGGCCCGATACCCGTCAGGGTAAGGCACGGCGGCCCACCGGGCCTGAGTGCCAGGGCCTGGATCAGCGGGGGCCATTGCAGGCCGTGCATTATGTTGAAGTCGATGACGTGGACGCGATCGTGGCCGTGGAAGGCCTCGAGAATGGCTTGATTGGCGGTGAAGTGGGCGAATTTCAAGTACGGGCAGGCCTCGTAGAAGTGGTGGTAGAGGATCTCGTGCTCGAATCCGTACCCGGCGGCGGCCGGAGGTGAGTGGTAGAGGCGGCGGGACAGGGCGTCCATGAAGTATCCCGCGACCTTCCCGATGCCGCACGTGGTGTTCACGAGCTTCAGCAGGAGCTTCATATCCTCGAGAAGAGCGGCGGCCAATGAGAGGTCGCCACGTTGCACGGACTCAGCGCATGTCATGAGCAATTGGACTAGGCGTATGCCGGAATCCTCCTCCACATCAGCGGCGAAAACGGTCAACGGCGCCGGGGGAGTAGTACTGCACCCATCATACGCAATCGGGTCCGTCCACGTGGCACCGGCGGCGTAATTGGAGGAGGATTCGGCTGAGTAGCGATGCGGGTAACCGGATCCGGGCAATAGGGTTGGGTTTTGGATCTCCACTTCGGATAGGAGGGATTCAACCCACGAGGTTAGATCGGAGGGATTGTAGTGGACGAGGCCGTCGGCGAGGTCAAAGTGGGTGTTGACCATGGCGTTTTCGAGGCTCTCCAGCCGCTGCGCAACCTGCCGGAGATCGGACGTCCGCACCCGGTAACCCGCCCCGGCTAACAGGTTGTCGATCTCCGACGGATTTGTCGCCGGCGACAGGGAGGAGGAAGGGGACGTGGCGGAGGAGTAGCCGTCGCCCCCCGCGACGGCGGCGCTCATGTTGTGGGAATATTCCATGGTTAATTTGTGAGAGAGAGATCTGTCTAGAAAGGATTATGAAAGAATAAAATGAAGAGTAATTATAAGACGACTTGGTGAGGCGAAGTGGTATATATATGGAGCCCTTCAATTTGGTCCTACTCGTCGATATTTATGCAATTTTTTTCTTTTCTTTTTATAATCTAAAAATTAGATCAGGTTCAAAATCTACTTATAAGCCACTATATGTTTTTTTCAAATGAGAACTAAAGGTTTTGGTTTGTTGCAAATTTCTTCTGGTAAATTTTGATGATAAAGATTAGCAATAAGATCAACTAGGGGTGGACACAAATTACCGAAACCGAATAACCGTACTAAAAAATCGAAAAGTTGGCCTTATTTTAGGTTAACCGACTAAAAATTAATCAAAGTTAGGGTACAATTAACCGATCAAAATTTTATAGTTAGATAACGGTTAGTTGTTTTTTCTATATTTGGTTAATCGAACAACCAATCATATAAATTAGGGATGAGCTTCGGTCCAAAACCGGACCGGACCGAATACGGAAAAAAGTGTGGACCGAAGACCGGATCGGACAATACCGGTCTGGTTCGGTCTCGGTCCCGGTCCGGTCCACCTTGGATCAGTTTTGGATTAAATTTTATTTTATTTTTTAAATAAATTGAAAAAATATAAAAATAAAATATTTAAAATTATTTATTATATATAGTATTATATTAATATAGAAATATATAAATACATATAAATATATTTATAATATACATATAATTTAAATTATATAAGTATTTTATAGGAAATTTATTTTTAAAAAAAATATCGGTCCAGACCGGACCGGAACCGAAATTTCTGAATTCTCGGACCGAAGACCGGACCAGTTTTCATTCGGTCCGGTCCAAAAATCCGGTCTGGACCGAAATATGCTCATCCCTAATGTAAATAATATATTTTTAGTAATGGAATAATCTAATTAAGTTGACATGGTTATAGTAGAGGTGTTTAGATACTTGTCGAATAAGTTGTATAGTTTGTATTTGTAGCGAATACACGTACACAAATAAGAATAAAGTTAATGTTGTAGAATAACCATGTTCTAAAATGTTATATTATAACTAAAATTAGGTATGTTTTTTAATTAAATATGTAACTTAGTATACACAACAATTTATTTTGATTGTTTCCATTTATATTATGTTTAATAATCATTATAATATATATATAATATATAATTGTTTAAGTTGATATAATATTAATTTAAAATCATTTAGTTAACCGATTAACCATACCGAAATTACTATTAACCGATATGGTTAACCGAGATTAATGATTCAGTTCACGGTTATAGCAATTTACTAACCGAAATCTCGGTTAACCGACCATGCCATATTTATTTCTCGAAAGATATGGGAAATTCAGACTCTCACAAACATTTGTGACAACATAGAACATCGTAAATAATGATCTCAATATTACATGGACAACTTTAAATATGTTTCAATACATTAACAATTGTGAGGTTGTCACATTCAATTTCAATGTTTTCGAGTCCCAGTTCTTTGGCCTTGTTGAGCGCATTTCGCAACGCTAGTGTCTATGTTCTTAGCACGGCCGAAAACTCGCATTTTTTCTCCAAATAAGTAAATCAGATCTTCTTTATCACTCTAACGATAAAATCGTAGTTGGACTACCACTTGATTTGGTTGATCCATCAATATTTAATTTAATAAATTTATCTGGAGGTTTATTCCTTCTTAGATTTTTTCATTTTCTCATATTTGTGTAGTTTTTGTTTGTTTTGCTCTTTTGATTATTCGCTAGGCAGTCAAGGTTCCAAGAGATTGTATTTTTCCAAGTTTTGTATTAAGTTGTGAGCGTAGATGGTAAGTCTTTAATGACTTCCATAGTATTATTTATTTTCGCAAATATTTTTTGGTTTCTGTAGTACCAAATACTCCACCATATTATAGCTAGTTCGCAAAACTATGAATTTGTTATTTTACTCCTTATTTCGTCCATAATCTCTTCAATCTTTTTGTTGCCTAATCCCAACAATTCGATGAATCTACCGATATCAATGTTAATTTTTTTTTATTGTTTGCAAAGTCTGTTGACATGAAAACAGTAGATGTATGGACTACTCTTTTTGTTGGTTACAGGAGATACATCTATGTGGTATGTCCACTCCTTTTTCTCTTCGTCTAGCTTTTGTTGGTAGTCCATTTTTAAGTATTTTCCATAAAAGTTTCTTCACTTTAGGGTATGTTTCTAATTTCCAGATCCATGATAAGTCATGACATGTATATCGTTTTCCTTCGATAATGTTGTACATAGCCGTTTTGGTTGAGAACCATTCGTTTTTACTTGGTTCCCTATACATCTTATCTCTAACATCATTGCAGAGAATTGTAGTTGAGACTATCCTTTTTACTATTTCTAGTGGAAACACTTCCTCTAATTTCTGTTTTTTTTTTAAATTTTATTGTTGTCCAAAAATTCTGCTACATATATGTTGGTATTTGTGTCTGGTAATATATTTGTTAGTTCACATAATGGTTGATCAAAAATCCATTTATCAGTCCTGAATTTAATTGTTTTTGCATCTCCTACTTGCTAAACCAGTCCTTTCTTAAATTCTTCCCTTAGTTCAAGTGAGACCATTGCCACAGATAATTACCCTTTTTCCATAATCTAGAATATGTTTGTTTTTTAAATATTTTTCATATATTATTTTGACCCATGGATTCTCCAGTTCAGCTGAGATTTTCCAAATGAGTTTGAATTATAATGCATGATTTATGTCTTTACCTTTTCGTAAGCCAAGTCCACCTTGATTTGTAGGTTTGCAATTTTATCTCATCCAATGTGTGTCTTGAAGGATGGTTCTTTGTTCCAAAAGAAAGATCAATATATTTTGTCAAGTTCATTGTGGGTGTTAGTAGCATAAAACTCTACATTAGGAAATTTGGCTTTGAAGCTCAGTTTGATTTTATTAGTGTAGTTCTCCCTGCTTGTACTGATAGTGAATTCGCCTTCCATTTGGTCAATAGTTGTTGTGAACTCGTAATGAGGACTGCAAATGTGTTAGAGTTGACTCTTCCATTGATGATGGGACACCCTAGATATTTCTCAATGTTTGTGATATTTGTAATAGTCAAAATCCCTTGGAGGAATCGTTTTCTTGTATTTAGTATCTTTTTGTGACTTGTAAGGCATATTTATTGAAATTTACCTTTTGTCTTGAGATTTTATAGTACCCATCCACAATATCTTTCATATTCTTGCAATTTTGTTGACTTTCTTTTGAAAAAATTATAATATCATCGGCAAATGCTAAGAAAAGAATTATTGTTCCATTTTTTGATAGTTGGAACCCTATAGATTTTTGAGGTCGATCTGATGCATATTGTGATTTCCTATCTAGGATTTTGGATACTAGAATAAATGAAAAGGAAGATAAAGGGTTTCCTTGTCTAAGGCCCCTAATAGGTTTAAAGATTTCCGTTGGTCCATTATTCGCAAGAATAGAGAAGGACGCCGATGTAATAAATTCTTTAATCCAGTTAATCAACATATTATTGAAACCAAAATTTTCAAGAACTTAAATAATGAACTTCCATTCAATTCGGTCATACGCTCTTTTCATATCTAGTTTGAGAGCGATAGAAACCTTCAGTTTCTTTTCTAAACTTGAATGAGGGAAAATTTTCGTTAGCAATAAGAATACGGATAAGCTAAATACACGCGGAAATATGTCTAAATGGACGCGAAACTACACGCTTAAGCTAAGCGTCCGGTTTTACACGCTTAGCTTAAGCGTGTAGGGGTATTATTGGTATTTTTAAAAAATAGCCCACGGTTCTTACACACTTAAGCTAAGCGTGTAGTTTTTTTTTTGCAAGTTTAAAAGCACACGCTTACCTTAGGCGTACAGTACAATTTTTTTTCCCAAAATTGCATTTTTTTCCATAATCATGTAGAGAATTTCAATACGAGTCCGTACATATAAAATTCGTCCAAAACGGACATCGTTTGCCCCTCCAAAGGCCCAAAAAACGAAGCCTTCAACCCGTGCGCATAGCTTCTTCGAGCAGTAAGCTTTTATAAGCTTCAATGGAGGATTTGGCAAATTTCTTGGATCCGATTGAAGCCATTAACTATTGGGCATTTAAGAGGACCTTATCATACATGTAATTCCACATTTAATCGGATTGAATGTCGATTAAAATCGTAGAATTTTATCCCCAAAGCCACCGTGTCGTCCAAGGGGCCGATTTGAACAAATCCAAAATTGGACCAAATCATCTTCAATTGGAGGGCATGAACCATAGGGCCTTGTTGAGGGTGTCCTAAGATTCAAAATGCCTATAAAATCCCCTTCAATTGTTGCTCCAATGCATCCAATTTCGAAGTCAAAACTCATGAATCCTAAATCCCGTTACCGGTTGTTCTTGACCGAAATTCGAGCACATGAAAGCTTTATTCTTGCAATTGTTGGTACTACTAGCCTTGAAAATTGGTCCCCTTTCAAATCCCTCTCTTTACATCGCCGGAAAAAGACCACTTCCATTCAATTTGGAGTTTTTCCGACGAGGTGTCAAGAAGGTATTCCGGCGGGATTGAATTTGTGCCCATTTTGCGATTTTTGGGGTATTTTTCATTTGTTTTGTCTTAATCTTGGTTAAGTTAATTAATCTAGATTAGTGAAAAATATTTTAGGATCAATTTGGTGCCCGGCATATAATATGTAAGTAATAAGTTTATAATATTTAACCATAATGTGTAACTATAGTATGTAAGTAATAAGTTCATAATATTTAACTATAATACATAGTATATAAGTAATAAATTCATAAATATTTAACCATAATGTTTAACTATAGTATATAAGTAATAAGTACGTAATACTTAATTATAATGCATAACTATACTTTATAACTAATATATTTTGTAATACTTAACTATAATACATAACTATAGTATATAAGTAATAAGTTCATAATACTTAACCACAATGTGTAAATATTTAACCATAATGTTTAACTATAGTACATAATATAGTTATATATAGTTACACTTATATACTATAGTATTTCATTACTTATATACTATAGTTACACATTGTGGTTAAGTATTATGAACTTATTACTTATATACTATAGTTATGTATTATAGTTAAGTATTACAAAATATATTAGTTATAAAGTATAGTTATGCATTATAATTAAGTATTACGTACTTATTACTTATATACTATAGTTAAACATTATGGTTAAATATTTATGAATTTATTACTTATATACTATGTATTATAATTAAGTATTACATACTTATTACTTATATACTATAGTTAAACATTATGGTTAAATATTATAAACGTATTACTTACATATTATATGCCGGGCACCAAATTGATCCTAAAATATTTTTCACTAATCTAGATTAATTAACTTAACCAAGATTAAGACAAAACAAATGAAAAATACCCCAAAAATCGCAAAATGGGCACAAATTCAATTCCGCCGGAATACCTTCTTGACACCTCGTCGGAAAAACTCCAAATTGAATGGAAGTGGTCTTTTTCCGGCGATGTAAAGAGAGGGCTTTGAAATAGGATCAATTTTCAAGGCTAGTAGTACCAACAATTGCAAGAATAAAACTTCCATGTGCTCGAATTTCGGTCAAGAACAACCGGTAACGGGATTTAGGGTTCATGAGTTTTGACTTCGAAATTGGATGCATTGGGACAACGATTGAAGGAGATTTTATAGGCATTTTGAATCTTAGGACACCCTCAACAAGGCCCTATGGTTCATGCCCTCCAATTGAAGAGGATTTGATCCAATTTTGGATTTGTTCAAATCGGCCCCTTGGACGACACAGTGACTTTGGGGATAAAATTCTACGATTTTAATCGACATTCAATCCGATTAAATGTGGAATTACGTGTATGATAAGGTCCTCTTAAATGCCCAATAGTTAATGGCTTCAATCGGATCCAAGAAATTTTCCAAATGCTCCATTGAAGCTTACGGATGGGCTGCTCGAAGAAGCTATGCGCACGGGTTGAAGGCTTCGTTTTTTGGGCTTTTGGAGGGGAAAACGATGTCCGTTTTGGACGAATTTTATATGTACGGACTCGTATTGAAATTATCTACACGATTATGGAAAAAAATGCAGTTTTGGGAAAAAAAATGTTTTTGTACTGTACGCCTAAGGTAAGCGTGTGCTTTTAAACTTGCAAAAAAAAAAAAAAACTACACGCTTAAGCTAAGCGTATGGGCACACGCTTAGCTTAAGCGTGTAAGAACCGTGGGCTATTTTTTAAAAATACCAACAATACCCCTACACGCTTAAGCTAAGCGTGTAAAATCGGACGCTTAGCTTAAGCGTGTAGTTTCGCGTCCATTTAAACTTATTTTCGCGTGTATTTAGCCATTGCCTAAGAATATTATCTTGAATTACTCGATTTTCAACAAAGGCTCCTTGCAATGGGTGAATTAGTTTTTCCGTTGTCTTTTTCAATCTATTCATTAAATGTTTTGAGATTATTTTGTATATTGTTGAGCATAGACTAATTGATCGATAATGGTTTGTCGAGTTTGGGTTTTCACATTTAGGGATTAGTGAAATAAAGGTATGATTTATTTGTATTAGCATTTTTCTAGAGAGAAAGAAACTTTTAGCTTCTTGAGTAACCGAGAGTCCCACAATATCCCAGTACTTTTGGTAAAATTATGTTGTCATTTTGTCTGGTCCTGGTGATTTGTCGGGTCCAATAGCAACAACTGATTTGATTTCTTCATTTGTAATACTTTTTGTTAATTTTAGGTTTTCTTCGTGTTATATTTTTGTTTGGATGAGATGTAGATGTTTTCGAAGAATATTTTCATTTAAAGGTTCACTTCTGAATCTCTTAATGAAATCATTACGAATTTTTGTCATTATATTTTTCTTCCTCAAAAATGATTGTTCCTTCTTGCATTCAGATTTCCTTAATAATCTTCCTATTCCTTTTTCCACTTGTGATTTTGTGGAAATAGTTAGTATTCGTGTCATTGTATTTGATATATTTCATTTTGCTCCTTGATCCCGGTAAGTTTTTTGAAAATTAAGTAATTGTTGTTTTTTCACTTGAATCTGCTATGTTTTTGTATTAGTGTAGCATTTGGTGAATTACAAAAAAAAATATAGATCACTTAGATCTTGTTTAATTTTATGCAATTGATTAAATACTTTGCCAAATGTATTTATATTCCAACTTTTAGCCTGGTTTTTTAGTAGTTGTGTTTTCTTAGTCAGGTCATACATGTGGGAACCATGATATCTAGTTCTCCAAACTTGCTTAACTATGTTCCGGAAATATTTTCGTGTCATCCATGTTTATTAAATTTAAAAGGTTGATTCTTGAAAGGTGTGGTTGTGGTTAACTCAATTAATATTGGGCAATCATATGCTGTTGTAAAAGCATAAGTTTTAGTGCTAATTTCAGGGTACCATTGTAGAATTTTATTATGGACCAAAGCACTGTAGTTTTTCATATATGTTGTTAAAATCTGTTTTATTTTTCCTCCAAGTGAACGTATTTCCTTGACAAGGGATATCAAATATTTCACATTAGTTTTTAAACTGTGTAAGTCTGGCGTATTTGTTCATATTTGGGGGAATGCCATCACTCTTTTCAACTGGATATTGAATTTTATTAAGATCTCCCATAACAATACGAGGTAACGAGCTGTTTTTTATGAATGAGATAATAATATTCCAGAAAGCATCTTTGCTCGATTCGTACGGTGATGCATAAGCTAAAACCAACATTGTTTTTTTATTCGTATACAAGTTTTTGTATCTTAAACTGACAAATCTAGGGTTAATGCTATCAAGTTCCAGGATTTCATTTGTGAGCTAATATGTTTTCCACATAACGCATAATCCTCCCAAAAATCCAATTGCTAGCGAAAAGTGAAATTGGTCAAATCCAACTTTTCTCCATATTCATTCATGTGGTTGTTTATGAGTTCACGTTTCAAACAATGCAAACAATTGTATTATTTTGATTTCACAAAAGGATTCAATATCAATCCATAGGTTCTTTTTACCAATATCCCTACAATTTCGGGTTGTAATCTTCATAATATACTGATTTTCTTTTTGTTCGTTCTCGTAATCATATTGGTTATGGGTTTTGTTAGTCTCAAAAGACATAGAACCTCTTGGTCTTTGTTATGGTTGCTCTTATTTGCATTGGTAGTTGTGTTCAACTTGAGAAGAAATCTTTGAACATAGGCGCGAGTGCCAGAGAAGTAAAAAATAACATAGAACATGAAACAAGGCGAAGAGGATTACATATAAGGATCAAAATTGTACGATCCGAAGCTTGATTATCATAGGTTGTGTTGTAAAGTTTTTCCATTGGTACATGATCCTTAGTTGTATAGATCAAAAGCATTCCATCAAAATAATGAGAATACAATATGATAATAGTAGTTTTTTGTGTTATTTTTGAATGGGAGATCTTTTGTTCATTTTTGTACCTTGTATTAAGCATTAACTTGAGAAATAATTCCAAGCCCATCTTTGTCCAATTTAAAGAGACAAAATTCATCCATATGTAAAGGATAATGTTATAAAGGTAATCTTGTTTTTTTTGTAGCATATGACATAGGGTTTGTTTGGTAAGTTCTTTTATAATGGACTTATCATTTATAAAGGTGTTTATTTAAATAAATGTTTATAAAACTTTGGAGTTTGTGAACTAATTTCATCACAATTTACTATAAAAATGTATTTATAACTATCTTTTACCAAACATCATTATACTAAAAAAGTTTTTATCTACAAAAAGTCATTATAAATCTGTACAAAAAACAAACGCATATAAGTGAGAGTATAATTTCCAAATAATATACATAAGGGAAATTTCATAGTCAAAATTTAATATTTTACGGCTTTTGGCATTAGCCAATTGTTCAGGAATGGTCATAGACCAATTTGTTCCTGAGAGCGAATGTTTTAGGTAGACATTCCTCAATTTGTTCCTGAGAGCAAATGTTTTAGGTAGACATTCCTCAGTTTGTGATGGTTCAGAGGACCTTGCATCCCAATTTATGTTTTCCTTTGCCATTGTATGGTGTCTTGCAAATAACCATCCCATAAGGTGGCGGTATTATAGTCAGTTTTGAATTTGCATAAATGGATTTCCTAGAACAGTTTCAGAAGGATGTGAGGTACAAGTTTAGTTGAGAACAAGCACAAAATAATCTTACTCAGTTTCTCAAGGCCATATAAAGATGAATTGTATTGATAACTTGCTCACCGTGATTCAGTAAAAGAGAAATGTTATCAAACGACCATAAGAGGCCAGTCAAGGACACGACATTGAAATTGTCAAGGGAAGAAAGCATGACTCTCATGACATTCAACTCATGGTTACTGTAGAAGCTAATGTCAGATAAAATATCATCATAAATATCCTTCTTCAATTGAGCATAGGGAGAAATCTTTTCAGAATTAGAATTGTAAGTAAGGTCTACAAGCACCAAAATGCAGGAATTCCAGAGTTCACAAACACAGCAAAGAGATAAATTAACCACATTCAGTTGATCACTGTTGTAATGCATCCTAGTCTTGATAAGATTATAGTTACAATGGTAAATATGAAGAAATATCTTAAAGGTAAATGTATAAAGGGGATAAGGGTTCTGTTCATAAACCGAAATCACCATTAACCAATGGTCAGTGAAATGACCATAATCGTAAAGGAAGGACCAGTCATTAATGAAATAGTGTCGGTACTAGGTAGACATAGCATGATTCAAATCAATTTTTAATTTCAACACAGAGTCAAGATTAAGGGGGGCCATAGATGAAGGTACAAACACTACAGTCCAAACTTTCCTAACCCATCGCCTCTAGAAGAAGGAACAAAGGGAAATAGAAGGGGGTTTTGATAGAAATCATCATTGTTCTTAGAAAAACCATAGTTTTTAGATAGGTCAAATGTACAGATTCTGGAAAAAGGGGGTATGGTTCAAAATTTCCTTCCAAATATCCAATGAAAGGAGTATAGGAAAAAAGCATTGAGGAAGATTAACACAAATCCACATCCAATGCAAAGTGATCAACAAGAAGTTGAAGAAAATGATTTTTACATAGACAGTGGTCTCAACAATAGAGTAATGCAAAGATTCAAAGCAAACCAAACACACTAGACAAAAATAAAAAGTCGGAGAAAGCAAGTCAAAGAGAGGTACACAAAGGAGAAAGACAAAACAACAACACCTGGAAGGAGTCATCCGATGAGAACCGAGAAAGAGGATCTTATCACCAACATCCAACCACTTCCACTGCAGCTCTTAGTCGACCATAACCACGAGTGAAAGCGGCCAAAGAGGACAACATGATCCAATAGACACAAGAGAGCCCTATGTGTGAACAATTTTAAGGACTTTATGTATATTCATGTATTGAATGTCACATATAAATATGATATAACATATACAACACCTTATGGATATTAACCTTCACTACAAGTGAATATATTCTGATTAGCTAGAAATATGTTAACAAAATTCACTACATGTGAATAGAGTTCCATATACTCTAGTCCAGACTTTTGTGTAAAGCCTTATGTGACAAATATATCATTGGATCACAATTTTATTACACTCATGACATTTTATATGACATAAAAATTTCAAGCTTTCTGGTATTTGAACTACTGGTCCAAAAATCACTCTGTTTATTCGAAGAATCTAGCTTCCTCAAATTACTTAATTACAACCTATGCAATCATTACAATGTCAATGTTCTGTTATTATTGTTTGAGGATCATCATCCTCACTCAACATTTTGAAATTTCAAGTAAAACTCATATTACTTTGGAGTTTAAAAATGATGTTTCATTAGGAAATTATTTCCATGAAAACCAGTAGTCCACATACCAACAATTTGCTAAGTTGTAATGAGATTTTAGAGACTTATATTCATGCTTCTGGCGATTTTAAGATTCACTCTTAGTCCTCATATGAAATGGTGGTGAAAATACGACGACAAACTCCAAATGAACTCGAGCATTCTCAACTTATAAATGCGATTCCCATGATTTATTGGCACTAGTAGATAGATTTGATAGGTTGTTATCTATTTGATTAATTGAACTTCTGGTTCAATCTTTTATCCTTCTAGTTCATTTATCCTCGGATATAAAATATTAATTGAACTTCTAGTTCATTCCTACGAATTTCAAATTCATTTCTCATGAACTTATAGTTCATTTATACCCAGATATAAATATTAAAATTGTGTTACATGAAATCTCTTACCTACTAGTCTTATTTCCTTCTCCCTTTAAAGTTGGAATTTTGACCTCGTCAAAATGAAAATCTTAATATCGATGAATATATTGATCACATGCTCATAAGCTCTAGGTATTTAGTAAACGATGGGGAATCAAACCCCTCGTATCATTTTCTCCGTAGATTTTTTGTTCAATAGATCGTAGAAGATCAAAAAGCTCGATGGGAAAACATTCATGGTTGCTCCACCCGCTAGAGCCAGAGCCGATTTAATACTTTCAAAATTGTATGGTATTGAATGAACAAACTTAATGCATAAAAATGCAAACTTTATATTAGATATAGAATATTTCTAAAATATTCACAAAAACTTTCATCAAAATATAAACACATCCCTATAAAAACAAACTTTCACTTTAATTCAAAATTAAAATTATACTTCTAACCAAAATTATAAAAAATAAAATAACTCGCTTCTTATGTACAATCATAACATTTTATACCTAGCATACTTATATTTAAATAAATATAAAATACTATATGTCTAACATAAAAAAAACTGAACAACGATCCATGTATTACAAACTTATTTTGTATATCGTGACACTACATATATACACAAATGGCCGGTGCGAAGCACGGGCTTTGATTTCTAGTTTTGTGAATGTGTAGGAGCTACTTAATGCTCAACTACTACACTAATTGATTGATCCTCCCACTTAATTTGTGTAGCCAATGTGTTGAGGCATCCATAAACATCATAAAATGTGTGATAACTCACATTGGTGTACATGTCGGTGTACTTGGTCGTCATATGTCCCTTGAACTCAATCAAGAATCATAACAAGAATGAGAAATTTTGCATACTAGGTCAACTTTAGATCTTAGGAATAAACTCTAGGTCGGATCTTTTGGTCCTATAGTGTCCATGCATAGGAAATTTCACTTCTTTGACCGAGTCTATCATGCCACATAACATTTTATCGTCAACTATTCTAGTTAGTGATATTATATAATTCAATGGTTATGTAATTGTGTCATATCATTTAGATGTGAAAGTTATCATCTTCCATTATAACTTGCTTCGAGCCACTCCATAAGATGCAAGACTTAAATATTTAACCTCATTCTCAATCTTATCTGGTGTTTTATATGACAATCATTTTGTCAAATATATCTTTACATCTCAAACAAGTTTCTCTATGAGTTGTAAAAGTTAAAGTATCTCTTGTATAACTTATTGTTTCTTCTTGAAACAAGATAGACACTTCTCTAGAGCCGTCTATGAGATTGTTCATGTCGAACATAATATTCACACCATATTTCTTCACATGATCCTGAAAAACATCTGATTTTTCAAATGATAGGTTTTAATGACACCATGGACAAATACATTTGTCCACCATTGAAAATTTGCACATAGGTGGTCCATTCATAATTTGAGAGATCTTCAACTCAAATAAATCATTATATTGATTTCTAGAAAAAAAATGATGCCTACAAATGGGTTTATTCAGAACTTCAATTTAGATAAAATTAGTCTTCACACCTATACACATAGGACGTGGTGTTGTACATCTATCAAAGCGATATGCACTGAAGCTTCACAAGATTCCTCTAGTACAAATCCATCTAAACAAATCAGCAGCACTACTCTACTCTCTTCTATGGGTTGGAATCGAAACACCCCTAATCCCTCGGGATCTCACAATAATTCGACTATACCCTCTCACAAGTACGGATTGGGAAATACTAATATAAAGATTACTCACCACTACTTGCAAGGTTAGGTTTGTTGTTTGTAATAACTATTCACTAACGCACCACCCTGCATATCTTATCTAGCGTCTGCAACTTTTGTACTTAATATCCAAACCTATGCATGTCTCATCTATGGGCTAATTGCCATTCTTTTCTTACCTTATGTTTGTGCTCTCTACTATTTTTTTTTTCACTCCTTTTCCTTATCATTATCATGATATACCAAAAACACACTTTCTCTATAAATATTCTCTTGATAACGTCTCTTCTTCTAAAAATATTGAAGGGAAAATACTCTTCGCTCTAAACATTCACAATGAGGCTTCACAAGCCAACATCAGTATTGATAAACCCAAAATCATCACTAACTAAAGAGCTTTTGGCTTAAATATGGAAAACTTTATCTCAAATACAACCTTTTTTGTTACTCATGTTAAGTTGAACCATCCGGAACTCAAAACAAAAGGATAACATCAAGTCCTTGTTTGTCTATTGTATCTAGACTACTGAAGCTGTCAAACT
Source organism: Rheum nobile (assembly GCA_027886185.1). Taxonomy (NCBI): domain Eukaryota; kingdom Viridiplantae; phylum Streptophyta; class Magnoliopsida; order Caryophyllales; family Polygonaceae; genus Rheum; species Rheum nobile. The sequence goes on from WOAB01000546.1 coordinate 1,641,600, forward strand.
TGCTACTAAGAATTGCTATGCAATACGAATCCAATCTTATTCTAAAACAAATGCTAATATCTGTTGGATTAGCCATTATTTGCAGCACCTACAATCATTTGATTCCATAAGTACAGGATTCACCATCAAACAAACAAGATCTGTTACACATGCAACTATTCTAGGAATGTGAACCCTTTGAGGGGTCAATCCTTTGAGGAAATACGAGGTTATTGCCTTTTCTTATACCAAGAACATTGGCTGATTAATCCCACTTTTGATCATTTTTTCTACTACTTGGTTTGTAATCAAGTCGAAACTTAGAATTGTGTTAATGATACCTGTTTTGGGCAAAAAGATATCAAACCTAAATTGCCTTCGATGTGGTGCTATTAGTCGAACGAATCAAATTATAACTTCAAATAAAACAGAGAATCAAAAATAATGAGACAAAATAGTAATAATAAAGCTTAGCTACAAAGGATCGCAATAGGTTGAATGAGATTGACTAGTGTCGAATGGATGCCTGGAGCAATCCAATTCTGCCTTGCTTAGAGAAATTGTATTTCAGATTACAATGGAAGCTCGAAAATGCTAGTAAGTGGAGTAATCCGAGGTGTCCTACAATGGATTGATCCTAATCTATTTAAAATAAAAGGAGTTAATGCCAGATTTCCGAAGATCACTCGGCCGCTTCAATGCTGAGATCATGTCCATGATTTTCGCTCGGACGTTTCAAAAAGAGCCGTTGGTCGCGTCAACGGACATACCACCTTCTCCGCGCGCTGGGCCTTGGTCTTCAATCGTTCATGGGCCGACCCGATCTGATCAAAACGTGGCCCAACAATTGCCCCAAAGGAAACCGGACGAGTAAACTGCCAAACTTGGGCGGTTTTATTTCTTTGTGGACCGTGGACACATTCCCTGGATCGGACGACTCAACTGTAGAATTGGGTTTCGGCCTTTGTCAATAAATTGATTTGACCTCCGCCTTCTCTTCTTACCTTCACCGTCTGTAACTTCTTCTCCCTAGGTAACTCTTCATCCTCTCAAGTTCGAATCTTTTTCAGCGTTTCGTCCATGGCTGCCTCTAATTCGGAGTCAAGTTCTGATGATCGCCCCCCTCTCTTCCTTCTTAGCGAGCATGAGAGCGTTTTGAATGTCATGACTCAGACTGAACTGGATAGGGTTTTGCAAGTTGGAGGCTTTCCCAAGGGCACCAGAGCTTGTCTCCCTTATCCGGACGAACGGGCCGACTCCAGGTGTCCAGGTTGGGTGTGTTTTTACGAGTATCCCTTCAAAATAGGTCATACCTTTCCTTTCTCTGAGTTGGTTCAATCAGTGCTTTCCTCCTTTTCTTTAGCCCCTTGCCAAATAATGCCTCACGCCTGGCACTTGCTTAAGGTCTTAGACCGCTTGAACAGAGACTTCGCTGTTGGCATAGATTTTAGGGTTCTGGATTACAACTACTGTCTGGGGTCCAAGCGATCATACCAATATAACCTTCGATGCCGCTCCGATCGCCAACCCTTGGTTTTGAAGTTGAATGTGAACGACCGCGGATGGAAAAAGCGGTTCTTTTTTGTGAATATTGCGTCGTTAGGCTTGTGGGGCGATTGTCCGTTCTTGCTGACCGATTGGATGTGGAAAGGTTTGTACTCTTTCCGGTGCTTGAGGTTGGTCGCATGGATTTTAACTTTGGCTTACATGTAACCTTTTGCAGAACCTGAGATCGAAGAACCAGAGGAAGATCATGTCTTGGAGTCAAAGACGCAGGCGGTTTTGAAGCTTTCGAAGATCGAGAGGACTTTTGCTAATAACAACGCCTTTTTGTCTGCTCAGCCTCTCCCAGTTGAAGTAGTTTCGCCGATGTCGTCTTCCTCCAAACGTGAGTACCGGTTAGGTCTATCTTGTTTTGCTTCTTTTATCCATTACAACTGACTCTTCTCTTGTCGAATGCAGCCTTGTCTCGAAGTGAAAGGTCCAGTGCTCGTCTCTCGGTGAAAGATCTGTTGGAGTAGAGGATGCGTTCCAAGGCTCTCCCTAAAGGATGTCCTTCGAAGTCGCTTCCTCCAAAATCGTCTAGCCACAAGAGAAAGTTTGTTCGTGTTTCAGATGACGTGTCGAAAGGCAAGTAGGTGAAGAGGAGCATCGATTTCCCTGAACTTTTGACTTTGCCGGTGCCTGACGACATTGAAGACCTTCCCGCTCTGGAGAGCTTGGAGATGGCCGCTACGAGTTCTTGGACGGTTGATCTCAAACTTCTCTTTTTTTTTGTTGACTTGCGTTTGTGGCGAGTTTGCTTCCTTGCTATCTGTGTGTGCAAGTTTTCCAACATCTTAGGTCAAGTCATTTGAAGACTAAGCAGTCGAAGATCTCCCAAGCTGAGGGCAGGGCACATTGTAACACCCCGTAATTTTTAAGGGTATTTTGATTTATTTTAAATTTTTCTTATGCCCGTTTTGCTAGACGGATTTAATTCAGTGAGTCTCGGACCTTCTGAAGAGGGGTCTAAGCTCTGTAGAATTTTCCGAGCATTATATATTACAGTTGAGGTATTTTCGGGGTTAATATATCGTTAAAGTACGAATATATTTAACCCGGAGTTAAGAAATTTAATCCAAACTAAGTTTGGATAAGAATAAATGAAGTCGGCCAGAAACCGCGATCAACCGCGATTGACCGCGATCAACCGCGACCTGACGCGATCGGCCGCGATCGCGGTAATGCCTTTTGCTGAGCAGTGTCGTCTTCCTCACGTGGCGGTTACTGTAGCTCTGTTTTTGGGATATTTTTGGGCAGGCCAAGTGGGCAGCCAACTGGCCCTTCGCCTTTGTCCCTTTGTTCCCTTGGAGGTGGTCGGATTGGGCTATAAAAGGAGGTGAAACCCGGAGCTAAGAAGCTCTTCTTCATCCTCTTCTTTCTTCCTCTGTTTTTCTGTCCACCATTGTTGAGCAGTTTTGGAGCTTCGTGTGTGGGAGATTTCGAGTGTCTCTTGGGTTGAGAAGGTGCTCTTGAGTGTTGTGTGAAGCTTTGTGGTGTTGGGAGATCGAACCATAGACAAATCGAAGGCAAACAAATCGGTTTGGGTAAGAAATTCTCCATTGTTGTCTCGCGAGCTAGCCACTGTCACAGCACGAAAACCGCGACCGACCGCGACCTGCCGCGATCGCGGTATTGTGTCCGAGTTGTGTGTTTTGTGGTTTGGCTTTGGGCTTGGCTCGTTTCCTTTGATTTCTTCTTGTATTCTTTTAGATTCATATATAAGTGTATTGAATCTAACTTAGGGTCTTGTTATGGGCCATTTCTTAGGGATTTATTATCCAAGATTTTGCTCCAGTTTCAGATCCAGGAACTAGACGTTGCTCTGCTTGGTTCGAGCTTGTCGGATTTAAGACAAGTGGCGGTTCGCTCTTGCTCATCATTCCATATTTCAATTAATTATCAATAGTTTTGTTGTTAATTAATTTGGGATGATTGTTAATTATGTTGGAATTGTTTGATAACGTTATGTGATAAAAAAGAAGATATTATACTAGGTTGTATATTTTGCTAGAACCGACGCTAGTCTATTCTAGATTTGTGCAGGTGAAGGCCGTAAGGGACTTTGATGTGATTTATTGTGTGTGTTTAGATTATTAAATCTAGGGTGTTTGCCAGGTGGGCATAGATATGGATAGTTGTGCAGGTGGGGCCGTGATGGCTCTGTGTGGTGTGTTTGTGTGTTTAACTGTGTAGTTAGCACGAGTATTCGTAGGGACAATGGATGGAGGTCCTGTCGTCTCTTTATAATAAATTGGTGAGTCATGACTAACTTCTATACTCGAGTGGAGTAAGAAGTGGTGCACTCTGCAGGTGTCACAACCCGGTTCGATATATGTTTCGCGAGTGGCGGACATGTATGTAAAAGCTTGTAACGTGATGTGGTGTGTGGTCATTTAAATAAGATACGTGCCATGAGTATGCACATAATGAAAATGCCTTGACCATATTATTAAAGTGCCGTATGAGTAAGCACTTATTTAAAATGTTGGCGAGTAGTGCAGCTAGGCGCTAGTGCAGCTAGGAAAAGCTCGTCTTAGTTGTAAATCGCTCGTATGCGATACTTGTGTGATGTGGTTGTGTGTGTTTGGATATGTTTTCCAACATTTGTTATCATGTTTCCTATAAGGCTCATTTCATTTTGGAGTCTTCTTTTTGGGATTGATTGCTGTGAGACTCGATCTCCAGAATCTTCTCTTGTGCATACCCTTTTGTTATTCCAGTAGGAGTATGATGGTTGACTAGCGTACTCGGTTATTATTCGAGGGACGATGAGTCTAACCTAATGCGACTGCTTCGAACCACTCTGCTTTGTGCCCTTGCTAGTCTATTCATTTAGACTAACCAACCGTTATATTCCTTGCATGGTTGGCTGGTGTCATCCGTTCGATTCGGCACATCAGGTGTGTTGCTGTTCAGTGAAGGCTAGAAGCGACTATGAAGATGAACAGTGTTTTGTTTTCGACAACTTGTCTTGTCGCTTTGTGTTTAAAACGATTTCCGCTGTGCTATTTGCTATTTTGTATTTTGGTTATAAGTCTTCCGTTGTAAATTCTGATTTTTGTATTGATGATGTATTTGGGTCGTTTTAGGAATCGTGTAATTCCGCGACCATGTGGTTTAATAAAAGTTATGATTTTAGTATCGTAACTGTGTTTTAAGTCAGTTATGACGTCGGAAAAGCCTGGGGTGACTTCGGGGTTTACGCCCGGGGTCATCGGCAGTAGCGCTTCCAAATGGGGTTAAATTTGGGGGTGTTACACACATGAAGCGGATGCATTGTTGAAGGCGTCGGAGGGTGCGCATTGCGTCATTAAGACTAACCGATGTTGGAGCCTACTTCACGCTTAAGTCCAGGATCGAGATGATGGAGGATCTCAAGGCTGGTCGCCACGAATCATGGGATCTGGAGAAGGAGCAGGCCTACCTGGATGAGCAATTTCCCAACGGCTGCCCCGATGTCGACTTTCTTCAAGCGTGCGTGACGGTGGCTAAAAGTGCGCAGTGCAAGTATCGTTGCTTAGCCTAGTCAAAGTAAAATATCCTAACAGACCCACTAAACAGAAGTATAGCAGACAAGTAAGGGTCAAACCCACAGGGAAGATCTGATGCAGTATGCAAGTGTGAATGACAAGTAACACGAATGGGGGTTTAGTTATCAAGAGAACACAAAGCAAAGCAAAGCAAACAAGTTTGGTTTAGTTGAGGAAATATAATGAGGGAAAGTAGTCCTACTAGAGCGAGATCCACAATACAGAGATATAATTTGATCACATAAATCTATTTCATCCAAGTTCTTTTACTATCCTTATAGTTGTTCCCACCCTGATCTTAAGTACTATTGATTCTCACAGTTGTCAATAGACTTATTACTGTGCCAATGATAAAATACCACTGATTCTCACAGTTGTTAGTATACTTTACCACCAACACAACAATAGCAATGCACACAAGGATATAGGATACATGCAAATAGAAGGACGTACTAATACTCGCATGCAACTGATTCTCACTCACGATTGTACGCTCGGAACCCCTATACGCACAATCGTGTTTGCCACTAGATATGCACTCGGAACCCCTATATGCAATCCTAGCAATTGATAAAAAGCATTCAACCTAGTTGATCAGGCTAAGAAGAACAACAAGAAATCAATAATCAATATAACCAAGAGAATCAAACCAACATTTATAAGGATAAGAACAAGGAATAGAAATCTCACAAACACATCAACTGTACTGCTTCACACGTCTAGTAGAACAAGGGAAAGTTAGTTCTCCATCAAAGGGGATGAAAAACTCTAATGTGAAATAACATCTGAAAAATCGTACGTAGGTAAAAAGTCTCTAAGTGTCTATCTATATATATATATATATCTCTTAACCTAGAAAGAGGACTTAAATAGTCTTAGGAAACTAGGTTAAACTAATGCAAACAATAAAGGAAACAGAATAATAATAAAATAAAATCTAAACGAAATAAAAGGAGAGTAACAGTCTTCTGGCGCGAGGCATTAAACACGGCCACCGCGGGGCGTCAGGCTCTCCACCGCTGGGCGGTGGCTTCCTCTGGCACGGGGCTTCAACCTTCTCTGGGAGTCACCGCCGGGCAGCGGTGAATCTGGCGCGGGGTGGTGAGCTCACTCCTTCAGCTTCTTCAGCTCCTCTTCTTCTCTTCTGCTGCTCTTCAATCCTACCAAGTGTTTGGTAGTCTTCTCCAAGTATGCTCCAGCAGCTCCATCTCCATCTAAGCTGTAAATCCTGGGATATCTTCACTTCTCTCTACAACTTCTGGATCACAGACTTAGCCTAAAAACTCATCCAAAACTCCTCCAAATCATGCTAATAGTTGCTAGTAAAGGTGTATGAAATAACACCTATCAAATTCCCCCATACTTAGACCTTTACTCGTCCCGAGTAAGCTAAAGAAAAACTCACCCTCTCAATCAACACCAAGGCCTCAGGAAGTACAAGAAAATATGACACTAGCAACTACAATATATCAACAATAAGCTCCAGACAACCAAAATAAGTGATGCAAAGATAATCTAATCCTAACTCCAATCTAGCTCCTTATTGCTCCAGAGTGGCTTATCCGAACTCCTTATACCACCTCTTCTTATGACACCTCGCCAAGAAATAGAGAGAAATCCTAGAATCACTCTTCTTCTTTTATGCTCATCTTGCCAAGGCGCCCTTTCGGGTTTTCACCAAGCCACTCATTTCATTTTGCTAGATATCTCACATATACTCACATCACTCCAGTCCACTTTTGCCCTGGTCTATACAAGCCGGACTACCTGTTTTTTACCTGAACTGCCCTTTCGGGTTTTCAGCTCATCCCAGGATTTTGATTGCCTTTTTACTTCTTTTTGGCTTTTTCGATTTTTTTTTAAATCCGAATGCAAAATTACAAAACAGAAATGCAGAAAGCAAAATGCAGAATCAAAGTTATGTACACTAGCTAGATAGATAGCAAGTCTATATCCCTCCCCCATACTTAAACCGAACATTGTCCTCAATGTAGAAGAGAACATCAAATGAAATAGAGGAAGAAGAAATAAACTTATTGTGGGTCCGATGGTGGTGGTGGTGGGAACCTCCCGAAGTAGTCCCTCATATGGGCGTCCATGGTGTCCAAACGCTCATCTAAATCAGCACGGAACTGGGTCTGCCAAGTGTACAGACCTGTCTCTACTTGGGTGTTCCACTGATCTTGCCGCACTGAGAATGCATCCCATCTAGAATACAACTCCTGCCAGGGTGCGACAGGACCGTATGAAGATGAAGGTGCATCAAACTGGGTAGACATGGGGTCATCTCCACCCACAGAATCAGCAGCAGTAACATCAAAACCACCACTAGGGCCTTCCCCAAACGGATCTGAAGGAGCAGCAGTAGGAGTATCATCAGTCATCATTCTGCTATCACTGGGAATCCACCAACCCGCATACGAAGGAGAGTAGGCAAAATCCCGGGGAACAATCAAAATGTGGCCATCATAGGATGACCAGACCAAGTCACCATCCTTTCCTAATGGCTTCAGCATCGAGCACACCTTCATGTGCGCCATATCAAACACCGCGTAGGCAACATGTCGAGGAATCTGATCGCAAGCTATCACTCCAGTACAAAGGAGGGTAATCAGACCACCCCCACAAATATCACGTGGCTCACCATCACGAATCCTCTTCAAGGAACCCAAGAAAAGGGTAGCCCAACACGGCGTGCACTCAACAACCTCCAAGATGCTCATAAACCACCGGAAATCCTTCAGAGGGACCTTTCCATCATCAGCGTGGCCAAAGAAGTCTCTCATCATCACCTTGTGGATCAACCGCAGACACGGGTTCACCAGCTTCGAATTTACCTCCTGGCCCTTCCTGAACGTTCGGCCCGTAGCAGCCCTCTAGAACTCCATCATCTCTGACTCTAGAATGCCACCAGACCACTCATCAGTTGGTAGCTTTGTAATGCCCAGGGAATCACGCACCACCTTAGGAGACAAAGAGTAGTCACGCCCATTGTAGGTGAACGTGACCCTCAGCAGATGCTTGTCGTCTGAGCCATTAGAGTACCTCTTGAAAGAGGCGATGAACTGGTAGCAAAGCTCTGGATATGCAGGGGCAGCCTTGTTCAGAAACTCCCCTAACCCATACTGTGCCAAGCACATGGACACACACACCAGCATTCCCATCTTGGCCAAGGTCGGCCTATCAAAGAACTTAGAAGCCAACACCTTCCTCTCCTTCACAATGTTATAAACCTCACTCTCATCCCTCGGAGACACTTGCTTCTTGCCTTTAGGTGCCATAAGTAAAGAAGTGAATTGCTCAAAACAAAGGGCAGCCAAGGGGACTTACAAACGAGCACAAACGATGACTCCTGGATGTCTCGACGCGGGGCGGTGGATGAATCGCCGAGTCGCAGTGAGGACAACTGAGAGGTCTGGCCGGGTCGCGGTGAGGTCGACGCGGGGCGGTGGAAGCAGTGACGCGAAGCGGGTACAACACGGGGCGGAGCGACAGCGAGGTGGGACTACATCGACGCGGTGGGGATATGTTTGGTTTGTTTGTGAGGCTAGACTCCAAATTGGGGGATTTGGGCTAGATTTGGCTCAATTTCGAGAGGGGTTGTGGGAGAATGGGGGATAATGTCTTGGGAGCTTGAGGGAGGCGTGAGAATGGAGGGTGTGATATAGTGGGGGCTAGGTTAGGGGAAAGGTGAAAGGGAAGGAAGGGATGATGGGCCGGTCATGTACCATGGTCCAAAAGAGAGAAATCTTGGCCTAAAAAGTGGCCCAATCCGTCAAAACCTTAGTTATCACTCAAGAAATAAAAAATTTGCGCACCCGTTTAAGGTTTTTTTCGGGGCCCTTTATTCTTTTTTTTTATATAGAGTCGAGAAATCATACCTGACCTCCACCGCGGGGCGGTGGGCTCCACCGCGGGGCGGTGAGAAACGCCGTGAGGCGGTGGGAATGGCTGGGCACAACGTCTCTTCTCAAGTTTACTTTCGTACCTGAAATGTGAGTAACAGGCAAACGAAACAAAGCAAAATAAACTACGAAAATCAAAGAAAGACTAACATGGGTTGCCTCCCGGACAGCGCCTTGGTTATCGTCGTTGGCTCGATGTATTGCAAATTAACTACCATCTGGAGTAGAATCCCCTCGGAATCCTCCTACTCGTCTCTTCATGTTGAGACCTCTCATGGAAAGGTTTAAACCTTAGACCATGCTCCTCCCTATTTGCCATCGACTCCATGCTTACTTCCTTTGGAGTATCTCCCCCATACTTAGAGCGATGTGGGGGCCGATATGGCTCGATCGGAATATGCTGCACATCACTGGATAAAGGCTTACAGCCTTGTATGGTTAGTGCAGGGGGGCGAGTGCCCAAAATGGAGGGAATGGAATCTCCTATGTCATCCAACAAGACATCACCAACATGTAACTCATGCGACTCAATAGGTTCATCAATAGAGGAAAAATCAACTATGGTCTCTACTGGATCAAGTTTAACATTTTCAGGCACATGATTATCAATATCACTAATGCAGTAAGGGGTAGGCAATTCAATGGAGTTGACTTTATGAATATTATGCTAAAAAATTATTCCATCAAATTCCATAGTCAAAGTTCCACTGTCTACATCAATCTTTGTCATGGATGTTTTCATAAAAGGTCGCCCTAGCATAACTGGAGCAACCTGCTCATCATAGTCCATATCCATAACAAAGAAGTCAGCAGGAAAAATCAAAGAGCCTATCCTCACAAGAACATTTTCCACAACACCCTTAGGGGGTACACAAGAACCATCAGCAAGTTGTATAACAATGTTAGAATCATGCAAGGGTCCTATTCCCAGATCCTCAATCAATGAATAGGATAACACATTAATTGAGGCACCCAAGTCTAACAAGGCTTTCTCAAATCGATCCTCACCTATACTGATAGGAATAGTAAATGTACCTGGATCCTTGCACTTCTCAGGCATGCGTCTCTGAACCACTGCTGACACATGTTCACTCACTGGAATATTCTTTTGAACCTTCTGCTTCTGAGTCCTCTTCACGGTGCACAGCTCCTTCAAGAACTTGGCATATCGAGGGATATCCTTGATAAGCTTGATCAGGGGAATGTTCACCTCACAGTCCCGAAATGTCTCGAACAGATCGCTGTCTTCAGCTACTCTCTTGGCCTTCAGCGCCTCAGGAAAAGGTGTTGGGGGCTTCTCAGAACCCAGAGGAGGAAACACGAGGCGAACATAATCATCAACATAGGTTTCTTCAGCGGAGAGAGATTTTTGAGGACCAGATCGCGGCAGAACCACCGCGGGGCGTTGGTCATCGCCGCGGGGCGGTGGGGTCGCGATGAGATTACTGGTACCAGCCGCCGAGTTGCGGTGAGGATCGCCGCGGGGCGGTAGCTTCAACGTTTCTTTCCTGGCTCCTTCATTAATTTCTGGCCAGGCCGCGGTGGCATCCACCGCGGGGCGTCCAGTGATTTTCTCCTTCACAATCTCGTTCTCCTCTTCAGCAATAGGAGCAACGACCAACTTATTACCACTTATAAGTGTGATAGTACTCACGTTCTCCCTTGGGTTCACAGTAGTCTGAGATGGCAAGGAATTAGATGTCCTCTGGTCAAGTTTGGTCACAACATCAGCAAGCTGGACAATCTGTCTCTCCATGTTCTTAATACTTGACTCAGTAGCCGGCACATGCGTGGCGAAATGCTGAGTTAGAGTCTTTAGCATCTCTTCGGTAGAAGCACCAGAGCTTTGGCCTTGAGGCCTCTGTTGGTATGGGACTCTCTGCTGGTACTGCTGTTGTGCACGCTGTTGACCACCTTGAGGGTCACTCCATCTAAAACCTGGGTGGTCTCGCCCTCTCGGATTATAATTGGGCTGTCCACCAAACTGTAGTCTAGGGTGTCCATAACCTCCTATAGCATTAACTTCAGCAACACCCTCCTCCTGCAGTTGGGGACAAGTGTCGGTGGGGTGGTATTGATCAGAGCAAAGCCCGCATGCTTTAACTTGTTGAGGGGCGTTCTGATTCGCCAACCTCTTCACCATCTCTTTCAACTCAGCTAGCTCAGTCAACACTGGGCTTGGTCCTACAAGGGTTACAGCATTGACCGCCTTCCTTTGGTATGTCTTCCCAAAACTCCTGGTGCTCTCACTCATCTCCTGGAATCTCTCCATGGCTGCATCCGGTGTCAGATTCAGGATGCTTCCACCGCATGCAGCGTCAACCATCCGTCTCTCCTGGTCCAGCAGACCATTGTGTAAATAGAGAACAAGATCCTGCTTGGTGTATCCGTGGAATGGGCAGCTAGAGCAAAGCCTCTTGTACCTCTCAAGATAATCATACATCGTCTCATCACCAGCCTGCTCAATATTGGCAATTGCCTTTTTCAAGGCATTCGCCTTCTTCGTTGGAAAGTACTTGTCCAGGAATGCCTTGTGCAGTTTATTCCAGGTATCTATGGTTTCTGGTGGCAAGTGATAGTACTAGTCACTTGCAGAGTCTAGCAGGGAGAAACCAAAAGCTCTCATCTTGATTTGGTCTTCCGTCACGTTCCTGGGATTCATAGTCATGCAGACATTGTGGAACTTACCCAGGTGAGAGATCGGGTCTTCTCCACTCAAACCGTGGAACTTTGGGAGATAACCAACAACTCCAGATTTCAGCTCAAAATTCACCCCTTCGCCAAGTGCAGGGATGACGACAGCCAGGGGTTGTGCTCCAATATTCGGCTCAGTCAATTCTCTCAGAGTCTCAGCCATTGCGACAGTAGGGATGTTAATTGGCTCAATCGGCTCAACGACCTCAGCCTCGACTTCTTCTTCTCCTTGATCGCGTAGATTCGCATGGAACGATCTATCGACTTCTAGATCAAAAGTTACGAGGGGAGAGTCAGTAGAACGAGTGTCGACCATAAGATAGGTCTCCACCAAAAATCAATCACAAAAACACACAACAAAACAGAAAACTTTCCCGGCAACGGCGCCAAATTTGACGGTGGCTAAAAGTGCGCAGTGCAAGTATCGTTGCTTAGCCTAGTCAAAGTAAAATATCCTAACAGACCCACTAAATAGAAGTATAGCAGACAAGTAAGGGTCGAACCCACATGGAAGATCTGATGCAGTATGCAAGTGTGAATGACAAGTAACACGAACGGGGGTTTAGTTATCAAGAAAACACAAAGCAAAGCAAAGCAAACAAGTTTGGTTTAGTTGAGGAAATATAATGAGGGAAAGTAGTCCTACTAGAGCGAGATCCATAATACAGAGATATAATTTGATCACAGAAATCTATTTAATCCAAGTTCTTTTACTATCCTTATAGTTGTTCCCACCCTGATCTTAAGTACTATTGATTCTCACAGTTGTCAATAGACTTATTACTGTGCCAATGATAAAATACCACTGATTCTCACAGTTGTTAGTATACTTTACCACCAACACAGCAATAGCAATGCACACAAGAATATAGGATACATGCAAATAGAAGGACGTACTAATACTCGCATGCAACTGATTCTCACTCACGATTATACACTCGGAACCCCTATACGCACAATCGTGTTTGCCACTAGATATGCACTCGGAACCCCTATATGCAATCCTAGCAATTGATAAAAAGCATTCAACCTAGTTGATCATGCTAAGAAGAACAACAAGAAATCAATAATCATTATAACCAAGAGAATCAAACCAACATTTATAAGGATAAGAACAAGGAATAGAAATCTCACAAACACATCAACTGTACTGCTTCACACGTCTAGTAGAACAAGGGAAAATTAGTTCTCCATCAAAGGGGATGAAAAACTCTAATGTGAAATAACGTCTGAAAAATCGTACGTAGGTAAAAAGTCTCTAAGTGTCTATCTATATATATATCTCTTAACCTAGAAAGAAGACTTAAACAGTCTTAGGAAACTAGGTTAAACTAATGCAAACAATAAAGGAAACAGAATAATAATAAAATAAAATCTAAACGAAATAAAAGGAGAGTAACAATCTTCTGGCGCGAGGCATTAAACACGGCCACCGCGGGGCGGTGAGATCCACCACGGGGCGTCAGGCTCTCCACCGCTGGGCGGTGGCTTCCTCTGGCACGGGGCTTCAACCTTCTCTGGGAGTCACCGCCGGGCCGCGGTGAATCTGGCACGGGGCAGTGAGCTCACTCCTTCAGCTTCTTCAGCTCCTCTTCTTCTCTTCTGCTGCTCTTCAATCCTACCAAGTGTTTGGTAGTCTTCTCCAAGTATGCTCCAGCAGCTCCATCTCCATCTAAGCTGTAAATCCTGGGATATCTTCACTTCTCTCTACAACTTCTGGATCACAGACTTAACCTAAAAACTCATCCAAAACTCCTCCAAATCATGCTAATAGTTGCTAGTAAAGGTGTATGAAATAACACCTATCAGTGCGGGACTGTTGGGGTCGTGGCGGAAGAAGGAGCTGAAGTAAGCTCCGGACGGACAGAAACGACACCTGATCTTGTCCTTGAGACTGCTCAAGGTAAAGATGTTTGAAGTTTAAGCCCTTTATCCTTTGACTTGCTAATTTGTCTCTTGGATATTTGGACTAATTGTGTTGAAAGTCCCTCCGTCGTGTGGGCAAACTCTTGTGTTTTGGCAACCCGTCCACCATCATGGGTCGCATATTTGTAAGATAATGATGATTGGCGTTTCGCCTTTTTTGTTTTGAAATGGCACTCTTTGGTTTTCGACAAGTGCGATGTTTGATGCATGCTTGTATGGACGCGTTTCTCCGAGGAGAGGCTTGTGAATTGTATTGAGTTTAGTCATGACAGTTGTATATCGTAATCCAGGGAGGTAAGCAAATGTGTCTTGCGTTTAGTAATTCGTCTAAGGCTTTGTGTACCTTATTTTGTAATAAGGCGGGCGGTGTGCCGTAGTGCCTTTGTTGTTCAACTCCCTGTGTGCCGATCGATCGTGTTGTGTAAGTTGTAAGCACTTTTGTGTGTCTTGAGTGGATCCACTGCTTTGTTTGAACTTGTTGTGCCTGTGTTGGAACGAGACAAAGTGAAGGGTCGCTAAGAAATGGCTGTTGGGGGCGAACCCAACGGCCCTCCGGTGCTTAAGTCAGTGAGCGCATCCGGACAGTCAATGATTTGAGAAAAAATGTAATCGATAATCTGAAGAATAACAAAAAGGTTTTTAGAAATGATACTGCTTTAGGTATGTCGTGTTCCAGCTTCTTGGGATGATGCATCCTTCCATGTTTTGCAATCTGTAGGCGCCTTGTCCAACGACATCTGTGATTAGGTAGGGTTCTTCCCATTGCGGGGCCAGTTTACCATCCCTGGGGTCTTTGGTGTTTTTAAACGTCTTCCTTAGAACCCAATCACCTTTTTTGAAAACTCTGACGCATACATTTTTGTTATAGCTCCTTGCGATCTGTTGCTGATATTGGACCATCCTAAGCATGGCCTTCTCTCTGACTTCGTCGATCGTGTCGATGTTATATGACAATTCTTTGTCGTTCTGCTCTGGTGTTTGCAGGCTGTACCTAGCTATAGGGATAAGTATCTTGGCTGGTATGACCGCTTTACATACGTAGACGAGCGAGAAGGGTGACTGTCTTGTCGCATTCTTTGGTGTGGTTCTGTTGGACCATAGGATGTACGGGAGTTCATCTGTCCACTTGCCTTTGGCGCCTTCTAGACTCTTTTTTAGGTTGTTGATGATGATTTTATTACTGGACTCTGCCTATCCATTCGACTGTGGGTATTGTTTTAGGGCTAAAAGATCGGACGATCTAAATCGCCTTAGACGGGGTAACTAGTCGATCGGGTTACAGATATCAAAACAATTCCAATAGACAATCAACCAATAAAGAATAAATGTGAAATAGTAGAGTAATTTTATTGATATGTTGACGAATGAGTCGGATCAGATTACAACTTATCCTTAGAGGAGAGAAGATCGGATCGGGTTCGACCGATGACTGTGAAGTTCGACCGGTGGAGATTGAGCGGAGTTCCAGGAGGAGCGGATGGAGGTGACTCAATGCTTGTGCATGTATTTCTTAGAGCTAATTCTGCTAGAATGCATTGTGATCGTGTGTTTCTCTGCCTGTGTCCTTCCTTTATCCGATCCAGGTCCATATATGGCAACTATCCTCTTCCGACCGTTATCCATGATTCGGCAATATCTCATACTTAATGCTGGGAGTGATTGCTGGGATTCACCCTTTATTATCATCATTATTTCGGTGTTTGAATGCAGTTGCCGTTGCCTCAATCAAGCATTTAATGCCTCAGCGTGATCTTTGCAGTTGGTCGGGAGCTACTCGACTGCAGGGGGTCCGACGCTTCTTTCTACTTTCCCTCAGACTTCGGTTCTGCTTGGACCTGGGCCCATTTCACTTTGTCTGACTTCTTGGGAGAATGTTGGGCCCAACAATAGCCCCAAGTTGTTTTGGGCTCGAAGCTGTAAAACGGCGGAGTCCAAACAACTTCTCATTGCACGATTTCTACCTTCCGATTTTGGCGCGTCAGACCACGGCTACGTGGGGAGATCGTGTGGTGCGATGGGACGTTTCTGAAACCAGTCGTCTCCCTCCATAAATTCGAAACAGGCTTTAGCCGATTTGACTTCATCCTCTCCCTTTGCATCTTCATCTGGTAGGTCTCTTAAACTTTTCGACCATTGCTCTTCGATTCCCTCCTTTTTATGTTTTAGAGATGGTTTCTAGTGAAGCTTCCGAGTCATCGGCGACTCATTCGGACCCGTACAAGGACGAGGCTCCCCCCCCTCTTCATTCCAAAAGAGGCAGACGCCTTAACGAGTACGCTGTCGTAGACAGAGCTAGAGCAGATCCTCCAAGTCGGAGGCTTTCCTCCGGAGACGATTGCGAGGCTGCCGCATCCAGATGAGAGGGCCGACGCTCGCTATGAAGGCTTGGTCTGCTTCTATGCGTACCCGTTTAGGATCGGGCACAAGTTCCCTTTTTCTTCTCTGGTGAGAGACTTCCTGGCGACCCTGATGTTGGCGCCGTGTCAGGTGATGCCGCAAGCGTGGCAGATCCTCAGGGTTTTGGACTTGATAAATGTCCAATCCGAAATCGGCTTCAACTTCGACGCTTTGTGGTACAACTATTCTCTCGTATCGAAGAGCTCCTCTCGTGTCCAGTTGCGCGCCCGACCGGGTCGGAAGCCTTTGGTGCTTAATCTGGACGTGAACGACCGCGGATGAGGGTCGAAATTTTTCTTCGTTGAGCGTTCGACTTTGGAGAAGGGGGGAGACTGCTCATTCTTGTTTTCGGAGTGGCGAATCAAGAGTATGTGTTTGTCCTCTCTTTGCCTGTTTGTGTGTCTTAACCCCTTGTTTTAACTTTTCTTTTTGTAGTTTCTGAGGCGGAGGATCTGGAAGTTGACGCTCAGTCGGAGAACTTGTCGAAGATTGTCCTCTACGTCCCTACGTCGGAGAGGAATTTTGCAAACGTCAATCTGCTATCGACCTCCCCTGCCACTCAAGACGTCATGTCAATTGTCTCATCGTCTCGTGTCAAGTGTGAGTTTTCGATTTCTGGTGTACTTGTGTCTTTTACTTCGTCGTCTGCTTCATGACTTTTCGTATCATCTGTCGTATCAGCAACTACGGGTGGTCGGTCGAGTGCCCGCCTGAAAGGGGTGTCCGGAAAGGGTTTAATAGAGCTGAAGAAGGCGGCGGCTAAATCTTCGTCGAGTAAATCGACTCCGGCGGAAATGGCGCCCCAAGTCAAGGTCGGCTCGAAGAGAAAAGCAGGCGTCCCCTCTGGTGATGTGAAGGCGGCGGAGGTCCCAAGGAAGAGAGAGACGACTGCTCAAGGGGTCGACAAGATTGGCGCGGTTGGTCAATCGATTGCCGACCTCTTTCATGCTCAGGACCCGACTTTGAAGTCCGAGGTCGATGATGTCTCCCCCCTGGACTGCATTGGTGAAGCGGGATGCTCCGCGTGGAGAGTAGGTTGTCTCGTCGCGTTTTTTTTTGTTTTCTTTCCTAGGTTCGACTGGGTTTCTTGACTGGTTTTTTCTTCTTCAAACTTTCCAATACCTCTTGAGGGCATATTCCGGCATCAAGACGATGGTTGCTAAGGCCGAGGACAGGGCTGCTAGGTCAGAGTCCTCCCTCGCGTCTTTAAAGAGCAAGTTAGAGGGGGCTGAGAGTCGTTGTCGAGAGGCTGAGCACCATTTTGCTAGGGAGCTGAGGAGCTGCCAAGATGACTTGGATGCGTGTCGGAGGGAGCTCAGTGAGAGCCAGTCAAGTGTCGAGGAGAAAGCGAAACAGGCTCGGATTGAAGCCGGTCGGATCGCAGGCGACGTAGGCACTTTTTACGCGTTGAAGTCGCGTGTCGAGATGATGGAGGAGTTCGACGAGGGCAAGCAGGAGACTTGGGATTTGAAGGCGGAGAATGAGACCATGGACTCCCTGTTTCCGAAGGGGAATCCGGGCCTGGAGCTTTTTCAATTGGCCGGCGTCGGAGAGGAGACTTTGGATGGAAGTGCTAGCGAGGATGAGGCCCACTTTGGCGACACCGAGCCACTCGAGCCCCAGCCTTCTCTTGACCCAGCCCCTGCTGAAGGTAATGTTGTCGACCCTGACTCTTGATCTATTTTTCTTGTAGTCTGACTTGTGTTCCCACCTGTGTGTGGGTTAGATTTTCTGCGTTTTGGCGACCCGTCCACCATCACGGGTCGCAGAATGTTTTTTAATGGATGTTTCTGAAGTCCTACGTGTATGTAGGCAGACAATGTGTTTTGGCGATCCGTCCATCATTGCGGGTCGCGTATTTGTAAAGAATTCTCTAGATTTTTATTCGATGCATACTGTTTTTTACAAAGAATCGTATGTTTGTGTGCTTTACATATGTCATCAGACTAGTCTAAAAATGTTTGTCGATGACGCTTGTATTTCTGTGTGTCGGGTCTACCCGTGTGCTCCGTCGAGTAGGGCTTGCCGTATGTGTGTAAAAAAGGAGGCTTGCAAATGTATGTGTTTGTGTTAGTCATGACTTTGAGCCGAGGAAGAAAAGCAATATGTTTCTATTGCGTAAATGTAATAAGGTGTCTTAACCTTATGTATCGTATAAGGCAGGCGGTGTGCCGACGTGCCTGTTTGTTCATCTCCCCGTGTTCCGATCGATCGTGTAAATGTAGTGTAAGCGCTTTTGTTTATGACTGGATCCAATGTGTATGTCGATGTTGTCCTGTACTTATGTGTTGGAAGGAGAAGGTCCTTACTTAGTGTCAAATGTTCAAATTCAAGATATAGAGTTGTGCATGCGACAATAAGTAATGTATGATATGTGAAGGGACGTTAGTGTCTTACCTTGTTGGTTTAGAAATGATATAATTTCAGATGTGTCGCGTTCCAACTCCTTGGGAGTGGTTGTCCGTCCTTGTCTTCTAATTGGTATACTCCTTGTCCGACTACTTCGGTGATTAGGTAGGGTCCTTCCCATTGTGGCACAAGCTTTCCGTCGGTCGGGTTCTTGGTATTCTGGAATGTTTTTCTGAGGACCCAATCTCCGACTTTAAAGACTTGGCTCAGACGTTCTTGTTGTAACTCTTTGCGACCTGTTGTTGGAACCTGACCATCCTGATCCGGGCCCTTTCTCTAGTCTCATCCACCGTGTCTAGGTTGTGTGCTAGTTCGTCGTCGTTCTGCTCGTTTGTCTGAAGGCTGCAACGAGTGGTCGGAACCAATAACTCAACGGGAATGACTGCCTCACTTCCGTAGACGAGAGAGAAGGGCGACTGTCCGATAGCGTTCTTTGGAGTAGTCCTGTCGGACCAGAGAATGAATGGGAGTTCGTCTGCCGATTTACCCTTAGCCCCTGTGAGGCGTTTCTTGAGGTTGTTGATGATGATTTTGTTGCTGGATTCGGCCTGTCCATTGGATTGCGGATACCGAGGTATGGAGGTGACCAACTTGATGTTCCATTGGTCGCAAAAGGCTCGAGTCTTATGACTGATGAACTGGGAGCCATTGTCGCACACAATTTCTGACGGGATGCCAAATCTGCCCAAGATGTTGCGTTTTATAAATGAAATGACGTGTTGATCTTTTACCTCTCTGTAGACTTCGGCTTCGATCCATTTAGAGAAGTAGTCTGTCATGGCAATGAAAAAGACTCTTTGGCCCGACGCAGGCGGGAGCTTCCCGACGATGTCCATTCCCCACCTCATAAAGGGCCATGGTGCTAGAGTCGGATGGAGGAGCTCCGAAGGTTGGTGAGGGACAGGTGCATGCCATTGACAGGTGTCGCACCTCTTGGTGTACTCCATAGCGTCTTTGTTCATTATGGGACAATAGTACCCGTTTCACAAGGCTTTCCCTGAGAGGCTTCGTCCGCCGGTATGGTTTCCGCATTCTCCTTCGTGTAACGATTGCAAGATACGTCCGACTTCTGGAGTCTTGAGGCATCGTAGGAGTATCCATGTGACATATCTTTTGTACAAGATGTTATCTATGATATCGAAAGAGAGTGCTTGTACCTTGAGCCTTTTTGCTTCCGTTTTGTCGTCGGGTAGGATGCCTTCTTTTAGCCATTTGATGTAAGGCAGTGTGATATGACTATGCAAATGTCCAACGAGGTGCCCATCATTCAAGAGGAGCCAAGACCAAGAGCACCAAGGGAGACCGAGGACCCTAACCCTAAATTCCCGCCAAGCCACATGGAGACTTCCCTCGGCAAACCACCAGTTCCTCCGGCCACCAAGGCACCCACAGCTCCCATGGAGTCACCCCAGACCAATGGAGCCCACAGTGCCGAGCCATTACACCAATTGCCGAGTCCCAGGGTTAGCCCTAGATTTGCGGCCGCACGTGAGGAGGGGCGAAGGCACAAGCTCACACCTGGCACCATCACCCGGGCCCGAGCTCGTCTACTGCACCACCAGCTGAAGGGAGGTCTGATGGCTCACGGAGTGCCGATCCAAACCGAGCCCAGCCTGGTCCTATGCCTTGAGTCTCTCTCCGAGTTTCTCGGCGCCGGCGTCCATCCGGGTTAAAAGCCCACGTGAAGATCATTTGAAGGCTGATGTTAATTCCGATTTAATGCTGTGGTTTCTAAACATTTTTACACTTAATTTTAATTCCCTAAATTGCCTTTTAATTGTGTTTAGAAGGTGGGTCCGTAATTAGGCTTAGTGGGCTATTTTTAGTATTTTCTTTAATTGGTTTTTGGTAACCGATTGCTAGGTTACTAAGGCAAACAATTTGGCATTGTTTGGGGTACATTTTCAGATCAAAAACCAGAGTTATTCAGTTTCTAAGCTTTTCTCTTTGTTCCTTAACTTGTGTGTGATATCAAGTTCTTCCCTTGAGAGATTTGAGTGTGTTGTATCTCCGATTTCTCTTGGTCGCTTTTCCTTGGTTTAGTGCGTGATATCTAGACCTAGGAGAGTGCTTATCCCCCACAAATCAACACCCATTCAATCGTTCCATCGTCATCCACCAAAAACCCTAAAAGTGCCGAAGGTGCCCTAGTTCTTCATCCTTTGGAGATTAGCCATTTTCGTCCACAACAAGAGCAATTCTTGCACAGAGGCTTCCATAGATCCGAAGGGCTATCATTTGGTATCAGAGCTACATAAGTCTTGCTCTAAATTTGGCTTTAAATCTATAGAAAAATCGGCATTTTACTTGCTCTCCATTTCGTGCCCTTGCATGATCGCATGTGTAGTGTCCGTAGGTTGTTCTTGCTCTTTCCTTCTTGTTTGTTTGCATTTGAGTCTGCATAGGAGGAAGAGGAGTCGAGTTTTTGCAGTTTGTTTTAGGAGAAATCAGCCGTGCATCATTAGGGGGAGTGGTTAGCATTTTCTTCCTAGATTTTAGGGTTTGTTTGTTCAAGTTGTTGCATGTTTAAAATTCAAAATTCCGACTTCTTTTCTGCATTATCCAGCCGTGACCTAATAGTGCATTTAGTTTAAGTAATTTTGAGTCTTTTACATTTGTATTTGGCATTTAATCAACCTAGGGTTATTCTTGTGCAAACCGAAGCAACCGATCTTCATTCGTGCGTAGGAAAAGTCTTGAATTTCCTAAGTGTTGATTCCGACTATCAATTATGTATTTTCAGTTTATTAAGTTGTTCTAGTGTTCAAAAAAAAAAAAAAAAAAAAACAAAAACCGGAAGAGTCAAGCCATTAAAACAATAAAGAAAAGACTTGGCTTGGAAAAGTGGTTGTTCAAAGCTTGATATCTTGTGTTGAATTTTCCTTTCGTTTGATATATTGTGAAGCTCCTCATTGTTGTTATTCGGCCAGAATTGTCACTCAACTTGTGTAAAGGAATTTCAGAGGCTAAGTACTTGCATTTGTGTTGTGAAAGTTGTGGACTTAGCACAAGGATTAACTTAAAGTTGTGGTGCAATTTTATCTTGTCTTTGGAGTCAATTTGAGCATCTAGACAGCCCTACCTTAACCAAGTTTTGAGCTAGTAAAGTTATGAATTTTCTTTGGTTTAAAACTGAATTTTGTAGCTTGCTTACTAGCTAGGGTATCACTTGTTGTCTTCTTTCTTGTGGGCTATTGTGCTTGGGTTTTCTTTGTGTAGGACACTATGTCGAGATCCAAGGACAAGGACATGGCTTCGGAGATCACCTTGAAAACACTACTATTGGCAATACAATCCGCCAAGAAGGAAGCCGAAGATCAAGGTCGCCAAGCCGAGGAGCGAACTCGACAACTCTTGAAAATCATTCGAGATGAGAAGGCTGCCTTCATGAAGGTCATGGAGGAGAAGTGGGATCTTGCTCACGACCCATCACCGAGCCAATCTCAAGAGGTGTCCCAATCCCCACCGAATGTGAGCACTTTAAGGGGAGAACTCGGTTTGACTTCTACACTCTCTTCTCCTTACCTTGTAGAGAAATTGCAGGTTGTGGCTACCCAAGGTGAATGTTTGGTGACCAAGAAGGTTTTGATTACCTCGGATGTTCCAAGTGTACCTAGTCAAAGGGAGATTATCTTCCACACTAGGTGCACTATTAAGGGGAAAGTATGTAGTGTGATAGTGGATGGAGGGTCATGTTGTAACATACTTGACCAAGAAGTAGTAGAAAGGTTTCACCTAGCTACTACTCCCCATCCACAACCCTATACACTTTGTTGGTTGAACTCCAACACTCCTCTTAAGGTCAAGGAGCAAGTCACAATTCAGTTTACCATAGGGGGATATGAGGATGAGGTTGTGTGTGATTTACTTCCCATGACCGCATGCCATCTCCTTCTAGGGAGGCCATGGCAATTTGATAGAGGCGTGATTCATCATGGAGTGACAAATGAGTATTCTTTTATCATGAATGGTAAGAGAATTACTTTACACCCTTTGTCACCTCATGAGATCATGGCCGATCATTTGGCTCAAGAGCAAAGGAGAGCCCAACAAAAGGCCGAGCCAAAGCCATGCAAGAAGTTGGCAATTGGGAACAAAGGAGGAGTTCCCAATCATATGCTTTTGGCTAAGCCTAAGGAGGTTGTTCAAGTAGTCAAGCAAGGTGAGCAATGTCTTTTGCTCATACCAAGAGATAGCTTACTCACCTTGGCTGACGTTGGAGAACTCCCTACGCCCATCACTCACCTCTTGATGGAGTTTGAAGATCTCTTTCAAGAGGAAGTGCCAAGTGGGTTGCCACCGGTAAGAGGTATTGAGCATCAAATTGATTTCATACCGGGGGA
The DNA here is from genome assembly GCA_027886185.1 of Rheum nobile. Classification (NCBI taxonomy): domain Eukaryota; kingdom Viridiplantae; phylum Streptophyta; class Magnoliopsida; order Caryophyllales; family Polygonaceae; genus Rheum; species Rheum nobile. The sequence continues at coordinate 1,664,328 of WOAB01000546.1, forward strand.
AACACTACCAAACCGGGCTGCTTATAGGGTTAATCCTGAGGAGACAAAAGAGCTCCAACGTCAAGTAGATGAATTGCTTAGCAAGGGTTATGTTCGAGAGAGCCTTAGCCCTTGCGCGGTTCCCGTCATCTTAGTTCCTAAGAAGGATGGTACTTGGAGAATGTGTGTTGATTGCCGAGCAATTAACAACATCACTATCAAGTACCTACATCCTATCCCTAGGCTAGATGACATGCTTGACGAGTTGCATGGGGCCAATGTTTTCTCCAAAATCGACTTCAAAAGTGGTTACCACCAAATTCGCATGAAAGAGGGCGATGAATGGAAAACGGCCTTCAAAACTAAATATGGGCTGTATGAATGGTTGGTAATGCCTTTTGGGTTGACAAATGCCCCTAGTACATTCATGAGACTCATGAACCATGTCTTGAGGTCATTTCTTGGCAAGTTTGTGGTTGTATACTTTGATGACATCCTTGTGTATAGCCATAATCTTGAGGATCATATTAAGCACCTTAGACATGTTCTTGAGCTTCTTAGGGAGGAGAAGTTGTATGCCAACTTCAAGAAGTGCCACTTCTATTCAGATCATGTGGTATTTCTTGGGTTTGTGGTGTGCAAAGACGGATTGAGAGTGGACGAAGAGAAGGTGAAGGCTATTCACGAATGGCCAACACCTACGACTATGACTCAAGTCCGTAGTTTCCTTGGTTTGGCTGGCTTTTACCGCCGCTTTGTGAGGGATTTTAGCACATTGGCTACTCCCCTCACCGAGCTCACAAAGAAGGACGTGGTGTTCCAATGGGGCACCAAGCAAGAGGCGGACCTTACTAGCCTTAAAGCCAAGCTCACTCAAGCACCACTTCTATCTTTGCCAAACTTTGACAAAACTTTTGAGATAGAATGTGATGCTTCGGGAATAGGCCTTGGGGGTGTCCTTATGCAAGAGGGCAAACCTATAGCTTATTTTAGTGAGAAATTAGGGGGAGCCGAGCTGAATTACCCCACGTATGACAAAGAGCTTTTGGCACTTGTACGTGTACTACAAGTGTGGCAACACTATTTGCTACCAAAATAATTTGTCATACACTCCGACCACGAGGCATTGAAATATTTAAAGGGGCAAAACAAGCTCAACAAAAGACATGCCAAGTGGGTGGAGTTCATTGAGTCTTTCCCTTATGTCATAAAACACAAGAAGGGAAAGGACAATGTAGTGGCGGATGCACTATCTAGGAGGTACACACTCTTGACTATCTTAGATGCCAAGTTGCTTGGGTTCTCTTTCATGAAGGATTTATATGCACATGATGCTGATTTTTGTGATATATATGCTGCATGTAAGTCTCATGGAAGTAAGGACCAATTCTACTTGCATGAAGGGTTCTTATTCAAGGGTCAAAAGTTGTGTATCCCTAAGGGTTCTCTTCGACCCACATTAGTGCAAGAAGCTCATGGAGGAGGGTTGATGGGACATTTTGGTGTCCTTAAAACCTTACATGTGTTGAGGGAGCATTTTTATTGGCCACGTATGCTCAAGGCCGTAGAGAAGCATTGCGCCTCTTGTACGACTTGTGTACGTGCCAAAGCAAAGATGCAACCTCATGGTCTCTATACTCCCTTACCTATCCCCAAACATCCTTGGGAAGACATTTCCATGGACTTTGTTTTGGGATTACCAAGGTCTAAGAGAGGGAGAGACTCCATCTTTGTAGTAGTGGACCGGTTCTCCAAAATGGCACACTTCATTGTGTGCCATAAGACCGATGATGCATCTCATATTGCTAACCTTTTCTTTGATCATATTGTGAGATTACATGGAGTTCCTAGGTCCATTGTTTCGGATAGGGATGTGAAATTCTTGAGCTACTTTTGGAAGACCTTATGGGCCAAGATGGGTACTAAACTACTCTTTTCCACCACTTGTCATCCTCAAACGGATTGACAAACCGAGGTAGTCAATCGAACGCTTGATACTTTACTTAGAACTATTTTGAGGACTAACTTGCGCAGGTGGGAAGATAGCTTGCCCTTCATTGAGTTTGCTTATAATAGGGCAGTCCATGTGACTACCAAGAAGACACCCTTTGAGGTCGTGTATGGGCGCAACCCCATTACACCCTTAGAGTTGTTGCCATACACTATCAAGGAGAGGGAAAGCCAAGAAGGGTCGGATGAGGCTGCTAGAATCAAGGTGTTGCATGAGGACACAAGGCTGCAAATTGAGAGGAAGAATGCGCAATACAAGAAGCATGCCAACAAAGGACGAAGAGAAGTGCTCTTTGAACCGGGTGACCTAGTTTGGGTGCACCTAAGGAATGAGCGCTTCCCCACTCTCCGCAACTCCAAGATCAAACCAAGAGGAGATGGTCCTTTTCAAGTCCTTGAGAGGATCAACGACAATGCTTATAAGCTGGAGCCGCCACCCTCTTATGGCACACATGATGTTTTCAACGTTGCCGATTTGATGCCTTACATTGTGGACGATGATCAAGACCTTGACGAGCTGGATTCGAGGTCGAATCCCTTTCAAGAGAGGGAGGATGATATGACTATGGAAATGTCCAATGAGGTGCCCATCATTCAAGAGGAGCCAAGACCAAGAGCACCAAGGGAGACCGAGGACCCTAACCCTAAATTCCCGCCAAGCCACATGGAGACTTCCCTCGGCAAACCACCAGTTCCTCCGGCCACCAAGCCACCCACAGCTCCCATGGAGTCACCCCAGACCAATGGAGCCCACAGTGCCGAGCCATTACACCAATTGCCGAGTCTTAGGGTTAGCCCTAGATTTGCGGCCGCACGTGAGGAGGGGCGAAGGCACAAGCTCACACCTAGCACCATCACCCGGGCCCGAGCTCGTCTACTGCACCACCAGCTGAAGGGAGGTCTGATGGCTCACGGAGTGCCGATCCAAACTGAGCCCAGCCTGGTCCTATGCCTTGAGTCTCTCTCCGGGTTTCTCGGCGCCGACGTCCATCCGGGTTAAAAGCCCACGTGAAGATCATTTGAAGGCTGATGTTAATTCCGATTTAATTCTGTGGTTTTTAAACATTTTTACACTTAATTTTAATTCCCTAAATTGCCTTTTAATTGTGTTTAGAAGGTGGGTCCGTAATTAGGCTTAGTGGGCTATTTTTAGTATTTTCTTTAATTGGTTTTTGGTAACCGATTGCTAGGTTACTAAGGCAAACAATTTGGCATTGTTTAGGGTACGTTTTCAGATCAAAAACCAGAGTTATTCAGTTTCTAAGCTTTTCTCTTTGTTCCTTAACTTGTGTGTGATATCAAGTTCTTCCCTTGAGAGATTTGAGTGTGTTGTATCTCCGATTTCTCTTGGTCGCTTTTCCTTGGTTTAGTGCGTGATATCTAGACCTAGGAGAGTGCTTATCCCCCACAAATCAACACCCATTCAATCGTTCCATCGTCATCCACCAAAAACCCTAAAAGTGCCGAAGGTGCCCTAGTTCTTCATCCTTTGGAGATTAGCCATTTTCGTCCACAACAAGAGCAATTCTTGCACAGAGGCTTCCATAGATCCGAAGGGCTATCACAGTGTCCAGTCGTCATGGGCGTTGATAACGTCTTCTTCCGGTTGGTCGCCTATCTCTATTGCGACAAGTTCCTCTAATGGTGTGGTTGGTTCGTTGGATGCTCTCGGGACGGCTGGCGTTATGATGTGTGCCAATGGGATGTGTGGAAATTCTTTTGGATCCAAGACGGACCCTAGATTGGCGAGTGCGTCAGCTTGAGAATTAAGATCTCTCGGTACCTGTCTGATGTTGAACGTTTGGAATTGGTGGATCAGCTTCTTGGCTACTCCTAGGTAGGCTATCATTCTGACGTCTTTTGCATTGTACGATCCTTGTATTTGGTTTATGACTAGTAGGGAGTCGCAAATGACTTCGATCTCTCGGACTCCTAGTCCGCGAGCCAGGGTGAGTCTGAATATGAGTGGCTCGTATTCAGCTTCGTTGTTAGTCGAGTCCCACTCGCATCTTACGGCCTGGGCTATCTTGTCCCCTTGTGGCGATTTCAGCATGACCCCTAGCCCCGATCCTCTGGCGTTCGACGCGCCATCTGTGTGGAGTTCCCATTTACCTGTTTCTTCCGTCGCGAGCAATTGTACTGCTTCTTTAGCGGCTTCTTGTTCTAGGGTCGGACTGAAGTCTGCCACAAAGTCAGCCAAGGCCTGCGACTTGATTGCCATTCTAGGCTCGTACTCGATGTCATATCCGCTGAGGTGTATGGCCCATTTGGTCATTCGTCCTGTAAACTCAGGTTTCCTCATGATCGCTCTCATGGGATGATTAGTGCGGACAATTATAGTATGGGATTCGAAATAAGGTTTAAGCTTGTTCGAGGCCATTACCAATGATAGTACAAGTTTTTCAAGTGACGAGTACCTTGTTTCTGCTGGCAGTAGCATCCGACTGACGTAGTATATTGGCGACTGCTTGCTTTCCTCTTCTCTGACTAGTACTGTGCTCACAACTGACTCCGACACTGCCAGGTATAGTAACAATGGCTCGTCGTCTTTGGGTTTGGCCAGTAACATGGGACTGGCAAGATATTCCTTTAAGCTCTGGAATGCGGCTTCGTGTTCTTCCGTCCATTGAAAGGACTTGTTCTTCTTGAGAGCGTCGTGGAAGGGTTTACACTTGTCGGATGATTTTGAGATGAATCTGTTTAGAGTTGCTATCCGACCTGTCAGTTTCTGCACGTCCTTGACGCATCGGGGGGATCGGAGGTTGATGAGAGCCTTGACCTGTTCTGGACTGGCTTCTATTCCTCTTTGCGTTACCATGTATCCCAAGAATTTTCCTGACGACACTCCGAAGGAGCATTTCTAAGGATTTAGTTTCATGTTATATCTTTTTAGTACCTCGCTGTCGCGGAGGTGGTCGATATGATCTTCTTTCTTTTTTGACTTGACCAACATGTCGTCTATGTAGACTTCCATCGTGTCCCCGATCTGGTCTTTGAACATCTTGTTGACTAGTCGTTGATACGTAGCCCCTGCATTTTTTAGACCAAAGGGCATTACTTTGTAGCAATAGATACCTTGGCTGGTGATGAATGCTGTTTTTTCTTGGTCCTCGGGCTCCATGAGGATTTGGTTATAGCCACTGAACGCGTCCATGAAGGTTAGCATTTCGTGTCCTGCCATCGCGTCGACCATGGCATCGATGTGGGGGAGTGGAAACGAGTCTTTAGGGCAAGCTTTGTTGAGGTCGGTGAAGTCGATGCAGACTCTCCACTTGCCGTTCTTCTTTTGGACTATGACTACGTTGGCCAGCCACTCGGGGTAGTGGACTTCCCTTATCTTCCCTGTCTCTAACAAGCTTTTGACTTCGTCGTCGACTATCTTGTTCCGCTCGGGGGAGAATTTCCTGCGTTTTTGCTTAACAGGGGGATGAGATGGATCTACATTTAATTTATGAGTGATAATGTTTGGGAATATACCGACCATGTACTCGTGTGACCATGCAAAACAGTCAGTATTGGATCTGAGAAAATCAAGGATTTGTTGTCTGGTCGAGTCGTCCAAGTCCGACCCGACCCTTACCGTTTGATTTGGCTTTGAAGGATCCAGTACGATCTCGTTGAGTTTTTCCATCTCTGGTTCGACGTATCGACTAGGTCTTTCGCCGCTCTGTGGTTGCTATGCGATCTTGTGCTCGACAGCGCTTTTCATGGAGGCGACATAGCACTCCTTAACTGCCCTTTGATCTCCCTTGATTTCTTAGACTCCCCACTTGGTAGGGAACTTGATGATTTGATGGTATGTCGAGGGTACCGCCCTCATAGCGTGTATCCATGGCCTGCCAAGAATGCAATTATAGGGAGACGGACAATCTAGGACTAGGAATTTCACCTGTTGGTTGACTCCTCTGGCGTATGTTGTAAGAACGATTTCGCCGATAGTATGTTTATCTTCGCCACTAAATCCGACCAGTGGAGTCGACTTTTTGATCAGGTCGTCCTCACTTAGACCCATCCCTTTGAGGGCGTCGAGGGTTAAGAGATTGGTCGAGCTCCCTGTATCGATTAGTTCTCTACGTATCAAGCAATTTCATAGATAAAGAGATTACCAGGCCGTCGTGGTGACTTTCCGATCCGTCGGCGTCGGACTCGTCGAACGTGACCGTCGGGAGGTCGGAGACTTTCCTTGATTTGAATTCTGGCACTTCGGGCTTATCGCCTTTGCTTTCCTTTACATGTCACTTGGCCGCGGAATATGTGTTCCCACATATGTCCGAACCACATGAAATAGTGTTGACAATTTTTGTGTGAACAGGAGATGGAGGTTTGTCTTGTTTTACCTGATCTCATCGTTCCATGGTGGCCTTGGCCCGCTCCGAAATTACGTCATGTAGGAGTTGATGCGGGAGCATCCGAGGCTTCACCCAAGACGCACACCAGCGAAGATGGTCCGCTCACAAGAGCTCAAGCTAAGCGCATGCAAGAGGAGCTCGAGAACTTGGCAAGCCTCCACGTCTCAAGGGAGCCCACCCTCGTCGAGGACTTCACCGAACCCATGCTAAGGACCTTGGTGACCTTCCGAGCCAAGCCATGCGACGAGGGAGGAAGACGAGCCACATAATTGCCCTCAAGAGGAGTGCACGGTTTGGTGCACAGTTTGTCACAAACCGTGCACCCCATCAGAACCCAATATTTGCTCTCAGATAGAGTACACGGTTTGTCACAAACCTTGCATGGTTGTTCACAAACCGTGCACCCCCTCAGAATGGATTTTTCTTGGCTGGGAAGAGCCTTCACGTGGGAGCCACCTAGGGTCTTGCTTTCTTGCTATGTTATGTGTATTTTAAGACTATTTTTAAAGGCCTTTGTGGGCTTGTTTTGCCTTTGACTCTAGGTAGTATTTAAGTCACCTTTGTTGATTCGAACTAGCTTCTCAAGTGTTGATTCGAACTAGCTTGGTTGCCTTGCGTTGTGTCAATTTCCTCCATAAGATTGGTGCTCGTAGGCCTCACTCGCCTCCTCCTCGTGCTCCTTGGATTCGTCCATTGTTGTGTGAGGTTGTAGAAGGAAGGGTTGGTTGATATTTGGTTTTGGTTCTTGGGAGACATCTTAGGGCTCCAAGGGTCTTGCCTCTATTCAATTCGGTTCTTTCTATATCCCTTTTGTTTATCTTTGTTCATTCTTCATTTGCTAACTTCCATTGTTGTTGTTTCTCTTTGTGCTTCATCTTTCATCTTCCTTTGAGTCACTTGGCGTGAAGATCGGGCACCCGCGGCTAATCCCCGCATCAATTGGTATCAGAGCTCCGTTGAGATGCCGAGCAACCACCTCAACCAAGATCTCAGCCGAGCCCCTCTTGGTTAGCTCTTTGAGTCTTTCTTTCCATTTTCTTCTTTGTGTTCTTCTTGTTCTTCTTTGTGTTCTTCTTGCTTTGTAGTTTTTAGTTTGTTATTGCTTGTGCTTGTGAATGTGTGAACTTGTTGCCACCACCTCTTTGTCGCCACCAACAAGCCACCATCACCTCCTGAAATTGCCACCAACAAGCCACCACCACCACCACCTTTCAGCCACCACCCAACCACCACCTAAACCCCTACAAGCTGCACGAAGTTCCAGCCCCAAAAACCCTCACCAACTCCCTGAGACCCTCACCAACTCTAGCCCCAAATATCCCACTAACTCTTGTACTATCCTAGGCTTTACTAGTCCTATCATCTCTTTTGCTTTGAAAGTCAAGAAAAGGGGCAGCCAACACTATTTGTAGCTCCTATATATTGCATATGCACGTGTGACTACAAGGAAGAGGCCAAGAAATTTGTGACTTGCTTCATATCATCCTTTTTCTTCAAAGTCAAGTAGGAAGCAAGGCATATTTGTATTTCTATTGTAGTTACTAAGTCTTGCACGTTTTTATTCAAAAAAAAAAAAGAATATCAGAAAAGAAAGAAAAGAAAAGGAAAAACAAAAGCCAAAAAAAAGAAAAAGAAAAGAGAAAAGGCTTGTTCTTGTTCTTATTCTTGTATGAAGACCTTGTTTGTTGTTGATCATATGTTGTTATCTTCAAGTGTTTGTTGATCTCTACAAGCCCCATCCCAAGCTTGATATCCTACCCACCTTGCCTAAACACATTCCATATCATTGGCAACTTGATCATGTGTTCATGAGTATTGGTAAAACAAGCTAGGAGTGACATTGCTTTGTTGAGTCTTCTAAACACATTTCCTTTGTGTCTTCATTGTGTGTCTTCTTGAGCTCATTTCCAAGTCCAAACACATATCCTCGCTCAATCAAATTGAATTTCCATTATCTAAGTCCAAGAGCTACTCACATTGGTTTGTGTTGTCTAAGTTCACCAATGCTTATATGAAGTTTTTGTCCCTCTCAAGGCAGCTCCACACTCCATAAGCTTGTATCGACATCAACAAGAGAGTGAGTGATCAAACACACGAGTGTAAACACTTGTGAGGATGTTTTGATTTCACTAACCTTAACTTGTTTCTTGGAGTTTGTTGATCATGTCTCATATAGGGAGTCCATCACATGAAGGAGTGTCCGACACCGTGTCACCCGAGTTGTTCAACATGCTTAAGGCAATGTCGGACAACATTGCTATCTTGTCCAATCGGATGGTAGCATTGGAGACAAGGGTGCCCAAGCCCGCAGCCGTGCCCCAAGAGACGCGCCGAGTGGGATAAGCCTAATGCTCCTAACCATTTTAATGAATTTCAAGGAATTCCAAGGCATGCCTATCATGAGGAGCCAAGACGAGCCTATGAAGATGAAGAATGGGAGCAAGTGCCACATCGAGGCTACCAAGCAAGGAGAGGCCGAGAGCAAGAGCAAAATGGCATTGACAAGATCAAGGCGAAGATCCCATCCTTTGAAGGAAAATGTGATTCGTATGTCTACATGGAATGGGAGACTAAGATTGAGCAAATATGGAGTTGCCATGACTTTCCCGAGCACAAAAAGGTACAACTCGCCGCCCTTGAATTCAATGGTTATGCACTAATATGGTGGGATAATCTTGTGAAAGAAAGGAGAAGAACCTTAGATGCAGCCGTGACAACTTGGAATCAAATGAAGGCCTTGATGAGAGCTCGCTTTGTGCCTCGACACCACACACAATTGCTGCCCTTAGCCAACAAAATTGAAAGAAAAACTAAGGCTAGGAATCAAGGAGGAAGAGTGACAAGTGGGATGCCCAACTCTTGGAAGAATCCTACTCAAAACCGAGGCTACCAATCTTATGGAAGAGAGGCATCTCAAGCTAAGGACGAGGGGCAATCATCAAACCCTCATTGGGAGCAAGGAGGGCCGAAGAGGAGTGCTCAGCCGACACCCTCCACATCGAGCCCAAGGCAGCCAGCCGTGGCCCCTAAAGGTCCCAAGGGGAGTGATGAAGAGCTCAAGGACGAATCAAGTCAACCTTCCACTCTAATGGGAGAGGAGTTCAAGCCAAAAAGAAAAGAGGAGGAAATTGAAGCACCTACTACAAGAGGCAATCGATTGCCCATCATTGTGCGTAGTTCATTCAAATCCTTGGCTACTCCATGGACGGACCGGACCCACATGGTTCCTTCAAGCCTGCTCTTCCTACCCCATGAAGAGGTTGAAGCCAATAAATCAATCTTCAACCAAGAGAAGAAGGATGTGCCAATGGAGACTAATGCAAGGGAAGTACCACTTATCTCCACCTTTTCAATTCCATCTCTTGAGTTTGAAAATGAGCATGTCATTCCATATAGGGCAATACACATGAAGAAATCAGTCATTGCATGTAAAACTAGATATTCTTGTGTGCACCAAAGTTCTCTAGCACAATACATGTCTTGTGAAATGCATCTTGTTCATAATATGATCCTTATGTCCATACATGTGTGTTATGTTGTTAGTTGCACTCCTAAGCTTGAACATAGAACTAGGAAGAAGTGTGGAATACTATTTGCATACTTGTTTGGATATCATGTAGTTATTGGAAGATTTGTGCTTACATTCTTACTATTGTGTAGACGTGCTAGATGGCCTTATTTTGCCATTGTAGTTATGCCTAAGCCCTCTAAGGAAGCTGAATTCATTGCATGCCCTAAACATCATAATGCATCTTATGTGACTAACCCTTGTATTGACCAAGTTGTGGAGTTGCATGGAGTTTCTAGTGCTTTGATTTCAGGACAAGAAGTGAAGTGTGTGCTCTACTCAAAGCTGAAATCCAGAGAAGTGCCCTTTGAGCCCAGAGATCATGGTGTCCTTAATGTGGCTGATTTGGTTCATTCCTTGGTGGAGTGCATTCGGGAATTGCATGAGCGCACAAGGAACAAGCTTCATGCCAAGGCGGAGCACAATGCAGCCAAGGCCAACAAAGAGCGCTGCCGCTTGGTGTTTCACCCCGGAGAGGAGATGGGCCTTCCAAAAGGCGCAAGTCCAAGCTTTCCCAAAAGGCAAAGTACAAGGCATACAAGCTTAGATTCGAGGTCGAATCTTCTTCAAGAAGGGGAGAATGATGCAGGAGCATCCGAGGCTTCACCCAAGACGCACACAAGAGAAGATGGTCCGCTCACAAGAGCTCAAGCTAAGCGCATGCAAGAGGAGCTTGAGAACTTGGCAAGCCTCCACGTCTCAAGGGAGCCCACCCTCGTCGAGGACTTCACCGAACCCATGCTAAGGACCTTGGTGACCTTCCGAGCCAAGCCATGCGACGAGGGAGGAAGACGAGCCACAAAATTGCCCTCAGGAGGAGTGCACGGTTTGGTGCACGGTTTGTCACAAATCGTGCACCCCATCAGAACCCAATATTTTCTCTCAGATAGAGTGCACGGTTTGTCACAAACCGTGCATGGTTGTTCACAAACCGTGCACCCCCTCAGAATGGCTTTTTCTTGGCTAGGAAGAGCCTTCACGTGGGAGCCACCTAGGGTCTTGCTTTCTTGCTATGTTATGTGTATTTTAAGACTATTTTAAGAGGCCTTTGTGTGGGCCTTTGTGGGCTTGTTTTGCCTTTGACTCTAGGTAGTATTTAAGTCACTTTTGTTGTCTTCTTGACTTAGACTTTGATGACATGAATGTTGCTTTAAGCACAATGAAGATTGAGAGCTCCATGGGAGTGCTTCTCAAGTGTTGATTCGAACTAGCTTGGTTGCCTTGCGTTGTGTCAATTTCCTCCATAAGATTGGTGCTCGTAGGCCTCACTCGCCTCCTTCTCGTGCTCCTTGGATTCGTCCATTGTTGTGTGAGGTTGTAGAAGGAAGGGTTAGTTGATATTTGGTTTTGGTTCTTGGGAGACATCTTAGGGCTCCAAGGGTCTTGCCTCTATTCAATTCGGTTCTTTCTATATCCCTTTTGTTTATCTTTGTTCATTCTTCATTTGCTAACTTCCATTGTTATTGTTTCTCTTTGTGCTTCATCTTCCATCTTCCTTTGAGTCACTTGGCGTCAAGATCGGGCACCCGCGGCTAATCCCTGCATCAAGAGCCCCTGTGCAAGCAACCTAGCGACTTCCTTTCGCAGGGCGATGCATTCGTCTATCGAGTGACCGTGGTCGCCGTGGAATTGGCACCATCGGCTCATGTCCTTCTTGACGTCCGGTCGGTCGCTCTTTTGGGGCCATCTTACCTCTTTTCCATACTTGTCGAAACTCTTGACGAGCTCCGACATAGAAACGTTGAAGTTATAAGATTGGACCCTGGGAGGCAACGCCGGACCGTCTCTCCAGTCTTGAGACCTGTCTTGGAAATAGTTTACCTGATTTTGCTCGTTTCGGTTACGAGGATAGGGGTGGTGACGTCTGTCTCGACGGTTGTCGGAGGAGGATTTATGACCGGACTGATCAGGTCCGTGAGAGGATTTTCGTGACTCACGGTCCTCTTCCAATCTTACCTCGGCCATGGTTTTGGCCTGGACATCTTCGAAGCTTCTACATGGGTACTTGGTGATCTCGTTGTAGAGGTTGCTATCTTTGATCAAACCTTGTCGGAAGGCTTCGATGGAGGTGGTGACGTCGCAATGGGGAATCGCGACTTTCTCTTTATTGTACCTGTTAAGATAACTTCGGAGAGGTTCATTATACCTTTGGGTGATCCGATAGAGGTCACTTGATTGTCTCTCGAGCCTCCGGCTGCTAGCGAATTGGCTCTTGAAGGAGTTGACCAGATCTGCGAATGATGCGATCATCCCCTGAAGCAAACGCATAAACCAAGTTAGTGCGGGGCCCGCGAGGGTCGTGCCAAAACTTTTGCACATGACAACCTCGCGAGTCTCCCTTGGAACAGACGCAGTCATCAATTTTTGTTTATAGAGAGAGATGTGGTCATCTGGGTCGTTGGTGCCGTCGAACGTCGCCATAGTAGGGAGATGGAACTTCTTGGGGATCTCGACCCTAGCGATTTCCTCGATGAACGGGGATTCTTCGAATCCTTCTGACGCTTCCTTCTCGATCGGTTATCGGACTCCGGGAATCCTAGCGATACGATCGTCGAGCGTCTTCATATGTTGGTTGAGCGTCTATTGGACGAGAGCCAGAATGTCGGGAGGATTGGTAACCTGTGGTTCATCAATTCGGGTCCCTGCCGACCCGATCGGTGTGGAGAAAGTGACATTGTTAGTGGAAAATGGATTAGCCAATGGAGTTCGAGACGTACCCTCTGTGTGTCCGGGCCGTCGCACGCTTGGAGGGGTTAGTTCGATGCCATCCATATCGAGACGCGTCTGGACGCTGTTGTGGATGGGCATGCACCTAGATCCAGAAGCCATCGATTGTACTTGCGACTTAAGAGAATCATATTCACGGGTTAGTTGTGCGATCTAGGCTTCAGACTGGGTGGATAAGGTAGCTAAGGCTTCGGTCTTTTGGCGTTGCTGGGCTAGTTCCTCTTGGAGGGTAGTCATTTTCTGGGCAAGCTCTTGGAATTGGGTTGGATTTGGGTTTTCGGTCGTGTTTCCTTCAGCTCGGGTGTTGTCTTCGAGGCTTGGCTCTTCGGTATTGGTAGGTGGGTTGATAGTCATGGTTGGGAGGTTTCAAGATGATGATCGGCAAGTTGCCCCACGGTGGGCGCCAAATTGTTTTAGGGCGAAAAGATCGGACAATCTAAATCGCCTTAGACGGGGTAACAAGTCAATCGGGTTACAAATATCAAACCAATTCCAATAGACAATCAACCAATAAAGAAAAAATGCGAAAAAGTAGAGTAATTTTATTGATATGTTGACGAATGAGTCGGATCAGATTACAACTTATCCTTAGAGGAGAGAAGATCGGATCGGGTTCGACCGATGACTGTGAAGTTCGACCGGTGGAGATTGAGCGGAGTTCCAGAAGGAGCGGATGGAGGTGACTCAATGCTTGTGTGTGTATTTCTTAGAGCTAATTCTGATGGAATGCATTGTGATCGTGTGTTTCTCTGCCTGTGTCCTTCCTTTATCCGATCCAGGTCCATATATGGCAACTATCCTCTTCCGACCGTTATCCATGATTCGGCAATATCTCATACTTAATGCTGGGAGTGATTGCTGGGATTCGCCCTTTATTATCATCATTATTTCGGTGTTTGAATGCAGTTGCCGTTGCCTCAATCAAGCTTTTAATGCCTCAGCGTGATCTTCGTAGTTGGTCGGGAGCTACTCGACTGCAGGGGGTCCGACGCTTCTTTCTACTTTCCTTCAGACTTCGGTTCTGCTTGGACCTGGGGCCATTTCACTTTTTCTGACTTCTTGGGAGAATGTTGGGCCCAACATGTATCTGGGGGTGGATGTGACTAAGTTGATGTTCCACTTCTCACAAAAGGCTCTAGTCTTGCGACCGATGAATTGGGAGCCATTGTCGCATACGATCTCTGATGGAACGCCGAATCTGCAAAAAAAAATGTTTCGTTTGATGAATGAAATGACTTGAGTTTCTTGTACCTCTCGATATGCTTCAGCTTCGATCCATTTGGAGAAGTAATCTGTCATGGCTAGGAAGAAGACACGTTGCCCCTGTGCGGGTGGTAACTTGCCGACAATGTCCACCCCCCATCTCATGAACGGCCAAGGCGCGAGTGTTGGATGTAGGGGTTCTGATGGTTGGTGTGCGACCGGCGCGTGTTGTTGACAAGCGTCGCATCTCTTGGCATATTCTAATGTGTCCGCGTTCATCGTTGGCCAATAGTATCCCATGCGTCGAGATTTACAAGCTAAGCTTCGTCCTCCGGCGTGATTGCCACATTCCCCATCGTGCAAGGATTGAAGAAGTTTTTGAGCTTCGACGGGCGTGAGGCACTTCAGTAGCAAGCCTGTGACAGATCGTTTGAAAAGAAAACATTCTTTCATTTCGAAGGATAAAGCTTGTACTGATGTGACTACGTCGCATCATGAACAAGACTCAAGCCATTCAAGCCATGAAGAGTCAAGCGCCGTCACACAAGCACCTCTCCTTGCCTTGCCCGATTTCAACAAGATGTTCGAAATTGAGTGTGACGCGTCGGGCATTGGCTTGGGCGGCGTGCTTATGCAAGAAGGCAAACCCGTGGCATATTTCAGCGAGAAATTAGGTGGGGCTGATCTGAATTACCCCACCTATGACAAAGAATTGCTCGCCCTTGTCCGGGTTCTCAAGGTGTGGCAACACTACTTATTTCCGCGCGAGTTTGTGATCCATTCCGACCACGAGGCGCTAAAATATCTCAAGGGGCAAAGCAAGCTCAACAAGCACCATGCCAAGTGGGTCGAGTTTATTGAATCCTTCCCTTATGTCATCAAGCATAAGAAGAGTAAGGACAACGTCGTCGCCGACGCCCTTTCTAGGAGGTATGCACTTCTTTCCCTTCTTGATGCTAAGTTGCTTGGATTTGCTTTTATGCGTGAATTATATGTGGATGATGCTGATTTCCATGATATTTTTCAAGCATGCGTAGCTAAGGGGAGTAAGGACCAATTCTACTTGCATGATGGCTTTTTGTTTAAGGGTCCTAGATTGTGTGTGCCTAAGGGATCTATTCGGCATTTGCTAGTGCAAGAGGCCCACGGTGGTGGTCTCATGGGGCACTTTGGGGTAATGAAAACTTTGCATGTCCTTAGGGAGCATTTCTATTGGCCACGCATGCTTAAGTCCGTTGAGAAATTTTGTGCTTCATGTGTGACTTGTTTGCGTGCCAAGTCCAAGGTACAACCGCATGGTTTGTACACTCCCCTTCCTATTCCACAAGTTCCTTGGGAAGACATTTCCATGGATTTTGTGTTGGGATTACCTCGATCTAAGAGGGGGAGGGACTCAGCGGCTACAATCAAATCCTCATGGAACCCGACGATCAGGAAAAAACAGCATTCGTCACTAGCCAAGGTATCTACTGTTACAAAGTAATGCCCTTTGGCCTAAAAAATGCAGGGGCTACCTATCAGCGCCTAGTCAACAAGATGTTCAAAGATCAGATCGGAGACACGATGGAAGTCTACATAGACGACATGTTGGTCAAGTCCAAAAAGAAAGAAGATCACATAGACCACCTACGCGACATCTTCGAGGTGCTCAAAAGGTACAATATGAAACTAAACCCTACTAAATGTTCCTTCAGAGTGTCATCATGGAAGTTCTTGGGGTACATGGTGACACAAAGAGGAATAGAAGCCAACCCAGAACAGATCAAGGCTCTCGTCAATCTTCGATCCCCCCGATGCATCAAAGACGTACAAAAACTCATGGGTCGGATAACAGCTCTGAACAGATTCATCTCCAAATCATCCGACAAGTGCAAACCCTTCCACGACGCTCTTAGGAAAAAAAAGTCCTTTCAATGGACGGAAGAACACAAAGCAGCGTTCCAGAACTTGAAAGAGTACCTGGCTAGTCCCATGTTACTGACTAAACCTAAAGACGATGAGCTCTTATTTCTATATCTTGCAGTGTCAGAATCAGCCGTAAGCGCAGTACTGATCAAGGAAAAGGATGCCAAGCAGTCACCGATATACTACGTCAGTTGGACGCTGTTGCCAGCAGAAACAAGGTATTCGTCACTCGAGAAGCTTGTACTATTGTTGGTAATGGACTCGAACAAACTCAAACCCTATTTTGAATCACATACTATTATTGTCCGCACTAATCATCCCATGAGAGCAATCATGAGGAAACCCGAGTTTACAGGACGAATGACTAAATGGGCTATACACCTCAGTGGTTACGACATCGAGTACGAGCCCAGGACAACGATCAAGTCGCAAGCCTTAGCCGACTTTGTGGCCGATTTCAGTCCGACCCTAGAGCAAGAAGCCACAAGAGAAGCAACACAACTGCTCGCGACGGAAGAAACAGGTACATGGGAGCTCCACACAGATGGAGCGTCGAACTCCAGAGGATCGGGGCTAGGGGTCGTGCTGAAATCGCCACAAGGGGATAAGATAGCTCAGGCCGTCAGATGCGAGTGGGATGCGACTAACAACGAAGCTGAATACGAAGCACTCATATTCGGACTCATCTTGGCTCGCGACCTAGGGGTCCGAGAGATCAAAGTCGTTTGCGACTCCTTGCTGGTCGTAAACCAAATACAAGGATCGTACAGTGCTAAAGACGTCAGGATGATAGCCTACCTGGAGGTAGCCAAGAAGCTGATCGAACAATTCCAAGCATTCAACATCAGACAGGTACCCAGAGATTTTAACTCCCAAGCTGACGCACTTGCCAATCTAGGATCCGTCCTAGACCCAAAGGAATTTCCGCACATACCATTGTCCCACATCATGAAGCCAGCCGTCCCTAGGACGTCCGTCGAGTCAACGACACCGCTTGAAGAACTCGTTGCCATGGAAGTCGGCGGCCGACCAGAAGAAGACATCATCGACAACAATGACGATTGGATGCTACCTTACATCAGATGGTTGAAAGACGGCATTCTGCCCGATGACAAAACAGAAGCAAAGCGGCTTAAGATTTGGCATCCCATCAGAAATCGTGTGCGACAACGGTTCCCAATTCATCAGTCATAAGACTCGAGCCTTCTGCGACCAATGGAACATCAAGTTGGTCACATCCACACCTCGGTATCCGCAATCCAACGGACAGGCCGAGTCTAGTAACAAAATCATTATCAACAATCTCAAGAAACGCCTCACTGGGGCTAAGGGCAGATGGGCCGACGAACTCCCATACATTCTCTGGTCCGACAGAACTACTCCAAAAAATGCGACCGGATAATCGCCTTTTTCCCTCGTCTATGGGAGTGAGGCAGTCATTCCGGCCGAGTTACTGGTTCCGACCGCCCGTTGCAACCTCCAAACGAGCAAGCAAAACGATATTGAATTGGCTCATAACCTAGACACAGTAGACGAGATCAGAGAAAAAGCTCGAATCAGGATGGTCAGATTTCAACAACAGGTCGCAAGGAGCTACAAAAAGAACGTCAGGATCAAGGCATTCACAGTCGGAGATTGGGTCCTTAGGAAAACCTTCCAGAACACCAAGAATCCATCCGACGGAAAACTCGCACCACAATGGGAAGGACCCTACTTGATCACCAAAGTGGTCGGACAGGGAGCGTATCAATTAGAAGACAAAGACGGACAACTAATTCCAAGAAGTTGGAACGCGACACATCTGAAGCTATACCATTTCTGAACTGACAAGGTAAGACACTACAAAAACTCGCACATCGCTTATTATTGCATGCACATCTCTATCTTCCTTTACAAACTATCATTTGACACTAAGTGAGGACCTCATCCTTACAAAAACACGAATGCAGAACTGCATTGACACATACATTGGATCCAGTCATCCGCAAAAAGCGCTTACATTACACGATCGATCGGAACAGAGGGAGATGAACAACACAGGCACGTCGGCACACCGCCTGCCTTATACAAAACATAAGGTACGACACCTTATTACATTCACGCAATAGAAATATATTGCTTACCTCCCCAGCATAAAGTCATGACTAACACATACACAAACATTTACATGCCTGTTTTACACACATACATACGGGGAGCCCCACTCGACGGAGCACACGGGCGAAACCGACACACCAAACACAAAACGTTATCGACAATCCCCTTGGATGTCTGACGACACGTACGAAACAAGCCAACGTACGATCTTATATATAAAGACAAATTGCATTGAATAAAAACACGAGCATTTTTATACAAAATACGCGACCCGCGATGGTGGACGGGTCGCCAAAACATATTGTCTACCTACACATCTGTAGGACTTCATCAAGCATTCGCTTAAAAACATTCTGCGACCCGCGATGGTGGACGGGTCGCCAAAAATACCAAATGTCTAAACCCACGCACAAGTGGAACAACGAGTCAAACTATGCAAGAAAAACAAATCAGGCATCGGGGACAACGGCCTTACCTTCGACAGGGGCTGGCTCCAGAGAGGCTACACCATCAGTTGGCTCGACGTTGCCAGAATGGGCCTCGTCCTCGCCAGCGTCCTCATCCATGGCCTCCTGTCCGACGCCAGCCAAGCGAAACAGCTCCTGACCAGGATTTCCCTTCGAAAACATGGAGTCCAGAGTCTCCTTTTCTGCCTTCCAGTCCCAGAGCTCATGCTTGCCTTCATCGAACTCTTCGATCATCTCGACACGCGACTTCAGTGCATAAAAAGCACCGACATCGCCTGCGATCTGTCCAGCAGCAATCCGAGCCTGCTTCACTTCTTCCTCAATGCCTGATCAATTCTCCTCAAACTCTTTCCGACTCGCAACCAGCTCCTCTTGGCAACTCTTTAACTCCTTGCAAGGCGACGCTCAGTCTCACGACAACGGCTCTCCGCTCCCTCTAGTTTGGTCCTCAAGGACGCAAGGTCGGACTCTGTCCTAGCAGCCCTTTCCTCAGCCTTGGCGACCATTGTCTTGACACCAGAATAGGCCCCAAGAGATACTGGAAAGTCTGAAATCTCACACGACAATGCAACACATAGTCAGAAGACATGTCCAAACGAAAGAAAAAGAGAAAAAGCACAAACAGAGGGCAACTCACCCTCCACGCGGAGCATCCCGCTTCACCAATGCAGTCCAAAGGGGAAACATCATCGACTTCCGATTTCAAAGTCGGATCCTGAGCGCGAAAGAGATAGGCAATCGATTGACCGACTGTGCCAATCTTGCCGATCCCCTCGGCAGCCGCCTCCTTCTTCCTAGGGATCTCCTCCACTTTGGCATCATCAGACTGAACATCCGCCTTCCTCTTAGAACCAACTTTGGCTGGAAGCGCCGAGTCTGCCGGAACAGACTTACTCGACGCGGCTTTGACCGCCGCCTTCCTTTGCTCAATCAAACCTTTCCCAAATGCTCCCTTTAAACGAGCACTCGCTCGACCACTAGGGGAAGCTGGCATGACAAGACGAAGCAAAAATCTTAAAACACACGACAAAGTGAAAAGAACAGAAAGAATTCTCAGGGTCGAGAGCTCACCCTTGGCACGAGATGATGAGACATTCGACATGACTTCTTGACCAGAAGGAGGTGCTGACAACAGGTTGACGTTGGTAAAACTCCTCTCCGACCCTGGAACACCTAGGACAATCTTGGACAGACCTTCCGACCGAGCGCTCACCTCCAAATCTTCTGGCTCAGGAACTACGAAAAAGAAAAGTTAAAGCAAAGAGTTAAGACACATAAACAAACAAAAAAGAAGACAAATACATACTCTCGACTCGCCACTCCGTCAACAGGAACGAACATTCTCCCCCCTTCTCTAGAGAAGAACGTTCGACAAAGAAGAACTTCGACCCCTATCCGCGGTCGTTGACATCAAGATTCTGCACCAAAGGCTTCCGACCATGTCGGATACGTAACTGAACACGAGGGGAACTCTTCGACCCTAAGAAATAGTTGTACCACAAAGCATCAAAATCAAAACCAGCCCCAGATCGGATGTTCGCAAGGTCCAAGACCTTGAGAACCCTCCACGCTTGTGGCATCACCTGACACGGCGCCAATGCCAGAGCAGCCAAGAAATCCCTAACGAGGGGAGAGAAAGGAAACTTATGTCCTATCCGAAATGGATATGCATATAAACAAACCCATCCTTCATATCGAGCATCGGCCCTCTCGTCCGGGTGAGGAAGCCTGGCGACTGCCTCCGGCGGAAAGCCTCCAACTTGAAGAATTTGCTCCAACTCCGCCTGGGACATGGTGCTTGTCAGAGCGTCCGATTCTTTCAGAATAAAGAGGGGAGGAGCTTCGCCCTCGCGCGAATCAGAGAGAGTCTTCGACGACTCGGAAGCTTCGCTAGAAACCATTTCAAGAACGGAAAAAGAAGGAAATCGAAAAGCTATGGCTAAAGAGGCTGGAAGACTTACCAAAGAAGCTTGCGAGAGAAGAAGAAGTGAAGTCTAATCGCTCCCCTCTGCTCTGAATTTATGGAGGGAAATGATGGTCTGCAGAGGAGTCGCATCGTGCTCCGATCTTGCGCCACGTAGCCCTGGGCAATTGCGTCAAAAAAGGATGGTGAAGATCATGTATGGAGAAGTTGCCTCGGATTCCGCTTACTTGCCTAAACCGCAAGCCCAAGGCAAACTTGGGGCTATTGTTGGGCCTGACGTCCCCTGGGAAGGTGGATCGAGCAAGACAAGCCCATGCCCACGACAGATCGGAAGAACAGAAGAGAAACCCAGAGAAGGCGACGAGGCTTCTCCAGTCGAACGTCCTCCGACAAGATCGCGAAGATCCCGCCAAGCATTAAATGCCAGGATTGATCAACGGCCACAGCATTTACACAACACCATAATAGTAGCAATTAGTGACCGAATCTCCATAATTAAATCCTGGCATTGAAGATAAGGATGGGATCGAAATATAACGGTCAGAGGCACGAAGAACTTACCATAGATGGACGAAGAGGAAGATAAAAGGGGGACGGATACAAGCACGTTACACACTCAAGCATTCTCGTTCAGAAACAAAACAGAACAATACTTTCACTGCCCGTCTAGCTCTCCAGCAATCACCCCCGCTTACTCGCCATCGGTCGCAACCTAAGAATTGTCGGTCGAATCCAATAAGATCACTCTGCTTTATTACGATAAGTTGTATCTCGATTCAATTCGATCAATATATTATCTAATAAAATCATTTCGCTATTCTGCATTTGCTCTTTGCTTGTCTATCATCTATTTGGTTTGAATTATTTTCTATCACCCGATCGACTAGTTACCCCGTCTAAGGCGATTTAGGTCGTCCGATCTTTTCGCCCCAAAAGAATAACTTCAAATAAAACTGAGAATAAAAAATGATGAGACGAAATAGTAATAATAGAGCTTAGCTACAACGTATTTCCTAGATGACGGGTATCTGTACAAGGCTGGGAAACTATGTATTCCTACGTCTTCTGTCAGACACTTGTTGCTCCAGGAAGCACATGACAGTCGTGGCCATTTTGGGGTGTCCAAGACCCTTGCAGCACTTCGGGAACACGTTTTCTGGCCATAGATGGCCCAATGTGTTACCAAGTATTGCAAGAGTTGTGTGACATGCCACAAGGCTAAGGCACGCTCGAGTCGACATGGTCTCTACACGCCCCTCCCCATTCCTACGGCCCGTGGGAAGATCTTTCCATGGATTTTATCACAGGGTTGCCTATGTCTCGGCGTGGTAGAGAATGTATTTTTGTAGTGGTCGACAGGTTCTCTAAGATGGCACACTTTATTGCCTGCAAGAACACCAACAATGCTACGGACATCGCTGATTTGTTTTTTGAGCATGTGGTGCGCTTGCATGGTGTCCCTAAAACTATTGTTAGTGATAGGGATACCAAATTTGTGGGCCATTTTTGGAGAACCTTATGGGGTAAGCTAGGCACCAAGCTTTTATTTTCTACTAGCTATCACCCACAGACGGATGGTCAGACGGAGGTGACCAGCCGTACCTTAGGAGCCCTCCTTTGGACGGTTCTCAAGGCAAACCCACGAAGGTGGGATGACTTACTTGCTACAGTTGAGTTTTCCTATAACAGGTCCAGGCACTCTGCGACAAAGCTGACTCCTTTCGAGGTCGTCTACGGAAGGAATCCGCTGATGCCATTGGACATGACGCCGTACCCGCTGAAGGATCAGGAGAACATTGTTGCTGGCAAGTTGGCTGAGCACATTCAGGAGCTACACAGGAGGACACGCGCTCAGCTGGAGCGGCGTGCGCTGCAGTACTCAGCCCAGAAGAACAAGGGCAAGCGACGATTGATCTTCGCCCCGGGCGACTTGGTTTGGCTTCACTTGCGGAAGGAGCGATTCCCTTCTGTACGCAAGTCTAAGCTCGACCAACGGGGAGATGGTCCATTCAAAGTCGTCAAGGCCATTGGCGACAACGCCTATCAGCTCGAGCTCCCGGACAAGTATAGGGTGCATCCGACGTTCAACGTCGCTGACTTAGCACCATATGTTGAGCCTGAGTACGATGAGGGTAAAGCAGGGACGCTTCACACTCAAGTGGGGGAAGGTGATGTAACCTTGCCCTCTATGTCAGCTACAGAGGAGGAAGATGCCATGCGACTTCCACCTACGGGTCCGATCACCCGTTCCAGAGCGAAGAGTGTCCAAGCAGCGACACAATCCTTGGTGACCAGAATTGTAGCCAGTCACGGCCAGATCACTACAACGTCCGAGCTTATGTGTCTCGCCAGCTTAGCCGTGACTGACTCCTTTACAGTTACATCCAGTCCGATCGAGACATTACTTGTTTAGTACGTTTTATGAACATTATTTCTATCTTTAGTAGCTGCTATATCTAGGTGGTTTCCATTTATGTTAAATGGGCCGCCAGATTTAGTAACTAGAGAGTCCGGCCCATTAGGCCCACTCTCTAGTATAAATATGAACTATTGTATTTCATTTCAGTTACGTCGAAATAGAGCTTTGCTTTCGAGTCGAGTAATCTCCTGAAACCCGGGCCCTGACGTCACAAAAATTAACGCGTTCCTAGTCGAACTATCCCGGCGCATTAATTCGGTTACCTAACTATCTAGTTACTATCCGCCATCCCGCAACAAGAACTAACCCTAGTTCTTGTCGCCCCACAAACCCTAAACAACCGCCGCCTCTTCCTCCCTCCTCACGTCCGTCGCACGCACCACCACTCCTCCGCCACTTCTCCACCATCACCGTCGCGCCTCCCTCCGTCACCGCCAGTCACCACCAGTTCGCCGGTCTCCCAGGAGATTTCCGAATCTCCACAGTCCGCCGAACACCACCTCCATCCATCCTGAAGAGTTGTTCTCCCCAATATGCATTCAAGCAATCCTTGACAGCGATTTGTGGTCTTTCCATTGGACAAGGTCACATCAACGAGCTTGGCTCTTCTCTAGGTGGTTCGGCCGTGCACTAGTATTAGAGTTGAAGTTAGTCTTTTGCTTTTGAAAGTCATCACTTATATTGCCATAAGATCATATCTTATCTTTAGTAATAGATATAATATCTTTATATTATATCTATATCTTCTAATAAGATTCCTTTTTTATCTAGTTATTATTAATAGTAACTTTTATCTATTATTAATAAAAGACAATCTCCCAATTTAGCCATAGGGCCGAAATTCCATGTCCCACATGGGCTTTCGGTTTAGTTTGATCCATCCCGATAACTCTATGTGTGTGACCTCATAGGACCCGGTTATTATAGCCATGGACCTAACCCGATTAAGTCCATTAATCGTAGTTGGCTTCTAGCAAAGCACTATGATCCCTAAAATACCCGAATTGTAAATCTCCATTAATAGTCTTATTCCATGTTCGGTAATTGCACCTTTGATTAAAGGACACAATTCCTTCAATCTCCCACTTGTCCTTAAAACAAGTGTGCAATGTTAAATCCCTTTGTCTCTTAGTGTCTTATTTGATGATATGATGACATCCATATCTCTTATCAAATGTGTTTCTTGAACCCTTGAGTTTGAACTGTCAAATAACGGATGATTACAGATAATCCATCCGAGCAAGGCCATGCATTTTTCAGTTCTCGCTCTTCAAGTGGCCGAGACATCATTCCTGTCCATGCATCATAGTATACATGAAGGAGGAGGACTTCTCCAGACTTGAATGACTATAGCTCCCACTCGACTTTTGGCAATCCCAATCACTGCCTTTATAACTGCATGTTACGATGAGCGTTTAACAGCATCAAAGACATACCAATCATCAAGAGGAACCATATCATACTCATGTCTGAGGAATCTACCAATAATGGTTTGACTTAAAACTCTTCAAGCCCTTTTGGAGAGTCTTAAGGTGGGTCAGTCATATATCTATCATCCATACATATCTATGTAATTGACTAGACATCTCTATGTCCCTATAGCCCATGAAACCTGGCGCTATTAGTCAACTTACAATACAGTCTTTAATGAAGCCATTTCCAAGTTGATGACTTAGATCATGGACTTTGAATAATTCATAACTTCATTTCACTTAATGGGGTTTCATTCACCAAAACACTTATGATGAGCCCATTTGCGAATTATAAATTATTTGGACATTTTATTTAATTCCAAGCAATGATTAAATAAGAATGAAAGTTATATATCATATAATCAAGCATAAAACGTGTCTGACATTCATAAAACAAAGTTCATAATGTAAGACAATGTAATCTCAAAGCCATTCTCCAATGTGCTTGAGGCCCTTGGCCCTAGTGTGACTCTCATGCTTGGGCCTAGGCATAGGCTTGGTCAGTGGATCTGCAATGTTGTCATCTGTTTACACCTTACACATCCTCACATCTCCTCTATCAACGATGTGTCGAATGAGGTGATGCTTCCGTAGTACGTGTCTGGATTTGGAGCTTGAACTCAGTTCTTTAGCTTGGGCTATGGCGCCATTGTTGTCACAATAGACGTCAATTGCCCCTGATATGCTAGGAACAACGTCGAGTTCATCAATGAACTGCCTAATCCAGACAGCCTCTTTCGCCGCTTCACTAGCGGCGATATATTCTGCCTCTGTCGTAGAATCTGCCACTGTGTCCTTCTTGGAGCTCTTCTAGCTCACAACTCCTCTATTCAGAATGAAGACATATCCTGACTGGGACTCAAAGTCATCACGGTCTGTCTGGAAGCTTGCATCAGTGTATCCTCGAACGACTAACTCGTCATCACCCTCAAATACCAAGAAATCATCCTTGGTTCTTCTCAAGTACTTCAGGATGTTCTTGGCTGCACACCAGTGTGCATCTTCGGGATTCGATTGGTATCTGCTACACATGCTCAAAACAAATGCAACATCAGGGCGTGTACATATCATGGCATACATGATAGATCCTATAGTAGAAGCATAAGGTATCTTGCTCATCTTCTCTAGCTCAGTAGGCGTCTTAGGACACTGCTTCTTGCCAAGGTATATGCCATGTTGCACGGGTAGAAATCCTTTCTTGGAATCCTGCATTTTGAACCTGTCAAGAACCTTATCTATAGAAGTTCCTTGACTTAATCCAAGCAGTCTCTTAGATCTATCTCAATAGATCTTAATACCCAATATGTACTCTGCTTTTCCTAGGTCCTTCATTGAAAAACATTTCTTCAGCCATCCCTTAACGGACTCTAGCATCAGAATATCATTTCCAATTAGCAGTATACATATAGGACTAAGAAGACCACTTTGCTCCCACTAAATTTCTTGTAAACACAAGGCTCTTCTTCGCATCTGATGAAGTTAAACTCTTTTATTGCTTCATCAAATCGAATGTTCCAACTCCTGGATGCTTGCTTAAGTCCATAAATGGACTTCTTAAGCTTGCATACTTTCCTAGGGTCTGTTGGATCTTCAAAACCCTCTGGTTGTGTCATGTACACATCATCTTCTAAATATACATTTAGAAAAGCGGTCTTGACATCCATTTGCCAAACCTCATAATCATAATAAGCGGCAGTATTTAGGAATATCCTGATGGACCTGATCATTACGACCGGTGAAAATGTCTCGTCATAGTCAGTACCATGAATCTGCTTAAAACCCTTGGCAACTAGTCTTGCCTTGTAAACAAATACATTTCCATCTTTGTCTGTCTTGAGTTTGAAATTCATTTGCATCCAATGGGTTTTACCCCATCTGGCAAATCTATCAAGTCCCAGACTTGATTCTCAGACATAGAATCCATTTCAGATTTCATGACTTTAAGCCATTTCTCGGAGTCTGGACCTATCGCTGCTTGCTTATAGGTGGCAGGTTCTCTGCTTTCTAAAAGCAGAACATCAAGGCTTGCAGTCAAGATGAAATCATCATATCGTCTTGGTTGTACCCTTGGCCTGTTTGATCTACGTGTGGGTTCAACAACTGGAGCATTTTCCACAATTGTTTATGGGTCCTCATTCAAATCCGGTTCTTGAGGGATTGGTTCATGTACCTGGACGACTTCCCTATGGGAATTTATGCCTCCAGATACTGGCATCTCCTCATCGGCATCATACATGTCTACTTGTTGTTGGGTTTGTTGTTCATCGGCATCATACATGTCTCCCACTTGGCTTCTTGGAAATAAATTCTCTTTCCAAAAAGACACTATCCCTTGCAACAAACACTTTATGCTCAGTGGGATTGTAGAAGTAGTATCCCTTGGTTTCCTTAGGATACCCTATAAAGAAGCATTTATCTGATTTGGGTGCAAGCTTATATGATAGTAAATGCTTTACATAAGTTTCACATTACCAGATTTTCAGAAAGGACAGACTTGGAACTCTTCCAGTCCATATCTCATATGGTGTCTTGTCTACAGTCCTAGACGGAGTCCTGTTTAGTGTGAACACAGCGGTTGTGAGGGCATATCCCCAAGAGGATACTGGAAGGTTAGCAAAACTCATCATTGATCGGACCATGTCTAACATGGTCCTGTTTCTCCTTTCAGATACACCATTCAGTTGTGGCGTGCTTGGTGGAGTCAGTTGTGTTATTATCCTACAACTTCTCAGATGGTGATCGAACTCCTGGCTTAGATATTCACCACCGCGATCGGATCGAATTACCTTTATCTTCTTGCCAGTTTGAGTTTCTACTTCATTTTGAAACTCTTTGAACTTTTCAAAGGATTCGGATTTGTGCGTCATTAAGTAGATATACCCATATCTACTCAAGTCGCCAGTAAATGTGATGAAGTATCGATAGCCTCATCTAGCTTTTGTGCTCATTGGTCCACAAACATCAGTATGTATTAGGGCCAGTAGCTCAGTAGCCCTTTCACTTGTCCCAGTGAAAGGTGACTTTGTCATCTTGCCCATTAGGCATGACTCACATGTGTTAATAGATTCACAATCTATTGATTTGAGAATTCCATCTTTATGGAGTTTCTTCATGCGGTTCAAGTTAATGTGACCCAAGCGAAAGTGCCATAGATAGGGTTCACTCAAATCATTCGACTTTTGCCTCTTAGTATTAATGTTATAAATTTCAGACTTGAGGTCCAACACATAGAGTCCATTACTCATTGGAGCATTGGCATAGAAAATATCATTCTTGAAAATAGAAAAGCATCCATTCTTAATGACAAATTCAAAACCATCAAGATCCAAAACTGAAGTCGAAATAAGGTTCTTAGTAATTAAAGGAACAAAATAACAATTATTTAATTCTAAATCTAAGCCAGAAGGTAAAGATAGACTATAATCTCCTACGACAAGCGCATCAACTCTTGCACAATTTCCAACGCGCAGGTCTATCTTTCCCTTCTCCAAGTGACTCTTACTTCTTAGTCCCCGCATATTCAAAATAATGTGAGAACCACATCCGGTATCCAATACCCAAGTAGTAGCCTTGGTTGTTAAGACTTCAATAACAAAAAAAACTGAAGTGGAGCTCACAGTCCCATTCTTCTTGTCTTCCAGGTATTTTGGACAGTTTCTTTTCCAATGCCCCTTGGCCTTGCAGTAGAAGCAGTCATGCTCAGCAACCACCTTTGGCTTCTTAGCTACCTTGGGTTTGGCAACTTTCTTGCCTTTTCCTTGGTTCTGTTGCTTCTGCTTCCCATTAGGCCCCTTCTTGAACCCTTTTCCCTCTGTTGGCCAAAAGAACTTCTTTCTTATTGTCAACTTGGATATTTTGCTCAACTGTTTTGACCATGCCATGGAGTTCATTTAGAGTTTTGCCAATTCCATGCATATGGTAGTTCATCCTGAATTGGGCGAATCCATCATGCAAGGAGTGCAATATGATGTCAGTAGCCAACTCTTGGCTATATGGGGAACCCAGTCTTGCCATTTGGTCAAAGAGACCAATCATGTCAAATACATGGGTACTGATACGCCGTATTTTGTATGGCGTAGTTAGGGATTATTAGCACATTTATAGGAGACTTTGGCGGGGTTTTGGAGGTAAGTTGGTGTTTGAGGTGCGGAGCTACATTGTGGATGTTTTTGGAAGCACTTACGAGTTGAAGACGGAGCCCGAAGCCATGTAGGAGAGCTGGTGATCAAAAGACAGAAGTTGCTGGAGAGAAAACCGCGAGCTGACGCGACTAATGGTGACCAGCGGTTAACAGATTTCCAGCAGAACCTTGGGGAGCACAAACCGCGATCGCTACCACCCGCGGTTGTTCGCGGTTTTCTGAGCGACTGAACAACTTCCGATTTTCTCGAACTGCTTGGCTGTTTCGTTTTGTTTAATTAATCTAGGTATTTAAGGGGCTCGGATGAGGGTTTGAGGCTCGTGCATACCTAGCCTCTTACCTTAATTTTCCCTTTCTTTTCTCTCACAAAAACACTTAGTTTTTCTTGTCTCTTTTGGATTTGAATTGTGTGTGAAGAACATGAACCAGAACTAATTTCCTGTTTTGCCTAGCGTGGAAGCACAAAGTTAACTCGGTTGTAAGGTTCATTTCTCTTGTTCATCCCTTGTTGGATTTGATATTAATTTCCTTGAGCATATTTCAAATTTCTATATTTTTGACTAGATTGATCTCCTGGTTTAAATCTATAGTAATCTAAGTACTAGAATTGGGATAGACGGTGGAATCCCTAATCACTTGTAGCGATCACAATTGCATAAAATTGGTAAATTGAATTCAATTGTGAAAAGGAAATTGATTTGCATTGCATACTTGCGTTGTTGAGTCTTTGCATGCAATCCATACAATCTTACACTTTATGCCACTAATTGAACCAACCTTAGAAGGTCTTCTAGGTTATCAGTTAGTAGGTGTTAGCAAGACCGGTTGGCTTGTTAATATAAATAAGATCAGAAGGGGAACAAATCAAAAGGGTGAATATGAACATGAGAGGAATCAATGATCAACTTGGTTAACTGCTGTGTGGAAACTTGCTAGGTGAAACTCCCTTTCTTCTTATTTTCTTTAGCTTGATTTTGGTGTTATTTCATTTGTGTAGTCTTAGTAGGTGAAACTTGCTAGGTGAAACTCCCCCCATTTGTTCTTTAAAGTTGATAAATTAGTAATTACATAGAAATTGACGTGTTGATTCCCTTGGGTTCGACTCCTTACTTGCATGCTATACTCTAGTTGCATATTAGGATTACTTTGATAGCGCGCACGACTGAAAGTTAGCTATCAGGTACTTACTGGTTTACCCCTCTTAAGTTTACACTCTAATATGGCCTTGTGAGTATCATACCTCTCAATCCTTGCATGTTCCTAAAACAGTACTTTTAGGTTTTCAATGACTGTATGAGCATCCTAATGTTCAAACCTCTTTTGAAGGCCAAGTTCCATAGCAGCGAGCATAAGATAGGTGACATGCACCGAGTTAGCTCTTATATCCTTTTCTTTCGCCTTCTCCTCAGCAGTAGAAGCGTCAGTCAAGGTAGGGATGGGGGTCTCTAGAACGTCCTCACGTCCTTCAGATCTGAGAACAATTCTCAAGTTCTGTTCCTAATCAAGAAAATTTGTTCCATTGAGTTTGTTCTTCTTAACAATTGAGCGTAGGGTGAATTTCAAGTTATCGTTGCTAGACATGATATCTACAAAGGAAGTAACATGCATATAAGTTTATGCTTGATATGCAAAAGCTCAAAATTAATCATGCTTTAAAATTTAAGCTAATGCGCATTTATTAAGATTAAGTTTGTCTCTAGTGAATAAAATGATTCCAAGATCATATCTCAGATAAAATCCAAGCGTACTTTGGCACTTCCTCAAGTCTTATGTGATCAAGGTAAGTAACATTTACTAATTATAACTCCTTATAATTCTTGGTTGATGGCTCATATCCTATGTTAGTGTGATACCCCGTATTTCTGTAAGGGTATTTTGGAAATTACCTGAACGGCTGTTGTGTACGTCGATTTAATTTCGGAGACAGAAAGACATTTTGTAATGTTCTTAATCTCTGTGTACAGTCGACGTATTTTGGGACTTAATACTCGTTCGTGTACGATTATTATTTATCCCGAGCTAAGGACAAAGCTAATCCAAGGCTAATCGGATGCAAAATGGCCTTGGCGGCGACCGCCGTAAGGCTAGCGGCGACCGCCGCCAAGTAGCCGATGTCATCCTCATCATCCTATGCAAGTGTCCTAGGAATGCGGCGACCGCCGCCAGAAATGCGGCGACTGCCGCCAGAAATGCGGCGACCGCCGCCAGAAATGCGGCGACCGCCGCCAGAGACCCATAAGGGCGGCGACCTCTTGCCGGTCGCGGCGACCGTTGCCATTGCTGCAGGGCAAGTTGCAGGGGCTTGCCGGCGACCAGGGGACGACTCGATCTCGGCCCTCAACATGCACGGCTTGTCAATTCTTGTTCCCTTGGCTTGAGGCTATAAAAGGAGATGGTTTGGGATCGAATTGAGCACAGAAACGAAGCTCAAATCTCACTTAAATCATCTCGACGAAATTAAGCTCTCGCCGGAGTTTTCGCAATCGATCGCTGGAGCTCCATTTGGTGTTATTCCAGTTGCAAAGTGAAGCTTTGGAAGCCCTTGGAAGCTTAGAATCCAAAGCAAGGCAAAGGAGAGGCAAAACGATCTTCGTCGGTGAGTTTTGTGCTTCTCGTGTTTATTTCTAATGTTCGTAGCGGCGCCCGCCGTAAGGCAGGCGGCGACCGCCGCCCAGAAACTCTTGGCTTGTTTCGGCCTTGGCTTTTGTGGCTTTCGATCGGACTTCGTTCCTTTCGATTCCTTTCGTTATTCTTTAGATTCGTACTCGTTGTTATCGAATCTAACTTAGGGTTTCTTTATGGGTCGATCCGAAAGAATCTGTGTTGCCAAATTTGTCCCTGCTTCGAGCCCGGAAACCAGTCGTCGTTGTACCTAGCTTCGTTAAGCTTCTGCGGATTTAAGGCAAGTGGCGGTTCGCTCTTGCTCATCATTCCATGTTTCCATTAATTATCAGTTGTTTAATTGAGTAATTAATTTGGAATGAATAATGTGTTCGTCTGGGAACAGTTTTGTTAATTGTTTTGGAGAACTAAAATATGATATTATAATAGGTTGTATATCTGTTAGAACAACGCTATTATGAATATATATTTATGTTGATAGCCTTAAGGGCGGTTATGTTGATGTTGTGGACTATTGTTGTGCTTGAACTGTTTAGTTATCACTAGTAGTTAGGAACGTTGGATTCGTTGGGATCCAGTCGTTTCTTTATAATTTGGTAGAGAGGTGGCTAGACCCCACCTAATACCATATGGACGGTCATGACCCAACCTCTGATACACAAGTATAGAGGTGGTACACTTAGCTGGTGGCACAAATCTTGGAAAATAGTAGAGAGGTGGCTAGACCCCACCTAATACTATATGTATAGGATCCATGGGATATATACATTTAAAAGCTTGTAACGTGTTGTGCGTTTGAGAATATCATAAGATAAGTGCCGTTGTCGCACATAATTAATATACCTTGGGCGAGTACTGCAGCTAGGCGCTAGTGCAGCTAGGAAAGCTCGTCTTAACTTTTAGTCGCTCGAATGCGATACTGTAATTCTGTGATTCTGTGTTGTACCAGACTTTGTCATATCTTCCCATAAGACTCATTTCGTTGGAGTCTTCTTTCGAGTTGATTTCTGGGAAGACCCGGTTTCCCAGAATCTTTTCTTGTGCATGCCTTTTGCTGTATTCCAGTAGCAGTATGGTGGTTGACTATCGTACTCGACTGTTATTTGAGGGACGATGAGTCTAACCTAATACGACTACTTCGAACCTTCTGCTTTGTGCCCTTGCATGGTCTTTCATTAGACTAACCAACCGAAATTGTTCTCTGCATGGTTGGCTGGTGTCATCCGTTCGATTCGGCACATCAGATAGAACGCAGATATGAGGAGACTAGAATGACTATGAAGACGACGGTGGTTTTTGGATGTTTTTATCAGGTTGAGAACCTTGGGCAGGTTATCATGGCGATCATAACCCCCTTTTTTGTATACTGCAAGACTTCCGCTGTATTTTTGTTTAACTCTGTATTTAGTCCTATTCGGAATTGGGATGTAATTCCGGGACTCATGCTTTAATCGAATATTATGATGATTTTGTATCATAAGTGTTTCATGGATTGTATTTAATCGGTAAAGCCTTGGGTGGCTTCGATGAGGAAAACCGAGGTCACTGACGGTAATACATTTCCAAATGGGTTAAGATTTGGAGGTGTTACAGTTGTGGTATCAGAGCCTAAGTTTTAAAAACGGGTTGGGTATTTGAAAACCAATTACTCGTTTTTAATTGAAAAGTATTTTCAAAAGGGCTCTGAAATTTTCAAAAATTGAAAATAAAACACCGTTCATAGTCATGTCTTCTATCTATAGTCTGATATAGTAAGCTTGCTTCTATGTCTAGAAAGACTAATTCCTTCCTCGTTATCCTGTAGGATATGGGTGTGTGTCTTTCTCATAAGAGGGGCTCGGTAGATGCTGTAACACCCCCAAATCTTAACCCATTTGGAAAGGTATTACCGCCAGTGACCCCAGTGTTCCTTACCAAGGTCACCCAAGGCTTTACCGGTTTAAATACAATCCATGGAATACAATTGATACATAAGGATCAAAGTATTCAAATCAAAACATCAATCAAATGAAACATGAGTCCCGAGATTACATCCCAATCCCGAATAGGACAAACACAGAGTTTAACAAAGTACAGCGGAAGTCTCTAAACAAGATACATCGGAAGTCTTTTAAATAAAGTACAGCGGAAGTCTTTTAAATATAATACAAATAAGGATCTTGACCACAATGGTCATCTCCCAAGGATCTCAACCTGATTAAAAGAAATTATTAATAACATCCAAACACAACCGTCGTCTTCATAGTCAATCTAGTCTCCTCATATCTTCGCTCTATCTGATGTGCCGAATCGGACGGATGACACCAGCCCACATGCAGAGAACGATGTTCGTGGGTTAGTCTACTGAATAGACTAGCAAGGGTATAAAGCAGAGTGGTTCGAAGCAGTCGTATTAGGTTAGACTCATCGCTTCTCGAATAATAACCGATGACGATAGTCAACCATCATACTCCTACTGGAATAAACAAGAGGTATGCACACGAGAAGATTCTGGAAGACTGAATATTCACAGAAATCGACTCGAAAAGTGACTCCAAGAGATTGAGTCTTTAAGGAAATATGACAAATCTGGAACGTTTAAAGAATCAGACAACAGGGATTTAAAAGCCGACTTAGATGTTTTGGTTCACGATCAACCTCACCGCTTACAGCGAATCCAGATTGGAAAGAGAACGTACTCTGATCAAAAGTCGAGAACTTTATAGAATCATATAACGATGATTTAAAAACTGAATGAGATGCTTCGGTTCACGACCAATCTCACCGCTTACAGCGAATCCAGATTGGAAGGAAAACGTACTATGATCAAAGTCGAGACGAGCTTTCCTAGCTGCACTATTTACTTAGCTGCACTACTCGCCCAAGGTGTATTAATTATGTGCGCTCGGGCACTTATCTTATTTAATTCCAAAACGAACAACACGTTATAAGCTTTTAAATATATATGCCCTGTCACGCAGAACACATATCTAAGGAATGAACCTCACAGAGTCCAAACCTCCTCTATCTCGAAAGAATGAACTTCACAGAGTCCAAGCTTCTACTATCGCAGGGTCTTGCTTGCCCTTAACAGTTATAAAGGAATGAATGGACCTCTCAGAATCCAGGCGTTCCTACAAATACTCGTGCTGACTAACAGTTCAAGTACAACAATAGTTCAGGATAAATCCACATAAATGCCCGCAAGGCGATCATAAATAATAGCGTTGTTCTAACAGATATACAACCTATTATAATATCATTATTACAGTTTCCAAAACAGTTTATAAAACCAATTCTAGATAAACACAGTAATCATTCCAAATTAATTACTCAGATAAACAACTGATAATTAATGTAAATATGGAACGATGAGCAAGAGCGAACCGCCACTTGCCTGAATCCGCAGAGTTTGAACGAAGCCTAACGACGGGATTTCGGGCTCGACACAGGGACATATCTGGAGTACAGATTCCTTCGGATCGACCCACAAAGAAACCCTAAGTTAGATTCGACAAACAACAATACAGATCTAAGAAAGAACAAAAGGAATCGAAGGAAACGAAACCCAAACGAAGGCCTCGGAAGCCAACCACAAGAACTCACGACCACAACCTCTCGCCGGCGGGCGCCGCCTTAAATGCGGCGGGCGCCGCCTCACACGCGGCGGGCGCCGCTCATCCATGGCGGGCGCCGCCCATCTGCGGCGGGCGCCGCTCCTTGGCCACACATCACGGCGGCTGGGCAACCTCATCACGGCAGGAACCATTCTCCACGACGGGCGCCGTCTCCCTGGCGGCGGTCGCCATCGCGAACGAAAACAGAAATACGAGAGGTAAAAACTTACCCTCGGCGATCGGTTTGGCTCGTCTTCCGCCTTGCTTGGTTTCTAGGCCTCTAAGGGTCTCCCAAGCTTCCTTTGGCCACCGAGTACGACACCGACCGAGCTCCGACGCTCGACTCAAGCCTTCCGAGAGGGAGCATTTTCCTTGAGAGCGTTTTTGAGAGTTTGATAGCGTTTTAGGATTTCCAACCCCTTCACTCTCTCCCAATGCTCTCTATTTATAGGCAAACCCAAGGGTTAGGAAGGTGCTAGGAAGCTTCCTCTCCAATCTTTGGGTAATAACCTCTTGCACTTTGCCTCTTGGATAATAGCGCTTGGACAATAACATTCGGTTAAGGAATCTTGTACTTTATGCCCATTAGATAACAACTCTTGGGTAATAATCTTAACCCGCGTTAAATAAAGTCGTACACGAACGAGTATTAACTCCCAAAATACGTCGGCTGTATATTATTTCACTGAGTAAAATGTTACAGAGACAGAGCACATTACAGAATGTCTTAAGCTCTCAGAATTAAATCCGACGTACCAAACGGACGTTCGGGAAAAATCCATAATTCCTAAAATAGCCTTACAAAATTATGGGGTATCACATCACCTCCCCCTTAAAAGAAGTTTCGACCCCGAAACTTGTATTAAGCCAATGAGGGTCCTGCCTCAACACCAATCTTACCACTTGGATTCAATATCCTTATTCACTTCATCCTTGAAATGGAACACAAGAGATATTACTCTTAATTCCTTAGGATATCATTCTGAAAATGATTCGCTCGTCTCGATGCTTATAGCACAACTCACTTATGAGAGATAGCTCTTAGTCTCTCCGAACATAACTCCACAAGTTCATCCTTTATCTCTTAAGGAAGCTTGGAAAAAAAAACTCAGCGTATGGGATACCGCTTACCACTCTATTCCTTAGGTGTATATAGACAATTCTCTTTACTGAATCTTTAATACATCGGGATCATTGGCATATCCCCTCTTAAACTGCAACCTTTCTTCTTAACACAACAACTCTTACAACTTAATCTTTCTCAAAGAGTTGCACCCAGCCTTATAGATGACATACTCTATATATGAAGAAGAATCTTAGGAATGGATTTAGATTTAAACGGCAGAGTCGACCCTATGATTAATCATATAGGGGACGAACATCTAAGTTGCCCACAATACTCCACCACCATAAGTCCGACAGTCTTTATCCTTACTTGGCATAGGCTGTTCTCGACACTTACGAGGTTTCGTATGAACAACTAATTCGTAACGATAACGCATTCTGAAATTTCCAAAACAAGGAAACACTTCATTATCATTCAAACATTACCTTAACTGACAAAAGTTGAACAACCAGATCACGATACCACGGAGATTATCGATACACGTCGCTACTCCTTAATCTTAAAGAAAGACTTGACATAATACAACTTAATGGATCAGGGTTCTTCTCCGTTGGCTTGGCTCATTACAAAGAGTCCTTGCCCTTGGCCTGAAGACCCCATAGACACTTTGCCTTTATTACGAGCCATAGACTGCTCAGGAGCAGATGCCTCTGGCCTTGGGTTCTGCCCACCGCCAACATTTGACGCCTGATAAGACTGCATTGGTCCCTGACCCTTCAGTCTGTAGTATGTTTTTATATGGCCTTCTCTCCCACAATTATGACATACTCTCTTGTCCTTTTGGCACTGAATTACTCTGCTGCTCCAACCTGAGCCTCTGGCAGAGTCAGACTGAGTTGTCTCGGTCTTGGCACGACCAGACTTTTCAAACTTGGTAGGCGATGCCGGTCGTTTGAATGAACCAACCTGGCGATCCTGTTTCCCACCCTTTTCCTTAACTTGCTTCTCTCGTTTATGGGCAGACTCCTCCAATGTGATCTCTGTCGACTCTGGGCGGTCAACATCCTATGTCTAATCAAGCAATGTCTAGAGTTGTCCTTTCGACCAACTCTAGTCCAAGCAGAATCTTGTCGGCATTCTCATCCCAACAAATCGGAGATCTGCATTTGAGACCATACAAAGCTTCAAACGGAGCCATCTTGATCTTAGCATGCCAGCTATTATTGTACGTGAACTCAATCAGACTCAGGCTGTCTTTCCAGCTAGTCCGACGATCGAGTGCACATGCTCTTAGCATATCCTCCAAGGTCTGGATGGTCCTTTCAGACTGTCCATCTGTCTGAGGATGAAATGTTGTACTGAATCTTAATTCAGTTCCCATGGCCTTATAAAGCTCTTGCCAGAACCTTGACATGAATCGGCCATCTCGATCCGATACAATGGTCTTCAGGAATGCCATGTAAACGGACAATCTCCTGGTGGAAAACTTCTGCTGACCTCTGGGTCACCCAAGTAACCTCAGTTTCCAATGCAAACACTATTGCTGCTAGTTCTAGGTCATGTGTTGGTTAGTTTGCTTCATAGGTTTTCAATTGTCTAGATGCGTATGCAATAACCTTTCCCCTCTACATCAAAGACACATCCCAACCCATTTCTCGAAGCATTACTATAGACCATATATCCATCATTCCTTCCGACAACGCCAAAACTGGTGCATAAGTCAGACACTGTTTCAACTTCTTGAAAACTGGTCTTGCACTTGTCATTCCAGACAACTTCTTGTTGACCTTGTGGAACAGACTGGTCATAGGTGGAGTGATCTTAGAAAAATCCTTCCATGAACCGTCTATAATGCTCAGCAAGCTCTGGGAAACTGCGCACCTCATTCAAGAACCGTCTATAATGCCCTGAGGCCGCTTCCAAACAACTACTGATTCACTCTTCTGGGGAATAACCATAACCTCATTCTTATTGATCACATGGCCTAAGAAAGCCACTTTTAGATCCAACAATCTCACTTAGCCCACTTTGCGTACAGCCGACTTGGTCTAAGGACCGATAAAGCAATCCGCAGATGTTCCTTGTGAGCTTCCTTGCTCGGGAAAATATCAAAATGCCATTGATGAAGACCACTATGAACTTATTCAAGTACTGGTCTAAAACATCGATGCACTAGGTTTATGAAAACTGATGGAGCATTCGAAGCCCAGATGGCATGACTACAAACTTGTAGTGACCATCTCTCGTCCGAACGCAATCCTCGGAATATCATCCTCACGAATCCTGAGCTGATAAAAACCAGATTTCCGGTCGATCTTGGAGAAAACTTTTTCTCCCTGTAGTTGATCCTACAAAGCATCACTCCTTGGCAACAAATACTTGCTCTTGATCATGACTTTATTCAACTCTCGAAAGTCAAAACAAAGTCGAAACGGTCCATCTTTCTTTTTGACAAATAAAACTAGGGCACTCCTACCTAAGGTGATGCACTCAGCTTTATATAACTTTTGTCAAGAAAATCCTTGAGTTGCTTCTTCAACTCTTGCATCTCAACAAGCTCCATCCGGTACGGTGCCTCAGAGATCGGCGTGATACTCGGCTCGAGATCAATTGCAAACTCCACGACACGATTCGGGGTAACCAGGAATATCTTCTGGAAAGAAACCCGGAAATTTCACAACGATCGAAATATCAAGAACTGAAGGTTCATCTTTCATGGGCGGATCCAAGTAGCAAAGGTACCCGACACAACCTTGTCGAAGTAGCTTAAACGCAGTCATCGCCTTGATAAACCTGCCGTTATCAGCGCCATTCAGACCCTTAAATTTGCATACATACTGGCCCCCTGATGACACCGTCACAGTCTTCGAACTAAAATCGATTATCGCCCCATGACGCGTCAGCCACTTCATACCGAGAAAATTATCGTATGTAACCATGGCTATCCAGATCGAATTCTCTTTGAATTTATTACCCTAAATGGTAATTGAAAATTCCGACCGACGATTGGTTCTCAACCAAACATTTCATATTAATAATATTTATAACCAAAGGTTCACAAACTTAGCCGTATACAGAACATAACTTACAACCATCCAAAATGAAAGTCTTGGTAGCACCCACATCAACAACACATTAACAAAAGTGTAATGCAGATACAAAGTACTCTAAGCATTAGGAGCATAGGGTCCATCCGCCTCATGCATCACGTAAAGACGTTGACTCTGACTTTCAGAAGTCACTGGGGCTTTCCCCTTATTCTGCGCAGTTGTCTGCATGAAGGATTGGAAGTCTCTGCTGGTTTAAACCTAGGTCTGTTGTTTGGATTAACACACCCCTGTTGTGACTCCGCTCCTTTTTGCATTCCATGCCGACATAACTTCTGCATATGTCCTTCCTTTCCACAACCAAAACAAGTCTTCTTCTCATTCCGACATGCAAAATTCTTGTGCCCAGATGCACCACAATTATGGCATTGGATTAGACTCTTGCTCTGACCCGATTGCTGAGTTGACCCATCTCGAGTCGTTTCTGTCTTTGCCTTGCTGGACTTGGCAAAATCAGAAGGTGGTGCGGGATGTTTAAACCCACTTGCCTGAGGCTGGTTCTGCACTTGCCTCTGGCTATCACGCTTCCTGGTTGACTCCTCCAGAGTTACCTCCAACTTGTAGGCCGCATCCACGTACTGCTCGAGAGTAGAACATGTGTGGTGCACCATCCATGGTTTAATATCTGGGTTCATCCATTCATGGAAGTACCAGATCTTCTGAGCCTCACTGGATATCTCTGGTTCAGCATACTGCAGCAAATGATTGAATTTAGTGGCAAGCTTGGTCACCTTCAATCCATCCATCTTAGGATACAAGAACTCCTTGTGTTTCTCCTCCCTCATAGCACGAGAGAAGAAACGGTCCATCATCTTGGTCTTAAACATTAACCAGGTCAACACCGGGCTATCAGCTAAGCCGGTACTCTCCCACCATTCACTGGCTTCTTCCTTCAACTGTGAAGCTATGTGCACTTTCTCTGCTTCGGTGCACTCCACATTACGGAACAATCGCTCCATGTGGGAAAACCAATGAGCCACTCTGACTGACTCTCCCTTTCCATCGTAGCTGTCGGGTCTCATAGAGTTAATGGCCTTCAGAGCTCGTCCATACTCCCCTCTATTCCTGATCACGCCTCCCTGTAGTACCTGGTTCTCTTGTTCCTCAAACCTCGGAACTTCTGAAGGTACTGGCACTCCTTGTGCCTGAGGTGCGATTGGTCGCATTATCTCGGTGAATGCTTGCATAACAATCCCCCGAATTGCTGCGACTGTTGCTGCATCGAGCACTACTGGAGCGTCGGCCTGAGCTTGGCCATTGCCTCCTGGATTATTGTTGAAGACAGACTCACGCTCTCTTGATGGGTCTGCATCAATCCTCGGGTTTGGTCTGGGGTCATTGCTCGGCCCAACACCAACACGGATAACGTTCCTTGTGTTCACCATCTGTTTATCGATCAAATGCTAAGGATTTTATCACATTAGTATCATTATAATATACTTATTGTAATAAAATCAACTTAGAATAGATCAACTTGGTAGTTTCTATTGATGAACTGAAACTGAGATACTAGGTTCTACAACCTCAAATCACAGCGAGCGAACTGGGAATCAAGCCTAACTGGAGATGGCGAAACCACCTCGGCTTCTCCCGGGTTCCTCTGAAGAGAACATAATGCACCCATATCTAGTGGGGCAACGGGAAAGGAATTAGTCTTTCTAGACATAGAAGCAAGCTTACTATATCAGACTGTATAGAAGACATGACTATGAACGATTGAAAATGAAAACACTGTTTTTATTTTTAAACTCAGAGCCTTTTGAAAATACCTTTCAATCGAAAACGAGTAAATGGTTTTCAAATATCCAATCCGTTTTAAAAACTTTGGCTCTGATACCACAACTGAAACACCCCCAAATCTTAACCCATTTGGAAAGGTATTACCGCCAGTGACCCCAGTGTTCCTTACCAAGGTCACCCAACGCTTTACCAGTTTAAATACAATCCATGGAATACAATTGATACATAAGGATCAAAGTATTCAAATCAAAACATCAATCAAATGAAACATGAGTCCCAGGATTACATCCCAATCCCGAATAGGACAAACACAGAGTTTAACAAAGTACAGCGGAAGTCTCTAAACAAGATACAGTGGAAGTCTTTTAAATAAGGTACAGCGAAAGTCTTTTAAATATAATACAAACAAGGATCTTGATCACAATGGTCATCTCCCAAGGATCTCAACCTGATTAAAAGAAATTATTAAAAACATCCAAACACAACCGTCGTCTTCATAGTCAATATAGTCTCCTCATATCTTCGCTCTATCTGATGTGCCGAATCGGATGGATGACACCAGCCCACATGCAGAGAACGATGTTCGTGGGTTAGTCTACTGAATAGACTAGCAAGGGTACAAAGCAGAGTGGTTCGAAGCAGTCATATTAGGTTAGACTCATCGCTTCTCAAATAATAACCGATGACGATAGTCAACCATCATACTCCTACTGGAATAAACAAGAGGTATGCACAAGAGAAGATTCTGGAAGACTGAATCTTCACAGAAATCGACTCGAAAAGAGACTCCAAGAGATTGAGTCTTTAAGGAAATATGACAAATCTGGAACGTTTAAAGAATCAGACAACAGGGATTTAAAAGTTGACTTAGATGTTTCGGTTCACGATCAACCTCACCGCTTACAGCGAATCCAGATTAGAAAGAGAACGTACTCTGATAAAAAGTCGAGAACTTTATAGAATCATATAACGATGATTTAAAAACTGATTGAGATGCTTCGGTTCACGACCAACCTCACCGCTTACAGCGAATCCAGATTGGAAGGAAAACGTACTATGATCAAAGTCGAGACGAGCTTTCCTAGCTACACTATTTACTTAGCTGCACTACTCGCCCAAGGTGTATTAATTATGTGCGCTCGGGCACTTATCTTATTTAATTCCAAAATGAACAACACGTTATAAACTTTTAAATATATATGCCCTGTCACGCAGAACACATATCTAAGGAATGAACCTCACATAGTCCAAACCTCCTCTATCTCGAAAGAATGAACTTCACAGTGTCCAAGCTTTTACTATCGCAGGGTCTTGCTTGCCCTTAACAGTTATACAGGAATGAATGGACCTCTCAGAATCCAGGCCTTCCTACGAATACTCGTGCTGACTAACAGTTCAAGTACAACAATAGTTCAGGATAAATCCACATAAATGCCCGCAAGACAATCATAAATAATAGCGTTGTTCTAACACATATACAACATATTATAATATCATTATTACAGTTTCCAAAACAGTTTATAAAACCAATTCCAGATAAACACAGTAATCATTCCAAATTAATTACTCAGATAAACAACTGATAATTAATGTAAATATGAAACAATGAGCAAGAGCGAACCGCCACTTGCCTGAATCCGCAGAGTTTGAACGAAGCCTAACGACGGGATTTCGGGCTCGACACAGGGACATATCTGGAGTACAGATTCCTTCGGATCGACCCACAAAGAAACCCTAAGTTAGATTTGACAAACAAAAATACATATCTAAGAAAGAACAAAAGTAATCGAAGGAAACGAAACCCGAATGAAGGCCTCGGAAGCCAACCACAACAACTCACGGCCACAACCTCTCGCCGGCGGGCGCCGCCCAAATCACGGCGGGCGCCGCCTTAAATGCGGCGGGCGCCGCCTCACACGCGGCGGGCGCCGCTCATCCACGACGGGTGCCGCCCATCTGCGGCGGGTGCCGCTCCTTAGCCACACATCACGGCGGCTGGGCAACCTTATCACGGTGGGCGCCGTTCTCCACGGCGGGCGCCGTCTCCCTGTCGGCGGCCGCCGTCGCGAACGAAAACAGAAATACGAGAGGGAAAAACTTACCCTCGACGATCGGTTTGGCTCGTCTTCCGCCTTGCTTGGTTTCTAGGCGTCTAAGGGTCTCCCAAGCTTCCTTTGGCCCCCGAGAACAACACCGACCGAGCTCCGACGCTCGACTCAAGCCTTTCGAGAGGGAGCGTTTTCCTTGAGAGTGTTTTTTAGAGTTTGAGAGCGTTTTAGGATTTCCAACCCCTTCACTCTCTCCCAATGCTCTCTATTTATAGGCAAACCCAAGGGTTAGGAAGGTGCTAGGAAGATTCCTCTCCAACCTTTGGGTAATAACCTCTTGCACTTTGCCTCTTGGATAATAGCTCTTGGACAATAACCTTCGGTTAAGGAATCTTGTACTTTATGCCCATTAGATAACAACTCTTGGGTAATAATCTTAACCCGCATTAAATAAAGTCGTACACGAACGAGTATTAACTCCCAAAATACGTCGACTGTATATTATTTCACTGAGAAAAATATTACAGAGATAGAGCACATTACAGAATGTCTAAAGCTCTCAGAATTAAATCCGACGTACCAAACGGACATTCGGGAAAAATCCATAATTCCCAAAATAGCCTTACAAAATTACGGGGTATCACAGATGCTGAGATGGATGCACCATCTCCAGGAAGGCTCGACTTCCCAATACCCCAGGGGTGCTTCGAGGTTGGAGAACCAAGCAGCCCACCTGAGGAGATCAAGCATGTGCTTCCTGAGTCGGTAGTCCTGGTGTCAAGGAATGATGTAGTTCCTGTGGCAGCACCAGTTGAGCCACCGAGGGAGGAAGCAGTGCAAGAAGGGGATGAATCGTCTAGGTATGCGAGAGGGTACTACAATGACGATTACCAGATCGACATGATTCTTGAAGGGAGCGAGGAGGAAGATAAAGAAGAGGAGG
The DNA here is from genome assembly GCA_027886185.1 of Rheum nobile. NCBI lineage: Eukaryota > Viridiplantae > Streptophyta > Magnoliopsida > Caryophyllales > Polygonaceae > Rheum > Rheum nobile. The sequence continues at coordinate 1,707,711 of WOAB01000546.1, forward strand.
AAATGCTCGAGTATGATCCCGACGAGGAAGAGGATCCCATCGAGGAAGATTCCGAGGAGAATATCGAGATGGACCTCAACGGGCAGAACCAGGAGTCCGATGACTTGAGGCACTTGCTGGTGGAAAGTCAGGAACCGGGGATGCAATTTATTCACCCCAGTTCAGAGTTACCACCTGAGCAAGAGTTGCCACCAGTGCTAGAGTACGCACTCATGTCTGATGCTGACTGGGAAACACTTTATATCGAGTACGGTATTGGAAGAATTGGCAGAGAATCCCAGCCTATCCCTGCTCAAAGGAGAAGGAGGACGAAATCTGAACTACAAGAGATCCTTCGCCAAAGCGAGATGATCTCTTCTGAACAGCAATACCAGATGGATAAGATGATCGCCAGTGCTCAGAGAAGGGCTGGGCTAGGAGAGACAAACTTGGATGATCCATTCTTTACCATGATTGAGATAAGGCCAGGGACACCAGAATCATGTGTTCCAGGGCCAAGTAGGGTACGCAGTCCATCGTCAGAATCCGATGGAGAACCCCGTCCGAAGAAGCATTGCATGGGAAGTCTACCGTATAGGAAACGTTTCGGAGCACCGTGATGAGGACCGACGTTGCCTGTAGCAGTAGTTTCCTTTTCTTAGTATTTCAGCATGTACCGTGTAAATATTCTAGTATTGCGGCATGTACTTTGTGAAATACTACAATCTCCGAGCAATTTTGACCTGACGCTCGGGAGATCGGCTAATGTGCAATTTGTAAAATAGTTCAAGTTCATCTATAAAAATACCAAGTTGATCTACTCTGAGTGATTTTGCTACATTAAGTATATTGAATAATATTAATGTATAAAATACTTGGAACTAGATCGATAAACAGATGGTGAACATGAGGAACACAATTCGAGCTGGTGCTGGGATAAGCAATGACCCCAGACCAACTGTAGGAAATGTTGGACAAGACGAGCAGGAGTCGGGTTCCAACAATCATCCTGGGGGCAATGGTCAAGGTCAGACCAACGCTCCAATAGTATTAGATGCTGCTGCAATGGAAGCATTTCGAGGAATGGTTATGTAGGCAGTAACTGATATACTATGACCAGGTATGCCACAGGCACAAGGTGTGCCAATACCTCCACCGGTTCCCAGATTTGAGGAGCCAGTGAACCCTGTATTCCAAGAGAATGCAGTCAAGACTCGGGACAATTATGGTCGTGCGCTGAAGACCATTAATTCCATGAGGCCTGACAGCTACAACGGAAAAGGAGAACCGGTCAGGGTGACCCATTGGTTTTCCCACATGGAGCGGCTGTTCCGCAATGTGGATTGTACTAAAGCTGAGAAAGTACATATAGCTTCTCTTCAGTTGAAGGAAGAGGCTAGCGAGTGGTGGGAGAGTACCGGCTTAGCTAAAAGTCCTGTTTTGAACTGGGAGATGTTCAAGACAAAGATGACAGACTGTTTCTTCTCTCGTGCTATGAGGGAGGAGAAACACAAGGAGTTTCTGTACCCTAAAACGGATGGATTAAAGGTAACCAAGCTTGCGACCAAGTTCAATCATCTATTACAGTACGCTGGACCTGAGATATCCAGCAAGGCACAGAAAATCTGGTATTTCCACGAGTGGATGAGCCCAGATATCAAGCCAATGATGGTGCACCACACATGCTGTACTCTGGAGCAGTATGTGGATGCAGCCTACAAATTGGAGGTGACTCTGGAGGAGTCAACCAAAAGACGCAATTGGCAAAGATCAATGCAGAATCAAGGGAGTGGATTCAAGCGACCTGCGTCACCGTCTAACTTTGCTAAGTCTGGTCGAGCAAAGACGGACACGACTCAAGGAGGGTCAATGCAGTAGACGGACCAGAGCAAGAATCCAGTCCAATGCTATAATTGTGGTGCTGCGGGGCACAAGAGCATTGTGTTCCCAAGGAAGAAGAAGTTATGCTTTGAATGTGGTCGTGGATTCCATATGCAAAAATTCTGTCAGCAGGGAAAGCAGAATGGAATGGAGTCACAATATGGGTCAGTTAATCAGAATAACCGGCCCAGGTTCAAGCCAGCTGAGACTCCTAGTCCGTTAATGCAAACAACTGCTCAGAATAAGGGGAAAGCCCCAGCTACTTCTGGAGGTCACGGTCAACGCCTGTACGAGATGCGTGAGGCGGATGGACCTAACGCTCCAATTGCACAAGGTACTTTATACCTTTTCTCTACTTCAGTATGCATTCTGTTTGATTCGGGTGCTACCCATTCCTTTATTTCGGATAGTTGTGTTAGTAAGTTAGGATTAGTGTACGACGAAACTTGTGAGTCTTTCGTTGTAAGTCTTCCTAATGGTGATCATCTGGTTGGGACGAAGCGATTGTCTGAATTTCCGATTACCATTCAGGGTAAGAAATTCGAGGCAGATTTGATTTGTATAGCCATGGCTCCATACGACATTATTCTCGGTATGGATTGGCTGACGCGTCATGGGGCGGTGATCGACTTTGGTTCAAGGACGGTGACGGTGTCATCTGGGGGCCAGTTCGTGTGCAAGTTTAAGGGTCGGAATGACGTTGATAACGGCAGGCTTATCAATGTGATGGCTGCGTTTAAGCTACTACGACAAGGTTGTGTCGGGTACCTTTGCTACCTGGATCCGCCCGCGAAAGATGAACCTTCAGTTCTTGATATTCCTGTGGTTAGGGATTTTTCGGATGTCTTTCCGGAAGAAATTCCTGGATTACCCCCAAATCGTGATGTGGAATTTTCTATCGATCTTGAGCCGGGTACGGCGCCGATTTCTAAATCACCGTACCGGATGGCTCCTGTTGAGATGAATGAGTTGAAGAAGCAACTAGAGGATCTTCTCGACAAGGGTTATGTAAGGCCGAGCGCATCGCCTTGGGGTGCTCCAGTTTTATTTGTCAAGAAAAAAGATGGATCGTTTCGACTTTGTATCGACTATCGCGAGTTGAATAAAGTCACGATCAAGAATAAATATCCTTTGCCAAGGATTGATGATCTGTTGGATCAATTACAAGGAGCAAAAGTTTTCTCCAAGATTGACCTGAGATCAGGTTATCATCAGCTAAGAATTCGTAAGGAAGACATTCCTAGAACTGCGTTCCGGACCAGATATGGTCATTACGAGTTCTTAGTATTGCCTTTTGGACTTACGAATGCTCCAGCAGTCTTCATGGATCTGATGAATCGATGTTTTCACCAGTACTTGGATAAGTTCGTGGTGGTCTCCATCGATGACATTCTGATCTATTCTCCGAATGAAGAGGTTCACGAAGAACATCTGCGATTTGCCTTATCAATCCTTAGACAAAATGAGCTATATGCTAAATTGTCCAAGTGTGACTTCTGGATGAGAGAAGTGGCTTTACTAGGCCATGTGATCAATGAGAATGGGGTTATGATTGATCCCCAGAAAATTGAAGCTGTGGCTAATTGGAAGCAGCCTCAGAACGTGAAGGAGGTGCGCAGTTTTCTTGGACTTGCCGGATACTATAGACGGTTCGTAGAGGGATTTTCGAAGATCGCTCTATCTATGACCGGTCTGCTCCGCAAAGTCCATAAGAAATTTGTCTGGAATGACAAGTGCGAGGCCAGTTTTCAGGAATTGAAACGACATCTGACCTCGGCACCAGTGTTAGCACTTCCAGAAGGGAACAACGATTATGTGGTCTATAGTGATGCTTCAAAATGTGGTTTGGGTTGTGTATTGATGCAGAGAGGCAAGGTGATTGCTTACGCATCCAGACAACTCAAGACTCATGAAGAGAACTATCCGACGCACGATCTTGAGTTAGCAGCGGTAGTTTTTGCACTGAAGATTTGGAGGCATTATCTTTATGGGGCGAAATGCCAAGTCTTCACGGATCACAAGAGTCTCAAATATATATTTACTCAGAAGGAGTTGAATATAAGACAACGCCGCTGGCTAGAGTTGCTTAAGGACTACGACATCGAGTTGTTGTATCATCCGGGCAAGGCTAACGTAGTAGTCGATGCACTGAACCGGAAGACAACGCACGAGACAGTAGTTGCTCTACTTACTGCTCAGACTAAACTAAATCAAATGTCATGCGAAGCTGAAGTCTTGTATGATCAATGTAGAGGGTACCTGACTATGCTGGAAATTCAGGCTACGCTACTAGATCAAATCAAAGAAAGGCAAGTCGATGACATAATCTTGGTGAAGTTAAGTAGTGAAGTAATGGACGGGAAGGTTCCTAGTTTTGTGATTCAGGATGATGGATCACTCTGGTTTCAAGACCGGATCTGTGTGCCTGACACAGAAGGTCTTCGCCAGTTAGTAATGAGAGAAGCTCATTCTTCAGCTTATTCTGTACATCCTGGCTCTAGCAAGATGTATAAGGATCTTCGGAAGAAGTTTTGGTGGCCAAACATGAAGTGGGATGTAGCAGACTTCGTGGCAAAGTGCTTAACTTGCCAGAAGGTCAAGATCGAACACCGCAGACCAGGTGGTGAGTTGCTACCTCTCCCCGTACCAGATTGGAAATGGGAGGACATCTCCATGGACTTCGTCACTGGGCTACCAAAGACTTGAAGTCAGAAAGATGCTATATGGGTAATTGTGGACCGACTTATGAAGAGTGCTCTTTTCATATCCATCAAGACCACATGGGAAACCCAGAAGTTAGCAGAAGTTTACCACAAGGAGATTATCCGTTTACATGGTATCCCCAAGACCATTATATCGGATCGAGATGGCTGATTCATGTCAAGATTTTGGCAAGAACTTCACAAGGCCATGGGAACTGAATTGAGATTCAGTACAACGTTTCATCCTCAGACAGATGGACAGTCTGAAAGGACCATCCAGACCCTGGAGGATATGCTAAGAGCATGTGTACTCGATCGTCCGACTAGCTGGGAAGACAGCCTGAGTCTGATTGAGTTCACATACAATAATAGCTGGCATGCTACTATCAAGATGGCTCCGTTCGAAGCTTTGTATGGTCGCAGATGCAGATCTCCGATTTGTTGGCATGAGAATGCCGACAAGATTCTGCTCGGACCAGAGTTGGTTGAGAGAACAGCTTCTGACATTGTTTTGATTAGACAGAGGATGTTGACCGCTCAGAGTCGACAAAAGTCTTATGCGGATCGGAAGCGTAGAACTGTCGAGTTCGAGGTGGGTGACAAAGTATTTGTCAAAGTATCCCCATCCAAGGGTGTGTTCGGATTTGGTAAGCGTGGGAAGTTTAACCCTCGCTATGTGGGACCATTCGCGATTCTTGATAGAGTGGGATCTCTAGCGTATCGTTTGGCATTGCCACCATCGGCACACCCAGTGCATAATGTGTTCCACGTATCCTTGTTAAGGAAATACGTACCAGAAGAGTCTCATGTGCTGAGCTACGAGGACATCGAGATTCAGGCAAATGGTACCTATGAAGAGATGCCTATGCGCATTCTCGAGCGTCGTGAGAAGCAATTGTGTAACAAGATCGTACCGTTGGTACGAATTCTATGGTCCAAGTCAGGGACTGAAGAAGTTACTTGGGAAACATGGGAGACTGAAGCAGATATGCTCAGACGTTTTCCCGAGTTATTTACGACCTAAGTTTCGGGGTCAAAACTTCTTTTAAGGGGGATGTGATGTGATACCCCGTATTTCTGTAAGGGTATTTTGGAAATTACCTGAACGTCTGTTGTGTACGTCGATTTAATTTCAGAAACAGAAAGACATTCTGTAATGTTCTTAATCTCTATAATAATTTTCTAAGTGAAATAATATACATTCGACGTATTTTGGGACTTAATACTCATTCGTGTATGATTATTATTTATCCCAGGCTAAGGCCAAAGCTAATCCAAGGCTAATCGGATGCAAAATGGCCTTGGCGGCGACCGCCGTAAGGCTAGCGGCGACCGCCGCCAAGTAGCCGATGTCATCCTCATCATCCTATGCAAGTGGCCTAGAAATGCGACGACCGCCGCCAGAGACCCATAAGGGCGGCGACCTCTTGCCGGTCGCCGTGACCGCCGCCACTGCTGCAGGGCAAGTTGCAGGGGCTTGCCGGCGACTAGGGGACGGCTCGATCTCGGCCCTCCACGTGCATGGCTTGTCAATTCTTGTTCCCTTGGCTTGAGGTTATAAAAGGAGATGGTTTGGGATCGAATTGAGCACAGAAACGAAGCTCAAATCTCACTTAAATCATCTCGTCGGAATTAAGCTCTCGTCGGAGTTTTCGCAATCGATCGCCGGAGCTCCATTTGGTGTTATTCCAGTTGCAAAGTGAAGCTTTGGAAGCCCTTGGAAGCTTAGAATCCAAAGCAAGGCAAAGGAGAGGCAAAACGATCGTCGTCGGTGAGTTTTGTGCTTTTCGTGTTTATTTCTGATGTTCGTAGCGGCGCCCGCCGTAAGGTAGGCGGCGACCGCCGCCATGAACAGCGGCGCCCGCCGTAAGGCAGGCGACGACCGCCGCCCAGAAACTCTTGGCTTGTTTCGGCCTTGGCTTCTGTGGCTTTCAATCGGACTTCGTTCCTTTTGATTCCTTTCGTTATTCTTTAGATTCGTACTCGTTGTTGTCGAATCTAACTTAGGGTTTCTTTATGGGTCGATCCGAAGGAATCTGTGTTGCCAGATCTGTCCCTGCTTCGAGCCCGGAAACCAGTCGTCGTTGTACCTAGCTTCGTTAAGCTTCTGCGGATTTAAGGCAAGTGGCGGTTCGCTCTTGCTCATCATTCCATGTTTCCATTAATTATCAGTTGTTTAATTGAGTAATTAATTTGGAATGAATAATGTGTTCGTCTGGGAACAGTTTTGTTAATTGTTTTGGAGAACTAAAATATGATATTATAATAGGTTGTATATCTGTTAGAACAACGCTATTATGAATATATATTTATGTTGATAGCCTTAAGGGCGGTTATGTTGATGTTGTGGACTATTGTTGTGCTTGAACTATTTAGTTAGCACTAGTAGTTAGGAACGTTGGATTCGTTGGGATCCAGTCGTTTCTTTATAATTTGGTAGAGAGGTGGCTAGACCCCACCTAATACCATATGGACGGTCATGACCTAACCTCTGATACATGAGTATAGAGGTGGTGCACTTAGCTGGTGGCATAAATCTTGGAAAATAGTAGAGAGGTGGCTAGACCCCACCTAATACTATATGTATAGGATCCATGGGATATATACATTTAAAAGCTTGTAACGTGTTGTGCGTTTGAGAATATCATAAGATAAGTGCCGTTGTCGTACATAATTAATATACCTTGGGCGAGTAGTGCAGCTAGGCGCTAGTGCAGCTAGGAAAGCTCGTTTTAACTTTTAGTCGCTCGAATGCGATACTGTAATTCTGTGATTCTGCGTTGTACCAGACTTTGTCATATCTTCCCATAAGACTCATTTTGTTAGAGTCTTCTTTCGAGTTGATTTCTGGGAAGACCCGGTTTCCCAGAATCTTTTCTTGTGCATGCCTTTTGCTGTATTCCAGTAGCAGTATGGTGGTTGACTATCGTACTCGACTGTTATTCGAGGAACGATGAGTCTAACCTAATACGACTACTTTTAACCTTCTGCTTTGTGCCCTTGCATGGTCTTTCATTAGACTAACCAACCGAAATTGTTCTCTGCATGGTTGGCTGGTGTCATCCGTTCGATTCGGCACATCAGATAGAACGCATATATGAGGAGACTAGAATGACTATGAAGACGACGGTGGTTTTTGGATGTTTTTAATGTTTTTATCAGGTTGAGAACCTTGGGCAGGTGATCATGGCGATCACAACCCCCTTTTTTGTATACTGTAAGACTTCCACTATATTTTTGTTTAACTCTGTATTTAGTCCTATTCGGAATTGGGATGTAATTCCGGGACTCATGCTTTAATCGAATATTATGATGATTTTGTATCATAAGTGTTTCATGGATTGTATTTAATCGGTATAGCCTTGGGTGGCTTCGGTGAGGAAAACCAAAGTCATTGGCGGTAATACCTTTCCAAATGGGTTAATATTTGGGGGTGTTACAATTAGGCTCATCTCTATGCCTCAAGATCCAAAACTTTGTCTTTTGGTCTCTTGTTGAGTATAATCATATCAAGGTTTATGAATCCCTTATATAGATCCACCCTCACTATCCCAAGGTGAAAGAAGGACACCTCACTTTGGCGAAACCTATCCAACGAATTTCAAGGGCATCATAGGTTATGACATGGAAAGACTCAATATTCTTTTAAGGACTTAAGCATGCAATGGTTGTCTATCTACTAGTGAACAAAATAGCATAAACAAACAATCATGCAAGGCTTAAAATAATAAAGCACTCAAAATGTAATAATTAAATGTGATCCTAGTATGGCCCCTAAAAACCAAAATTAAAGATCTAATCGTCAAGGGTCTTGTTCTTCATGGATCTCCATCCTTGGTACCCTTCATGGATCTCCATCATTGGTCTTCTTAGGATCTTCTCTTCTTGTATTACATAATCTTCTAAATAATCTAATTACTGAAAATTAAATTACAAAAATACATAACGATACGCAGATCGTATACAAAAAAACATAACGATACGCATATCGTGTACAAAAAAACATAACGATACGCATATCGTATTTTCTATCCTAAAATGGGCCATACTAGTCACCTCATGCAAGCAAAAATATCATAATATTAAATCATGCATGCAATAATAATATCAAATATTATAAATAATATTAATCTAATTAATAACAATAAGCAATTTAAATAATTTAAAAAAAATACTATTAAATTAAATAAATCATCTCATGAGATAAATAATTTAATATCATTATCTTAATTCAAATAAAATAATATACAGAATTAATCATTAAAATGCATTATTGGATAAGATATGCATAAACAAGATAAGATATCAAATATCCTTATCTTAATCTAATGGGATTCTTTCCTAACAACTTTTAGGAAATTATATTGTAAATAATATCAAATATTATGCAATTGAGCAAATAAGATCTTATCTTAGTATTTTAGGAAAATATCCTAAAACACAAAACACTTGACCTGACCCAGACCAACCAGTCTAGCCCGCGCCCGACCCGAACCGAGCCAGACCAGTCAGCAAACCACGCGCTCGAGCCGGACCACGCAAAATCACGTGTGACCCACGGTCAGCACCGCGCAAGCACCGGTCCAGCATCGAGACGTGGTGCGTGCCGGTCGAGCCGCGGTCGCACCGCTCCAGCTGCGCCTGACCCCTGCTAGGGTCCGTCCACGCGCGCACCTGGCCGCACTTGTGCTGGACCCGCACGCGCCACTGCGCGACTGGGTCCGGCCTCGCGTCGAGCCATGGTGCATGTCGGGTCTGAATTCGATCCGGTTCGGTCGACCCCTTTTTTTCCAGAAATTGTGTATGAAACAATTTCATACAAAATTAAACAAATTTGGGGAATTGAGCCATCTTTTGAAAATCAAAATTTGCATCTAACTATTTAAACATGCCAAAATCATATCTCTTGAAGAATTAAATCACATGAATCAAGTATGGGTAAATTCAATTTTACATGCATATTTGTTTATAAAGTTCTCAACTTTACTAATCCAATCAATCAAAATCACAATTTTAATCATGTAAATTAACCTATATATCAATTTACCATTTAATTTGAATCAAGACATGCATCAAAATTAACTCTTTTAATTGTTGATCCTATCAATTTATGCAAGATGCTCTGATACCACTAAAGGGATTTAGATGCGTATAAGCGGAATTTCAGAAAACTATTTTCTAGCATCTAATTAGGATCTCATGCATGAATCAATACGGATCAAGTAGAAGTAGAGTTATATAACGTTTGTGACGGAGGCTAAAGATGCACAGCAAATGTCGTTGACTAGCCCTATCAAAGTAATTATCCTAACCAACCTACTAAACAGAGTATAGCAGACAAGTAAGGGTTGAATCCCACAGAGAAGGTGTGATGTAGTATGCAAACGTGAATGACAAGTAACAAGTAACTGGGGGGGGGGGGGGGTTGTAATCAAGAGAACACAACGCAAGCAAGCAAGTAAATTGATTAAAATCGAGAGAATAATATGAGGGAAAGTAGTCCTATTAGAGCGAAATCCACAGTACAAAGATAGAGTTTGATCACTGAAATCTATTCAATCCAAGTTCAATTATTTATCCTTATAGTCGTTCCCACCCTCCTCGTAAGTACTATTGATTCTCACAGTTGTCAATAGACTTATCACTATGCCAATGATAAAGCACAACTGATTCTCACAGTTGTCAGCGTACTTTAGCACCAACACAGCAATAACAATGCACACAAGGATATAGGATACATGCAACTAGAAAGACGTACAAGTACTCACTCCCCTACTTAACACGCAATTGATTCTCACACACAATTGTATGCTCGGAACCCCTATACGCACAATTGTGTTTGCCACTAGATATGCACTCGGAACCCCTATATGCAATCCTAGAAATTGATAAAACGTATTCAACCTAGTTGATCAGGCTAAGAAGAACAACAAGAAATCAATATCAATATAACCAAGAGAATCAATCCAACATTTATAAGGATAAGAACAAGGAATAGAAATCTCACAAACACATCAATCCACTGCTTCAATCGTCTAACAGAACAAAGGGAAGTTAGTTCTCCAGCAACGGGGATGAAAAGCTCTAATTAGAAAACTACGTCTGAAACAATAGTGCGTCTGATGATGATGATTTGGAGGCTGTGGGAAAAGAGGTTAAATAGAGTTAACCTAAATCCCCAAGATCACAAACCATATCTTACAAGGAAATAAAATAATAAAATAAAGGAAATCTGACTAATGCATAAAAGGAAATAAAGTAAAATAAAATAACTCTGGCCGCGAGGTCATTAAGCGCATCCACCGCGAGGCAGTGAAGATCCACCGCGGGGCATCGAACTCTCCACCGTTGGGCGGTGGCTTCCTCTCACGCGGGCTCCATCCTTCACTGGGAGTCATCGCCGGGCCGCGGCATTGCTGACGCGGGGCGGTGAACTCCAGACTTCAGCTCTCGTCTTCTTCTCTTCTTCTGCTGTTCTCCAAATACTACCAAGTGTTGGTAGCCTTCTCCATAAATACTCCAGCAGCTCCATCTTCATCTCTAAACTCCATCTAAGCTGCAAATCCTTGGATTTCTTCACTTCTCTCCATAACATCTGGATTGCATACTTAGCACCAAAACACATCCAAAACTCCTCCAAATCATGCTAATAGATGCTAGAAAAGGTGTATGAAATAACACCTATCAGTTTGATGCGTGTCAAATCGTTCTGGCAGAGCTTCAACGGAGATCGAAAGCCCCAAGTGTGGCTTCTGTACTTGGTCCACACAAGTCTGGATTCTGGATCACCTTGGTCTTGTTCGCTAGAACGAAGAACGGAATGGCACGAGCTTGAGTCCTCTCTGGGTGGTTCAGCCGTGCACTAGTTTTAGGGTTGAAGTGAGTCTTTTGCTTTTGAAAGCCATCACTTATATTGCCATAAGATCATATCCTATCTTTGGTAATAGATATAATATCTTTATATTGTATCTATATCTTCTAATAAGATTCTCTTTTATCTAGTTATTATTAATAGTAACTCTTATCTATTATTAATAAAAGTCAATCTCCCAATCTAGCCATAGGGCCGAAATTCCATGTCCCACATGGGCTTCCGGTTTAGTTTGATACATCCCGATAACTCTATGTGTGTGACCTCATAGAACCCGGTTATTATAGTCATGGACCTAACCCAATTAATTTCATTAATCGTAGTTGGCTTCTAGCAAATCACTACGATCCCTAAAATACTCGGATTGTAAATCTTCATTAGTAGTCATATTCCATGTTCGGTAATTGCACCTTTGATTAAAAGACACAATTCATTCGCATGCCAACAACATTTACATTTGGTGGTCTTCGGACCTTACCCACTCAAACTGTCACCCTTGCGGGGCTACCAAAATACTTCTACACTTCACTATCACACTTGTCCATTACACAAAAGATTATATCATGTTATCATGGTTCTTCCTTGTAACGTATGATTTTATGATGAAAAAAATTATAACCCTATATTTACCATCTAATCATTAATACATGTTACTGTGTGAAACACCCATTTACTTGAAATAAGATCACACAAGTCATCAGTAGGATTGATTTTATTGATTACTTGGAAAACACAATAATACCGATCCATGATAACATGATAGATATTTGGAAAATTTCCCTTTGTGGATTATAGTTGTATGCAACATATACTGCACATACCACAAAAATTGGGACGTTACCTAACTTGTTTAAAGAATATTATCAGATTGATTATGTTGCAAGATCAACATAACTTGCAAGTAAACCCTGTCTATTTTTATGAAAATAAGCCTCTGAAGTTGTCGTGACATTAGTCGAAAAAATCTCTGGACTAATGTTGAATCCTTCTTTAAAATTAAAAAAATCCAAATCATGGTTCTTGTTGAAACAAGACCTGACAAAGAACCCAAAAAACGTCTTTGAAAAAAGAGGGTTTCGATACATTTCACTACTCACCAGCAACTGACTTTGTTGGTGGATTATTTGTGATGTGGAAGGCATACCAACTACAAAATGCGATTTGTGAACTCTCCCACATTGATAAAAGATTCATAGTTGTTAAATACAAAATCCTCGACAAAGACTGTGCATTATGATTATTTTTACTTATGTCCCTAAGGTAAAATGACAAAGATGAATTATGGAAAGAATTAACTAATTTTATCCTCCAAACTCATTTTCCTTGTCTATTAATAAAGGATCTGAATGAAATTCAAAATAACTCCGAATAAGAAAGGAGGTTGCCTCCTTCCTCCTAGACTCGCAAGATTATACAACTTCATAAATGACCATGATTTGATAGATATCCTGACCCAATGAGGTGATTTCACTAGGGCAAAAAAAAGGACTAAACATATATGAGAAACTGGATATGGTCCTTATACATGATCAAATTCTCTAATGGTTTCCTGGCATTTTCACCAAAAATCATGCATTCACTTCTTCTGACCATTGTCCGATCTCTGTTGAATTGAAAAATCAAAATTCCATCAAAGCACAAAAATTCAAATTAAAAAAATGTGAACATTTAGGAAAGATTTTGAAAATATATTAAGACAAGCTTGGTGCATCAACACTCAAGGATCACATATGTACAATCTCATTATGAAAACTCTAGCCCTAAAAATCAGTGCCAAAAAATGGTATAAAACAACATATGGATATATTTTCAAACAATTAAAAGAAGTAGAAGAGGAACTAACCATCATCCAAAAATATATTATTCTGGACCCTAATCAACAATTAATCACTAAACAAATGAATTACTGGTTGAATTACACACCCTTCTATCAAAAAAAGAATCCATCTGCCTCGCAACCACATGGTGCGATATTTGAATTAAAATAAATTAAAAAAAATTTAACACTAACACATCGAACAAAATCAAGGATCTAACCCGATATATCCAAACCCTGATTCAAAACTAGGACAAAACAAAGACAATTGAGGGTGATGAGTTCAGCCTCAAAAAATGTAACCCTTCTCAAATAAGGAAAATAAAGAATATCTATATATAATATAAAATGCAATCCTAGACCATTAATGCTCATCCTCTTAAATGATAGAAAAATTAATTTTTTTCTTTTAATAAATCTACCCATGGCATCATTTTATCACAAATCTACATTTTATTACAAAAATAGAGTAGAGCTAATACAAAATTAGCATTCAAATGTAGATGAAATCCAAAACTAACATTATTCATGTGGAAATTCTTCACATGTAATAAGAATCTATGTATAATATAAAATAGAGTTTTTTACCGTAAATGTCTCTCCTCTTGATTAAACCTTAGAAGTATGTAGTATCACACATAAAATCAACACATAGAAGAAAGAGTTTTGCCTAAATAACAACATATAAAATATAAAATGATATACTCCTAATTCTAATATATTCTCTCTAATTACATATTTGTATAAATAGACTATTTTTGGTAAATAGTTACTCCCGATTCTAATATAATCTCTCTAATTATATATATGTATAAATATAAGATTTTTGGTAAATATTTACTCACTTACACCTTAATTAAAAGTATCACACGTAAAATCAAATTTATTTCCAAAAAAGAGTTTTGGGCTATACGATTATTTACAATCCATTATAATCTATATCTTCTCTTATATACAACCCTTTTTAATTATTAAATCAACACCACAACCAACATTATCAACATAAATACCATTATAATACCCATATCAATATATCATAGATGAAAATGTTATCACATACATAATTTTTATTTACGTTGATAACTTAAATCATAAGTTCGATTCGAATTTAAAATTTGATACATTTTTTCGTCTGGTATAATTTATTCATGTTACTTTTTCTCTATATCTATCAATACATAATAGAGTTTTTGAGCAATGAATGCTCATTTACCTAGCCTATAAATTAAACAATTTTGATTAGTAATAAACAATTTTAATTAGTATGCCAAAAAATGTAACACCCCCAAATATATACTTAAAATGTATTATCGCCAGTGACCTCGAATTCCACAACTGAAGCCACCCCAGGCTTTACTAGTTGATATAAATCATCAAACAACAGTTATAATAGAAAATATCATAACTTTCGATTTAAAATCATTGTCTCGGCATTACATCCATAATCCGAGATACAACCAAAATACATAATCAGATAAATTACAACGGAAGTCTTTTTAAATAAAAACACAAGGGTCTTGATCGAAACGATCACCGGTCAAGGATCTCAACCTTAATAAGCTCTTCAAAATTCCATCTGCCTTTATCATCGTTTCTAGCCTTCATTGTATGGACGTTTATCTGATGTGCCATATGAGACGGATGACACCAGCCAACCATGAAAGGGAATATAATCGGTTGGTTAGTCTAATGAAAGACTATGCAAGGGTAAAAACAGAAAGGTTCTAAGTAGTCGTATTAGTAGACGATAGTCAACCACCATACTCCTACTGAAATATACGAAAAGGTATGCTCAAGAGAAAAGACTCTGAAAGATTGAGTCTTAAGGAAACATATGAAGAGAAGACTCCAACGAATTGAGTCTTATTGGAAAGTATGACAAGTGCTTGGGAACATCAATTTCACACAAGCGTTTTAAAACTGACTTGGTGTTTCGGTTCACGACCAACCTCACCGCATAATGCAAATTCATATTGAAAAGAGAAATTTACTCTGACCAAAGTCTAGACGAGTTTTCCTAGCTGCACTACTTTCTTAGCTGCACTACTCGTCTGAGGGTAAATTAATTATGTGCACTAAAGCACTTATCTTGTTTAATTACAAAACGTACATTTACGTTACAAGCTTTTAAGATCTCCTCACCAGAGATATCGGATCTCCGCACAAGAGATATCAAAGGGAATAAATCCCAGGGAATACATCCCAAGTGGCGGCACCAGCTGTGTGCACATACCCTGAGTAAGGGTAAGGTCATGACCAAAGATACTAGGGAAAATCATCCTAGCACCAGTTATAAAGAAACCACTAAACCTCGCAAGGTACATAATGTTCCTACGAATACTCGTTCTAACTAAACAGTTAAAACACACAATATTCTACATCAATGCCATCGCGGCAAATAACAGATATAATAGCGTTGTTTCTAGCAATATATACAACCTATTATAATATCTGTATTTCAATCATATATATATATAATAGCATTATTTCTAGCAATATATACAACCTATTATAATATCTCTTTTTAAAATCACATACAGTTATCAAAACTGTTCCCAGACCAAAATAATATTCATCCCAAATTAATTAACAATTAAACAATTGATAATCAATTAAAATATGGAATGATGAGCAAGAGCGAACCGCCACTTGCCTTAGATCAGACGAACGTTCGAACGATGATGGTTTCTGGGTCCGGAACGGGGACAGAACTCGGATTTCATATCCCTACGGAACGACCCATAATGAAACCCTAAGTTAGATTCGATAATAACATATACGAATCTAAGGAAAGACGAACTAAATCGAAGGGACGAAGCCCCGATCGAGACCACAAAGCACAAAGCCACACCACGAGCCCAGACACACCGCGGGTGCGCCAGCCCTGCCGCGGGTGCGGTGGCTTTTGACCGCGGGTGCGGTGGAGGGTGCGGTCACATAACAGTGACGACACAACGAGAGGAAAAAAGCTCACCGGGGAAGACGACGGGGGCTCGACTCGTGGTGGCTCCAACTTCTGGATTCCTTGGACTTCCAAAGGACCACTTTGAGAGCACCACCACTTCTAACAAGAGCTTCGGCGAAGGCTTCGAAATTCCGGCGAGAGCTTGAGCTTTCCGGCGACAATAGAGATGAGAGATTTGAGAGGGAGAGAGCTCGGATTGGAGTGCTCAACACAACTCTAGATCTCCTCCTTTTATAGAGCCCAACAAGAAGCACACAAGCAAGCAGGTGCGTCGATCAAGCAACTACGTTGCCCGACCAGAATGGACAAGCAGCTCAGTTCAGACGCGACGTCTGAAGTCCGGCGCTACAGAGAAGAAATGATGACACCGCGGGGTGCGGTGGCTCCACCGCGGCTGCGGCAAGCTTCCACCTGACCGCCTCAGAAAATGGCCTTCACCGCGGGGTGTGGCCAGTCCACCGCGGGTGTGGTCAAGGCAAAAATCTGTGCCTTTTGTCCGGGAAAAATTACGGGTATGGGTTTTAACCCCGGGTTAAATATATTTGTACCCAAACGAATATTTTAACCCCAAAAGTACGTCGAATGTATTTTATATCACTCAGAAAATAATTACAAAGATCAAACAAATTACAGAGTGTCTGAACTTCTCTGAAATTAATCTGGTTTGTAGTACGGGAGTTGGAAAAATTACCAAAGTGCCCTTACAAAATGAGGGGTATTACATCACTCCCTCCTTAAAAAAAAGTTTCGACCCCGAAACTAGGCCGAAAACAGCTCGGGAAAACGACTAAGAATATCCGCCTCAGTCTCTCAGGTTTCCCAAGTAACATCTTCAGTTCCTGACTTGGATCACAAAATTCGTACCAATGGTACCACCTTGTTCCGTAACTGTTTTTCACGGCGCTCGAGAATACGCACCGGTATCTCCTCGTAGGTACCATTTGTCTGAATCTCGATGTCGTCATAACTCAGCACATGAGACTCATCTGGCACGTATTTCCTCAACAAAGATAATGGAACACGTTATGCACTGGATGTGCCGATGGCGGTAATGCCAAACGATACGCTAGAGACCCCACTCTATCAAGGATCTCAAATGGTCCCACGTAGCGAGGGTTAAGCTTCCCACGCTTACCAAACCTAAACACACCTTTGGATGGCGACACTCTGACAAACACCTTGTCACCAACCTCAAACTCGACAGTCCTACGCTTCAGATCTGCATAAGACTTCCGTCAACTCTGAGCTGTCAACATCCTATGTCTTATCAAAGCAATGTCTGAGGCAATCCTTTCGACTAACTCCGGTCCGAGCAGAACCTTGTCGGCATTTTCATCCCAACAAATTGGAGATCTGCACCTTCGACCGTACAAAGCCTCGAATGTAGCCATCTTAATGGTAGCATGCCAACTGTTGTTGTACGTGAACTCAATCAGACTCAGGCTGTTCTCCCAACTAGTCGGACAATCGAGTGTACAAGCTCTTAACATGTCTTCCGAGGTCTGGATGGTCCTCTCAGACTGTCCATCCGTCTAAGGATGAAATGCAGTACTGAACCTCAACTTGGTTCCCATGGCCTTGTGGAGTTCTTTCCAGAATCTCGACATGAATCGGCCATCGCGATCCGATACAATGGTCTTTGGAGTACCATGCAAACAGACAATCTCGTGTAGGAACACTTCTGACAGCTTCTGGGTTCCCCATGTTGACTTGATAGACACAAAGTGAGCACTCTTCGTGAGCCTATCAATGATCACCCATATCGCATCCTTCTGACTTTGAGTTTTTGGCAGCCCCGTGACAAAATCCATTGCAATGTCCTCCCATTTCCATTCTGGCACTAGGAGAGGTAGCAACTCACCACCTGGTCTACGGTGTTCTATCTTGACCTTCTGACAAGTCAAGCATCTCGCCACAAACTCTGCCACATCCCACTTCATGTTGGGCCACCAGAATTTCTTCCTGAGGTCCTTGTACATCTTTCTAGAGCTTGGATGTACAGAATAAGCTGACGAATGGGCCTCCTTCATCACCAACTGGCGAAGACCATCCACGTCAGGTACACAGATCCGGTCCTGAAACCAGAGTGATCCATCTTCCTGAATCACGAAACCGGGAGCCTTCCCGTCCATCACTTCACTGCTTAGCTTCACAATGACCACATCATCAACTTGTCTCTCCCTGATTTGATCAAGTAGTGTGGCCTGAATCTCAAGCATACTCAGGTATCCTCGATGATGATCGTACAAGACTTCAAACTTGCACAACCCTTGGTTCAGCTTGGTCTGAGCAGTGAGTAAAGCCACTATAGTCTCGTGTGGCGTCTTCCGGCTCAATGCATCGGCTACTACATTAGCCTTGCCCGGATGATACAACAATTTGATGTCTCTTTGAGTAGCTCTAACCAACGTCTTTGTCTAATATTTAGCTCATTCTGAGTGAATATATATTTGAGACTCTTGTGATCGGTGAAGACTTGACACCTTACACCATAGAGATAGTGTCTCTAAATCTTCAGCGCAAAAACTACAGTTGCTAGTTCCAGATCATGCGTCGGATAGTTTGCCTCATAAGTCTTCAACTGTCGGGATGCGTATGTAATAACCTTGCCTTTCTGCATCAGCACACATCCCAAACCACTCTTTGAAGCATCACTATAGACCACATAACCATCATTCCCTTCTGGTAGCGCTAATACTGGTACAGAGGTCAGACATTGCTTCAACTTCCGAAAACTGGTCTCGCACTTGTCATCCCAGACAAACTTCTTATGGACTTTGCGAAGCAGACCGGTCATGGGTAGAGTGATTTTAGAGAATCCTTCCATGAACCGTCTATAATAACCAGCGAGTCCTAGAAAGCTGTGCACCTCCTTCACATTCTGAGGCCGCTTCCAATTGGCTACCGCTTCAATCTTCTGGGGATCAACCATAACCCCATTCTCATTAATCACATGGCCTAAGAAAGCCACTTCTTTGATCCAAAAGTCACACTTAGACAACTTCGCGTACAACTGATTCTGTCTAAGGAATGACAAAGTGATCCGAAGATGTTCCTCGTGAGCTTCCTCGCTCGGGGAATAAATCAAGATGTCGTCGATGAAGACCACTACGAACTTATCCAAGTATTGGTGGAAACATCGATGCATTAAATCCATAAAGACTGCTGGAGCATTGGTAAGTCCAAATGGCATGACTACGAACTCGTAGTCACCATATCTCGTCCGGAACGCAGTCCTCGGAATATCTTCCTCATGAATCCTGAGCTGATGGTAACCAGACCTCAGATCGATTTTGGAAAAGACTTTTGCTCCCTGCAGTTGATCCAACAGATCATCAATCCTCGGCAACGGATACTTATTCTTGATCGTGACTTTATTCAACTCTCGATAGTCGATACAAAGTCGGAACGATCCATCCTTCTTCTTGACGAACAAGACCAGAGCACCCCAAGGCGATGCACTCGGCCTTATATAACCCTTCTCAAGAAGATCTTCGAGTTGCTTCTTCAACTCTTGCATCTCAGGAGGAGCCATCCGATACGGTGCCTTAGAGATCGGCGCGGTACCAGGCTCGAGATCAATGGTAAATTCTACGTCACGATGTGGGGGTAATCCAGAAATTTCCTCCGGAAATACATCCGGGAATTCACAAATAACTGGAATATCAAGAACTGAAGATTCATCTTTCTTGGGCTCATCCAGATAGCACAGGTACCCGACACAACCTTGTCGAAGTAGCTTAAACGCAGCCATCGCATTGATAAGCCTGCCCTTATCAGCGTCATTACGACCCTTGAATGTGCATACATACTGGCCCCCAGATGACACCGTCACAGTCCTTGAGCTGAAATCGATTACCGCCTCATGACGCGTCAGCCAATCCATACCGAGAATAATGTCGTATGGAGCCATGGCTATACAAATCAAATCTGCTTCGAACTTCTTACCCTGGATGGTAATCGGAAATTCTGACAGATGCTTGGTGCCCACTAAATGTTCACCATTAGGAAGATTCACAATGAAAGGTTCACAAACCTCATTGCATACTAAGCCTAACTTACTAACACAACTCTCCGAAATAAAAGAATGGGTAGCACCCGAATCAAACAAAATGCATACAGATGTAGAATGAAGGTATAGAGTACCTTGAGCAATTGGAGCATTGGGTCCATCGGCCTCATGCATCTCGTAAAGGCGTTGACCCTGACCTCTAGAAGCAGCTGGGGCTTTCCCCTTGTTCTGCACAGTCGTCTGCGTTAAAGGACCAGGAGCTCCTACTGGTCTAAACCTGGGTCGATTTCTCTGGTTAACTGACCCTTGCTGCGACTCAGCTCCTTTCTGCCTTTGCTGTGGACAGAACTTCTGCAAATGCCCCACCTTTTCGCAGCCAAAACACGTCTTCTTCTCCTTCGGACACTCATTGCTCTTGTGTCCGTGTGTACTACAGTTATATCACTGGATCAAATTCTTACTTTGACCCGATTGCTGTGTAGACCCTCCATGAGTCATATCTGTTTTTGCTTTGCCAGACTTGGCAAAATTAGACGGTGGCGCAGGACACTTGAATCCACTCGCCTGAGGCTGGCCCTGCATTGACCTCTGGCGATTACGTTTCTTTGTCGACTCCTCCAGAGTCACTTCCAATCTTGTAGGCTGCATCCACGTATTGCTCCAAAGTAGAGCATCCGTGACGTACCATCAGTGGCTTAATATCTAGGTTCATCCACTCGTGGAAATGCCATATCTTTTTCTCTTCATTGGACACCTCCGGCCCAGCATACTGCAATAGATGATTGAACTTGGTCGCAACCTCAGTCACTTTTAATCCATCCGTCTTCGGATAGAGGAATTCCTTATGTTTCTCTTCCCTCATAGCTCGAGAGAAGAAACGATCAGTCATCTTGGCCTTGAACATGCCCCAATTCAAACCAGGGTGATCAACAAGACCTGTACCTTCCCACCATTCACTAGCTACCTCTTTCAGCTGAAGGGAAGCAATGTGCACCTTCTCAGCTTCAGTGCACTCAACATTACGGAACAGTCGCTCCATGTATGAGAACCAATATGCCACGCTGACTGGCTCTCCTTTCCCATCATAGCTATCAGGCCTCATAGAGCTTATGGCCTTTAGTGCTCGGCTATAGTCGCCTCTATTCCTGACCGCTTCCTCTTGGGGTACATGGACTACTGGCTCCTCGAATCTAGGAATCGCTGGGGGAATTGGCACAACTTGTGCCTGAGGAGCGATTGGTCGCATTATATCGGTGAATGCATGTATTACAATTCCCCGAATAGCCTCTATTGCTGTGGCATCAAATACCATTGGAGTGTTGACCGGAACTTGGTCATTTCCCCCTGGATTGTTGTTAGAAGCAGTCTCGTGTTTGTCTACAGAGTTCGCAGTACTCCTCACATTTGGTCTGGGGTCATTGTTTGGCCCAGCACCAGCACGAATGGTGTTCCTTGTGTTCACCATCTGTTTACCGATCAAATTCCAAGTATTTTATAACATTAATATCATTTCATGTACTCAATGTAGTAAAATCACTTAGATTAGATCAAACTTGGTAATTTTCATAGATGAACTCGAACTGAGTTGATAGGTTCTACAAAAGGAATCTCCCGAGCGACAAGACAAAATTGCTCGGAGATTACTATACTTAACAAAACGAACACTGAAATACTAGAAAAGGAAACTACTACAGTCAATATCGGCCCTTATCACGGTGCCCTAAAGCGTTTCCTATAAGGCAAACTTCCCATACAAGGCTTCTTCGAACGGGGTTCACCATCGGAGTCTGGCGATGGACTTCTTACCCTGCTCGGCCCTGGAGTACAAGACTCATTCCTTAGTCCTAGTGTCCTCGGCCTTATCCTAGGTGTGGGAACACACTAATCAGTCTCATCGGAATCTCCTGGTCTTGCCCTTCTTCGAGCATGTTCAACCGCCTCATCCACCTGGCGGCGCTCTTCAGGGGAAATCATTTGACTCAGGCGAAGTGCCTCTCGCGAGTCAGAACTCAATATTAGCCTTCTCTGAGCCGGAATAGGCTGTGAGTCCTCATATGCATTTTGTGGACCACTCCTTCTTCTAATGCCAAACCCAGCATAAAGAGTCTCCCAATCGGCCGGAGTCAATGGCGAGTACTCTTGCTCAGGCGGCCACTCCGGACTTGGATAGATAAACTCCATCCCCAGGTCCTCGCTGCCCACCAATAAGAGTTCTAAGCCATCAGACTCATGGCCTTGGTTTTCGAGGTCCTCCTCCTCTAGATCCTCCTCTGGATCCTCTTCCTCAGGGTCCTCTTCGGGAATCATCTCAATCGTGAAGTCGTTGTTGTAGTACCCTCGGGCGTATCTTGACAACTCCTCTTCATCCTCGGCGTCCTCCCTTGGCTCCTCTGTAGGCTCTACTGCAGGAACCATGGCATCGTCGGACACTAACACTACCGACTCAGGGAGTACGGTCTTCACCTCCTCGGGTGGACTACCAGACTCTCCAATCTCGAAACATCGCAGGCGAACCGGGAAATCTAGCCTCTCTGGAGATGGTGGGGCCACCTCGGCTTCTTCCTGGTTCCTTTGAAGGGAAAAACATGCACCCATAATCTGCGGGCGACGAGAAGAGAGTTAGTCTTTCTAAATATAGAAGTTCACTTCCATATCAGACTAAAGAGAAGGCATGACTAGAACGGCAGAATTTTTCAACCTTAGAAAACATTTTTCATTTCAAAACGAGTAAATGGTTTAAAAGAAATCCCAATCCATTTAAAAAATTTCGGCTCTGATACCAAATATGTAACACCCCCAAATATATACTTGAAAGGTATTACCGCCAGTGACCTTGGATTCCACACCCGAAGCCACCCCAAGCTTTACCAGTTGATATAAATCATCAAACAACAGTTATAATACAAAATATCATAACTTCCGATTTAAAATCATTGTCTCGACATTACATCCATAATCCGAGATACAACCAAATTACATAATCAGATAAATTACAGCGAAAGTCTTTTTAAATAAAAACACAAGGGTCTTGATCGAAACGATCACCCGCCAAGGATCTCAACCTTAATAAGCTCTTCAAAATCCCATCTGCCTTTATCGTCGTTTCTAGCCTTCATTGTATGGACGTTTATCTGATGTGCCATATGAGACGGATGACACCAGCCAACCATGCAAGGGAATATAATCGGTTGGTTAGTCTAATGAAAGACTATGCAAGGGTAAAAACAGAAAGGTTATAAGTAGTGGTATTAGGTTAGACTCATCGCTTCTCGAGTAAAAGTCGATGACGATAGTCAATCACCATACTCCTACTGAAATATACGAAAAGGTATGCTCAAGAGAAAAGACTCTGAAAGATTGAGTCTTAAGGAAACATATGAAGAGAAGACTCCAACGAATTGAGTCTTATTGGAAAGTATGACAAGTGCTTGGAAACATCAATTTCACACAAGCGTTTTAAAACTGACTTGGTGTTTCGGTTCACGATCAACCTCACCGCATAATGTAAATTCATATTGGAAAGAGAAATTTACTCTGACCAAAGTCTAGACTAGTTTTCCTAGCTATACTACTTTCTTAGCTGCACTACTCGTCTGAGGGTATATTAATTATGTGCACTAAAGCACTTATCTTGTTTAATTCCAAAATGTACATTTACGTTACAAGCTTTTAAGATCTCCTCACAAGAGATATCGGATCTCCTCACAAGAGATATCAAAGGGAATAAATCCCAGGGAATACATCCCAAGTGGCGGCACCAGCTGTGTGCACATACCCTGAGTAAGGGTAAGGTCATGACCAAAGATACTAGGGAAAATCATCCTAGCACCAGTTATAAAGAAGCCACTAAACCTCGCAAGGTACATAGTGTTCCTACGAATACTCGTTCTAACTAAACAGTTAAAACACACAATATTCCAAATCAATGCCATCGCTGCAAATAACAGATATAATAGCGTTGTTTCTAGCAATATATACAACCTATTATAATATTTGTATTTCAATCATATATATATATAATAGCGTTATTTCTAGCAATATATACAACCTATTATAATATCTCTTTTTAAAATCACATACAGTTATCAAAATTGTTCCGAGATGAAAATAATATTCATCCCAAATTAGTTAACAATTAAACAATTGATAATCAATATAAATATGGAATGATGAGCAAGAGTGAACCGCCACTTGCCTTAGATCAGACGAACGTTCGAACGATGATGGTTTCTGGGTCCGGAACGGGGACAGAACTCGGATTTCAGATCCCTACGGAACGACCCATAATGAAACCCTAAGTTAGATTCGATAATAACATATACGAATCTAAGGAAAGACGAACTAAATAGAAGGGACGAAGCCCCGATCGAGACCACGAAGCCCCGATCGAGACCATAAAGCACAAAGCCACACCACGAGCCCAGACACACCGTGGGTGCGCCGGCTCTGCCGCGGGTGCGGTGGATTTTGACCGTGGGTGCGGTGGAGGGTGCGGTCACGTAACAGTGACGACACGACGAGAGGGAAAAATCTCACCGGGGAAGACGACGGGGGCTCGACTCGTGGTGGCTCCAACTTCTGGATTGCTTGGACTTCCAAAGGACCACTTTGAGAGCACCACCACTTCTAACAAGAGCTCCGCCGAAGGCTTCGAAATTCCGGCGAGAGCTTCAACTTTCCGGCGACAATGGAGATGAGAGATTTGAGAGGGAGAGACCTCGGATTGGAGTGCTCAACACAACTCCAGATCTCCTCCTTTTATAGAGCCCAGCAAGAAGCACACAAGCAAGCAGGTGCGTCGATCAAGCAGCTGCGTCGCCCGACCAGAATGGACAAGCAGCTCAGTTCAGACGCGACGTCTGAAGTCCGGCGCTGCAGAGAAGAAATGATGACACTGCGGGGTGCGGTGGCTCCACCGCGGGTGCGGCGAGCTTCCACCTGACCGCCTCAGAAAATGGCCTTCACCGCGGGGTGCGGCCAGTCCACCGCGGGTGCAGTCAAAGAAAAAATATGTGCCTTTTGTCCGGGAAAAATTACGGGTATGGGTTTTAACCCCGGGTTAAATATATTTGTACCCAAACGAATATTTTAACCCCAAAAGTACGTCGAATGTATTTTATGTCACTCAGAAAAATATTACAGAGATCAAACAAATTACAGAGTGTCTGAACTTCTCTGAAAATTAATCCGGTTTGTAGTACGGGAGTTGGAAAAATTACCAAAGTGCCCTTACAAAATGAGGGGTATTACAAAAAACTACAAACATAATTATAAAGTAGAATTTTAGTTAGTATTAAACTATTTCAGTTAGTATAAATATATATATTATATGTATACAATGCTTAAAATTAACTAAAGCCTCGGAATAAAAAATATCATGCAATATATGATTAACAATTAGGACATAAATTTAAATAGTCATTTCGGATAAGTGAATCCAATAGAAGAATTTAAAGACACATTTTGGGTCAAAGTTTGTATATCTAAGTTTGGGTCATTCATCATATGTTAGTATATCTAAGTCTGGGTCAAGCAACATAATTGAATTTTGCAATCAACTTAATATTGGTTAGAAGTGTGTAATACATTTTTCTTCTTCCTTTTATTAATTGAAACATGTATATGGGACAAGAATACGTAATATAATCAATTAATTGATAATAATAATAATAATAATAATAATAATAATGGTTCTTATTAATTTAGATAGAAAACGTTTCATTTCATCGGTTAAAATACTAGAGTTGTTCATGTGTTCAAAACACTTCATGTGTTTTCATTCTATATATTAGCTCATTTAATAAGATTGATTGATAACTATATGGTATACTATTACGAGAATTTCTAGACGCCATTACATTCATGAACAATTTCAAATCAAATGCATAATATTACATATAAATTCGGGAACTATTTTTTCATACATGCCCTCCATTCCCATATCTTGCCCCATTTTCCTTTGATTGTTTTTATCTACATCGAATTCATCATTTTGCTTATCCTTACTCTTTTAACATATTTTGTTCTGATTTGAAAGACATGCCCAAATTGTTGATGTTTTAATGAATAAATCAACATTTGGCAAGTTTGTACTCCATTTTCTGATTAATTTAAATAAACTAATCCTTATTTATGCCTTATTTGCATAAGTACTCTACAAACGAGACTATAACGCAAACTCGAATTGGATCATTACTATTCTCTTCTCCATCTCCGGTTTTTTGGGCTATGAATTTCGGTATGAACGGTGTCGATTGTAATCAAGTTAGATGTATTTTATAAAATATTTTTAATCAATTTTTTGATAGAATATATATCGTATAATTTCATAATTTTCATATTATGAAATTGAAAATATAATTTTGTATGCACTATCTATGAGAAATTAAAAAAAAAAAAGCGAATGTTGGTTTGTAGAGTAATAAATTCAACTAATAGATTGAAATGACATTTGCTAAATTCAAAGGAGAAATTAGAAAAAACAAATTAAATAAACTCTTAAAATAAATAAATCATGCAATATATGATTAATAATTATAAACAAGGATACAAATTAACAGGTCATCTTAGTTTTATTATTCCATGCTTTTTTTTACACAAACATTTCTTCTCTATGTAGTTTACTATACAAGTACTTGACCATTATATTCGAACCCAATTTACCCAAATAATTGAATCTAATATATGTATTGAAGACTCATTTTGTAAGTCATTGGCGCACATTCTCTAATTATTCCATGTGCATTTTTATTATATTGATACAAATATGATAAAATAAAAAAGAAACTCTTAATATATAATTTATTTATAAAGATGACTAGAATAGTAAAATTGATTTGTAAAACTTTTACACTAATTCACAAGTAAAATCAATTATAATTTTTTTTATCTTCATATAAAGACTAGAAATAAAAGATTAATAAAACAAAATCATATAGACCATGCGTAGCACGGACATGTTCACTAATTAAATGGGAAAAACCAAAACAAAACTTCTACAAAATTAATTTTGATTGAACAAAACAAGCTAATGGGGAGTCCGGCACTGGCGGGAATGACAAAGATGAAATGACTCATATGGAGTATCATTTGTAACACCCCCAAAACTTAACCCTTTTGGAAAGGTATTACCGCCAGTGACCCCAGTGTTCCTTACCGAGATCACCCAAGGCTTTACCATTTAAATATAATTTATGAAATACAAATGATACATAATGATCAAAGCATTCAATTCCAAAACATAACATTGTCAAAGAAACATGAGTTACGGGATTACAACCCAATCCCGAATAGGCTAACACAGAGTTTAAACCAAATACAGCGGAAGTCTAATAAAGTAGGGTACAGCGGAAGTCTTACAAAACACATTACAACCAAAGTCATTGCCCAAAAGATCTCAACCTGATTTAAGAAATAACTAAAACATTTGAAAACCACCGTCGACTCCATAGTCCTTCTATTCTTCTGAGCTACTTTCTCTCTGATGTGCCGAATCGAATGGATGACACCAGCCAACCATGCAAGGGAATAATTACGGTTGGTTAGTCTAAATGAATAGACTAGCAAGGGTACAAAGCAGAAGGTTCGATGTAGTTGTATTAGGTTAGACTTATCGTTTCTCGAATGATAACCGATAACGATAATCAACCTTCATACTTCTACAGAATAATAACAAGAGGTATGCACAAGAGAAGATTCTGGAAGACTGCGTCTTCACAGAGATCGACTCGAAAGAAGACTCCAACGGGGATGAGTCTTAGGGAAATATGACAAATCTGGAAAGTTTAAAGGATCATACAACAATGATTTAAAAGTTGACTGAGATGCTTCGGTTCACGACCAACCTCACCGCATACAGCGGATCCAGATTGGAAAGAGAACGTACTATGATCAAAGTCGAGACGAGTTTTCCTAGATGCACTATAACTTAGCTACACTACTCGCCAAGGTTTATTAAGTTTGTGCGTCAGAGTAGCACTTATCTGAATTATATTACAAAACACATATCACATTATAGACTTTTACATGTGTACCCCACCGTTGGGACGACACATCTTAGTATACGTTTCGTCGAGAGTGACGCACACCGGAAGGTTTGTGACACCAGCTAAGTGTCCTGCCTCTACACACTTGTGAAAGAGACCGATCATGGTCTTAGAATAGTATCAGATGGAGACGAGCCACCCCGATACCAGATGAAGTCTTTTTGTTGAGATGCAAGACCTTAATATCACTGCCTTAATGTTCCATAGGAACACTTTCACATGTGATTGACTGATGCCTATGTGTATGTTAAGGTCTTGTGATTGGTCTTGTGTCTATGATGGCTATGGGGACATCTGAGATTACTTATGCATTTCCCTTGTCTGTCCCGAAATGTTTGTCCTAAAGTTCTAAAAGCTCTTGTTATTGGTGGTGTTATTCTCCTTGAGTCTATCTATGATGAAGTCTTGAAACTGAGATGCATTCCCTGCATGTTCACTGTCTTAGTGTGCCATTGGAATACAGTCAAATGACTGATTGATGCTTATGTGTATGCTAAGGTATTGTGAATGGGTTTGTGTCTATGATGGTATTAGGGACATCTGAGAAATGCATTGTCATTGTTGTGCCATTACTTGTGCTTGTTTACAAAATTATAAAAGTTCTTGCTCTGTACACAAAATGTTCAATCTTTGTCATATATTGCTAAATAAACTAACTGTCTTCAAGTGCTTCTTCAGTGTCTTGATCTTTAACTTCTGTTGTCCCTTGTTGACTCTATTGACCTGCTATTGATGTTCCTGCTTGATCTGCTTGTTGTGCACCCCCATGCACTATGTCCCATGCTTCTATGATAGCCCACATAGGTGCCTTGATCTCTCTTGGTAGATTTCCTTGAGCCATTAATTTCTTCTTGTTTACATGTGGCAAATCATACTCATTGCCTCCCTTGCATTTAAGTATTTCATTCATAACAAATTGTAGTGTCATCCACACATCTCTTAGAGTTGTAGGGGCCAATTCAAAAAATGTTTCATGCACTGCTTCTATCATATGATCAATACTTTTTGGCATCTTCTTGTGCATGAGTGATTGAATGCTTCTGAAAAATCCTAGATAAAAGATGTTTACTTCTAGACTATTAGCTGGTTGTTGTATTAAGATGAAAGTGAATCCATCCTGAATGTATACCTGTTGCCATTCTGGATCTCTTTGAGTTATATGGGCCTTTGCATTGTCTTGTTGTATGAATATAACTCTTTGAGCTCCATCTTGTGGCCACTTTGCCTTGATTGCTGGAATGATTTGGTTTATCAACATGTTCCTTGTCACTTGCTTGTTGACTGATTCAACTAGCTTTGTAACTAGTGTCCCCTTCTCTCTGTTCTTGGATGACCTTTTTGCTGCTTGTTGATATGTGAATGGAAAGATTCCTATCTTCCCATCAAAAATTCACTGTCCCTCTGCATCAAATCTAGGCCTTGCTACAACTGCAGTGAACATAACTTTGGGAATGAATTTAGATGAATTTGCAGCTCTGTACTTGCCCCTTTCATTCTGTGCTAGATATACTCTTTGTGATTTCTTTGATAGAAAAAACCACTTCTCATCCAAGTGTACAAAATCAAACATTGGATAATACACTGATTTTTCTTCTACTGTATCCCCCAAAGTAACTTCAGTACCCAATCCAACCTAGCCTTCTTATGTCACTCACTCAAACCAGGATGGATTGGATTTGTATGTGGCTTTAGTGTACCTTGCTTGACCATCCTATGCACTTTGGTCTTTGAAAGACTAAGCTTGTTAGCTAAGTCTCTAATGCATGACCTGTCTCCCATGCCCAGTGCTGTGATTGAATCCATCTCTACTTGAATTCCTTTTCTACCATAGTTGTGATATTTTGTGCTTAGATTGTACCTCTGTTGTGCATTATGTTGCCTCTTTGCTGTGTTCCAAAGTCTGCCTATGCACCTTGTTGACATTTTGAACTCTTCTGTAGCTTTCTTTATTGCACCATGTAGTAATTGTCCCTCTCTAGATATTGCTAGCAGAGCATTCAATATGTGCATTTTTTTATCACTGCTGAGCCTGGTATTATGTGTTGGCTGATGATGTTGTGTTGCCTCTGTGTTGTGCTCTACTTCTGATGACTGTCCCTCTTCATCTCCTGGTTCCTGGTTGAGATCAAAGCTATGTTCACTATCTTGTTCCATGTCCCCTGACGACTGTCCCTCTTCGAACTCTTCTCCATCATAAATGTATTGTTCATCTGGAAGTGGAGCTTCATTTAAGTCCCATAAAGCTGAGGCCATGACACCACCAGGCTGTGATGCAGAGATTGTATTATGTCCTTAATTTATCTCTGTGATTTACTGAAGCTTTGAATGTAAATTCTGTAAATTTAGATGAGAATGCTGTAATCCCCTTTTAGGTACTGTTTAGGGGCAATTTTTTCAGGGCAATTATGCCCTAAGTCCCCTTTTGTTTAGGGCAATTTTGTCCCCAAAATTTGTAATTGATCTGTGTGCCCCTAAAATCAGCCTTTCATTGACTGAAATTTCATTTGTGGTAAATAACCACAGATTGCACTGTAGCAGATTATGTCCCCTTCTGCCTTAATGTTAATTTTCACTGTAGCAGATCATGTCCCCAATTATACTTTGTTAATTTTCTTAATCCAAGAGCTTTTTTGTACTTTAGGACAAACATTTCGGGACAGAGGGAGTATATTGTAGTCCCGAAATGTTTGTCCTAAAGTACAAAAAAGCTCTTGGATTAAGAAAATTAACAAAGTATAATTGGGGACATGATCTGCTACAGTGAAAATTAACATTAAGGCAGAAGGGGACATAATCTGCTACAGTGCAATCTGTGGTTATTTACCACAGATGAAATTTCAGCCAATGAAAGGCTGATTTTAGGGGCACACGGATCAATTACAAATTTTGGGGACAGAATTGCCCTAAACAAAAGGGGACTTAGGGCATAATTGCCCTAAAAAAATTGCCCCTAAACAGTACCTAAAAGGGGATTACAGCATTCTCATCTAACTTTACAGAATTTACATTCAAAGCTTCAGTAAATCACAGAGATAAATTAAGGACATAATACAATCTCTGCATCACAGCCTGGTGGTGTCATGGCCTCAGCTTTATGGGACTTAAATGAAGCTCCACTTCCAGATGAACACTACATTTATGATGGAGAAGAGTTCGAAGAGGGACAGTCGTCAGGGGACATGGAACAAGATAGTGAACATAGCTTTGATCTCAACCAGGAACCAGGAGATGAAGAGGGACAGTCATCAGAAGCAGAGCACAACACAGAGGCAACACAACATCATCAGCCAACACATAATACCAGGTTCAGCAGTGATAAAAAAATGCACATATTGAATGCTCTGCTAGCAATATCTAGAGAGGGACAATTACCACATGGTGCAATAAAGAAAGCTGCAGAAGAGTTCAAAATGTCAACAAGGTGCATAGGCAGACTTTGGAACACAGCAAAGAAGCAACATAATGCACAGCTGAGGTACAATCTAAGCACAAAATATCACAACTGTGGTAGAAAAGGAATTCAAGTAG
The DNA here is from genome assembly GCA_027886185.1 of Rheum nobile. NCBI lineage: Eukaryota > Viridiplantae > Streptophyta > Magnoliopsida > Caryophyllales > Polygonaceae > Rheum > Rheum nobile. The sequence goes on from WOAB01000546.1 coordinate 1,739,510, forward strand.
AGATGGATTCAATCATAGCACTGGGCATGGGAGACAGGTCATGCATTAGAGACTTAGCTAGCAAGCTTAGTCTTTCAAAGACCAAAGTGCATAGGATGGTCAAGCAAGGTACAATAAAGCCACATACAAATCCAATCCATCCTGGTTTGAGTGAGGGACATAAGAAGGCTAGGTTGGATTGGGTACTGAAGTTACTTTGTGGGGATACAATAGAAGAAAAATCAGTGTATTATCCAATGTTTGATTTTGTACACTTGGATGAGAAGTGGTTTTTTCTATCAAAGAAATCACAAAGAGTATATCTAGCACAGAATGAAAGGGGCAAGTACAGAGCTGCAAATTCATCTAAATTCATTCCCAAAGTTATGTTCACTGCAGTTGTAGCAAGGCCTAGATTTGATGCAGAGGGACAGTGAATTTTTGATGGAAAGATAGGAATCTTTCCATTCACATATCAACAAGCAGCAAAAAGGTCATCCAAGAACGGAGAGAAGGGGACACTAGTTACAAAGCTAGTTGAATCAGTCAACAAGCAAGTGACAAGGAACATGTTGATAAACCAAATCATTCCAGCAATCAAGGCAAAGTGGCCACAAGATGGAGCTCAAAGAGTTATATTCATACAACAAGACAATGCAAAGGCCCATATAACTCAAAGAGATCCAGAATGGCAACAGGTATACATTCAGGATGGATTCACTTTCATCTTAATACAACAGCCAACTAATAGTCCAGAAGTAAACATCTTAGATCTAGGATTTTTCAGAAGCATTCAGTCACTCATGCACAAGAAGATGCCAAAAAGTATTGATCATATGATAGAAGCAGTGCATGAAACATTTTTTGAATTGGCCCCTACAACTCTAAGAGATGTGTGGATGACACTACAATTTGTTATGAATGAAATACTTAAATGCAAGGGAGGCAATGAGTATGATTTGCCACATGTAAACAAGAAGAAATTAATGGCTCAAGGAAATCTACCAAGAGAGATCAAGGCACCTATGTGGGCTATCATAGAAGCATGGGACATAGTGCATGGGGGTGCACAACAAGCAGATCAAGCAGGAACATCAATAGCAGGTCAACAGAGTCAACAAGGGACAACAGAAGTTGAAGATCAAGACACTGAAGAAGCACTTGAAGACAGTCAGTTTATTTAGCAATATATGACAAAGATTGAACATTTTGTGTACAGAGCAAGAACTTTTGTAATTTTGTAAACAAGCACAAGTAATGGCACAACAATGACAATGCATTTCTCAGATGTCCCTAATACCATCATAGACACAAACCCATTCACAATACCTTAGCATACACATAAGCATCAATCAGTCATTTGACTGTATTCCAATGGCACACTAAGACAGTGAACATGCAGGGAATGCATCTCAGTTTCAAGACTTCATCATAGATAGACTCAAGGAGAATAACACCACTAATCACAAGAGCTTTTAGAACTTTAGGACAAACATTTCGGGACAGACAAGGGAAATGCATAAATAATCTCAGATGTCCCCATAGGCATCATAGACACAAGACCAATCACAAGACCTTAACATACACATAGGCATCAGTCAATCACATGTGAAAGTGTTCCTATGGCACATTAAGGCAGTGATATTAAGGTCTTGCATCTCAGCAAAAAGACTTCATCTGGTATCGGGGTGGCTCGTCTCCATCTGATACTATTCTAAGATCATGATCGGTCTCTTTCACAAGTGTGTAGAGGCATGACACTTAGCTGGTGTCACAAACCTTCCGGTGTGCGTCACTCTCGACGAAACGTATACTAAGATGTGTCGTCCCAATGGTGGGGTACACATGTAAAAGTCTATAATGTGATCTGTGTTTTGTAATATAATTCAGATAAGTGCTACTCTGACGCACAAACTTAATAAACCTTGGCGAGTAGTGTAGCTAAGTTATAGTGCAGCTAGGAAAACTCGTCTCGACTTTGATCATAGTACGTTCTCTTTCCAATCTGGATCCGCTGTATGCGGTGAGGTTGGTCGTGAACCGAAGCATCTCAGTCAGCTTTTAAATCATTGTTGTATGATCCTTTAAACTTTCCAGATTTGTCATATTTCCCTAAGACTCATCCCCGTTGGAGTCTTCTTTCGAGTCGATCTCTGTGAAGACGCAGTCTTCCAGAATCTTCTCTTGTGCATACCTCTTGTTATTATTCTGTAGAAGTATGAAGCTTGATTATCGTTATCGGTTATCATTCGAGAAACGATAAGTCTAACCTAATACAACTACATCGAACCTTCTGCTTTGTACCCTTGCTAGTCTATTCATTTAGACTAACCAACCGTAATTATTCCCTTGCATGGTTGGCTGGTGTCATCCGTTCGATTCGGCACATCAGAGAGAAAGTAGCTCAGAAGAATAGAAGGACTATGGAGTCGACGGTGGTTTTCAAATGTTTTAGTTATTTCTTAAATCAGGTTGAGATCTTTTGGGCAATGACTTTGGTTGTAATGTGTTTTGTAAGACTTCCGCTGTACCCTACTTTATTAGACTTCCACTGTATTTGGCTTAAACTCTGTGTTAGCCTATTCGGGATTGGTTTGTAATCCCGTAACTCATGTTTCTTTGACAATGTTATGTTTTGGAATTGAATGCTTTGATCATTATGTATCATTTGTATTTCATAAATTGTATTTAAATGGTAAAGCCTTGGGTGATCTCGGTAAGGAACACTGGGGTCACTGACGCGGCTAAAGATGCACAAGCAAATGTCGTTGATTAGCCTTATCAAAGTAAATTATCCTAACCAACCTACTAAACAGAGTATAGCAGACAAGTAAGTGTCGATCCCACAGAGAAGGTATGATGTAGTATGCAAACATGAATGACGAGTAACAAGTAATTGGGGGGTTTTGTAATCAAAAGAACACTAAGCAAACAAAGCAAGTAGATTGAGTTGAGAGAATATTATGAGGGAAAGTAGTTCCACTAGACCGAAATCCACAGTACAGAGATAGAGTTTGATCACTTAAATCTATTTCTTCCAAGTTTGTTTATTTATCCTTATAGTCGTTCTCACTCTGATCGTAAGTACTATTGATTCTCACAGTTGTCAATAGACTTATTACTATGCCAATGATAAAGCACAACTAATTCTCACATTTGTCCACGTACTTTATCACTAATACAGTAATAGCAATGCACACAAGGATATAGGATACATGCAAGTAGAAAGACGTACAAGTACTCACTCCCCTACTTAACATGCAATTGATTCTCACACACAATTGTACGCTCGGAACCCCTATACGCACAATTGTGTTTGCCACTAGATATGCACTCGGAACCCCTATATGCAATCCTAGCAATTGATAAAAAGCATTCAACCTAGTTGATCAGGCTAAGAAGAACAACAAGAAATCAATATCAATATAACCAAGAGAATCAATCCGATATAAATAAGGATAAGAGCAAGGAATAGAAATCTCACAAACACATCAACTGTACTGCTTCAATCGTCTAGAAGAACAAAGGGAAGTTAGTTCTCCATCAAAGGGGATGAAAAACTCTAATTAGAAATTAACGATGAAAACAACGGACGCGATGTTATTGATGAAGATTCTTAAAACTGATTTGGAGGTTGTGGGAATTAGGTTAAATAGAGTTAACCTAAAGCCCAAGATCACAAACCATATCAAACAAGGAAATAAAATAATAAAACAAAGGGAATCCGACTAATGCATAAAAGGAAATAAAATAAAATAAAATAACTCTGGCCGCGAGGTCATTAAGCGCAACCACCGCGGGGCGGTGAAGATCCACCGCGGGGCGTCGAACTCTGCACCGCGGGGCGGTGAACTCCAGCTCTCTTCTTCTTTTCTTCTTCTGCTGCTCTCCAATACTACCAAGTGTTGGTAGCCTTCTCCATAAATGCTCCAGCAGCTCCATCTAAGCTGCAAATCCTTGGATTTCTTCACTTCTCTCCATAACATCTGAATTGTAGACTTAGCAGCAAAACTCATCCAAAACTCCTCCAAATTATGCTAATAGTTGCTAGTAAAGGTGTATGAAATAACTCCTATCAAATTCCCCCATACTTAGACCGTTACTCATCCCGAGTAAACTAAAGAAAAGCTCACCCTCTCAATCGACACCAAGGCCTCAGGAAGTACAAGAAAATGTGACACTAGCAACTACAACATATCAACAATAAGCTCTAGACAACCAAAACAAGTGATGCAAAGATAGTCTAATCCTAACTCCAATCTAGCTCCTTATCGCTCCATGAGTGGCCTACCCGACAGTCCTTCTTTGACTCCCTTCTTATGACGCCTCCACCAAGATATGAAGAGGAATCCTAGAATCACTCTTATTCTTTTACGCTCATCTTGCCTAGGCTCCCTTTCGGGTTTTCACCTAGCCACTCATTTTATTTTGCTAGATATCTCACCAATACTCACATCACTCCAGTCCACTTTTGCCCTGGTCTATACCAGTTGGACTACCTGCTTTTTACCTGAACCGCCCTTTCGGGTTTTCAGTCCATCCCAGGATTTTGATTGCCTTTTTATTTCTTTTTGGCTTTTTCGATTTTTTTTTTCACAAACAGAAACGGAAACAACAATGCAGAAAACGATTGCAGAAATAAGCTATGTACACTAGCTAGCAAGAAAGCAAGTCTATATCCCTCCCCCATACTTAAACAAAACATTGTCCTCAATGTAGAAAAGAGAACATCAAATGATAGGGGAAAGAAGAAATAAACTCACTATGGACCGGAAGGTGGTGGTGGGTACATCCCAAAGTAGTCCCTCATATGAGCATCCATAGTGTCCAGACGCTCATCTATCTCCGCATGGAGCTGGGTCTGCCACGTCTGCAGACTGGTCTCTACTCGGGAAGTCCACCGATCCTGGCACATGGAGAAAGCATCCCATCTAGAGTACATCTCCTGCCATGGTGCGACAGGTCCGTACAAAGACGAATGCTCCTCGAACTGTGAAGAACCGGGGTCGTCCCCCTCTACAGGATCAGCGGCAGCATATCCACCACTAGGGCCCTCTCCAAACGGACCTGAAGGAGCAACGGCAGGGGCATCATCGGCCGGCATCCGGTTATCGCTCTGAATCCACCAACCCACGTATGAAGGCGAGTAAGTGAACTCCCGCGGCACAGTCAAAATATGGCCCTCATAAGATGCCCAGACCAAATCGCCATCCTGCCCCAGTGGCTTCATCATAGAGCACACCTTTATGTGTGCTAAATCATATACTGCGCAGGGGACCGGCCGAGGAATATGATCACAGGCAATCACCTTGACACAGAGGAGTGTAATAAGACCACCCCCACAAATATCACGCGCCTCGCCATCACGAATCCTCTTTAGGGAACCCAAGAAAAGTGTAGCCCAACACGGCGTGTACTCTACAGTCCCCAGGATGCTCATAAACCACTGGAAGTCCTTCATGGGTACCTTCCCATCATCCGCATGGCCGAAGAAATCTCTCATCATCACCTTGTGGATCAACCGCAAACACGGATTCACCAATTTGCAATTCACTTCCTGACCCTTCCTGAAACTCCTTCCTGTGGCCGCATGCCAGAAGTCCATCATCTCGGACTCATGAAGCCCACCAGACCACCCATCAGTTGGGTCCTTCATAATACCCAGGGCTTCATTCACCACCTTCTTAGACAAGGAATACTCGTGCCCATTGTATTTGAAATGAATCTTGCGCAAGTGCCTGTCCCCTGAGTTATTGGTGATCTTCTCGAAGGAAGCAATAAACTGATAGCACAGCTCGGGGTACGCGGGGGCAGTCTTGTCCAGAAAGTTTCCTAACCCACACTGTGTCAAACACATTGTCACACAAGCGAGCAAACCCATCTGCTCCAGAGTCTGCTTGTGGAAGAACTTCGAAGCCAACACCTTCCTCTCCTTCACAATGTTGTACACCTCACTCTCATCCCTAGTCGACATTTTCTTCTTGCCTCTCGATGCCATAATAGAGAATTGAAATGCTCAAATCAAAAGACAGACAAGGAAAACTCACAAACAAGCAAACACGGATCCGGGAGAGACTCAGCGCGGGGCGGCAGGGTCGCGGCGAGAAGCTGAGAACAGGCACCAGGTTGCGGCGAAGTCGGCGCGGGGCGGTAGCAACAGTGACGCGAAGCGGGAGCAACGCGAGGCAGAACTACGGCGGCGCGGTGGAGTTGTGTTTGGGCTTGGTTGTGAGGCTAGACTCCAATTTAGGGATCGGGGGCTAGATTATGCTCAAGGTCGAAAGGGGATTCAGGGAGAGAGAGGGGAAAAAGATATGGGGCTAAAGGGAGGCGTTGGAATGGGGGTTAGATAGTGGGTTAGGTCAGGAAAAGGGAAAGGAAAAGGGATGCTGGGCCGGTCATGTACCATGGCCCAAAAGAGAAATCTTGGCCCATAAAGAGGCCCAATCCGTCAAAACCTTAGTGACCACTTAAGAAATAAGCTTTTACTCACCCGTTTAAGGTTTTTTCGGGGCCCATTATTCTTGCTTTTTTAAAAAAAAAAAATTTGAGAAGTTATACCTGACCTTCACCGCGGGGCGGGGAGCTCCACCGCGGAGCGGAAAGGGGGCGCCGCGGGGCGGTGAGAATGGTTGGGTACCACATCTCTTCTCGGTTTACTTTCGCACCTGTAATGTGAGTAACAGGCGAACGAAACAAAGCAAACTAAACTACGAAAATAATCTAATAAAAGAGAAAAATCAGGGAAAAACTAACACGGATTGCCTCCCGGACAGCGCCTTGGTTATCATCGTTGGCTCGACGTACTGTAAATCAACTACCATCTCAAATAGGATCCCTTCGGAATCCTCCAACTCGTCTCTTCCTGTGGAGACCTCTCATGGAAATGTTTGAACCTTAGACCATGTTCCTGCCTTGCCATCCACTCCATGTTCATTCTCTTTGGAATGTCTCCCCCATACTTAGAACGATGCGGGGGCCGATACGGCTCAATCTGAATATGCTGCACGTCACTAGATGAAGGCTTATAGCCTTGTATGGTTAGTGCAGGGGGGCAAATGCCCAAAGCAGAGTAAATGGGGTCTCCTATATCATCTAGCAAGACATCATCGATATGCAATTCATGCAAATCACGCAACTCAATAGGTCCATCAGGAGTGGGACACTCAACTACGGTCTGTACTGCATCAATTTTAGCATTTCCATGCACGGAATCATCAATATCATTAATGCAGAGAGGAGCGGGTAATTCAATGGAAGTGGCATTATGAATATCATGTCTGAAAATTATTCCATCAAATTCCATAGTCAGGGTACCACTATCAACATCAATCTTAGTCATGGAAGTTTTCATAAAAGGTCGCCCTAGCATAACAGGGGCAACTTGCTCATCATAATCCATATCCATAACAAAGAAATCAGCAGGGAATATCAGGGGGCCTATCCTAACAAGGACATCTTCTACAATATCCTTAGGGGGCACACAAGAACCATCAGCAAGCTGTATAACAATATTAGTATCATGCAACGGTCCTAATTCCAATTTTTCAATCAATGAATAGGGTAGGACATTAATTGAGGCACCCAAGTCTAGCAGTGCTTTCTCAAAAAGATGCCCACCTATGGTGATAGGAATTGTAAAAGTACCTGGATCCTTGCATTTCTCAGGCAGGCATTTCTGAACTACCGCTGACACTTGTTCACCCACTGGACTCTTCTTCTGGGTCTTTTGTTTCTGAGCCCTCTTCACCGTGCATAGCTCCTTTAAGAACTTGGCGTATCGCGGGATAGCCTTAATAAGCTTCAGCAGGGGGATGTTCACCTCACAGTTCTGAAATGTCTCGAACAGATCCCTGTCGTCGACGACTCTTCTAGCCTTTAGCGCCTCAGGAAAATGTGTTAGGGGCTTCTCTGAACCTAGAGGAGGGAACACGGGCCGAACGTAATTATCAATATAGGTGTCTTCAGCAGGAACAGATTTTCGAGGATCAGGTCGCGGCGAGCCCACCGCGGGGCGTAAGTGATCACCGCGGGGCGGTGAGGTCGCGGTGTCTTTCCTAAGCACAGGCACCGAGTCGCGACGAGGGTCGCCGCGGGGCGGTGAGGTCGCGGTGACATCGACCGCGGGGCGCTCAGTGACTTCTTTCTCCGGATTCACGTTCTCCTCTTCAGCAATAGGAGCAATGACCGTCTTACCACTTCTTAGCATGATAGCACTCACGTTTTCTCTAGGGTTCACAGTGGTCTGGGATGGCAGGGAGTTTGAGGCCCTTTGGTTAATCTTGGTCACCTCATCGGCTAACTGGCCAATCTGCCTCTCCATGTTCTTGATACTCGAATCAGTGGCTTGCACATGTGTGGCAAAGTGTTGAGTCAACGTCTTCAGCAAATCCTCAGTCGAAGCTCCAGAAGTTTGACCGTGAGGTCTCTGTTGGTACTGAGCTCTTTGTTGGTACTGTTGTTGCTGAGTCGGCTGGTATTGCTGTTGTGCCGGTTGCTGACCGCCCTAAGGGTCACTCCATCTGAATCCTGGGTGATCACGGCCTCTCTGGTTGTAATTAGGTTGTCCACCATATTGTTGTCTAGGAGCGTCGTAGCCTCCTATAGCATTGACTTTGACAACACCGTCCTCTTACAGCTGAGGACAAGCATCGGTGTGGTGGGCCTGATTAGAGCAAAGACCGCATGCTCTGGCGTGTTGAGGGGCATTCTGATTTGCTATCTTCATAACTATCTCCTTCAACTCGGCCAACTCAGTCAACACCGGGCTTGGTCCTGCAGGGGTCACAGCATTGACCGCCTTCCTCTGGTATGTCTTCCCGAAATTTTGGGTGCTCTCACTCATCTCCTGGAGTCTATTCATAGCGTCATCCGGTGTCAGGTTCAGAATACTTCCACCGCATGCAGCATCAACCATTCTTCTTTCTTGGTCCAGCAGACCATTGTGCAAATAGAGAACAAGATCTTGCTTGGCATACCCGTGGAATGGGCAGATGGAACAAAGCCTCTTGTACCTCTCCAAATAATCATAAAGTGTTTCATCACCAGCCTGCTCGATGTTGGCAATTGCCTTTTTCAAAGCATTCGCCTTCTTCGTGGGAAAACATTTGTCCAGGAACGCTTTGTGAAGCTTCGTCCATGTATCTATGGTTCCTGGCGGCAGGTGATAATACCAATCGCTCGCAGAGTCGAGTAGAGAAAAACCAAAAGCTCTCATCTTAATTTGATCTTCGGTCACGTTCATGGGCTTCATGGTCATGCAGACATTGTGGAACTTGCCCATGTGAGAAATCGGATCCTCTCCACTCAGACCGTGGAATTTAGGGAGGTAAGCAACAACTCCTAACTTCAATTCAAAGTTCACCCCTTCTCCTAGTGCAGGGATGATGACAGCTAGGGGTTGAGCCCTAATATTTGGCTCAGTAAGCTCTCTCAGAGTTCCAGTTCCAGCCATTGCAATAGCTGGGGTAGTAGCAGTCTCAACGGTTCCAACTGTATCTACTCATTCTTCTCCGTCTTCTCCTTGATTGCGCAGGTCCCTAAGGAAAGATCTGTCAATCTCTGGATCCAAAGCTAGAAGGGGAGAGTCAGTACTACGGGTGTCGACCATAAGATAGGTCTCCACCAACAATCAATCACGAAAACACACAACAAACAAATACCTTCCCCGACAACGACGCCAAATTTGACGCGGCTAAAGATGCACAAGCAAATGTCGTTGATTAGCCTTATCAAAGTAAATTATCCTAACCAACCTACTAAACAGAGTATAGAAGACAAGTAAGGGTCGATCCCACAGAGAAGGTATGATGTAGTATGCAAACGTGAATGACAAGTAACAAGTAACAAGTAATTGGGGGGTTTTGTAATCAAAAGAACACTAAGCAAAAAAGCAAGTAGATTGAGTTGAGAGAATATTATGAGGGAAAGTAGTTCCACAGACCGAAATCCACAGTATAGAGATAGAGTTTGATCACTGAAATCTATTTCTTCCAAGTTCGTTTATTTATCCTTATAGTTGTTCCCACCCTGATCGTAAGTACTATTGATTCTCACAGTTGTCAATAGACTTATTACTATGCCAATGATAAAGCACAACTGATTCTCACAGTTGTCAGCGTACTTTATCACCAACATAGCAATAGCAATGCACACAAGGATATAGGATACATGCAAGTAGAAAGACGTACAAGTACTCACTCCCCTACTTAACATGCAATTGATTCTCACACACAATTGTACGCTCGGAACCCCTATACGCACAATTGTGTTTGCCACTAGATATGCACTCGGAACCCCTATATGCAATCCTAGCAATTGATAAAAAGCATTCAACCTAGTTGATCAGGCTAAGAAGAACAACAAGAAATCAATATCAATATAACCAAGAGAATCAATCCGATATAAATAAGGATAAGAGCAAGGAATAGAAATCTCACAAACACATCAACTGTACTGCTTCAATCGTCTAGCAGAACAAAGGGAAGTTAGTTCTCCATCAAAGGGGATGAAAAACTCTAATTAGAAATTAACGATGAAAACAACAGACGCGATGTTATTGATGAAGATTCTTAAAACTGATTTGGAGGCTGTGGGAATTAGGTTAAATAGAGTTAACCTAAAGCCCAAGATCACAAACCATATCAAACAAGGAAATAAAATAATAAAACAAAGGGAATCCGACTAATGCATAAAAGGAAATAAAATAAAATAAAATAACTCTGGCCGCGAGGTCATTAAGCGCAACCACCGCGGGGCGGTGAAGATCCACCGCGGGGCGTCGAACTCTCCACCGCGGGGCGGTGAACTCCAGCTCTCTTCTTCTTTTCTTCTTCTGCTGCTCTCCAATACTACCAAGTGTTGGTAGCCTTCTCCATAAATGCTCCAGCAGCTCCATCTAAGCTGCAAATCCTTGGATTTCTTTACTTCTCTCCATAACATCTGAATTACAGACTTAGCACCAAAACTCATTCAAAACTCCTCCAAATTATGCTAATAGTTGCTAGTAAAGGTGTATGAAATAACTCCTATCAGTCACTGGCGGTAATACCTTTCCAAAAGGGTTAAGTTTTAGGGGTGTTACAGTTGTGGTATCAGAGCCAAAGGTTTTAAAACGGGTTTGGGATTTTATAAATCATTTATCCATTTTTGAAAATACGTTAAGGGCTCAGAATTTCAAAACACCGTTCATAGTCGTGTCTTCTGGATAGTCTGATGTAGTAAGCTTTCTTCTATGTCTAGAAAGACTAACTCCGTCCTCGTTATCCTATAGGATGGGTGCGTGCTTTTCTCTGGATAGGGGGTCGGAGGACGCCAAGACGGACCCGCCGTTTTCAGGCAGGATAGATTTTCCGATTCCCCAGCGATGTTTCGAGGTTGGAGGCCCGAGTAGACCGCCCGAGGACATCAAGTATGTGATTCCCGAGTCTGTTGTCCTTACGCCTAGGGATGCAGTGGTCACTGTAGCTGCACCTGTAGAGCCACTCAGGGCGGAAGCAGTGCAGGAAGTAGGTGAGTTGTCTAGATATGCCTTAGGGCATTACGATGACGATTACCAGATAGAGATGGTCCCGGAAGGGGACGAGGATGACGAAGATAAGGAAGAAGAGATGCTTGAGATAGATCTTGTCGAGGACGAGGATATGATCGAGATTGATCCCGAGGATGAGGATCCCATAGAAGATGATCCTGGGGAGGACCCCGAGCGGAAGCAGTGCAGGAAGTAGGTGAGTTGTCTAGATATGCCTTAGAGCAGAGCCAGGAGCCAGACAACTTGAGGCACTTGCTAGTGGACAGTCAGGAGCCGGGGGTGTAGTTTATTCCCCCCAGTCCAGAACTATCACCAGTGTCGGCTTATGCACTCATGACTGATGCTGATTGGGAGGCACTGTACACTAAGCACGGCTTTAGGAAGAGATCAGAGGCTGAGTTGAGAGAGATCTTTCGCCAGAGCGAAATGAGCTCTCATATGGAGCAGCAGCAGCAGATGGATCAGGCAGTCACTAGCGCTCAGAGGAGGGCTGGGATAGGAGGACCTCTTATGGACGATCCTTTCTTTTCCACGACTGAGGTTGGGTCTGAGTCACCAGAGCCATGTGACCCAGGACCGAGCAGGGTGCGAAACCCATCGCTTGAACTCAATGGTGAGCCTAGTCCGAAGAGACCTTGCACGAGTAGCCAGTCTTATAGGAGCCATTTTGGAGCGCCTTGATGAGGATCGGCGTTGCCTATCGTAGTAGTTTCCTTTCTTAGTATTCCAGTATGTACTTTGTGTAATATTTCAGTATTGTGGCAAGTACTCTGTGAAACACTTTTATCTTCGAGCAATGTTTGTCCCAGCGCTCGGAAGATAGACTTACGTGTAGCTTGTGTAACAGTTCCAGTTCATCTATAAAATACCTAGTTGATCTATTCTGAGTAATTTTGCTACATTAAGTTTATGGAATGAATATTAATGTATGAAATGCTTGGAATTTGATCGGTAAACAGATGGTGAACACAAGGAACACAAGGCGAGCTGGTGTTGGGACTAGTCAGGAGCCCAGGCCAATCATAAGAGATGTTGCACAAGAGGAGCATGTATCTAAATCCCATAATCAATCCAGGGGCAATGGTCAGGATCAGAGTAATGCACCAGTGGTGTTTAATGTTGTAGCAGTGGAGACAATTCGAGGAATTGTCATGCAAGCTATCGATGATGCTATGCGACCAAATATGCCACAGGCACAAGGCGTGCCAATTCCCCCACCGGTTCCGAGGTTTGAGGAACCAGAAAACCATGCTGCACAAGAGAATGCAGTCAGGACTAGGGACAACTATGGTCGTGCTCTGAAGACCATCAGTTCTATGAGGCCTGACAGCTACAACGGAAAAGGGGAACCCGTCAGGGTGACCCATTGGTTTTCTCATATGGAGAGGTTGTTCCGCAATGTGATGTGTACCGAGGCTGAGAAGGTCCACATAGCTTCCTTGCAGTTGAAGGATGAGGCCAGTGAGTGGTGGGAGAGTACAGGCTTAGCTGATAGCCCTGTGTTAACCTGGTCGATGTTTAAGACCAAGATGACTGATCGTTTCTTCTCTCGAGCTATGAGGGAGGAGAAACACAAGGAGTTTCTATACCCCAAGACTGATGGTTTGAAGGTGACCGAGCTGGCAACCAAATTCAACCATCTCTTGCAGTATGCTGGACCCGAGATATCCAGTGAGGCACAAAAGATCTGGTACTTCCACGAGTGGATGAGTCCAGATATCAAGTCGTTGATGGTGCACCACACATGCTCTACTCTGGAGCAGTATGTGGATGCTGCCTACAAGCTGGAGGTGACTCTGGAGGAGTCAACGAAGAGACGCATCCGACAGAGGTCGATGCAGAATCAGAATCAGGGTGGTGGATTCAAGCGACCTCCGCCACCGTCTAGCTTTGCCAAGTCTGGCCGAGCAAAGACGGACATGACTCACGGAGGGTCAACGCAGCAGTCCAGTCAGAGCAGAAGTTCAGTTCAGTGTTATAACTGTGGTGTTGCTGGGCACAAGAGCAATGAGTGTCAGAAGGAGAAGAGATCGTGCTTTGGGTGTGGACGTGATGGTCATCTGCAGAAGTTCTGCAAGTAGGGGAAGCAGAAGGGAGTAGAGTCGCAGCAAGGGTCAGTTCATCAGAGCAACCGACCTAGGTTCAAGCCTGTCGAGACTCCTAGCCCGTCAGTTCAGACGACTGCTCAGAACAAGGGGAAGGCCCCAGCTATTTCTGGAAGTCAGGGTCAACGCTTGTACGAGATGCATGAAGCGGATGGACCCAACGCTCCGATTTCTCAAGGTACTTTATACCTTCACTCTACTTCCGTGTGCATTATGTTTGATTCTGGTGCTACGCATTCCTTTATTTCAGATAGCTGTGTTAGCAAGTTAGACTTAGTGTGCAACGATTCGTGTGACCATTTCGTCGTTAGTCTTCCTAATGGAGAACGTTTGGTGGGAACCAAGCATCTGTTCGACTTTCCGATTACCATTCAGGGTAAGGAGTTTGAGGCAGATCTGATCTATATAGCCATGGCTCCATACGACATTATCCTCGGTATGGATTGGCTGACGCATCACAAGGCGGTGATCGACTTCAGTTCAAGAACGGTGACGGTGGCATCTGGGGGCCAGTTCGTGTGCAAGTTCAAAGGTCGGAATGACGCTGATAACGGCAAGCTGATCAATGCGATGGCTGCGTTTAAGCTACTACGACAAGGATGTGTCGGGTACCTTTGCTACTTAGATTCGCCCGCGAAGGATGGACCTGAGGTTCTTGATATTCCTGTGGTTAGGGAGTTTTCGGATGTCTTTCCGGAAGAAATTCCTGGATTACCCCCGAACCGTGACGTAGAGTTTTCAATTGATCTTGAGCCTGGTATGGCGCCGATTTCCAAATCACCGTATCGGATGGCTCCTGTAGAGATGCAAGAATTGAAGAATCAACTTGAAGATCCTCTTGACAAAGGTTATGTCAGGCCGAGTGCATCGTCGTGGGGTGCTCTGGTATTTTCGTCAAAAAGAAGGACGGATCATTCCGACTTTGTATCGACTATCGAGAGTTGAACAAGGTGACGATCAAGAACAAGTATCCTCTGCCTAGGATTGATGACTTGTTGGACCAGTTGCAGGGAGCAAAGGTTTTCTCCAAGATCGACCTGAGATCGGGTTATCACCAGCTCAGAATTCGTGAGCAGGACATTCCTAGAACTGCGTTCAGGACCAGATATGGTCATTACGAGTTTGTAGTGATGCCTTTTGGGCTTACAAATGCTCCATCTGTCTTTATGGATCTGATGAATCGATGTTTTCACCAGTACTTGGACAAGTTCGTAGTGGTCTTCATAGACGACATTTTGATCTACTCTCCGAGTGAAGAAGTCCACGAGGAACATCTGCGGATTGCTTTGTCAATCCTTAGACAATATCAGCTTTATGCTAAACTGTCCAAGTGTGAATTCTGGATGAAGGAGGTCGCTTTCTTAGGCCACGTGATCAATGAGAATGGAGTTATGGTTGATCCTCAGAAGATCGAAGCTATGGCAAATTGGACACAGCCCTAGAACGTGAAGGAGGTGCGTAGCTTTCTTGGGCTTGCCGGGTATTACAGACGGTTCGTGGAGGGGTTTTCGAAGACCGCTTTACCTATGACCAATCTACTCCGCAAGATTCACAAGAAGTTTGTCTGGAATGACAAGTGCGAGGCCAGTTTCCAAGAGTTGAAGCGACGGCTGACCTCGGAACCCGTGTTAGCACTTCCAGAGGGGAACGACGATTATGTGGTCTATAGTGATGCTTCAAAGTGTGGTCTTGGTTGTGTTTTGATGTAGAGGGGCAGAGTCATTGCTTATGCATCCAGGAAACTCAAGATGTACGAAGAAAACTATCCGACACTTGATCTTGAGCTAGCAGCGGTTGTCTTTGCGCTAAAGATTTGGAGGTATTACCTCTACGGTATAAGATGCGAAGTCTTTACTGACCAAAAAAGTCTCAAGTATATATTTACTCAAAAGGAGTTGAATATGAGACAACACCGCTGGCTAGAGTTGCTCAAGGACTATGACATCGAGTTGTTGTACCATCCGGGCAAGGATAATGTGGTAGCTGATGCACTGAGCCGGAAGACAACGCACGAGAGGGTAGTTGCTTTACTTACTGCTCATACCAAGTTGAACCGAGAGTCGTGCGACATTGAAGTTCTGTATGATCAACGTAGATGTTTTTTGAGTATGCTGGAAATTTTAGGCTACACTGCTGGATCAGATCAAGGAAAAGCAAGTTGATGACATCGTCTTGGTGAAGCTAAGCAGTGAAGTGATGGATGGGAAAGCTCCCAGTTTTATGATTCAAGACGATGGATCGCTTTGGTTTCAGGATCGGATCTGTGTGCCAGACATAGAGAGTCTTCGTCAGTTGGTGATGAGAGAAGCTCATTCATCTGCTTATTCTGTGCATCCTGGTTCTAGCAAGATGTACAAGGATCTCAGGAAGAGGTTTTGGTGGCCAAACATGAAGTGGGATGTAGCAGACTTTGTGGCAAGGTGCTTAACTTGCCAGAAGGTCAAGATCGAACACCGCAGACCAGGTGGTGAGTTGCTACCTCTCCCAGTGCCAGAATGGAAATGGGAGGACATCGCCATGGACTTCGTCACTGGGCTACCCAAGACTCGAAGTCAGAGAGATGCTATCTGGGTAATTGTGGATAGGCTTATGAAGAGTGCTCATTTCATAGCCATCAAGACCACATGGGAAACCTAGAAGTTAACAGAAGTCTACCAGAAGGAGATTGTCTGCTTACATGGCATTCCTAAGACCATTGTATCGGATCGAGATGGCCGTTTCATGTCTAGGTTCTGGAAAGAACTTCACAAGGCCATGGGAGCCGAGTTGAGATTTAGCATAGCTTTTCATCCTCAGACAGATGGCCAGTCGGAAAGGACCATCCAGACCCTGGAGGATATGCTCCGAGCTTGTGTACTCGATCGTTCGACTAGCTGGGAAGACAGCCTGAGTCTGATTGAGTTCACATACAACAACAACTGGCATGCTACGATCAAGATGGCTCCGTAAGAAGCTTTGTATGGTCGCAGATGCAGATCTCCGATTTGTTGGGATGATAACGCCGACAAGATTCTGCTTGGGCCAGAGTTAGTCGAGAGGACAGCTTCTGACATTGCCTTAATTCGACAAAGGATGTTGACCGCTCAGAGTCGGCAGAAGTCGTATGCAGACAAGAAGCGTAGGAATGTCGAGTTCAAGGTCGGTGACAAGGTGTTTGTCAAGGTGTCGCCCTCGAAGGGAGTTTTCAGGTTTGGTAGGCGTGGGAAGCTTAACCCTCGCTACGTGGGACCATTCGAGATTCTGGATAGAGTGGGATCTCTAGCGTACCGCTTGGCATTGCCGCCATCGGCTCATCCAGTGCATAATGTGTTTCACGTCTCTTTGCTCATGAAGTATGTGCCAGATGAGTCTCATGTGCTGAGTTATGAGGACATCGAGATTCAGGCTAATGGTACTTTTGAGGAGATGCTCGTGCGCATTTTGGAGCGTCGTGAGAAGCAGCTGCGTAGCAAGATCGTACCGTTGGTACGGATTCAGTGGTCCAAGTCGGGATCGGAGGAAGTTACTTGGGAAACGTGGGAAACCGAGTCAGATATGCTCAGGCATTTTCCCGAGTTATTCTCGACCTAAGTTTCGGGGTCGAAACTTCTTTTAAGGGGGAGGAGATGTGATACCCCGTATTTTTGTAAGGCTATTTTAGGAATTTTGGATTTTTCCCGAGTACCCGTTTTGTACGTCGGATTTAATTTAGAGAGTTGGAGACATTCTGTAATGTGCTCTATATCTGTAATATATTTCTCAGTGAAATAATATATAGACGACGTGCTTTGGATTTTAATACTCGTTCGCGTACGATAATTTTATCCCGGGTTAATATCGTTTTCGTCTAAGAGCTGAGGAGGCGGCAAAGCCAAGGGCGGCGTCTGCCGTACAGTGGCGGCGCCCGTCGTCGCAAGGCTCGAGGAGCAGGCGGGTCTTCTCAAAGTTGGGGACGCCAGGCCTATGGCGGCGCCCGCCGCATTTATGGCGGCGCCCGCCGCATTTATGGCGGTGCCCGCCGCATTGATGGCGGCGCCCGCCGTCTCTGTTGTCCGGAGGTCCTTGCCCGAAGGTCGTCGGTGTGGCTCTGGCAGCGCCGGAGTAGCCTCGTCGTAGGGCCATCATTGTGTTCCTGTCATTTGGCTATAAAAGGAGGTGTCTGGGAGGGGTTTTGGAGTTCAATCCACAACCCAAGCTCTCCCAAATTCTTGCCTCACCGGAGTTGTGTCTCGCCGGAATTCTGGAGCTTTCGCCGGTGTCGTTTGGTGGTGTTCCAGTGTGCCTTTTGTGAAGCTTTTGGTAGCCCTTGGTGGTTAGAAACCAAAGCAAGTCGAAGGAGGCCGAGTCGCTCGTGTTTTGGGTGAGTTTTCTCGCCGTTTCTGTCGTCTGAGTTCTTCACGGCGACCGCCGTGTTCTTCACGGTGCCCGCCGTGATGAACTGCGGCGACCGCCGCCAAGAACGGCGACCGCCGCCAGAGCCCAGAACGCCTCTTTGGCTTTTGGCTTTGGTGGTCGTCGTTGTGGTGTCGTTCCTTTCGTTTTCTTTCGTCGTTCTTAGATTCGTACTGTGGTTATGTCGAATCTAACTTATGGTTCCTTTTATGGGTCGACTCGAAAATCGTTGTGCTGTCGGAGCTATACCCGTGTCGAGCCCGGAATCCCGTCGTTGTCGTTAGGCTTTTCTGCGGATTAAGGCAAGTGGCGGTTCGCTCTTGCTCATCGTTTCCATATTTACATTGATTATCAGTTATTTCAATTGATTAATTAATTTGGAACGATTATTACTGTGTTCATCTGGAAGTGTTTTATAAACTGTTTTGAAAATCATATAATAGGTTGTATATCTGTTAGAACAGCGCTATTATCTGTGATCGCCTTTCGGGCCTTTATGTGTATTTATTCTGTAACTGTTGTGTTGTATCTGTTGTTGTGTTGTATCTGTGTGATTAGCACTGTTAGTTAGGAATGTTCTCGGACTTCGTCCGGTCGTTTCTTTATAGCTCTGACACGGGTATAGCTCCGACAGCACAACGACCTTCGAGTCGACCCATAAAAGGAACCCTAAGTTAGATTCGACATAACCACAGTACGAATCTCAGAACGACGAAAGAAAATGAAAGGAACGACGCCACAACGACGACCACCAAAGCCAAAAGCCAAAGAGGCGTTCTGGGCTCTGGCGGCGGTCGCCGTTCTTGGCGGCGGTCGCCGCAGTTCATCACGGCGGGCGCCGTGAAGAACATGATGGTTGCCGTGAATAACTCAGATGACAGAAACGGCGAGAAAACTCACCCAAAACACGAGCGACTCGGCCTCCTTCGACTTGCTTTGGTTTCTAACCACCAAGGGCTACCAAAAGCTTCACAAAAGGCACACTGGAACACCACCAAACGACACCGGCGAAAGCTCCAGAATTCCGGCGAGACACAACTCCGGTGAGGCAAGAATTTGGGAGAGCTTGGGTTGTGGATTGAGCTCCAAAACCCCTCCCAGACACCTCCTTTTATAGCCAAATGCCGAGAACACAATGATGGCCCTACGACGAGGCTACTCCGGCGCTGCCAGAGCCACGCCGGCGACCTTCGGGCAAGGACCTCCGGACAACAGCGACGGCGGGCGCCGCCATTAATGCGGCGAGCACCGCCATCAATGCGGCGGGCGCCGCCATCAATGCGGCGGGCGCCGCCATAGGCATGGCGTCCCCAGCTAGGAGAAGACCCGCCTGCTCCTCGAGCCTTGTGACGGCGGGCGCCGCCCTTGGCTTTGCCGCCTCCTCAGCTCTTAGACGAAAACGATATTAACCCGGGATAAATATATCATACGCGAACGAGTATTAAAATCCAAAGCACGTCGTCTGTATATTATTTCACTGAGAAAAATATTACAGATACAGAGCACATTACAGAATGTCTCCAACTCTCTGAATTAAATTCGACGTACAAAACGGGTACTCGGGAAAAATCCAAAATTTCTAAAATAGCCTTACAAAAATACGGGGTATCACATCATTAGTGTGGTGTGAATGCTATATTGATGACTGAAGCATTCGTTCTCAAAAATAGCATCATCGCTACTAAACGCCTTAACCTCAACAAAATTGAAACTCAAGGAGATTACCTTTACCTTTTTAATTCCATCAATGACATCTGGACTTGTCCTTGATAAATTTAAATGGTTCTTGTCGATATTCTTATCGACGTCCACTTCTTTTAGGAAGTCTTTATTAGACACATTTTTCAAGACGTGAAGAGATCAGCTGATAAAATTATCAATCGTAGCTTCTCACCTCAGTGTCTATCTTGAGTTTCGATTCAGAGCTTTGTGCTCTCATCCGCAAGGATGTTCTAGATTGGATTTCGCTCAGAGGCTAAGATCAGTCTAATTATTTCCTAAAAAAATATAATAGGTAGATACATAGTAATAAAATGCAAAGGTCTTGCTATCATAGTACGTACTCTATAGCGCGTTAGTCAGCTCTCATAGTCTCATAGAGTCATAGTCACATGGACTACAATATACTCCCTCTGTCCCGAAATGTTTGTCCTAAAGTACAAAAAAGCTCTTGGATTAAGAAAATTAACAAAGTATAATTGGGGACATGATCTGCTACAGTGAAAATTAACATTAAGGTAGAAGGGGGCATAATCTGCTACAGTGCAATCTGTGGTTATTTACCACATATGAAATTTCAGCCAATGAAAGGCTGATTTTAGGGGCACACGGATCAATTACAAATTTTAGGGACAGAATTGCCCTAAACAAAAGGGGACTTAGGGCATAATTGCCCTGAAAAAATTGCCCCTAAACAGTACCTAAAAGGGGATTACAGCATTCTCATCTAAATTTACAGAATTTACATTCAAAGCTTCAGTAAATCACAGAGAGAAATTAAGGACAGAATACAATCTCTGCATCACAGCCTGGTGGTGTCATGGCCTCAGCTTTATGGGACTTAAATGAAGCTCCACTTCCAGATGAACAGTACATTTATGATGGAGAAGAGTTCGAAGAGGGACAGTCGTCAGGGGACATGGAACAAGATAGTGAACATAGCTTTGATCTCAACCAGGAACCAGGAGATGAAGAGGGACAGTCATCAGAAGCAGAGCACAACACAGAGGCAACACAACATCATCAGCCAACACATAATACCAGGCTCAGCAGTGATAAAAAAATGCACATATTGAATGCTCTGCTAGCAATATCTAGAGAGGGACAATTACCACATGGTGCAATAAAGAAAGCTGCAGAAGAGTTCAAAATGTCAACAAGGTGCATAGGCAGACTTTGGAACACAGCAAAGAAGCAACATAATGCACAGCAGAGGTACAATCTAAGCATAAAATATCACAACTGTGGTAGAAAAGGAATTCAAGTAGAGATGGATTCAATCACAGCACTGGGCATGGGAGACAGGTCATGCATTAGAGACTTAGCTAGCAAGCTTAGTCTTTCAAAGACCAAAGTGCATAGGATGGTCAAGCAAGGTACAATAAAGCCACATACAAATCCAATCCATCCTGGTTTGAGTGAGGGACATAAGAAGGTTAGGTTGGATTGGGTACTGAAGTTACTTTGTGGGGATACAGTAGAAGAAAAATCAGTGTATTATCCAATGTTTGATTTTGTACACTTGGATGAGAAGTGGTTTTTTCTATCAAAGAAATCACAAAGAGTATATCTAGCACAGAATGAAAGGGGCAAGTACAGAGCTGCAAATTCATCTAAATTCATTCCCAAAGTTATGTTCACTACAGTTGTAGCAAGGCCTAGATTTGATGCAGAGGGACAGTGATTTTTTGATGGGAAGATAGGAATCTTTCCATTCACATATCAACAAGCAGCAAAAAGGTCATCCAAGAACAGAGAGAAGGGGACACTAGTTACAAAGCTAGTTGAATCAGTCAACAAGCAAGTGACAAGGAACATGTTGATAAACCAAATCATTCCAGCAATCAAGGCAAAGTGGCCACAAGATGGAGCTCAAAGAGTTATATTCATACAACAAGACAATGGAAAGGTCCATATAACTCAAAGAGATCCAGAATGGCAACAGGTATACATTCAGGATGGATTCACTTTCATCTTAATACAACAGCCAGCTAATAGTCCAGAAGTAAACATCTTAGATCTAGGATTTTTCAGAAGCATTCAGTCACTCATGCACAAGAAGATGCCAAAAAGTATTGATCATATGATAGAAGCAGTGCATGAAACATTTTTTGAATTGGCCCCTACAACTCTAAGAGATGTGTGGATGACACTACAATTTGTTATTAATGAAATACTTAAATGCAAGGGAGGCAATGAGTATGATTTGCCACATGTAAACAAGAAGAAATTAATGGCTCAAGGAAATCTACCAAGAGAGATCAAGGCACCTATGTGGGCTATCATAGAAGCATGGGACATAGTGCATGGGGGTGCACAACAAGCAGATCAAGCAGGAACATCAATAGCAGGTCAACAGAGTCAACAAGGGACAACAGAAGTTGAAGATCAAGACACTGAAGAAGCACTTGAAGACAGTCAGTTTATTTAGCAATATATGACAAAGATTGAACATTTTGTGTACAGAGCAAGAACTTTTGTAATTTTGTAAACAAGCACAAGTAATGGCACAACAATGACAATGCATTTCTCAGATGTCCCTAATACCATCATAGACACAAACCCATTCACAATACCTTAGCATACACATAAGCATCAATCAGTCATTTGACTGTATTCCAATGGCACACTAAGACAGTGAACATGCAGGGAATGCATCTCAGTTTCAAGACTTCATCATAGATAGACTCAAGGAGAATAACACCACCAATCACAAGAGCTTTTAGAACTTTAGGACAAACATTTCGGGACAGACAAGGGAAATGCATAAATAATCTCAGATGTCCCCATAGCCATCATAGACACAAGACCAATCACAAGACCTTAACATACACATAGGCATCAGTCAATCACATGTGAAAGTGTTCCTATGGCACATTAAGGCAGTGATATTAAGGTCTTGCATCTCAGCAAAAAGACTTCATCATTGAAATGCACAAATAATCTCAGATGTCCCCATAGCCATCATAGACACAAGACCAATCACAAGACCTTAACATACACATAGGCATCAGTCAATCACATGTGAAAGTGTTCCTATGGCACATTAAGGCAGTGATATTAAGGTCTTGCATCTCAGCAAAAAGACTTCATCATTGAAATGCATAAATAATCTCAGATGTCCCCATAGCCATCATAGACACAAGACCAATCACAAGACCTTAACATACACATAGGCATCAGTCAATCACATGTGAAAGTGTTCCTATGGCACATTAAGGCAGTGATATTAAGGTCTTGCATCTCAGCAAAAAGACTTCATCATTGAAATGCACAAATAATCTCAGATGTCCCCATAGCCATCATAGACACAAGACCAATCACAAGACCTTAACATACACATAGGCATCAGTCAATCACATGTGAAAGTGTTCCTATGGCACATTAAGGCAGTGATATTAAGGTCTTGCATCTCAGCAAAAAGACTTCATCATTGAAATGCACAAATAATCTCATATGTCCCCATAGCCATCATAGACACAAGACCAATCACAAGACCTTAACATACACATAGGCATCAGTCAATCACATGTGAAAGTGTTCCTATGGCACATTAAGGCAGTGATTTAAGGTCTTGCATCTCAGCAAAAAGACTTCATCATTGAAATGCACAAATAATCTCAGATGTCCCCATAGCCATCATAGACACAAGACCAATCACAAGACCGTAACATACACATAGGCATCAGTCAATCACATGTGAAAGTGTTCCTATGGCACATTAAGGCAGTGATATTAAGGTCTTGTATCTCAGCAAAAAGACTTCATCATTGAAATGCACAAATAATCTCAGATGTCCCCATAGCCATCATAGACACAAGACCAATCACAAGACTCAACATACACATAAGCAACAATCAACCACATGTAAAAGTGTTCCTATGGCACATTAAGGTAGTGACATTAAAGGTATTGCATCTCAGTTTCAAGACTTCATCATTGAAATGAATAAATAATCTCGGATGTCCCCATAACCCTCATAGATACAATACCAATCACAGTACCTTAACATACACATAAGCATCAATCAATTACATGTGACACAGTGTTGCCATGGCACATCAGAAGTCTAGTGAACATAAAGGTTTTGCATCTCAGTTATCATGCATCATCACCGATCACAACACAGAGGCAACACAACATAATCCAACATTAGAACAGCAACACCAAAACAGAACACCAACACACCAAAACAGAGAATCAACTTAAACATAATACCAATGTCTTAGTCATCAGAACATCAACAACAAAACAGAATATCAATGTCTCAGTCAACAGCACAACAAACTCATTCAACAACATGCATAATTCAGAGTAATAATCTCAGCAAAAGTACCCATGCATAAACAACTAAAAAAGAGTGAGACTTAGCTACAAATAAGAATTAGAGGCAACATCACCATAACCGGGGACGATTCATCTTGCAGCTTCATCGTCAGAGGAATCAGGGATGAAGATAATCTCAGGGGAATCAGGGAGGACGACGATCTCAGGGGTAGGAAAGAGCTCAACGAACTCAGGGGTAGCAGGGAGCTCAACGATCTCTGGGGGCTCTTCCCGCAGCTTCCCCTCCACAGTTTCCTCTGAGCCAAAAGGAGTGAAGCTGTGATCCCCAACACAATCGCCACCCCACTCGCACTGTGGAGCTTGAGAGCAAGCAACAAAAAGTGCATCAGAAGTCCAGGACCCATCGGACTTAAATAGGTCCAAATCACCCATTTTTTATGCAAACAGAGAAGGGAACCCAGGGGACCGGGATTTTCAAAAGCAACGATTTCTGAGATTTAGGGTTTTTTTGGGCGGGTTTTGGGAGATATGGGTAGATCTAGACGAGGAGCAAGCCTTTTCTGTGTTTTGGGGACAGTCGGAGCAGATTAATCGCCGGCGAGCAGATCTGCAACAGATCGAGATCATTTTTGATGAGTTAGGGTTTCAGAGAGAGCTCAGACGAGAGAGAGAGCTCAGACGAGAGAGTAGAGAAGGAGAGGCACCTTCAAGGAGAGTGAGAGGTCAGATGAGAGCACAAAGGAGAACTAGAGGTGAAGAGAGCTCAAACGAGAGAGGAGACGAGAGAGCTCAGATCTAGGGTTTCAGAGAGAATGAGAGAGGATAAGAGAAGAGAGCGGCGAAGAGTCAGACGAGAGAGTGAGGGGTGAGAGCTCAGATTAGGGTATTTAGGGTTAGGGTGGGAAATGGGCTGGGCTGGGCTGGGTAGATTAGGGTTTCGGTTAATTGGGCTGGGTAGATTAGGCCGGGTTAAATGGGTAGATTAGGGGTAGGTTAATATGGGTTAGGGATATTGGGTTAGGTTAAAATATGGGTTTGGGTTAGTTTGGTTAAAAATATAATTTGGGTTAAGTTAATGGATTTAGGAGTAGTTTGGTTAATTTTGTTAGTTTAATTAATTAATTAAATTTTTAATTAATTAGATTAATTAGGTTAATGGAATATGGTCCATTAAGTTTTAGGTTATGGATAAAAATGGTGGATATTAATGGAGTTAGAGATGGATGAAGATGGTAGGTGATAATGATTGGATGTGAATGATTGGATGTTTTTGGATGAGGGATAAAATGGTATAAAAGATGGAATGAATAAGGGTAATATTGGAAAGAAAAGATGGATAAAAAAGGAAAGTAGGACAAATAAAAGGGGACGCCCAAAACGGAAACAGGACGAACATTATGGGACGGAGGGCGTAGTACTATAAATAAAAAATAATGCAACTACGTTACTAGGGTGGTATACAAAATTAAGACCTATGTTCCTGAATTGCCCAATGGGATGTAATGAGATCAAATCAGACGCCCTTTAGTATAGCGGACAGAATTCCGTTGATCTAATTCGGGACCTTTCGATTACTTTTGACTCTATCTATCCTACAAAAAAATCAAGATTAAAGAATATTGAATCAGTCATTAGATTTATGTGTGATCCTCGAGGAGCCGTATGAGGTGAAATTTTCATGTACGGTTCTGTAATAGCGATGATAACTGTGATCTTATCTAGTTTAAGTGTTTGTTAGGGGAAAGAGTTTTTTTGTTTATAAGTAATTGATAAATAGGGTTGTATAAAAAAAATATGTTTGGTAAAAAAGTTGTTTTTATGGGAATGTGTGTAGTTTATTACAGTAGAAAAATGTTAGTGGAAAAAAAAAAAATTTATTACACGTTTATCAAAATTTATAAAAGTAGGTTTATGAAGAAAAAAATTATAAATAATAAATACAGTATTATGTTGTGTTTGATTACATTCTAAAATGATACGGTTATTCTTCTTTAGTTTAAAAAAATGTGACGAAATCAACAACAGCAACAACAAATACCTATTAAATTTTTTCCTTGATCCTAAATATATACTCCCTAGTTGTGATTTTAGTCATTCGTATATGTATCAAAACAATTGTTTTTTTAGTCTTTTTGGCATCTGCTTGTTGGGCCACGTTTTGATCAGATCGGGTCGGCCCAGAACGATTGAAGACAAAGGCCCAGCGCGCGGAGAAGGTGGTATGTCCGTTGACGTGACCAACGACTCTTTTTGAAACGTCCGAGCGAAAATCATGGACATGATCTCAGCATTGAAGAGGCCGAGTGATCTTCGAAAATCTGGCATTAACTCCTTTCATTTTAAATAGGTTAGGATCAATCCATTGTAGGACACCTCGGATTACTCCACTTACTAGCATTTTTGAGCTTCCATTGTAATCTGAAATACAATTTCTCTAAGCAAGGTAGAATTCGATTACTCCGGGCATCCATTCGACACTAGTCAATCTCATTCGACCCATTGCGATCCTTTGTAGCTAAGCTATATTATTACTATTTTGTCTCATCATTTTTTATTCTCTATTTTATTTGAAGTTATAAGTTGATTCGTTCGACTAATAGCACCACATCGAAGGCAATTTAGGTTTGATATCTTTTTGACCAAAACAATTTGGCGCCCACCGTGGGGCCGTTAGCCGATTCGTATCCAAAAGCTTCATCAAAAGTTACCCAAAAATGGTGAACGATGCTCCTCCTAGCACCTCCGGAGAGGGACCAATCTTGGGAGCAACCGCTAACGACGCCGTCGTCGTTACAGCGGAGGTTTCTACTCAAGAGCAGATCCGACAAATGGCGCAAATCCTGTTGTCATTACAAGAAGAGTTAGCCAACCAGCATTGGACTAACGAGTCAATCCGTACTACTTCCGTTACTGCAACTAATCGTTTGACTAATGAAAATGAACTTCTTAGAGCGCAGGTCCAATCCGTTGCATCCGCACCAGCCGGAAGCAGACACCCAATCGACCTCGAAGGGATCCGAACTCGACTGGATATGGATGGTGTAGTCGTAACGCCAGCAAGCGAGCGAAACCAAACCCATACGATCGGTATTCCTGAAGCCTCACGTATTAACCCTGTTATGACTAACAATGTTTCTTTCACCGGTTCTGAAGGGACCCAAGCAAACAATCCACAGGTTACGGCGATGCCGAATATCCAGACGCTCATTCAACAGGCTATCAACGAGCATATGAGGTCTTTCGACGAGCGTCTTGCAAAGATCCCGGGCGTTCCCCAGCCCATCGAGAAAGAGGTGCTAGACGACTTCCAAGAGTCTCCCTTCGTGGATGATATCGCACGAGTAGATATCCCAAAGGAGTTTCATCTCCCAAGCATGACTATCTACGATGGGACGAGCGATCTGGACGATCACATCTCTCTCTACAAGCAAAAGCTCATGACCATTTCTGTCTCCAGAACCAATCGCGAGGTGGTTATGTGTAAAAGCTTCGGCACTTCCCTTACGGGGCCGGCGCTAACTTGGTTCATGCGTCTGCCACAAGGATCAATCGCATCCTTCGCAGAATTAGTCAATGCTTTTAAAATTCAATTTGCCAATAGCCGAAGGCTAGAAAAGCAATCTAGCGACCTATATCGTATTGTCCAAAAGCATAACGAACCTCGGCGCACTTATCTTAACAGGTACAATAAGGAAAAGGTCGTCATACCCTATTGCGATGTTCCTACATCCATCGAGGCCTTCCGACGGGGTCTGGTCCGTGGCAGCGAGTTGTATCGAGAACTGACGGAGTATCCCTGCCGAACCTTCGAAGATGTACAGGCCAAGGCAATGGCTCAAGTTAGGTTGGAAGAGGACGAGGAACCCTTCAAGGCCGAACCAAGTCCGGATCGGGTGAATCGTAGATCGACGTCCGACAGTCCTAACGATAGGCATCAACTGCCGTATCCCCGAGGACGCGACGACCAGAGTCGAGACATGGGACATGAGTGGAAGGAAAACCCTTCACTACCCCCCAAGGTACAATCGTATAACTTATGTGTTTCCATTGCAGAGTTAGTTAAGACGTTCGACAAATATGGTAAGGACGTGAGGTTGCCACGAAAGAATGACAAACCGGATTTCAAGAAGGACATGACAAGGTGGTGCGACTTCCATGGCGACCACGGGCATAAAACCGACGAATGCGTCGCACTGCAAAAGGAGGTTGCAAGGTTACTATCGCAAGGATTCCTCCGAGATGTCATTTCGGACAAAGCCAAGGCCACCATGGAACAAAGGGATGAGGTACAAAATAAACGTCCTTCCTCTCCTATACCTGCCAAGATTGTCAACTCCATTTCAGGTGGGTCCGATATTTGCAGGATCTCATATTCCACGGCAAAATGCCACGCCAAACAAAGCATATGCAATGTGCCGTCACCCTCTGAGCCAAGGCCTAAGAAGACAAGTGACTTGCCCACCATCACTTTCGATGAGACCGACGCCAGTGGATGGGCAGAGCATCACGACAGTCTGGTAATATCCTTGTCCATTGGGAATTTTCTTGTACGCAGGGTACTAATTGACACAGGTAGCTCCACCGACTTGATCACCCTCGATACCCTAAAAGAGATGGGCCTTAGCGAAGAAGACGTGACCAAAAGGAGACTACCCCTGGTTGGATTCAGCGGCGAAGTCCGATACTCGCTTGACGAGATCACTCTCACCACTTATGCGGGAGGAATCAACCAGCAGGTAAAATTCATAGTAATAGAGTGTGAATCTCCTTACAATTGCATCATTGGCAGGCCTTGGTTACACTCAATGAAGGCGGTCCCTTCCACTTATCATCAAACGATCAAATTCCCAACCAAGTGGGGAGTCCAAGAAATCAAGGGAGAGTATAGACTCGCTAGGGAATGCTATGTGACGTCCATGAAGAAAGCAGTCGAGAGCGACGCGGCATAGAAATTATAGAGCGGGGGAGGGTCGAGCGAGTACATTGAACCGGAAACAGAAAAATTTATTCGAAGTTGCTCTCGACCCTGCCTCGCCAAGTCAAACGGTCAGAATCGGATCCGATCTCGATGACGCAACCGGTGAAAGATTGGTGGAATTCCTCCGGTCGAATTCTGACTGCTTTGCGTGGTCTCATGAAGACATGGTAGGTATCCCCCCTGACATCATAACTCATAAACTAAATATGGACGCAAGTTTTCCCCCTGTCAAACAGAAACGCAGGAAATTCGCCGCCGAACGAAACAAAATAGTCGACGACGAAGTCAAGAAATTGCTAGAGACATGAAAGATTAGGGAAGTCAAGTATCCCGAATGGCTGGCCAACGTGGTGGTGGTCGAAAAGAAGAACGGAAAATGGAGGGTCTGTATAGACTTCAAGGACCTCAACAAAGCATGCCTAAAGGATTCGTTCCCTTTACCGCACATTGATGCGATGATCGACGCAACAGCAGGCCACAAGATGCTCTCTTTCATGGATGCATTCATCGGCTATAACCAGATACTGATGGACCCCCAAGACCAAGAGAAGACAGCCTTCGTCACTAGTCAGTGGACCTATTGCTACAAAGTAATGCCCTTCGGTCTAAAGAACGCAGGGGCAACGTACCAGAGACTGGTGAATAAAATGTTCAAAGACCAGATTGGGGACACCATGGAGGTCTACATCAACGACATGCTGGTCAAGTCAAAGCAAAAAGAAGATCACGTCGAACACCTGAGGGAGGCATTCGAGGTACTTAAACGTTACAACATGAAACTGAACCCTACTAAATGTTCTTCCGGAGTTTCTTCAGGGAAATTCTTAGGATACATGGTGACCCAAAGAGGGATCGAGGCAAGCCCCAAACAAATAAAAGCAGTTATCAATCTAAGGTCGCCTAGATGCGTCAAAGATGTTCAAAAACTCACAGGACGAATAGCAGCGCTGAACCGCTTAATTTCGAAGTCGTCCGACAAGTGCAAGCCGTTCTATGACATACTTAAAAAGAACAAGTCGTTCCAATGGGGAGTAGAGCACGAGGCATCATTCCAAGAACTGAAAAAATATCTGTCGAGTCCATTGTTGCTCGCCAAGCCAAAGGATAACGAACCATTGCCCATCTATTTGGCCGTGTCAGACACATCGGTAAGCGCCGTCTTGGTAAGGGAAGAAGACGGCAAGCAATCCCCGATTTATTATGTAAGTCGGTCCCTACTTCCAGCCGAAACAAGGTACACTTCATTGGAAAAGTTAGTTTTGGCGTTATGGCCTCTCACAAATTAAAACCTTAATTTGAATCGCATACTATTATTGTAAGGAGTAATCATCCCATGAAAGCAATCATGAGGAAAACTGAGTTCACAGGTCGAATGGCTAAATGGGTTATACAACTGAGCGGTTAAGAGATCGAATATGAACCCAGAACAACTATCAAATCTCAGGCGTTGGCAGATTTTGTGGTAGATTTCAGCCCAACACTGGAACATGAGGCCATAAAGAAGGCGACAGAACTACTCTCGACAGACAAACAGGGTACTTAGGAACTATACACCGACGGAGCGTCAAACGTCAGGGGCACGGGTTTAGGTGTTGTACTCAAATCACCACAAGGGGACAAGATATCCCAAGCCGTAAGATGCGAATGGGACGCGACCAATAACGAGGTGGAGTACGAAGCACTCGTATTCGGCCTCAACCTAGCTCGAGATCTCGCGATTGACAACATAAAGGTGATATGCGACTCACTACTAGTTGTGAACCAGGTCCAAGGGTTGTACGTCGCCAAAGATGACAGAATGGTCTCCTATTTAAGCATTGTCCAAGGGTTGGTCGCGCAATTCAAAACATTCGACATCAACCAAGTACCAAGAGAATTGAACACATAGGCGGATGCGCTTGCCAACCTGGGATCGGCGCTAGATCCAAAAGAGTTTCCTAACATTCCCATAGTCCATGTCACAACACCCGCAGTATCGAGAACAACCAAAGACACAAGGCAACAACACGAATTGCAAGAGGTCATCGCCATAGCGCAGGATGATTTCAAAATTCATTTGACAAGTGATTCCGAAGAGTGGACAAAACCATTCGTCGATTGGATAACACACGGCACCCTATCGGATGATAAAATCGCGGCCAAACGTCTAAAGGTACAAGCTTTATCCTTCGAAATGAAAGAATGTTTTCTTTTAAACGATCTGTCACATGCTTGTTACTGAAGTGCCTCACGCCCGTCGAATCTCAAAAACTTCTTCAATCCTTGCACGATGGGGAATGTGGCAATCACGCCGGAGGACGAAGCTTAGCTTATAAATCTCGACGCATGGGATACTATTGGCCAACGATGAACACGGACGCATTAGACTATGCCAAGAGATGCGACGCTTGTCAACAACATGCGTCGGTCGCACACCAACCATCAGAACCCCTACATCCAACACTCGCGCCTTGGCCGTTCATGAGATGGGGGATGGACATTGTCGGCAAGTTACCACCAGCACAGGGGCAACGCGTCTTCTTCCTAGCCATGACAGATTACTTCTCCAAATGGATCGAAGCCGAAGCCTATCAAGAGGTACAAGAAACTCAAGTCATTTCATTCATCAAACGAAACATTTTGTGCAGATTCGGCGTTCCATCAGAGATCGTATGCGGCAATGGCTCCCAATTCATCGGTCGCAAGACTAGAGCCTTCTGTGAGCAGTGGAACATCAACTTAGTCACATCCACCCCCAGATACCCACAGTCGAATGGACAGACAGAGTCCAGTAATAAAATCATCATCAACAACCTAAAAAGGAGGTTAGAAGGCGCCAAAGGCAAGTGGACAGATGAACTCCAGTACATCCTATGGTCCGACAGAACCACACCAAAGAATGCGACAGGACAGTCACCCTTCTCGCTCGTCTACGGATGTGATGCGGTCATACCAGCCGAGATACTTATCCCTATAGCCAGGTACGGCCTGCAAACACCAGAGCAGAACGACGAAGAATTGTCACATAATATCGACACGATCGACGAAGTCAGAGAGAAGGCCATGCTTAGGATGGTCCAATATCAGCAACAGGTCGCAAGGAGCTATAACAAAAACGTACGCATCAGAGTTTTCAAAAAAGGTGATTGGGTTCTAAGGAAGACATTTCAAAACACCAAAGACCCAGGGACGGTAAACTGGCCCTGCAATGGGAAGGACCCTACCTAATCACAGATGTCGTTGCACAAGGCGCCTACAAATTGCAAGACATGGAAGGACGCATCATCCCAAGAAGCTGGAACGCGACATACCTAAAGCAGTATCATTTCTAAAAACCTTTTTGTTATTCGTCAGATTATCGATTACATTTTTTCTCAAATCATTGATTGCCCGGATGCTCTCACTGACTTAAGCATCGGAGGGCCGTTGGGTTCGCCCCCAACAACCATTTCTTAGCGACCCTTCGCTTTGTCTCGTTCCAACACAGGCACAACACGTTCAAACAAAGCAGTGGATCCACTCAAGACACACAAAAGCGCTTACAACTTACACAACACGATCGATCGATACACAGGGAGTTGAACAATAAAGGCACTACGGCACACCGCCCGCCTTATTACAAAATAAGGTACACAAAGCCTTAGATGAAATACTAAACGCAAGACACATTTGCTTACCTCCCTGGATTATGATATACAACTATCATGACTATACTCAATACAATTCACATGCCTCTCCTCGAAGAAACGCGTCCATACAAGCATGCATCAAACACAGCACTTGTCGAAAACCAAAGAGTGCCATTTCAAAACAAAAAAGGCGAAACGACAATCATCATTATCTTACAAACATGCGACCCGCGATGGTGGACGGGTCGCCAAAACACAAGAGTTTGCCCAGACGACGGAGGGACTTTCAACACAATTAGTCCAAATATCCAAGAGACAAATTAGCAAGTCAAAGGATAAAGGGCTTAAACTTCAAACATCTTTACCTTGAGCAGCCTCAGGGACAGGATCGGGTGCCGTTTCTGTCCGTCCGGAGCTTACTTCATCTCCTTCTTCCGCCACGACCCCAACAGTCCTGCACGCTTGAAGAAAGTTGACACCGGGGCAACCGTTGGGAAATTGCTCATCCAGGTAGGCCTGCTCCTTCTCTAGATCCCATGATTCATGGCGACCAGCCTTGAGATCCTCCATCATCTCGATCCTGGACTTAAGCGTGAAGTAGGCTCCAACATCGGTTAGTCTCAATGACGCGATGCGCACCCTCCGACACCTTCAACAACACATCCGCTTCCTGTGCCCTGCCCTCAGCTTGGGAGATCTTCGACTGAGCATCATCCCACATCTGCTTAGTCTTCAAATGACTGGACCTAAGATGTTGGAAAACATGCACACACATATAGCAAGTCAGCAAACTCGCCACAAAAGCAAGTCAAAAAAAAAAAGGTTGGAGATCAACCGTCCAAGAACTCGTAGCGGCCATCTCCAAGCTCTCCAGAGCGGGAAGGTCTTCAATGTCGTCAAGCACTGGCAAAGTCAAAAGTTCAGGGAAATCGATGCTCCTCTTCACCGACTTGCCTTTCGACAAATCATCTTAAACACGAACATACTTTCTCTTGTGGCCAGACGATTTTTGAGGAAGCGACTTCGAAGGACATCCTTTAGGGAGAGCCTTGGAACGCATCCTCTTCTCCAACAGATCTTTCGCCGAGAGACGAGCACTGGACCTCTCACTTCGAGACAAGGCTGCATTCGACAAGAGAAGAGTCAGTTGTAATGGATAAAAGAAGCAAAACAAGATAGACCTAACCGGTACTCACGTTTGGAGAAAGAGGACATCGGCGAAACTACTTCAACTGGGAGAGGCTGAGCAGACGAAAAGGCGTTGTTATTAGCAAAAGTCCTCTCGATCTTCGAAAGCTTCAAAACCGCTTGTGTCTTCGACTCCAAGACAGGATCTTCCTCTGGGTCTTCGATCTCAGGTTCTGCAAAAGGTTACATGTAAGCCAAAGTTAAAAGCCATGCGACCAACCTCAAGCACCGGAAAGAGTACAAACCTTTCCACATCCAATCGGTCAGCAAGAACGGACAATCGCCCCCCAAGCCTAACGGCGCAATATTCACAAAAAAGAACCGCTTTTCCATCCGCGGTCGTTCACATTCAACTTCAAAACCAAGGGTTGGCAATCGGAGCTGCATTGAAGGTTATATTGGTATGATCGCTTGGACCCCAGACAGTAGTTGTAATCCAGAACCCTAAAATCTATGCCAACAGCGAAGTCTCTGTTCAAGCGGTCTAAGACCTTAAGCAAGCGCCAGGCATGAGGCATTATTTGGCAAGGGGCTAAAGAAAAGGAGGAAAGCACTGATTGAACCAACTCATAGAAAGGAAATGTATGACCTATTTTGAAGGGATACTCGTAAAAACACACCCAACCTGGACACCTGGAGTCGGCCCGTTTGTCCGGATAAGGGAGACGAGCTCTGGTGCCCTTGGGAAAGCCTCCAACTTGCAAAACCCTATCCAGTTCAGCCTGAGTCATGACATTCAAAACGCTCTCATGCTCGCTAAGAAGGAAGAGAGGGGGGAGATCATCAGAACTTGACTCCGAATTAGAGGCAGCCATGGACGAAACGCTGAAAAAGATTCGAACTTGAGAGGAAGAAGAGTTACCTAGGGAGAAGAAGTTACAGACGGTGAAGATAAGAAGAGAAGGCGGAGTGATCTTCGGAAATCTGGCATTAACTCCTTTCATTTTAAATAGATTAGGATCAATCCATTGTAGGACACCTCAGATTACTCCACTTACTAGCATTTTCGAGCTTCCATTGTAATCTGAAATACAATTTCTCTAAGCAAGGCAGAATTCGATTGCTCCAGGCATCCATTCGACACTAGTCAATCTCATTCGACCCATTGCGATCCTTTGTAGCTAACCTCTATTATTACTATTTTGTCTCATCATTTTTTTTCTTTATTTTATTTGAAGTTATAATTTGATTCGTTCGACTAATAGCACCACATCGAAGACAATTTAGGTTTGATATCTTTTTGCCCAAACACTACTTTACACATAAATCATTATAATTTTTAGCACTTTTTGAAAATAAGGAAAAATTATTCGTAGTGATATTAGAGATAAACAAAATAAAATATAAAATAAAAAATATATATATTTGATATACTCTTTAAAAACATTATAGTTATCCAAAAGACAACTACTATGATAAGAGATTACATTTGAGTGAAGTTGAAAATGACTTCATAACCAATTTGATATGAATATAGTACCTTTTAATTAAGTACACTAAATATGATTAGAAAGTTGAAGTTGACCAATCCCCGACTTGAAAAGATAAGAAGTTTACTAAAATGTATATAGTATACTAGAACTCGTAAATCGTTCAATCTTTGGTGTTAAGAAAGATAGGAAGTGTATTTTATTATTTAATTTGGGATTTACTACGTTTCAAAGTTTGTAAACAGTTATTGTGTTAATTAATAAGTTTAACTATTTATCTTACTCAGTGACTCATATCTATCCAATAAAAAACAATACACGACATGTTTACTGTTTTTTCTTGATTTAATATAGATAATAATCAAGTGTATGTTTCTATTGTTTAATATGGATATCTTTATTAATCATATCTCTAGCTACCGTACCTTAATATATTAAGTGTCCACGAGTGTAGTGCTAGTCGTTACAGCAGTATAATATTGTAGATATCCAAGCAAGAATACAATTTTTTAATAGGTTTATTGGTGGATCCTATCTTATCCTATATATATAAAAGTTAGGTTTTACAATAATAAATAAAGGCTTTTAATGCATTTGCACAATAGAAAGAGAAATCAGATTAGAAAATAATTGAGTTTTTAAAAATAGAATTTTAGAACAATTAATGTATTACAATTAAAGTTTGAGAAGATTTGAGAATTAATAGAGTTTTCAATATCGATCAATATTATATATATGAAAATGTATACATATCTATAAATGTTACAAAAAACAAATAAAAAAAGCAATATATATTTTTTTGTTATATTTCAATTTGATTCATCTATTGCACCTACAGAGTAATGACAACCTTACATGGGAGGGGATCCTCCTTTGCTTCACTTTCATCCACCAAGTCGTCCTGATTAAGGAAATCTTGCAAGTTCTGATCTGTCATCGTTTTTTAATCATCATTGTCTTATGTTAGGACAAGGGATAAGGAAGCCCTCAGGCACACCTCCGAAGGAACATCGTTTGGAGGAGGGAGAGTAAAGGAGGAAATAAATTCTGCAGGGATAGAAGGTTTAGTTTTCACCACAGAGATTGTGAGGGGTTTTGTGGTTGTGTCGGTTTGAGGAGTTTGGGTAGTGGGCAACCCCGGACGCGTGGGAGTTGTAGGGGTCTCATCAGTAGAATGGTAGAGAATATAGAATACATTGTTCATAGGTTTCACAATGAGGGTTGTGGATAGAAGGGTAAGAGGTCTTACCTTTTTTGTGGTGGGAAAATGCTTTTCATTGTTCAGGGTTAGAGCTCTTGTCAGCATCAAAATTTTTAAAGGGATGGCTCTTGTCAGCATCAAAATTTTTAAAGGGATGGTTCACATTAAGTTTTTGGAAGGTGATTTGGGTGGATTGAGGTCTAACAATTAATTCTCATGGGGAAATTTTCAAAGAGTATTGAGGGGCTCAATAATTCCCACAACCCTCCGAAAATTCCTCATACCAAATACCAAATTAGTGTTCCTCCATATCCTTATTAGGGACCACAAGATTTTCAGGTAGATGGTGTTGACCTCAACATTGATGCAAAGATGAGCAAAACTCACCCTTTTCTTTCTTTCAGTAAAGGGATCTAGTTTGATAAGGGTGTCGAGATTGTTCATCTCAATGATCGAATTAAGCACATCAAAGCTAATGTACTCACCAGGAACTAAGAATGCGGATCCACATATCAACAATAGATATAGGCTCAGTAGAGGGATTAAATTTTGAGCACCAGGGCTTCAGCATGAGAAGCTTATCGAAAATATGGTAGGGTCTATCCTCCGATACCCGCTTCTGGTCAATCGGATTGGTAAACACTAGTACAAACAGCTTATCTAATATCGGAAGGAAGGATACCGGTTGCGTAAAACCGGTATGGAAATTGGAAACGGATACCGGTTATTGGACAAAACTGGTATCTGCGGAAAAAAAAAATTGTATACCGGTTATATTAATAACCGATATGCATGTGTGGTGTAACAAACAGGCAAACGTATTGTTTTTTAAGCTAAGACAATAGGGATACGGGTTTACTAAACACCGGTATCCTTGTTTATTATTAATATTTTTTTTTAAATCTGATAAGCGGAACTTTTATTATTAATATTGATTTATTTTACTTTAATAATTTACCAATCCCTAGTAAATTAAAAGTGTTTAACTTTATTGTTAATTGATTCTACCCTACCAAACCCTTATTCTCACGATGAGCTCGTTGTCGTTCCATTCTCCACGACCGTCGCTTGAGTCGTCGGAGCCCTACGCTGCCGCTACTGCTCGAATCACTCGAGTTGCCGTTGGTCGTCGTTCCATTCTCACGCTCGCTGCCGTTCCATTCGGCTAAACTGGTCGCCGCTCACTCGAGTCGCCGCTACTGCCATTCCATTCGGCTCAACTGGTCGCCGCTCACTCGAGTCGCCGGTCCAATTGCTCCACATGCTCGCTTGCAAGGTTGGTTAAACTCCACTTAAATTTGTATACTTAGTTGGAATTTGGGAATTTTGCTTGGCATCAGGAAACTAGAACCGAGTTATTCATTGATAGTAGATGAAATTTGCTTGGCATTTGGGAATTTGCTTGGCATCAGGAATTTGCTTGGGAAGAGATAGAATAGACAGATAGCAATAATGAATATATTTTACTTATTTAGTGGTTTACTTGCTTTGTACCAGTCATAGTGGATTGACAAAGACATGAGCCTTGTTTGTACATGTCTGCAAGTGGTATACAACTTTTTAATCTGAAATACTACATCATATGCTATTGTTGAACATTTATATATGTAGGTCTAGAAGGAGACATTTTGTTAAGGTTATTGCTTAATTTGTTTAGGTGGCTGCATTTAATTAGTCGTAGACTAATTTTCAGCAGGAATATTCAGTGTTTCATACTTCACTTCTGTCTAGAGTTAAGAGATATGTGTATAGATTCATGGCCATTTTTATGGACCGTTGATACATGACAACTGACTTTGTTGCTGTTGAATCATAATGAGAATAAACTCTGTTGTAGCCTGGAGTTTGAGTAGCAATTTGAACTATTCAATTTCTCTTTTCTTTATGGTTTTGGTTTATCTCATTGTGTTGGTTCATAGAACAAGGTGCTGGTTTCCATATTTAAAAAAAAATCGGATTTGGTCTCAAGAAAGTAGGTACCTAGAGCTTGTTTGACTAAAGGAGCTTCGTGTTCTAATCCTTGCAATATTGATTTGTCGAAATTGGAACTTAGTTAATGAACCAAGCTGTCCATGATGCATTGGTGCATTGTGGTACTTGAACCAAGCTGTCCATGATGCATTTGTTCTGTGTTTTTTATGGATGTACTGAACATGTTATAGCATTAATAGCTTATTGCATTATTTAGTTTTTCCAAAAGGCTTTCCAGGGTAAGGATTCCATCATGTGCAAATGCACTTTTCTGGTCGTACTCTATATACTCTGGATTATTGAGCAAACTAGCCATACTGGATTTCCTTTTAGTCTTATACTATCACCAATAGCAATAAGCATTATTGGAAAATGTAATTATGGATTAGTATGATACATATTTTTATCAATCTTTCATACTTGTTACATCTCTGTTGCCTTAAGCAAGGTCAAACATTTTTCAGGTAAATCCAAAAGCAAACACCAAGGATTGTTCTATTTATACATTGAAGCAGTCTCACTAACGAATTCAAAGTTACAACAAGTGTTGGCTGATTCACAAGATGTATATGCTTATGAGCCTCTATTCTCTATTCATATGCTATTGTTGAACATGTATAATTATGCACTTTATGTATATAATTAATAGCTAAATCGAGTCACTTGCTGGTTAACTGATTGGTAAATACCATTGTTGACAATTATTCAATATATATGCTTATGAGCTTCTATTCTCTATTTTTCCTACTCAACTTGTACTCATCACAAGTTTATTATCTTGCTCTTTTTTATGCCTATGTATTGTCTTCTTTATTTTCATACATTGTTAAGACAATTATTGTATTTTCATAGTCAGATTCTCAGCTAGTGTACGTGAGTGCTACCTGCTATATCTTGATGTGTCATTGTTTTCCATTTATAAGATTAATGATGTTGTTTATAATGCTTAATGTAGTACTTAGCACATTCATCACGAAGATACAACAAGGAGAAAATCTTGGAAGTAATAGAGGAATGTCTTCAATATCTCCAACCTATTTTTGAGTTGGAGTTGAACTTGCCCACAACATAGGAGCTAAAAGCATAGAGTTGGAGTTGAACTTGCATGCCCCCCAGCATAGGAGCTAAAAGCATATATGTATGTATGTTGAGAGAGCTTTTTGACTATCTATAACTAGTATATTTTGTTGGAAAATATTTTATTAGGTTATTTTGTTATTTATAGTTTAAAGAGATATGAAACTCTTAAGTTATTTTGTTATTTATAGCTCAAGGAGCTAACGCTTGTTAACAATTTATTATATATAATTTATGGATTATTTGATGTGATTTTGTTGTACACTGTTGTAGCATTTTGTGTGAAATACATTGACGTAAACATGTTGTATAATATATAGCTGAATGGGTATTGTAAAAAAATATTTAAAAAAATAATAAATAAATATCATATCGTTTATTTTAATAACCGATATGTAACAGACAAGGAGGTAGATACCGGTTTTTTCACATAACCGGTATCGGCAATAAATACTTTTTTAAAAAAGAAAAACAAATATGGGGATACCGGTTTTTTAAATAACTGGTATCCGTGTCCCTGCTTCATACTGGTTTGTGAAAAACCGGTATACGGAGCAAGATTTCGGCTCATCTTAGACTGGAACCATAACCGGTATCCGTTTCAGTAAAAAATCGGTATTAGATGGCCTTTTTGTACTAGTAAAACCGCATATCGAACCAAAGGTTGGGTCTATAAATGATATCAAGGGAGCCCTTGACGAACTTCAAATCGTCTTTTAGGTTGGCTTTCAGTTTGGGGAAATCAATCGGTTCGCCTATGACATAACCCATGAGAGACGAATCTTAAAGCTTAACGATATTTTATCTTACTCCAGAGCGACGTGAGACAAAAAGCTTCATATCAATGAAGGGTTTTTTTCTAGAGTAGCAGGTTTTTTGGAGGACGACGGTTTACTGGTGGCGGTGGTGTTTCCAGATTTGGGAGAGGAAGGTTCAACAATGGGCAAGGCCTTGTTCGGGGTCACATCAAGGATGAATCTAGTGGGAGTGGTCCAGGTTGGGTCGGAGCCAAGAATATCCTTCATGGTACATTTCCCTTTATCCATAGCAATGGATAAGGGAACCCAAATCAGATACACAAGGTTAACTCAGAAGCCTAAATTGCAAAAGAGAGTAGGAAAAAAAAAAGGCCAAAAGCTTTTAGAATGTCAATATGTGCAAAGCTCGGGTATTGAAGGTAAATTTATGAGCAAGATCAATCCATAGAAAATCATGTCTAAATAGTAATGAAATACAAAGTGTTTGAGAGAAACTAGATTTTCGGCGAATGTCAAGAGATAGAACGACACTTATAAAACTCATCAATGACATATGAACAACAACACCTCGAGGTGTTTAGATCTTCTTCAACGAGGATATGCCTCTGAAGTGGGGGTGAGTCTCCAATGCCAAAAAACCTGGAAAGGAAGGGGGAAGGCGAGCGACCTCCACCATACGACCTCCAAGCCAACGTCCAGAGCCAGAGCAAGGAAGCCCATGATTTCATCCCTAGAAATCCCAATTTTGCGGGATGGCATGGTCACTATCAGATTTGTTTTCAGATATGAGCACAAGGAGTTGTTGAGTTTTGAATGATTCACCCAAATTATCATCTTTTTTGCAAGATTGGGCAATTGTTGTAACTAGATCTTGTGATATTATGGTGGATCTAAACTAGAGAGGTAGCAAGATGGAGAATTCGAGTGAGCAGATTGAAAAGAAGAGGCTGTTTCGGGTCAGAGGCAAGGACATGAGGGGGCGACCGTGAGAAATTTAGGATTTGGAGGGGGATTGTATGGAGAGCGAACTACAAGGGTCTCTAGCGGAGTTTCTTCCTTTTGAGGTTGTGGAACTTCAACGATTCTGGTTAGTATTTCTATCTATCTTTTTTTTAAAGTAATCTTCATTTTGGAATTTTTATAAAGAAAAGTAATTAGGTTGACTAGTTTATCGCAAGGCGGGTAACCGACCATCCTATAACATCTTTTCGGATGAGTTGTAGTAATGATTAGTCTTAGAAATAAAAGTGATATAGAGTGCATTACTTAATTTTGTAATTCTATCAGCCACACAACTGATTTTCCTGAAAATATGCTAGATACGAGTGTTCTCAAACCCAAGCAAATCCACCATGGATCTGAAATGTATATATGAAACATTCAAGGACAATGTAATATATGAGTTTTATTCAGATTTCCTTATTTATGAAGTTTCCTTTAGTAGTAACTTTCTATAATATATTAGCAAGTTTCTTCTTTAGATAATTTAATTATCCTTGAGGTTAAGTTCCATGAAATTATTTTACTTGGGGTTAATAGGATAATTTCGAGCAATACTAAGATTGGAGATACAAGTATATGTATTCTTATATGTATTCTTTTTAGAGGGAAGTTCTCATGCATTCGCCTCTTAAAGTAAGAAGTAAGAAACATTGTGAGCCCTTGGGTGAGATTAAAAGTGGCACGGTTAGATTTTTGTAAATATTGTGAACTTTTTTTTTGTCCACAATTTTTTTATTTTTTATTTTAACTTTTTTCCTAGTCGTTCTAAACTGTGATCTTTACGTTCATATATAAACACTAGCTAGATGTTCATTTATTTGTACTATAAGGTTCATATATTAATACTAAATGTTCATACAATTTGTACTGAAAGTTTACAAACTAAAGTGAACTAGAGATATACAAACACACTTACACTAGCTAGTTTATATCAAGTGTGGACTTATGTTGTGTTAATTGTGAACCTTTAGCATAGTGTATATTTATTAACCCATTACCCTTTACATTTATTTATTTTTACTTGGTCTTTGAGATTCATATATAACATGTACATGTTCATATATTAATCGTGTAAAGTTCGTGTGTAATATGCACATGTTCATGTTTGAAATTCTTTTTACTTGGTGTTTGAGGTTCATATGTAACTATCACACGTTCATATATTTGTTCTGTAAGGTTCATTTGTGCACATGTTCGTCTGTTTAAAATTCTTTTTACTTGGTCGTTGTGTGTTAATGTTCATATATCATAACATCAATGTACATATATAACATGTATATGTTCATATATTAATTTTCTTAGATTTATAAACTAGAGATGTATATGTTTTGTGTTGATGCACTTAATGTTCATTTATGACTATATGAGACTTTTGTGCTTTATTAAAGAAGAGTACTCTAATATTTCTCATATAGTCATAAATGAACATTAAGTGCATCAACACAAAACATATACACCTCTAGTCAGAAATGGAAGACCCGGGTCAGTGACTTCTGTTTCGTTTCGAGCCTGTCGAGCCACCACCGCAGCATCCTGGGCTTGCTTTCCAGTTGCAGTTGGTCACGGCGTGGCAGCTTGCATAGGCGGTTTCCTCCGCGCCGGTTGATCAGGGAGCATCCAACCCCCAAATGGCTCATGCCATTCAGGAGCAACAGGCTGCATGACTTGAGGCTCCTCAGCGCAATCCCCTATGTCTTCCGAGCACTGATCTAGCATATGTCCTATCTTGCCACATTTGAAGCAGATCATCCACAGTCCTTCATATTGTATTTTCCAGATTCTTCCATTCATCCGGAATTTGGAAAGAAGGGGTTTATTGATATCTGGCTCGACACTTAACCTTGTGAATTTCCCTCTTTCTGTCGCGCTAGTTGTTCGATCAATATTCATTACTCTTCCAACCTTAGATCCAATCTTCGTTAAGATCAGTGCATCAAAGTACTCCATAGACAGGTTGGGTATACGAATCCAAGCTGTTACGTTTCTAATGCTTTCTTCACTGGCGACAAAATTTGGCCTCCAACGTTGAATGGTGAGATAGTTTTTCCCAATGAGCCAAGGACCATCAATCAGAACATGATTAAAATCCTCATTGTTGCGGAATTTAACCACATAATAGTCATTGCCAATATCCACCATGCTGAAATTGCCCTTGGTCTTCCATTTCTGACTCAATGTCTTTCTCAAGTATACAAAACCAACAGCACGGCCAAAGACTTTTACAATCAGAGAATTCCGCCAAGGTTGTCGGGTTCTTTTCTTGTCCTCGGCGGTCAGAAGAATTACTGGACACGCAGGGTCATCATAGGACATGGGAGTATCATCAACAAGATCAGCATCATGAATGTCTTCCTCCCAGAACGGATTACTGAATTCCATGAAGTTCTCATGCATAGTACCACCAGATAGTGTAGCACTGTATGACGCCGATGGCTTACTGCTGGGTCCTGATTGACTCTCAGGACGCGTTCCTTCATAAAGAGTGGGGAATGACTCCTTACCAATTGCAAATGCAGCAGAGATCCTGTGCTTCAATTTTTTTTATTGATCTTCGTAGCAAATCTGTTTCCTCCGTTGAGGAGAGGTTGGATGTTCCGGTGCCGTGGGCGGTGGGGATAGGAGGGGGCATTGGGAGCATAAAAATGACTTTAAAAACTAAAGAGATAAACGATAATTTCATGTATGGATTAGCCAATTGAGTAGATTGCACAGAAATCACCTTTTACTTTCAGATATGAACTCAAATTCTTAGTCGAGCGGCTATGACTTTTCGGTACCTCTGCCTATATATAGGTCATAGCAAAAACAATGAAACTCAATCTACCTTCAACAAATAATGTTAATGAAGTGTGAATTATATAAATTATCCCTTTTTTAAACATTTTTCCTTAATACTATTAATACAATAGTATGTTTTGAATTGATAATAAGGCGTAGAAATTGGGTAATTAAATGCAACTTTGCTTATATCGTCTAGTATAGGATGGGGTGTTTAAAATGATGATACTTTTTTTTGTTTCTAACAACGGTAGTTGCATAGCATTAAAATATTATAGGTTCCATATCAAATTTTGCTTTTCATAATAGAATATGAGAGAGAAAAGCATGAGATGAAACCGGTGCCAATTTGTATGAAACCAATTGAGAAGCGCTTGGGACCATTGATCTATGGACATTGAACGGCTTAGATCATTCTAAATATAATTGAATTTATTTGACTTTTAAGCTAATTTTTCACCCTTATACAACTATTAAAAAAAATAAAATAAAAATTACAATATTTATAATTATTTTTTATCTATCCATAATTCCATACACACTAATATTATATATATTTATAAAAAAATATTATATATTAAAAAACATAATAGATGAAGTCGTTACATAAAAAAACTAACATATCACAACATTCCACCTAAAATACTTCAAGACATTACACACATATTTACTATATTAAAAGAAATGGTAATTTAATTTTTAATTTATTTCATTTTCAAATTTTAAATGAAGTCTGGAAGGTTATTTGTTCTTTATTTTAATATTTAGCTTTTTATTAAAAAAATAAAATTGTGACAAATATTACACCATTATAACACATAATATTTACGTTACACATAAAACGTATTACCCAGCAACTTTACACATGAAAATGACATATTATAAGACATTACACA
This sequence comes from Rheum nobile, assembly GCA_027886185.1. Classification (NCBI taxonomy): domain Eukaryota; kingdom Viridiplantae; phylum Streptophyta; class Magnoliopsida; order Caryophyllales; family Polygonaceae; genus Rheum; species Rheum nobile. Next base: position 1,784,388 of record WOAB01000546.1, read on the forward strand.
TAATATTAAACATAATCGAAATTTGAATTAAAGCTAACATAAAATAGAAGATATTCTTCACTTAGGTAAACTAGAAAGCCAAATGTGAAGCTATTCTTCACTTAGGTAAACTAGAAACATAAATGTGAAGCTATTCTTCACTTAGATAAACTAAAAACACAAATGTGAAGCTAGTCTTCACTTAGGCAAACATAAATGTGAAGATATTTTTCACTTAGGAAATAACTCGTTCATCAACATTGTATTTATCATCTCTTGTTTGGGGGTCAACACGCCCGATGCTAGAAGTTGAGTTAGCATCTCAAGCTTCTTAGTGTGAATGTAGTTATTAGTAGTATGAATGTAGTCATTAGTAATCTTTTTTCTTTCTTCCAGCTCCTCCCTCTTTTGTTGGGCTCTATCTTTGACCAGCCTATTGACTTTTTCGAGTGATTCCTTCAAATCATCATTTGAACTTTCAACGACTTGTTTTCCCTTCCTCTTTGTAGTATTTCTACCAGCGGGGCAAGTTGGAGCACTTTCATGAGGAGAAAAGGCGACACTCTCAGGTTCAGATACATTGGTAGGGGTATCCAGATTGGATCTTGAAGAGTATACTGCAACTGCATTTAACTTTGACCGCTTGGAACTCCTCCATCTTGTTTTGCCAACCAAATACACCACTTAGGTTCATTCTATAGCACACACCATGCATGATCAAACTGAAAATCAGCATGATTACGAGATTTGGAACGAAAAAGATCACGTGCATTCCTTATCACATCATCCTCAATATCCCCACTAGCTTTTAGATTTGATGCTTTTGTATAGCACCTAACAATTTTTTGTGTTTCATGGGTAATTATATGCCACTTTGTTTTCAATGCCGTTCCAGCCCAAAAAAATCAAGTGTCATCCTCTTCTTCTCTTCTTGTGCTGTAATAGTTTTTCACACGGAGCCAAAATGCCTCATTTTTCTGATCAGTGCCTGTAATAATATATGTATGTGCTAGTGTTAATCCATGAACTAACAAGTAATAAATCCTCACCTTCACTCCACTTCACTTTCTGTTGATCGTCGCCTTGACGAGGAGCTTTTTGGCTTCTTTATTTTTGACGTGTGTTTTTTTGAGCATTTTGACCTCTTGCGGAAGTGGGGTTCGGTTCTGGTGTAGCTTGTATATCATCCAGACTTGGCACATGTTGTTGTTGGCTCCATTGATGAAATGCAGAAGTGCTTTCATATGAACCTAGTGTATTAGGAAAAGGTGATGAATATTGATGAGGATTCGTTGGAAAATATGAAGTATATGGGTAAGGATAACCTTTAACATTTTGTTCTTCATGAAAATTCAAAAAGTTTTGAGAAAAATTGAAGGCATTTTGATTGTTGTAGGATTGATTTGGATTCACATTTTTAGGGTAAATGAGAGAGAAAATGAGAACATGCAAATATCTTCTTCTAAACCAACAAATATATATAGGAAGATAGCTCACTTCTACCCATTGCCCTCACCTCTACCCATTGCTCGGTGTCCTATAATTAATGTTGTGCAAAGTTGTTGTATCCAATGCTCATTTAATTAATGCTCTGCAAAGTTGTTCTATCAAATGTCTGATACCCTTTAATTGATGTCCTATAAAGTTATTTAAACCAATGGACTCACGTTTCCTATGCCTGATTCCCTTTAGTTGATGCTTTGCAAAGTTTATCAACCCAATGCACTCATTTTTCCTCTACCCAATGCTCTTTAATTGGTACTCTGCAAAGTTCATCAACCATATGCATTCAATTTTTCCATTCCCAATGTCCCTTTATTTAATGCTCTTCAAAGTTGTTCTAACCAATGCCCGATGCCCTTTAATTGATACTCTTCAAAGTTGCTCAACCCAATGCACTCCAGTTTGCTATGCCCGATGCCCTTTAGTTAATGCTCTGCAAAGTTTTTCAACCCAATGCACTCACTTTTCCTCTACCTAATTGTAATAACCCCTAAAAGTCCCGCACTGTCGTTTTGTAAGAAAGATGTGATGAGTAATTTCTGTAAACTCAGTAAGATCATTTGAACGTAATAATATACGTTTAATGTTGTATTGGGTCTTAGATTATTTTTAGAAGTGCTATAAATAAGATCTAGCAAAAGACCGCGAGTGAAACCGCGACCAAGACCCAAAGGCGCGAATGCGGGGATACCGCAACCGCGGGCGCGGTTTTGCCTATGGGCAACCGCGATCGCGGGTCTCCATTTCTTCATCTTCTTCGTTCTTCTCCGAGCTTCTCCGATTCGATTTTCCCACGTTTTCTTCAATGTTCGCCAGTGGGGGAGGCTAAACGCTTGGGTTGCCGGCGTTGTGGCTCCTCTTCCCCTATAAAAGGAGGCCGAGGCAACTCCAAATCTTCATCCAAACATCAGATCTCCATCTCTCTCTCTCTCTCATGTTTTCGTCGTCGCTGGAGTTTGCAGCCATTGTCGGAGTTTTTGATGGTCGTCAGAGTACCTTGGTGATGTGTCCTTGCCTCCGATGACAAGGCAATTGTCAAAAGGTGGCGCCTTTGGATCTAGTCTTGGTTGGGAAGTCACTCGTCTCTGTTGTAGAACGCGGTGATGATGATGGTCGCGAGCGGAAGATCGTGATGAATGGTGTTGTTGACGTCGGCGACTGGGAAGATGGTGACGACAACAAGGAACTCGGTGGTGATGGAAGTGATTTGATGGAAGATGGAAAACAATGGCGGAAGCGGTTTGGTGAAGGATATAAGGCTTGAAAGGACAAGCCTTTGGGTGTCGTAGCGTCGACTGCGAATGAAGGAGATGCGAAGATAGACTTTGCTTGAAGATCAAGCGGTTGCCGTAGCGTCGACGGCGGAGTGAATGGAGATGAGAGGGATATGGGTGACGTCCGATCAAGGGAAGGAGGAATTATCACTCGACTTAAAACCTTGAACTTAAACTTGAACGTGAGAAATAAAGAACAACAACGAAGGCTTTAAATAGCCAAAGGAGCTCGGCCAAGACCTAATGGGCTTGGACCGAGATAAACCTATGGGCTAGCCCATGCAAGCATGCAAAGGCAAAAACCCTAAAAGATAGAATGACTAAAAGGAAACTATCTAAAACGCTTTAAATAAGGAAACTATCTAAAACGCTATAAATAAGGAAACTATCTAAAACACGCTGGAAATACCAAATATAGATAGTGTCTTAAAAGAACGCATCAAAATCAATGAATGCGAGAATATTCAGATAGAACGCGATCAGATTGAAGGAGGTTGAGTCGATTGAAAGAGATCGCATTCAACATTGAGTTGCTTGATGGAAGACGCGTTGAGGCACGTGATATTTGGTCTTGGGTAGAGATGCTTGAATGTAACGATCGCGGCCTCTGTTCCAGATGCGAGGAATATGACGAAGAATGCGGTCTTCGTACTTGGCTCTTCTGAGCTCAGGGTCATGGCTTTGTCCTCGCCTTGGGCCGTCATGGGAGGCAGGGTCACATCACCCTCCCCCACTTGGTTGTGAAGCATCCCCGCTTCACCTTTGTTGAACTTGGGCTCGACATACTCGTGCAAGTGCTCCCAATGGAGGTCTCTGGTGTCGAACACGAATCTTGTGCCTTAGCATGTGGGAGAGGCACCAAACACCTAGTGGAGTATGTGTTGAAAGCGACGCAATGTTGGTAGTATGTTTGGTGGCTTCACTGGCAACTCCGTCGTGAACTCTGCGGGAAACGAGGCGGCACGTGATGGCAACTGTGCGGCAATATGGGGGTAGTGCATACCGGTAGTGGGCATCTTGCTGCTCCAACTTGTAATGAAGTTCCTGGGCCGGGCGAGAAGCACCTGGTGATCACAACGACCCTGCAACACGGTGGTCGGAGGCTCGCTGTGATGTAAGCGAGCTGAGCCCAAGTTTGGACGGGTGGTAAGCTGTGGTTACTTAGGGCGTCTCACACCCTTGACCACCACGTACGGGCATAGTTGGTGAAGTACCGCATGGTGATGTGCACCTCCTCGAGCTCATCATAATCCGAATGGAAAAAGACAGATCTTATGTAGCGCTCCCATTCCAAGAACTCGGAACCATCGTTGTTGTAGCAGGCAAAGGAGAAGAGGACCATCGCTAAACCATGGCTCACGGGCCGACTAGGAACATGAGGGTCCGGCCGAGACCAAGCCGGAGCATGCCGGTATCCTACATGAGTCATGCCTCCAAGAAAACATCAAAAGCTCAAAGCGAAGACAAGCAAAGCAAGTACAACCTTTTCTAACAAGTTTCTAAATCCCACTCAAAATCTAACTTGAAGACAAGGAGGTTGATTTGGGCGGCAACAAGGGGAGAACAAGAGAGGACAATTGCCACTGTTGGTGGGTGACAAAGTCCTTACAAGAGAGAAAGAGAGAATTATAGTTTTGCCACTTTGGTCCCACCTTTTGAAGCCCACAAAGGAAGCTTCCAAACCCTCTACCCAAAGCAAGTCAACAAAAGAATGAAGGCTTGGAAGTTAACCCAAAATGGCTAAGCAAGTCAAATTGGAAAAGAAGGAAAGGAGCCTTTGGACTTTGCTAGGAATAGAGCAAGTCACATGCGAAGGAAAAGGAACATGGAAATCAGCCAAGGAGCTTCTTCTTCAACCTTTGACAAGCCAAGGGACGACTGGTGGCTATGGAGGCAAGGTGGGCGGCGGGAGGGTGGCAGGCGGCGGAGGCGCGGTGGTGGTGACAAGGCGGCGGAACGCAATTTTTTGGCGTTTTAGGATGAAATTTTATGGAGATGAAGGAAATGGCAAGGGGAGCTGGGAAATGAGTGAAATTAAGAAAAATGAGAGAAACAGATGCACTTACTTGGCCTCTGAGCTATGATACCAATTGATGTGAATCAAGCCTCCAAGAGGAGCCTTTCTTCACGTCTAGGGCTCGATCGTGGCTAGCAAGGCAAGTCTTCTTCTCTCCGGGCTCCAAGTGAATCTTGTTGGCATCTTGAGGGGTGGATGTAGGCGGAAGCAATGGGAGATCTTCTTGAATGAATCTTGTTGGGCCTGAATCTGAACCCCAACAGTAGTTATTCAAATAACAAGTCCGTAATTTCCTCCACGGTCCAACAAAATCACAAGCAAAATTGGGAAAAAAAAATTACTTGAAGTATAATACATATCAAAAAATATTTACTTTTTTAGGGGAAAAGCAAGAAAAAATTATTTTTTGCAAAACAAAATACTTTTGTGGATAAAATTCAAAACAAATTACAATATTTATAATTTTATCACTCTAATCCTACGTACAATTAATCATCACTTTAAATCCCAAGAACATTATGCATATGAACCTCACTCTATGAATATAATAATCACTTATCATTGAAAACGTCCTCTTGTAACTCTAGGTACAAGTCTAATAGCCAATAAATAAGCATAGCCTAGGACTAAGGGTCCGTTTGGATAGCTAAAATAATACATTAAGTTACATTATTTTGCATTAAATTGAAATTTTAATGTATTATCTCCGGGAATCCAAACGGACTCTAAATAGTATCATTTTGCACTACAAGGAAAATGCGGATTAAAGTAATCATGTTAAGAAGTTAGTGACTAAAGTGCTTACTACTTGTAACCAGGGGCGGATCTAGGGGGACTACGGGTGTGGTAGCCCCCGCTTTTCTCGACAAGTCTCTTATAATATGTCGAATTTTTTGTTAAGCCCCTTTTGAATTTTCATTTTTTATACATAAAATGATAAGTAAACGACAAAAAAAATGCATTGGTCTAGTGGTATTTGTTTTGGAACTTGTGTGAAAAAAAGTTAAAGGTCATGGGTTTAATTCTTCAATCTCTTCCCCAACACTTCTTTTTTCTACTTTTGTTAAAATTTTGAGTATTAATTGCTTTATTAAAATCTTTGTGTTTATTAAGCATGTTTATTTCTCTTTTTTTTTTCCTTCCATGTTTTAATTATTTATTAACAAAAAAAATTAATATCTTACATTATTTAAATAATTTTTCAAAACGCTAAAAAATAGATTATATATTGCATGAATCAATCAAATTTCAAAAGGTGAATCTCATATTTTTTGTAGTTTTAAAATATTAATAAAGATGTCGATTTATGAAGTGAAAAATATATAAAACTCGCCCCCTTTGATTAAGTTGTAGATCTGCCACTGCTTGTAACATATGGTGTTCAATTGTCTCTATTATTGAGTATAAGTGCAACATGCTTGTGCCCAATATACTTTCTTTTGTTGATAATTATAACTCGTGTCAATTGGTCCTGATCCCCTGGCCATCAACAGATATTATCAAAATGTTGTAGCTTGTATGTAGAAGGACCATTGCATCAACCTACCTATAGATGGCACCAATTCAAAACACTTTTTTTAATTAATAATTAATTTTTTTTGTTTTAAAAAAACTCAACTTCGTAATAGCAATCCAATTCGTATTGTAACATCCCAAAATTATTGGCCATTACAGAAACTTATAAACTTGGTCAAAAATTGTAATCACCTAAAATATTCCAACATCGACATTCGTGGATACGGTCTCGAATTGATGACATAACTCCATGGTAAAGTCGTCTTTCCATGGCAGCATACAGGGGGTGAAAGTGGAGGTTGGGCTGGCGGAAGAGCTTCTCTACAATGACTTGGCAACGGCTCACCAGGAGTGAATGCGCCAGTGGTTGGTTATGGCTTGTGCGAGCTCGGTCGGTGCAGTTTTGTTTCGGTGCGAGTTGGATGCTCAATCTTGAGCTCGTGAGAACCGGGTGATGCACAGGTGCACAAGGCGCAATTGGGTGGCTTGAGGTCTTCTCTCACTATGAAAGGAGGTGGCTAGAGGAGGGAGACAATGAACAGAGGAGGCAGTGAAGTGGGCTTTTCCGAGTTGAGAAACCTGCTTGTACATCTTCATCAATGGAATCCGCTGCAATTGCTTGGATTTGGTCGTGGCGTTAGAGTATGGGGAGAATCGGAGCGACGAAGGAGAAAGAAATGGAAAGGGTACGTAGGCGTATAATTTTGGGCCGGTTTTGGTGGCAATGGTCCGCACGTTTTATTTTTAGGCGTAATGGCATGAATACCAAAAAAACTCATGTCCACTTGTAAAAATACATATTTTTAAAAGTATGGTAAACTTATCAAATTTTGGGTATCGGCTCCTTCCGTTTCCCGAAGGGGTATCGGCTCCATCTGTAAAACTGACGACATCGTTGTTGGCCAAGGATAGGTGTAATGCTTTTGGCCTCATGGAGCCTTTTTCAGAAAATAGGGTTAGATATGTTAGAGCATATGCTATCTATCCAAACGCTTCTTTCTTCAACCACAATTGCCTTCCCAACGCCTGTGATTTTGATTACCTTGACAATACTGCTGATGATAGCACATATATCATTGTGCGGATGATTCATGATGTTCCCCAAGGCAGGGAGATTTGTTTAAGCTATTTTCCTATAAATCTGAGGTATTCTGAGAGACAGACACAGTTGTTGGTGTTGGAACAAAGGGCCGTTGCAAACATAAGAAGTCTTGCTCTGTGTTTGTATGCATAAGACTTACACCTATTGGATCAAAAATGGCCTCCATTTATAGAGGAGAAACCACAACTTACAAGAACTCAAGCCACCAAAACATTAACTGCACTTAGAGTCCCAAAGGAAAACTTAACTGAACTTAGACTAACAAAAGGGAACATACGCATGCCACAGATTTAAAGGCTAACATTGGAAACGAGTTTAAACTTTCAACATCCTCCCTTAAACTTGTTTCACCAGTCCTAAGGTATTTCTTAGCTTCGCAAAAACATCAAACTTCAGTGGCTTGGTAAAAATATCTGCGAGCTGATCTTGAGATCTCACATACTCCATTTGCACATCCTTCCTTGCAACACATTCCCGTATGTAGTGATAACGGGTGTCGATATGCTTAGATCGATCATGAAAGACTGGGTTCTTGGCCAAAGCAATGGCTGATTTGTTATCAACCCAGATTTCAGTTGGCCCTTCTTGCTCCATGATCAGTTTCTTCACTAAGTTCCTCAACCAAACTGCATGACAGACACACGAGGTTACAGCAACATACTCGGCTTCATAGCTTGACAAAGTCACTATCGGTTGCTTCTTTGACATCCAAGTGAAAGTTGTATTCCCCATACAGAACACAAACCCGGATGTGCTCTTGCGATCATCAATGTCTCCACCCCAATCACTATCACTGTACCCAACTAACTTGAAGTCATTTGAAACTGAATAAAACAGTCCAAGATCAAGAGTACCTCTCAGGTATCGCAGAATTCTTTTTGCAGCTTGAAAATGAGTTGTTGTTGGAGCCTCCATGTAGCGGCTGACCAGTCCTACAGCATATAGGATGTCTGGCCTCGTACAAGTCAGATACCTCAAGCTTCCTACCAAGCTTTTGAACAAGGTTGGATCAACATTGCTTCCATCTTCATGTTTGGACAGCTTCACACTGTACTCGGCAGGGGTGTTGATTGGCTTGCAATTCTCCATCTTAAACTTCTTGAGGATCTCCTTGGCATAGCTTTTCTGAGAGATGAATATCCCTTCCTTCTCCTGCTTCACTTCAATTCCAAGATAATAGGCCATGAGGCCAATGTCTGTCATCTCTAATTCTCTCATCATCTCTTCTTTGAACTCCTGAAATAAACCTTGGTTGCTTCCTGTGAAAATTAGATCATCCACGTACAAACATACAACCAGAAAATCTCCATCCTTTTCTCTCATGTAGAGTGCGTGTTCATATGGGCATTTGACAAACCCATTTTCATGAAAATATGTGTCAATTCGATTGTTCCAAGCTCTCGGTGCTTGTTTTAGGCCATAGAGAGCCTTCTTCAATCTCAGAACTTTGCCTTCTTGTCCGTGAGCTTCATACCCTGCAGGTTGTTGAATATAAACTTCTTCTTCTAGAATTCCATTTAGGAAAGCCGACTTGACATCCATCTGATGAATTTTCCATTTGTTATGAGCTGCCATGGCGATGATGAGTCTGATGGTCTCCAGTCGAGCGACCGGATCAAACACATCGTCGTAGTCGATTCCTGCCTTTTGGCTATACCCCTTTGCTACCAGCCTGGCCTTGTACTTTTCAATTTTCCCTTCAGCATTCTTCTTTGCTTTGTACACCCATTTGACACCGATCGCCTTGTGTCCTTTTGGAAGTGAAGTTAACTCCCAGGTATCATTCTTTGTAATGGAATTTATTTCTTCATCCATTGCACTTCTCCACTTTTCTTCAACCACTGCTTCTTCAAAATGCACTGGTTCACAGTCAGAAAGTAAGCAAAACTGAGTAAGATTTTCTACCTCTTCAGTGGTCTCATAAATCTCGTCCAGACTTCTCATTCGTTGCATTCCTTCACTTGAGCTTCCGCTTGAGGGAGATGTAGCCTCACTGGTGCTTGCTACTGGCAAAGGAGTAGGGATTATAGGTTCATGTGAAGGACTCCCAGTGTGTCCTGAAGGGGGATGTTCTTCTAGTTCATAGAAGTTATAATCAGCCTTGCAAGAATTGAAGTCCCAATCTCCCTCTTCATCAAAGAGCACGTCCCTGCTGATCACAAGCTTCTTCGTGTCTGGATTGTACAGCTTATACCCCTTAGACTTTGCTTCATAACCAATGAGGATGAAGCTCTGGCTCTTATCATCGAGCTTGGTTCTTCTTTCGTCTGGAACATGGACATGAGCTATGCTTCCGAAGACACGCAAATGAGAGATCCCAGGTCTTCTTCCACTCCAAGCTTCCTGTGGCGTCATTCCCCACACACTCTTTGTTGGAGATCGATTCATCAGGTACACTGCACACTCAACTGCTTCAGCCCAAAATTCTTTTGGCAGCTTCTTGCTTTTGATCATACTCCGAGTCATGTTTAGAATCGATCGATTCTTCCTTTCAGCGACTCCGTTCTGCTGTGGAGACCTCGGAACTGTGAGTGATCGTCGAATTCCATTTGCTTCACAAAACTCCATGAATTCCTTGGAAGTGAACTCTCCACCTCTGTCTGATCTCATTCTTTTTATCGACAGACCACTTTCTTTCTCTACACAAGCTTTGAACTTCTTGAAGATTTCAAACACTTCCGATTTCTGCTTCAAGAAATATACCCAGGTTTTTCTTGAAAAGTCATCAATGAACAGCAAGAAATAGCTATTCTTACCTAGGGAACTTGGCTTGATTGGACCACAAACATCTGTGTGGATGAGCTCGAGTGGTTTCCTTGCTCTTGAATCTGTCTCCTTAGGAAAGCTTTTCCTGAATTGCTTTCCTATTAGGCACCCCTCACATAGCTGCTCTGGATGTTTGATGCTTGGGAGCCCTCGTACCATCTCCTTCCTGGATAGCAGCTCAAGGCTTCCAAAGTTCAAGTGCCCAAACCGGAGATGCCACAGCCATGAGTCATCTCTGTAGCAGGTCTTGAGGCACCTTGCAACATCGTTCTGAATGTTCAGCAGAAACATTCTGCTCTTCGTCATCTCCACCTTGGCAATTAAATCGCCCTTCTGATCTCTTATGAAAAGATTGCAATAATCTTTCATATGCATGTCATAGCCTCTTTCCAGGAGCTGCCCCATACTCAGAATGTTACTTGTCATATTAGGAACAAAGTAAACATTTGAGATTAGCTGATGACTCCCATCTCTTGCACGAAACAGTATGTCTCCCTTCCCTTTCACAGATATCTGTGAATCATCACCAAACGAGACCTTTCCAGTTACTGTTTCATCAAGGTTTATGAACATACCTCTTCTTCCACACATGTGATTGCTTGCACCAGTGTCCAGGTACCATGAGGTTGCTTCTTCTCCCTTCTTGTCTTTGTATGCTAACAGCAATGTGGCATTTTCTTCATCCTTCACCTCTGAAAGATTTGATTTTTCTTCTACTTTGCTCTTTGAAGTCCAGCAGTCTGCAACATAATGGCCAAATTTTTGGCAATTGTAGCATTGGATTTGGGACTTGTCACTCCTTGACTGTCGTCCCCTTCCACGACCTCTTGATGAAACATCTCCTTTCTCAGTGTTGTAATTCTGATTTCCAGAATTCCAGCCTCGTCCACGTCCACGGCCGCGTCCTCTTCCTCCTCGTCCACGGCTTCTTCCATAGCCTTCATGGTTTTTGGTTTCTTCCTTCTCCTTGAGTTGCAACTTGAGAAGTTGCTCAGTGGTCTCTTGCTTCTTCACATGTCTCTCTTCATATGCCTGCAACGATCCTTCAAGTTGCTCAATCGTCATCTCTGTGAGATCCTTGGTTTCTTCTATGGTCACCACAATGAGTTCGAACTTGGAGTCCAAGGAACGAAGAATCTTCTCCATGATTCTTATATCACCTAGATCCTCTCCATTTCTCCTTAGTTGATTCGAGACGGCCTGGACTCTGGAGACGTAATCTGAGATTGACTCAGAAGGTTTCATGTGAAGAGACTCAAACTCGCCTCTCAGAGTTTGAAGTCTGACTTTCTTCACCTGCTCGGCTCCTTTGTGGGAAGTCTTAAGCTTCTCCCATGCCTCCTTAGCTGAGACGGCACTTGACACCTTCTCAAATCCATCGTCATCCAGTGCTTGGTAGATAAGAAACAGAGCTTTCTTGTCCCTCTTTCTTGACTCCTTCAAGCTTTCTCTCTCGGCAGCGGTCAGAGAAGCCTCGTCTGTGACTTCTCTTAGTCCATTCTCGACGACCTCCTAGACATCGTGTGCTCCCAGTAGAGCCTTCATCTTTATGGCCCAGTTGTCATAGAAACTGGGTTTGAGAGAGGGTACTTGGAAGGAGGATAAGTTGGTGGCCATGGTTATTGCTTTCGATTTTGCTACTGGTGGCGCGTCTCTCACACTCCAAAGATCAGTTTTCTTTCTCTGTGCTCTGATACCACTTTGTTGGAACAAAGGGCTGTTGCAAACATAAGAAGTCTTGCTTTGTGTTTGAATGTGTTTGTATGCATAAGACTTACACCTATTGGATCAAAAATGGCCTCCATTTATAGAGGAGAAACCACAACTTATAAGAACTCAAGCCACCAAAACATTAACTGCACTTAGAGTCCCAAAGGAAAACTTAACTGAACTTAGACTAACAAAAGGGAACATACGCATGCCACAGATTTAAAGGCTAACATTGGAAACAAGTTTAAACTTTCAACAGTTGGTTGATTATGGTTCTTCTTGTGCTTCCGACTGATGCAAGGTTGAGCCAACTGTTCCGATAAGGAAGATGAATATGAAGACGAGGATGATGAGGCCATGGAGGAAGAAGGCGAGGAAGGAGAAGATCAAATGATGGGGGGGTTCTAACAAGGATAGGAACGGGATTGAGGTGGATGGTTATAATGGTTTTCCTCATGATTAGTTCTTCTTGAGATACATATGCAGTTTTAGACAGTTGCTGAAAAAATCTATTATTCCTTTCAGACAATTGCTTAAAAAATCTATTGTTCTTTTTTTTAGCAAATCGGCGTGTGGTGCTCGTAAGTCTATACTGATAAGTTTTTATATTACTGATTGATGTACTTGTGAGTCGGCCAGATTGGCATATGGTGTTCAATGGATATGTGAGTACCCAATCATCAGCATCAACTAATGCAACAGTATTGTCTTCAATTCTCTCAAATTAGCATCAACTGCTTGCTCAACACTAGGCCTGAAAAGTTTCACAAGAACTGTAGAGAGTGAAAGCCCATGAGACTCCAACAGAGAACAATGACCTAATGTTATCTGAACATATTCATCATCATCTCTCAAGCCTTCTACAGCAGCTGATGAAGCTAGTGCATGTCTTTTGACCAGATGAGCAAAAGATTCTGTCTATTTTTTGAGCCCATATTACCAGTTCATATGTATATTCAAGCTCCTAACCAAATATAGACAATGAATCAGTAGTTGGCTATATGTTTTGTAGCTATTTTCACATATTGCATTTGACGCTATTTTAAAGCCCTTGGGGCACTTTGAGAAGTCTCCACTTGCAAATGAGTACACTCCTATTCCGGCATTTTGCAAGGATTCTAAACCTGATTTGATGGTTTCTCGTGCTGAACATTTGTCACAACTTATAGAATTTGTGTGCAAGGATAAAGAAAGGTAATTTTAGCCTTAAGTGGATTTTCTTATTTTGCTTCATTCCTTATAACGATACTTTATTGTCTAAGGTTTGCATATATGTTGTCTTTCAGGGATGATAGTGTTACTAAGGCTACTATTGCAGTTATGACTTATGAATGATCCAGAAGATGCCATGGGTCAGAATTTGAAAGTATTGTTCAAGGACAACAAATATAACACGTGAGGGGGACTCAAGGAGGAGGAGGACGAGAAGATAACATTGTGAGGAAGAAAGCAAGATGGAAGAGAAAATAGGAGGAGCGAACCTCAAGAACTTTGTCAAGTGGGCGAGGAGGAAGAATAACAGATTTGAAAGGTCTGCTCTTCTTCAAAGTTCAACTGTGGAGGAAGAATAGCACAGTAGAACCTTGTCAACTGGGCGGTGTGTTAGAGTTTTGGAGCGTAATTAGAATTTATCTTATTAAGTAGAGTTTATCTTGTTAAGTATAATTAGTAGTTGTTGTCAATTCAACGAGAATAAGTGTTTCAAATTTAAAGTTAATATAACAGAGTAATAGCCTGACTACGTACAAATATGGCCTGATAAACTGAATATTGTTCTGAAATTTAAGATTGGCTAACATTTGAAATTTTGTGATATAACAGAGCATTGACCTGACTTCGTATAAATGTGGCATGACTTTGTACAAATGTGGCCAGTAAAGTACATAATGATATGTTATGTAACAAAATTTATGAAAATGAAGTTATAAATGTTAGACGGTTTCAAATGTCTAAGCAATATTCACTTTATCGGGCCAAATTTTTACCAAGTAAGGCCACATTTTTATCAAGCATTAATTCCCATTCAAGACGATTAAATAGAGAATCAGATCTGAAACTTTGATTTAAGGATTGAATGCTTTTACAAATTTATGTATCTCCCATTGCGATCAAAACAAAACCTATGTTGACTCTATTATGCTTCAAAAACTATACATAATACCTTAATACTGGCAAAGAAAATGTATGATTGTGGAGTTTTTGGTTTTCCCACTGCAATTGGCCAACATTATTCAACTAATTATGAAAGCATCTACCATGTAAAGTCAGACCAATTATTTATATAATCAATTGAATGTTCATGCTAGAGAGATTTTACACATCAGCCATATAAGTGGTCAAATTAGTGGGTTTATGATATATGCATGTGACCTGACCCTACTACTAGGACGAATCCACAATAGAGATGAGAGAAACCTGGAGAGTCTTTATTCGAGTATTGGGGATTTCTCCTTCTCATGTGTTTCTTTGTTTATAAATATCGGCACACAACTTTCAATTTCTTCTCTACCTTTCCATTTCAGTTATCCTCTTTTTCTTTAATTTTTTGAATTAGGTAGAGTCTTGTGGGAGGAGTGACACTTGTGCGTTTCGACGACTGAGATCAGATTGCAGAAGCAGAGGCTGATCATTCTTTTGGAGTTTGTGATATAACAGAGCATTGACATGAATTCGTATAAGTGTGGCCTGACTTCGTATAAATGTGGCCTGATAAAGTGCATAATGCTCTATTATGCAACAAAAATTTTGAAAATGAAGTTTTAAATGTCAAATATTAGGCGGTTTTAAAAGTCAGAGCAATATTCACTTTATCAGACCATATTTATACCAAGTCAGGTCAATGATCTGTTATATCATAAAATTTATAGAAACGAAATTTCAAATGTTAGGAGGTTTCATATTTCAGAGCAATATATTCACTTTATCAGTAAATGACCCTATTTAAGATATAATAGATGATATAATCTTTACAAACTATTACAAGCTTTGTGGCCTAGTCAAAGAGAGGTTAGCTCACTCAATTTATCCTCAACCGGATCATTTTCCTAAATCTAAAGAGTTGGATGACTAAATAATCATGCCATATTATAGGTATATCCAAGTTGGCAAGTTCAGTAGCTAGGAAAATGATCTTTACTATAATATGGTATTTTCTTTGAGGAGCAAAACTCATATAGTTTACTAGTCGACTGACTATTTTTAGGTCAATATATAAGATTTCAGAGCCAGTATGAACATTTCAAATTTCAGGACACATGTATACGAAGTCAACTCAATGCTCTGTTATATCGGCCACTGAGGGTAGAGGTTTGTAGGAGGAGGAGGGAGGCCATGTTGAGTTGGGAGGGAAGGGGAGGGTGCATATTGTACTTGTACGAATCCCCACTTAATCTGCAAGAGAATTGGGTGTTTTGTTTACTACAAACATACCTTATTCCTATTATGTAATATCTTTATTCTACGGTGTCCTATTTCAAATTTCAGAGCAATATATACTTTATCAGGCCACATTTATACGAAGTTTGGTCACAAAATTTACAGAAATTAAGTTTCAGATGTATGTCGGTTTCAAATTTTAGACCAACACTCACTTTATCAGGGCACATTTGTACGTAGTCAGGTCATTACTCAGTTATATTGACTACGTTGGTTGGTTTCGTAATGAGAAACACTTAAATTTGCATTTATTAGTTGTGATCCTTGTTGAATTGATAACCACTCAAAATATTTACAAGTATTGATAAGAGAAATATGCCTTAAACCCATCAAAACATGGATTGATTTTGCGTATTAACTAAACTTCCAAATGCATTGTTGATGGTTTTCTAGTGTGAAAAGGGCGCAAATTGGTCTTTTTCTTAACGTGGCTAAGAAACGAGTTTAATTAACAGAAGAAAGAGGGACAAAAACAAAACCGATAAGGAAGCTAAAACGTACTCCACCTACATTTCTATTCCAAATTATAAGTTGAAAACATGACAGATGGTATCTTAAATTTTTTGTCCATATTGTATATTACCAGGTATTTAGCAGAGGTAACTAATAATTATTCCCTAACATAAGCAACAATATCAAAAAAACTATCGATAGAATCATTGTTTGATTAAAAGTGAACTTGTGTAGGATCCTTAAGCATAAATTACAAAGGTACAAAGACGTAGGAAATCTATCTCAAAAGCTCTCTCTTCATAGCCTTTTAATCAAACTAAACACCTCATCTTTCCACAGTCGTTGCTCCACGGCTAATTACATCAGCAAAAGCTATTGGAGTTAAACGACACACCTGAATTCAAATGCAAAATTAGAAATATTGCATTACAACTTATCACTCATCTTGAACTACAGAGGGATCGGTCCCACAATGTCTTTGTGAGCGACATAAGTGCAAAATCGCTTTTTTGATGGTGGTTAGTGTTTCTTATTACGGAACCAACCAAGTAGGAATGTTGGCGTAAGGCATATTTCTCTTATCAAAACTTGTAAATATTTTGAGTGGTTATCAATTCAACGAGAACACAACTAATAAATGCAAATTTTAGTATTTCAAATTTAAAGTTAGTTAATATAACAGAGTAATGACTTGATTACGTACAAATATAGCCTGATAAAGTGAATATTGCTCTGAAATTTGAAATCGGCTAACATTTGAAATTTTGTGATATAACAGAGCATTGACCTGACTTCGTATAAATGTGGCCTAACTTCGTACAATGTGGCCTGATAAAGTACATAATGCTCTGTTATGTAACAAAATTTACGAAAATGAAGTTTTAAATGTCTGAGCAATATTCACTTTATCAAGAATTGGAAGATGTACATTCTTAGGCATAACATTATATAAGAGAAAAACATATTAAAACTTGTAAATTAGAAGGCATTACTATGCCTAACACCATCGTCATTCAAATGTGTTGTTAAGGAAATGTGAAAAATGACCCATGTTTCACAATCATGCCAATACTTATCTAGATAGTAAAAGTCCCATTTAACAAGTACTAGATAATTTGAGAACCATTTATATACCAACATTACACATGTGAGTAGAATGACAACAATAACCACTTCCATTGACGAATCATTGGATGAAACCTCTTGTGCTTTAGAAACTAGCTCTAAGGCACTAGATAGTTCTTGTGCTTTAGGAACTAGCTCCTGAAGTCAAGAATCGCCTTGTTTATCAACAAGAACCACTTCCATTGACGAATCATTGGATGAAACCTCTTTTAGGGACATTAAAGACGGCATATGTTTACCATCCTCTGGCTCATTGCACATCACCCACATGTAAGGATTCATACTTAATATATTGTAGAAACCATATAATATCTTGTCATCATAAGAGAGACATCCACTAACCTGTAAATTAATTAACATATTACGATAATCATAAACGAATAAATAAGAGCATAGAATGCATCCTCGATCCATTTTATTTTGTTATGCCTATCAAATATAAGAAATGTACAATAGACCACTAAATTAGCAAAGTACATTTTCCATAGCTGGAAAATCATTAAACTAACAAGTCGATCAAGCTACTGCCTCTTCCAAAGTATCCTTTGTCCCCATTGTTGTCTGCACCACTCTTGACAAGCTACAACTCTGTTTATCCCTTGGTAGACCCTATCCTTTAGACATCTCTAATGTCTATTGTTACGTCAATAATCCTATGTTGTAATAAATATTAGCTCTAAGTTCATTGGTAATGCAAGCACATAGGCTAGGTAGAGACTAGGACTTAGGGGAACTTGGCTCGAGCTGGTGTCAGCCAACACTACCACAAAAATGGG
Organism: Rheum nobile; assembly: GCA_027886185.1. Classification (NCBI taxonomy): domain Eukaryota; kingdom Viridiplantae; phylum Streptophyta; class Magnoliopsida; order Caryophyllales; family Polygonaceae; genus Rheum; species Rheum nobile. The sequence goes on from WOAB01000546.1 coordinate 1,802,043, forward strand.
TTTTTAACCCGGGCGTAAAATGAGAAATAACCCGGATCTGGCACGAAAATGGTACGGGCTTCAGGTTGAGGGTATAATAGGTTATATAACCCGGATCTCTTTTCACACGCCCGGGTTAATTGCTTCACTATAGAACCCAAGGAAAATAGACTATATAGCCCGGACCTGAAAAACACGCCCGGGTTAAAAAGTGATTAAATAACCCGGACTGTTTTACATCCGGGTTATAATATCTAGTCAAAATATCACAATTCACAATAGCTGGACTTTATAACCCGGATCTCAAAATGGTCCGGGTTAAAAAGTTCTATCAACATCACATTTCATGGATACTTAATACCCCATATATTCCAAAGACCGGGTTATATTGTCCCGATCTCAATATGTTATATAACCCAATTGTTTTTAGATCCAAGTTATATAGTTTGTTAATAATAAAAACCTTAATTTTTTTTTACATATTTTCACACATTAATTAAAAAAATAAATTCATTGTCATATCACATTTCAACACAATACACCAAGACTATAAAAAGATACATATTTTTCACCCAATTTGACAATGTACTAGAATAAACCAACTCAAGAAAAACAACACTAAAAACCAACTAAGGCATAATCCATACTTGTCTAGAGAAAGGAAGGTAACATTTCACAACTTGTCACCTAAAAAAATTAGCAGTTGAAGAAACAAAATCACCCCTTATGATTCTTCATTTCCACGCCAACTCTTGATCTTGAATCAATCTACACCCTTAATGCTTGCAAAGGTAGGCTCTAAGTTTCCTTTGGTACTCCTTGTACTGTTCCACTTCCTTTCATAGAGGCAACACATTCTAAGAAGTCTGCAAAGTTATCAAAATTATATGGTATGAAGTATCCACAACATATATAAAAACTACTCGGAGGAGATGAGATGGAGCATTTACACTAAAATACATCACAACATAAACAATTTTTTAAACAGAGACACATTTCAAGGATCTTTCTTAACTGAGACAGATAGGAACACGAACTAATTAACATACCATTGTAAAAGTCCATGCAAACCAGGATGCATGGATTTACCACAACCACCATTAATAAAATGGTACTTGAAGCCAGATGAAGAGTCATAAGCACCTTCTCCTTAGATCAGTTGTATGACTTTCGTCATCGAGGGTCTGAAATGATTTACAACACAAAATTTTCAATTAATATTTTGTTAAACTCATCAAGCTATCATAAATACATCACCTGATAGCTAAGATAGCTGAGCTGAGATGGCATATCCAGGTTCAATGTAGAATAATTGAGAAAATTTATATGAGGAGCACAAACAAAAAAGTCTCTCAGTGGGCATATCCAGGTTCAATGTAGAATAATTGAGAAAATTTATATGAGGAGCACAAACAAAAAAGTCTCTCATCACTGAGAGAATAGAAGAGAAAACAAATGATAAATATCTGAACTCACTAACAGTACTGGATAGTGGTGAATTAACATACCCAACACTGTGAGGACTAATGATCTTGAGGTAGAGACACGTCGAGTGCTTCTATTATCATTTGAACTACTTTACTCATGGAAGGTCAAAGAGATGGTTCTTCTTGGATGCAGGAAAGGGCAATCATTACTAATTTCGTGATGCTCTCTGTGTCAGATAGTGCCTCGTTGTCACCCTCCACCAGCTTACTGATTCTCCCTTGCTGGTAGCAGTCATAAGCCCAATCAGCCAATACCATTTGCCTCGTTGAGCATTTTTATACAAGTCAAATTGTACCATCAAAGACAGGCTTTATGCTATCAACCCGAGCCTGCCATTTATCATTTTCTATGGCCCATCGAAAACCCTGCATACAATGAGAAGCTTTAGTTAGTTTACATGATTCCTCCCAGCCCTGAAATCAACAAAAGATGCTTAAATGGTGTACTTGATTCCACAATGTTCACCTGGAAGCCAATTACTGGAACAACCACTGCATAACGAGTGTCGACAGCAGCAGCAAACCAAGCATGCATTCCTAAAGGGACATGTTCATCCAGGAGCAAGGACTAAGCAGCGGCTTATAAATTCATGATATAACTAGATATATAATTAGGTTCACTAACCTCCCAGTGATTCGCCAATTATGCCAATCCTCTTTGAATCAATGTCTTCTCTTTGTATAAGATAGTCTGCCAGCTTTATCAAGTCCCATGCCTACAGGATACACGCTATTAAGACATCATCACGGAAAAGAATTTGCAAATCAAGTGAGTATATACTATTATAAACTATTTTTTTATCATGTCAAAGTGGGGTTAATGAACCATATCGGTGAGTTTCTCATAAGTACCACTACTCTCAGTAGTGGTGGTGGAAAGCGAAGCATATAAGGAACCTTACTAAAAAATACCCTCAGCAATTAGAACCTATCTCGTGTCCTGTGTAGTATATGTTAGTACAAGTATTCCATCTATATATTGTAGCATTTTTAGTCAGCAACATTCCACTGTTCAACTATGGTAGTACAATGAAAAATCAGTAAGAAGTTAAAGATAAGATAGAAAAAACATGTGCAAGAATGAAAAAGATAACAGGTACGCTACCGTATCATATATGAACGGCAATGTATCACCTTTCTTCCATGATGATACAAGCGCCTGCATTTCATTAATGAAACCATCAGAGTGATGGATAACTGCTGGTAACAGGCTGGTAACTTACTCAGGTGATTGCAAGCATAATCTCGAGGCTCACTAGAAAGAGCGGTATAACATACATAAGCACAGTAGATGGATATCACTGATGTTGGTAACAGGCTGCCATTTACATGTTCAAAGTTTTATCATGACATAACATAATTGTTACAAAACAAGAAACAAGTTTATATAAACGAAATCAGCCAAACTATCGAGACATAAAGCACATGGGTCTGATAAAATTTGGTTTTCTGCATTTAACTACACTTGCTAATTGCTATGAATAAGTGGCTATTAGGGGAGGACAAGGGAAATGGGAAAGTGAAGTATATACGACTCAAAAGAATTCCCCAATCCTCATGAACAAATGCTCATCACCAGCAAGTTTCCTAGCATGTTTTATGAGCTGGCTCCGTGAAATCTTCCTCTCCTATATTGAATCAAATAGCATTTAACAAAGTAAGTACACATTTACACTTCAAAAAATAATCAAACTGTTCACATAGGAAAAACTTAGTAACCTTGTAATCCTTGTGAAGTTTGGAGATCAAACCAACAGAAGGTGACGGCAAGAGCTTGGCGAGCTCGTGAATCAAGGCTGGAAACGGCATCCATGGAGAACTCGGTTTCTTGACTTGCTCCCTGTTGACATTGCTTAAGCCCAAAGGAGCCCTAAAGCTCACAACATACTCCGGCAATATGTGGGTGTTCATGTTGGTACTCCAGACAATATACTTCTTGGGAGATTCAAGGCTATCAACGCCGGAATGGAAGTCTTCGGAGCTTGGATGAGTTTGATCGGAGCATGGATGAACAACCTCCATCCTCCCTAACAGGACTCTACACAGCACCACATGTCGGAGCCCATGGTCATCCACATCAGTTGATTGCACACTGTAAAAACCCAAACAAACAAACATTAGCGAGGATTCTCTCAGTGGCATTTCATCAAACAGCTTTCTTGCACATGAAACAAAAAAGGACTTTACCTCTCGAGAGTAGAATCATCTGGAGAGAGATAAACTCCGCGACCGTACACGCCATTGTTCTAGTTCACTTCGCAGAGGCCAAATCCATGAGACATAATCCGCTCAACTCCGGCTCTAGGAGTACCAAACCAAGCGAACTTCAAATTGACATCTCCAATAGCTTGTCGCTCCATGAATCGGCGATGAAATTCAAACAATTGGACTTTCGCTTTCGCTGTGGGACTACCAGACCAATCCTTCTTGCAAATCGCCACCACCGTCGGCGCCAAGTTCTCGCCCAAACCAGTTGAATATTTAAAAGGAAATCTGAAATTCAAACGCCAAAGGTAACCGTGGCTATCGCTTTCCTCCCTGTTACTGATATAGACCATCTAAAAATGGCTAACAAAGTACCTTCCATATCAAAATTCTTCCAATGTGAAAGACTAGACCCCTTGTTCTTCATCTTCCGTCGAAGAGAGCGGGAGCAAAAACGAATCTGAGAAGAATCAAAGTGAAGACTGGAGGGATTCGTTCAAGCGACTCAAGCGTAAAGACTGGCAATAGATAAAGGCTGGAATTTAAGAAGAAGACCAGCAAGCGCGAATCAAACTTGAAAAGAGCGGATTCGTTCAAGCGCAGTAGGATTCGAAGAAAAAGACAAGCAAGAGCATAGATGAAGCAATCGAAGAATGGAATTGAGCGTTGCACCAGTATAGGCACAATCGAAGAAGAAGAAGAGAAATTAGGGTTTAGATTGAGTATTGCATCCTGTGTACAAGGTAGTAGAGGATTATTCTAAAAGTTGCTTTTTAAATTAATTTAAATAACACGGATGTATAACAACCGGGATCTATATTATCACCAAATTTAGTAACTATACCGGATGTACACATATCCGGGATATATGCTAAACGCACTTCTATAATACATAAGCAAATAACTCGGGCGTGGTTCAAATAATAATATCCGGGTTATATTCTTTAATTACCTAACCTGATATCCCGGATATATTAAGGGGAAAAACGCCCGGGTTATTCTTGTACATGACTCAAAGAGCTGTGTACTTAAATAACCCGGACGTATTGTCTTATACCCGGGTTATTTGCTATTATTAACGCAAAATTTAAAAATAAATTTATTTTTCTAGTGTTTTAACCCCTATTATACCGGATATAGGACATCCGGGTTATTTTATCACGTGTTAAAATAGCAACTTTGTGGTAGTGCAACATTGGTTGCATGGGTGCCTTGTGACTTAGCCTTGAGTTGGCTAAGGCATTAAATTGGGCATGTGTGTTGGCCGGTGCTATCTTCTGCTGCTTATTGGGCATGCTCTCTGTGATGTTGTTATTGGGTCGCTTCCTGCTGGGCTTGATGCATCATTAAGTGAAACGTTATGTTTCACTTCTCTGATGACTTCTTACTTGTTTGGGAAGACAATGACATTTTGGGCATTTTAGGGCTTGGCTATAAAGCCCTATCCTGTGCCACTGTAGCAGTCACCCTCTGGCATTTCTTCTGTGCGACGCTTGGAATCTTCAGAGCTTGTCTGCTCTCCTCGGCGAGCGATGAGCTCTATGTTGCTTCCATGGCGTTTCCTTCGATTGCTTGACGCCACTTGAGAAAGAAAGAGATAGAGAGACTTGAGAGATAGAGATTACTGGAGCAACTCGTTGGAGGCTCTTGGTGCAAGGCTTTGCAGAAAGCCTTGCGGTGTCCCACTGGGGACTCTTCTTCTCCTTCTCGTTTTGTTTTCTGTTTTTCTTTGTGCCTTTGTTTCTTCTCTATTCTTGTCTTTTCCGCTTGTGTGCTTGCATGTAACTTGAACTGACTATTTGACTTTTGTTGCTTAGTGGATTGGGCGAGTCTTCCCTCTTGAGGCTTCGCAGACATAGGACCTTGGTCCGAACTACGTAAATAACCCTGGTGTTCACTTAACTTTACTGTTTTTGAGTTTTTCGTCCTTAAAACGCTTTTACCTTCTATTGAGCAATCGAAGCGGAGAGAAATTGTGATAACAATTTGTTATTAGAGCTATGGCTCTTGATCTGGTTTTCACTGAGTTTTGAAGTGTCAAAACATTTTTTAAGGTTTGGTGTTTCTTTCTCTTTCTTGTCTGTGATTCTTACTTTTGTCATTTCCAGTAAAAGGTTACTTTTGAGTAATTTTTGGGACCTGGAACAAAAAATGCATTTTGATCAGCTTCCAGATTTGGAAAAGCAGAAACTTACTCTTTCTACTCTGTTGTTAGTCATTTTATTCTTTCTGCTCTTGCTCGGAAGGGAAAGTGTCTTGAGTTGCACAAAGACTCTTGGGGTTTTATAAACTCTCACTGTGTTATAAATCTCATTTTATAAACTCTCACTGTGTTGTAAATCTCCACTCCTAAACTCTGTTTCTTTTGGTCTTTTGGGATGAAGTCGTCTGTGTTATTCCCTTTGATTAAAGGGAAGACATTCTGTAGAGGTGTAATCTTTATCCTGAGAACTTAAGAAAAATCATGAGAGTTTTGTTCTTGTGTGTTTGTTATTCTGTCCTTGCTTCTAGCTTCATTTCTTTTACTTCATCTTTTGCTTTACTTACTACTTGTATGTTGTGATGTCAGAGAGCTCTATAAGGGTTAAATCCTTTGATGGAACCTCAGACTTTGCCATGTGGCAAGTCAAGATGAAGGTTGTCCTTATTAAGGAAAAGTGTTGGAAAGCAGTGAAGGGTACCTTGCCTGCTGACATTATTGATGAAGCTAATGCAGAAATGGATGAGCAAGCTCACTCAGAGATTATGATAAAGTTAACTGACGACGTGGCTCATCAGGTTGTAAGTTTTACTGACACTAAAACTCTTTGGAAAGTTTAGATGATCTTTACTTGACTAAGTCTTTGCCTAGTAGGATCTTTTTGTTGTGTCGGCTATTTACTTTCAAAATGAATGTTAACCTATCTTTGAATGAAAACTTGGACAAAATCTTGGAGATGACTCAAGAACTTGAAAGATGTGATGAAAAAAAATCAAAGACACTCACCAAGTTGTATTGTTATTAAGTTCTTTGCCCATTCAGTTTGATATTTTCAAGGATGTTATTCAGTAGTTCTGAAAAATTGACTAAGGAAAAGATTATTGAGGCTATACTTGAAAAGAATAAAGTCATGAAAGTGTTTAAGTCTAAAAGTGACAAGAAAACTGACAGTAAGACTGAGGTCTTGATGGCTAAGGGAAAGACTAAGAATAACAACAAGAAATCTTCGAATAAAAATATAAGAAGAATGACAAGGGTGAAAATGATAAGAAGGATAACAAGAAGTGTTTCTACTGTGGCAAATCTGGACATTTTATCAAAGATGCATGAAAAAGGCTAAAGATGAGAAGGATAAAAAATCCAATGAAACTGCTCCTTTGTGTGAAACTCATGATGATTATCTTTATGAGATCCTGATGTGTGCTTCTTTGTCTGCTATATCTCATGACTGAATTCTTGATTCTAGGTGTACTCTGCATGCTACCTTTGATAAATCTTGGTTTGAGTCTTTGCATGAGTGTGATAGAGGTGAAGTGTTGTTGGGAGACCACACTTCACTGCCTATTAGAGGAATAGGTAATGTGCCCCTTAGGATGTTTGATAGTAGAGTTGGGGTTCTTTAAAAGGTCAAGTGGGTACCTGATCTAAGAAGGAACCTAATGTCTGAGTCTATGTTTGATGATTTGGGATGCAATATTAACACTCATAATGGTGTAAGAGAGGTAATAAGAAATGGCACTACTCTTATCAAGAATATTAAGAAAGGAGGACTATATCATGTTATAGCTTTTCCTGAACTTAATTTCTCAAATATGAGTATTAGTATGAGTTCCGAATTGTCAAAGTTGTGGCATGAAATGTTAGGCCACATTGGTATGAAAGGCATGCTTCATCTGTATAAGACTCGTGTACTTTTTAAAAAACATGTTGATTTGAGTTTATGTGAAAACTATGTGTTTGGCAAAAAGGCTAATCATAGTTTTAACAAGTCCACTTATGTTGCTGAAAACCCCCTTGAATATGTGCATTCTGATCTATGGGGACCTTCCCATGTTGATACTATAGGGGGTAGAAGATATTTCATATCCTTTATAGATCATTTTTTAAGAAAATTGTGGGTCTGCTTGTTAAAAACTAAAGATGAGGTCTTTGAGACTTTTAAAACTTGGAAAGTTGCTGTTGAAAATGAGTCAAATAAAAAACTAAAAGGTCTTAAAATAGATAATGGTTTAGAGTTTTGTAACTCTGCTTTCAATTCTTACTGCAAAGAATCTGGTGTCAAGAGACATCTTACTGTACCTGGCACTCCTCAGCAGAATGGCACTGTTGAGAGAATGAATAGAACCTTGCTTGAAAAAGCAAGGTGCCTACTCATAAGTGCAGGAATGAAACCTTCTTTGTGGGGTGAGGCAATTAACGTTGCCTGCTACCTCATAAATAGATCTCCATCTTCTGTGGTGAAGTTTAAAACACCACAAGAGATGTGGACTGGGGAAAAACCCAATTTAGAACATTTAAAGCCAACAAGGTAAATTGTAACTTAGAGCTTTGAAGTGTGTTATGTTGGGTTATCCTAAAGGTGTCAAAGGTTACAAATTATTGCTTATTCAACCTCATGGTTACAAAGTGATAATTTCTAAAAGTGTGACCTTTAATGAGTCTGAATTCCATTTTAAAATGAAAAGGACTAACAATTCTACTGAGGATGCAGATACTTGGGAGCAGCAAACAAGATTTTGTTTGCCACATAAAGTTGTCCTTGATGGTGAGAATGAGTTGACAGTGGTCAAAGCACCTTCTCTGAGACATCCAATGAGGATGAAAATGCTGAAAATAACCAAGAGACTAGTCATGAAGATGATATTATCCATTGAGATCAGAGTGCAGATTTGCAACCTCATCAATTAGGTGGGGAATAAGTGATTCTAACCCTATTTCTGTCCCTGAAGTTGGTGAATCTTCCTCTCAAAATTTAAATGAAAATGAAAATTTGAATGAATTGCCTGGATTAAATGATTATCAACTAACAAGAAATAGAGCTCCTATGAATGTGATTCCTAATATGAGATTCATGAGTAGTTTACTTGTTGAGCATGTTGATCTGAATGTGATTGAGTTAGCATTTCTTGCTTCTGAAACTGTTGTGAATCCTTTTACCCTTGAGACATTTGAATCTGCTGTAAAATGTGTGCATGCTAAAAACTGGATGAATGCTACGAGGGATGAAATACAGTCTATGATTGTGAACAAAACTGGGGTGTTAGTTCCTAAACCTAAAAATGCAAGGGTCATTGACTGTAAATGGATTTACAAAGTTAAAGAAGGTGCCCATCCTAGAGATTCTCCTAGATACAAGGCTAGACTTGTAGCTAAGGGGTTCTCACAAAAGGAAGGGCTTGACTATAATGATATATTTTCCCCTTGTTGTTAAGTATAAAATCTTGAGGCTTATTTTGGCTATGACTATTGTGTTTGACTGGGAAACTTGAGCAAACGGATGTTAAGACTACTTTTTTGCATGGTGACTTGCATGAAACTATCTATATGAAACAGCCTAAAGGCTTTATTGATGAGACTAAAAATGAGCATGCTTGTTTGCTTAAGAAGTCTATCTATGGTTTAAAGCAATCCCCTAAGCAGTGGAACATAAAATTTGATTCATGCATGAGAAACCTTGGCTTTACTAGAAGCAGTTATGACACTTGCTTATATTTTAAAGGCATGAAAAGCAGTAATCCTTTGTATGTGCTTCTGTATGTGGATGACATTTTGTTAATGTGCAAATCTAAGGTGATAATTTCTGGTGTGAAAAGAGACTTAAAATTGCATTTTGACATGAAAGATAGGTGTTGCTCAAAAGATTCTAGGAATTAAAATTACTAGAGACTAAAAACAAAAGAAAAAGTGATTGTCTCAATGTGATTATGTTCTGAAAATCTTGAATAGATTTAAAATGCATGTTGCTAAACCCACTTCTGTATCCTTAGGAGGGCATTTTGAGCTCAATAAGAAGCAGTGTCCCATCAAACCTGATGACATAGCTAAAATGTCCTAAGTTCCTTATGATGTTGATGTTGGATCTATTATTAGGGTTGTTCAAAAATATCTGATCCGCATGATCCGATCCGTTGATCCGCCGATCCGATCCGAAAAAATCCGTATCCGATGAATAATTATCCGAATCCGATCCGATCCGGGAAATTTTTCCGGATCAACGGATCGGGGTTTGGTATCCGCCGGATATCCGGGGGTAGCTTGCTATTATTAATATTTTAAATTAAAAATTAAAATATGTATTTTGCTAATAGACATTTGTGTTAAAATATGTATTTTGCCTTAATATATGATGTATTTATATATTATTTTAAATTAAAAATTAAAATATGAAGTATTATATATTATTTTATCATGTTAAAATATGTATTTTTCCTTAATATATGATGTTTATGTACTAATCGGATATTTAGGATATCCGTTTCGGATATCCGGTCTAATCCGGGACTTTCGGATCGGATATCCGAAATGTTTCGGATACGGATCACAGTTTTGAAAAATCGTGTCTGCGGATATTCGATCCGATAAGCCGGATCGGATCGGATATCCGGTTATGAACAGCCCTATCTGTTATGTATGCTATGCTTTGCACTCGACCTGACTTGGCTTTTGCTATTAGTGTCCTTAGTAGATTCATGTCTAATCCTGGTGATGTGCATTGGTCTGCTATGAAATATTTGCTGAGATATTTATGTGGCACTAAAGATCTCTTCTTGGTTTATTATGAGCATGGATTGAGAACAGAATTGCATGGGTATGTTGACTCTAATTATGCTAGTAATACAGATAATTGGAAATCAACTACTACATATTATTATACATGGGCTGGCAATTGTATTTCCTGGAAGTCACAACAACAATTTGTTGTTGCTTTGTCTTCTACTAAGGCAGAATACATTGTTGCCACTGAAACTGCAAAAGAGGCCATTTGGTTGACTGGTATTCTAAGTGAAATCCAAATTGTTCCATTTATGCATGTTCTGCATATGGAAAATCAAAGTGTATTGTATTTGTGCAAAGATCTTGTATATCATGAAAGGTCGAAACATAATGATGTGAGACACCACATTTTAGAGATAAGGTAGAAGAAAAGGTCTTGGAGGTAAAGAAGGTAAAAGGGGATTTTAATCCTGAAGACTTTGGTACAAACATTATCACTGCTGACAAGTTCTCATTTTGCAGGAATTTTCTGCATATTTGGGATGTTACTTGAGCTCTAAGGAGCCGAGTGGACGACGATGGAAGGGAGATGATAACAAACTCAACCACTACTGGTGACATTGGCGGGCATTTCAACACAAGGATTATGAGGGCATTTGTTATGTCAATATCCTATGTAGTAATAAACATTAGCTCTAAGTTCATTTGTAATGCAAGCACATAGGCTAGGTAGAGACTAGGACTTAGGGCAACTGGCTCGAGCTATTGCATGGATGCCTTGTGACTTATCCTTGAGTTGGCTAAGGCATTAAATTGGGCCTGTGTATTGGTCGGTGCTATCTTCTGCTGTTTGTTGGGCCTGTTCTTTGTGATGTGGTTATTGGGCCGCTTCCTACTAGGCTTGATGCATCATTAAGTGAAACGTTGCGTTTCACTTCTTTGATAAATTCTTACCTGATTGGGAAGACGACGATGTTTTGGGCATTTTAGGGCTTGGATATAAAGCTTTCTCTTGCGCCACTATAGTCGTCACCCTCTGGCATTTCTTTTGCGCGACGCTTGGAATCTTCAGAGATTTTTTGCACTCTTCGGCGAGCGATGAGCTCTCTGTTGCTTCCATGGCGTTTCCTTTGATTATTTGAGGCCACTTGAGAGAGAGAGAGAGAGAGAGAGAGAGAGAGAGAGAGAGAGAGAGAGAGAGAGAGAGATTACTGGAGCAACTCGTCGGAGGCTCTTGGTGCAAGGCTTTGCAGAAAGCCTTGCGGTGTCCCACCGGGGACTCTTCTTCTCCTTCTCGTCTTATTTTCGTTTTTGTTTTGTGCCTTTGTTCTTCTATGTTCTTGTCTTTGTCGCTTGTGTGCTTGCATGTAAATTGAACTAGCTATTTGGCCTTTGTTGCTTAGTGAATTGGTCAAGTCTCCCCTCTTGAGGCTCCGCAGACGTAGGACCTTGGTCTGAACTGCGTAAACAACCTTGGTGTTCACTTCACTTTACTGTTTTTGAGTTTTTCATCCTTAAAACGCTTTTACCTTCTATTGAGGAATCGAAGCGGATAGAAATTGTGATAACACCAGTTTTTATAGGGCACTGGCAACCTGGGAAAAGGATACCATTATATACTAAGGAAGATGCAGGCTTACCCAGCCAAGGAGACAACAAACATTGGATCTCCAAGAGAAGATTTTCTAAACTTGTTGTTGGGAAGATAAACAACAAAAACAATTTTTCCTCCTTTATGTTGCAAGTCACTGAGAAGCTCAACAATGGATTGCTCCTCTTTGCATGCCTTTTCTACCACCTTGTCATCTTCCAAGGATAGAGTAGAGTCAACTCTACTTTTGATACTCTTTAAGCTCCATGGAACACCATGTCTCCCAACAATATAACCAAGCGACTTCAAATGCCTATTGACCTGAAATGCCTCCCAACTGCATCCGCTTTCTCCCTGTGCAACCTTCTCATATATGTCCTTTAGAGGAAGTGATGCACCTTCGTCATCTTCAATAATCAACGCTCCTATTTCAGCCAAAAACCAGACATGTCATACAATCACCAGAAATAAGATAAGTGAAAGCATTCATAAGCATAAAACACCTCAAATTTCATAATATTACTACACTTTTTTTTAAAACTTTTGACTACTTTAGGCATGCCATTAATTGAATGGCACAACTTAAATAATCGAACATTTCCGATAGAGTTGTCAACAAACACTATAATCAGGTTCACACAGAAAAAAGAAGAACACATCACATGCAAAGAGAATTTGCATGTTGTTAACTGCTAAAATCAGCGGGATTGCAACCTGGCCAGTCCTTTGGCTAAAGCCAATTGAGGAGAAAATAGTCAATGATTTTCTAACTACTCCTATCCTTATTTATACTAGAGTGCCTTAAGGTCACCCACAAGTGGCTCTATCTTTTCCCTCGTACCCACACAAACCCTCACAGAATTAGTTCTACATACTTCTCCAACTCCTTCACTATCCCCACCCAGAAACTCATGACAAAGAGAAACACCATCAGGTTGTTTTTGATAATGTTATATGTCAAAAGTTATTGGCAGATCTTGGATTGGTTTAGGGCCTCATTTTAAGTAAGCAGTTGCAATGCTCAATATGTGATGGTGAAGTTTTGATGTTCACCTACAACACTTCAAGGTGGCTGCAAAGAAGATCAAGTTGGTGTTGGATTTCGTCTTCAACTTCTGAATTGTTTCAGCAAAATGGCCACTTCCCTGATCAGGTAAATCATCCATGTCAACACTTGTGATTACCATATACTCAAGGCCCCATGATGAATAGCCTCTGCAACTTTAGTTGGTTCATTTGGGTCTGGTGGAGACGGAGTTTTTGATGTCTTCACATTGCAAAATCTGACATGATACAAAAATAATATCTTCATTATAGTTAGCTGTCATTTTTTTTAAGGAAGTTAGGCTTATCACACACCATCTTAAATGTAGACATATATCGACTATGTAGACTACACATTTAGTAAGCGATTCAACCAGCTGAAATTCTTCGGAAGCTATGCACTATGAAAAATGAAAGTGAACCCCCAAGCGACAAATCCGTACCCATTAGTCCACAAGTCCCAAACCCTATATAAATCCCCAAAACCAAAATATGTGAAATCTTAAAGCCCTAAAATCGGCAAGGAGGAAGGACATACTTGTGAGCACGACGAGAAGGAAGAAGAACAGCCTTTGAAAGTTCGCAATATCGGGTAGAAGATCTGGGGCAATCTGGAGTATTGCGATAACGAGGACGAAGAACACCATCAGCCGATCGATCGCGATATCAGGTAGAGGAGGAAGAACACATTATAGATCTTGCAAGGTAGAAGGAGAAACAACTGATCTATCTTTCCCTGGCTGAAGTTTTGCAGGATTTGCCTTCGAAGATGAATTGGATTTTTTGGAGATATGGCCATATGGGGGCGAAGGAGATGGAAGATATGGGGGCGAAGGGTAATTGTTAGAAGTATAATTTATTTTGCTAAGTGTAATTATTACTTGTTAAAATAGAGTTTTTATAAATAGAAAATATGATTTTATCTTTTTAACATTTTACAAATTTTACAAAAATACCGACAAATTTGATAGTTTTGCAATTGTTTAAAAGTAACGGTATTTTTGCAAATGACTATTGAAAACTAGTTAGTTTTTGTAATTACTTCTTATTTTTATGCTTTCCGAAACTCGTCCAACAACCCATAATCGTCCGTATGGACAATATAAACATGGGAGTACCTCTCAAGTTATGTACTATAGATAGGAATATTATTTTTATTATTTTTCCACAAATTTAATAATAAAAAACTTAAAGTTCTATTTGTTCCCGACTTAATTTTTCGTATTGCAAATTTGGATCATCAATGCAATTTGCAATACGGTTAGGAGGAGAATGGGGAGGGGGGGAGGGATCGGGGCTCTGGGATGGGGGTTTAGGCTAGGATGGAAGGGGTAAAGCTAGAGCAGAGCCGGCGGAGCAAGGGGGCAGAGCCGCGGTGTCGCCAGAGACGACCGTGAGGGGGAAAGAAGAGGGGGGATCTGCGGGGACGAGATCCGCCTGGGACGGGGGTGCTGCGGGCGATGCGGTGTCGCCGGAGACAGCCGGGGGGCGCCGGAGAAGAGCGAGTTTCAGAGAGCGAGAGGAGCGAGTACCAATAGAACTGCACAATGGAATGAATTCCAATTTTGAACCAAAAGAGGAGGGCGTGAGCAAAGGGAATGAAATACGGAATTCGAAATTATAAGTTGGGTTTTGTCACTCAAACGGAATCCCACACTCAAAAACAACATACTATACAGTACGTACCTCCCAAACCCATACTTCCCCAAACTAAGCATTACAAAACACACCCTAATGAAGCCTGGTCAACTCCTCCACGCTCTTGCAGAGGTCCTCAACGGGAACGGCCAACTCCTTGGAGATCTCCTTCATAAGACAGGGATCAAGGTCGAGAAATAACTCGATAAGATCCCCGTCGATGAAATTCTTAGCACCGATTGTCTTGAACCCTTTGTAGAACGACCGCCAATGCTCGTGAGTCAACCCTCCCACGCCCTTGATGACTTTCCTCAAGTTGGTCTGGAGCTTCTCAAGGAATGCGTATTTGTCAGCTGGGAGTGATGCAATCACCCCGATAGTGCCATCAATTGTCCCGAATAGCAGGGTCGGGATTTGGCCTATGTCAGAGCCCGGTAGGCCCGTGAAAAGGGACCCGTGTCGGAAACGGTTGGCAAATTCACCCAGGTGATATTCCCCAACCACTTCGAGCCGGGCCCGTTCTTTCACTTCTTTGTCAGTGCCTCCTTCGCTGTTCTTTCTGACCGTGAAGAGGTTGTAATTGTTCCCGGCGCCTAGATAGACTTCATTGTCCAGGATCTCAACTGCCGACATCCAAATAGCATTGTCGCCTCGTGCCCACTCCTTGATTGCACCTTCCTCGTGCTGAACAAATACAAACCGTATTAGAATCAAGGAAGACACGAGAAGACAAAAAGCCAACAATGGAATCAGTTGAAGCGCTTTTACAACAATAAAGGGGGGAAGAATAGAGGAAATGTTAAGACATGAAGTTCAAACAAGGAAACAAAATGCACTCGATGCTAAACCAGCTTGACCAAAATGAAGTTTTATCAAACACTAAGCTAACATGAGATAAATCAATAAACTAAAAGACTAAAAACAAAGAGTTTGGACTGTGAAGATAGAAAGCAAGTCAAATCCAAAAGACACCATAGTAAGCTGGACTCATTACCTTGTAAATTAGCAAAGAGATCGAGTTTATCAAATCACCAGCTACAATGAAATCACCGCGGGTCTGCACATACAGGGCAAGTATGTTCCCATGATGCTCACACTCGAACTGCAATTCCCGACTACCATCGTCTCGAAACACCCACTTATAGAGCTGAATTTTCTGATTAACAGCAGCTAGTAGCTTGCCATTGAATGCATTGAGCGAGTAGACAGCCCCATCCGTTTCCTTCTCAGCTATCATCTCCAGTTCTCTCTCTTTTACAACGAAAACGAGAATCCTCCCCTGCATTTGACACCAGGAGAATAGTTGACCAAGCAGGTAAGCAGCATAATATGAAGAGACCGGGATTAGGATGCGGATACGAAAAATAAGGAAAATCTATGCAACAATGGATATCAAAAGTTCTCAATTTCTCCAATTAATATTAAAACTCAGATTCTCCTATCCTGGATACCAAAAGTTCTCATAGGCAGCAATGCAGCAGGACTATCTCAGAAAAGAGGGAACTTATTTACCTTAGTGGGCTCTTCCTCACTAGTGTATGCAATTCCACTTCCATGCCGGTAGTATACCTCTTTAGCGCATGCAGTTCCAACACAATAGTATACGTTATTATCATCAGAGAAAGAGCAGCTCAAAATTGAGTAGCCACGTTCAAGTACGTCATCGTCAAGACGATAATAAGATATACACTCGAAAGTCTGATCATCCAATAAGCGAACATAGTGGACGTCTGCATCGAATCTGTCATACTCACTACAAATAGCGAAGCTACGTGTCTGTTCCTGATGGCAAATGCGACGGGCGTGCTCTCCAAGGGGGACTGAGCGGATGTAATGCTTCCGAATAATTTTTCCAATGGTAAGCTTGTGTCCTCTTCTGAAATTGCAAGGCTGAAATGTACAATAAACAATTAAATTTTACCACACGCCAAGGTTACAAGAGGACAAGCTTCAATATGCCTTAACTAAAAGGACAAGTCACCTGTCTGCAAAAGCACTTGTATTAAATGGGCACATACAGGTGACTTCCTTCATATTCAAATTGTTGTAAAAAAGCTTCTTGTTGATATTGTAGATAACAGTGGGCCGATCAGATGCGGCAACAACAAGTGTCGAGTTCTTGAATGACAAAGTCCGCAATGTAAATGGTCGAGTACCAACTGAAACTTTTTCGCGGTCACTTAGTGTGCCAGCACTTGTATTCAATAAGAAGCTCAAGAGATGCCCATCTCCAAGCGAACACAATAGGTAAGACATCTGGATAGAAAATAACGAAACATTTTATACATGAAACTAAAGCAGTGATAATCATATAAAAGAAATAGCAGTGATGTACAAGATATAGCAGGGGTCACGTGAACTCAATAACCTTGTGTGGTTCCAACTTGGGCATTTTTCCATGACATGAACATTCAAAAGACAATTCACACTTCTAATTTACTAACATACACCTAACTTATATATACAGACAACTAGACAAGGAAATTCTTACCCCTTCGAAAGAACATAAGAGGACAGCGCGAGAAAAAAAATCTCCTCCTAGCGGCTCCTCTGTCTTCAACTCAAGTTCAGGAAGAGAGAAAACTCTAACACTTAAATTGGTCCACATTCCAACAGCAGCCAGTTGACTCTTGTTTGAATTTTCACCGATAGGGTTTATGTCAAGGCATGAAATAGCATGGTCCAACTTTTTGTGAGCTACTTCAGTCAAAGTTCCATCATGAATTTCTAAATAAACAAGATTGTGACCACTGGTTGCCAATAACACCTGTAATGATAAGAGTGAATATTTAATTTAAAGACTAAATACATATTCTTACCAAACCATTGAAGCTTGAGATTCAGAACAAACCTGGGTGACATTTGCTGTGGCAACCAAAATAGTATACTCTGATGGGCATTTCCATTCATCTTGTAGCTCCCTGGAACCAGAGCTTACCAGTCTTACAGAGCTTGAAGTGACCTGCACCGGTTATAATCAGTCAATCCTATTTCTTTTATAGGAAGACAAAATAAAAGATGTTTAAGAAAAAGCACTCCCAAATGGGATGATCAGTCCTAATATCACCAAAGTAAAAAGCACATCATGATTAACAAGACCACTTGCAGAGAAAAGAATCTCAAGACTAAAATTTCTAGTAGCATTTGTTACATATTTAATAATTTAACTCTGTTACCAGTTGGCTAAGCTTATACACACAGGACATACACATGCACTTTCATCCTTGAAATAACAAAAAAAAAATACAAGCCAAACATAAAATTGAAAAAAATTGAAAATTTTGGATAAAAAGAAATAAAATTGAAATACAGAGTGTTCAAGTATATGATAGGAATGAAAAGACATGGTGTCAGTCAAATGAAGGATCACATACTTGAATAAGTTGATTGAACACCGCATCACTGCAAAACAAAGTATTGAGTTGGGAGTCAAACCCTTCTATCTCTGTTTCTGCCAACTCATTTTCAGGATTCATTGTTAAAATTCTTGTTTCAGTAATAAAAGTGACAACCAGAAAGGTGTCATATATATCATCAGTAGATGATCTCAACGACCACATCCCTGTGATTCCTTGAAGCTCTACAGATGCCTACAATGAACCAATAGAATATCAGAAGGCCGTAAACAAGAAACTAACTAAACCAATTATTGAGTAGAAACAACATTACCAGTTCAGTGATTTGTATTCCATTGTGTACAACACGAAGAGAACCGTCACTATATGCACCAGAGCACGTTACAACCTGGCCTCCTTGACCTTGCCCCTCGAGGTCCACCACACAGTCAACAATAGGACCCAAATTGACATAGTTTTCCATTACTTCAATTTTTGGTCCTTCGGCATCAGGTTGTGCGTTCAATTTTACGAGCTGGTGAGACCATTAATGTAAAGCATTAGAAACTAATTTATAAGCAACCGCATAGAATGCTTGTGATGGGTAAAAACTAAGGTAAACAATTTACAGCTCACTAGAATTTTTACACTGCATTTAAGCCAAACATGGAAAGAATTTCAAGCTCTAAAAAACACACCTAAGAATCTCCATAGCTTGAGCCAATATAAACAAAATCATTGTTCAAATAGGATATTGTTGATGCAATAGATGTTTTTCCCAAAAGCTCAATTTTCAGTCCAGTGACTCTACAAGATAAGAGTTATATTGAATAATGATCAGAACATCATACAAAATAAACTGGAAGTTAAAGTAATGCTACCGTATGTGCTCAACAGAAGGAATCAGCAATTCAGTATTTGTCCACGTATTAAAGGCTGAGAAACATTTGTGCATTTCTCTGAACATCTAATCTTTTCAATATCCCTTTTCGTTCAACTCCCAAGAATCAATGGCTCCCTTCAAGGTAAAAGGTTTGACCTAGATACAAACCTTTAGAACTACACGATATAATGATCACTCACTTCTCTTTCTCATGGATGATAACCAGTAGGTGAAGGCGCCCTGCTCTGTCACCCAGCAAATATCTGCAACCATCAGCATCGACTCTTCCGCAGGCCCAAGGGATTGCCTGGGTTCAAAAAAACAAGTCAAGAGGAAGACGCAAAAAACGATGCAGCATGTAACAACATCTAGATCTATCCAAATATAAGTTCAGATTTGGTAACACCATTAGTTTATATTCGGACTAACATACAAGTTTGATGCCGATTGATTTGAATGCTGTGGCACAGGAGTATGCTATTGTGTGCTGACCAACAATGATAAACCCACAGAGCGGTACAGGAACTGGTATCAACGAATGTGCAGTATCGTCAAGCGTTTCCAGTGACCATGGGCAGTCAACAAAAACATTTGTCTCCAAGGAAACTTCATACAATTTGACATAGCGATTAGATGAATTGCCCTGCAACGAACACCAAATCCTTGTCGTTTGTTAGTGTCATGCAGCATACTAAAGCATAATTATTTCAAGCTCAAAAATCTATTCTTTATGGCACCAAGTGTACTTCTTATCAACATCTTCTAGAGCTCAGAAAGTACAAAAGAACATGTACCTTGTGGTAAAAGACTAAAACTGTAGGTCTTGAACAACCATAGAGAAACTTCATGTCCAGCACATATAGCTCTTCAAGCCTTCAAAAACCAGGAGAAAGGTGTTAGTCTGACAAACAGCACTCACTGTAAAAAACAATCAGTAAACACAAATAACTAAATTGAAAACTGGATAAACAAAAAGCATTAAACACAGAAGCTTTAAACTTTCCCTGTAAATTTCAAAGCTATGACAGCTCTAAAAATGTTAAAACACAGACACCATTTGATTTGAATTTTAAAATATAATCAGAAATACAATCACAAAGTAACACAATAAAACAGACCCTTTTTCCATTGAAAAGGGGTAAAACAACAAAACCACCCCCTTTAACCTGATATTGAATGCCTCCATAAGTTGTCCTTCATTATCAAATGGCATAACCTGCACCAATGCTTGAACACTTTATACAACAACATAAGGTGATGGATGATAGCTTCCATTAATTCGAAACTCAAACATTGCCCTATCTACCTTGAATGATCCATCATACAGAACTAGTCCAATTAATCTACAATCAGGATCAATAATGCCAATCTGCACAAAGACCCCCAGGGGCACAAGAGACATAACAGAAAACAAAATTAATAGATCAATAATTGAAGAAACAGATAGAACATACCAGGGGCAGATAATTCGAAAGAAATATTGGCAAATAAAAGACTGTTACATCCCAGGAGCCCAACACACCTGGCCATAGTCAGTAGGCGGACCAATACGATCTGAAACAACACCCGTCGCTCTGAAAAAGGCAAAGTAAGTTAGTTCAAGTTCCTTTCAATCCTTAAAAACACATCAAATGACAATGTGGCCTATCTCAAACAAGAAAGTTGAAGAACAAAAAACAAGAAAGTTGAAGAACAAAAAACAAGAAGAATGGCTGTTTCCCCCTAAACCTTCCCGTGAGCAATGCACTTAAATAGGAAAAAAAAGGAAATGGAGTTGGTTATCCTCAGAAAACTACTACTCAAGTAACACCACTTCTATTTTCTTCATTAATTTGATATACATTCCCTTCAAATTCATTTCATTTAGTATTTAGAACATTTTAAATACTTTAGCAAGCTATCAAGGAATCCATTAGTGGAATAACACATTTACAGTGCCAAATGCCAAGTTCTGAATTTGTGCTACACAAATTATATATAAAAATAAAATAAATAAATAAATAAACAAAGATAAGGAAATGACAATACTCAATTTACTTGACTTGTATACCTGGTAACAAGCTCTGATGTCAAAGGATTCCATTGTAGAACACAGAATTTATATCTTTCAGTTGCAATGAGTAGAGAGTCTTGAGCTTCACCCTGCAAGTTAAAAAATAAAAGGAATAAGAAACTTCAGATCATAGAGATCATTTAACAGAACTGCCAAGAACGCAAAAGTGAACTCACATGAGGACGATATAATTCAAGTGTTCCGATTCTCCCATATATTGGAACGTCCCTTATTGGCTAACAAAACAAAACTAATAAGTTTAGTACTCAACTACTCATAAGTGCAACAAGAGTTTTCAAAGAGGAAAAGGAGAAGATAATCAAAAGGCTTTAACAGCAATGAAGAGAGGACCTCTAAATCCTCCAACCCAAGAATAGGGACATAAAGACATCAGCACAACTATCCTATTCATTATGCTTGCCCTCAGTAAGTATGAACCCAAGTTCAATTCAAAGTATGTGGAATTGATATAAACCCAACTTACAAACTATATTACTTTTAGTTATTATCTTCATTTTTTCTCATTTCTCAGTTCAGTTTCCCATATTCTCACTTCCTAGTTTTTAGGAATTTCCACATATTCCCATTTTCTCAGAGTCCTCTTCCATTAGAATTTTAGTTATTAAGCTATTTATAGTATTAGGAGTTACTTATTTGTTTTTCTATTATAAAAAGTGGAGATGCACCTTGTAAAGGTGGAAAGTGGATCCATCTGAAATTATAGATTCAATTACGCATTCTGAATTTAGCTTCGTCCAAGATGCTTTCCCTTGATCCAGTTTGTTTTCTAACTTACTTTAGTTCCATAAACCCTTCTAGGGGTTCCCCTTCAGCTATTCTGAACAATGGTACTATTACAATTTGTTGAAGACAAGGGACCTTTTCTCTTGGAACATTCATTCTCTTGAAATACATTATGTAAACTCCAGGACTAACTGATGTTTTTCAAAAGATAATGTACAGGCCCAACACAATGGCTGGTGGAATTGAAGAACAGCTACGACAGAAATTAGCAAACAAAGGTAAAGAACAGATGATACAAGAAACATCTTCAAGGAGAAGAGGGACACAACAAAAGAACTGACCGCTTGAATAAAAAAAGGTATATCAAAGGTATTTGCCTAATTTCCATTAGCAGCTTTTCCTAAATCCCAAACAAAAAGTAACACCAACTAATCCATTCTTTCTTTATAGTAATGGTTTCGCAGGATCTAAGTATATTACCAAGTGCCAACCTTTTGAATTTATTTTAATAGTACATGTACATGCTTGAGGGTGTGAAGATCCAGCAAAATTACAAAACCTGCCAATTAGAGCATAGTAGACAGCACAGCTAAATCTTCATTATGGGACTATGGGTACAGCTTCCAGATGCAGGTTTTTCAACCATTGGAAACAGTTCCACACACATAAGAGTTGGATGAGCTCTGAATAATACATGCATACGAGTTCATAGCCATTAAGTAAAAAAGTATCACTTTTTCGAAAGGTAGCCTCACCAAAGTCATCATATACAGTAATATTACAGATATTTAAGTTGTAGATAGACATACTTGCACGTAATTAGATTAATGCACACAATTGTTAAACAGCTTAAGAATGTCAATTATATGAGTCTTCTGAGCAATTTTCAGGTATATATTTTCCAAGCATAGGCCCCTAACCATAATATAAATTCATGCATTTCAGCTTCATGATACCATAAATATGCAAGAAAAAAACAATTCCTAATGTCCAATTTAGACCAATAGACTGATGCAGAAGAGCATAACAACAAATGCAAAATGAAACATAGGTGAGGTGAGTGATGTGGAATAAAAAAAATGTAAATAGAATGTGCTTCTTTTAACTCCACTGATAATGAAGAAATAAGCTACCTGAATGCCTTGGGGAGTGATCAAATGTATCTCAATTCTGGTGCATTTACTGAGAGAAAGAGCAAAGCTAATAAATACTATGGGATTAGAATTGGAATCCAAAAACTTGTTTTGGAAGCAGATCTATATGACTGGCAAAATGAAAGGTATCAGGCCCTTTTCAAGTGTACATATTGGTAACCTAACTAACTACCTACTAAATGGCCTAGTAGGTTATTGGAAATTTAGAGCATTCCCATGCCATCCATGTCCTAAGGACAATATCCACGAAACTTTTGTGCTCTTTTGCAATTTAAAAACAATTTTGCTTACAAATTGAATACATATACTACTATATGTTATAAAACTGAAGATGCTAACAGAGTAACAGATACGAAATGCTGAGACATACTACAAGATAGATTTGGAAGCCGTGAGGTAACCTAAGGCATCATACAATCAGGCATGTTTCAAGTTTCAACGTCTCAGTGGTCTACTATGTATTAAAGCTAAAGTTTATATAGCCGAGCAGAGGATGTAGAATTACCAAACTACTGTATATATGTAGTATTTTTAGTTTCCATTGATAAATTACCATAATCTCTTGAGTTATCCAGTCACTATACATAAACCTGGTCATCAGCATACTATATATACATCTTCTTTTGTTAGAAACAAGTGAAACAAATACATATTCTTAATGAGGTTTGAAATAGCATTACTCAAACTCGCTGATATGGTACAATTCCAAGGTTTTCAAACAAGTTCTAAGATTCTTGCGCTTATCTCTTGTAATAAAACAGTTGAACAGAAATTACTCTAAAATCCGAACAACTAAACAGATACGTCAATTTTAGGCTTCAAATACTCCCTCCCCTGGCTAAGCCAATAGCTGGAGCAAAAGCGATGATAATTTTTCAAGATTGGAAGGGAAAAGGAGACAACATGCCGCAGATTTCAACCACAGATCCTCAGAAAAGATCAAAGTCCACAAACAACTGAACAAATTGGCGTAGGAAAAACCCTAACACACAGAAACACACAAACTTCTGAGAAAGAAGAATGAGAGAGAGATAGAGAGATAGAGCATACGCAATGATTAGATTTAGCTCTTGAGGGCTGGTGAAATTGCCGACACGTGAATGAGTGACATTGGTGGGCTTGTGAGCAGTCACGACGTAATTCCAAATGCCCATCCAGTCGTCCTCTCGATTCCAAGAATCGAAGAAGGTGGAGTTTCACAGCAGAAGTGTGGAGAAAAGAGAGGAAGAGTGATCACACATACACTACAGACGAGTGCATGGAGCCTGCATCTCAGCGGTTCTTAGGGCTGTATGGTAGGGTTTGTTCATACAGGTAAGCAAATTTATAAAGACACTTTTACTCATAATAAGGTTTTTTTAAAATAAAAATAATTTTAAGACATTGGAGATTATGTAATGTTTTAAATTTTAAATCTTGTTGTAGAGTGCTGTTTATGTGTGCAATTAACATATGGGATAAAGTGAGAATTTATGAGAGTCGTTAAATACGGGATATAGAAGGATAGGATTGTGCCACGTCATTTGAGAAAACATAAACCCGCCCCTCATACAATACATGTAGTTGTGGTATGTTTCGTAATTATAGGGAAAAAGACTATCCTTTCCAAACGAGAACAAAACCACAATCCACTCCTATCGCACTC
Organism: Rheum nobile; assembly: GCA_027886185.1. Lineage (NCBI taxonomy): Eukaryota > Viridiplantae > Streptophyta > Magnoliopsida > Caryophyllales > Polygonaceae > Rheum > Rheum nobile. Next base: position 1,826,495 of record WOAB01000546.1, read on the forward strand.
TCTCACTCTATTCTCTCCAAAGACACTCGACACCAAACACTCTCAAGACGACATTTGAATCGCATCCGTGAAAAATCTCTTTCGTCTCAAGTTTTCTTCCCAAATTCATCATCCATCCTTCAAATTAGAGTGTTTGCGTGCTAAAAATTAGGGTTTATGTGCTCAGATTTAGGGTTTGTGTTCTCAAAATTAGAGTTTTGTGCCCATAGTTAGGGTTTATCTTTGATGTAGCTTTATTTAGTATTTACGTGCTAAAAATTAGGGTTTATGTTCAACAAGTAAAACTGAACAATTACACTATGAATTTCGGTGTTTGTATCTTAAATAGGGACTTGAAATGCATTCCTTACAACTGAATGGATTGATGTCTACAAGTGCATGTATTGTGTGTTCAAGTCTATATTTTGTTGGTAAGAGTGCATGATTAGATCCAATAAAGCACCTCGGTATGCTCCTAAAAGTGCCTAAATGAATTAATATTAAATGAATGAATTGTTCCCTGCAAGTGCATGAATTGTACATATAAGTGTTTACTATTAAATGAATGAATTGCCTCCTATAAATGAAGCACATAAAAGCAAAAAGCCCAAACCTGATGATATAGATAGCTCAAAAGAGGATACCGAGCTTGATAACATTCAGCAGGATGATACAAATGATAGCACTAAAAGGGAAGAAGAAGTTGACGAGAATAATGCGAGTGAAGAAGAGACTGAAGATACACCTGATGATACACATGATCACACACATGTGAGAGAAGAAGAGACTGAAGATAACAATAGAGTGGAAGAAGATGTAGTTGTTAGTCAAAACACAACAACTTAACCAGAGAAGCAAGTGCGACATACAAGACAGGAAAAAAAGAAGGATAAAAAATCAGTAAAGAAGGTGCAAACTAGATTGAAACAACCAGCAAGAAAATGGGGGAAATTGAAGAGGAAATGTGCTACACAAGATGAGGATAAACAAGAAGAGCCAATAGAAGGTGAGATTATCACTGGGGAACATGGATTAAAAGATATTCCAGAGGAACATGTTTTGTTACAAGGACACAATAGTGCACAAGATCCACCAGAAAAAACTACTAGGAAGGGAAAAAGTTTAAGAGGACATATGTTGCAGAGGAGACACATGAAGAAGCAAGGGGGGTGATACCTCAAGACAAGTTCAAGAAGAAGGTCATGGGAACCTTGATGAGTAACATGGCTTAGAAGGTATTCAGAGGATCATAACTTAGAACATAATAAAGTAGTTGAGTATGAAAGAAATGAAGAAGAAGAAAATAGAAAGTTGGTAGTAAAGAAGTCACGAAACATAATGTCAAAGAGACATGGAAGCTTGGATACAAGGACAGTTCCACAAATCTTTGTAGAGCAAGTTGGACAACTATCTGAGGATTAAAAATATTCCATTAGAGGTATGGGGTTTGGTCATTTGCTAGAACTCAAAATTACTGAGGTGCCACACAGCCTTGGATTTTGGCTGGTGGATCATTTTGACCCAGTACGGTGTGACTTAATCATGGCAAATGGGCATGCAATCCACATAACAAAGATGGATGTACATAGGGTATTAGGGATACCTCTAGGAACTGAACCAGTTAAGAGAAGGAGAAAGAAAGATGGTACAATAATACTTTCTCAATAGAGGAGTTTCAATGGATGTGATGACACTGTAATTAGGCCAACTATTGTTGCCAAAATAATGCAGGAATGTGAAAATGTAGACAAGTGGTTCAAGATGAACTTCATCATGTTCTTCATTACTTCGCTGATTGAAAGCAACGCAAATGGAAGTGTCAATCAAAGGTGGGTGATTGACAATGTGGATGGCTACCCTAGAATGAATTTGTAACACCCCCAAATATATCCTTGAAAGCATTACCGCCAGTGACCTCGGATTCCACATCCGAAGTCACCCAAGGCTTAACCAGTTTATACAAATCATAAAACCACATTCATAATATGAAATATTGTCATTCATTTAATCAAAATCTCGGGATTACATCCATAATCCAACAGAAAAACAACAGAACTACAGGGTAGTCTTAATACAGAATATATTTTTAATACAGCGGAAGTCTTTTTTAAATAAAGAACACAAGTGTCTTGATCGAGCGATCACACGCATAGGATCTCAACCTGATAAAACTCTTCAAAATTCCATCTGCCTTCATCGTCGTTTCTAGCCTTCATGGAATGGATGTTTATCTGATGTGCCGTATGAGACGGATGACACCAGCCAATCATGCAAGGGAAATTAACCGATTGGTTAGTCTAATGAAAGACTATGCAAGGGTAAAACAAAAAGGTTCTAAGTAGTTGTATTAGGTTAGACCCATCGCTTCTCGAATGAAAGCCGATGACGATAGTAAACCTCAATACTTCTACAGAAACATACGAAATAGAATGATCAAGAGAAGACTCTGAAAGATTGAGTCTTACTGAAACATATGAAGAGAAGACTCCAACGAATTGAGTCTTATCGGAAAGTATGACAATGTTTGGGAACATTAAAATTTCACACAAGAGTTTAAAAGCGACTTGACTATTTGGGTCCACGACCAACCTCACCGCGTAATGCGAATTCAGATTAGGAAGGTGGACTTACTCTAATCGAAGCCCAGACGAGTTTCCACATTGTACTTCTCGCCCAAGGTTCATTAATTATGTGCATAGCGGCACTTATCTTATTTAGTTCCAAAACATATATTCACGTTATAAGCTTTTATCATATAAATATATCATCTCGAGATGAGAGATATCTTGGGAGCGTATCCCGAAAGATTTGGTGCCAGCTAAGCGCACCTCCCCTATATTCGGATAGGGGATAGTCATGACCAGAGAAAAGTGTTAGGGCTTGGACATCTTATCCACCATGGTTATAAAGAAACGGCTAGACCTCGCAAGGTATGTAGCATTCCTACGAATACTCGTGCTAACTATAATTCAAGTTCACGTAAAATCCACAACAATACCATCATGGTAATAACAGATATAATAGCGTTGTTTCTAGCAATATATACAACCTATTATAATATTCATTTTTACCGTATCATTTATAAAATCTGTTCCCAATGAAAATGGTAATTCATCCCAATTTAATTAACAATTAAACAATTGATAATTAATAGAAATATGGAATGATAAGCAAGAGCAAACCGCCACTTGCCTTAGTCTAGACGAATGTTTGACGAAGACGGTTTCTGGGTCCGGAACGGGGATAGAACTCAGATTACAGATCCCTACGGAATGACCCATACGAAACCCTAGGTTAGGTTCGACAATAAGTAGTACGAATCGAGAAAGGAATGAACGAAATCAAACGAATGAAGGTCCCGACCACGACCACAAAGCTCAAAGCCACAATCGCGAAGTGCCCAGGCACCCGCGATCGCGGTGGCTCCGCCGCGGTCGTGGTCATCGCGGACAAGTGTCCGCGAGCCATGGCGACATCGGCCGCGAACGCGGTCTTCCAGTGTCACAGCCGCGATCGCGGTGTTCATGTCCGCGATCGCGGTCGTGAAACCTGGCGACACGCGTGGAAGAAATCTCATCGGGGAAAACGACGGGGGTTCGACTCGTGGTGGCTCCGACTTCTGGACTCCTTGCACTTCAAAAGGACCACCTTGAGAGTACCTCCTCCTCCTATGATAGCTCCGGCGACAACTCCGGCGAGAGCTTGAATTTTTCGACGAGAGAGATTTGAGAGTGAGATCTGATGTGCTCCAAATCCTCCCCGGATCCTCTCCTTTTATAGATCCCAAGCAAGTAGGAGCATCACCCCGACCAGATAGACAGCAACTCAGGCGGCTACGGCGACTCGGCCGTCGAGGGAAGGAAAAGCCTGCAACACGGCGCCTGAGATTTTCCGCGATCGCGGTGGCTCTACAATGATCGCGGAAAAAGCCACCTGTGACTTCTTCTGAGGATGATTATTCCGCGATCGCGGTGGCCTCGCCGCGGTCGCGGTGGAAGCCATTCTGCGTCCTTTTTACCCGGGAAGAGTATGGGCATGAGTTTAAAACCCCGGGTTAAATTTATTTGTATCCGAACAAATATTCTAAGCCCCAAAAATACGTCGAATGTATTTTATTTCACTCAGGGAATTATTACAGAGATCAAGCATTTTACAGAATGTCTGAACTTCTCTGAAAATAATCCGACTACAGTACGAGAGTTTGGAAAATTACCAAAATGCCCTTACAAAATGAGGGGTATTACAGAATTGGTGTGAGATGGTGTTGAAGGTACTTGTTGATTCAACTAGAAAATGGAAGAAGAAGAGATCTGGGAAGTTCACAGGGCCCGTAATATTCCTAATTGTAAGATACTTCTTTTCTTATATTACTCTATACCCATGATTCTAGTAAAATACTCATCTGAATTATATATTTTTTGTAATACAGCTCCTGTATGTTGATCGAGTCTCAATTCTGGGGGAAATGCCACCTAACAAAGTCCCTGTATTCTTAGCTTGGGTTGATGGCCGCCTAATTGTAAGACAACAGGAAGAGGACAAACTTGGAGGGTTTGGATTGGGTCATGTGTTGGACAAGCCGGTAACTCATACTCTACAAGTGATGCAACCTTCTACAAACAACATAAATGAACAAGATAGTAGAACACAGGCTGCACCACCACACCCAACAACCTTAATGGTAAAGTTCTTCCTAAAAATAAAGCAATCAAGATTGTCAAATTAAGTTAGTGGAACACATGGCGATTGTTGTATTGCATAAACTTGGAGATTTAATGCTTGCATGTGCATGAATTGTATATATGCGTGCTTAAGTAAGTTCTATATGTGCAGAAGTAAGTTATATATGTGCATAAGCAAGTTTTATATGTGCATAAGCAATTTCTTAAAAATGTATAACCACACATGCTTAATATGAGTTCTTTCTATTGCTTTGAGAGTGCATGTCTTATGATTGACTTGTTGTATAACATAAATAACTGATATCATTTTCCAATGATAGTGCATAACCAATAAAAAGTGCACGATTAATGTATTAAAAGTGCATAGATTTGCAAAGTAGTGCATAACTATGATATGTGTGAGTAACCTAGTTTTGACTATGATTTGTGTGAGTATCCTAGTTTTGATAGTATTTTTTAAACACATGATTGCCTACTAGTCCTTGCCAAGAAAACAAAAAATACAGCCACTACAATTGTCGAATTGGCTGAGTTCATCGAGACAATATCACAAGAGTTCAAGCAAGAAGAAATGTTTAAAAGAATGCATGAGGCTGGAAAAAGTTTGATTGGCATGGTTGAAGGCAACCAAGGAAATTTGGATGAGACAAGGGAGTTTGAAAGGATATGGAATGAGTCTCAACATCCATTCTGGAATAACCCAAAGTTGTTGGAGTGCTTGAATGAAGTGGAAACGGCAAAGATATCAAAGGAAAAAAATGAGATGTCCAGGGAATTTTACACCGCCGTCGTTTGATATCTTCAAATCCCTACATGAAGGTGGGACTACTAGCTTAGGAGATCAAGTAATTTCATATCATTCATATGGCATTTTAATCAGTTTGATTTGCTGAAGTACTCATTGAATATAAGTGCATGTCTTAATAATATAAGTGCACATTTTAATAACAGTTTGAATATCAGATCAGGTAATTCCATGTCTTAATAATATAAGTGTATGTCTTAATAATATAAGTGCATATTTTAATATTTATAGTGCATAATTAGTAGTACTAAAATGCATTTCTGAATTGTGTATCCAAAAACTTCATGTTTGGATAACATGTTCACTAATACTGTATAATTTAAACATGGCAAAGACAATAACTACTGATAAGCCTGAGGGGAAAGATGATGTGCAACACCAAGAGGATGTGGCGAAGGGAAATGATAAGGTATATCACCTTCTCTGGATCATTTAGCAAACTATTTTGACAAATGTGTTCTCTAGGATATTTACCTCAATGTTTGTTTAGATAATTGTTTCCTTGTTCATATTTTTATTTTATATAAATAATATTTCTGTATACACAGGGGAAAGGGAAGGAAAAGACACATGGGACACATGAAGTAGAGCACCAAGAGGATGTCGCTAAGGGAAAGGTAGCACCTTATCTGAGTCATTGAGTAAACTAGTTTGAAAATTGTTTTCTCTAGCATATTTACATCAATATATGTTTAGTTTGAGTTTGCTTGTTTGTATTTTTTATTTATATAAATAATGTTTCAATTTATACACAAGGAAAAGGGAAGGGAAAACAAGTTGTTGTGGTTGAAGAGCAACTCCCAGAGAAACAAAAACACGGATAACAGACACTAAAATAAGCCCCTACTTTCAGAGGACAAAAATGATAGCTGAAAGAATGACAGAAGATCAACACCTAATTTGGGACTACATTTTCAGTGAATTTGGCAATGGACTATAAGTTTGAGTTTCAGGTTCATGTATATAAAAGATAATATTATTACAAAAGTTCATTACTGAATTTGTTCTATTACACAAAAAATTCAGGGATGTTGTGTTCAAGTACAAGACTCTAGTTGTAGACAAAGTCAAATTTACAACCATGGATTCAGACATTGATAGCAGACTTATTAATGTGTGGTCTGCCTATCTCAATCAAAGGTGAAAACATGAAAAGCAAAGCGAAACCATCGAGACTGTTTGGAAGCGTGTTCATCCAAGTAGGTTTGCTATTAATTGTCTCAAATTTGACATATAAAAAACATTGAATCAATAGTCTAATAGTTTGCAAACAAATTAATGCAGAGGGTTGGCACTTCTGAAAAAGAGTTTGAAGCAATGATGGACAATGCTCTACTAGTTGTGCATGAAAGACAGATGAAGGATATTGATATGATATATTTTTTGTCAAAACTAACTAGAGTGAAAAAAATTAATCACACTAACAACCTAAAATTGCACTTACATGTCTTCTTTCCAGTATTGTTGGATGATCACTATTTTGTGATCACATTCAATTTGAAAGCCAATTCAATCCAAATCTTGGACAACTACACAACTAATAAATCGTTGGAAGACAACTATGGAGACATTCCACAAACTCTAGTAAGGTATCGTAAATCTTGAAAAGCTAAGTGTTGTCATTGTTCTTTGTTTTAGATTGTTGTCGGTCTGGAATAAATGTTCGATTGTGATGACATAGAAAAGCTAACAAAAAATAGGGAGGGAAAGGAAAGGAAGAGGTGGTATATTTGTGTTTTACCTGTGTGTTTTGTTATCATTTCTTGATTATATTTTGTTGCCTGCATCTTTGTTCGGTGTCATTGTTTACCACGTTAAAAACTCTCATCTTTAATCTTTCTATACGTTTTTACAACTTGTTAAGTATGCACATTTAATGACAACGCATGCACTTTATAAACTTAATTATGTACAAATTGATACACATTTCTTACCGCAAGAAGATTCAAATAACAAATTGATTTCCGTTCATGAAAATTATCTCAATTCATAATAGTTTTCAGAGAGACCTCATGTACAACTATTTGAAGAAAGCGAGACTGCACAAGAAGGCGAATTCCCTGCAAAGTATAGACCTTTATCCAACATTACTTGAGATACAAGGTGGGATGTATACAATGAAAGCAGATTATGGGATTTATGCAATGAGGTGTATGGAAACGTATATGGGGGTCCAGGAGTGGAATCATGGATTGAACTTGAGGAATGACACCAAGGCAATTGGTGTATTGAGGAAGAAGTTTCTCCATGCTATGTTGACATTGACACTAAATGAAGTGCACAATGAGCAGGTAAAACTTTGGGTGAAGCGGTACAAATAAGACTCCAAGAGGAAGAAAAAGTAATTGCTATAACTAAAAACTAGTGGTTGGTTAATGCCACAATTTTATACCCTTTTGAGGAATTGTTAAGAACATGAAGCACTACTAATATCGAAAAACTAGATACAGGTGATCAAAACTTTGATTATATAAAAGTTTGATCTGTTTGTGACTACTTTATGGATGCATGTGATGTAAAATATATATTTGACGCTATTATTAATGCATGTAGTTGTGATCTAAAAATATTGTGTATTTGACTTTGATCCGGTGTTGGATACTAGATGAATGTGATGGAAACTAATAGTGTGCTTCGAGAATAACATTTGTTTAGTGTGCTTTGAGAATAACCATCCAGAAAGACGCGATCCAAAGCATTGGTTCTACTCCTATGAAGCATTCGTCCTAGGTAGATCTCTTTTGTAGTTTCATTATGACTGATGTTTATCCAGTAAACTAAACTTTTTTTATGAAGTAGTATTGTATAGAGATTCTGAAGGTGTGGAACTATAAAGTTGTTCCAACAAACAGTCAGCCACAATAAAGAAACTACATGAAACACAATTCCAAGGCCAATAAGTTGATTAATGGTAATAGCCAACGTACCCAACAAAAGAAACAATGTGTTTGCCCATATTAGTTAAACTAAAAGTAACAAGTGAGTTCAAGCATAAAGACACTAAGTGCATACATAACAAATAAAAATGCTAAATCAATCAATGATAACTTCTTCCAAAAAAATATGCAAGACATAGACCATTATCAACTATTGTAAATTTGTTTGCTCAGTACATGTGTGACTATTGTGGGATGCAATTTTTTTTGCATTTACCACAACGCCTCTTGCCAACAGATGTTGCCTTCCTTGAACTCATGATTCGCTTCCCGCTACCCTTGTTCTTTGCTTGGGTTGGTGGTAACACAGTTATAGTGGACGATACTGTTAGGAAACGGAACTCAGGAACTTCAGTTTCCAAAAGAGTTCATTTCCTCAGTTTCTCTACTTTTGAAGATGACAAATAATTTGATACTAATGTTTTATCTCAAAGATGTGTGTTAAGGAACCACAGGACAATTGTCAAAACCATGGAAGCCAAACAAGACAAAAGAACCAAGCAGCAAGCCAAAGGAACCCAGGTGTGCCCAGAAATGCAATACGTGATCTTGCGTTTCCCGAGAAATCTGGGAACACCAAACCTCGGACAAAAGGAGGTAAAAGCGACTTGAGCAAAGCTTCTAAAAGCCTGCCACCATCCAAGAGCAAGACTCCAAGATGCCTAGAACGATGAACCTCAGACAAAGGTACTGAAAGCGACAGCTCATAGAGATGTCACCATCCAAAGGACAGTTCCAAAGTGTCGAGCTTGTTGAACCTCGGACGAAAGGAGTTGGACAACGACTTGGCAGACTTGTCCGAAGTAGTTGACCAACCTATGTGGATTCTGAGCTGCCTAGGTTGTTGTTACATGTCAAAGATAGCGTGAATCAAGGATCACCACACATCCTAGGGCAAGCTCGCTCTGTGGGAACCAAGAGCAGATCCAACCTCGAGCATCCACTATATAAGGAAGATAAGCTCCGCTATTATCTTTAAGCATTGAGATAGAATCACACTCCATAGCAAATATCAAAGTGTGAAGCTTCAAACAAGATCATCAAATCAGAACAAGATCAAGAGGAACCAGTCAAGGAATCGGAGAGCTGTGTGCTAAGTTCTTGTGACTGTAAGTGAATTAGTTCCTTGGTACTAAGGGCTGCTTCTTGGATTGATTATAATTTGTGTTAAGTTATCTAGGATTGTCTAACTGTGTGTAAGGCAAAGAAACTGTGTGTTTGTTCCTAGGATAAGCTGTAACCAAAGAGATAAGAAATCAAGAAGTAGACCTTGAAATCCTTTCGAAAGAAAGGTAGTGGTTTTTATCCTAGATTGCTAGTTGGCAATCGAAGGTTTCCACTATAAAGAACTTGTTCATTTATTTGATTGTTTATTTCCGCAGCGAAGGGAACTGGAATCTGTATTCTCAGTTCCCTTGTTATTAATCTAACAATCACGATCCTATAATTGGTATCAGAGCAGGAAAAGCTCTAGATCTTTGTTAAGTTTGCAGATCATGTCTCAGCCAAGCAAGTTTGAGCTCAGAATCTCCACCAACAAGCCACATCTCCGAAAGAAGGGAGAAGAAACATGGTGGGAAAAATGCATGGAAAGCCACATCAAAACCAACGACTACCAATGCTGGAGGATAGTCGAAAATGGAGATGGATATGTCGATCTCACAATGAAGGAAGAAGACTGAAAACCTGAGCACTATGTCATCATGGAAAAGAATGCCAAGGCCAGACAGTTCATCCTAAATGGACTGGACAGAGAAGATATGGACAAAGTCATAGGCATCAAGACGACGAAGGAGATATGGAAGGCACTCAAGGATATGCATGAAGGAAGTGACGAACTGAAGCAAAGCAGAAAGTTTACTTTGGAAGGGGAATACCACACCTTCAAAATGATGGAAACTGAAACCATCTCAGAATACTATTCTCGCTTCAACAGATTGATTGAAAAGCTAACAGCCGCTGGTGTCAACCTCGATGAAGTTTCCAAGTCACTGGTGGTCATCAATGGACTCAATTCTAAGTACACCCTCATCAAGGGAATCATGAAGAACACCCCAGGCATCCAATCGCTCCCCTTGACTCAGATCATAGGGAAACTGGAGGTTGAAGAAGGAGAACACAACAAAGCCAATGCCGATAAGAAACCGGAGAAAGAAATTGCCCTCAAGATCTCCAAAGCCTTCTCAAGACTTGAGATGGAGCAGGAGAACTCAGACCTAGAAGAAGAGGAGGACGAACTTACATCTCTCTTCACAAAGAATATCAAAAGATTCTTTGTGAAAGGAAGGTTCCAAAAAGGCAGTTCCTCTCACAATGGACCAAGGAGAGATCTCAAAGAAGTCTCCTGTTATGAGTGCAAAGAAAATGGACACTATGCTAAGAATTATCCCAACAAGGAAGACTCCAAATAAGATGAAAGACCTCAGAGGAAGAAGGCTCTTGTGGCCTCATGGGGAGAAGACTCAGATGAGGAACTGGATCTGAGTGGTTTCTCTAGAGGAAGATGTCTCATGGCAAAAGGAGATTCAAGCGACTCAGAAGACCTTGAGGTAACTTCTGACGACTTCCTAAAAACTCTAGTTGATTGTGATAAGAAACAACTCTTAAAGATCATAAAGAAACTAGGAAAGGAAACCAGTTCCCTTCAATAAAAACTTGATGATTGTGAAGATGAAATTGCTTGCTTGACTGTTGAGAATTCTGTGTGGAGTAAGAAACTTGATGAAGCTGAGAAAAATCTAGCTGAAACCCACTCCAAACTCATTGATATTAGAAATGTACATGCTAGTCATCTTAAAATCTGCAAATCTTGTGATGAAACTAGCATAGACTCAGCTAAAGTTCCTATGCATGATAACCTACCTGGAAATGAAATGCTTCAATTTATAATTGATAGGTTAGACATTCTCATTGACTCTATAAATGAAAAAAACGATCAATCAAACTGTCTTCGTGAGACAACGTCATGGAATTGGATATATTGATAACAAGGCCAATAATGATGCTGAAGATGAAAAGCCTAGACGAGAACTTGTTGAGATGAATGAGAACCTCAGTACTACTCTTGCCACTTCTCGAGATAGGAATCAATTCCTATTAGAGAAGATCATGGTTCTTGAGAACAAGGCTGAGGTTGCCAAGCGTCTCAATGAAAATTCTCAAAGTCCAAAGAGGGAACCTAAGGGAAAAGAAAAGGCATTCCCTGAAAACAAATGGTTCACCAATTCCTTTGCTCACAAAAGGTATGTGGACATGGCTCGTGGTAAGGTTAGAAACAATGTTGACTTCAACAAAAGAAAAACTGAGAAACCTTTTAGGCCAGGAAAGGGAAAATATGGACATGTTGTTTACAATCGCTTGTGTTACTACTGTGGAAAGAATGGTCATTACAACACTGATTGTCCTAAGAAAAGGAACTTTGAAAATGAGAAAAGAGCCTATTACCATAAAAGGAACCAGTTTCCTGGTTATTCACATACTCATAGTGCTAATTCCCCCAGTAAAGCCAAACTTCACTGGGTTCAGAAATCTTAGTTTCCTTATGTGCAGAAAGAAGAGAGGCAACCTCAACTATGGTACATTGACAATGGTTGCTCATGCCATATGACCGGGCGAAGAAATCGAATGACCTCTCTTCAACCTCTCCAAGGAGGAAACATCTCTTTCGGAGACAAAAGCAAAGGAAAAATCTATGGAATAGGAACTGTGAAACTCAATGATCACATTAAGGTAAACAAAGTTCATCTTGTTGATAATATTGGTTTTGATCTAATAAGTGTGTCACAACTGTGTGATCAAGGAGACAATGAAGTTAGATTCAGATCAAATGAATGCACGGTCCTTGACTCATCGGGACAAATAATCCGAAAAGGTAAGAGGTTCAACAATGTGTATATTGTTGACCCATGCTTTGTTCCCAAGGAGAAACTCTGTCTCTCAACTGTGAATGATCAAGCGGACTTGTGGCATCAACGTCTTGGTCATGCCAGCACCAAACTAATTCAAAAGCTACACTCAAAAGAGCTAGTCAGAGGGCTTCCAAAGCTAAGTGGTACATCTACGAAACTGTGCTCAGACTGTGTAAAAGGGAAACAAGCTCGAAGTTCCTTCAAGTCCAAAAACATGGTAAGTTCCTCAAGGCCCCTTGAACTCATCCACATGGATCTTTGTGGACCCATGAGAGTTCAAAGCCTAGGAGGAAACAGGTATATCTTTGTCCTTGTTGATGATTTCTCTCGTTTCACTTGGACAATTTTCATAAAATCTAAGAGTGAAGTCATTGGACGATTTAAGGATCTGGTTCCCATATTAGAAAAATATCTTGATTGCTCCATTAACTCTATTCGTTTTGACCATGGTACCAAGTTCGAAAATGGAGAATTTCTAACCTTTTGCAGTGAGCATGGTATTGATCACAACTTCTCTGCACCATACACTCCTCAACAAAATGGAGTAGTCGAAAGGAAGAATAGAACCTTGGAAGACATGGCTCGAACTATGCTCATCTCAAGCGGACTCTCTCAATCATTCTGGGCTGAAGCAATCAACATAGCCTGCTACATCATTAATCGAGCCATGCTTCGCCCATTCACAGAGAAGACACCCTATGAACTTCTAAGAGGAAGGGTTCCCAACATTTCATATCTTAGGGTGTTCGGATGCAAGTGCTTTGTGCACAACAATGGAAAGGACAATCTTGGCAAATTTGACCCAAGGAGTGATGAAGGGATCTTTATTGGATATGCATCAAGCAGCAAGGCCTATAAGATCTTCAACAAAAGGACCAAAAAGGTAGAAGAAAGTGTTCATGTTATTTTTAATGAAAAATCACTTGGTAGAAATGTGGAGAACACCATCAGTTCCTTTGAAGATCCATTTCCCAAACCTCCTCAAGAAGATCCAGATGAAGACATCACACCACCTAATTCCTTCCCTGCTGCACAAAATCCCCCACTTGTTCCTCCACCAGTTCCCATGGATAATCAACAACAATCCATTTCTGGGAACCATGAACATGAAGACAACACCTGTGGAGACATCAACTATTCATCTTCTCACATGTTCTTCAATGGAAAAGGTGATCCCAACATAGAAGTTGAAGCTGAGTGTTCAAATCAAAATGTCTCCACATCAAATGCTCTAGCTCCCAATAGAGAAAGAAGAACCATCAAGCCTCCAGTCAGGTTCGAACATCTAACCTTCTTTGCTTTCAATGCTTTCAATGCTTTCCTGTCTATTGTGGAACCAAAGAATATAGGTAAAGTACTGAAGGATGTAGACTGGATTCAAGCCATGCAAGAAGAACTTCATCAGTTTGAAAGGAATAAAGTGTGGCATCTAGTTCCCCGTCCCAAGGATAAGCATATCATAGGAACTAGATGGGTCTTCAGGAACAAGCTAGATGATTCAGGAGCCGTGATTAGGAACAAAGCAAGACTTGTTGCTCAGGGATACAATCAACAAGAAGGCATTGACTATGATGAAACCTATGCTCCGGTGGCAAGGATTGAAGCGATAAGACTGTTGATTGCATTCGCATCACACAAAGGGTTCAAACTATTCCAAATGGATGTAAAGACTGCCTTTCTCAATGGCATTCTTCAAGAGGAAGTATATGTCAAGCAACCACCCGGTTTCGAAGACGATGATCATCCAGACCATGTCTACTTCCTAGACAAAGCATTGTATGGTCTCAAGCAAGCCCCCAGAGCTTGGTATGATCGTCTTGCCCATTTCCTACTCTCAAATGGCTATAGACGTGGAGTTATTGACAAAACTCTCTTCATCCTAGAAGAAGAAGGTAACATCTTAGTGGTTCAAATTTATGTTGATGATATTATTTTTGGTTCCACTAACATGTCCCTTGTAGATAAGTTCAAAGACTTGATGAGTAGTGAATTTGAAATGAGCCTAATAGGGGAACTCACTTTCTTCCTCGGATTGCAAATCACTCAAAGGAAAGATGGTATACAAATTCACCAACAGAAGTATGTTAGGGAACTACTGAAAAAGTTCAAAATGGATTCATGCAAGCCTCTCTCAACTCCTATCTCCACCATTGCTCATTTGGACAAGGATCATTCGAGTCCTCTTGTGGAAGAGAAACTCTACAGAGGTATGATAGGTTCTCTCATGTATCTAACCGCTAGTCGTCCAAACATTGTGTTTGCTGTTGGTTTGTGTGCTAGGTTTCAATCCTGTCCAAGAGAAACACACTTGGCTGCTGTGAAAAGGATACTCCGATATCTCAAGGGAACTGATTCACTCTACATTTGGTACCCCAAAGAGTGTCCCTTTGAGCTAATAGGTTTCACTGATGCTGATTATGCTGGATACTTGGTGGATAGGAAGAGTACTTCTGGAATGGCACAGTTCCTAGGCCCTTGCCTTGTGTCATGGGGCTCAAAGAAACAAGTCTCAGTCTCCCTCTCCACCACAGAATCTGAGTACATTGCATCCGCCTCTTGCTGTTCCCAACTCCTATGGCTAAAGCAACAACTTGCCGATTTTGGTATGTCTTATGGTCCCCTCACTATTCTTTGTGACAATACCAGTGCTATAAACATTTCTAAGAATCCTGTGCATCATACTAGGACTAAGCATATAGACATAAGACATCACTTTCTTAGAGATCATGTTGAGAAAGGGAACATCATTATGAAATTTTGTAGGACTGAAGATCAGGTTGCAGATATATTCACCAAAGCCTTGAATAGAGTTCCCTTCGAGAACCTTAGATTAGAACTGGGAATGATTCCTATAACCTAGCAGTGACTTCAGTTTAGAGGTTTCTCTCCAGTTCCCTTGATTGACTAGTTTAGATCTTTTACTTGTTCAGTCTTGGAATCTTTGTGTTATATCTTTTGCAATAGACCCTCATATCCATAATGGTTAATCAAAAGGCGTTGATAAATTCTTCTAGTTCGTGTCCTTGAATCTTCATTGTTCATTCTTAACGCAATCATTGTTCAAGTCTCTTTGTTGGCCCAAAAGTCACAATCTGATCATATTCTAACCTAACAATACAAGCCGAAATGATGATTGTGTACTATGACCCTCCCTTGCCTCATTGCACAATTTAATTCCCTATGATCCGTCTCTTAACTCTCTCTGGGAACTATTGTATAATGCGATAAATGGTCTTCCTAATTTCTTGTATGGGAACGTACTTTCGAGTCATGTGTTTTTGAAACTACTTCATAGTTCCCATATATCCCTCTAGCACACTGAAAACATCGCCAGCAAGGAACTAGGATGGATTGCCTTCCAAATGGCTAGTTAGAAATTTGATCCTCCCAAGACGGCATTTATGGCATAATTTCAGACATCAGACACGTCTTGTCAGCTGGAACAGTTTCCTTCTCTGAATGGGTGAAGTTTGAATTTATGACCGTTCAAAAAAGCTGCAACTCCTTGGAAGCCGCTTCAATGCTTCAGATCTCCCACGATTCTTCTCAACGGCTAGATCTCTCCCAACGGTCTCTTCAGCTCTCAACAATTATTAAAGGGGTCCTGTTGATCGGACTAAGAACCCAGATTTGCTTCCCTCAATTCTCTCCATCTCTATTGCTCCCATTTCTGTCTCTCTCTCCACTCAAAAAACCCTACCTCCTCAAATGGCTGATAAGAACCCTAACCCTAAACTTGTTCAAGACGAAGAAGAAGTTGCTCTTCTCAAAGCTTTCAGAGAAAAGAAAGCAGCCTCGTCCACAAAATCTCTTGAGATCACCCCCTCTCAAAACCCCATAGCCCCGGAAGCTGAAGAGAAAGGAAAGGAGAAAGAAAAGGAACTCACTCCTGCGTCCGCATCTGCTACCCACTTTGTCTCAGAAGGAGGATCCCATGACTCATCTCCAGACAAGACCACCCAGGAGATCCTAAGCTCAGAGCCATCGCCTATAAGCCTCAAGTCCAAACCAGCCTCTAAACCTGCTCCCTCAGTTGCCACAAGGCTCAAACTACACAAGCGCAGTTCCCATGCCTTGGTTCCTTACAACCCTGCCTCAAAAAGGTCCAAATCCACCACCCTATCCTCCTCCTCTTTGAGACAAGTGTCTTCCTCCTTCTCTAAGAGGAAGATACTCAAGCCACTCATTATCGACACAGAATTCTGGACCTAAACCCTTGAGGATGAAGATGAAGATCTGTTCAGTGAAGCTCTCAGTCAGTTCCATTCTCTGCTTCAGTACCAAGGATGGGATCAGCTCTTGGTGGAATCCTTCTCCGTCTCTGACGAAGTCGTACGCCTCTTCTATCAGTCATTAACCTTTGTGCCGGCCAAAGACAACTCTCCCTGCAACGACGCCATCTTTCAGTGGAAGGGAACTATGTATCCCCTGTCCCACAGCATCATTGCCTCTGCTCTAGAGATTGAGCCCAGATCCGGCTTCGACATCTTGCATCAGAAGAAGACCTCGCCCAAAGGAAAGGGTTACAAAACAAAGACTGAAGTGGTAAAAAATCTCTATGATGGCGACTATCCAACAAGCCTGCAGACTAAGGGACTCTCCATCTCCAACAAGCTACTGCACTTCTGGATCATCAGGAATTTGGTTCCCAGGCAGGAGCATAGGGCCACGGTTCTCATCACTGATGCTATTCTCATGGACAAGGTATTGTCTGGTGCACAAGTTGATCTCCCCAGAATCGTGCTGGCCCATATGCAGTTCTGTAAGTCTCATGAATCCCATGCCCTACCCTTCCCTCACCTCATAAAAACATCCTCTCCATGCTCCACCAATATCCAGATGATCTCCCTGAAACCGCCTACAACAAGTTCCTCACCATTGCCACAGTCAGAAAGCTCAAAACCAAAGATCAACAGACCGCTCCCTCTGCAACTCAAACGGAATTGCCTAAGGAAAAGGCCAGTTCCCAAGCTCCTTCAAGCTATATGCCACTGCTCAACCCCCCTCAAGACTCCTCTGTGATCCTCTCCTCTCTGGGTCGTATTGAAAAAGCTATCACGGAAGGCTCGACTGCCATAACGGTCGCCCTTCGTGATCAAGTAAATGAGCTGGGGAAAATGAGCGCTGCTGTTTCCAGTCTGGTGGAGGTGCTTCAGAAAACCTGGGAGGATGCTACTGGAGCAACTAAGGCAACCGGCCAGGATGAAGGAACTGAGGACAAGAAGGATAATGAAGCGGAGGCCACTGCTATGCCATAGGAACGTCTCTCGTAGTTCCCAGTGCGATAACTCCACAGTGTGCTAGTAGTTCCCTAGGGTCCTACTCCCCTCTTCTATCATTCCATTGTCTTTTATCAAGTTACTAGTGATGTCCTTGTTGGTTCCACTTGTTTGTGATCTTTTGTGTCTTTTCCTACTTCGTTACTGAACAATGTTTTTAGTTTCTAATGTTTAAATGAACTTTTTGGCAATGTTTCTATGCATTATTTGTCTCTGCCTTAAGTTTCTATTATGGTTTTTGTCATGGGTTTGGCGCAATTATTTATTTCCCTTTGATATCCTGTTCTTAACAAGTTAACTGATCTTTTCGATGATGTCAAAAGGGGGAAGAATGGATAGGAACCTTGAACTATTGGAACTACTGGACTTATAGGAACTCTGAACCCGTTCTACTTCTAAGGGGGAACTTGAATAACTTAGTTCATCTGCTTAGGGGGAATTTGCAACTATTGAATGTTCTCTCATTATTTTATAAAGTTGTAAATCTCCCAACTCAACTAGTCTCATGAAAATCACGTCCTTAATATGTTGCCAGGTTCCTTGTATTTGTCATCATCAAAAAAGGGGAAATTGTTAGGAAACGGAACTCAGGAACTTTAGTTCCCAAAAGAGTTCCTTTCCTCACTTTCTCTACTTTTGAAGATGATAAATATTTTGATACTAATGTTTTATCTCAAAGATGTGTGTTAAGGAACCACAGGACAATTGTCGAAACCATGGAAGCCAAACAAGACAAAAGAACCAAGCAGCAAGCCAAAGGAACCCAGGTGTGCCCAGAAATGCAACACGTGATCTTGCGTTTCCCGAGAAATCTGGGAACACCAAACCTCGGACAAAAGGAGGTAAAAGCGACTTGAGCAAAGCTTCTAAAAGCCTGCCACCATCCAAGAGCAAGACTCCAAGATGCCTAGAACGTTGAACCTCGGACAAAGGTACTGAAAGCGACAGCTCATAGAGATGTCACCATCCAGAGGACAGTTCCAAAGTGCCGAGCTTGTTGAACCTCGGACGAAAGGAGTTGGACACCGACTTGGCAGACTTGTCCGAAGTAGTTGACCAACCTATGTGGATTCTGAGCTGCCTAGGTTGTTGTTACAAAGATAGCGTGAATCAAGGATCACCACACATCCTAGGGCAAGCTCGCTCTGTGGGAACCAAGAGCAGATCCAACCTCGAACATCCACTATATAAGGAAGATAAGCTCCGCTGTTATCTTTAAGCATTGAGATAGAATCACACTCCATAGCAAATATCAAAGTGTGAAGCTTCAAACAAGATCATCAAATCAGAACAAGATCAAGAGGAACCAGTCAAGGAATCGGAGAGCTGTGTGCTAAGTTCCTGTGACTGTAAGTGAATTAGTTCATTGGTGCTAAGGGCTGCTTCTTGGATTGATTATAATTTGTGTTAAGTTATCTAGGATTGTCTAACTGTGTATAAGGCAAAGAAATACTGTGTTTGTTCCTAGGATAAGCTATAACCAAAGAGATAAGAAATCAAGAAGTAGACCTTGAAATCCTTTCGAAAGAAAGGTAGTGGTTTTTATCCTAGATTACTAGTTGGCAATCAAAGGTTTCCACTATAAGGAACTTGTTCATTTATTTGATTGTTTATTTCCGCTGTGAAGGGAACTGGAATCTGTATTCTCAGTTTCTTTGTTATTAATCTAACAATCACGATCCTACAGGTACACTAGTGCCAACAAATTGCTCAGCCATTTGTGCATTGCTTGATCCAGAACTCTGAATACCCCCACTACACTCCATCAAAGCTGTTTTTTTCTCCTTCAAAAGTTGTGTGAAATCCTTCAATCGATCCGGATGCCACTCTAAAAGACCCATACAACGATAAAAGTCGGAAAGCAAAGTATTCATCAGAATATGTCTTTCCTCCATTTCAAAACACTGCTGAACCAATATCCCATCAATAGAAAATATAGGACTTATTGTAGCTGCCTTTGTACAGCGAGACAAGACCAAATTCATGGGGATTTTGTCCATGCCCATGTTCTTAAACACAACAAACATATGGCGACACGGGTATCCGATCCATTGAAACAATCTACAACTGCAAACAACATTACCATCCACACGGTAATACACAATTTTAACATCTTCCATATCATCTTCTTTGGTTTTGTAAGTCACAACACCATTGTCATAAAGCATCCCAGTAATACGACAAGAAAAGCAAGAGGCACAAATTTCTTTCTGAATATCCAAGAAAACAGTCAACTTATAATGCTCTAATGCATGCTTTTCCAATTGGAGTTCAGTCTTAAAATTACGCAGCATAGTCATACAATCATGATTTAACTTTGCCTGATTATGTCTTTGAGCGTCTAATACAGACTCGTAATGCAATAACAACTCGACAAGCCTTAAATTTCAGTCGGTGAAATGGCAAAAGAATTTGTTTTGAACCTCAGAAATAGATGTTGTCCTTACTAAGCTACCAAACATCACATCTCTAAAATACACAGGGATCGAAAACTGGAGAATCGAAAACATATCACTACACCACTTCTTGTTTTCCAATTCATACTCATTTACCAACTGTAACCATTTCTCTTCAAACTCAAATGGTTCAAGTTCATGAATCCATACTATACTATTCAACCTCTTCCTAAAAGGCTCACCACCATCTACATCAGTTTTTGTCTTGAACTTTTTGCATAATATGCCACATGCAAAGGCGGTGACGTGTGTTAGGAAATACATGTGCAACAACATACTTCATTGAAAGATCTTGATTTGTATAGGATCGTGATTGTTATATTAAGAACAAGGGAACTGAGAATACAGATTTATAGTTCCCTTCGCAGCGGAAATAAACAATCAAGTAAAATGAACAAGTTCCTTATAGTGGAAACCTTCGATTGCCAACTAGCAATCTAGGATAAAAACCACTACCTTTCTTTCAAAAGGATTTCAAGACTTACTTCTTGATTTCTTATCACTTCGGTTACAGATTACTCTAGGAACAAACACACAGTTTCTTTGTCTTACACACAGTTAGACAATCTTAGATAAACTTAACAGAAAGTATAATTAATCCAAGAAGCAGTCCTAGGCACTAAGGAACTAACTCACTTACAGTCACAAGAACTAGCACTCAGCTCTCAGATTCCTTGACTGGTTCCTCTTGATCTTGGTTTGAGTTGACGATCTGTTTGAGAGCTCACACTATGATGTTTGCTATGAAGTGTGATTCTTGTTGTAGTGCTTGAAGATAACACTGAAGCTTATCTTCCTTATATAGTGTATTCTCGAGGTTGAGTCTTCTCATGATTCCCACAGAGCAAGCTTGACCTAGGCTGTGTGGTTATCCTTAATTCGCGCTGACTTAAACATGTACCAACAACCTAGGCAAGCTCAGAATACATCTTGGTTGGTCAAAGGCTTGATACGAATCTGTCATGTCATTGTCCAACGCCTTTCGTCCGAGGTTCAGCAACTTGGACACTTTGGAACTATCTTCTGGATGGTGACAGCCTTGTGACATGTCGCTTTCAGCAACCTTTGTCTGAGGTTCAGCATTCTGGACATCTTGGAGCCTTCCTTTGGATGGTGGCAGGCTTTAGAAGCGTTGCTCAAGTCGCTTTCACCATCTTTTGTCCGAGGTTCAGTGTTCCCAGCTTTATCGGGAAAAGCAAAGTCACGTGTTGCATTTCTGGGCACTTTTGGGTTCCTTTGGCTTGCTTGTTTGGTTTCTTTATCTTGTTTGGCTTCCATGGTTTCAACAACTGTCCTGTGGTTCCTTTAAACACATCTTTGAGATAAAACATTAGTATCAAAGTATTTGTCATCTTCAAAAGTAGAGAAACTGAGGAAAAGAACTCTCATGGGAACTGAGGTTCCTGAGTTCCATTTCCTAACAATTTCCCCATTTTTGATGATGACAAATATAAGGAACTTGGCAACATAATAAGGACATGAGATTCATGAGAAAAGTTGAGTTGAGAGATTTACAACTTTTATAAAATAATGAGAGAACATTCAATAGTTGCAAGTTCCCCCTAAGCAAATGAACTAAGTTATTCGAGTTCCCCCTCAGAAATAGAACGGGTTCAGATTTCCTATAAGTCCATTAGTTCCAAGAGTTCAAGGTTCCTATCCATTCTTCCCCCCTTTTGACATCATCGAAAAGATCAATTAACTTATCAAGTGTAGGATGTCGATGTGAAATAAACAATTGCGTTAAACTCATGATAGACACCATAATAGAAACTGAAGGCAATGACAAATGATGCATTAGAAACATACCCAAAAGAGTTCATTAATCATTAAATTAATACATTGTCCAGAGATGCATAGTGGAAGAAAGACAAACGATCACAAACAACTTGACATAGACAAAATAAGGATAGAAGAGGGGAGTGGAATCCTAGGGAACTACTAGCACACTGTGATATTATAGCACTGGGAACTAGGAGAGACATTCCTATGGCAGCGCAGTGGCCTCCTCTTCAACATCCTCTGTTTCCTCTTATTTGCCCGCTTGAGCTCCTCCATTTGCAGCCTGCAAGGTTTGCTGAATCGCGCTCACTAGACCGGATATTGCATTCCTTGTTTTCCCCAGTTCTGTCACTTGATCACGGATGGCACCAGAGATAGCAGTGGCTCCTTCCGTGATGGCTTTTTCAATACGACCCAGTGAAGCAAGGATCGCAGAGGAGTCTTGGGTGGGGTAGAGCGGAGGAAGGGAACTTGGAGTGGCTTGGGAACTTGCCTTTTCCTTAGGCAATTCCGCTTTGACATCAGAGGGAACATCCAGGTTGTCTTTGGTTTTGAGCTTCCTCACCGTTGCCATGGTGAGGAACTTGTTGTAGTCGGTTTCATTGAAGTCAGATGGATATTGGTTAAGCATGGAGAGGAGGTTTTTATGAGGTGAGGAAAGGGCAGGGCATGAGATTCATGAGATTGACAGAATTGCATATGGGCCAACACCAACTTAGGGAGATCAACCTGTTCCCCAGACATGATCTTATCCATGAGGATTGCATCGGTGATGAGAACTGTGGCTCTGTGCTCTTGCCTGGGAACCAGATTCCTTATGATCCAGAAATGCAGCAGCTTGTTGGACAGAGAGAGCCCCTTGGTTAGCAGATTCCTTGGATTGTCGCCATCATAGAGCATGCTTACTACCTCAGACTTGGTTTTGTACCCTTTTCCCTTTGGCCAAGTCTTCTTTTGATGCAGAATGCCAAAGCCAGATCTGTGCTCAATCCCTAATGCAGAGGCAATGATGCTTGGGGACAGAGGAAACATGGTTCCCTTCCATTGGACGATGGCATCGTTGTAGGGAGAGTCCGCCTTGGCTGGCACAAAGGTCATATTTTGGTAGAAGACTCAAACCACTTCATCTGAGACGGAGAATGGTTCCACCAAGATCTGGTCCCATCCTTGGAACTGAAGCAGGGAGTGGAATTCAATGAGGGCTTCGCCGAATTGAGCGGCATCTTCTTCCTCTAGGGGTTGGGTCCAGAATTCTTCACCAATGATGAGGGGTTTGAGAATCTTCCTCTTAGCGAAGGAGGAAGACACTTTCCCCAGGGTGGAGGTGGAGGTTATGGCTTTGGTGGACAAGGAAGAGAGGGCTGCTGATTTTAGCCTTTTGGAGGGGGTCGGCTCTTCGGAGACAGGGTTGAAGGGAACCAGGGCTTGAGAACTCCGTTTGCGAAGCTTGAGCCTTGTTGCAACTGAGGGAGCATGCTTATATTTGAGGCTGACAGGCAAGGGATCAGAACTGTGAACCTCCAGGGTATCCTTGTCTGGAGAAGAGTCGTGGGAACCGCCCTTAGAGACAGTGCGAGTAGCAGATTCAGATTCATGATGGAGTTCCTTTTCCACCTCTTCTGTTTGCTTGGGTATGGGTTTTTTTTATGGGGGTTAGATCAAGGGATTTGGAGGATGAGGCGGCTCTCTTTTCTCGGAAAGCTCTGAGGAGAGCAGCTTCTTCCTCATCTTGAGCCATGTGAGGGTTGAGATCTTTGTTGGCCATTTGAGGAGTTTTGTGTTTTGAGAAAAGGAGGTGAGCAAGAGAGTGAGAGAGAATAGGGGAAGCAGAGTGCTCGGCTCAATCAAACAGGAGCCCCTAAATAACCCTTGAGCAGCGTTTGGAGCCGTTGAGAATCAAGCCGTTGGGGAGAGAGAGTCTGGGAACTCTGATAACTTGAAATGGCTAATTTTCTTGCAGCTTTTGCGGTTTTGCAACAATCACAATTTCAAAGATCAAGTGTTCAAAAATGGCAACAGTGCAGGGCTGAGCAGACGTCTCTAACGCTGTTGATTTGCAATAAATGCTGTCTTGGGAAGAGCGAGTTTCTACTGGCCGTTGGAGAGCTGCCAATACCTAGTTCCTTTATGGCGATTTTTTCAGTGTGCTAGGGATATATGGGAACCTTTGATGTGGGGATTGAAGACATAAGACCTAAAAGTACGTTCCTATAAAAGAAATCGCGGAAGGCCATTTATCGCATCACACACTAATTCCCAGAGAGGGTTAAGAGATGGATCATAGAGAATTAGATTGTGCAATGAGGCAAGGGAGGGTCATAGTACACAATCATCATTTCGGCTTGTATTGTCGGGTTAGAATATGATCAGATTGTGACTTTTGGGCCGACAAAGAAACTTGGACAATGATTGAATTTTAATGAAGAAAGAACATTCAAGGAGAAGAACTAGAAAAATTTATCAAAGCCTTTCGAGTAACCATTATGGATATGAGGGTTTATTACAAAAGAGATAGCACAAAGATTCCAAGACAAAAAATAAGCAAAAAGATCTGAACTAATCAATCAGGGGAACTGGAGAGGAACTATAAACTAAAGGAACTGCTAGTTTATAGGAATCATTCCCAGTTCTAATCTAAGGTTCTCGAAGGGAACTCTATTCAAGGCTTTGGTGAATATATCTGCAACCTGATCTTCAGTTCTACAAAATTTCATAATGATGTTTCCTTTCTCAACATGATCTCTAAGGAAGTGATGCCTTATATCTATATGTTTGGTCCTAGTATGATGCACAGGATTCTTAGAAATGTTTATAGCACTCGTATTATCACAAAGAATAGTGAGAGGACCATAAGACATACCGAAATCCGTGAGTTGTTGCTTTAGCCATAAGAGTTGGGAACATCAAGAGGCGGCTGCAATGTACTCGGATTCTGTGGTGGATAGGGAGACTGGGATTTGTTTCTTTGAGCCCCATGACACAAGGCAAGGGCCTAGGAACTGTGCCATTCCAGAAGTACTTTTCCTATCCACCAAGTATCCAGCATAATCAGCATCAGTGAAACCCATCAGCTCAAAGGGACTCTCTTTACGTACCAAATGCAGAGCGAGTCAGTTCCCTTGAGATATCAGAATATCCTTTTCATAGCAGCTAAGTGTGTTTCTCTTGGACATGATTGAAATCTAGCACACAAGGAAACAACAAACACAATGTCTGGACGACTAGCTGTTAGATACATGAGAGAACCTATCATACCTCTATAGAGCTTTTCTTCCACAAGAGGACTTGAGTGATCTTTGTCCAAATGAGCGATTGTAGAGATAGGGGTCGAGAGAGGCTTGCAAGACTCCATTTTGAACTTTTTCAACAGTTCCCTGACATACTTTTGTTGGTGAATTTGTATGCCATATTTCTTTTGGGTAATTTGCAATCCGAGGAAGAAGGTGAGTTCCCCTTTTAGGCTCATTTCAAACTCACTACTCGTTGAACTTCTCTACAAGGGACAGGTTAGTGGAACCAAAAATGATATCATCAACATAAATTTGAACCACTAAGATGTTACCTTCTTCTTCTAGAATGAAGAGAGTCTTGTCAATGATGCCACACCTATAACCATTGGAGAGTAGGAACTGGGCAAGACGATCATACCAAGCTCTAGGAGCTTGCTTGAGACCATACAAGGCTTTGTCTAGGAAATATACGTGGTCTGGATGATCAGTGTCTTCAAAACCGGGTGGTTGCTTGACATAGACTTCCTCTTGAAGAATGCCATTGAGGAAGGCGGTCTTTACATCCATTTGGAATAGCTTGAACCATTTGTGTGATGCGAAAGCAATCAACAACCTTATTGCTTCAATCCTTGCCACTGTAGCATAGGTTTCATCATAGTCGATTCCTTCTTGTTGATTGTATCCTTGAGCAACAAGCCTTGCTTTGTTCCTTATTACAGCTCCTGAATCATCGAGCTTGTTTCTGAAGACCCATCTAGTTCCTATGATATGCTTATCCTTGGGGCGGGGAACTAGATGCCACACTTTGTTCCTTTCAAACTGATGAAGTTCTTCTTGCATGGCTTGGATCCAGTCTACATCCTTCAGTGCTTCACCTATGTTATTTGGTTCCATAATAGATAAGAAAGCATTGAAAGCAAAGAAGGTAAGATGTTCGAACCTGACTGGAGGTTTGATGGTTCTTCTTTCTCTATTAGGAGCTGAGAGCATTTGATGTGAAGGCATTTTGATTTGAACATTCAGCTTCAACTTCTATGTTGGGATCACCTTCTCCATTTAAGAACATGTGAGAGGATGAATCATTGATGTCTCCACAGGTATTATCTTCATGGTCATGGTTCCCAGAAATGGATTATTGTTGATTATCCATGGGAACGGGTGGAGGAACTGGTGGAGGAATTTGTGCAGCCGGGTAGGAGCTAGGTGGTGTGATGTCTTCATCTGGATCTTCTTGAGGTGGCTTGGGAAATGGATCTTCAAAGGAGCTGGTGGTGTTCTGCATATTTATACCAAGTGATTTCTCATTAAAAACAACATGAACACTTTCTTCTACCTTTTTAGTCCTTTTGTTGAAGACCTTGTATGCCTTGTTGCTTGAGGCATATCCAATGAAGATCCCTTCATCACTCCTTGGGTCGAATTTGCCAAGATTATCTTTCCCATTGTTATGCACAAAGCATTTGCATCTGAACACCCTAAGATGTGAAATGTTGGGAACTCTTCCTCTTAGAAGTTTATAGGGTGTTTTCTATGTGATTGGGCGAAGCATGGCTCGATTGATGATGTAGCAGGCTGTGTTGATTGCCTCAGCCCAGAATGATTGAGAGAGTCCACTTGAGATGAACATAGTTCGAGACATGTCTTCTAGGGTTCTGTTCTTCCTTTCCACTACTCCATTTTGTTGAGGAGTGTATGGTGCAGAGAAGTTGTGATCAATGATATGCTCACTGCAAAAGGTTAGAAATTCTCCATTTTCGAACTCAGTACCATGGTCAGAACGAATAGAATTGATGGAGCAATCGAGAGATTTTTCTAACATGGGAACCAGATCCTTAAATCGTCCAATGACTTCACTCTTAGATTTTATGAAAATAGTCCAAGTGAAACGAGAGAAGTCATCGACGAGAACAAAAATATACCTGTTTCCTCCTAGGCTTTGAACTCTCATAGGTCCACAAAGGTCCATGTGAATGAGTTCAAGGGGCCTTGAGGAACTTACCATATTCTTGGATTTGAAGGAACTCCGAGCTTGTTTCCCTCTTACACAGTCTGAGCATGGTTCTTTAGATTTGCCACTTAACTTTGGGAGACCTCTGACTAGCTTCTTTGAGTGTAGCTTTTGGATTAATTTGTTGCTTGCATGACCAAGACGTTGATGCCACAAGTCCGTTTGATCATTCACAGTTGAGAGATAGAGTTTCTCCTTGGGAACGAAGGGTGGGTCAACAATATACACATTGTTGAACCTTTTACCTTTTAAGATGATTTGTCCCGAGGAGTCAAGGACAGTGCATTCATTTGATTTAAATCTAACTTCATTGTCTCCTTGATCACACAGATGTGACACACTAATTAGATCAAAATCAAGATTATCAACAAGGTGAACTTTGTTTACCTTAATGTGGTCATTGAGATTCACAGTTCCTATTCCACAAATTTTCCCTTTGCTTTTGTCTCCAAAAGAGATGTTCCCTCCTTGGAGAGGTTGAAGAGAGGTCATTTGATTTCTTCTTCCGGTCATATGGCATGAGCAACCACTGTTAATGTACCATAGTTGAGGTTGCCTCTCTTCTTTCTGCACACAAGGAAACTAAGATTTCTGAACCCAGTGAAGCTTGGCTTTACTGGGGGGATTAGCACGTGATTTCTTATTGTGAGTCTGTGAATGACAAGGGAACTGGTTCCTTTCATGGTAGTATGCACTTTTCTCATTATCATAGTTCCTTTTCGTAGGACACTCAGTGCTGTAATGACCATTCTTACCATAATAGAAACACATACGATTGTACACGACATGACCATATTTTCCATTTCCTGGCCTAAAAGGTTTTTCATTTTTTCTTTTATTGAAATCAACATTATTTCTAACCCTACCATGAGCCATGTCCACGTACCTTTTGTGAGCAAAGGAGTTAGTGAACCACTTGTCTTTAGGAGACACTTTCTCCTTTCCCTTAGGTTCTCTTTCAAAGGTCTTAGGGTTCCTCTTTGGACTTTTTGAATTTTCTGTGAGACGCTTGGCAACCTCAGCCTTATTCTCAAGAACCATGATCTTCTCTAATAGGAACTGATTCCTATCTCGAGAGGTTGCAAGAGAAGTACTGAGGTTCTCATTCATCTCAACAAGTTCACGTCTGACCTTTTCATTTTCAGCATCATCATTGATCTTGTTGTTAATGTATCCAACTCCATGACGTTGTGACGGTGGCTAAAAGTGCGCAGTGCAAGTATCGTTGCTTAGCCTAGTCAAAGTAAAATATCCTAACAGACCCACTAAACAGAAGTATAGCAGACAAGTAAGGGTCGAACCCACAGGGAAGATCTGATGCAGTATGCAAGTGTGAATGACAAGTAACACGAATAGGGGTTTAGTTATCAAGAGAACACAAAGCAAAGCAAAGCAAACAAGTTTGGTTTAGTTGAGGAAATATAATGAGGGAAAGTAGTCCTACTAGAGCGAGATCCACAATACAGAGATATAATTTGATCACAGAAATCTATTTAATCCAAGTTCGTTTACTATCCTTATAGTTGTTCCCACCCTGATCTTAAGTACTATTGATTCTCACAGTTGTCAATAGACTTATTACTGTGCCAATGATAAAATACCACCGATTCTCACAGTTGTCAGTATACTTTACCACCAACACAACAATAGCAATGCACACAAGGATATAGGATACATGTAAATAGAAAGACGTACTAATACTCGCATGCAACTGATTCTCACTCACGATTGTACGCTCGGAACCCCTATATGCACAATCGTGTTTGCCACTAGATATGCACTCGGAACCCCTATATGCAATCCTAGCAATTGATAAAAAGCATTCAACCTAGTTGATCAGGCTAAGAAGAACAACAAGAAATCAATAATCAATATAACCAAGAGAATCAAACCAACATTTATAAGGATAAGAACAAGGAATAGAAATCTCACAAACACATCAACTGTATTGCTTCAATCGTCTAGTAGAACATAGGGAAGTTAGTTCTCCATTCAAACGAGAATGAAAACTAAGAGAAAATAACGTCTGAAATAAAGCAGTAACGAGTTGTGTTCTAAGTGTCTACCTCTTAACCTAGAAAGAGGGCTTAAATAGTCTTAGGAAACTAGGTTAAACTAATGCAAACAATAAAGGAAACAGAATAATAATAAAATAAAATCTAAACGAAATAAAAGGAAAGTAACAGTCTTCTGGCGCGAGGCATTAAACACGGCCACCGCGGGGCGGTGAGATCCACCGCGGGGAGTCAGGCTCTCCACCGTTGGGCGGTGGCTTCCTCCGGCACGGGGCTTCAACCTTCTCTGGGAGTCACCGCCGGGCCGCGGTGAATCTGGCGCGGGGCGGTGAGCTCACTCCTTCAGCTTCTTCAGCTCCTCTTCTTCTCTTCTGCTGCTCTTCAATTCTACCAAGTGTTTGGTAGTCTTCTCCAAGTATGCTCCAGCAGCTCCATCTCCATCTAAGCTGTAAATCCTGGGATATCTTCACTTCTCTCTACAACTTCTGGATCACAGACTTAGCCTAAAAACTCATCCAAAACTCCTCCAAATCATGCTAATAGTTGCTAGTAAAGGTGTATGAAATAACACCTATCAGAGTGGCCTAACTCCAATCTAGCTCCTTATTGCTCCAGAGTGGCCTACCCGAACTCCTTATACCACCTCTTCTTATGACACCTCGCCAAGAAATAGAGAGAAATCCTAGAATCACTCTTCTTCTTGTACGCTCATCTTGCCAAGGCGCCCTTTCGGGTTTTCACCAAGCCACTCATTTCATTTTGCTAGATATCTCACATATACTCACATCACTCCAGTCCACTTTTGCCCTGGTCTATACCAGCCGGACGACCTGCTTTTTACCTGAACTGCCCTTTCGGGTTTTCAGCTCATCCCAGGATTTTGATTGCCTTTTTACTTCTTTTTGGCTTTTTCGATTTTTTTTTTGAATCCGAATGCAAAATTACAAAACAGAAATGCAGAAAACAAAATGCAGAATCAAAGCTATGTACACTAGCTAGATAGATATCAAGTCTATATCCCTCCCCCATACTTAAACCAAACATTGTCCTCAATGTAGAAGAGAACATCAAATGAAATAGGGGAAGAACAAATAAACTTACTGTGGGTCCGATGGTGGTGGTGGTGGTGGTGGTGGGAACCTCCCGAAGTAGTCCCTCATATGAGCGTCCATGGTGTCCAGACGCTCATCTAAATCAACACGGAACTGGGTCTGCCAAGTCTGCAGACCAGTCTCTACTTGGGTGTTCCACTGATCTT
The DNA here is from genome assembly GCA_027886185.1 of Rheum nobile. Lineage (NCBI taxonomy): Eukaryota > Viridiplantae > Streptophyta > Magnoliopsida > Caryophyllales > Polygonaceae > Rheum > Rheum nobile. Next base: position 1,856,833 of record WOAB01000546.1, read on the forward strand.
GCCACACTGCGAACGCGTCCCATCTAGAATACAACTCCTGCCAGGGTACGACAGGACCGTATGAAGATGAAGGTGCATCAAACTGGGTAGACATGGGGTCATCTCCACCCACAGAATCAGCAGCAGCAACATCAAAACCACCACTAGGGCCTTCCCCAAACGGATCTGAAGGAGCAGCAGCAGGAGCATCATCAGTCGTCATTCTGCTATCATTGGGAATCCACCAACCCGCATAAGAAGGGGAGTAGGCAAAATCCCGGGGAACAATCAAAATGTGGCCATCATAGGATGACCAGACCAAGTCACCATCCTTTCCCAATGGCTTCAGCATCGAGCACACCTTCATGTGCGCCATATCAAACACCGCGTAGGCAACAGGCCAAGGAATCTGATCGCAAGCTATCACTCCAGCACAAAGGAGGGTAATCGGACCACCCCCACAAATATCACGTGGCTCACCATCACGAATCCTCTTCAAGGGACCCAAGAAAAGGGTAGCCCAACACGACATGCACTCAACAACCTCCAAGATGCTCATAAACCACCGGAAATCCTTCCGAGGGACCTTTCCATCATCAGCGTGGCCAAAGAAGTCTCTCATCATCACCTTGTGGATCAATCGCAGACACGGGTTCACCAGCTTCGAATTCACCTCCTGGCCCTTCCTGAACGTTCGGCCCGTAGCAGCCCTCCAGAACTCCATCATCTCTAACTATAGAATGCCACCAGACCACTCATCAGTTGGTAGCTTTGTAATGCCCAGGGCATCACGCACCACCTTATGAGACAAAGAGTAGTCACGCCCATTGTAGGTGAACGTGACCCTCAGCAGATGCTTATCGTCTAAGCCATTAGAGTACCTCTTGAAAGAGGCGATGAACTGGTAGCAAAGCTCTAGATATGCAGGGGCAGCCTTGTTCAGAAACTCCCCTAACCCACACTGTGCCAAGAACATGGACACACACGCCAACATTCCCATCTCGGCCAAGGTCGGCCTATCAAAGAACTTAGAAGCTAACACCTTCCTCTCCTTCACAATGTTATAAACCTCACTCTCATCCCTCGGAGACACTTGCTTCTTGCCTTTAGGTGCCATAAGTAAAGAAGTGAATTGCTCAAAACAAAGGGCAGCCAAGGGGACTTACAAACGAGCACAAACGATGACTCCTGGATGTCTCGACGCGGGGCGGTGGATGAATCACCGAGTCACGGTGAGGACAACTGGGAGGTCTGGCCGGGTCGCGGCGAGGTCGACGCGGGGCGGTGGCAGCAGCGACGCGAAGCGGGTACAACATGGGGCAGAGCGACAGCGAGGCGGGACTACATCGACGCGGTGGGGATGTGTTTGGCTTGTTTGTGAGGCTAGACTCCAAATTGGGGGATTTGGGCTAGATTTGGCTCAAGGTCGAGAGGGGTTGTGGGAGAATGGGGGATAATGTCTTGGGAGCTTGAGGGAGGCGTGAGAATGGAGGGTGTGATATAGTGGGGGCTAGGTTAGGGGAAAGGTGAAAGGGAAGGAATGGATGATGGGCCGGTCATGTACCATGGCCCAACAGAGAGAAATCTTGGCCCAAAAAGTGGCCCAATCCGTCAAAACCTTAGTTATCACTCAAGAAATAAAAATTTTGCGCACTCGTTTAAGGTTTTTTTCGGGGCCCTTTATTCTTTTTTTTATTTTTTTATATAGAGTCGAGAAATCATACCTGACCTCCACCGCGGGGCGGTGAGGAACGCCGCGAGGCGGTGGGAATGGCTGGGCACAACGTCTCTTCTCAAGTTTACTTTTGTACCTGAAATGTGAGTAACAGGCGAATGAAACAAAGCAAAATAAACTACGAAAATCAAAGAAAGACTAACACGGGTTGCCTCCCAGACAACGCTTTGGTTATCGTCGTTGGCTCGACGTACTGCAAATTAACTACCATCTGGAGTAGGATCCCCTCGGAATCCTCCTACTTGTCTCTTCATGTTGAGACCTCTCATGGAAAGGTTTAAACCTTAGACCATGCTCTCTCTTTGCCATCGACTCCATTCTTACTTCCTTTGGAGTATCTCCCCCATACTTAGAGCGATGTGGGGGCCGATATGGCTCGATCTGAATATGTTGCACATCACTGGATAAAGGCTTACAGCCTTGTATGGTTAGTGCAGGGGGGCGAGTGCCCAAAATGGAGGGAATGGAATCTCCTATGTCATCCAACAAGACATCACCAACATGTAACTCATGTGACTCAATAGGATCATCAATAGAGGAACAATCAACTATGGTCTCTACTGGATCAAGTTTAACGTTTTCAGGCACATGATTATCAATATCACTAATGCAGTAAGGGGTAGGCAATTCAATGGAGTTGGCTTTATGAATATTATGCTAAAAAATTATTCCATCAAATTCCATAGTCAAAGTTCCACTATCTACATCAATCTTTGTCATGGATGTTTTCATAAAAGGTCGCCCTAGCATAACTGGAGCAACCTGCTTATCATAGTCCATATCCATAACAAAGAAGTCAGCAGGAAAAATCAAAGAGCCTATCCTCACAAGAACATTTTCCACAACACCCTTAGGGGGTACACAAGAACCATCAGCAAGTTGTATAACAATGTTAGAATCATGCAAGGGTCCTATTCCTAAATCCTCAATCAAAGAATAGGGTAACACATTAATTGAGGCACCCAAGTCTAACAAGGCTTTCTCAAATCGATGCTCACCTATAGTGATATGAATAGTAAATGTACCTGGATCCTTGCACTTCTCAGGCATGCGTCTCTGAACCACTGCTGACACATGTTCACTCACTGGAATCTTCTTTTGAGCCTTCTGCTTCTGAGTCCTCTTCACGGTGCACAACTCCTTCAAGAACTTGGCATATCGAGGGATAGCCTTGATAAGCTTGATCAGGGGAATGTTCACCTCACAGTCTCGAAATGTCTCGAACAGATCGCTGTCTTTAGCTACTCTCTTGGCCTTCAGCGCCTCAGGAAAAGGTGCTGGGGCTTCTCAGAACCCAGAGGAGGAAACACGGGGCGAACATAATCATCAACATAGGTTTCTTCAGCGAAGAGAGATTTTTGAGGGCCAGATCGCGGCAGAACCACCGCGGGGCGTTGGTCATCGCCGTGGGGCGGTGGGGTCGCGGTGAGATTACTAGTACCAGCCGCCGGGTCGCGGTGAGGATCGCCGCGGGGCGGTACCAACAGGTCTTCTTTACTGGCTTCTCCTTCAATTTCTGGCAGGGCCGCGGTAGCATCCACCGCGGGGCGTCCGGTGATTTTCTCCTTCACAATCTCGTTCTCCTCTTCAGCAATAGGAGTAACGACCAACTTCTTACCACTTCTGAGCGTGATAGTACTCACGTTCTCCCTTGGGTTCAGGGTAGTCTGAGATGGCAAGGAATTAGATGTCCTCTGGTCAAGTTTGGTCACAACATCAGCAAGCTGGCCAATCTGTCTCTCCATGTTCTTAACACTTGACTCAATAGCCTGCACATGCGTGGCGAAATGCTGAGTCAGAGTCTTTAGCATCTCTTCGGTAGAAGCACCAGAGCTTTGGCCTTGAGGCATCTGTTGGTATGGGACTCTCTGTTGGTACTGCTGTTGTGCAGGCTGTTGACCACCTTGAGGGTCACTCCATCTAAAACCTGGGTGGTCTCGCCCTCTCGGATTATAATTGGGCTGTCCACCAAACTGTGGTCTAGGGGGTCCATAACCTCCTATAGCATTAACTTCAGCAACACCCTCCTCCTGCAGCTGGGGACAAGTGTCGGTGGGGTGGTATTGATCAGAGCAAAGCCCACATGCTTTAACTTGTTGAGGGGTGTTCTGATTCGCCAACCTCTTCACCATCTCTTTCAGCTCAGCTAGCTCAGTCAACACTGGGCTTGGTCCTGTAGGGGTTACAGCATTGACCGCCTTCCTTTGGTATGTCTTCCCAAAACTCCTGGTGCTCTCACTCATCTCCTGGAATCTCTCCATGGCTGCGTCTGGTGTCAGATTCAGGATGCTTCCACCGCATGCATCGTCAACCATCCGTCTCTCCTGGTCCAGCAGACCATTGTGTAAATAGAGAACAAGATCCTGCTTGGCGTACCCATGGAATGGGCAGCTAGAGCAAAGCCTTTTGTACCTCTCAAGATAATCATACAGCGTCTCATCACCAGCCTACTCAATATTGGCAATTGCCTTTTTCAAGGCATTCGCCTTCTTCGTTGGAAAGTACTTGTCCAGGAACGCCTTGTGCAGTTTATTCCAGGTATCTATGGTTCCTGGCGGCAGATGATAATACCAATCACTCGCAGAGTCTAGCAGAGAGAAACCAAAAGCTCTCATCTTGATTTGGTCTTCCATCACGTTCCTGGGCTTCATAGTCATGCAGACATTGTGAAACTTGCCCAGGTGAGAGATCGGGTCCTCTCCACTCAAACCGTGGAACTTAGGAAGATAAGCAACAACTCCAGATTTCAGCTCAAAATTCACTCCTTCGCCAAGTGCAGGGATGACGACAGCCAGGGGTTGTGCTCCAATATTCGGCTCAGTCAAATCTCTCAGAGTCTCAGCCATTGCGACAATAGGGATGTTAATTGGCTCAGTCGGCTCAACGACCTCAGCCTCGACTTCTTCTTCTCCTTGATCGCGTAGATTTGCACGTAACGATCTATCGACTTCTGGATCAAAAGCTATGAGAGGAGAGTCAGTAGAACGAGTGTCGACCATAAGATAGGTCTCCACCAAAAATCAATCACAAAAACACACAACAAAACAGAGACTTTCCCCGGCAACGGCGCCAAATTTGACGGTGGCTAAAAGTGCGCAGTGCAAGTATCGTTGCTTAGCCTAGTCAAAGTAAAATATCCTAACAGACCCACTAAACAGAAGTATAGCAGACAAGTAAGGGTCGAACCCACAGGGAAGATCTGATGCAGTATGCAAGTGTGAATGACAAGTAACACGAATAGGGGTTTAGTTATCAAGAGAACACAAAGCAAAGCAAAGCAAACAAGTTTGGTTTAGTTGAGGAAATATAATGAGGAAAGTAGTCCTACTAGAGCGAGATCCACAATACAGAGATATAATTTGATCACAGAAATCTATTTAATCCAAGTTCGTTTACTATCCTTATAGTTGTTCCCACCCTGATCTTAAGTACTATTGATTCTCACAGTTGTCAATAGACTTATTACTGTGCCAATGATAAAATACCACCGATTCTCATAGTTGTCAGTATACTTTACCACCAACACAGCAATAGCAATGCACACAAGGATATAGGATACATGCAAATAGAAAGACGTACTAATACTCGCATGCAACTGATTCTCACTCACGATTGTATGCTCGGAACCCCTATATGCACAATCGTGTTTGCCACTAGATATGCACTCGGAACCCCTATATGCAATCCTAGCAATTGATAAAAAGCATTCAACCTAGTTGATCAGGCTAAGAAGAACAACAAGAAATCAATAATCAATATAACCAAGAGAATCAAACCAACATTTATAAGGATAAGAACAAGGAATAGAAATCTCACAAACACATCAACTGTATTGCTTCAATCTTCTAGTAGAACAGAGGGAAGTTAGTTCTCCATTCAAACGAGAATGAAAACTAAGAGAAAATAACGTCTGAAATAAAGCAGTAACGAGTTGTGTTCTAAGTGTCTCCCTCTTAACCTAGAAAGAGGGCTTAAATAGTCTTAGGAAACTAGGTTAAACTAATGCAAACAATAAAGGAAACAGAATAATAATAAAATAAAATCTAAATGAAATAAAAGGAAAGTAACAGTCTTATGGCGCGAGGCATTAAACACAGCCACCGCGGGGCGGTGAGATCCACCACGGGGCGTCAGGCTCTCCACCGCTGGGCGGTGGCTTCCTCTGGCACGGGGCTTCAACCTTCTCTGGGAGTCACCGCCGGGCCGCGGTGAATCTGGCGCGGGGCGGTGAGCTCACTCCTTCAGCTTCTTCAGCTCCTCTTCTTCTCTTCTGCTGCTCTTCAATCCTACCAAGTGTTTGGTAGTCTTCTCCAAGTATGCTCCAGCAGCTCCATCTCCATCTAAGCTATAAATCCTGTGATATCTTCACTTCTCTCTACAACTTCTGGATCACAGACTTAGCCTAAAAACCCATCCAAAACTCCTCCAAATCATGCTAATAGTTGCTAGTAAAGGTGTATGAAATAACACCTATCACGTTGTTTCACAAAGACAGTTTGATTAACTGTTTTTTCATTTATAGAATCAGTGAGAACATCTAACCTATCAATTATAGATTGAAGCAAAGCATTTCCAGATAGATTATCATGCATAGGAACTTTAACAGATTCTATCTCAGACTCACTACAAGATTGACAGATTTTAAGGTGACTGGCATGTACATTCCTAATTTCAATGAGTTTGGAGTGGGTTTCAGCTAGATCTTTCTCAGTTTCTTCAAGTTTCTTACTCCACACAGAGTTCTCAGTAGTTAAACAAACAATCTCATCTTCACAATCACCAAGTTTTTGTTGAAGGGCATTTGTTTCTTTTCCTAGATTTTTTATGATCTTTAGAAGTTGTTTTTTATCACAATCAACTAGAGTTTTTAAGAAGTCATCAAAAGTTACCTCAAGGTCTTCTGAATCGCTTGGATCTCCTTTTGCCATGAGGCATCTTCCTCCAGAGAATCCACTCAGATCTAGTTCTTCATCTGAGTCTTCTCCCCATGAGGCTACACGAGCCTTCTTCCTTTGAGGTCTTTCATCTTCTTTGGAGTCTTGTTTGTTGGGACAGTTCTTAGCGTAGTGCCCCTTTTCTTTGCACTCATAGCAAGAGACATCTTTGAGATCTCTCTTCGGTCCATTGTGAGAGGAACTGCCCTTTTCGAACCTTCCCTTCACGAAGAATTTTTTGATGTTCTTTGTGAAGAGAGCTGTAAGTTCGTCCTCCTCATCTTCTAGGTCTGAGTTCTCTTGCTCCATCTCAAGCCTTGAGAAGGCTTTGGAGATTTTGAGGGCAATTCCTTTCTCCAGTTTTTTGTCAGCATTGACTTTGGTGTGTTCTCCTTCTTCAACCTCCAGTTTCCCTATGATCTGAGTCAAGGGAAGAGATTGGATCCCTGGAGTGTTATTTATGATTCCTTTGATGAGGGTGAACTTGGAGTTAAGTCCATTGATGACCACCAGTGATTTGGAGACTTCATAAAGGGTGACCTCAGCCACTGTTAGCTTTCCAATGAGCCTGTTGAAGCGAGAGTAATACTCAGAGACGATTTCAGTTTCCATCATTTTAAATGTGTGGTATTCTCCTTCTAAAGCAAACTTTCGGCTTTTCTTTAGTTCCTCACTTCCTTCATGCATGTCCTTGAGTGCTTTCCACATCTCTTTCGCCGTCTTGATTCCTATGATTTTGTCCATATCTTCTCTATCCAGTCCATTGAGAATGAACTGTCTAGCCTTGGCGTTCTTTTCCATGATGACATAATGCTCAGGTTTCCAATCTTCTTCCTTTTGGTTGAGATCGACATAGCCATCTCCATTTTCGACTATCCTCCAGCATTGGTAGTCGTTGGTCTTTATGTGGCTTTCCATGCACTTGGCCCACCATGTTTCTTCTCCCTTCTTTCGGAGATGTGGTTTGTTGGTATAGATTCCGAGCTCAAACTTGCTTGACTGAGACATCTTAGATCTGCAAACTTAAACAAAGATCTAGAGCTCTTCCTGCCCTGATACCAATTGTAGGACCGTGATTGTTAGATTAAGAACAAGGGAACTGAGAATAAAGATTTACAGTTCCCTTCGCAGCGGAAATAAACAATAAAGTATAAATGAACAAGTTCCTTATAGTGGAAATTTTCGATTGCCAACTAGCAATCTAGTATAAAAACCACTACCTTTCTTTCGAAAGGATTTCAAGATCTACTTCTTGATTTCTTATCACTTCGGTTATAAATTACTCTAGGAACAAACACACAGTTTCTTTGTCTTACACACAGTTAGACAATCCTAGATAAACTTAATAAAAAGTATAATTAATCCAAGAAGCAGTCCTAGGCACTAAGGAACTAACTCACTTACAGTCACATGAACTAGCACTCAGCTCTCAAATTCCTTGACTGGTTCCTCTTGATCTTGGTTTGAGTTAACGATCTATTTGAGAGCTCACACTATGATGTTTGCTATGAAGTGTGATTCTTGTTGTAGTGCTTGAAGATAACACTGAAGCTTATCTTCCTTATATAGTGTATTCTCGAGGTTGAGTCTTCTCTTGGTTCCCACAGAGCAAGCTTGACCTAGGCTATGTGGTTATCCTTAATTCGCGCTGACTTAAACATGTACCAACAACCTAGGCAAGCTCAGAATACATCTTGGTTGGTCAAAGGCTTGATACGAATCTGTCATGTCATTGTCCAACGCCTTTCGTCCGAGGTTCAACAACCTGGACACTTTGGAACTATCTTCTGGATGGTGACAGCCTTGTGACATGTCGCTTTCAGCTACCTTTGTCCGAGGTTCAGCATTCTTGACATCTTGGAGCCTTCCTTTGGATGGTGGTAGGCTTTAGAAGCTTTGCTCAAGTCTCTTTCACCGTCTTTTGTCTGAAGTTCAGTGTTCTCAGCTTTATCGGGAAAAGCAAAGTCACGTGTTGCATTTCTGGGCACTTCTGGGTTCCTTTGGCTTGCTTGTTTGGTTTCTTTATCTTGTTTGGCTTCCATGGTTTCAACAACTGTCATGTGGTTCCTTTAAACACATCTTTGAGATAAAACATTAGTATCAAAGTATTTGTCATCTTCAAAAGTAGAGAAACCGAGGAAATGAACTCTCATGGGAACTGAGGTTCCTGAGTTCCATTTCCTAACAATTTGTGACTATTATCCTAGGATCATTTCCCATTGCTTTCTTAAAATTCTCTAACAATCACACATACGACGAGAGATCTTCCTTTAACACCAAGCCAACACCAAAGGTAACACATCTCTTATGATCATCAAGCACAATAAATGGTACAAAAACCAATTTATACATGTGGAAAGATATAAGAATAAATTTATTAGACTACACTATGTAAATAATGCATGAATAAGGTGTACACGTGCACATATATAGAGTGAAAGTGCGCAAGTGTATGACACTTACTTGTTAGTTCGATAAGTTGCATCAAATGAGACAACCTCACCGAAAAAGGTAAAGTTTTTCCTTAATAGGATCAGCCCAGAATATACTCTTCAAACGATCCACATCATCCACATCGTAATCAAAATAATACGCACTGCATAATTCCTTTTTAGCAAACAATCGATTAATCAACATTTGAGCATCTGATCCAGCAAAGTATGTCAACAAGTCTCATCTAATTTTTTTAAAATCAACCACCAAAGCTCCCACATTTCCATAGCCACCAACAATTTCCTTATACAATCTATGAGACTTAACATGCCCTACATTAGCTCTTGAATAATTCAACACAAACTTGTTATGCCCACTGTCCATATTTTGATTACTCTTCATAAACTACCTATAAGGATCATCAACAAATCGATGCGTATGACGTTCTACAAATGATTTCACCATATAGTCAGACCTTCCAACATATCTAAAAATAATTTTCGCATTACAACCAACCCTATTCGAAACCCGAGTGCGTCAACTAGGTTTATTTTGACCAACTTATAGATTTCCCTAGTACAAGTCAAGTATTTCAAAACCATAATCTGATCCTTTTTGTCCATGTGGGAGCAACCATTGTGCACATCAAACCCGCATCCCGCTTATAGAAATCCATACCTTCCTCAAGTGTAGTACATGTTTGACTGATGAAAGGCTTCATATCTTCTGGACAATGAGGCAAATAGTACAAAACTTAGCAGTAGTACAAAATGAAAAAACCCAAAACTCTTTGAAACGTGTTGGCCTCAGCCGACCCTAAAAAAATAATCGCTCCAGACTATGGCAACCACCACCCCGCCACCATCATGGCAACCACCACCCTCTCCGGTACTTCCCGGCACTCCACTCCACACTGCCATTTCAGATCCGATGACCTCCACATCAGAACCACCAACCACCACCCCCTACGGTACTCCCCGCCGCTACAATCCGACACTCCACTCCATACCGCCACTTCAGATCCGGATACCACCACATCAGAACCTCCAACCACCGCCACTTCAGATCCGGCGACCACCACATCAGAACCTCCAACCATCGAAGAACATGCAGCCGTTCCCGACGGGGATCGACATCAGAGCCTCCAACCCCGTTCTCTGCTACCAATGCGACGTCGCCCTTCCCCTTCATCGTCGCTCCGTTTCGAATGACGGTGAAGCTGAGCCAGATTGCCGGCGTCGGGCTCCTATAGAAGGTAGAGTATTTCTCTCGCGCCGTCGTCGAGAAAAGGGAGCTCTCCGCCGCTTCGAAATAAAAAACTTCCAGCGAGTGTTGGCGTTGAACAAAGCAGAGGAGAGAGTGTGAGATTTTGGGACTTTTTGGGTCCCACTATGCCACCCTTGCCTTGACAACTTGATCCCACTCCGACCGAGCACCCCGTTCCAAACCCTTACGGGGAAGAAAATCCGATCCTCTGACTTCTTACTTTTCTGTTTTTGTCCCGTTTTTTCTTCCGGTTCTGTTGAGAGACACTCTTTGGATGATGGAGCTTGCCTAGACGATGAATCGAGTTGTAGTTCCGGCTTGGTAGAGGATGACCATCCTTCCGGCGGCACAACGTTTGCTTGTGCTTTACTCACCTCATATCTTGGTTTCTTTGCTTTATCATGTTCTAGTTTGTTTCGTTGTTGTTTGTTTTTGTTTTGTTGTTGTTGTTTGTTCTTGTTTCTCTTGGTTGTCGTTGTTTTGCCGGTTAGTCCGGTTGCCAATTTTCTGGCCCCTCGAAGTTTCACACTTCGAATTCTTACTTAATAAAAAAAAGGCAAATAGTACATTGTTTGCCCTTCCTGTGAGAATTGAATCACATAGTTCTCACAAGTATTTGGTTCAACAAATGAAGAAGAATCAACACCACCACCCATAACATCCAAAGCACCAATTGAAAAGATATAGAATGGATGAAAGTGCATGAATAAGATGAATTGGTGCAAGAATAACAAGTGTTCAAGGAATGTACAAATATAACAAGGGAAAAAGAAGATCCAACAATATTATAAGTGAAAGTGCACATATAAGGACTAATGGCGAGGCAATCTCAAATTGAGTATGTGACACAACAAAACAGAGAAGGTCGACAATGGCATACGACATAACAAAACAGACGAAGGTAACGAATCTCACTAGAATTCATGAAATAGGGAGGCATAGTAAGTACATTAGTTGCACTAGAACGAAGAGGCAATCTTAAATTGAGTAATTCACGAATTTCACAAATAAAAAATAACGACCTATTTCCGCCGAAGGTAACGAATTTCATACACACAAAACAGACGAATTAAACAAAAGAATGAAATACTACCGTCATCCATGACGCCAAGAGAGAATTCACGAAGCAAGCAAGCGAACACAAGCTCGACAATGGCGGAGATGCTGTGCGCAGATACGGTCTGGTGACAGAAGATTAGAAGTGGAACGAAAAATAAAAAGTGACATATATTACAATTATGCCACTGTCTCTTGTAAGAGGTGGAGCCACTTTTAGCCCTTGGATGAAGTAGATCTAATGGCTATAAATGCTCCCTATTTTAAATCAACTCCCAAGTAGATCCAAACTCTCTTGTTGTAATATTTAAAAACTTTTGTAAAAAGACACTTTATTTGTAAAAATTTAGTTGTTATACCAAACAACATTTTTACATACAAATACCTATAATTAAAAAATGCTATTATAATATGTAATGCCGAATAATCCTTTAAATGTAAACCGATTTTTTTTTATAAAAATGTCCATTTACCTAACTAGAATGTAACAATGTGTTGGATTAAAATAACATTAATTTCTAAATATATAAAGTGAAAAAAAGATGAGAGACTGAAATTAAATATAAAAAATCATTAATTTTTAAATATATAAAGTGAAAAAAAAAAGATGAGAAATTGAAATTAAATAAAAAAATAAGTAATTATGCAATTCAGAAAAGAATTTATAATTTTTGAAAATGTTTTTTTAAATATACACGAGTTATAATAAATTAGTGACAAAGACATTTATGTATTTTTGTGTGTGTTTCTTGTAAAAATTTGGTCTAATTGTTTTGGTGTTTCAGGAATACATAAAGAAATAGGAATGGGTGTGGTCAGTGGAAGTTAGTTATTTTTGGAGGAAGGAATGTTTGAAAAATACATGAAAATTCAAACTGAAAAGAGTGTCTTAGGTTGTATAAAACTATGATATGCGCTTTTAATTTAAATTTTCATGTGCTTTTATTATACTGTCAATGTTTTGGGAAATTTGAAGGTGGGTTAATTAGAAGTAGCTAGTTGTAACATGAATGAATTTGTATTGTTGGTAATACGTATTATCGTTTTCGTTGGTAGTTTGAGGGTTTAGGGCGTCAACTGAGACGAGTTAGTTATGAATTAGCATCTACGTTAGATACTTGTGAGAAATTTGAGCTGACAAAAGTACATTGACACTACAATCCGAAGATATATTAAAATGGAAAATTCAGCAAAAGTAGATGTACCCATTTCTGAGATGACAAGTTGATGATATTAAGCAGGCTCTTTCCAGTCCAAAAATGTTTGTACTCGGCGTAAAAAATGAACAGGCTGGGGTTTAGTGAATAACTAGTGTTGTACCCGTACATGATACCATGTACGGGTAACTACACAAACATATAAAGCATATCACATTACCAATTAAATAATATATCTTAATGTTAAATTTGAGAGAAGAATTCAAACTACATTAGTTACAATTGTCTTGACAATAGCGGCAATAACATCATAACTTAACAATGTGTGTAAAACATTTAGTTGTTCATCACCCGCTTTTCTTGGTCTTGTGTAGAAAGAATGCTCGTATACGCAATATATTATCCATCCAATACCAAAGCATCAACTTAATGACCGAGGGAGTGATGGTCCTCTAATGTTCATTGTTCTTCTCCTTCAAGATTGTCATCGTGTTCTTTGTCATGTCACATTTTTTTCTCCAAATAATAAGAAAATTAACATCAAAACAAAGAGTCTCAACAACTAAACCCATAAAAGAAAAGTAAGTCATGTGATAATCGTGAAAGTAATCAAACTGTAATGAGAAAGATCATATACCACTTCATTAAGAAAGCCTTTTTATTACTTATACCTATAAGTTTCATCAAAATTAATAGTCCCACATCTTTAAGTCATAAATTCAAAATCAAGCCATTTATTTTCTAGAATGATTTTGATCCATGAGAAGCGTTAGTCCAAGTTGTTAGCCTGTTATTTGTCTCTAGTGTACCTTAGTAATAAACTTGATGGAAAATGAAATCAGTTGTCAAATGCAATTCAAGTTTATGATGCATTTGTCATTTATTCCGAGCTAGTTCCAAAAAAAATTGGTGGTGGTTATTAATATGCAAGTTTTAGACATTAGACCACTAGTGCTGCTAGTTTCAAGAATAAATTATCTGATTGGTGATATTGGATATCTATGTCCCTCTTTTATTATATGAATGTTCACCCAGACTAGCACACTAAGCACTCATATATATCACCACACCAGCACACCAAGCATCCCTATAGAGGAGCAAGCAAGCTTATATATCTAATTTCATGCAAAGATACAAAGAGCAAAACGGCTTATTTAACCTCTAATATGTGAGTAGAGAGAATGATATGTCCAAAAAACAGGAATTCAAATCCTTCAAAGTTGGTCTTGTTGGTATTATGTAAATTGGATACCTGTAAGAGTTCCAATAAAGCAACATGAAAAACTTCATATTAAACCATACACATCAACAACCACAATGACATGAAAGTACATACCATGCTACATAAACCCAACTCAAAGGAATTATATCACTGCTATAAAATTCTTTAGATCCATAGAATGCCATAGAGTCACACCCATCCAAAAACACAAATGAAAAACAATTCAGCAATGGGGATAAATTAAGATGGTAATCAAGTATATTCAGGGCAACAAATACAATTGCAAGAATTGGTGATGGCCCAATTCACTCCTTCTTAAGCAATTGAAATATTGTGGAATTTCCCTGAGATTGAATGGAAGGACAATTGAGAATATAAGGCAATTAACCCCTTGTTTTGTTGAACGTGTGAAATTAAGTTCCTGAGAATTTAGCTACTTTCTAGGAATTATAAATTGCTGGAAATTGCGAAATCATGTTTGGTTCAAAATTGTTATTTTTATATTAATATAGGAAGTAATAATATTTCCGTTTAAAAACGCATGAAGTAGATCTTACCTACCTCTTCAAGGTAAGTGCAATTCCTTTAATTGGAGGAATTGCAACTTCCTGGGAAGTAAATTCCTACATTTTATTTTTGAACCAAACACATGAAATAAATGTATTTCCTGGAAAAGTTCAACTTCCTGAGAAGTGTAGCACGAAACAAACGAGGGCTAAGTTATTCCTGAAAATATAAAAGAACAACAATAATAAGATTGAATTAATCAAAAATAGAAATTAAGAAAGGAATATATATAGTTAGAAGCCAGGCGAATTCTTAAAGTGATGAAATCAAAAGAAACGCGGTCGTCATAACTCAGAATAATAGCATCATTTTAAAAACAAAACTCTCACATTTAGTTGCGAATAAACATTTGAATATCACAAAAGAGAGACACATAAAATTAAGACATGTAAATCAAGAAACAAAATTTAGATTGTGAAAGACTTACCAAGGCCACTTTCAAGACAAATTGAGCAGAATTTCAGTACAGAGGCAAATGAGAGAGAGAGAGTTGTAGATGATTGTGAAAAACTCTCACTTTGCTTTCCCCTTGGCTAACTGGGCAAAAAAAGACTAATGCTTCCTTGTAACAATCAGGTGAAGTAGACAAAATGAGGAATAGTTGGCATACTAGAAAAGAAAGTCAACAATGTTAAATTTCAAATTAACTTTTGATTGATTGAATAATTAAAATGCTTAAGCATGAACGTTGAGAGAGTTTTAGATGATATATTCTGCAGATTTTATCTAAAAAAAGCTATAATCAAAACTCTAAATTCAACTACTCTATAACAGAGAGTTGTATGCATGACAATACTATTTTCCTATCAAGAAACCAAAGGTAAAAAGATAGAAAAACACATAAAATTGTCTTTCAGGACATCCATTCATCACAACTACTTTGAGGCATAAAAGGCAAACCTTCTATTCTACTTTACCTATACAAAGTTCACTTTATGTAATTCCCTTCAAATTTAGCTTATATGCTCTTGCAATCAATCTCCAAGAATAACAAATAGATAAAATATAATCCAAAACCCATCAGAATTATCAAAACTCATACTACATTTTGCACTTCAGAATTTGTACAAACAATAGTACGAGATTGATACACAATATTTGAAACTCTTCTCATCTGACCATCCCAATGTATCTCTCCTCCCCTTTTCAACCTCCATATGCAAACTCTCCTCCTTGATATCAACCAACACGAACAATCACTTTGATCTTTCAGAGATTCGCACAAAGCTTCACAACATAGATCTCCTAAACCTAGAATGATTGATTGATCTCACCCAAATCCCTCTTCCTACATCACCATGTATGGAGCATTCAACTAACATCACCACTCTTTGAGTTCGGCAATGCGCCAATGAACCGTTTTGCACAAAACTATCTCCTCGAGCGGCAACATCATTCCTGTTCAGTTCCACACCGGCGATCGAGTAAGACTCAACACACAAATACTCTAATACATCGGCTTCTCCTCCGATCTTCCATTCTCTCTCGATCTTATTCTGCTTGGAATACGACATCGTCACTCTTTGAAACTTGTCGTTTCGGTTTACAACACTGCTAACAACGCCAATGACCAAGTCCTTGGTGGTGTTTGACAGGCCAAAAGTCGTGATGCCTAATCAAAATAATCCTAAACAAACCTAAACAAGTAGCATATGCAAGCAATGGTCGAATCCCACAGGGAGGAAGTAAGCTTTCTAAGTGCAACAGTGTATGTCAAAGGTAACAAAGATGGGGTTTTTGGTTTGGTTTGATGTAACAAAGTAAATAAAAGTAAATCAAAGCAAAGATTGTAATCAATTTGGGAAAACACTTAGCCAGACAAATATCCACCATTCATTTGATTGATTGATCATAGATTATCTCTATTCCTTCCTATGATTATTCCTGTCCCTATTCTGAAATAGTTACCAGTCCTGGTAACCCTAACTATTAAACAATCCCTACCAACCTTCAAGATTTAATTCAATAGCAGCAAGAAACATATGAATTAACCAGGATACATATAACACCACAACCCGCAGTATTCAACATGTAATCAATTCTCTACACAATAAACTAGTCCAACCAGTCCTAGAATATCATGATCGCTATACAAGATAAAGAATCTCAACCCGAAATATCCAAACCCTAGCAATAGAAAATTACCAATAACAACTAGTTGCGTCCAACAAGCGAAATCAATAATAATCAATAGGAATAAGCTCAAGAGAAAATATATAATCCAAAGGAATAGGAATAGAATTATAACCTCACAATCATAAATCAAACGAAGGCTTCAATTGTCGGACTAAGCAAAGGTGCTTAGTTCTTCATAACTCAAAGGGAAAACAATACTGAAATGTAAAAACTTAGATCTAAGATAAACTGAATCTCCTCAAGTGGCTGCTAGGAATTAGGTTATAAACCTAAAACCAAAAACCTAGTGCTAAAAAGATAACAAATGTAATCTAAAAGGAAATTAAAATAAAGTAACCGGAATAAAAGAAATAAAATAAAAAGAAAATAAAGTAAAAGTAAAACTTCGGAAGAAAATCCTCGCCACGTCTGATGTGGGTTTCTGCGACCGCGGCCTTCAGCCCCGCGATCACGAAAAATAGAATTCAAAACTCTCGGCTCTCGACTTTTCCGCGATCGCGGCACTGTTCATCCGCGATCACGGATTCTCGCGTTCTTGCTCTTTTGCCTTGCGTCTTGTACCGCGACCGCGGCCTTCAGCCCCGCGACCGCGGTTTTGCTCATGTAGCCTATCTTCTCTTCCTTCTTTGGTCTTCTCTTGTGGTTATCTTCTCATCTTCTTAATATCTTCAATTAAGCTTCTCCAAACCATTATATCTACACTTCTACTCCTCAACTCCATATTCCACAATTACACTCTAAACATCTCCAAATGGTACCCAAAATATCGGTAACAACTCCTAGTTACACCCTACAAAGTAGCGCTGATCAGTGTTGCACGAGACCTCGCCGCATGCCAAGGGTTGATTGCACGAGACCTCGTCAACATCTAGAAGCGACGACGATGTTGGTGGAAGAACAATGAGCAATTTGAGAATAGAGGGCTGATTACATATATACTACAAACCCGAATCAAAGAATGAGGGTTGACTGCAAATTTACTACAAACCCAAATCAGAGAAGGAGGGTTGATTGCAAATTTAATACAAAAAATTGAGCAATTTTAGTGATTGATTCACAAAATAGAGCACCTGCAATGTTTGAAGGTTTTTGGAACAATTATCTACTATGTCGATTTTTCCCTATTATAAACTGGAGCAAGCAGTTGTACAAAATAGTTTTGAAAAGCTTCGATTTTGGTGGCAGGGTGGGCATGATGAAGAGTAACGGTTGCACAAAATAGATTGTGGAGTGTATCAGTTACCCTATTTTTTTTTTTAAAGTACGACATGTGTCAAGTTTAGATTTTCCCAAGTGGCTCAAAAATTTGACAGGCTTGTTTTTTATCTTATAATGTATTAGGGTTGATGTGTATTTGAGATGATGAAAGATGAAAACTGAAAAGGCCCGCAGAGAGGCCCGTTTAACTTTTAGGCCCGTCACAAAGAAATAAGGTTTTTTTGTGGTTGGGGATTTTGAGGTTTATTTGTTGTATAACGAGATTAACAATTCGATGCAATGGAGAAGAAGGATACTCGTGAAGCTAATCCGGTTCATCACTTTAAGACATTTTTCCTATTCACAAGTGAAGCTAATCCGGTTGTGGTTGCACATTACATGGGAAGCAGAAACGACAATCGTAATGGGTAAGTTTTTGTTGAAAATATTATGTATTAACTGTACAAAATGTAATGGTGTGATGATTCTTGTTCATATATGCCAAAACATGATCATCTGAATGAATTTACCTGTCGTGGTCTTTGGAGTGGTGCGATCCGACCATAATATAATAGGTAAGTCGTCTGCTGATAAGCCTTTTGCCTTCTTGAGCATTTTTCTTCAAGTTGTTGATAATAACTTTGTTAATGGACTCGGCTTGACCATTGGCTTGAGGGTAGCGCAACGTCGACGTGACAAGTTTGATGTCTTGCTCGTTCCAAAATTCGTACATTTGGTTGATTATGAATTGGGATCCGTTGCCGCACACGATAGTGTCAGGGATGCCAAATTTGCTCAAGATGCTCATGTGTATGAAATAAATAACATGTGAACCTTTGATCTCTTTGAATGATTCGACTTCGATCCACTTAGAGAAATAGTATGTCATGGGGAGTATGAAGACGCGTTGGTCGGACACGACCGATAGCTTTTCGACAATGTCCATTCCCCATTTCATGAATGGAAAAGGGGATGAGATTGAATGTAGATATTTGGAAAGCTAATGAGACACTAGGTTGTGTCTATGGCATGCATCCCACTTATTTGCATAGCTGATGGCATCTTCCTTCATAATGCACCAATAATGTCCTGCAGTGTGAGCGCGTAAAGCGAGATTTCTTCCTCTAGAATGGTTGTCGCATTTTTTTGTCATGGAGTTCCTGTAACGCATTTGGGATTTCTTCCTCGCGAAGACAACGTAAGTAATATGAAGTGGTGGACCACTTGAGCAACATGTCATCTTTGAGGACAAAAGTGGACACCTAGGTACAAAGTCGTCATGCCTCATTCTTATCGAGTGGCAATTTGCCATGCTTAAGCCAATTATAGAATGGAGTGATCCATGAGTCATATTCGTTAGAGTAACTGGCCCACATAGGGATTGACACTTCAGATAGTTTGTTGATGGCATGCACTTTTATATGTAGAAAATGAGTCTTCTGGTATTCCATGGGATCGATGACAGATCCGAGGTTGGATAACGCGTCGGCCTCTGCGTTGATGTCCCAAGGAACTTGCTTGATATTGAACATGTCGAAAGACTTGATGATATCACGGATGACTTCCATATAAGCCATCATCTTGGAGTCGATTGTCGTGTATGCTCTATTGATTTGGTTCACGATGAACATGGTGTCACATATTACTTCCAAATTTTTCACGCTTGTCTCCTTGGCCAAGGTAATGCCAGTCACGAGTGCTTCGTATTCTGCCTCGTTGTTTGTTTCTTTGAATTCGCATCGTACAACTTGGGCTATGCTATCCCCTTTTGGCGTACTTAGGACAACCCTTATTCCAACACCGTTCTGATTGGATGCGTCGTCGGTGATCAAGGTTCACTTTAAAGGGGTATGATTCTCGACTTAAAATAACTCTCTTGTTATCTCTTCTTCATAGGTTGGGCTGAAATTGGCCACAAAATCTTCCAAAGCTTGTGACTTGATTGTTGTGTGCGTCTCATACTAGATATCGTAATCGCTGAGGTGCACTGTCCACTTTGTCATCCTCCTGTATAGCTCCGGCTTGCTCATCATGTTCCCTTAAGGGATAGTTGGATTTGACTTTCATGGTATGAGCCTCAAAATTGGGCCTTAGCTTGATGGACGTGGTGATAAGGGCCAATATAAGTTTGTCCATGCGGGTGAATATCTTGTCTCTGCGTCTTGTCTTACTTACATAGTAGATGGGTAACTGTTCACCATCTTCCTCTCTTACTAGGATGCCGTTTACTTCTCTTTCCGTGACTGCCAAGTATATGTATAGGGCTTCACTAACTTTTGGCTTTGAAAGTAGGAGGGGACAGGTTAGGTACCACGTTAATTCTTGGAAAGCTTCCTCGTGTCCAGTTGTCCACTTGAATGACTTGTTCTTCTTCAAGATGTCGTAGAATAAATAATTCATGTTTGACACCTTGGAGATGAATTTATTGAGTGTGGCAACTCTGCTTGTCAGCTTTTGCACGTCTTTTACGTATCACGAAGATTAGAGATCTAGGACTACTTTGATTTGATTAGGACTGGCTTCGATCCCCTATTACGTCACCATGTATCCCAATAACTTGCCTAACGAGACTCGAAAGGAGCATTTGGTGGGATTCAACTTAATGTCATATTTCTCGAAGTTGTCCTCATATGTTGGATGTGGTTGACCGCCTTCTTGGACTTGACCAGCATATCGTCGATGTAAACTTCCATCGTGTTGCCGATTTGGTCTTTGAACATTTTGTTGACCAGTCTTTCGTAAGTGGCTCTGGCGTTCTTGAGGTCAAATGGTGGTGATGAATGCGATCTTCTCTTGTTCCTTTGGACTCATCAGGATTTGGTGATAACCATTGAATGCGACCATGAAGGTTAGCATTTTGTGATCGGAGGTGGCATCAACCATAGCGTTGATGTGAGGTAGATGGAAAGGATTTTATAGGACGGGCCTTGTTGAGGTCGTGAAGTCGACGCATACTCTCCACTTCACATTCTTCTTCTAGACCACCACCACGTTGGCTAGTGCTCTCACTTCTTTGTCTATCACTTTGTTCCTCTTTGGTGAAATCTTTCTTCGCTTATACATGACGGGTGGATGTCGAGAATCCACGTTGAGTTTGTGGATGATCACGGGATTAATCTCAGTCATGTCCTCATGTGTTCACGTAAAACATTCTGAATGGGACTACATGAAGTTGAACAATTGCTTTCTGGTTTCACTAGGCATATCGACACCAATCTTTACAACTTAAATAGGTTTAGTAGGATCTAAGATTACCTCATCGAGTTTAGGAGGTTCTGGCTTCGTGTATTGTGTCGTCGTCATGTAGTCCGTTAATTGTTGTGTTGTCTGCCCATTGACTTGTTTCAGCGTGACCGTCGGTGAAGCATTCTTTTTCTAACCTTTGCTCGCCCCTGATCTCTTACACACCCCACTTGGTGGGGAATTTGACGGTCTGATGGTACGTTGATGGGACTTATCTCATGTTGTGTATTCAAGGATGTCCAAGGATAACGTCGAAAGGTGACCGATAATCCATGACTAAGAAATAAACTTGGAAGTTCACCCCGATTGCTTAGGTGGTTAGCGTGATCTCTCCCAGTATGTTGCTTACTTCGCCGTTGAAGCCTACTAACGGGACTAGTTTCTTGATAAATATCCTATCGGGTTAAGCCAAGACTGTGGAGGGCTTCAATCATCATGCTATTCGTTCAACTTCCGTTGTAGACCAAGATGCGTCGTACTAAACAATTCCATATTGTGAGGGATATAAGGAGACTGTTGTGATGCTCCGCTATGACATGGTCGGGTTCATCGAATGTGATGGGGACATTTTCAAAATCCTTTTTGGCGACGATCGTTGGTCTATCGGAGTCGGTTTCCCTTGCGTGATGCTTGGCAGCCGACACGGTTGTTCCACAAATTTCTTACCCTCCGGATATGCAATTGATGGTCTTGACGTGTGGAAGAGATGGTTATGGCTCCTCTCCTTGCTTGTTTCGATCGAAGGTAGCCTTGGCTCTGTCGGTGATTAGATCCATGAGATAACCTTTTTGGAGTAGGTGCACAACTTTCTTCCTTAACGTGACACATTTATCGGTACTGTGTCCTCCGTCGTTGTGTAAATCACACCACTTCTCAACGACTCTCCGGTCCATGGGATTTGCTGGCTTCCCTGGCCATTTCACGACATTGCCAAGTTTGTTCATCGCATTGAGCACTCCGTTGTGGTTGTTGGTGAATGAATAATGATGTAGAGAATGATGTAGATCTCGGTCATGTTGGAGGTTGTATCTGTTTTTGTGATTGTTGTTGATCGTCTGGTTATCAAGTTTTACGTGAGGATAAGGCTTGTAGCATGACTCAGTCTTGTTTACGGGCTTGCTTGATCGTGGATCATGGACTTTCTCATATGTGAGACCATCATCTTCTAATCTGATATACGCCATGGCTTTGACTTGGACGTCTTCGAAGGTTTGGCATGGATACTTCACCAGGTAACAATATAGCTCTGACTTCTCGAATATGCCTCTGCTGAATGCCTCTATGGCGGTGGGGGTATCACATCGTGGGATTGACAACTTGTTGAATTCCTTAGGTTTTGATGGTAACAAACATTCAACTAATCTGGGGACTAAGTGTTTCAGGAGCAAAACAGTTGTCACAGGGAACCATCACAGCAAATGATTATAGAGGGAACAAAGATTTCAACACTTGCTTTGTTACCTCTCAAGGAACATCAGTGATGGACATAAATCAAGCTACGAATGGAAGGAAGATATCCAGCGTGAAGATTATGGAAACAATCATGGAAGATCACGCAGTCAAGGATAAGAGATTTCGGCTCGAAGGATCTCGCCAAAGAGAAGATGTGGAGAGAGAAATCCGAATGTGTTATCTTAGGAAATCTTTCCTAAGGTAAGATATTCGGAGAGAGAAGAATTATATCTTCTACCGATTATATTATTTTAAGGAATCCCTTCCTTAGATAAGATAGACGGTTAGGATATTATTCTTCCAACAATTTTAGATCTTCTTGTTACCAAGTTTAGAAAGATTTTATATTGTTACGATTAGGTTTGAGTTGCGTTGTATTTAATAGGAATATGGATTCATTTCTATGTACCAATCGACGACGACGAACTGAGTGCATTTGAGAAGAAAAAGAGAGTGAAGTTGTTTGTGAGTCTTTGACGGTTGAGTTCAGATTCACCATTGTAGGAGTGATCTTCGAATCTAGGTGGGAAGTCTAGGGTTTGGAGTCCATACTACAAGTGTAATCGAACGAGAAATCAATAAGACAAGTAGACGCTTCAAAATCCTCTCAAGCGAGAAGCTTGAAGGTAGTGGTTTTTCTTTGATTAGCTACTTGGCTAATTAGGGTTTCCACTATACATCGTGAGTTCGTACTTTATCTTTCTTGCTATATTATTCCGTTGTGCCTTCTGTGGGAACAAAGCATTTGTTCCCTCAGACGTTACTCTAACGATCCAACAATTGGTATCAGAGCCTGGTGCTCTAGATTGTTTTCCCTAAAGACTTTGCAGGAAAGATGTCGTCAAGTAATGCCATTGGAGATTCATTCTGGAAGCCTCCGATTCTGAAGGCTGGAGAATATGATTGGTGGGTGGAACAAATCGAGTCTCATATGTGTTCCCTCGATGAACAGATATGGAGAATCATTGAAATTGGACCCATAGCTATTCCAGACGTGAAAGATGCTACGAAGCCTAAGCCAAGGGTTGACTACACTGATGAGGACTGAAAAAAATTGGAAAAGAACAGTAGAGCTAAGAAGATCCTTCACATGGCTCTGCTCCCTTCTGATCTCAAGAAAATCATCGGCTACAAGACCGCCAAAGAGATCTGGGATGCTCTAAAATGTCTCCATCATTGAAATGAAGATGTCAAGAAAAACAGGATTCTTTCCCTGATGAAGGAGTATGATCAAATCTCTCAAGAAAAAGATGAGCACATTCAGGAGTTCTATTCCCGGTTTCAGGGAATTGTAGGTCAACTGGAGTTCCTTGATGAAGAGATGCCAGACTGGAAGCTTACTCACCACTTCATGCAAGGCCTCAACTCTCAGTGGGATGTGATTGCTCCCGCTCTCTACTTTCAAACTGACGTCAAGTCTCTCACTATGGAAGAGGTTGTTGCCAAGCTCGAAAGCAATGTCTCTGTCTATAATCACAAGATGAACAAGAAAGGAGAAGAGAAGGCTAAAAGCATTGCCTTGAAGGTTGAACGTGCCTTTGACTTATCTCAAGTTAAAGATGAAGACGAGGACGGTGATGAAGATGTGGCTCTCATCACTAGAACTATAAAGAAGATATGGTCTCGAAATAAAGAGACATTGAGTTCCTCTGAAGGGATCAGAGACATGAAGGATGTCGTCTGTTACCACTGTCAAAACAAGGGACATCTTGCCAGAAACTGCTTCAAGAAAAAGGCAGGTCTTCCTCCGGCTCATGAAAGGAAGCAAGCAATGGTCGCAACCTGGGGTGATTCAGACTCAGATGACGAAGAATCATCACACTCTAGGGATGTCTGCTTAATGGCCATAGAAGACACGGATAAATCAAAAGGTCGTCTGCACAAGGGTGAGGTAACTGAATTTGATCTGATCTCAAGCTTGAAAAGTAAGTCAAAAGAAAGCTTAATCTCCTTCATTAAGAAACTTGTTCATGAGAATTGTCTTTTCAGTGAGCAAATTGAAGAAAAGGATGAATCGATCTCAAGTTTGATCGAAGAAAATAAAGGTTGGACAGACAAAGTGCTCAAACTTGAGAAAGTTTCATCTTCTTCATCAAGACCTTGCATTGAGTGTCCTAAACTCACTGAGAAGATCGTGTCTCTGGAATCCTCTATCTTCTCACTTCAGTCCGAGTCTTTAATGCTGAAACTTGGAAATGCAAAACTGTCTAGTGATCTAACCAAACTCAGTGAGGAATAGAAGGACAAACCAAAAGGTATTGTGTTTGTTGCAGCCAAAAATGAAAAGAAAACTGAAAAGAAGGAAGTACCTCGCTTTGGAATTGGTTATCAACCTAAGCTTCCTGTTGATGGCACCAAGTCCAAAAGCTCTAAAATCGAAGGAAAACAGCCAGTGCAAGAAAAGGGGAAAAGTTCCTCTAGAGGGAACAAAAGCAAAGACTGCTCTAATCCAACTGATGGGAACAAGGCTTGGTACCATGGACAAAAAGCTCATGTCATTTGGTTGAAGCAATCTCAAACGGTAAGTCCAATAATGTTGATCTAAAATGTCAAAGGATCTATTGGTATTGTGGGCACTCTGGTTACTATAAACAAGAGTGCCTCCTGAAGAAACACAATGAGGAACTTGCTCGAACCACTAGGGAGAAAATGAATGCTAAACCTCCAAAAATCAAATATGGATCTCATCACTAGAACTATGAAGAAGATATGGTCTCGAAATAAGGATACATTGAGTTCCTCTGAAGGGAACAGAGACATGAAGGATGTCGTCTGTTACCACTGTCAAAACAAGGGACATCTTGCCAGAAACTGCTTCAAGAAAAAAGCATGTCTTCCTCCGGGTCATGAAAGGAAGCAAGCAATAGTCGCAACCTGGGGTGATTCAGACTCAGATGACGAAGAATCGTCACACTCTAGGGATGTCTGCCTAATGGCCGTAGAAGACACGGATGAATCAAAAGGTCGTCTGCATAAGGGTGAGGTAACTGAATCTGATCTCATCTCAAGCTTGAAAAGTAAGTCAAAAGAAAGCTTAATCTCCTTCATAAAGAAACTTGTTCATGAGAATTGTCTTTTCAGTGAGCAAATTGAAGAAAAGGATGAATCGATCTCAAGTTTGAAAGAAGAAAATATAGGTTGGGCAGACAAAGTGCTCAAACTTGAGAAAGTTTCATCTTCTTCTTCAAGACATTGCATTGAGTGTCCTAAACTCACTGAGAAGATCGTGTGATGCGTGAGGATTGGGATGCAGCCTCGGTGCGAGGAAGTCCATAAGAAACCAAAGGGAATGGGCGAGACAACACCAAACCGGCAAGAAGCCTTGGCGCTGGCGAGAGGGATTTTGGGGGCAGATTTGGGCGCGCCTTAGGTTGATTCTTTGGGCGATCTTGGAGTGAACCAGAAGAGGATTGGTTGGAGAGTGAGAGGGCGGAGAGATCGGTCTCAAGTCGAGAGGATATGGACTTGCAAGAGTCGGATATGACACACCTCTTCTTGCAGGAACTAGTGAAGGATTTGCTTTGGATATGACGCACCAAAGGAGATCCTTGCACGGAGGTTGATACCACTCACAACCTGGATTTTGTAGCTACTAAAGAGATGAAACAAACAAGGAAATTATGCAGAAAACAATGGATTAAAATGAGAGAAAAACAAAGAGTTTGTTCATGTTTCAAGCATCCCCCAAACAAGGGCCGGCTACAACCTATTTATACCCAAACCTTTAATGTTGGAATTCAACCATAAAATAGTCAAGACTAAGGTAGAAAATTTCATGAAGACCAACACAAAAATCGGCAATAAATGCCCCTTCAAAACAAGCCCAACACGGCTAAGGAATCCTTGCGCCTAAGCCCGGTTGTTACACCAAGGCACACATGGCCTTCTCTTCCATTTGGCTTGGTGCTCCCATGGCCATCAGGCCAGCCTGGAGCCCTTCTTGCAATGCTCGAGCCTGAGCTCGAGTGATCCGTCCCGGAAAGACCTGAGCGCCAGCCTCCCTTGCGCCAATAATAGGTGTGCGGCAATTCCTTGCTTCAACTCCAGTTTCACAGGCATTCTTGTGCCCAATATCTCCTAGAGGACCAGTGGAGTCATCCCCCAAAAGATGGCTTGGAGAGTTGTGAGAATTGCCGGTCCAATTTCCATCCCCAAGCTCGGATGCACTAGGCGCGGCGGCGACGGTACTTGAGTCACCATGGCTTGAGTGGTTGGAGTCTTGCTCATGATGTGACATAGTCACATCATCCTCCCCTTCTTGAAAAGGATTCGCCCACGAATCTTGATCCTGAAATTGATCATCATTGTCAAGGAAGAAAGGTGCAAGATCGGAGGCGTTGAAGACCTCATGAACGCCATAGCTTGGTGGTAACTCGATCTTGTATGCATTATCATTGATTTGCTCCAAAACCTGAAAAGGACCATCACCCCTTTGTCTTGAGTTTGGAGTTCTAAAGGGACGGAAAACGCTCTTTCCTCAAGTGCACCCATACGAGGTCACCGAGCTCAAAAATGACCTCCTTACGCCCCTTGTTGGCTTGACGCACATATTGCATGGTGCGCTTCTCCAATTGAAGGCGTGTATCCTCGTGAAGCTTCTTGATCCTAGAAGCATGATCAAGTCCTTCACGACTCTCTCGGTCCTTAGTTGCATAAGGCATCAAGTCAAGTGGTGTAATGGGGTTGCGCCCATAAACCACCTCAAAAGGAGTCTTCTTGGTGGCCGAATGCACCGAGCGGTTGTATGCAAATTCTATGAAGGCTAGACACTCTTCCCACCTGTGCAAGTTAGTAGACAAAAGAGAGCGCAAAAGAGAACCAAGGGTACGATTCACTATCTCGGTTTGTCCATCCGTTTGTGGATGACAAGTGGTGGAGAAGAGCAACTTTGTGCCCAACTTAGCCCAAAGCGTCTTCCAAAAATAGCTCAGGAATTTGACATCACGATCTGAAACAATTGACCTAATGACTCCATGCAATCTCACAATATTATCAAAGAAAAGACTAGCTACATGAGATGCATCATCAGTTTTGTGGCATGCGATAAAATGAGCCATTTTCGAGAACCAATCTACCACAACATATATAGAGTCCCTCCCCCTCTTAGATCGAGGTAATCCCAACACAAAATCCATGGAAATGTCTTCCCAAGGAACTTGTGGAATAGGAAGGGGAGTGTACAAACCATGCGGTTGTACCCTAGACTTGGCACGCAAACAAGTCACACATGAAGCACAAAATTTCTCAACGGACTTAAGCATGCGTGGCCAATAGAAATGCTCCCTAAGTACATGCAAAGTTTTCATTATCCCAAAGTGCCCCATGAGACCACCACCGTGGGCCTCTTGTACTAGCAAATGCCAAATAGATCCCTTAGGCACACACAATCTAGGACCCTTAAACAAAAAGCCATCATGCAAGTAGAATTGGTCCTTACTTCCCTTAGCTAAGCATGCTTGAAAAATATCATGGAAATCAGCATCATCCACATACAATTCACGCATAAAAGCAAATCCAAGCAACTTAGCATCAAGGAGGGAAAGAAGTGCATACCTCCTAGAAAGGGCGTCGGCGACGACGTTGTCCTTGCCCTTCTTATGCTTGATGACATAAGGGAAGGATTCAATAAACTCGACCCACTTGGCATGGCACTTGTTGAGCTTGCTTTGCCCCTTGAGATATTTCAGCGCCTCGTGGTTGGAGTGGATCACAAACTCGCGCGACAATAGGTAGTGTTGCTACACCTTGAGAACCCGGACAAGGGCGAGCAATTCTTTGTCATAGGTGGGATAATTCAGTTCAGCCCCACCCAATTTCTCACTGAAAAACGCCATGGGTTTGCCCTCTTGCATAAGCACGCCGCCCAAGCCAATGCCCGATGCATCACACTCAATCTCGAACATCTTGTTGAAATCGGGCAAGGCAAGGAGAGGTGCTTGTGTGAGCTTCGCCTTGAGGATGTTGAAGGCGTCTTCTTGAGGTCCCTCCCACCTGAAGGGAACGTTCTTCTTAGTGAGCTCGGTGAGGGGCGAAGCTAAGGAGCTAAAGTCCCTCACAAACCGCCGGTAGAAGCCCGCCAACCCTAGGAAGCTCCTAACTTGCGTCATGGTCGTGGGAGTAGGCCAATATCGGATGGCTTTGACCTTTTCTTCATCCACCTTCAGCCCATCCTTGCACACCACAAAACCAAGAAACACCACGTGATCCGAGCAAAAATGACATTTCTTAAAGTTAGAAAATAGGTTCTCTTTCCTTAGGACATCTAGCACTTGCCTAAGGTGCTCAACATGCTCTTGCAAGTTATGGCTATACACTAGGATATCATCGAAGTATACCACCACAAACTTGCCAAGAAAGAAGCGGAGGACATGGTTCATCAACCTCATAAAGGTGCTAGGAGCATTGGTTAGACCGAAAGGCATAACCAACCACTCATAGAGCCCATATTTGGTTTTAAACGCCGTCTTCCACTCATCCCCCTCTTTCATCCGGATTTGATGATAGCCACTTTTCAAGTCAATCTTTGTAAAGATACTTGAACCGTGAAGCTCATCGAGCATATCATCAAGCCGCAGAATGGGGTGGCGGTACTTGATGGTTATGTTGTTGATTGCTCGACAATCAACACACATACGCCATGTACCGTCCTTTTTAGGGACAAGAATTACCGGAACCGCGCAAGGACTGAGGCTCTCATGCACATAGCCCTTGTCGAGGAGCTCTTGCACTTGACGTTGAAGCTCCTTGGCCTCCTCGGGGTTGGACCTATAGGCTGGACGGTTCGGTAGTGTAGCCCCCGGGACAAAGTCGATCTGATGTTCTATCCCACGAATTGGTGGTAAACCACTTGGCACCTCGTCTTGAAAGAGATCCTCGTAATCCTGCAAAAGACGAGAGATAGGTGAGGGGAGATCATCCAACTCTTGAGAAGACAAATATACATCATGATACAAGAGTAGGAGACAAGTGTTACTTCCCCGGATGGCGTGGACAACTTCCTTAGGCTTGGCCAAAAGGAGTTGGTTGGAAGTGCCCATGCTACCACCAATGGCTAGCTTCTTATTCTTCTCCTCCTAACGGCCTTGTTGCTTTTTCCGCTGCTCCTTGGCCACATGATCAAGCATGATCTCATGAGGAGTCAAGGGGTGCAAGGTGACC
Organism: Rheum nobile; assembly: GCA_027886185.1. Taxonomy (NCBI): domain Eukaryota; kingdom Viridiplantae; phylum Streptophyta; class Magnoliopsida; order Caryophyllales; family Polygonaceae; genus Rheum; species Rheum nobile. The sequence continues at coordinate 1,886,368 of WOAB01000546.1, forward strand.
TTCTTGCCATTCTTGTGGAAGGAGTACTCGTTGGAGACGCCATCATGGATAACGCCCCTATCATATTGCCAGGGCCTTCCAAGCAAGAGGTGACATGCGGTCATCGGGACCACGTCACACTCAACCTCATCCGCATAAGGACCTATGGCAAAAGAAATAACACACCTTTCCCTAACTTGAATAGGAGAGTTAGAATTGAGCCAACACAAAGGGTAAGGCATAGGATGGGGAGAAGTAGGAATGGAGAATCGCTTAACTACCTCCTCATCGATGATATTGCAACAAGATCCCTCATCGATGATTACACTACATACCTTATCCTTGGTGGTGCAACGGGTATGGAAGATGGTTTCCCGCTGACTTGGAGTGGTGGAGCTCTCCGTCATGAACAAGGTTCTTTGGATGACGAAGCACTCCCCTTGGGCTGCCAACACATGGAGCTCTTCCTCCTCCTCTTGCTCCTCGGGCTCTTCTTCTACTTGCTCAGCCGATTCCTCTTCAAATTCATAATCACCTTGAGAATTGAGGAGCACCTTCCTTTGATTAGGGCAGTCCCGGGCATAGTGGCCTAACATATATTCTAAACCCCCAAAAATACGTCGAATGTATTTTATTCTACTCAGAGAATTATTACAAAGATCAAGTATTTATCAGAATGTCTGAACTCTTCTGAAAATAATTTGACTACAATACGAGTGTTTGGAAATCTTACCAAAATACGCTTTACTAAAATGAGGGGTATTACACGTTTAGAGACAAAATGATATTCTCTAGACTTAGTATGGCACATGTCAGGATATGCATCATAATCATTCTAATCAACATTGTTACTTCTACTGTTCCTTCGCTGAGTGTGCTCTTCAGTGAACTTTTGTTTCTTAGCACAGTTTTTCACAACATGGCCGTTGTTCCCATAATGCCATCAAATCTTATAATAGTCTCCCAAGGTGTACTTACGATTTGGGACATGAATCCTACGTTGCTTGGCTCTAACTGGGTCAGGTGTGCTAGACAAATTTCCCTGGGATTGGATAAGATACATCTTATAGGCAGGTTGACCTTTATATTATGATTGATTCTCATTCAATCCACTCTCTAGAGTTTGCACACGCTCTTCTAGGTATAGGTTCCTATCCTTAGTACTCTGAAGTTCCCTATCTTTCAGCTCTCTAAGCTCAGGTATGGTTAACTCTTGTTCCTCACTCTCTTATTTTTCTCCTTTGTACCCCAGACCATACTTGGGCTGACAAAGGTAATTTCTTTTTCCTTAAGCTTTTGTTCAACTAAGATAGAGTGAATTTTATCAATATGAGCTTTCATCTGAGACAGTTCCCTAACAGTGCTAAAGGAACTAGAGTTACTGTGAGTTAGCATCACTTCTAACACAAGGAACAGCAGAGGAACTAGCAATTTTAGATAAAGATTCATTCAATTCAATGCATTTATCCTTGGCATCACTTAATTCGTTTTGGGTTTTAAGATTCTCATTATACATGCTTTTGATGAGAGAGATCATGGATTTTTTTATCAAAATTGACAAGAGATTGAAAGAAAGTTTCAGGATCTACCTCTTGTTCTTCACTTGATGACTTCAGAGTCATTGCACACATTATGTTGTTCCCCCATGACTCTGGCTCGTCATCGTCAGAGTTGGCACAATCATCTCCCCAGACAGCAACGAAAGCCTTGTTTTTATCGTTCCAAGAATTTTCACCATTGTTGTATGAGTTGTTCCCTTTAGGGCACTTATTGGCATAGTGACCCTTTTCCTTGCAGTTGAAGCAAGTGACATCCTTAATGTATCGTTTCTCACCATTGTTCCCATCATTCCTGAATAATCGACCTTTGTGATAGAGAGTTCGCATGGCTTTGGTGGGAAGAGCAGTTTATGGATCTACACCATCCAAGTTGTCATCTTTGTTGTTTTCTATCATCTCAAAAGCTTTTTCAACCATCAAGGCAATGCCTTTAGGTTTAACATATTTGTCTTCTTCATCATACTTTTTGATTTTCCCAAATACTTCATGAAGTGTGAGTTTGAGAGTATTGGGATTCTCCTTGAGAATTGCTTTAGTCATCTTGTGCCTTGGATGAAGTCCATCAATAATGATGAAAATTTTCTCCTTGGGAAGAATTTCCTTTTCATCGACATCATGAGCAACAAGTCTAGTGGTGATTTCCTCAAATCTGGATTGATAAGAGGAAACAGTCTCACCATCGATCATGACGAAGTTATAGAAATCTTTATTTGCTTGGAAACGATCAAGCTCTCTAAGATCAGAACTTTCCATGTACATCTCTTCCAAGGCTGCCCACATATCTTTGGCAGTTGCACAAGAGTGTAATTTGAATGAATCTTCAATGCTAATAACGTTGTTGATAAACATACGAGCCTTAGAATTTTTCTCCATGATTTTGAAATCATCTTGGCTCCAAGGTGTTATTCCTTTGATTACATCTTCAACAACATTTTCTTCACCAACCTCAATGACTCTCCAACATTGATAGTCATTACTCTTCATCCAGTCTATGAAGAGGTCTTTTCAGTGTTGGAAATTTCCATCGATACGCAGGAACGGTGGTTTGTTGTTCACAAGCCCAACTTCATGAGTTGAAGACATTGTTGCCTGTGAATCTGAAAAGAACACACAATCTAGAGCAAACCTGCTCTGATACCAATTGGGGAATCGTAGTGTGTTAGACAGGGAACGGTGTGACTGTTCCCTGGGTAGCGGAAATATAAAGATTCAAAGAAACAACTAATTCCTCAAAAAACATATACTTATATTATTAAGAATTGTACAATCTCACAAGTTTTCTCTCCACCTATACCCTAGGTTAAAGACTTTGAGTGCAATCAACCCTTAACAATACAAGAACAAAACAAGACCCTAAGCAAGAATTACCTGTACCTTGCCTTAGACCTTCGATCTCAGTTCTCACAAGAGCTCCTTGGTATGCCTGATGACTATAGCTGAGATACCTTTCCCCAACGCAAATCTCATCTATATATAGTGTCTAACAAAAACCTATTACCAAATATCTAGCAATCGACACATATGGTAACAATGGACAACTTCGTTACCAAATATACAATAAAGCTTGTAAACACATGGTTTCCTTCTATAAACTTTCCTTAGACTCATTATCTTCTTCTTCTCTTCCAAGTAATACTCGAAATCTTGTTTCCTTGTATAACTGAGTCAATCTGGGAACAGCTGGAACTTCTCTGCGATCTGTATCGTTCCACAGATGATGTTTCCATATATAGAAGTTTCCTTGTATAGGAACCACACGCTTCAGATTTCCAACTTGCTTCTCGCGGAACTGTTCCTTGTTTCCACAACGTTCCTTTGTAGTCCTCTGATTTCTCTTCTTTAGGCATTTTCCACTGTTCCTTAATTCTTTCATGATACCTGAAATTCATAGGAACAACAAGAAAACATAAAAATCTAATGGTGTTTATCATCATCAAAACCAGATGGAACGTCAAGGTTCCAACATACTCTTACCTCTAAAACCCATTGCCCAAGTGACCAAGTCTCAATGCAACTTTCCAATGGATGATTCACATATTTGGATGATCACTTGTGAGTTCATGAGACAGTGCACCATTGAACCTAAAAATCAATTAGAATATGTAAATCATTAAGCATATGTTCCTAAAAATGCTGCGAAATTCATCTAGTTAAATAGCTCTTAAAAACTGGCAAGCTCACAGCCATGTCCCTTGAACAATGTTACATATTAATGATTGCAGGCTTACTCAATGATTGAAGTATATATGGAAGGTTATCCTTGATCTTAGACTGGTAAGTTCAAGCTACACCAAGTATACATAGTGATTAAGTTTAAGTTTTCAATAGTGTTTGCATTACAATAAAACTTTCAATCAGAGATTTCGTGGAACATTTAATGGTACAGTGGCGAGGAACTATGAATATCTCCAACAAAATGGAGGGACCCCAAGGTTGCAGCTAATGGTCAAATATATAAGCCCCTAAACAAATTAGGAATCACAATGACACATTATTTATATCCTCTATCTCTCTCCCCACATGACGCATCATCTCTACATATTTTCCTAGTTTCTGAAGATCTACAAGTTTCACTCACAAATAAACATGAACATATTCTATTATACATAAAATACACGTAGTAGTTTCCTCCTGTTGATAGTTGTTGTTTCCAACATACAATCTTATTCTTAAATTCTGTTAAGATTTTCCTCAACAAAATAAAGAACACAACATCGCAATCTAAGATCATGAAATGCAGTTCTTACCACTTAGCAGCTAGCAATTTACTTGTGTTGAATCGTTAGTGTGTTAAACAGGGAACTATGTGACTGTTCCCTGGGAAGCGGAAATAAGTAAAGATTCAAAGTAACAACACAGTTCCCAAACGTGTACTTGTATTATTAAGAGTTGTGCAATCTTACAAGTCTTCTCTCCACCTATACCTTAGGTTAAAGACTTTAAGTGCAATCACCTCTAAACAACACAAGAACAAAAACAAAGACTAAAGCAAGAACTCCCCGTACCTCGCCTTAGCTTTCGATCTCAGTTCTCAAGAGCTCTGGATGACAATAGCTGAGATGTCTTTCCCCAAGACAATTCTCATCTATATATAGGTTCTAACAAAGATCCTATTTCCAAATATCTAACTATGAACACGTATGGTAATTGTGACAATAATCGTTTCCAAATAAACTCTAAAAAAGATAACCACAAGGTTTCCTTATATAAAATTTCCTTAGACTCAATATCTTCTTCTTCTTCTCCAAGTAAAACACGAAATCTTGTTTCCTTGTATAAATGATCATGTCTGGGAACAGCTGGCGTATCTCTGCGTTCATTGTTGTTCCACAGACGCTGTTTCCATAAATAAAACTTTCCTTGTATACGCGCTCCCAGATTTCCAATTGCTTGCGCGGGCACTGTTCCTTGTTTCCACAGCTTTCCATTTGCTCCTTTGTTTTCTCTTCTTCACTGTTTTTCCATTGTTCCTTTATCTCTTCATGAAATCTGAAATTCATAGGAACAACACAAAACCATAAAACCCAATGGTGTTTATCATCATCAAAACCAGAGGGAACTGTCAAGGTTCCAACAATTTCCCCCTTTTTGGTGATGACAAACCCATTCAAAAATTGTTCAATCAAAACCAAAAATTGTTCGATCAAAACAGAGTAACAAGCAAAGTAATATTTATCAACATGTATCTCAGTTTAAATGTATAAGCAAATTTTTTATGTCAAATGAAAAATTGCAATTCATACCTCCAAGTTGCATCATCGTTCCTCCTCAGCACTGGCACCATCTAGAAATTCTCAAAGAATTAGGAACAGTTTAACTGTTACCTCTCCTAATTGAGTTATCACAAACAATTTCCACACTTCCCCCTTTTGGCATCATCAAAAGACCAATAATAACCAATGGAACAGCAAAGCTAAGCAACAGTTACCAGCAAAGACAAGTTCATTCATAATGCAGGGAATTGATTACAAAAATCAAAAGACAAGCAAGCAGACAACCACAAAAAAACACAATGCAAACATCTAAACAAGAGAACATATTAGAAATTCAAGAGAAGAGGGTCAGACGGGCTGGATAAGAAAAGGTGTCCACTTAAGACTCATAATCCTCCTTCTGGGCCTTGTCCTTATTGAGGAAATACTCAAGAAGTAGAGACAAAATATTCTTGATCTCACGCAACTCAGTGAGCATCTTGCTTTGCACTGAAGCGCCTTTGGATGTTCTCTCTCCAGCCTCTCACTTAAGAATATCAGACACATGCAGAGTTCCCTTGGTGTCTCCTTAGAACTGCATTTTGTTCACATTTACCATGTCAAGCTCAGTGACCATGGGAACTTTGCCTTCTGTTTTGTAGACCCCTTCTGCTTGCAGAATCAGTTTGATGACACTGGGGTATGCAAGGAAGTGGGTTTTGGCACTACACTTAGCCATGTACTGTAGAATGACCTGTGGAAGGTCAATCTTCTCCATGTTCCAGAACCTATCCAGCAATAGCAGATCAGTGGTGGTGATGGTGTTCCTCTTATCTTGCCTGGGAATAACTGCCTTCATGTTGATGTGATGGGCGATTCTCTGGGGCAGAGTGAGAGCTGACATGTGAGTGGCTGGGATTTTAGATTTGAATAGCCGCTCAGAGCTTGCCTCCTTGGCCACTTTCATGGCGTCGACATTCTTCTCAGAAATATCGCCAAACCCCTCAGCAGTGACGGTCAACAGACGAGCCACCTTGGAAGCAGTGAAAGACAGCGCTTCCCCCTTAATCATTGTTGTTCCCATCATTGTAGTACCGGTGTTGAGCTGGAAGGCACAGTAGAACTCTTTGATTTGATCTGGATTGGCCATGACGCTGGTGGAGAGAAACTGTTCCCATCCTTGGAACTTGATGCGCTCCAAGACATCAGAGAAGTCATTGGTGATGAGGAAGCCATCTGGGATGAGGAGATGGGGAATGATTTTCTTCCCATCGACAGCCCTGTCCTCCAGCTTGGCCTTCTTCCTGGGCTCAGACTTGGCCTCGACCTTTTTTGCAGATCGGAGATGATCAACACTATTTTATAGTGCCTATCTAGGAGTTGTTACCGGTGTTTAGGGTGCCATTTGGATGGATTTAGAGCACAACTATGGAGGAGGGAGTTTGAGAGAAGAAGTGTGGATATGGTGGTTTAGAGGAGCTAATTGAAGACATCCAGATGAAATGAGTAAACCACTTGAGGAGATGAGGAAGATTAGAGGAAGAAAGCCACACTAAGGAAGGAGATGAAGGCTGCCGCGAATGTCCGCGAGCAAGAAGAGAAGGCCAAGTCGTCCGCGGCGAGGGAAGAGACGTGGCGCTGAAGGAATGTCACAGCCGCGATCGCGGTGAGGGCTCCGCACCCGCGGAAAAAAGAGAATAAAAAGCCGAGAGCAGCTATGCATTTTCCGCGATGGCGGCGAGGCCACTGCGCCCGCGGATGGACACGGAGGCGGGCGAGAAGAGAATTTACGAGTTTCTTTTATTTTTTTCTTTTCCGAATTTCTTTATTTTCTTTTATTTTATTCCGAATATTATAGTTTATTTCCTTTTAGATGAGGTTTGTGATCTTGGACTTTAGGTTAAGTTTATTTAACCTAAATTCCACAGCCTCCATCCATTCATCAATCATTCTAGTTTACGTTTCAGTATTATTTTCCCAAGAACTATGAGGAGCTAAGCACCCTTTTGCTTAGTCCGACAATTGAAGCTTTTCGTATGACTTGATTGTGAATTTACTTCTCTATTTCTTATTCCTTTGGATTATATCTTTTCTCTTGAGCATATTCCTATTGATTGTTATTGATTTGACTAGATTGATCACCTAGTTGATTTTAGTAATTGTCTATTGCTAGGGTTTGGATATTTCGGGTTGAGATTCCTTATCTATAGTAGCATCCATGATATTCTAGGACTGGTAGGACTAGTCTATTATGAAAGAGATTTGATTATATGTTAAATACTGCGGGTTGTGGTGTTGCACGTATCTTGGCTAATTCCTATGCTTCTTGCTGCTATGAAGGTTGGTAGGGATTGTTTGATAGTTAGGGTTATTAGGACTGGTTGGACTATTAACTAATTCAGAAAAGGGACAGGAATAATCAAAGGAAAGGAATAGAGATAACCTAGGATCGATCATTCATATGAAAAGTGGATATTTGTTTGGCTAAGTGTTTTCCCTTTATTGATAAAACCTTTTGATTTCTTGCTTTGTTTACTTGTTTGATAACCAACAACCAACCCCCCCCCCCCCCCCATTGTTACCTTTGCATGCGAATTAACATTAAGAAAACAACTCCTCCCTGTGGGATCGACCCTGCTTACCCAGACTACTAGTTTAGGTTTGTTAGGAATTATTTTGACTAGGGGTCTGTTCGGTATGACTGAGGCTTATTAGGGCTGAAGCTGAAGTAGGGGCTGAATTGGACTGAAGTTGATTGGAAGAATTTAAGCTGGGGGCTGAATTGAGCTGAGGCTGAAGCTGAATATAAGAGTCTGAAGCATAAATGACTGTTCGGTATAAATGACTTATTAAAACTTAATTTTATATAAAAATTATAAATTTTCCCTTCTTAAAATTTTTTGAGGGGTATCATGTGCATTGCACATGATACATTTCCCCCCAAAATTTTGATTATTTCTTCCTTAGGGTTCATTTTTGACAGCCAACTCTCCGACGTTCGTCTTCCTCAACCAACTCCTCTCTTCGTGACTTTGGCAGCCAACACCTCAAGCATCTCCCCTTGTTTAGGGTTTAGGTCGAAGATCCAGCAAAGTTCGCGTGTTCGTCTCTTGGCGCAGGTTCCTTAACAACTTAACCCACCTCCACTGAATTCAAAAGATATATACATAAATAGTATTATACACAAACAGAGACCAAAACTATAAAGTTTAATTCACCATATTCTTCACTAAAAAGTCAAAACGTAATTGTCAAGATTAAATTGACTATAAAATGTCAAACATAACAATCACATTAGACCATAGAGTACAATTTATATACTTACAAGGTTGAAAATAGAGTACAATTTGTATACTTACAAGGTTTAATTCATCATATTCTTAGGCTAATTATAAATTAAACACATATGATTATATCTTTGGCTGATTCAACACCTTCATCGACCTTGAAGCTTTGCTGAACTTCAAGAGCCAATTCTTCCATGCTCAGTTGGCATCCGAACCCAATCTGCAACAAGGTTGAAAATAGAGGGGCTTTGATTATTTACACGAATATTACTCTAAACTGAATGTCATTCCCACAAACACTTTCTAAGAATCAGATTATATAACAGACAATATGTAAGCAACACCGGATGGAAGTGTTTTAGACCATATGTATAGAAAGACCATGAAATTCACTTAGTCCAAGTAACACATTGCTTCAGATTCAATGTATGGATCATAAGGGTCTTCTATATGCATGATATCTTAAGAACTGTTAAAGACCATGATATTCAGGTAAAGTGTTAGCTTATGTAGACTTATTTTACATCTTGAAGCTAGTGTTGTGCATTAATGGTGCTAAACCTACTCAGATGATTCAAAAATCACATTAATCTTTGGTTTTGGACTTACAATCCAATCAAAAGCAATGTGAAATCTTGTTTTTTATAAAAAAAAATTACATTAAGAGGAAGAGGGCAAGAAAACAACACTTTCCCATTCACCCAATTCCTTCTCCTCCTCCTGGTGCCTAACAAATTGCAATGGATTGTGAATCAACTTTTATGTACATAAATTTGAATGAACTTCTATGGAATGAATCAACTTCCATGGTACATAGAAGTTGATTCAATTTTATGTATAGAAAGACATTAATAGAAGTTGATTCACAGTCAATTGAACTTATGCTTCTGATAAGCACTACTTTATAGAGCTTAACTAAGAGTCATTAGAGGGTTTATTGGTGTCATTCGGGTATTTCTAGGCACATTCATGTGCAAGGCGTTTGGAGGCGAAGTTTAGAGTTTTTGGAGGTGTTTGAGCGGTTTTGGAGATCATAGGAGACACCGAGGAAGAAAACCACCAAGGAGAGACGCCATAGGAGTGAAGAGAAGAGCTGAGCACGGTGCGAGAGATAGCAAGAAAGAGCTGATGAGAAGAGGAGGTCTGAAGCCTTGCCGCACCTGCGCCGGAGTCCACCGCCCCCTGCGGTTGAAGAGCTGGAGCTACTGCCATTAGGCCGCACCCTGCGGTTCCAGAACCGCCCCTGCGGCGAGCTCGGCTGAACACGTACTGGAGGTCCACCGCACCCTGCGGTGGAGAGACCGCAACCCGCGGTTGCGTGTGCTGAATGTTATTTGCGAGTTTTTATTTCCGTTTTAGTTTTATTCCGAAACTTTATTTCCAAGTTTGTTATTTCCTTACCTTTATTTCTGAATTATTTCCTTAGTATTTAAGTAGGGTTAAGACTATTTTGGAGAGGGTCTTCTTCTCTCTCTTGAACCCTAATTGCCGTTATTACGTATTTGCTTACAAACTTTATGGAGAACTAAACCCTCCATTGTTGCACTTGACAGTTTGAAGCCAGCAATTGATTGGTTGTGAGTTTTCTACTCTTGTTCGTTTCCTATTGGTTGGATTGATTCTCTTGTGCTTAATTTATATTGGCTTATGTTGGTTTATCTAGATTGATCACCTGGGTTTATTGATATTTTCCTAAGTGCTAGGACTTGTGATTCTGTGTTCAGGTTGCATATCTAGTAGCGAACACGGTTGTGCGTATAGGGGATCCGAGCGCACAATTGTGAGGGAGAATTAATTGCATGCTTATAGTAACGGGTTGTTTCTATTGCATGTATCTTGTTAATCCTTGGTTGAATGCTATTGCTTTATTGATTCCTGAAGGTTTTCGGTATTGATTTAGTAATAAGTATTGTTAGGGCTGGTAGAACTAACAATTACTTAAGATCGGGATAAGAACAACAATAGGATTGTTAAGGACTTAAGATTGATAGAATTCTAGGATCAACTTATCTTTTGTTCGGTGGATCTCTTGTTAAGTGTGGCGCTTTTCCTCATCATATTTACAACCATAAATCTGCGATTTTGCTCTCTTGTCTTCTTATTAATTTGGTTCGAAAACACATACAAAACCCCCCCTTTTGTTCCAAGTTGGTAACCTTGAATTGCAAGAATCGATAACCTGATTCCCTGTGGATTCGACCCTGACTTGCTTGCTATACTCTATAGTAGGTTGCTTAGGATTTCTTTGATTTGGGTATACGACTTTGGCCCTGTCAAATTTGGCGCCGTTGTCGGGGAGTCAAATTTTCTGTTTTTGTGATTTGTTGTTACTAACCCTTGGTGTGGATCTATCTTATGGTCCACACTCGTGCTACTAATTCACCGCTTCTTGATTTTGATCCAGAAATTACACGAACTCTTTCACAGGCTCGCAGAGTGAATCGTTCTTTAGTGTTTGACAACCCTACATTCGAGATGGCTAACGATGGCGCGGATCGGACGTTGAGACAGTTGACTGCACCAGACCTGCAGCAGCAACCTTTGGCTGTAGTAATCCCTGGGCTGGCTGCAGGCGTGAACTTTGAGTTGAAGCCGGGGCTGATTCATTTGCTTCCAGAGTTCCATGGACTGGCTGGAGAGGACCCAATCAAGCATCTGGGTAAATTCCACACAGTCATCATGAGTATGAAACCGGCGAATGTTACTGAGGAGCAAATAAAGATGAGAGCTTTTGGGTTCACCTTGAAAGATACCGCTGATGACTGGTATTACCATCTTCCTACTGGAAGTATTGACACGTGGACCAAGCTTCACGAGGCTTTTCTGGAGAAGTATTTCCCTGCTAAGAAGGCCAACAGTTTGAAGAAAGCCATTAGCAACATCGAGCAGGAGGGTGACGAGACCCTATATGATTACTATGAGAGGTTCAAGAGACTTTGCTCAAGCTGCCCATTCCATGGGTATTCCAACCAGGACCTGGTACTTCATCTCTATAACGGGCTGCTGGATAATGAGAGGAGGATGGTTGACGCTGCTTGTGGCGGAAACATTCTTAACATAACTCCAGCACTCGCTATGGTAAAGATTCAGGAGATGGCTGAGGGCACGAGAAACTTTGGTAGATCTGCTACCAAGAGAGGAGTCCATGCTGCTGAGTCTAGTCGCTCTTCGTATGCTAATGATATGGCTGAGTTGAAGGACATGGTGAAGCGACTTACGCTGCACGGAGCCCCTCAACAACTCAAAGCATGTGGGGTATGTGCCGATCAATTCCACCCCACCGAGGCTTGCCCTCAAGTTCAGGATGATGGGACCGAGGAAGTAAACGCTGTAGGAGGATGGCAACCAAGGCCAAAATATGATCCATTCTCTAACACTTACAACCCCGGAACTAGAGATCATCCGAATTTCAGGTGGAGTAACCAGCAGAATGTCCAGAACCCTCACCTTTTGCAACCACAACAACCGAGGCCACAGTACAACCCTAGACAAACCATGTCAGCTGAGGACATGATCAAGTCATTGGCTCAGTCGGTCATGCAAAAGGATGCTGAAACGAAGTCTTCCATTCAGAATCTTGAGAAGCATGTGGCACAAATTGCTCAAGCTGTGAGTAATCTAGAAGCTCGTGATTTGGGAAAACTACCGTCACAAACGGTAGTGAACCCGAGGGAAAACGTCAGTGCTGTGACTTTAAGAAGTGGGAAGCAATTACATGTCGATCCTAGTGCTGAAGAGGACGACTCGGAGAATGAGGATGCTCTGATGAACGACCGCATCCAGCGGCACGGTGGCCGCACCTGCGGCGAGCAAGACCTGGAGAAGCAGAAGGCTACTGTCGATAGACCGCACCCTGCGGTGGGAATACCGCACCCTGTGGTGAACGGTGATTTTTCTCGGGAAATTCCTGTAGCTCCACCGCACCCCGCGGTTGAGAATCGCACCTGCGGCGAGTCTTCCGGGATTGTCAAAGAGCCTTACGTCGACGATTACGTTCGTCCCTACTTCCCTCCTCTCGGTTCCGAGAAGCCACCCGCCCCCTTTCCAGAAGCACTCAGGGAGAGAAGGGTCGTTGATGACAAAGATCTTTTTGAGACCTTCAGCAAATGCGAGGTCAACATCCCATTGCTCAAGCTAGTGAAGAGCATTCCTAAGTATGCTAAGTTCTTGAAGGAGCTCTGCACGATCAAGAGAAACCAGAAGCTGAAGGGGAAACAAAAGGTGAAGGTCAGCGAACGTGTGTCTGCGGTATTTCAAAGGCGTATGCCCAAGAAATGCTCCGACCCAGGTATGGTTAGCATCCCCTGTGTTATTGGTGATACTAAGTTTGATAGAGCCATGCTTGATCTAGGTGCTTCTATTAATGTGTTGCCTTACTCTCTTTATAAATCTCTTAGATTGGGACCTTTGCATGAAACAGGAATTGTTGTGCAACTTGCTGATAGGTCTAGTGTTTACCCTAAGGGGGTAGTTGAGGATGTGCTTGTTATGGTTGACAACTTGATATTCCCCGCTGATTTCTTTGTCCTAGATATGGAACATGATGACCATGCGGCCCCTATTCTGTTAGGAAGGCCTTTCTTAAAAACTGCTAGGACCAAGATAGATTATGTAAGTGGGACACTTACTATGGAATTCGATGGGGAGGTGGTACAATTCAACATCTATGACGCTATGAAACACCCTATTGATGACCATTCTCTATGCTCTATTGATGTGATTGAACCCATTGTGCAAGATGTATTTGATATTTCTGGTACTGATGAGCTGCAGTCTATTATTGAGAATGACATAGATGAGTTCCACACAGAATATGCTCTGTCAACTAACATGCAGGCGATGGTGTCTCAAATGGAGAAGCTTCCTATAGACCCTTTGGGCGTTGGCCCCATTCTATTAACCCCGGGCGAGAAGCTCGTTCCCTCTGTTATACAGGCTCCCGAGAGTGAACTCAAACAACTCCCGGATCACCTCAAGTACGCTTTCCTTGGAGTCAACGACACCTTGCCAGTCATTGTGTCTAGTAAGCTTTCGAAGGAGCAAGAGGAGAAGCTAGTGGAGATTTTAAAGGAGCACAAGACTACATTAGGTTGGACCATTGCCGATATCAAAGGGATTAGTCCCTCAACATGTATGCATCGGATCCTCCTAGAAGATGACGCCAAGCCGTCCAGGCAACCACAGAGGAGATTAAATCCACCTATGATAGAGGTGGTGAAGAAGGAGGTGCTGAAGCTCCTTCAAGCTGACATGATCTTCCCGATTTCCGATAGTCGTTGGGTCAGCCCCACTCAGGTTGTTCCCAAGAAGGGAGGAATCACAGTGGTTGAGAACCAACAAGGAGAGTTGGTCCCTACAAGGACACAAACGGGCTGGAGAGTTTGCATAGATTACCGCAAGCTGAACGCGGTAACCAGAAAGGATCACTTTCCCTTGCCATTCATCGATCAAATGCTAGAACGCCTTGCTGGGCGCCCCTACTACTGCTTCCTTGATGGATATTCAGGATACTTCCAGGTGGCCATAGCGCCAGAGGACCAAGAGAAGACTACCTTTACATGTCCTTTTGGCACATTTGCATACCGCAGAATGCCCTTTGGACTATGTAACGCACCCGGTACTTTTCAACGATGTATGGTTAGTATCTTCTCTGAGTACATTGAAAATTTTATTGAAGTATTCATGGATGATTTTACAGTACATGGGGATAGCTTTGATAAATGTTTGGCCCACTTGACACTTGTGCTGAAAAGATGTGTTGAAACTGACTTGGTTTTAAATTCTGAAAAGTGTCATTTCATGGTTGAACAAGGGATTGTGTTAGGTCATATTGTCTCTGCTAGGGGTATTGAGGTCGATAAGGCGAAGATTGATGTAATTCAGTCTTTACCTTATCCTACTAATGTGCGTGAAGTTCGTTCCTTCCTAGGCCATGCAGGTTTCTATCGCAGGTTTATCAAGGATTTTTCGAAGATCTCATCACCCTTATGCGAGCTGCTGAAGAAAGAGGTGACCTTTGATCTGAACGAGGAGTGTAAGAAGGCGTTCGACTGCTTGAAAGAACGCCTGACTAGTGCACCGATTATTCAAGCACCGGACTGGTCAAAACCGTTCGAGATCATGTGTGATGCCAGCGATTATGCAGTTGGAGCAGTTCTGGGACAAAAAGAGGGAAGGGCCTCTCATGTGATTCACTACGCGTCCATGACTCTGAATGGCGCGCAACGGAACTACTCCACTACTGAAAAAGAGATGCTAGCTGTGGTATTTGCCTTGGAGAAGTTCAGGCAGTATTTGTTAGGAGTGAAGGTGATTATTTACACGGATCACGCCGCCCTTCGTTATCTAATGACGAAGAAAGAGGCGAAGCCGAGATTGATTCGATGGGTTCTCCTGCTGAGTGAGTTCGATGTGGAGATACGGGACAAGAAAGGAGCAGAGAACTTGGTAGCGGATCATCTGAGTAGATTGGTGAACGAAGAGGACAAGCCCGGGAAGCAGACCCCAATCCACGGAAACTTCCCGGATGACACCCTCTTTTCAGTGGATGTACTGGAGCCACACCGCACCGGGCGCCACCCCCACCGCACCTGCGGTAAAGAGAAGGATTTACAAGGCCAAGGTTCTGGAGAATGGCCGCACCCTGCGGTGGATGACCGCACCCGCGAAGGCGGTGATTTTTCTCGGGAAAATTGCCCAGATGTACCGCACCCAGCGGTGGACCCAACCGCACCCGCGGCGAGAGGCGATTTTTTCCGAAAGGTTTCTGCTATTTGGCCGCACCCAGCGGTGGATAAACCGCAACCTGCAGTGAGCGAAGCTGTTCGTGATTTTTCTGCTGAGAGCGCTTCCTCACTCGAGGCGTACTTCCACAGGTCCGTCCTCGGGATCCGATCCCTCCGACCATGGTACACCGACATCGTGAACTACTTGGTTTGTGGGGAATTCCCTCCGGATCATACCAAGGCGCAACGGGAGAAGGTGCGGAGAGAAGCGCGGTACTATATTTGGGATGATCCTTATCTCTGGAGACACTGTGTCGATCAGGTAATCCGTCGATGCCTTCCAGATAACGAGGTACAATCTGTCCTTAGCTTTTGTCATTCTGAGGCATGTGGGGGCCATTTTGGTGCAAATAAAACTGCTAGGAAAGTGCTAGATGCAGGTTTCTATTGGCCCAATCTTTTTCGGGATGCATTTGCTTTTTGCAAGGTATGTGATAGATGTCAGAGGATGGGAAATATCTCTAGGAGGAATGAGATGCCTCAGTCCTCTTTGATTTTTTGTGAGGTTTTTGATGTGTGGGGTATTGACTTTATGGGACCCTTCCCCAATTCTCACGGGAACCTATATATTTTGCTTGCGGTGGACTACGTTTCCAAGTGGGTGGAAGCGAAGGCCACCAGGACTGATGATTCTAAAGTTGTGGCAGGTTTCTTGAAAGAGAACATATTTTCCAGGTTTGGGATCCCTAAAGCTTTGATTAGTGATCGGGGAACCCACTTCTGCAACAAGACTGTGACCGCCCTACTGAAGAAGTATCATGTCACACAGAGGGTTTCCACTGCCTACCATCCACAGACTAATGGGCAGGCTGAGGTGTCAAACAGAGAGATCAAGACGATCCTTGAGAAGACAGTGGCACCCAACAGGAAGGACTGGAGTTTGAGATTGAATGATGCACTGTGGGCTTACCGCACTGCCTACAAGACTCCAATCGGGATGTCTCCTTTCCGGCTCGTATTTGGCAAAGCTTGCCATCTACCTGTGGAGTTGGAACACAAAGCATGGTGGGCAGTGAAGCAGTGCAACATGAGGATTGATGAAGTAGGAGAATTTCGCAAGCTTCAGCTGCAAGAGTTAGAGGAGCTACGCCTTGATGCATATGACAATGCTGTGATCTACAAAGCAAAAACCAAGGCGTGGCATGACAAGAACATCTTGCGAAAGGACTTCCACCCCGGTGACAAAGTCCTTTTGTTCCAATCCCGCCTGAAACTCTTCGCAGGGAAGCTGAGATCAAAGTGGATAGGACCGTACATTATTGCTGAGGTCTACCCACATGGCGCCGTTGACTTAATCGAGCCGACAACTCAGAAGACATTCAAGGTCAATGGTCAAAGGTTAAAACCTTACCATGAGGGTTTCTCCACTGCAGAGATTGATGAGATGGCTCTGGAGGAGCCGAGTGCTGAAAAGGAATAGACGAAAGTCTACGTCGAGCCAACGACGTGAACCAAGGCGCTGCTCGGGAGGCAACCCGAGGTATTGTTTTCTTCTTTTTCTTTTGTCTTTTCTTTTTCATCGCTTAGTTAGGTAGTTGTGTTGGTTTTTGTGTTTCTTTTTCGTTCGTTTTCGCCTGCGGACTAACCTCGCAGGTACGAAGGAAAGTCACGCCGGTGTTCTGGAGACCCACCGCACCCCGCGGTGGAAGCACCGCCCCCGCGGCAAGCCCCTATTCGAAGAGAAAAAGGCGAAATCAAAAAAAAAAAAAAAAAAAAAAAAAAGGCAATAAAAGGGCCCCTGACAAAAACCAAGTGGGGGAGTAAAAATTGAAAAAGTTGGGCCCCGAAAAAGCCATAAATGGGGAGTAAAAATTGGATTAAGTAAAAGAGGCCTTATGGGCCCACCATACCCTTCTCTTTCCAGCCCACCCCATCCCTAACTCCTCTCCCTCTCCACCCCATCCCTAAAAATTGGATTAAGTAAAAATTGAAAATGTATGGTTAGTATCTTCACCTTTCCCCTCACCCAACCCGACCTTCCTCACCCGAAACCCCCACAAGCAAACCCGAAAGTTTCATCCCAACATCCTCACCCCCCCATAACCACCGCACCCCCAAGATCCACCGCACCCGCGTCGGATCCAACCCTTCCCAACCCAGATCTACCACCCTTGACCCAAACCCGGCCCTAAGGAGTTGAAGGAAATTCGTTTCGTAGCTTTCGGAGAAGCCCCCACGCGAAGAACTCGCCCAGTGCCCAGACCGCCCCCTGCGGTTAGCCCACCGCCCCCGCGGCGAGAGCCCAGAACGTTGCTCCTCCCTGTCAGTCCACCGCTCCCCGCGGCTACACCACCGCACCCGCGGCAGACAAGCAGTAGGCACCATCCCGGTGTCTTTTGTGAGTTTCTCTTTGCCTCTCGCTCTCTTCATTGTTCATTTACACCATGTCGAGATCACGAAAGGTCGGGATGACTGCGGAGGAGAAACAAATATTTGAGATTGTGAAGGACCGGGATGTGACCCCGACTAAGTTCCTGGATAGGGGAACTCTGGAGACTCTGGGGCTATTTGAGTGTACACAGCTCTGTCTGGAGAAGATGGGATTGGGGGGATTCGTTGATGTGTATGCCCCCACATACGAGACTCTGAGCAGGCAGTTTATCACCACGCTCAGCCTCACCATGGATGGTGAGACCCTTGTCTCCCTTTCTTTCAAGTACAAGGGGAGAGAGTACACAGTCGACGCTGCGCAGGCTCGGGATGCGCTTGGGGTGACTAGACCACCCACCGCTGCGTGGAGAAAGGGCACGAAGGAGGCCGCGCTGATTGATTTCTGGGTAGGTGCCACGGGGCAGACGTACCACATGGGTGACGAGTATAACAACAAATTTACTCACCCATGTCTGCGTTTGCTCCACAAGCTGATTATGGGGACGCTGCTGGGACACCCTGAGGCCAACAAGGTCCCCCTGAAGGGCCTCCCCTGGCTATACTCTGCATTGCCACAGGCTACATTCACCCCAGACTGGTTGATGCTCATTCTCGAGGGACTCCAGAAGCTCCGCCGCGGAGCGAGGCGTGATATCGTACAGGGTGGTTTGATCACCCGCATCGCTGAGACCGTCTTTCCGGTCGAGGAGGAGGAGGACCCCATCCTCTCCCATGTGTTCGATGTCGCCCGGCTGCGGGCAAACTACATGCTGAAGGTGACGAAGCGACAGCCCTTCTGGTGCTCCTACTCTGACAGGAGCCATATCATGGCCTTACCCAGGGAGATCCCATATAGCTCTACTTACCGAGGATGGTACATGCACCCCGATCCCATCATAGCTCCATTGGGGACGGATGCGACTGAGTTTGTAGACGAGGGACACCGACCTCGGAGGAGGCGGAGAGATGTGGGCAGCTCGAGCCAGGCCCCTGCGGAGGATGAGGAGATGAGCGCCGGTCAGGACCCGCCACCTATGGATCCCTGGCAAGATCAGATGTCCCGACAGATGGAGGCGCTGAGTTTGCAGCAGCAAACTTGGCAACAGGGCTTTGATGTGCGGTTTGACGGATTTCAGTCCCGGGTTTTCCAGCGGATGGACCACCAGGATGAGCGCCTGGGGCAGATGGACGAGCGTCTCCAGCGCTTAGGAGAGCGACAGGACCAGTACTTTGGCCAGTACCCTTGGCCACCACCGGGACCATCACAGCAGTGAGTCTTTCCCTTATTTTATGATTGTCTTCTTTTCCACATTGAGGACAATGCGTATTACAAGCATGGGGGAGGGAGTAGATTCACTTTCTATCTTTATGTACAGTTTCTGTATTTTTCTTTGTGTGTTTCATTCTATTTTTCGGAGTTGCATTGCATTGGTTGTGAGTTTTCTAAAAAAAAAAAAAAAAAAAAAAAAAAAAAAATCCTGGGATGAGTTGAAAATCCGAAAGGGCGACTCAGGCAACAAGCAGGTGACCCGGACCAGTGCTAGACTGGGGTAATATGGTGTCGGAGTGACGTGAGCATATGTGAGTCCATCTTTGAAAAAAAAAAAAAATAAGAGTGGCTTGGTGAAAACCCGAAAGGGCGCCTTGGCAAAATGAGCGAAAAGAAGAAGAGTGATTCTTAGGATTTCTCTTTATTTATTGGCGAGGCGTCATAAGAAGGGAGACATAGAAGGAATGTCGGGTAGGCCACTTCAGGAGGCATAAGAAGTCTTAGATGGAGGATAGGATTAGAGGTCACTTTACACTATTGGATGTCCGGGATAAGCTTGGGGGAAGTACTCTGCTTGCCCCCAAGTTCTGTTGTTGTTGATGATGATGTGTTGTAGATGAGATTGACGCCAGGAGCTTTGGCATGGGTTAGGTGACTCGTAGTAGGAGGAGATGCTTCCTGAGACCTTGTGTGCTATTTTGGAGGGGTGAACTTTCTTTTAGTTTACTCGAGGACGAGCAAAGGTCTAAGCATGGGGGAATTTGATAAGCACTACTTTGTAGAGCTTAACTAAGAGTCATTAGAGGGTTTATTGGTGTCATTCGGGTATTTCTAGGCACATTCATGTGCAAGGCGTTTGGAGGCGAAGTTTAGAGTTTTTGGAGGTGTTTGAGCGGTTTTGGAGATCATAGGAGACACCGAGGAAGAAAACCACCAAGGAGAGACGCCATAGGAGTGAAGAGAAGAGCTGAGCACGGTGCGAGAGATAGCAAGAAAGAGTTGATGAGAAGAGGAGGTCTGAAGCCTTGCCGCACCTGCGCCGGAGTCCACCGCCCCCTGCGGTTGAAGAGCTGGAGCTACTGCCATTAGGCCGCACCCTGCGGTTCCAGAACCGCCCCTGCGGCGAGCTCGGCTGAACACGTACTGGAGGTCCACCGCACCCTGCGGTGGAGAGACCGCAACCCGCGGTTGCGTGTGCTGAATGTTATTTGCGAGTTTTTATTTCCGTTTTAGTTTTATTCCGAAACTTTATTTCCAAGTTTGTTATTTCCTTACCTTTATTTCTGAATTATTTCCTTAGTATTTAAGTAGGGTTAAGACTATTTTGGAGAGGGTCTTCTTCTCTCTCTTGAACCCTAATTGCCGTTATTACGTATTTGCTTACAAACTTTATGGAGAACTAAACCCTCCATTCTTGCACTTGACAGTTTGAAGCCAGCAATTGATTGGTTGTGAGTTTTCTACTCTTGTTCGTTTCCTATTGGTTGGATTGATTCTCTTGTGCTTAATTTATATTGGCTTATGTTGGTTTATCTAGATTGATCACCTGGGTTTATTGATATTTTCCTAAGTGCTAGGACTTGTGATTCTGTGTTCAGGTTGCATATCTAGTAGCGAACACGGTTGTGCGTATAGGGGATCCGAGCGCACAATTGTGAGGGAGAATTAATTGCATGCTTATAGTAACGGGTTGTTTCTATTGCATGTATCTTGTTAATCCTTGGTTGAATGCTATTGCTTTATTGATTCCTGAAGGTTTTCGGTATTGATTTAGTAATAAGTATTGTTAGGGCTGGTAGAACTAACAATTACTTAAGATCGGGATAAGAACAACAATAGGATTGTTAAGGACTTAAGATTGATAGAATTCTAGGATCAACTTATCTTTTGTTCGGTGGATCTCTTGTTAAGTGTGGCGCTTTTCCTCATCATATTTACAACCATAAATCTGCGATTTTGCTCTCTTGTCTTCTTATTAATTTGGTTCGAAAACACATACAAAACCCCCCCTTTTGTTCCAAGTTGGTAACCTTGAATTGCAAGAATCGATAACCTGATTCCCTGTGGATTCGACCCTGACTTGCTTGCTATACTCTATAGTAGGTTGCTTAGGATTTCTTTGATTTGGGTATACGACTTTGGCCCTGTCAGCTTCTGTATAGAAGTTTACAAAATAATTTCGACTTCAATGAACAACAAAAAGAAATTATTTCTGCAAAAGAAATGTACAATGAACAACAGAAAGAAAT
This sequence comes from Rheum nobile, assembly GCA_027886185.1. NCBI lineage: Eukaryota > Viridiplantae > Streptophyta > Magnoliopsida > Caryophyllales > Polygonaceae > Rheum > Rheum nobile. The sequence goes on from WOAB01000546.1 coordinate 1,907,559, forward strand.
TCGACTTGAATGAACAACTTCAATGTATCCTCAAAATTATGTACAGATAAAATTCATAACTTCAATGAACAACAGAAACTCATTCGACTTCAAAGAAATGTATCATCAGAATTAAACTGAACAAAGAAAAGAAATTCATAACCATAAGCCTTCAACTCGATTTTTTGTACCCTAAACTGAACAACAGAAATAATTTAAGCTGAAACCCTAAATCCTAGCAAAGCCTTCAACTCGAATTTGACCTCTACACTAACTTACAAACAAGAACCCTAAAAATCCCAGAAGGAACCCTACATCATAGCAAACCCTAGAAAATAACCATGGTCGAAGAAGGAGGAGGAGGAACAAAGAAGAAACACACAATCCCAAGAGGAAGAAAGAAGAACTTACCCTAGAAAACACCGAAATACGAGCAGAAAGAAATTACATATCTAGGCGCGACCAAAAAGAACAAGCTTCCAGATCTGCGAGTACACATAAATGCGAGCGAAGAGGAAGTTAGAGGTGGAAGAGAGCAAAGACGAACAAGACCTGGAAACCAGAATGGAAGAAAGGAAGAACTTACAGATCTGGGCGCGAACACTGATGGCAGCTCTGCTTCACATCGATGAAGCTACTGGGCAATTGTCAAAGGGCACTATCGAAATGATATTCGTAAGCCTCATCAGATAAGTCACATAAGTTGGAGGATGAAGCTGAAGAAATTGAGAGGATTTCAGTTCCCATAAGCCCTCATAAGTCCCCCATAAGTCTCCTGGATACCGAACGTGGAAGAGGAGGAAGATGAGCCTCTTTGTCTTATGTATGGAAATAAGACGCGTAAGACCCGGAAATCAGTCATGCCGAACGAGCCCTAGGTTAGAAACGACTAAAACCTGTTTGTCGAATTGGTGCCATTGCCGGGGAGGCAAGTTTTGATTTTTCTTGGTGTTTGTTTATGTGCTTGTTACTATTGTGTGGACCTATCTTATGGTCCACACCTGTGCTACTAATTCCCCAATTTTAGCTTTGGATTCAGAAATTGAGAGGACTCTCTCCCAGAGCCGCAGAGTCAAAGGATATTTGGTATTTGACAACCCCACGTTCAAGATGGCTGACGAGGAACAACCTACACTGAGGCAACTGATTGCCCCAAATCTGCAACAACAACCGCTGGTTGTGCGGTTTCCTGAGCTTGCTGATGGAGTCAACTTCGAACTCAAGTCTGGGTTGATCCACTTGCTCCCCCACTTCCATGGGATGAGTGGTGAAGACCCTAACAAGCATCTATCGGAGTTCCACGCAGTCTGCATGAGTATGAAGCCGAAGGGCGTGACGGAAGACCAGATCAAGCTGAGGGCCTTTCCTTTCTCCTTGAAGGATTCGGCCAATGACTGGTTCTACTACCTTACTCCAAGGAGCATAGATACATGGGCCAAGATGAAAAAGGCCTTCCTAGAGAAGTACTTCCTAGCGACGAAGCTGAATAGCCTGAAGAGGAATATTATCAACATTGAGCAGCAGGCTAATGAGTCGCTATACGAGTACTACGAGCGTTTCAAGAGGTTGATTTCCAACTGCCCCTATCATGGCTACTCCGAACAGGACCTCGTACTTTATTTGTACGGAGGTCTTCTTGATGAAGAGCGGAGGATGGTGAACACTGCTTGTGGGGGGAACATCCTCAACAAGACTCCAGACCAGGCTTTTGAGGTCTTCTTTGAGCTATTTGAGGGCTCAAGACATTTTAGTAGAAGGGCGGGTGCCCAATCCGTGAAAGCTGCAGAATCTCAACCCAATTCCACTCTTCTTGTTGAGATGGCTGAGATGAAAGAGATGATGAGGCGGTGCATGATGAGGGGTGGCCAGCAGCATGTCAAATCATGTGGGATATGCTACGAAACGACGCATCCAACTGATGCATGTCCCACGCTGCAGGAGCCTACTGCTGAAGTAAACGCAATTGGCGGATATGGCCCTCAAAGGCCAAGATATGACCTGTACTCCAGCACCTACAATCCAGGGTGGAGAGATCACCCCAATTTGAGGTACGGGAACCAGCAAAACACTCATCATGGCCAGGTAGGGGTGTGCAGATTCGGCCCGGACCGGAAAAATGGACCGGACCGAAAATGCCCAGCCCGGACCGGACCGAGGGAATTACGGTCCGGTCCGCGGTCCACATATTTTTAGAATTCCGGTTCCGGTCCAAACCCGGCCGGTTTCCGGTCCGGACCGGATGGACCGGTTTTTTATTATTTTTAATTTAATTTTATATATTAATATTTTATAATATTATTAAAAATTAGTTTCTAGTATAAATATAAATAAATAACAAAATATATTATCTAATATTATACATAATAATTATAAAAATAGGAAAAATAATTAATTTTTCATTTATATAAAACTAAAAAATAAAAAAATATGTAAATCGGTCCAATCCGGTCCAAGACCGGACCGGACCGGACCGGACCGGACCGAATCATACCGGTCCGGTCCGGTCTTCGGTCCAAGGTTTCCAAAAATTCTGGTCCGGTCTGGACCAGATGCACAGCCCTATGGCCAGGAGAACCAAGATTACCAACAGAGGCCACCAGCGTTTCTCCCCCGCCCGCAACAATACCAGCAGCCTGGGGGTCAACAACAATTTAGAGCCCCTTATGAACAAAGACCCCAGGGCCAGAGTTCCAGCACCTCTACGTCCGTCGATGACCAGATCAAAGCTATCACCCAAAGCATGTCGGCATTGGCTAACACAATGGTCCAATCAAATAAAGAGATGGGGTCACAAATTCAAGCGTTGGCCAACACTATGGTCCAACATCAGCAAGAGAGGAGATCTAGCATTCAACATCTGGAGAAACAAATGGGGCAGCTCTCCAGCGCAGTGAGTAAGTTGGAGGCTCGGGAGTCGGGAAAACTACCCTCTCAAACGGTAGTTAACCCGAAGGAAAATTTGTTCGCCATGACATTGAGAAGCGGGGCTGAGATAGAAGCCAGGAGAGCCAAAGAAAAGGAGGTCCGCGACCGCGAGGAGGAAAAACGCGAGCGCGGTGAGATCGTGGGCGAGACGGACGAAATCGAAGAATTGCCGCGACCGCGGGAGGAGAACCGCGATCGCGGAAAAATCACGGAATTAATTGACGTCCAGGTCGAGAGCAAACCGCGACCGCGGGACGAAATCCGCGATCACGGAAAAATGGTGGAAAGAAGTGATCTGTTCGAGAATAAACCGCAACCGCGGTCACCAATCCGCGATCGCGGTTCTGCCGGAGATGCGCCCTTTCGCTACAAAGACCCCTACGATGATTATGTGAGGACCTATTTTCCTCCGCTTGGATCCGAGAAGCCTCCCGCACCCTTCCCTGAAGCTTTGGCGGATACTAGCAGGCCAGCCAATAACAAGGAGCTGTTTGAAACGTTCAACAATTGCGAGGTAAACATCCCTTTACTCAAGTTGATTAATAGTATCCCTCGCTATGCTAAATTTTTGAAGGAGCTCTGCACGCTCAAGAGGAAGAGGGCTGTGAAGGAGAAAAAGAAGGTGGTGGTGAGTGAGAATGTGTCCGCTATGCTGCAAAAGCGGATACCTAATAAGGCTAGCGATCCAGGGATGTTCACTATTCCCTGCAAGATTGGAGGTACCTTGTTCGACAAGGCTTTACTTGATTTGGTTGCCTCCATCAACGTGCTGCCTCTCTCACACTACGAGCCTCTGAAGCTGGGCCCATTAGAGAAGACGGGGATTGTCATCCAGCTGGCGGACAATTCATATGTCTACCCCAAAGGAGTTGTGCATGACGTGGTAGTCGAGGTGGACAAGTTGGTGTTCCCTGCGGACTTCTTTGTGATGGACACGGGCCAGGACAAGGACGCAGCGCCAGTGATGCTAGGAAGGCCGTTCATGAACACGGCAGGGACTAAGATTGACGTGAGCAGCGGTTCGCTCATAATGGAATTCGACGGGGAGAGGGTCAGATTCAACATTGATGATTCAAAGAGACACCCTCCAGATGGGAACCCCGAGCGCTCAAGGGAGGTGAGCGAACCAAGTTGAGGAGTTAGAGCAGGATGTCGAGCCACGACTGTTGGATCGTTAGAGTTACGTCTGAGGGATCAAAAGCTTTGTTCCCACATAAGTTGCAGCGGATTTGATATAGCAAGAAAGATAATGAACGAACTCACGATGTATAGTGGAAACCCTGATTAGCAAAACTAGCTTCTCAAGGAAAACCACTACCTTCAAGCTTCCGCTTGATAGGATTTTGAAGCGTGTACTTGTATTATTGATTTCTTGTTCGATTACACTTGTATCCTGGACTTCGACCTCTAAACAACCAGCTAGACTCGAAGACTCTTCTACAACGATGAATCGAACTTAACCCTCAAAGACTAACAAACACTTCCCTCTCTTTCTTTTCTCTTTCTTTTCTTTTCGTCGTTCTCAGTCGTACCTAGAAATGAATCCTCGCTTCATTTAAATACAACTTCGGCTAAACCCTAATCATAACAAGATAAGTTTTTCCAAAATCGTATTACAAGAAGATATGATTTTATTTGAAGAATAATATCCAACCGAATATATTAATTAAGGAAGGAGTTCCTTAATTAATCTAATCGGAAGGATATTTATCTTCTCTCTCCAATTATCTCATCTTAGGAAAGATTCCTAAGATAACACAATCGGTCTTTCTCTCTCCGTATCTTCGCAATCCGGCTTGATCCTTGGAGCCGAAGTCTTTCATCCTTTACCGCGTGTGCTTCTTGACTTGTTTCCATAATTCAGCACGCTGGATTTCTTCCTTCCATTCACAGCTTCGATCTTGATCACCACTATTGTTCCTTGAGAGGTAACAAAGCACATGACAGAGCTTTGTTCCCTCTCCGATCCTTTGCTGCAATGGTTCCTTGGGATAACTGTCTTTGTTCCTGAAACACTTGGCACCCATATTAGTTGAATGTTTGTTACCATCAAAACCTAAGGAATTCAACAAATGAGTGCGGTTCCGGTGCGGAGCACTCTTCCCGTGCGGACATGCACTATAAGGCCTTATTTGTGCACTTTTGCAAAAAAATTGAAAAATGCTTGGAAAAAAATTTGAAAAAGATTTTTTTTTTTTTTTTTTGAAAAAGTGCACAAATAAGACGTTAAAGTGCACAAATAAGGCCCTAAAGTGCATGCTCCGCACGTCCGCACGGGAACAGTGCTCCGCATATGATCCAAACTCTCAACAAATTCCCTCTTTTTGATGGTGACAAACATCCTTAACAAGAAAGCATATACAAACTATAAAAAGACAGTTATGAAGAAAAAGTTTCCCACTAAGACACAATCAAGACGCTTGGACAACAAATCAAATATAATTTCATCTCGGACCAATCGGCCATGTCTAACGATTTCCGCAAGTTGCAATAGCCACAACATGATTTTTTTTAACGAGACAATTCAAAATTCAGTCCCTCCCTAGCATGTATTAATGTATTATACAATAAGTACAAAAAATAGAGGATCTATAGGGGGATACTGCATTGTTTTGAGGTTATAGCCAAAAGCTTTCATCATTTTCAGACCATTCTTCCTCTCATTAATCAAGACATAACATGTAACATTTATTTGCATATTGCTTCGTATTTGAAGCCATCCCAGAGCTATACTACACCAAAATTTTAGTAGCCATATCCAATTTTACAAAACATCAATTCAAAAAGGTTTAATTTATTTGCTTCTGCCTCTGCCCACAAGAACTTCTACTACACCAAAGAAAAGGAAACAGAAAGAGCTATCATTGAATCCAAGACACCATATTTCTTTGGTGTCTCAAAAGCAAGACATCATTACATACTAAATTTTAACAAAAAAATGCAATGAATACTTGCCAATTTGATAACGATGTTGAACAAGATTCAAGAAGTGGCCTTATACAAAACAGGCGAAACAGATGGCTCCAAAGTGATGAGGTTTGAGCCCACCTGGACAGCCTTCCATGGTCTGTCCAGCAGACCCAGCTTCCCAGCCCACGGCCTGCCTCGAGTCGGCGCTCGGACCGCTGGCGCTCAAGCCTCCCCAGGTCTGCAGACCTGGGGAGGCTTGATGAGCTAGGTCCGCTCCCCATTGAAAATGGGTAATGACCCAAGGCCACAACCTTGAGTCCATTTCTCCTCTATATATGGTAGGAGATTTATCTCCAAACTTCCAATGTGGGATACACTTTTATCCCAACATTTTACCCAAGTCTTGCACTTCATACAAGCTACTTTGGGCCTCCATTTCTCATTCAAACGGAAATCATTTTTGACGTATGAGTACACTACGAGAATGTGCTCGCGTAGAGGAAGCCAATGCTTCCATTTTCCGGTGTTGACAATGGCCGGAGCCCACCAGAATTGTGCCCGGAAAAGTGATCGGCGCCACATTTAAATAACGAGTTCCAACAATCCCCCACATGAATAGAAATGATTCTAAACATTGGTTTTAAAAACAGAAAGACTTTTGAGAGTACAGTCGAAAAATCACTGCATCTGGGCTGGTAGCATGTTTCAGCCTTGAACCACCCATAGTGAGTAGCTATCGGATTTACTCGACCAGGTAGTGAACATGATGTCTTGAACCACCCGGGCTTTGATGTAAACCGAGACAATAACTATCACACATTTTCATCTTCTCACAGAACTAGGTTCTTTTTTGTGTTCATTTTGGCCTTGAACATCCCTGGTTATTCATGAGTGAACTTGGAGAATTCAGCCTCTCTTAATTCTCCTAGAAACGACCCCATTTCACACTCATAAGGTGATTGCCATGAAGAGTATCCTGTCATACCCCACTTTTATTTTAAAGCTATGGAATCATTAAAAGCCAAGCTTAACCTTAACTCATACAGGTAGCACTGTTTATCATCCTAGGAACTGGGATGAGACTTAAGTCTCCCAATGCTCATCTTGATTCAGCTTGATTTAGTTTTCCCTTTGAACCTACTTCTTGGGATCTCCAGTCAGGTAGGTAGGGTTAGCCATCAAGCATCCTCTTTAATCATAGGCTTTAAACCCATTCCTCTTGATGATTTAACAACTTGATCTCGTGACAAACCTTTATTAAACGGATCCGCTAGGTTGTCAGCCGACTTTGATATAATATATTGATATTATACCATGCGAGAGTAGTTGTGTAATGGTTTTATGTCATCTTCGTGACTTACCATTGTACAGACGACTCAGTGCCTGAGCTATAGCCGATTGACTATCACAGTGTACACTTACTGCTGCCACTGGTTTTGTCCCACATCGGGTTATCTTCCAACAAATGAGCTTGAGATAGTTCTTGAATCTCTCAAGTAATTTTTCAGCATAATGAGCTTGAGACAGGATTACTCCTTCAGAATGTCTAGTGATTTTAATCCCTAGTATGACATCTGCTAATCCCAAGTCTTTCATGTCAAACTTCCCACTAAGCATGTTCTTAGTTCGGTTGATCATGTCCTTATTGCTTCTAATAATGATCATGTCATCTACGTACAAACACAACAAGATGTAACCATTTGGTGTGTCTTTGAAATAGATGCATTTGTCACATGCATTGATGCTGAAGCCATTTGACATCATGACATTGTCAAATTTTTCATGCCACTGCTTTGGAGCTTGTTTGAGTCCATATAGAGACTTCACAAGTCTGCACACTTTGTGTTCCTATCCAGGAACCACATAACCCTCAGGTTGTTTCATGTATATCTCCTCTTCTAATTCTCCATTTAGAAAGGCAGTTTTTACATCCATTTGATGGATTTCGAGCTTTCGTAATGCAGCTATTGCTATTGGCATTATTTTTGAAGTTATTCTCGTAACTAGAGAATAAGTGTTAAGGAAATACTGGCCCTCGTTTTGCCGGGATTCTTGCACCATAAGCCTCGCCTTGTGCTCATATACTGAGCCATCAGTTTTCAACTTGGTTTTGAAAATCCATTTGCACCCTAGTGCTTTACACCCTTGTTGCAAATCAACTAACTCCCATGTATGATTCTGCATAATGGAGTCGATTTCGCTTTTAACTACTTCCTTCCATGAAGGTGCATCAGGTGTAGACATGGCTTCTTTGAAAGTTCTAGGCTCATTCTCTAAGAGAAAGGCCGTTATGAACTCTTACCCATAGGTTTTTTCCTTTCGAGCTCTTTTGCTTCGTCTAGGTTCATCTTCTGTTTCATTTACAGAAGTGCCTGCTTCACTTTGTTCACGACTTCGCTTCGGATGTTATTTATCCTTGCACGGAAACACTTTTTCAAAGAAAGACGCATTCCTTGATTCCATTATTGTATTGACATGTATAACTGGTATATCAGATTTATGTACCAGAAACCGATAAGCACTACAGTTATGTGCATATCCTATGAAAATACAAACAACGGTTTTAGGTCCAATTGTGACCTTCTTAGGAGGTGGTACTGCCACTTTTGCTAGGCACCCCCACACTTTGAGGTATTTGTACGATGGTACGTTACCTTTCCAAAGTTGGTATGGCGTATTGCCAGTAACCTTATGCAGTATCGTGTTGAGGATATAACTGGTGGTAAGCAGTGCTTCCCCCACATTTACTCGGGTAACCCAAATTCCTGCAACATCGCATTCATCATCTCTTTCAGAGTTCGTTTTTTTCATTCCGCAACTCTGTTAGATTCTGGTGAGTAGGGAGCAGTTGTTTGATGAATAATCCTGTGTTCTCTACAGAACGCGTTGAAAGGTTCATCTTACTCGCCTCCTCTATCACTTCGGATAATTTTTATGGTTTTACTAAGTTGGTTTTAAACTTCCAACTTGTATTCCTTGAACTTTTTCAAGGCATCATCCTTGCTTCTTAGCAAGTATACCAAACAGTATTTTGTGCAATCGTCGATAAAGGTCACGAAATACTTTTTTACCGCCTCTAGTTTGCACATATTTTAAATCACACAAATCTGTGTGTATTAAACCTAGAGGTTCGGTTGTTCGCTCTACACGTGGGGAAGGTGTTTTTTGTGAGTTTGGCCTGTATGCATACTTCACATTTGTCTTTACTCGATTTGCATTTCAGAACCAGGTTCATGTTCTTTAGTCTTTGAATAGACTTGTTATTCACATGCCTTTACCGTTCATGCCAAATATTAAAAGACTCAATGACATAAGCAGTATGATTATTCTTATTCATTGAAACATTGGATACAATAAAGTTTGGGATGACTGTCATTACATTCAGTTTGACCAGTCCATCCTTTGCATAACCCTTGCCCAAGTACACCCCATTCTTACAAAGAACAAGCTTGTCAGACACGAACTTCACCGCGAAGCCGTTCTTACTCAGCAAAGTGCCGAAGATCATATTCTTCCATATATCTGGCACATACATGACATTGGTGAGAGTCAGCTCCTTCTCGGAAGTCAGCTTCAACACCACTTTGTCGTGACCATCGACCTTGGATGTGAACGAGTTCCCCATGAATAGATGCTCGTCACTCTTGCTCTTCAGATAAGTGGTAAATGTTCCCCTATCAGAGCAGATATGTGTGGTAGTACATGTATCATACCACCATTCCATTGGATTGCTTCCAATCATATTGACTTCAGACGTCAAACCACACAGATCTGCGTCCGTGAGCCTGCCTTCAGTCATGTTGACTTGGGATTTCCCTTGTCCTTACGCGGATCAGCCTTGCGACGACATTCGTCAGCCTTGTGACCCATTTTACCACACTTGTGGCATTTTCCACTGAACTTCTTAGCTCGTTGCTTATTGAAGTTGTTGGAGCCTTGGGGTTGAAAATTTCTTTTCTTCCCCTTGTCCTTGTGTTTGGCCAAGTTGACCTTCGGGTTCAGTACCTGACCACCCTGTGTTTTGTGGTAGGTTGACTCAGTCCGTAGCCTGACAATCAAGTTTTCAACAGTCATAGCTTTTCGCTTGTGCTTTAGATAGCTCTTGAAATCCTTCCATCCTGGAGGGAGTTTCTCTATGAAAGAAGCTACCTGGAACGTCTCATAGATCGACATTCATTCCGCAATAATTTCATGCGTAAGCAATTGTAGCTCTTCAACTTGTTCCATGATGGGCTTGGAGTCCACCATTTTGAAGTCCAGAAATTTCGCCACTGCGAACTTCTTAGAGCCTGCGTCCTCAGACTTGTATTTCTTTCCTAGGCAATTCAGTACTCCTTAGAAGTCTTGATCTCACTGTACCATTGTACAGTGGATCTATCAGACGGCTTTGAACCCAACCTTTGCACAGACAATCCCCATTAGTCCAGGTCTCAACGCTGGCTAGGGAGAAAAGATATGAATTCTGAGGTAAAAGCACATGCTTATCCTCTTTCAGAAACTTTTCTAGTCTGATAGGCTATTAGTTTGGACAATCTGAGTTAACAGCGTTTCCGAACCTCATGACTGGCAAATTCACTGCTGGCAGACCACTCCCAGATCAAATCTGGGGTGTCGACTCAACACGATTTCCACTATTGGCTCCAACACGAGCACCAGAACCAGAATTAGCATTCTCAGTTTGGTTAATCATACATCTCATAAATTTACAAAAATTAAACTAGATTGAGTACGATTGCAACAACAAGTTCAATGAGCAAATTCTCAAACGAAGCAATTTAAACAATAAATTGCAGTTTCATACGCGTATATGATATAAATTGTTTTTGTTTGATTTTTCTGTACATCAGTACAGATGGCCGAAAAGATTCAGGTCTAGAAGACCAAAAACAGCAAGCAGAGAATATATATTACATACAAGAATCATGCTCGGACATCAAATTAATTAGCAAACACCGAAAACATAATGCAAATTAATTAAAGGGATACACGAATTAATTCACGAATTAGCAAATTAGCAAATTAATTCACGAATTAGTAAAAAACAAATCATATATACAAGACCGAAATTAGGAAGCACCAAAAACAGTATGTATTAAAACACATACACGAATCAACAAATTGAGTCACGAAATAAGAGACAAATCATGCTGCAATATATTAATAAATAGATTCATACGTATGTATATGGAGTACAGCATATACACAAATCAACAAAAATAATTAAGATGCATTTCTAATCCACGAACAGTAGAATAATCAAGCAAATATCAAATGAAATTCACGGACAGAAAATTAAAAGACGAACGTCAAATTAATAGACGAACATCAAGTAATTCAGAACAGCAAACTAATTTCGAACAACACATGAATTCACGCACCCAATTATAAATCAATTCACATACGAAAAATCAGAATAAACTTCAGACAACCAAATCGGTTAGTCCGTATAAGCAGTCAAACGAAGCAAAATTTTCAGAATTAAAATTGTAGGAACATAATTTCCTATATGCATACGAAAGCAACAAAATGCGAATATACGAACAGCTCAAGTGGTGGTCTCTCCTTGTGTGGGGAGGACAAAGGGTGAGAGGTCGCAGGTTCGATTCTCACCAACAACCCGCAGCAGCTGGTGTCTCTCCTTGTGTGGAGGAGCCCAGAGCTGATAGGGGTTGGAGTGTATGGCCTGCAGGCCTGTGGGCGTGGGCCATGTTCCCTTACACAAAGAGCTCAAACAGCCAATGCACAATCCGTTATAATGAACAAATCTACGCAGGCACCCTCTCCAATTTGTCATTGTAGAACTCACTCTCAACCACAAATCACTCTCGCATAAAGCACAAACCACATTATCTCAAATTTCTATAGCTCGAAGCACAATTTCGTCTCCAATTTCAATAAAGTCGAAACCAAGAATAGTGAAACCAATCGAACTTGCATCTATCCATTGGACCATATGTTGTTCATGGTGAAAACTCTCAAGGATTCTGATTCCACTCTTACAAGTCAGCTGCTGATAGAACGAAGTACCCGTCCCCACACACATGATAATTCATCATGCTATTCAAGGATGTCTAGAATGAAGAATTTAATGTTAATATAAATTCCATATGAATAATCAACACATAATATAAATTCCACTCCTCCTTCAGGTTTAATTGTTTGAGGAGGCATCAGCAGTAGCAGAGTTATTTCAACGGCTTATGAAATAAAATAGACCCAAAGTTGCAAAAATGCAACTGAATGACAAGCATAAATTACAAGTACATTAAGCTTAGTTAGTTAGGTTGGGCATAAATAGGAGAAGACCATGGGCACAGTTCTACAGAAAGAAGTGGGCATTCCCAGATAGCACCACCGCAGAAGTGGTCTGGCGCTGCATCTTCCGTGAACAAACTCACTCTTTTACTTGTCCCAGACCAAGGATTCATAACCGTGAACCAACACCCCACATACGGATGACAAACCAGCTCCCGGTTCCAAGGGTTGGGAGCCACCAGGAACAACTCGCCGCGTCTATAGCCCAAAGACGGAACCCGGAACTCGCCTTCAAAACGCCAACGCTCGGCAGGTTCACCCACTAATCGCCACACCGACACCCTGTCGAAGCCCCTGGTGCAATCACGTAGTACCTCACAGTACTTGAGCATCTCTTCCTCGCCTGAGTAGATCAGGCCCGAATTCCGGCACGCCCCGTTGGGCAAGGGAATTCGGTCAAACCGGTGGGGGCTGTTATAGGGATCGTAAGTCAGCACCGTGCCATCCCTACCATCCAACCAATGCAAGACCCCCTTGTAAGCAAAGCCGCCCAATTCCAAGTCAGGAAGGCCGCCATGATGGTCTGGGAAGAAGGGTTTCCAAGTAGCCCAACAGCCGGTATCAGAGGAGAATATAGCTACACAAGTGTCCCGGTATGTGGAAAGCGCCACCACTTTGTATGTCAAGAAGGCCGCTGATGCACGCCTTGGGGCCAGAGTGTACACAAAGGAGTGATGAAGCAATGGTCTCGGGTCGGGTATCTTCACACACTGCTTGGTGAGGGGGTTCCAGACGCAGAGCCCAAATCGAGGGGGGATGCCGCTAGTGTAGCCGTTCGGAAACGCCGCAAATCTAGAGAGTATCAGACCATTGCTGGAAGCCAGCAACTTTTGACCATTGCAATACGGTAGCGAGGCTACAGAGTTTACAGAGACACCGAATTCATCATCTTCTTTATCCTGCTCCCCACCACTCCATCTCGAATGGATCGTTTCGGTCAAATCCTTGACATCCATATTGAAAATATCTCGGAAGGGAGACAAGTCCATGAACGGAAACACCATCGTCATCTTCGAAGCTAAGAGGCCAGACAGCTCGGGTGAAGTCTTATAGGCCCTTTGCATATAGCTTCGGCCGAACTCTGGCTGGGAGATGATCAGTTTATATCGTTTTGAGACGCACCTGAATGTGAAGAGAGCTTTGACGTGTAGTCTGGGTAGAATTTCTGCCACAATCACGTCTTCGGAGAGATTGATCGAGCGTTGCTCTACATCTGAGTCAATAACTGCTGCACCAAACAAGGTACAATTATCAATTTAATGTGAATTGCGTCGTTAAACTGATCAAATGAACATGCTTAAGATAATTCAACGCAATTTCATTGACGAAAAGATGAGAGCTTGAAAACCAAGTTATACATTAACCAAGGAGAAATCAAATTGAGCACGATAACAGGCAGTACATATTGGGGAAGACAAATCACAGGAAAGCCATAAATTAACAAAAAGAAATAAACTTTAGGGAGACTTAGATCTAGGCATAATAAATTAGGTAGAAGGGGGGGAAAAAATCTCGATTGAAAAAAAAGATGAAGAAACCTGCAAGGAGAGAGTAAGGAGAGAAAAGAGCGGCGGCCTGGACGGCGGTGGAGTGGCGTTCAACCTTCGCCATGTTGATGTTGGTAGGGAAAAGGTTGAAGACGGATGTTTTTTGTGCAGGTACACTTGAATTACCACGGCACGAGATATCAGAAATTTATGTCAGCACAACTTGAAACCTAGACACCATTCTTTCTCTCGTTTTGCAGGGTGGCAATTTGCTCACCGCTTCTGCTATCCACTTGGGCTTTCCCATTCAAGCCCACACAATACAAACGTGGGCTGAGAAGAAGGCTAATAGGCCCACAACAGAGGCGTTGCAGTACGTAGTGGGCTTGAACTCTTGGAAGAAGGGCCTAGAATCAGGGAAGGCGTCTGTCACATTGGACCCGCCCACAACAGCGTCGATGAGCAGATTAATGTTAGGGTTTGGGATTACGTAAAACTTAGAGCCCACTTTGCAGCCGATATGGGCCGGATGGGCCCTAATCGAGGGCATGGAGTTGCGTTTGTGGTGTATCCTCTGCGGGTGGCGCGACCCATATCCCACCATGTATGACATGCATTTGGTATTGGGCTTGGCCTCAGTTGGCTAGGCTCGGATGGGCCGGGTTGTTCATCAATTTAAGGGTTGGAGAGGTTCACACTGATAACACCTATTTTATGCATATTTTATGAGTCTATTTGCATATTAGATTAGGTAATTTTCATGTATATTTTATATTTTTATAATTACTTTTGACATTATTTTACATTCGGAGTCTACACTCGTATTTTTATTATTTCATGTATTTTTTTTATCCAATTTAAAGATGATGTGCGACTACTTTAAAGGACAACAATCAAATGAGATTAGAATTGGGCCAAGGCCCAAAATAAAGCAAATGCGGCCCAGTTGAAAAATCGGACGAAGATGACAATCGCACTTTGGGGGTGATTTGGTTACGTTTTTTACTTGGACTTTTGTTTTGAAATGGGCCGCACATGTTGGGCCTAAGTTTAGAAGGGGTTGACGTAGGCTAGTGTTTGATTGGCTTTAGTTTGAGGTTAGAATTAGTTTTGACTGGAGGGAAGTTTTCTTTTGGCACGTAGCTTTAGGTTTGACTTTTTTTAGTTTATTTTTAGATCTCAGCCGCACGAACACTTGAATTTCAAGAGGGAATCTTGCCCTTTTTTTTTTTATAAGGTAAGAATTCGAGTAACCGACATAAAATGTCGGAAAGCTCGAGAGGCCGAAAAATGACAACTAGAAAACCAGTTCAGAATAACACAGACAAACAAATGAAAATACAACAAGTAAAAGTGAGCTATAAGACTAGGGAGAGAAGTGAGTCCAGCACAAACAATGTCACCAGACGACGGATCAAACATGAAACCAATCCTGGGAAGTGATGAATGGACAACCATGACGTTACCCCCACTCATGATGAGGGATCTTCAGGAGTCTCGACCACCCTGACGTTGCCTTTCGAATCTTCAGGAGCCTCAACACAACCGCGGCCACAACTGGAACAACTCGATCTCCACCCTCAATCAGCTGAGGGATCTTCAGGAATCTTGCCTTGTTTGATTGAAGATTGGTATTATTGTTCTAGCCTTTATCAATTTAAATTATTTCTACATTGAGATTAAATTTTCTTATCTCCTGGTTTTATTGAATAATTCATATATGTTGTTGGCTAGTTTAAATCTATTGAATATGTCTTCAATTATGCTTGCCTAAATTCCTAGTTCTAAGGTTTAGGTAATCCTGACGATGTGTATATAATTAGAATTATTTCTTTGCCTGAGTTAAAATAGTATTTGATTCATTCCTAGATGCTTTATGCCCATATTAGCCTATGTCAAATGGATCCTATTAAGATTTGAGACTGAAAGGTGATAACTTTAATAGGTAGTCAGGTAGGGTTTGAGACTGAAATGTAATAACTTCTACTTGAATCCTAGGAATTGAACTTCAGTGTTATTTGTGCGACTACAACTTAATAACTCTTGAGGATTAATAGGCTATCATAGATATTCTAGGTTTGAGTTAGATTAACGGAGCGCGACAACGAATGTTATTTCAGTTTATCCTTGTACTCTAAGTGCGTTCAAGAGTTTGGATGAGATTAGCTCTGCGCGACAGAGATTGTTAGTTTAGTCCAGGCACAATTACTATCGTCTGAAAGGAGTTAGTAGATTACCTTAGATAGCTTACCTTCAAATAACTTGGACTAGATTCAGGTAAAGTGTGATTTTATTTACTGTTGCATCGTTGCGGTGATCCTTAACCTTAGACACATTTATCCCATTGATTTTATCCTTTTCATTTATTTTATTAGTTAGATTAGTTATAGCTTCTCTCATTATCATATCTTTATGGCCTAGCTCACTGGTAGTGTTTCGATTAATATTACATTGGTCTCTGTGGGATCGACACTTGACTACTACAACTGATGACGTACACTTGCGGGTAGGTTTTAGCCACATCAAGTTTTTGGCGCCGTTGCCGGGGACCAATTTGTTAATATTAGTTGTCACCTCTATTGGTGAGTCTAGGTCATTATTTTTGCTTTGATTTTTTTCCTTTTCTTTTCAGGCTATTTAGAAAGAGTCGAACAAATGGATTCAGGTGTGTATGAGGTAGATTCTCAGACCTATCTTTCTTGTAGACCTAATACAAGCACTCAGAGGTATGATTTTGAAAATCCCAATTTGGATTACCCAAACCTAAATACTTTTAACCTCTATTGTGAGTCTTGTGGAGCTGTAGATCACGATCATACAGGTTGTCATTTAACTTTCGGAGAGATAATTGAGAGAAATTCAAATTACTGCAATCCCAGTTGGATGACACCACCACACATACCGCTTCAGCCTGAGCCTAATAAGTCCATTCAAGATCATATGCTTGATGACTTCATCCTAAGGCATGATAGAGAAGTTGAGAAAATTGCTACAACTCTTGGTCAAAATGTTAAAAAATCTTAATTAATTTTTAATTGTGTTTGATAGTCTAACAACCCAATTTTAATCTCTTTTAGGTATGGTGGGTTCTTTGAGGATTCAAGTAGATACATTAACCACTCAAAATCAAAAGTTGGAAGATCAAATAGTTGAGTTGGTTAATGATGAGGCTAAAGTCGTGATGCCTATCAAAGTAATTCTTAAAAATCTAACTAAGTATAGTAGGCAAGCAAGGGTCGAATCCCACAGAGAGGTAAACATCTTTCTAAGTGCAACAATTGTATGTCAATAGTAACAAAGGGGGGTTTTTGGGTTGTAAACAAGTAACAAAGTAAATTAAAGCAAAATGTATAATCTATGGATGAGAAGTAACTTAGCCAGACAAATATCCACCATTCAGTTTGATTGGTTGATCCTAGATTATCTCAATTCCTTCCTATGAATATTCCTATCCCGATCTTATGTATATTAACAAGTCAACCAGCCCTGAAAACACTTACCAATAAACAATCAAGAAACTATCAAGATTCAATCTAAAGGCAGCAGTAATCATAGGAATTAACCAGGATACATGCAATACTTAACAACCTGTCAGTACTCGACATGTAATCAATTCTCTTTACAGTAAACTAGTCCAACCAGTCCTAGAATATCATGTTTACTACCCTGAATTAAGGATGAACAATATTAATCTCAACAAGTTGACCAGATTAAAGGAACTAGCACTATAGATAATATCAATCTCAACTAGTTTGTCAGGCTAGGGAAACTAATATTAATAATACTAATCACAACAATTGATGAACTAGATCAACTAATAGAATTCAAAACTCTAATCTTGCAGTATGAATAATACCAATAAAACTAGATGATCAGGCCAGACAAATATCCAACAACTCCGATAGGCAGCGTCGTTACGATCGGTTCGTCACCGGAGCACCGCTCTTGTCTCAGCAGCAAAAACAGCACACCGCTGGGGCTTTTCGCCGGGACCCGACACCGGTGCCATTCGCTGAGTACGATGAAGGCGACTTGCACCTCGACGACGAGATCAATCCGGGTAACTTCCATCCTCCATTAATGGATCCTATTGAAAACTTGTCTATGCCGAAAGGTTGGCTGCCTGCAGAATTACAGGATGCCCCACAACCTCAACAGTTGTATCACGACGGGAATAACGCCGGTTTCGTCGACTTCTACGACGACGGGGAATAGAATTTTAATGCCTATGAGGACTATGGCCAGTGCCGTCAGCGTGGCCAAAGAGGATAGCAGCGAGGTCGTAGAGGGCGCGGGAATTTTGGTTGCCAACAATACGCAGCAGCTGCATGTGAAGATTGAATATTTTAATGGAGACTATGATGCTGCATCTTTTCTTGAATGGCAGCAAAGCACATAACACACATTGGACCATTGTCACTATGAAGCTCATGAGAAGGTCGAAGTCGCCACTTTACACTTCACAGGCGCTGCCCGGACATGGTGGAATCGGGAAGTAGCAAACCGAATTAGGCGTGGCTTCCCTCCAATCAATCAGTGGCACCAGCTTGTTTATGTGATGACTCAGAAATATGTCCCTCAAGACTACAAAAACGAGATGAGACTCAAGATCGCTATTGCCCGCCAAGGTACATCTACTCCTAATGAATTTTATGCTAATCTTGAGGATATGTACTATAAAGCAGGTATGAGTGTGAGTCCAGCTACCGTACGGACTAAGTTTTTGAGTGGCTTGAATGTCGCCATAAGCGATCAACTTAAGATTTTGCCTATCACTAATCTCAATTCACTAGTGCACACTGCAATGCAAATTCACAATCAATTGGTGCGCAAGAAGGCTGCCCCTTGGTCATCTTCCCAAAGGTATGGTTCTAGTCAAAGTTTGCCTAAGGTTTCTCATAATTCTCGTGATGTGCATCACACTCCGCCTAGTGCAAACACTCGGCCACCATATCAACAACATGTAGCTAGCTGAGGGGCTCCCTCCACTGCCGCAACACCTCCTCTGTCTGCTCGACCACCTCGGTCGAGTGATCAAGAATGCTATAAATGTGGAGGACGAGGACACATCAAGCGGGATTGCCCTAATGCAAAGAAGATTTTATTCACTCAAAATCAAGGGTATGAAAGTTATGATGATGATGAAGAGGACGCACTTGAAACTGTGCCTTCCAATGATGTTGATGACGAAGACGAGCCCTACATGTGCCCTCCAGCAGAGTCAAATGTAGGCCAAGTCTTGAGCTTAGTGACACGCCGAGTTCTTACCATAAAGGAAGCCGCGCTAATGGACCAAAGGGAGAATCTCTTTCACACTCGATGCTTGGTTCAAACGGCCTCCTTAAGTATCATTATTGATGGGGGAAGTTGTTGTAATATTTTGAATGAGAAAGTGGTGAAACACTTTCAATTGAAGACAACTCCTCACCCCCAACCATATGGTCTTGAATGGATCACCGAAGGTAAAGGTGATATGGTAAACATGCAATGCCACATCATATTCTCTATTGGTTCATATCAAGATACTGTATTATGTGATGTGGTTCCTATCGATGCTACTCATATCTTGCTTGGCCGTCCTTGGCAGTTTGACAAGAAGACTCTCCACGATGGCTTCCTCAACACTTATGCCTTCATCCATGGAGGACGACGTGTGACATTGCTACCAATGAGCCCTCAAGAGATCCTCCAAGACCATCAAGAACACAGCCGGGCGAAGGCCATAGAGGTTGCCAAGGCCGCAAGCCATGGCCACGGCAACAAGGACAAGACGGACGATGCCAAGGCCTCTTGTCCCCCGCCTTCACAGAAGCCTCAACCTGCAGCCAAAATCGGCGCCAACTGGCCAGCCAAAGGCGCCTGCAACGAGCCAAACACGGAGCTCACAATTACATCAAGGCTGCAGCAGGCACCGAATCCGACCTCAACCGCCCTCCAGTCCAAAAATCCAGCAACTAGAGCTTCGCCGTAACCCATTCAAGGCTGATGCGAGCATCGGTTGCTTCTTGCAAGGTCTCGGGACCTCACTCCAATTATTCAGGGACGTTCTCCTTGCTTTCTACTTATTCCTAAAGCGTGTCTTTCTGTGATTAAAGAATTGGATGAGCTACCCTTGCCTATTGCGTCTCTTTTGCAGGACTTCTCAGACGTCTACCCGGACAAACTGCCGAGTGGACTCCCGCCTGCGCGGGGCATTGAGCATCAAATCGACCTCGTTCCTGGTGTTTCTTTGCCTAACATGGCAGCTTACAGGGCCAGCCCGGAAGAGACAACAGAGCTTCAGAAACAAGTTCAAGAATTGATGGACAAAGGCTATGTTCGAGAAAGCCTTAGTCCTTGTGCAGTTCCTGTGATTTTTGTGCCTAAGAAGGATGGCACTTGGAGGATATATGTGGACTATAGAGCTATCAACCAGATTACAGTGAAGTACCGCCATCCCATCCCCGACTTGATGATATGCTAGATGAGCTGCATGGAGCTACCCTCTTCTCAAAGATCGATCTTAAGAGTGGCTACCATCAGATTCGCATGCAGGAGGGTGACAAATTGAAGGCAGCCTTCAAAACCAAGTATGGTCTCTATGAATGGTTAGTAATGCCTTTTAGTCTTACAAATGCACCTTCTACCTTTATGAGATTAATGAACCATGTGCTTAGACATTTCCTAGGAAAATTTGTTGTGGTTTATTTTGATGATATTTTGGTGTACAGTCGTTCATTGCATGATCATGTTGACCATCTTAGACAGGTTTTAGAGTGCCTTCGGAAAGAGCAATTGTATGCTAACCTATCTAAATGTGTATTTTGCTCGGATAGTACTGTTTTCCTTGGCTTTGTTGTGTCTAAGGATGGCTTGTAGGTGGACCAAGAAAAGGTCCGCGCCATTAGAGATTGGCCGACCCCTACTACTCCTACTATGGTTCGTTCTTTCTTGGGATTGGCTAGTTTTTACAGGAGATTTGTGAGAGATTTTAGCACCATTGCAGCTCCTTTACATGAGCTGACCAAGAAGGGGGTCGCAGTAGTGTGGAATGAGAAACACAAAGCTGCATTCGTATCTTTGAAGGAGTCTCTGTGCAAGGCTCCTTTGCTACAGCTGCCTGACTTCAGCAAGATGTTTGAGGTTGAGTGCGATGCTTCCAATTTTGGCATTGTTGGTGTATTGCTTCAGGAGAGGAGACCAATAGCTTATTTCAGCGAGAAACTCTCCGGGGCTACACTCAACTATCCCACATATGACAAGGAACTCTATGCCCTTATTAGAGTTTTCAAGACATGGCAGCATTATCTTTGGCCAAAGCAGTTTGTTGTGCATATAGATCATAAGGCTCTCGCCTATTTGAAGCAGCAATCGACTCTGGGCCGGCGTCATGCACGTTGGGTTGAGTTCATGGAGACTTTTCCTTATGTGGTGATGCATAAGAAGGGCAAGGAGAATGTGGTAGCCGACGCCCTTTCTCGCATGTATGTACTCTTAACTCATCTTGATGCTAAGCTTTTGGGATTTTCATTGATTATTGACTTATATGCCATTGATGATTCTTTTAAGTCGATTTATGCATATTGCTTAGAGCATGGTGAGTCTGAGGGATTTTTTATGGACCGAGGGTACCTCTTTCGAAAGGGCAAGCTTTGTATCCCTTCTAGTTCCATTAGAGGCCTTTTAGTCCAAGAAGCTCATGAGGGTAGAGGACATTTTGGAATTGCTAAGACACTATCTGCCCTTAAGGAGCATTTTTATTGGCCACATATGACTCGACAAGTGACTTGATTTGTGAATGGATGTGTGACATGCCATAGAGCCAAGTCCAGGTCGTCCTCCACATTGTATACGCCCCTACCTATTCCCAACCAGCCTTGGGAGGATCTTAGTATGGACTTTGTTATGGGGTTGCCTACTTCTAAGAAGGGGAGGGATTGCATTTTTGTTGTGGTTGATAGGTTTTCAAAGATGGCTCATTTTATACCTTGCAAAATGACTAATAATGCTTCTGATATTCGTTGATTATTTTTGAGCACGTGGTTAGGTTGCATGGAATTCCTAGAAGTATTGTTAGTGACAAGGATGTGAAATTTGTGAGTCATTTTTGGAGGACTTTATGGGGTCAGCTAGGTACTAAACTCCTATTCTCTACTAGCTACCACCCCCAGACAGATGGCCAAACCGAGGTGACCAATAGGACCTTAGGCACACTCCTTAGGTCGATGCTTAGGGCTAACCCACGTCGGTGGGAGGACTTACTTTCTTGTGTTGAGTTCTCTTATAACAGGGCTGTCCATTCGGCAACAGGTTTGCCACCTTTTGAGGTTGTCTACGGGCGCAATCCCTTGACACCTATGGACATGACACCGAAGCCATGGAAGGATGGCGAGCATGTGATGGGAGCACACAGAGCCGAGATGATCAAGGAGCTGCATGAGCGGACCAAAGAGCAATTGGAGAGGCGTGCGCTGCAATATGAGGCTAAGGCCAACAAGGGCAAGCGCCGAGTGACCTATGCCCCGGGGGACCTTGTGTGGCTTCACATGCAGAAAGAGCGGTTTCCTTCTACGAGAAAGAGCAAACTAGCTGATAGGGGTGATAACAGGAATTTGTCGTTCTAATTCCTACTATGCAAAATATCCAAACAAACCTTAAACCGTAGTCCTAGGTAAGTAAAGGTCGAATCCACAGGGAGGCGAATTCTATCTAAATATGCAATTCGTATGTCAATCAAACGTAACCAAAGGGGGTTTTTGTAAGTTCTAAACATGCAAAAGGTAAATAAGTTAAAGAAGTGTGAAATCAGTGATGGGAAAAGCACTTAGTCAAACAACATCCACTATTCGTATGACAAGTTGATCATAGATACTCATTCAAAATCTCATGCAATGAAAATTCCAATTCCTTTTCAGATATAACTAATAGCACAACCAGATACTATTAGCACTAACTAATTAAACAACCCTGAAACTATCAATATTCAGTTTAACATCAGTCTTACGGATAGGAATATAGTTGGATACAATTCTAGCGTAAAACAACCAGCTTTTATCCTAGAATGTAAATCAAATCTCTCCTGCATAAGACTAGCACAACCAGATACTAGTACGATGCAGTTACTACTCTGAAATAGATATGCTCAACCAGTAACAATCTAGATCTAGTGATAGACTAATAACAACAAACCCTAGTTGATCAGACTAAAGATTATCAATATCAATCATAAGCAATCAAGCGAGAGAGAAGATAATATCCATGCAATAGATTAAGAGTAAGAGTCTCACAACTAAATCACAACGAAAGCTTCAGCGTCTGACTAAGCCAGGGAGACTTAGTTCTTCATAGCAAATACGTAGAATGAAATTAGGGTTCAAGAGAGTTGATGATGGGCAAACAAGCCTTTCTCTACCCTTAAATACTAAAGGAAATAAAGTCTGGAATTAACCTAAAACGAAATGTTAAAACTGTAATAAAATAATCCAAAAATAAA
Organism: Rheum nobile; assembly: GCA_027886185.1. Taxonomy (NCBI): domain Eukaryota; kingdom Viridiplantae; phylum Streptophyta; class Magnoliopsida; order Caryophyllales; family Polygonaceae; genus Rheum; species Rheum nobile. The sequence goes on from WOAB01000546.1 coordinate 1,930,647, forward strand.
ACATAAAAGGAAAATCGGCTCGGCGGACTTCAGACACGCACGGCGGGCGCTGCAACCTTCACGGCAGGTGCTGCAATTAAACGGCGGGCGCCGTGGTCACTTCGTAGCCAAGGTCGGTGGAAAGCCAATTGCGGCGGGCGCCGTAAGGTTCACGGCGGGCGCCGTAATTACGGCGGTCGCCGTCTTTGTAAAGCGGTCGCCGTTCTTCGGTTCAGCTCATGCGACACTTCCGTAAAAATGCCATAACTTTTGATTCCCAACTTGGATCGTGCTCATATTTTGAGGACTTGCAGTAGACTTCAAAATCTAACTCTTCGAATTAGAATCACTCCATTTGGACATCGAAGTAGAGAGAACGAACCAATTGAATTCAGCCTATGGTTCTTCTACTCTTCATTGCACTCCTCTTCCTCGTCTTCTCATGTGGTTTCTTCCTCAGTGTCTCATATGATATCCAAAACCGCTCAAACACCTCCAAATACACCAACTTTGCCTCCAAACTCCATACACATGAATGTGTCTAAATCTACCCGAATGGCACCAATAAAACCTCTAATGACTCTTGGTTAAGCCCTACAAAGTAGTGCTTATCAAGGGGTGATGGTCCATTTAAAATTTTAAGATGTTTTGGTCCTAATGCTTATGAACTTGAATTGCCCCCAAGTTACGGTGTGAGTGCCACTTTCAATGTGGCCGATTTGTCTCCTTATCTCCCGCCGGACTTAGACATTGACGACACAGGGACGTGTCGAAGCCAAGAAGGGGAGAATGATAGGAACCCGGGTGAGACATTGACAGAGGCCCAAGAAGATGACATGTTAGGAGTGTGTTCTCAAGGACCAATCACAAGGTCAAGGTCTAGAGCTGTGGCCCAAGCTACACAATCAATCATCAACAAGGGATTTGCTCAAGACAGAGTTGTGCATGACAAGCACAAGACATGGTGTCTCGTGGCCTTGGACGAAACATGCACCTTGGCCGAGGCTGATGGTGAAGCAACGCCTTTGCTTGCGAGGGCCTTATTAGTCATGGCCTCGTCTTTGGTGTCTTCAGCTCCAAGGTCTCTTCAGCATCCCTTCCCGGCACTTGAGACGCAGCGGGTTTCACCATGCCTATCCTTTATTGTTATTTCTATAGACATTTTCAGTATTTCGGGAACTTTCTATTTATAAGCGGTTTCTAAAATGGGAGTGTTTCTTCTTATGTCTAAGAAGACTAGTCCATGGGCTTTTTATGATTTCGGCCCATTGGGTGATCTATATAAGGAGCCCTATGTCATACTTTTGTTCCCCACGTTTAATTGAATCAAGAGCATTGAAGTAGAGAAGAATCTCCTCCCTTTTGACTTAGGCGTCACAAACTGATAAGATCCGAGTAATTCCCATCAAGAATTTGTCATCAAACACACCCCCGAGTGTTCGACCATCTCTTGAGCAATCAAGATCCAACAAGTGCTTTGACAACTTCAGTTGTTACTTATCTGAAGAGTTCAAAATTGACTTACCTCTGCCTAGATCCGTAATCAAGACGAAGCCATTCAACGGGATTCGTATCACTAATACTAAAAAGATAAGAAATAATATCCTAAAAGAAATAAAATAAAATAAAAGAATTAAAATCAAACGAAGCTCGGACGAAAATGAAATCCGAATCCCGTGTGTGAACAGTGGCCGTGACCGCGTCTTGATATCCGCGGTCGCGGCCACTGTTCGCACGTGGGATCCGGAAAACGCTCAGCCGAACCTGCTGCAACTAGCCAGCCGAACCCATACCATCTCTGTCCGATTCCCTCCTCATACCTCACCTTCTCCATCTCACCATTACCATCCCGCTCTCTGTCTCTTCCCACCTACCACATCAGAGCCGAAAAACGCTCATCCGAACCTGCCGCAACTAGCCAGCTGAACCCACACCATCTCTGGCTCGCAGCCGCTGATGCCTAAGAGTCGCCACCGCACCGCTGTTGTCACACCTCGCAGCCTGCCCATGAGCCACTGCTGTTGATCGATTCGCGCCCTGACTAGCCCACCAGCACAGATCCATCACCGCGAGTCTAGCCCGCACATGCCCCTCCCGCACGATCCCACCACACCATCGACTAGTCTCATCGAGCCCACTTCCCAAGCCTAGATCCGATTTCGTTGTAAAATTCGGCCTTGTTCGAACCATATCGGTAAGTTAAGGTAAAATCCACTTTTTCTGCTGAATTGGTGTTTTTAATGGGATTAAACATGTGTTGTTGCATTTCCTATTTGCTGTTGGAATGCAGAATTTGTTGAAATCATGCTTGAATTGGCTTTAACTGATTTGTAGGGGTATGACACAAGCCTATGCTTAATTATATAGTTGATATTTCACAGGCTCTTGCTTGATATGTTGTTAGCCAGGTGTTTGATTATTGACTTCAATTGAATTTGAGGCAGATATAGGATATATTAGAATTGATTTAGTTATTGTCATGGCTACAGAGTTATATCCTGAAGCTATTTGCTCTATATGCCCTGACATATCATGCTTGCATAAGATATTTCCAATTACAAATGAGATGCTACTGAATTTTTCCCAACCTTCCTAGTTGCTTGAAGAGACCATCTACTTCCTCTCGTCTCTGTTTCGATATGCCTATGCCTGAATGCTTGATAATTTGATGAGTTTCTTTTCCTCTTTCTTTTATTTTTACACTAGGGACAATGTAGAATTTAAGCTTGGGTGTGTGATAATTCCATGTGTTGTTCTGTTTGCATTTTAGTGTTTTTAGTGTTTTTTTTTTGTTTTTCATAACATTTCATGCATCATGGATTGCATTTTAGGTGTTTGGTATAACTCCCATACTTTGCTTTGTTTGTTTGTCTTGCAGAAATTCCTCTTGAAATATTTCGGTTGTTGATATTCTAATTGATTTTAAGCATGTTGATGAGAATTTTTATATTTTCTAATGTTTGAGTTAGAGTATGTGTTTAGTCATTTATTGAGACTAGTTAGGACTAAAATTCTAGAAAATTACCCGTGAGCTTTTGAGCCTTAAGATTGCACATAATTGAGTCTTCTATTGCTTTTCATGTGTGTGATTCTCGCTTTGATTGCTTTATCTCTAGAACTTGCATTTAGAACTTATTTTGAGGCCACGTTTATGACTCTTGTGCAAGATATAAAAATGATTGAGACATTATTTTTATTAGCCTATATTTCCCTTTACCACCCTTATATGTTATTCCTATGCTTGAAGCCCGTTGAGCCTAATTAGCCTATTTCTTTGGAAGTTCCACAAAAACTTCCAGAGTCTAATGATTTGTAACACCCCTAAATTCTTCTTTGAAAGTATTACCGCCAGTGACCTCAGATTACACATCTTGGGTCACCCAAGGCTTAAATCATTTTATAACAACTATATAATAACACAACTTTATTAAATATCATAAAGATTACGAAAATATCATTTAAATCCATGTCATAGTTTTACAACTGTTATCAACCAAATACAAGCCAAATACATAATTGTTTAATACAACGGAAGTCTTGAAATTTAATAAACGCCCTGAAGGGGGGTTTCGATCTAAGCGATCACACGCCTAGGATCTTCAACCTTGGAAATACACTTAAACCATCATCTGCCCCCATCATCGTATTCTGGCCTTCACGGAAAGGAAAGTTTACCTGATGTGCCATATGAGACGGATGATACCAGCCAACCATGCAAAGGAATAAAACCGGTTGGTTAGTCTAATGAAAGACTATGCAAGGGTAAAAATAAAGAGATTCTAAGTGTAGGATCGTGATTGTTAGATAAAAACTTAAGGAACTCAGAATAACGATTCTCAGTTCCTTTCGCAGCGGAAATAAACAATCAAGCAAAAGACAAGTTCCTTATAGTGGAAACCTTTGATTGCCAACTAGCAATCCAGGATAAAAACCACTACCTTTCTTTTGAAAGGATTTCAAAGTCTACTTCTTGATTTCTTATCTCTTTTGGTTACAGCTTATCCTAGGAACGAACACACAGTTCCTTTGCCTTACACACAGTTAGACAATCCTAGATAACTTAACACAATCAATAATCAATCCAAGAAACAGACTTTCGCACCTAGGAACTATCACTTACAGTCACAGGAACTTAGCACTCAGCTCTTCTTCCTTGACTGGTTCCTCTTGATCTCGGTTTGCTTTGATGATCTTTGTTTGGAGGTTCACACTAGATATTTGCTAATGAGTGTGAGTTCTTGTTTTGGTGCTTGAAGATAACCCTTGGGTTAGTCTTCCTTTTATAGAGGATTCTTCGCAGCTCGATCCTCTCTTGGTTCCCACGGATTGAGCTTGCCCTAGGATTGGTGGTTCTCCTTGATCCACGTTGTTCTTGGCATGTGCAAACAACCTAGGCAGCTCAGAATCTCTCTTGGTTGGTCAACTACCTCAGACGAGCCTTGTGGTGTCGTTGTCAAAACGCTTTCGTCCGAGGTTGAGTAAGCTGGCCGCTTGGGAACCGTCTGCTGGACAACGACGTCTTCATGTGCTGTCGCTTTCATCATCTCTGTCCGAGGTAGAGGTTCTCTAGGCATCTTGTTCTTTAGCTCTTGGACCTTGGCAGACTTTTGGAAGCTTCAGTCAAGTCGTTTTCGACACTTTTTGTCCGAGGTTGTGTGTTCCCAGATTTCTCGGGAATCGCAATGTCACAAGCTCCATTTCTGGGCACACCTGGGTTCCTCTGGATTCCTTCAGCTGTCTTGTTCCTTTGGTTCCCTTGTTCTGTTTGGCTTTCCTGCCTTCGGTATATTCCCGTGGTTCCTTAAAACACATCTTTGAGATAAAACATTAGTATTATAATATTTGTCATCTTCAAAAGTAGAGAAACTGAGGAAAGGAACTCTCAGGGGAACCGAAGTTCCAGAGTTCCGTTTCCTAACAATTTCCCCCTTTTTGATGATGACAAATATAAGGAACCTGGCAACATAATAGGAACATGAAATTCATGAGACCATATTGAGATAACGGGATTTACAACATTACAGATTAGTGATAGAACATTCAATGGTTGCAAATTCCCCCTAAGCATGTGAACAAGTTTATTTCAAATCCCCCCTTAGAAATAGAACTAGTTCAGAGTTCCTATTAATTCAGTAGTCTCCAAAGTTTAAGGTTCCTATCCTTTTCTTCCCCTTTTGACATCATCGAAAATATTAAGTATAAGTTAAGAACATGATATCAGAGTGAATATGCGATTGCAGCAAGCCCATAAAATGTCATAATGAAAACTTAAGGCAAAGACAAATGAGCATGGGAACGAAACTGAAGATAATCATTAAAAACTTCACTTATCATTGATCAAACACACAAAATACCACAAGCAAACAACAAACAACCGACAAGACAAACAACAGATAGCAAGGAAGACAACAAAAGCAATCTTAAGAAAGACAACAAAAGGGATAGAAGAGGGGAGTAGGATCCTAAGGGAAACTACTAGCTCGCTGTGGCGTTGCAGCACTGGGAACCTAGAACAAGCGTTCCTATGGCGTAGTAGCGGCCTCTTCTTCTGCATCCTTGTCGTCGGTTCCTACATTTTGGCCTGCGGCCTGATGAGCACTGATTGCACCTTGCCAATCCTTCTGCAGAACTTCCACCAGACTCTCGACAACAGAACTGATACGCCCCAACTCTCTTACTTGATCATGGATGGCGACCGTGTTGGCAATCGAGCCTTCCAAGATAGCTTTTTCAATACGATTCAACGCAAGGAGGATCGCAGAGGAGTCTGAAGAGGGGGGTTGCTGAGGGTGGGAACTAGAACGGCCCTGGGAACTCGCCTTATCCTTAGGCGGGATTTCTTCTATTTCAGCAGGGTTGGGTTGTTGTTCCTTAGATTTCAGCTTCCGAACTGTGTGCATTGTAAGACATTTGCTATAGGCAGTCTCGGGGAAGTCTTCTGGGTACTGATTGAGGTTGGAGAGTAGCCTTTTGATGATGTGAGGGAAGGGTAAAGCATGGGAGTCATGGGATGCACATAATTGCATGTGAGCCAGCACAATACGGGGAAGATCCAACTGAACGCCGGAGAGCACTTTGTCCATGTAGATGGCGTCGGTGATGAGGACTTCATTCCTGTGCTCTTGCCTGGGAACCAAGTTGCGAGTGATCCAAAAATGCAGTAGCCGGTTTGCGATGGAGAGATCCTTCGTCTCCAAAGATGAGGGGGATGCGCCATCATAAATTTTCTTGACGATTGCTCCTTTGGACTTGAAGCCCTTTCCCTTGGGCCATCCCTTCTTTTGAGGCAGAATGCCAAACCCAGACCTCGACTCAATCCCTAGGGCAGACGCGATTAGATTGGCGGACAGGGGAAAGCTGGTTCCCTTCCATATGAGAATGGCGTCGTGACAGGGAGAGTTCTCCTTCTGGGGTACAAATTCCATGGACTGGTAAAACATCCGGACAACCTCGTCAGAAGCAGAGAAGGGCTCGCACAGCATCTCGTCCCACCCTTGGAACTGCAACAGAGAGTGGAATTCATTCAAATCTTCTCCATAGAGTTCCTCATCCTCTTCTTCTAACTCCTGGGTCCAGAATTCTCTGCCGATAATGAGAGGTTTTAGGATCTTCCTTTTGGAGAAGGAAGAGGAGGCAAAGAGGGTGGTGATTTTGGCCCTTTTTATGGATTTGGTTTCATAGGGAACAATGGCTTGGGAGCTTCTCTTCCTCTGTTGCATTCTTGTGGCGACAGAGGGGCCTGGGTTGGAAGTTTTGGATTTGAGGCTGATCGGGGAAGGCTCGGGGCTAGGGATCTCTTGAAGGGATTTATCCGGAGAGGAATCATGCGACCCGCCTTCAGAAACTGATTTTGTGACTGATTCTGAAGCCAAAGTGATGGCTTGCTCCTCTTCTTTGGGCATGGTTGGTTCTTCTTCCACCTTTTCCTTAGCCTTTGGTGGTTCCTCAAGCTTCTCTTCTGGTTTCTCTGCCGGTTTCGCCACAGGGTTCTCTTTGGGGAGGGATTTTTGAGAGGTGGAGGGAGAAACAGGCTTGGAGGAGGAGGCTTTGGCCTTCTTTTCGCGAAAGGCTTGAAGAAAAGCAACCTCTTCTTCATCCATAACAATGAGTGGGTTAGGGTTGGCCATTTGAGAGGAGCTAAGAGGATTTCTGTGTGAGGAGAAAGAGAGGTAGAGGATCGGAGAGATGGAGAGCTTGTGTGATCAACTCGGAGCAACTGAGCACCTCTTTAAGTGCGTTGAAGATCTGGGATGGCCAAGAAATGAGGTGACCGTTGACGCAAATCCAGCCGTTGAGAAGATCAAGGCAAATCCGAAGCATTGAAGAGAGTTGCAGCTTTTTGGAACGGCTAATTTAAATTCAAAATATGACCCATTCCGAGAAGAGGGAGGTCTGCCACTGATGAGACATGCCTTATCCCTGCCAATATGCCATAAATAGCGTCTGGGAGAGCCAAGCGAGCCGTTGAAGAGACGCGATGTTCTGGTTCCTTTCTGGCGACATTTTCAGCGAGCTAGAGGAATGTATGGGAACCTTTGGTGTGGGTGGAGACAAAGGAACCAAAAACAGTACGTTCCCATACAAGGAATCATGGTAGGCTATTTATCGCATTGCACAATAATTCTCAGAGAAGGTTTAGAGATGGATCATAGAGAATTAAATTGAGCAATGAGGCAAGGGTAGGTCTTAGTACACAATCATCATTTCAGCTTGTAATGTTGGGTTAGAAATATGATCAGATTGTGACTTTTGGGCCATCAAAGAAATTTGAACAATGAGGAGTTGAGAAATAATGATAATCAAAAGGAAACGAACCAGAAAAATTTATCTAAGCCTTTATAAGAAACCATTATGACAAGAAGGGTTTGTAGCAAAAGATATAACACAAGGACATCAAGACTCAACAAGTTAAATATCTTAAACTAGTCAATCAGGGGAACTTGGAAAGAATTCTCAGAACTAAGGTCACTACTGAGTAATAGGAATCATTCCTAGCTCCAATCTAAGGTTCTCAAAAGGAACTCTATTCAATGCCTTGGTGAATATATCTGCAATTTGATCTTCAGTTCTATAAAATTTCATAATGATGTTTCCCTTCTCAACATGATCTCTAAGAAAATGATGTCTAATGTCAATATGCTTGGTCCTAGTATGATGCACAGGATTCTTAGAAATGTTTATAGCACTAGTATTGTCACAAAGAATAGTGAGAGGGCCATAAGACATACCAAAGTCCGTGAGTTATTGCTTTAGCCAGAGAAGTTGGGAACAACAAGAGGCAGCTGCAATGTACTCGGATTCTGTGGTGGAGAGGGAGACTGAAACTTGTTTCTTTGATCCCTATGACACAAGGCAGGGGCCTAGGAACTGTGCCATTCCAAAAGTGCTCTTTCTATCCACCAAATATCCAGCATAATCAGCATCAATGAAACCCATGAGCTCAAAGGGACATTCTTTGGGGTACCAAATGCAGAGATCGTCAGTTCCCTTGAGATATCGAAGTATTCTCTTTACAGCAGCCAAGTGGGTTTCTCTCGGACAAGATTGGAACCTAGCACACAAGCCAACAACAAAGACAATGTCTGGTCGACTAGCGGTTAGGTACATGAGTGAGCCTATCATACCTCTATAGAGCTTCTCTTCCACTAGAGGACTCGAGTGGTCCTTATCCAGATGGGCAATGGTGGATATGGGAGTGGAGAGAGGATTGCATGAATCCATTTTGAACTTCTTCAGTAGTTCCCTGACATACTTCTGTTGGTGGATTTGAATACCATCTTCCTTTTGAGTGATTTGTAATCCGAGGAAGAATGTGAGTTCCCCAATTAAACTCATATCAAATTCACTACTCATCAAGTCTTTGAACTTGTCTACAAGGGACAAGTTAGTGGAACAAAAAATGATATCATCAACATAGATTTGAACCACTAAGATGTTACCTTCTTCTTCTAGGATGAAGAGAGTCTTATCAATAACTCCACGCCTGTAGCCATTTGAGAGTAGGAACTGGGCAAGACGATCATACCAAGCTCTGGGAGCTTGCTTGAGACCATAGAGTGCCTTGTCTAGAAAGTAGACATGATCTGGATGATCGTCGTCTTCGAAACCAGGAGGTTGCTTGACATAGACTTCTTTCTTGAAGAATTCCATTGAGGAAGGCTGTCTTTACATCCATTTGGAACAACTTGAACCCTTTGTGAGATGCGAAGGCAATCAACAACCTTATTGCTTCGATCCTTGCCACTGGAGCATAGGTTTCATCATAGTCAATTCCTTCTTGTTGATTGTATCCTTGAGCCACAAGTCTTGCTTTGTTCCTTATCACAGCTCCTGTATCATCTAGCTTGTTTCTGAAAACCCATCTGGTTCCTATGATGTGCTTATCCTTGGGGCGAGGAACCAGATGCCAGGCTTTGTTCCTTTCAAATTGATGAAGCTCTTCTTGCATGGCTTGGATCCAGTCCGCATCCTTTAGTGCCTCACCTATGTTCTTTGGTTCCACAATAGACAAAAAGGCATTAAAGGCAAAGAAAGTTAGATGTTCGTACCTGACTGGAGGCTTGACGACTCTTCTTTCTCTGTTGGAAGCCAAAGTATTTGATGTGGAGACATTCTGAGTTGAGCATTCAGCTTCCTGGTTGGGGTCACCTTCTCCATTGAAGAACATGTGGGAAGATGAATCATTGAGGTCTCCACAGATGTTGTCGTCATGCTCATGGTTCCCAGAAATAGATTGTTGTTCATTATCCATTAGAACTGGTGGAGAAGCCATTAGAGGGTTCCGTTCAGCAGGGCAGGAACTGGGATGAGTGACATCTTCATCTGGATCTTCTTGGGATGACTTGGGAAACTGGTGGTGTTCTGCACAATCTTTCCAAGTGATTTTTCATTAAAAATAACATGAACACTTTCTTCTACCTTTTTAGTCCTTTTGTTGAAGACCTTGTATGCCTTGCTGCCTGAGGCATATCCAATGAAGATTCCTTCATCACTTCTTGGGTCGAACTTGCCAAGATTATCCTTCCCATTGTTGTGCACAAAGCACTTGCATCCGAACACCCTTAGATGAGAAATGTTGGGAACTCTTCCTCTTAGGAGTTCATAGGGTGTCTTCTCTGTGATAGGGCAAAGCATGGCTCTATTGATGATATAGCATGCTGTGTTGATCGCCTCAGCCCAAAAGGATTGGGAGAGTCCACTTGAGATCAACATAGTTCGAGCCATGTCTTCCAAGGTCCTATTCTTTCTCTCCACTACTCCATTCTGTTGAGGAGTGTATGGTGCAGAGAAGTTGTGATCAATGCCATGCTCACTGCAAAAGGTTAGAAATTCTCCATTTTCGAATTCGGTATCATGGTCAGACCGAATAGCATTAAGTGAACAATCAAGGGATTTTTCTAACAAGGGAACCAGGTCTTTAAAGCGATCAATGACTTCACTTTTAGTTTTAATGAAAATGGTCCAAGTAAAGCGAGAGAAGTCATCGACAATAACAAAAATATACCTGTTCCCTCCTAGGCTTTGAACTCTCATGGGTCTACAAAGATCCATGTGGATGAGCTCAAGAGGCCTTGAGGTGCTTACCATGTTTTTGGATTTGAAGGAACTACGAGCCTGTTTTCCTTTTACACAGTCAGAGCATGGTTCCTTAGATGTGCCACTCAGCTTTGGCAATCCTCTGACTAGTTCCTTTGAGTGTAGCTTTTGAATCAGCTTGGTGCTAGCATGACCGAGGCGTTGGTGCCACAACTCAGCTTGGTCATTCACGGTTGAGAGACACAGTTTCTCCTTGGGGACGAAGGATGGATCAACAATGTAAACATTGTTGAATCTCTTTCCTTTTAGGATGATTTGTCCCGAGGAGTCAAGAACTGAGCATTCGTTTGATCTAAATCTGACTTCATTGTCTCCTTGATCACACAGCTGTGACACACTTATTAGATCAAAACCAAGACTATCAACAAGGTGAACTTTGTTTACCTGAATGTGATCGTTAAGTTTCACAGTTCCTATTCCACAGATTTTCCCTTTGCTTTTGTCTCCAAAGGATATGTTCCCTCCTTGGAGAGGTTGAAGAGAGGTCATTTGATTTCTTTTTCCGGTCATATGGCATGAGCAACCACTGTCAATGTACCATAGTTGGGGTTGCCTCTCTTCTTTCTGCACATAAGGGAACTAAGATTTCTGAACCCAGCGAAGCTTGGCTTTACTGGGGGGATTAGCATTTCGAGTCTGTGAATAATCAGGGAGTTGGTTCCTTTCCTGGTGATAAGCACTTTTCTCCCTTTCAAAGTTCCTTTTCTTAGCACAATCAGTATTGTAATGGCCATTCTTACCACATTAGGTACATAAGCGGTTGTAGACAACATGACCATACTTTCCTTTCCCTGGCCTAAAAGGTTTTTCATTTATTTTGTTGAAATCAATATTGTTTTTAACCTTACTATTGGCCATGTCAACATACTTTTTGTGAGCAAAAGAATTGGTGAACCATTGATTTTCAGGAGTCATTTTTTCTTTTCCTTTTGGTTCCTTCTTAGGGCTTTGAGAACCTTCATTGAGACATTTGGCAACCTCAGCCTTGTTCTCAAGCACCATGATCTTCTCTGATAGGAACTGATTCCTGTCACGAGAGGTGGCAAGAGTAATGCTGAGGTTCTCATTCATCTCAACAAGTTCTCGTCTAGCCTTTTCATCTTCAGCATCATTGTTATCCTTGTTGTTGACATATCCTATTCCATGGCGTTGTCTCACAAAAACAGTTTGATTTATTGTCTTTTCATTAATAGAATCAGTGAGGATGTCCAATCTATCAATTATGGATTGAAGCATGTCTTTTCCAGGTAAATTAGCATGCAAGGGAACTGTGACAGAGTCTATGCTAGTTTCATCACAAGATTTGCAGATTTTAAGGTGACTAGCATGCACGTTCCTAATTTCAATCAGTTTGGAGTGAGTTTCAGCTAGGTCTTTCTCAGTTTCATCAAGTTTCTTACTCCAAACAGAATTCTCAACAGTTAAGCATGTAATTTCATCTTCACAAGCATCAAGTTTCTGTTGAAGGGAACTGGTTTCCTTTCCTAGTTTCTTTATGATCTTAAGAAGTTGTTTCTTATCACAATCAACTAGGGATTTTAAGAGATCATCAGAAGTTACCTCAAGGTCTTCTGAGTCGCTTGAGTCTCCTTTTGCCATGAGACATCTTCCTCCAGAGAAGCCGCTCAGATCCAGTTCCTCATCTGAGTCTTCTCCCCATGAGGCTACGAGAGCCTTCTTTCTCTGGGGTTTTTCTTCTTCCTTGGAGTCTTCCTTGTTGGGACAGTTCTTAGCGTAGTGTCCCTTCTCTTTGCACTCGTAACAAGAGACTTCCTTTAGATCCCTTCTGGGTCCGTTGTAGGAGGAACTGCCCTTTTGGAACCTTCCCTTCACAAAGAATTTTTTGATATTCTTTGAGAAGAGGGCTGGTAGCTCGTCCTCCTCTTCTTCCAAGTCTGAGTTCTCTTGCTCCATCTCAAGCTTTGAGAAAGCTTTGGAGATCTTAAGGGCGATTCCTTTCTCCAGTTTCTTATCGGCATTGGCTTTAGTGTGTTCTCCTTCTTTAACTTCCAGTTTCCCTATGACTTGGGTCAAGGGAAGGGATTGGATGCCTGGAGTGTTCTTCATGATTCCTTTGAGAAGGGTGAACTTGGAGTTGAGTCCATTGATGATCACTAAGGACTTGGAGACTTCATCAAGATCAACTCCCGCCGCCGTCAACTTTCCAATTAATCTGTTGAAGCGAGAGTAGTACTCTGAGATGGTCTCAGTTTCCATCATTTTGAAGGTGTGGTATTCTCCTTCCAAAGCAAACTTTCTGCTTTGCTTTAGTTCCTCACTTTCTTCATACATCTCCTTGAGAGCTTTCCACATCTCTTTGGCCGTCTTGATTCCTATGACCTTGTCCATGTCCTCTCTGTCCAATCCATTGAGGATGAACTGCCTGGCCTTGACATTCTTCTCCATGATAACATAGTGTTCTGGTTTCCAACCTTCTTCCTTCATGGTGAGGTCGACATAGCCATCTCCATTTTCGACTATCCTCCAGCATTGGTAGTCGTTGGTCTTGATGTGGCTTTCCATGCACTTTTCCCACCATGTTTCTTCTCCTTTCTTTCGGAGATGTGGCTTATTGGTGGAGATTCCGAGCTCAAACTTGCTTGGTTGAGACATGATCTGCAAACTTATCAAAGATCTAGAGCTTTTCCTGCTCTGATACCAATTGTAGGATCGTGATTGTTAGATAAAAACTTAAGGAACTCAGAATAACGATTCTCAGTTCCTTTCGCAGTGGAAATAAACAATCAAGAAAAAGACAAGTTCCTTATAGTGGAAACCTTTGATTGCCAACTAGCAATCCAGGATAAAAACCACTACCTTTCTTTCGAAAGGATTTCAAAGTCTACTTCTTGATTTCTTATCTCTTTTGGTTACAACTTATCCTAGGAACGAACACACAGTTCCTTTGCCTTACACACAGTTAGACAATCCTAGATAACTTAACACAATCAATAATCAATCCAAGAAACAGACTTTCGCACCTAGGAACTATCACTTACAGTCACAGGAACTTAGCACTCAGCTCTTCTTCCTTGACTGGTTCCTCTTGATCTCGGTTTGCTTTGATGATCTTTGTTTAGAGGTTCACACTAGATATTTGATAATGAGTGTGAGTTCTTGTTTTGGTGCTTGAAGATAACCCTTGGGTTAGTCTTCCTTTTATAGAGGATTCTTCGCAGCTCGATCCTCTCTTGGTTCCTACGGATTGAGCTTGCCCTAGGATTGGTGATTCTCCTTGATCCACGTTGTTCTTGGCATGTGAAAACAACCTAGGCAGCTCAGAATCTCTCTTCGTTGGTCAACTACCTCAGACGAGCCTTGTGGTGTCGTTGTCAAAACGCTTTCGTCTGAGGTTGAGTAAGCTGGCCGCTTGGGAACCGTCTGCTGGACAGCGACGTCTTCATGTGCTGTCGCTTTCATCGTCTTTGTCCGAGGTAGAGGTTCTCTAGGCATCTTGTTCTTTAGCTCTTGGACCTTGGCAGACTTTTGGAAGCTTCGGTCAAGTCGTTTTCGACACCTTTTGTCCGAGGTTGTGTGTTCCCAGATTTCTCGGGAATCGCAATGTCGCAAGCTCCATTTCTGGGCACACTTGGGTTCCTCTGGATTCCTTCAACTGTCTTGTTCCTTTGGTTCCCTTGTTCTGTTTGGCTTTCCTGCCTTCGGTATATTTCTGTGGTTCCTTAAAACACATCTTTAAGATAAAACATTAGTATCATAATATTTGTCATCTTCAAAAGTAGAGACACTGAGGAAAGGAACTCTCAGGGGAACCGAAGTTCCAGAGTTTCGTTTCCTAACACTAAGTAGTCGTGTTAGGTCACACCCATCGCTTTCTCGAATAATAACCGATGACGACAGTGAACCTCAACACTTCTACAGAAACATAAGAAGAAGAATGAACAAGAAAAGACTCCAAAAGAAGTGAGTCTTATGGGAAATGTATGAAGAAAAGACTCCAAAGAAGTTGAGTCTTACGGAAACGTATGACAAGTGTTTGGGAATGTTTATAGTTTCACACAAGCTTTTAAAAACAACTTGATCATTTGGGTCCACAACCAACCTCACCGCGCAATGCGAATCCAGATTGGAAAGAAGACTTACTCAAATCGAAGTCCGGGCGGGTTCCAAGTTGTACTTCTCGCCCGAAGGTTCATTAATTATGTCATTAGTTACAAAACGTATATTCACGTTAAAGCTTTTAAGGTATATCATCTCGACACGAGAGATATCTTGGGAATTAATCCCGATTGTTGGCACCAGCTGTGTGCACTTACCCTGAGTAAGTGTACAATCATGACCAGATAATACTAGGGAAAAATCCTCCTAATACCAGTTATAAAGAAACGACTAGACCTCGCAAGGTACATAGAGTTCCTACGAATACTCGTTCTAACTACACATTTAAGTTCACACAGATATCCACACAAAACCATTACGGTAATAACATGTATAATAGCGTCGTTTCTAGCAATATATACAACCTATTATGGAATCATATTTTATCACACTATTTTATGAAATCTATTCCCAACGAAAACAACACTTCACTCCATTTTAATTAACAATCAAGTAATTGATAATTAAAGGAAATATGGAATGATAAGCAAGAGTAAACCGCCACTTGCCTTAATCTAGACGAACGAAGATGTCGGGTTTCGAGTATCTGGAGACTGGAATCTGAGTACAGATTCCTAAGACGACGACGAAACAACGACGAAACCCTAGGTTAGATTCGATATGAACGAACGAGGGTATAAAAATGATACGAACGAAAGGAACAAGCCTAAGCCGAGGCCGTGGTTGCCCAAGCCACGATCACGCTTGCTAGGGCAAGCCGCAGACGCGGTTTGACATCCGCGGTCGCGGAATTCTGGGCAGAGCCGCGGTCGCGGAATTCATCCCCGCGGTCACGGTTCTCCCTTTCGACAACGGCTTTGGAGGCGATCAAGCTTACCAAACGACGACGATGACGACGACCACTTCACCACTGCGAACACCACCACTTCGAGGCTTCCCAAGGCACCTCCGGCGACCACCACAACTCCGGCGATGCTCCGACGAATGCAAGAATTCCGACGAACACACAAACGAGAGAGAGAGAGAGAGAGAGAGAGAGAGAGAGAGAGAGAGAGAGAGAGAGAGAGAGAGAGAGAGATGGAGAGAGAGAGAAAAAGAAGATGTGGATGAGATTCTGAGCTGCCCCTGACCTCCTTTTATAGGGGAAGGAGAGCTCAACGCCGAGGCACTCCAATCGATCGGCATCCCCCTTCGGCGAAACGCCGACACACGAACCGGTGAAACGCGGGAAAGAATTGAAGACGAAGGTGCACAGACCGCAGAAACACATCCGCGGTCGCGGAAACACATCCACGGTCGCGGTTTGCTTCTGAGCGAATCCGCGCCCGCGGAATCAATCCGCGGTCGCGGAACTGCCACGATCGCGGAACTGCCACGTTCGCGTCTTTTGGCCTTTGGTCGCGTGTCTCGTTCAAGGGCATGCTAAATCTTTGATTTAGCACTTCTAAAAATATTCTAAGACCCAATATACTTTAAACATATATTATTATGTTCAAATAATCTTACTGAGATTACAGAAATTGTCCATTATGTCTTTCTTACAAAATGACAACTCGGGATTTTTAGGGGTTATTACATTATGACAGGCAGGTTTTAGTCGTGTTACCTGGTCAAAATAAATCCTACCAAACCTAAACAAATGTAGTCTGGGCAAGCAGGGTCGAATCCCATAGGGAGGAGTTGTTTTATCTTTGTGTTGATTAGCATGCAAAGTAACAAGGGGGTTTTTGGTTGATTGATGTCAAACAAGCAAACAAAACAAAGAAAGCAAAAAGTTTTATGAAATTAGGGAAAACACTTAGCCAAACAAATATCCACCTTTCATATGAATGATAAATCCTAGGTTATCTCTATTCCTTTCCTTTGATTATTCCTGTCCCTATTCTTAAATAGTCACTAGTCCAACTAGTCCTAGCAAC
The DNA here is from genome assembly GCA_027886185.1 of Rheum nobile. NCBI lineage: Eukaryota > Viridiplantae > Streptophyta > Magnoliopsida > Caryophyllales > Polygonaceae > Rheum > Rheum nobile. Next base: position 1,947,218 of record WOAB01000546.1, read on the forward strand.
CCTTACTATTGAACGCACGAGAAACTATCAAGATTTAGAACAATAGCAGAATAGAGCATAGGATCAAACCAGGATACATACAACACCGATCTTTCGTAGCATTTAGCACATAATCAATTCTCTTTCATAATAATCTAATCCAACTAGTCCTATAATATCATGTTTGCTACTCTAGATAAGGAATCTCAACTCGAAATATCCAAACCCTAGCAGTAGATAATTACTAATATCAACTAGGTGATCAAGCTAGTCAAATCAATAACAATCAATAAGAATATGCTCAAGAGAAAAGATATAATCCAAAGGAATAGGAAATAGAGATGTAACCTCACAATCAAATCATACGAAAGACTTCAATTGTCGGACTAAGCAAAAGGGTGCTTAGCTCCTCATAGTTCTTGAAAACAAATAAACTTCAAAGGGAAAATGCTGAATGGAAACAACGATGAACTAATGTGATGATAACAATGAAAGGGAAACTAGGTTAAATAAACTAACCCTAAAACTAAAGACAAAAGAAAGAAAGTTCGGAATTCCTCGCCGGGCTCGCCCCCGCGTGGTTCCGCGGCTGCGGAAAAAAATCCGCGGTCGCGGAAATGGTCTTCTCTGGCTCTGCGCTCTCGCCTTCGCCGCGGCCTCTTCTATTCTCCTCCGCGGTCGCGGCTCTTGTCTTCTTTCCTTCGTGTGGCTTATTCCTCCTATCTTCCTTGGTCTCCTCAAGTGGTTTACTCCTCGTCTTCAATAAATATTCGTTTAAGCTTCTCCAAACCACCATATCCATACTTCTTCTCTCTAACTCCATACTCCACAGTTGTGCTCTAAATCCCTACAAATGGAACCCTAAACACCGGTAACAACTCCTAGATAAGCACTACAAAGTAGAGCTAATCAAACTCCCCCATGCTTAAACCTTGCTCGTCCTCGAGTAAGTTAAAATAAACCTACTCTTCCAATTAAATCCCCAAGGTCTCAGGAAATACAAAAAAATCATCTCCACTAAGAATTGTACCTAACATTAATTCCAAGGAACCAACACAATATGCACAACACAACATACACAACAACACCACACATAGCCAAGCTAAAAGGAAAGCAGAGTACTTCCCCCAAGCTTATCCCGAACACCATAGAGTGAAAAAATCTAATCCTAGTCTCACATATATCTTCTTGTGCCTCCTAGAGTGACCTACCCGAATCCTCCTTATATCACCTGTTCTTATGTCGCCACACTAGGTAAAATGATGATTCCTAAAAATCACTCTTCTTCTTTTCACTCAATTTGCCAAGGCGTCTTTTCGGGTTTTCACCAAGCCACTCATTTCATTTTTCAATAGATGGGCTCACATATAACTCACATCACTCTTGACCAACTATTACCCCAGCCTAATGCTGGTCCAAGCCACATGCTTATTACCTAAGCCGCCCTTTTGGATTTTCGACTTATCCCAGGATTTCTATTTTTGGCTTTTTTCAATTTTTGGCTTTTTCTTTTTCAATTTTTGGCTTCTAAGTCTACTCTCAGTCTTATTAAAAATTGCCTTGATCAATTTGGAGAGGAATCTGGACTTAAAGCCAATCAAGCCAAGACCACTGTGCACATAGGGGGTCTGAGTGATGCTGAAAAGAATGATTGTATTAGCACTCTTGGTTTTGCAATTGGTACCTTTCCCATCAGATATCTTGGCACCCCTCTACATTAAAAAAAACTCAGAGTTTGTGACTATGCTCCTCTGTTTAATAAGCTAAAGAGCTCTATTCAATCCAATTTGGCCAAGAGAATGTCTTATGCTGGAAGAGCCCAAGTAGTAAGATCAGTCATTGAGGGAGTTCTTACTTTCTGGATGCAATCTCTTCTACTTCCCACTAAAGTTATAACTCAGATTAAAGGCATCTGTAGAGCTTTTCTCTGATCTGGTCAGACTAGTGGTAACAAGAACCTTGTGGCATGGAGAAATGTGTGTTGTAGTTTTGACAACGGTGGTCTTAACTTCAAAGAACTGCTGTCTTGGAACAAAACATTACTCAGCAAACTCCTTTTTGATATCATTCTTGACAAGACTAGCATTTGGACTACATGGGCCAAGAAGTATGTGTTGAAGGGCAGAACTGTGTGGGACATCCCACCTAAGCCTTCAGATTCCTGGCTTTGGAAGACCTTGCTTCATCTCAAAGACCAGCTTCTGCCTTTAATTCAGAACTCTGACCCAATGCACTTCATTAAACCTTGTGGTACCTTGGACTGTCCAAAACTCTATGAATGCCTGAAAACTGCCAAGCCTGTTGTTCCCTGGAGTGGCTTGCTTTGGGAAGGTGTCCACTCAAAATCATGGTCTTTTACCTGCTGGCTTGCAACTTTGAAGAGACTCCCCACTGCTAATAAGCTGTGCCGATAGGGTATCATCAATGACAACAAGTGTGTGCTTTGTGGTGTTGCTGAGGAAACTGAAGATCACCTATGGTTTGAATGCAGTACATCTCTACAAATCCTAAGCAGGGTTCTTCGATGGCAGGGTATAGGTACTACTAAGCAGTGTCTAATGAGCTGGTGGAACTGGTTTCTTGCTTGTAATAACAGGAATAACAACATCTTCAAATGCAAATTGATGGCTATTACTTGTACTGTCTATTACATTTGGAGGCTGAGGAACAAAGTTATCTTCCAGGAGAGTGGTGTTGACGTTGAAGAGTGTGCCTTGGACATCATTAGAGCTTGCAAACTCAGGATCCCGCACAAGATCAAGCTGAGTGAGAGACGAGGTGCAGCCATGAGAAGAAGACTGCTTGTATGAGTTTAGTGTTTCCTCTCTTCTCTGTACTGATGTTGTTCTATTTCTTGTTTTTTGATGTCTTGCCTTTTGACTAGTTTCTACATTGGTGTATGTTTCTCTTGCATTTGCTATTTTGTTGTTTAGGTTTGTTTGGTTGTTTTTCTACTTGCTTAGTAAGCAAGCGTGTATAAAGGACGTTAGGCCTTTTTCCTAACTCAATCAATAAAATTTACCCGTTGCTAAAAAAAAAGTATAAAACCCTCCCCCATGCTTAAACATTGCATTGTCCTCAATGTAATGAAAGAAAAAAAGAATAGAAGCACATGGAAGGTAGAAAAGTACTCACAAACGTCGCCGAGTTGGCTTGAACACGTTCATTGTTGCTGGCGGTATAATCATATAAGCACATGTCTCTGGTGTTGTGCGGGTGTCTTCTTCAACTCAATAATATTCACCTACCGTGCAACCAAAAGGAAACCACTTTGGTGAATAGTGGTATAGCAAGGATGTCGGGGTTGCACGGCCTTCAACGAACACATGGTGGGGCCCAGATGTAATCGTGGTAGGGGCTCTAGTGTTCCTCCTCCTCAGCTGTCAAATGTAGGGCCATCATCGTTGCCAAATAATGTGTGGGGCTAATGTCTCCTCCTTGACAACACAATGCGCACCATCTCTCCATGGGTAATTCAGACAGCTGGCCTCTGGTAGAACTTTTTTTTTTTTTCGGGATTTTTTTTTTGATTTTTTTTTTCCAGTTTTTTTTCCTTCAGGCAGGGCAATAGGAGGACTTACATTGGTGTGGGTAACACCTTCTTCAATATTGTTCGGGTCTCCTCCCTGCAGGTTAGTTTGAACAAAACAAAAACAATAAAAACAAAGAACACAGAAGCAAATAAAAACAGGGAATGAAAAGACAGGGAAGGAAATACATACCTCAGGTTGCCTCCCGGATAGCGCCGTAGTTATTATTGTGGCTCGATATACTGCTCGACCTCCTCAACTTGGTTCGCTCACCTCCATTGAGCATTCGGGGTTCACAGCTGGAGGGTGTCTCTTGGAATCATCAATGTTGAATCCGACCCTCTCCCCGTCGAATTCCATTATGAGCGAACCGCTGCTCACATCGATCTTTGTACTTGCCATATTCATAAACGGCCTTCCTAGCATCACAAGCGCTGCGTCATTGTCCTGCCCCGTGTCCATCACAAAGAAGTCTGCAGGGAACACCAACTTGTCCACTTCAACCAGCATGTTCTGCACCACTCCCTTGGGGTAGATGTAGGAGTTATCCGCCAAATGGATGACAATCCCCGTCTTCTCTAATGGCCCCAGCTCCAAGGACTCGTAGTGTGAGATCGGCAACACATTAATTGAGGCACCCAAATCAAGTAAAGCCTTGTCGAACAAGGTACCCCCAATCTTGCAGGGAATAGTGAATATACCTGGATCGCTTGCCTTCTTAGGTATCTGCTTTTGTAGCATAGCAGACACATTCTCACCGATGAGGACCTTTTTCTTTTCCTTCACAGCCCTCTTCCTCTTAAGCGTGCAGAGCTCCTTAAAAAATTTAGCATAGCGGGGAATACTATTAATCAATTTGAGTAAAGGAACATTTACCTCATAGTTGCTAAACGTCTTGAATAGCTCCTTATCATTCACTGGCCTCCTTGTGTTTGCCAGAGCCTCGAGAAAGGGAGCGGGAGGCTTTTCTGATCCGAGCGGAGGGAAATAGGGGCGCACGTAATCATCATAGGGGTCGTTGGGACGCATCTGGGGAGTTTCTGCGGTCGCGGATTGGCTGTTGCGGTCGCGGAATTTGTTCGTACAAGTCGTTGTCTTCGGCTCTTTTTCCGTGGTCGCGGAATTCCTGCCGCGGTCGCGGAAAATTCTCGACCTGCTGCTTTTCCTCCGTGCTTTTTCCATGATCGCGGATTTCCTGCCACGGTCGCGAATTTGCGTCGATTTCCTTCTTCTCCTCGCCAGTGGTCACGCCGCGGTCACGGCTCTCGTCTCCGCGGTCGCGGACGTCTTTCTCTCTGGGTCGCCTGGCTTCCACATCAGCCCCGCTCCTTAGCGTCATGGCACACACATTCTCCCTCGGGTTGACTACCATTTGAGATGGTAGTTTCCCCGACTCCCGCGCTTGCAACTTGCTCACAGTGATAGATATCTGCCCCATTTGTTTCTCCAAGTTCTGAATACTCGACCGCATCTCTTGATTTTGTTGGATCACAGAATTGCCCAACGTTACCATATTCTGAGCTAGAGTCTCCTGATGCTTGACCACCGCTTGAATTTGTTGGGCCATAGCGTCGACCAACGTTTGAATTTGTGACCCCATCGAGGTCATAGTGCTAGCCAATGTCGATACGCTCTGGTTGAGGGTTTTGATCATGTCATCATTGGACATAGATGAGTTTGAGCCTTGGCCTTGAGGTCTTGGGTCATATTGCTCTCTAAATTGGTGTTGTTGACCCCCAGGCTGCTGATATTATTGTGGACGCTGTGGGAACTGCGGTAGCCTCTATTGAAATTCCTGGTCATCACGACCCTGAGGATGATTCTACTGATTCCCGTATCTCAGATTGGGATGATCTCTCCACCTTGGATTGTAAGTGTTAGAGTACGGGTCATATCTTGGTCTAGGGTAGCCGTAACCTCCAATAGCATTCACCTCAACAGTAGGTTCAAGCAGTGTTGGGCAGTCGTCAGTGGGATGCATCGGATCATGACAAATTCTGCAGGACTTAACTGCCCTTGCTATATAGGGGCTCGCCCTTTTGTTGAACTATCTTGAGCCCTCAGATAGCTCAAAGAATACTTCAAAAGCTGTAGCATGTGTCTTGTTTAGAATATTTCCACAATAGGCCGCGTTCACCATTCTTCTCTCATCATCCAGAAGTCCTCCATACAAATAAAGTACGAGGTCTTGGTCAGAGTATCCATGATAGGGGCAGCTTGATATCAACTTCCTGAATCTCTCATAGTATTCATACAACGTCTCAGTAGCATGTTGTTCAATGTTACTGATGCTTCGCTTCAGGCTATTGAGTTTCGTTGCATGGAAGTATTTCTCCAGGAAGGCTTTCTTCATGTCAGCCCATGTGTCTATGCTCCCTGGGGCCAAATAGTAGAACCAATCATTGGCCACATCCTTTAGAGAGAAAGGAAAGGCCCTCAGCTTGATCTGGTCCTCTGTAACGTTCCTTGGCTTCATATTAGTGCAGACAGAATGGAACTCAGAAAGATGTTTGTTGGGGTCTTCTCCACTCATCCCATGGAAATGGGGTAATAAGTGAATTAACCCGGATTTCAGCTCAGAGTTCACTCCATCATCTAATTCAGGGAACTGCACAACAAGCGGTTGCTGCTGCAGATTCGGGGCAGTCAACTGCCTCAAAGTCGGCATTACGTCAGCCATCTCTATATTGAAATAAAAAAGGAAAGAGTTAGTATCGGGGGTGTGGACCGTAGGATAGGTCCACACAATAGTAACAAGCACACAAACACACACAAAGAAAAAATCAAACTTGCCTCCCCGGAAACGGCGCCAATTTGACAGGCAGGTTTTAGTCGTGTTACCTGGTCAAAATAGATCCTAACAAACCTAAACAAATGTAGTCTGGGCAAGCAGGGTCGAATCCCACAGGGAGGAGTTGTTTTATCTTTGTGTTGATTAGCATGCAAAGTAACAAGGGGGTTTTGGTTGATTGATGTCAAACAAGCAAACAAAACAAAGAAAGCAAAGAGTTTTATCAAATTGGGGAAAACACCTAGCCAAACAAATATCCACCTTTCATATGAATGATCGATCCTAGGTTATCTCTATTCCTTTCCTTTGATTATTCCTGTCCCTATTCTTAAATAGTCACTAGTCCAACTAGTCCTAGCAACCCTTACTATTGAACGCACAAGAAACTATCAAGATTTAGAACAATATCAGCATAGAGAATAGGATCAAACCAGGATACATACAACACCGATCTTTCGCAGCATTTAGCACATAATCAATTCTCTTTCATAATAATCTAGTCCAACTAGTCCTAGAACATCATGTTTGCTACTCTAGATAAGGAATCTCAACTTGAAATATCCAAACCCTAGCAGTAGATAATTACTAATATCAACTAGGTGATCAAGCTAGTCAAATCAATAAGAATATGCTCAAGAGAAAAATATAATCCAAAGGAATAGGAAATAGAGATGCAACCTCACAATCAAATCATACGAAAGGCTTCAATTGTCAGACTAATGTGATGATAACAATGAAAGGGAAACTCGGTTAAATAACCTAACCCTAAAACTAAAGGGAAAAGATAACGAAAACGATCTAAAAGGAAATAAAGTATAATGTATGAAATAATAAAATAAAGAAAAATGGAAAAAGACAAAAGAAAGAAAGTTCGGAAATCCTCGTCGGGCTCGCCCCCGTGTGGTTCTGCGGCCGCGGAAAGAAATCCACGATCGCGGAAAATAGCCATTCGCTCTCGACTTGTTCAGCGCTGGGATTTCTCCGCGAGTGCGGCTCAGAATCCGCGGTCGCGGAAATGGTCTTCTTTGGCTCCGCGCTCTCGCCTTCGCCGCGGCCTCTTCTATTCTCCTCTGTGGTCGCGACTCTTGTCTTTTTTCCTTTGTGTGGCTTATTCCTTCTATCTTCCTTGGTCTCCTCAAGTGGTTTACTCCTCGTCTTCAATAAATCTTCGTTTAAGCTTCTCCAAACCACCATATCCACACTTCTTCTCTCCAACTCCATACTCCACAATTGTGCTCTAAATCCCTACAAATGGCACCCTAAACACCGGTAATAACTCCTAGATAAGCACTACAAAGTAGAGCTGATCACATTACCTCCCCCTTAAAAAAAGTTTCGACCCCGAAACTAGGCCGAAAACAGCTCGGGAAAATGACTAAGCATAGGAGCCTCAGTCTCCCAGGTTTTCCAAGTTACCTCCTCAGATCCCGACATGGACCAGAGGATCTACACTAATGGTACCACCTTGCTCCTCAAGTGCTTCTTGTGGCGTTCGAGAATACGTACAGGTCTCTCCTCGTAGGTACCATTTGCCTGGATCTCGATGTCCTCATAACTCAGCACATGAGACACATCTGGCACATACTTACTTAGCAGAGACACGTGGAACACGTTATGCACTGGATGCGTTGACGGCAGCAATGCTAAACGGTACACTAGAGATCCCACTTTATCAAGGATCTCAAACGGTCCCACATAGCGAGGGTTGAGCTTCCCATGCTTGCTGAACCTGAACACGCCATTGGATGGCGACACCCTGACAAACACCTTGTCACCAACCTCAAACTCGACATTCCTGCGCTTCAGATCAGCATAAGACTTCTATCGACTCTAAGCTGTAAGCATCCTGTCTGATCAAGGCAATGTCTGAGGCATTCCTTTTGACTAACTCTGGTCCGAGCAGAATCTTGTCGGCATTCTCATCCCAACAAATTGGAGATCTGCACTTCCGACCGTACAAAGCCTCGAATGGAGCCATCTTGATAATAGAATGCCAGCTATTGTTGTACGTGAATTCAATCAGACTTAAGCTGTTCTCCCAGTTGGTCGGACGATCTAGTATGCAAGCTCTTAGCATATCTTCCAGTGTCTGGATGGTCCTCTTAGACTGTCCATCCGTCTGCGGATGAAATGCAGTACTAAACCTCAACTCAGTTCCCATGGCCTTGTGGAGTTCCTTCTAGAATCTCGACATGAATCGGCCATCACGATCCGATACAATGGTTTTTAGCGCACCATGCAAACAGACGATCTCATGTAGGAAAACTTCTGATAGCCTCTGGGTTCCCCAAGTTGACTTCATGGCCACGAAATGAGCACTCTTCGTGAGCCGGTCAACGATCACCCATATGGCATCCTTCTGACTCTGAGTCTTCGGCAATCACGTGACGAAGTCTATGGCAATATCCTCCCACTTCCATTCTAGAACTGGGAGAGGTTGTAATTCACCACCTGGTCTGCGGTGTTCTATCTTGACCTTTTGACAAGTCAAGCTGTTGAATCGTAGTGTGTTAGACAGGGAACGGTGTGACTGTTCCCTAGGCAACGGAATATAAAAGATTCAAAGCAACAAGTAATTCCTCAAAAACATATACTTGTATTATTAAGAATTGTACAATCTCACAAGTCTTCTCTCCACCTATACTCTAGGTTAAAGACTTTGAGTGCAATCAACTCTAAACAACACAAGAACAAAACAAGACCCTAAGCAAGAACTACCCGTACCTTGCCTTGGACCTTCGATCTCAGTTTTTACACGAGCTCCTTAGAATGCTTGAAGACTATAGCTGAGATACCTTTCCCCAAGGCAATTCTCCTCTATATATAGTGTCAAATAAAAACCTATTACCGTATATCTAGCAATCGACACTTATGGTAACTGCGAACAATATCGTTACCAAAGATACAATAAAGCTTGTAAACACATGGTTTCCTTGTTTAAACTTTCCTAAGACTCAATATCTTCTTCTTCTTTTCCAAGTAATACTCGAAATCTTGTTTCCTTGTAAAACTGAGTCAATCTGGGAACAGCTGGAGCTTCTCTGCGTTTGCATCGTTCCACAGACGTTGTTTCCATACTTAGAAGTTTCCTTGTATAGAAACCACTCGCTTCAGATTTCCAATCTACTTCTCGTGGAACTGTCCCTTATTTCCACAATGTTCCTTTGTAGTCCTCTGCTTTCTCTTCTTTAGACATTTTCCATTGTTCCCTAATTCTCTTATGAAATCTGAAACTCATTGGAACAACAAGAAAACATAAAATCTAATGGTGTTTATCATCATCAAAACCAGAAGGAACGTCAAGGTTCCAACAATTTCCCCCTTTTTGGTGATGACAAACCCATTCAAAAATTGTTCGTTTAAAAACACAGTAATAAGCAAAGCAGTATTAATCGACATTTATCTCAGTTTAAATGTATAAGCAAAATTTTATGTCAAATGAATAATTGCAATTCATACCTTCAAGTTGCATCATCGTTCCCCCTCAACACTAGCATCGTCCAAAAATTCATAAAGAATTAGGAACAATTAAACTGTTACCTCTCTTTACTGAGTTCTTCGCATAATTTTCCACACTTCCCCCTTTTGGCATCATCAAAAGATCAAAAGCAAGCAATGGAACAACAGGACTAAGCAACAGTTACCAGTAAATAAAAAGTTCATTGAACTTGTAGGGATTTGATTACAAAAATCAAAAGACAACTAGGAAAACAAGCACAAAAAGATCAAAATGCAAACATTTAAACAAGATAACATATTAGAAAGCAAAGAGAAGAGGGTAAGACGGGCTAGATAGAAAAGGTGTCTACTCAAGACTCAGAATCCTCTTTCTGGGCCTTGTCCTTGTTGAGAAAATACTCAAGAAGCAGTGAAAGGATGTTCTTGATCTCACACAATTTTATCAACATTTGGGTTTGCACAGAGGCACCTTTTGATGTTTCCTCTCCAGCTTCTTACTTCAACAACTCAGAAATAGGCAGAGTTCCCTTGTCGTTGCCTTGAAACTTCATCTTATTCACATTCACCATATCCAGCTCGGTGACCATGAGAACTTCCCCTTCTGCTCTGTAAGCCCCTTCTGCTTGTAGAATCAGTTTGATGACATTGGGGTAGGCTAGTGAGTGAGTCTTGGCACTGCATTTTGCCATGTGTTGTAGAATGATCCTAGGAAGATCAATCTTCTCCATGTGCCAAAACCTGTCCAACAGCAGCAGATCTGTGGCAGTGATTGTGTTTCTCTTCTCCTGCCTAGGAATGACAGCCTTCATAATGATGTGATGCGCTATTCGCTAAGGTAGAGTAAGAGCATACACATGAGTGGCTGGGATTTTGGATTTGAACAGCCTCTCAGCACTAGCCTCCTTGGCTTGTTTCAGAGCATCTGTGTTCTTCTCGCCAGAGATTTCGCAAAACCCTTCAGTAGAAATGGACATCAGTCGAGCAAATTTGGACACATTAAAGGACAAATCTTCATCGTTGATCGCCACTGTTCCCACCAGAGTTGCAGTAGTGTTGAGTTGGAAGGAACGGTAGAACTCCCAGATTTGGTCAAGGTTGGCCATGACCCGAATGAGAAGAGATGTTCCCAGCCTTGAAATTTTAGACGCTCCAAGACGGCTTCGAAGTTATTGGCGACTAGAAACCCTTCAGGGATAAGAAGGTGGGTGTAGGATCGTACTTGTTAGTTATCGAGGGAACTGGGAGTCCAGTTCCTTAGCAGCGGAATAAGTAAACAATAACAGAATCAAGACAAGTTCCTTAGAGTGGGAACCTTTGATAACCAACTAGTTATCCAGGATAAAACCCACTACCTTGCAAGAGGATTTCAAAGTCTACTTCTTGTATTAATGCTTTGATTACAATCAACTAGAATAGAACACACAGATTAAGTCTCAGACACACTAAGACTCTCTACCTAGTTCGACCTAACCAAGCAAACAACAAGCAAGCAACTTACTTAGTTCTTCTTCAAAGAACTTGGCATGTTTTCTTCTCAGCACTAGGAATTCTTCAATTGCGTGAATGCGTGAAGTGATAGAGTACTTTGACTACTCTATTTATATAACCTAATTGATGAACGATGTGAATCTTCAGCAACCGGATTACATAAATAAAATAATCAAAAGTAATCGTTAAAGATAACATTTGTTTCCAAATATAATCTTTACCGATTTTTACATGTTTTGTTTCCATACAGATATACTTTAAGATCCTAAAATATATGGAAACAGGGTAAGATCTTCAAGTTCTCTCTCCAACTAAATATCTGCCCTAAACAACTCGCCGCCGCTCTTCACATATTGTTCCAAGTGTTTCCAGCGTTGGCAAGCCTCAGTTCCTTTCGCCAGTTCCCAAATCTGGCGTCAGTGTCTCTGTGTTATGCTTTTCGAATCCAGAGTTTCCTGTTTGTCACACTAATGGAAATATTAATAGCAAAGGTGTTTGTCATTATCAAAACTAGGAAAACTGAGGAAGGGAACTAGGTAGGAAACTAGAGTTCCCAAAAGTTCACTTCCTCTCAATTTCCCCCTTTTTGATGATGACAAACATGTAGAACTGGCATATCGAAATAGGCATGAATAATATATGAGGAAAAACAAAACCATGCTAGATGTATGATAATCATTAGTGAATTGCATATTTCCCCTTAACAGCAGATCTAGTTCATTAGTTTCCCCTTAATGTAACAACCAGGTCAGAGTTCCTTTTAGCCTATTAGTTCCAGATTTCCAAGTTCATTCCCCCTTTGGACATCATCGAAAAGAGTCAGTTAGATGAATAACAAAGAGAATTTAGAGAGATAATTAAACTAATGCTGAACTCTAGAGAAATGGCACCGTAATAAAGATTGAAAGCATATCATAAGCAGTGCAAGGAACACAAACAAGTTCATTAAATATAACTGGGACAGAGAATACATAAATAGCATAATGATAAAATAAAAACACTCAGAGACACACAAAAGAGGATTAGAATATGAAAGTGATATCCTAAGGGAACTACAGGTTCCGTGTCATCTGAGTAGGGAACTGAACACTGGCCTACTCTACTTCTGGCCCTTGGCCCTGTCTTCCTTGATTTTGTTGTCTACCAACTTCTCAATTTCCTTGACCAGAGCGGCAGTTGTCTTCCACAACTCCACCACCATCTCATTGGTGAAGTTGCTACCCTTTTCCATAGTAGAGGCCACCTTGTCGAAGTCGTTAATCAAAGCATTTTCAATATGCCCCAGACTGTTGAGAAGCACATGAGTGTCAGGAACCAGACGAGGATCAGACTGGCCAGGCAACATCTCCTCTTGTTCTTCCTCAGCTTCAGACACCTCATCAACATGCGCCTTCTGCGCGAGTCACTTCACTGTGGTCATGGTGAGAAGGCGAGAGAAGTGTGTCTCAGCGATCTTAGTGGGATAAAGACCAAGGCGGCTAAGCAGTTTCTTGATAATGTGAGGATAGGGAAGAGCATGGGTTTTGTGGGGTTTGCAGAATTGCATGTGGGCAAGGGTAATGCGAGGGAGGTCGATAGGGTCTCCCAAGATAAGCTTCTCCATAAGCACGACATTGGAGACAAGCACAGTGTCTCTCTTCTCTTGGCGGGGGATGATGTTTTTGAGTAGGAAGGTATGGAGGATTTTCTTGTCGAGGCTAAGGTATTTGGTGATGAGGGAGCCTTTGGAGGGAGCGTTCCCATCAAACACAGTTTTGAGTATAGTCGCTTTGCATTTTCCCGGCCAGTTCCGCTTGATAGTCACCCCAAAGCCTTTTCCAGTTTCCAGGCCGAGCACATAACCAATAACAACAGCAGATAAGGGGATAAGTTGACCTCCCCAAGTGAGAATAGCATCATGGATGGGTTGGTCGTCTTTAGCAGCGATGAACTGCAGGTTCTGGTAGAAGAGGCGAATTTGATCCTCATTCACAGCAAAGGGCTCAGGAACCAGAGTGTCCCACCCCTGGAGTTGCAGCTTGGCGTGAGCGGCTATGATTTATAGGTGTTATTTCATACACCTTTACTAGCAATTATTAGCATGATTTGGAGGAGTTTATGAGTGGTTTTTAGGCTAAGTCTGTGATCCAGAAGTTATGGAGAGAAGTGAAGATATTCCAGGATTTACAGCTTAGATGGAGACATGAGGATGGATATGGAGTTGCTGAAGCATACATGGAGACGACTACCAACACTTGGTAGTAATGAAGAGCAGCATAAGAAGAGAGTGAGCTAGCTCACCGCCCCACGCCAGAATCACCGCGGCCCGGCGGTGACTCCTAGAGAAGACTGACGCCCCGCGGTGGAGAGCCTGACGCCCCGCGGTGGAGAGCCTGATGCCCCGTGACGGTGGCTAAAAGATGCACAAGCAAATGTCATTGATTAGCCTTATCAAAGTAAATTATCCTAACAAACCACTAAACAGAAGTATAGCAGACAAGTAAGGGTCGATCCCACAGAGAAGGTTTGATGTAGTATGCAACTGTGAATGACAAGTAACACAAACGGGGGGTTTAGTTATCAAGAGAACAAAGCAAACAAAGCAAATGAATTGAGTTGAGTTTAGGAAATATAATGAGGGAAAAATAGTTCCACTAGAGCGAAATCCACAAGTACAGAGATAAAGTTCGATCACTGAAATCTATTTTGTCCAAGTTCTTTAATTATCCTTATAGTCGTTCCCACCCTGATCTTAAGTACTATTGATTCTCACAGTTGTCAATAGACTTATTACTATGCCAATGATAAAATACCACTGATTCTCATAGTTGTCAGCGTACCTTAGCACCAACACAGCAATAGCAATGCACACAAGGATATAGGATACATGCAAGTAGAAAGACGTACAAGTACTCACTCCCCTACTTAACATGCAACTGATTCTCACTCATAATTGTACGCTCGGAACCCCTATACGCACAATTGTGTTTGCCACTAGATATGCACTCGGAACCCCTATATGCAATCCTAGCAATTGATAAAAAGCATTCAACCTAGTTGACCAGGCTAAGAAGAACAACAAGAAATCAATATCAATATAACCAAGAGAATCAATCCAACACTTATAAGGATAAGAACAAGGAATAGAAATCTCACAAACACATCAACTGTACTGCTTCAATCGTCTAGCAGAACAAGGGTGAAGTTAGTTCTCCATCAAAGGGGATGAAAAACTCTATAGAAAATAATGTCTGAAAACGGAAGCAATCCAGTGATGATAAGTCTCTCCTCTCTTAACCTAGAAAAGAGGCTTAAATAGTCTTAACAAACTAGGTTAAACTAAAGCTGAAATTAAAGGAAACAGAATAATAATAAAATAAAGTCTCAAACATAAAAGGAAACTAAATCGTCTCTGACGCGAGGTCATTAAGCCCAGCCACTGCGAGGCGGTGAATTCCACCGCGAGGCGTCGAACTTCCACCGCTGGGCGGTGGCATCCTCTGGCGCGAACTTCATCTTCACTGAGAGTCACCGTCGGGCCGCGGTACTTCTGATGCGGGGCGGTGAGCTCATTTCTCCAGCTCTCTTCTTCTCTGCTTCTGTTGCTCTTCAATCCTACCAAGTGTTGGTAGTCTTCTCCATAGATGCTCCAGCAGCTTCATCCATCCTCATGCTCCATATAAGCCGCAAAACCTTGGATTTCTTCACTTCTCTCCAAAACATTTGGATTGCAGACTTAGCACCAAAACTCATCCAAAACCTCTCCAAATCATGCTAATAATTGATAGTAAAGGTGTATGAAATAACACCTATCAAATTCCCCCATACTTAGACCTTTACTCGTCCCGAGTAAACTAAAGAAAAGCTCACTCTCTCAATCAACACCAAGGCCTCAGGAAGTATAAGACAATATGACACTAGCAACTACAGCATATCAACAATAAGCTCCAGACAACCAAAACAAGTGATGCAAAGATAACCTAATCCTAACTCCAATCTAGCTCCTTATCGCTCCAAGAGTGGCCTACCCGAGTCCTCCTTATGACTCCCCTTCTTATGACGCATCGCCAAGAAATATAGAGAAATCCTAGAATCACTCTTCTTCTTTTACGCTCATCTTGCCTAGGCGCCCTTTCGGGTTTTCACCTAGCCACTCATTTCATTTTGCTAGATATCTCACATATACTCGCATCACTCCAGTCCAATTTTGCCCTGGTATATACCAGCCGGACTACCTGCTTTTTACCTGAACTGCCCTTTCGGGTTTTCAGTCCATCCTAGGATTTTGGTTGCCTTTTTACCTCTTTTTGGCTTTTTCTATTTTTTTTTGATAAGAGTGTAGAAACAACGACAAACAACAATGCAGAAACGAAACTATATGTACACTAGCTAGATAGAAAGCAAGATAGCAAGTCTATATCCCTCCCCCATACTTAAACCGAACATTGTCCTCAATGTAGAAAAGAGAACATCAAATGATATAGGGGAAGAATAGAAAAGCTCACTGTGGACCTGAAGGTGGTGGTGGGTACATCCCAAAATAGTCTCTCATATGAGCGTCCATGGTGTCCAGACGCTCATCTACATCAGCACGGAACTGGGTTTGCCAAGTCTGCAGACCGGTCTCTACCTGGGAGTTCCACTGATCCTGGCGCACTGAGAACGTGTCCCATCTAGAATACAACTCCTGCCAGGGTACGACAGGACCGTATAAAGACAAAGGCGCCTCAAACTGGGTAGACATGGGGTCGTCCCCACCCACAGAATCAGCAGCAACAGCATCAAAACCACCACTAGGGCCCTCCCCAAATGGACTTGAAGGAGCAACAGCAGGGGCATCATCGGTCGGCATCCGACTATCACTTGGAATCCACCAACCCGCATAAGAAGGCGAATAAGCAAACTCCCGGGGAACAATCAGAATGTGGCCCTCATAGGATGACGAGACCAAATCACCATCCTTCCCCTGTGGCTTTAGCATCGAGCACACCTTCATGTGTGCTAAATCATACACCGCGTAGGCAACATGCCGAGGAATCTGATTGCAAGCAATCACTCCAGCACAAAGAAGGGTAATCAGACCACCCCCACAAATATCACGTGGCTCACCATCACAAATCCTCTCCAAGGAACCCAAGAAAAGGGTAGCCCAACACGGCGTATACTCAACAGTCCCCAAGATGCTCATAAACCACTGGAAGTCCTTCATAGGCACCTTCCCATCGTCCGCATGGCCAAATAAATCTCTCATCATCACCTTGTGGATCAACTGCAGACACGGGTTCACCAACTTGGAATTCACCTCGTGACCCTTCCTGAAACTCCTGCCCGTAGCAGCCCGCCAGAACTCCATCATCTCAGAATCGTTAATACCACCAGACCACCCATCAGTTGGGTCCTTTGTAATACCCAGGGCTTCATGCACCAATTTCAGAGATAAGGAGTAATCATGTCCATTGTAGGTGAACATGATCTTGCGCAGATGCCTATCGTCCGAGTCATTAGTGAGCCTCCTGAAAGAGGCAATAAACTGGTAGCACAACTCTAGATACGCAGGGGCAGCCTTTTCCAGAAACTTCCCTAACCCACACTGTGTCAAGCACATGGACACACATGCCAACATTCCCATTTGCTCCAAAGTCGGCTTATGGAAGAACTTCGAAGCCAACACCTTCCTCTCCTTCGCCACATTATAAACCTCACTCACATCCCTAGTCGACACTTTCTTCTTGCCTCTAAATGCCATAAGTAGGGAATTGAAGTGCTCAAAGCAAGGCAATCTAGAGAACTTACAAGCAAACAAACACGCAGCCTGGAGAGTCTCAGCGCGGGGCGGTAGGGTCGCGGTGAGAAACTCGGAGCTATGGCTGGGTCGCCGCGAAGTCGGCGCGGGGCGGTGGCAGCAGCGACGCGAAGCGGGGGTAGCGCAAGGCGGAGCAACGGCGAGGCGGGACTAAAGCGACGCGGTGGGGTTGTGTTTGGGCTTGTTTGTGAGGCTAGACTCCAAATTGGGGATTTGGGGCTAGATTTGGCTCAAGGTCGATAGGGATTTGGGGGGGATAGAGGGAAATAGATGTGGGAGCTTGAGGGGGGAGTTGGAATGAGAGGTAAGAGATAGTGGGGTTAGGTCGGGGAAAGAGAAAGGAAAAAGGGATGATGGGCCGGTCATGTACCATGGCCCAAAAGAGAAATCTTGGCCCCACCAGAGGGAACCCAATCCGTCAAAACCTTAGTTACCACTTAAGAAATAAGCTTTTACTCACCCGTTTAAGGTTTTTTCGGGGCCCATTATTCTTGCTTTTTTTTTTTTTTAAAAAGCGAGAGGTTATTCCTGACCTTCACCGTGGGGCGGTAGGGAACGCCGCGGGGGGGGGGGGTGAGACTGGCCAGGTACCACATCTCTTCTCGGGTTTACTTTCGTACCTGAAATGTGAGTAATAGGCGAACGAAACAAAGCAAAATAAACTATGAAAATAATCTAATGAAAGGAAAAATCAAAGAGGGACTAACACGGGTTGCCTCCCGGAAAGCGCCTTGGTTATCGTCGTTGGCTCGACGTAGTGCAGATCCGTCACCATTTAGAGTAGGATCCCCTTGGAATCTTCCTACTCGTCTCTTCCTGATAACGTAATTTCAGTCGTGCGCGCTATCAAAGTAATCCTAATATGCAACTAGAGTATAGCATGCAAGTAAGGAGTCGAACCCAAGGGAATCAACACGTCAATTTCTATGTAATTACTAATTTATCAACTTTAAAGAACAAATGGGGGGGGGGGGGGGATTGGTTTTCTACTAAGACTACACAAATGAAATGACACCAAAATCAAGCTTAAGAAAATAAGAAGAAAGGGAGTTTCACCTAGCAAGTTTCCACACAGAAGTTAACCAAGTTGATCATTGATTCCTCTCATGTTCATATTCACCCTTTTGATTTGTTCCTCTTCTGATCTTATTTATATTAACAAGCCAACCGATCCTGCTAACACTTACTAATTGATAATCCTAGAAAACCTCCTAGGTTTGGCTCAATCAGCAGCATGAAGTGTAAGATGTATGGATTGCATGCAAAAACTCAACAATGCAAGTAGGCCATGCAAATCAATTTCCTTTTCACAATTGAATTCAATTTACTAATTTCATGCAATTGTAATCGCTACAAGTGATTAGGGATTCCCCCGTATATCCCAAATCCAGCACCTAGATTACTATAGATTTAAACCAGGAGATCAATCTAGTCAAAAATATAGAAATCTAAAATATGCTCAAGGAAATTAACATCAAATCCAACAAGGGATGAACAAGAGAAATGAACCTTACAACCGAGTTAACTTTGTGCTTCCACGCTAGGCAAAACAGGAAATTAGTTCTGGTTCATGTTCTTCACACACAATTCAAATCCAAAAGAGACAAGAAAAACTAAGTGTTTGTGAGAGAAAAGAAAGGGAAAATTAAGGTAAGAGGCTAGGTCTGGACGGGCCTCAAACCCTCATCCGAGCCCCTTAAATACCTAGATTAATTAAACAAAACGAAACAGCCAAGCAATTCGAGAAAATTGGAAGTTGTTCAGTCGCTCAGAAAACCGCGACCAACAACGGGTGGCAGCGATCGCGGTTTGTGCTCCCCAAGGTTCTGCTGGAAATCTGCTAACCGCTGGTCGCCATTAGTCGCGTCAGCTCGCGGTTTCCACTCCAGCAACTTCTGTCTTTTGATCACCAGCTCTCCTACATGGCTTCGAGCTCCGTCTTCAAACAACAACTTACCTCCAAAACCCCGCCAAAGTTTCCTATAAATGTGCTAATAATCCCTAACTACGCCATACAAAATACGGCGTATCAAACTCCCCCATACTTAGACCTTACTCGTCTCGAGTAACTAAAGAAAAGCTACCCTCACCAATATATGCAATCCAGGTCTCAGGAAGTATGACGAACCTTGTCTAGAGATTACAACAACTCAACAATAAACATTCCAACCAAATCAACAACAAAATAGAGCAATGCGAAAGACAATAAAAAAGAACCCAACTACACCTTATCCCTCCAAGTGGTGGCCTACCCGAATCCTCTTATACTCCGTCCACTTATGTCACCACGCCAAGCTAGAAAGTCCTAGATTACTCACACTCATTTTGCTTAGGCGCCCTTTCGGGTTTTCACCTAACCACTCATTTTTTTTATTGATGGGCTCACCAATCTCGCATCACTCCAAGACTCATTTTTGCCTCAATCTAGTGTTGAGCGAGTCACCTTCTTTTTGCCTATGCGGCCCTTTTGGGTTTTCCGCATATCCAAGGATTTATATATGCCTTTTTCCATTTTTCTGGTTTTTTTTTATAAAGAAAATGCAATGCAATGAGATATGTACAATGTAAAGTATTATCCCCTCCCCCATACTTGAATGACGCATTGTCCTCAATGTGATACAAAAAGGACCTGAAATGATTAGGGAAGGAAGACAAAGACTCACTGTGGTGGTGGATAGTAAGGGCCAGCACCCCTGAAGTACTCCTCCTGTGCTCTCCTTATTGCAGCAATGTCTTGCTGTATCTCCTCCTGGGTAGTCTGCACCTCTCTCATGCTACGCCCAAACTCAGAGAACTGGGCATACATATCCTCTTGCCTCAACGACATACAGGCAAGCTGTGCAACCATGTCACCCCTCCAATCAGATTCCTCATAAGAGGATCCAGCGTATCCTCTGGAAGGGCCTGCCTCATCACTCATGGGGGCATGAACATGCTCAACATGCTCCTCCTGCTCATCCTCCATCTCCTCATCAGCCTTTGGTGCTTGATCCCTTGGGTTTTTTTTTGTTTTTTTTTTTGCTCGAGTGGAAGGACGGACTTACAGTGGGGAAAACCGCGACCGGCCGTGATCGCTGGAGGTTGCGGTTTTGGCTGCAGACTGCAGCTGAACCTGCGCTTCGGGCATCCTTCCCTAACCACAAACACACTAAAATGGCAGTTAAAATGAACAAAAATATTCAAAAATAATTAAAGCATCACAAACCTCGGGTTGCCTCCCGAGAAGCGCCTTTTTTTAACGTCGTGGCTCGACTCAATAGTGCTCAACTCAAACCTCGGTTTTGGGCACCTCCAAACGTGCCTCCTCAAGAATTCCATTGTCGAAGCCCTCATGATACGGCTTCAGACGCTGTCCGTTCACCTCAATGCCTTTAGCTGACACAATATGTCCTAGCACAATTCCCTGTTCAACCATGAATTGGCACTTTTCTGAGTTAAGAACCAAGTTGGTTTCAATGCACCTTTTGAGCACTAGAGACAAATGATTCATGCATGCATCAAAGCTGTCACCGTGAACAGTGAAGTCATCCATAAACACCTCAATGAAGTTTTCCACATACTCAGAGAAAATACTCATCATACACCGCTGAAATGTCCCGGGTGTGTTACACAACCCAAATGGCATCCTTCGATATGCAAAGGTACCAAAGGGGCATGTGAACGTCGTCTTTTCTTGGTCCTCTGGTGCTATGGCAATCTGAAAATATCCTGAGTACCCATCAAGAAAGCAATAGAATGGACTGCCGGCAAGTCGCTCAAGCATCTGATCGATAAATGGCAAGGGGAAATGATCCTTTCTGGTTACCTCATTCAACTTACGGTAATCTATACATACTCGCCATCCTGTTTGTAACCGGGTGGGGACCAACTCTCCTTGTTGATTCTCCACAATCGAGATACCTCCCTTCTTGGGCACAACTTGTGTCGGGCTCACCCACTGACTATCAGAGATGGGGAAAATCATACCAGCTTGTAGGAGCTTCAACACCTCCTTCTTCACCACCTCAGTCATTGGTGGGTTAAGTCTTCTCTGAGGCTGCCTGATTGGCTTGGGATCTCCTTCTAGTAGAATTATGTGCATACATGTGGAAGGACTAATCCCTTTGATGTCTGCAATCGTCCATCCCAAAGCTATCTTGTGCTCCTTAAGCACCGCTACCAACTTCTCCTCGTGCTCCTTGGAAAGACTATTCGAGATGATGACCGACAATGATTCCTCTTTCCCAAGAAACACGTACTTAAGATGCTTGGGCAGCTGCTTTAACTCAACTTCGGGTGCCTGCACAACAGAAGGTAGGAGCTTCTTGCTCGGCACTATTAGTTCCATGGGGCCACTGCCCAAATGAGTACGAGAATGCTTACCTTCAACATTCAAATGAGCCAAGACTACCTGCATGTTAGTGGATAAAGACAATTCTGCATGTGGATCCACTACATCATTCTCTATAATAGATTGCAACTCATCACAGCAAGTA
The DNA here is from genome assembly GCA_027886185.1 of Rheum nobile. Classification (NCBI taxonomy): domain Eukaryota; kingdom Viridiplantae; phylum Streptophyta; class Magnoliopsida; order Caryophyllales; family Polygonaceae; genus Rheum; species Rheum nobile. The sequence continues at coordinate 1,968,722 of WOAB01000546.1, forward strand.
ATATCAAACACATCTTGAACTAAGGGCTCAATCACATCAATAGAACACAAGGAATGATCATCAATGGGATGTTTCATAGCATCATATATGTTGTATTGCACTTTCTCCCCATCAAATTCCATTGTAAGTGTTTCACTATTCACATCAATTTTTGTTTGTGCTATTTTCATGAAAGGCCTTCCTAACAATATAGGTGCCGCATGCTCGTCATGTTCCATATCCAACACAAAAAAATCAGCAGGAAATATCAAGTCACCTACCATGACAAGAACATCTTCAACTACTCCCTTCGGATACACATTGGACCTATCAGCTAGTTGAACAACAATTCCGGTCTCATGCAAGGGTCCTAATCCTAGGGATTCATACAAGGAGAAAGGCAAAACATTGATAGATGCACCAAGATCAAGCATAGCTCTTTCAATTCTTATATCATCTATCACACATGGAATGCTAAACATGCCTGGATCATCACACTTTTTAGGCATTCGCCTTTGAAACACCGCAGACACATGCTCACTAACCTTGACCTTTTGTTTCCCTTTCAATTTTTGATTCCTTTTAGTAGTGCAGGTTTCTTTCAAGAACTTAGCAAACCTAGGAATACTCTTAACCAGTTTAAGCAATGGAATGTTTACCTCACACTTACTGAAGGTCTCGAATATTTCATTGTCATTCTCCGGTCTTCTAGTCTCCTTCAACGCCTCAGGGAAAGGAGGGACCGGCTTTTGAGAGCATAGAGGTGGAAAGCTTGGACGGACATAATCATCAAGATGGTCCTGGTCTAAACCGCGGGAGGCAGGGGGTTCCGGCGATCGCGGTTTTTGAGTTGAGGTTTCTGCATAACTGTCTGGGGTATAACCGCGGTCGGGAGCGGGCGCGGCAGGTTGCGGTTTTTCTTGCAGACTCTCTTCTGCAGAATCCAGTGGGCTTTCATCGTCAAAACAGCGATCGCGGTAGGACGCGGTAGATCGCGGTTTTCTATTTTCACATGCTGCAGAACCGACTTGCAATTCACCCTGTTCAGCAATAGGGATTATATTCGGCTGCTTTCCACTTCTCAAAGTCACTGCACTCACATTCTCCCTCGGGTTGACTACCGTTTGTGACGGTAATTTTCCCGAATCGCGAGCCTCTAGATTACTCACAGCTTGAGCAATTTGTGCCACTTGTTTCTCAAGATTCTGGAGAGATGACTTAGTTTCAGCCTCTTTCTGCATAACTATCTGAGCCAATGACTTGATCATTTCTTCAGCTGACATGGATGGGTTAGGATTGTATGGTGGCCTCGGTTGTTGTTGTTGCATGAGGTGAGGATTCTAAATATTTTGCTGATTACTCCACCTGAAATTTGGATGATCTCTATATCCTGGGTTGTAGGTGTTAGAAAATGGATCATATTTTGGTCTTGGTTGCCATCCTCCTATAGCTTTCACCTCAGCATTTGACTCCTGAAGCGTTGGGCATGCATCAGTTGGGTGCCCTACTTCAGTACAAATTCCACATGGTCTGGCTTGTGGTGGAGTGACATAGAGCATAAAGCACTTCATCATTTCCTTCAACTCATTCACATCGGATTCAATCTTGGATGAAGAACCCACAACCTTGAGACTCTCTCTTTTGCTAAATTTCCTTGAGCCTTCAGATAGCTCCTAAAACATCTCAAAAGCTTGGGGAGGAGTTTTGTTCAGAAAGTTACCTCCACAAGCGGCATTCACCATTCTACGCTCCTCATCCGAGAGGCCATTGAACAAGTAGAGGATGAGATCTTGATCACTGTAAAAATGGTATGGGCAACTTGCACATAACTGCTTGAATCTCTCGTAGTACTCATACAAGCTTTCAGAACCTTGTTGTTCAATAGTAGCAATGGCTCTCTTTAGACTATTCAGCTTTGTGGCCGGGAAGTATTTCTCAAGAAAAGCTTTCTTCATTTCGGCCCATGTCGTGATGCTTCCCGAGGCAAGATAGTAAAGCCAATCACTTGCAGAATCCTTCAAAGTGAACCCAAACGCTCTCAACATGATGGTGTCAGCAGTAACACCCCTTGGCTTCATGCTAGAACATACCGCTTGTTCGGGTCTTCTCCAGCAAGTCCATGGAAATGAGGCAACTCATGGATCAATCCTACTTTCAACTCAAAGTACACTCCTTTAGCTAACTCAGGAATGGTTATAGCCAAAGGTTGTTGCTCCAAGTTCGGGGCAGTCAATTGTCTCAGCGTCCTATCAGCCATCTCTGGTTGGTTCAGAAGTTCACGGGCTGCTCTTCGATTCCTGAAAAATGTCCGCTCAATTTCTGGATCACAATAAAAAATGGGAGAATCAGTAGCACGGGTGTGAACCATACAAAAGGTTCACACCAAAAGTTGATAAACAAACAATTATAAAGAAAAAGAACAATAATCAATTCCCCGGCAACGGCGCCAAATTTGATAACGTAATTTCAGTCGTGCGCGCTATCAAAGTAATCCTAATATGCAACTAGAGTATAGCATGCAAGTAAGGAGTCGAACCCAAGGGAATCAACACGTCAATTTCTATGTAATTACTAATTTATCAACTTTAAAGAACAAATGGGGGGGGGGGGGGGGGATTGGTTTTCTACTAAGACTACACAAATGAAATGACACCAAAATCAAGCTTAAGAAAATAAGAAGAAAGGGAGTTTCACCTAGCAAGTTTCCACACAGAATTTAACCAAGTTGATCATTGATTCCTCTCATGTTCATATTCACCCTTTTGATTTGTTCCTCTTCTGATCTTATTTATATTAACAAGCCAACCGATCCTGCTAACACTTACTAATTGATAATCCTAGAAAACCTCCTAGGTTTGGCTCAATCAGCAGCATGAAGTGTAAGATGTATGGATTGCATGCAAAAACTCAACAACGCAAGTACGCCATGCAAATCAATTTCCTTTTCACAATTGAATTCAATTTACCAATTTCATGCAATTGTAATCGCTACAAGTGATTAGGGATTCCCCCGTATATCCCAAATCCAGCACCTAGATTACTATAGATTTAAACCAGGAGATCAATCTAGTCAAAAATATAGAAATCTGAAATATGCTCAAGGAAATTAATATCAAATCCAACAACGGATGAACAAGAGAAATGAACCTTACAACCGAGTTAACTTTGTGCTTCCACGCTAGGCAAAACAGGAAATTAGTTCTGGTTCATGTTCTTCACACACAATTCAAATCCAAAAGAGACAAGAAAAACTAAGTGTTTGTGAGAGAAAAGAAAGGGAAAATTAAGGTAAGAGGCTAGGTCTGGACGGTGGTAAAGTATACCGACAACTGTGAGAATCGGTGGTACTTTATCATTGGCATAGTAATAAGTCTATCGACAACTATGAGAATCGATAGTACTTAAGATCAGGGTGGGAACAACTATAAGGATAGTAAAAGAACTTGGATTTAATAGATTTCTGTGATCAAATTATATCTCTGTATTGTGGATCTCGCTCTAGTAGGACTACTTTCCCCATCATATTTTCTCAACTCAACCAAACATGTTTGCTTTGCTTGCTCTGCTTTTTCTTGATAACTAAACCCCCCTTGTTTGTTACTTGTCATTCACAATTGCATACTGCATCAGATCTTCCCTGTGAGTTCGACCCTTGCTTGCTTACTATACATCTGTTTAGTAGGTCTGTTAGGAATTTTTACTTTGATAAGGCTAATCAACGATATTTGCACTGCGCACTTTTAGCCCCGTCAAATTTGGCGCCGTTGCCGGGGAAGTTTTCTGTTTTGTTGTGTGTTTTTGTGATTGATTTTTGGTGGAGACCTATCTTATGGCCGACACTCGTTCTACTGACTCTCCTCTCGTAGCTTTTGATCCAGAAGTCGACAGATCGTTCCGTGCAAACCTACGCGATCAAGGAGAAGAAGAAGTCGAGGTTGAGATCATTGAGCCGACTAAGCCAATTAACATCCCTGCTGTCATAGTGGCTGAGACTCTAAGAAAATTGACTGAGCCAAATATTGGAGCACATCCCTTGGCTGTCATTATCCCTGCATTGGCGAAGGGGTGAATTTTGAGCTGAAGTCTGGAGTTGTTGCTTATCTCCCGAAGTTCCACGGTTTGAGTGGAGAAGACCCGATCTATCACCTAGGCAAGTTCCACAATGTCTGCATGACTATGAAGCCCAGTAACGTGACGGAAGACCAAATCAAGATGAGAGCTTTTGGTTTCTCACTGCAAGACTCTGCAAGCGACTGGTACTATCACTTGCCACCAGGAACCATAGATACCTGGAATAAACTATACAAGGCATTCCTGGACAAGTACTTTCCAACGAAGAAGGCGAATGCCTTGAAAAAGGCAATTGCCAATATTGAGCAGGCTGGTGATGAGACGCTGTATGATTATCTTGAGAGGTACAAGAGGCTTTGCTCTAGCTGCCCATTCCACGGATACGCCAAGCAGGACCTTGTCCTCTATTTACACAATGGTTTACTGGACCAAGAGAGAAGGATGGTTGACGCTTCTTGCGGTGGAAGCATTCTGAATCTGACACCGATTGCAGCCATGAAGAGATTCCAGGAGATGAGTGAGAGCATCATGAGTTTTGGAAAGACATATCAAAGGAAGGCGGTCAATGTTGTGACCCCTACAGGACCTAGCCCAGTGCTGACTGAGCTAGCTGAGTTGAAGGAGATGGTGAAGAGAATGGCGAACCAGAACGCCCCTCGACAAGTTAAAGCATGTGGGCTTTGCTCTGATCAATACCACCCCACCGACACTTGTCCTCAGCTGCAGGAGGAGGGTGTTGCTGAAGTTAATGCTATAGGAGGTTATGGACCCCCTAGACCACCGTTTCGTGGACAACCCAATTATAATCCGAGAGGGCGAGACCACCCAGGTTTTAGATGGAGTGACCCTCAAGGTGGTCAATAACCTGCACAACAACAGTACCAGCAGAGAGTCCCGTACCAACAAAGACCTCAAGGCCAAAGCTCTGGTGCTTCTATTGAAGAGATGCTAAAGACACTGACTCAGCATTTTGCCACGCATGTGCAGGCTACTAAGTCAAGTATTAAGAACATGGAGAGACAGATTGGTCAACTTGTTGATGTTGTGACCAAACTTTACCAGAGGACATCTAACTCCTTGCCATCTCAGACTACTGTGAACCCAAGGGAGAATGTGAGTTCTATTACCCTTAGAAGTGGTAAGAAGTTGGTCGTTGCTCCTATTGCTAAAGAGGAGAGCGAAGTCGAGAAGGCAGAAATCACCCACCGCTATCCGGCCAGAAATGGAAGAAGGAGCCAGGAAAGAAACGCTGAAGCCACCGCCTCGCGGCGACTCTGACCGCGACCCGGCGGCTGATCTCAGTAAACACACCACGACCCCACCGCCTCGCGGTGGACTTGCCGCGACTTGGCCCTCGAGAACCCAACTCTGCTAAAGAAACCTGTGTTAATGACTATGTTCGCCCTGTGTTTCCCCCTCTAGGTTCTGAGAAGCCACCAACACCTTTCCCTGAGGCGCTGAAGGCCAAGAGAGTAGCTGAAGACAGCGATCTGTTCGAGACATTTCGGGACTGTGAGGTGAACATCCCCTTGATCAAGCTTATCAAGGCTATCCCTCGATATGCCAAGTTCTTGAAGGAGCTGTGCACCGTGAAGAGGACTCAGAAGTATAAGGTTCAAAAGAAGATTCCAGTAAGTGAACATGTGTCAGCGGTAGTTCAGAGACGCACGCCTGAGAAGTGCAAGGATCCAGGTACATTTACTATTCCTATTACTATAGGTGAGCATCGATTTGAGAAAGCCTTAATAGACTTGGGTGCCTCTATTAATGTGTTACCTTATTCTTTAATTGAAGATTTAGGAATAGGACCCTTGCATGATTCTAACATTGTGATACAACTTGCTGATGGTTCTTGTGTGCCCCCTAAGGGTATTGTAGAGGATGTTCTTGTGAGGATAGGTTCTTTGATTTTTCCTGCTGATTTCTTTGTTATGGATATGGACTATGATGAGCAGGTGGCTCCAGTTATGCTAGGGCGACCTTTTATGAAAACATCCATGATAAAGATTGATGTAGACAGTGGAATTTTAACTATGGAATTTGATGGAATAATTTTTGAACATAATATTCATAAAGCCAACTCCATTGAATTGCCTGATCCTTGTTGCATTAGCGATATTGATGATCATGTGCATGAAAATGTTAACACTAGTGTAGTAGAGACCGTAGTTAAGTGTTCTACTATTGATGGACCTATTGAGTTGCATGAGTTGCATGTTGATGATGTCTTGCTAGATGATATAGGAGATCCCATTCCCTCTATTTTGGGCACTTGCCCCCTACACTAACCATACAAGGCTGTAAGCCTTTATCTAGTGACGTGTAGCATATTCAGATTGAGCCATATCGGCCCCCACATTGCTCTAAGTATAGGGGAGATGCTCCAAAGGAAGTAAGCATGGAGTCAATGGCAAAGAGGAAACATGGTCTAAGGTCTAAACCTTTCCATGGGAGGTCTCAACAGGAAGAGACGAGTAGGAGGATTCCGAGGGGATCCTATTCCAGGTGGTAGTTGATCTGCAGTACGTCGAGCCAACGACGTTAACCAAGGCGTTGTCCGGGAGGCAACCCGTGGTAATTGTTCTTTGAGTTTTCTTTAGATTATTTTCGTAATTTATTTTGCTTTGTTTCGTTCGCCTGTTACTAACATTTCAGGTACGAAAGTAAATGGAGAGGAGACAGTTTCCCAGTTCGTCCCACCGCCCCGCGGCGATCCTCACCGCCCGCGGTGGATGTCTGGTATACCTTCTCAACTTCGAAAAAAAAATACAAGAATAAAGGGCCCCGAAAAAACCTTAAACGGGTGCGTAAAATTTTTATTTCTTGAGTTGTTACGAAGGATGTGACGGATTGGGCCCCTTTGGGCCAAGATTTTTCTTTGGGCCATGGTACATACTCGGCCCCATCATCCCTTTCTTCCCCTTTCACCTTCCCTAACCTATCCTCCATACTCACAAACACTCCATTCCCAGCACACCTCTCAAACTCCCAAAGCCAAATCCCCCATTCTCCCTCAAATCTCTCTCAACCTTGATCCGAATCTAGCCCCCAATTTACCAATTGGAAGTCTAGACTCACAAACCAGCCAAACACAACCCCACCGCGTCGCTTAGGTCCCGCCTCGCTGTCGCTCCGCCTCGCGCTGCCCCGCTTCGCGTCGCTGCTGCCACCGCCCCGTGCCGACTTCACCGCGACCCGGCCAAAGCCCCCAGTTGTCCCACCGCGACCCAACGACTCGTTCACCACCCCGCGGCGAGACCTCTTGGCTGCGTGTTTGCTCGTTTATAAGTTCTCTTGGTTGCCCTTCGTTTTGAAATTCTACATTCATTACTTATGGCACCTAAGGGTAGGAAGCAAGTGTCTACGAGGGATGAGAATGAGGTCTACAATGTGGTGAAGGAGAGGAAGGTGTTGGCGACAAAATTCTTTAACAATCCGACATTGGCTGAGTTTGGTTTGTTGGCGTGTGTGTCCCTGTGCTTAGCACAGTGTGGTTTGGGAACGTTTCTGAACTTAGCTGCCCCTGCGTATCACGATCTTTGTTACCAGTTCATCGCCTCCTTCAAGAGGTACTCTGATTGTTCAGACGACAAGAGGATGATGAGGGTCACGTTCACTTACAACGGGCGTGATTATTCGTTGTCCCCTAAGGTGGTGCGTGATGCCCTGGGCATTACAAAGCTGCCAACTGATGGGTGGTCTGGTGGCATTCTAGAGTCTGATATGATGGAGTTCTGGAAGGCTGCTACGGGCAGAACGTTCAGGAAGGGTCAGGAGGTGAACTCGAAGCTGGTGAACCCGTGTCTACGGTTGATCCACAAAGTGATGATGAGAGACTTCTTTGGCCATGCTGATGATGGTAAGGTCCCTATGAAGGATTTCCAGTGGTTTATGAGCATCTTGGAAGTTGTTCAGTACACGCCGTGTTGGGCTACCCTCTTTTTGGGTTCCTTGAAGAGGATTCATGATGGTGAGCCACATGATATTTGTGGGGGTGGCTTGATTACCCTCCTTTGTGCTGGAGTGATAGCTTGCGATCAGATTCCTCGGCATGTTGCCTACGTGGTGTATGATATGGTGCACATGAAGGTGTGCTCGATGCTGAAGCCGTTGGGAAAGGATGGTGATTTGGTCTGGTCGTCATATGATGGCCACATTCTGATTCTTCCATGGGAGTTCGCTTATTCACCTTCATTTGCGGATTGGTGGATCTCCACTGATGGCAGAGTGACGACTGATGATACCCCTGTTGCTGCTCCTTCAGGCCCGTATGGAGAGGGCCCTAGTGGTGGTGCTGTTGTTGTTGAGTTTGCGGGTGAGGACACTCCTATACCTACACTTTATGACGCGCCCTCGTCTTCTTATGGTCCTGCCACACCTTGGCAGGAGTTGTATTCGAGATTTGATGCATTCTCAATGCAGCAGACGCACTGGAACACCAGAGTAGAGACCGGTCTGCAGACTTGGCAGACTCAGTTCCATGCTGATGTAGATGAGCGTCTGGACGGTATATACGCTCATATGAGGGACTACTTTGGGAGGTTCCCACCACCACCACCATCAGGCCCGCAGTGATTTATTTTCTTCTTCCCCTATTTCATTTGATGTTCTCTTTTCTACATTGAGGACAATGTTCGGTTTAAGTATGGGGGAGGGATTTAGACTTGCTATCTGTCTATCCTTTGTACATATTGTTTTCTTTTCGTGTGTTGTATTTCCCATTCAAAAAAAAAAAAAATCGAAAAAGCCAAAAAGATGTAAAAAGGCAATCAAAATCCTGGGATGAGCTGAAAACCCGAAAGGGCGGTTCAGGTAAAAAGCAGGTAGTCCGGTTGGTATAGACCTGGGCAATATTGGACTGGAGTGATGCGAGTATATGTGAGATATATAGCAAAATGAAATGAGTGGCTTGGTGAAAACCCGAGAGGGCGCCTTGGCAAGATGAGCGAAAAAGAAAAAGAGTGATTTTAGGATTTCTATCTATTTCTTGGCGATGTGTCATAAGAAGAGGTGGTATAAGGAGCTCGGGTAGGCCATTCTAGAGCGATAAGGAGCTAGATTGGAGTTAGGATTAGAATTATCTTTGCATCACTCGAGACGAGTAAAGGTCTAAGTATGGGGGAATTTGATAGGTGTTATTTCATACACCTTTACTAGCAATTATTAGCATGATTTGGAGGAGTTTATGAGTGGTTTTTAGGCTCAGTCTGTGATCTAGAAGTTATGGAGAGAAGTGAAGATATTCCAGGATTTACAACTTAGATGGAGACATGAGGATGGAGATGGAGTTGCTGAAGCATACATGGAGACGACTACCAACACTTGTTAGTAATGAAGAGCAGCATAAGAAGAGAGTGAGCTAGCTCACCGCCCCACGCTAGAATCACCGCAGCCCGGCGGTGACTCCCAGAGAAGACTGACGCCCCGCGGTGGAGAGCCTGATGCCCCGCGGTGGATCTCACCGCCCCGCGGTGGATCTCACCGCCCCGCGGTGGCCGTGTTAAGTGCCGCGCGTCAGAAGACTTTTATTGCCTTTTATTTCGTTCAGATTTTGTTATTTTATTATTTTGTTTCCTTTATTATTTTTATTAATTTAACCTAATTTTCTTAAGACTATTTAAGCCCTCTTTCTAGGTTAAGAGAGGAGAGACTTTAGACTCGTTACAACTGCTTTACATCAGACGTTATTTTCCCTTAGTTTTCATTCTCGTTTGAATGGAGAACTAACTTCCCTTTGTTCTACTAGACGATTAAAGCAATACAGTTGATGTGTTTGTGAGATTTCTATTCCTTGTTCTTATCCTTATAAGTGTTGGTTTGATTCTCTTGGTTATATTGATTATTGATTTCTTGTTGTTCTTCTTAGCCTGATCAACTAGGTTGAATACTTTTTATCAATTGCTAGGATTGCATATAGGGGTTCCGAGTGCATATCTAGTGGCAAACACAATTGTGCGTATAGGGGTTCCGAGCGTACAATTGTGAGTGAGAGTCAGTTGCATGCGAGTATTAATACGTCTTTCTATTTGCATGTATCCTATATCCTTGTGTGTATTGCTATTGCTTTGTTGGTGGTAAAGTATACCGACAATTGTGAGAATCGGTGGTACTTTATCATTGGCATAGTAATAAGTCTATCGACAATTGTGAGAATCGATAGTACTTAAGATCAGGGTGGGAACAACTATAAGGATAGTAAAAGAACTTGGATTTAATAGATTTCTTTGATCAAATTATATCTCTGTATTGTGGATCTCACTCTAGTAGGACTACTTTCCCCATCATATTTTCTCAACTCAACCAAACTTGTTTGCTTTGCTTGCTCTGCTTTTTATTGATAACTAAACCCCCCTTGTTTGTTACTTGTCATTCACAATTGCATACTGCATCAGATCTTCCCTGTGGGTTCGACCCTTGCTTGCTTACTATACATCTGTTTAGTAGGTCTGTTAGGACTTTTTACTTTGATAAGGCTAATCACGATATTTGCACTGCGCACTTTTAGCCCCGTCAATGATGCTCTCATCATCGGAGGAGGCCCAGAATTTCTCACCGACGATGAGGGGCTCCGGAATATTGCGGGTGACGAGAGCAGCATCCACCTTGGAGGGAACTTGAGAGGAGGGAGTAGGGGACTGGGTTAGCGGTTTCTTGCCTTTGGCGATTGGGGAAAGCTTGACCCTTTTTGTCGGGGTTGGTTCCTCAATATTGAGCGAGGAGATGCCAAGACCACCCTTTGAAGCGCGATGCTTGACACGGCCTGCAATAGATTAGGAGTCGTTGGGGATTCGGATAGAGGTGGTCGGCGTCGGAAGCAAATCCACGTCGATTGGAGCACTCTTCGGAGAGGGAGAGGAGTGATGGGAGTCCTTCTTTGTCGGTGGTGGGGGAGTCTGCTTGGATAGGGTGTGCTCCGACGAGACAGATACCGACTTGCTAGCCTCCGTTGCTGGTGAAGATGCCGACTTGGCGGGTTCCGCCGCAGGTGGGGGCACAGAGGATTGTGCCTTTGCTGGTGTAGCCACCTGGGAGGAGGAGGGCATAGCTTTTTGTTTCCTGAAGGCCTCAAGAACGGCCATCTCTTCCTCAGTGATTTTGGGATTTTTGGCATCCATTGCTTCTGATTTTGGTGGGGAGAGAGAGCTGGTAGGGATAGGGTTGAACATTTTCCGGTCCGGCCCGGAAATTTGGACCGGACCGGACCGGTCTCCGGTCCAGGGATTTCCGAAATTCCGGGTCCGGTCCAAATCCGGTCCGGTCCGACCCAGAATTTTTTTAAAATCTTAATATTTTAGGGTTTAAGATATTTTTATATTTGAGGTTTATGATTTAGGGTTTAGAGTTTAGGGTCAATTATATTTAAGAGTAAATTATATTTAAATTTGAGGGTTTTTTTCATGTTTAAATGTAAATAAATTATATTTAAATTTAATAAAATCCTAAACCGGTCCAAATCCGGTCCAAATAGGACTGGACCGGTCCGGACCGGATATTTCCGGTCCACCATTTTTGGTGTTCCGGTCCGGTCCGGGTCGGTCCAATCCGGACTGGGTTTGGACCGATGCTCAACCCTAGGTAGGGATGTGTTTGAGAGCGCGTCAATAATAGTTGTGGAGAGCAGAGAGGAGTTGGAGAGATCGGTGCCGCTTTAGGGTTTGCCTTGTTGCCTTTTATAATCTCTAATCAGAATTCTATCCAAATTAAATTGAGCCGTTGCAGATCTTTTCAAATAAGGGAACCGGGTATCTCTCAAACGACCACAATATCCTCTGAATCAGAAGGGAACTCATCAATATTCTTCATCATAAATTTCTCAGACCTATCAAATCAAAGAACCGGCTTGATATCCCCTGAAATCTCTGTGAGCACAACGGCTATATCAGCAATAACTACACCGGGAAGCGAACTATGACAGATCTTAAAATTTGAAATCTGGCCGTTGAAGTGTTATTCCCAGTTCATTTCTCAGTGAATGACACATAACTAGGGAGATATGGGTACATTTGATGTAGGGAACCAAGCAATCACTCAAGAAAAGTACGTACCCATTTAAAGGAATTTAGGAAGGCAAATTTGATACTACACAGATAATTCCCAGTGTGGACTAAACAATGGATCATAAGGAATTATGCAATGTAATCAGGCTTAGGGACGGCTTATAGTCAATCATCATGTCGGCTTGTATTATAGGATAGATGTGATCAAATTGACTATTGTAAGGCTAACAAAGAAATGTAGACATGCACAAGATATATCATGAAACAATATGCGATTATGCCATAATTAAGAACATGCTTTAGAACCAATATTACAGGACATGCGAGGCCATCACAAGATCAAATATCATCAATATTGTCAATGAAGTCATAGAAAAGATCAAATCTAGTCAAAGCAAGAGAACTAGTATAGGCAACTGGAACTGCTAGTTTAGGGAAATCATTCCCAGAAGTAACCTAAAGGACTTGTAAGGTTCTCGATTTAGTGCTTTGGTGAATATATCAGCAATTTGATCTTCAGTCCTACAATGTTCTAGCAGTATGTTCCCTTTTTCAACATGATCACGCAAGAAATGATGCCTAATATCAATGTGCTTAGTCCTAGTATGATGCACAGGATTCTTGGATATGTTGATGGCACTACTATTGTCACATAAGATTTTGAGGGGGCCGAAAGACATACCAAAGTCCGCGAGTTGTTGTTTGAGCCAGAGGATTTGGGAACATCAAGCAACAACTGCGATGTACTGTACTTCCGTAGTGGATAATGCCATTGAATTTTGTTTCTTTGAGCCCCAAGAGATCAAGCAGGGCCCGAGGAACTGGGCCATTCCAGAAGTGCTCTTGCATTCAACCAAGTATCCAGCGTAGTCGGCATCGGTGTATCCAAGAAGATTAAAGTGGCAATCTTTGGGGTACCAAAGACATAGGTCATCAGTTCCCTTCAGATAGCGAAATATACGCTTCACTTCCGTTAAGTGAGATTCTCTTGGATCAGCTTGAAACCTGGCACATAGACAAACAACAAACACAATATCTGGCCTACTAGCGGTTAGATACATCAAGGAACCTATCATACAACGATAGAGCTTCTCCTCTACTCTTTGGCATGTATGATCAGCGGTGAGACGAGTCGCTGGGGAGATGGGAGTAGCAATAGGTTTGCTTGAATCCATTTTGAACTTCTTCAAGAGTTCCTTAAGGTACTTCTGTTGATGGATTTGTATACCATCGGCCTTCTGAGTAACTTGCAATCCCAAGAAGAAGGATAGTTCTCCAATCATACTCATTTCGAACTCGCTACTCATTAGATCTTTAAACTTCTCTACAAGAGCCAAGTTAGTGGAGCCAAAAATAATATCATCAACATATACCTGGACCACTAAGATTTCTCCCTTAACTTCCAGGATGAAAAGAGTCTTGTCGATCACACCACGGCGATAGCCATTAGCTGTTAGGAACTGGGCAAGGCGATCATACCAAGCTCGTGGGGCTTGCTTTAGACCATAGAGGGCCTTGTCCAGGAAATATACGTGGTCAGGGTGATCAACATCCTCAAATCCTGGAGGTTGCTTGACATACACTTCCTTTTGAAGAATTCCATTGAGGAAGGCGGTCTTCACGTCCATTTGGAACAACTTGAATCCTTTGTGGGACGCATAGGCAATGAGCAAGCGTATTGCCTCCAGTCTTGCCATAGGAGGAAAAGTCTCATCGTAATCAATTCCTTCTTGTTGGTTGTAGCCTTGAGCAACCAAACGAGCTTTGTTCCTTGATACAGCTCCAGAATCATCCAGCTTGTTGCGAAAAACCCACCGAGTTCCTATGATGTGCCTGTTCTGAGGGCGAGGAACTAGTCGCCAGACTTTGTTCCTCTCGAACTGGTGATGTTCTTCTTGCATGGCTATGATCCAATCAGCATCCTTTAATGCCTCCGTGATGTTCTTGGGTTCTATAAGAGACAGAAAAGCATTGAATGCACAGTATGACATATCCTCAAATCCATACCTGACTGGATGCTTGGTGGTTCTTTTGTCTCGGTTGGGAACTAGAAGATCAGTTCCCGGGGCTTCCATATCAGTTGGATCAGCAACCGAGGATGAGGTGATATTTGAGTTGATTTCTGGGGCCGATTCCGTTCTCTGAGTGGTAGCGTCGACCTCATTTGACGGATTAGAGGGAACCGGGTCATAGGCAGCGGCATCTGGATGAGATGAGGGAGCTGGGGAGCGAGCTTTCTGTGGAAGTTGATTCCTTGGGCTCAACCACAGTAGATGGGACTGTGGGTGAGAGAGAGAGGTATGAGTTGTGCTTGGGAGGAGCTTCATCATCAGAATCTTCACTTGGTCGTTCAAAAGGATCAGCTGAGGGAACTGAGGGATCCTGCACAGACTTGGAAGGCAATTTTTCATTGAAAACAACATGAATACTTTCCTCTACCTTTTTAGTCTGTTTGTTGAAGACTTTGTATGCTTTGCTATTGGAAAAATATCCGATGAATATCCCCTCATCACTTCGTGGATCGAACTTCTCGAGATTGTCCTTCCCATTGTTGTGAACAAAACATTTGCAGCCAAAGACTCAAAGATGAGCAATGTTGGGAACTCTGCCTCTTAGGAGCTCATAGGAAGTCTTCTCAAGCATGGGGTGTAGCATAGCTCGATTTAAGATGTAGCACACTGCATTAACCGCTTTATCCCAGAAGGATTGAGAGAGCCCACTTGATATGAGCATGGTGCGAGCCTTATCTTCCAAAGTTTTGTTCTTCCTTTCAACAACCCCATTCTGTTGTGGGGTGTAGGGAGTTGAGAAATTGTGATCGATTCCATGTTCCCTACAAAAGGTTAGAAAATCTCCATTTTCGAACTCAGTTCCATGATCGGAACGAATGGCTCGAAGAGATACGTTCAACGATCTTTCAAGCAAGGGAACTAGCTCACTAAACCTATCAAAGACTTCACTTTTAGATTTAATAAATAATGTCCAAGTGAATCTTGAATAGTCATCAACAAGTATAAGAATATACCTGTTACCACCAATGCTTTGAACTCGCATAGGACCGCAGAGATCCATGTGAATGAGTTCCAGAGGTTTGGAAGAGCTTACCGGTGTTTTGGACTTAAAGGAACTACGGACCTGTTTCCCTTGAACACAGTCAGAGCAGATTTCTGACTTCTCAGCATTTATTTTGGGAAGACCACGAACCAGTTCCTTTTGGTGCAGCTTGTGAATTAACTTGATGCTAGCATGACCAAGTCGTTGATGCCAGAGGTTTGTTTGATCGTCAATGGAAGAGAGACACAACTTTTCTTTGGGATCAAATTTTGGATCAATGATGTAGACGTTGTTGAACCTTTTTCCTTTCTGGATTATAGTTCCCTGTCTATCTTCCACGAAACATTCCTTTGAGGTAAAGCAAACCTCATTTCCTCCTTGATCACACAGCTGTGACACACTTATTAGATTAAAACCTAAATTTTCAACTAGGTTGACGTTACTTACCTCAATGTGATCAGTGAGATTCACACTTCCAGTTCCACAGATTGTTCCCTTTCTCTTATCTCCGAAGGAAATGGTTCATCCTCGGTGTTGCTGAAGTGATGACATTTTTCTTCTATTTTCGGTTATATGGCACGAGCATCCACTGTCGATGTACCATTTGTCTTATTGTTGTACTTTGTCCTGCACAAGGGAACTCAAACTTTTGGAACCCAACTAAGCGTAGCTTTTCTGGGCGAATGAGGTTGGTATCTTATTTGTGGGTTAGAAGCAGGAACAAAATAATAAGGATCATTCAAGTCATTAATGGTATGTGTCCTTTTCTTATTATTTATTTTCTGGTTTCTTTTCCTAGCATTTTCTTCCATTTGTCTTTTCTTGTGCATGCACTCATGAATATATTGACCATTTTTACCACAATGCCAGCAAACACGATTGTAGACAACATGACCATACTTACCATGACCGGGTCGGAATGGTCTTTCTTGCTTTCTCTCCTCAAAGTTAACTTTCTTACCTTTAGTTCCCTGAGCTTGGTCAATATACATCTTGTGAGCATTCTGACCATTGACCCAAGTTTGACTCTCCTTAGGCTTCTGTTCAAGAACTTTTACCTCTTCTTCTAG
Organism: Rheum nobile; assembly: GCA_027886185.1. NCBI lineage: Eukaryota > Viridiplantae > Streptophyta > Magnoliopsida > Caryophyllales > Polygonaceae > Rheum > Rheum nobile. The sequence goes on from WOAB01000546.1 coordinate 1,984,893, forward strand.
GAACTAGTTTTTGTCGCGAGAAGTTTGTAGCGCACAATTGAGAGATTCATTTTTCTCGACCAGTTCCCTTCTTATTTTCTCATTTTCAGCAGAGCATGTTTCCTCAGAATCTTTGTTACCAAGATAGCCAAGACCATGTCGTTGCTTAACAAAAACAGTTTGATTCACAATTTTCTCATTTATAAAGTGAGTGAAATGATCAAGTTTGTTTATAATTTCAGTGAGCATAGAGGAGGTGTTGTTTTCAGATTCTGTAAAAGGAACAGTAGGATTATCAACATGCATGGGTTCCTTTTTAACATTTATGTAAGAGTCACATTTTCTAAGAGGATTAGCCATCAATTTCTCAGTTTCCTCAAGTTTCTTAATCCAGACGGAGTTTTCAGTGGTCAAGCAAGAGATTTCATCTTCATATTCTTCCAGTTTCTCTTGGAGGGAACTAGTTTCATTTCCAAGTTTCTTAATTATCTTGATTAATTGTTTTTTATCATATTCAAGAAGAGACTTGGTAAAGTCAGAAGAGGATACCTCAGAGTCATCTGATTCGGTTGAATCTTCCTTGGCCATTAAGCATCTTCCTCTAGAAGTTCCATTTGTATCTAGTTCCCCTTCAGAGTCGTCTGAGTCATCTCCAAAGGTAGCAAAGAGGGCCTTCTTCTGCAGAGGCTTGTCGTCTTCATTAGCGTTCTTAGGACAGTTCCTCGCCAGGTGTCCTCTTTCCTTGCATTGATAGCAAGAGTATTCGGAGAGGTCCTTTTTCTGGAAGTTTTTCTTAAACTTTCATTTGATGAAGTGCTTCCTGATGTGTTTGGTAACCAAGGCAGTCATCTCATCATCTTCTTCTTCAAGGTCGGAGTTTTCTTCCTCCATTTCCAGCCTGGAAAAGGCCTTTGAGATTTTTAGGGCAATTCCTTTCTCCATCTTCTTTACAGAACTCGCTTTGAGTGCCTCCCTTTCATCGACTTCAAGTTTTCCTATGATTTGGGTTAAAGGAAGTCCTTGAATGCCAGGAGTAGTCTTTAGAACTCTTTTGATAAGACTGGATTTGGAGTTGAGTCCATTGATGATGACAAGAGATTTAGACCATTCATCAATCGTCACTTTAGGATTGGTGAGTTTGGTGACGAGTCTGGTGAATTGAGAGTAGTATTGAGAGATATTCTCAGTTTCCAGCATCTCAAAAGTGTGGTATTCTCCTTCTAGAGCAAATTTTCTACTTTGCTTCAGTTTCTCACTTCCTTCGTGCATCTCTTTTAGGGCAGTCCAGATGCCTTTAGCAGTTGTGATTCCAATCACCTTGTCCATGTCCTCCCTTGTTAATCTGTTAAGAATGAGTTGACGAGCTTTAGCATTCTTCTCTTTAATGGTGTAGTATTCAGGCTTCCAGTCTGCTTCAGCTAGATTCGCAGGGATAACTCCATCACCATTTTCAATTACACGCCAACATTGATAGTCCAGGGTCTGGATGTAGTTGGTCATGCATTTCTCCCACCATTCTTCTTCTCTCTTATTACGAATGTGGGGCTTATTGATGGAGATTCCCAAACTGAATTCGCTTGAACTAGTCATCTTGAAATCTGTAAACTAACACAAATCTAGAGCGCCTGCTCTGATACCAATTGTAGGATCATACTTGTTAGTTATCGAGGGAACTGGGAGTCCAGTTCCTTAGCAGCGGAATAAGTAAACAATAATAGAATCAAGACAAGTTCCTTAGAGTGGGAACCTTTGATAACCAACTAGTTATCCAGGATAAAACCCACTACCTCTCTTGCAAAAGGATTTCAAAGTCTACTTCTTGTATTAATGCTTCGATTACAATCAACTAGAATAGAACACACAAATTAAGTCTCAGACACACTAAGACTCTCTACCTAGTTCGACCTAACCAAGCAAACAACAAGCAAGCAACTTACTTAGTTCTTCTTCAAAGAACTTGGCACATTTTCTTCTCAGCACTCGGAATTCTTCAATTGCGTGAATGCGTGAAGTGAGAGAGTACTTTGACTACTCTATTTATATAACCTAATTGATGAACAATGTGAATCTTCAGCAACCGGATTACATAAATAAAATAATCAAAAGTAATCGTTAAAGATAACATTTGTTTCCAAATATAATCTTTACCGATTTTTACATGTTTTGTTTCCATAAAGATATACTTTAAGCTCCTAAAATATATGTAAACATGGTAAGATCTTCAAGTTCTCTCTCCAACTAAAGATCTGCCCTAAACATCTCGCCGCCACTCATCACATATTGTTCCAAGTGTTTCCAGCGTTGGCAAGCCTCAATTCCTTCCGCCAGTTCCCAAATCTGACGTCACTGTCTCTGTCTTGTGCTTTCCAAATCCAAAGTTCCCTGTTTGTCACACTAATGGAAATATTAATAGCAAAGGTGTTTGTCATTATCAAAACTAGGAAAAATGAGGAAAGGAACTAGGTAGGGAACTAGAATTCCCAAAAGTTCACTTCCTAATAGTGGGGAATAATCTTTTTCCCATCAACAGGTGTGTCCTCCAACTTATCCTTCTTCCTTGGCTCGGTCTTCTTCACCCCAAGCTTTTTGGCCTCGATCTTCTTGGCAGATCGCAGTCGTTCCTTCAAAGTACCTGGAGTAGTCTCACCGGCGGCAGACTTGGTCGGAGTTGAGAAGTCGGTGGACGCTCATTGTTCCCCTGTAATCTCAACATCTGGGCCCTCATCATCCTTAGAGCCAATCGTGTGCTTTCTCTTGCGACTGGGCTCCACAGTTTCCAGAGGATGAAGACCTAGATCAGCCTCCACATTAGCCATGGCCTTCTCCTCTTCATCTTCTTTTGATTTAGGAGGAGAGTTGACTTCTTCTTCTTGTCCAGTGACAGTCACCATCTCCTTGGAGATATCAATTTCTTGGACCTGTTCCACCGATGACTGTTCCCCCTGAGGCTGTTCCTCATGAAGTTCAACGATTGAGGAGGTAGCCTCTTTGGCTATTTCCACCACAGCAGCAATGTAGGTGGTATCCTTGGATTGCGGGGTCTTAGCAACCTAGAATGCCTCAATTGAGTGCTTGAGAGCATTGAGTTGCTCCTCAGTGAAGGCAGAGACGTCAATGGCGGGGGTAGAAGAAGATGCGGGAGTAGACATGATGATGTGGTTGTGTTTGAGAGAGAAGGGATTGAAGATTTAGGGTTGGAAACGACAAATGGCAAAGAGAGAAATGTTTCAGAGATAGAGAGAGAGAGATGATGTGGAGTAAATCGGGTTGTGGTGAGGGTGAGGTTTTATAGATGGCAAGAGATTTGGGAAGAAAATGAATTATGGGAAGAGGAGGATTCACTTACCAAGAATCTTGCCATTGACATCTTGAAAAATGGCAACCAGATCTTTTCGCTCTCTACTGGTAACGACCTTTTTCTTCTCGTTTCTCACAATCACACTATTCCTCGCGGCAGAGATATCAAGTCACCATTGAATGCAAGCGTTGCAGAGAGCAACGGTCACCTACAACTCTCAACGTTCAGCAAACTGTTTCCAATCACTGTTCCTTTCGCAGTTCCCCCTTAGGCAAAGTCCCATACAAATGACTCTGAGTTCCTTGAGTGGATAGAAAGGCTAGTTTGGATATTTTAATGGGTTCACACAAAATTGCAAAGATATATCCAAACAAAAATACAGGTAGGGAACAATGACGATCCAGATAATGATTCCCAGTAAGAGTTGGTAAACAAAGAGAGGTGCATAGGGAACGTTTACCTAGATCCAAGCTAGGGACGGCAGTGCAACCAATTATCATTTTGGCTTGTAATGAGGGTGTAGATAATCAAATCGGTTGCTTTTGTCTTGAAAGAAGATGTTATCATGTAAAAATAAAGCACATATGATCAAGAATAGAAGTTGCAAGAAGTTTTTGAATTAATGTAACACAAAGCACATAGCAGGAAAAATAAACAGGTCATTTGCAAATAACATGCAACAAAGCAGCTGTTCCCTAGTTTAAAATTGATCGATCTAGCCAATCGTTGAGGGAATAGTAGAAGTGGAGTTCCTCAATTTAGAGAGATCATCCCAAGGAGCATTCTCAAATACTCAAAGGGTTTTCTATCCAGTGCTTTGGTGAAGATATCTGCAACTTGTTCCTATGTCCTGCAATGATCCATTCTAATGAAAATTTTCTCAACATTATCACGAAGAAAATGATGATGAATATCAATATGCTTAGTACGTGAGTGATGAACATGATTTTTGGATATGTTGATAGCACTAGTATTATCACACATAATAGGAACGGTGCCAAGAGACATACCAAAATCCTCCAATTACTGTTTGAGCCATAATATATGGGCACAGCAAGAGGCGATAACTACGTACTCGGCTTCGGCGGTTGAAAGGGCAACATAATTTTGTTTCTTTGATGCCCAAGAAACGAGACATGGGCCAAGGAACTGTGCCGTCCTAGATGTGCTTTTGCGGTCCACAAGATGACCAGCAAAGTCAGCATCAATGAAGCCCACAAGGTCAAACCCACTGTTCCTTGGATACCAAATATAGAGATTGGCATTCCCTTTCAAGTATCGCAAGATCCTTTTGACTTCAGTTAGGTGTGACTCCTTAGGATTTGCTTGAAACCTAGCACACATGCACACACTAAACATAATATTTGGCCTATTTGCCGTTAGATAGAGTAAGGAACCAATCATGCCTCTATACATTGTGGCATCTACATCTTGGCCATTCAAGTCTGCATCAAGACGAGTGTTAGGAGAAATAGGTGTATTAATAGGTTTAGCTTTATCCATACCATACTTCTTCAACAATTCCTTGATGTATTTTTGCTGATGCACTCTTGTTCTCTCAGAGGTTTGGGAGACTTGTAATCCGAGGAAAAAGGAAAGTTCCCCAATCATACTCATCTCAAATTCACTGCTCATGAGATTTTTGAATTTTTCTACAAGGGCAGGGTTAGTGGAACCAAAAATAATATCATCAACATAGACTTAAACTACGAGAATCTCACCTTTTTGTTCCAAGAGGAACAATGTCTTATCAATCGCTCCACATCTGTATCCATTTGAGAGAAGGAACTGTGTCAGCCAATCATACCAAGCTCTGGGAGCTTTCTTGAGCCCATACAGTGCCTTGTCCAGTGCATACACATAGTCAGGATGTTCCATGTCTTCAAAGCCTGGGGGTTGTTTCACATAAACTTCCTCTTGAAGATAGCCATTGAGAAATGCTGTTTTTACATCCATTTGATACAACGTGAATCCTTTGAAAGCAGCATATGCGATGAGAAGTCTAATGGCTTCGATATGAGCTACAGGAGCATATGTCTCATCATAATCGATCCCTTCTTGTTGGTTGTAGCCTTGAGCAACCAGTCTAGCCTTGTTCCTTGTCACAGTTCCAGAATCATCGAGCTTGTTCCTAAAAACTCATCGAGTTCCAATGGCATGTTTGTGCTTGGGAAGGGGAACAAGTCTCCAAACTTTGTTTCTTTCAAATTGATGTAGCTCTTCTTGCATAGAAACTATCCAATCTGGCTCTTTCAATGCTTCTTTGATGTTCTTTGGTTCTACAAACGAGATAAAATAATAGAAAGCACAAAAATCATATAGTTGAGAGCGTAAACCTCTTTGTTCGTATGGTGTGAGAAGAGCATCAACTGGATGATTCTTCTTGGTCTAGACATTCTTGGATTCAGGCAGTGGAGGAATAGGAGGAAGGGTGACATTCATTGTTGAAGTTGATGGAGGAACGTCAACAACAATTGGAGTGGCTGCTCCAGAGATAGTTCCTTCAACATCATCTATAGATTCTTCTTCAATAATTGTTACCACATCACCACTCACTTAGCCATCTTGCACGAGTTGTGCATCCGAAGTATCACCACCAGAAGTTTCATTTGGAACAGTGGTGACATCAGCGTCGATGATTGGAGTTGTTGTTGTGGGAACATCAGGTGCTGGTATAGTAGGGGTGCCATCACCACTGGTTGTGGTATCTTCAAGAGAACTGTTAGTGCTCCCACCAGCATTGGGGGCATTGTTCCCTGTACGTGGATTACCCTGGTGATTCCCATCATCACCTTCATCATCTGAGTCTTCACATTGCATGCGTGGAAATTGATCATCAGGGAACAGTGAGTTGGAATCATTACTCACAGCTTTTGAGTGTTCATCAAAGACAACATGAATGCTCTCTTCAATCTTTCGGAGTCTCTTGTTATAGACTCTATAAGCCTTGCTTGAATTAGCATATCCCAGAAAGATTCCTTCATCACTCCTTGGATCAAATTTTCCCAAGTTATCTTTTCCATTATTGTGAATGTAACACATGTAACCAAAGGCACACAAGTGGGAAACTGTTAGGAAATGGAACTCAAGAACCTCAATTCCCATGAGAGTTCCTTTCCTCAGTTTCTCTACTTTTGAAGATGACAAATACTTTGATACTAATGTTTTATCTCAAAGATGTGCTTAAAAGAACCGCATGACAGTTACTGAAACCATGAAAGCCAAACAAGACAAAGAAACCAAACAAGCAAACCAAAGGAAACTCTGAAGTTGTCTAGGTTGATGAACCTCGGACAAAAGGTGTTTGACAATGACATGACAGATTCTTCTGAAGCCTTTGACCAACCATTGTGTATTCTGAGTTTGCCTAGGTTGTTGGTACATGATTAAGTCAGCTTGAATTAAGGACCACCACACAACCGAGGTTAACCTTGTTCTGTGGGAACTCAGTAGAAGTGAAGCGAGGAAGCGCTCACAAGGGAACAAGCACAAAGCAAGTCTATTGAAGATGCAAAGACTTGAGAAGAGTGGAGAAGCCACAAAGGAGCTAGAGCATGGAAACTGTCTCACCGACGAAGGGAACTGTAGTAGGTGAGATGTGTTAGCGGAAATCCAGGAGGCGTAGAGCAATTGGTGGAAAGCAAATGTCCCATCATCCTCGGACTGACACAACCGGTTATTAACCACCATGTTGTTTCCTAGCTCATTATGGAAGTTGTCTTGCACACATAAACATCTATGACAACCTAGTTGATGGGATTCGTGGATCACCGTTAGATTGAGCTTCTAGTTCGGTTCGATGGGAACTGGAAGCGAACTAGCCTTTGGAGTATAAAAGGCGAGTATGCTTCATTGACAACTTCAAGCACTACAACAAGAATCACACTCCATAGCAAATATAAAAGTGTGAAGCTCTTAACAAGATCATCAACTCAGACCAAGATCAAGAGAAACCAGTCAAGGAACCTGAGAGTTGTGTGCTAGTTCTTGTGACTGTAAGTGAGTTAGTTCCTTAGTGCTAAGGACTGCTTCTTGGATTGATTATACTTTCTGTTAAGCTTATCTAGGATTGTCTAACTGTGTATAAGACAAAGAAACTGTGTGTTTATTCCTAGAGTAATATGTAACCGAAGTGATAAGAAATCAAGAAGTAGACCTTGAAATCCTTTCGAAAGAAAGGTAGTGGTTTTTATCCTAGATTGCTAGTTGGCAATCGAAGGTTTCCACTATAAGGAACTTGTTCATTTATTCTGATTGTTTATTTCCGCAGCGAAGGGAACTGAATATCTGTATTCTTAGTTCCCTTGTTCTTAATCTAACAATCATGATCCTACAATTGGTATCAGAGCAGGAAAAGCTCTAGATCTTTGTTTAACTTTGCAGATCTAAAATGTCTCAGTCAAGCAAGTTTGAGCTCGTAATCTCCACCAACAAACCACATCTCCGAAAGAAGGGAGAAGAAACATGGTGGGCCAAGTGCATGGAAAGCCACATAAAGACCAATGACTACCAATGCTGGAGGATAGTCGAGAATGGAGATGGCTATGTCAATCTCAACCAAAAGGAAGAAGATTGGAAACCTGAGCATTATGTCATCATGGAAAAGAACGCCAAAGCTAGACAGTTCATTCTCAATGGACTGGATAGAGAAGATATGGACAAAGTCATAGGAATCAAGACGGCGAAAGAGATGTGGCAAGCACTCAAGGACATGCATGAAGGAAGTGATAAACTAAAGCAAAGCCGAAAGTTTGCCTTAAAAGGAGAATACCACACATTCAAAATGATGGAAACTGAAACCATCTCTGAGTATTACTCTCGCTTCAACAGGCTCATTGGAAAGCTAACAACGGCTGAGGTCACCATTGATGAAGTCTCCAAATCACTGGTGGTCATCGATGGACTTAACTCTAAGTTCACCCTCATCAAAGGAATCATGAAGAACACCCCAGGCATCCAATCTCTTCCCTTGGCTCAAATCATAGGGAAACTGGAGGTTGAAGAAGGAGAACACACCAAGGTCAATGCTGACAAGAAACTGGAGAAAGGAATTGCCCTCAAAATCTCCAAGGCCTTCACAAGGCTTGAGATGGAGCAGGAGAACTCAGACCTAGAAGAAGAGGAGGACGAACTTACAGCTCTCTTCACAAAGAACATCAAAAAATTCTTTGTGAAGGGAAAGTTCCAAAAGGGCAGTTCCTCTCACAATGGACCGATGAGAGATCTCAAAGATGTCTCTTGCTATGAGTGCAAAGAAAAGGGGCACTACGCTAAGAGTTGTCCCAACAAAGAAGACTCCAAAGAAGATGAAAGACCTCAAAGGAAGAAGGCTCTTGTGGCCTCATGGGGAGAAGACTCAGATGAGGAACTAGATCTGAGTGGATTCCTTGGAGGAAAATGTCTCATGGCAAAAGGAGATCCAAGCAAATCAGAAGACCTTGAGGTAACTTCTGATGACTTCTTAAAAACTCTAGTTGATTGTGACAAGAAACAACTTTTAAAAATCAAAAAAAAATCTAGGGAAGGAAATTAGTGCTCTTCAACAAAAACTAGATGATTGTGAAGATGAGATTGCTTGTTTGACTGTTGAGAACTCTGTGTGGAGTAAGAAACTTGAAGAAACTGAGAAAGATCTTGCTGAAACTCACTCCAAACTCATGGAACTTAGGAATGTGCATGATAGTTCCCTTATAATTTGTCAATCTTGTAGTGAGTCTAAGATAGAATCTGTTACAGTTCCTATGCATGATAATCTATCTGGAAATGATTTGCTTCAATCTATAATTGATAGGTTAGATACTCTCACTGATTCTATAAATGAAAAAATGATCAATCAAATTGTCTTTGTGAAACAACGTCATGGAGTTGGATACATTGACAACAAGATCAATGATGATGCTGAAAGTGAAAAGATTAGACGTGAACTTGTTGAGATGAATGAGAACCTCAGTACTTCTCTTGCGACTTCTCGAGATAGGAATCAGTTCCTATTAGAGAAGATCATGGTTCTTGAGAACAAGGTTGAGGTTTCCAAGCGTGTCAAAGAAAGTTCTAAAAGTCCAGAAAGGGAACCTAAGGGAAAGGAAAAAGTATCTCTTAAAGACAAGTGGTTCACTAATTCCTTTGCTCACAAAAGGTACGTGGACATGGCTCATGGTAAGGTTAGAAATAATGTTGATTTCAACAAAAGAAAAAATGAAAAACCTTTTAGGCCAGGAAAGGGAAAATATGGACATGTTGTGTACAACCGTCTGTGTTTCTATTGTGGTAAGAATGGTCATTACAACACTGAGTGTCCTAAGAAAAGGAACTATGATAATGAGAAAAGTGCATATTACCATGAAAGGAATCAGTTCCCTTGTCATTCACAGACTCAAAATGATAAATCACTTGCTAATCCCCCCAGTAAAGCCAAGCTTCAATGGGTTCAGAAATCTTAGTTTCCCTATGTGCAGAAAGAAGAGAGGCAACCTCAACTATGGTACATTGACAGTGGTTTCTCGTGCCATATGACCGGAAGAAGAAATCAAATGAGCTCTCTTCAACCTCTCCAAGGAGGGAATATCTCTTTTGGAGACAAAAGCAAAGGGAAAATTTGTGGAATAGGAACTGTGAATCTCAATGACCACATTAAGGTAAACAAAGTCCACCTTGTTGATAATCTTGGTTTTGATCTAATTAGTGTGTCACAGCTGTGTGATCAAGGAGACAACGAAGTTAGATTCAAATCAAATGAATGCACTGTCCTTGACTCCTCGGGACAAATCATCTTAAAAGGTAAAAGGTTCAACAATGTGTATGTTGTTGACCCATCCTTCGTTCCCAAGGAGAAACTCTGTCTCTCAACTGTGAATGATCAAACGGACTTGTGGCATCAACGTCTTGGTCATGCTAGCACCAAATTGATCCAAAAGCTGCACTCAAAGGAGCTAGTCAGGGGCCTCCCAAAGTTAAGTGGCAAATTTGAGGAACCATGCTCAAACTGTGTAAGAGGGAAACAAGCTCGGAGTTCCTTTAAATCCAAAAATATGGTAAGCTCCTCAAGGCCCCTTGAACTCATTCACATGGACCTTTGTGGACCCATGAGAGTTCAAAGCCTAGGAGGAAACAGGTATATCTTTGTTCTCGTCGATGACTTCTCTCATTTTACTTGGACAATATTCATAAAATCTAAAAGTGAAGTCATTGGACATTTTAAGGATCTGGTTCCCATGTTAGAAAAATCTCTCGATTGTTCCATCAATTCTATTCGTTCTGACCATGGTACCGAGTTCGAAAATGGAGAATTTCTAACCTTTTGCAGTGAGCATGGCATTGATCACAACTTCTCTGCACCATACACTCCTCAACAAAATGGTGTAGTGGAAAGGAAGAATAGAACCTTAGAAGACATGGCTCGAACTATGCTCATCTCAAGTGGACTCTCTCAATCATTCTGGGCTGAGGCAATCAACATAGCCTGATACATCATCAATCGAGCTATGCTTTGCCCAATCACAGAGAAGACACCCTATGAACTTCTAAGAGGAAGAGTTCCCACCATTTCACATCTTAGGTTATTCGGATGCAAATGCTTTGTGCATAACAATGGAAAGGATAATCTTGGCAAATTCGACCCAAGGAGTGATGAAGGGATCTTTATTGGATATGCCTCAAGCAGCAAAGCATACAAGGTCTTCAACAAAAGGACTAAAAAGGTAGAAGAAAGTGTTCATGTTGTTTTTAATGAGAAATCACTTGGTAGAAACATGCAGAATACCACCAGTTCCTTTGAAGATCAATTTCCCAAGCCACCTCAAGAAGATCCAGATGAGGATATCACACCACCCAGTTCCTACCCAGATGCACAAATTGTTCCACCAGTTCCTCCACCAGTTCCCATGGACAATCAACAACAATCCATTTATGGGAACCATGAACATGAAGATAATACCTGTGGAGACATCAATGACTCATCCTCTCACATGTTCTTCAATGGAGAAGGTGATCCAAGCATAGAAGTTGAAGCTGAACATTCAAATCAAAATGCATCCACATCAAATGCTCTAGCTCCCAACAGAGAAAGAAGAACCATCAAACCTCCAGTCAGGTTCGAACATCTAACCTTCTTTGCTTTCAATGCTTTCTTATCTATTGTGGAACCAAAGAACATAGGTGAAGCACCGAAGGATGTAGACTGGATCCAAGCCATGCAAGAAGAACTTCATCAGTTTGAAAGGAACAAAGTGTGGCATCTAGTTCCCCGCCCCAAGGATAAGCATATCATAGGAACTAGATGGGTCTTCAGAAACAAGCTCGATGATTCAGGATCTGTAATAAGGAACAAAGCAAGGCTTGTTGCTCAAGGATACAATCAACAATAAGGAATCGACTATGATGAAACCTATGCTCCGGTGGCAAGGATTGAAGCAATAAGGTTATTGATTGCCTTCGCATCACACAAGGGGTTCAAGCTTTTCCAAATGGACGTAAAGACCGCCTTCCTCAATGGCATTCTTCAAGAAGAAGTCTGTTAGATTCAAAGGATCATGAGGCCACGGTGCAAGCTTTGCTCGTCGTCGGAGTTGGAATCGCCAATTAGGGTTTCTCGGATGGACGGTGGCGTGGCGGAGGCGCAAGGATGGTTTGACGGCGGAGTTGTGGGGGATAGGTGGCACTCAATGTCTTCTTATAGAGGGAAGAAGAATTCCTTGCAGAAGAGAAAGGGAAGAGGAAGTGTGAGAGATGAACTCACTCGGCACACTTAGAATTTGACGCAAGAAGGAGATAGACGAAAGAGAGAGAGATTTGCTCAAGCAATTTTTATGATTATTACGTGCCCTTTTCAGCTCTCAAAGAGACCTTATATAGGCTTACAAAAAAGGCAAGAATGCCTAAGGAAATGTCAAGAGTCTGGCACAAAATTAAACCCTAGTTTTAATACCGAAAATGTACAAATAAGGTAAGTCATTAACTTCAAAGGTAAATGTCTTCAAGCACTTCAAAGATTCTCTCGGCCAAGGCTTGGGCCTATGATGGTGGGGTAAGTGGGCCAGCCCATGATGGTTGGAGCGCCGTTCAAAGTGGGCCAGGCGGCTCGGCGTCCCCCCTTGGAACTCTATTTGCCGCTAGCGCCGGGCTTGCCGGCGCCTTGATGAATGCAGAGAACCAAGCCAGGCTCGGCGTGGCTTAGGGCAGCTTGGCATGTCAACCCCTTGTGGAGGTATTGGAGAAGCTTCCTAGCCCTAGACCTCGTGATGGTGCCGGGAATTGCCTTGTCATCTTGAGTGTTGGCCTTGGAGTTGCTTGAGCCCGGCGCGACCGATGTCTTGGCCTTGTCTTGGCCAATGTCTTCCTTTGGTTTGGCTTTGGCCCTCCCATGCATGTCTTGGCCATCTCTAGTTCCAAGTGTGTCATCCATAAGCTCCGTGCTTTGATCCAGCTCTTGGGCCTCCATAGTGCCCACGGAGTGCTCCTCGGCGTCCAAGTCCTCGGCGGCGCCTAGGTTGTCCTCGATGTCTTGACCTTGATGTGGCATGGTCACATCATTCTCCCTCTCTTGAAAGGGATTTGACCCCGAATCCAGCTCTTCTTGGTCGTCTTCATCCTGCACACAATAAGGCATCAAATCAGAAACATTGAAAACATCATGTACACCAAAGTTAGGAGGAAGATCAAGCTTGTAGGCATTGTCATTGATCCTCTCAAGCACTTGAAAGGGTCCATTGCCTCTTGGCTTGAGTTTGGAGTTGCAGAGCAATGGGAAGCGCTCCTTCCTTAGGTGTAGCCACACTAGATCACCCGGTTCAAAAATTACTTCCTTTCGCCCCTTGTCCATATGCTTCTTATATTGGCCGGTTCTCCTCTCAAGTTGCAACCTTGTGTCTTCATGCAACTTCTTAATCCTTGCAGATTCACCCGCACCTTCTTTGCTTTCTCGCTCCTTGATAGCATAGGGTAGGAGCTCTAGTGGTGTTGTGGGATTGTGCCCATAAACCACTTCAAAGGGTGTCTTCCTTGTTGCCGAATGGACCGTCCTATTGTAGGCGAATTCAATGAAGGACAAGCTATCCTCCCACCTGCGCAAGTTAGTCCTCAAGATAGTTCTAAGCAAGACACCAAGAGTACGGTTGACCACCTCGGTTTGGCCATCTGTTTGAGGGTGGCAAGTAGTAGAGAAGAGAAGTTTAGTTCCAAACTTAGCCCAAAGAGTTTTCCAAAAGTAGCTTAGGAACTTAACATCTCGGTCCGACACAATGGACCTAGGAACTCCATGCAATCTCACAACATGATCAAAGAAAAGGTTAGCAACATGAAATGCATCATCGGTCTTATGTCATGCAATGAAATGTGCCATTTTGGAGAACCTATTTACTACTACAAAGATGGAGTCTCTCCCTCTCTTAGACCGTGGCAACCCCAAAACAAAGTCCATGGAAATGTCTTCCCAAGGTAGTTTAGGGATTGGCAATGGAGAGTAGAGACCATGGGGTTGCATTTTGGCCTTAGCACGCATACAAGTAGTACAAGAAGCACAAAGCTTCTCAACCGCTCTTAGCATCTTAGGCCAAAAGAAGTGCTCTCTAAGCACATATAAGGTCTTAAGGACACCAAAGTGCCCCATCAACCCACCCCCATGTGCTTCTTGCACAAGTATAGCTCGAATGGAGCCCTTAGGAATGCACAACCTATGACCTTTGAACAAAAATCCATCATGCAAGTAGAATTGACCCTCACTTCCCTTAGACTTACATGCATCTACTATAGCACAAAAATCAGAATCTAGAGCATATAAGTCTTTCATGAAAGTGAAACCAAGCAACTTTGCCTCTAATATGGTCAATAGAGTGTACCTCCTTGAGAGGGCATCCGCCACCACATTGTCCTTTCCCTTTTTGTGTTTTATCACGTAGGGGAAAGACTCAATGAACTCCACCCACTTGGCATGCCTCTTGTTGAACTTGCTTTGGCCCTTCAAGTATTTCAATGCCTCATGGTCAGAGTGTATGACAAATTCTTTAGGCAATAAGTAGTGTTGCCAAACTCTTAGCACACGTACTAAAGCGAGAAGTTCTTTGTCATAGGTGGGGTATTTGAGCTCGGCACCCCCAAGTTTCTCACTAAAATAGGCAATGGGTTTGCCCTCTTGCATGAGGACACCTCCAAGGCCTATTCCCGAAGCATCACACTCTATCTCAAAGATTTTATCAAAGTTAGGCAATGATAAGAGTGGTGCTTGGGTGAGCTTGGCTTTGAGTCTAGCAAAGACCGCCTCTTGTGCGACGTCCCATGAGAACGCCACACCTTTCTTGGTAAGCTCCGTGAGGGGCGCAGCCAAGGTGCTAATGTCCCTCACAAAGAGGCGGTAAAAGCCAGCCAAGCCTAAGAAGCTTCGGACTTGAGTCATAGTAGTAGGTGTTGGCCATTCATGAATATCTTTCACCTTCTCCTCATCAACTCTCAAGCCCTCCTTACATACCACAAATCCAAGAAATACCACATGATCCGAGAAAAAGTGGCACTTCTTGAAGTTGGCATATAGCTTCTCCTTCCTAAGGACCTCAAGAACTTGTCTAAGGTGATCCACGTGCTCATCAAGATTATGGCTATATACTAAGATGTCATCGGAGTACACAACCACAAAATTGCCAATGAAGCGCCTTAGAACATGGTTCATGAGCCTTAAGAATGTGCTAGGAGCGTTAGTGAGTCCAAAAGGCGTCACCAACCACTCATATAATCCTTGCTTGGTCTTAAAAGCGGTTTTCCATTCATCGCCTTCTTTCATGCGAATTTGGTGATAACCACTCTTAAGATCAACCTTGGAAAACACACTCGCTCCATGTAACTCGTCAAGCATGTCGTCTAATCTTGGTATGGGATGGCGGTACTTAATGGTTATGTTATTGATCGCTCGACAATCAACACACATCCTCCAAGTACCGTCCTTCTTTGGTACCAAGATGACCGGAACTGCACAAGGGCTAAGGCTCTCCTTCACATAGCCCTTGTCAAGCAATTCTTGGACTTGACGTTCCAACTCCTTTGTCTCCACGGGATTAGCGCGGTACGCAGCCCTATTAGGAAGTGTTGCCCCCGGTATGAAGTCAATTTGATGTTCAATACCTCTTATCGGAGGCAACCCCTTAGGCACTTCCTCTTGAAAGAGATCATCGAACTCTAACAAAAGGCGAGTGATGGGCTGCGGGAGTCCCTCAAGGTCATTCAAGTTGAGGAGCATGTCCTTACGAATGAAAAAAAGACACGACTCTCCACTCTTGAACGCTTGAACAACATCCTTAGACCTAGCTAAGAGCATATGACTAGAGGCATTTCCTTTGCCCCCAATTGCCATTTTCTTACCTTTGGCATGCTCCTTAGCTTGGGCCTTGCGTTGTTCCCTAGCCACATTGTCAGCCATGATTTCATGAGGAGCTAAGGGATGGAGAGTAATCCTTTTCCCACGCAAATGGAAGGAATACTCATTGCTCACCCCTTGATGTATGACGCCCCTATCATACTGCCATGGCCTTCCCAAAAGAAGGTGGCACGCAGTCATAGACAACACGTCACACAAAACCTCATCCTCATAGCCACCAATGGAGAACTTGATTATGGCTTGCTCCTTAACCTTTAGAGGGGTATCGGAATTCAACCAACAAAGTGTGTAGGGTTGTGGGTGAGGAGTAGTGCTTAGGTTGAACCTAGACACTACTTCATGGTCAATGATATTGCAACATGACCCCCCATCAATTATCATACTACATACTTTGCTGTTGATAGTGCACCTAGTATGGAAGATGGTCTCCCGTTGGCTAGGCACACTTGATCCCTCCGAGGCTATAAGCACTTTCTTAGCCACAAAACAGTCCCCATGGGATGCAACAGCATGCATCTCTTCCTCGGCCTCCTCATTCTCAACAACCTCTTCTTCATACTCATCCTCGAATTCATATTCTCCTAGAGTATTAAGTAGAACTTGTCTTTTTGAGGTGCAATCTCGGGCATAGTGCCCTCTTCCTAGACACTTGTAACATTTGATATCCCTTGCTCGGTCCTCGCCCTCCTTTCGTTGGGGTTGGACTCTACTAGGGAACTCTCGTCTAGGGTGACTAGGATTATCACCCCTAGTCGGTTCCAAGCGTCTAGGTGGAGGTGGTGCCCCTTTGGAACTTTGCCAAGGGCGTGAGCTATTCCCTTGGGGGCGTCTAAAAGATAATGCTTTATACATACGATTAGTATAATGAAGCATTTCCTCCATAGGCGTCCCACGAGGAAAATGTTGCTTACTCACGACCGCTTTGAGTTCATTGTTGAGATGGTGAATGAACTTGGAAATAAGATACCCTTCGGGAACTCTAAGCCCGGACCTAAAGACCAAGGTCCTTAGCTCCGTATAGAACTCATCTGGGGTTTTATTCCCTTGCTCAAGTTGTTCCAATCTCTCATGAACTCGCTCGGCATAGTCATCCGGAACAAACCTATCTCTAAGAGCCCGTTTGAGTTCTTGCCATGTGGTCACTTGGGGGTGTCCATGGAACTCTCGTTCCTCTTTGTCCCCAAGCCATAACTGATAGGCGAATCCCTCAAACTTGATCGTAGCTATAGCTACTCGTTGAGCTTCCGAGTAGTTATAGTATTGGAATATTTGATCGGTTTTTTGTTCCCAATCAAGATATACCTCGGGCTCACAATTTAAACCAAAACTTTGTACCTCCAATTTAACTCCATGTGGCCGTGGTTGCTCCAAGTTGGTCGGGTATTGGTTGCCATTGCCGTCGGCGCCGCGTGCTTCATAAGGCATGTAGCCGCCTTGCCCTTGGCCTTGGAATGCTCCGCCTCGGCTTGGTGCACTCCTTAGGGGATGGAGTAAGGGTCCTTGAGAGCTAGGGACGTCATGGGGCTGCATTCTTGATTGCTCTCCAAGCCTTAATCCGGAATCTTCATGGTTAGATGTAAAAGGCATAGTAGTAGGAGCAAAAGGCAATGAAAAATTAGAAGAAGCATATTCTTCCCTTGTAGTGCTCATGTGATGTGCATGCCCTTGGAAGCCCTCGGTCAAGGCATGATTGGTCACTCCCGGAATTGGCAACGGCCAAGTAGTCATGGGCACCGAGAGTTGATCACCCGGCGGCGCAAGACCTAGCACGGAGGAGGTGCCGGCACTTGCTTGCGGCAAAGATCCTCCTTGGCCTTGGATGGAGGAGACGCCCTGCATGGTGCTCCACTTCTCCTCCATGGCACGCATGAAAGCAGCTTGCTCCTCCCTCATGGCGCTCAAGTGTTATCAGGCGCGCTCGTCGGATTTCTCTTGAGAAGCTTGAATGGCTTTGAGGAATGCCTCCATAGTGACTGCCGAGACCTCCTTGGGGTCCTCTTAAGCCGCTTGCTTGTCCTTGGGATTCACCATCTCCAACCTTCACAAATCAAACACACGACAGCCAACAAAACCCAAAGAAATTCCAACAAAAGTACGTAACAAGTAAGATTGCCAAATTTGCCTAATTTAAATTAGGACTCGGAATCCAACAAGTTCTTGGGTTAGGGTGGCTCCTATATGCAAAAGACTCACAAAAATCGAAAATAAAGTGCACCACAATCTTTGTCAAAAGCTTAAGTTAATTCACAACTCAAGCAATTCTTGTAAGTACTTGTTTCCTATTACCCCTTACTAATGTTAGCTCGAGCAAAAGGAATTACAACTTCACTTACAATCACAAAGAAAGTGTACGACTTCGTCTCATTTTTTTTCTTTTTTTTTTTGACTTGTTTAGCTTGCTCTTTTGTACAATATCAAGCCAAGTTTTTTTTTAAATGCTTTTTTTTTTACGTAAGGAATGCAGAAAATGAGAATAAGAGACTTGCTATGCAACTCGAGTAACAAAAGCATACGCACTTCGGATTCGTTCCTCCACAAGAAGGCTCGGTTTGCAAATTACGTAAACAATTAAACTCGGATTGTATATGTGCCAAATAAGGAAAGCAAAGACTCAAAAGATCCTATACTAAATGCACGACTAAATGGGCTTTAAGAGGGTTGAAGGTTACACTTTCCAAATTCAAACAAGTATTAAATGCACTTAAAGCACACTATAAAGCCAAATTTGAAGGTTACAATTCTTCCACTCTAAAACGTCCACTTCCTATAGGGCATTCAAATTTCTAGATCTATCCTAGATGCAAGTCACACGACACAATCAAGAAAAATTCAAGAACAAAGCAAGAACAAGATTCAGACACAAAATTTCAACTACACATGCAAAGGCACAAAAACAAAGAACTTGTAGGACTTCGGACCTTGAATTTAAAAGAGGAATTTGAGCAAAACTTACGTGCTCTGATACCAAATGTTAGATTCAAAGGATCGTGAGGCCACGGTGCAAGCTTTGCTCGTCGTCGAAGTTGGAATCGCCAATTAGGGTTTCTCGGATGGACGGTGGCGTGGCGGAGGCGCAAGGATGGTTTGACGGCGGAGTTGTGGGGGATAGGTGGCACTCAATGTCTTCTTATAGAGGGATGAAGAATTCCTTGCAGAAGAGAAAGGGAAGAGGAAGTGTGAGAGATGAACTCACTCGGCACACTTAGAATTTGACGCAAGAAGGAGATAGACGAAAGAGAGAGAGATTTGCTCAGGCAATTTTTATGATTCTTACGTGCCCTTTTCAGCTCTCAAAGAGACCTTATATAGGCTTACAAAAAAGGCAAGAATGCCTAAGGAAATGTCAAGAATCTGGCACAAAATTAAACCCTAGTTTTAATACCGAAAATGTCCAAATAAGGTAAGTCAATAACTTCAAAGGTAAATGTCTTCAAGCACTTCAAAGATTCTCTCGGCCAAGGCTTGGGCATATGATGGTGGGGTAAGTGGGCCAGCCCATGATGGTTGGAGCGCCAATCAAAGTGGGCCAGGCGGCTCGACGCCCCCCCTTGGAACTCTACTTGCCGCTAGCGCCGGGCTCGCCGGCGCCTTGATGAATGCAGAGAACCAAGCCAGGCTCGGCGTGGCTTAGGGCAGCTTGGCATGTCAACCCCTTGTGGAGGTCTTGGAGAAGCTTCCTAGCCCTAGACCTCGTGATGGTGCCGGGAATTGCCTTGCAATCTTGAGTGTTGGCCTTGGAGTTGCTTGTGCCCGGCGCGGCCGATGTCTTGGCCTTGTCTTGGCCAATGTCTTCCTTTGGTTTGGCTTTGGCCCTCCCATGCATGTCTTAGCCATCTCCGGTTCCAAGTGTGTCATCCATAAGCTATGTGCTTTGATCCAGCTCTTGGGCCTCCATAGTGCCCACGGAGTGCTCCTCAGCGTCCAAGTCCTCGACAGCACCTAGGTTGTCCTCGGTGTCTTGACCTTGATGTGGCATGGTCACATCAAAGTCTATGTTAAGCAACCACCCGGTTTCGAAGACAGTGATCATCCAGACCATGTCTATTTCCTAGACAAAGCATTATATGATCTCAAGCAAGCCCCTAGAGCTTGGTATGATCGTCTCGCCCAGTTCCTACTCTCCAATGGTTACAGGCGTGGAATCATTGACAAGACTCTCTTCATTCTAGAAGAAAAAGGTACCATCTTAGTGGTTCAAATCTATGTTGATGATATCATTTTTGGTTCCACTAACCTGTCCCTTGTAGAAAAGTTCAAAGACTTGATGAGCAATGAATTTGAAATGAGTCTAATAGGGGAACTCACTTTCTTCCTCGGATTGCAAATAACCCAAAAGAAAGATGGCATACAAATTCACCAACAAAAGTATGTCAGGGAACTGTTGAAAAAGTTCAAAATGGAGTCCTGCAAGCCCCTATCAACTCCTATCTCTACAATCGCTCATTTGGACAAAGATCACTCAAGTCCTCTTGTGGAAGAAAAGCTCTATAGAGGTATGATAGGTTCTCTCATGTATCTAACAGCTAGTCGTCCAGACATTGTGTTTGTTGTTTGCTTGTGTGCTAGGTTTCAATCATATCCAAGAGAAGCACACTTAGCTGCTGTGAAAAGGATATTCCGGTATCTCAAGAGAATTGCTTCACTCTGCATTTGGTACCCCAAAGAGTGTCCCTTTGAGCTGATAGGTTTCATCGATGCTGATTATGCTGGTTACTTGGTAGATAGGAAGAGTACTTCTGCAATGACACAGTTCCTAGGCCATTGCCTTGTGTCATGGGGATCAAAGAAACAAATCTCAGTCTCCCTCTCTACCACAGAATCTGAATACATTGCAGCTGCCTCTTGCTGTTCCC
The DNA here is from genome assembly GCA_027886185.1 of Rheum nobile. NCBI lineage: Eukaryota > Viridiplantae > Streptophyta > Magnoliopsida > Caryophyllales > Polygonaceae > Rheum > Rheum nobile. The sequence goes on from WOAB01000546.1 coordinate 2,005,381, forward strand.
AACTCTTATGGCTAAAGCAACAACTCGCGGATTTTGGTATGTCTTATGGTCCCCTCACTATTCTTTGTGATAATACTAGTGCTATAAACATTTCTAAGAATCATGTGCATCATACTAGGACCAAGCATATAGATATAAGGCATCACTTCCTTAGAGATCATGTTGAGAAAGGGAACATCATTATGGAATTTTGTAAAACTGAAGATCAGATTGCAGATATATTCACCAAAGTTTTGAATAGAGTTCCCTTCGAGAACCTTAGATTAGAAATGGGAATGATTCCTATAAACTAGCAGTTCCTTTAGTTTAAAGTTACTTTCCAGTTTCCCTGATATCTATAATAGTTATCTCTCTTACAATAGACCCTCATATCTATAATAGTTACTCAAAAGGCTTGGATAAATTTTTCTAGTTCTTCTCCGTGAATGTTCATTTGTCATTATAACTCAATCCTTGTCCAAGTTTCCTTTTTGGCCCAAAAGTCACAATCTCATCATATTCTAACCCATTATTACAAGCCAAAATGATGATTGTGTACTATGACCCTCCCTTGCCTCATTGCATAATCTAGTTCCCTATGATCCATCTCTCAACCCTCTCTGGGAATTAGTATGCGATGTGATAAATGGCCCTCCCTAATTTCTTTTATGGGAACGTACCTTCATGTCTTGTGTCTAAAATCCCTACACTAGAAGTTCCCATATATCCCTCTAGCACAATGAAGAAATCGCCAGAAAGGAACTAGGAAAGGCAGAACTCCCAAACGGCTAGTAGAAACTCGCTTCGAAATCTGGTTCCCAGGCAAGAGCACAGAGCCTCAGTCCTCATCACGGATGCCATCTTCATGGAAAAGATTCTGTCTGGGGAACAAGTTGATCTGCCTAAGCTGGTGTTAGACCACATGCAATTTTGTTGTCCCATGTCTCCCATGCTTTGCCCTTTCCTCACATCAAAAAAAAAAAAACTTCTCTCCTTGCTCAACCTGTATCCAGTAGACCTCAAAGAAACCACCTACAGAAAGTTCCTCACCATGGGAACTGTGAAGAGGCTCAAAACCAAAGACCACCTGGATGCTCCCTCCGATGTAGAAGTGAACTTGCCTAAGGAAAAGGCAAGTTCCCAAGCCACTCCAAGACGGTTACAGGCAAGGATGAGGGAACTGAGGAAAAGAATGATGCTAAAGAAGAAAAGGAAACTACGGAGCAACATGAATGACTTTCCTAGTTCCCAGTGCTGTAACAACACATTGTGCTAGTAGTTCCCTAGGATTCTACCTACCTCTCCTATCCTTTCTTTTGATTCTTTCAAGTTGATTGTGATCTTTGATGTCTTTCTTCTATGAATCTGTGAACAATGTGTTGGTTTTAATGATTAATGAACTTTTCCGGGAGTCTTACTAATACATTATTTGTCTTTGCCTTAAGTTTCTATTATGGTGACTTTCATGGGTTTAAAGCAATTGTTTATTTCACATTGATATCCTACACTTGATAAGTTAATTGATCTTTTCGATGATGTCAAAAGGGGGAAAATGTATAGGAACCTTGAACTCTTGGAACTACATGACTTATAGGAAATCTAAACCCGTTCTCTTTCTGAGGAGGAACTCGAATAACTTAGTTCCTTTGCTTAGGGGGAATTTGCAACTATTGAATGTTCTCTCATTATTTCATAAAGTTGTAAATCTCTTAGCTCAACTGTTCTCTGAATTTCATGTCCTTATTTTGTTGTCAGGTTCCTTATATTTGTCATCATCAAAAAGGGGGAAATTGTTAGGAAATGAAACTCAGGAACCTCAGTTCCCATGAGAGTTCCTTTCCTCAGTTTTTCTACTTTTGAAGATGACAAATACTTTGATACTAATGTTTTATCTCAAAGATGTGCTTAAAGGAACCACAGGACAATTACTGAAACCATGAAATCCAAACAAGACAAAGAAACCAAACAAGCAAACCAAAGGAAACTCTGAAGTTGTCTAGGTTGATGAACCTCAGACAAAAGGTGTTTGACAACGACATGACACATTCTTCTGAAGCCTTTGACCAACCAATGTGTATTCTGAGTTTGCCTAGGTTGTTGGTACATGATTAAGTTAGCTTGAAATAAGGACCACTACACAACCTAGGTTAAGCTTGTTCTGTGGGAACTCAGTAGAAGTGAAGCGAGGAAGCGCTCACAAGGGAACAAGCACAAAGCAAGTCTATTGAAGATGCAAAGACTTGAGAAGAGTGGTGAAGCCACAAAGGAGCTAGAGCATGGAAACTGTCTCATCGACGAAGGGAACTGTAGTAGGTTGGATGTGTCAGCGGAAATCCAGGAGGCGCAGAGCAATTGGCGGAAAGCAAATGTCCCATCATCCTCGGACTGACACAACCGGTTATTAACCACCATGTTGTTTCCTAGCTCATTATGGAAGTTGTCTTGCACACATAAACATCTATGACAACCTAGTTGACGGGATTCGTGGATCACCGTTAGATTGAGCTTCTAGTTCGGTTCGATGGGAATTGGAAGCGAACTAGCCTTTGGAGTATAAAAGGCGAGTGTGCTTCATTGACAACTTCAAGCACTACAACAAGAATCATACTCCATAGAAAATATCAAAGTGTGAAGCTCTCAACAAGATCATCAACTCAGACCAAGATCAAGAGGAACCAGTCAAGGAACCTGAGAGCTGTGTGCTAGTTCCTGTGACTGTAAGTGAGTTAGTTCCTTAGTACTAAGGACTGCTTCTTGGATTGATTATACTTTCTATTAAGCTTATCTAGGATTGTCTAACTGTGTGTAAGACAAAGAAACTGTGTGTTTATTCCTAGAGTAATATGTAACCGAAGTGATAAGAAATCAAGAAGTAGACCTTGAAATCCTTTCGAAAGAAAGGTAGTGGTTTTTATCCTAGATTGATAGTTGGCAATCAAAGGTTTCCACTATAAGGAACTTGTTCATTTATTCTGATTGTTTATTTCCGCTACGAAGGGAACTGAATATATGTATTCTTAGTTCCCTTGTTCTTAATCTAACAATCACGATCCTACAGAAACATTTGGCTTGCGTTCCCTGATTAGTTCATAGGCAGTTTTATTTAACAATGGTCTAAGCATGGCACGATTAAGGATATTGCATGAAGTGTTGATAGCCTCAGCCTAGAAAATTCGAGGAAGGTTGCTTGCTATGAGCATTGTTCTAGCCATGTCCTCTAATGTTATGTTCTTCATCTCGACCACTTCATTTTGTTGTGGTGTCCTAGGAGCTGAGAAGTTATGAGAGACCCCATGTTCCCTGCAGTAATCAAGGAACCTAAAATTCTCAAACTCCATTCCATGGTCGGATCGGATGGAGCTTAGCTTGTGTCCCATATTAGTTTCCACACCCTTGATGAAAGATTCAAATGTCTCGAATACATGTTCCTTAGGAGAGAGAAAGATTGTCCATGTAAATCTAGAGTAATCATCAACAATAACAAACACATACATGTTCACTGTATGACTTCTTATCTTCATGGGACCACAGAGATTCATATGGATCAGTTTCAGAGGGCGAGAAGTGGTAACATCTGATTTGCTCTTGAAGGAGGAACGTGTTTGCTTCCCTCTTACACATGCTTCACAGACTCCATGGATCTGAGGTTTGACATTTGGAAGCCCTCTAACCAGTTCCTTCTTGTGGAGTTTGTGAATGAGTTGTAAATTTGCATGTCCAAGCCTTCTGTGTCACAGTTATGTCTCTTCAACTAGAGACGCAAAGCAGAGTTCCCTTGAAGGCTTGAATGTTGTGTCGATAGTGTACACATCGTTGAAACGGACACCCTTCAATATAATATCCTTGGTTTTTCTATTCCTCACGTAGCAATCTTTGGTTGTGAGCACAGTCTCATCGTCTCCTTGATCACAAAGTTGAGCTATACATAACAAATTAAAACCAAGTTGATTAACCAGACTAACCTCTTTTATTTTGATGCTTGAGTTCAATGTAGCTTCTCCTGTTCCCACTATCTCTCTGCAACGTTTATCTCCAAGGGAAACGGTTCCCTTAGAGTGTTGTTGAAGTGAGGTAAGGTGATCTTTATTTCCTGTCATATGGCATGAGCATGCGCTATCTATGAACCACCTGTTGTTCCCTCTCACATCATCCTGCATTAAGAGAGTTAGTGTTTAGCGACCCAGGCAAGCTTGGCTTTACCTGGTCGTTTAGAGACAAAATGATATTCTCTAGGCTCAGTATGGCACATGTCAGGAGATGCATCATAATCATTTAAATCAACATTGTTAATTCTACTGTTCCTTCGCTGAGTGTGCTCCTCAGTGAACTTTTGTTTCTTACCACAGTTTCTCACAACATGGCCGTTGTTCCCACAGTGCCAACAAATCTTATAATAGTCCCCCAATGTGTACTTACGGTTTGGGATGGGCATTCTACGTTGCTTGGCTCTAATTGGGTCAGGTGTACTAGACAAGTTTCCTTGGGATTGGATGAGATACATCTTATGGGCAGTTTGACCTTTGTACCATGATTGATTTTCATTCAACCCACTTTCTAGAGTTTGCACACGCTCTTCTAGGTACAAGTTCCTATCCTTAGTACTCTGAAGTTCCCTATCCTTTAGCTCTCTAAGCTCAAGTATAGATAACTCATGTTCCTCACTCCCTTGTTTTTCTCCTTTGTACCCCAGACCATACTTGGGTTCAACAAAGGTAATTTCTTTTTCTTTAAGCTTTTTCTCAACTAAGATAGAGTGGATTTTATCAATCTGGGCTTTCATCTGAGACAGTTCCCTAACAGTACTGAAAGAACTAGGGTCACTGTGAGTAGCATCATTTCTAATATAAGGAACAACAGAGGAACTAGCAATTATAGATAAAGATTCATTCAATTCAATGCATTTATCCTCAGCATCACTTAATTCGTTTTGGGTTTTAAGATTCTCATTATACATGCTTTTGATAAGAGATATCAATGATTTTTTATATCAAAATTGACAAGAGAATGAAAGAAAGTTTCAGGATCTACCTCTTGTTCTTCACTTGATGACTTCAGAGTCATTGCACACATTCTGTTGTTCCCCCATGACTCTGGCTCGTCGTCATCATAGTTGGCACAATCATTTGCCCAGACAGCAACGAAAACCTTCTTTTTATCATTCCCGGAATGTTCACCATTGTTGTCTGAGTTGTTCCCTTTAGGGCACTTATTGGCATAGTGAACCTTTTCATTGCAGTTGAAGCAAGTGACATCCTTGGTGTCTCGTTTCTCACCATTGTTCCCATCATTCCTGAATGATTGACCTTTGCGATAGAGAGTTCATATAGCTTTGGTGAGAAGAGCAGTTTCTGGATCTACACCATCCAAGTTGTCATCTTTGTTGTTTTCTATCATCTCAAAAGCTTTTTCAACCATCAAGGCAATGCCCTTAGGTTTAACATATTTGTCTTCTTCATCATACTTCTTAATTCTCCCAAATACATCATGAAGTGTTAGTTTGAGAGTATTGGGATTCTCCTTGAGAATTGCTTTAGTCATCTTATGCCTTGGAGGGAGTCCATCAATAATGATGAAAGTTTTCTCCTTGGGAAGGATTTCCTTGTCATCGACATCGTGAGCAACAAGTCTGGTGGTGATTTCCTCAAATTTGGATTGATAAGAGGAAATAGTCTCACCATCGATCATGGCGAAGTTATAGAAATCTTTCTTTGCTTGGAAACGATCAAGATCTCTAAGATCAGAACTTCCCATGTACATCTGTTCCAAGGCTACCCACATATCTTTGGCAGTTGCACAAGAGTGTAATTTGGATGCATCTTCAATGCTAATATTGTTGTTGATAAACATAGGATCCTTAGAATTTTTCTCCATGATTTTGAAATCATCTTGGCTCCAAGGTGTTGTTCCTTTAATTACATCTTCAATAACCTTTTCTTTACCAACCTCAATGACTCTCCAGCATTGGTAGTCATTACTCTTCATCCAGTCTGTGAAGAGATCTTTCTAGTATTGGAACTTTCCACCGATAGGCATGAACGGTGGTTTGTTGTTCCCAAGCCCAACTTCATGAGTCGAAGACATTGTTATCTGTGAATCTGAAAAGAACACACAATCTAGAGAAAACCTGCTCTAATACCAATTGTTGAATCGTAGTGTGTTAGACAGGAAACGGTGTGGCTGTTCCCTGGGCAGCGGAATATAAAAGATTCAAAGCAACAAGTAATTCCTCAAAAACATATACTTGTATTATTAATAATTGTACAATCTCACAAGTCTTCTCTCCACCTATACCCTAGGTTAAAGACTTTGAGCGCAATCAACTCTAAATAACACAAGAACAAAACAAGACCCTAAGCAAGAACTACCCGTACCTTGCCTTGGACCTTCGATCTCAGTTCTCACACGAGCTCCTTAGAATGCTTGAAGACTATAGGTGAGATACCTTTCCACAAGGCAATTCTCCTCTATATATAGTGTCAAACAAAAACCTATTACCGTATATCTAGCAATCGACACTTATGGTAACAACAAACAATATCGTTACCAAAGATACAATAAAGCTTGTAAACACATGGTTTCCTTGTATAAACTTTCCTAAGACTCAATATATTCTTCTTCTTTTCCAAGTAATACTCGAAATCTTGTTTCCTTGTAAAACCGAGTCAATATGGGAACAGTTGGAGCTTCTCTGCGTTTGCATCATTCCACAGACGATGTTTCCATATTTAGAAGTTTCCTTATATAGAAACCACTCGCTTCAGATTTCCAATCTACTTCTCGTGGAACTGTTCCTTGTTTCCACAACGTTCCTTTGTAGTCGTCTGCTTTCTCTTCTTTAGACGTTTTCCATTGTTCCCTAATTCTCTTATGAAATCTGAAACTCATAGGAACAACAAGAAAACATAAAACCTAATGGTGTTTATCATCATCAAAACCAGAGGGAACGTCAAGGTTCCAACACAAGCATTTCGCCCCAAACTCTGCTACGTCACACTTCATGTTGGGTCACCAGAATTTCTTTCTAAGGTCTTTGTACATCTTACTGGATCCTGGATGTACAGAATAAGCTGGCGAATGGGCCTCCTTCATCACCAACTGGAGAAGGTCATCTACGTCAGGTACACAAATCTGGTCCTGAAACCAGAGTGATCCATCATCTTGAATCACGAATCTGGGAGCTTTCCCATCCATCAATTCACCGCTTAACTTCACTAAGATCACATCATCAACCTGCTTCTCCTTGACCTGATCTAGTAGCATAGCCTGAATCTCCAACATACTCAAGCATCATCGATGTTGATCGTACAAGACGTCAGTCTCGCACAATCCTTGGTGAAGTTTGGTCTGAGCAGTGAGCAGAGCTACTACGGTCTCGTGCGGCGTCTTTCGGCTCAATGCATCAGCTACCACATTACCCTTGCCCGGATGATACAGCAACTCGATGTCGTAGTCCTTGAGTAGCTCCAACCAACGACGATGTCTCATATTCAATTCCTTCTGATGTAACACCCCCGACTTATGTCGGTAGTGTCACACACCAGTGACCTCAGACATTACCGTCCAAAGTCACCCTAGGCTTTAATCGGAACAATTAACCTTGAATACAAATATATTAAATATAGGATTTAAACATCGGAAGACATTTTAACTTGAAACTCAACCCTTTTATTAAAAGATCTCTATTAAACGAGACTAGTGTTTTTACAACAGAGTGAAATTTCAGCGGAAGACTTTATAAATTACACAGCGGAAGACTTCAAGAATAACCTACTACAAGACTAGGTTATAAAAGTATCTTAAAGTAATATTTAACAACTTAAAAATACTGACACTTAAATCTTCGACTGCAAGCCTTCTCTTCGACTGGTTACTTCAAGACTTCGAGAACCAACCATTGATGTGCCGTATAGGACGGATGACACCAGCCAACCATGCAAGGAATAAAACCTGGTTGGTTAGTCTAATGAAAGACTATGCAAGGGTGAAAACAGAATGGTTCTAGTGATCGTAACCGTTTACTATCATTGTCCCTCGAATAACAACTGAAGGAACGATACATAACCCAGAACTTTCACGGAATGATTAAAGTGTAGACATGCACTAAAAAGAAGACTCCAAAGGAGTTGAGTCTTATGGGAAAGTATGACAAATGTTTGGGAACGTTATAGTTTTCACACAAGCGTTTAAAAGGACTTGATCATTTGGGTCCACGACCAACCTCACCGCACAATGCGAATTCAGATTAGAAAGAGAACTTACTCTAACCGAAGTCCGGGCGGATTTCCAAGTTGTACTCCTCGCCCGAGGGTATATTAATTATGTGCATAACCGCACTTATCTTATTTTAATTACAAAACGTATATTCATGTTAAAGTTTTTAATATGATCTCGAGTAACTACGAAAGTGTAACACAGGGTGACATTACGCCCACCCAAATGGCACTAGCAAGGTTGTTAACACTTCATATCCTTACAGATGGATAAGAAGCAATGGGTCATGACCTGAAGAGAATTATAAAGAAACGACTACTCCTCATAAGGAGTTAGCGTTCCTACGAATACTCGTGCTAATGTAGAATTAAAGTTTACATTTAAATCCACAACAAAACCATTTCGGTAATTAACAAATATAATAGTGTTGTTTCTAGCAATATATACAACCTATTATAATATCATATATAATCACATCATTTATAAAATTTGTTCCCAAACGAAAACAACATTTCATTCCAATTTAATTAACAATCAAAATAATTGATAACTAAAGGAAATATGGAATGATTAATCAACAGTGAACCTCCACTTGCCTTGATCGAGATGAACGAACGACAATGGGTTTCTGGATCCGGGAACTGGAAACGGAATCGGATTACAGATTCCTACGATGACAACGAACCCACAACGAGACCCTAGGTTAGATACGATACGAACGAATAGGCGAAACAAATGAATACGAAATGAATCGGAATAACCGAGACAAACAAGAGAGCGAAGGAAATGAACATAATCCGCGGTCGCGGAATTCATCTCTGCGGTCGCGGAAGTTCATGTCCGCGATCGCGGTTTGCCCCTTCCGACGATGGATTCGAAGCTTATCAATGACGGCGAGAACTTCCTGGCTCGGACGGGGGCACCCTACGACGACCACTACCCCCCAGCTTCTAAGACAACCTCCGACGACACCAAAACTCCGGCGAAAACTCCGGCGAAGGCAAGAACTCCGGCGAGAGCAACACGAGAGAAACGAGAGAGAGATCTGGAACGTGGGTGATGGAATCCAGAGCTCGGGGTCTCCTTTTATAGGCCACGACGAAGCTCAACTCCTGGCAAGCGAATCGGTCGACATCCCGCGACGGATCTCCAACCGGCGAAACGCAAAGAAGATGAAGACGCGGTGCTGAACATTTTTCCGCGATCGCGGAATTTCTTCTGCGGTCGCGGAAACGCTTCAGGCGATTCCGCGGTCGCGGAAGTCCATCCACGGTCGCGGAATTTCCACGATCGCACTTGTTGGCCTCAGGTCGCGGTTTCCTCCCGCGGACCTTGTTGGAACCTTATTTTTAATCCTTTTTAAAAATATTCTAAGGTCCAAAACTTATCAACCACATATAATAATGCTCAAAGAATTATTACAGAGATTATACAAGTTACAGAAATTGAGAAATTACCCAAAGTACCCTTACTAAAATCGAGGGATATTACATCACTACCCCCTTAAGAAACGTTTCGACCCCGAAACTTGGCCGATAACAGCTCAGAGAAGCGACCTTATACTAAGTTACCCAACCATATAAGTTTAACCATGCCTAACCCATTTCACACTTTGTAAAATTGGTGCAGGCATTTCTAAGTTAAGGTAAGGTTAACCATAACTTAGATCCTTCACAGCTTAGGTGAACTCTATAACTTGCTTTCACCAACATACAATTCTACCATACTACCCCTATGGTAACATGAGGATTATTACATTACTACCTCCTTAAAACAGTTTCGGCCCCGAAACTAGCATCGCTAAACTTAGAGGGACCGGTCTCACCATAATCTTACTACCTGAACTTAATATTCTTAATCATTTCATCTCTGACAATGTTCCTAGGAAATCGATCTGTTTCCTTAATCATACCATTTTCTCGCATATCTTATCTCCATATGTTACACATGTAGCAACTCATGACTACATCCCCAATGTCATAATTATCCTAGGACAATAGTCTTCAAAAGTCATCGCGGTATCCTTGCTATACCTTAAGCATGAGAATACATTTTCCTCTTTATAATCTAATTTAAAGTTCATACCTTATCTCCCTATAATCCATTATCAGATCTCAGTGGTCCTTAGGACATCGCATTTCCAAATTCCTTTAAAGGTGCACCCCACAATTACATTACTCATCTTAATCAAGTTTGGCCTTTATGCCCTCTCTGACTTGGAATCCTTCCAATAGTGATTTAGCCTATTCCTTTAACCATTCTCTAAATTAAACCTTTAAGATTATTTAATTTCTCCAAAAATAATCACAACATCTTTATTCCTATGTTCCTCAAAACGAATCACATGAGATATTACTCCTATTTCCTTAAAGTATCATTCTGATAAATGATTCATTACCAACCAAATCAGTCACTTTTATCATAATCCTTTAATAGATTTATACGAGTAACGCTTGTTACCTTACTCCTTAGGCGCACATAGACAAATCTCCCCACTAAATCCTTTAATTTATCGGAATCATCAACATAACCTATCCTTAAACTGTAATCTTTACATTTAAGTGGCCTCCTCCCAACACAATAGCTTCACAACTTAATCTTCTCCAAAAAGGGTGGTACCATAAGCCTTATAGATGGCACACTCACCTAAAGTCCAAATATCAAACCTTGCAAATTCACAAGTATCATAACTCTTTTCCCCGAAAGTACAACTTACCAAATTCAATCATTTGGCCCAATTAGATTTGGCCCATACGCCCATTTCCTGACTCACATCCCGAAGGTTTGTTTAACTGTCTCAAATAACTTATTTCTAACTTAAGATCCTTATATTCCTCACACAATCTACTATCCCAATTAAAGCAACCCCTTTGCATTACTGATATTTACTATCCATCCAAGACTTAATGATAAGGCGTTGTCGTGACACCTTAAACAAAGTAATCCTAACAAACCTAAACAAGTAGTAGAGGCAAGTAAGGGTCAAATCCCACATGGAGGAAGTGATCTTTCTAAGTATTTATGAGCATGAAAAGTAACAAAAGGGGGTTTTAGTTATCAAACATAGAGTAACAAAGATGCAAGCTTTAGAGAAAGAATAAGAACAATGGGTGGAAGTATTCCACCAGACAAATATCCACACTGCAAAGGAAACAGGTTGATCACTGAAATCTATTAAATCCAAGTTCTTTTCACAATCTTATAGTTGTTCCCATCCTGATCTTAAGTACTACTGATTCTCACAGTTGTCAATAGACTTATTACTATGCCAATGGTAAAATACACCAGTCATGCCTGTCACGCGGTACCAGACCGGGGTACATTACCACCAACAAAGCAATAGCAATGCACACAAGGATATAAGATACATGCAAGTAGAAAGACGTACAAGTACTCACTCCCCTACTGAACATGCAACTGATTCTCACTCACAATCGTACGCTCGGAACCCCTATACGCACAATTGTGTTTGCCACTAGATATGCACTCGGAACCCCTATATGCAATCCTAGCACTATGATAGATGTCGAAAAACCTAGTTAGCAACTCTAGATAAACCAACATAAATCAATAGACAATATAACCAAGAGAATCAAACCAACACTTATAAGATATAGAACAAGGAATAGAAATCTCACAACCAATCCATTGCAATGCTTCAATTGTCTAGCGAAATAAAAGTGTTTAGCTCTCCATGGGTTGGAAACCCTGGAGGTGGAAAAGAAACGAACTTCAAACTGAAATCTAATGTAATTGTGGCTGGAGGCTGTGAGAATTAGGTTAAATAGAGTTAACCTAAAGCCCAAGATCACAAACCCCAATTACAAGGAAATAAAATAAAATAATAATAACCAAAAATAAACTATGAAAATCGAACAGGGAAATTAATCCCGTAATCTCGGCTTCTCTCTCGTGTAAACAGCACGGCAGCAGCCTCGGCCCACAATTAGCAATCGGCCCAACAACAAGCTGCAACACGCCAAACAGCACATGGATGACGTCATCATGACATCATCATCCGCTTTCTCCAGCTTCAATTCAGCGCTTCAATTCAGCGCTTCAATTCCCGCCTCGCTTCACGCGAGTTTCTCTCCTGATGGGCCTTTCTTCATTTGGGCCTAATTTCCTCCTGGGCCCATCTTCCTTCCAAATCCAGCAATCACCACGCGGCTTCTTCAATTTATTTGTTTCTCCCAGCAAATGGCCGCGATGCGTGATTTCCACTGCGAGGCGGTGCTTTCCACCGCGAGGCGGCATTCTTCTCTGAGACCCATCGTCGGGTCGCGGTGGCTCTGGCGCGGGGCTTCACTTCTCTAGGAGTCGCCTCTTCTGCTCTTCTTTACTACCAAGTGTTGGTAGTCTTCTCCAATAAACTCCAGCAGATCCTCATCATCTCCATCTAAGCCGTAAAGCCTTGGATATCTTCACTTCTCAACTACTCTTCTGGATTACAGACTTAGCCTAAATCTACTCCAAAACTCCATCTAAAATATGTCAATAATCACTAGTTAAGGTGCATGAAATGACACCTATCACTTAATCATATCATTTCCTTATGAAACCTCAAAACAAAACCTCGAATAGATCTTCCAAAATAATACTTATGATTTTGCACACTCGGCTTTTCCAAAAGCTCTAACCATTGGTCCTACACCGGCCATACTTACTTATAAATCCCATAACCATAACTCTTGGCTCTAAAGTCTTACTCAAGATCGTAATAGAGAAAATGAGTTCCCTATGAACTATCCTTCTTATACATTTATTCTCTCCTCTACAATCTATCCACATCAATGCCTACAGTATAACCTCACAACTAGGCATTCTGGACTTCACATTAGTCCACTCTTACGTACTTTTACCAAAACAAATATTCAGGGTACACATATGAGAAATAAATCTTAATCTCATAGAGCATTAACCACACACATTTGTTTTCCTTACACCAAGGAATTTTGGTAAATCTCAACTTACGAGATAATGCTCGTCAACTCAACTAAGGAAGCAATTAATGTCATACTGATATGACATTACTCCAGAAATGAAGAAAGATTCTTAGGAATGGATCTAGAATTTAAGTAATAGAGTCGACCCTGGGGTTAACCATGCAGGGAACGAACATCTTGGCTACATACGTTACCCCTCCTTTATGAGTCCTGACAGCCCTTATCCATACATGACATATACTGTTTCTGGCAGTCACGGGGTTTCGTATGAATGATTTGCAATAGTAACAAATTTAGTAATTTCCGAAACAAGGAAACACTTCTATATTTATTCGGAACATTACATTAAAGCAACTGACAGAAAGTCGAACATACAGATTACGAAACTATGGAGACTATCGACACAAGTCGCTGCTCCTTATTCTTAAGGAAGGGCTTAACAAAAAATACAACTACTCGATCTGGGTTCCCTCCCGTCGGCTTGACGCATCACGAAGAGTCGTTGCCCCTGACCTGAAGACTCCATAGGCGCTTTGCCTTTATTATGAGCAATAGATTGCTCAGGAGCAGATACCTATGGCTTTGGGTTCTGCCCATTGCCAACATTTGAGGTTTGGTAAGACTGCGTTGGTCCTTGACCCTTCTTTCTACAGTATGTTTTCATGTGGCCTTCCCTCCCACAATAGTAGCATACCCTCTTCTCCTTCTGGCAGTTTAAACTATTATGCCCAACTTCACCACAGTTATGGCATTGAATCACCCCACTACTCCAATCGGAGCCTCTGGCGGAGTCTGACTGAGTCGTCTCGGTCTTAGCACGACTAGACTTCTCAAATTTGGTGGGCGATGCCGGTCGCTTGAATGTACCGACCTGGCGATCTTGTTGCCCACCCTTTCCTTTAACCTGCTTCTCCCGCTTTTGGGCGGATTCTTCCAGTGTGACCTCTATCTTGTAGGCCGCATCCACATATTGCTCTAATGTAGAACAACCGTGACGCACCATCAGAGGTTTGATTTCTGGATTCATCCATCCATGGAAGTACCAGATCTTTTGTTCTTCGCTCGACACTTCTAGCACAGCATATTGCAACAAGTGATTGAACTTAGCTGCAAGCTCAGTCACCTTCAACCCATCGGTCTTAGGGTAAAGAAATTCCTTATGCTTCTCCTCCCTCATAGCCCGAGAAAAGAAACGGTCAGTCATCTTTGATTTGAACATACCCCAATTCAACTCGGGATGATCAGCTAAACCAGTATTCTCCCACCATTCGCTAGCCACATCCTTGAGTTGAAGGGAGGCGATGTGCACCTTCTCAGCCTTAGTGCAATCCAAGTTCCTGAACAATCGTTCCATATGTGAGAACCAATACGCCACTTTGACCGATTCTCCAGTACTGTCATAGCTGTCAGGCCTTATTGAGCTCATGGCCTTCAAGGCTCGACCGTAAGTTCCTATGTTCCTGACGACATCGACCTGAGGTATGTGATCCACTGGCTCCTCAAATTCAGGAATAACCTAAGGAACCGGAACACCCTATGCTTGTGGTGCGACTGGCCGTATTATGTCGGTGACCGCTTGCATGACGATCCCCCGAATAGCCTCTATAGCCGCAACTTCAAACACCACTTGAGGATTAGGCCACACTTGACCATTGTCTACGGGGTTGTTGTGAGAGACAGACTCGCTCTCTTCCCCTGGATTAGCGGTGTTTTTCAGATTCAGCCTTGGGTTGTTACTCGGTCCCGCACCAGCACAGACTGTGTTTCTTGTGTTCACTATCTGCTGATGAACCATAACGTTAATTTAGAACTTTTCCAACTTGAACATGACACTTTAGTCAAATACGTTATGATACAGATTATAAGGGTCCAAACTAATAACTTTATATCATTCTGACTAACCCTCCACTGTTAACTACAGAAACGATCTTTCTTCTCCTTACTTGAGAATGGGTACTCTAGGAGAAATGTCAACCTTTAAATGACATTAAACCTAAGAAGAGACACTATCCCTAATAATGGATCTAAGGAATAAGTAACAACTCGAAGCTTGCAGAAGTTTGAAAACCACTTATTATTAAACCTTATACTTTCAAACTTTCTACTTTATACTTTTAAATCTTATACATTTAATATATAATTATATACAAAGTTACTTTCTCAAACTAGTGATACGATTATCACAAAACTATTACTAAGATCAAAATCACACCTTTAGAGTTACAATGATAAACTCAATTTAATTGTTTATTCATACTTTTTATAAACCAACTGTAAATAACTTTTTAAGCTCAAATAGCTAAATCATTATTTTAAATTAAATTCCAAGAAATAATTATAACTTTTTAAATTTAACATTGAAACTCTCGAAATTCTTTTTTAATAGAAACAGGTTGAAAATAGTTTCAAAATCAGTTTTTCAAAAAATTTCAAACCTAACAGTAGGCCAAAATTTTTAAAACCATTGCTCTGATACCATAATTGTAACACCCCTGACTTATGTCGGTAGTGTCACACGCCGGTGACCTCAGACATTACCGTCCAAAGTCACCCTAGGCTTTAATCGGAACAATTAACCTTGAATACGAATATATTAAATAAAGGATTTAAACAGCGAAAGACATTTTAACTTGAAACTCAACCCTTTTATTAAAAGATCTCTCATTAAACGAGAGTAGTGTTTTTACAACAGAGTGAAACTTCAGCAGAAGACTTTATAATTTATACAGCGGAAGACTTCAAGAATAACCTACTACAAGACTAGGTTATAAAAGTATCTTAAAGTAATACTTAACAACTTAAAAATACTGACACTTAAATCTTCGACTGCAAGCCTCCTCTTTGACTGGTTACTTCAAGACTTTGGGAACCAACCACTGATGTGCCGTATAGGACGGATGACACCAGCCAACCATGCAAGGAATAAAACCTGATTGGTTAGTCTAACGAAAGACTATGCAAGGGTGAAAACAGAATGGTTCTAGTGATCGTAACCGTTTACTATCATTGTCCCTAGAATAACAACCGAAAGAACGATACATAACCCGAAACTTTCACGGAATGATTAAAGTTTATACATGCACTGAAAAGAAGACTCCAAAGGAGTTGAGTCTTATGGGAAAGTATGACAAATGTTTGGGAACTTTATAGTTTTCACACAAGCGTTTAAAACGACTTGATCATTTGGGTCCATGACCAACCTCACCGCACAATGCGAATTCAGATTGGAAAGAGAACTTACTTTAACCGAAGTCCGGGCGGATTTCCAAGTTATACTCCTCGCCCGAGGGTATATTAATTATGTGCATAACCGCACTTATCTTATTTTAATTACAAAACGTATATTCATGTTAAAGTTAATAATATGATCTCGAGTAACTACGAAAGTTTAACACAGGGTCACATTACGCCCACCCAAATGGCCAAATGGCACTAGCAAGGTGCTTAACACTTCATATCCTTACAGATGGATAAGAAGCAATGGGTCAAGACCTGAAGAGAATTATAAAGAAATGACTATTCCTCAGAAGGAGTTAGTATTCCTACGAATACTCGTGCTAATCTAGCATTAAGGTTTACATTTAAATCTACAACAAAACCATTACGGTAATTAACAAGTATAATAGCGTTGTTTCTAGCAATATATACAACCTATTATAATATCATATTTAATCACATCATTTATAAAATTTGTTCCCAAACAAAAACAACATTTCATTCCAATTTAATTAACAATCAAAATAATTGATAACTAAAGGAAATATGGAATGATTAAGCAAGAGCGAACCGCCACTTGCCTTGATCGAGAAGAACGAACGACAATGGGTTTCTGGTTCTGGGAACTGGAAACTGAATCGGATTACAGATTCCTACGACGACAACGAACCCACAACGAGACCCTAGGTTAGATACGATACGAACGAATAGGCGAAATGAACGAATACGAAACGAATCGGAATAACCGAGACGAACAAGAGAGCAAAGGAAATGAACATAATCCGCGGTCGTGGAATTCATCTCTGCGGTCGTGGAAGTTCATTCCCGCGATCGCGGAAGTTCGTGTCCGCGGTCGCAGAAGTTCATGTCCGCGATCGCGGTTTGCCCCTTCCGACGACGGATTCGAAGCTTACCAACGACGGCGAGAACTTCCTGGCTCGGATGGGGGCACCCTACGACGACCACCACCTCCCAGCTTCCAAGACAACCTCCGACGACACCAAAACTCCGATGAAGGCAAGAACTCCGGCGAGAGCAACACGAGAGAAACGAGAGAGAGAGATCGGGAATGTGGGTGATGGAATCCAGAGCTCGGGGGCTCCTTTTATAGGCCACGACGAAGCTCAACTCCTGGCAAGCAAATCGATCGGCATCCCCCGGCGGATCTCCAACCGGCAAAACGCGAAGAAGACGAAGACGCGATGCTGAACATTTTTCCGCAATCGCGGAATTTCTTTTGCGGTCGCAGAAACGCTTCAGGTGATTCCGCGGTCGCGGAACTGCCACGATCGCACCTATTGGCATCAGGTCGCGGTTTCCTCCCGCGGACCTTGTTGGAACAATTTTTTTAATCCTTTTTAAAAATATTCTAAGGTCCAAAACTTATCAACCACATATAATAATGCTCAAAGAATTATTACAGAGATTATACAGGTTACAGAAATTGAGAAATTACCCAAAGTACCCTTACTAAAATCGAGGGGTATTACATCTGAGTGAACACATACTTGAGACTCTTGTGATCCGTAAAGATCTGGCACCTAACACCATAGAGATAGTGCCTCCAAATCTTCAGAGCGAAAACCACAGCCGCTAACTCCAAATCATGCGTCATATAGTTTTCTTCATAGGTATTCAACTATCGAGATACGTATGAAATAACCTTTCCCTTTTGCATCAATACACATCCTAACCCATGCTTTGAAGCGTCACTATAGACCACATAACCATTAGTTCCTTCCGGTAGTGCCGAAACTGGTGCAGACGTCAGGCACTTCTTTCACTTCTGAAAGCTTGCCTCACACTTGTCATCCCATATGAACTTCTTATGGACCTTGCGGAGCAACCCGATCATGGGTAGAGCGATTTTTGAAAATCCCTCCACGAACCGTCTGTAATATCCTACAAGTCCCAAGAAACTGCGCACCTCCTTCACGTTCTAAGGTCGCTTCCAGTTGGCTACCACTTCGATCTTCTGAGGGTTGACCATAACCCCATCCTCATTGATCACATGGCCTAAGAAAGTCACTTCCCTGATCCAGAAGTCACAATTAGATAACTTTGCATACAACTGATTTTGTCTAAGGACTGACAGGGTGATGGGAAGATGCTCCTCGTGAGCCTCTTCGCTCGGAGAGTAGATCAGAATGTCATCGATGAATACCACCAAAAACTTGTCTAAATACTGGTGGAAACATCTATGCATCAGATCCATGAAAATTGTCGGAGCATTCGTAAGCCCAAATGGCATCACTACGAACTTGTAGTGCCCATACCTTGTCCGGAATGCAGTCCTCGGAATATCTTCCTCACGAATCCTGAGCTGATGGTAACCAGATCTCAGATCGATCTTGGAAAAGACTCTTGCTCCTTGCAGTTGATCCAACAGATCATCTATCCTAGGCAATGGATACTTGTTCTTGATAGTGACCTTGTTCAACTCTCGGTAGTCGATACAAAGTCAGAACGAACCATCCTTCTTCTTGACAAACAAGACCGGAGCACCCCAAGGTGATACACTCGGCCTTATATAACCTTTCTCCAGTAGGTCCTCGACTTGTTTCTTCAACTCTTGCATCTCTGCTGGAGCCATCCGATATGGTGCTTTAGAAATTGGCGCGGTTTCAGGCTTGAGATCAATAGTGAACTCCACGTCACGATTTGGGGGTAAACAAGGAATCTCATTAGGAAAGACATCCGGATCTTTGCATATAAAAGGAATATCATGAACTGAAGTCTCATCCTTATTGGGCTTATCCAGATAGCACAAGTACCTGACACAACCTTGTCGAAGTAGCTTACACACAGTCATCGCATTAATGAGCTTTCCGTTATCAGCGTCTTTACGATCCTTGAACTTGCATACAAACTGGCCACATATGAAACTGTCACTGTCCTTGAGATAAAATCGATTACCGCCCCATGACGCGTTAGCCAGTCTATCCCGAGAATAATGTCGTATGGAGCCATAACTATACAGATCAAGTCCGCTTCGAACCTCCGACCTTGAATGGTAATCGGAAATTCCGACAGACGCTTGGTTCCTACTAGTTGCTCACCATTAGGAAGATTCACCACAAATGGCTCACAAGTCTCATTGCACACTAAGCCTAACTTACTCACACAGTTCTCTGAAATGAAAGAATGAGTGACACCCGAATCAAACAATATGCACACAGAAGTATAATGGAGGTATAGAGTACCTTGAGCAATTGGAGCATTTGGTCCGTCAACCTCACGCATCTCATATAGTCGCTGACCCTGACCTCTAGAAGCAGCTGGGGCTTTCCCCTTTATTCTGAGCAGTTGTTTGAGTGGAAGGACTATGAGTCTCTACAAGCCTGAATCGGGGTCGATTGCTATGGCTAACTGACCCTTACTGCGACTCGGCCCCCTTCTGCCTCTTTTGAGGACAAAACGTCTGCAAGTGCCCCTCTTTACCGCATGCAAAACACATCCTCTTGTCCTTCGGACACTCGTTGCTCTTATGCCCCGACGTTCCACAGTTGTAGCACTAAATCAGGTTCTTGTCCTGGCCCGAGCTTTGAGTAGGACCTGAATGCGTCACCTCAGTTCTAGCCCGGCCAGATTTGGCAAAATGCGACAGTGGCGCGGGTCATTTAAACCCACTAGCCTGAGGCTGGCTCTGCGCCGGTCTCTGGCGATTGCGCTTCTTCGCCGACTCCTCCAGAGTCACTTGAAGCTTGTAAGAGGCGTCCACATACTACTCCAGAGTAGAGCAGCCATGACGCACCATCAATGGCTTGATGTCTAGGTTCATCCACTCGTGGAAATGCCAGATCTTTTGCTCCTCACTGGACACCTCCGGACCAGCATATTACAACAGATGATTAAACTTAGCTGCAAGCTCAGTCACCTTTAACACATCTGTCTTATGGTAAAGGAACTCCTTATGCTTCTCCTTCCTCATAGCGCGGGAAAAGAAACGGTCGATCATCTTCATATTAAACATACCCTAGTTCAACCCGAGATAATCATCTAAACTGGTGCTCTCCCACCATTCGCTAGCCACATCATTTAGTTGAAGGGAAGCAATGTGCACTTTCTCAGCTTCCGTGCAATCGACGTTTCTGAACAACCTTTCCATGTACGAGAACCAATACGCCACTTTGATTGGTTCTCCAGCACCGTCATAGTTGTCAGGCCTCATTGAGCTAATAGCCTTCAAAGCTCGACCATAGTATCCTCTGTTCCTGACGGCATCAACCTGAGGTACCTGAACCGCTGGCTCCTCAAATTCAGGGATAACTTGAGGAACCGGAACACCTTGTGCATGTGGTGCAACTGGCCGAATTATATTGTTGAGCGCTTGCAGAACGATCCCACGAATGGCCTCTATGGCCGCAACGTCGAATACCACCTAAGGATTAGCCTGAACTTGGCCATTGTCTATGGGGTTATTGTGAGAGACAGACTTGCTCTCTTCTCCTTGATTTGTGGCGCTTCTCAGGTTCCTCCTGGGGTTGTTACTTGGCCAGCACCAGCACGAGGCGGGTTTCTTGTGTTCACCATCTGTTTACCGATCAATTTTCCAAGTATTTCACAACATTAATATCACACTTTTTAACACGCACAACACATCAAATTGATTCGGAATAGATCAAACTGGTAAACTTTATTGATGAAATGAACTCGAAACCAAGTTGATAAGTTTTACAATAGCCCTCCTAAACGAAAAGACAAAATTGCTAAGAGGCTAAGGCTCTAACAAAACAACTAGAAAAAGTCACTAAGGCATGCTACTTTCGTCCCTCAAGGTGCCATGAAGAGTTTCATATACACATTGGACCTTTGACATCTTCTCTTTGGAGGTGGACCGTCCTCGGGTTCCGGTGTCGGCCTCCTCGACCCACTAGGACCCGAAGCACACGACTCCTCCCTAGGCATCGGAACACTTGGCCCCTCTCCGAGCACAGGAACATTCGGCCCTTCCCTGGGAACAGGAACACTCGGCCCTATTCACCTATTCACCTCGTAATGAGGGTTGAGTAGCAGCTTGGCCTGCCTGATGTTCTCTTGGAGCTCGCGGACGTCATCCAGCATATGGGAGAGACCGAGCTCAGTCTCGTAAGTCCTCTCCTCCATATCGTACAAGGCTTTCGTCCACTCCTCCATGCGCTCTACTAGCACTCGAGGCCTAGGCGTGGCCTGTTGGGTCGGAACCTCCCTCGGAGCATCCATTGATTCCCATGGCCTTGCATGTATACGAGCTTGCTCAGTCATCTCCTCCACCTGGCTACGGGCCTCGGAGGAAGCCATCTCACTTTAGTTGTGCCCATGACGAGACGCTGGACTCATCACCAGCTCTCTAGGCACGTGAGTAGGATGCGGACCCACTAGCGCATCCAAAGGCTCATACTCCACCCTGTCATCACCGGGCACGCCAAGTGCCTCCCATGCAGCAGGGGACAACGGCGTGTACTCCTAGAATGATGAACTGCATCCCCGGATCCTCCGCATCTACGAGCAGGTGCTCCATACCATCTGACTCATAGTAGTACCCCTCGAGGTCCTCCTCAGGATCCTCTTCTGGATCCTCCTCGGGATCCTCCTCTGGATCTTCTTCGGGATCCTCCTCCTCGTCCTTCTCTGGATCCTCCTCCGGGTCTTCTTTCGGATCCTCCACCCGGTCGGCTATCAGCACTAGCGACTCTATGAGGACGGTCTTCTCCTCCTCAGGTGGGCTACTTGGCTCCCCAACTTGAGTACAACTTGGAGGGACGGGAACAACAAGCTCGGCCTGAGGTGGTGAAGCTATATCAGCGTCCTTCTTACCCCTAAGCTGAGACACGTAAGAGCCCATATCCTGCGAGGCGACGAGAAGAGATTAGTCTTTCTAAATATAGAAGCAACTTTCTATATCAGACAGGAAAAGAAGGCACGACTTGAATGGTAGAGATTTCAAAAATATCACATTTTACTCAAAGTATAGTTTTGTTCAAAAATTTTAACTTTTGAAATTAACCACCAAATTTCTTAACACGAACGAGAAACGGTTTATAAAATTTTTGTTTTAAGTAAAACAATTTGAAAACTCAAACCCAATTAAAACTTTTGGCTCTGATACCAAATCCGTGACACCCCCAAATTCTCCTTTGAAAGTATTACCGCCAATGATCTCAGATTACACATCTGGGGTCACCCAAGGCTTAAATCAGTTTATAACAACTATATAATAATGCAACTTTATTAAATATCATAAAGATTACCAAAATATCATTCAAATCCATGTCATAGTTTTACAACTGTTATCAACCAAATACAAGCCAAATACATAATTGTTTAATACAGCGGAAGTCTTGAAATTTAATAAACGCCCTGAAGGGGGGTTTCGATTTGAGCGATCACACTCCTAGGATCTTCAACCTTCGAAATACACTTAAACCATCATATGCCCCCATCATCGTATTCTGGCCTTCACGGAAAGGGAAGTTTACCTGATGTGTCGTATGAGACGGATGACACCAGCCAACCATGCAAAGGAATAAAACCGGTTGTTTAGTCTAATGAAAGACTATGCAAGGATAAAAACAATGAGATTCTAAGTAGTCGTGTTAGGTCACACCCATCGCTTTCTCGAATAATAACCGATGACGACAGTGAACCTCAACACTTCTACAGAAACATAAGAAGAAGAATGAACAAGAAAATACTCCAAAAGAAGTGAGTCTTATGGGAAATGTATGAAGAGAAGATTCCAAAGAAGTTGAGTCTTACGGAAACGTATGACCAGTGTTTGGGAACGTTTATAGTTTCACACAAGCTTTTAAAAATGACTTGATCATTTGGGTCCACAACCAACCTCACCGCGCAATGTGAATCCAGATTGGAAAGAAGACTTACTCTAACCGAAGTTCGGGCGAGTTGCAAGTTGTACTTCTCGCCCGAAGGTTCATTAATTATGTGCATAACCGCACTTATCTTATTTAGTTACAAAACGTATATTCACGTTAAAGCTTTTAAGGTATATCATCTCGACACGAGAGATATCTTGGGAATTAATCCCGATTGTTGGCACCAATTGTGTGCACCTACCATGAGTAAGGGTACAGTCATGACCAGATAGTACTAGGGCAAAATCCTCCTAATACCAGTTATAAGGAAGCGACTAGACCTCGCAAGGTACATAGCGTTCCTACGAATACTCGTTCTAACTACACATTTAAGTTCACACAGATATCCATACAAAACCATTACGGTAATAACATGTATAATAGCGTTGTTTCTAGCAATATATACAACCTATTATGGAATCATATTTTATCACATTATTTTATGAAATCTGTTCCCAACGAAAATAACACTTCACTCCATTTTAATTAACAATCAAGTAATTGATAATTAAAGGAAATATGGAATGATAAGCAAGAGCGAACCACCACTTGCCTTAATCTAGACGAACGAAGATGTCAGGTTCCGAGTATCTAGAGACTGGAATCTGAGTACGGATTCCTACGACGACGACGAAACAACGACGACGACGAAACAACGACGAAACACTAGGTTAGATTCGATATGAACGAACGAGGGTGTAAAAACGATACGAACGAAAGGAACAAGCCTAAGCCGTGGCCGTGGTTGCCCAAGCCACGAATCACGATCACGCTTGCTAGGGCAAGCCGCGGTCGCGGTTTTTACATCCGCGGTCGCAGAATTCTGGGCAGAGCCGCGGTCGCGGATGTCATCCCCGCAGTCGCGGTTCTCCCTTCCGACGACGGCTTTGGAGGCGATCGATCTTACCAAACGACGACGATGACGACGACTACTTCACCACTGCGAATACCACCACTTCGAGGCTTCCCAAGGCACCTCCGACGACCACCACAACTCCGGTGATGCTCCGACGAACACATAAATGTGAGAGAGAGAGAGAGAGAGAGAGAGAGAGAGAGAGAGAGAGAGAGAGAGAGAGAGAGAGAGAGAGATTGAGAAGTTGTGGATGAGATTCTGAGCTGCCCCTGACCTCCTTTTATAGGGGAAGGAGAGCTCAACGTCGAGGCACTCCAATCGATCGACATCCCCCTTCGGCGAAACGCTGACACACAAACCGACGAAACGCGGGAAATAATTGAAGACGAAGGTGCACAGTGTTTCCGCGGTCGTGGAAACACAGCTGCGGTCGCGGTTTGCTTCTGAGCGAATACGCTCCCGCGGAATCAATCCGCGATCGCGGAACTGCCGTGATCGCGTCTTTTGGCCTTTGGTCGTGGGTCTCGTTCAAGGGCATGCTAAATCCATATTTTAGCACTTCTAAAAATATTCTAAGACCCAATATACTTTAAACGTATATTATTATGTTCAAATAATCTTACTGAGATTACAGAAATTGCCCATTATGTCCTTCTTACAAAATGACAGCTCGGGACTTTTAGGGGTTATTACGTGATTTGCATTTTACCCATCTGGAAATTAGGATGATTTATTTGTTTGTTTTTATGGTTTCAAGCCAAGCTTGGGGGAGTTATTTATTTGGTGTGTTATTGTTATAAGTATTTTGGCTTTTGGAAAAAAAAAAGAAGCAAGAATAAAAGGGTGTGTATTTGAAAAGAATGATATGAGAAATCTTCTAAGTTTGGTGTTGTCTTGGTTAATTCCTCTTTACCGGATTAAGCATCACATGGCCAAAATATATCCATACCTTTTCTTTTTATCTGGCCCCATTACAACCCAATAAAAGTCTTCTTGATTTATGTCATGTACAAGCTAGGTCCCTAGTGGTGGAGATTTAAGACATTGATGCAAGCTTATGGTAGATGAGTTTTCAAAGTAGAGATTTGAGCGAAAACACTTATCCCTAAACACATGAGCGAGAGTGATTCATATTCTTTTTCCTAAGTGAGGTCTAGATTGGACAAACTAACTTGTCTCTCTTTGATGATTATTTGCATGCTTTGATGATTACATTGTTAAATATTTAAGTTTTCATGGACTTGCTTGGATATTAATTAGGTAGAGACAACCTTTGTGTTTCTTGTGGAATTTTGAACTACGTTCTTGCTTGAGGACAAACAAGGTTTAAGCTTGAGAGAATTTGATAACACCTATTTTATACATATTTTAGGAGTCTAGTTGCATATTAGATTAGGTCATTTTCATGCATATTTTATATTTTTATAATTAATTTTAGTATTACTTTGCATTCGAAGTCTACACTCGTATTTTTATTGTTTTAGGTATTTTTGATCCAATTTAAAGATGATATACGACTATTTTAAAGGACAACAGTCAAATGAGATTAGAATTGGGCCAAGGCCCAAAATAAAGCAAATGCGACCCAGTTGAAGAATCGGACGAAGATGACAACCGCACATTGGGGGTGATTTGGTTACATTTTTTACTTGGACTTTGTTTTGAAATGGGCCGCAAATGTTGGGCCTAAGTTTAGAAGGGGATGACGTAGGCTAGTGTTTGACTGGCTTTTGGTTGAGGTTAGAATTAGTTTTGACTGGAGGGAGTTTTCTTTTGGCACGTAGCTTTAGGATTGAAAAGAATGTTGAGAGGGTTGAAAAGAATGATTAAAACCAAATATATATTGAGTTGCAAGTTTATAGCCATGGTGGAAACATAGACGAAAGGACAAACACATATATATAGGGCTTTACTTTTTAACGCATAGGCGAAATTTTCTTTTAGCGCATAAGCCCCTCATGTAACGTGATGAGAGGCTTCACACGTAACGTGGGAAACGACTCCCCACGTTACGTGTGGAGCCTCCCCAGTCATCGAGGGAAATATTGTTTAACCCCTCGTATAAATAATAGTTCGCCTGCATACACATACAATCGTCTCATCAAGTAGTGAACTAATTATCAACTATGAAACCATAATTTCCTTTAAGAAAGCATTCTTAGACAAGAATTTAAAGAAACAGAATAAATGTGTGACAAACCGTTCCCTTTTACAGAAGGCACATAAACCGCCAGAATCTTGTTGTGGTTCCACACGTAAGGTGTGGACATGCTCCACACGTTATGTGTGGACATGCTCCACACGTTATGTGTGGATATTCCACACGTTATGTGTGGACATGCATAGGACATAACGTGTGCAAGTGTTCTTCAATGTAACGTGAATCTCGCATTCTTACACATGAAAATCTCAAAATCTAGCATGTAAAACTAGGTTTCTAATACCTAAACAACAAATATCAAGTTCAAAATTTTAAAAATCTAGCATGTGAAACTTGGTTAAACCCTAAACAACAAATATCATATCTAGTTTTCTAAACCCTAAACAACTAAAGCTCAAAACTTTGAACATGTCCAAAACAAAAAATGAGAACTTTAAACAAAGGAAATTACCTCATTCGGTAGTGGATCCTCTTCGACATTGTTGTTTCAATAAACATTGTTGTTCATATTGTCCATTTTTTTTACAAAAAACGAGAGTGTAAAACACAATTTTTTTAGTGTTTGAAATGAAGTGTTTAGTCTCGAAATTGGGGCTTAGCCGGGGAAGATGAAGATGGGACAATTAATTCAGTTAGGTGGGACAAGACGGTTAATTCAATGCGTTTTAAAATAGACGAATCCACACGTTACGTATGAGCATCATCCACACGTTACGTCCGTGCTTCTACGACACGTAACGTGTGGAGTTTATTCACACTTAACGTGTTACTTCTTTAGGGTTTTAGGTTTTAGGGTTTATGGTTTAAGGTTAGGGTTTAGTATTTAGGGTTTAGGGTTTAGATTTAGGGTTTAGTATTTAGTATTTTATGTTTTAGGGTTTCGGGTTTAGGGTTTTGAGGTTTAGGATAAAAGACTCGTGACTACAACTGTATACAACAGCTGGTTATTAGCTGTCAAAGATTTTTCAATCAGATTTCTCCTTTTTGAGGCTGGTTATTAGCTGTCAAACACATTGTCTTTTCACTATATAAGAAGCATTAGGGTTGTTTGTTCACTACAACAATTCCAATACAACCGGCGCCTAAAGATACACTTTTGGGTAAGCTTCTTTCTCCAGTTTCTATCAATTTAGTAACCCTAATTTTTGATATTAATGGATTCATGATATTTATAGGAAACCAAACACTACAACAAATAATGGCATCTTCATCCAAATCATCAACAAACGCAGATCGGCTATGCTATTATAATTTGAAAGTTGTTGTCCGAACTTGGGATTTGCAGTGGAACTACGGAAGGAGGTATTGGGGATGCCCAGAAGTGGGGTGTCATTTCAGGGAGTGGATTGATCCAATGTACGAGGACATGGAACACGCGGTTATTCGACAACAATGGTAGGAAAAACAAGATATTGTTAAGTAAAAACAAGATCTTGTTAAGGAAAAACAAGATCTTGTTAAGGAAAATCAAGATCTTGTTAAAAATCTTTATAACATTCGTAGGTATAACTTCAATCTACTAAATGATATACATCATAGGTGATTAATGTCGTGTCTTTTGTGTAATGTTTTTTATGTACTATCAACCTTTTGTAGGGCGCAAGCAAATTTAGCAAAGTAGAGATGTCATATGAAGTGAACGTTTACCAGAGACTACCCTAATTTCTTCAAACGCTAAAGAAGTGTCATATATTTTCTCTAATTTTTTCTAAGTTTATGATCAATTTGTATTCTTTTTTGTATTGTGTGCTAAACGTGGTTATAGTCAACCAGCGTAATGAACAATTTGTTTTGTCTTCTAGGTTGATGATCATTTTGTATTGTTCTTATAAATATTAATACAAGTTGGGCTACACAATGGGGGTAACCCTCCCGTAATGCCTATTCATACACAACATTAAAACACAAATAAATACTACAACTATTACATGTCATAAACCATAAACTTTAAACATATATTGGAAGGGCAGAATGGTTATAACATAGATCGATAACTTCAATCTTATTGTAAAACTCGGTTCTAAGCGAAGAAGATCGAAATACTTCGTATATAATGTTACTTAATCAAAAAAACAAGTCTACTTAACGTGAGGAGAGTGATAGATCCTCTCCATGTAACAACTCCACAACATAAGGTAGAAATAGGGCCACACGTTACGTGTGGATCTATTACGTGTGGTTATGATCCACACGTTACGTGTGACTCTATTTCTACCTTGTAGAATCGCGTGTGTTAGTGCAAGAAATGGTAGAACTGTTCCTTGGGCAGCGGAAAATAGTAACAGAATAGCAAAGTAACGAACTCAGTTCCTTAGAGAGGAAAACTTAATCAACCAACTAGTTGACTAAGAAAAACCTCTACCTCTAGGTTTCCCTAGTAGGATTTCGAATGTCTACTTGTGTTATTAATCCCGGAATTACAATCAAGCAAGTCTTATCTCAATCTAGTTTACTCCTATATATCTAGGCTTCTAGATGTAACGTTCCTAACAACACCTAAGACAATCAAAACCCTAACAAGTACTCAACTCACCAAAAGTCTTGTCCTTGTAAGTGTTCTTCTTCTTCCGAATGCTCTGCTTCACTGAAAATGCTCTGTGTTCCGTATCAAATGAAGATGGCAACTCTCTACTTTATAGTCTAGGTATTTTCTCTGATTTACCCTAATTTTACTTAAGGAAATAAGATAAAATAATCCTATACAATCTTTTCTAATATATTCTAACCACAATATCTCCAACGAGATCTTCCTTGAGGCCCAAGTTGCTTCTTCAAAATCTGTTTCCATAAACAGAGATTCGGCAGGCGCTAGGGTTTACAGCGCGCGTTCTTCATTCCTTGCGCTGTTCCCTTTTCTATTCTGATCACCAACACGCGTCTCTTCTTTTCTCTCGTTCCAGCGTGTTGTTTTGTCATTGTTGGCTTCTTTGTTCCTTGTTTTCTCTGTTTTGACTCTTCACTGGTTTTCATCGTTCCTTTGATTTAATCGTTTCCTGAAACTCATAGTCACACTAAAAAACCATCAAATGCATTTGAGTTTATCATCATCAAAACTAGAGGGAACATAATCGTTCCAACAATTTCTCCCTTTTTGGTGATGACAAACTCCTTCAAAATGTGCAAGTTCAAAACAGACAAGTAATAGGCATTGTCACATTTAATCACACAGATACTATGTTCAAGATGTTAAGATTGTTCCCCCTCAGAAAGTGCATAGAGAACTTACCTTCAAGCAGCATTGTCGTTCCCCTTAGCACTAGCTTCTGTTATCAACTCTTCCTTGGGTTTCACATTTTCCATACTTCCCCCTTTTGGCATCATCAAAAGTTTCACAGATGACATAGAGACTTGACACACATACAACTCATAAGCAAAATAATTCATTCATAAAGTAAGGCGAAGTACAAAGCATAGGAGCATAGACAACTAAGATCAAAAGATAAGGAAAAATCACACAAAAGACATAAAAACATATAAAAACAAGAACAGAAGATCGGACGAGCTAGGAGGGAAACGGAGAGCACTCAGATCTCAGGGTCTTCAGCAGAGTCTTTAGCTTTTCTCAGAAAGTTATCTAAGAGCAATGTCATTGTGGTGTTCACTGCTTAAGCTCAGCAAGAATCTGATGCTGAATGGAGCTCCCATTAGACGTTCCTTCACCAACTGCTTTCTTTGCAGTCACAGTGCTTGTTCCCTTGGTATCGCCCTTAAATTTCATCTTCTCCACAACTGCAGAATCCATCTCACTTCCCAGAGAAACTTCATTTTCTTCAAGGTAAGCTTCATCGCGAAGCAACAACATCTTCACCAAGCCTGGATAGGCTAGAGAATGGGATTTGGCTTTGCATCGATCCATATGACACAGAATGACACGGGAAGATCAATTTTCTCCCTTCACAGAAACCGATCGAGCAGAAACAAGTCACACAAGGTGATGGTGTTACGTCGTTCCTGACGAGGTACTACAGCTCGAGAGATGATGTGGAAGGC
The DNA here is from genome assembly GCA_027886185.1 of Rheum nobile. Classification (NCBI taxonomy): domain Eukaryota; kingdom Viridiplantae; phylum Streptophyta; class Magnoliopsida; order Caryophyllales; family Polygonaceae; genus Rheum; species Rheum nobile. The sequence continues at coordinate 2,035,594 of WOAB01000546.1, forward strand.
GATGCGCTGAGCCAGAGTCAGCCTTTCAGTGTAGAGTTCACCTTCAGTGGAACTAAACAGTCGTTCCATACAAGCTAGTTTCTCATCGTTGATCTCACTCACGGGAACCTCAATGAATCCACCCAAAGGAACAAAGAGAAGCGAGGAGATCACCTTGGGGGTGAAAGATAGGTCTTCACCGTTGATCTTGGTTGAGCCACTCAACACATCTCCTTTGACGAGATGGAAGAAGTGGTAGAACTCTCTCATCTGCACTTCATTGACAGTGGCCCTGTTGGCACAGAGTCGTTCCCATCCTTGGAAACGCAGAAGTTCCAGGATCTCCACCACATTGTGCTCGGAGAAGAAGCTTTCTCGAATTAGGAGAGGGGGAAGAATCTTTTTACCCTCAGAGAAGTCGGGGACAGTGGTGGTGGAGAGGGAGAGATCCAGCTTAGCTTTGCCAGCAGACTTAGTCTTTGTCAACTCAGGTTTCACCGCGGAACGGAGCCGTGCCTTTAGAGGGCGAGGAGCATGTTCATCGCCACCGGACTTTGATGGTGTCGATTGGGCCGTGGGAGCCATTCGGTGCTCCAAGATTTCAACGTCTTCTTCCTCCTCAGATTTCGGGGCGGTGATGGTGAGATCTGCGAGCTTTCGCTTGCGGGGTTAAGGCGGCGCCAAAGGTGCAGTCTTTACACCTAGTTCCTTCTCCAGTGATTGCATCGATTGGTCCTTCTCTTCTCCTCTGTCCTTTGAGGGAGAAGAAACTTCTTCCTCTTCGCCATGTTCGGAATGGTGAGGTTCCACCATGGGCACATCATCTAGTACATGATTGAGATTCTGGGCTTTGAGAGGAGACAAAGCAGAAGGGGACGCCGTCGGAGTATGAGTTAATGTAGACGCAGAGGGGTCCATCGATTGTTGGACGACGGCATGCACAATTGCCAGAACAGATGCAGTGACTCCGGTGGAACTTGGAGTAGCACGGGCGGCCCTGGCCTATTGGAGGTGGAGAATGTAGGCATCCATCTCAACTTCGGACATCTGATCGGTAGAGATCTTCTTGCTTGGGGAATCCATGGAAGCAGAGAGCTTGGAGAGTTTTGAGAAGATTGAATTCTGAGAGATATCAGAGAGAGAGGATTCGCGGTGAGGAAGCTTAGGAGAGATATCCCATATATATAGAAGCAAGATAAAATCTTTTCCAAATCTCAACCGTCTTCAAAGTTTCCTTCTTTCAAAATTGCCATCGTTAGCTTTTCTCTCTCCTGATGCAACGACCACTTTTTACTCGTTTTCCGCATCACTGTTCCTGCCGCAGAGCAGTCAAATCTCACAGGAAGCCGTTCCAACGTTCACCTGCAACCCAATTAATGCCAGCCACTGATTCAAATTCAACGTTCTAAACCTATCCGTTCCCCCTCAATCTGAGCAACAGTATTCGTTCCCCCTGAGACCAAGAGTGCTTGCGAGGCTTGTCTGGATATTTCAATGTTGGGTTCACACAAAATATAGTATATCCAAACATATGGTAAGGAGAAAGACAACTCAGATAATTATTCTCAGTAAAAGGTTTAGCAAAGAGGGATCATACGGAACGTTTACCTGAATCGCGGCTAAGATAGGCAGTACAACCAATTATCATGTGGGCTTGTAATGAGGGTGCAATGCATCAAATTGGTTGTTTTGGGTCTTTAAGAGAGATGTTAGCATGTAATCATGTAATTCAACACAAATCAAAAGACAAAGTACCTAGACCCTAAGACAAGGCAATTCGAACATACAAAAATCATGAGAAATCATGTCATGAGAGGCTAGTAAGCAAGAAACTTCATGAAATTTATGAAACAAGTTAGCCAAGCATTGAGGGAATAATGGGTGTGAAGGTCCTCAATTCAGAGAGATCATGCCAAGGAGTAATCGAAGATACTCGAATGGACCTTTGTCTAGTGCTTTGGTGAAGATGTCTGCCACTTGATTTACAGTCCTGCAATGTTCCATTTTAATAAAGCCCATGTCAACATTGTCACGTAGGAAATGATGACGAATGTCAATATGCTTAGTGCGTGAATGATGAACTGGAATTTTTGAGATGTTAATGGCACTAGTATTATCACACATAATGGGAACGGTGCCAAGAGACATACCATAGTCTTCCAGTTGTTGTTTAAGCCACAATACCTGAGCACAACAACTTGCCGCAACGACGTATTCAGCTTCTGCAGTGGAGAGGGCCACAAAGTTTTGCTTCTTGGAACCCCATGAAACGAGACAGGGCCCAAGGAACTGTGTCGTTCCAGAAGTGCTTTTGCGATCTACTACGTACCCAGCAAAGTCGGCGTTTGTGAATCCAACAAGGTTGAAATCACAGTTCTTGGGATACCATAGACACAAGTGGTCCATTCCTTTGAGGTATCGAAAGATTCGCTTGACTTCCTTCAAGTGTGAGTCCTTTGGGTTGGCCTGAAATCTAGCACAGAGACACACACTAAATAAAATATATGGCCGACTGGCCATGAGATAGAGGAGAGAACCAATCATTCCTCTATACATAGTGGGATCAACATCTGTTCCATTGAGATCTGCATCCAAGCGAGTGTTAGGAGAAATAGGAGTAACGATAGGTTTGGCAGTATCCATGCCATATTTCTTCAACAGCTCATTGATGTACTTTTGTTGATGTATCTTCGTTCCTTCTTTAGTCTGAGTAACTTGTAGTCCGAGGAAAAAGGATAATTCCCCAATCATGCTCATCTCAAACTCACTACTCATAAGATTTTTGAACTTTTCTACAAGAGTAGGGTTAGTGGAACCAAAAATAATATCATCAACATAGACTTGAACCACTAGAATCTTACCTTCTTGTTCCAAGAGGAATAGGGTTTTGTCAATCGTTCCTCGACGATATCCGTTGGAGAGAAGAAACTGTGCAAGTCTATCATACCAAGCACGAGGTGCTTGCTTAAGACCATACAGTGCCTTATCCAAACCATACACATGTGAGGGAAAATTGACATCTTCAAAGCCAGGGGGCTGCTTCACATATACCTCTTCTTGAAGATATCCATTCAGGAATGCAGTCTTGACATCCATTTGGTATAAAGTGAATCCCTTGTGAGCGGCATAGGCAATGAGAAGGCGAATAGCTTCAATGCAAGCCACTGGAGCATACGTCTCATCATAGTCAATCCCCTCTTGTTGATTGTAACCTTGAACAACCAGCCTTGCTTTGTTCCTTGTGACTACCCCAGAGTCATCTAGCTTGTTCCTGTACACCCATCGAGTTCCAATGGCATGTTTGTTTCGAGGTAAAGGAACGAGCCGCCAGACTTTGTTCCTCTCAAATTGATGTAGCTCTTCTTCCATAGCTACGATCCAGTCTGGTTCCTTCAATGCTTCCTTGATGTTTTTGGGTTCTACAAGAGAGATAAAAGCATGGAAAGCACAGAACATATTCAATTTAGAATGCAAACCTCTTTCACCAAAAGGTGTGACCAGATTATTAGTGGGGTGAGCCTTTTGAATTCGAACACTCTTTGACACGAGTAATGATGGATCATCAGGTTGTATCTCAGAGTCGTCTGTTGAAGATGGATGTAATTGGGCATCTTTGAATTGTTCAGTTCCGTCGTCATTACTTTGAGAATCAACAGCAATAATATCATCAGAAGTTCCAGATGGAACAGTGATTGTGGTTTCTGCATTAGGTGGGGGAATGATTGTTGAATCGGCAGTGGATGAGGAGGGAACGTATGCATCTTGTGCAGAATTACTGGAATTATCTTCCTTGGAAGAGTCGTCATGGCTAGAAGAGTCTGGGGAGGATGGAGACACATTAGCAACAGTGGAAGGACCGTTCCCATGACATGCATTAGGTCGTGAAGAAGGACCATTGTCTTCATCATCAGAATCCTCTCGTTGCATTCTTGGATAGCTTTCCTCTAGGGACGTCGCCTCTAGCTCGCCATTGGAACCTTTTGAGTTCTCATCGAAGACAACATGAAGGCTTTCCTAGATTTTGCGAAGCCTTTTGTTGTATACTCTGTAGGCCTTGCTTGCCTTTGCATATCCCAAGAAAATTCCTTCATCACTTCGTGGGTCAAACTTCCCTAAGTTATCCTTCCCATTGTTGTGAATGTAGCATCTGCATCCAAAAGCACGCAAGTGGGAGATATTCGGCTTGCGATCCCTTATTAGTTCATAAGCAGTTTTATTCAACAAGGGACGAAGCATGGCACGATTGAGAATATAACAAGCAGTGTTGATGGATTCTGCCCAGAAGATTCTTGGAAGATTGCTTGCAATGAGGAGGGTTCTCGCCATGTCTTCTAGAGTCTTGTTCTTCCGTTCAACAACCCCATTCTGTTGTGGTGTCCTAGGCGCGGAGAAGTCGTGTGACACACCATGTTCCTCACAGAAGTTGAAGAACATAGAGTTCTCAAACTCCGTTCCATGGTCGGACCTTATAGCCTTCAGCTTCTTTCCCAAACTTGTTTCCACCTTCTTGATGAACGCCTCGAACTTAGAGAAGACTTCATCCTTCGAAGACAAAAAAATTATCCAAGTGAATCTAGAATAATCATCGACAATTACGAAAACAAACTTGTTCCCTCTGTGACTTCTTATCCTCATTGGACCACAGAGATCCATATGAATCAGTTCCAAAGGATGAGAAGTTGTTACATCTGGTTTACTCTTGAAGGAGGAATGGGTCTGTTTCCCTTTCACACAAGCATCACATACACCATGGAATTCTGATTGAACATTGGGAAGACCACGAACATGTTCCTTGATATACAGCTTGTGAATGAGTCGAAGATTTGCATGTCCAAGCCTTCTATGCCACAGTTCCGTCTCATCTGTTATAGACGCAAAGCATAGAACTTCCTTTGGCTTGAAATTCTTGTCTACAATGTACACATCCTTGAATCTGACTCCTCTCAAAAATATGTTCTTGGTTTCATGATCTTTGATGTAGCATTCTTGTGAAGTAAAGACTATCTTGTTGTTCCCTTGGTCGCAAAGCTGTGCAACACTCAACAAACTAAAACCAAGTTCATGAACTAAACTAACTTCTTTTACCGTGATACTGGAGTTTAGTTTTGTTTTGCCTGTTCCAATGATTTCTCTGCATCTCTTGTCTCCAAGAGCAACACTCCCTCTTGAGTGTTTGTGAAGTGAGGTAAGTTGATCTTCTTTTCTGGTCATGTGGCATGAGCAAGCGCTGTCAATGTACCACTTCTCGTTCCCCCTCACTTCAACCTACACAGAACAAGTTAAGATTTGGCGACCCAGGCAAGCTTAGCCTTACCTGGTCGAGACACATAATGCAGATGTTCCCTAGGAATAGTTCTAACATGATTATGATTATGCATATGTGAATCATCATAGAAGTCATTCAACTTCACATTGTTGCTTCTAATGTTCCTTCTCTTTTTGTGCTCCTCAGAGAACTTCTTTTTCTTTTCACAGTCTATCTGCAAATGTCTGTTGTCTCCACAATACCAACACAGCTTGAACTGATCCATCTGAACATACTTTCTGTTGGGAACAACACTCTTACGTTGCTTTACACGTTCAGGACATGGAACGTTGGATTGCTTCCCTTGAGACTGCTTGAGGAAGATCTTGTGGGAAGGTTGTCCAGTGTACCATGACTGATTTTCATCCAGTCCACTCTCAAGGACCTTGACACGTTCCTCAAGATTGCGATTCTTCTCTCTAGCATCTTGAAGTTCCCTATCTCTTGCTTCACGTAGTTCCAGAATGGATGGATCATCTTCCTTTTGTTTGGAACTTGTATAACCAATGCCATATCTTGCTTCGACGAACTTAACGTTTTCAGTTTTAGCTTTCTGTTCCATAAGCACAGAATGGATCTTGCGAACATAGTCTCTCATCTCAGACACCTGTTCCTCGAGCTTAGTTGGTCCAGCTACACTTCTTGCATCAGTATTATTAGAGACTTCATTCATAAGCAAAGAGACTTTTTCATTTCTTAACCTCTGAAGTTTCTCATGATTAGCATCACATGAAGAGCAAGAAACAGTTGAGCTAGTAGCAGTGTTAGATAGATTTTCTTTTAAGCTGCTACACTCATCTTCAGAATGAGCAAGTTCCTCTTGTGTTTTCAAGTTTGCAGAATACATTTCCCTTATGAGAGCAATCAAAGATTTCTTATCATAATTCACAAGAGATTTTAAGAAGGTTTTAGGATTTACCTCGAGGTCCTCAGTAGAGTCGTTGATGGCCATAGCACACATCTTGCCACTCCAAGCTTCAGGATCTTCACCATCTGAGTCATCCTCATTGCCCCACACAGCAACGAAAGCTTTCTTCTCATCGTACCCAGAAGGTTTGCTTGGTTTCTTGGGCTTTGGGCATGAGCTAGAGTAGTGACCCTTTTCATTGCAGTTGTAGCAAGTGATATCCTTAATGTCACGAGGCTCACCGTTCCCACCTCTATTGTTTCTTCCTTTGTTGTAGAGGGAACGTATGACTTTGGTTAGCAGTACCACCTCAGGATCATCAGAGCCATAATTGTCATCGAGATCATTTTCAATCCTATCAACAGCCTTTCCAACCATCAAAGCGATTCCATTTTCTTTGGAATCCTTGTTTCTTGTAGCCTTCTCTTCATTGTCATATTTCTGGATCTTGATAAAGACCTCATGGAACGTTAATTTGACAGTGTTGGGATTCTCCTTTACAATGGCCTTGGTCATCGCATGACGATGAGGAAGCTCATCAATGATAATAAGGATCTTCTCGTCAGGGAGGATTTCTTTATCCGAAATCGAATGAGCCGTCAGGTTTGCAGTGATATTCTCAAACCTTGCTTGGTAGGAACTCACATCCTCCTTCTCTTCCATTTTGAAGTTGTAGAAATCATTCTTTGCGGTGAAACGATCAATCTCACGAAGGTCCTTACTCCCCATGTACATTTGTTCCAAGGCAAGCCATTTAGCATTGGCGGATTCACAAGACTGAAGCTTTTGCACATCTTGCTGATTAAGAGCATTGTTGATGAGCATGGCTGCTTTGCAGTTTTTCTCCATGATTTGGAGATCATCTTGATCCCATTTCTTCAGTTTCTTCTTCTTCTCAAGATCAACAATCTCGAGATCTCCGAGAGAGATCACCAGCCAGCATTGGTAATCGTTGCTTTGCACCCACTTGATGAAGAGTGCCTTCCAATGTTGATATTGGCCGGCAAGCAAGAGAGGAGGCCTTGAGGAGTTCAAACCAACTTCGACGGTGGTAGGAGACATCGTTACCTAAAAATCTGTAAGTAACACACAATCTAGAACAAACCTGCTCTGATACCAATTATAGAATCGAGTGTGTTAGTGCAAGGAACGGTAGAACTGTTCCTTGGGCAGCGGAAAATAGTAACAGAATAGCAAAGTAACGAACTCAGTTCCTTAGAGAGGAAAACTTAATCAACCAACTAGTTGACTAAGAAAAACCTCTACCTCTAGGTTTCCCTAGTAGGATTTCGAATGTCTTCTTGTGTTATTAACCCCGGAATTACAATCAAGCAAGTCTTATCTCAATCTACTTTACTCCTAGATATCTAGGCTTCTAGATGTAACATTCCTAACAACACCTAAGACAATCAAAACCCTAACAAGTACTCAACTCACCAAAAGTCTTGTCCTTGTAAGTGTTCTTCTTCTTCCGAATGCTCTGCTTCACTGAAAATGCTCTGTGTTCCGTATCAAATGAAGATGGCAACTCTCTACTTTATAGTCTAGGTATTTTCTCTAATTTACCCTAATTTTACTTAAGGAAATAAGATAAAATAATCCTATACAATCTTTTCTAATATATTCTAACCACAATATCTCCAACGAGATCTTCCTTGAGGCCCAAGTTGCTTCTTCAAAGTCTGTTTCCATAAACAGAGATTCGGCAGGCGCTAGGGTTTATACTGCGCGTCCTTCGTTCCTTGCGTTATTCCCTTTTCTATTCTGATCACCAACACGCGTCTCTTCTTTTCTCTCGTTCCAGCGTGTTGTTTTGTCATTGTCGGCTTCTCTGTTCCTTGTTTTCTATGTTTTGACTCTTCACTGGTTTTCATCGTTCCTTTGATTTAATCGTTTCCTGAAACTCATAGTCACACTAAAAAACCATCAAATGCATTTGAGTTTATCATCATCAAAACTAGAGGGAACATCATCGTTCCAACATACCTCATGTAACGTATTGAGCCATGCCACACGTTACGTGAGGGGCCTATACGCTGAAAGGAAATTTTGCCTATGCGTTGAAAAGTAAACGTGTATATATACTATGAGAATACTATATACATAACAATGCCACAAAAATGTTCTATTGTTTAAAATTAATAAATAATTATTAAGAAAATAAAATATAATAACGCATCAAGTAATTCATTGTATATTTTGGTTTGAATATATTATAACGTGAAAATAATTTAAAAAATATATATCTCCTGAAATACGAACCTTTTAACATTTGATATTATACACATTAATACTGATTAAACTATAAAAAATGGTTTGAAATGAAATTTTTAAAAAAGGTGGATGAATTAACTCTTGTAGATAAAAGCATTTTAGGATGGAAAATGTTGTAATTATCGTTGTTTATATTATTTATTATACAATTTTAGGTTTAAATAAATGGTCTATCAAGAACCCATATATCATTGGTAGTAAGTAGGGTTGTGCATCCGGTCCAGACCGGACCGGAATTTTTGGAAACCTTGGACCGAAGACCGGATCGGACCGGTATGATTCGGTCCGGTACGGTCCGGTTCCGGTCCGATCCGGTCTTGGACCGGTTTACATATTTTATTTTTTTTTAGTTTTATATAAATGAAAAATTAATTATTTTTCCTATTTTTATAATTATTGTGTATAATATTAGACAATATATTTTGTTATTTATTTATATCTATACTAAAAACTAATTTTTAATAATATTATAAGATATTAATATATAAAATTAAATTAAAAATAATAAAAACCAGTCCATCCAGTCCGGACCGGAAACCGGCCGGATTTGGACCGGACCGGAACCAGAATTCTAAAAATATGTGGACCGTGGACCGGACCGTAATTCCACCGGTCCGGTCCGGGCATTTTCGGTCCGGTCCGGTCCATTTTTCCGATCCGGGCCGAATCTGCACACCCCTAGTAGTAAGTATGTTTAATAAAAGTAAAAAAAATGGTCAAAATGACCTTAAGAAGAATTGAACCTATGATCAATAGTTCTTGTAAGACACTTAAACCACTAAGCTATACACAATTACTTGATTTTGTTTTTACAATAATAATTATATTAGTATTATGGTAAGAATATTTAATGAGAGCAATAAATGGTGGTCAAAATGACCTTAATAAGAATTGAACCTATGATCAATAGGTTCTTTTAAGACACTTAAACCACTAAGATACACACAATTACTTGATTTTGTTTTTACAATAACAATAATATTAGTATTATGATAAGCATATTTAATGAGAGCAATAAATGGTGGCAACCACCCAATCTTATATGTATACTAGAAATCGAAACTCGTGCTTCGCACGGGCCATTTCTGTATATGTAGTGTCACGATATATTAAATAAGTTTATAATACATGGATCGTTGTTCTGTTTTTTATGTTATAAATATATTATTTGTTATTTATTTAAATGTAAGTATATTAGGTATAAAATGTTATGATTGTACATAAGAAATGGGTTATTTTATTTTTTATAATTTTGGTTAGAAGTATAATTTTAATTTTGAATTAAAGTGGAAGTTTGTTTTTGTAGAGATGTGTTTATATTTTGATGAAAGTTTTTGTGAATATTTTAGAAATCTTCAATATCTAATATAAAGTTTGCATTTTTGTGCATTAAGTGTGTTCATTCAATACCATATAATTTTGGAAGTATTAAATCGGCTCTGGCTCTAGCGGGTGGAGCAACCGTGAATGTTTCTCCATCGAGCTTTTTGATCTGCTACGATCTATTGAACAAAAAATCTTTGGAGCAATGATACAAACCCTAAAAAGGTAACAATTGACGGAAAAGACAAGGGATATAAATATCAAAGAAGAACTCCCAATAGGAGAAAAAATTTAAATCCGATTATTTTTAAAATAAAATTAAAAATAATAACATTATCTAAAGTGTGTTCTAGCTAGTTTGTTCTTTGTTTTGAGAAAGTAAGGAATTCAAAATTTTGTTGCTTTTAATTTTGAAAAATTGAGGAGTTCACAAAGGTATTTGTTAAGGAAAAATATTTTTAGTGTTTTAAAAGTTGTGTAAAAGTAAAATTTTCTACACATTTCTCTTAATTGTACTACATATATTTTTTCAATTGATAAATACATTTTATCCAAGCAACTTTTATTAAGAAAATACATATTTCTACAAAAGTCTTTATAAATAGTCACATCAAACAAATCCTTATAATCTAACCTATTAGATTGTCATGATCACGGTGTAGAGAACTTGATAATATTTGTTGATTTGTCGTTAAATGGTTCAGTTTGAATAGAATTGACAAAAATAAGAGAGGTAGAGTTGAATAAATCTTGAATTCTTGATTGTTAAATAAGATTTTTTTAATCATGATTATCTTTTTTATATATCTATTTATATTTTTTTAATTTTAACTTTTATCCACATATAACTTTTTTGTTATATAGTTTTTGAATTCTACCAAAGAGTTTCCTTAATAAATACCATAATATGACCAATAATTTTTAAACTTCATAGTTGAATTTTTACATCAATATAACATTGAAGATTAAATTGATCATTTAAAATTTTATGGACATTTTTTGTATTTTTCTATAGGGCACTCATTGCTTAGTTTAAAATATTTTATAGAGTGGGGGCATGTTTTATAATAAAGAAATTTTAAATTTTGTTTTTAATCTAATAATTATTTTAAAAATTCTTACAAAAAAACTTTGCTAAATAAAGGTGACTTTTGCCATTGTTTTTCCCTACATATCTACTTAAAAGCTAGCATTCAATGCCAAGAAAGCCAACTTTTAAATAGATATAGATGTTCTTTGTTTTGAGAAAGTAAGGAATTCAAAATTTGTTGCTTTTAATTTTGAAAAATTGAGGAGTTCACAAAGGTATTTGTTAAGAAAAAATATTTTCAGTGTTTTAAAAGTTGTGTAAAAGTAAAAAAATTTACACATTCCTCTTAATTGTACTACATATATTTTTCAATTGATAAATACATTTTATCCAAGCAACTTTTATTAAGAAAATACATATTTCTACAAAAGTCTTTATAAATAGTCACATCAAACAAATCCTTATAATCTAACCTATTAGATTGTCATGATCACGGTGTAGAGAACTTGATAATATTTGTTGATTTGTCTTTAAAGGGTTTAGTTTGAATAGAATTGAAAACAATAAGAGAGGTAGAGTTGAATAAATCTTGAATTCTTGATTGTTAAATAAGAATTTTTTAATCATGATTATCTTTTTTATATATCTATTTATATTTTTTAATTTTAACTTTTATCCACATATAACTTTTTTGTTATATAGTTTTTGAATTCTACCAAAGAGTTTCCTTAATAAATACAATAATATGACCAATAATTTTTAAACTTCATAGTTGAATTTTTACATCAATATAACATTGAGGATTAAATTGATCATTTAAAATTTTATGGACATTTTTTTGTATTTTTCTATAGGGCACTCATTGCTTAGTTTAAAATATTTTATAGAGTGGAGGCATGTTTTATAATAAAAATAAATAAATTTGTTTTTAATCTAATAAGTATTTTAAAAATTCTTACAAAAAAAACTTTGCTAAATAAAGGTGACTTTTGCCATTGTTTTTCCCTACATATCTACTTAAAAGCTAGCATTCAATGCCAAGAAAGCCAACTTTTAAATAGATATAGATGTTCTTTGTTTTGAGAAAGTAAGGAATTCAAAATTTATTGCTTTTAATTTTGAAAATTTGAGGAGTTCACAAAGATATTTGTTAAGAAAAAAAAAATCAGTGTTTTAAAAGTTGTGTAAAAGTAATAAATTTTACACATTTCTCTTAATTGTACTACATATATTTTTCAATTGATAAATACATTTTATCCAAGCAACTTTTATTAAGAAAATACATATTTCTACAAAACTCTTTATAAATAGTCACATCAAACAAATCCTTATAATCTAACCTATTAGATTGTCATGATCACGGTGTAGAGAACTTGATAATTGTTGGATCGTTAGAGTTACGTCTGAGGGAACAAAATCTTTGTTCCCACAGAAGACACAGTGGATTTAAATAGCAAGAGGGATAACAGAACGAACTCACGATATATAGTGGAAACCCTGATTAGCAAAACTAGCTTCTCAAGGAAAAACCACTACCTTCAAGCTTCCGCTTGAGAGGATTTTGAACTGCGTACTTGTCTTATTAGTTTCTTGCTTGATTACACTTGTATCCTGGACTTCGACCTCTAAACAACCAGCTAGACTCGAAACCTCTTCTACAACGATGAATCAAACTCAACTCTCAAAGACTCACACGCACCTCACTCTCTTTCTCTTCTTTTCTTTTTCTCGTTCAAAGTCGTTCTCTGCCGTGAAGTCGTACCTATGAAATGAATCCTCACTTCACTTAAATACAACTCGGCAGAAACCCTAATTGACACAAATTAGGAAAAGCTAGAATCGGATTACAAAGATATGATTTTGTTTGGAAGATAAGATATCACAGCCGATTATATTAATTAAGGAAGGAGTTTCCTAATTAATCCAACCGATTGGATATTATTCTTCTCTCTCCAATCGCCTTATCTTAGAAAATATTCCTAAGATAACACGATCGGATCTTTTCTCTCTTTCCATATCTTCGCGCAATCCGGCTTGATCCTTGGAGCCGAAGTCTTCATCCTCTACCGCGTGGCTTCTTGATTTGTTTCCTTAATTCTGCATGTTGTATGACTTCTTTCCTTTTGCAGCCTTGATCTGGTCCGTCACTTCAGTTCCTTGAGAGGTAACAAAGCGCTAAGCAAGCCTATGTTCCCTCTGAGATCCTATGCTGCAAAGCTCCCTGGGATAACTCTTCTTGTCCCTGAAACACTTGGTACACATATTAGTTGAGTGTTTGTAACCATCAAAACCTAAGGAATTCAACAAATTCCCCCTTTTTGATGGTGACAAACACCCTTAACAATGAAGCATATACCAACTAGAACAAGACAAAACTGACAAGAAAGTTTCCCACTAAAAACACCGTTAGTTCCCCCTTAGTTCAGCAATACGTTTTACATGTTCTGTTCCCCCTCAAATAATGCTACCTGTCATTTTCCCCCTTTTGGCATCATCAAAAACACAGTAAAGAGTTAGAGAAGAAAGATCAATGCCAGATAAACAAAAACACCCCTTGTCATTAATTAAGAAAAAACTTAAACAACATGCAAAGACAACCAAAACAGACAAAACATCAACCATTGTCAACTGCCACAATGGGCACATAAACCAGATAACAAGAAAATAGAACAAGGAGGGGTAGACAGCAAGGGAACAAAAGGGGATAGGATGGCAGGTAAGCGATCAGGCACCACTGTGACCAGCCGATTGAGCCGATGCGTGGTGAGAAATAAGCGCGCGCACATCTGCCGTGAGAGTCCTCACATCCTTGCAGAGACTCCTCACGTCCTTCCCAAGAGATGACTCCTTGTTCAGTTCCCCCTCAGAACTGTCCGCCTCAAAATCTTCCATAGTCTCAGAAACAGCCGGAACACTATCCAGTTTCACCCAGCCTTCATCACCTTGAAGAACAAACTTCATATTGTGCAGATTACTGACATCGAAGGGGCGGGAGAAGACACTCGATTCCGCCGAGGAGTTGTAGACTTTATGGTACTCAAGAATCTTTTTGACAACTCGAGGGAACGGAAGAGCGTGTTGGTCTGTGTTCCTAGCATGGGACATGTGCTGCATCATAATCCTGAGGAGGCAAATGGGTTCCTTCTTCAATAGCGTAGATAGGAGGACAATATCCAAAATCAGCAGTCGGTTCCTTTTCTGTCCCCTGGGCGTTATGTTGCTGATCAAGAAGTGGTATAATACTTTGTTGACGGCAGACATCTCAGATATGTCAAGATCACCACTTCCCAGAGCATTCTCAATGCCAGCCACTGCCTACACTGCTTCAGAATAAGGAAAACCCTTAGGCCATCTTCCTTTTGGGTACTCGCCATACCCCTCATGTGGGACTCCCAAAGCTATTCCCAACTCAATGCTCGAAAACAGATGTACCTTCCCTCCAAGCTTGTAGCTCCCCAGAACGGCGTGGGGTCTGACTTCCATCACATAAGACGAATAGAACTCCCTTATCAAGTCCTCATCCACTCCTTCTTCTTCCACGAACAGCCGACTCCACTTCTGAGCATCCAGTACCGCATACACCTCCTCCAGATAATTCTCCTTAAGGAACTCCGGGTCCACTAGCAATTCTTTTACCACGGACTTATGGCTCATGCTTTTGACTTCATCAGCCGCCACCTTTCCTTTGGCCTTGGCGGGCTGACGACGTTGACTTTTGCGGAGAGGACCAGCAGAGACCTTGGCTTTCTTCGCTTTGTTTCCAGTGAGGGGTTCTGACTCCTCGTCAGAACTGACTGTGATAGCCTTCTCGGACTTCTTCTGAGAGCGGGTCTTCCTCTTGGAGGAGTATGCAGTCTTTATCCTTCCAGATGACTTTAGAGAAATAAGAGGTTCCTCCACATCTACTTCCTCAACCAATTCCTTGGCGAGACACCTTATAACTCCCTGAATCTTCTCCTTCACAGCCACGTGCTCCTCAGTGGTGACTGGAGTGGTCTCTCTAGATAACTCTTTTATCTCCTCTTCAATGGGGTCAGGATGGGTTGGAGAGGAATAAACCTCCTCTCTTTCAGTAGAGGATATGGCAGTGGGAACGGCCGGGGAGATTTTAGGGTTAGGGTTTTGTGGAGTGGGTTCTGTGTTTGGGGCGATTGGGGCTATGTAGGGGACCATGGCGAGTTGGTCCTGGGTGGGTGATGGCGGAGGTGTAACTGTGGTGGTCGCTGGGGTGGTGGAGGTGGAAGGTAGGGACTGGGTAATGGCGGCGAGGAGAGCGGGGTCTGTCCCCATGGAGGACAGTTTGGCAAGGAGGTTTTGGAGGTCTTGGGCAAGGTTAGTGTTTGAGGCCATTTTTGTGAGAGAGAGAGAGAGAGAGAGAGAGAGAGAGAGAGAGAGAGAGAGAGAGAGAGAGAGAGAGAGAGAGAGAGAGAGAGAGCACTGGGAAGACGAGAGGTAGAGAGGAAGAGGAAGATAATTTGAGGAAGATAAGAGAATAGTGAAGAGGAGACTTACCTGGAGACCCGAATTATATAGCCATCACAAAATCTTCCAGAAATTCCAAAGATAAAATCTGATCCTTTCAGTTTCCAAAAGATAAAAATTGCAATCTTCCACTTTCCCAAAACTTGCCAGAATCTCGTCCAAATCCAATTGAACCAGTCGAAAAAATCTCTTCCTAACTTCTTTCCATCAAATCAACCCTTAATGCACGGCACGTCCCAACACAAAGTTTCCATTATTACATTCTGCCATACACACGTCATCTCAGACCTGTAAGCCACAGAGGCCGAACCGTTTTCCCGCCAAAACAAAAAGTAGTAGGGTGTGATGCAGGGGGTTAGTTACCAGAGAGGGTACAAAAGAACATTACACCAAAACATATGATTTTTGCGATTGAATTTTACATCATGCATAAGAGGTCTCCAGTTGTGGATGATAAGAGGGGTTCATAGGAGACTTTAAGCACGGCGGTCTGGGTAAGCTGTAGAATCAACTATCATTTGGGCTTATGATGAGGGAAAAAAACATCAAGTTGATTCTTTTGGGCTGAAATAGAGCTGATTCATGTGACATATGATAACATAGATGACCATGCAAGACATTCAGTATATAAAGGAAGTAAAAGCACATAGTCAAGCTTTTCGAAAATTAATACCCAAGGAAGCTAATGCATAATAAGGCATGAAGATTCGACTTTCACAGTTTACCACGTAATCTAGCCAATCATCGAGGGAACACAACACATAGACATGTAGTTAGGGGAACAAACCAGACTTCGTATGGAACTGAATGCAGAGTTCCCCAACAGGTGTTCCAATGAGAAAATTGGCATTTGATCCCCCATTTGCCAATCTTTCTCGACACAGTGATGTCCTTCCTAGATGTACATGGTACTTGAAATTTTCACACAAGGTACATGTTAGTCATTAAGTCCTTGTCCACATCACCTTTACCTCTGACACCAGGCCTTTGAGTCTCAAGTATTCCATGCAGAGGTGAGGTGAGACTCGCTTTGTTCCTTGTCAAGTAACTGACCCTTGAATGAATGAAACACTAGGAACATTCCTCACTTTATCCTGCACAGAAAGAGTTAGTTCTTGCGAACCCAGACAAGCTTATACTTTCTGGGTTTGGGAGCAACATATCTAATCTTAGGAGGTTCAACTTCTATATGCTCCCTAGTAGTGCGAGCAATCTCCTCATTATGTTGCTTCAGCAGGCACTCTTGCTTATAATGACCAGAATGCCCGCAATACCAACAGACCATTTGACACTTCAGATCTACATACTTGCTCTGTCCTGGCCAAATTGTTTTGTTAGCAATCCTTGACTGAAAATCAATAGTATTGGACTTACTGCTTTGGGATTGCTTCAGCCAAATTGCATGAGCCTTCTGTCTATGATACCAAGCCTTGCCTTCCTCAGTCGAATTAGAACAGTCTTTGCCTTTATTCCCTCCGGAGGAACATTCCCCCTTTTCTTTTACAGACTGTTTTCCTTCGACTTTGGAGCCTTTTTTCTTAGTGTCATCAACAAGAAGCTTAGGTTGATAGCCAATTCCAAAGCGAGGCACTTCCTTTGACTCAGTCTTCTTTTCATTCTTGGCTGCAACAAAGACAATACTTTTTGGCTTGTCCTTCTGTTCCTCACTGAGTTTGGTTAGATCACTAGAAAGTTTTGCATTTCCTAGTTTCAACATTAAAGACTCAGCCTCGAGTGAGGAAATAGTGGACTCTAGAGACTCAATCTTTTCAGTGAGTTTTGGACACTCAAAGCACGTGTTTGGAGAGGAAGATGAACCTTTCTCAAGCTTGAGCACTTTTTCAGCCCAACCTTGATTTTCTTCGATCAGACCTGAGATCGATTCATCTTTCTCTTTGATTTGCTCACTGAAAAGAATGTTCTCGCGAACAAGATTCTTAATGAGAGCAATCAAGCTTTATTTAGATTTGCATTTTAAACTAGACACGAGTTCAGATTCAGTTACCTCATCGTCGATTACCTCACCATTCATCTCGTTTGGAGCTTCTACGGCCATCAAGCAGACATCCCGGGAGTGTGACGAGTCTTCGTTATCTGATTCTGATTCTCCCCAGGTGGCAACCATGGCTTGCTTTCCTTCATTTGTTGGAGGCATTGCTGCCCTCTTTTTGAAGCAGTTCCTGGCCATGTGTCCCTTGTTCTGACAGTGGTAACAAACCACATCCTTCATGTCTCTGTTCCCTTCAGAGGAACTGGGCGAGTCTGTGTTCCGAGACCATATCTTCCTCATTGCCCTTGTGATAAGAGCAACATCTTCATCGACATCCTCATCTTCATCACCCATTTGGGACAAATCGAACGCCCTTTCCACCTTCAAGGCAATGCTCTTCGCCTTCTCCTCTCCCTTCTTGTTTACCTTATGATTGTAGACAGAGGCATTACTCTCTAGTTTAGCAACCACCTCTTCCATTGAAAGAGTCTTAACATCTGTCTGAGAGTAGAGAGCAAAAGCGATGGCGTCCCACTGAGTGTTGAGGCCTTGCATGAAGTGGTGAGTCAGCTTCCAGTCTGGCAATATTTCACCAAGGTGCTGAAGCTGACCAACTAGCCCATGAAACCTGGAGTAGTACTCTTGAATGTGTTTATCTTTCCCTTGAGAAATTTGGTCGTACTCCTTGAACAGGGAAAGGATCTTATTCTTCTTCGAGTCTTCATTTCCTTGATGAAGACGTTTCAGGGCATCCCAGATCTCCTTGGCAGTCCTATAGCTCATGACTTTCTTGAGATCGGAGGGAAGAAGGGCCATGTGAAGGATCTTCTTAGCCCTGTTGTTTTTGTCCAGTTTCTTCCAATCCTCATCGGTGTAGTCGACCTTTGGTTTTGGCTTTGTCTCATCTATCTCGTTCTTGATCTCAAAAGGTCCAACTTCAATAACTTTCCAGAGCTGTCCATCAAGGGAACAGATATGGGACTCAATTTGCTCCACCCACCAGCTATACTCACCAGACTTCAGAGTTGGTGGTTTCCAGAACGAATCACCGATTGCATTGCTATTTGACGACATCTTTCCTGCAAATTCTATAACGAAAACAATCTAGAGCACCAGGCTCTAATACCAATTGTTGGATCGTTAGAGTTACGTCTGAGGGAACAAAAGCTTTGTTCTCATAGAAGGCACAGTGGATTTAAATAGCAAGAGGGATAACAGAACGAACTCACGATATATAGTGAAAATGCTGATTAGCAAAACTAGCTTCTCAAGGAAAAACCACTACCTTCAAGCTTCCGCTTGAGAGGATTTTGAACTGCGTACTTGTCTTATTAGTTTCTTGCTTGATTACACTTGTATCCTGGACTTCGACCTCTAAACAACCAGCTAGACTCGAAACCTCTTCTACAACGATGAATCAAACTCAACTCTCAAAGACTCACACGCACCTCACTCTCTTTCTCTTCTTTTCTTTTTCTCGTTCAAAGTCGTTCTCTGCCGTGAAGTCGTACCTAAGAAATGAATCCTCACTTCACTTAAATACAACTCGGCAGAAACCCTAATTGACACAAATTAGGAAAAGCTAGAATCGGATTACAAAGATATGATTTTGTTTGGAAGATAAGATATCACAACCGATTATATTAATTAAGGAAGGAGTTTCCTAATTAATCCAACCGATTGGATATTATTCTTCTCTCTCCAATCGCCTTATCTTAGAAAAGATTCCTAAGATAACACGATCGATCTTTTCTCTCTTTCCATATCTTCGCGCAATCCGGCTTGATCCTTGGAGCCGAAGTCTTCATCCTCTACCGCGTGGCTTCTTGATTTGTTTCTTTAATTCTGCACGCTGTATGACTTCTTTCCTTTTGCAGCCTTGATCTGGTCCCTCACTTCAGTTCCTTGAGAGGTAACAAAGCGCTAAGCAAGCCTCTGTTCCCTCTGAGATCCTATGCTGCAAAGCTCCCTGGGATAACTCTTCTTGTCCCTGAAACACTTGGTACACATATTAGTTGAGTGTTTGTAACCATCAAAACCTAAGGAATTCAACAATAATATTTGTTGATTTGTCGTTAAAAGGTTCAGTTTGAATAGAATTGAAAAAAAGAAGAGAGGTAGAGTTGAATAAATCTTGAATTCTTGATTGTTAAATAAGATTTTTTAATCATGATTATCTTTTTTATATATCTATTTATATTTTTTAATTTTAACTTTTATCCACATATAACTTTTTTGTTATATAGTTTTTGAATTCTACCAAAGAGTTTCCTTAATAAATACCATAATATGACCAATAATTTTTAAACTTCATAGTTGAATTTTTACATCAATATAACATTGAGGATTAAATTGATCATTTAAAATTTTATGGACATTTTTTGTATTTTTCTGTAGGGCACTCATTGCTTAGTTTAAAATATTTTATAGAGTGGGGGCATGTTTTATAATAAAGAAATTTTAAATTTTGTTTTTAATCTAATAAGTATTTTAAAAATTCTTACAAAAAAAACTTTGCTAAATAAAGGTGACTTTTGTCATTGTTTTTCCCTACTTATCTACTTAAAAGCTAGCATTGAATGACAAGAAAGCCAACTTTTAAATAGATATAGATGTTCTTTGTTTTGAGAAAGTAAGGAATTCAAAATTTTGTTGCTTTTAGTTTTGAAAAATTGAGGAGTTCACAAAGGTATTTGTTAAGAAAAAATATTTTCAGTGTTTTAAAAGTTGTGTAAAAGTAAAATTTTCTACACATTTCTCTTAATTGTACTACATATATTTTTCAATTGATAAATACATTTTATCCAAGCAACTTTTATTAAGAAAATACATATTTTTACAAAAGTCTTTATAAATAGTCACATCAAACAAATCCTTATAATCTAACCTATTAGATTGTCATGATCACGGTGTAGAGAACTTGATAATACTTGTTGATTTGTCGTTAAAGGGTTCAGTTTGAATAGAATTGAAAAAAATAAGAGAGGTAGAGTTGAATAAATCTTGAATTCTTGATTGTTAAATAAGAATTTTGTAATCATGATTATCTTTTTTATATATCTATTTATATTTTTTAATTTTAACTTTTATCCACATATAACTTTTTTGTTATATAGTTTTTGAATTCTACCAAAGAGTTTCCTTAATAAATACCATAATATGACCAATAATTTTTAAACTTCATAGTTGAATTTTTACATCAATATAACATTGAGGATTAAATTGATCATTTAAAATTTTATGGACATTTTTCGTATTTTTCTATAGGGCACTCATTGCTTAGTTTAAAATATTTTATAGAGTGGGGGCATGTTTTATGATAAAGAAATTTTAAATTTTGTTTTTAATCTAATAAGTATTTTAAAAATTCTTACAAAAAAAACTTTGCTAAATAAATGTGACTTTTGCCAATGTTTTTTTCTACTTATCTACTTAAAAGCTAGCATTGAATGTCAAGAAAGTCAACTTTTAAATAGATATAGATATAAAATTATGTGTACACTTCTATCTTGAGAAGACAATACTTTTGTTCCATGTCTCGGTGCTTACTATTAGGGATCTTTAGACATTATAATTTTTTTTGAATTAAGTTATCATTACAAATATTGAAAATGACTCTTCTTTTACATTTTGTATACTTCATATAGAATTCATAGTAATTTCGATTCATTTTTCTGTGATAACGGCTCAATCAATAAGTCAATTACTCAAGTAGTTAGGCTTCATAAGCAGAAAATACATATTACACACTATATTAACCTCATTTCTTTTGTTCAAACCCTTTATTGCACATGCCCTTCCTTTAACCTATATAAAATTTATGGTTATCTACCCTCTACAATGTGAAACTAATATGTAGTTTCAAATCATTATCTTTAATTTTAATTGCTATCAGTTATTGGTTTCATATGTGAATGTGACTTTTGTGGCTTATCTATGGCGAAAAAACCGCGCACGCTTTTTTTTTTTTTACTTCGCACTCCTTCTTGGGCAGCACATATGGCCGTCCAGAAAACCCTTCCCAAAAACCGGTTTGTCTCTGGGCGGCACTAGGTGCAGCCCAAGCAAACCGGATTTTTGATAACCCGGTTTGGCCCTGGGTGGCACGTATTGCTGCCCAGTTTTTTTTTTTGGGAGAACCATGTTTAGGAATTTAATTTATTTATTTTATAATAAAAAAATTTGGTTTTTTGGAAATGGAGTTAAACCTAGGCGGCACTTGGTGCCGCCTAGATAACCCTCCAAAATTCAAACATGGGCGGCACATACTGCCGCCCAGACTTATCCCCCAAAAAAATCCCAGCTCGGCGGTATTTAGGGCCGCCGAGGGGTCGTCTTCTCCGAGCAACGAAAAAACCAAATCCGAGAGAAAAAAAAAAGGATTCCGGCGAGTTTTCCTTTGAAGACATATGGGCGGAGGTAGACTTGATGGACCATCAGATGGCGGCGGCGGGAGTTCTCGACGGCGACGGCGGCGATCCACTAGTGTCGACGGCGGAATCGACGGCGGCGGCGATGGCGGAATCGACGGCGGCGGCGACGGCGGAATCGACGGCGGCGGCGATGGCAGAATCGACGGCGACGCTGAATTTCTGTTTTATTGGCGGCAGCGGCATGGGAGGAGACGCGGCGGAAGAGGGCGGCGAGGCGGGGGAGATAGGAGGCGACGCGGCGGAGGAGGTGGCGCCCATGACCGGGGAAGAAGGGGCTGGGCTGCACGTGGAGCCGCCCATGACCGCGGAAGCTGGGCTGCACGTGGAGCCGCCCATGACCGGGGAAGAAGAAGTGCTCTCTGGGCTGCACGACCTGCCGCCCAGGACCGAGGAGGTTGCCGACGACCATTTGGGCGAGGAGGGGGATATCGTGGCAGACAATGCCTTCGACGTGGCGTGCGCGGTTGCGATGGATGCAATGTTAGATTTGGGGGAAAATCTCGTTCGTCAAAAGCGGAAATATGAACGGAGGCTTACTGAAAAGGTATGGTGTTTGTAATTTTTAATTTGTTAAATCTAATTTATTTAATTAAATTGTTACTGTAATTGTAGATTTGTAAACTTAGTTTTTATTGTATTTAATCATTCTTAAAAAAGACTATAGGTAATAGGCTCAATTATACTGTGAAATAATATTAAATATATTATCGTAATGACAAATTTAATATATTGATTTTGTTTGTAAGAAAACAATTTTCTATATATGTAACTAGGTTGTATTGGGAAAATGAATATAGTTGTATTTCTTATGGAAAAATAGGAAGTATTGGGTAAGATCGCTTGGTCGGATCGAGATAGTCGCCCTACTACTGTATCTGCTCGCAAGAGGAGGGTTGTCGGTGTATCGCAGGACACGGAGGTGCTGCTTAGTGAGGACGATAGTGAGGACGATGTTGGTCCCGTCCGCTCAGATGAGGACGTGGTTATAGAGGACCCACCTCAGGACGACTGTACTACCGGTCCTTTTACTATCCCTTATGATCCGGAGTTGATTATCGACCCACCAGAGCAGCAGTCACATCAGGAGGATCCACCTCATGAGGACTCATTGGAGCACTTTCAGCATATATAAGACATCCTTTCCGGTGACGACATTCCTGTAGCTCCACCGCTTGTACGGGCTTCACAGATGTCTTCCCATGCATATAGTGCAGACTCTACTATATTTGATAGAGGCGAATCATCTAGGATGGCGGAAGAGCTTGCAGCAGTTCAGCAGGCATCAACTCGACAGACAGCGTCTCAACCGACGCCGATGGTTCCTCCAGTTTGGGCACCGGGCATGGATTCGGGTATAGGTGTGTCCTTGTCTAGTGATTCTCCACATTTAGCTGAGTCCTTGGATAGTGAGACAAAGAGTTTATAGAATATTTATTTCTAGTTTGACTTCTGTGTTTATTGGTTTTTTTAGATTGACATTCCGTTAATTCTAGTTTGACTTCTTGGTTTATTGGTTTTTTTAGATATTTGTTCAGTCATTTCTACTTTGGCTTCTTTGTTTATTGGTTTTTTTAGATTTTCGTTCGTTATTTCTAGAATAAAATACATATGCATATTCGTAAAACACATATACATTCTAAAAACACATACAAATTCTAAAAACACATACACATACATGGATGGCATACACATTCTAAAAAACACATACACACTGCAACGAGGTCGGGTGGCAGAGTACGGGTAATAAAAGACCCTTCTCACAGTAGGCCACTCATCTCCAACAATTAACACAGATTCCGGATCAATCTCAATCAAACTTTCCCACAAAAAGAAATACAATATCATATATAAAGTCGATTACAATCCAAAAAACCTAGGTAAGTATGTCAGGTCGCCCTTGAAATGCTCGCTCCTCTACATAATTCTTAAACCTATCCTTAAAGCGCTCATGACTATCCCATCCATCAACACTTGGATCCTTGTAAATGCACCACTGTCTTGGAGGCGGTGGAATGGGACAATGATCATTAACATGCCAAATCTGTAAACATAAACAGTACAGTTATAAAAATTTATGAAAGAATAAGTAAATACGAGAGAGTAGGACTCCACGTACCGGTACATAATGGTCTCTCCTGCCTACATGTGCTATCGCATAAACCTTTGTCGGAGGCTCAGCACCCGGGGGGCCCACAATGGAAGACATGTGTGCGGTCCGAACCATGATAACACAACAACAGCCACTTGGTGTTCCGTGGCAAACGCCAAACCAGTAATAGGCATTATACACCAAAAGTTTATCGTGCACGGTGAAGCAATATAATTCAATCTCCTAACAAAAGCTTCCACCGTCAACGCTTCCTCCCCAAGCATCGCTACGTAGTTGGCTCCATGTGTTTGGACGTGCTTCGAAAGCTCTAACCGGACATCAATGTACTCGTCTTCTCGGCGACATAGCAAAACGGCAAGAGAACGAAACCCATAATGACCATCACCTTTGACATTTTGTACTGTAGAAATGTATGCGAGCATGAAATGATCAATATTCTCGTGTCCCCAGTTGAAGCCGAGATACTTGACCGACTTGTTTGAAGCCGACTTGGACTTGCTTGAAGCAGATTTGGGCTTTGCAGGTTTAGTGGCACTCTCCTTTACTGTTGAAACTCCACTGTGAGGTCATCCGCTAGAAGGACATCCTTTCGATCCCTTTGATCCCACGGACGATTTCACATTGGTCGTCTCTTTCTCTGCAGGCGCATCCTCCTCTTTCACTCCCAACTCCTCATCCTCCATCTTCATCTTCTGCTTCTCATTCATCTTCTTCATTTTTGCATCCACATGCTCGTCCCAACCCATATTCCTCTTGGTGCCGGTCTTTCTCGCATTCATCCTAGGCCTCCCCTTCTTGGTCTCACCACGTGGCGGGTCTTTAATATCGCACGATGTAGGGTCCTTTGACTCACCCCACTTTTCCGCCATCTTCTTCAACGTAAATCCTTGAACTGTCCCATAAAAGAACTCTTCAACGAAGTCCTGCACCATGACATTGTCCGCTGTGACTGCAACACCATCATCGACATCAAGATCCTTTGCATCCACCCCTTCCCATCGGATCTGCTTCCAGAAAATATCAACCTCTTCAGGCACTAACGGGTAACCCGTCTCCACGTAGACCTTAATTGTGTGCGGGCAAGGAAGTCCTAGTGTGGACCTCCACCAAAAATCATCACATTTGTCCCCAATTTTCCCCTCCTTTGCTAACACAGCTTGGGCATACAACATTCTCAAGCATTTCTCAGAGCACTTTTCAAGGATGCGCTTGAAGAACACCTTAACCCACTCAAGGCCATTTACTATCTCCATGGGAAATGCAGTGCAGTTCTTGGTCATCTCAAATCGGATCTTCCGATGCTGATCAACAAACATGTTGTCGATGTGCTACACAATTGTGTCGAACCCTCCAACGGATGTCTCAATCATGTCCTTAAGCATAGAGTGCTGACCCTCAACCCTGAAAATAATATAATCGTTTACAATTTACTAAATGAATTTTATAACCCAATTTGATTGTAAATGTTTGTATGAAAGTTACCTGTTTGATGTTCTTGTGGCAAAATGGAGAACATCATCACACCATGCCGCAACTAGCTTCTTCTTATGCTCATTAAACCAAGTTTGCTCCACATATTTCACCAGGCCTTCACTCCATATCTCCTTAAAGTGAGCAAGTCGCTCTCTATACTCCTCCTTTGTGTGAGACCTCATCACCCGATGAACACTTCCCGAGAATTTCTTCTCGTCAATCTTCATCGTCTTAGCATATGCCTTCACATTACGGTCTACATGGACCTGGCACAATAGATGACGAACCTTCGGAAACACCAATTTGGCAGCCTTGATCAGTCCTAGCTCTCGATCAGACATGATGCATACGGGACTTTCCCCTCCGTACAACCACTTTAATCGTCTCAGTGCCCATGCATAGTGGCTTGTCGTCTCCCTTTCCATGAACACAAAAGCAATGCAATATGTGTAGTTGGTGCAAGTAAACCCAACAATCTGGAACAGAGGCATACCGTACCTATAAATGCAACACAAAAAATACTTTAAACCCGCAGAAAATACCATTATCTACACATAATACAAAAACGAGTAAGGTTTACCTGTTGGTTTTGTAGGTCGAATCCATGATGACGACATTAGGGAACATGCACAGCAAATGTCGAGCGTCTGGATGAGAAATAAACAAGCACGCCAAAACCTCCTTCCCATCTTCCCTCGTCTTAGTAGCAGTGTCCAACAAATAGCCTTTCTCATTCAAAAACCCCAATGACCATTGTGTCACATTCAGATTGTCTAGGGATTTCAACCTCTCCTTAGCCCTAACAGTGTACACCTGCCTCCTCGAAATCGTTGAACCCGTATATTCATTCCTAAGCTGTGTAGAAATAACCTTGGGTCTTGCACCCGCCGCAGTATCAATCATCACTTTCCTACGCTGCTCCTTCGTAAGTCGGGAAGCAAATGCATGTCCGATCAAGGTGGTCGAAAGCATATGGTTATGGCATCCACTAACAACCGATATGGTCCACCTAGGATCTCTAATAGCATTTCATTCCCTAAAAGTACCATGCAACAAAAAAGGACAATCCTTCTTCTTTGACCTAGGTTTATTCACTCGTATCGGGCTGACCTTTTTACCATCGACTAACTTCTTTTTCTTGCCGGACCTATGTAACCCGGATCTCTCACAATGAAATATAATCTTTTTAGGCTTTGATGATTTAGTAGTGATTACCATAAAAAGACTAAAACCGACCTTTTGCACCCAATCTCTCAATCCTTCCATACTCGGAAATATCTCATTAGTAGTAAAATGGGATGAGAAGTCGATTGCTACAAATTCATCATCACTAGAATCACCCTATTTATATACAAAAATTAGTACATTAGAGACTAATTAACAATTAAATTTATACAAACTAATATCAAAAAATTATAGATTATTTCAAAACAGTCTAACATTTCAAAGACTAAGTACATTTAAGATCTAATTATTTTATACAATAAAAATTAAAATATTACGTACCTTGAAGTACTCAGGAGAAATCGGCGACTGAAAATCACCCTCATCATCTAGAGATGTGTGTGTGCTCGAAGACGACTCTGACAACCCCCTCTAACCAGGATCGCTTGACGACGACATTTTTTATGAAAAATCGGGTATGAAGTTTTGGGTTCCAACCATTACTATTACATCTCCAATATATATAGTCGGCCACATGACCGTTGGGAGTGAAACGGAGTATTTCTGGGCGACCCTATGTGCAGCCCAAATTGACCGTTGTCAATCGTACACTCCCTGGGCTGCACATAGTGTCGCCCAGAAGTACTCCGGTTTTTGTGAACCAGTTCACTGGGCGGCACATAATGCCGCCCATAAACCCTTCTCCCCCAACAAACCCGATCACTGAATCGGTTCTTTGGGCGGCACATGTTGCCGCCTACTAAACCGGTTCAGTGAAATCGGTTTTTAAAAAATACATTTTAAATAAATTTTTTAAATAAAATAAAAATTGAACCCATCCTGGGCTACACTACGTGCCGCCCAAGAAACTCGGGTTTTCTGGGCGACAAGATGTGCCGCCCAAGGAGGAGTGCGAAGTAAAAAGAACTGGAGTGTGCGGTTTTTCGCCGTTATCTATTCGTTAACCTTAATAGCAGAATAAGGTTATGATAAAACTTATAAAAATTGTTTGAAGCCTGAAATTATTGTTCACATTATTGTCATCTGGTGTGGATAAACGATAATTTCATGTATGGATTAGCCAATTGAGTAGATTGCACAGAAATCACCTTTTACTTTCAGATATGAACTCAAATTCTTAGTCGAGCGGCTATGACTTTTCGGTACCTCTGCCTATATATAGGTCATAGCAAAAACAATGAAACTCAATCTACCTTCAACAAATAATGTTAATGAAGTGTGAATTATATAAATTATCCCTTATTTAAACATTTTTCCTTAATACTATTAAAACAATAGTATGTTTTGAATTGATAATAAGGCGTAGAAATTGGGTAATTAAATGAAACTTTGCTTATATCGTCTAGTATAGGATGGGGTGTTGAAAATGATGAAACTTTTTTTTTGTTTCTAACAACGGTAGTTGCATAGCATTAAAATATTATAGGTTTCATATCAAAATTTGCTTTTCAGAATAGAACATGAGAGAGAAAAGCATGAGATGAAACCGGTGCCAATTTATATGAAACCATTAAAGAGCGCTTGAGACCATTGATCTATGGACATTGAACGGCTTAGATCATTCTAAATATAATTGAATTTATTTGACTTTTAAGCTAATTTTTCACCCTTATACAATCATTAAAAAAATAAAATAAAAATTACAATATTTATAATTATTTTTTATCTATCCATGTGAAAAAGGCAGGTTTTGACCAATTTCATTTTGAATAGGCTACAGGGTTCTCGGGTGGTATTTGTGTCATGTGAAAAACGTACCAACTCACAAATGAATTACTGGAAATAGATAACATCAACCCGAGATTTGTTAGTCTGAAGTACACAAATTTGTGCACAAATATTAAAATCTTGTTGATCCTTACATATGCGCCCCCGTATGAATCTGGAAAAATTAGGATTTATGGGAGGGTATTATCTCGTTTATCAAAAATAGTGCCTTTCCATGTATTATCATAGACGACCTTAACGAAATCCAAAATCCAAGTGAAAAGATGGGTGGATCAGTTCCACTGATTACAAAGTTTGCCAGATTACGACACTTTAAAAACGAATGTGAATTGATGGATATACCTGTACAAGGAAAGACTTTTACTTGGCGGAAAAACAAAACATAAATTGATAATATCTACGAAAAATTGGATAGGGCGCTTGTTCACCACCAGATCCTACAATGGTATCCAGATATTTATACCAAACATTATGCTTTCACTAACTCAGATCACTGTCCAATATCTATTGAACTAACATCCTCTACACCTTTCAAAAACCAACCTTTTAAATTTGAAAAAAATTGGATGACCGAAAAAGATTTTAGAAATGTAGTCAAACAAGCTTAGAGGACAAATTACCATGGATCTAGATTGTATGATCTGGTATCCAAGACAAAACTACTTAAAAAACTTGGAATAAAATCACATTTGGAAATATTTTTACCCAGCTCCAAAACATAGAAAAACAATTATCTGACATCCAAACAGATATTTGTACAAACTCTAATAATACTCTTATCCAAAAACAAAATAGACTCATTGAAAAAAAAGAACAACTCCTATATTTCCAAAAGATTTTTTGGAATCAAAGAGCTAAAGTAAAACATATTAAATTTAATGATACAAATGCTAGCTATTTCCATAAAATAGCAAGTGGAAAAAGAAATAGAAAAATCATTTAAGAAATCAAAACCCAAGAAGGCACTAGCATAATTAGAGAACAAAATATTAGAAATGAGATCAGAAATGACGTCATTAAACGATTTAAAAGTGAAGAAACGAATGATTGTACACTTCGGGATAATCTCAAATTAATTCATTCAGAAATATCAATAGAGGATAATGTAGAATTAACAAAGAACGTTTCCAATGAAGAGATCAAAAAGGTTGTGTTTGATATTGGATCCGACAAATCTCCGGGTCCAAATGGCATGATAGCAGAATTCTATCAAAATTATTGAGACATTGTAGGCCCTTCTGTTATCAAATATTGAAGAGTTTCGTTCTCCCGGGTAGAGTACTCAAATAAATCAACCATACTTTTATATCTTTAATTCCAAAATGCGATAATCCTAACTCGAAAAACCATTACAGACCCATAAGTCTATGTTCCATAATCTATAAGATAATATCAAAGATTTTAATCGCCATGCTAAAAAAAACTATGGAAAAATTAATTCATCCCCTGCATGGTGCTTTTGTTGCTAATCGAGCAATTCAAGATAATATCTTAATTGCTCATGAAATTTTCCACTCATTTAAATCGAAAAAAGGAACCTAATGATTTATATCTTTAAAACTAGATATGGAAAAAGCTTATGATAGAATTGAATGGAATTTCAATATTAAAATAATGGAGAATTTGGATTTCATGAAAAATTCATCAATTGGATTAAAGAGTGTATCACGACTGTCTCCTTCTGGGTACTAGTTAATAATAACCCTACGGAAATTTTTAAACCAAACAGAGGACTTCGACAGGGTGATCCCCTCTCACCTTTTGTTTTTATACTTGGATCTGAAATCCTAGCTCGAAAATTGCAAAGAGCATCTGATAGACCTCGAAATCCTATTGGATTTCAAATATCTAGACATGGAACTCGAATCCCTTTCTTGGCTTTCGCAGATGACATTACGATATTCTCGAAAGAGAAACAAGAAAATTGTAAGGAAATTAAGGATATTGTAGATGAATACTGCAAAATATCTGGACAAAAGGTAAACTTTCATAAATCTGCTTTTCAAGTTACGAAGAAGGTAACTAACACTAAAAAATTAGCTATTCAAGGAATTCTTACAATCACAAACATGAATTTTCTTGAAAAATATTTAGGTTATCTTATCATTAATGGTAGAGTGAATATGAATATCTTTGCCGATCTAGTAGTCAGCACACAACAACAGTTAACTAAATGGAAAGCAAACTCATTATCACAAGCTGACAGAACAACATTAATAAAAGCAAACCTTGCATCAAGACCTATTTCCTTATGCAAAGTTTTATGTTACCCACACAAACTCACAATGAACTGGATAAGATCAATAGATCCTTTTTCTGGAATAAAGACCCGTCTTTTTAACCACTTATAGGATGAGAAAAGATATGTAAACCAACGCAACAAGGAGGCCTCGGATTGAGAAAATCTAAGGATATGAACAAAGCTTTACAATTTAAACTATTATGGAAATTTTTGGCTGACCCAGATAATTTTTGGGTGAAAGTTATAACAGAAAAATACCTCAAAACACAACATATTCTACAATATGAGAAGAAAGGTAGCTGCTCTTGTCAATGGTCCAAAATGACTGAAATCATGGACGAATTTAAGAAAGGACTTATTTGGTAAGTGGGAAATGGCAGAACAGTTAAATTCTAGACTGATACATGGATGTCACTTGTTCCCTTGTGTGACATAATTAATATACAACCAATTCTGAACAAAAATGCGATAGTAGCAGATTTCTTTCTTCCAAACATAACATGGAATAAGGAAATGATTGAACAATTTCTACTGCTAGACCTATCAAAAAAAATAACATCAATACATATACCTTTGAATAACATACATGACAGAATGTATCGGGAAGCCAGTAAAAATGGTTGGTTCTCTACACATTCTGCCATGGATATGATCAACACAAATAAAAGATATACAACTTATGACTCTTCATGGATTCGGAAGTTGGACACTTACCCTAAGGTCAAAATTTTTCTATGGAAAATTATAAAAAATGGACTACCCACTAAAGCAAGACTAGTTGAAAAAGGAGTAGCACTCCCACATTGCTGTGTTCGTTGTAATGCACAAACCAAAGATATTACCCATCTATTATTTCAATGTAACCATACCATGAAAACAATAGAAAAGATCAACAACCAAACATGCAGAATTATCAGAGCTTTAAAAATAGGGAATAAAAAAACAAACGAAGTAATGGAGGAAATCTGAAACAAAACTAATCGATCACAATTTGTGGAATTAGCAATCTCCTGGTTTTATAGAAATCAACAAAGCTTTGGAAGGGAAAATAGCGACAATGACATTATTTAGGACGTGTCACTCTATATTAAAAATCAAATCGATTATTGGAAAAAAAACGAAGACTTGGAACCCGGATTGTCTAGCTGAACTTAAGCAAAAAAATGAGAACAATAACAAAGGTAGACGACCAATCAAGAAATGGAAAAAACCACCAGACAAAGTCATAAAAATAAATATTGATGAATCAACCAAGACTAATGGAGAATCTAGTTACGAATTCATATTCCGAAACAATAAAGGAGGATCTGTATTCCTATTTGGTGATAAATGCGGCATCTCTACCCCCCTGAGAACAGATCCTTAGCAGTAAAGAATGCTTTGGTCAAGGCCTATGAACAAGGACTCAACAACATTGAAGTTGAACTTGATAACCTCAATATTGTTAACGTACTGAATAAGATCTGGCACTGTCCTTGTGATATTAAAATTCTAATTTCTGATATCCTTTGTCTTCTACAACTTTTCTCTAAAGTGCAGATCTATCATGTCTTTCGAGAAACAAACGTTGTGTCCGACAACATTGCGAAGATAGACCAGCAGTGTTCCCTGGAAGATTTTCAAGCCAATCAAGAACTTTTAGCTTTCATCCACAAGGATGCTATAGACTGAGAAACCGTTTCTTCTGTGGTTTCCAGTCTAATTTTTACCTTTTCAACAAACAAACAAAAACATGGTGCCATAGATATAAATTAACCGCTAACATTGTTGCGGTGGTCAATTACTCTAATGAAGCGATTTTGTTCATGTATAATGACAACTGATGTAATCTACTATATATCTACTAAATTAGAATCTAATTACACCACATGACACTCCCTTATTAAAACATCACATGTTATTTTTTGCTTTTTTAAAATAAATTTAATTATAAATTAATGATTTTTATCTTAAACCTATGACTAATCTCTTTCTAATTTAAACACAAATCAAGCACAAAGATTACAAATCCAAAGTTTTCTAACTATATACAAATCCAAAATTCCCTAACTATATACAAATCCAAAATTTCCTAATTATTTGGATGATTGATATACAAAATTATAATATGAATTTGATATCTATATTATCCAGATCTAATTTTTTAATACATAGATTAATTTTAATAATCTACTGTATATCTACTAAACTAGAACCTAATTATGTCACATGGCACTCCCCCATTTAAACTACCACATGTCATTTTTTGCTTTTTTTGCTTTTTTAAAATATTTTTTTTATTATAAATCAAAGATTTTTATCTTAAACCTATCACTAATCTCTTCCTAATTTAAATACAAATCAAGCACAAAGATTACCACTTAATCACAAAGATTACGGATTGAAAATATCCTAACTATATACAAATCCAAAATTTCCTAATTATATACAAATCCAAAATTTCCTAATTATTTGGATGATTGATATACAAAATTATAATCCGAATCTCATTTTGATATCAATATTATCTAGATCTTTTTTTTAATACATAGATTAATTTTAATAATTATTAATATTTTCCATTCAACATGTATAACGTAAAAACCCATGCCTGGCACGGGATTTACACTAGTAGATTGACAACCGCTATAATAGCTCTAAAGCAACGACAATTGATGAAGCGGAACCTAGTGGTTCTTTCACTTTATGAAGTGGCATTGGGTCGATGCTATAGCCTTTAATTATAGTAGTGTTTTTTGTTGTGCCTCTATTGAAAGGTCCATTTTAGTGAGTTTGTTGTCAAGCTAGGTGTGGTGGATCCAGCTATAGTCCACGAGCGAGTAGCATTCTATCATAGGGTGTTACAAAAATTCCATTAACCTGTAAGAGTGTTAATAACACTTAGATTATCACCCTCAATTTCTAGTTTCGTTATACTTATATTTTTTGCTATTGACAATCCTTCCCTAAATCTCGTAGCTTCGATCCGCAACCAATATCAAAGATGAGGTACACATAATCTTGAATTTATGATTACCACATCAACATTTGAGCTTCGAATTACATATCCAAATGTGCATCCCTCATTGTTATTATGCAAAATTTGAGTTTAAAGAATGATGCTTTGGGTCTAGCCCAAGAAATGCGCTTGGGTACCCGTCGTGCGAGTGCATTATAGTTAATACCATTTATAATATCAGGGTTATCGTTATCATTTGTTTTTTTGCAAAGCTTTCCTTGTGTTATGTGCTCTTTGATAAAATGAATAGTATATAGGTTTTTATTAGCTAATATGTTGTTGAAAACAATCTGATTCCTATAGTACCGTATATCCCACCAAGTGGTGATCACTTCTAAAAATGTTTCTCCATCTAGGTTATTTTTCAGATTATATAAGCTAGTTATGATGGATAGTCAAGGATTGGAAATTCAAGTTGCACAATTGTGAGTATCTGACATAATATTATTATTAATCTACTACTCCTAACTACACTCATGTGTTACCCCTAAAATAAGACACGTCTTCACTGCCAAGTTTTTCCACCTCATTTACATTATTTATAAAATAAAATTAATCTTTTCTCCTTTCAATTTCATTCGAAAACTGATAACATAATATTTTGCATATAAATAGTTATCAAACTTAAAATTAACCTATATGCGTATATATAAAATAACGATATTTTCACGTTAGCCTACATGATTATAAATATATACTAGCTTAGCTCACGTTTGCACCAATTTTGTAATCACGAAATTTGTTTAACGAATTACTGTATAGATAAAAAAAATTATATGAAAATTATATTGTTAATTAATATAAAAACATATATGTAATGAGTAACAGTATAAATTGGAAATTGATTAAAGAAATAGACGAAGAAGAAGAAGAAGAAATATTCAATCTAAAAGAAGAATATATTTTTGAAGAAATTGGAAAGAAATCTACACAAAAACGAAGTAGGAACGAAAGAAATGATAATTTTTAGAAAAATTATGTTTAGAACCCTCGTGGTTAGGGATATTCTAGTTGGTGTTCTACATTTAAACTATTTCCTGTTAATACCCTTGTGCTTTGTAAATAGTTGGGACTGTGCCCAAGTGTTAAATTTTATTAGCTTCCATTAGTTTGTTTATTAAAAAAAGAAAGCAAATACAAAGGTAGAAAGAGTAGACTCGCCCAATTAACTTAATAAATTTGACATAAAATTGAACCCTATTGAAGTTACCAAATAATAAGCACTCAATTTGAGAACCTCAATTTGATATTTAGTTGAAAACAAACCCTAACTAAAAATCAACCCCTAATTAACTAAAAAATCATTACATGATTCTAACCGTAAAATCAACCATAACTCAGATTTCGTCCCAAAATTGAGCCTAAGAAGAGCAAATAATGCTGTAAATTAGATGAATCATACCCTAAGTCGCCCTAATTGCACCCAAATTCGCAAACAGCGTACTTGTTCGCACCCAGATTTGGAGGAAACACACATGAAATCATGTAGGCCGAGCGATTCGCCTACGTCGTCGACTGTGTGGCTCGCCTCTGTCGCCTGATTTGTCCACGCCATCATGTCGTCTCTGTTCATGCCTAATGGTAGAAGAAAGGTGTGTCGGGAGTTGTGGAGTCGTGGTTTAGAAAGACAACTGTGTGATTGATTTGATTCCTTCATAATCTATGTTAGAAAAACAATTTAAAAATGATTCACTCTATTTTAAGAAGCCACGATCTTGATCTTTATAAGATTGTCAACCAATGTGTTTAGTATATTAGGAAATGATCAAATATTTGGTATATATTTTGAGGTTTAGAAATGTAAAATTATATCTTCAAAGTATTTATGGAAGAAAGTTGATTACAAAAATAATCATGTGATTAATTTGATACCTTCATAATCTATATTAGGAAAATAGTTTAAAAATTAGTTTCCCTCCATTTTAAGAAGTCGCGATCTTGATCTTCATAAGATCATCAATCAATGTTTTTCCATTAGTTATTCTTCTTATTCGAGATTTTTCTAATCAAGGTACTATATTTAGTATGAATTAGCAATTGTGTGATTTATTTCTATCTTAATTAGATATTGTTTGATTGAATATTTATTTCTATGTTAATTAGAAATTATGTGACGTTTAGAAATTGTATGATCAAATCTTTGTATATAATTTTGGGATTAAATTTTCAAAATTAGGAATCGTTTGACTTTTAGAAATTGTGGGATCAAATATTTGTATATAATTGTGGGATTAAATCTTTCTATATAATTTGAGGTTTTAAATTAGTAAAATGCTAAGAAAATGACATATGGACAGAGGGAAGTTGGGAATGACATGTGGCAAATGAAATGTGAAGATGGCATGTGGCAAAATGAGATGTTGTTTTAGAATATATATTAGATTACAGTTTTCTCCCTAATGGATATATATCTACGTTACGTAATATTGTTATATATATTATTCTTAAATGTACTCAATTTTTCCCTTTTTTTGTTTTTTTTTATACGAGAAAGAAATTATGAAGGTTGACTACTCCCAAAACGGGTAGTAGACTATCCTAGAGCATCCTGACGGATGAGCCGAAGCAGTAAAAGGTACTTGGAGTATCCAACGGCAGGGACTGAGTGGCCCAACTTAGCGATTCAATCAAATTTTCCCTTTGTAAATGTACGTGTTTTGATATGTTATTATATATGGATTATTTTATGCACTAAACTATTTCCTTACTTGAAGTATACACATTAGGTTTTTTATTATATACCTATAATCTTCTTATATTGACTTACATTTTTCCTAATTGAATCTTCATGTACCAAGCTGAACGAGTACGAACGGAGGTTGAGGTGTGGACGTGCGAACAAATTACAGCCATCCAAATTCAAATACAAATAGCCCAGATTGATTTTTCATTACAAATCCAAAAACGGCACGATTGAATTTTTTCCGTATAATTAGGGGTTAAAATTCGATAGCGAGTTAAAAATTTTGTGCACACGTTGCAACAAAAATGTGCACCAGAGTATGTTGAAATGTGCACCTAAATTATATTGAATTATGCACTAGTATTTTATTTAAAGTATGTGCATCGGTGTGTAAGATTATGCATTTTCGTGAAAAGGTTTGAGTTGCGATTGAATTTTCATTAAAATTGGCATGTAATTAGCACAAGTTTGATTCAATTAAGTATTTTTCTATACAAATGATAGTAAAAAAACACACGAGCCATTGCAATTTGAAAATGTGCACCAATTATGTAAGAGTATGTGGTGCACAAGCACATGAAACGTGGTGCACACGATAACATAAATGTTATGCACAAACACATGAAAATGTGATTCATAAACGCATAATGTGGTGTACAAACACATGAAATGTGATGCATAAACAAATGAAGTGTAGTGCACAAACACATCAAATGTGGTGCACAAACACATCAAATGTGGTGCACAAACACATCAAATGTGGTGCACAAACACATGAAATGTGATGAACGTAATAACATGATTGTTATGCACAAAATTTCAAAAATGTGATGCACAAACATAGAAAAATACAATGCATAAACACATATAATTACATAGGTTCTATGCACAAACACATGAAATGTGGTGCACAAATTTATGAAATGTGGTGCACATAATAACAAACAAACACATTAAAATGCCACGCACACTTTATATTAGAACAAAAGTACATACTTACAATATTGTGATGCACAAACACATGAAAATATAATGCATAAACATGTGAAATGTGATGCATAAAACACATCAAATGTGATGCACATATACGTATAAAGCTACCAAGTACAAATAGATAAGTTTTTGATGCACAAATACATAATGTGGTGCACATAGTAACATAAATGTTATGCACAAAATATACATTAGAATGTCATGTACACTTTATATTATAATAAAATCACATACTTAGAATATTGTGATAAATAAACACGTGGAAATTGAATGCCCAAACACGTGGAATACTACGCACAAACACATGAAAATTTGGTGCATAAACACTTGAAAATGTGATGCACATATACGTAAAGCTATAATGTACACATGGATAATTCTTTGATGCACAAATATGCATAATGTAATGCATCATCGACCTATAAAACTCAGCCTGATTCACACCCATCTTCACTACAACGTAAGAATTCAAAACCTCATCTATTTTATTAAGGACTCAAAAAACTCTGATGCACATTATATTATAATTCTAGTGCACATTCGCTTAATTTTGGTGTATATTTTAATATATCTTTGGTACACAAAGTTTTTAAGTGTGCCAACGGATTTTATTCAGAAAAAAACGCAAATTATATGGGAAAAATATTGTCGTGCTGTTTTTTTCCTCTTTTATTGAAAGACAAATCTAGAGCGTTGATTTATACAAATGATAGTAAAAAAACACACGAGCCATTGCAATTTGTAAATAAGCTGAAAATGCCCAACTTTTTCCTAACACGCCTCTGCGTCCCAACTCTTTCTTCCTTCCAAAAAAAAAACTCCTAGATATGAAAAAACCGACATTGAAGAAAAATCCTTCGTTCGAGTGTTGAATACCTCTAACTCCATTAGTCTTCATCATCTCTAATAGCAAAATCGTTATTTTTTCCCGAGAATTAGCTCCCTTAATCTCCATATCCATGTAAAAGCAGCCATGCTGGTCCAAAACTTAGAGAAGAAGCATTGCTGAAATTCTAATGTATGGCAACGAAAGGGATGAACAAATTGAATGTGTCTATTCTCTTCTATGATAAATCTGAAGCTCGTTTTGATATACGACTTTGGAATCAAACATTCAAGAAGGAGGAGTTAGAGTGCACACAACTTTTTTGTAGAAATGCCTCTAAAAATAGAATATACTAGAGTCATGTGTTATATGTGCAAACAACTGATTTTGTCATAGCCTATTAGCTCAAAATGGTAGAGCAATGTGTTGGTACACATGATGTAGGTTTGAATCGCACATAGGCTACATATTGTGCTTGTGAAAACTCTCAGTTTAATTTAAGTTCACGTGTATCATGTTCAAGTTCATATATATGCACTTAAAGTTCATATTTTTTTTCTTGAAAACATTCGTGTCCTTTTTCATTCTCTCTGTAACTTGGCCTTGTTAACCTAAATCACAAATAATGAATATAGGTTACTGGAATGTTAGAGGGACAAGACGCCCAGGTTTTTGGGAAGCATTAAACTGCATCAAAAAATCGAACAATTTGAATATATTTGCCCTTGTAGCAACAAAATGCAATATAATTCCGAATGAAAATTCAATTCCTAAGAGTGGCTTCCAGGGAAATTCTCTTTATTCTGTCTAATGACACTAGAGGAGGCTTATGGATCCTTTGGAACCATAACCAAGAGACAAAAAAAATCAAACTTCTAATTAGCCATGACAATATGGCCATCTACAAATTTGATCATGAAACTAAATCTTTCTTATGCCTATTTGTATATACCCCTTCTAGAGAAGAAAACAAACATGCATTTTGGTCAAAACTCGAGCAAGAAATGGTACAAATTGGTTTACCAGTCATCCTGATAGGTATTCAAATGAACTAGAGAATGATACTGAAAAACCAGGAGGGGCAATTATCGATCCATATAGATTTAGAAGACTATATAGTTTTCGAAATAATCTAGGTCTCATCAATACAAGAACTTGTGGATTTCCATTCACGTGGAGGAAAAATACATATGCAGCAAATACGTTATATGAAAAACTAGATCGAGTCCTTATCCACCCAGACATTTTAGACATAGCACCTGATTTCATAGTAAAACACCATCCGTTTACAACATCAGATCACTGCCTAATCACCTTCACCATTGGTATAATATTTAGAAAAGTATTCCCACCCTTTCGATTTGAAAATGCTTGGACGAACTTTAAGGACTATGAAAATTTAGTACAAAAAGTGTGGAAGTACAAAATCCAAGGATCCTATATGTTTAAACTACAACAAAAACTTAAACTGTTGAAGAAATACTCAAAATCATGGGCCAAAAAAACTGTCTGTCATATTTTTATACAGTTGCAAATATTCGAAACAAAACTAGAAGAAACTCAACAACAATTAATGATAACACCAAACTGTAAGAAAACTTGGCTTCAACTCTTAACAACTAAGCATCAATGTATCCTGAAGTTCCAACATAAATATTGGAAACAAAGAGAAAAAAATTACTCATATAAAACTAGCAGACTGAAACACGAAGTATTATCAAGCAATCGCTAAAATTAGATGCACAAAATAATCAATAACAAAATTCCAAAACAAAGAGGGTCTAGTAATCTCTGAACCAAATAACATTAAAGAGGAAATATCAAAAGAATTAGGAGCCAGATTTATATCCATAAGTCAAAGTCCACAACCTCACTTAGATATCATTCAACAAGAATTAACTGAACATGATAATAGCCAACTTTTAAAAGCACCATCTACACTAGAAAAAAAACAAGCCATAAATGACATGCCCCCAGACAAAATGCCAAGACCTGATGGATTCCCCATAGATTTCTATAAAAAAAATATTGGAACAATATAGGTAAAACAATAATCAACGTAACTCGAGCATTCTTCCATTATGGAATTATGCTCAGGGAAGTAAATTGTGCCTATATTGCGCTCATATCAAAAGTGGATAACCCGATCAATATAAACCATTTCAAACCCATTAACTTATGTAATACTACGTATAAAATAATCATCAAAATTCTGGCAAATAAAATAAAACTCCTCCGTCCCGATTAGTTCACCCTCTTCAAGGAGCGTTCGTAGAAAGCAGACTCATACAAGACAATATTCTAATAGCCCATGAGATTTTCCATTCCTTTCATAAGAAAAAAAGTGGAAAACAATGTTGGATGGCAGTCAAACTAGATCTAGAAAAAGCATATGATAAAATCAGCTAGAATTTTATCCAACATATCTTACTAGCCTTTGGTTTTGATAGAAAATTTGTGCAACTTGTAATGGCGTGCATCACAACTCCATCTTTTTCAGTATCATCAACAATGAACCTGGAATTAGACAAGGCGACCCAATGACAACTTATATCTTTGTCCTTGCTATGGAATTTTTGGCAAGGACTCTTTCTGCAAAATCTGAAAAACCAAACTCCAAATTAGGAATAAAACTCGTGAGAAATGGAACACCAATACCCTTTTTAACCTTTGTAGATGATACTGTTATCTTTGTTGAAGCGTTTGTTTCTTTGGAAAGGTATATCAAAAACTTCCTCCAAGATTTCTCAGAGAAAACTAGACTAACAATTAATTTTCACAAGAGCTCAGTCCAATTCTCGTCCAATGCTTCACCTCAACTAATGAATAATCTAGCAGGTATGCTAGAAGTGCCAATTACCCGGAACCTAAAAAATATTTAGGTATGCCTATACTACGGGGTCGTGTTAATAATGCAACTTTTGTTGAGGCTACAAATTCCTCAAAAAAAAAACTCTCCAATTGGAAAGCAAATTCTCTATCTCAAGTAGGACGTAGTTTCTTAATTCAAGCAAACCTCATCTCGAAAGTTAATTTTCTAATGCAGAGTTTCCTTCTCCCTAAAAGAATTCTGGAGGAAGTTGATAAAATAAACAAACACTTCTTCTGGAACAAAATGGACACGTCGAATTTCCACCCCCTCATCAATTAGGATCGAATTTTCACCCTGAAAAAGAATGGAGGATTGGCTTTCGCACAACTGAAGTTAACAATAAATCATTACAAATGAAATTAGTATGGAAGTTAACAACTGAACCTGACAATGCCTGGGTTGGAATCATAAAAGAAAAATACATAAAGGATAAAAATCTATTTGAAATTCAGCGGAGAAATTTCTCCAAGCAATTCTCTAGACTTCTAAGTCTCCGAACTGACTTCCAAAACCAACTGAAATGGCAAATGGGCAATGGTAAAACCATAGATTTCCAGAATGACAGATGGCACTACAATATTAGTCTAAATCAGTTCATGTCAACAAACAACTTGCCCTAGAAAGTTTCAGATTTTATTTCAGACACCAAAGAATGGGATGAAGATAAACTGCTCAATCTAGTACCCAACAATGTCCTTCAAAAAATTAAAACCATACAAATTTCACTCCATAATTTTGACGACAAACTAACTTGGGAACCCACTCCAAATGGAAAGTACTCAGTCAATACTGTAGCATTGGCCCTTCTACCCAGACGAAATAATGAACATAATAGTAATTTAGAGTGGATTTGGAGATTGAACATTTCTCCAAAAATTAAGAATTTCCTTTGGAAAGCCTGCTCTGATTCCTTGCCCACTAAAGAACGACTAAATCGACAATACAATAGGGTACCTGCTCAATGTATACTCTACAAACAAACAAATGAAGATGCCAACCATAACTTTTTTAACTGTTTATACACACAAAGGATTTTAAAGGAAACTGGAGAAGTATTAAATGAAAATATAAACACCATTTCTATTGGAGACATCTTCTATGACAATTTATCTTATAATAGAGGAGCTAGCACGGACATAGAATTAGCAGCTTTTGTCTGGTGGCATATATGGAACTACACGAATGCAATAATTTTTGGAAACGGACCCCAAGATCTCCCAAACTACAACCCAATTTTACATTCCTATCAAAGATACAAGAATTTAGATTCAGATATCAAGCAAACTCAAAAGAAAAATAATACTAAGTATGTCTCATGGTCTAAACCTACTATGGACCGCTTAAAATAAACAAAAACTTCTTCTGGAACAAAATGGACACGTCGAATTTCCACCCCCTCTTCAGTTAGGATCGAATTTTCACCCTGAAAAAGAATGGAGGATTGGCTTTCGCACAACTGAAGTTAACAACAAATAATTACAAATGAAATTACTATGGAAGTTAACAACTGAACCTGACAATGCCTGGGTTGGAATCATAAAAGAAAAAAACATAAAGGATAAAAATCTATTTGAAATTCAGCGGAGAAATTTCTCCAAGCAATTCTCTAGACTTCTAAGTCTCCGAACTGACTTCCAAAACCAACTGAAATGGCAACTGGGCAATGGTAAAACCATAGATTTCCAGAATGACAGATGGCTCTACAATATTAGTCTAAATCAGTTCATGTCAACAAACAACTTGCCCTAGAAAGTTTCAGATTTTATTTCAGACACCAAAGAATGGGATGAAGATAAACTGCTCAATCTAGTACCCAACAATGTCCTTCAAAAAATTAAAACCATACAAATTTCACTCCATAATTTTGATGACAAACTAACTTGGGAACCCACTCCAAACGGAAAGTACTCAGTCAATACTGTAGCATTGGCCCTTCTACCCAGACGAAATAATGAACATAATAGTAATTTAGAGTGGATTTGGAGATTGAACATTTCTCCAAAAATTAATAATTTCCTTTGGAAAGCCTGCTCTGATTCCTTGCCAACTAAAGAACGACTAAATCGACAATACAATAGGGTACCTGCTCAATGTATACTCTACAAACAAACAAATGAAGATGCCAACCATAACTTTTTTAACTGTTTATACACACAAAGGATTTTAAAGGAAACTGGAGAAGTATTAAATGAAAATATAAACACCATTTCTATTGGAGACATCATCCATGACAATTTATCTTATAATAGAGGAGCTAGCACAGACATAGAATTAGCAGCTTTTGTCTGGTGGCATATATGGAACTACATGAATGCAATAATATTTGGAAACGGACCCCAAGATCTCCCAAACTACAACCCAATTTTACAATCCTATCAAAGATACAAGAATTTAGATTCAGATATCAAGCAAACTCAAAAGAAAAATAATACTAAGTATGTCTCATGGTCTAAACCTACTAGGGACTGCTTAAAATAAACAAAAACTTCTGGAGGAAGTTGATAAAATAAACAAAAACTTCTTCTGGAACAAAATGGACACGTCGAATTTCCACCCCCTCGTCAGTTAGGATCGAATTTTCACCCTGAAAAAGAATGGAGGATTGGCTTTCGCACAACTGAAGTTAACAACAAATCATTACAAATGAAATTACTATGGAAGTTAACAACTGAACCTGACAATGCCTGGGTTGGAATCATAAAAGAAAAATACATAAAGGATAAAAATCTATTTGAAATTCAGCGTAGAAATTTCTCCAAGCAATTCTCTAGACTTCTAAGTCTCCGAACTGACTTCCAAAACCAACTGAAATGGCAACTGGGCAATGGTAAAACCATAGATTTCCAGAATGACAGATGGATCTACAATATTAGTCTAAATCAGTTCATGTCAACAAACAACTTGCCCTAGAAAGTTTCAGATTTTATTTCAGACACCAAAGAATGGGATGAAGATAAACTGCTCAATCTAGTACCCAACAATGTCCTTCAAAAAATTAAAACCATACAAATTTCACTCCATAATTTTGACGAAAAACTAACTTGGGAACCCACTCCAAACGGAAAATACTCAGTCAATACTGTAGCATTGGCCCTTTTACCCAGACAAAATAATGAACATAACAGTAATTTAGAGTGGATTTGGAGATTGAACATTTCTCCAAAAATTAAGAATTTCCTTTGGAAAGCCTGCTCTGATTCCTTGCCCACTAAAGAACGACTAAATCGATAATACAATAGGGTACCTGCTCAATGTATACTCTACAAACAAACAAATGAAGATGCCAACCATAACTTTTTTAACTGTTTATACACACATAGGATTTTAAAGGAAACTGGAGAAGTATTAACTGAAAATATAAACACCATTTCTATTTGAGACATCTTCTATGACAACTTATCTTATAATAGAGGAGCTAGCACGGACATAGAATTAGCAGCTTTTGTCTGGTGGCATATATGGAACTACACGAATGCAA
Source organism: Rheum nobile (assembly GCA_027886185.1). NCBI lineage: Eukaryota > Viridiplantae > Streptophyta > Magnoliopsida > Caryophyllales > Polygonaceae > Rheum > Rheum nobile. Next base: position 2,079,905 of record WOAB01000546.1, read on the forward strand.
TAGTTTTTGGAAACGGACCCCAAGATCTCCCAAACTACAACCCAATTTTACATTCCTATCAAAGATACAAGAATTTAGATTCAGATATCAAGCAAACTAAAAAGAAAAATAATACTAAGTATGTCTCATGGTCTAAACCTACTAGGGACCGCTTAAAATAAACAAAAACTTCTGGAGGAAGTTGATAAAATAAACATAAACTTCTTCTGGAACAAAATGGACACGTCGAACTTACACCCCCTCCTCAGTTAGGATCGAATTTTCACCCTAAAAAAGAATGGAGGATTGGCTTTCGCACAACTGAAGTTAACAACAAATCATTACAATTGAAATTACTATGGAAGTTAACAACTGAACCTCACAATGCCTGGGTTGGAATCATAAAAGAAAAATACATCAAGGATAAAAATCTATTTGATATTCAGCGGAGAAATTTCTCCAAGCAATTCTCTAGACTTCTATGTCTCCGAACTGACTTCCCAAACCAACTGAAATGGCAACTGGGCAATGGTAAAACCATAGATTTCCAGAATGACACATGGCTCTACAATATTACTCTAAATCAGTTCATGTCAACAAACAACTTGCCCTAGAAAGTTTCAGATTTTATTTCAGACACCAAAGAATGGGATGAAGATAAACTGCTCAATCTAGTACCCAACAATGTCCTTCAAAAAATTAAAACCATACAAATTTCACTCCATAATTTTGATGACAAACTAACTTGGGAACCCACTCCAAACGGAAAGTAATCAGTCAATACTGTAGCATTGGCCCTTCTACCCAGACGAAATAATGAACATAATAGTAATTTAGAGTGGATTTGGAGATTGAACATTTCTCCAAAAATTAAGAATTTCCTTTGGAAAGCCTGCTCTGATTGCTTGCCAACTAAAGAACGACTAAATCGACAATACAATAGGGTACCTGCTCAATGTATACTCTACAAACAAACAAATGAAGATGCCAACCATAACTTTTTTAACTGTTTATACACACAAAAGATTTTAAAGGAAACTGGAGAAGTATTAAATGAAAATATAAACACCATTTCTATTGGAGACATCTTCCATGACAATTTATCTTATAATAGAGGAGCTAGCACGGACATAGAATTAGCAGCTTTTGTCTGGTGGCATATATGGAACTACATGAATGCAATAATATTTGGAAACGGACCCCAAGATCTCCCAAACTACAACCCAATTTTACATTCCTATCAAAGATACAAGAATTTAGATTCAGATATCAAGCAAACTCAAAAGAAAAATAATACTAAGTATGTCTCATGGTCTAAACCTACTAGGGACCGCTTAAAATAAACAAAAACTTCTGGAGGAAGTTGATAAAATAAACAAAAACTTCTTCTGGAACAAAATGGACACGTCGAATTTCCACCCCCTCGTCAGTTAGGATCGAATTTTCACCCTGAAAAAGAATGGAGGATTGGCTTTCGCACAACTGAAGTTAACAACAAATCATTACAAATGAAATTACTATGGAAGTTAACAACTGAACCTGACAATGCCTGGGTTGGAATCATAAAAGAAAAATACATAAAGGATAAAAATCTATTTGAAATTCAGCGTAGAAATTTCTCCAAGCAATTCTCTAGACTTCTAAGTCTCCGAACTGACTTCCAAAACCAACTGAAATGGCAACTGGGCAATGGTAAAACCATAGATTTCCAGAATGACAGATGGATCTACAATATTAGTCTAAATCAGTTCATGTCAACAAACAACTTGCCCTAGAAAGTTTCAGATTTTATTTCAGACACCAAAGAATGGGATGAAGATAAACTGCTCAATCTAGTACCCAACAATGTCCTTCAAAAAATTAAAACCATACAAATTTCACTCCATAATTTTGACGACAAACTAACTTGGGAACCCACTCCAAACGGAAAATACTCAGTCAATACTGTAGCATTGGCCCTTTTACCCAGACAAAATAATGAACATAACAGTAATTTAGAGTGGATTTGGAGATTGAACATTTCTCCAAAAATTAAGAATTTCCTTTGGAAAGCCTGCTCTGATTCCTTGCCCACTAAAGAACGACTAAATCGACAATACAATAGGGTACCTGCTCAATGTATACTCTACAAACAAACAAATGAAGATGCCAACCATAACTTTTTTAACTGTTTATACACACATAGGATTTTAAAAGGAAACTGGAGAAGTATTAACTGAAAATATAAACACCATTTCTATTTGAGACATCTTCTATGACAACTTATCTTATAATAGAGGAGCTAGCACGGACATAGAATTAGCAGCTTTTGTCTGGTGGCATATATGGAACTACACGAATGCAATAGTTTTTGGAAACGGACCCCAAGATCTCCCAAACTACAACCCAATTTTACATTCCTATCAAAGATACAAGAATTTAGATTCAGATATCAAGCAAACTCAAAAGAAAAATAATACTAAGTATGTCTCATGGTCTAAACCTACTAGGGACCGCTTAAAATAAACAAAAACTTCTGGAGGAAGTTGATAAAATAAACATAAACTTCTTCTGGAACAAAATGGACACGTCGAACTTACACCCCCTCCTCAGTTAGGATCGAATTTTCACCCTAAAAAAGAATGGAGGATTGGCTTTCGCACAACTGAAGTTAACAACAAATCATTACAATTGAAATTACTATGGAAGTTAACAACTGAACCTCACAATGCCTGGGTTGGAATCATAAAAGAAAAATACATCAAGGATAAAAATCTATTTGATATTCAGCGGAGAAATTTCTCCAAGCAATTCTCTAGACTTCTATGTCTCCGAACTGACTTCCCAAACCAACTGAAATGGCAACTGGGCAATGGTAAAACCATAGATTTCCAGAATGACACATGGCTCTACAATATTACTCTAAATCAGTTCATGTCAACAAACAACTTGCCCTAGAAAGTTTCAGATTTTATTTCAGACACCAAAGAATGGGATGAAGATAAACTGCTCAATCTAGTACCCAACAATGTCCTTCAAAAAATTAAAACCATACAAATTTCACTCCATAATTTTGATGACAAACTAACTTGGGAACCCACTCCAAACGGAAAGTAATCAGTCAATACTGTAGCATTGGCCCTTTTACCCAGACGAAATAATGAACATAATAGTAATTTAGAGTGGATTTGGAGATTGAACATTTCTCCAAAAATTAAGAATTTCCTTTGGAAAGCCTGCTCTGATTGCTTGCCAACTAAAGAACGACTAAATCGACAATACAATAGGGTACCTGCTCAATGTATACTCTACAAACAAACAAATGAAGATGCCAACCATAACTTTTTTAACTGTTTATACACACAAAAGATTTTAAAGGAAACTGGAGAAGTATTAAATGAAAATATAAACACCATTTCTATTGGAGACATCTTCCATGACAATTTATCTTATAATAGAGGAGCTAGCACGGACATAGAATTAGCAGCTTTTGTCTGGTGGCATATATGGAACTACATGAATGCAATAATATTTGGAAACGGACCCCAAGATCTCCCAAACTACAACCCAATTTTACATTCCTATCAAAGATACAGGAATTTAGATTCAGATATCAAGCAAACTCAAAAGAAAAATAATACTAAGTATGTCTCATGGTCTAAACCTACTAGGGACCGCTTAAAATAAACAAAAACTTCTGGAGGAAGTTGATAAAATAAACAAAAACTTCTTCTGGAACAAAATGGACACGTCGAATTTCCACCCCCTCGTCAGTTAGGATCGAATTTTCACCCTGAAAAAGAATGGAGGATTGGCTTTCGCACAACTGAAGTTAACAACAAATCATTACAAATGAAATTACTATGGAAGTTAACAACTGAACCTGACAATGCCTGGGTTGGAATCATAAAAGAAAAATACATAAAGGATAAAAATCTATTTGAAATTCAGCGTAGAAATTTCTCCAAGCAATTCTCTAGACTTCTAAGTCTCCGAACTGACTTCCAAAACCAACTGAAATGGCAACTGGGCAATGGTAAAACCATAGATTTCCAGAATGACAGATGGATCTACAATATTAGTCTAAATCAGTTCATGTCAACAAACAACTTGCCCTAGAAAGTTTCAGATTTTATTTCAGACACCAAAGAATGGGATGAAGATAAACTGCTCAATCTAGTACCCAACAATGTCCTTCAAAAAATTAAAACCATACAAATTTCACTCCATAATTTTGACGACAAACTAACTTGGGAACCCACTCCAAACGGAAAATACTCAGTCAATACTGTAGCATTGGCCCTTTTACCCAGACAAAATAATGAACATAACAGTAATTTAGAGTGGATTTGGAGATTGAACATTTCTCCAAAAATTAAGAATTTCCTTTGGAAAGCCTGCTCTGATTCCTTGCCCACTAAAGAACGACTAAATCGATAATACAATAGGGTACCTGCTCAATGTATACTCTACAAACAAACAAATGAAGATGCCAACCATAACTTTTTTAACTGTTTATACACACATAGGATTTTAAAGGAAACTGGAGAAGTATTAACTGAAAATATAAACACCATTTCTATTTGAGACATCTTCTATGACAACTTATCTTATAATAGAGGAGCTAGCACGGACATAGAATTAGCAGCTTTTGTCTGGTGGCATATATGGAACTACACGAATGCAATAGTTTTTGGAAACGGACCCCAAGATCTCCCAAACTACAACCCAATTTTACATTCCTATCAAAGATACAAGAATTTAGATTCAGATATCAAGCAAACTCAAAAGAAAAATAATACTAAGTATGTCTCATGGTCTAAACCTACTAGGGACCGCTTAAAATAAACAAAAACTTCTGGAGGAAGTTGATAAAATAAACATAAACTTCTTCTGGAACAAAATGGACACGTCGAACTTACACCCCCTCCTCAGTTAGGATCGAATTTTCACCCTAAAAAAGAATGGAGGATTGGCTTTCGCACAACTGAAGTTAACAACAAATCATTACAATTGAAATTACTATGGAAGTTAACAACTGAACCTCACAATGCCTGGGTTGGAATCATAAAAGAAAAATACATCAAGGATAAAAATCTATTTGATATTCAGCGGAGAAATTTCTCCAAGCAATTCTCTAGACTTCTATGTCTCCGAACTGACTTCCCAAACCAACTGAAATGGCAACTGGGCAATGGTAAAACCATAGATTTCCAGAATGACACATGGCTCTACAATATTACTCTAAATCAGTTCATGTCAACAAACAACTTGCCCTAGAAAGTTTCAGATTTTATTTCAGACACCAAAGAATGGGATGAAGATAAACTGCTCAATCTAGTACCCAACAATGTCCTTCAAAAAATTAAAACCATACAAATTTCACTCCATAATTTTGATGACAAACTAACTTGGGAACCCACTCCAAACGGAAAGTAATCAGTCAATACTGTAGCATTGGCCCTTCTACCCAGACGAAATAATGAACATAATAGTAATTTAGAGTGGATTTGGAGATTGAACATTTCTCCAAAAATTAAGAATTTCCTTTGGAAAGCCTGCTCTGATTGCTTGCCAACTAAAGAACGACTAAATCGACAATACAATAGGGTACCTGCTCAATGTATACTCTACAAACAAACAAATGAAGATGCCAACCATAACTTTTTTAACTGTTTATACACACAAAAGATTTTAAAGGAAACTGGAGAAGTATTAAATGAAAATATAAACACCATTTCTATTGGAGACATCTTCCATGACAATTTATCTTATAATAGAGGAGCTAGCACGGACATAGAATTAGCAGCTTTTGTCTGGTGGCATATATGGAACTACATGAATGCAATAATATTTGGAAACGGACCCCAAGATCTCCCAAACTACAACCCAATTTTACATTCCTATCAAAGATACAAGAATTTAGATTCAGATATCAAGCAAACTCAAAAGAAAAATAATACTAAGTATGTCTCATGGTCTAAACCTACTAGGGACCGCTTAAAATAAACAAAAACTTCTGGAGGAAGTTGATAAAATAAACAAAAACTTCTTCTGGAACAAAATGGACACGTCGAATTTCCACCCCCTCGTCAGTTAGGATCGAATTTTCACCCTGAAAAAGAATGGAGGATTGGCTTTCGCACAACTGAAGTTAACAACAAATCATTACAAATGAAATTACTATGGAAGTTAACAACTGAACCTGACAATGCCTGGGTTGGAATCATAAAAGAAAAATACATAAAGGATAAAAATCTATTTGAAATTCAGCGTAGAAATTTCTCCAAGCAATTCTCTAGACTTCTAAGTCTCCGAACTGACTTCCAAAACCAACTGAAATGGCAACTGGGCAATGGTAAAACCATAGATTTCCAGAATGACAGATGGATCTACAATATTAGTCTAAATCAGTTCATGTCAACAAACAACTTGCCCTAGAAAGTTTCAGATTTTATTTCAGACACCAAAGAATGGGATGAAGATAAACTGCTCAATCTAGTACCCAACAATGTCCTTCAAAAAATTAAAACCATACAAATTTCACTCCATAATTTTGACGACAAACTAACTTGGGAACCCACTCCAAACGGAAAATACTCAGTCAATACTGTAGCATTGGCCCTTTTACCCAGACAAAATAATGAACATAACAGTAATTTAGAGTGGATTTGGAGATTGAACATTTCTCCAAAAATTAAGAATTTCCTTTGGAAAGCCTGCTCTGATTCCTTGCCCACTAAAGAACGACTAAATCGACAATACAATAGGGTACCTGCTCAATGTATACTCTACAAACAAACAAATGAAGATGCGAACCATAACTTTTTTAACTGTTTATACACACATAGGATTTTAAAAGGAAACTGGAGAAGTATTAACTGAAAATATAAACACCATTTCTATTTGAGACATCTTCTATGACAACTTATCTTATAATAGAGGAGCTAGCACGGACATAGAATTAGCAGCTTTTGTCTGGTGGCATATATGGAACTACACGAATGCAATAGTTTTTGGAAACGGACCCCAAGATCTCCCAAACTACAACCCAATTTTACATTCCTATCAAAGATACAAGAATTTAGATTCAGATATCAAGCAAACTCAAAAGAAAAATAATACTAAGTATGTCTCATGGTCTAAACCTACTAGGGACCGCTTAAAATAAACAAAAACTTCTGGAGGAAGTTGATAAAATAAACATAAACTTCTTCTGGAACAAAATGGACACGTCGAACTTACACCCCCTCCTCAGTTAGGATCGAATTTTCACCCTAAAAAAGAATGGAGGATTGGCTTTCGCACAACTGAAGTTAACAACAAATCATTACAATTGAAATTACTATGGAAGTTAACAACTGAACCTCACAATGCCTGGGTTGGAATCATAAAAGAAAAATACATCAAGGATAAAAATCTATTTGATATTCAGCGGAGAAATTTCTCCAAGCAATTCTCTAGACTTCTATGTCTCCGAACTGACTTCCCAAACCAACTGAAATGGCAACTAGGCAATGGTAAAACCATAGATTTCCAGAATGACACATGGCTCTACAATATTACTCTAAATCAGTTCATGTCAACAAACAACTTGCCCTAGAAAGTTTCAGATTTTATTTCAGACACCAAAGAATGGGATGAAGATAAACTGCTCAATCTAGTACCCAACAATGTCCTTCAAAAAATTAAAACCATACAAATTTCACTCCATAATTTTGATGACAAACTAACTTGGGAACCCACTCCAAACGGAAAGTAATCAGTCAATACTGTAGCATTGGCCCTTCTACCCAGACGAAATAATGAACATAATAGTAATTTAGAGTGGATTTGGAGATTGAACATTTCTCCAAAAATTAAGAATTTCCTTTGGAAAGCCTGCTCTGATTGCTTGCCAACTAAAGAACGACTAAATCGACAATACAATAGGGTACCTGCTCAATGTATACTCTACAAACAAACAAATGAAGATGCCAACCATAACTTTTTTAACTGTTTATACACACAAAAGATTTTAAAGGAAACTGGAGAAGTATTAAATGAAAATATAAACACCATTTCTATTGGAGACATCTTCCATGACAATTTATCTTATAATAGAGGAGCTAGCACGGACATAGAATTAGCAGCTTTTGTCTGGTGGCATATATGGAACTACATGAATGCAATAATATTTGGAAACGGACCCCAAGATCTCCCAAACTACAACCCAATTTTACATTCCTATCAAAGATACAAGAATTTAGATTCAGATATCAAGCAAACTCAAAAGAAAAATAATACTAAGTATGTCTCATGGTCTAAACCTACTAGGGACTGCTTAAAATAAACAAAAACTTTTGGAGGAAGTTGATAAAATAAACAAAAACTTCTTCTGGAACAAAATGGACACGTCGAATTTCCACCCCCTCGTCAGTTAGGATCGAATTTTCACCCTGAAAAAGAATGGAGGATTGGCTTTGGCACAACTGAAGTTAAGAACAAATCATTACAAATGAAATTACTATGGAAGTTAACAACTGAACCTGACAATGCCTGGGTTGGAATCATAAAAGAAAAATACATAAAGGATAAAAATCTATTTGAAATTCAGCGTAGAAATTTCTCCAAGCAATTCTCTAGACTTCTAAGTCTCCGAACTGACTTCCAAAACCAACTGAAATGGCAACTGGGCAATGGTAAAACCATAGATTTCCAGAATGACAGATGGATCTACAATATTAGTCTAAATCAGTTCATGTCAACAAACAACTTGCCCTAGAAAGTTTCAGATTTTATTTCAGACACCAAAGAATGGGATGAAGATAAACTGCTCAATCTAGTACCCAACAATGTCCTTCAAAAAATTAAAACCAATCAAATTTCACTCCATAATTTTGACGACAAACTAACTTGGGAACCCACTCCAAACGGAAAATACTCAGTCAATACTGTAGCATTGGCCCTTTTACCCAGACAAAATAATGAACATAACAGTAATTTAGAGTGGATTTGGAGATTGAACATTTCTCCAAAAATTAAGAATTTCCTTTGGAAAGCCTGCTCTGATTCCTTGCCCACTAAAGAACGACTAAATCGACAATACAATAGGGTACCTGCTCAATGTATACTCTACAAACAAACAAATGAAGATGCCAACCATAACTTTTTTAACTGTTTATACACACATAGGATTTTAAAGGAAACTGGAGAAGTATTAACTGAAAATATAAACACCATTTCTATTTGAGACATCTTCTATGACAACTTATCTTATAATAGAGGAGCTAGCACGGACATAGAATTAGCAGCTTTTGTCTGGTGGCATATATGGAACTACACGAATGCAATAATTTTTGGAAACGGACCCCAAGATCTCCCAAACTACAACCCAATTTTACATTCCTATCAAAGATACAAGAATTTAGATTCAGATATCAAGCAAACTCAAAAGAAAAATAATACTAAGTATGTCTCATGGTCTAAACCTACTAGGGACCGCTTAAAATAAACAAAAACTTCTGGAGGAAGTTGATAAAATAAACATAAACTTCTTCTGGAACAAAATGGACACGTCGAACTTCCACCCCCTCCTCAGTTAGGATCGAATTTTCACCCTGAAAAAGAATGGAGGATTGGCTTTCGCACAACTGAAGTTAACAACAAATCATTACAATTGAAATTACTATGGAAGTTAACAACTGAACCTGACAATGCCTGGGTTGGAATCATAAAAGAAAAATACATAAAGGATAAAAATCTATTTGATATTCAGCGGAGACATTTCTCCAAGCAATTCTCTAGACTTCTATGTCTCCGAACTGACTTCCCAAACCAACTGAAATGGCAACTGGGCAATGGTAAAACCATAGATTTCCAGAATGACACATGGCTCTACAATATTACTCTAAATCAGTTCATGTCAACAAACAACTTGCCCTAGAAAGTTTCAGATTTTATTTCAGACACCAAAGAATGGGATGAAGATAAACTGCTCAATCTAGTACCCAACAATGTCCTTCAAAAAATTAAAACCATACAAATTTCACTCCATAATTTTGACGACAAACTAACTTGGGAACCCACTCCAAACGGAAAATACTCAGTCAATACTGTAGCATTGGCCCTTCTACCCAGACGAAATAATGAACATAATAGTAATTTAGAGTGGATTTGGATATTGAACATTTCTCCAAAAATTAAGAATTTCCTTTGGAAAGCCTGCTCTGATTCCTTGCCCATTAAAGAATGACTAAATCGATAATACAATAAGGTACCTGCTCAATGTATACTCTACAAACAAACAAATGAAGATGCCAACCATAACCTTTTTAACTGTTTATACACACAAAGGATTTTAAAGGAACTGGAGAAGTATTAAATGAAAATATAAACACCATTTCTATTGGAGACATCTTCTATGACAATTTATCATATAATAGAGGAGCTAGCACGGACATAGAATTAGCAGCTTTTGTTTGGTGGCATATATGGAACTACATGAATGCAATAATTTTTGGAAACGGACCCCAAGATCTCCCAAACTACAACCCAATTTTACATTCCTATCAAAGATACAAGAATTTAGATTCAGATATCAAGCAAACTCAAAAGAAAAATAATACTAAGTATGTCTCATGGTCTAACCCTACTAGGGACCGCTTAAAATAAACAAAAACTTCTGGAGGAAGTTGATAAAATAAACAAAAACTTCTTCTGGAACAAAATGGACACGTCGAATTTCCACCCCCTCGTCAGTTAGGATCGAATTTTCACCCTGAAAAAGAATGGAGATTGGCTTTCGCACAACTGAAGTTAACAACAAATCATTACAAATGAAATTACTATGGAAGTTAACAACTGAACCTGACAATGCCTGGGTTGGAATCATAAAAGAAAAATACATAAAGGATAAAAATCTATTTGAAATTCAGGGGATAAATTTCTCCAACCAGTTCTCTACACTTCTAAGTCTCCGAACTAACTTCCAAAACCAAGTGAAATGGCAACTGGGCAATGGTAAAACCATAGATTTCCAGAATGACAGATGGCTCTACAATATTAGTCTAAATCAGATCATGTCAACAAACAACTTGCCCTAGAAAGTTTCAGATTTTATTTCAGACACCAAAGAATGGGATGAAGATAAACTGCTCAATCTAGTACCCAATAATGTCCTTCAAAAAACTAAAACCATACAAATTTCACTCCATAATTTTGACGACAAACTAACTTGGGAACCCACTCCAAACGGAAAGTACTCAGTCAATACTGTAGCATTGGCCCTTCTACCCAGACGAAATAATGAACATAATAGTAATTTAGAGTGGATTTGGAGATTGAACATTTCTCCAAAAATTAAGAATTTCCTTTGGAAAGCCTGCTCTGATTCCTTGCCCATTAAAGAACGACTAAATCGACAATACAATAGGGTACCTGCTCAATGTATACTCTACAAACAAACAAATGAAGATGCCAACCATAGCCTTTTTAACTGTTTATACACACAAAGGATTTTAAAGGAAACTGGAGAAGTATTAAATGAAAATATAAACACCATTTCTATTGGAGACATCTTCCATGACAATTTATCTTATAATAGAGGAGCTAGCACGGACATAGAATTAGCAGCTTTTGTCTGGTGGCATATATGGAACTACATGAATGCAATAATATTTGGAAACGGACCCCAAGATCTCCCAAACTACAACCCAATTTTACATTCCTATCAAAGATACAAGAATTTAGATTCAGATATCAAGCAAACTCAAAAGAAAAATAATACTAAGTATGTCTCATGGTCTAAACCTACTAGGGACCGCTTAAAATAAACAAAAACTTCTGGAGGAAGTTGATAAAATAAACAAAAACTTCTTCTGGAACAAAATGGACACGTCGAATTTCCACCCCCTCTTCAGTTAGGGTCGAATTTTCACCCTGAAAAAGAATGGAGATTGGCTTTCGCAGAACTGACGTTAACAACAAATCATTACAAATGAAATTACTATGGAAGTTAACAACTGAACCTGACAATGCCTGGGTTGGAATCATAAAAGAAAAATACATAAAGGATAAAAATCTATTTGAAATTCAGCGGAGAAATTTCTCCAAGCAATTCTCTAGACTTCTAAGTCTCCGAACTGACTTCCAAAACCAACTGAAATGGCAACTGGGCAATGGTAAAACCATAGATTTCCAGAATGACAGATGGCTCTACAATATTAGTCTAAATCAGATCATGTCAACAAACAATTTGCCCTAAAAAGTTTCAGATTTTATTTCAGACACCAAAGAATGGGATGAAGATAAACTGCTCAATCTAGTACCCAACAATGTCCTTCAAAAAATTAAAACCATACAAATTTCACTCCATAATTTTGACGACAAACTAACTTGGGAACCCACTCCAAACGGAAAGTACTCAGTCAATACTGTAGCATTGGCCCTTCTACCCAGACGAAATAATGAACATAATAGTAATTTAGAGTGGATTTGGAGATTGAACATTTCTCCAAAAATTAAGAATTTCCTTTGGAAAGCCTGCTATGATTCCTTGCCCACTAAAGAACGACTAAATCGAGAATACAATAGGGTACTTGCTCAATGTATACTCTACAAACAAACAAATGAATATGCCAACCATAACTTTTTTAACTGTTTATACACACAAAGGATTTTAAAGGAAACTGGAGAAGTATTAAATGAAAATATAAACACCATTTCTATTGGAGACATCTTCTATGACAATTTATCTTATAATAGAGGAGCTAGCACGGACATAGAATTAGCAGCTTTCGTCTGGTGGCATATATGGAACTACATGAATGCAATAATTTTTGGAAACGGACCCCAAGATCTCCCAAACTACAACCCAATTTTACATTCCTATCAAAGATACAAGAAATTAGATTCAGATATCAAGCAAACTCAAAAGAAAAATAATACTAAGTATGTCTCATGGTCTAAACCTACTAGGGACCGCTTAAAATTAAACTTTGATGGGTCCAAAAAAATATAGGGAATCGAAAATTGGGTACATCATTAGGGATAGGGATAATAACATAGTTTTTATGGACAATATAAAAATACAAGCAAAATCTATTTTACAGACTGAAGCTACCGCGATGTGGGTAGGTGTGGCTCAGGCTCATCGGTTGGGCATCAGGAAGATTACCATTGAAGGAGACAGCCTTGCAGTCTTAAACGCACTACAAGGCATATGGGATACTCCTTGAGAGATTGACATGAATATTCGCGACACAAGTAAATTTTTAGCTTACTTTAAGGATGTCAAAATACAACATTGCCACAGAGAAGCAAATCAGGAGGCAGATTTTCTCGCATCAAATGACTGTAACATTGACACTCTTCGTCTTATTGGCCATTCCAGGAATGCTAACTGTAATGGGATCCTTCACCCTATGTTGAAGGTTTTTCTTATGATTATTCAAAAGGATAATTTAGGCTGGTCATTTCCTAAAAAGGAAGTCTAGTTCTTATCTATGTACAAAAAATTATAAAAAAAAACTTGGTTTTATGGTAAGATTGATTGTAAATTTGTAATGTTGTAATTTGGTCTAGAGTTTGATGTTAACTACCCACCAATCTTCTTCTTTTCTAAATTTTACATCTTCTATTGTGTGGGCCCCCAATTGTTTTCTGTATTTTTTTATGTATTAACAGCAGCCAATTTAACTTCTTTCTTTATCTTTTTTCCATCATCAAGAGCTATAAATTTCGGGAATTTTGCGAGGTAATCCAGAGGTTTTGCAAATTCTGCGAGGCGTTCACATGTTTCAACTATTCCGCGTGATATCCCTCAACTCTTTAAAAAAACTCCGCCAAATAACCCTCTGTTACTTGAATCGTTAAAAGAATTGTTAAACTATTATTTTTTAAGGTAAAAAAGCTGTTATTTGATTTTAAAAGAAAAGGAAAAGGAAAAATGTTAATAATTAATATCATACCTAAAAAATGAAAAACAAAAGAAAACAAATGTTAATGTGGGACCTGGGTCGTGCATATTCTTCTATCTCATAAAGCTTGTACTCGTTTAATAAGTTTTGTTTCTTTTGTTTTTCCTTTTTTATGTGTGATATTAATTATTAACATTTTTCCTGTTAAAAAAATCAAATAACAACTTTTTTACCTTAAAAAATAATAATTTAAAACCTCTTTTAACGATTCAAGTAACTGAGGGTTTTTTTGGCGGAATTTTTAAAGAGTTGATGATTACCACGCGGAGTAGTTGAAACTTGTGGGCACCTCCGAAATTTACAAAACTTTAGGGTTATCTCGCGGAATTTCCGTAAAATTTTCTATGTTATTTTATTATAAATGTTTTCTTTTCTTTAATTTCCAATCAGTAAAATATTGATTTACAATTTTCCTTTCACTTAAAACCTTTTGTTTTACGTCTTAGAGGAGTTTTAAAATAATTATTTTTTGGATTTTTTTGTTCTATTACTTATAACCACTTTACTCTAAGCATTTCTATTAACCTATTTTATGTACTTATTTACAATTTCAACCTAAAGGTTTTCTACTTGGAATCAAAATGGCCAGTAAATAATCCTAATGACTAAAAATACTCCAATAGATGAAACTAATTAAGTGATTATATATTTTTAAAATTTTATTAAAAGGGCATAAAGTTAACTTTTACACATTACTTCATTTGATCTACTACTATTGACGTTTTAAGACTTTAATTTTGATAAAAAAAATTGACGATAAAAAGTACTCCGTAGCATTTAATTCATCTATTTACTAGGTCTACTTTCCCATTAATTATTTATTGTTTATTTTGGATTTCCATTGAACTTTTATTCTCTTTTTTGGTTGTCAAGTCAAATTGAAAGTGATTAGTATCATTTTATTGGCTTAGAGGTTTTGATTTTATTGAGATTAATAAATGTAATTGAATAGAAATCACTTCTCTTAAATTTTTTCTATTGTTTAACGTGCAAATTATAGAATAGATATTGAATTGAAGTGTAAAACTCAACAATTAAAAATTGTGCATATAATCTTGATCGGAGGGAGTATAATACAAGAGCAAATGTTTGGGAATCACTGTTAAAATTAAGGGGGCTCAATAGACATGGATGTCTATCAATACCTGGTTGGTTTAGTGGAAAACTGGGACGCTAGGTCCCATGACGTTGTCCAAAGGTTCGAAGTTCCAATCTTATTGGAAGCGGATGGAGTCAGGTGTGGAAGCAATATTTTCGTCCAGTGGGACACAAATCCTGCGTAGTTAAAAAATAATTTTTTAATTATAATCTTAAAATAATTTGAATAAATTAATATGATGAGACTAGCCCGATGTAATTATTATTAAGATTTGGGTTTCCATGCGAAATGTCATTTCCGTGCGAAATGCGAAGCGATCTCGGCCGTATAATTTTTTTTTTTTTTTTTTGTCAACATTTTTTTTTTTCGTTTTCGTCCCATGATCATTCTGGAATAGCCTATATAGAAGGTTCATAGATAAACACTAAATGTTCATTTATTTGTACATTCAGGTTCACAAATAAGCACTGAATGTTCAAAGACATGTGTTGGAACATGATCATGTTATATGTGAACTTTTACAGCACATAAAATGAACATGTAGTACTTATATGTGAACGTCAATAATTGTCTATTCCAGAACGATCAGAGACAATAAATAAAAAATAAAATAAAATTGTTGACCGAAAAAAAAAAGTTCGCCGTATTTACGGTTATGCCACCGCATCACTATTCACTCTCCCCCCCCCCCCTCCCTCCCCTTTTTTTTTTAACAGTACAGCCCCTTGAATATTACCCCCCAGATAATGAACATTACCGCCCAGATAATGAACATATGGTGTCTATTTATGAACGCGGATGAATATGATTGTTTCGCATTTCGCACGATAAGCATATTTCGCACCCGAAACGGACTCTTATTATTAATATCAAATTAAGAGAGTTTCTCACAGTGATTCCATAATGCAATGAGAGGGTGTAAAAAAATCAACAAAGTAAGAATTAAGCGAAATTGAGTGAATATAATATATGCATAATAAAAATTCTTTTCATACCCATGGGAAAAAGAATGATAATATGAGATTAGTTGAATAATCAGTGATTTAGATAACTAAATATTACTTATGAGTGTTCTCTTTTATCTTGTCGAATTACATGACATGGTTGGATCTGCTTTATATTTGATGAACATAAACTTTGTATTTCTATCCTATATCTATTTAATTTACCCCTTTCAAACATATGATGTTTCTCTAAGCACCCAATCTAATTTATTTAGTATATAGAGAAAACAAAAACTTATAGGTAAACTGTATAATCTCAACACCCTATTCATACCACACACATTATGAATTTAATTGAACATAACATTACATTGAATATGAAAAAAGAAAGCGATAAAGGTAACTTTAGGTAGGAATCAAAGTAAATTTTTTTTTTGCAGTGGGGGCCCGTGCTCCGGCTGGTTTCTACGTAGGTCCGCCCCTGGATGGAGTCACTGGGTATTGAGAGGGTCAGTAGCTCCCAAATGGGTGCCCCAAAGAACCCGGTCCAGATTTCGATTAAAAATCGAACCTGGCAATTTCAACAGGTCAAAAAAAATTCAACAAAAAAAAAATATACATGAATGTCTGACGCGTTGCAAGAACCTTGACCACGCAGTTTGGGATCTTCAAAAGACAGCCCAACTTTAGCTTAAATTCCGAAATATAGAAAACATAACTAAATTTCAGAAGGGGAAGAATTTTAGGTATATGAGAAATAAATTTACACTTGTAAATGGTAACTGTATGATCGTACGTGTTAGCAATCAAAGGGATCTGGGAGTCAAGTTCCTTAGCAGCGGAATAAGTAAACAATAACAGAATTAAGACCAGTTCCTTGGAGTGAGAACCTTTGATAACCAACTAGTTATCCAGGATAAAACCCACTATCTCTCTTTCAAGAGGATTTCAAAATCTACTTCTTTTATTAATGCTTCGATTACAATCAACTAGAATAGAACACACAGATTAAAGACTTAAGACACACTTAAGACTCTCTACCTAGTTCGACCTAATCAAGCACACAACAAGCAAGTGACTTATACTGTTCTTCTCACAAGAACAAGGACGATTTCTCTTCACGTTCAACTCTGGATGAATTCTTGAATTGTTTTAAATCATTAGAGATGAGAGAGTTTCAATTACTTTACTTATACATTTCATCCATGTAGAATAATATCTACAGCTGGTGATGAAGATCAAGGATCGAGAATGACGCGGTGCAAGGAAAGGCTCAAAAGGTCTCCGTGGAATCGTCAACCCAAGGCCAAAAAATAGTCCTGACTTCAACCGGCTAGTTCTCCTTCACCTGAACTCGGAATTGGATGATTCCGGCGACAGTAGTTAGATGGTGAAGTCTAGTTTCTGTCCTCCAAATTTTAGAATTTTCTGAGTGGTGAAGCAAAAGATATGGTATTTTTACTGAGGGGTCACTGAAAGTTCAGGGAAGGAATTCAACGAAATGGTTGTTGTGGATGTGGGTGACCGAATGGTGAATGAATATGGACGTTGTTGGTGATGGATAGGTATCTTCCTAAGCCAAGATATGACACACTGGACCAAGGAAGACAAGGCAATGAATTTGAGATTTGACTCACTCAAACACAATTACCGAACAATTGATGTAACACACAATCGTAATCAATTGATATAACTCACAATTGAAGAAGGAAGAGAGCACAATGGTGCAAACTAATTCTGCATTTTCATTTAGTCTTGGACGTGCCTTACAATGAAACAACCTATCATTTAAATAGGCTACAAAGGAAAATAAAGAAAAGCTTAAAAATAAACCACTAACACTTACCCACTAATACAAAGCACTAGTGAGCATTTTAGGGAATTAAAACTAACCACTAACTCTAAACACTCACCCACTAACACAAGGCACTAGTGAGCATTTTCGGAAATTAAAATTAACCACTAAAATGTCTTAAGTTCATTAATAATAGGATTAAAATAAATGGCCCTAAAATGGCCAGCCTTCTGCTGAACTGTCGTAAAGACAACAGTGTCTGGGTTTCTTTGCCGGGAATTTGAGGAAGACCTTAACATGATAGTTGTATATATTTTCCTTAGATTTCCAATGACTACTCATGGGCCTCCATTGGACGTTCGTAGCTCCGGATATGGCCATAATACTGAGTAGGTGTCGACGCGACAAATTCTTTGATTTTGACACCTTCCAAGTTTCGAACCATTTTCTTGGGACAAGCTTTTGACCTTCTTCAAAAATGACGATATCCATAGTCACATCATCCTCTCCTCCTTTAAGAGGATTCGTCCTCGAATCCAAATGATAAAGAAAAAATTTCTTATGAAGAGGTACGAGAGATGACTTGTCTTCCCTTTCTTGCATGGCACGAGTAGTCTTGGCAAGTGATCCTGGGTTAGTGGACTCGACCTCCTCTTCTTTCGGTTGTGGCTTCTCCTCCACAACTCTCAGGGTTGGCTCATTATCAAGCACTTGTTTTTCAACAACAATGCCAACGAAAGATTCACACACTTCTTCCTTAGACGATTCATCCCCTTTGAGTTGTATTTTTTGTTGTGAAAAATATTGACGGATCATCTCCTCAACCTTCTTCCAAGGGTCGGGGTGATACATGACTTCTTTCGAAACCTCCTTGCGTGGCTCTGATACCAAATGATAGCCCTTCGGATCTATGGAAGCCTCTGTGCAAGAATTGCTCTTGGTGAAGTCGAAAATGGCCGATCTCCAAGGTTGAACAACAAGCCTCTTCTTCGGCAAATTTTAGGGTTTTTATGGGTGAATGGTGGAACGATTGTATGGCTGATGGATGTCGATGGATAGGTACCTCCTTATGTGTGGATTTGACGCACCAAACACAAGAAAGGCAGCCAAGAGGAATCGAAGATGCAACACACTCCAATTACTCAAGGAAAATCACTCGATTTGACACACAAGTGAAGAACTAAACTAAAAGCTTTGAAAACTGAAAACTCTGGATTTCAATCTGATTCAATGTGTCCAACAAAGTGACCAAATGTTTCTCCTAATACCCTAGCAAACGGTTTACCTAAAACAAATAAAGAAAATGCTAATAATTAACCTACTAACGCTAAAACGTGGCCACTAATCAAAACACCTAATTAGTGGACATTTAGGGAATTAAAATATTGTCTAATAATGTTTAAAAACCAGCTAAAACAATTCGGAAATGGATCGGAAAGGATGGGCCTTCAATTATTCAATTGGGCTTTTAGCCCGGGTGAGGCCATGGCCGGCGCCAGAATTTGCGGAAGGGCTCCAATGCGTGGGTCCGGGCTGGGTGCGGTTTGGCTCGGCACTCCCTGAGCCAAAGGACCTCCCTTGAGCTGGTGGAGAGGTGGGTCAGGTCGGGCTCGAGTGATCAAGCCAGATGTGGGCCCGGGCCTATACTCCTTTCCCATAGCCGCCGCAAATCTAGGGCAAGTCAGGTGGCTCGGCAAAGGTGACAATGGCTCGGCCATGGAGACTCCATTGATCTTGTGTGATGCTAAAGAAGTTGTGGGAGCCTTGGTGGCCGAGGGAATTGACATTGTGCCGAGAGATGTCTTCATGTGGCTTGGCGAGCCATTAGGGTTTGCCGCCGGGTTTGTAGGGTTTGCCCGGGTGGCCTTCACCTTGGCCTTGGACATTAGCTCCTCTTGTACTCCACTAGTCATGAGCATATTCATATCATCCTCCCTCCCTTGAGAGGGATTCGACCTCGAATCCAGCCCGTCCAAGTCTCTAGCTCCTTCCAAGTAGTAGCTTTCCTTGTGCGGGACATCTCCTTGACCTACAATAGAGCTACAAAACAAACTATACAACACCACATTCTCCTCATTAGTAGGGTTAGTCTCATCAAATGTAATGAAAGAGGAAGGGTATGTAATGAATGAAGGCAAAAAGGGGTTGACCAAGAGCATATGATGCGAAGCACCACCTTTGTTTCCAATTGCCATCTTCTTACCTTGACTTTGCTCTATGGGTTGGCCGGCCTTTCTTTGCTCTCTAGCCACATGGTCAGCCATGATTTCGTGTGGCATCATAGGGTGGAGAGTGATTCTCTTACCATTCATGATAAAAGAATACTCATTTGTCACCCCTTGATGGATGACACCCCTATCGAATTGCCATGGCCGGCCTAGGAGAAGGTGACATGCGGTCATGGGCAAAACATCACACACAACCTCATCCACATATTCTCCTATGGCAAATTGAATGGTGGCTTGGTCCTTGACCTTAAGGGGGGTGTTGAAGTTCAACCAACAAAGTGTGTAGGGTTGCGGGTGAGAAGTGGTCAATAGATTGAATCTATTCACCACTTCTTGATCAATTAAGTTGCAACAAGAGCCACCATCAATGATGACACTACACACCTTTCCTTTAATGGTACACCTAGTGTGAAAGATAGTCTCACGTTGACTAGGTGTACTAGGACTTTCCGAGATGGTTAGTGCTCTTTTGACCAAAAAGCACTCACCCTCGGCTGCCACAACATGTAACTCCTCTAAGCCATCATCATTCTTAACAAGTTCTTCTTCCCATTCATCTTCGGACTCAATGTCCCCAATAGTGTTGAGAAGAACTTGCCTTTTTGAAGGGCAATCCTTGGCAAAATGGCCATGACCGAGACACTTAAAACACTTAAGATCCCTAGCTCGGGGCTCCCCCTCCTTTCGTTGGGTTTGATCCGAATTAGGGGCATCTCTTCTAGGGTGGCTTGGGTTGTCACCTCTAGTGGGTTCTAAGCGTCTTGGCATAGGTGGTGGCCCCTTGGAGCCACTTGGTGCACTTTGCCAAGGCCGTGAGCTTGGAGCTTGGGGACGCTTTGAATGAAGTGCCTTATATATACGATTAGTATAATGAAGCACTTCTTCCATAGGAGTCCCTCTAGAAAAGTGTTGCTTGCTCACTATGGCTCGGAGCTCGGGACTAAGGTTGTTAATGAACTTAGAAATAAGATACCCCTCGGGAACTCTAAGTCTAGACCTAAAGACCAAGGTCTTTAGCTCCATATAGAACTCATCTGGGGTCTTATTCCCTTGCTCTAACAACTCCAACCTCTCATGCACTCTATCCAAAAAATCCTCCGGGACAAACCTATCTCGGAGAGCTTGCTTTAGTGCTTGCCAAGTAGTGATTTGGGGGTTTCCGAGGTACTCTCGTTCCTCCTTGTCCCCAAGCCACCATTGGTAAGCAAACCCCTCAAATTTTATGGTCGCTATAGCTACTCTTTGAGCTTCCGAGTAGTTATAGTACCTAAAAATTTGATCGGTCTTTTGCTCCCAATCAAGATAAATTTCCGGATCACATTGAAGACCAAAGGATTGTACCTCTAACTTGATGCCATGAGGCCGTTGTTGATCATATGCAAACTCCTCACGTTGACCACCATAGTCTTCCTCATAGTCTTCAAAAGCTCTTCGGGGTGCATATGGCATTCTTCCTCCTTGGTATTGACCTCGGCCCATGCCTCCTCTTCCGGCCATCCTCCTTCCCGGGTCTTGGTACCCATTGTATGCATTCGGCACTCCTCTTGGCTCCTCTCTATAGATGGCGTTCGGCGCTCCTCTTGGTTCTCCTCTATGAGTAGTACTTGGTCCTGCCATGTTAGTGCACAAAGGAACCATACTAGTAGTAAAAGGGGCAATGTAAGGAGAAGAGGTATTAGAGACCAAACCGAACTCTTCCCTTGAGGCAGCCACATTCGGTGAAGGGTGATGAAACCCTTCACGGAGAGACACGTTCGCCAACTCTTGAGCTAGAAGCGGTACGGTCACTTGGACCTCTTGAATGCCGCTTGATGGCCCGACCATTGGGAGGAATTGGGCTCCACTTCCTTGAGGCGCACCTTGATGTAGGCTCGGAGATGGACTGTGGGACAACCTCCACTTCTCCTCCATGGTCTTCATGAAGGTTGTTTGCTCATCTCGCAAGGCTTGTATTTCTTGGCGGATCCGCTCCTCAGCTTGGCGCGCACGCTCTTCGGTCTCGTCCTTGGACGATTGGATAGCCAAGAGTATGGCTTCCAAGGTCACCTCCGTAGCCTCCTTAGGGTCCTCCGCAGCCACATTCTTATCCTTGGATCTCACCATGACTTCCTACACACAAGCAATACCACACAACAGCCCACAAGATAGAAGAACAACAAATGCTACCTAAGCTAGCAAGCAAGCCACAAATCTGATTTTAAATCAAAGAAAAATTCGTGACCTTTACTAGCTCAAAATATGGGTCAAGGTAGGCTGTCTAGTATGCTCAATATGACCAAAGACAAAATAAAATTGCACCACAACTTTTAGGCTAATCCTTGTGCTAAATTCCACAACTTTCACAACACAAATGCAAGTACTTAGCCTTTGAAAAATTCCTTTACAAAGTTGATGACAATTCTGGCCGATTCTCCACACAATATCAATCTTCACAATGTAACAAAAGAGAGAAAAATTTCACACGAGATGATGAACTTGAACAACCACTCTTACAAGCCAAGTCTTTTTCTTTTGTTGTAGGCTTGACTTTTCCGGTTTTTCTTCTTTTGATCTTTCGTTTTTTTTTTTTTTTTTTTTTTTTTGACACTAGAACAACTGAATAAACTGGAAATTACAGAAAGAAAAGTCGGATCAACACTTAGAAATTTTCAAGGCCTTTCCTACGCAAGTATGAAGTTAAGTGCTTCGGTTGGCTCAAGAACAAACCCTAGGTTGATGATATGCCAAATACAAATAGAAAAGACTCAAATTAATCTAAACTAAATGAACTAATAAGGGCTCAGCTGGTTCATGCAAATTGGAAGCCAAAATTTGAAATTCAAATGCATGCAACAACCGAAACAAGAAACCCTAAAATCTAGGAAGGAAATCCTAACCTCTCTCTCTATTGATGCACGGCTAAAAACTCCTAAAACAATCTGAAAATCTCGACCCCTTTCTCGTCTATGCAGACTCAAGACTCAAATGCAAACACACAAAGAGAAAATGCAAGACAACCTAAGAACACTACGCATGAAATGATGCAAAGTCACGAAAATGGAGAGCAAGTAAGGTACCGATTTTTCTATAGATTTAAAGGCAAATTTGAGAGCAATACTTACGTAGCTCTGATACCAAATGATGAAGATCAAGGATCGAGAATGACGCGGTGCAAGGAAAGGCTCAAAAGGTCTCCGTGGAATCGTCAACCCAAGGCCAAAAAATAGTCCCGACTTCAACCGGCTAGTTCTCCTTCACCTGAACTCGGAATTGGATGATTCTGGTGACAGTAGTTAGATGGTGAAGTCTAGTTTCTGTCCTCCAAATGTTAGAATTTTCTGAGTGGTGAAGCAAAAGATATGGTATTTTTACTGAGGGATCACTGAAAGTTCCGGGAAGGAATTCAACGAAATGGTTGTTGTGGATGTGGGTGACCGAATGGTGAATGAATATGGACGTTGTTGGTGATGGATAGGTATCTTCCTAAGCCAAGATATGACACACTGGACCAAGGAAGACAAGGCAATGAATTTGAGATTTGACTCACTCAAACACAATTACCGAACAATTGATGTAACACACAATCGCAATCAATTGATATAACTCACAATTGAAGAAGGAAGAGAGCACAATGGTGCAAACTAATTCTGCATTTTCATTTAGTCTTGGACGTGCCTTACAATGAAACAACCTATCCTTTAAATAGGCTACAAAGGAAAATAAAGAAAAACTTAAAAATAAACCACTAACACTTACCCACTAATACAAAGCACTAGTGAGCATTTTAGGGAATTAAAACTAACCACTAACTCTAAACACTCACCCACTAACACAAGGCACTAGTGAGCATTTTCGGAAATTAAAATTAACCACTAAAATGTCTTAAATTCATTAATAATAGGATTAAAATAAATGGCCCTAAAATGGCCAGCCTTCTGCTGAACTGTCGTAAAGACAACAGTGTCTGGGTTTCTTTGCCGGGAATTTGAGGAAGACCTTAACATGATAGTTGTATATATTTTCCTTAGATTTCCAATGACTACTCATGGGCCTCCATTGGACGTTCGTAGCTCCGGATATGGCCAGAATACTGAGTAGGTGTCGACGCGACAAATTCTTTGATTTTGACACCTTCCAAGTTTCGAACCATTTTCTTGGGACAAGCTTTTGACCTTCTTCAAAAATGACGATATCCATAGTCACATCAGCTGGTTGATTTGCACAAGTAAAATAACCAAAAGAAATCAATAAAGATAATATTTGTTACCAAATAATAATTTTCCCGATTTTACATATTTTTGCTTCCATAAAAGATATTCAAAGAATCTCCTAAATATATGGAAACAAGGATATCTTTTATATTCTCTCTCTAAGATAAAAAATCTACCCTAATAAGCCAGCCGCCGCTCGTGATATCTCTTTCCAATTAGCGCGGCTTCGTTATTCCTCAGTTCCCATGCCAGTTCGCAAAACTGACTTCTTGGTCTATGTTCTTCTTTTCTCGAACATGAGTTCCCTGCTTAACTACACATGTGGAACTATTAGTAGCAAAGTGTTTGTCATCGTCAAAACTAGAAAAACTAAGGAAGGGAACTAGGTAGGGAACTGGAGTTCCCAAAAGTTCACTTCCTAACAAAGGTTCCCACTCTAAGGAAGAGAGGTAGTGGGTTTTATCCTCTTGCAAGAGAGGTAGTGAGTCTTATTCTAGTTGATTGTAATCGAAGAATTAATACAAGAAGTAGACTTTGAAATCCTCTTGTAAGAGAGGTAGTGAGTTTTATCCTGGATAACTAGTTGATTATCAAAGGTTCTCACTCTAAGGAACTTGTCTTGATTCTGTTATTGTTTATTTATTCCGCTGCTAAGGAACTGGACTCCCAGTTCCCTTTGATTGCTAACACGTACGATCTTACAGTAACTCAAAACTACTATATGGGGAAAAAGTTATCTAATGTTAATTAGATATATCGATCGAATTAGCTACTTGATTATAATTGAGCTGCGAATTGAATCTAGACACGCATATAAATGTCTGTAGCTGATTCAATATAATTCGCAGCTGTAAATTAAAGAAGGGTGAGATTAACACAATGCAACCACATGCAGTGTTTAATTGGAACAGACAAAAACCCTCTCTTCGTAACAATAATGCCCGTTCCGTTGCTTTAGCTGACAGTATCACGTTATTCCAACCACGCACCCACACAATATATTGTAAAAAGGACATCCCATATACACCATTGATACAAGTTTGATTATTATGACTTCAGATTCTTTTTTGTAAATTATATATGCATGTATATGAGCATCTCACTAGCTAGCGTCCCTATCTACACTTAGTTTGATTTTTGGTTATGACAATGAGACAATGACAAATCAAATCTAGCCTCTGAGGAGTTGAGGACAGGGTTTTTAATGCTCATTGAAACTGGAAAATTGTTAAATATTTTGTTTCATGAACCAATTTTCTTAATTAAGGAGCATTGTGTGGCGGACCAAGCAATTTTTCAGTTTATGGTTACGATTTACGTACGGTTTTGGGTGAGGCGACGAAATAACGTAACCAAACTGATTCATAACGTACGTTATTCATTAATTGTTAAGTGAGAACTCGAAAACGATTAGCAGTTTAATTATATGCTTCACGATTTTTACTAACTGAAATAATATTGGTTAACAAAAACTTTAGTCCACTGATTAGCCGTTGGTGGACATGCATATCAGAATAGTGTCTTGTATGTTACTTGAGATATGACCCTAAACTGGTCCCTTTATAAGCTGTTCTAGTACGGTAATCTAGCCTAAATTAAAGCATTTGACGACCCACGTACAATATTAAATATTGACGTAACTACATGAAATAGGTAGTACGAATTAAGGCATACATCACATCATACATGTGATGTGATAATAGTCCAGTTTCGTACCTGTCGGATCTGTGCGTTAGTTTCAAGGGAACTGAGACACAAATGTGTTCAGTTTCTATGGGCAGCGGCATAACGAGTAAACAAGTTATCAAGAACAATTACTTAAGGTGAAAACCTTTGATAACCAACTAGTTATCTAGGATAAAAATCACCCCTCTTTCGAGGATTTCAAACGGTCTACTTGTATATTAATATGCGATTACAACTTCCGAACTATCTCGTTTCAGTCTATCTCACTAAGACTAAACCTAGTTCCCTAGAAATCACAGATTAACACACAATAGGCTTACTTCGACACTTTCAACTCGAACACTTTGTCTTCTTCTTTGTCTCACAGATGCACTCTCAAGCTTGTAAAAAATGCATAACCTTCACCTACTAACAGCGTCATGTATTTATACAATATGTTTGTCAATGAAAGATCTCAGAGGAGATATTCTTTGAACAAGCATATTCCATAAATCCATGATTCGGTATTTCATCTCTTACCTAAGATAAGATAAGAAATATTTCCTTAACCGAATTACAATATACACAATCATATAAAGATAATCTATGTGTATCTTGACGCCTAAGGACTTCTGCTGGGCACGTTAAATCCGAAAACAAATCTTCACAAAGATTCTGTAGATAACGTTGGTAGTTACACAGATGCGGTTCCCATCCAGTTCCCTTGATCTTGATCTTAGCTCACTTTGGACTTGGTTCCCTTATCTTTTCAGCTGTAGATTAAACACTAGAATAGCCAGTTAAGTTCAAGTGTTTGTCATCGTCAAAACAAGAGAAACAGAGGAAGGGAACTCCATAGGAACTGGCGTTCCAAAGAGTTCCATTCCAACAATTTCCCCCTTTTTGATGATGACAAACTAATATCAGTAATAAGCACAAAACCAATAGGCAAGTTAATTGACATATTAAGGAAGCAGAGATACTGGGATAAATGCTTCATAGTTCCCCCTTAATTTTTGAACACAATACTTAGTTCCCCCTTAGAAATACACCAGTCCTATTGGTTCCAAGATTCCAGAGTCTATTCCCCCTTTTGACATCATCGAAAAGATAGATTAGTTTCAAATGGTAACCCAGAGAGGAACAAGTTCAAAGCAAATGGCAAGTCGAAACTGAGCAAACAGATATTCATTAATTATAACAAAAGATGCATAAAGCAGCTAGCAAACACACGAAGAGCAAACAAACAAGATCACGAAGAGATAAAAAACCAACAAAGCAGGGCAGCTAGTGAGCAGGGGAGTTCCTAGGGAGACTAAGCCAGAGACAACATAGGGAATTCGGGAGGAACTGGGAGGCAGGTTGGCAATCAATGCAGCCGCAAGAGAGTTGAAGGCAGCAGTCAGTTCCTTCACAGCAGCAGTGAGTTCCTTGAGCTCAGCAGAGATGGCAGCAGTGACAATCTAGAGGTCGGAGGTCTCATGCGCAGATGGGTCAGTGGCAGCACGAGTCCTCTTAGGCTTAACCTCCTTTTCCTCATTAACCCTGAGACGGTTGATGTAAGCCATATCCATT
The DNA here is from genome assembly GCA_027886185.1 of Rheum nobile. Taxonomy (NCBI): domain Eukaryota; kingdom Viridiplantae; phylum Streptophyta; class Magnoliopsida; order Caryophyllales; family Polygonaceae; genus Rheum; species Rheum nobile. Next base: position 2,107,317 of record WOAB01000546.1, read on the forward strand.
TAGTGCTGATACATCGTCTTTAGAGGGGGACTCCGGGTACACACCAAGTGTTGTCAGCAGGGCTTTGATGATTGAGGGGTAAGGCAGAGAGTGCGAGGGGTGAGAGTGGCAAGCTTGCATATGAAGGATAATGATCCAGCAGCTCAGTTCCTTTTTTTTTGTTTTTTTTAAAGGTAACGGATCAGAATCACATCACACCCTCAACGTTCACAATCGGACAGAATTTGCAGGGTTTTATCATGATTATCTCTGAACACAGTAAAGGAAGGAGACACAATATCCGAGACGGCGACAAAGAAAGCACACAAGCAGCGACCTTTTCAGTTCCCCTTAGTTCCTTAGAAGTACCTGGCTAGGGAAGGCTTTGGATGCATATATGTAGTGGGTATTTAAATCATGAAAAGTACACATCCAAAAGAATATAAATAGCAGGAAGGCAATTTTAACGCTAAACTAGTAAGTTCCCAGTTGTGGACTAATCAGAAGAAGGTTCATAGGGAACTACTAGGGAAGCCAGGTTAGGGACAACTTATAATCAATCATCCTTTCGGCTTATAATGTGGGTTCAGAGATCAGATTGATTATATATTGTTGAAAGAAATGCAATCAAGATATTCACACAACGCATGAAGGCGAGAAGAATGTCCAACTAATATCATAACAATAAACACATGAAGGCAGAGATGGACAAGAAAAGCAGTAAACACAGTTCCCAACTAGTTACCAAAGAAAATAATAAGTCACATAACTAGTCAATACCAGGGAAATAGGCAAGGGAACTCAGAACCGCTAAGCTATGGAAATCATTCCAAGAAGGAGTCTAAAGTACTCATAAGGTTCTCGATTAAGGGCTTTTATGAATATATCAACAATTTGTTCCTCAGTACGACAATGTTCCATAATAATGATCCCTTTTTTCCACGTTATCTCTCAAAAAGTGGTGCCTTATGTCAATATGCTTAGACTTGGAATGAAATACAGGATTCTTAGAGATGCTAATGGCACTAGTATTATCACAAAGAATTTTGAGAGGGCCATAAGATTTACCAAAGTCCACGAGTTGTTGTTTGAGCCAGAGGAGTTTAGCACAACAAGCAGCAGCATCAATGTATTCGGACTCAGTGGTGGAGAGAGATATGAAGGTTTGCTTCTTGGAGCCCCATGAGACCAGGCAGGGGCCAAGGAACTGAGCCATTCCAGAAGTGCTTTTTCTGTTCTAGAGGAATCCAGCATAATCAGCATTCGTGTAGGAGAGGAGCTCGAAGTCACAGTGTTTGGGGTACCAAAGACAGAGATTGTCAGTTCCCTTCAGATAGCGGAGAATTCGTTTCACATCGGCCATGTGCTTTGAGCGAGGGTCAGCCTGAAAGCGAGCACAAAGACACACAGAATACATAATATCTGGTCTACTAGCAGTTAGGTAGAGAAGGGAACCTATCATTTGCCTGTATAAGGATTGATCAACCTTGGGATCAGAATCTTCCAACGTGAGCTTGGTTGCTGGGGAAATGGGAGTTGCAAAGGGTTTGCAAGTGTCCATCTTGAATTTTCTAAGAAGTTCCTTCACATACTTCTGTTGATGGATCTGAGTTCCCTCTGAGAGTTGATTCACTTGAAGACCTAGGAAGAAGGTCAGTTCCCCAATCATGCTCATCTCGAATTCATCGTTCATTAAGTTCTTGAACTTTTCTACAAGAGAGAGGTTAGTGGAACCAAAGATAATATCGTCGACATATACTTGAACAACCAAGATATCATCCTTAACTTCCAGTAAGAAAATAGTTTTATCAATCAAACCTCTCCTGTATCCATTGGATAACAGGAACTAAGCAAGACAGTCATACCATGCACAGGGAGCCTACTTTAGCCCATAGAGAGCTTTGTCTAGGAAGTAGACGTAGTCAGGATGCTCTTTGTCCTCAAATCCAGGAGGCTGCTTGACATACACTTCCTCTTGAAGAATTCCATTTAGGAAGGCAGTTTTGACATCCATTTGGAAGAGCTGGAATCCCTTGTGGGCAGCAAAGACAATCATTAGGCGAATGGCCTCCATTCGTGCAACAGGAGCAAACGTCTCATCGTAGTCAATTCCCTCTTATTGATTGTACCCTTGAGCTACCAGACGAGCTTTGTTCCTCATGACGACACCAGAGTCATCAAGCTTGTTGCGAAAGATCCACTTAGTTCCTATGATGGTTCTGTTGGGAGGACAGGGAACTAAGCGCCAGACTTCGTTACGATCAAATTGATGTAATTCCTCTTGCATTGCATGAATCCAGTCTGGGTCAGTGAGTGCTTCTTTGTAGTTCTTGGGCTCTACAAGAGATAAGAAGGCATTGAAAACACAAAAGTTATTTAGAGAGGATCTAGTGGACGGACCTGGTTTGTGATATGGAGTTATGATTAGATCCATGGGATGAGATCCTTTGTACTTGTAGTTGGGAACATGAATTGAGTCATTGGTCACAACAGGATGTGTGACATCAGGGTTCCCTACAGAATGATCATCAGAGTTCCCTTCAGCATGGGAACTGGAAGCAGGAGCATCGGAGGAGACGAGTTCCCTAGGATTGGGAGCTTGAACAGGAGTTCTGATGTCTTGAGGACTCTTAGTGGATGGAGTATCATTTTGCTGATCAGGATTCGGAGAAGCAGGAGAGGATTGCTCTTCAGAATCGGGGGAGTTCCCAACAGAGTCGCCAAACAGGTTGAGAGAGAACTCAGGAGTAGATGAGGGGAAGGATTCATCGGGGTCATCATCAGCAGGAGGAGAACTAGAGGGTACCTGTGGCATGTTAGAGAAAGCAGATTAATTGAATACAACATGAACACTTTCCTCAATCTTTTGTGTACGAAGGTTGTACACTTTGTAAGCCTTACTGTTGCTGACATAGCCAAGGAATATCCCTTCATCGCTTCTGGGATCAAATTTCCCAATTGGATCTTTGCTAATATTGTGCACAAAGCATTTGCACTCGAAGACCCGAAGATGAGAAATGTTGGGAACTCTGCCTTTCAGGAGCTCATAGGATGTCTTCTCAGTCATAGGGCGAAGCATGGCACGATTCAGAATGTAGCACGCGGTGTTGACTGCCTCTGCCCAAAACCTGTGAGGAAGACCAGCAGATAGGAGCATAGTACGAGACATGTCCTCCAAGGTCCTATTCTTTCTTTCAACAACTCCATTCTGTTGAGGAGTGCGAGGAGCTGAGAAATTATGAGAGATTCCCTTGTCCGTGCAAAAGGTTAGAAACTTGGCATTTTTGAACTCAGTTCCATGATCGAAACGTATGGCACGAAGATTGTGCCCAAGGGAGTTCTCAAGAGTAGGAACAATAGCTGAGAACCTGTCAAATACTTCATCTTTTGATTTTATGAAAATGGTCCAGGTAAAGCGAGAGAAATCATCAAGTACAAGAATATACCTGTTCCCTCCAAAGCTTTGAGTACGCATGGGACCATATAAATCCATATGAACAAGTTCAAGAGGATGAGAGGAACTGATCTCAGATTTTGACTTAAAGGAACTACGTACCTGTTTCCCCTTTACACAGTCTGAGCAAATGTTGTCCTTTTCAATTTGAACAGAGGGAAGTCCTCTCACCAGTTCCTTCTTGTGTAGCTTATGAATAAGCTGAGGGCTAGCATGGCCAAGTCTTTGATGCCATATTGTCGTTCTATCAGCTATAGAAGACAAGCAAAGATTTTTCTCGGGAATGAAGCTTGTGTCTACGATATAGACATTGTTGTAGCGTTTTTCTTTCAATAGAGTTTTGTGTGTCTCTGGATTCAGCACGAAGCATTCTTTGGGAGTGAATAAGACATGGTTCTCCCCTTGGTCGCAAAGCTGAGACACACTCATTAGATCAAAACCCAAATTGTCAACAAGATGAACATCACTTACCTGTACTTTGTCAGTTAGGTCCACGCATCCAACGCCACAAATGGCTCCTTTTCTCTTGTCTCCGAAGGAAATCTTTCCTCCGTTGTATTTCTGAAGTGAGTGTAGTTTCTTCCTGTTTCCAGTCATATGGCATGAAGCTCCACTGTCTATGTACCATTTTTCTTCTTTACTCACTTCAGCCTGCACAATTAAACATCATTTCTTACGAACCCAGGTCGGCTGACCGTTCCCGGGTTTGTTAGGAGGAGAGTTCCTAGGTGGATTAACATAATCAATTCCCTGAGAAGGAGAATAATAATAATAGGGATCATTCAAGTCAGAAATTTCAGTTTTTTTCCTATTATCTTTCCTCATATAGTTTCTCTTCATAGAGGCCTTTTCCTCGTCCCTTTCCTTCTTGTTGCATTCGTCAATGTTGTGACCTTGGTTCCCACAGTACCATCAAACCCGATTGTTGGGAATCCAGAGGTACTTATCCTTTTTACGAAAGGGAACTGAGTTGGCTTTCTTTCTTTCCCTTAGGTCAACCTTTTTCCTGGGAGTATTTCGCCCAATTCCCTTATACATCTCATGTATCTTAGAATCATTTGGAGCGCATGGAAGGTTTTCATTAGATTCATTTTCAAGGACCTTGATTCTTTCATTTCTAGCCTGAAGATCACTAGACACTTTATCAAGGTCACTATGAGCATGACAAGGGGGATCTGAAGAGTCATTAGGATGGTAGCCTAATCCAGCCCTAGGTCTCACAAACACAGTTTGATTAACAGTCTTTTCATGAATGCAAGCAGAGAGAGAGTCAAGTTTATCAACGATAGACAACAACAATTCATGATTAGGAGAGGAACTATCAAGGGAACTGTCACCAAGATTCAGTTCATCATGAAATCACAAGTAGGACAGATAACATGCGAAGTGGTACTAGACTTAGAAGCATCATCAAATTTCTTACACCAAACAACATTCTCATCAGTTAAGCAAGAAATATCTTCTTCATTTTCAGTTATCTTTTCTTGCAGAGAGTTGTTTTCATCGCTAAGTTTGATAATCAATTTAATCAAGTGCTTTTTATCATACTTAGAGAGAGTTGCAGTGAGTTCAGCAGATGATACCTCAGGTTTAGTAGGGTCTGAGTCAGCACTTGGGTCTGTATTTGCCATGAGACAGACGTCAAGGGAACTGGTATCGAGTTCCCTTGAAGATGACTTTTCAGCAATCAGACACTGTCCAGCGGATAAGTCATCTGGTTCCCCTTCAGATTCTTCATCATTGTCACCCCATGTGGATGTAGCAACCAACGCCTTTTTCTATTGTGGTTTAGCATCCACTTTCTTGTTTGGGCAATTCTTAGCAAGATGCCCAACCTGGTTACATTGGTAGCATCTGAATTCCTTGTGTTCCCTCTTGAAGTCTTTCCTAGGGAACTTGCCTTTCTGAAAGTTCCTTACAGTGCGAGTCAGAAGAGCAGTGATCTCATCATCATTTTCTTCATCAGAGTTTTCATCAGTCTTCAGCCTTTCCATGACTTTGGTCAGCATCAGGGCAATGCTATGATCAGTTTTCACTTGCTCATTTCCCTTAGCCTTGTCTTCTTGTCGCTGGAGTTGACCAATGAGTTCCTGAACAGGGAGAACTCTGATGGAAGGAGTTTGTAGCATAATGCTCTGTGTCATTTCAAACTTGGAGTTGAGTCCGTTGATAATCACCATGGATTTGGACCACTCTTCAGGTTCTACACCACAAGCTGTAAGTTCATTGCATAGGATTTTAAAACGAGAGTGATAAGATGAGACATTTTCAGTTTCAAGCATTTTGAATCTGTGGTATTCTCCTTGTATATCAAATTTCCTGCTATTCTGAAGGTCTTCACTTCCCATGTTGAATTCCCTCAGAGCTTTCAACATCTCCTTAGCATTGTTGATGCCAATGACTTTGTCTTGATCAGTTTTTGTCAATGCATTCAGGATGTATTGACGAGCCTTGGCATTCTTTTCTTGTTGATTGAAGTGCTCTTGAGTCCATTCAGAGATAGGTAGAAGCTTGGTGGGATCCTTTGAATCAGTTGGCTTAGGATAGTTCCCATTCTCCAAGACATACCAGCATTACATGTCATTGGTTTGCATGAAGCCAATAAGTTGTTGCGTCCACCAGTTGACTTGTCCATTCTTAAGGATGTAAGGCTTGTTGATGGAGACACCGAGTTCATGTTCGTTGTTGCGAGACATCTTGACAACCTGCTTAGTAAACACACAATCTAGAGCGCTAGCTCTGATACCAATTGTCGGATCTGTGCGTTAGTTTCAAGGGAACTGAGACACAAATGTGTTCAGTTCCTATGGGCAGCGGAATAACGAGTAAACAAGTTATCAAGAACAATTACTTAAGGTGGAAACCTTTGATAACCAACTAGTTATCTAGGATAAAAACCACCCCTCTTTCGAGGATTTCAAACGGTCTACTTGTATATTAATATGCGAGTATAACTTCCGAACTATCTCGTTTCAGTCTATCTCACTAAGACTAAACCTAGTTCCCTAGAAATCACAGATTAACACACAATAGGCTTACTTCGACACTTTCAACTCGAACACTTCGTCTTCTTCTTTGTCTCACAGATGCACTCTCAAGCTTGTCAAAAATGCATAACCTTCACCTACTAACAACGTCATGTATTTATACAATATGTTTGTCAAGGAAAAATATCAGAGGAGATATTCTTTGAACAAGCATATTCCATAAATCCATGATTCGGTATTTCATCTCTTACCTAAGATAAGATAAGAAATATTTCCTTAACCGAATTACAATATACACAATCATATAAAGATAATCTATGTGTATCTTGACGCCTAAGGACTTCTGCTGGGCGCGTTAAATCCGGAAACAAATCTTCACAAAGATTCTGTAGATAACGTTGGTAGTTACACAGATGTGGTTCCCATCCAGTTCCCTTGATCTTGATCTTAGCTCACTTTGGACTTGGTTCCCTTATCTTTTCAGCTGTAGATTAAACACTAGAATAGCCAGTTAAGTTCAAGTGTTTGTCATCGTCAAAACAAGAGAAACAGAGGAAGGGAACTCCATGGGAACTGACGTTCCAAAGAGTTCCATTCCAATAGTACTCCTGCCCCATTTCCCTTAAAGCCGCATCAATTGTACCCTAACGTCATGATAACCGTAGATTCCTCATGTGGCGCCCGAGCACCACCACTCCTCTCTTGTGTTGTGTACTTGTGTGGATACCCTAAAAAAAAACAGAAAAAGAAATTCAACCTAACAATTCAAATGATGTCAAATTATCATGGCTGAGAAAAACAAAACTATTAATTAAAAGTATTACTCCCTATGTATTAGTAATACTTGTCATATCATCCAAAAAAGGGTAATACTTATCATTTTATCATATGATGTGACTATAAAAGGAATTTAGAAATTAAGATAAAGCACTACAAAATTTTATTAAAATTTACAATTTGACAAATATTCACCTCACTTTATTTTCCAATGATTGAAAAGAATTTTATAAAAATTATTAATATGTGCAATTTTAAATAACTTATCTCGTAACTCACTAATAAATAATTATTTAAAATGACATTTAATATATATTATATGCATGCATCCTCAATGGCTATTTAAGTTTCAATGCTTCTCGAGGTTCATGAAAGTATTATACAAATTGTTAGTAAGATACCAAAAATGAACCAGATGAGACCTTACTTAAATTGATTGTAGAGTTGCTTTGAATTTCGATTGAAAACGAATGCGAAAAGTTGCTGCGTCGCGGTATGGAATCCGCTGTCTTAGAAGCGATTTTGCCTTGACCCACGGAGAAATGTCAGATCGACGTCGCCCCCAAGGTTCGCACAACACCCTCCAATCACAGGCTCTCACCAACGGAGGATTGGAATCAGTCGGGTATGCTCAGAACTAAAATGATTTTGAGAGAAGAGAAGAGTGTTGATTATTTTCTGTGTTCTATAAAGCCATAGAACTTCTCTACTGAAAAAGCTTTCTGTAACCGCAAAGAGTTACTCCCAAAGAAAATTGTGGGTTGTTATGCTGAAAAAAAGGGTTGTTACAACAAGAGTTGTGTTAGGAAACGGAACTCAGGAACCTCAGTTCCCATGAGAGTTCCTTTCCTCAGTTTCTCTACTTTTGAAGATGACAAATACTTTAATACTAATGTTTTATCTCAAAGATGTGTTTAAAGGAACCACATGACAGTTATTGAAACCATGGAAGCCAAACAAGACAAAGAAACCAAACAAGCAAACCAAAGGAACCCAGAAGTGCAACACGTGACTTTGCTTTTCCCGATAAAGCTGGGAACACTGAACCTCAGACAAAAGATGGTGAAAGTGACATGAGAAAAGCTTCTAAAACCTGCTACCATCCAAAGGAAGCTCTGAAGCTGTCTAGGTTGCTGAACCTCGGACAAAGGCTTGTGAAAGCGACATGTCAAACCCTTCTAAAAGCCTGTCACCATCCAAAGGAAAGCTCCAAGTTGTCTAGGTTGCTGAAACTCGGACAAAAGGTGTTTGACAACGACATGACATATTCGTCTTAAGCCTTTGACCAACCAATGCGGATTCTGAGCTGCCTAGGTTGTTGGTACATGATTAAGTCAGCTTGAATTAAGGATAACCACACAACCTAGGTCAAGCTTGCTCTGTGGGAACCAAGAGACGACTCAACCTCGAGAATACACTATATAAGGAAGATAAGCTCCATTGCTATCTTCAAGCACTACAACTAGAATCAAACTTCATAGCAAACATCAAAGTGTGAACCCTCAACAAGATCATCAACTCAAACCAAGATCAAGAGGAACCAGTCAAGAAGCTTGAGAGCTGTGTGCTAGTTTCTGTGACTGTAAGTGTATCAATTCCTTAGTGCTTAAGACTGCTTCTTGGATTGATTCTACTTTGTGTTAAGTTTATCTAGGATTGTCTAACTGTGTGTAAGACAAAGGAACTGTGTGTTTTGTTCCTAGAGTAATCTGTAACCGAAGTGAAAAAGAAATCAAGAAGTAGACCTTGAAATCCTTTCGAAAGAAAGGTAGTGGTTTTTATCCTAGATTGCTAGTTGGCAATCAAAGGTTTCCACTATAAGGAACTTGTTCATTTACATTTGATTGTTTATTTCCGTTGCGAAGGGAACTGAATATCAGTATTCTCAGTTCCCTTGTTCTAAACTAACAATCACGATCCTACAATTGGTATCAGAGCAGGAAAAGCTCTAGATCTTTGTTTAAGTTTGCAGATCTAAGATGTCTCAGTCAAACAAGTTTGAGCTCGGAATCTCCACCAACAAACCACATCTACGAAAGAAGGAGAGGAAACATGATGGGCCAAGTGCATGGAGAGCCACATAAAGACCAATGACTACCAATGCTGGAGGGTAGTCGAGAATGGAGATGGCTATGTCAATCTAAATCAAAAAGATGAAGAATGGAAACCTGAGCATTATGTCATCATGGAAAAGAATGCCAAGGCTAGACAGTTCATTCTCAATGGACTGGACAGAGAAGATATGGACAAAGTCATAGGAATCAAGACGGTGAAAGAGATATGGCAAGCACTCAAGGATATGCATGAAGGAAGTGAGGAACTAAAGCAAAGCAGGAAGTTTGCTTTAGAAGGAGAATACCACACATTCAAAATGATGGAAACTGAAACCATTTCTGAGTATTACTCATGCTTCAACAGGCTTATTGGAAAGCTAACAACTGTTGAGGTCATCCTTCATGAAGTCTCCAAATCACTGGTGATCATCAATGGACTTAACTCTAAGTTCACCCTCATTAAGGGAATCATGAAAAACACCCCAGGTATCCAATCTCTTCCCTTGACTCATATCATAGGGAAACTGGAGGTTGAAGAAGGAGAACACACCAAAAGCAATGCTGACAAGAAACTAGAGAAAATAATTGCCCTCAAAATATCCAAAGCCTTCTCAAGGCTTGAAATGGAACAGGAGAACTCAGACTTAGAAGATGAGAAGGATGAACTTACAGCTCTCTTCACAAAAAAACATTAAAAAAATTCTTTGTGAAGGGAAAGTTCCAAAAGGGCAGTTCCTCTCACACTGGACCAAGGAGAGATCTCAAAGATGTCTCTTGCTATGAGTGCAAGGAAAATGGACACTACGCTAAGAACTGTCCCACCAAAGAAGACTCTAAAGAAGATGAAAGACCTCAAAGGAAAAAGGCTCTTGTGGCCTCATGGGGAGAAGACTCAGATGAAGAACTAGATCTGAGTGGATTCTCTGGAGGAAGATGCCTCATGGCAAAAGGAGATCCAAGCGACTCAGAAGACCTTGAGGTAACTTCTGATGACTTCTTAAAAACTCTAGTTGATTGTGACAAGAAACAACTTCTAAAGATCATAAAAAATCTAGGGAAGGAAACGAGTGCTCTTCAACAAAAACTTAATGATTGTGAAGATGAGATTGCTTGTTTAACTGTTGAGAACTCTGTATGGAGTAAGAAACTTGAAGAAACCGAGAAAGATCTCACTAAAACTCACTCCAAACTTATGGAAACTAGGAACATGCATGCTAGTTCCCTTAAAATTTGCCAATCTTGTAGTGAGTCTAAGATAGAATCTGTTAAAGTTCCTATGCATGATAACTTATCTGGAAATGTTTTGCTTCAATCTATAATTGATAGGTTAGATAATCTCACTGATTCTATAAATGAAAAAACAGTTAATCAAACTGTCTTTGTGAAACAACGCCATGGAGTTGGATACATTAACAACAAGATCAATGATGATGCTGAAAATGAAAAGGTCAGACGTGAATTTGTTGAGATGAATGAGAACCTCAGTACTTCTCTTGCGACTTCTCGAGATAGGAATCAGTTCCTATTAGAGAAGATCATGGTTCTTGAGAACAAGGCTGAGGTTGCCAAGCTTCTCATAGAAAACTCTAAAAATCCTAAAAAGGACCCTAAGGCCTTTGAGAAGGAACCTAAGGGAAAGGAGAAAGAATCTCCTAAAGACAAATGGTTCACTAACTCCTTTGCTCACAAAAGGTACGTGGACATGGCTCATGGTAAGGTTAGAAATAATGTTGATTTCAATAAAAGAAAAAATGAAAAACCTTTTAGGCCAGGAAAGGGAAAATATGGTCATGTTGTGTACAATCGTCTGTGTTTCCATTGTGGTAAGAATGGTCATTACAACACTGAGTGTACTAAGAAAAAGAACTATGATAATGAGAAAAGTGTATACTACCATGAAAGGAACCAGTTCCCTTGTCATTCACAGACTCACAATAATAAATCACATGCTAATCCCCCTAGTAAAGCCAAGCTTCACTGGGTTCAGAAATCTTAGTTTCCTTGTGTGCAGAAAGAAGAGAGACAACCTCAACTATGGTATATTGATAGTGGTTGCTCGTGCCATATGACCGGAAGAAGAAATCAAATGACCTCTCTTCAACCCCTCCAAGGAGGGAACATCTCCTTTGGAGACAAAAGCAAAGGGAAAATTTGTGGGATAGGAACTGTGAATCTCAATGACCACATTAAGGTAAACAAAGTCCACCTTGTTGATAATCTTGCTTTTGATCTAATTAGTGTGTCACAGCTGTGTGATCAAGGAGACAATGAAGTTAGATTCAAATCAAATGAATGCACTTTCCTTGACTCCTCTGGACAAATCATCTTAAAAGGTAAAAGGTTCAACAATGTGTATATTGTTGACCCATCCTTCGTTCCCAAGGAGAAACTCTGTCTCTCAATTGTGAATGATCAAAAGGACTTGTGGCATCAACGTCTTGGTCATGCTAGTACCAAATTAATCCAAAAGCTACACTCAAAGGAGCTAATCAGAGGCTTCCCAAAGATAAGTGACAAATCTGAGGAACCATGTTCAGACTGTGTAAGAGGGAAACAAGCTCGGAGTTCCTTTAAATCCAAGAATATGGTAAGTTCCTCAAGGCCCCTTGAACTCATTCACATGGACCTTTGTGGACCCATGAGAGTTCAAAGCCTAGGAGAAAACATGTATATCTTTGTTCTCGTCGATGACTTCTCTCGTTTTACTTGGACAATATTCATAAAATCTAAAAGTGAAGTCATTGGACGATTTAAGGATCTGGTTCCCATGTTAGAAAAATCTCTCGATTGTTCCATCAATTCTATTCGTTCTGACCATGGTACTGAGTTCGAAAATGGAGAATTTCTAACTTTTTGCAGTGAGCATGGCATTGATCATAACTTCTCTGTACCATACACTCCTCAACAAAATGGAGTAGTGGAAAGGAAGAATAGAACCTTAGAAGACATGGCTCGAACTATGCTCATCTCAAGTGGACTTCCTCAATCATTCTGGGCTGAGGCAATCAATACAGCTTGCTACATCATCAATCGAGCTATGCTTCGCCGAATCACAGAGAAGACACCCTATGAACTTCTAAGAGGAAGAGTTCCCAACATTTCATATCTTAGGGTGTTCGGATGCAAATGCTTTGTGCATAACAATGGGAAAGATAATATTGGTAAATTCGACCCAAGGAGTGATGAAGGGATCTTCATTGGATATGCCTTAAGCAACAAAGCATACAAGGTCTTCAACAAAAGGACTAAAAAGGTAGAAGAAAGTGTTCATGTTGTTTTTAATGAAAAATCACTTGGTAGAAATATGCAGAACACCACCAGCCCCTTTGAAGATCCATTTCCCAAGTCTCCTCAAGAAGATCCAGATGAAGATATCACACCTCCCAGTTTCTACCCAGCTGCACAAATTCCTCCACCAGTTCCCATGGATAGTCAACAATAATCCATTTTTGGGAACCATGAACATGAAGACAATACCATTGGAGATATAAATGATTCACCCTCTCACATGTTCTTAAATGGAGAAGGTGATCCCAACATAGAAGTTGAAGCTGAATGTTCAAATCAAGTTGCCTCCACATCAAATGCTCTAGCTCCAAATAGAGAAAGAAGGATCATCAAGCCTCCAGTCAGGTTCGAAGATCTAACCTTTTATGCTTTCAATGCTTTCTTATCTATTGTGGAACCAAAGAACATAGGTTAAGCACTGAATGATGTAGATTGGATCCAAGCCATGCAAGAAGAACTTCATCAGTTTGAAAGGAACAAAGTCTAGCATCTCGTTCCCCGCCCCAAAGATAAGCATATCATAGGAACTAGATGGGTTTTCAGAAACAAGCTCGATGACTCAGGAGCTGTAATTAGGAACAAAACAAGGCTTGTTGCTCAAGGATACAATCAAGAAGAAGGAATCGAATATGATGAAACCTATGCTCTGGTGGCAAGGATTGAAGCAATAAGGTTATTGATTGCCTTCACATCACACAAGGGCTTCAAACTCTTCCAAATGGATGTAAAGACCGCCTTCCTCAATGGCATTCTTCAAGAGGAAGTCTATGTCAAGTAACCACCTGGTTTTGAAGACAGTGATCATCCAGACCATGTCTATTTCCTACACAAAGCTTTGTATGGTCTCAAGCAAGCCCCTAGAGCTTAGTATGATCGTCTTGCCCAGTTCCTACTCTCCAATGGGTACAGGCGTAGAATCATTGACAAGACTCTTTTCATTCTAGAAGAATAAGGTAACATCCTAGTGGTTCAAATCTATGTTGATGATATCATTTTTGGTTCCACTAACCTGTCCCTTGTAGATAAGTTCAAAGACTTGATGAGTAGTGAGTTCGAAATGAGTCTAATAGGGGAACTCACCTTCTTTCTCGGATTGCAAATATCCCAAAAGAAAGATGGCATACAAATTCACCAACAAAAATATGTCAGGGAACTGTTGAAAAAGTTCAAAATGGAATCCTCTAAGCCCCTATCAACTCCTATATCTACAATCGCTTATTTGGACAAAGATCATTCAAGTCCTCTTGTGGAAGAAAAACTCTATAGAGGTATGATAGGTTCCCTCATGTATCTAACAGCTAGTCGTCTAGATATTGTGTTTGCTGTTTGCTTGTGTGCTAGGTTTCAATCATGTCCAAGAGAAACACACTTAGCAACTGTGAAAAGGATATTCCGATATCTCAAGGGAACTGACTCACTCTGCATTTGGTACCCCAAAGAGTGTCCCTTTGAGCTGATAGGTTTCACTGATGTTGATTACGCTGGATACTTGGTGGATAGGAAGAGTACTTCTGGAATGACACAGTTCCTAGGCCCTTGTCTTGTGTCATGGGGTTCAAAGAAACAAATCTCAGTCTCCCTCTCCACCACATAATCTGAGTACATTGCAGCTGCCTCTTGTTGTTCCCAACTCTTATGGCTAAAGCAATAACTCACGGATTTTGGTATGTCTTATGGTCCTCTCACTATTCTTTGCGATAATACTAGTGCTATAAACATTTCTAAAAATCCTGTGCATCAAACTAGGACCAAACATATAGATATAAGGCATCACTTCCATAGAGATCATGTTGAGAAAGGGAACATCATTATGGAAGTTTGTAGGACTGAAGATCAGATTGCAGATATATTCACCAAAGCTTTGAATAGAGTTCCCTTCGAGAATCTTAGATTAGAACTCAGAATGATTCCTATAAACTAGCAGTTCCTTTAGTTTAAAGTTACTCTATAGTTCCCTTGATTGACTAGTTCAGATCTTTTTACTTGTTTTGTCGTGGAATCTTTGTGTTATTTCTCTTGCAATAAACCCACACATCTATAATGGTTTCTCAAAAGGCTTTGATAAATATTTCTAGTTCTTCTCCTTGAATGTTCATTTTTCATTATAACTCAATCATTGTCCAAGCTTCTTTGTTGGCCCAAAAGTCACAATCTGATCATATTCTAACCCAATAATACAAGCCGAAATGATGATTGTGTACTATAACCCTCCCTTGCCTCGTTGCACAATCTAATTCCCTATGATCCATCTCTTAACCCTCTCTGGGAATTAGTGTGTGATGCGATAAATGGCCTTCCCCGATTTCTTTTATGGGAACGTACTTTCATCTCTTATGTCTTAAATCCTCACATCAAAGGTTCTCATATATTCATCTAGCACAATGAAAAAATTGCCAGAAAGGAACTAGGTAAGGCAGCTCTTCAAACGGCTAGTAGAAATTCGCCTCTTCCCAAGACAACATTTAATGCAAATCAACAGCGTCAGAGACCTCTGTTCAGCCCTGCACTGTTGCCATTTTTGAACATTTGCTTTTTGAAATTGTGACTGTTGCAAAGCCGAAAAAGATGCAAGTAAAAGAGCCGTTTCATAATATCAGAGTTCCCAGAAATCTCTCTCCCCAAAGGCTTGATTTTCAATGGCTCCAAACGCTGCTCAAAGATTATTAAAGGACTCCTGTTTGAATGAGCCGGGCACTCTGCCTCCCTTGCTCTCTCTAGCTTTCTCATCCTCTCGCTTTCTCTCATTCTCTTGCTCATTTCTCTCTCTCAAAACACCAAACTCCTCAAATGGCCAACAATGACCTCAACCTTCACCTTGCCCAGGATGAGGAAGAAGCTTCTCTCCTCAGAGCCTTTAGAGAAAAGAAAGCCGCCTCATCCTCCAAATCCCTTGAAATCACCCCCACAAAACCCCCCACTTCCAAGGGAACAAGAGAGAAAGAAAAGAACTCACTCTTGTGTCCAAATCAACCACTCATACGGTCTTTGAGAGTGGTTCCCATGATTCATCTCCAGACAAGGATACTCTGGAGGTTCTAAGCTCTGATCCCTCACCGGCTAGCACCAAATCCAAAGCTGCTCCCTCAGTCGCCACCAGGGTCAAGCTCCGCAAGCGGAGTTCCCAGGCCCTGGTTCCCTACAACCCTGCCTCAGAAGAGTCGGCCCCCTCCAAAAGACTCAAATCAGCAACCCTCTCTTCTTTTTCCACCAAAGCAATAACCTCCACCTCCACCCTCGGGAAAGTGTCTTCCTCCTTTGCCAAGAGGAAGATTCTGAAACCCCTCATCATTGGTGAAGAATTTTGGACCTAACCCCTTGAAGAGGAGGATGCTGCACAATTCAACGACGTACTCAACGCATTTCACTCTCTGCTCCAGTTCCAAGGATGAGACCAAATCTTGGTGGAACCCTTCTCCGTCTCAGATGAAGTGGTTCGACTCTTCTACCAATCCATGGCCTTCGTGCCAGCCAAGGCGGACTCTCCCTGCAACGATGCCATCATTCAATGGAAGGGAACCATGTTTCCTTTGTCCCCAAGCATCATTGCCTCTGTCTTAGGAATCGAGCAAAGGCATGGCTTTGGCATTTTGCATCAAAAGAAGACTTGGCCAAAGGGAAAATGGTACAAAACCAAGACTGAGGTGGTGAGTTTGCTCTATGATGGAGATAACCCCAAGAATCTGCTGACCAAGGGGCTCTCACTGTCCAACAAGCTGCTGCATTCATGGATCATTCGGAATCTGGTTCCCAGGCAAGAGCACAGAGCCTCAGTTCTCATCACGGATGCCATCCTCATGGATAAGATTCTGTCTGGGGAACAAGTTGATCTGCCTAAGCTGGTGTTAGCCCATATGCAATTTTGTAAATCCCATGAATCCCATGCTTTGCCCTTTCCTCACATCATAAAAAATCTTCTCTCCACGCTCAGCCTGTATCCAGCAGACCTCAAGGAAACCACCTACAGTAAGTTCCTCACTATGGCAACTGTGAAGAAGCTCAAAACCAGAGACCACCTGGATGCTCCCTCTGATGTACAAGCGGACTTGCCTAAGGAAAAGACAAGTTCCCAAGCCACTCCATGCTCTTTGCCTCTGCTCTACCCTGTCCAAGACTCCTCTGCGATCCTAGCTTCACTGGGTCGTATTGAAACAGCTATCACAGATAGAACCACTGTTATCTCTCTTGCCATCCGTGATCAAGTGACAGAACTGGGAAAGACCAGGAATGCTGTATCTGGTCTAGTGAGTGTGATTCAACAAACCTTGGAGGCCGCAACTGGAGGAGCTCAAGCAACTGAGAAAACTGAGGAAAAGAAGGATGCTGAAGAAGAAGAGGACACTACGAAGCCATAGGAATGTCTCTCCTAGTTCCCAGTGCTGTAACACCACATTGTGCTAGTAGTTCCCTGGGATTCTACCTACCTCTCCCATCCTTCTTTTGTTTGTCTTAAGTTGTTTGTGATGTTTATTTGTCTTTCTTCTATGAATCTGCGAACAATGTGTGGTTTTACTGTTTAATGAAATTTTCTGGGAATGTTTCTAATGCATCATTTGTCTTTGCCTTAAGTTTCTATTATGGTGACTGTCATGGGTTTAAAGCAACTGTTTATTGATATCCTACACTTGATAAGTTAATTGATCTTTTCGATGATGTCAAAAGGGGGAAGAATGGATAGGAACCTTGAACTCTTGGAACTACATGACTTATATGAAATCTGAACCCGTTCTATTTCTGAGGGGGAACTCGAATAACTTAGTTCACTTGCTTAGGGGGAATTTGCAACTATTGAATGTTCTCTCGATATTTTATAAAGTTCTAAATCTCTTAGCTCAACTGTTCTTATGAATTTCATGTCCTTATTATGTTGCCAGGTTCCTTATATTTGTCATCATCAAAAAGGAGGAAATTGTTAGGAAACGGAACTCAGGAACCTCAGTTCCCATGAGAGTTCCTTTCCTCAGTTTCTCTACTTTTGAAGATGACAAATACTTTGATACTAATGTTTTATCTCAAAGATGTGTTTAAAGGAACCACATGACAGTTATTGAAATCATGGAAGCCAAACAAGACAATGAAACCAAACAAGCAAACCAAAGGAACCCAGAAGTGCAACACATGACTTTGCTTTTCCCGATAAAGCTGGGAACACTGAACCTCGGACATAAGATGGTGAAAGCGATATGAGGAAAGCTTCTAAAACCTGCTACCATCCAAAGGAAGCTCTGAAGCTGTCTAGGTCGCTGAACCTCGGACAAAGGCTTGTGAAAGCGACATGTCAAACCCTTCTAAAAGCCTGTCACCATCCAAAGGAAAGCTCCAAGTTGTCTAGGTTGCTGAACCTCGGACAAAAGTTGTTTGACAACGACATGATAGATTCGTCTTAAGCCTTTGACCAACCAATGTGGATTTTGAACTGCCTAGGTTGTTGGTACATGATTAAGTCAGCTTGAATTAAGGATAACCACACAACCTAGGTCAAGCTTGCTCTGTGAGAACCAAGAGAAGACTCAACCTCGAGAATACACTATATAAGGAAGATAAGCTCCATTGCTATCTTCAAGCACTACAACTAGAATCACACTTCATAGCAAACATCAAAGTGTGAACCCTCAACAAGATCATCTGTGAATGTAAGTGTATCAGTTCCTTAGTGCTTATGACTGCTTCTTGGATTGATTCTACTTTGTGTTAAGTTTATCTAGGATTGTCTAACTGTGTGTAAGACAAAGGAACTGTGTGTTTTGTTCCTAGAGTAATCTGTAACCGAAGTGAAAAAGAAATCAAGAAGTAGACCTTGAAATCCTTTCGAAAGAAAGGTAGTGGTTTTTCTCCTAGATTGCTAATTGGAAATCAAAGGTTTACACTATAAGGAACTTGTCCATTTACATTTGATTGTTTATTTCCGCTGCGAAAGGAACTGAATATCAGTATTCTTAGTTCCCTTGTTCTAAACTAACAATCACGATCCTATAAGTTGAATGGCTCAAACGATTTTAAAATTCGAATAAAAGAAATGGCAGAATCGGAAACGCAATTAATTTACCTTCTGAAACTTAAAAGCCTAAAAAGTTAATGTGACTCGTAAAATAGGACATTGCCACCCACACTGCGCACGTGCCACGAACACGGACCGGACGACAATGACGGTGCGTGCGAGGGGGATACCTTTCTAACTCAACTAACTGCTAGGAAACGAAACTCAGGAACCTCAGTTCCTATGAGAGTTCCTTTTCTCTACTTTTGAAGATGACAAATACTTTGATACTAATGTTTTATCTCAAAGATGTGTTTAAAGGAACCACAGGACAGTTACTGAAACCATGGAAGCCAAACAAGACAAAGAAACCAAACAAGCAAGCCAAATGAATCCAGAAGTGCAACACGTGACTTTGCTTTTCCCGATAAAGATGGGAACGCTGAACCTCGGACAAAAGATGGTGAAAGCGACATGAGCAAAGCTTCTAAAGCCTGTCACCATCCAAAGGAAAGATCCAAGTTGTCTAGAAGGCTGAACCTCGAACAAAGGTCGGTGAAAGCGACATGTCAAAGGCCCGTCACCATCCAGAGGAAAGTTCCAAAGTGTCTAGGTTGCTGAACCTCGGACGAAAGGCGTTGGACAACGACATGACAAATTCATCTCAAGCCTTTGACCAACCAATGTGTATTCTGAGCTTGCCTAGGTTGTTGGTATATGTCTAAGTCAGTGTGAATTAAGGATCACCACACAACCTAGGTCAAGCTTACTCTGTGGGAACCAAGAGAAGATCCAACCTCGAGAATACACTATATAAGGAAGATAAGCTCCGGTGTTATCTTCAAGCACTAAAACAGAATCACACTCCATAGCAAACATCATAGTGTGAGCTCTCAAACAGATCGTCAACTAAAACCAAGATCAAGAGAAACCAGTCAAGGAATCTGAGAGTTGTGTGCTAGTTCCTGTGACGGTAAGTGAGTTAGTTCCTTAGTGCTTAGGACTGCTTCTTGGATTGATTATACTTTCAGTTAAATTTATCTAGGATTGTCTAACTGTGTGTAAGACAAAGAAACTGTGTGTTTGTTCCTAGAGTAATCTATAACCGAAGTGATAAGAAATCAAGAAGTAGACCTTGAAATCCTTTCGAAAGAAAGGTAGTGGTTTTTATCTTAGATTGCTAGTTGGCAATCGAAGGTTTCCACTATAAGGAACTTGCTCATTTATATTTGATTGTTTATTTCCGCTACAAAGGGAACTGTAATCTGTATTCTCAGTTCCCTTGTTCTTAATCTAACAATCATGATCCTACAATTGGTATC
Source organism: Rheum nobile (assembly GCA_027886185.1). Taxonomy (NCBI): domain Eukaryota; kingdom Viridiplantae; phylum Streptophyta; class Magnoliopsida; order Caryophyllales; family Polygonaceae; genus Rheum; species Rheum nobile. The sequence goes on from WOAB01000546.1 coordinate 2,127,152, forward strand.
AGAGCAAGAAAAACTCTAGATCTTTGTTTAAGTTTACAGATCTAAGATGTCTCAGTCAAGCAAGTTTGAGCTCGGAATCTCCACCAACAAACCACATCTCCGAAAGAAGGGAGAAGAAACATGGTGGGCCAAGTGCATGAAAAGCCACATAAAGACCAATGACTACCAATGCTGGAGGATAGTCGAGAATGGAGATGGCTATGTCAATCTCAACCAAAAGGAAGAAGATTGGAAAAGAACGCCAAGGCTAGACAATTCATTCTCAATGGACTGGATAGAGAAGATATGGACAAAGTCATAGGAATCAAGACGGCGAAAGAGATGTGGCAAGCACTCAAGGACATGCTTGAAGGAAGTGAGGAACTAAAGCAAAGCCGAAAGTTTGCTTTAGAAGGAGAATACCACACATTCAAAATGATGGAAATTAAAACCATCTCTGAGTACTACTCTCGCTTCAACATGCTCATTGGAAAGTTAACAACGGCTAAGGTCATCCTTGATGAAGTCTCCAAATCACTGGTGGTCATTAATGGACTTAACTCTAAGTTCACCCTCATCAAAGGAATCATGAAGAACACCCTAGGCATCCAATCTCTTCCCTTGACTCAAATCATAGGGAAACTGGAGGTTGAAGAAGGAGAACACACCAAAGTCAATACTGACAAGAAACTAGAGAAAGGAATTGCCCTCAAAATCTCCAAAGCCTTCTCAAGGCTTCAGATGGAGCAGGAGAACTCAGACCTAGAAGATGAGGAGGACGAACTTATAACTCTCTTCACAAAGAACATCAAAAAATTCTTTGTGAAGGGAAAGTTCCAAAAAGGCAGTTCCTCTCACAATGGACCGAGGAGAGATCTCAAAGATGTCTCTTGCTATGAGTGCAAAGAAATGGGGCACTACGCTAAGAGCTGGCCCAGCAAAGATGACTCCAAAGAAGATGAAAGACCTCAAAGGAAGAAGGCTCTTGTGGCCTCATGGGGAGAAGACTCAGATGAGGAACTAGATCTGAGTGGATTCTCTAGAGGAAAATGCCTCATGGCAAAAGGAGTTCCAAGCGACTTAGAAGACCTTGAGGTAACTTCTGATGACTTCTTAAAAACTCTAGTTGATTGTGATAAGAAACAACTTCTAAAGATCATAAAAAATCTAGGAAAAGAAACGATTTCCCTTCAACAAAAACTTGATGATTGTGAAGATGAGATTGCTTGTTTAACTGCTGAGAACTCTGTGTGGAGTAAGAAACTTGAAGAAATTGAGAAAGATCTAGCTGAAACCCACTCCAAACTCATTGAAATTAGGAATGTGCATGCTAGTCACCTTGAAATCTGCCAATTTTGTAGTGAGTCTAAGATAGAATCTGTTACAGTTCCTATGCATGATAACCTATCTGGAAATATCTTGCTTTAATCTATAATTGATAGGTTAGATGATCTCATTGATTCTATAAAAGAAAAAATAGTAAATCAAATTGTCTTTGTGAAACAACGCCATGGAGTTGGATACATTAACAACAAGATCAATGATGATGCTGAAAATGAAAAGGTTAGACGTGAACTTGTTGACATGAATGAGAACCTCAATACTTCTCTTGTGACTTCTCGAGATAGGAATCAGTTCCTATTAGAGAAGATCATGGTTCTTGAGAACAAAGCTGAGGTTGCCAAGCTTCTCGTAGAAAATTCTAAAAGTCCAAAGAGGGAACCTAAGGGAAAGGAGAAAGCATCTCCTAAAGACAAATGGTTCACTACCTCTTTTGATCACAAAAGGTACGTGGACATGGCTCATGGTAAGGTTAGAAATAATGTTGATTTCAATAAAATAAAAAATGAAAAACCTTTTAGGCCAGGAAAGGGAAAATATGGTCATGTTGTGTACAATCGTCTGTGTTTCTATTGTGGTAAGAATGGTCATTACAACACTGAATGTCCTAAGAAAAGGAACTATGATAATGAGAAAAGTGCATACTACCATGAAAGGAACCAGTTCCCTTGTCATTCACAGACTCACAATAATAAATCACATGCTAATCCCCCTAGTAAAGCCAAGCTTCACTGGGTTCAGAAATCTTAGTCTCCTTGTGTGCAGAAAGAAGAGAGGCAACCTCAACTATGGTACATTGACAGTGGTTGTTCGTGCCATATGACCGGAAGAAGAAATCAAATGACCTCTCTTCAACCCCTCCAAGGAGGGAACATCTCTTTTGGAGACAAAAGCAAAGGAAAAATTTGCGGGATAGGAACTGTGAATCTCAATGACCACATTAAGGTAAACAAAGTTCACCTTGTTGATAATCTTGGTTTTGATCTAATTAGTGTGTCACAGCTAGGGCTGAGCACGGGCTGAGAAAACCGAACCCGAACCCAACCCGAAAAACCCGAACCGAACCCGAACCCACATGACTTCGGTTCGGGTTTCGCTCTGAATTTATTAGGATTTCGGGTTCGGGTTCAGTTCGGTTCAGGTTCGGTTTTTAGTGTGTTTTTATGTACGAATGCTGTTTTGGCCCAAACCCAACCCGAACCGAACCCGAACATTTGGTTCGGTCTTCGGTCCCATTGTTTTGGGGTTTCGGGTTTCGGGCTTTTCGGGTTTGGGTCGGTTCGGGTCGGGTTTAGGCCCATGCTCAGCCCTAGTCACAGCTGTGTGATCAAGGAGACAATGAAGTTAGATTCAAATCAAATGAATGCACTGTCCTTGACTCCTCGGGACAAATCATCTTAAAAGGTAAAAGGTTCAACAATGTGTATATTGTTGACCCATCCTTCGTTTCCAAGGAGAAACTCTGTCTCTCAACTGTGAATGATCAAATAGACTTGTGGCATCAACGTCTTGGTCATGCTAGCACCAAATTAATCCAAAAGCCACACTCAAAGGAGCTAGTCAGAGGCCTCCCAAAGTTAAGTGGCAAATCTGAGGAACCATGCTCAAACTGTGTAAGAGGGAAACAAGCTCGGAGTTCCTTTAAATCCAAGAATATGGTAAGCTCCTCAAGGCCCCTTGAACTCATTCACATCGACCTTTGTGGACCCATGAGAGTTCAAAGCCTAGGAGAAAACAGGTATATCTTTGTTCTCATCGATGACTTCTCTCGTTTTACTTGGACAATATTCATAAAATCTAAAAGTGAAGTCATTGGACGATTTAAGGATCTGGTTCCCATGTTAGAAAAATCTCTCGATTGTTCCATCAATTCTATTCGTTCTGACCATGGTACTGAGTTCGAAAATGGAGAATTTCTAACCTTTTGCAGTAAGCATGGCATTGATCACAACTTCTCTGCACCATACACTCCTCAACAAAATGGACTAGTGGAAAGGAAGAATAGAACCTTAGAATACATGGCTCAAACTATGCTCATCTCAAGTGGACTCTCTCAATCATTCTGGGCTGAGGCAATCAACACAGCATGCTACATCATCAATCGAGCTATGCTTCGCCCAATCACAGAGAAGACACCCTATGAACTCCTAAGAGGAAGAGTTCCCAACATTTCACATCTTAGGGTGTTCGGATGCAAATGCTTTGTGCATAACAATGGAAAAGATAATCTTGGCAAATTTGACCCAAGGAGTGATGAAGGGATCTTCATTGGATATGCCTCAAGCAGCAAAACATACAAGGTCTTCAGCAAAGCATCGCTTGGTAGAAATATGGAGAACACCACCAGTCCCTTTGATGATCCATTTCCCAAGCCACCTCAAGAAGATCCAGATGAAGACATCACACCTCCCAGTTCCTACCCAGCTGCACAAATTGTTCCACCAGTTCCCATGGACAATCAACAACAATCCATATCTGGGAACCATGAACATGAAGATAATACCTGTGGAGACATCAATGATTCATCCTCTCACATGTTCTTAAATGGAGAAGGTGATCCCAACATAGAAGTTGAAGCTGAATGTTCAAATCAAAATGCCTCCACATCAAATGCTCTAGCTCCCAACAGAGAAAGAAGAACCATCAAGCCTCCAGTCAGATTCGAACATCTAACCTTCTTTGCTTTCAATGCTTTCTTATCTATTGTAGACCCAAAGAACATAGGTGAAGCACTGAAGGATGTAGACTGGATCCAAGCCATGCAAGAAGAACTTCATCAGTTTGAAAGGAACAAAGTGTGACATCTAGTTCCCTGCCCCAAGGATAAGCATATCATAGGAACTACATGGGTTTTCAGAAATAAGCTCGATGACTCAGGAGCTGTAATTAGGAACAAAGAAAGGCTTGTTGCTCAGGGATACAATCAACAAGAAGGAATCGACTATGATGAAACCTATGCTCCAGTGGCAAGGATTGAAGCAATAAGACTGTTGATTGCCTTCGCATCACACAAGGGTTTCAAACTATTCCAAATGGATGTAAAGACTGCCTTCCTCAATGGAATTTCTCAAGAGGAAGTCTATGTCAAGAAACCACCCGATTTTGAAGACGGTGATCATCCAGACCATGTCTATTTCCTAGACAAAGCCTTGTATGGTCTCAAGCAAGCCCCTAGAGCTTGGTATGATCGTCTTGCCCAGTTCATACTCTCCAATGGTTACAGGCGTGGAATCATTGACAAGACTCTCTTCATTCTAGAAGAAGAAGGTAACATCTTAGTGGTTCAAATCTATGTTGATGTATCATTTTTGGTTCCACTAACCTGTCCCTTGTAGAGAAGTTCAAAGACTTGATGAGCAGTGAATTTGAAATGAGTCTAATAGGGGAACTCACCTTCTTCCTCGGATTACAAATATCCTAAAAGAAAGATGGCATACAAATTCACCAACAAAAGTATGTCATGGAACTGTTGAAAAAGTTCAAAATGGATTCCTACAAGCCTCTCTCAACTCCTATCTCTACAATCGCCCATTTGGACAAAGATCACTCAAGTCCTCTTGTGGAAGAAATGCTCTATAGAGGTATGATAGGTTCTCTCATGTATCTAACAGCTAGTCGTCCAGACAGTGTGTTTGCTGTTTGCTTGTGTGCTAGGTTTCAATCATGTCCAAGAGAAACACACTTAGCTGTTGTGAAAAGGATATTCCGATATCTCAAGGGAACTGGCTCACTCTGCATTTGGTACCCCAAAGAGTGTCCCTTTGAGCTGATAGGTTTCACTGATGCTGATTATGCTGGATACTTGGTAGATAGGAAGAGTACTTATGGAATGGCATAGTTCCTAGGCCCTTGCCTTGTGTCATGGGGCTCAAAGAAACAAATCTCAGTCTCCCTCTCCACCACATAATCTGAGTACATTGCAACTGCCTCTTGTTGTTCCCAACTCTTATGGCTAAAGCAACAACTTGCGGATTTTGGTATGTCCTATGGTCTTCTCACTATTCTTTGTGATAATACTAGTGCTATAAACATTTCTAAGAATCCTGTGCATCATACTAGGACCAAACATATCGATATAAGGCATCACTTCCTTAGAGATCATGTTGAGAAAGGGAACATCATTATGGAATTCTGTAGGACTGAAGATCAGATTGCAGATATATTCACCAAAGCTTTGAATATAGTTCCCTTCGAGAACCTTAGATTAGAACTGGGAATGATTCCTATAAACTAGCAGTTCCTTTAGTTTAAAGTTACTCTCCAGTTCCCTTGATTGACTAGTTCAGATCCTTTTGCTTATTCTTGTCTTGGAATCTTTGTGTTATCTCTTTTGTAGTAGACCCTCATATCTATAATAGTTACTCAAAAGGCTTTGATAAATTTTTCTAGTTCTTCTCCTTGAATGTTCATTTTTTATTATAACTCAAGCATTGTCCAAGTTTCTTTGTTGGCCCAAAAGTCACAATTTGATCATATTCTAACCCAATAATACAAGCCGAAATAATGATTGTGTACTATGACCCTCCCTTGCCTCATTGCATAATCTAATTCCCTATGATCCATCTCTTAACCCTCTTTGGGAATTAGTGTGTGATGCGATAAATGGCCTTCCCCGATTTCTATTATAGGAACGTACGTTCATGTTCTATGTCTTAAATCCCCACATCAAAGGTTCTCATATATCCCTCTAGCACAATGAAAAAATCGCCAGAAAGGAACTAGGGAAGGCAGCTGTCCAAACGGCTAGAAGAAACTCGCTCTTCCCAAGACGCCATTTTTTGCAAATCAATAGCTTCAGAGACTCTGATCAGCCCTGCATTGTTGCCGTTTTTGATCATTTTCTTTTTGAAATTGTGACCGTTGCAAAGCCGAAAAAGCTGCAAGTAAAAGAGCCGTTTCCAATTATCAGAGTTCCCAGAAATCTCTCTCCCCAACGGCTTGATTCTCAACGGCTCCAAACGTTGCTCACGAGTTATTTAGGGGATCCTATTTGATTGAGCCGAGCACCCTGCTTCCCCTGCTTTCTTTCAATTCTCTTGCTCACCTTCTTTTCTCAAAACACAAAAAACTCCTCAGATGGCCAACAAAGACCTCAACCCTCATCTTGCTCAAGATGAGGAGGAAGCTGCTCTCCTCAGAGCCTTTAGAGAAAAGAAAGCCGCCTCATCCTCCAAATCCATTGATCTCACCCCCACAAAAAACCCCATACCCAAGCAAACAGAAGAGGTGGAAAAGGAACTGTATCATGAATCTGAATCCGCTACTCGCACTATCTCAGAGGGCGGTTCCCATGACTCATCTCCAAACAAGGATACCCTGTAGGTACACAGCTCCGATCCCTCGCCTGTCAGCCTCAAATCCAAGCCAGTTCACACAGTTGCAACCAGGCTCAAGCTTCGCAAGCAGAGCTCCCAAGCCCTGGTTCCCTTCAATCCTGCTTCAGAAGAGCCGACCCCCTCCAAAAAGCTCAAATCAGTAGCCCTCTCTTCTTTGTCCACCAAAGTAATAACCTCCACCTCCTCCCTGGGGAAAGTGTCTTCCTCTTTTTCCAAGAGAAAAATTCTAAAGCCTCTCATCAGTGGTGAGGAGTTCTGGGCCCAGCCCCTTGAAGAGGAAGATGAAGCTCAATTCAGTGATGCCCTCAGCACATTTCACTCTCTGCTCCAGTTCCAAGGGTGGGACCAGATCTTGGTGGAACCATTCTCCGTCTCAGATGAAGTGGTTCGAGTCTTCTACCAAAATATGACCTTTGTGCCAGCCAAGGTGGACTCTTCCTGCAACTATGCCATCGTCCAATGGAAGGGAACCATGTTTCCTCTGTCCCCAAGCATCATCGCCTCTGCATTAGGGATTGAGCACATGCCTGGCTTTGGCATTCTGCATCAAAAAAAGACTTGGCCAAAAGGAAAAGGGTACAAAACCAAGACTGAGGTGGTAAGCATGCTTTATGATGGAGACAATCCAAGAAATCTGCTGACCAAGGGGCTCTCTCTGTCCAACAAGCTGCTGCACTTCTGGATCATTAGGAATTTGGTTCCCAGGCAGGAGCACAGAGCCATAGTGCTCATCACGGATGCCATCCTTATGGATAAAATTCTGTCTGGGGAACAAGTCGATCTGCCTAAGCTGGTGTTGGCCCATATGCAATTCTGTCAATCCCATGAATCCCATGCCTTGCCCTTTTCTCACCTCATAAAAAATCTTGTCTCCATGCTCAGCCTGTATCCAGAAGACCTCAAGGAAACCTCCTACATTAATTTTCTCACCATGGCAACTGTGAGGAAGCTCAAAATAAAAGACCACCTGGATGCTCCCTCTGATGTCAAAGCGGAATTGCCTAAGGAAAAGGCCAGTTCCCAAGCCACTCCAAGTTCCCTGCCTCCACTCTACCCTGTCCAAGACTCCTCTGCGATCCTAGCTTCACTGGGTCGTATTGAAAAAGCTATCACAGATGGAACTACTGCTATCTCTCTTACCATCCGTGATCAAGTGACATAAATGGGGAAGACCAGGAATGCTATATCCGGTCTCATGAGTGTGATTCAGCAAACTCTAGAGGTTGCAATCGAAGGAGCTCAGGCAGGCAAAGATGAAGAATCTGAGGAAAAGAAGGATGCTGAAGAAGAGGAGGACACTACAAAGCCATAGGAACGTCTCTCCTAGTTCCCAGTGCTGTAACGTCACATTGTGCTAGTAGTTCCTTAGGATCCTACCTGCCTCCCCTCTCACTCTCTTGTTTGTTTCAAGTTATTTGTGATCTTTTGTTGGTCTTTTTGCCTTGCATCTATGGTCAATGTGTTGATTTCACTGTTTAGTGAACTTTTCTGGAAATGTTTCTAGTGCATCATTTGTCCTTGCCTTAAGTTCCTATTATGGTGACTTTTATGGGTCTAAAGCAATTGTTTATTTCACATTGACATCCTATACTTGATAAGTTAATTGATCTTTTCGATGATGTCAAAAGGGAGAAGAATGGATAGGAACCTTGAACTCTTGGAACTACAGGACTTATAGGAAATCTAAACCCGTTCTATTTCTGAGGGGGAGCTCGAATAACTTAGTTCACTTGCTTAGGGGGAATTTGCAACTATTGAATGATTCTCTCATTATTTTATAAAGTTGTAAATCTCTTAGCTCAATTGTTCTCATGAATTTCGTGTCTTTATTATGTTGCCAGGTTCCTTATATTTGTCATCATCAAAAATGGGGAAATTGTTAGGAAACGGAACTCAGGAACCTCAGTTCCTATGAGAGTTCCTTTCCTCCATTTCTATACTTTTGAAGATGACAAATACTTTGATACTAATGTTTTATCTTAAAGATGTATTTAAAGGAACCACAAGACAGTTACTAAAACCATGGAAGCCAAACAAGACAAAGAAACCAAACAAGCAAGCCAAAGGAACCCAGAAGTGCAACACGTGACTTTGCTTTTCCCGATAAAGCTGTGAATGCTGAACCTCGGACAAAAGATGATGAAATCGACATGAGAAAAGCTTCTAAAGCTTGTCACCATCCAAAGTAAAGCTCCATGCTATCTAGAACACCGAACCTCGGACAAAGGTCGGTGAAAGCGACATGTCAAAGGCATGTCACCATCCAGAGGAAAGTTCCAAAGTGTCTAGGTTGCTGAATCTCGGACGAAAGGCGTTGGACAATGACATGACAGATTCATCTCAAGCCTTTGACCAACCAATGTGTATTCTGAGCTTGCCTAGGTTGTTGGTATATGTCTAAGTCAGCGTGAATTAAGGATCACCACACAACCTAGGTCAAGCTTACTCTGTGGGAACCAAGAGAAGATCCAACCTCGAGAATACACTAAATAAGGAAGATAAGCTCCGGTGTTATCTTCAAGCACTACAACAGAATCACACTCCATAGTCAACATCATAGTGTGCTCTCAAACAGATCGTCAACTAAAACCAAGATCAAGAGGAACCAGTCAAGGAATCTGAGAGCTGTGTGCTAGTTCCTGTGACTGTAAGTGAGTTAGTTCCTTAGTGTTTAGGACTGCTTCTTGGATTGATTATACTTTCTGTTAAGTTTATCTAGGATTGTCTAACTGTGTGTAAGACAAAGAAACTGTGTGTTTGTTCCTAGAGTAATCTGTAACCGAAGTGATAAGAAATCAAGAAGTAGACCTTGAAATCCTTTCGAAAGAAAGATAGTGGTTTTTATCCTAGATTGCTAGTTGGCAATCGAAGGTTTCCACTATAAGGAACTTGCTCATTTATATTTGATTGTTTATTTCCGCTGCGAAGGGAACTGTAATCTGTATTCTCAGTTCCTTTGTTCTTAATCTAACAATCACGATCCTACACTAACCAACTCAAGACATACCCCAAATATATATATATATATATATATATATATACTAGTCCATTTTTCTCCAAAGTCTCGATATGAGCAAGCCACAAAGCCCAAAAAACCCACATGCCTTTTGAAACTTTATGAACTTCCAACAATCCCCCACAATGCAGAAATAATTTTCAAAAATAGTTTAAAACAAGTTCTGAGCATATTGTATGGTTTGAAGCTTAAGTTTAGGTATCTTACTATTTGAACCAACACGTAGTGAAGTCAAGTAGTCCTTTCATTAAAAGAGTGAATGAGTCTTGGACTCCTAAATTCAAGGAATGTCCTTAACAACACACCTCTCACCTATGGTCCCTGTGATTCCTCGATAACACCTGCAATAAAAATAACCAGTTCTTCCTTGGGATGCTAAAGAGTGCTCTAGAAAGATCACCCGAGTTCTTTCATAGAAGGAGGCTAACCCTTCACACTCTAGTAGGTGACTTCATCAAGTCCTATCTCAAAAGGACCACCCAATATGGGCTATGAAGTCATTAAGAGATTAATAACTCAACCTCTCATTATTCCATCGGTGAACTCATCAAGTCCGTCTCAGTAGGACCACCCATATCCTCGGCTAAGAGTTTTTTAAGAGCTAATGCTCATCCTCTACAGTACACTTGTCATAGAAATGGGATGTAGTGTACCATCATATGAGTCTTTTCATGGCTTCATTTGACCACAAGGGGATCTGATGTGACCATGCCACATCAAGGCCAAGACATAGGCGCCAAGGAGGACATGGACGCCACGGAGCAAGAGATAGGCGCCAAGGAGGCCCCAGAGCTGGACCAAGGCGCGGATCACATCAATGACATCCTTGGAGCTAGAGCCAACCAGGGTGTGGACGGAAGGGCCAAAGCCACACCAATGCCAGACGGTGACCAAAGCAATGCCAAGGCGCCGGCTACGCCGGCCGCAAGCATCACCAAGGCCAACGTCCAAGATGACAAGGCAATCCCTGGTGCCATCACAAGTTCTAGGGCCAGGAGGCTTCTCCAAGACCTCTACAAGGGTTTGGCATGCCAAGCCACCCAAAGCCACGCCAGGGCCACCTTTGTCAATTGTCTACAAACAAGCGCTGTGAACCTCGGTGCTAGCGGCATGTGAGTTTCAAAGGAAGGCGCCGCATCTTCTGGACCTCTTTGATCGGCACTTCCTTCACCATGGGTTGGCTCAAGAAGCCTACTCTAAAGGGCCAAACCCATGGCCGAGAGGTTCACCACTTTGCCTGGTGGTTATTGCACTTTAATTCATTAATTCCCTAAAATAGACCATTGCCGTAGTGAATTTAGGGCTTGAATGTGCGCCTGACTTTTGCTATTTTTCATAGGCGTTTTTACTATTTTTGTAGGCCTATTTAAAGGCTCTTTCAAGACTGAAGATGGGACACTTGAATTGAATCAAAAACTTTCTCAAACTCTCTCTCTCTCTCTTGTCCTAACATTCTTGCGTCAAATTCCTTTGTTGCCGAGTGAGTTCATCTCTCCAACACTTCTTTCTCAACCAAGTCTGCGTCGAGTCTTCCCTTCCCCTGAAGAGCTATTCGTGATCCACCATTCCACAACAAGAACGCCTACCAAAGGTGCCTCCATCGTCCCCAACGCTGTGGCTCTTTCCGGGCTGCGCCAATTGGAGATCTGGCGCCTAGAGAGCTTGGACTTGCATCGTTTCCTTGCGATCCTTGATCCTAACATTTGGTATCAGAGCACGTTAGTCCTTTGCTCAAATTTAACGAGTTTCTTCCATTAAAATTGCAGTTTACAAGTTCAACACTTTCGTGCCCTTGCATTGTTATTGTTGTGTCTTGTTATCTTGCCATTTGTTTGGAATTGTTGCATCTTTGTTGCTTTGTTGAGTCCTGCATCTTAGCTGTTTGAATGTCCATTGTTGAGTCCAAAAACGTAAAAAAAAAACCAGGTTGTTAACTCCTTTGCATTAGTTGCTAGCCGCTCCAAATTAGGAAAGTCTTAAGTGCTTGGTTTTGTAACTTTGTTTGCTTTGAATTCAGTTGTTGACCAGCCCTTTACCTTCCTATTTTAGATCTTCATTTAGACGTCCAATTGAGTCTTTATTTCTTTCTTTTAATTGCATTTATGGCCTGATTTAATTCCTTAAAACTTTTCTTAACAATCAAGCATAAGTGTGGAGGAACGTTGAGTATCTAGGCCATTTTCTATCTTTCTTCTCGTCTTGTTGTTTCCGATTGCATTTCATCTTTAGTGTCAAAAGAAAAAAGACAAGTCAATTGTAATTAAACCTTAAAAAATTGGATGCCCTAGAAAGACTCGGCTATATACAAAAGAGAAAGCCATAGAAAGATTGGTGCATCATAAGGTTTTGAAGTACTTCGAAGCATTGAAAATCTATTGTAAGCCGCAAAGGATACAAAAATACAAGTACTTACATCTTACCTTGAATTGTGAATCAAACTATAAGGATTAAATTCAGGTTGTAGGTGCTATTTTTCTTGTGTCTTAGATAGCTTTGCATATAGGAAGCCAACACCTTAAACCTTCTTAGTGAACTTGTGGACTAAGGTTTTTGTGGAATTAATTCCTTAAGTTTTAGTCAAGACTTGCAAGCTAGGAACCTTTGTTAGTTTCTTGTGCATTGGCTGCCGTGTTTGTGACTCTCTTGAAGGTACAATGATGAACAAAGATAAGCAAGCCGCCAAGGACAAGGAAGACCCTAAGGAGGCGTCTTCCATCACCATGGAGACACTCCTCCAAGCAATCCAAGCCTCAAAGGAGGAGGCCAATGAGCGGGCGCACGCGCACTTGAGCACCATGAGGGAAGAGCAAGCCGCCTTTATCCACGCCATGGAGGAGAAATGGAGGGCCATGCCAGGCGCTTCATCCATTCAAGGCCAATGAGGGCCACAGCCGCAAGCAAGCGCCGGCGCCTCATCCGTGCTAGTTCTTGCGCCGCCGGGCAGCCAACTCACGGTGCCTATGGTAACTTTGCCATTGCCAACTCCAGGAGTGGCAAACCTCACCATGGCCGAGGGATTCCAAGGGCAAGTCCCTAACATGAGTAATACAAGGGAAGAATATGCCTCTTCTAACTTCTCCTTACCTTTTGCTTCTACTACCATGCCTTTTAGAACTAACCATGCAGATTCCGGACTAAGGCTTGGGGAGCAATCAAGGATGCAGCCCAATGACTTTCCTAGGTCTCAAGGACCCTTGCTGCAACCCTTAAGGAATGCGCCAAGCAGAGGCGTAGCCGGGCCAGGCCAAGGCGCACAAGGCGGCTATGTGCCTCATGAGAAATGTGACTATGGCAACTACTACCCGGCCCAAATTGATCAGACTCGACCACATGGGGTAAAGTTAGAGGTACAATCTTTTGGTTTAAATTGTGAGCCTGAGGTATATCTTGATTGGGAACAAAAAACCGATCAAATATTCCAGTACTATAACTACTCGGAAGCTCAACGAGTAGCTATTATAGCTACAATCAAGTTTGAAGGCTTTGCCTATCAATGGTGGCTTGGGGACAAAGAGGAACGAGAGAACTTTGGACACCCCCAAGTGACCACATGGCAAGAACTCAAACGGGCTCTTAGAGATAGGTTTGTTCCGGATGACTATGCCGAGAGGGTTCATGAGAGATTGGAACAACTTGAACAAGGGAATAAAACCCCGGATGAGTTCTATATGGAGCTAAGGACCTTGGTCTTTAGGTCCGGACTTAGAGTTCCCGAAGGATATCTTATTTCCATGTTCGTTAACCATCTCAATAATGAACTCAAAGCGGTCGTGAGTAAGCAACATTTTCCTCGTGGGACGCCTATGGAAGAAGTGCTTCATTATACTAATCGTATGTATAACGCATTGTCTTCAAGACGACCCCAATGGAATAGCTCACGCCCTTGGCAAAGCTCCAAAGGAGCACCACCTACACCTCGACGCTTGGAACCAACTAGGGGTGATAATCCTAGTCACCCTAGACGAGAACCCCCTAGCCAAGTTCAACCCCAATGAAGGGAGGGTGAGAACCGAGAAAGGGACATCAAGTGTTACAAGTGTCTAGGAAGAGGGCACTTTGCCCGGGATTGCCCCTCAAAAAGGCAAGTTCTACTTAATACTCTAGGAGAATATGAATCCGAGGATGAGTATGAAGTAGAGGTTGTTGAGAATGAGGAGGCCGAGGAAGAGATGCATGTTGTTGCAGCCCAAGGGGACTGTTTTGTGGCTAAGAAAGTGCTCATAGCCTCGGAGGCACCTAGTGTACCTAGCCAAAGGGAGACCATCTTCCATACTAGGTGCACTATTAATGGAAAGGTGTGTAGCATGATAATTGATGGGGGGTCATGTTGTAATATCATTGACCAAGAAGTAGTGTCTAGGTTCAACCTAAGCACTACTCCTCACCCACAACCCTACACCCTTTGTTGGTTGAATTCCGACACCCCTTTAAAGGTTAAGGAGCAAGCCATAATCAAGTTCACCATTGGTGGCTATGAAGATGAGGTCTTGTGTGATGTGTTGCCTATGACTGCTTGTCACCTTCTTTTGGGGAGGCCATGGCAGTTTGATAGGGGCGTTATACACCAAGGGGTGAGCAATGACTATTCCTTCCATTTACGTGGGAAAAAGGATTACTCTTCATCCCTTAGCTCCTCATGAAATCATGGCCGAACATGTGGCTAAAGAACAACGTAGGGCCCAAGCTAAGGAGCTAGCCAAAGGTAAGAAAATGGCGATTGGGGGCAAATGAGATGCCTCTAATCATATACTCTTAGCTCGACCCAAGGAGGTCATCCAAGCCTTCAAGCGTGGAGAGTCTTGTCTCTTGTTCATTCGCAAGGACATACTCCTCAACTTGAATTATCTTGAAGGACTCCCGCAGCCCATCACTCGCCTTTTGTTAAAGTTCGATGATCTCTTTCAAGAGGAAGTGCCTAAGGGGTTGCCTCTGATAAGAGGTATTGAGCATCAAATTGACTTCATACCGGGGGCAACATTACCTAATAGGGCTGCATACCGGGCTAATCCCGCAGAAACAAAAGAATTGCAACATCAAGTACAAGAATTACTTGACAAGGGCTACGTGAGGGAGATCCTTATCCCTTGTGCCGTTCCGGTCATCTTGGTACCAAAGAAGGATGGTACTTGGCGGATGTGTGTTGATTGTCGAGCGATCAACAACATAACCATTAAGTACCGCCATCCTATACCAAGATTGGATGATATGCTTGATGAGCTGCATGGGGCGAGTGTATTTTCCAAGGTTGATCTTAAGAGTGGTTACCACCAAATTCGCATGAAAGAAGGCGATGAATGGAAAACCGCTTTTAAGACCAAGCATGGATTATACGAGTGGTTGGTTATGCCTTTTGGCCTCACCAACGCCCCTAGTACATTCATGAGGCTCATGAACCATGTTCTAAGGCACTTCATTGGCAAGTTTGTGGTTGTGTACTTTGATGATATTCTAGTATATAGCCATAATCTTGATGAACATGTTGACCACCTTAGACAAGTTCTTGAGGTCCTTAGAAAGGAGAAGCTATATGCCAACTTCAAGAAGTGCCACTTTTTCTCGGATCATGTGGTATTTCTTGGATTTGTGGTATGTAAGGAGGGCTTGAGAGTTGATGAGGAGAAGGTGAAAGCTATTCATGAATGGCCTACACCTACTACTATGACTCAAGTCCGAAGCTTCTTAGGCTTGGCTGGCTTTTACCGACGCTTTGTGAGGGACTTTAGCACCTTGGCTGCGCCCCTCACAGAGCTTACCAAGAAAGGTATGACGTTCTCATGGGGCGCCACACAAGAGGCGGCCTTTGCTAGCCTTAAAGCCAAACTCACCCAAGCCCCACTCTTATCATTGCCTAATTTTGACAAAATCTTTGAGATAGAGTGTGATGCTTTGGGAATAGGCCTTGGAGGTGTCCAGATACAAGAGGGCAAACCCATTGCTTATTATAGTGAGAATCTTGGGGGCGCCGAGCTCAAGTACCAAACCTATGACAAAGAACTTCTTGCTTTAGTACGTGTGCTAAGGGTTTGGCAACACTACTTATTGCCTAAGGAATTTGTCCTACACTCCGACCATGAGGCCTTGAAATTCTTGAAGGGCCAAAGCAAGCTCAACAAGAGGCATGCTAAATGGGTGGAGTTCATTGAGTCTTTCCCCTACGTGATAAAACACAAGAAGGGAAAGGACAATGTGGTGGCGGATGCCCTATCAAGGAGGTACACTCGATTGACCATATTAGATGCTAAGTTGCTTGGTTTCACTTTCATGAAAGACTTATATGCTCTTGAATCTGATTTTAGTGCTATAGTAGCCGCATGTAAGTCTAAGGGAAGTGAGGGTCAATTTTACTTGCATGATGGATTTTTGTTCAAAGGTCATAGGTTGTGCATTCCTAAGGGCTCCATTAGAGCTATACTTGTGCAAGAAGCGCATGGGGGTGGGTTGATGGGACACTTTGGTGTTCTTAAGACCTTACATGTGCTTAAAGAGCATTTCTTTTGGCCTAAGATGCTAAGAGCGGTTGAGAAGCTTTGTGCTTCTTGTACTACTTGTATGCGTGCTAAGGCCAAAATGCAACCCCATGGTCTCTACTCTCCCTTGCCAATCCATAAGCTGCCTTGGGAAGACATTTCCATAGACTTTGTTTTGGGGTTACCTCGGTCTAAGAGAGGGAGATACTCCATTTTTGTAGTAGTAGATAGGTTCTCCAAAATGGCACATTTCATTGTATGCCATAAGACCGATGATGCATCTCATGTGGCTAACCTTTTCTTTGATCATGTTGTGAGATTGCATGGAGTTCCTAGGTCCATTGTGTCAGACCGAGATGTTAAGTTCCTAAGCTATTTTTGGAAGACTCTTTGGGCTAATCTTGGAACTAAGCTTCTTTTCTCTACTACTTGTCATCCTCAAACGGATGGCCAAACCGAGGTGGTCAACCGTACCCATGGTGTCTTGCTTAGAATTATATTGAGGACTAACTTGCGCAGGTGGGAGGATAGCTTGTCCTTCATTGAATTCGCCTACAATAGGACGGTCCATTCGGCAACAAGGAAGACACCGTTTGAAGTGGTCTATGGGCGCAATCCCACAACACCACTAGAGCTCTTGCCCTATGCTATCAAGGAGCGCAAACGCAAAGAAGGTGCGGATGAGGCTGCAAGGATTAGGAAGTTGCACGAGGACACAAGGTTGCAACTTGAGAGGAGGACGGGCCAATACAAGAAGCATGTGGACAAAGGGCGAAAGGAAGTAATCTTTGAACCGGGTGACCTAGTGTGGTTGCACCTAAGGAAGGAGCGCTTCCCATTGCTCCGCAATTCCAAACTCAAGCCAAGAGGTGAAGGACCCTTTCAAGTGCTTGAGAGGATCAATGACAACGCCTATAAGCTTGATCTTCCTCCTAACTTTGGCGTGCATGATGTTTTTAATGTCTCTGACTTGATGCCTTTTTGTGTGCAGGATGAAGACGACCATGTTGAGCTGGATTCGGGGTCGAATCCCTTTCAAGAGAGGGAGGATGATGTGACCATGCCACATCAAGGCCAAGACATAGGCGAGGGCATAGGCGCCAAGGAGGACACGGACGCCACGGAGCAAGAGATAGGCGCCAAGGAGGCCCCAGAGCTGGACCAAGGCGCGGATCACATCAATGACATCCTTGGAGCTGGAGCCAACCAGGGTGTGGACGGAAGGGCCAAAGCCACACCAATGCTAGGCGGTGACCAAAGCAATGCCAAGGCGCCGGCTACGTCGGCCGCAAGCATCACCAAGGCCAACGTCCAAGATGACAAGGCAATCCCTGGTGCCATCACAAGGTCTAGGGCCAGGAGGCTTCTCCAAGACCTCCACAAGGGTTTGGCATGCCAAGCCACCCAAAGCCACGCCGAGGCCACCTTTGTCAATTGTCTATAAACAAGCGTCGTGAACCTCGGCGCTAGCGGCATGTGAGTTTCAAAGGAAGGCGCCGCATCTTCTGGACCTCTTTGACCGGCGCTTCCTTCACCATGGGTTGGCTCAAGAAGCCTACTCTAAAGGGCCAAACCCATGGCTGAGAGGTTCACCACTTTGCCTGGTGGTTATTGCACTTTAATTCATTAATTCCCTAAAATAGACCATTGTCGTAGTGAATTTAGGGCTTGAATGTGCGCCTGACTTTTGGTATTTTTCATAGGCATTTTTACTATTTTTGTAGGACTATTTAAAGGCTCTTTCAAGACTGAAGAAGGGACGCTTGAATTGAATCAAAAACTTTCTCAAACTCTCTCTCTTTTGCCCTAACATTCTTGCGTCAAATTCCTTTGTTGCCGAGTGAGTTCATCTCTCCAACACAACTTCTTTCTCAACCAAGTCTGCGTCGAGTCTTCCCTTCCCTTGAAGAGCTATTCGTGATCCACCATTCCACAACAAGAACGCCTACCAAAGGTGCCTCCATCGTCCCCAACGCTGTGGCTCTTTTCGGGCTGCGCCAATTGGAGATCCGGCGCCTAGAGAGCTTGGACTTGCACCGTTGCCTTGCGATCCTTGATCTTAACAGGATCCACCAAGAATTCTTCATCTCGTGGGTTTGAGTCACATTCATCTCGACGTATCAATAACTAATATTCTGTTTAGTCCTTTAGTCAAAGGATCCATAATGTTCCTCTCTGTCCTCACATACTCCAAGCTTAGTACACCATTCGTGATTAGTTGTCTCACAGTCTCATGTTTAATCTGAATGTGTCTTTTCTTTCCATTATAGGCATTGCTATTAGCTACACAAATAGAAAATTGTGAGTCATAATGTAGAGAAATAGGAGGAGCAAGATGCCCCGACAATGGTAAGTCAGTCAGTAAGCATCTTAACCACTCAGCCTCTTGACCTGCTAAGTCTAAAGCTATGAATTCAGATTCCATAGTAGATCTTGCAATACAAGTCTGTTTAGAAGACTTCCCAGAAATAGCACCACCACATAATGTAAAAACATAACCTCTAGTGGAGCTAACTTCATCATTATCGGTAATCCAGTTTGCATCACAATATCCCTCTATAACTTTAGGATAACCAACAAAGTGTAAATTAAACCCCAATCTATAGTGCCTCTTAGATATCTCAATAATTTGTTAAGTGCACACCAATGATCCTTACTAGGCTTATGAGTATACCGACTAAGTCTACTAACAACATAAGCAATATCAGGCCGAGTACAGTTCATTAAAAATATCAAACTCCCAATTACCTTAGCATATTCATTTTGTGATACACTATCACCACAATTTTTCTTTAATTGCATGCTTGAGTCATAAGGAGTCCTTATTGGCACCACATCAAATTGATTAAATTTCTTTAATACTTTCCTTTACATATTGTGGTTGAGACAAAGTGAAACCATTTTCTTTTCTAGTTACTTTAACACCTAGAATCACATCAGCTTCACCTAAGTCTTTCATGTCAAAGCGAGAGAACAAAAATAGTTTGGTCGTGTTTATGACATTAATGTGTGTTCCAAAGATAAGCATGTCATCAACGTATAGGCATATAATCACACAATCGACACCAAAGATTTTTTAGTAAACACATGCATCAGATTCATTGACCTTAAAATCAAAGCTAAGAATGGTTTTATGAAACTTTTCATACCATTGCTTTGGTGCTTGCTTCAAACCATAAAGTGATTTCTTGAGTCTGCACACCTTGTTTTTTCCATGGAACCATGCATCCAGGAGGTTGTTCCATATAGATTTTTTCATTAAGATCACCATTCAAAAATGCAATTTTAACACCCATCAGATGTACTAACAACTTGTAGCTAGAAGCTAGCAAACAATGTACGAATGGTTGAGATCTTAGCTAGTCACTTGAGAATAAGTGTCAAATAAGTCAATTCCATATTTTTGGGTGAATCCTTTAATAACTAGTCTTGCCTTATACCTCTCAACTAAGCCATCTATTTTAAGCTTCTTCATAAAAATTCACTTACATTCAATGGCTTTGTTTCCCTTAGGCATGTCAACTTGTTCCTATGTGTGATTAGACATAATAGATTCTATTTCATTTTTAATTGCATCTTTCCAAAAACTAGCATCGAATGAACTCACAACTTCATCATATGTCTTAGGATCATCCTCTAGCATATGCACACTAATGAATGTATCATTCAATTCATCATAATCACTGAGTTCAATCAAGAAAGCATTCACAAAATCAGGACCAAAACAAGTTCATTTCCTTTGCCTCTTACTCTTCCTAGGTTCAATTTCATCAATTGGTATGGAAGGTAAAGTCATAGAGGAAGATGCAACAACACTATGCATAGAATCAATTTGCACATCTTTTTTCTTTAAAGGAAATATGTGCTCAAAGAATTCAGCATCACAATATGCACACAATGAACGATCACTCAAACACATAAATAGATACACAACACCATTTTTGGCATAACCAATAAATGCAACATCAAAAGTTTTAGACCCAATTGCATCAGCTTTAAAATAAGGCAATCCCACTCCAGCTAGACACCCCCACACTTTCAGAAATTTTAGGTTAGGCGAATGCCCTTTCCATAACTCATAAGGTGTCTTGTCTAGCTTTTTATGAGGAACTCTGTTAAGAATATGGTTGACAGTCAATACAACTTTACCCCACATATTATCAGGTAAACCAGAACTAGAAAGTAAAGCATTCATCATTTCTTTCAAAGTTCTGTTTTTCCTTTTAGCAAAACCATTTTGTCGTGGGATATATGGAGCTGTAAACTCATGAATGATACCATTGTTCTCACAGAATTCCTTCCAAGAGTTGGTGATGTATTCACCTCCTCTATTAGATCTAATCCTTTTGATTTTTCAATTCAATTGGTTTTCTACTTCTGCCTTATAAATGTAAAACACATTTTTAGCTTCATCCTTGGATCTCAACAAATACAATTTGGTGCATCTAGAATGATCATCTACAACGGTGATATAATGCTTTTTACCACCTCTACTTTATGTGTTTCTAAATTCTGCTAAGTCTAAATGGACTAATTCTAACAAGTAACAACTCAATTGTCATTTCATTTACATAATTAAAAGGCTTTCTCTTGTATTTAGCCTCAACAAATACACCACATTTTTCATGACCATCTTTTGCCAAATTCGTAATTAAACCCATTGCATGTAAAAAAATAACAAATTTAACATTTAAATGTCCAAGTCTAGCATGCCATAAATCCAAAGACTCAACGATATAAGCAGAAGAAGAAACATTCTTATTATATCAAAGTCTCAAGCACATACAAGCATCCAGACTTATAGCCCTTTCCTACAAATTCACCATTCTTAGTTAAGACCATTTTATATGCTTCAATCACTTGTTTTATGCCAGCAATTTCAAGCAAACCAGATAAGATCAAGTTTCTACACTGAGAAGGTACATATAAAACATTATGCAATAAAGGAGACTTACCTGAAGTGAGCTTCAGAGAAACCTTCCATTTCCCAAGGGCTTGAGAGACGCTAGAGTTCCCCATAATACTTGGTCTATTTTAGCCACTTCCTCAAACTCAGCAAAGAGCTCCCTATCAGTGCAAAAATGCTTGGTTGCTCCAATGTCTACCATCTATTCCACCTTTTCAGCAATATGGTTTGCTTTAGTGATCATAGAAATAAGTTGCTCTTTTCCTTCAGCTAGGTTGGCATGCGGCTTGGACTGATCTCCATTAGGCTTTGGGACGTTCCTCTGGTTATCAGCCATGCGATATCACTGAAAAACACGATGTCCTAGCTTCCCACAAACATAGTGTTAGGAAACGGAACTCAGGAATCTCAGTTCCCATGAGAGTTCTTTTCCTCAGTTTCTCTACTTTTCAAGATGACAAATACTTTGATACTAATGTTTTATCTCAAAGATGTGTTTAAAGGAACCACAGGACATTTATTGAAACCATGGAAGCCAAACAAGACAAAGAAACCAAACAAGCAAACCAAAGGAACCCAGAAGTGTAACACGTGACTTTGCTTTTACCGATAAAGCTGGGAACACTGAACCTCGGACAAAAGATGGTGAAAGCGACATGAGAAAAGCTTCTAAAACCTGCCACCATCCAAAGGAAGCTCTGAAGCTGTCTAGGTTGTTGAACCTTGGACAAAGGCTTGTGAAAGCGACATGTCAAACCCTTCTAAAAGCTTGTCACCATCCAGAGGAAAGCTCCAAGTTGTCTAGGTTGCTGAACCTCGGACAAAAGGCATTTGACAACGACATGACAAATTCGTCTTAAGCCTTTGACTAACCAATGTGGATTCTGAGTTGCCTAGGTTGTTGGTACATGATTAAGTCAGCTTCAATTAAGGATAACCATACAACCTAGGTCAAGCTTGCTCTGTGGGAACCAAGAGAAGACCCAACCTCGAGAATACACTATATAAGGAAGATATGCTCCAGTGTTATCTTCAAGCACTACAACAAGAATCACACTTCATAGCAAAAATCAAAGTGTGAACCCTCAACAAGATCATCAACTCAAACCAAGATCAAGAGGAACCAGTCAAGAAGCTTGAGAGTTGTGTGCTAGTTTCTGTGACTGTAAGTGTAACAGTTCCTTAGTGCTTAGGACTGCTTCTTGGATTGATTCTACTTTGTGTTAAGTTTATCTTGGATTGTCTAACTGTGTGTAAGGCAAAGGAACTGTGTGTTTTGTTCCTAGAGTAATCTGTAACCGAAGTGAAAAGAAATAAAAAAGTAGACCTTGAAATCCTTTCGAAAGAAAAGTAGTGGTTTTTATCCTAGATTGCTAGTTGGCAATCAAAGTTTTCCACTATAAGGAACTTGTTCATTTACATTTGATTGTTTATTTCCGCTGCGAAGGAAACTGAATATCAGTATTCTTATTTCCCTTGTTCTAAACTAACAATCACGATCCTACAATTGGTATCAGAGCAGGAAAAGCTCTAGATCTTTGTTTAAGTTTGCAGATCTAAGATGTCTCAGTCAAACAAATTAGAGCTCGGAATCTCCACCAACAAACCACATCTCCGAAAGAAGGGAGAGGAAACATGGTGGGCCAAGTGCATGGAGAGCCACATAAAGACCAATGACTACCAATGCTGGATGATAGTCGAGAATGGAGATGACTATGTCAATCTAAATCAAAAAGATGAAGAATGGAAACCTGAGCATTATGTCATCATGGAAAAGAATGCCAAGGCGAGACAGCTCATTCTCAATGGACTGGACATAGAAGATATGGACAAAGTCATAGGAATCAAGACGGCGAAAGAGATGTGGCAAGCACTCAAGGATATGCATGAAGGAAGTGAGGAACTAAAACAAAGCAGGAAGTTTGCTTTAGAAGGAGAATACCATACATTCAAAATGATGGAAACTGAAACCATTTCTGAGTATTACTCACGCTTCAACAGGCTCATTGGAAAGCTAATAGCTGCTGAGGTCATCCTTCATAAAGTCTCCAAATCACTGGTGGTCATCAATGGACTTAACTCTAAGTTCACCCTCATTAAGGGAATCATGAAGAACACCCCATGTATCCAATCTCTTCCCTTGACTAAAATCATAGGGAAACTGGAGGTTGAAGAAGGAGAACACACCAAAAGCAATGCTGACAAGAAACTGGAGAAAGGAATTGCCCTCAAAATCTCCAGACTTAGAAGATGAGAAGGATGAACTTACAACTCTCTTCACAAAGAACATTAAAAAATTCTTTGTGAAGAGAAAGTTCCAAAAGGGCAGTTTCTCTCAAACTGGACCAAGGAGAGATCTCAAAGATGTCTCTTGCTATGAGTGCAAGAAAAAGGGACACTACGCAAAGAACTGTCCCAACAAAAAAGACTCCAAAGAAGATGAAAGACCTCAAAGGAGCAAGGCTCTTGTGGCCTCATGGGGAGAAGACTCAGATGAGGAACTAGATCTGAGTGGATTCTCTGGAGGAAGATGCCTCATGGCAAAAGGAGATCCAATCGACTCAGAAGACCTTGAGGTAACTTCTGATGACTTCTTAAAAACTCTAGTTGATTGTGACAAGAAACAACTTCTAAAGATCATAAAAAATCTAGGGAAGGAAACGAGTGCTCTTCAACAAAAACTTGATGATTGTGAAGATGAGATTGCTTGTTTAATTGTTGAGAACTCTGTATGGAGTAAGAAACTTGAAGAAACCGAGAAAGATCTCAGTGAAACTCACTCCAAACTTATGGAAACTAGGAACATGCATGCTAGTTCCCTTAAAATTTGCCAATCTTATAGTGAGTCTAAGATAGAATCTGTTAAAGTTCCTATGCATGATAAATTATCTGGAAATGTTTTGCTTCAATCTATAATTGATAGGTTAGATAATATCACTGATTCTATAAATGAAAAAATAGTTAATCAAACTGTCTTTGTGAAACAACGCCATGGAGTTGGATACATTAACAACAAGATCAATGATAATGATGAAAATGAAAAGGTCATACGTGAACTTGTTGAGATGAATGCGAACCTCAGTACTTCTCTTGCGACTTCTCGAGATAGGAATCAGTTCCTATTAGAGAAGATCATGGTTCTTGAGAACAAGGCTGAGGTTACCAAGCTTCTCATAGAAAACTCTAAAAATCCTAAAAAGGACCCTAAGGCCTTTGAGAGGGAACCTAAGGGAAAGGAGAAAGAATCTCCTAAAGACAAATGGTTCACTAAATCCTTTGCTCACAAAAGGTACGTGGACATGGCTCATGGTAAGGTTAGAAATAATGTTGATTTCAATAAAAGAAAAAATGAAAAACCTTTTAGGCCAGGAAAGGGAAAATATGGTCATGTTGTGTACAATCGTCTGTATTTCCATTATGGTAAGAATGGTCATTACAACACTGAGTGTCCTAAGAAAAGGAACAATGATAATGAGAAAAGTGCATACTACCATGAAAGGAACCAGTTTCCTTGTCATTCACAGACTCGCAATAATAAATCACATGATAATCCCCCCAGTAAAGCCAAGCTTCACTGGGTTCAGAAATCTTAGTTTCCTTGTGTGCAAAAAGAAGAGAGGCAACCTCAACTATGGTATTTGGACAGTGGTTGCTCGTGCCATATGACCGGAAAAAGAAATCAAATGACCTCTCTTCAACCCCTCCAAGGAGGGAACATCTCATTTGGAGACAAAAGCAAAGGGAAAATTTATGGGATAGGAACTGTGAATCTCAATGACCACATTAAGGTAAACAAAGTCCACCTTGTTGATAATCTTGCTTTTGATCTAATTAGTGTGTCACAGCTGTGTGATCAAGGAGACAATGAAGTTAGATTCTGTTGGATCGTTAGAGTTACGTCTGAAGGAACAAAAGCTTTGTTCCCACAAAAGTTGCAGTGGATTTAATAAAGCAAGAAAGATAATGAACGAACTCACGATGTATAGTGGAAACCCTGATTAGCAAAACTAGCTTCTCAAGGAAAAACCACTACCTTCAAGCTTCCTCTTGAGAGGATTTTGAAGCGTGTACTTGTCTTATTGATTTCTTGTTCGATTACACTTGTATCCTGGACTTCGACCTCTAAACAACCAGCTAGACTTGAAGACTCTTCTACAACGATGAATCGAACTCAACCCTCAAAGACTTACCCATACCTCACTTCTTTTCTTTCTCTTTTTCGTTCTCTCTGTTTTCCGTCGTCGTGGTTACTTAGAAATGAATCCATACTTCTAATAAATACAACACGGCAAAACCCTAATTGTAACAATATAAGATCTTTCCAAATAAGGTTATAAGAAGATAGGATTTGCTGGAGGAATAATATCCCAACTGTCTATATTAATCAAGGAAGGAATTCCCGAAATTAATATAATCGGATGAGATATGATTCTTCTCTCTACAATTCACTTATCTAAGGAAAGATTCCCTAAGATAAGGAATCGGGCTTCTCTCTCCAAATCTTCTCCAATGGCTAGATCCTTCCAGCCGAAGTCTTCAATCCTTGACCGCGTGATTCTTCTTTGATTTGGTTCCATAATTGTCATGCTGGATTTCTTCTTACCATCCACAGCTTCGATCTCGTTCATCGCTTCAGTTCCTTGCTGGGTAACAAAGCACATGAACAGATCTTTGTTCCCCCTCGCCATCCTTTGCTGCAATGGTTCCCTGAGATAACTGTCTTTGTTCCTGAAACACTTAGTACCCAGATTAGTTGAATGTTTGTCATATATCAAAACCTAAGGAATTCAACAAATTCCCCATTTTTGATGGTGACAAACATCATTGACAATAAAACATACACAAACGAGATAAAGACAGTTATGGAGAGAAAGGTTTCCCACTTAGGCAATATTAGTTCCCCCTTAGTTCAGCAACATATGAAACCATGTTCTGTTCCCCCTCAACCAAAGCTACCTGTCATTTTCCCCCTTTTGGCATCATCAAAAACATAAGTAAAGAGATAGAGAGAAAAAGACCACAGCAAGATAAGCAAAACATCCCATTTTGCATTAGATTGAAACGCACAAGCATAGACTGCATGTAAAGACAAAAACAAAATGAGCACATGTAACACATATGATTAACATGCCAATCATTGCAAACACATGAAACAAAAGCAAAGAAAAGCAAAGTAGTAGGGGAAGATGTGCTGGGAACAAAAGAGGGATTGGTTAGCCAGAGAAAGACGAATCGACCACCACTGGTGTCTGTAGAGGGATCTGAAATATGAATAGCAATTTAGGCATTCACTTACTCCGTAAGATGCCTTTGTTGTTCTGCCAACAGAGATATTGCGCGAGACAAACTTCTCAGTGTCCTTCCTCAAATCAGATTCCACCTTTTGTTCCCCCTCAGAGCCTGCACCTTCAGACTCTTCTTCCTCCACACCAGCTTCCATCTCACGTCTAATCTGGACCCAACCAACACCTTCTTATAACACAAACTACTCCTTGTGTAGGTTACAAGCCTCCAGCCACCAGTAGAAGAAGGATCCATTGGTCGCCTCTTTGTGTACCTTGGAGTGTTCCATATTTTTTTTTTGAACAGTACAAGGGAGCGATAAGGTAACTTTGCTGAAGTCGCCATATAGGTAGGAGGGGAGTAACCACGAGAATCATTCTCCATATCTTTTCAAGTGCAAAGGGTATTACTCCAAATCCTCCTCTTTCCTTCTTTTTCCAAGATCACAGCCAATAAGATGTCTTCCAAAAATAGATCTTGTAAAAGATTATGTCCAAATCCATCAAAGCCCATAAAATCTTAAGCGCAACAACCATCACGCAACCACCACATCAACTTTTATGCACGAACACTTCTCAAGTAGTTGTAAGCCATCATTACACATCATACCTGTCAAATACCAGCCACAGACCACAGAGGCGACAATTCGTATTCTTGGCTTTCCGAAAAAGTAGAAGAGTGTGATGCGGGGGTAAATTTACCAGAGAGGGTACAAAGAACATCACACAAAAACATATACGAGAATTTTTAATAATGTTTATCATGAATGAGAGGCTCCCAGATGTGGATGATTAGAGGGGCTCATAGGGAGCATCAAGCATGATGGCTAAGGTAAGCTGTAAAATCAACAATCATTTGGGCTTATGATGGGGGAACTGAGCATCAAGTTGACTCTTTTGGGCTGAAAGAAGGCTGAATCATGTATAGCCAAGATAGCATAGAAAAACATGCATGAGATTTTGCACATAAGTGAAGTATTAGCATGAGTCTAAGCAAGTCGTTCAACTAATGATCAAGAGAAGAAATGCAGACCAAGACATGATGATTAACCTTTCACACTATACCATGTAATTTAGCCAATCATCGAGGGAACAGAACAAATAGACATTTAGTTTAGAGAGATCATACCTAGTTCCATACAGAACTATTCTAAGGGTTCCCTGTTTAGAGCCTTGGTGAAGATGTCGGCAATTTGATCCTTAGTTCCATAGAAGTCCATTGTCACCAACCCTTTCTCCACACAGTCACGTAAGAAGTGGTGTCTTATCTCGATTTGCTTGGTACGTGAGTGTTGCATCGGATTCTTGGAGATATTTATGGCACTGGTATTGTCACAGAGAATGGGAATAGAGTTAAGAAGAATACCGTAGTTGCTGAGTTGTTGTTTAAGCCATAGGAGTTGTGTGCAACAAGCAGCGGCGGCTATGTATTCAGCTTCTACAGTGGATAGAGCGACGAAGTTCTGCTTCTTTGACCCCCAGGAAACTAAACACGGCCCAAGGAACTGAGCCATTCCTGATGTTGATTTTCTATCCACTTTGTTCCCTACAAAGTCAGCATCTGTGTATCTGACTAGATCGAGGCTTCCTCCCCTTGGATACCACAGACATAGATCATCTATTTCCTTCAATTATCTTAGAATCCTCTTCACTGCTTTGAGATGTGTTTCTTTGGGATCGGCCTGAAAACGAGCACAAAGACATACACCGTACATAATATCAGGTCTACTAGCAGTGAGATAGAGAAGAGAACCTATGATTCCTCGGTAGAGAGATGGATCAATTCCCTATTCATGTTCGTCTTTTCCCATTGGGTTGTTTGGAGAGATGGGAGTGGTGAAGGGTTTTGCGTCAGATATTCTAAACTTTTTGACACATTCCCTTAGATACTTCTGTTGATGCACATTGGTTCCCTCATCCCCTGAGAGACTTGAAGACCTAAGAAGAACTTGAGTTCTCCAACCATGCTCATCTCGAATTCACTGGCCATCAGCTTAGAGAATTTCTGAACCAGATTATCATCTGTAGAGCCAAAGATGATATCATCTACGTAGACTTGTACCACCAGAATATGCTTCCCTTCCTTCAGAAGGAACAATGTCTTGTCGACCTTTCCATGAACGTATCCGTGCGTCAGAAGGAACTGTGAGAGCCTTTCATACCAGGCCCTCGGGGCTTGCTTGAGACCGTACAAGGCTTTGTCTAGAATATAGACATGGTCGGGTTGGGTGGTGTCCTCAAAGCCGGGAGTTTGCTCCACATAGACTTCCTCCTTGAGAACTCCATTCAAGAAGGCGGTCTTGACATCCATCTGTTGCATCTTGAATCCATGGAAAGAGGAATAGGCAATTAGGAGTCTTATTGCTTCTAACCTGGCAACTGGAGCAAAGGTCTCATCATAGTCGATGCCTTCCTGCTGGTTGTAACTTTTCACCACCAGCCTTGCTTTGTTCCTTGTGACTTGACCTTGATCATCCAGCTTGTTCCTGAACACCCATTTGGTTCCTATCACTATTATGTTCCTTGGACGAGGAACTAACCGCCAAACCTTGTTCCTTTCGAACTGATGAAGTTCTTCTTGCATAGCGTTTATCCAGTCAGGATCCTTCAATGCTTCTCCTATGGTTTTAGGTTCTTGTAAAGAGAGAAAATCATTGAAAGCACAAAAGTTATGTAGGGAAGAGCGAGTGCTTTGAGGTGCTCCCTTTCTATAGTCTGTGACAATTAGTTTGACTGGATGAGTCCACTTTTGCTGGTAGTTTGGAACTTGGAGATTGTTGATGTCGAACTCCTCTGAATTAGCATTGCCAGCGTTTGAGCTTTCACCAACAATTTCATCAGTATTAGGACTGACATCTCCAGTTCTGTTAGTAGTAGAGCTGTCCTCAGAGGGCTCCGCGGTGCCGTGATTTGGGCTCTGTTCCCCCTGAGGTGCCTGAGGTGTTTCTGGTGGGTGAGCATTTTCTTCATTTCCATTTGAGTTGGCGGAGTTGGGAGTTCTCGGTGTTGAAGGATCATTCTGAATTTCTTGATCTTGAGAGGTCCCATCACCGACATTGCTTTCTACAAGATGAAAGAAATCATCTTCGGATAGCTCGGTATTGGAGGGAACACTGCCGGATTGTTCCTGCACATTGTTACCAGCCATAACTGATTCATCAAACACTACATGAATGCTTTCCTCTACCTTTCTGGTTATCTTGTTGAATACTTTGTAATCCTTGCTTTGCTGAGAATATCCTACAAAAGTTCCTTCATCACTCCTGGGATCGAACTTCCCAAGAGAATCTTTCCCGTTGTTGTGGACGAAGCACTTGCAGCCAAATGTGCGCAAATGAGACACATTAGGTTTCCTTCCCTTAAGAAGCTCATAGGCAGTTTTGTTCAGGAGAGGACGAATGATTGCTCTATTCAGAACATAACAAGCAGCATTCAGAGCTTCGGCCCAGAAACTCCTAGGAAGACCACTTGAGATGAGGAGGGTACGCGTCATGTCTTCCAGAGTCCTGTTCTTCCTTTCCACAACCCCGTTTTGCTGTGGGGTCCTGGGAGCAAAGAAGTTGTGGTTAATACCTCTGTTCCTACAGAGGGATAGGAACTGAGTAGTCTCGAATTCTGTTCTATGATCAGTGCGAATAGACCCCAAGGAATGGCCAGTGCCCCTTTCGGCTGCCTTAAGCCAGGACTCAAACTCAGCGAACACTTCATCCTTTGATGAGATAAATAGAGTCCATGTGTACCTGGAATAGTCATCAACAATAACAAAGACATATGCATTTCCCCCTCGGCTCTTCGTGCGCATTGGCCCACAAAAATCCATGTGGACTAATTCCAGAGGACGAGTAGTACTTACATCCCTTTTTGACTTGAAAGAGGATCTGACTTGTTTTCCTTTGATGCATGCATCACACACATCATTTGTCATAGCTTCAACCTTAGGGAGACCATTCACCAGCTCTTGTTTGTGAAGTTTGGAAAGGAGTTGAAGGCTAGCATGTCCAAAGCGTTTGTGCCACAAGTCTGTTGTCCCAGCAATAGACGACAGACAAAGGTCCTTGTCAGGGATGAAAGCAGGGTCGACCTTGTAAACGTTGTTGTCGCAGATCCCTTTGAGTAAGATTTTCCCTGTACTTAGACACTCAACTTGACAATCATCGGTGGTAAAAACTACTCTATTTTTTCTGTTTTGGCATAGTTGAGCCACACTAAACAGGTCAAATTTGAGATTATTCACTAGATTTACGTTATTCACAGTGATGTGTTTAGAGAGTCTTACTTTATCGATACCACAAACCTCACCCTTACTTTTGTTTCCAAAAGTTATCGATGCCCCTGAGGCTGGCTGAAGAGAGGTGAACCACTCACTGTTCCCTGTCATGTGACTTGAGCACGCACTGTCAAGGTGCCAAGAGCCTTTCCTTGCTTCCTCCTCAGATTTATGAGCACCATCTTCTGATATGTTGTGATCTTTTGAACTCATCAAACATATATCCTTTGAGAGAGGAGATGCTTCATCATCTGAGTTGTAGTCACCCCACTTCGCACCCTTTGCTTGTTCCTCTTTCCGGGTCTGAGGAGAACCTGCCGCTTTGTTGAGGCAGTTTTTGGCGAAGTGTCCGTTGTCATAACAGTGGAAGCAGACAACCTCCTTCATGTCATTGTGAACCATGACCGAACCCTTAATGCCTTTGCTTCGAGACCATATCTTCTTCATGGCTTGAGTGATGAGAACCACATCTACATCACCTTCTCGAGAGTCTCCATCCAAGGCATTTCATGATGACATATTTCCTGCAAAATTTGTAACTAAAAATGAACAATCTAGAGCACCAGGCTCTGATACCAATTGTTGGATCGTTAGAGTTACGTCTGAGGGAACAAAAGCTTTGTTCCCACATAAGTTGCAACGGATTTAATAAAGCAAGAAAGATAATGAACGAACTCACGATGTATAGTGGAAACCCTGATTAGCAAAACTAGCTTCTCAAGGAATAATCACTACCTTCAAGCTTCCGCTTGAGAGGATTTTGAAGCGTGTACTTGTCTTATTGATTTCTTGTTCGATTACACTTGTATCCTGGACTTCGACCTCTAAACAACCAGCTAGACTTGAAGACTCTTCTACAACGATGAATCGAACTCAACCCTCAAAGACTTACCCATACCTCACTTCTTTTCTTTCTCTTTTCGTTCTCTCTGTTTTCCGTCGTCGTGGTTACTTAGAAATGAATCCATACTTATAATAAATACAACACGGCAAAACCCTAATTGTAACAAGATAAGATCTTTCCAAATAAGGTTATAAGAAGATAGGATTTGCTGGAGGAATAATATCCCAACCGTCTATATTAATCAAGGAAGGAATTCCCAAAATTAATATAATCGGATGAGATATGATTCTTCTCTCTCCAATTCACTTATCTAAGGAAAGATTCCCTAAGATAAGGAATCAGGCTTCTCTCTCCAAATCTTCTCCAACGGCTAGATCCTTCCAGCCGAAGTCTTCAATCCTTGACCGCGTGATTCTTCTTTGATTTGGTTCCATAATTGTCACGCTGGAATTCTTCTTTCCATTCGCAGCTTCGATCTCGTTCGTCGCTTCAGTTCCTTGCTGGGTAACAAAGCACCTGAACAGAGCTTTGTTCCCCCCCGTGATCCTTTGCTGCAATGGTTCCCTGAGACAACTGTCTTTATTCCTGAAACACTTAGTACCCAGATTAGTTGAATGTTTGTCACATATCAAATCCTAAGGAATTCAACAGATCAAATCAAATGAATGCACTGTCCTTGACTCCTCGGGACAAATCATCTTAAAAGGTAAAAGGTTCAACATTGTGTATATTGTTGACCCATCCTTCGTTCCCAAGGAGAAACTATGTGTCTCAACTGTGAATGATCAAACGGACTTGTGGCATCAACGTCTTGGTCATGCTAATACCAAATTAATCCAAAAGCGACACTCAAAGGAGCTAGTCAGAGGCCTCCAAAAGATAAGTGACAAATCTGAGGAACCGTGTTCAGACTGTGTAAGAGGAAACAATCTCGGAGTTCCTTTAAATCCAAGAATATGGTAAGTTCCTCAAGGCCCCTTGAACTCATTCACATGGACCTTTGTGGACCCATGAGAGTTCAAAGCCTAGGAGGAAACAGGTATATCTTTGTTCTCGTCGATGACTTCTCTCGTTTTACTTGGACAATATTCATAAAATCTAAAAGTGAAGTCATTGGACGATTTAAGAATTTGGTTCCCATGTTAGAAAAATCTCTCGATTGTTCCATCAATTCTATTCGTTCTGACCATGGTACTGAGTTCGAAAATGGAGAATTTCTAACTTTTTGCAGTGAGCATGGCATTGATCATAACTTCTCTGCACCATACACTCCTCAACAAAATGGAGTAGTGGAAAGGAAGAATAGAACCTTAGAAGACATGGCTCGAACTATGCTCATCTCAGGTGGACTTCCTGTAGGATCGTGATTGTTAGATAATAACTTAAGAAACTCAGAATATCGATTCTAAGTTCCCTTCGCAGCGGAAATAAACAATCAAACAAATGACAAGTTCCTTATAGTGGAAACCTTTGATTGCCAACTAGCAATCCAGGATAAAAACCACTACCTTTCTTTCGAAAGGATTTCAAGGTCTACTTCTTGATTTCTTATCTCTTTTGGTTATAGCTTATCCTAGGAACAAACACACAGTTTTTTTGCCTTACACACAGTTAGACAATCCTAGATAACTTAACACAATCAATAATCAATCCAAGAAACAGACCTTCGCACCTAGGAACTATCACTTACAGTCACAGAAACTTAGCACTCAGCTCTTCTATTCCTTGACTGGTTCCTCTTGATCTCGGTTTGCTTTGATGATCTTGTTTGAAGGTTCACACTGGATATTTGCTAATGTGTGTGAGTCGTATTTCAGTGCTTGAAGATAACCCTTGAGTTAGTCTTCCTTTTATAGAGGATTCTTCACAGCTTAATCTTCTCTGGGTTCCCACAGATTGAGCTTGCCCTAGGATAAGTGGTTCTCCTTGGTCCACGTTGTTCTTGGCATGTGCAAACAACCTAGGCAGCTCAGAATCCTTCTAGGTTAGTCAACCTCTTCAGCCAAGTCATTCTCCAGCTTCCTTTGTCTGAGGTTCGACACTCTGGGCGCTTGGGAACTGACTTCTGGACAGCGATAGGTTCCATGTCCTGTCGCTTTCACCTTTCTCTGTCCGAGGTTCGGCGTTCTAGGTGTCTTGTTGTTTTGCTCTGGACATTGGTAGGATTTTGGAAGCTTCGCACAAGTCGTTTTCGACTTCCTTTTGTCCGAGGTTGGTGTTCCCAGATTTCTCGGGAATCGCAACCTCGCATGCTACGTTTCTAGGCACATTTGGGTTCTTCTGGGTTCCTTCCTTTGTCTTGTTTCTTGGTTCTCTTGTCCTGTTTGGCATTCATACCTTCGGTATTTGTCATGTGGTTCCTTAAGCACATTTTTGAGATAAAACATTAGTATCATAATATTTGTCATCTTCAAAAGTAGAGAAACTGAGGAAAGGAACTCTCAGGGGAATTGAAGTTCCAGAGTTCCGTTTCCTAACAATTTCCCCCTTTTTGATGATGACAAATACAAGGAACCTGGAAACATAATAGGACTTGGATTTCATGAGACCATATTGAGTTTAATGGATTTACAACATTATAAACTAATGCGAGAACATTCAAATGGTTGCAAATTCCCCCTAAGAAAATGAACGAGTTTATTCGAATTTCCCCTTAGGAGTAGAACTAGTTCAAAGTTCCTATTAGTCCAGCAGTTTCCAAAGTTCAAGGTTCCTATCCTTCTTCCCCCTTTTGACATCATCGAAAAGATAAGTGAACAAGTTGAGAATATGATATCCAAGTGAATGCACAGTTGCATCAAACCCATAACAGAAGCATAATGGAAACTTAAGGCAAAGACAAATGAATCATAGGAACGAAGCCAAAAGATAGTCATTAATTTATCAAAAGCCTAATATTGTTCAAGGAGGGGTAAGACCGATCACAACCAATAACAAACCAACAACAAAACAACAAACTACAAAGACACTAGCAAAAGCAACTTTTAAGAGAGACAATACAAGGAGAGAAGAGGGTAGTAGGATCCTAGGGGGACTACTAGCACACTGTGAGGTTACAGCACTGGGAACCAGAAGAAGTGTTCCTAAGGCAATGCAGCGGCCTCCTCTTCATCAACCTTGTTGTCAGTTCCTACATTTTGGCCCGTGGCCTGATTAGCACCGATTGCATCTTCCCAATTATTCTGAAGAACTTCTACCAGACTTAACACCGCAGAGCTCATCTTTCCCAACTCTTTGACTTGATCACGGAGAGCGACCGGGATGGCAGTCGAGCCTTCCATGATGGCTTTTTCAATACGATCCAGAGCAGAGAGGATCGCAGAGTAGTCGTGAGAGGGGTTGAGTGGTGGCTGGGAGCTTGAAGGGGCCTTAGAACTGGCCTTTTCCTTAGGCGGGTTAGCTTGAGCTTCAGAAGGGGTGGTCTGTTGTCCCTTTGTCTTTAATTTCCGGACAGTGGCCATAGTAAGGAACTTGATGTAAGCAGTTTCATGCAAATCATCTGGGTATAGGTGAAGGATGGAAATAATGTTTTTGATGAGATGAGGGAAGGGCAGGGCATGAGAGGCATGGGACGAACATAACTGCATATGAGTCAACACAATACTGGGGAGATCAATTTGGACACCAGAGAGCACCTTTTCCATAAAAATGGCATCCATGATGGTGACTAAGGCTCTATGCTCCTGCCTGGGAACTAGATTACGGATGATCCAGAAGTGTAGAAGCTTGTTTGCGATGGAGAGGTCCTTTGTCTCCAAAGATAAGGGGTAGGCGCCGTCGTAGATTTTCTTCACCACGTCTCCTTTGGACTTATAACCCTTTCCTTTGGGCCATGCCTTTTTCTGATGCAGGATGCCGAAGCCAGATCTGGACTCGATCCCAAGAGCAGATGCTATGAGGTTGGGGGATAGGGGATACATGGTTCCCTTCCAATTGAAGATGGCATTGTTGCAGGGAGAATTCTCTTTGGCGGGCACAAATTCGAGAGACTGGTAGAACAGAAGGACGACTTCATCAGAAGCAGAGAAGGGCTCAATCAACATATCATCCCAGCCTTGGTACTGTAGGAGGGAATGTAACTCACCAAGGGCTTCTCCAAATGTTTCTTCATCTTCGTCTTCCAGTTCTTGGGTCCAGAACTCCTTGCCGATTATGAGGGGCTTGAGGATCTTCCTTTTAGAGAAGAGGGAAGAGACTTGACCCAGGGAGGAAGAAGTAGAGAGGGTGGTGATTTTGGCCCTTTTTGAGGATTTGGTCTCTTTGGCCTCATAGGGAACTAAAGCTTGGGAGCTCCTTTTTCTCTGTTTCAGTCTAGTGGCAACAGAGGGACTAGGATTGGAGGGAGGTTTAGATTTGAGGCTTACTGGTGAGGGCTCAGGGCTGATGATCTCTTGGATGGTCTTATCTGGGGAGGAGTCATGAGAAGCTCCTTCCGAGACTGATTTTGTAGCTGAAGCCGATGCCGGAGTGATGGCCATAGCTTTCTCCTCAGCCTGGGCCTCTGTTTTCTCCTTGAGTTCCTCTTCGGCTTTCTCCTCAGGTTGGGATTTTTGAGAGGTGGTGATGGAAATGGGCTTGGAGGAGCATGTTGCCTTCTTTGATCGATGAGCTCTAAGAAGAGCCGCCTCCTCCTCGTCTTGGATTAGGTTAGGGTTTTGGTCAACCATTTTGAGAGGCTAGAGAAATTTGTGTTTGAGAGAGAGAGAGAGCGAGGCAGATTATTAGAGAGATGGCAAGTTGTGGAATGGCTTGGATCAACAGGGCATCTCTTAATGGCGGTGAGAGGGCTGAAAGGGCCGATGGAGGATATCTAGTCGTTGAGAGGATCAGGGAAAATCTTGAGCATTAATGAGGGGTGCAGCTTTATCCGAACGGTCACAGATATTAAAAAAATTTCATTCAGAGAAGGGGGGGTTCTGCCAACTGATAAGACGTGACTGAGCTCTGAGAGTTTGCCATAAATAACATCTGGGGAGTGCCAAAGTAGCCGTTGGAAGCATGCTTTATCCTGGTTCCTTTATGGCGATATATTCAGTGTGCTAGAGGGATATATGGGAACCTTTGATGTGGGTTAAAATAATGGAACCAAAAAAAAAAGTGTTCCCATACAAGGAATCAGGGGGGCCATTTATCGCATTGCACAACAGTTCCCAGAGTGGGTTAAGAGATGAATCATAGGGAATTAAATTGAGCAATGAGGAAGGGGAAAGTCTTAGTACACAATCATCATTTCGGCTTGTATTGTTGGGTTAGAAATATGATCAGATTGTGACTTTTGGGCCAACAAAGAAACTTGAACAAAGAAGGAGTTGAAAGAATAATGAAGACCAAAGGTTACGAACTAGAAACATTTATCTAAGCCTTTTAAGAAACCATTATGAAAAGAGGGTTTGTAGCAAAAGATATTACACAGAAATATCAAGACTCAACAAGTAAAGTATCTTAAACTAGTCAATCAGGGGAACTGGAAGGGAGCCTTTACACTAAGGTCACTACTGGGTAATAGGAATCATTCCTAGTTCCAATCTAAGGTTCTTGAAGGGAACTCTATTCAAGGCTTTGGTGAATATATCTGCAAACTGATCTTCAGTTCTACAAAATTTCATAATGATGTTTCCCTTCTCAACATGATCTCTAAGAAAATGATGTCTTATGTCTATATGCTTGGTCCTAATATGATGCACAGGATTCTTAGAAATGTTTATGGCACTAGTGTTATCACAAAGAATAGTAAGAGGGCCATAAGACATACCAAAGTCCGCGAGTTGTTGCTTTAGCCAGAGAAGTTGGGAACAGCAGGAGGCAGCCGCAATGTACTCGGATTATGTGGTGGAGAGAGAGACTGAGACTTGTTTCTTTGATCCCCATGACACAAGGCAAGGACCTAGGAACTGTGTCATTCCAAAGGTTCTCTTCCTATCCACCAAGTATCCAGCATAATCAGCATCAGTGAAACCCATTAGCTCAAAGGGACACTCTTTGGGGTACCAAATGTAGAGAGAGTCAGTTCCCTTGAGATATCGAAGTATTCTCTTCACAGCAGCCAAGTGGGTTTCTCTTGGACAAGATTGGAACCTAGCACACAAGCCAACAGCAAAAACAATGTCTGGTCGACTAGCGGTTAGGTACATGAGTGAGCCTATCATACCTCTATAGAGCTTCTCCTCCACTAGAGGACTCGAATGGTCCTTATCCAAATGGGCAATGGTGGATATGGGAGTGGAGAGAGGCTTGCATGAATCCATTTTGAACTTCTTCAGTAGTTCCCTGACATACTTCTGTTGGTGGATTTCAATACCATCTTCTTTTTGAGTGATTTGTAATCCGAGGAAGAAGGTGAGTTCTCCAATTAGACTCATTTCAAATTCACTGCTCATCAAGTCTTTGAACTTGTCTACAAGGGACAGGTTAGTGGAACCAAAGATAATATCATCGACATAAATTTGAACCACCAAGATGTTACCTTCTTCTTCTAGGATGAAGAGAGTTTTGTCAATAACTCCACGCCTGTAGCCATTTGAGAGTAGGAACTGGGCAAGATGATCATACCAAGCTCTGGGAGCTTGCTTGAGGCCATACAATGCTTTGTCTAGAAAGTAGACATGGTCTGGATGATCATCATCTTCAAATCCAGGTGGTTGCTTGACATAGACTTCCTCTTGGAGAATTCCATTGAGGAAGGCCGTCTTTACATCCATTTGGAACAACTTGAACCCTTTGTGTCATGCAAAAGCAATCAACAATCTTATTGCTTCAATCCTTGCCACTGGAGCATAGGTTTCATCATAGTCGATGCCTTCTTGTTGATTGTATCCTTGAGAAATGAGTCTTGCTTTGTTCCTTATCACAGCTCCTGTATCATCTAGCTTATTTCTGAAAACTCATCTAGTTTCTATGATGTGCTTATCCTTGGGACGAGGAACTAGATGCCATACTTTGTTCCTTTCAAATTGATGAAGCTCTTCTTGCATAGCTTGGATCCAGTCCGCATCCTTCAGTGCCTCACCTATGTTCTTTGGTTCCACAATAGATAGGAAAGCATTGAAGGCAAAGAAGGTTAGATGTTCAAACCTGACTGGAGGCTTGATGACTCTTCTTTCTCTGTTAGGAGCTAGAGCATTTGATGTGGAGACATTTTGAGTTGAGCATTCAGCTTCCTGGTTGGGATCACCTTCCCCATTGAAGATTATGTGGGAAGAAGAATCATTGAAGTCTCCACAGATGTTGTCATCATGCTCATGGTTCCCAGAAATGGATTGTTGTTCATTATCCATGGGAACTGGTGGAGGAGCTAGTGGAGGGTTCCGAGCAGCAGGACAGGAACTGGGTGGAGTGATATCTTCATCTGGATCTTCTTGATATGACTTGGGAAACGGGTCTTCACAGGAATTGGTGGTGTTCTGCACAATCTTTCCAAGTGATTTTTCATTAAAAATAACATGAACACTTTCTTCTACCTTTTTAGTCCTTTTGTTGAAGACTTTGTACGCCTTGCTACCCGAGGCGTATCCAATGAAGATTCCTTCATCACTTCTTGGGTCGAATTTACCAAGATTGTCCTTCCCATTGTTGTGCATAAAGCACTTGCATCCGAACACCCTCAGATGTGAGATGTTGGGAACTCTTCTTCTTAGGAGCTCATAGGGTGTCTTTTCTGTGATTGGGTGAAGCATGGCTCGATTGATGATGTAGCAAGCTGTGTTGATCGTCTCAGCCCAAAATGATTGAGAGAGTCCACTTGGATCAGCATAGTCCGAGCCATGTCTTCCAAAGTTCTGTTCTTCCTTTCCACTACTCCATTTTGTTGAGGAGTGTATGGTGCAGAGAAGTTGTGATCAATTCCATGCTCACTACAAAAGGTTAGAAATTCTCCATTTTTGAATTCGGTACCATGGTCAGACCGAATAACATTGAGTGAACAATCAAGAGATTTTTCTAACAAGGGAACCAGATCTTTAAAGCGGTCAATAACTTCACTCTTAGATTTAATAAAGATGGTCCAAGTAAAGCGAGAGAAGTCATC
Organism: Rheum nobile; assembly: GCA_027886185.1. Taxonomy (NCBI): domain Eukaryota; kingdom Viridiplantae; phylum Streptophyta; class Magnoliopsida; order Caryophyllales; family Polygonaceae; genus Rheum; species Rheum nobile. Next base: position 2,166,613 of record WOAB01000546.1, read on the forward strand.
GACAAGAACAAAGATATACATGTTCCCTCCTAGGCTCTGAACTCTCATGGGTCCACACAGATCCATGTGGATGAGTTCAAGAGGCCTTGAGGTGCTTACCATGTTTTTGGACTTGAAGGAACTGCGAGCCTGTTTCCCTTTTACACAGTCAGAGCACAGTTCCTTAGATGTGCCACTTAGCTTTGGCAGCCCTCTGACTAGCTCCTTTGAGTGTAACTTTTGAATCAGCTTGGTGCTAGCATGACCGAGGCGTTGATGCCACAAATCAGCTTGGTCATTCACAGTTGAGAGACAAAGTTTCTCCTTGGGAATAAAGGATGGATCAATTATGTAGACATTGTTAAATCTTTTCCCTTTTAGGATGATTTGTCCCGAGGAGTCAAGGACTGAACATTCGTTTGATCTGAATCTAACTTCATTGTCTCCTTGATCACACAGCTATGACACACTTATTAGGTCAAAACCAAGATTATCAACAAGGTGAACTTTGTTTACTTGAATGTGATCATTGAGTTTCACAGTTCCTATTCCACAGATTTTCCCTTTGCTTTTGTCTCCAAAGGATATGTTCCCTCCTTGGAAAGGTTGAAGAGAGGTCATTTGATTTCTTCTTCCAGTCATATGGCATGAGCAACCACTGTCGATGTACCATAGTTGAGGTTTCCTCTCTTCTTTCTACACATAAGGGAACTAAGATTTCTGAACCCAGCGAAGCTTGGCTTTACTGGGGGGATTAGCATTGCGAGTCTGTGAATAACCAGGGAACTGGTTCCTTTCATGGTAAAGAGTACTTTTCTCCTTTTCAAAGTTCATTTTCTTAGCACAATCAGTGTTGTAATGACCATTCTTACCACAGTAGGTACACAAACGATTGTAAACAACATGTCCATATTTTCCTTTTCCTGGCCTAAAAGGTTTTTTAGTTTTCCTTTTGTTAAAATCAACATTGTTTCTAACCTTGCTATGTGCCATGTCAATATATCTTTTGTGAGAAAAGGAATTGGTGAACCATTGGTTTTCAGGAACCATCTTTTCTTTTCCCTTAGGTTCCTTCTTAGGACTTTGAGAACCTTCATTTAGACGTTTGGCAACCTCATCCTTGTTCTCAAGAACCATGATCTTCTCTGATAGGAATTGATTCCTATCACGAGAAGTGGCAAGAGCAGTACTGAGGTTCTCATTCATCTCAACAGTTCTCGCCTAGCCTTTTCATTTTCAGCATAATTGTTCCCTTTGTTGTTGACATATCCTATTCCATGACGTTGTCTCACAAAAACAGTTTGATTTATCGTTTTTTCATTAATAGAATCAGTGAGAATGTCCAATCTATCAATTATGGATTGAAACATGTCATTTCCAGGTAAGTTAGCATGCAAGGAAACTTTGACAGAATCTATGCTAGTTTCATCACAAGATTTGCAAGTTTTAAGGTGACTAGCATGCACATTCCTAATATCAATGAGTTTGGAATGAGTTTCAGCTAGGTCTTTCTCAGTTTCATCAAGTTTCTTACTCCAAACAGAATTTTCAACAGTCAAACATGCAATTTCATCTTCACAATCATCAAGTTTTTGTTGAAGGGAACTGGTTTCCTTTCCTAGTTTCTTTATGATCTTAAGAAGTTGTTTCTTATCACAATCAACTAGGGATTTTAAGAGATCGTCAGAAGTTACCTCAGGGTCTTCTGAGTCGCTTGAGTCTCCTTTTTCCATGAGGCATCTTCCCCCAGAGAAGCCACTCAGATCCAGTTCCTCATCTGAGTCTTCTCCCCATGAGGCTACGAGAGCCTTCTTTCTCTGAGGTCTTTCTTCTTCCTTGGAGTCTTCCTTGTTGGGACAGTTCTTAGCGTAGTGTCCCTTTTCCTTGCACTCGTAACAAGAGACTTCCTTGAGATCTCTTCTGGGTCCATTGTGGGAGGAACTGCCCTTCTGGAACCTTCCCTTCACAAAGATTTTTTTGATGTTCTTTGTGAAGAGGGCTGTTAGTTCGTCCTCCTTTTCTTCTAAGTCTGAGTTCTCTTCCTCCATTTCGAGCCTAGAGAATGCTTTGGAGATCTTGAGGGCAATGCCTTTCTCCAATTTCTTGTCGGCATTGGCTTTGGTGTGCTCTCCTTCTTCAACCTCCAGTTTCCCTATGACTTGGGTCAAGGGAAGGGATTGGATGCCTAGAGTATTCTTTATGATTCCCTTAAGAAGGGTGAACTTGGAGTTGAGTCCATTGATGACCACTAGGGATTTGGAAACTTCATCAAAATTGACTCCCGCCGCTGCTAACTTTCCAATCAATCTGTTAAAGCGGGAGTAGTATTCTGAGATGGTCTCAGTTTCCATCATTTTGAAGGTGTGGTATTCTCCTTCCAAAGCAAACTTTCTGCTTTGCTTTAGTTCCTCACTTCCTTCATGCATCTCCTTGAGAGCTTTCCACATTTCCTTGGCCGTCTTGATGCCTATGACCTTGTCCATGTCCTCTTTGTACAATCCATCGAGGATGAACTGCCTGGCCTTGGCATTCTTCTCCATGATAACATAGTGTTCTGGTTTCCAATCTTCTTCCTTCATGGTGAGGTCGACATAGCCATCTCCATTTTCGACTATCCTCCAGCATTGGTAGTCGTTGGTCTTGATGTGGCTTTCCATGCACTTTTCCCACCATGTTTCTTCTCCTTTCTTTCGGAGATGTGGCTTGTTGGTGGAGATTCCGAGCTCAAACTTGCTTGGTTGAGACATGATCTGCAAACTTATCAAAGATCTAGAGCTTTTCCTGCTCTGATACCAATTGTAGGATCGTGATTGTTAGATAATCACTTAAGGAACTCATAATATTGATTCTAAGTTCCATTCGCAACGGAAATAAACAATCAAACAAATGACAAGTTCCTTATAGTGGAAACCTTTGATTGCCAACTAGCAATCCAGGATAAAAACCACTACATTTCTTTCGAAAGGATTTCAAGGTCTACTTCTTGATTTCTTATCTCTTTTGGTTACAGCTTATCCTAGGAACAAACACACAATTTCTTTGCCTTACACACAGTTAGGCAATCCTAGATAACTTAACACAATCAATAATCAATCCAAGAAATAGACCTTCGCACCTAGGAACTATCACTTACAATCACAGGAACTTAGCACTCAGCTCTTCTATTCCTTGACTGGTTCCTCTTGATCTCGGTTTGCTTTGATGATCTTGTTTGAAGGTTCACACTGGATATTTGCTAATGTGTGTGAGTCGTATTTCAGTTCTTGAAGATAACTCTTGAGTTAGTCTTCCTTTTATAGAGGATTTTTCACAGCTTAATCTTCTCTGGGTTCCCACAGATTGAGCTTGCCCTAGGAAAAGTGGTTCTCCTTGGTCCACGTTGTTCTTGGCATGTGCAAACAACCTAGGTAGCTCAAAATCCTTCTAGGTTAGTCAACCTCTTCAGCCAAGTCATTCTCCAGCTTCCTTTGTCCGAGGTTCGACACTCTAGGCGCTTGGGAACTGACTTCTGGACATCGACAAGTTCCATGTCATGTCGCTTTCACCTTTCTGTGTCCGAGGTTCGGCGTTCTAGGTGTCTTGTTGTTTTGCTCTGGACATTGGCAGGATTTTGGAAGCTTCGCACAAGTCGTTTTCGACTTCCTTTTGTCCAAGGTTGGTGTTCCCAGATTTCTCGGGAATCGCAACCTCGCATGCTACGTTTCTGGGCACATCTGGGTTCCTCTGGGTTCCTTCCTTTGTCTTGTTCCTTGGTTCTCTTGTCCTGTTTGGCATTCATACCTTCGGTATTTGTCCTGTGGTTCCTTAAGCACATTTTTGAGATAAAACATTAGTATCATAATATTTGTCATCTTCAAAAGTAGAGAAACTGAGGAAAGGAACTCTTAGGGGAACTGAAGTTCCAGAGTTCCGTTTCCTAACACTTCCTCAGTCATTCTGGGATGAGGCAATCAATACAGCTTGCTACATCATCAATCGAGCTATGCTTCGCCCAATCACAGAGAAGACACCCTATGAACTTCTAAGAGGAAGAGTTCCCAACATTTCACATCTTAGGGTGTTCGGATGCAAATGCTTTGTGCATAGCAATGGGAAAGATAATCTTGGCAAATTCGACCCAAGGAGTGATGAAGGGATCTTCATTGGATATGCCTCAAGCAGCAAAGCATACAAGGTCTTCAACAAAATGACTAAAAAGGTAGAAGAAAGTGTTCATGTTGTTTTTAATGAAAAATCACTTGGTAGAAATATGCAGAACACCACCAGCCCCTTTGAAGATCCATTTCCCAAGTCTCCTCAAAAAGATCAAGATGAAGATATCACACCTCCCAATTCCTACCCAGTTGCACAAATTCCTCCACTAGTTCCCATGGATAATCAACAACAATCCATTTCTGGGAACCATGAACATGAAGACAATACCATTGGAGATATAAATGATTCACCCTCTCACATGTTCTTAAATGGAGAAAGTGATCCCAATATAGAAGTTGAAGCTGAATATTCAAATAAAGTTGCCTCCACATCAAATGCTCTAGCTCCCAATAGAGAAAGAAGGATCATCAAGCCTCCAGTCAGGTTCGAAGATCTAACCTTTTATGCTTTCAATTCTTTCTTATCTATTGTGGAACCAAAGAACATAGGTGAAGCACTGAAGGATGTAGATTGGATCCAAGCCATTCAAGAAGAACTTCATCAGTTTGAAAGGAACAAAGTCTGGCATCTCATTCCCCACCCCAAAGATAAGCATATCATAGGAACTAGATGGATTTTCAGAAACAAGCTCGATGACTCAGGAGCTGTAATTAGGAACAAAGCAAGGCTTGTTGCTCAAGGATATAATCAACAAGAAGGAATCGACTATGATGAAAGCTATGCTCCGGTGGTAAGGATTGAAGCAATAAGGTTATTGATTGCCTTCGCATCACACAAGGGCTTCAAACTCTTCCAAATGGATGTAAAGACCGCCTTCCTCAATGGAATTCTTCAAGAGGAAGTCTATGTCAAGCAACCACCTGGTTTTGAAGACAGTGATCATCCAGACCATGTCTATTTCCTAGAAAAAACTTGGTATGGTCTCAAGCAAGCCCCTAGAGCTTGGTATGATCGTCTTGCCTAGTTCCTACTATCAAATGGTTACAGGCGTGGAATCATTGATAAGACTCTCTTCATTCTAGAAGAAGAAGGTAACATACTAGTGGTTCAAATCTATGTTGATGATATCATTTTTGGTTCCACTAACATGTCCCTTGTAGATAAGTTCAAAGACTTGATGAGTAGTGAGTTCGAAATGAGTCTAATAAGGGAACTCACCTTCTCTCCTCGGATTGCAAATATCCCAAAAGAAAGATGGCATACAAATTCACCAACAAAAATATGTTAGGGAACTGTTGAAAAAGTTCAAAATGGAGTCCTACAAGCCCATATCAACTCCTATCTCTACAATCACTCATTTGGACAAAGATCACTCAAGTCCTCTTGTGGAAGAAAAACTCTATAGAGGTATGATAGGTTCCCTCATGTATCTAACAGCTAGTCGTCCAGATATTGTGTTTGTTGTTTGCTTGTGTGCTAGGTTTCAATCATGTCCAAGAGAAACACACTTAGCAGCTGTGAAAAGGATATTTCGATATCTCAAGCGAACTGACTCACTCTGCATTTGGTACCCCAAAGAGTGTCCCTTTGAGATGATAGGTTTCACTGATGCTGATTACGTTGGATACTTGGTGGATAGGAAGAGTACTTCTGGAATGACACAGTTCCTAGGCCCTTGTCTTGTGTCATTGGGTTGAAAGAAACAAATATCAGTCTCCCTCTCCACCATAGAATCTGAGTACATTGCAGCTGCCTCTTGTTGTTCCCAACTCTTATGGCTAAAGCAACAACTCGTAGATTTTGGTATGTCTTATGGTCCTCTCACTATTCTTTGCGATAATACTAGTGCTATAAACATTTCTAAAAATCATGTGCATCATACTAGGACCAAACATATAGATATAAGGCATCACTTCCTTAGAGATCATGTTGAGAAAGGGAACATCATTATGGAATTTTGTAGGACCGAAGATCAGATTGCAGATATATTCACCAAAGCTTTGAATAGAGTTCCCTTCGAGAACCTTAGATTAGAACTGGGAACGATTCATATAAACTAGCAGTTCCTTTAGTTTAAAGTTACTCTACAGTTCCCTTGATTGACTAGTTCAGATCTTTTTACTTGTTTTGTCATGGAATCTTTGTGTTATTTCTCTTGCAATAAACCCACACATCTATAATTGTTTCTCAAAAGGCTTTGATAAATTTTTCTAGTTCTTCTCCTTCAATGTTCATTTTTCATTATAACTCAATCATTGCCCAAGTTTCTTTGTTGGCCCAAAAGTCACAATCTGATCATATTCTAACACAATAATACAAGCCGAAATGATGATTGTGTACTATAACTCTCCCTTGCCTCGTTGCACAATCTAATTCCCTATGATCCATCTCTTAACCCTCTCTGGGAATTAGTGTGTAACGCGATAAATGGCCTTCCCCGATTTCTTTTATGGGAACGTACTTTCATGTCTTATGTCTTAAATCCCCACATAAAAGGTTCCCATATATTCATCTAGCACAATGAAAAAATCGCCAGAAAGGAACTAGGTAAGGCAGCTCTTCAAATGGCTAGTAGAAATTCGCCTCTTCCCAAGACAACATTTATTGCAAATCTACAGCGTCAGAGACCTCTGTTCAGCCCTGCACTGTTGCCATTTTTGAACATTTGCTTTTTGAAATTGTGACTGTTGCAAAGCCGAAAAAGATGCCAGTAAAAGAGCCGTTTCCAAATATCAGAGTTCCCAGAAATCTCTCTCCCCAACGGCTTGATTTTCAACGGCTCCAAACGCTGCTCAAAGGTTATTTAGGGACTCCTGTTTGAATGAGCCGAGCACTCTGCTTCCCTTGCTCTTTCTAGCTTTCTCATCCTCTCGCTTTCTCTCATTCTCTTGCTCATTTCTCTCTCTCAAAACACCAAACTCCTCAAATGGCCAACAAAGACCTCAACCTTCACCTTGCCCGGGATGAGGAAAAAGTGGCTCTCCTCAGAGCATGTAGAGAAAAAAAAGCCACCTCATCCTCCAAATCCCTTGAAATCACCCCCACAAAAACCCCCACGTCCAAGGGAACAGGAGAGAAAGAAAAGGAACTCACTCTTGCGTCCAGATCAACCACTCATACAGTCTCTGAGAGTGGTTCCCATGATTCATCCCCAGACAAGGATACTCTGGAGATTCTAAGATCTGATCCCTCACCGACTAGCACCAAATCCAAAGTTGCTCCCTCAGTCGCCACAAGGCTCAAGCTCCGCAAGCGGAGTTCCCAGGCCCTGGTTCCCTACAACCATGCCTCAGAAGAGCCGGCCCCCTCCAAAAGGCTTAAATCAACAGCCCTCTCTTCTTTGTCCACCTCCTCCCTGGGGAAAGTGTCTTCCTCCTTCGCCAAGAGGAAGATTCTGAAACCCCTCATCATTAGTGAGGAATTTTGAACCCAACCCCTTGAAGAGGAGGATGCTGCACAATTCATCGACTCCCTCAACGCATTTCACTCTCTTCTCCAGTTCCAAGGATGGGACCAGCTCTTGGTGGAACCCTTCTCTGTCTCAGATGAAGTGGTTCGACTCTTCTACCAATCCATGACCTTCGTGCCAGCCAAGGCGGACTCTCCATGTAACAGTGCCATCATTCAATGGAAGGGAACCATGTTTCCTTTGTCCCCAAGCATCATTGCCTCTGCCTTAGGAATCGAGCAAAGGCCCGGCTTTGGCATTTTGCATCAAAAGAAGACTTGGCCAAATGGAAAAGGGTCCAAAACCAAGACTGAGGTGGTGAGCTTGATCTATGATGGAGATAACCCCAAGAATCTGCTGACCAAGGGGCTCTCACTGTCCAACAAGCTGCTGCATTCATGGATCATTCGGAATCTGGTTCCTAGGCAAGAGCACAGAGCCTCATTTCTCATCACGGATGCCATCCTCATGGATAAGATTATGTCTGGTGTTAGCCCATATGCAATTGTGTCAATCCCATGAATCCCATGCCTTGCCCTTTCCTCACATCATAAAAAATCTTCTCTCCACGCTCAGCCTGTATCCAGCAGACTTCGATGATGTCAAAAGGGGGAAGAATGGATAGGAACCTTGAACTCTTGGAACTACAGGACTTATAGGAAATCTGAACCCATTCTATTTCTGAGGGGGAACTCGAATAACTTAGTTCACTTGCTTAGGGGGAATTTGCAACTATTGAATGTTCTCTCATTATTTTATAAAGTTATAAATCTCTTAGCTCAACTGTTCTCATGAATTTCATGTCCTTATTATGTTGCCACGTTCCTTATATTTGTCATCATCAAAAAGGGGGAAATTGTTAGGAAACGAAACTCAGGAACCTCAGTTCCCATGAGAGTTCCTTTCCTCAGTTTCTCTACTTTTGAAGATGAAAAATACTTTGATACTAATGTTTTATCTCAAAGATGTGTTTAAAGGAACCACATGACAGTTATTGAAACCATGGAAGCCAAACAAGACAAAGAAACCAAACAAGCAAACCAAAGGAACCCAGAAGTGCAACACGTGACTTTGCTTTTCCCGATAAAGCTGGGAACACTGAACCTCGGACAAAAGATGGTGAAAGCGACATGAGAAAAGCTTCTAAAACCTGCCACCATCCAAAGGAAGCTCTGAAGCTGTGTAGGTCGCTGAACCTTGGACAAAGGCTTGTGAAAGCGACATGTCAAACCCTTCTAAAAGCCTGTCACCATCCAGAGGAAAGCTCCAAGTTGTCTAGGTTGCTGAACCTCGGACAAAAGGCGTTTGACAATGACATGACAGATTTGTCTTAAGCTTTTGACCAACCAATATGGATTCTGAGTTGCCTAGGTTGTTGGTACATGATTAAGTCAGCTTGAATTAAGGATAACCATACAACCTAGGTCAAGCTTGCTCTGTGGGAACCAAGAGAAGACCCAACCTCGAGAATACACTATATAAGGAAGATAAGCTCCAGTGTTATCTTCAAGCACTACAACAAGAATCACACTTCATAGCAAACATCAAAGTGTGAACCCTCAACAAGATCATCAACTCAAACCAAGATCAAGAGGAACCAGTCAAGAAGCTTGAGAGTTGTGTGCTAGTTTTTTGTGACTGTAAGTGTATCAATTCCTTAGTGCTTAGGACTGCTTGTTGGATTGATTCTACTTTGTGTTAAGTTTATCTAGGATTGTCTAACTGTGTGTAAGGCAAAGGAACTGTGTGTTTTGTTCCTAGAGTAATCTGTAACCGAAGTGAAAAGAAATCAAGAAGTAGACCTTGAAATCCTTTCGAAAGAAAGGTAGTGGTTTTTATCCTAGATTGCTAGTTGGCAATCAAAGGTTTCCACTATAAGGAACTTGTTCATTTACATTTGATTGTTTATTTCCGCTGCGAAGGGAACTGAATATCAGTATTCTTAGTTCTCTTGTTCTAAACTAACAATCACGATCCTACACATAACAACCTTGCTTGGACTTGATAGAAGGATTTCCCTGCTTCTTGAAATCACGACCCTTCTTGTTTTGCACCTTGTCCTTCTTAGGTCCAACATTTGAGTCTTTCTTTTTGAGGCTGTCAGCACTGGTAGAAGACTCCACAAGATTAGCCTTAACCGAATTATCAGAAACTTTAGGAGCAAGCTTATCTTTGGGGCGATTGGCCTCCTCAATCTTCATGTGGCTGACGAGTTCAACTAGGGTCAGATCCTTCTTCTTGTGCTTCAAATGGTTGTGGGAGTTGGCCCAAGAATCAGGCAGCTTATGAAAAGTGTACAGCGGCACTTATTGAATAGTACTTTGCTATAGTGACTTTTTATGAATAGTGTACAGTGGCACTTATTGAATTAAAGGAGATAAATAAGAACTGGAGTATCAGAAAGCTTACTTTAAACATACTTTTATTGATAGACTATGGATCTTGATCTTGTTCTTCGATCTTGATCTTGTTACAAAGAGTAAATATTACTGGAAGGATTCTCAACACATGAGAGCTTTTGATCTCTAAAAAAGCTTGCCTCTCTACAACTGAGAAGCTTCACTTATATAGGAAGTTGAAAATGAACTATTGAGATCCACTATTTAGAATCCGTACTACTATTCAAGGGTACAGTAGTCGTCTAGTGGCCTTGGTCTATTATTGGAGTTTTGCTTTTACTGATTGGATCTTTTCTGCCATTTGCATCTGGCCTTGTCTGTTGAATAGATAGAGGGACTTGGCATCTTCTGCCGACTGATTGTCTTTTAATAACTGAGGCTTGTTATCTTCTTACTGGACTTGAAGAAGATTTGGGCCTTGAATTCTTCTTGGGCCTTTTAAGCATAAGGATCTTGGGCGAACTGTTCATATAGATCGAGGTCTTCATGTTGGGTCTGATTTGAAGAACTGTTTTGGGCTTCTTGTTCTTCTTCTTCTACCTTCTGAAACCATGATTTTTTAACCATGGTCTTGGATTGTCCTTGGCATGCTTGGGTTGCCATAAACTCTTGATACTTTTTAAACTCTTGGAATTCCTGCCATTGTTTTTGTTGGCTTGTGTTTAAAGGTGGAGGAGTTTGGGATGTTGAGGCTACAGGTATTCCAGAAGGATGGACTTGTATGGTTTTTTCGGGAACTTGAGGGGACTATTTTGTTTTGATAAGGATCTGGATTCTTTCAATGGATATAGAATCGAGGTCAAGTTTCTCCCACCATCTTACTTTGTATTTTCTACAAAGCGATAGAGGAAGGGGACTGGGTAGGATTTGTTGAAGTTCGTAGATCCAGCATAGGATCCAGGCAACTCCGGTACTTTTGTGGAATTGGACTGGTTTGATATATTCCTGCCAAAAGCAATGTTTGCACAAATAATCAAAGGCTTGCTTTGTCGGTTCTGGAAAGATTTCAGGGACTGGGCCAAATATATTCCACCATGAGTAGAACCATATTGGTAACTTGTCATTGCAGTTCTTGGCAAAAAAGAAGAACCAAGAATGGTCTAATGAGAAATGTCTTTGACCATGCTTCACGATAATCAAAGTATGAATATCCCTTTGGGTAAAAGGGGATGGAGAACTGTTTTTGTGCACTAGGATCACCCCACTCTTCTCGGGAGATCACCTTGAGGATCTTACACTTGGAAAATAAGGTAAGATCATGGTCTTTTTCATCTTTGGTGTGGGAGATCTCAGCAGACATTGAATCTACTAAGATGAACTCATAAAATTTCTGAGTCTTGGTTGGTTCTGAAGGGAACCATTGGAAGTCTTTTGTGAAAAGGCCTTTTATGAAGGGTTCCAATTCTTTGGGTTCATGTGTTTTGAATTCTTTCGTAAGGCATACTTCTTGCTGGGATGACTGTTTGAGAAAATATTTGTGGTATACTTTGGTTTTTTGTGAGTTTTTCTTCTGAGGAGTCCCCGGGTTCAGAGGAGCTTGACTGTTTGAAAGAGAAGGGAACTGTGATAAGGATTGGAACTGATTCTGAGTGGGTAGTATGTTTTGGTTTGGACTCTGTTGAGGTGCATAATCCTGCGGAGTCTGTTTCCTTGAAGGGGTATTACTCCCCGCCATTCCTGAAAACAATTTTAAGTTAGAAAGGAATATTAAGGGATTTTACCTTTTCTTGGATTAGTCTGTCTCCTGCTGCGCATCTGTTTTTTAACATCTTTGTGTCGTTGTTTAAAATAAGCTGTTTTAAAGCCTTTGAAACCAATGGTTCTTTTAGAGTTCTGCTGATTTCTCGTTCACTTTGATAAACACGGAAGTAAGTGTAGTAAGTTCTTTGAAAATCTTGAAGAGTTTTGAAATGTGGGAAAGGGGCCATTTTTAAAAAGGTATTTCTAATTTTTGAAGTTCTCTTGAAATATGAACATTGGCCATGTAGATACTGTTACAAACTATGTCTTGTAAATTCTCAAGGCGGTAAAGTAACTTCAAGACCTGACTGTTGTCTAAAGGATCACAAGTCTCAAAATTAACACGGGCCTTTTTAAGAGCTTTGCGAAAAAATTCAATGCTCCATATACTGTAAATTTCTTTTTTGAGATCTTTGTGAAGCTTCATTTATTCTGCGGGTTTTCCCTGCAAAAATTCTCTTGTAAGAAAATCAGGAAAGGAGTTGTTCTCTCCTTTAATGTATTCTATGTCAAAATCGAAAACCGAAAGAATGGCTTGCCATCTGGCAAAGATCTGTTTTGAGACTATGTTTTGAACATCTTTTTGTAAAATTTCTTTTGCAGATTTACAATTGACTCTAAGTAAAAAGGATTTATTATACAAATCATCTTGAAACTTAGAGATACATGCTATAATAGAAAGTATTTCCTTTTTTACTGTATTATAGTTCTTTTGAGGTCCTGCCCAGATTCCTGAGTAGAATCTAACTAGTTGTTCAGGACTTTTATCAATTTTTTTTCTGTTTTAATATACCACCAAATCCTATATCTGAAGCATCGATTTCAACTATCATAAAGGCTTTAGGTTGAGGAATGCCGATGCAAGGTAAAGATTTGACTTTGTCTTTTATAATTTTAACAGCTTTGGTTTGCTCAATTCCCCAAGTAGGTGGATTTTTCTTAAGTATTTGAAATAGGGGAATGCAGAGTTGTCTAAGACCTGGAAAGAAATTAGAGATGTAATTAAGACATCCTAGGAATCTTTGTAATTGTGTTTTGTCTTTTATTTCATCAGGGAACTTTTCTGCGAATTCTATACTCATGTCTATAGGTTTAATAGTCTGTTGATAAATGTTATGGCCAAGAAATCTAACTTTAGTTTGAAATAATTTCATCTTTGTTGCCGAAGGGACTAAACCATTTTTTTTGATAGTGAATAAGAAGATATTTAAATGTTTAAAATGTTCTTCTATGGTCTTTGAGTAGACTAAAACATCATCTATATAGACTATAAGGAAGTCTGAATAGGGGTTGAGTATATCATTCATAATTCTTTGGTATTCTGAAGGGGCATTTTTAAGGCCAAAAGGCATTACATTCCATTCAAAATGACCAAAAGGGACAGTGAAGGCTGTTTTGTATCTATCTTCTTTGGTTATCTGAATTTGCCAGTAACCACTTTTCATGTCAAATTTAGAGAATAATCTTGCTTCGAAAAGTCTATTAAGAAGGTCTCTTTTGTTAGGGATAGGATATCTAATCCACTGAAGGACATTGTTAAGAGGTTTATAGTTTATGACTAACCTTGGGACACCTCTTTCTTTCTCAACTTGGTTCATGACATAGAAAGCTGCACAACTCCAAGGAGATTGTGACTTTCTAATTAAACCTTTAGATAATAGGGAGTCTATTTCCTTTTTGCAGGTTTCAAGAAGTTCTTTGTTCATTTGGATAGGTCTAGCCTTGGTAGGGATATTTCTCTCATCAAAATCTTTTTCATAGGGAAGTGAGACTTGCTGCTTCTTCCTATCCCAAAAGGAATTAGGGAGATCAGAGCAAACTTGTTTTTTGAACAATTCTTCTAATTCTAGGACTTTGTTTTGCAGTGCAGAGCTCTTAAGGTTTTCTTCTATTCTTAGGTTTGCAATTTCATCAGTTAGATCTTTTATGAAAATTCTTTTGTGACTGATGAGGTCTAACTGTTTTTTAATAGAAGAATATTGTAAGAGAGTTATGTCCTTCTGCTTTATAGGATTTATGAATCTGAAGTCTAGGTTTTTTCCTAAAATTTCAGCATGGATTCCTTCTTGGTCTACCTGGAAGGGATAAATTTGGGTTAGGAATGGAGTTCCTAGAATGACTTCTTGTGATAGGTCTTTAACCAATAAGAAGGAATTCTTAAGGCAGTATCCATCATTGCAAATGGATGCTTTCGGTATCTTATAGCTTATTTTCATTCTATTTCCATTGGCATTGTGGAGTCTTTCTGTAGTATTTTCAAAGAACTTTGAAAGAAACAAGTCCTTCTCTAATGCAATTAAGGTCTGCCCTGCTATCAAGGAGGGCTACTGTTTCCAAAACGAAGTTGTCTATTTTGATTTTTATAGGAACATACCACTTTTGGAAGTCTATTTTATTAAGGACAGCTAAAAAGGCTTCATCATTATCTTCAATTCTTTATACTTCTTTGGTCATAGAAGTATCTTTGGAGTTTGTAGAGCTATGGTCGAGTATTGAATTTGCCGAACTACTGTCCGAATCTAATTTTGATTCTAGAATGGAAATTCTAGTTTCTATCTCTAAATCTTTAGGATCTTTTATTCTAACATATTCTTGAAGGTCTTTAACTTCTCTTTTTAATCTATTGACCTCAGTTTGTAAGTCTTTTGTTGTTACCTGAGTCCCAAAAAGGCTGGTACTGGGTTTGTTTTCGAAGAGTTTAGATATATTAAAGGGCTCTTCAAAGGTTGGTTTCTGTTCTCTAAATATCAGATCTTTTAGCTTCATAAAGTATTCTTGCTTTGTTCTAGGATCTGGTATTTGGTCTATAAGTTGAAAAAGAGCTTCTTCCTTATCTGACCTTGTTATAACATTGCAGAATTGAGGTGATTGGCAATTATCAGAACTAGAAGATAAATCATAGTCTATCTCATAAATTCCTTCTTCTTCTGAAGAATAGTCTTTATCACTAAGGAGGATTTTTTCTAATTTCTCCTTCATGTCTGGATTATCTTTGAATATTTCATTGATCTTCTGTTTGAACGGGCAGTTGTTGGCTTTATGGCCAGGTTTTCTGCATTTATAACAGATTATCTTTGTGTTAGACATGGGTCTACTAGGTCTGTCTTGCTCGGTCTTGGTTGATCTATGTTTTCTGAAGAATCTAGGATAATTTCTTTTCTTTTTATAAGATTTTTCTTTCCTAGTCCTTGAAGAGGCTTGGATCTTTTCAATACCGAAGGCTTCACAGAAGCTTCCCATTTCTCTTTTAGACTTTCCTTTATCTGCCCCGTATTTTGCCTGAATTTTTAATTCAGCGCATAAAGCTAAACCTTCTTTCTTGATGAAAGCTCCTAATTGGCCGTAGGTAATGTCTTTCCAAGGAATTTCTTCTGCTCCTATGGTTTCTTTGAGCTTTGTTATGATTCTTTGGGCAAACAAGGAGGGTAAGCCTGATACAAATCTTTCTTTCCAGAAAGACTCATTACAGTCTGGTCTTCTAAGGACATACGATATGAATGTATCTTTATACCATCTGTAATCACTCAGAGTAGGGCATCTAAGGTTGGACAGAATGGTTTTATTGGATTGAAGTTCTTCTTGAGGGTTTCCTACAAAATACATACTGATGGCATATATTAATTGACCAACAGCGTTTTGTTCTAAGGTCTCCCTACTTGTTTCATCCTTTGTAGAAACAGTAGCTTATAAGACTTCTAATTTTTGTTGTAGGTTCATAGCATTATCCCACCAATATTTGAGTTGTCTTGTGAATCCTTGGATTATAAGGACATCAGCTATTTTGTCTGTATGGCCTTGGGTTCTATAGGCGACTTTTGCCATACCCATTTCTTGTAAGGTATTCATAATCTCACCTTCTGATTTTCCATCTATGTTCCATTCGTAGATGGATTGGCCATTATAGTCTGTGGCTCTAAATTTGGCCCTTTCTTCATATTGAAGATCAGGAGGAGTAGGTCTATTATAGTAATTTCTAGTATCCATGTTCTTTTTACCAAACATATTTGTGTACTGTTGTGATCTATTACTTCTTCTTCTGATTTTATTAATTTCTAGAGGTTCATCTAAAATTGTTGATTCTAGATGTTCTATCTTCTTATCCGAGTTTTCCAACTCAGTTCCAGTATCTGTTTCTTCACTCTGATCTGAGCTTGACTCAGTTTTGCAACTATTTTTACATTTAGATTTTAAACAATTTATATTTGCCAGAGGGGTCTGTGAAGTTGATGCTTGGAAAGCATCAAGTCCTTGAGAAATTCTTTCTAAAATAGTCTGAGGAGTTAAACTTATGTTTCTTAAAAGATTACTAGGGATACTTTCAGCCTGAAAGTGGGGTCTGGAGATATCTCTAGGAAATTTTTGAGGGTTAAAACCTTTTTCAATTCCTAAGTGAACTTGGTCTATTTGTTCAGCTATAGTATGAAGGATCTGATTAGAGTAATTGTTTTGATTATAGATCTTTTTTATATCTCTTAAACTTACTTGACTATCATCAGAATCTCATCTTCCTTTCTTAAAAGGTTCAGCTTTAACCTCTTCACTTTCATTGCCGACTATTATACCTTTAAGAGGAGGATGAACAGAGGTACTAGTTTCTGAAGGTAAATGCTTCCAAGTTCTAGTTATTCTATTTTGGACTTCTAGCGAAGGAAGATGGAAGGGGTCTTTTATATCTTTTCTAGATAAATATATAGGGAGCCAGGTACAGAAGAGAATATTAGTTTGAAGTCTATTCATTTCTGGTAGGAAACGGAACTCTGGAACTTCAGTTCTCCTGAGAGTTCCTTTCCTCAGTTTCTCTACTTTTGAAGATGACAAATATTATGATACTAATGTTTTATCTCAAAGATGTGCTTTAAGTAACCACGGGAATATACCGAAGGCAAGAAAGCCAAACAGGACAAGAGAACCAAAGGAACAAGACAAAGGAAGGAACCCAGAGGAACTCAGGTGTGCCCAGAAACGTAGCATGCGAGGTTGCGATTCCCGAGAAATCTGGGAACACCAAACCTCGGACAAAAGGAGGTGAAAGCGACTTGAGAGAAGCTTCCAAAAGCCTGCCACCATCCAAGAGCAAGACTCCAAGATGCCTAGAACAATGAACCTCAGACAGAGAAAGGTGAAAGCGACAGGACATGGAACCTGTCGCTGTGCAGAAGACAGTTCCCAAGTGCCCAGATTGTTGAACCTCGGAAGAAGGAAGCTGGAGAACGACTTGGCTAAAGAGGTTGACTAACCTTGAAGGATTCTGAGCTGCCTAGGTTGTTTGCACATGCCAAGAACAACGTGGACCAAGGAGAACCACTTATCCTAGGGCAAGCTCAATCTGTGGGAACCCAGAGAAGATTAAGCTACGAAGAATCCTCTATAAAAGGAAGACTAACTCAAGGGTTATCTTTAAGCATTCACAATTGAATCACACTCCATAGCAAACATCAAAGTATGAAGCTTCAAACAAGATCATCAAAGCAAACCGAGATCAAGAGGAACCAGTCAAGGAATAGAAGAGCTGAGTGCTAAGTTCCTGTGACTGTAAGTGATAGTTCCTAGATGCGAAGGTCTGTTTCTTGGATTGATTATTGATTGTTTTAAGTTATCTAGGATTGCATAACTGTGTGTAAGGCAAAGAAACTGTGTGTTTGTTCCTAGGATAAGCTGTAACCAAAAGAGATAAGAAATCAAGAAGTAGACCTTGAAATCCTTTCGAAAGAAAGGTAGTGATTTTTATCCTAGATTGCTAGTTGGCAATCGAAGGTTTCCACTATAAGGAACTTGTTCATTTAGTTGATTGTTTATTTCCGCTGTGAAGGGAACTGTAAACTGTGTTCTTAGTTCCCTGATTATTAATCTAACAATCACAATCCTACAATTGGTATCAGAGCAGGAAAAGCTCTAGATCTTTGTTAAGTTTGCAGATCATGTCTCAACCAAGCAAGTTTGAGCTCGGAATCTCCACCAACAAGCCACATCTCCGAAAGAAAGGAGAAGAAACATGGTGGGAAAAGTGCATGGAAAGCCACATCAAGACCAACGACTATCAATGCTGGAGGATAGTCGAAAATGGAGATGGCCACGTCGATCTTACCATGAAGGAAGAAGATTGGAAACCAGAACACTATGTCATCATGGAGAAGAATGCCAAGGCCAGGCAGTTCATCCTCAATGGATTGGACAGAGAAGACATGGACAAGGTCATAGGCATCAAGACGGCGAAGGAAATGTGGAAAGCTCTCAAGGAGATGCATGAAGGAAGTGAAGAACTAAAGCAAAGCAGAAAGTTTGCTTTGGAAGGAGAATACCACACCTTCAAAATGATGGAAACTGAGACCATCTCAAAGTACTACTCTCGCTTCAACAGATTGATTGGAAAGTTGACAGCGGCGGGAGTCGATCTTGATGAAGTCTCCAAGTCCCTAGTGGTCATCAATGGACTCAACTCCAAATTCACCCTTCTGAAGGGAATCATGAAGAATACTCCAGGCATCCAATCCCTTCCCTTGACACAAATCATAGGGAAACTGGAGGTTGAAGAAGGAGAACACACCAAAGCCAATACCGACAAGAAACTAGAGAAAGGAATTGCCCTCAAGATCTCCAAAGCCTTCTCTAGGCTCGAGATGGAGGAAGAGAACTCAGACCTTGAAGAAGAAGAGGACGAACTAACAACCCTCTTCACAAAGAACATCAAAAAATTCTTTGTGAAGGGAAGGTTCCAAAAGGGCAGTTTCTCTCACAATGGACCAAGAAGAGATCTCAAGAAAGTCTCCTATTACGAGTGCAAGGAGAAGGGACACTACGCTAAGAACTGTCCCAATAAAGAAGAGTCCAAGGAAGAGGAAAGACCTCAAAGAAAGAAGGCTCTCGTAGCATCATGGGGAGAAGACTCAGATGAGGAACTGGATCTGAGTGGCTTCTCTGGAGGGAGATGTCTCATGGCAAAAGGAGACTCAAGCGACTCAGAACACCTTGAGGTAACTTCTGACGATCTCTTAAAATCCCTAGTTGATTGTGATAAGAAACAACTTCTTAAGATCATAAAGAAACTAGGAAAGGAAACCAGTTCCCTTCAACAGAAACTAGATGACTGTGAAGATGAAATTGCTTGCTTGACTGTCGAGAATTCTGTTTGGAGTAAGAAACTTGATGAAACTAAGAAAGACCTAGCTGAAACTCACTCCAAACTCATTGATATTAGAAATGTGCATGCTAGTCACCTTAAAATTTGCAAATCTTGTGATGAAACTAGCATAGACTCTGTCAAAGTTCCCTTGCATGCTAACCCACCTGGAAATGACATGCTTCAATCCATAATTGATAGGTTAGACATTCTCACTGATTCCATTAATGAAAAAATGATAAATCAAACTGTTTTTGTGAGACAACGCCATGGAATATGATATGTCAATAATAAAGGGAACAATGATGCTGAAGAAGAAAAGGCTAGGTGAGAAATTGTTGAGATGAATGAGAATCTCAGTATTGCTCTTGCCACTTCTCGTGATAGGAATAAATTCCTATCAGAGAAGATCATGGTCCTTGAGAACAAGGCTGAGGTTGCCAAACGTCTCAATGAAGGCTCTCAAAGTCCTAAGAAGGAACCAAAGGGAAAAGAAAAGATGGTTCCTGAAAACCAATGGTTCACCAATTCCTTTGCTCACAAAAGATATATTGACATGGCCCATAGCAAGGTTAGAAACAATGTTGATTTTAACAAAAGGAAAACTGAAAAACCTTTTAGGCCAGGAAAAAGAAAATATGGACATGTTGTTTACAATCGTTTGTGTACCTATTGTGGTAAGAATGGTCATTACAACACTGATTGTGCTAAGAAAAGGAACTTTGAAAAGGAGAAAAGTACTCATTACCATGAAAGGAACCAGTTCCCTGGTTATTCACAGACTCACAATGCTAATCCCCCCAGTAAAGCCAAGCTTCGCTGGGTTCAGAAATCTTAGTTCCCTTATGTGCAGAAAGAAGAGAGGCAACCTCAACTATGGTACATCGACAGTGGTTGCTCATGCCATATGACTATAAGAAGAAATCAAATGACCTCTCTTCAACCTCTCCAAGGAGGGAACATATCCTTTGGAGACAAAAGCAAAGGGAAAATCTGTGGAATAGGAACTGTGAAACTCAACGATCACATTCAGGTAAACAAAGTTCACCTTGTTGATAATCTTGGTTTTGACCTAATAAGTGTGTCACAGCTGTGTGATCAAGGAGACAATGAAGTTAGATTCAGATCAAACGAATGTTCAGTCCTTGACTCCTCGGGACAAATCATCCTAAAAGGAAAAAGATTTAACAATGTCTACATAATTGATCCATCATTTGTTCCCAAGGAGAAACTTTGTCTCTCAACTGTGAATGACCAAGCTGATTTGTGGCATCAATGCCTCGGTCATGCTAGCACCAAGCTGATTCAAAAGCTACACTCAAAGGAGCTAGTCAGAGGGTTGCCAAAGCTAAATGGCACATCTAAGAAACTGTGCTCTGACTGTGTAAAAGGAAAACAGGCTCGTAGTTCCTTCAAGTCCAAAAACATGGTAAGCACCTCAAGGCCTCTTGAACTCATCCACATGGATCTGTGTGGACCCATGAGAGTTCAGAGCCTAGGAGGGAACAAGTATATCTTTGTTCTTGTCGATGATTTCTCTCACTTTACTTGGACCATCTTTATTAAATCTAAGAGTGAAGTTATTGACCACTTTAAGGATTTGGTTCCCTTGTTAGAAAAATCTCTTGATTGTTCACTCAATGCTATTCAGTCTGACCATGGTACCGAATTCGAAAATGGAGAATTTCTAACCTTTTGCAGTGAGCATGGAATTGATCACAACTTCTTTGCACCATACACTCCTCAACAAAATGGAGTAGTGGAAAGGAAGAATAGAACTTTGGAAGACATGGCTCGGACTATGCTGATCTCAAGTGAACTCTCTCAATCATTTTGGGCTGAGGCGATCAACACAGCTTGCTACATCATCAATCGAGCCATGCTTCGCCCAATCACAGAAAAGACACCCTATGAGCTCCTAAGAGGAAGAGTTCCCAACATCTCACATCTGAGGGTACGGTGTTCGGATGCAAGTGCTTTGTTCACAACAATGGGAAGGACAATCTTGGCAAATTCGACCCAAGAAGTGATGAAGGAATCTTCATTGGATACGCCTCGGTTAGCAAGGCGTACAAAGTCTTCAACAAAAGGACTAAAAAGGTAGAAGAAAGTGTTCATGTTATTTTTAATGAAAAATCACTTGGAAAGATTGTGCAGAACACCACCAATTCCTTTGAAGACCCGTTTCCCAAGTCATATCAAGAAGATCCAAATGAAGATGTCACTCCACCCAGTTCATGTCCTGCTGCTCGGAACACTCCAATGGCTCCTCCACCAGTTCCCATGGATAATGAACAACAATCCATTTCTGGGAACCATGAGCATGACGACAACATCTGTGGAGACTTCAATGATTCATCTTCCCACATGATCTTCAACGGAGAAGGTGATCCCAACCAGGAAGCTGAATGCTCAACTCAGAATGTTTCCACATCAAATGCACTAGCTCCCAACAGAGAAAGAATAGTCATCAAGCCTCTAGTCAGGTTCGAACATCTAACCTTCTTTGCCTTCAATGCCTTTCTATCTATTGTGGAACCAAAGAACATAGGTGAGGCACTGAAGGATGCGGACTGGATCCAAGCTATGCAAGAAGAGCTTCATCATTTTGAAAGAAACAAAGTATGGCATCTAGTTCCCCGCCCCAAGGATAAACACATCATAGAAACTAGATGGGTTTTCAGAAATAAGCTAGATGATACAGGAGCTGTGATAAGGAACAAAGCAAGACTCGTTTCTCAAGGATACAATCAACAAGAAGGCATCGACTATGATGAAACCTATGCTCTAGTGGCAAGGATTGAAGCAATAAGGTTGTTGATTGCTTTTGCATCACACAAAGGGTTCAAGTTGTTCCAAATGGATGTAAAGACGGCCTTCCTCAATGGAATTCTTCAAGAAGAAGTCTATGTGAAGCAACCTCCAGGTTTTGAAGACGATGATCATCCAGATCATGTCTACTTTCTAGACAAGGCACTCTATGGCCTCAAGCAAGCTCCCAGAGCTTGGTATGATCGTCTTGCCCAGTTCCTACTCTCAAATGGCTATAGGCGTGGAGTTATTGATAAGACTCTCTTCATCCTAGAAGAAGAAGGTAACATCTTAGTGGTTCAAATCTATGTTGATGATATCATTTTTGGTTCCACTAACCTGTCCCTTGTAGACAAGTTCAAAGACTTGATGAGCAGTGAATTTGAAATGAGTTTAATTGGGGAACTCACATTCTTCCTCGGATTACAAATCACTCAAAAGGAAGATGGTATTCAAATCCACCAACAGAAGTATGTCAGGGAACTACTGAAGAAGTTCAAAATGGATTCATGCAAGCCTCTCTCCACTCCCATATCCACCACTGCCCATCTGGATAAGGACCACTCGAGTCCTCTAGTGGAGGAGAAGCTCTATAGAGGTATGATAGGCTCACTCATGTACCTAACCGCTAGTCGACCAGACATTGTCTTTGTTGTTAGCTTGTGTGCTAGGTTCCAATCTTGTCTGAGAGAAACCCACTTGGCTGTTGTAAAGAGAATACTTCGATATCTCAAGGGAACTGACTCTCTCTGTATTTGGTACCCCAAAGAGTGTCCCTTTGAGCTAATGGGTTTCACTGATGCTGATTATGCTGGATACTTGGTGGATAGGAAGAGCACCTCTGGAATGGCACAGTTCCTAGGCCCTTGCCTTGTGTCATGGGGATCAAAGAAACAAGTCTCAGTCTCTCTCTCCACCACAGAATCCGAGTACATTGCGGCTGCCTCCTGCTGTTCCCAACTTCTCTGGCTAAAGCAACAACTCGCGGACTTTGGTATGTCTTATGGTCCCCTCTCTATTCTTTGTGATAACACGAGTGTTATAAACATTTCAAAGAATCCTGTGCATCACACTAGGACCAAGCATATAGATATAAGACATCATTTTCTTAGAGATCATGTTGAGAAAGGAAACATCATTATGAAATTTTGTAGAACTGAAGATCAGGTTGCAGATATATTCACCAAAGCATTGAATAGAGTTCCCTTCGAGAACCTTAGATTAGAACTGGAAATGATTCCTATAAACTAGCAGTTCCTTTAGTTTAAAGTTTCTCTCCAGTTCCCTTGATTGACTAGTTCAGAACTCTTTACTTGTCTTTGTTTTGGAATCTTTGTGTCATTTCTCTTGCGTTAGACCCTCATATTCATAATGGTTTCTCAAAAGGCTTTGACAATTTTTTCTAGTTCTTCTCCTTGGTTGTTCATCTCTTATTAAAATTCAATCATTGTCCAAGTTTCTTTGTTGGCCCAAAAGTCACAATCTGATCATCTTTCTAACCCAACAATATAAGCCAAAATGATGATTGTGTACTATGACCCTCACTTGCCTCATTACACAATCTATTTCCCTATGATCCTCTTCTTAACCCTCTCTGGGAACTAGTGTGTAATGCGATAAATGGCCTTCCCCGATTTCTTTTATGGGAACGTACTTTTAGGTCCTATGTTTTAAAACCCACATCAAAGGTTCTCATATATCCCTCTAGCACACTGAAAATATCGCCAAAAAGGAACTAGGATGGGCTACCCCTTAAACGGCTAGTAAGAGAATTGCTCCTCCCAAGACAGTATTTATGGCAAATCTAACAGCGTCAGAGACGTCTTCTCAGCCTTGAACAGTTGCCATTTTTGAGCATCTAATCTTTGAATTTGTGATCTCTGCAAAGGCGCAAAAGCTTCAAGAAAATTAGCCATTTCAACTCTTCAGAGTTCTCAGAAATATCTTCAATGGCTTGATTCTCAACGGCTCCAAAATTGCTCAAAGGTTATTTAAGGTTTCCTATTTGATTGAGCCGAGCACTCTGTTCTTTCATGCCTTCTCTCAATCTCATGTTCACCTGTCTCTCTCAAAACACAAAGCTCCTCAAATGGCCAAGAAAAACCTCAATCTTGACCTTGCTCAATTGGAGGTAATCAAGCCGATAAGATGACAACAGGACAAGATGAAGGAACTGCAGAAAAGAAGGAAACCGAAGAAGAGGCCATTACGCTGTCATAGGAACGTCTCTCCTAGTTCCCAGTGCTATAACATCACAGTGTGCTAGTAGTTCCCTAGGGTCCTACTCCCCTCTTCTATCCTTATTTTGTCTAATGTCAAGTTGGTTATGCTCTTTTGTTTCTCTTTCCACTATGCATCTATGGGCAATGTACTTGATTTTAATGATTAATGAACTCTTATGGTAATGTTTCTAATGCATCATTTGTCTTTTCCTTAAGTTTCTATTATGGTCATTGTCATGGGTTTAATGCAAATTGTTTATTTCACATTAATATCCTATCCTTGATAAGTAACTTGATCTTTTCGATGATGTCAAAAGGGGGAAGAATGGATAGGAACCTTGAACTATTGGAACTACTGGACCTATAGGAAATCTGAACCCGTTCTACTTCTAAGGGGGAACTTGAATAACTTAGTTCATTTGCTTAGGGGGAATTTGCAACTATTGAATGTTCTATC
Organism: Rheum nobile; assembly: GCA_027886185.1. NCBI lineage: Eukaryota > Viridiplantae > Streptophyta > Magnoliopsida > Caryophyllales > Polygonaceae > Rheum > Rheum nobile. The sequence goes on from WOAB01000546.1 coordinate 2,190,881, forward strand.
AATATTTTTTTTAAGTTGAAAATCCCTTAGCTCAACTGTTCTCATGAATTTCATGTTCCTATTATGTTGCCAGGTTCCTTATATTTGTCATCATCAAAAAGGGGGAAATTGTTAGGAAACGGAACTCTGGAACTTTAGTTCCCTTGAGAGTTCCTTTCCTCAGTTTCTCTACTTTTGAAGATGAAAAATATTATGATACTAATGTTTTATCTCAAATATGTGCTTTAAGGAATCACATGAATATACCGAAGGCAAGAAAGCCAAATAGGACAAGAGAACCAAAGGAACAAGACAAAGGAAGGAACCCAGAGGAACCCAGGTGTGCCCAGAAACATAGCATGCGAGGTTGCGATTCCCGAGAAATCTGGGAACACCAAACCTCGGACAAAAGGAGGTAAAAGCGACTTGAGAGAAGCTTCCAAAAGCCGCCACCATCCAAGAGCAAGACTCCAAGATGCCTAGAACAATGAACCTCGGACAGAGAAAGGTGAAAGCGACATGACATGGAACCTGTCGTTGTCTAGAAGACAGTTCCCAAGTGCCCAGATTGTTGAACCTCGGAAGAAGGAAGCTGGAGAACGACTTGGCTAAAAAGGTTGACTAATCTAGAAGGATTCTGAGCTGCCTAGGTTGTTTGCACATGCCAAGAACAACGTGGACCAAGGCGAACCACTTATCCTAGGGCAAGCTCAATCTGTGGTAACCCAGAGAAGATTAAGCTGCGAAAATCCTCTATAAAAGGAAGACTAACTCAAGGGTTATCTTTAAGCATTCACAATAGAATCACACTCCATAGCAAACATCAAAGTGTGAAGCTTCAAACAAGATCATCAAAGCAAACCGAGATCAAGAGAAACCAGTCAAGGAATAGAAGAACTGAGTGCTAAGTTCCTGTGACTGTAAGTGATAGTTCCTAGGTGCGAAAGTCTGTTTCTTGGATTGATTATTGATTGTGTTAAGTTACCTAGGATTGTCTAACTGTGTGTAAGGCAAAGGAACTGTGTGTTCGTTCCTAGGATAAGTTGTAACCAAAAGAGATAAGAAATCAAGAAGTGGACTTTGAAATCCTTTCGAAAGAAATGTAGTGGTTTTTATCCTGGATTGCTAGTTGACAATCAAAGGTTTTCACTATAAGGAACTTGTCTTTTGCTTGATTGTTTATTTCCGCTGCGAAAGGAACTGAGAATCGTTATTCTGAGTTCCTTAAGTTTTTATCTAACAATCACGATCCTACAGTAAGTGATAGTTCCTAGATGCGAAGGTCTGTTTCTTGGATTGATTATTGATTGTATTAAGTTATCTAGGATTGCCTAACTATGTGTAAGGCAAAGAAACTGTGTGTTTGTTCCTAGGATAAGCTGTAACCAAAAGAGATAAGAAATCAAGAAGTAGACCTTGAAATCCTTTCGAAAGAAAGGTAGTGGTTTTTATCCTAGATTGCTAGTTGGCAATCGAAGGTTTCCACTATAAGGAACTTGTTTATTTAGTTGATTGTTTATTTTCGCTGCGAAGGGAACTGTAAACTGTAAACTGTGTTCGCTGCGAAGGGAACTTTATCTATGCTCATAAACTATTTTCTTTTCTTTTCATTTTTTGTACTACCAAAGTCTTTTCTAAGATATTCTTTGTTTATTTCAAAGTCTGATTTAGATATTATATTGACTGTGGAGTAGTTATGCATATCATTAGAGGTCGGTGAATGCATGCATGTTGATTCTTCATCATTTTGAGGAATGACTCTTGGTAAAGGGTTATTAAAGTCTACCCTATCACTTCTTAATGATCCTGTAAATTCACTTCTAATAGAGTAAAAAGGGTCATTAATAGAGTTTCTAGCAGGTAGAAAAGTTGGTCTTTCTATAGAAGTTTCTCTGGTAGAATTAAATCTAATTAAAATTCTTCCGTCAGATTCTTCTATGATTTGTGAAATTTCTTGTTGTTCCATATTCCTAGGGGGGTTGTCATTGGCGACTTCTAGGGTTTCTGGAATAGTTATGTCTTTCCATTTTATAGTCTTAGGAGTAAAGGTGCTCGACTTTTCTGTTTCTAATTGGAGCAAAATGGTTTCTCTCTGAGGCAAAGGGGAAATGGTACATGTAGGGTCTGTTAAGGAACTCATTAACTTGAAATGGAGTCTATAAATAACAGCAAAGTTTTTAGTGAACTGTTTGAAGTTGTCATTTAACATTTTTATGTCTAGTATTAAAGTTTGACAAATTCTGGGGTCTGTTATGTCTACTGTGAAGTTCGGAGAACAATTAAAGAATAAGGGGCCATTGCAAATATTAGATTGGACTATGGCTAAGATAGAGTCTTTATAGGTTTTAAATCGGTCATCTCTTAGGGCTAAGAAGACAGGGGAGTCTATTCCTTTTCTATGTAAAGGTTTTAGGGCTATCTGAATTAATCCAAGATGCATGAATCTAAATCCTTTTCCAAAATATTTCTTAATGGCTAAAGGATTGAGAAGTTTTAAGGACTGTTGTTCTTTGTTTAGACTAATGGTTTGTTCATGATGTTTAACGCAGCATGCATGAAATAGATCTAAAATACCGGTTCTATAAATGGACTGTGAATTATCTGGAATAGTCCAGTCTTCTAGATTATCAGGGTCTATAGTGAACATATTTTCATTACTATGTATCTCTGGGCTGGAACTACTACTAGATCCACGCCTAAACAATCTTCTTATATGTTCAGTCATAGTGGCATAATTATCTTGTTTGTTTAATTATTTAAGGTTTGAACTAAGGCTCATAACAGAGGGACTATCCACCAGGACCACCCAGACACAACGGGCTGACCAAACGGATTTATGGATTGACCAAGCACTATACCCATAGACTTAGATAAAATCTTCGAATAACTAAACAATTTCAATTCTTATGAACACGATGATGAATAGTAAGGAGACTGTATAAATGGCTCTGATACCATTTTTTATTTATCTCCTTTAATTCAATAAGTGTCGTTGTACACTATTCATAAAAAGTCACTGTAGCAAACTACTATTCATGCTATCTTCTTCTTAAGTTCTGGGCAAAACTGGTATCAGAGCCATTTATACAGTCTCCTTACTATTCATCATCGTGTTCATAAGAATTGAAAAGATCCAATCAGCAAAAGCAAAACTCTTGGAACTACAAGACTTATAGGAAATCTGAACCCGTTCTATTTCTGAGGGGGAACTCGAATAACTTAGTTCACTTGCTTAGGGGGAATTTGCAACTATTGAATGTTCTCTCATTATTTTATAAAGTTGTAAATCTCTTAGCTCAACTGTTCTCATGAATTTCATGTCCTTATTATGTTGCCACGTTCCTTATATTTGTCATCATCAAAAAGGGGGAAATTGTTAGGAAACGGAACTCAGGAACCTCAGTTCCCATGAGAGTTCCTTTCCTCAGTTTCTCTACTTTTGAAGATGACAAATACTTTGATACTAATGTTTTATCTCAAAGATGTGTTTAAAGGAACCACATGACAGTTATTGAAACCATGGAAGCCAAACAAGACAAAGAAACCAAACAAGCAAACCAAAGGAACCCAGAAGTGCAACACGTGACTTTGCTTTTCCCGATAAAGCTGGGAACACTGAACCTCGGACAAAAGATGGTGAAAGCGACATGAGAAAAGCTTCTAAAACCTGCCACCATCCAAAGGAAGCTCTGAAGCTGTCTAGGTCGTTGAACCTTGGACAAAGGCTTGTGAAAGCGACATGTCAAACCCTTCTAAAAGCCTGTCACCATCCAGAGGAAAGCTCCAAGTTGTCTAGGTTGCTGAACCTCGGACAAAAGGCGTTTGACAACGACATGACAGATTCGTCTTAAGCCTTTGATCAACCAATGTGGATTCTGAGTTGCCTAGGTTATTGGTACATGATTAAGTCAGCTTGAATTAAGGATAACCATACAACCTAGGTCAAGCTTGCTCTGTGGGAACCAAGAGAAGACCCAACCTCGAGAATAAACTATATAAGGAAGATAAGCTCTAGTGTTATCTTCAAGCACTACAACAAGAATCACACTTCATAGCAAACATCAAAGTGTGAACCCTCAACAAGATCATCAACTCAAACCAAGATCAAGAGGAACCAGTCAAGAAGCTTGAGAGCTGTGTGCTAGTTTATATGACTGTAAGTGTATCAATTCCTTAGTGCTTAGGACTGCTTGTTGGATTGATTCTACTTTGTGTTAAGTTTATCTAGGATTGTCCAACTGTGTGTTTTGTTCCCGAGAGTAATCTGTAACCGAAGTGAAAAGAAATCAAGAAGTAGACCTTGAAATCCTTTCGAAAGAAAGGTAGTGGTTTTTATCCTAGATTGCTAGTTGGCAATCAAAGGTTTCCACTATAAGGAACTTGTTCATTTACATTTGATTGTTTATTTCCGCTGCGAAGGGAATTGAATATCAGTATTCTTAGTTCCCTTGTTCTAAACTAACAATCATGATCCTATACATAACAACCTTGCTTGGACTTGATAGAAGGATTTCCCTGCTTCTTGAAATCAGGACCCTTCTTGTTTTGCACCTTGTCCTTATTAGGTCCATCATTTGAGTCTTTCTTTTTGAGGCTGTCAACACTGGTAGAAGACTCCACAAGATTAGCCTTAACCGAATTATCAGAAACTTTAGGAGCAAGCTTATCTTTGGGGCGATTGGCCTCCTCAATCTTCATGTGGCTGACGAGTTCAACTAGGGTCAGATCCTTCTTCTTGTGCTTCAAATGGTTGTGGGAGTTGGCCTAAGAATCAGGCAGCTTATCGATCAAAAAATTGGCCTATAGAAATTCTCACATTTTCATTCCCTCAGCCAGGATGTCAGCCACCAGATTCTCGTACTCATGGACTTGAGCCATGATTGGCTTTTCGTCCACCATCTTGAGCTGCATGAACTTCCCACGCATGTACTTTTTCTTTCCAGCATCATCAATAGAATATTTAGTCTCCAATAAATCTCGCATCACCTTTGAAGATTTGTGTGTAGCCAGCAAATCGAAAATAGGGTTCGAAACATGACTGAGCAGGTGACCACGAACTGTTTTGTTATCAGATTCATATTTTTTAATAGTCTTATCATCTGCAGCAGTCGAAGTACCTTCTTGAGATGCAGATCCGTCCATCCCTGGAGTGTTAGGAAGGACACAAGTGACCGAGATCAAGAGTCGGTGGAGTCGTTGTATCAGAAGTCGGACCCGTTGCAGAAGAACATGGTCGATCTCCAACTGCTCGAAGAAAATCATCATCTTCTGGGACCACCTCTTGTAATTCATTCCGTCCAGTGGCTCAAGCTTGGATAAATCCAATAGTGGCTTGAAGTACGGTATCATCGCCATTCTAGATTCTTAAAAAATCGCTTCTAAATTGTTAGTAAGAAACCAGAAACGAAACAGATGAGACCTTACTGAAATTGATTGTAGGGCTGCTTTGAAATCCGATTGAAAAACGAACGCGAAAACTTCATGCGTCGTGGTATGGATTCCGCTGCCTTAAATGTGATTTTGCCCTGACCCACAAAGCACTATCAGATCGGCGTCGCCCCCAAAGGTTCTCACAGCACCCGCTAATCGTGGGCTCTCACCAACGGAGGATTGGAATCTGTCGGGTATGCTCAGAACGAAAACAATTTTGAGAGAAGAGAAGAGTGTTGATTATTTTATGTGTTTTGTAAAGCCAAAGAACTTCTCTACTTAAAACATTTTTTGTAACTACAGAGAGTTAAACCCAAAGAAAATCGTGGGTTGTTATGCTGAAAATAAGGGGCTTTTACAACAAGAGTTCAATGGTTTAAATTATTTTAAAATTCAAATATAAGAAACCGAAAGAATTTGAAACACAGTTAATTTACGTTCTGAAACATAAAAGCCCAAAAACTTAATGTGACTCGTAACATAGGACCCACCCACACCACACACGTGCCACGAACACGGATCAGACCGTGGCGGTGCACACGAGAAAATACATTTCTAACTCAACTAACCAACTCAAGAGATACCCCAAATATATACTAGTCCATTTTTCTTCAAATTAAAGTCTCGATGTGGGCAAGGCACAAAACCCAAAAACCCACTTGCTTTTTCAAACTTTCTGAACTTCCAACACAAATTTCCAAACCGTATCATATCGAGTCAACCCGGAAGTTAACAAATCGCTAATTTCTGATTTTGAGTTATTTATGTGTCGATGATGTATCCAATAAAGCAAAGACAAATTAAAAGCAAGGGCTAATAATTTAGAAGCCAAAATTAGAAATGACATCCGGTGCGGACGGTTCTTACGGTGCGGACATGCACTTTACGGTCTTAAATGTGCATTTTAACGTTTTAAATGTGCACTTTTGCAAAAAAATAGAAAAATGCTTGGAAAAAAATTGATTTTTTTTTTGTTTTCTTAATTTTTTTGCAAAAGTACACATTTAGACGTTAAAATGCACATTTAAGACCCTAAAGTACATGTCCGCACGTCAGCACCGTAAGAACCGTCCGCACCGGAACCTTACTCGACTATTGATAAACAACACAAATTCGATATTTAATTTGAGTCTACATGAAAATTGGAGCCACCATTTTTCTAAGTTTTTTTTTATGGAAAGTGGAGTATTCAAGGTCTTCCCTTAACTCAAATCATAGGGAAGCTTGAAGTAGAAGTAAGGGAGGCTCTCAAAACAAGTTCCGCTAAGAAGATGAAGAAGGGAATTGCCTTAAAATTTTCAAAGGCTTTTTCCAGGTTGGAAATGGAGGAAGAAAATTCAGATCTTGAAGAAGAAGAGGATGAGATGACAGCCTTGGTTACTAAGCACATCAAGAAGCATTTCATCAAGAGAAAATTCAAGAAAAACTTCCAAAAGAAAGATCTTTCTAAATATGCTTGCTATCAATGCAAGGAAATAGGACACCTTGCTAGGAACTGTCCTAAAAACTCAAATGAAGATGACAAGCCTACGCAGAAGAAAGCTCTCTTTGCGACCTTTGGAGATGACTCAGAAGACTCTGAAGGGACTGGACATGAATGGAACTTCTGGAGGAAGATGCTTAATGGCGAAAGAAGATTCATCTGAATCAGACAACTCTGAGGTATCTTCTTTTAACTTTACTAAGTCCCTTCTTGAGTGTGATAAGAAACAATTGATCAAAATCATTAAGAAACTTGGAAAGGAAAATAGTTCCCTTCAAGAGAAACTAGAAGAATATGAAGTTGAAATATCTTGTTTGACCACTGAAAACTCGGTCTGGAGTAAGAAACTTGATGAAACTGAGAAATTACTTGCTAATTCTTCTAGAAAGTTTGAGTCTTGCATCAATGTTAAAAAGGAACCCATGCATGCTGACAATCCTATGATTCCTTACACTGATTCTGAAAACAACAACTCTTCTATGCTTGCTGAAATAATGAACAAACTTGATCATCTCACTCACTCTATAAATGAAAAAATTGTGAATCAAACTGTTTTTGTTCAGCAACGATATGGTCTTGGCCACTCTGCTAACCACGATTCTGAGGACACTGGCTCTGCTGAGAATGAGAAAATAAAAAGGGAACTGGTCGAGAAATATGAGTCTCTCAATAGCGCTCTACAAAATTCTCATGAAAAGACCCAGCTCCTAGAAGAAAAGGTAAAAGTGCTTGAACAGAAACCTAAAGAGAATCCAACTTGGTTCAATGGTCAGAATGCCCACAAGATGTATATTGACCAAGTTCAAGGAACTAGAGATAAGAAAGTTAACTTTGAGCAGAGAAAGCAAGAAAGACCATTCTGACCTGGTCATGGTAAGTATGGTCATGTTGTCTACAATCGTGTTTGCTGGCACTGTGGAAAAAACGGTCATTATATTCATGAGTGCACTCACAAGAAAAGACAAATGGAGGAAAATACTAGGAAAAGGAACCAAAAACCAAATAATAAGAAGCAGATGCATACAATAAATGATTTGAATGATCCTTATTATTTTATTCCTGCTTCTAACCCACAGATAAGATATCAACCTCATTCTCCCAGAAAAGCTAAGCTTAGGTGGGTTCAAAAAGTTTGAGTTCCCTTGTACAGGACGAAGTGCGACAACAAGACAAATGGTATATAGACAGTGGTTGCTCGTGCCATATGACCGAAAATAGAAGAAAAATGTCATCACTTCATCAACACCGAGGAGGTACGATTTCCTTTGGAGATAAGAGAAAGGGAACAATCTGTGAAACTGGGAGTGTGAATCTCACTGATCACATCAATTTAGGTTTTGATCTAATTAGTGTATCACAACTGTGTGACCAAGGAGGAAATGAGGTTCGCTTTACCTCTAAAGAATGCTTCGTGGAAGATAGAAAGGGAACTGTGATTCTGAAAAGCAAAAGGTTCAACAACGTCTACATCATTGATCCAAATTTCGTTCCCAAAGAAAAGCTATGTCTATCAACCATTGACGATCAAACAAACCTCTGGCATCAACGACTTGGTCATGCAAGCATCAAGCTTATCCATAAGCTACATCAAAAGGAACTCGTTCGCGGCCTTCCTAAAATCAATGCTGAAAAGTCAGAAATCTGTTCTGACTGCGTTCAAGGGAAATAGGTTCGTAGTTCCTTCAAGTCAAAAACACTGGTGAGTTTCTCTAAACCTCTGGAACTCATTCACATGGATCTTTGCGGTCCTATACGAGTTCAAAACATTGGTGGTAACATGTACATTCTGGTACTTGTTGATGATTACTCTAGATTCACTTGGACATTATTTATAAAATCTAAAAGTGAAGTCTATGATAGGTTTAGTGAGCTAGTTCCCTTGCTTGAAAAATCATTGAATGTATCTCTTCGAGCCATTCGTTCTGATCATGGAACTGAGTTCGAAAATAGAGATTTTCTAACGTATTGCAGGGAACATAGAGTTGATCACAATTTCTTAGCTCCCTACACTCCACAACATAACGGAGTTGTTGAAAGGAAGAACATGACCTTGTAAGATATGGCTCGCACCATGCTCATCTCAAGCAGACTCTCTCAATCCTTCTGGGCAGAAGCGGTTAATGCAATGAAATATATCTTGAATCGGGCTATGCTACGCCCCATGCTTGAGAAGACTTCCTATGAGCTACTTCGAGGCAGAGTTCCCAACATTGCTCATCTTCGAGTTTTTGGCTGCAAATGGTTTGTTCACAATAATGGGAAGGACAATCTAGGGAAGTTCGATCCACAAAGTGATGAAGGGATCTTCATCGGCTATGATTCTAGTAGCAAAGAATACAAGGTCTTCAACAAACGGACTATGCAGGATCCCTCAGTTCCCTCGGAAGATCCTTTTCAACGACCAAGTGAAGATTCTGATGATGAAGCTCCTCCCAAGCACAACTCATACCCAACTCTCTCTATCTCTTCCTCACCCACAGTTCCCTCCACTGTGGTTGAGCCCAAGGAATCAACATCTATAGACAGCTCCCCTGTTCCCTCCACTCATCAAGATACTGTGGTTACGACTCTAGTTCCCTCCAACCCATCACATGAAGTCGATGTCATCTCTACAGGAACGGAACCTGCTCCAGAAGCCGATCCAACTATTGTTTCTTCCTCAGCTACGGATCCCACAGATGTGGACGCTCCGGGAACCGATCTTCTCGTTCCCAATAGAGACAAACGAACCACCAAGCATCCCGTCAGGTATGGGTTTAAGGATATGTCTTATTGTGATTTCAATGCTTTTCTGTCTCTTATAGAACCCAAGAACATCACGGAAGCGCTGAAGGATGTTGATTGGATCATTGCCATGCAAGAAGAACTTCACCAGTTCGAGAGGAACAAAGTCTGGTGACTAGTTCCTCGCCCTCAGAACAGACACATCATAGGAACTCGGTGGGTTTTTCGCAACAAGCTGGATGATTCTGGTGCTGTATCACGAAACAAAGCTCGTTTGGTTGCTCAAGGCTACAACCAACAAGAAGGGATCGATTACGATGAAACATTTTCCCATGTGGCCAGATTGGAAGCCATACGGTTGCTCATTGCCTATGCTTCACACAAAGGGTTCAAGCTGTACCAAATGGACGTGAAGACTGCATTCCTCAATGGCATTCTTCAGGAGGAAGTCTATGTCAAGCAACCTCCAGGATTTGAGGATGATGATCACCCTGACCACGTATATTTCTTGGACAAGGCTCTCTATGGTCTAAAGCAAGCCCCTCGTGCTTGGTATGATCGCCTTGCCCAGTTCCTAACAGCCAATGGCAATCGCCGTGGTGTGATCGACAAGACTCTTTTTATTCTGGAAGTTAAAGGTGAAATTCTAGTGGTCCAAGTCTATGTTGATGATATTATTTTTGGTTCCACTAACTTGGCTCTTGTAGAAAAGTTCAAAAATCTAATGAGCAGCGAATTCGAAATGAGTATGATTGGGGAACTATCCTTTTTCCTGGGTTTGCAAGTCACTCAGAAGGCCGATGACATTCAAATCCATCAACAGAAATATCTTAAGGAACTCTTGAAGAAGTTCAAAATGGATTCTAGCAAAGCCATCTCCACACCAATATCCCTGGCAACTCGCCTCATTGCCGATCATACTACATAGAAAGTGGAAGAGAAACTCTATCGTGGCATGATTGGATCTTTGATGTATCTAACCGCTAGTAGGCCAGATATTGTGCTTGTTGTTTGTCTTTGTTCCAGGTTTCAAGATGATCCAAGAGAATCTCACTTATCTGAAGTGAAGCGCATATTTCGCTATCTCAAGGGAACTGACGACCTATGTCTTTGGTACCCCAAGGATTGCCACTTCAATCTTCTTGGATACACCGATGCGGACTATGGAGGATACTTGGTTGATCGCAAGAGCGCATCTGGAATGACCCAATTCCTTGGCCCTTTCTTGGTCTCTTGGGGGTCCAAGAAACAAAACTCAACGGCCCTATCAACCACAGAAGTTGAGTACATCACAGCTGCTGCCTATTGTTCCCAACTCCTCTGGCTCAAACAACAGCTCGCGGATTTTGGTATGTCTTTTGGCCCTCTAAAGATTCTATGTGATAACACCAGTGCAATCAACATCTCTAAGAATCATGTGCATCATACTAGGACTAAGCACATTGATATTAGGCATCATTTCTTGCGTGATCATGTTGAAAAAGGGAACATTCTACTAGAACATTGTAGGACTGAAGATCAAATTGCAGATATATTAACCAAAGCATTAAATCGAGAACCTTATGAGTCCTTTAGAGTACTTCTGGGAATGATATCCATAAACTTGTAGTTCCGGTTGCCCTTACTAGTTCCCTAACTTTGCCTAGATTTGATATTTTCTATGATTTCTTTGACAATATTGTTGATCATTGTTCTTGTGCTGCCCTCGCATGTCCTGTAATATTTGTTCTAAAGCATGTTCTTAACTCTTTTGCATGATCACATGATTTTATGATATAATTTGAACTTGATTGCATCTCTTTATTGGCCCTATAATAGTCAATTTGATCACATATATCCTCTATAACAAGCCGACATGATAATTGACTATAAACCGTCCTAAGTTTGACTACACTGTATGATTCCCTATGATCCCTCTTCAGTCCACTCTGGGAATTATCTTTGTGGTGTCAAAAGAGCCTTCCGAATTTTATTTATATGGGTACATACTTTTCTTGAGTGATTGCTTGGTTCCCTACATAAAATGTGCCCATATCTCCCCGATTCCGTGTCACATACTGAGGAAAAGAACTGGGAACTGTGCTTCAACGACCAGATTTCAAATTGTGCTCTGTCAGCGTCCGCTTCCCAAGGGCAGTTATTGCATCTAGCCGTTTGATCTCTGAAATTTATGGGGAATTCAAGCCCGATTGATTTGATTGTTCTGAAGAAATTATTAAGGGAAGAGTTATGAGTTCCCTTCGACATCAGAAGATATTGTGGCCATTAGAGATATATTATGGGTTCCCTTATTTGAACATATTCGGCAACGGCCTCTTTTGGATAGAAGTTTGCTTAGCATTTATATAGGGAAACAAGGAAAACCCTAATTCGGCACCGATCTCCAATCTCACTTTACTCTCCACAACAATCTTTGTCGAGCTCCTAAAAATCCTCAAGTTCTCTCTTTCCTACGTCTGTCCCCATGGATACCGGTATTCCCCAGCTCCCTGCTGATGAGTTAGCCATACTGGAGGCCTACCGGAAACAAAAAGCCACCTCCTTCTCCTCCCAGGTGGCTACACCGACAAAGGCACCATCTTTGGTGCCCCCACCTATGGCGGATCCGGCTCAATCGGCACCACCACCGGTCTCTAAGGCTCATCAGTCTGAGTCTGCCTCGTCGGAGCATACTCCGTCCAAGCCGGCCTCCCCGACACCAACAAAAGAGGACTCTCACCACTCCTCTCCTTCTCAGGGGACCAATCCTATTGATGTGGACCTGCTCCCAACTCCGACGACTACTCTGAAGCTCCCCGACGACTCCCAGTCGGTGGCTGGTCGCGTCAAACGCCGTGCGGCCAAAGGTGGCTCTGGCATCCCCTCTCTTCATCTAGAGGATGTCACCCCAACCAAGAAGGTGAAACTTTCAAAGGCTGCCAAGGGCAAGCAGCCTCTACACCAGCGAGCCTCTCCGAAATCTCAAGTCCCCTCAAAGGTGGCACCAGCTCTCGCCAATCGCCATATAATGGAGCCTCTAATAGTCGGAGAAGAATTCTGGGCTACTGCTGATGATGAAAGTGTCTCTATTGCCCACGCCAAACTCCAGCTTCAAGGGTGGGACACACTGGTGCCTGAGCCATTTGCTGTCAATGAAGATCTAGTGCGACTGTTCTATCAGAATATGCAATTCGTCGCCGCTAAGGATGATCAGCATGTGCACGACGCCATCCTCACTTGGGGAGGTAACTTGATTCCTCTCTCTGCGGCAGTAACTGGGTCTGTACTTGGCCTCGACACTGGCAAAGGTTTTGGGGTTATAATCAAAAGGAATTGGCCAGGCAAGGGAAGGCTGGAAATTCTCCAAACTGTATTCGATGGCAACTTCCCGTCCAAAGCTCCCTGCTCACCAAGTTCCTGAGTCTCAATAGGAAGATCCTCCATAAATTCCTCATCAAAAATATCATTCCTCGTCAAGAGAAGAAGGACACTGTTTTGGTCTCTGATGCTGTGCTTATGGTGAAGCTAATTCTGGGAGAGCCCATTGATCTACCCCATATCACCCTGGCCCACATGCAATGCTGCAAAGAGCACTCTACCCATGCCCTCCCATATCCTCACCTCATCAAGAAAATTCTAAGCCGCCTTGGCCTTTACCCCACTGACATTGAAGAGACTCAATTCTCTCGTCTTCTCACAATGACTACTGTGAGGCGTCTAGCACAAAAAGTGCATGTTGATGAGGAATCTGAAGCAGAGAAGGACAAGGAAGAGCCCCAGCCTACCCATTCTGATCCCCGCCTAGTTCCTAACACCTATGTTATTCTGACTAGCTTGGGACACATTGAGCTTGCATTGGTTAATTGCTTCGACAAGGTGGCTGTTGCTGTTGACAAGGGCAGTACCTTCACGAATGATATGGTAGTGGAATTATGGAAGACCTCTGCAATACTAGTGGAAGAAATTGCTAAGTTAGTGTCTCGTAAGCTGGCTGACAACAAGGCAAAGGCACATCAGTAATTTGGTGTAGTAATCAATTCCTACTTAGATGACATGGAGCTCTTAGTTCCCTTAGGATCCCACTTCCATATTATGATCCTTTTTTGTGTGTGTCTGAGTGTTGTTATATTTCTCTCTGTCTATGATGTTTATGTTTTTTGTGCTCCTTTTATATTTAATGAAATATTTTATTTTTCTTGCACTTGTTCTGATTTGCTTTCAACTTTTATTACGATGTCATTTCTCTAGAGTTTAGCATTATTACGTTTATCACTCTAAATTCTCTTTGTTCTCATTCAACTGAATCTTTTAGATGATGTCCAAAGGGGGGATGAACTTGGCAATCTGGAACTAATAGGATGAAAGGAACTCTGTACTGGGTGTTCTCTTAAGGGGGAATTAAGGAACTTGGTCTACTGTTAAGGGGGAATATGCATTCCACTATTGATTATTCTACATCTAGTTATGTTCTGTTTTTCCTCATATATCATTCATGCATATTATTGATATGCCAGGTTCTACATGTTTGTCATCATCGAAAAATGGGAAATTGTTAGGAAGTGAACTTTTGGGAACTCCAGTTCCCTACCTAGTTTCCTTCCTCAGTTTTTCTAGTTTTGATAACGACAAACATCTTTGTTATTGATATTTCCATAAGTGTTTATAAACATGGAACTCTGGATTTGGAATGCACAAGACAGAGACGAAAATGCCATACTTGGGAACTGGCGTAAGGAACTAAAGCTCGCTGTCGCTGGAAGAGCTTGGAACAAGGTATGAAGGGCGGCGGCGATCCGATTAGGGTAGATCTTTGCTTGGAGAGAGAAGCCAAATATTATCTTGTTTCCATATTATCTTAGGAGTTAAAAGTATATCTTTTATGGAAACGAAACATGTAAAATCGTGGGAGATTATATTTAGTAACAAATATTATCTTTTCGATTACTTTTTGATTATTTTATTTGTGTTATTCGGTTGCTGGAGATTTGTTTCTTCCATCAATAAAATTACATAAATAGAATAGTCAAAGCTCTCTCACATTCACGCATTCACGCATATTGCTATCAGAGAAGAAAATAGAGCCGAGTTCTTTGAAGAAAAACTGTAAGTCGATTGTCTTGTTTGTGTGCTTGATTTGGTCGAACTAGGTAGAGAGTCTTTAGTGTGCCTAAGACTTAATCTGTGTGTTCTATCCTAGTTGATTGTAATCGAAGCATTAATACAAGAAGTAGACTTTGAAAACCTCTTGCAAGAGAGGTAGTGGGTTTTTATCCTGGATAACTAGTTGATTATTAAAGGTTCTCACTCTAAGAAACTTGTCTTGATTCTGTTATTGTTTACTTATTCCGCTGCTAAGGATCTAGACTCTCAGTTTCCTTTGATTGCTAACACGTACGATCCTACATTTTGCTTGTTTGGAGTCTTGAAAAAGAGCTAGCTTGATGGGTGAATTCTATGCCTCTTTAATTGTTGCCTACAAAGCACGAACAACCATGCGTTTCTTGCAAATTGGTGACCCTATAGTACTTGATCATGGAGCTCAAGATTTCAAATTTGCCGGCCAACTGAAAAAATACACTATTATTGAGTTTGAGATGTTTATTTAGTGTACTTTTTTTCACATCTTATTTCCAATGCACTATATGAAATTTTGTGTTACGAGGGAAAAAATTACTCCCTCCGATTTAAATTAAGTGTCGTTTTAGCACTTGAAATTTGATCAACTTTGAATGTCCTTTTAGGATTTTTAGGCAATTAATTAAGTGGGAGTTATGAGAATTGTTGTTGGATTTGTTTTTGTTGAATTTTCTTGTCCATTCATTGGCTAAAGAGTATAGTGATTATTTATTATAAGAAAGATTGAGAAAAAATGTAAGATTCTAGGTGTATTTAATACTTTTCTTAAATATCGTGTCCAAGGCTAAAACGACACTTATTTTTTATCGGAGGGAGTATTTTCTAATTGTGTGTAAATGTCACGTATGATTGTTATGAATAACATTCCCTCTGATTTTTATTAAGAAATGTTTTAGATTTTATTTTATTTATATATGTGACGTTTTAGAGAGTATTAATGTCTTGTACATTTACTTCTCCATTTACCCATGTCTAAATAATGGTCTAATCCTTGTTCCAATAACAAGTTCATTTTCCAAAGTAAAATTATGGCTCCATTGTCATTTAAATGAACTGAAATTACGTGTATATATGCAAAGTGTAACCAATATTCAAAACTTTAAGTCAAGTCTTTTCAGTCTAGCTGGTAAGCATGACATCTCGAGACCATTAAATCGTGTGTTCGAATCCCTCCTCCCCCGTTGTAATGGCCTTGTGGCTTTTGAGGCTTGTGCCTCCTATTAACCAAAAAAAAAAATTCAAAACTTTAATTGATAAAATCATTAATTGTATGAGAATTTATGACATAATTAGTGAATTTAAAGGAAGATTGAACTTTCCTTAATCCTTGTGCATAACTCTAAAATGACACTTAATTATGATCAGAGGGAGTACTCCCTCTGTTAATTCATAGTTAATGTAATAAATTATAAGGTAAAAATAATTCTTTTCAGTGAAATACATTTAATACAACACTTTGAAACTTTATGGGAGTGGAGGATTAGTTAGGTGGCACTTTAAAATTTGATGAGAGATACTCCCTCCGATCAACATATATTGACGTTCAAGAGTGTTTGATTTGATCAACAATGGTTGACGTAAAAGCTATTGTTTGAGTTCTATTAATTTGTCTATAATTACTTTCTACACTTTTCAATTTTTATTTGTGTTTCAAATTTGATATTTTTTTCTTTTCAATGCAATTTTCTAGATCTACGTATGAAAATTAATTTTTAGATATCATTTTATCCTCCTAAAACAAGTTTCAAAGTGATATATATAATTAGTGCATAGATCTTTTTAATTGTATAAAGTGAGTGGAGATTACAGATAAATGTTGTTTTTCTTAAATCTTGTGCTAAATGCTCCAGCATCATGTATAGTTGATCGGAGGGAATAATATTTTATTTAATGTGAAGCAATAAACATGACCAAGTTAATTAATGTAAAGCACATGCAACTTAACGTCGATTTTTATGATCAAATCTAAATGCATCGAACGACAATATATATTGATCGGAGAGTATATAAGAATGTAGATATGATATTGAAGTTACAAGATTTGCACACTGTACGATGGTGATTGTACGATGGTGATTGTTAGTTTAGAATAAGGGAACTAAGAATGTTGATATTCAGTTCTCTTCGCAGCGGAAATAAACAATCAAATATAAATGAATAAGTTTCTTATAGTGGAAATCTTTGATTGCCAACTAGCAATCTAGGATAAAAATCAGTACCTTTTTTTTTAAAGGATTTCATGTCAAGGTCTACTTCTTGATTTCGTATCACTTTGGTTACAAGTTACTCTAGGAACAAAATACACAATTCCTTTGCCTTACACACAGTTAGACAATCCTAGATAGCTTAACACAAAGTAGAATCAATTCAAGAAGCAATCCTTAGCACTAAGAAACTGATACACTTACAGTCACAAGAACTAGCACACAGCTTTCAAGTTTCTTGATTGGTTCCTCTTGATCTTGGTTTGAGTTGATGATCTTGTTGAGGGTTCACACTTTGATGTTTGCTATGAAATGTGATTCTTGTTGTAGTTCTTGAAGATAACAATGGAGCTTATCTTCCTTATATAGTGTATTCTCGAGGTTGAGTCTTCTCTTGGTTCCCACAGAATGAGCTTAACCTAGGTTGTGTGGTGGTCCTTAATTCAAGCTGACTTAATCATGTACCAACAACCTAGGCAAACTCAGAATACACATTGGTTGGTCAAAGGCTTCAGAAGAATTTGTCATGTCATTGTCAAACGCCTTTTGTCCGAGGTTCAGCAACCTAGACAACTTCAGAGTTCCCTTTGGATGGTGACACGTCGCTTTCACCAACCTTTGTCCGAGGTTCAACAACCTAGACACTTTCAGAGTTTCCTTTGGATGGTGACAGGCTTTAGAAGTGTTTGTCATGTCGCTTTCACCAACCTTTGTCCGAGGTTCAGTGTTCCCAGCTTTATCGGGAAAAGCAAAGTCACGTGTTGTACTTCTGGGTTCTTGCTTGTTTGGTTTCTTTGTCTTCTTTGGCTTTCATGGTTTCAGTAACTGTCCTGTGGTTCCTTTAAACACATCTTTGAGATAAAACATTAGTATCAAAGTATTTGTCATCTTCAAAAGTAGAGAAACTGAGGAAATAAACTCTTATGGGAACTGAGGTTCCTGAGTTCCATTTCCTAACAATTTCCCCCTTTTTGATGATGACAAATATAAGGAACCTGACAACATAATAAGGACATGAAATTCAAGAGAACAGTTGAGCTAAGAGATTTACAACTTTATGAAATAATGAGAGAACATTCAATAGTTGCAAATTCTCCCTAAGCAAATGAACTAAGTTATTCGAGTTCCCCCTCAGAAGGAGAACGGGTTCAGATTTCCTGTAAGTCTTGTAGTTCCAATAGTTCAAGGTTCCTATACATTTTCCCCCTTTTGACATCATCGAAAATATCAATTAACTTATCAAGTGTAGGATGTCAATTTGAAATAAACAATTGCTTTAAACCCATGAAAGTCACCATAATAGAAACTTAAGGCAAAGACAAAAAATGCATTAGAAAATCTCCCAGAAAAGTTCATTAATCATTAAAGCCAACACATTGTTCATAGATGCATAGTAGAAAGACAAACACAAATCA
Organism: Rheum nobile; assembly: GCA_027886185.1. Lineage (NCBI taxonomy): Eukaryota > Viridiplantae > Streptophyta > Magnoliopsida > Caryophyllales > Polygonaceae > Rheum > Rheum nobile. The sequence continues at coordinate 2,209,231 of WOAB01000546.1, forward strand.
CAAGCAACCTGAAACAAACAAAAGAAGGACAGGGGAGGTAAGTAGGATCCTAGGGAACTACTAGCACAATGTGGTGTTATACCACTGGGAACTAGGAAAGTCACTCCTCTTCTTCTTCAGCATCATTCTTTTCCTCAGTTCCCTTATCATGGCTTGTAGTCGTCTTAGGCGTATCCTTCATCTCAGCTACCTGAGCTCCTCCAATCGCAGCCTCCAAAGTTTGCTGAATCACACTCACAAGAGCATATATGGCATTCCTGGTCTGCCCCAGTTCTATCACCTAATCACGGATGGCAAGAGAGATGGCAGTATATCCATCCGTGATAGCTTTTTCAATACGACCCAGGCAAGCTAGGATCGCAGAGGAGTCTTGGACAGGGTATAGCGGAGGCAAAGAGCTTGGAGTGGCTTGGAAACTTGCCTTTTCCTTAGGCAAGTCCGCTTTTACATCGGAGGGAGCATCCAGGTGGTCTTTGGTTTTGAGCCTCTTCATAGTTTCCATGGTGAGAAACTTGTTGTAGGTGGTTTCATTGAGGTCTGTTGGATATAGTTTGAGCATGGAGAGAAGGTTTTTTATGCTGTCTCGGGAAGAGGCGAGTTTCTACTAGCCGTTGGGGAGTTCTGTCTTTCCTAGTTCCTTTCTGGCGATTTCTTCATTGTGCTAGAGGGATATATGGGAACTTCTAGTGTAGGGATTTTAGACATAGAACAAGAAAGTACGTTCCCATAAACGAAATCAGGGAGGGTCACATCGCACACTAATTCCCATAGAGGGTTAAAAGATGGATCATAGGGAACTAGATTGTGCAATGAGGCAAGGGAGGGTCATAGTACACAATCATCATTTCGGCTTGTATTATGGGGTTAGAATATGATCAGATTGTGACTTTTGGGCTAACAAAGAAACTTGGACAATTATTGAGTTAAAATGAAAAAGGACTTTCAAGGAGAAGAACTAGAAAAATTTATCAAAGCCTTTTGAGTGACTATTATAGATGTGTGGGTTTATTGCAAGAGAGAACACAAAGATTCCAAGACAAAACAAGTAAGAAAATTTGATCTAGTCAATCAAGGGAACTGGAGAGTAACTTTAAACTAAAGGAACTGCTAGTTTATAGGAATCATTCCCAGTTCTAATCTAAGGTTCTTGAAAGGAACTCTATTCAAAGCTTTGGTGAATATATCTGCAATCTGATCTTCAGTCCTACAAAATTTCATAATGATGTTCACTTTCTCAACATGATCTCTAAGGAAGTGATGCCTTATATCTATATGTTTGGTCCTAGTATGATGCACATGATTCTTCAAAATGTTTATATCACTAGTATTATCACAAAGAATAGTGAGAGGACCATAAGACATACCAAAATCCGCGAGTTGTTGCTTTAGCCATAAGAGTTGGGAACAACAAGAGGTAGCTGCAATGTACTCAGATTCTGTGGTGGAGAGGGAGACTGAGATTTGTTTCTTTGAGCCCCATGACACAAGGCAAGGGCCTAGGAATTGTGCCATTCCAGAAGTACTTTTCCTATCCATCAAGTATCCAGCATAATCAGCATCAGTGAAACCTATCAGCTCAAAGGGACACTCTTTGGGGTACCAAATGCAGAGTGAGTCAGTTCCCTTGAGATATCGGAATATCCTTTTCACAGCAACTAAGTGTGTTTCTCTTGGACATGATTGAAACCTAGCACACAAGCAAACATCAAACACAATGTCTGGACGACTAGCTGTTCGATACATGAGGGAACCTATCATACCTCTATAGAGTTTTTCTTCCACAAGAGGACTTGAGTGATCTTTGTCCAAATGGGCGATTGTAGAGATAGGAGTGGAGAGGGGCTTGCAAGAATCCATTTTGAACTTTTTCAACAGTTCCCTGACATACTTTTGTTGGTGAATTTGTATGCCATCTTTCTTTTGGGATATTTGCAATCCGAGGAAGAAGGTGAGTTCCCCTATTAGACTCATCTCAAATTCACTACTCATCAAGTCTTTGAACTTATCTACAAGGGACAGGTTAGTGGAACCAAAAATGATATCATCAATATAAATTTGAACCACTAGGATGTTACCTTCTTCTTATAGAATAAAGAGAGTCTTATCAATGATTCCACGCCTATAACCATTTGAGAGTAGGAACTGGGCAAGACGATCATACCAAGCTTTAGGGGCTTGCTTGAGACCATACAAGGCTTTGTCTAGGAAATAGACATGGTCTGGACGATCACTGTCTTCAAAACCGGGTGGTTGCTTGACATAGACTTCCTCTTGAAGAATGCCATTGAGGAAGGCGGTCTTTACATCCATTTGGAATAGTTTGAAGCCCTTGTGTGATGCGAAGGCAATCAATAACCTTATTGCTTCAATCCTTGCCACTGGAGCATAGGTTTCATCATAGTCGACTCCTTCTTGTTGATTGTATCCTTGAGCAACAAGCCTTGCTTTGTTCCTAATTACAGCTCCTTAGCCATCGATCTTGTTTCTGAAAACCCATCTAGTTCCTATGATATGCTTATCCTTGGGGCGGGGAACTAGATGCTAGACTTTGTTCCTTTCAAACTGATGAAGTTCTTCTTGCATGGCTTGTATCCAGTCTACATCCTTCAGTGCTTCACCTATGTTCTTTGGTTTCACAATAGATAAGAAAGCATTGAAAGCATAAAAGGTTAAATCATCGAACCTGACTCGAGGCTTGATGGTTCTTCTTTCTCTATTGGGAACTAGAGCATTTGATGTGGAGACATCTTGATTTGAACATTCAGCTTCAACTTCTATGTTGGGATCACCTTCTCCATTTAAGAACATGTGAGAGGATGAATCATTTATATCTCTACAAGTATTGCCTTCATGTTCATGGTTCCCAGAAACGGATTATTGTTGATTATCCATGGGAACTGGTGGAGGAATTTGTGCAACTGGGTAAGAACTAGGTGTTGTGATACCTTCATCTGGATCTTCTTGAGGTGACTTGGGAAATGGGTCTTCAAAGGAGCTGGTGGTGTTCTGCATATTTCTACCAAACGATTTCTCATTAAAAACAACATGAACACTTTCTTCTACCTTTTTAGTCCTTTTGTTGAAGACCTTGTATGCTTTGCTACTTGAGGCATATCCAATGAAGATCCCTTCATCACTCCTTGGGTCGAATTTGCCAAGATTATCTTTCCCATTGTTATGCACAAAGCATTTGCATCCGAACACCCTAAGATGTGAAATGTTGGGAACTCTTCCTCTCAGAAGTTCATAGGGTGTCTTCTCTGTGATTGGGCGAAGCATAGCGCGATTGATGATGTAGCAGGCTGCATTAATTTCTTTAGCCCAGAATGATTGAGAGAGTCCACTTGAGATGAGCATAGTTCGAGCCATGTATTCTAAGGATCTATTCTTCCTTTCCACTACTCCATTTTATTGAGGAGTGTATGGTGTAGAGAAGTTGTGATCGATGCCATGCTCACTGCAAAATGTTAGAAATTCTCCATTTTCGAACTCAGTACCATGATCAGAACGAATAGAATTGATGGAACAATCGAGAAATTTTTCTAACATGGGAACCCGATCCTTAAATCGTCCAATGACTTCACTTTTAGATTTTATGAAGATGGTCCAAGTAAAACGAGAAAAGTCATCGACGAGAACAAAGATATACCTGTTTCCTCCTAGGCTTTGAACTCTCATGGGTCCACAAAGGTCCATGTGAATGAGTTCAAGGGGCCTTGAGGAACTTACCATATTCTTGGATTTAAAGGAACTCCGAGCTTGTTTCCCTCTTACACAGTCTGAGCATAGTTCCGCAGATTTGCCACTAATCTTTGGGAGGCCTCTGACTAGCTCCTTTGAGTGTAGCTTTTGGATTAACTTGGTGCTAGCATGACCAAGACGTTGATGCCACAAGTCCGTTTGATCATTCACAGTTAAGAGACAAAGTTTTTCCTTAGGAACGAAGGATGGGTCAACAACATACACATTATTGAACCTTTTACCTTTCAAGATGATTTGTCCCGAGGAGTCAAGGATAATGCATTCATTTGATTTGAATCTAACTTTGTTGTCTCCTTGATCACACAGTTGTGACACACTAATTAGATCAAAACCAAGATTATCAACAAGGTGAACTTTGTTTACCTTAATGTGGTCATTGAGATTCACAGATCCTATCCCACAAATTTTCCCTTTGCTTTTGTATCCAAAGGAGATGTTCCCTCCTTGGAGGGGTTGAAGAGAGGTCATTTGATTTCTTCTTCCGGTCATATGGCATGAGCAACCACTGTCAATATACCATAGTTGAGGTTGCCTCTCTTCTTTTTGCACACAAGGAAACTAAGATTTCTGAACCCAGTAAAGCTTGGCTTTACTGGGAGGATTAGCATGTGGTTTATAATTGTGAGTTTGTGAATGACAAGGGAACTGGTTCCTTTCATGGTAGTATGCACTTTTCTCATTATCATATTTCCTTTTCTTAGGACACTCAGTGTTGTAGTGAGCATTCTTACCACAATAGAAAACAATCGATTGTACACAACATATCCATATTTTCCCTTTCCTGGCCTAAAAGGTTTTTCATTTTTTCTTTTATTGAAATCAACATTATTTTTGACCTTACCATGAGACATGTCCACGTACCTTTTGTGAACAAAGCAATTAGTGAACCACTTGTCTTTAGGAGATTCTTTCTCCTTTCCCTTAGGTTCCCTCTCAAAGGCCTTAGGGTCCTTTTTAGGATTTTTAGAGTTTTCTATGAGAAGCTTGGCAACCTCAGCCTTGTTCTCAAGAACCATGATCTTCTCTAATAGGAACTGATTCCTATCTCGAGAAGTCGCAAGATAAGTACTAAGGTTCTCATTCATCTCAACAAGTTCACGTCTGACTTTTTCATCTTCAGCATTATCATTGATCTTGTTGTTAATGTATCCAACTCCATGGCGTTGTTTCACAAAGACAGTTTGATTAACTATTTTTTCTTTTATGGAATCGGTGAGATCATCTAACCTATCAATTATAGATTGAAGCAAAACTTTTCCAGATAGGTTATCATGCATAGGAACTTTAACAGATTCTATCTTAGACTCACTACAAGATTGGTAAATTTTAAGGGAACTAGCATGCATGTTCCTAGTTTCCATAAGTTTGGAGTTAGTTTCAGCGAGATCTTTCTCGGTTTCTTCAAGTTTCTTACTCCCTACAGAGTTCTCAACAGTTAAACAAGCAATCTCATCTTCACAATCATCAAGTTTTTGTTGATGAGCACTCGTTTCCTTCCCTAGATTTTTTATGATCTTTAGAAGTTGTTTCTTGTCACAATCAACTAGAGTTTTTAAGAAGTCATCAGAAGTTACCTCAAGGTCTTCTGAGTCGCTTAGATATCCTTTTGCCATGAGGCATCTTCCTCCAGAGAATCCACTCAGATCTAGTTCCTCATCTGAGTCTTCTCCCCATGAGGCCACAAGAGCCTTTTTCCTTTGAGGTCTTTCATCTTCTTTGGAGTCTTCTTTGTTGGGACAGTTCTTAGCGTAGTGTCCCTTTTCTTTGCACTCATAGCAAGAAACATCTTTGAGATCTCTCCTTGGTCCAGTGTGAGAGGAACTGTCCTTTTGGAACTTTCCCTTCACAAAGAATTTTTTAATGTTCTTTGTGAAGAGAGCTGTAAGTTCATCCTTCTCATCTTCTAAGTCTGAGTTCTCCTATTCCATTTCAAGCCTTGAGAAGGCTTTGGAGATTTTGAGGGCAATTCCTTTCTCCAATTTCTTGTCGGCATTGCTTTTGGTGTGTTCTCCTTCTTGAACCTCCAGTTTCCCTATGATTTGAGTCAAGGGAAGAGATTGGATACCTGGGGTGTTCTTCATGATTCATTTGATGAGGGTGAACTTAGAATTGAGTTCATTGATGACCACCAGTGATTTGGAGACTTCATCAAGGATGACATCAGCAACTGTTAACTTTCCAATGAGCCTGTTGAAGCGTGAGTAATACTCAGAGATGGTTTCAGTTTCCATCATTTTGAATGTGTGGTATTCTCCTTCTAAAGCAAACTTCCTGCTTTGCTTTAGTTCCTCACTTCCTTCATGCATATCCTTGAGTGATTGCCACATCTCTTTCGCCGTCTTGATTCCTATGACTTTGTCCATATCTTCTCTATCTAGTCCATTGAGAATGAACTGTCTAGCCTTGGCGTTCTTTTCCATGATGACGTAATGCTTAGGTTTCTATTCTTCATCCTTTTGATTGAGATTGACATAGCCATCTCCATTCTCGACTACCCTCCAGCATTGGTAGTGATTGGTCTTTATCTGGCTTTCCATGCACTTGGCCCACCATGTTTCCTCTCCCTTCTTTCGGAGATGTGGTTTGTTGGTGGAGATTCTGAGCTCAAACTTGTTTGACTGAGACATCTTAGATCTACAAACTTAAACAAAGATCTAGAGCGTTTCCTGCTCTGATACCAATTGTAGGATCGTGATTGTTAGTTTAGAACAAGGGAACTAAGAATATTGATATTCAGTTCCCTTCGCAGCGGAAATAAACAATCAAATGTAAATGAACAAGTTCCTTATAGTGGAAACCTTTGATTGCCAACTAGCAATCTAGGATATAAACCACTACCTTTCTTTCGAAAGGATTTCAAGGTCTACTTCTTGATTTCTTATCACTTTGGTTACAAGTTACTCTAGGAACAAAACACACAGTTCATTTTCCTTACACACAGTTAGACAATCCTAGATAACTTAACACAAAGTAGAATCAATCCAAGAAGCAATCCTTAGCACTAAGAAACTGATACACTTACAGTCACATGAACTAGCACACAGCTTTCAAGTTTCTTGACTGATTCCTCTTGATCTTGGTTTCAGTTGATGATCTGGTTGAGGGTTCACACTTTGATGTTTGCTATGAAGTGTGATTCTTGTTGTAGTGCTTGAAGATAACAATGGAGCTTATCTTCCTTATATAGTGTATTCTCGAGGTTGAGTCTTCTCTTGGTTCCCACAGAATGAGCTTAACCTAGGTTGTGTGGTTGTCCTTAATTCAAGTTGACTTACTCATGTACCAACAACCTAGGCAAACTCAGAATACACATTGGTTGGTCAAAGGCTTCAGAAGAATCTGTCATGTCATTATCAAACGCCTTTTGTCCGAGGTTCAGCAACCTAGACAACTTCAGAGTTCCCTTTGGATGGTGACATATCGCTTTCACCAACCTTTGTCCGAGGTTCAACAACCTAGACACTTTCAGAGTTTCCTTTGGATGGTGATAGGCTTTAGAAGTGTTTGTCATGTCACTTTCACCAACCTTTGTTCGAGGTTCAGTGTTCCTAGCTTTATCAGGAAAAGCAAAGTCACGTGTTGTACTTCTGGGTTCTTGCTTGTTTGGTTTCTTTGTCTTGTTTGGCTTTCATGGTTTCAGTAATTGTCATGTGGTTCCTTTAAACACATCTTTGAGATAAAACATTAGTATCAAAGTATTTGTCATCTTCAAAAGTAGTGAAACTGAGGAAAGGAACTCTTATGGGAACTGAGGTTCCTGAGTTCCATTTCCTAACACACACACAATTACAAAGATGTATATCAGCTATAATACTTGAACATTGTAAAGGCTTTCAATAATATGAATGAGTATTATTCAGATAACACTCCGAACAAGAACTCCTCCACGTATCCTATTTTGGGATTGGTTGATGAGATAAAATGTAGGATGTGTAGCTCTAGTGACGAGAATCAAACTCGACACTAAATACTAAAAATGTAACGTATTTATCACTTCCTGTGGGGCAATAAATAAGTGTTGATCTCTTAGCCCACAAACTAATTAATAAGGGAAATAACATATACTATTTCCTAATCAGGGCACATAATGATGTCAAAATTAACGTACTAAAGTATTGAACCACAAGCTCTCTGTTGGATCCTCTCTGAGATCCGATTCAGACTCCAGCCCCTACGTCGTCGTCCCAGACGCACTCATCAAGCAGAACAACTCATGCTTCCTTTCTGCCGCCCCTCCGCCTGAAATCAACTCACCCTTATTCATATCTTCGACCTTGACCTCCATGCTCAGCTTTCCCCTCTCTCCTCCCTAACCCCACTTTCCTTGATGAGGATTTCCCTCCTCTACTTCTCGTTGCACCTAACCCAATTCCACCACGACCCACCTCAAGTGCCTCCATGTCACCATCTAGCCCCCGCGACCTTGTCAGAAGCCCGAACTCTCTGAACCCTTCGAGCTCTCTCCCCCCTTCCCCTGTTTGAAAGTGGAGACATTAGTTTCACTCGAGCATATGTTGTTGACCAAATGAGCAAATGGACCCGCTCCCTCGTCGGAGCTCCGATGGGAAACAAAATCTCATTCAAGTCAATACAAAATTTCATTTAGATAAACTAAATTTTATCTTAAAGCCTAAGCTCCTCTCAATGACTCTGGCATGTTCATTTTCCAGTTCCAATCTGAAGAAGATATCAGACTTGTTTTAGAACAAGGTCCCTGGATGGTTAACAGGAAAAGACGGCACATTCTCAAGCATTGGTTTAAAGGTATGAAGCTTGACCTATCTTGCCTTGATGAGGTGCCTGATTGGGTTTCTCTGCCAAACCTGGACGTCTATTTCTAATATGATCATATGTTGCAAAAGGTAGCATCCACAATAGGGAAGTCCGTACTTATTGATTTTCAATCTTCTCACCAAGAAAGGATTTATTATGCCCGGGTCCTTGTAGAAGTTTCCGTGAGAAAGAAGTTGCTCAAGGAAGTCAGATTCCATGTCCAAGATGGTGAAGTTATTCACCAAAAACTCCTCTAGAATTGGCTACCCCCTCATTGCCAAACTTATGGGGTCTTTGGCCCCAAATTCAAACCAGCCACCAATGCTAATCCAAACCCTCCCCCACATATTAGACCCAGTCTGTCCCCCTGTAGGATCGTGATTGTTAGATTAATGATCAGGGAACTGAGAATACAGTTTACAGTTCCCTTCACAGCAGAAATAAACAATCAACTGAATGAACAAGTTCCTTATAGTGGAAACCTTCGATTGCCAACTAGCAATCTAGGATAAAAACCACTACCTTTCTTCCGAAATGATTTCAAGGTCTACTTCTTGATTTCTTATCACTTCGGTTACAGCTTATCCTAGGAACAAACACACAGTTTCTTTGTCTTACACACAGTTAGACAATCCTAGATAACTTAACAGAAAGTATAATCAATCCAAGAAGTAGTCCTAAGCACTAAGGAACTAACTCACTTACAGTCACAGGAACTAGCACACAGCTCTTTGATTCCTTGACTAGTTCCTCTTGATCTTGTTCTGATTTGATGATCTTGTTGAGAGCTTCACACTATGATATTTGCTATGGAGTGTGATTCTTGTAGTTGTGCTTGAAGATAATAGCAGAGCTTATCTTCCTTATATAGTGGATTCTCGAGGTTGGATCTTCTCTTGGTTCCCACAGATCAAGCTTGCCCTAGGATGTGTGGTAATCCTTGATTCACGCTGTCTTTGACATATACCAACAACCTAGGCAGCTCAGAATCCACTTTGGTTGGTCAACTGCTTCAGCCAAGTCTGCCAAGTCATTGTCCAACTCCTTTCGTCTGAGGTTCAACAATCTGGACACTTGGGAACTGTCATCTGGATGGTGACAGCTTTATGATAGGTCGCTTTCAGCAACCTTTGTCCGAGGTTCGGTATTCTAGGCATCTTGGAGTCGTGCTCTTGGATGGTGGCAGGCTTTTGGAAGCTTCTCTCAAGTCGCTTCCACTTCCTTTTGTCCGAGGTTCAGCGTTCCCAGCTTTATCGGGAAAAGCAAAGTCATGTGTTGCACTTCTGGGTTCCTTTGGCTTGCTTGTTTGGTTTCTTTGTCTTGTTTGGCTTCCATGGTTTCAATAACTGTCTTGTGGTTCCTTTAAACACATATTTGAGATAAAACATTAGTATCAAAGTATTTGTCATCTTCAAAAGTAGAGAAACTGAGGAAAGGAACTCTCATAGGAACTGAGGTTCCTGAGTTCCGTTTCCTAACACCCCCTCACCCAACTCCTTCTCCCATGGCTCTCAAACCCGACACACATCCTCCACTTCTCCTAGCTCCAACAGCTTCCATGCTAGCACCCCCATTGGTTACTCCATCTAAACAAGGAGTCCTCCTACCCACTCCTTCACCCTCTCGCATCACCATCTCCCCCCTGCACCAGTCCAAGAGGGATGATCTCCACTCCATGGTCATTCAATCTCTCTCATCCCATAGCTTCCTCCCTCCTCAAACTACCGACATCATAAAAAATCCTTCAACCTTAAACTGGGTTCTCATAACTCCCCCCCTCACCCTCTAATTACAACTCACTACCCTCTACCTCTAAGCTTATACCAAGCTCTGTTGCCGATGACAAGAGCTGTCAGCAGAAACCAACATCAATTGTGTTAGGAAGTGAACTTTTGGGAACTCCAGTTCCCTACCTAGTTCCCTTCCTCAGTTTTTCTAGTTTTGATAATGACAAACATCTTTGTTATTAATATTTCCATAAGTGTTTATAAACAGGGAACTCTGGATTTGGAAAGCTCAAGACAGAGACGAAAATGCCAGACTTGGGAACTGGCGTAAGGAACTGAAGCTCGCTGTCGCTGGAAGAGCTTGGAACAAGATATGAAGGGCGGCGGCGATCCGATTAGGGTAGATCTTTGCTTGGAGAGAGAAGCCAAAGATTATCCTGTTTCCATATTATCTTAGGAGTTAAAAGTATATCTTTTATGGAAACAAAACATGTAAAATCGTGGGAGATTATATTTGGTAACAAATATTATCTTTCCGATTACTTTTTGATTACTTTTTGATTATTTTATTTGTGTGATTCGGTTGCTGGAGATTTGTTTCTTCCATCAATTAAATTACATAAATAGAATAGTCAAAATCCTCTCTCACTTACGCATTCACGCATATTGCTATCAGAGAAGAGAAATAGAGCCGAGTTCTTTGAAGAAGAACTGTAAGTCGATTGTCTTGTTTGTGTGCTTGATTTGGTCGAACTAGGTAGAGAGTCTTTACTGTGTCTAAGACTTAATCTGTGTGTTCTATCCTAGTTTATTGTAATCGAAGCATTAATACAAGAAGTAGACTTTGAAATCCTCTTGCAAGAGAGGTAGTGGGTTTTATCCTAGATAACTAGTTGGTTATCAAAGGTTCCCACTCTAAGGAACTTGTCTTGATTCTGTTATTGTTTACCTATTCCGCTGCTAAGGAACTGGACTCCCAGTTCCCTTTGATTGCTAACACGTATGATCCTACAATTGGTATCAGAGCAGGCGCTCTATATTTGTGTTAGTTTACAGATTTCAAGATGACTAGTTCAAGCGAATTCAGTTTGGGAATCTCCATCAACAAGCCCCACATCCGGAAGAAGGGAGAAGAAGAATGGTGGGAGAAATGCATGACCAACTACATCCAAACCATGGACTATCAATGTTGGCGCGTGATTGAAAATGGTGATGGAGTCATCCCTGCGGATTTGACTAAAGCTGACTGGAAGCTTGAGTACTATACCATCAAAGAGAAGAATGATAAAGCTCGTCAACTCATTCATAATGGGTTGACAAGGGAGGACATGGACAAGGTGATATGAATCACAACGGCTAAGGGAATCTGGACTGTCCTAAAGGAGATGCATGAAGGAAGTGAGGAACTGAAGCAAAGCTGTAGGTTTGCTCTAGAAGGAGAATATCACACTTTCGAGATGCTGGAAACTGAGAACATCTCACAATACCACTCCCGTTTCACAAGACTCATCACCAAACTCAACAATGCTGACGTGAAGCTTGATGAATGGTCCAAATCCCTTGTCATCATCAATGGACTCAATTCCAAGTTCAACCTCATCAAAAGGGTGTTAAAGACCACTCCTGGTATTCAAGGTCTTCCCTTAACTCAAATCATAGGGAAGCTTGAAGTAGAAGAAAGGGAGGCTCTCAAAACAAGTTCCGCTAAGAAGATGGAGAAGGGAATTGCCTTAAAATTTTCAAAGGCTTTTTCCAGGTTGGAAATGGAGGAAGAAAATTCAGATCTTGAAGAATAAGAGGATGAGATGACAGCCTTGGTTACTAAGCACATCAATAAGCATTTCATCAAGGGAAAATTCAAGAAAAACTTCCAAAAGAACGATCTTTCTGAATATGCTTGCTATCAATGCAAGGAAAGAGGACACCTTTGCTAGGAACTGTCCTAAAAACTCAAATGAAGACGACAAGCCTACCCATGAGTAAGCTCTCTTTGCGACCTTTGGAGATGACTCAGAAGACTCTGAAGGGGAACTGGACATGAATGGAACTTATGGAGGAAGATGCTTGATGGCGAAAGAAGATTCATCTGAATTAGACAACTCTGAGGTATCTTCTTCTGACTTTACTAAGTCCCTTCTTGAGTGTGATAAGAAACAATTGATCAATCATTAAGAAACTTGGAAAGGAAAATAGTTCCCTTCAAGAGAAACTAGAAGAATATGAAGATGAAATATCTTGCTTGACCACTGAAAACTCAGTCTAGAATAAGAAACTTGATGAAACTGAGAAATTACTTGCTAATTCTTCTAGAAAGTGTGAGTCTTGCATCAATGTTAAAAAGGAACCCATGCATGCTGACAATCCTATGATTCCTTCCACTGATTGTGAAAAGAACAACTCTTCTATGCTTGCTGAAATAATGAACAAACTTGATCATCTCACTCACTCTATTAATGAGAAAACTGTGAATTAAACTGTTTTTGTTAAGCAACGATATGGTCTTGGCTACTCTGGTAACCACAATTCTGAGGACATTGGCTCTGTTGAGAACGAGAAAATAAAAAGGGAACTAGTCGAGAAAAATGAGTCCCTCAACAACTCTATATAAAATTCTCGTGAAAAAACCCAGTTCCTAGAAGAAAGGGTAAAAGTGCTTGAACAGAAACCTAAAGAGAAACAAACTTGGTTAAATGGTAAGAATGCCTACAAGATGTATATTGACCAAGCTCAAGGAACTAGAGGTAAGAAAGTTAACTTTGAGCAGAGAAAGCAAGAAAGACCATTCCGACCTAGTCATGGTAAGTATGGTCATGTTGTCTACAATCGTGTTTGCTAGCACTGTGCAAAAAATGGTCATTATATTCATGAGTGCATTCACAAGAAAAAACAAATGGAGGAAAATGCTAGGAAAAGGAACCAGAAACCTAGTAATAAGAAGAAGATGCATACAATAAATGATTTGAATGATCCTTATTATTTTGTTCCTACTTCTAACACACAGATAAGATATCGACCTCATTCTCCTAGAAAAGCTAAGCTTAGCTGGGTTCAAAAAGTTTGAGTTCCCTTGTGCAGGACAAAGTGCGACAACAAGACAAATGGTACATAGACAGTGGTTGCTCGTGCCATATGACTGGAAATAGAAGAAAAATGTCGTCACTTCAGCAACACCGAGGAGGTACGATTTCCTTCAGAGATAAGAGAAAGGGAACAATCTGTGGAACTGGCAGTGTGAATCTCACTGATCACATCAAGGTAAGTAACGTCAACCTAGTTGAGAATTTAGGTTTTGATCTAATTAATGTGTCACAGCTGTGTGATCAAGGAGGAAATGAGGTTCGCTTTACCTCCATAGAGTGCTTTGTGTAAGATAGAAAGGGAACTGTGATATTAAAAGGCAAAAGGCTCAACAACATCTATATTATTGATCCAAAGTTCGTTCCCAAAGAGAAGCTATGTCTTTCGTCAATTGAAGATCATACGAATCTATGGCATCAATGACTTGGCCATGCTAGCATCAAGCTTATCCACAAGCTACATCAAAAGCAACTCGTTAGTGGCCTTCCCAAAATCAATGCTGAAAAGTCATAAATCTGTTTTGACTGCGTTCAAGGGAAACAGGTTCGTAGTTCCTTCAAGTCCAAAACACTGGTGAGTTCCTCTAAACCTCTGGAACTCATTCACATGGATCTTTGCGGTCCTATGCGAGTCAAAGCATTGGTGGTAACAGGTACATTCTGGTACTTGTTGATGATTACTCTAGATTCACTTGGATATTATTTATAAAATCTAAAAGTGAAGTCTATGATAGGTTTAGGGAGCTAGTTCCCTTGCTTGAAAAATCATTGAATGTATCTCTTCGAGCCATTCGTTCCGATCATGGAACTGAGTTCGAAAATATAGATTTTCTAACGTATTGCAGGGAACATGGAGTTGATCATAATTTCTCAGCTCCCTACACTCCACAACAGAACGGAGTTGTTGAAAGGAAGAACAAGACCTTGGAAGATATGGCTCGCACCATGCTCATCTCGAGCGGACTCTCTGTAGGATTGTACTTGTTAGTTATCGAGGGAACTGGGAGTCCAGTTCCTAAGCAGCGGAATAAGTAAAACAGTAGCAGATTCAAGGCAAGTTCCTTAGAGTGGGAACCTTTGATAACCAACTAGTTATCCAGGATAAAACCCACTACCTCTTTTGCAAGAGGATTTCAAAGTCTACTTCTTGTATTAATACTTCGGTTACAATCAACTAGAATAGAACACATAGATTTAAGTCTTAGACACACTAAGGACTCTCTACCTAGTTCAACCTAACCAAGTAACAACAAGCAAGCAACTTACTTAGTTCTTCTTCAAAGAACTCGGCACAAATTCTTCACAGCACTCGGAAATCTTCAACTTCGTGAATGTGTGTGAATGAGAGAGTTTCAATTATTTTATTTATATGATTTAATCACTAGAGGAAGCAAATCTCCAATAACCGAATCACACAAATAAAATAATCAAAAGTAATCGTTAAAGATAACATTTGTTACCAAATATAATCTTTACCGATTTTACATATTTTGTTTCCATAAATATAATCTTTTAAACTCCTAAAATATATGGAAACGGGATAAGATCACATAGTTCTCTCTCATAACTAAAGATCTACCCTAGCAGCTCCCCGCCGCCCTTCACAGATTTATCGAAGTGTTTCTGGCGTCTGCGAGCTTCAGTTCCTTCCGCCAGTTCCCAAGTCTGGCGTCAGTGGTTCTGTCTTATGCTTTTCAATTCCTTAGTTCCTTGTTTGTCATACTAATGGAAATATTAATAGCAAAGGTGTTTGTCATTATCAAAACTCGGAAAACTGAGGAAGGGAACTAGGTAGGGAACTGGAGTTCCCAAAAGTTCACTTCCTAACAATTTCCCCCTTTTTGATGATGACAAACATGTAGAAATGGCATATCGAAATAAGCATGAAGATACGTGTGATGAAAAAACAGAACATGACTAGATGCAGAATAATCATTAGTGAATTGCATATTCCCCCTTAACACCAGATCTAGTTCCTTAGTTCCCCCTTAATGTAACCACTGGGTCAGAGTTCCTTTCAGCCTATCAGTTCCAGATTGCCAAGTTCATTCCCCCTTTGGACATCATCGAAAAGAATCGTTAGATGAATAACAGAGAAAATTTAGAGAGATAAATGAGTTAATGCTGAACTCTAGAGAAATGGCACCGTAATAACGATTTAAAGCACAGAATAAACAGAGCAAGGAGCACAAAATAAGTTCATTAAATATAAGAAGGACAAGAACTACATAAGCATCATAATAAGAAAAATAAAAAATACTCAGAGACACACAAAAGGGATCATAATATGGAAGTGGGATCCTAAGGGAACTACAAGTTCCGTGTCAACTGAGTAGGGAACTAGATGTTGTCCTTCACTGCTCTTGGCCTTGGGCCCTGTGTTCCTTGTCATCCTTGATCTTGCCATCAACCAGTTTCTCGATTTCTTTGACCAAGGCAGCGGTACACTTCCACAACTCCACCACCATCTCATTGGTGTAGTTACTGCCTTTTTCCACAACAGCAGCCACCTTGTCGAAACCATTGATCAAAGCATGCTCAATGTGCGCCAAACTGTTAAGCAGCACATGAGTGTCAGGAACCAGGTGCGGATCAGACTGACCAGGAAGCAGCTCTTCCTCAAGTTCCTCAGCCTCAGACATCTCATCAACATGTGCCTTCTAAGCAAGGCGTTTCATAGTAGTCATAGTGAGGATGCAAGAGAAGTGGGTCTCTGGAAGGTCAGCGAGGTAGAGACCAAGGCTGGTGAGCAGCTGCTTGACGATGTGAGGGTAGGGGAGGGCATGGGTAGTGTGGGACTTGCAGAATTGCATGTGGGCTAGGATAATGCGAGGGAGATCAATAGGTTCTCCAAAGAGAAGTTTCTCCATAAAAACGGCATCAGAGACGGCAATGGTGTCACGCTTTTCTTGGCGGGGGGTAATGTTCTTGATGAGGAAGGTGTGGAGGATTTTCTTGTCAAGGCCCAGGTATTTGGTAAGGATGGGGCCTTTTGAGGGAGCATTCCCATCAAACACAGTACGGAGAATGGCGGCCTTGCGCTTGGCTAGCCAGTTCCGTTTGATAATCACCCCGATCACAGTTCCTATCACAACAGCATAAAAAGGAAAGATCTTACCACCCCAGGTGAGGAGGGCGTCATTGGCAGGCTGGTCGTTTTTTACAGAGACAAACTGCAGGTTTTGGTAGAAGAGACGCACCATGTCCTCATTCACAGCAAATGGGGCGGGAACAAGAGAGTCCCAGCCCTGGAGTTATAGCTTGGCGTAGGCGGAAATGACACAGTCATCAGCAGCAGAGTCCCAGAATTCTGCGCCAACGATGAGGGGCTCCAGAATATGGCGGTTGGCCAAAGCAGCATTTACCTTGGGAACTTGAGAGGAGGGAGTTGGGGATGAGGTTAGGACTTTCTTGCCTTTGGCAGTGGAGGAAATCTTGAGCCTTTTCGCCTGTGGCGTCTCCTCAAGTTGGAGAGGAGGGATGCCTTGCCCACCCTTTGCGGCACGATGCTTGATGCGGCCAGCAACCGATTGGGAATCACCGGGTTGTTTGAGAGAGGGGGTCGGCATCGGGAATGCATCCACGTCGATAGGAGCGCTCTTCTGAGAGGGAGAGGAGTCATGGGAGTCTTCTTTTGTCGGTGTTGGGGAGGACGACCTCGACAGGGTGTGCTCCGAGGAGGCCGACTTGCTTGGCTCTTTTGCCGGGGAGGTCGTCGTCTAAGTGGGTTCCGGCATAGGAAGGGGAACTGAAGAATGTACCTTTGGAGGGGTAGCCGCCTGAGAGGAGGACTGAGCAGCTTTCTGTTTTCGGAGAGCCTCTATGAAGGCAATTTCCTCGTCGGTGTAGTTGGGAATTTGGGGTTCCATGACTGTTGAGGTTTGGTTTGGGAGAGAGGCAATTTTTTCTGGAGGAGAGCAGAGAGAATTGAAGATCGGTGCCGAATTAGGTCTGCCCCTGTTGCCTTATATAAATCCCAAGCAAAATCTATCCAAATCAAATTGTGGTCATATATTTTTCAAATAAGGGAACCGGATAATATCCCAACGGTCACAGGATCTTTGAAAATAGAGTTTCCATAAATATCTTCATCAAGAGTTTCTCAGAGCAGTCACATCAAAATTTAACTTCAATTCGGCTGAGGGAGAGACGGCCATCAGTGCATTTACTGATCTCGGAAAGCGGACACTGCCAGAGAGCAGAGTTCAAAATATCTGGCCGTTGAGGCGGCTTGCCCAGTTCCTTTCCTCAGAGAATGACACGGAACTAGGGAAATATGGGTACATTTGATGTAGGGAACCAAGAAAACACTCAAGAAAAGTACGTACCCATATTAATAAAATTAGGAAGACAATTTTGACATTACACAGATAATTCCCAGTGTGGACTAAACAAAGGATCATAAGGAATTATGCAATGTAATCAGGCTTAGGGACGACTTATAGTCAATCATCATTTCGGCTTGTAATATAGGATAGATGTGATCAAACTGACTATGTGAAGGCTAACCAAAGAGATGTAGACATGCACAAGATATATCATGAAAAGAAAATGCGATCATGCCATAATTTAGAACATGCTTTAGAATCAATGTTACAGGACATGCAAGGCCAGCACAAAGTCAAATGTCATCAATATTTTCAGTGGAATCATGGAACAGATCAGATCTAGGCACAACAAGGGAACTAGTAATGGCAACTGGAACTACTAGTTGAGAGAAATCATTCCTAGAAGCAATCTTAAGGACTCGTAGGGTTCTCGATTTAGCGCTTTGGTGAATATATCGGAAATTTGATCTTCCGTCCTACAATGGTGTAGGAGTATGTTCCCTTTTTCAACATGATCACGCAAGAAATGATGCCTAATGTCAATATGCTTGGTTCTAGTATGATGCACAGGGTTCTTAGCTATGTTGATAGCATTCGTATTGTCACATAAGATTTTGAGGGGACCAAAAGACATACCAATGTCCACAAGTTGTTGTTTGAGCCAGAGGAGTTGGGAGCAACAAGCAGCGGCTGCAATGTACTCGGCTTCAGTAGTGGAAAGAGCCACAGAGTTTTGTTTCTTAGAGCCCCAAGAAATCAAGCAGGGCCCAAGTGTAGGATCATACGTTGATAGTTAACAAGGGAACTGGAAGTCCAGTTCCTAAGCAGCGGAATAAGTAAACAATAGCGATTTCAAGGCAAGTTCCTTAGAGTGGGAACCTTTGATAACCAACTAGTTATCCAGGATAAAACCCACTACCTCTCTTGCAAGAGGATTTCAAAGTCTACTTCTTGTATTAATACTTCGGTTACAATCAACTAGAATAGAACACACAGATTCAAGTCTTAGACACACTAAAAGACTCTCTACCTAGTTCGACCTAACCAAGCAATAACAAGCAAGTAACTTACTTCGTTCTTCTTCAAAGAACTCGGCACAACTTCTTCACAGCACTCGAAATCTTCTCT
The DNA here is from genome assembly GCA_027886185.1 of Rheum nobile. Lineage (NCBI taxonomy): Eukaryota > Viridiplantae > Streptophyta > Magnoliopsida > Caryophyllales > Polygonaceae > Rheum > Rheum nobile. The sequence continues at coordinate 2,228,026 of WOAB01000546.1, forward strand.
TCGTGAATGCGTAAAAATGAGAGAGGTTGAATTACTTTATTTATATGACTTAATTACTGAAGGAAGCAAATCTCCAATAACTAAATCAAACAAATAAAATAATCAAAAGAAATCGTTAAAGATAACATTTCTTTTCAAATATTATCTCTACCGACTTTTACATGTTTTGTTTCCATAAAAGATAATCTTTTACGCTCCTAAAATATATGGAAACAGGATATGATCTTGTAGTTCTCTCTAACTAAGATCTACCCTAAATAGCTCGCCGCCGCCTTCACAGATTTATCAAAGTGTTTATGGCGCCAGCAAGCTTCAGTTCCTTCCGCCAGTTCCCAAGTCTGGCGTCAGTAGTTCTGTTTCGTGCTTTCCAAGTCCGAAGTTCCCTGTTTTGTCACACTAATGGAAATATTAATAGCAAAGGTGTTTGTTATTATCAAAACTAGGAAAACTGAGGAAGGGGACTAGGTAGGGAACTGGAGTTCCCAAAAGTTCACTTCCTAACAATTTCCCCCTTTTTGATGATGACAAACATGTAGAACAGGCATATCAAAATAGGCATGAATAATATGATGAAGAGACAGAACATAACTAGATGTAGAATAATCATTAGTGAATTGCATATTCCCCCTTAACACCAGATCTAGTTCCTTAGTTCCCCCTTAATGAAATAACTAGATCAGAGTTCCTTTCAGCCTATCAGTTCCAGATTGCCAAGTTCATTCCCCCTTTGGACATCATCGAAAAGAGTCAGTTAGATGAGTAACAAAGAGAACTTAGAGAGATAAATAATCTAATGTTGAACTCTAGAGAAATGGCACCGTAATAAAGATTCAAAGCGTATTGCAAACAGGGCAGGGAACACAAAATAAGTTCATTAAATATCAAAGGGCAGGAACTACATAATCATAAAAGCAAAGAAAAAAAAAGCACTCAGAGACACACAAAAAGGGATCATGATATGGAAGTGGGATCCTAAGGGAACTATAAGTTCCGTGTCATCTGAGAGGGGAACTAGACACATTCCTTGCTACTCCTGGCCCTTGGCCCTGTGTTCCTTGTCCTCCTTGATCTTGCCATCAATCAGCTTGCTAATTTCCTTGGTGAGGGCTTCAGTGCACTTCCACAACTCCACCACCATCTCATTGGTGAAGTTGCTTCCTTTCTCCACAGCAGCGGCGACCTTGTCGAAACCATTAACCAAGGCGTTCTCAATATGTGTCAGACTATTGAGCAGCACATGGGTGTCAGGAACTAGGTGCGGATCAGACTGGCCCGGTAGCAGCTCTTCCTCAAACTTTTCAGCCTCAGACATCTCATCAACATGGGCCTTCTGAACAAGACGCCTCACAGTAGTCATAGTGAGGATGCGAGAGAAGTGGGTCTCTTGGATGTCAGCAGGGTAGAGACCAAGGTTGGAGAGGAGGTTCTTAATGACATGTGGGTAGGGGAGAGCATGGGTACTGTGGGACTTGCAAAATTGCATGTGGGCTAAGATACTGCGAGGGAGATCGATAGGTTCTCCCAAGAGAAGTTTCTCTAACAGAACAACATCGGAGACGGCTATGGTGTCACGCTTTTCTTGGCGGGGGGTGATGTTCTTGATGAGGAAGGTGTGGAGAATTTTCAGGGCAAGGCTTAGGTGTTTGGTGAGGAGGGGGCCTTTTGTGGGGGCATTTCCATCAAACACAGTACGGAGGATGGCCGCTTTGCGCTTGGTTGGCCAGTTCCGTTTGACGTTAACTCCAAAGCCTTCACCAGAGTCCAGGCCGAGCACAAATCCTATCACAGCAGCAGAGATAGGGAATAGCTTACCACCCTAGGTGAGATGAGCATCATGAGCGGGCTGGTCCTGCTTGGCAGACACAAACTGCATCTTCTGGTAGAAGACTCGCACCATGTCCTCATTCACTGCGAACGGGGAGGGAATCAGAGTATCCCAGCCCTAAAGTTGGAGCTTGGCGTGGGCGGCGATGACACTCTCATCATCGGTGGAGGTCCAGAACTCATTGCCGACAATGAGGGGCTCCAGAATGTTCCGAGAAGCCAGAGAAGCATCCAGCTTGGGAACCTGAGAGGAGCGAGTTGGGGACGACAGTGTCTTCTTTCCTTTGGAAGTTGGGGAAATTCGGGCCCTTTTTGCCGATGGCGTCTCCTCAAGTTTGAGGGAGGGGACGTTAGAACCACCCTTTGCGGCGCGACGCTTGACGCGACCGGCGACAGATTGGGAGTCGCCTGGTTTCTGGAGGGAGGGGGTCGGAGTTGGAAGCAGGTCCACATCAATAGGGAGGCTCTTCTGGGAGGGAGAAGAGTGATGAGAGCCCTCCTTTGTCGGTGTAGGGGAGGACGGCTGAGAGAGAGTGTGCTCTGATGAGGCCGACTGGCTCGGCTCTTTTGCCGGGGTAGACACTGGCTGAGAGGGTTCTGTCGTAGGTGGGGGCACAGAAGATAGTGCCTTTGGCGGGGTTGCCACCTGATAGGAGGACGGTGTTGCCTTCAGTTTTTGAAGTTCCTCGATGTAGGTCACCTCTTCGGCGGTGAACTGGGGAATTTTGGGTTCCATAGTTATGGAGATTTGGTGTGAGAGAGAGGTTGTTGTGAGGATTCTTGAGAAAGCGGCAATAATCTTTAGGAGAGCAGAGAGAATATGATAAGCGGTGCCCAATTAAGTCTGCCTTGTTGCCTTTTATAATTCTCAAGCAAATTCTATCCAAATCACACCGTTGCCAGATCTTGAACAAATAAGGGAACCGAAAATCTCTCCAACGGCCACAAAATCTTCAACCAAAATACTAGCCATAAACGGCTAGAAGAGCATTTATATCATCATCATGATAATATCAGATCAATCACATCAGCTTGGGCTTCAAATCGGCTGAGTAAGAAACGGCTAGAAGAGCATTTATGCATCTCGGGAAGCGGACTCTGTCAGAGATCAGAATTCAAAATATCTGGCCGTTGAGGCGGCATACCCAGTTCCTTTCCTCAGATAATGACACGGAACTAGGGAAGTATGGGCACATTTGATGTAGAGAACCAAGAAAACACTCAAGAAAAGTACGTACCCATATAAATAAAATTAGGAAGGCAATTTTGGCATTACACAGATAATTCCCAGTGTGGATTAAACAGAGGGTCATAAGGAATTATGCAATGTAATCAGGCTTAGGGACGGCTTGTAGTCAATCATAATTTCGGCTTGTAATATAGGATAGATGTGATCAGATTGACTATGTTAAGGCTTAATCAAAGAGATGTAGATATGCACAAGATATATCATGAAAGAATATGCGATCATGTCATAATTTAGAATATGCTTTAGAATCAATGTTACAGGACATGCGAGGCCAGCATAAAATCAAATATCATCAATATTTTCAATGGAACCATAGAACATATCAAATCTAGGCACAGCAAGGGAACTAGTAATGGCAACTGGAACTACTAGTTTAAGGAAATCATTCCTAGAAGTAACCTAAAGGACTCGTAAGGTTCCCGATTGAGTGCCTTGGTAAATATATCGGCAATTTGATCTTATGTCCTACAATGTTCTAGCAGTATGTTCCACTTTTCAACATGATCACGTAAAAAGTGATGCCTTATATCAATATGTTTGGTCCTAGTATGATGCATAGGGTTCTTAGATATGTTGATTGCACTGGTATTGTCATATAAGATTTTGAGGGGACCGAAAGACATACCAAAGTCCACGAGTTGTTGTTTGAGCCAGAGGAGTTGGGAACAGCAAGCAGCAGCTGTGATGTACTCAGCCTCCGTGGTGGAGAGAGCAACTGAGTTTTGTTTCTTGGATCCCCAAGAGATTAAGCAGGGACCAAGGAACTGGGACATTCCTGATGTGCTCTTGAGATCGACCAGGAACCCAGCATAGTCGGCATCCATGTAGCCAAGGAGGTTGAAATGGCAGTCTTTGGGGGTACCAAAGACAGAGGTCGTCAGTTCCCTTCAGATAGCGAAATATGCGTTTCACCTCAGTGAGATGAGATTCCCTTGGATCAGCTTGAAACCTGGCACAAAGACACACAGCAAACACAATATCTGGCCTACTGGCTGTTAGATACATCAAGGAACCTATCATACCACGATAGAGTTTCTCTTCAACTCGTTGTCCAGTGTGATCGACGGTGAGACGAGTTGCAGGGGAGATGGGAGTGGAGATTGGTTTACTGGAATCCATTTTGATCTTCTTCAGGAGTTCCTTTAGATATTTATGTTGATGAATTTGGATCCCAACGCTCTTCTGAGTGACTTGCAATCCCAGAAAGAATGTGAGTTCCCCAATCATGCTCATTTCGAACTCGCTGCTCATTAGATCTTTGAACTTTTCTACAAGATCCAAGTTAGTGGAACCAAAAATAATATCATCAACGTATACCTAAACCACCAAAATGTCACCCTTCACATCCAGGATGAATAGAGTTTTGTCGATCACACCACGCCGATAGCCATTTGCTGTTAGGAACTGGGCAAGGCGATCATACCAAGCACGAGGTGCTTGTTTTAGACCATAGAGCACTTTGTCCAAGAAGTACACGTGGTCAGGGTGATCATCATCCTCAAATCCTGGAGGTTGCTTGACATAGACTTCCTCTTGAAGAATGTCATTGAGGAACACAGTTTTTATGTCCATTTGAAAGAGCTTGAAGCCTTTGTGGGACGCGTAAGCAATGAGCAAACGAATGGCTTCCAATCTTGCTACAGGGGCAAACGTCTCATCGTAATCAATCCCTTCTTGTTGATTATATCCTTGAGCAACCAAACGAGCTTTGTTCCTTGAGACTGCACCAGAATCATCCAGTTTGTTGCGAAAAACCCACCTAGTTCCTATGATGTGTCGATTAGCGGGACGAGGAACTAGTCACCAGACTTTGTTCCTCTCGAACTGGTGAATTTCTTCTTGCATAGCAATGATCCAATCGGCATCCTTCAGTGCTTCCGTGTTGTTCTTGGGTTCTATAAGAGACAGAAAAGCATTGAAGGCACATAAATTCATATCCTCAAATCCATACCTGTCCGGGGGCTTGATTGTTCTTTTAGCTCTGTTTGAAGCTAGTGCATCCGTCCCTGGAGTTTCAGCTTCTATATGGACGGGAGCTGAGGAGGAGGCGATGGGAGGAGCAGAGTCAGTTCCTTGTGTGGTTGGGTTGACTGGAGCAGCTGAGCTGGAGGGAACAGAATCGATCAAGGGAACAAAGTCAGAGAGCACCGTGTCCGGTTAAGGGGGAGGAGTTGGGGAACTTTCCGTGGACATCGACTCTTTGGGCTCAATCACTGGACTCGTTTGAGGAGGATTAGCGAGATGCTTGCATGACCAAGTCGTTGATGCCAGAGGTTTGTTTGATCATCAATGGAAGAGAGACACAACTTTTCTTTGGGAACGAACTTGGGATCAATGATGTAAACATTATTGAACCTTTTTCCTTTTAGGATCACAGTTCCCTGTCTATCTTCCACGAAACATTCTTTTGAGGTAAAGTGAACCTCATTTACCCCTTGATCACACAGCTGTGACACACTTATTAGATCAAAACCTAAAATTTCAACAAGGTTGACATTACTTACCTTAATGTGATCAGTAAGATTCACGCTTCCAGTTCAACAGATTGTTCCCTTTCTCTTGTCTCCGAAGGAGATAGTTCCTCCTCGGTGTTGCTGAAGTTATGACATTTTCTTTCTGTTTCCGGTCATATGGCACGAGCATCCACTATCAATGTACCATTTGTCTTGTTGTCGCACTTCGTCCTGCACAAGGGAACTCAAACTTTTGGAACCCAGTTAAGCGTAGCTTTTCTGGGTGAATGAGGTTGAAATCTTGTCTGTGGGTTAGAAGCAGGAACAAAATAGTAAGGATCATTCAAATCAGTAATAGTGTGTGTCCTTTTCTTGTTGTTTATTTTCTGGTTCCTTTTCTTAGCATGTTCTTCCATTTTTTTCTTCTTATGGATGCATTCATGATAAGTATGACCATTTTTACCACAATGCCAGCAAACACGATTATAGACAACATGACCATACCTACCTTGACCGGGTCGAAATGGTCTTTCTTGTTTTCTTTGCTCAAAGTTTATTTTCTTACCTTTCGTTCCCTGAGCTTGGGAGACATACATCTTGTGAGCCTTTTGACCATTGAACCAGGTTTGGTTTTCTTTGGGCTTTTGTTCAAACACCTTTACCTTCTCCTCTAGGAACTGGGCTTTATCACGAGAGTTTTGCAGCGCACCACTGAGAAACTCATTTTTCTCGGCCAGTTCCTTTCTTATTTTCTCATTTTCAGCAGAGCATGTTTCCTCAGAATCGCTTTTACCAGAGGTTTGTTTGATCATCAATGGAAGAGAGACACAACTTTTCTTTGGGAACGAACTTGGGATCAATGATGTAAACATTATTGAACCTTTTTCCTTTTAGGATCACAGTTCCCTGTCTATCTTCCACGAAACATTCCTTTGAGGTAAAGCGAACCTCATTTCCCCCTTGATCACACAGCTGTGACACACTTATTAGATCAAAACCTAAAATTTCAACAAGGTTGACATTACTTACCTTAATGTGATCAGTAAGATTCACGCTTCCAGTTCAACAGATTGTTCCCTTTCTCTTGTCTCCGAAGGAGATAGTTCCTCCTCGGTGTTGCTGAAGTGACGACATTTTCTTTCTGTTTCCGGTCATATGGCACGAGCATCCACTATCAATGTACCATTTGTCTTGTTGTCGCACTTCGTCCTGCACAAGGGAACTCAAACTTTTGGAACCCAGTTAAGCGTAGCTTTTCTGGGTGAATGAGGTTGAAATCTTGTCTGTGGGTTAGAAGCAGGAACAAAATAGTAAGGATCATTCAAATCAGTAATAGTGTGTGTCCTTTTCTTGTTGTTTATTTTCTGGTTCCTTTTCTTAGCATGTTCTTCCATTTTTTTCTTCTTATGGATGCATTCATGATAAGTATGACCATTTTTACCACAATGCCAGCAAACACGATTATAGACAACATGACCATACCTACCTTGACCGGGTCGAAATGGTCTTTCTTGTTTTCTTTGCTCAAAGTTTATTTTCTTACCTTTCGTTCCCTGAGCTTGGGAGACATACATCTTGTGAGCCTTTTGACCATTGAACCAGGTTTGGTTTTCTTTGGGCTTTTGTTCAAACACCTTTACCTTCTCCTCTAGGAACTGGGCTTTATCACGAGAGTTTTGCAGCGCACCACTGAGAAACTCATTTTTCTCGGCCAGTTCCTTTCTTATTTTCTCATTTTCAGCAGAGCATGTTTCCTCAGAATCGCTTTTACCAGAGGTTTGTTTGATCATCAATGGAAGAGAGACACAACTTTTCTTTGGGAACGAACTTGGGATCAATGATGTAAACATTATTGAACCTTTTTCCTTTTAGGATCACAGTTCCCTGTCTATCTTCCACGAAACATTCCTTTGAGGTAAAGCGAACCTCATTTCCCCCTTGATCACACAGCTGTGATACACTTATTAGATCAAAACCTAAAATTTCAACAAGGTTGACATTACTTACCTTAATGTGATCAGTAAGATTCACGCTTCCAGTTCAACGATTGTTCCCTTTCTCTTGTCTCCGAAGGAGATAGTTCCTCCTCGGTGTTGCTGAAGTGACGACATTTTCTTTCTGTTTCCGGTCATATGGCACGAGCATCCACTATCAATGTACCATTTGTCTTGTTGTCGCACTTCGTCCTGCACAAGGGAACTCAAACTTTTGGAACCCAGTTAAGCGTAGCTTTTCTGGGTGAATGAGGTTGAAATCTTGTCTGTGGGTTAGAAGCAGGAACAAAATAGTAAGGATCATTCAAATCAGTAATAGTGTGTGTCCTTTTCTTGTTGTTTATTTTCTGGTTCCTTTTCTTACCATGTTCTTCCATTTTTTTCTTCTTATGGATGCATTCATGATAAGTATGACCATTTTTACCACAATGCCAGCAAACACGATTATAGACAACATGACCATACCTACCTTGACCGGGTCGAAATGGTCTTTTTTGTTTTCTTTGCTCAAAGTTTATTTTCTTACCTTTCGTTCCCTGAGCTTGGGAGACATACATCTTGTGAGCCTTTTGACCATTGAACCAGGTTTGGTTTTCTTTGGGCTTTTGTTCAAACACCTTTACCTTCTCCTCTAGGAACTGGGCTTTATCACGAGAGTTTTGCAGCGCACCACTGAGAAACTCATTTTTTCTCGGCCAGTTCCTTTCTTATTTTCTCATTTTCAATAGAGCATGTTTCCTCAGAATCGCTTTTACCAGAGGTTTGTTTGATCATCAATGGAAGAGAGACACAACTTTTCTTTGGGAACGAACTTGGGATCAATGATGTAAACATTATTGAACCTTTTTCCTTTTAGGATCACAGTTCCCTGTCTATCTTCCATGAAACATTCCTTTGAGGTAAAGCGAACCTCATTTCCCCCTTGATCACACAGCTGTGACACACTTATTAGATCAAAACCTAAAATTTCAACAAGGTTGACATTACTTACCTTAATGTGATCAGTAAGATTCACGCTTCCAGTTCAACAGATTGTTCCCTTTCTCTTGTCTCCGAAGGAGATAGTTCCTCCTCGGTGTTGCTGAAGTGACGACATTTTCTTTCTGTTTCCGGTCATATGGCACGAGCATCCACTATCAATGTACCATTTGTCTTGTTGTCGCACTTCGTCCTACACAAGGGAACTCAAACTTTTGGAACCCAGCTAAGCGTAGCGTTTCTGGGTGAATGAGGTTGAAATCTTGTCTGTGGGTTAGAAGCAGGAACAAAATAGGAAGGATCATTCAAATCAGTAATAGTGTGTGTCCTTTTCTTGTTGTTTATTTTCTGGTTCTTTTTCTTAGCATGTTCTTCCATTTTTTTCTTCTTAAGGATGCATTCATGATAAGTATGACCATTTTTACCACAATGCCAGCAAACACGATTATAGACAACATGACCATACCTACCTTGACCGGGTCGAAATGGTCTTTCTTGTTTTCTTTGCTCAAAGTTTATTTTCTTACCTTTCGTTCCCTGAGCTTGGGAGACATACATGTTGTGAGCCTTTTGACCATTGAACCAGGTTTGGTTTTCTTTGGGCTTTTGTTCAAGCACCTTTACCTTCTCCTCTAGGAACTGGGCTTTATCACGAGAGTTTTACAGCGTACCACTGAGCAACTCATTTTTCTCGGCCAGTTCCTTTCTTATTTTCTCATTTTCAGCAGAGCATGTTTTCTCAGAATCGCTTTTACCAGAGTAACCAAGACCATGTCATTGCTTAACAAAAACAGTTTGATTCACAGTTTTCTCATTTATATAGTGAGTGAGATGATCAAGTTTGTGCATGATTTCGTTAAGCATGGAGGAAGTCTTAGTTTCAGAGTCTGTGGAGGGAACTGGGAGAATATCAGCATGCATGAGTTCCTTTTTAACAATTTTGCAAGACTCACACTTTCTTAGAGGATTAGCTAATAGTTTTTCTGCTTCTTCTAATTTCTTACCCCAGACAGAATTTTCAGTAGTTAAGCAAGAAATGTCATCTTCATATTCTTCCAGTTTCTCTTGTAGGGAACTAGTTTCCTTTCCAAGTTTCTTAATTATTTTGACCAGTTGTTTTTTGTCATATTCAAGAAGAGACTTAGTAAAGTCAGAAGAGGGTACCTCGGAGTCGTCCGATTCAATTGAATCTTCCTTGGCCATTAGACACCTTCCTCTGGTAGTTCCCTTTGTCTCTTGTTCCCCTTCAGAGTCTTCTGAGTCATCTCCGAAGGTTGCAAAGAGAGTCTTCTTATGCTGAGTTTTGTCGTCATCGTTGGTGTTCTTAGGACAGTTCCTTGCCAGATGTCCTCTTTATTTGCATTGATAGCATTGATAATCAGAGAGGTCCTTTTTCTGGAAGTTTTTCTTGAACTTCCCTTTGACGAAGTGCTTCCGGATATGCTTAGTAACCAAGGCGGTCATCTCATCCTCTTCATCTTCAAGGTCGGAGTTTTCCTCTTCCATTTCTAACCTGGAAAAAGCCTTTGAGATTTTTAAGGCAATTCCCTTCTCCATCTTTTTGGCATAACTCGATTTGAGTGCCTCTCTTTCATCGACTTCAAGTTTCCCTATGATTTGAGTCAAGGGGAGAGCTTGAATTCCTGGAGTAGTCTTCAGAACTCTTTTGATGAGGCTGAATTTTGAGTTGAGACCGTTGATGATGACAAGAGATTTGGACCATTCGTCAAGTGTCACACCAGCATTGGTGAGTTTTGTGACAAGCCTTGTGAAGCGAGAATGGTACTGAGATATGTTCTCAGTTTCAAGCATCTCAAAGGTGTGGTATTCTCCTTCTAGTGCAAACTTCCTACTTTGCTTCAGTTCCTCACTTCCTTCATGCATTTCCTTCAGAGCGGTCCAGATCCCTTTACCAGTTGGGATTCCTATCACCTTGTCCATATCTTCCCTTGTCAACCCATTGAGAATGAGTTGACGGGCCTTAGCATTTTTATCCTTGATGACGTAGTACTCAGGCTTCCATTGGTCTTCAGTTAAGTCCTTAGGAATGACTCCATCACCATTTTCTATCACGCGCCAGCACTGATAGTCTATGGTTTGAATGTGGTTTGTCATGCATTTTTCCCACCATTCTTCTTATCCCTTCTTACGGATGTGGGGCTTGTTGATGGAGATTCCCAGACTGAATTCGCTTGAAGAAGTCATCTTAAAATCTGTAAACTAACACAAATCTAGAGCGCCTGCTCTGATACCAATTGTAGTATCGTATGTTGTTAGTTAACAAGGGAACTGGAAGTCCAGTTCCTAAGCAGCGGAATAAGTAAACAATAGCAATTTCAAGACAAGTTCCTTAGAGTGGGAACCTTTGATAACCAACTAGTTATCCAGGATAAAACCCACTACCCCTTTTGCAAGAGGATTTCAAAGTCTACTTCTTGTATTAACACTTCGGTTATAATCAACTAGAATAGAACACACAGATTCAAGTCTTAGACACACTAAAAGACTCTCTACCTAGTTCGACCTAACCAAGCAACAACAAGCAAGTAACTTACTTCGTTCTTCTTCAAAGAACTCGGCACAACTTCTTCACAGCACTCGAAATCTTCTCTTCGTGAATGCGTAAAAAATGAGAGAGGTTTAATTACTTTATTTATATGACTTAATTACTAAAGGAATCAAATCTTCAATAACTAAATCAAACAAATAAAATAATCAATAGAAATCGTTAAAGATAACATTTGTTTCCAAATATTATCTCTACCGACTTTTACATGTTTTGTTTCCATAAAAGATAATCTTTTACGCTCCTAAAATATATGGAAACAGGATATGATCTTGTAGTTCTCTCTCAAACTAAGATCTACCCTAAATAGCTCGTTGCCGCCTTCACAGATTTATCCTAGTGTTTATGGCGCCAGCAAGCTTCAGTTCCTTCCGCCAGTTCCCAAGTCTGGCGTCAATAGTTCTGTTCCGTGCTTTCCAAGTCCGAAGTTCCCTGTTTTGTCACACTAATGGAAATATTAATAGCAAAGGTGTTTGTTATTATCAAAACTAGGAAAACTGAGCAAGGGAACTAGGTAGGGAACTGGAGTTTCCAAAAGTTCACTTCCTAACACCAAGGAACTGGGCCATTCCAGAAGTGCTCTTGCGATCAACTAGGAACCCAGCATAGTCTGCATCCGTATATCCAAGAAGGTTAAAGTGGCAATATTTGGGGTACCAAAGACAGAGGTCGCCAGTTCCCTTCAGATAGAGAAAAATGCGTTTCACTTCGATTAAGTGAGATTCTCTTGGATCAGCTTGGAACCTGGCACATAGACAAACAGCAAACACAATATTTGGCCTACTAGCAGTTAGATAAATCAAATATCCTATCATACCACGGTAGAGTTTCTCCTCAACTCTTTGACCAATATGATCAGCGGTGAGATGAGTTGCTGGAGAAATGGGAGTAGAGATAGACTTGCTAGAATCCATTTTGAACTTCTTTAGGAGTTCCTTCAGATATTTCTGTTGATGGATTTGGATCCCATCGGCCTTCTGAGTGACTTGTAATCCCAGGAAGAATGTGAGTTCCCCAATCATACTCATTTTGAACTCGCTGCTCATTAGATTTTTGAACTTTTCTACAAGAAACAAGTTAGTGGAACCAAAAATAATATCATCGACATAGATTTGAACCACTAGAATTTCACCTTTAACTTCCAGGATGAATAGAGTCTTGTCAATCACACCACGGCGATAACCATTAGCAGTTAGAAACTGGGCAAGGCGATCATACCAAGCGCGGGGAGCTTGTTTCAAGCCGTAAAGGGCCTTGTCCAGGAAATACACGTGGTCAGGGTGATCATCATCCTCAAATCCTGGAGGTTGCTTGACGTAAAATTCCTCTTGGAGAATGCCATTTAAGAACGCAGTCTTCACGTCCATTTGAAAAAGCTTGAAGCCTTTGTGGGACGCATAAGCAATGAGCAATCGAATTGCTTCCAGTCTTGCTACAGGGGCGAAGGTCTCATCGTAATCAATCCCTTCTTATTGATTATAGACTTGAGCAACCAATCGAGCTTTGTTCCTTGATACTGCACCCGAATCATCCAATTTGTTGTGAAAGACCCATTTAGTTCCTATTATATGACGATTAGGAGGACGAGGAACTAGTCGCCAGACTTTGTTCCTTTCGAACTGGTGAAGTTCCTCTTGCATAGCAATGATCCAATCGGCATCCTTCAGTGCTTCCGTGATGTTCTTGGGTTCTATAAGGGATAGAAAAGCATTGAAGGCACAAAAATTCATATCCTCAAAACCGTACCTGACTGGGGGCTTGGTTGTCCTTTTGTCTCTGTGAGGAACAAGCAAGTCAGTTCCTGGAGTTTCAGCTTCTGTAGGGGCGGTAGCTGAAGAAGAGGCATCAGGTTGATCATTGTATGTTCCCTGTATGGTCGTATTGACTTGAGTAGTTGGATCAGAGGGAACTGGGACGGAGATCACAGCTCCTGGTTGAGTAGGAAGAGCTGGAGAGCTTTTTGTGGATGTCGACTCCTTGGGATCAATCAAAGGAGTTGAGTTGGGAGAGTTAGCGAAGGAGGGATAGGAACTTGGTTTGGAGGGTGCTTCATCATCAGAGTCTTCACTTGGTCGTTGAAATGGATCTTCCGAGGGAACTGAGGGATCATGCACAGACTTTGAAGGCAATTTTTCATTGAAAACAACATGAATACTTTCCTCTACCTTTTTTGTCCGTTTGTTGAAGACTTTGTAGGCTTTGCTATTTGAAGCATATCCGATGAAAATCCCTTCATCGCTTCGTGGATCAAACTTCCCTAGATTGTCCTTCCCATTATTGTGAACAAAGCATTTGCATCCAAAGACACGCAGATGAGCAATGTTGGGAAATCGGCCACGAAGGAGCTCATATGAAGTCTTCTCAAGAATAGGGCGTAGCATGGCCCGATTTAGGATATAGCAAGCTGCATTGACGGCTTCTGCCCAGAAAGATTGAGAGAGCCCACTTGAGATTAGCATGGTGCGAGCCATATCTTCCAAAGTTATGTTCTTCCTTTCAACAACCCCATTCTGTTGTGGGGTGTAGGGAGCTGAGAAATTGTGATCGATTCCATGTTCCCTGCAAAAGGTTAGAAAATCTCCATTCTCGAACTCAGTTCCATGATCAGAACGAATGGCTCGAAGAGATACATTTAAGGATTTTTCAAGCAAGGGAACTAGCTCGCTAAACCTATCAAAGGCTTCACTTTTAGATTTAATAAATAATGTCCAAGTGAATCTTGAATAGTCATCAACAAGTACAAGAATATACCTGTTACCACCAATGCTTTGAACTCGCATAGGACCGCAGAGATCCATGTGAATGAGTTCCAGAGGTTTGGAGGAGCTTACCAGTGTTTTGGACTTAAAGGAACTACGAACCTGTTTCCCTTGAACACAGTCAGAGCAGATTTCTGACTTCTCAGCATTTATTTTAGGAAGGCCACGAACCAGTTCCTTTTGGTGCAGCTTGTGAATTAACTTGATGCTTGCGTGACCAAGTCGTTGATGCCAGAGGTTTGTTTGATCGTCAATGGAAGAGAGACACAATTTCTCTTTGGGGACGAACTTAGGGTCAAAGATGTAGACGTTATTGAACCTTTTTCCTTTCAGGATCACAGTTCCATGTCTATCTTCCACGAAACATTCCCTTGAGGTAAAGCGAACCTCATTTCTCCCTTGATCACACAGTTGTGACACACTTATTAGATCAAAACCTAAATTTTCAACAAGGTTAACATTACTTACCTTAATGTGATAAGTGAGATTCACACTACCAGTTCCACAGATTGTTCCATTTCTCTTATCGCCGAAGGAAATGGTTCCTCCTCGGTGTTGCTGAAGTGACAACATTTTCTTTCTGTTTTCGGTCATATGGCACGAGCATCCACTATCTATGTACCATTTGTCTTGTTGTCGCACTTCGTCCTGCACAAGGGAACTCAAACTTTTGGAACCCAGCTAGGCTTAGCTTTTCTGGGTGAATGAGGTTGAAATCTTGTCTGTGGGTTAGAAGCAGGAACAAAATAATAAGGATCATTCAAATCATTAATGGTATGTATCCTTTTCTTGTTATTTATTTTCTGGTTCCTTTTCCTAGTATTTTCTTCCACTTGTCTTTTCTTGTGAATGCATTCATGAATATAGTGGCCATTCTTACCACAATGCCAGCAAACACGATTATAGACAACATGACCATACTTACCATGACCAGGTCGAAATGGTCTTTCTTGCTTTCTTTGCTCAAAGTTAACTTTCTTACCCGTAGTTCCCTGAGCTTGGGCAACATACATCTTGTGAGCATTCTGACCGTTGAACCAGTTTTGGTTCTCCTTGAGCTTCTGTTCAAGAACTGTTACCTTCTCCTCTAAGAACTGGGCTTTGTCTCGAGAATTTTGTAATGCAGAGCTGAGAGACTCATTTTTCTCTACAAGTTCCCTTCTCAGCTTTTCATTCTCAGCGGAGCACGTTTCCACAAAATCGTTTTTACCAGGGTAACCAAGACCGTGACGTTGCTTAACAAAAATAGTTTGATTCACAGTTTTCTCATTTATAGAGTGAGTGAGATGATCAAGTTTGTTCATAATTTCATCAAGCATAAAGGATGTCTTATTTTCAGAGTCTGTTATGGGAACTGGGGGTTTATCAGCATGCATGAGTTCCTTTTTGACATTTTTGCAAGACTCACACTTTCTTAGAGGATTAGCTAGTAATTTCTCAAAATCTGATCGGCACTATTTTGTAGTGCATTTATAGGGGTTGTTACCAGGTTTGATGTGTCATTTGGTTGGATTTAGAGAACAATTGGAGATTATGGAGTTAGAGCGAAGAAGTGTGGTTTTGGTGGTCTGGAGGAGCTAATTGGAGACATTCAGAGAAAGAGGAGTTGACCACTTGAGGAGATGGCAAGAATAACGAGAAAAATGACGGTGAAGAGTGAAGGCCGCGACCGCGGCCAATTAGCCGCGCCCGCGGTTAGTTCGGGAATTAATTGGAGCCACTTCGAGAGCAAACCGCAGCCCGAAAACCGTGACCGTGGCCATACGCAGGAGGCGAGACGCTGTTCGATCCGAAGTTTATTTCCTTTTTCTTATTTTTGTTTTCCTTTATCTTTATTATTCCGAACCCTAATTTCTAATGGGCTTTTGTTATCTTTTCATTAAAGTTTTAGGGTTAGGTTACTTAACCTAATTTTTCCTTCATTGTTAATCATCACATATCAACGTTAGACCTAGTTTATTTTCATCGTTGTTTTTCCCTTTTGCTCAGGCAGACAATTTAAGCCTTGGGATTGATTGGATTGTGAGGTTATTCCTTTACTCTTTCCATGATTGTATTAATTTTCTCTCGTGCTTAATCTCATTGATCATATATCGATTCCCCTTGATTTGTTGATTAGGAAATCAATTAGATTTTAATAATAGTTCCCTCCAGATTGACAACCTAGAGAAATTAGTATTATGCTATTGGTTCCCCTTTTCCATACAACCTGTTGAGATTGTTATTGATCATATTACTAAGGATTGGAGGATACTGGTTGAGAATCTAAATCCCTTAGTTTGTGTAGAGAATTAATTGCATGCAATTGTATGACTGGTTGCTATACTTGCATGTACCTATCTATTCCTGAACTTCCTGCTGCTATTGAATTAAATCGTGAAGGTTAGTAGGGATTTGTTTAATAGTTAGGGTTATCAGGACTGGTTGGACTGGTAACTAATTCAAAACAGGGATTAGGACTTTCATGAGTATTGAGGACTAGGAATAATCAATGATCGATCTATCAATCTAAAGTGTGGATATTTGTTTGGCTGAGCTATTTTCCCAATTTGATTTCAAGTCTTTGTTTTTATTTATTTATTTTATTTATTTTGTTTTTAAATCAGAAACCCCATGGTTACTTGTTGGTATACAATTACATCGTTGGAATAGTATTTGATTCTCTGTGGGATTCGACCCTTACTTAACAGACTACATTAGTTGGGTTTGTTTAGGATTATTTTGTTTAGGTGTTACGACAACGCCTATCAAATTGGCGCCGTTGCCGGGGAATCAATTTTACTATTCTAATTGTGTATTTGTTTACCAACTGTTGTGTGGACCTATCTTACGGTCCACACATGTGTTACTAATTGTTTTCATTGAGATCTCAATCCAGACAGATGGCAGCATTTGATTTTTACTATCAGCAGCAAGGCTGGCCTCAGTACTTTCCTGAGCCTCAAGAGACGACCCAAAGTTCATACACGTCAATAGAGGAGAGCATCAAGTCACTTGTGCAGAGCATGATGACTATTCATCAGGAGACAGACTCCAACATCCAACTTCTAACAACTCAAGTTGGAAGTTTGGCAACTCAGCTTGGAAGGTTGACTCAAGTTGTGGCAAATATGAAGGAGGATTTTGAAAGGCCACCACCCCAACTGACCCCAGTGGCTAATGTGAGGGGCATATCACAACTGAAAGGAGAAAAGACGGAGGAGCCCTTTTGCTCAGGAATCGTGACCACGGATGAGCGAGAACGGAAAGTCGAGAACCAGCGTCCGCAGGTTTGGACAAAATTATGCGGATCAGTTCTTGACGTATACCCTTTGGAAGCGATTCCTGTTGATTACACTCCTCCACCTTGTGATCCTAATAAGCCACCTCATTACCTTCCTAAGAGGCTAAAAGTGAAGAAGAAGTTGGAGCTCAATATGGAGCCGCGTAACTCCATAAGTGAGCATGAGGTAAATCTCCCTTTACTTGATATGATGCATGTTGTGCCTAAATTTGCTAAATACATGAAATTCTTATGCTGGCCTAGGAAGAGGAAGAAATTGACAGGAGTAATTAATTTGAATGAACATATGTCTGCTGCATTCGGAAGACATTTGCTTGAAAAGTGTAGTGACCTTGACATGTTTAATATTCCTTGTGATATAGGTTACTCCAGGTTTGATCATTGCATGATAGACTTGGGCTCATCTATTAATTAGTTACCCTACTCTGTGTATAAATTGCTAGATCTTGGACCTTTGCTTGAATCTGATTTAGTTATGCAATTTGCGAATGGATCCAAAGTTTTTCCGAAAGGAATAGTTGAGGATGTTCTTGTAAAGGTTAATAAGATGATTTTTCCTATGGATTTTGTGGTGTTAGACATTGGTTATGATATGCATGTGCCCCCTATACTGTTAGGTAGGCCTTTTCTTAAGACTGCTAACATCCGAATCATTATGAGTAGAGGTATTGTGCCTGTGAAGTATGGGGGTGATAGGGTGACATTTAAGATATTTGATCATAAGAAACACCCTCCTGATAGTAAGTCTGTGTTGTGTTCTGGATTGAGTGATATTACATTATCATAGTAGCACAATGTCAAGTCATGACAATAACTAAGGCGCTATCCGGGAGGCAACCCGAGGTATGCTTTTCTTTTCTTGTTTTTCTTTCCTTGTTTTTGCATTTGTTTTGGTGTGTTTTGTTTTGTTTTTGTTCTTGTTTCTGTTTCCGACTAACCTGTAGGGAGGAGACCCCATGCCTATTGAAGAAGGTGTTTACCACCATTGTAAGTCTCTCTTTTTCTGCACTAATAACTCCCCGAAAAAACCTTAAACGGGGAGGGGGGAAAAGCGGAAAAAAGCGGAAAAAAAAAGTTCATCTCAGGCCAGCTGTCCAAAGTTCCCCATGAAGATGGTGTGCATCATGTTGTCACGAAGGATACACTGCCCTACACTTGATTTGACAACGATGATGGCCCTACAATTGGCAGCTAAGGAGGAGGACCACTAGAGGCCCACACCACGATCATATCTGGGCCTATTTTTTGTGGGTTTTGAAGGCCGTGCAACCCCGACGTATTTGCTATACCACTACTCACCAAGTGGTTCCCTTTGGTTGCACGGTAATGAAGACGATGGAGTTGATGAAGACACCCACCCAACACTGGAGACCTATGCATACATTGTGTATACCGCCAGCAACAACGGAAGTGTCCAAGCATCTTGGCGACGTTTGTGAGTTTTTTTGTGCTTTTCCCTGTGCTTCTATTCTTTTGTCTTTCATTACATTGAGGACAATGCAATGTTTAAGCATGGGGGAGAGTTTTATACTGGCTATGTCGCTGAGGAGATGAATAAAAAGAAAAGAGCCAAATATTGAAAAAAGGCATACATAAGAAATCCTGGGATAGGTCGAAAACCCGAAAGGGCGGCCTAGGTAATAAGCAAGTGGCTTGGACCAGCATTAGGCTGGGATAATATGAGGTCAAGAGTGATGTGAGTATATTGTGAGCCCATCTATTGAAAAATGAAATGAGTGGCTTGGTGAAAACCCGAAAGGGCGCCTTGGCAAAATGAGTGAAAAGAAGAAGAGTGATTTTTAGGAATCCTCATTTTACTTGGCGTGGTGACATAAGAAGAGGTGATATAAGGAGGATTCGGGTAGGTCACTCTGGGAGGTATAAGAAGATAGATGGGAGACTAGGACTAGAATTCATTCACTCTATGGTGTTTGGGATAAGCTTGGGGAAAGTACTCTGCTTTCCTTTTTGCTTGATTGTGTGTTATAGTCTTTTGTGTTGGGTTTATTGTATGGTTTCCTGGAGCTTATTGTTAGGTGTGATTCTTAGAGATTGATTTTTCTATGCTTCCTGAAGCCTTGGGGATTGAATTGGAGGAGTAGGTTGAATTTAGCTTACTCGAGGACGAGCAAGGCTTAAGCATGGGGGATTTGATCGGTAGTGCATTTCTAGGGGTTGTTACCGGGTTTGAGGTGTCATTTGGTTGGATTTAAGGAACAATTGGAGATTATGGAGTTAGAGCGGAGAAGTGTGGTTTTGGTGGTCTGGAGGAGCTAATTGGAGACATTCAGAGAAAGAGGAGTTGACCACCTGAGGAGATGGAAAGAATAACGAGAAAAATGATGGTGAAGAGTGAAGGCCGCGACCGCGGCCAATTAGCCGCGACTGCGGCCAATTAGCCGCGCCCGCGGTTAATTCGGAAATTAATTGGAGCCACTTCGAGAGCAAACCGCGACCGTGGCCCGAAAACCGCGACCGCGGCCATACGCGGGAGGCGAGACGTTGTTCGATCCGAACTTTATTTCCTTTTTCTTATTTTTGTTTTCCTTTATCTTTATTATTCCGAACCCTAATTTCTAATGGGCTTTTGTTATCTTTTCATTAAAGTTTTAGGGTTAGGTTACTTAACCTAATTTTTCCTTCATTGTTCATCATCACATATCAACGTTAGACCTAGTTTATTTTCATCATTGTTTTTCCCTTTTGCTCAGGCAGACAATTGAAGCCTTGGGATTGATTGGATTGTGAGGTTATTCCTTTACTCTTTCTATGATTGTATTAATTTTCTCTCGTGCTTAATCTCATTGATCATATATCGATTCCCCTTGATTTGTTGATTAGGAAATCAATTAGATTTTAATAATAGTTCCCTCCAGATTGACAACCTAGAGAAATTAGTATTATGCTATTGGTTCCCCTTTTCCATATAACCTGTTGAGATTGTTATTGATCATATTACTAAGGATTGGAGGATACTGGTTGAGAATCTAAATCCCTTAGTTTGTGTAGAGAATTAATTGCATGCAATTGTATGAATGGTTGCTACACTTGCATGTACCTATCTATTCCTGAAATTCCTGCTGCTATTGAATTAAATCGTGAAGGTTAGTAGGGATTTGTTTAAGAGTTAGGGTTATCAGGACTGGTTGGACTGGTAACTAATTCAGAATAGGGATTAGGACTTTCATGAGTATTGAGGACTAGGAATAATCAATGATCAATCTATCAATCTAAAGTGTGGATATTTGTTTGGCTGAGCTATTTTCCCAATTTGATTTCAAGTCTTTGTTTTTATTTATTTTGTTTATTTATTTTGGTTTTAATCAGCAAACCCCCTTGGTTACTTGTTGGTATACAATTACATCATTGGAATAGTATTTGATTCTCTGTGGGATTCGACCCTTACTTACCAGACTATATTAGTTGGGTTTGTTTAGGATTATTTTGTTTAGGTGTTACGACAACGCCTTATCAGTATCCTCAAGTTTCTTACTCCAGACAGAGTTTTCAGTAGTTAAGCAAGATATTTCATCTTCTTATTCTTCCAGTTTCTCTTGTAGGGAACTAGTTTTATTTCCAAGTTTCTTAATTATCTTGACCAGTTGTTTTTTGTCATATTCAAGAAGAGATTTAGTAAAGTCAGAAGAAGATACCTCAGAGTCGTCGAATTCTGTTGAATCTTCCTTGTCCATTAAACATCTGCCTCTAGTAGTTCCCTTTGTCTCTAGTTCCTCTTCGGAGTCTTCTGAATCATCTCCGAAGGTAGCAAAGAGAGCCTTTTTGTGTTGAGACTTGTCATCGTCGTTGGAGTTCTTAGGACAGTTCCTTGCCAGATGTCCTCTTTCTTTGCATTGATAGCATTGATATTCAGAGAGGTCCTTCTTTTGGAAGTTTTTCTTGAACTTTCCTTTGACGAAATGCTTTCTGATATGCTTTGTGACCAGGGCGGTCATTTCATCTTCTTCATCTTCAAGGTCGGAGTTTTCTTCTTCCATTTCTAACCTGGAAAAAGCTTTTGAGATTTTTAAGGCAATTCCCTTCTCCATCTTTTTGGCAGAACTTGTTTTGAGTGCCTCTCTTTCTTCGACTTCAAGTTTCCCTATGATTTGAGTCAATGGGAGACCTTGAATTCCATGAGTAGTCTTCAGAACTCTTTTGATGAGGCTGAATTTGGAGTTGAGACCGTTGATGATGACAAGGGCTTTGGACCATTCATCAAGTTCCACATCGGCGTTGGTGAGTTTTGTGATAAGCCTTGTGAAGCGGGAATGGTACTGGGAGATGTTCTCAGTTTCAAGCATCTCGAAAGTGTGATATTCTCCTTCTAGAGCAAACTTTCTACTTTGCTTTAGTTTCTCACTTCCTTCATGCATCTCCTTCAGAGCGGTCCAGATCCCTTTAGCAGTTGAGATTTCTATCACCTTGTCCATATCTTCTCTAGTCAACCCATTGAGAATAAGTTGACGAGCTTTAGCATTTTTCTCCTTGATGGTGTAGTATTCGGGCTTCCATTGGTCTTCAGTTAAGTCCTTAGGAATGACTCCATCACTATTCTCTATCACGCGCCAACACTGATAGTCCATGGTTTGGATGTAGTTGGTCATGCACTTCTCCCACCATTCTTCTTCTCCCTTCTTACGAATGTGGGGTTTGTTGATGGAGATTCCTAGGCTGAATTCGTTTGAACTAGACATCTTGAAATCTGTAAACTAACACAAATCTAGAGCGCCTGCTCTGATACCAATTGTAGGATCGTACTTGTTAGTTATCGAGGGAACTGGGAGTCCAGTTCCTAAGCAGCGGAATAAGTAAAAAAAAGTAGCAGATTCAAGGCAAGTTCCTTAGAGTAGGAACCTTTGATAACCAACTAGTTATCCAGGATAAAACCCACTACCTCTCTTGCAAGAGGATATCAAAGTCTACTTCTTGTATTAATACTTCAGTTACAATAAACTAGAATAGAACACACAGATTTAAGTCTTAGACACACTAAGGACTCTCTACCTAGTTCAACCTAACCAAGTAACAACAAGCAAGCAACTTACTTAGTTCTTCTTCAAAGAACTCGGCACAAATTCTTCACAGCACTCGGAAATCATCAACTTCGTGAATGTGTGTGAATGAGAGAGTTTCAATTATTTTATTTATATGATTTAATCATTGGAGGAAGCAAATCTCCAATAACCGAATCACACAAATAAAATAATCAAAAGTAATCGTTAAAGATAACATTTGTTACCAAATATAATCTTTACCGATTTTACATATTTTGTTTCCATAAATATAATCTTTTATCTCCTAAAATATATGGAAACGGGATAAGATCACATAGTTCTCTCTCATAACTAAAGATCTACCCTAGCAGCTCGCCGCCGCCCTTCACAGATTTATCCAAGTGTTTCTGGCGTCTGCGAGCTTCAGTTCTTTCCGCCAGTTCCCAAGTCTGGCGTCAGTGGTTCTGTCTTGTGCTTTCCAATTCCTTAGTTCCCTGTTTGTCACACTAATGGAAATATTAATAGCAAAGGTGTTTGTCATTATCAAAACTAGGAAAACTGAGGAGGGGAACTAGGTAGGGAACTGGAGTTCCCAAAAGTTCACTTCCTAACACTCTCTCAATCCTTCTGGGCAGAAGCGGTTAATGTAGCGTGCTATATCTTGAATCGGGCTATGCTACGCCCCATGCTTGAGAAGACTTCCTATGAGCTACTTCGAGGCAGAGTTCCCAACATTTCTCATCTTCGAGTTTTTGGCTGCAAATGCTTTGTTCACAGCAATGGGAAGGACAATCTAGGGAAGTTCGATCCACGAAGTGATGAAGGGATCTTCATCGGCTATGCTTCTAGTAGCAAAGCATACAAGGTCTTCAACAAACGGATTAAAAAGGTAGAAGAAAGTATTCATGTGGTTTTCGATGAAAAATTGCCTTCCAAGTCTGTGCAGGATACCTCAGTTCCCTCAGAAGATCCTTTTTAATGACCAAGTGAAGATTCTGATGATGAAGCTCCGCCCAAGCACAACTCATACCCAACTCTCTCTAGCTATCCCTCACCAACAGTTCCCCCCACTATGGTTGAGCCCAAGGAATCAACATCTACAGACAGCTCCCCAGTTCCCTCCACTCATCAAGATACTGTGGTTACGGCTTTAGTTCCCTCCAACCCATCACATGAAGTCGATGACATCTCTCCAGGAACGGAACCTGCTCTAGTAGACGATCCAATTATTGCTTCTTCCTCAGCTATAGATCCCACAGATGTGGAAGCTCCGGGAACTGATCTTCTCGTTCCCAACAGAGACAAAAGAACCACCAAGCATCCCGTCAGGTATGGGTTTGAAGATATGTCTTATTGTGCATTCAATGCTTTTTTGTCTCTTATAGAACCCAAGAACATCACGGAAGCGCTGAAGGATGCTGATTGAATCATTGCCATGCAAGAAGAACTTCACCAGTTCGAGAGGAACAAAGTCTGGCGACTAGTTCCTAGCCCTCAGAACAGACACATCATAGGAACTCGGTGGGTTTTTTACAACAAGCTGGATGATTTTGGTGCTGTATCACGAAACAAAGCTCGTTTGGTTGCTCAAGGCTACAACCAACAAGAAGGGATCGATTACGATGAAACATTTGCCCCTTTGGCCAGATTGGAATCCATACGGTTGCTCATTGCATATGCTTCACACAAAGGGTTCAAGCTATACCAAATGGACGTGAAGACTACATTCCTCAATGACATTCTTCAGGAGGAAGTTTATGTCAAGCAACCTCTAGGATTTGAGGATGATGATCACCCTGACCACGTATATTTCTTGGATAAGGCTCTCTATGGGTTAAAGCAAGCCCCTCGTGCTTGGTATGATCGCCTTGCCCAGTTCCTAACAGCCAATGGCTATCGCCGTGGTGTGATCGACAAGACTCTTTTTATTCTGGAAGTTAAAGGTGAGATTCTAGTGGTCCAAGTCTATGTTGATGATATCATTTTCGGTTCCACTAACTTGGCTCTTGTAGAAAAGTTCAAAAATCTCATGAGCATCGAGTTCGAAATGAGTATGATTGGGGAACTATCCTTTTTCATGGGTTTGCAAGTCACTCACAAAGCCGTTGGCATTCAAATCCATCAACAGAAATATCTTAAGGAACTCTTAAAGAAGTTCAAAATGGATTCTAGTAAAGCCATCTCCACACCAATATCCCCAGCAACTCGCCTCACCGCCGATCATACTGGACAGAAAGTGGAAGAGAAACTCTATCGTGGCATGATTGGATCTTTGATGTATCTAACCGCTAGTAGGCCAGATATTGTGTTTGCTGTTTGTGTTTGTGCCAGGTTTCAAGATGATCCAAGAGAATCTCACTTATCTGAAGTGAAGCGCATATTTCGCTATCTCAAAGGAACTGACGACCTATGTCTTTGGTACCCCAAGGATTGTCACTTCAATCTTCTTGGACACACCGATGCGGATTATGCAGGATACTTGGTTGATCGCAAGAGCACATCTGGAATGGCCCAGTTCCTTGGCCCTTGCTTGGTCTCTTGGGTCTCCAAGAAACAAAACTCAGTGGCCCTATCAACCACAGAAGCTGAGTGCATGGCGGTTGTTGCCTGTTGTTCCCAACTCCTTTGGCTCAAACAACAACTCGCGGATTTTAGTATGACTTTTAGCCCTCTAAAGATTCTTTGTGATAACACTAGTGCAATCAACATCTCCAAGAATCCTGTGCATCATACTAGGACTAAGCACATTGATATTAGGCATCATTTCTTGCGTGATCATGTTGAAAAAGGGAACATTCTACTAGAACATTGTAGAACTGAAGATCAAATTGCAGATATATTCACCAAAGCATTAAATCGAGAACCTTATGAGTCCTTTAGATTATTTATGGGAATGATATCCATAAACTAGTAGTTCCGGTTGCCCTTACTAGTTCCCTAACTTTGCCTAGATTTGATCTTTTCTATGATTTCTTTGACAATATTGTTGATCATTGTTCTTGTGCTGCCCTCGCATGTCCTGTAATATTTGTTCTAAAGCATGTTCTTAACTATTTACTGGCCCTATAATAGTCAATTTGATCACATCTATCCTCTATTACAAGCCGACATGATAATTGACTATAAATCGTCCTAAGCCTGACTACACTGTATGATTCCCGATGATCCCTCTTTAGTCCACTCTGGGAATTATCTTTGTGGTGTCAAAATAGCCTTCCGAATTTTATTTATATGGGTACGTACTTTTCTTGAGTGATTGCTTGGTTCCCTACATAAAATGTACCCATATCTCCCCGGTTCTGTGTCACACACTGAGGAAAGGAACTGGGAACTGGGCTTCAACGGCCAGATTTCAAATTGGACTCTGTTAGCGTCCGCTTCCCAAGGGCAGTTATTGCATCTAGCCGTTTGATCTCTGAGATTTATGGGGAATTCAAGCTCGATTGATTTGATTGTTCTGAAGAAATTATTAAGGGAAGAGTTATGAGCTCCCTTCGGCATCCGAAGATATTGTGGCCATTAGAGATATATTATGGGTTCCCTTATTTGAACAGATTCGGCAATGGCCTCTTTTGGATAGAATTTTGCTCAGCGTTTATATAAGGAAACAAGGAAAACCCTAAATCGGCACGGATCTCAAATTTCTCTTTGCTCTCCACAACAATCTTCGTCGCGCTCTCAAAAAATCCTCAAGCTCTCTCTCTACTTCGTTTGTCTCCATGGATACCGGTATTCCCCATCTCCCTGCCGACGAGATGGCTATTCTGGAAGCATATCGGAAGCAGAAAGTCACCTCCTCCTCCTCCGAGGTGGCTACACCGACAAAGGCACCATCTTTGGTGCCCCCACCTGTGGCGGATCCTGCTCAATCGGCGCCTCCACCGGTCCCAGAGACTCAGCCGTCTGAATCTGCCTCGTCGGAGCACACTCCGTCCAAGCCGGCCTCCCCACCTCCAACAAAAGAGGACTCTCACCACTCCTCTCCTTCTCAGGGGGGCGATCCGATTGATGTGGACCTACTCCTAACTCCGATGACTACTCTGAAGCTCCCCGATGACTCCCAGTCGGTGGCTAGTCGCGTCAAACGCCGTGCGGCCAAAGGTGGCTCTGGCATCCCCTCTCTTCATCTAGAGGATGTCACCCCAACCAAGAAGGCAAAACTTTCAAAGGCCGCCAAGGGCAAGCAGCCTCTGTACCAGCGAGCCTCTCCGAAATCTCAAGTTCCCTCAAAAGTGGCACCAGCTCTTGCCAATCGCCATATACTGGAGCCTCTCATAGTCGGCGAAGAATTCTGGGCTACTGCTGATGATGAAAGTGTCTCTATAGACCACGCCAAACTCCAGCTTCAAAGGTGGGACACACTGGTGCCTGAGCCATTTGCTGTCAATGAGGATCTAGTGCGACTATTCAATTAGAGTCTGCAATTCGTCGCGACTAAGGATGATCAGCCTGTGCACAACGCCATCCTCACTTGGGGAGGTAACTTGATTCCTCTCTCTGCGGCAGTAATTGGGTCTGTACTTGGCCTCGACACTGGCAAAGGTTTTGGGGTTATAATCAAAAGGAACTGGTCAGGCAAGCGAAGGCTGGAAATTCTCCAAACTGTATTCGATGGCAACTTCTCGTCCAAAGGATCCCTGCTCACCAAGTACCTGAGTCTCGATAGGAAGATTCTTCATACATTCCTCATCAAAAATATCATTCATCGTCAAGAGAAGAGGGACACCGTTTTGGTCTCTGATGATGTGCTTATGGAGAAGCTAATTGTGGGAGAGCCGATTGATCTGCCACGTATCACCCTGGCCCACATGCAATTCTGCAAAGGGCACTCTACTCATGCCCTCCCATATCCTCATCTCATCAAGAAAATTCTAAGCCGCCTTGGCCTTTACCCCACTGACATAGACGAGACTCAGTTCTCTCGTCTTCTCACAATGACTACTGTGAGGCATCTGGCATAAAAGGCGCATGTTGATGAGGAATCTAAAGTAGAGAAGGACAAGGAAGAGCCCCAGCCTGCCCATTCTGATCCCTGCCTAGTTCCTGACACCCATGTTATTCTAACTAGCTTGGGACACATTGAGCTTGCATTGGTTAATGGCTTCGACAAGGTGGATGTTACTGTTGACAAGGGAAGTACCTTCATGAATGAGATGGTAGTGGAATTGTGGAAGACCTCTGCAGCACTCGTGGAAGAAATTGCTAAGTTAGTGACTCGCAAGCTGGCTGACGACAAGGCAAAGACACAACAGTAATTTGGTGTAGTGATCAGTTCTTACTCAGATGACACGGAGCTCTTAGTTCCCTTAGGATCCCACTTCCATATTATGATCCTTTTTGTGTGTCTCTGAGTGTTGTTTTATTTCTCTCTGTCTATGATGTTTATGTTTTCTGTGCTCCTTTTATATTTAATGAAATATTTTGTGTTCCTTGCACTTGTTCTGATTTACTTTCAACTTTTATTACGGTGCCATTTCTCTAGAGTTCAGCATTATTACGTTTATCACTCTAAATTCTCTTTGTTTTCATTCAACTGACTCTTTTCGATGATGTCCAAAGGGGGAATGAACTTGGCAATCTGGAACTAATAGGATGAAAGGAACTCTGATATGGGTATTCTCTTAAGGGGGAATTAAGGAACTTGGTCTATTGTTAAGGGGGAATATGCAATCCACTATTGATTATTCTACATGTAGTTATGTTATGTTTTTCCTCATATATCATTCATGCCTATTTTAGATATGCCAGGTTCTACATGTTTGTCATCATCAAAAAGGGGAAACTTGTTAGGAAGTGAACTTTTGGGAATTCTAGTTTCCTACCTAGTTCCCTTCCTCAGTTTTCCTAGTTTTGATAATGACAAACAGAGTTTGGATCATATGCGGAGCACTCTTCCCGTGCGGACGTGCGGAGCATGCACTTTATGGCCTTATTTGTGCACTTTAACGTCTTATTTGTGCACTTTTTTAAAAAAAAAAAAAAATTCGTTTTCAAATTTTTGTCCAAGCATTTTTCAATTTTTTTGCAAAAGTGCACAAATAAGGCCCTAAAGTGCACAAATAAGGCCCTATAATGCATGTCCGCACGGGAAGAGTGCTCCACACCGGAACCGCACTCTTTGTTATTAATATTTCCATAAGTGTTTATAAACAGGGAACTCTAGATTTGGAAAGCTCAAGACTGAGACGAAAACGCCAGACTTGGGAACTGGCGTAAGGAACTGAAGCTCGTTGTCGCTGGAAGAGCTTGGAACAAGATATGAAGGGTGGCGGCAATCCGATTAGGATAGATCTTTTCTTGGAGAGAGAAGCCAAAGATTATCCTGTTTCCATATTATCTTAGGAGTTAAAAGTATATCTTTTATGAAAACGAAACATGTAAAATCGTGGGAGATTATATTTGGTAACAAATATTATCTTTCCGATTACTTTTTGATTATTTTATTTGTGTGATTCGGTTGCTGGAGATTTGTTTCTTCCATCAATTAAATTACATAAATAGAATAGTCAAAATCCTCTCTCACATACGCATTCACGCATATTGCTATCAGAGAAGAGAAATAGAGCCGAGTTCTTTGAAGAAGAACTGTAAGTCGATTGTCTTGTTTGTGTGCTTGATTTGGTCGAACTAGGTAGAGAGTATTTAGTGTATCTAAGACTTAATCTGTGTGTTCTATCCTAGTTGATTGTAATCGAAGCATTAATACAAGAAGTAGACTTTGAAATCCTCTTGCAAGAGAGGTAGTGGGTTTTATCCTGGATAACTAGTTGGTTATCAAAGATTCTCACTCTAAGAAACTTGTCTTGATTTTGTTATTGTTTACCTATTCCGCTGCTAAGGAACTGGACTCCCAGTTCCCTTTGATTGGTAACACTTACGATCCTACAAATTGTTAAATGATTAGCTCGAACATAGCGAGCTGGAACACGCGGGGACTCATTGATTCTTGGAAACACGTAGTAGTGAGAAACCTTGTGAAGTTAGCCAATCTAGATATTGTTGCATTGCTCGAGACGAGACTTAGTCAAAGAAAAGAAGCTAGACTCAATAAAAGCCTTCTCCCTTCCTGGAAATCTCTCTCCAGTAGTGAGATGGCTAATAACTGTCAGATTTATTTGCGGTGGAACCCGGAAGAGGTTGACATCACCCCCGGCCCATTCTGACGGCTGATCAAATCTACACTTCAGACTCTCCAAAACTTTTGGTGACTCTCTCCTTATTGCCTTTGTTTATGGACATATTGATGCGAATGGAAGAAGCAGGTTTTGGCAAGACATCAAGTCCCTTAGCAGAGGGATCTCTAAACCCTGGGCATTCCTTGGTGACTTTAATGTCATTCTTTCCCATCAAGAAAATTTGACTTTTAATGGCAGAAGCTTCTCCCAAGTCAGCTCTGAGTTGGCAAACAGTTTCTCCACAAATGGTCTCTCTGACCACCCTTTTTCTGGATGTGTATACACTTGGAACAACAAGCAAAAACATGACAAGAGAGTATGGTGCATGCTAGATCGCATTCTCACCAACACCCTTTGGGTTGCCTTCTACCCAGGTCAGTTGCTTTCTTTGAACAACCTGACATCTCCGAACACTTCCCATCCATACTCAAAATTAACCCAAACTACACCTCCCCAAAAATCCCTTTCCGTTTCAACAATGCTTGGGCTTTCCATGAAGACTTCCTGGCCCTCTGTCCACCAAGTCTGGTCAATCTATAAGAGGGACTCCTATGTTTTCTTTGGTCTCCAAACTAAAATCCCTCAAGCCCAACTTGAAGCGTTTCAGCAGTGCAAGTGTTGAAGCTCTTACCAATAATCAACTCCAGCTTAGAGGAATGCTAAAACTTGTCCAATATGAAATCCAAAATAGGTCATTTGATCAAGCTCTCCTAGATGTTGAAACTAATGTGCTCCATGAACTCAACTATATAACTGAGCTACTTCAATCCAATGCTAGAGAATTGGCAAAGATTCAATGACTTCGATATGGGCACGATTACAATGCTTACTTCTTTAAAAGCATCAAAATCCGCCAAGGGTTCTCCCTTTTTCTCTTGATCTCTGATCACAAAAATGGGCTCCATACTAATCCCTAAGTCATCATAGAGAAATTCCTATCACACTTTAACAGTCTTCTAGGCTCCTCTTTCCCACCAACAACCTTTGATCCCTCTACTATCATGAATGAGCCTATAGTCACTAATGCTCAAAAAGACTTTCTGATTAAGAATGTCACCCCTCTGGAAGTTAAAGATGTCATTCTCTCGATAGGTGATGACAAATCACTGGGGCTTGACGGCTATAACTCCCTCTTCTTCAAAAAGACTTGGCATATCACATGGAATGAGGTTTGCACTGCTATTCTTGACTTCTTTAGAACATGAAAGCTCCTCAGGCAAGTCAACCACACTTGTATACCCTTATCCCCAAAACAGACAACCCCTCCTCTACCATTGACTACCGCCCAATCACTTGCTGCTATGTTCTCTACTTAATTATTGCCAAGAATCGTCTAAAGGACATTATGCCTTGCATTGTCGGAAAGAAACATGTAGCCTTTGTCCATTAGAGACTCATAACAGATAACCTCCATCTATTCCATGAACTTATGAAGGGCTACGGACAAAAGTATATTTCACCTAAGTGCACCATACAAGTTGATCTTTGTAAAGCTTTTGACACGGTCGATCACAACTTTCTTCATAATGTGCTTATTTTTCCTGATCTTCCCGCTGAAATTCGTCAACTCGGTTAAAGTCAGTGTATCAACTGCCATGTTTTCCATCAACGTCAATAGCCAACTAGAAGGCTTTTTCCCGGGTGCCAAGGGGCTAAGACAAGGTTGTCCGTAGGGCTGTGCATCCGGTCCATACCAGAATTTTTTCAAACCTTGCACCGGAGATCGGACCGGACCGGTATGATTCGGTCCGGTCCGGTCTTGGACCGGTAAATATATTTTTATATTTTTATATAAATGAAAAATTAATTATTTTTTCTATTTTTATAACTATTGTGTATAATATTAGATAATATATTTTGTTATTTATTTATATTTATAGTAAAAATTAATTTTTAATAATATTATGAGATATTAATATATAAAATTAAATTAAAAACAATAAAAAACCGGTCCATCCGGTCCGGACCGGAAACCGGCCGGGTTTGGACCGGACCGGAACCGGAATTTTACAAATATGTGGACCGGGGACCGGACCGTAATTCCCCCGGTCCGGTCCGGTCCGGTCCGGGCATTTTCAGTCCGGTCCGGGTATTTTCGGTCCGGTCCGGTCCAATTTTCCGGTCCGGTCCAAATTTGCACACCCGTAGTTGTCCGCCTTTCCCCTTCATTGATTGTCTTAATCATGGAGTTCTTCACAAGGATTGTACCATTCAGATACATGGGAATACCATTTGAGCCTTTGTTGCGTAGCTTCTTGAAGATGTGAAACAAAATATTATAGCCTCTTTAGGCTTCAGTGCTGGCACCCTACCATTCATATACATGGGAATACCATTTGGATGTAAGAAACTTTCAATTGATGAATTTAGCCCCTTGATCAAGCAAATCATTGGTCGGATCCAATCCTAGAAAATATGTAACCTCTCATATATCAGGCGTGTGGAGCTTATTAGATCCATCCACTATGGAATGAAGCTATTGGTGTAATATCTTCATGCTCTCAGATGTTGTTATTAAGAAGATTGAATCTCTGTTGCGTAGCTTCTTGTGGACATGGAAAGATCATAGCAGACACAACCTTGTAGCATGGGGAAAAATCTGTAAGCCCAATTTAGAAGGTGGCATAGGATTTAAAGAAGTCCTATCTTGGAATAAAGCATGGATAGGAAGAGCCATCTATGACCTTAATGGAATCAGACTGAGCATATGGACAAATTGGATGCATTCATATGTACTCTAACATTGCAACAATTGGAATGCAAGAAGCATGACCATTATGAGAAAAAAAAGCACGTTTTGTAGGGGACATCAACAACAAAACAACAACAAAAATCTGTAAGCCCAAATTAGAAGGTTGTTGATGTCCCCTACAAAACGTGCTTTTTTTTTTCTCATAATGGTTTTATTTGTTGTGCATTTGAGGCTTCCAGCTGATATTAGGGAACATGAAGACCATGTATCTCCAGTTCATCTTGAGAGAAATGAAGTGAACTATAATCGAACGTTGAAGATGATCAATTCAATGCGCCCGGATAGTTGTGATGGAACTGGGGAACCAGTCAAGGTTGCCTATTGGTTCTCTCACATGGAGCGGCTGTTCCAGAACGTTGTTCGCTTCGAGGTTGAACAGGTGCACATAACTTAATTTGTTGCATCTAAAAGATGGAGCTAGTGAGTGGTGGGAAGGAACTGGGTTGGATGAGCATCCAAATCTGAATTGGGCAATGTTCAAGGCAAAGCTCACTGATCGGTTCTTCTCTCGTTCTATGAGAGAGGAGAAGCTAAAAGAATTCCTCTACCCAGAGACTAAGGGATTGAAGATGACCGAGCTGACTGCAAAGTTCAATCAGTTGCTACATTATCTTGGGTCTGAGGTGCACTTGGAGGAGCAGAAGATTTGGTACTTTCAAGGATGGATGATCACATAAATAAAACCTCTGATGGTGCATCACGGTTGCTCTACTTTGCTGTAGTATGTGGATGCAACATAGAAAATAGAGGTTACGTTGGAAAAATCCACCCGAAAGCTAGAGGAAAAGAATAAGGCAAAAGGTGGGCAACATAGTCAGAAGTTTAATGGATTTAAGCGTCCGTCTTCGCCTACCAAGTTTGAGAAGTCTGGTTGTTTTAAGACCGAGAAAACTCAATCTGACTCCCCCAAAGGCTCAGGATGGAGTGGTGGTACTATTCAATGTCATAATTGTGGTGAAGCCAGGCATATGAGTTTCAATTGCCAAAAAAAGAAGCGAGTATGCTATGCTTGTGGAAATGAAGGCCACATGCAAACTTATTGCCAACAGAAAGGTCAAGGGCTGACACAACCATACCAAGCATATATTGTTGGTAATAGGCAAAACCCAATGCGGGAAGTGTCCGCTTCCGATCAGTTTGTTGCTCAAAATAAAGGCAAGGCGCCTACTGAATCTTCTAGTCAAGGGCAATGACTTTTTGCAATGCGTCAGTCCAGGCAAGACACCCTGAATATTTAGTTATGTCTTTTAAGCCTTTCTAAGAATAAGGAGTTATGACGTGTGTGTCTATTGTCTTTGTAGTTGAGTAACTTGTTCGTTTTACATCCCTTCATTTGACTTTAATTAAATATATCGAATAATAAAGAAGTACTTTCTTATTTTGGAAATTTACTGGATTCATTATTCATTTCGAGTTCTGCGTTCATTCGGGAATCCTTGAGTGCCAATACAGTACAAGTCACGTGTTGTTAAGAATTAACTGGACTCATAAAAGGGTGGAGTAATGTGTTGGGACATGTGTGGTTGTTCCATATCCTGTTAAGTGTTTGTTTCGTGGTCGAAATTATTTTTTAAGGGGGTAGTATTGTAATAACCCTCATTTCTACATAAGGGTATAGATGTAATATTTTTTTAATAAAGACTATGTCAATTATTATTTAATTTCTAAAAGTGGAAATAAAATAATCAATTTCTTACCCTAAGCATATTATATATTTTAGTTATGATTAATTTAAATTTAATTTATTATTATGTTAATTTTAAATTAAATAAACTTATCAAATTAATATAAATTATTTAAGTTGAGATTAACAATATGTTAATTAAGATTTAAATATGGTTAAATTTATAAGAAAATGTGATTTAAGCTTAGAACTAACCTTATTTAATTTTTCTTCCATCTTAAATTTGGGTTAAAATGAATAAATAAACATAGGATAATAATATAAATAAGTTTGGGTAATTTTTGAATTTTTTGAAATTTAAAATGGGGGTATTTTTGCCACAACTTGAAAAGTTGAAATTTTTTCTTAATTAAGCCAAAATAGGGGGGTGTCGATTGTGATAATGCAGTTGTCTTATTCAACCTCTGTTGGCGCGAGTTCAAGTTGGTTTCCATGGCGAATTTCAGCCTGATTTCGGCTCATTTTGTCAAATTGACCCATGGGCATTGAATATTATGATGTGACGCACTAAACCTCTCAATCAATTGTCGGGATTAAGGGGGAAAACGCCAGGACTTTGTCCAGAAGGAATTACATCGTTTTGAATCGGTCGAAATCAATTCTTTAAAATTCGTTCTCATCCGAATTAATTGGGAGGCGATTCTTGCGGGATTGTATCGAGCACATTTCAAGCTACATTTACCCTATAAATAAACCTTCAATCGTTCACAAATTTAATAAAATTCCAAGCGTTAGGGTTCGTATAGTTTTCAGAGATTGTCGGTTGTTCTTGTGCTAAATTCTCCCTCCTCAGAGCATCTCCACCTACGATTTCGATGTCCAAATCTTCGTTTTGAAGTAACGAATCCAACGCCGCCAACCACGAGTCATTTGGTTCCCAATCGAGATCGAATCGAGCCATTTATTGAGCCATTGTCTATAACGCGTTCGGGTATGGGTCCGAATTGAGCATTTTTGTGTTATTTTGATTAAATATTGATTTAATTCGGTTAATTAAGATTGATCGGGATAAAATTATGTTAATTTAATTTTATTAGTATTGAAATTAAAATAAGTATAATTTTTATGTATTATTTTGGGTAAAATATTTTCATTATTTAACATTATAAGGCATATAATATATAATTAAATGGTTAACTAATATTATAAATAATTTAATCAAGTTCATTTAGTTGTAACCAGATTATTTAGAATATAATCGATATGTTTATTATAAATAAATGGATTTATTTAGGATTAAATCAATTTAAATTGTAAGACGTATCGAGCTATATGCCGAGAGATGTATGCCTTGTCCTCGATGACCCTTTAAGTAACGAAGGGCAACCTGCCAATGGTCCTCTCGTGGTGCTTGCATAAAATGTGACAATGTGTGCACATAGTATCAAAGCCCCGGTCGAGTGATGGTCAAATAAATGAGACGGCCTACTAGACATCGGTAACGCTTAGGGGTGTCCATAGCCTGCCCTAAAGCCATGGATAGTTGATGATGAGAGTCCATAGGAAAATCATAATGCTTGGACCCAAGAAGACCCGATTCTGCCAATATCTCTAGGGCATACTTGCAATGGGAAACGAATATACCGGAGGAGTTGCGAACAATCTCAAGACCAAGGAAGTATTTAAAAGGCCCAAAATCCTTTATATGAAAACATCTACTCAGATAAGCTTTGAATGCAACAATAGCTTTAAAATTATTGCATGCAATAATAAGATCATTGGTACGTGTACAGTATTGTTGTGGCGAGTCATGGAAAACATAGAGTTGTCGGGCCTGCTTTGCAGAATGTCAAAAGCTCGAAGAGAGGTGGCTAGCATGGAGAACTAGTTTATTTGTGCTAGTTTCAAGCCATATAGAGAATTCTGCAGCGTATAGACTTTCCCTACATAAGTATCAACATAACCCTGAGGAGGTGTCATATGAAACCTCCTCAACAAAATCTCCATAAAGGAAAGCATTTGGACATCCATCTGATGCATTTCCCAACCTTGTATAATAACAATTGAAAGGAACACCCTGACTATGACCATCTTTGCAAATAGAGCAAACGTTTCAGTGAAGTCTCTGCCTTCAACTTGCTTTTTGACTTGCATAGAACCACAAGAGAAGCTTTGTAACGCTCAATATCCCCATTATCCTGATATTTGATTACATATACTCACTTCTACCCAATAGATTTCTTGCCTAGAGGCAAGTTAGAAAGTATTCGGGTGTCATTTCGCTCAAGCGCCTCTATCTCGTCACGCATCGCTACTCACCATGGGGCGTGTTAGACATCCTTAGAAAATCGATTAGGTTTAGTGGTGGCAATAATAGCTGCGAAAAATGTGCATAGGAAGTAGAAAACTTTACACAAGATACAAAAGCAACAATAGGATAAAGAGTACCTGAGGACATCGTTGAAGTGGGTTTAAGAGTAGCGTTGGGTTGGGATATAGGTGTACAGACTATGTTGTAGACATAGTCTTTGAGCAAAACTTATGGTTGATGCTAGCAGACTAAACAATGAGAATCTGTGACCGACTGTATACTCCCCGTGTCGTCGAAAGAATAGAGTATGAAAGGCGTTCAACCAAATGACAAGAGTTGCACCGCCGACATAGCAGCGGTCACCGCCGGTGAAGCTGGTGCTAGCGGTCGAGAAGCCAATGGGGGAACAACCACGAAGACAGGCGAGTCATTCGAAATCGCCGGATGTGGATCATCAGAATGAGCCATTTGTGGAGCTTCAAATATACGTATGGAAATCCAACTCGTAGAACACAACATCTCGTGACAAAAATATATGATCAGTCTAAAGATATTATAATTTCCAACCTCATTTTTCTGTTGGGTATCCTAGAAAAACACATTTCCTACTTCTGGGAGAAAATTTGTCACGACTGCGGGGTATTTTGGAAGAAAAGCATGGACAACAAAATACCTTGATATAAGAATAGTTTGGGGCGTGCCTGCATACAACAATTGCTATGGAGACTTGTTACCTAGAAGAGGTGTAGGTGTGTGATTGATGAGATAACAAGCAGTCAAAACGCACTCACCGCAAAACTTTATAGGAAGAGCACCCTGAAAATGCAAGCCACGAGCCACATTGAGAATGTGCCTATGTTTACGCTTGAAACGGCCATTCTACTATGGTGTGTACACGCACATCGTCTCAAAGAGGATACCTTGCTCATCAAATTAAGGCGTTGGGCAAATAAGTTCTGTGCCATTGACATAGTGAAATGTCTGAACTCCTTTGTGAAATTGAGTCTTGATGATACGCTCTACTTTGTAGTGCGTAACTAGGAGCTGTTACTAGGATATTAGGTACCATTTGTGTGGGTTTAGAAGACATTTTAGGAGAATGGAGTTATAGAGAAGAAGTGGTGGAAAGGAAGATTTTAGTGGAGTATTGAAGCATTGAAGAGATGAAGGCCAAGAAGCCACTACAAGAGAAGGCCGCGAGCGAGAAGCAGAAGTAGACGCGGCAAAGCAAAACCGCGGGCGCGGGATTATGGCCGCGGTCGCGGCACAACAAGGTTGCCGCGGGAGGAGCTGCGATGGAAGGCAAGACGCGGGGACAAGACACTACAAACCACGATCGCGATCGCGGTCGCAGGATTTCATCCGAGATCTTTGTTTTGTTTTATTTTATTTTTTTTATAATTTCCGGTTATTGTTATTTTTAGGAGACTCTCTTTAGGTTAAATAGGTTAAGTTCTCTTTAGGTCTAAGGAATCATTCGTTCTAGATATTTTCATAACGGCGTTTTAGAAGACTATGAAGAACTAAATTTCCATTGTTTCGCCTGACGATTGAATCCTTCAGTTGATTTGGTTGTGAGATTATAACTCTTGTTCTATTTCCTTTGGGTTGTATTAATTCTCTTTGAACTTATCTTTATTGAATCTTGCTGATTTCGCTAGTTTGCGCAACTAGTTGATGTTAGTAATTTTCTATTGCTAGGATTTGGTTATTTCTGGTTGAAATTCCTTATCTAGAGTAGCAACCACAATTTACAGGAACTGGTTGTGAATGTTTATTGTGAAGAGAATTGATTGCATGCTGAATACTGACTGGTTGTTAAGTGTTGCATGTATCCTGCTTAATTCCTATGCTTACTGCTGCTGTTAAATTGAATCTTGATAGTTTCTGATTGTTTAATAGTTAGTATTTTCAGGGCTGGTTGACCTGTTAATGTACATAAGATCGGAATAGGAACAATCATAGGATTGAATGAACTTGAGATAATCAATGATCAACCTATCATACTGAAGTGTGGATATCTGTTAGGTGAAGCGCCCTCACAATCATATTTACAACAATCTTAACCATTTTCTGCTTTAATCCATTAGTTATAGAAAACAAAACAACAATCCCCCTGGTTCCTAGTTGGTAACTTACTTTCATACATAGAAATAGATCATTTGATTCCCTTGGGTACGACCCTTACTTGTCTGCTATACTTAGTTAGGTTTTTAGGGATTCTTTGATAGACATAACGACTTTAGCCTAGTCACTTGACCATAGCACAAAAGTGTTTAATCAAAGCAACAACTTCAGATTCGTTGACCATCAAGAAAATCCATATAGCACGAGAGTAGTCATTAACAATTGTCAAAAAATAGTTGGCAAAAATGGAAAAATGAACATTGTAGGATCCTCAAACATCTTAATGAACGAGTTAAAAAGGCCATCAACTTTATTAGAACTCAAAGGGAATATGTTATGAACTTGTTTAGATTTGAAACAAATACCACAAGGATCAACTTTGTTGTTTCGACTAACAAATTGTCTTATTGCATGTATTGAAGCTAACACCAAAAGGAATGGACAACACATTCGTTTATGCCAAAGAAACAAAGAATCAGAAGACGACACAAATGACAAAACTAAATGACATACACGTGAAACTAACGAGCCTAGTGTGCGAAGCCAGTAGACCCCTATAATACCCCTCATTTTAGTAAAGAGTATTTTGGTAATTTTCCAAACTCTCGTACTGTAGTCAGATTATTTTCAGAGAAGTTCAGACATTCTGTAAAATGCTTGATCTCTATAATAATTCCCTGAGTGGAATAAAATACATTCGACGTATTTTGGGGCTTAGAATATTTGTTCGGATACGAATATGTTTAAGCCGGGGTTAAAACCCATACCCATTATTCTTCCCGGGCAAAAGTGGGCAAAAGGCACAAGATTGGCCTTGACCGCACCCGCGATCATACCCACTGCACCCCGCGGTCAGAAAGTGGCCTTCACCGCACCCCGCGGTGAGACCCACCGCACCCGCGCCGTCATGATTACCTTTTCTGTCCCGCCGAACTTCGC
This sequence comes from Rheum nobile, assembly GCA_027886185.1. Lineage (NCBI taxonomy): Eukaryota > Viridiplantae > Streptophyta > Magnoliopsida > Caryophyllales > Polygonaceae > Rheum > Rheum nobile. The sequence goes on from WOAB01000546.1 coordinate 2,267,054, forward strand.
CTGAGCTGCTTGCCGATCTTGTCGGAGCTGAAGCGGTGGAGGTGGGGGAGCCAGTTGAAGCTCCTTGCTTGGCCTATATAAGGAGGGGACTTGGAGGAGGAAGGCATCCCAAGCTCTCTCTCTCTCAAATCTCTCTCTCGTTCCATTGTCGCCGGAGTTGCAAGCTTTCGCCGGAGTTCTTCAAGATCATCGCCGGAGCTACCATAGGGGGAGGAGGTGCCCTCAAGGTGTTGTTTGGTGACCCAAGGAGTTTGGAAGTCGAAGCCCATCCAGATCGAACCCCGTCGTGTCGATTCCGGTGAGTTTCTTCTCCGTTGTGTCACCGTTGTAGCTCGACCGCACCCGCGGCAGAGCCGCCGCACCCGCGGTGTGCCTGGGCACTCGTGGTTGTGGCATAGGCTTTGTGATCTTGACTAGGACTTCCGTTCCTTCGATTTCGTTCATTTTTCTTTAGATTCGTACTATTTATTGTCGAATCTAACTTAGGGTTTCGTTATGGGTCGTTCCGTAGGGATCTGAAATCCGAGTTCTGTCCTCATTTCGGACCCGGAAACCCGTTGTCTTTGAGCTTCGTTGAGCTTCGTGTAATCTAAGGCAAGTGGTGGTTCGCTCTTGCTTATCATTCCATATTTATATTAATTATCAATTGTTTAATTGTTAATTAATTTGGGATGAATGTTGTTTTCGTCTGGGAACAGTTTTGATAACTGTATATGATTTTTAAAAAAAGAATATTATAATAGGTTGTATATATTGATAGAAACAACGCTATTATATATAAATATATGATTGAAATACAGATATTATAATAGGTTATATATATTGCTAGAAACAACGCTATTATATCTGTTATTTGCCTCTATGGCATTGATGTGGATTATGGCTCATATATTTTAACTGTTTAGTTAGAACGAGTATTTGTAGGAACACTATGTACCTTGCGAGGTTTAGTTGTTTCTTTATAACTGGTGCTATGTGGATTTTTCCCTAGTACTCTCTCTGGTCATGACCATGCCCTTACTCAGGGTTGGATTATCTCTTGTGAGGAGATATCCCTTTTACATCTCTTGTGAGGAGATATTATCTCTTGTGAGGAGATATTATAAAAGCTTATAACGTAAATGTACGTTTTAGAATTAAATAAGATAAGTGCGATTAGGCACATAATTAATGAACCTTGGGCGAGAAGTACAACGTGGAAACTCGTCTGGGCTTCGATTAGAGTAAATCCACCTTCCGAATCTGAATTCGCATTATGCGGTGATGTTGGTCGTGGACCCAAATAGTCAAGTCTCTTTTAAACGTTTGCGTGAAACTTTAATGTTCCCAAACATTGTCATACTTTCCGATAAGACTCAATTCGTTGGAGTCTTCTCTTCATATGTTTCCTTAAGACTCAAATTTTCAGAGTTTTCTCTTGATCATACCTTTTCGTATATTTCAGTAGGAGTATGGTGGTTGACTATCGTCATCGACTTTTATTCGAGAAGCGATGAGTCTAACCTAATACGACTACTTAGAACCTTTCTGTTTTACCCTTGCATAGTCTTTCATTAGACTAACCAACCGGTTATATTCCCTTGCATGGTTGGCTGGTGTCATCCGTCTCATACGGCACATCAGATAAACTGCAGTTCCATGAAGGCTAGAAACGACGAGGAAGGCAGATGGAATTTTAAAGAGTTTTATCAGGTTGAGATCCTAGGCGTGTGATCGCTAGATCAAGACTTTTGTGTCATTTATTGTATTAAGACTTCCGCTGTAATATATTTTGGTTGTATTTGGATTATGGATGAAATTCTGAAACTTTGATTTAATCCAATACTATGACATTTCGTATTATAAATGTTGTTTTATGATTTGTATAAACTGGTTAAGCCTTGGGTGGCTTTGGATGTGGAATTTGAGGTCACTGGCGGTGATACATTTCAAGGATATATTTGGGGGTGTTACAACCCCACCCTGTTGCTCACCCACTCCAATGATCGTACTCGAAATGCTTTCTTATATCACATACAATCTATCATTGATAAGAACCAAACATGGCAGATCGAACAAAAGCTAAGCAAATGATATCAGATTACAGTTTAATTGAGGAATAAATAATACATGTGGAAGTTCGCTAGAATAAGAAAGTATCAGTGTGCTCTTCTCGGTGGCTGCGGTAAACCAATTACCTGGTAACTTGATAGAGACCGGTGTGGCAGGAAAAATATTTTGAAGTAGAGAGTGTGTCATATGAAAAGAGGCGTCAGTGTCCAAAATCCAAATAGAAGACTTACGAGACATATTGGCAAAAGCACCTGACTTGTTGGTCATGGAACTGAACAAGTTGAGGACGTTGTTCCACTGATTGGTGGTAAATGCTTGATCAATGACAGCGCAATCCGATTTATTGTGTAAAACCCAACCCTAGGAGGAGCCAGAACGAGTTGTTCATAGTGTCACGACCACAGCCGCAACCTGCTACAAATGTGGTTGAGTCAGTGGACGAGCTCATACTAGGTGCTCCGCGACCACTGTTGCGGAAAAAAACCATCCCTTTGGATAACCATGCATACGATAACACTTGGTGGCATGTGACCAAGTTTCCGACAGTGGTTGAAGTCGGTTTTGATGCCGGATTGATGTTACTAGAAAGAGTAGCCACTGCTAAAGATTCAAAATTGGCTTCATGATCCTTCACAATCGAGCGTTGTTGTTCCTTTTGAATGAAGAGAGCATAAACCTTATTCAAGAGAGGTAAAGGCTCTTGTGCCATGATGCTGGATCGAAGGGTACCATAGATATCATCATCTAGACCAATAAGAAATCGGTGAAGACACTCGTCAGCACGCTCCTTATTGATATGAGAAGTGATCTGGTAAGTGCAATTTCTGCACGATCGAACAACTTTTGGGCTAGATGTAAGTGGTTAACTCATCCCAAAGTTGCTTGAGTTTGCCATAGTATGCGGCCACTTCTTGACTGTCTTTTCCAGTAGAGAGCAATTGTTGAACGAATTTGAAGGATTCTTGGATCGTTACCGACCAAGAACCGATGGCGCACATCTTCCCATATCTCTCGAACAATTTCATAATTGGCGATTGATAATCAAAGAGTAGGGCCAATGGACTTCACAACCCCCTCGTTGAACATGGAGTTTGTAGGGATTTTAGATGCGTAAAGCGGAATTTCAGGAAACGGTTTCCTAACATCTAACCAAGGATCACATGCATAAACCAAATAGATCATAGATAGGAAGAATCAAATACCTTTTGATGCGTGTTTCAACCTGCTGGAATGGAGAGAATAGAGCCTCACGTGTGACTCCTCTATTTGGTCCACTCGAGCTCGAATCTGGATCGCATGGGACTCGGTTGCTAGAGCGAGGAACGAAGGGAGAGAGAGGGGAGATGTACGACAGCCTTGGTCAAATTGTGGGATTAGGGTTTCCTCTTAGAAAGCCCTCCTTTTATAATACCAGGTGTAAATATCTTATTTCCTAAATAAGTATTTCTTTTATTATTAATAATAACACTTTATTATTAACAATCCTTATCTCCCAAGTTATATCCTATATAACTTTATATTATATACTTTATATAATATGTCTCCCAATAAACTGATCCAGTCCAAACTCTAAGGGTGTGACCTCGTAGGACCCGGTAATAATAGCAATAGACTTTATGACATACTTTATATCATATAGTCTATAAATCATAGTTGGCTTCTAGCAAAGCACTATGACTACCTAAAATCACCGGATTAAATATCTCTATAAATGGTCCCACTTCATAATCAGTAATTGCACCTTTGATTAAAGGACACAATTCCTTCAGAGTTCACCCTCGACCAATCATCGAGCAACAGAGAGTCGGTTGCATGTTGTGAGATCCGACTGTCGATGAAACCCATCTTCTTCTTGGCTTGGAAGACAATCCTCACAGTTGTAGTCCACTCTTGATAGTTATCCCCCTTGAGAACAATCGAGCAAATAACAAAGCCCGGATGATCAGAAGGATGTAAATATAAAATGTGATTGAGTGGTGAGATACGAAGCCGTGTCAAGAGTCTCGCGAGTGTCGGCGTTGGTGGTACCCTGAGAGTCGTCCATTGTTGGAAAGTGACAGACATGACAATGCAAAAGAGAATCAAAGAACGACGACTAAGGTGGGAGGGAAAAAGAATCAAATCTTATCTTTCTCGGATAACAATGAGATTTTGGGGAATTTTCTCTATTTTTATTAGCCTCAAAAGGGAAATATATATATTACAAGAGTTTTTTACATATCTAAACGATATACATATTAACAATATATCCAAATTATGGTAATTATCTCAATATATTCCCCACCTCAAGATCCAGATCCACATATCTAAGCTCTCCTCTTTGTTGTCGTCATTGCTCCACCTTTGCCGCTCAACGAGTATGCGAGGACCATTGTTGTCGCTCGATGAGTATGTGGGCATTGTCGCCGCGCTCCTTCACGACTCAATGAGTTCACAAGGACAAATTTTCTTATGGGAGAGAGATTGCAAATCAGGAGAGAGGAATTTTTGGATGCAAACACGGAGCTCCTACGTCACTCCTATTCCGCAGCCGCCCCTCCTCCGTCGATGAGAATGTAAAGAGAGATATGGAGAGATTTTTGATAAAATTGATAGGAATTAGGGTTAGAACGGAAGATTGAGATGTATGAGAGAGAGAGATAGTTGGGGTTGATTAAGGCTGCTACTATATACGTGACAAAATTTACCTATACGCACGACATTCTGTACGCCAGAAATTGGCGTACGCAATGTATTGGCGTACAACATGAAAACAGTCTATTTTTTGAATTTTTTTGAATTTCGGTACGTATACCTGTACGCTGTATTTTAGCATACGCTAAAATACAACGTAAAGTAAAATAGCCGTTGGAAATGGCATGTACGCCAGACCATTGCATACGCCAGTATATGGCGTACAGAATTAGCCGTTATTCCAATGGCTATTTTCTGCCCTATAAATAGCAAGCCAAATCCCTCGTTTTCTAAAAATCCAAAACAACAAATCTTACAAAAAATGGCATATAATGAAAACACATATTGGAGTAGTGGAGAAGAGAATGAAGATTACGACGATCAAGATTTCGACGATGAAGATTTCGACGATGGCAATTTCGAGGTTAGTAATTATGGAATGATTAAGATTGAAATTAGTTATAATTAATATAGCTTAAGTACGTATAGTTAATAATGGAATGATTAGAATTGAAATTAGTGAAGAAGATGATGACGATGTTGCGGTAGAGGCCTATATTTATTATGTTAAAAGATTAGTATTTAGTTGTAGTGGACAAGATGATGACGATTTAGCGGTAAAGGCCTATATTTGTTTTGATATATGTTAAAAAGATTAGTACTTAGTAGTAGTGGACGACGATGGCAATTTCGATGTTAGTAATTATGGAATGATTAAGATTGAAATTAGTTATAATTAATATAGCTTAAGTACATATAGTTAATAATGGAATGATTAGAATTGAAATTAGTGGAGAAGATGATGACGATGTTGCGGTAGAGGCCTATATTTATTATGTTAAAAGATTAGTATTTAGTTGTAGTGGACAAGATGATGACGATTTAGTGGTAGAGGCCTATATTTGTTTTGATATATGTTAAAAGATTAGTATTTAGTAGTAGTGGAGAAGTTGATAATTGTTGTGAATTTGATATATGTTAAAAGTCCTATATTTATTTTCATATATGTTAAAAGAACATGGTAATGGAGAAGATGATGATGATGATTTAGTGAGATAAGCTATTAATTTGTTTTTTTTTTAGTTTAGTTATGTATTACAATTGTAGTTTTGTTTTATAGTTAATATTGGTTAGCTACAAACATATAAATTTCACAAATCACAATCCATATATTGTAACATTATTGATTATGTAAACATGTATAGGGGAAAGATTACGGAGATGAATTTTGTAACAATCTGAAGTGGGATAGCCGAGAGGAATTGATTGAGTGGGTTAAGAATAGGGGCAAAGATTTGATGATGGTTTTAGTCATTCGTAACTCAAATGTCAGAAGTGTTAGTTTGACGTGCGAGCATTTTGGTGAATATAGATCGGGGAGAAAAAAAGGTAGTGACTCAGAAGAGGATGTTGAGGTAATTCGTAAAACAAAGTCGAAGAAGTCCGGATGCACATTTGAGTTGTGTGGTGTTAGATTGAAGAAGAAGCCAAGGGAAGTGACTCATAAATGGATCAAGAATGTGATAGATGGATGCCACAACCATAAGCTTTCGACTAGCTTTCTTGGGCATGCATACATGGGCAGAATGACCCCGGATGAGGAGCGCATTGCCAAAAGTTTGGGCGATGCGTTCGTGACGCCTAGGACTATTGTTGCGGAGTTGAGGACCTTCTTCCTCGGAAATGTTACATCCATGAAACAAGTTTCCAACTTTCTACAGAAGATGCATTATGAAGATCGTGGGGAATTGACGGTTACGCAATGGACTCTGAACTTTTTGCAACAAAATAGTTACCGGGTATTTCCTCTTAGAAAGTTGTCTACGAAAGAGACTGATATCGTATTTTTTGCTCTCCCGGACTCGCTCCACCTATTGAAGATGTTCCCGTACGTGGTAATTATCGACGCCACATACAAGACAAATAGGTACGTGATGGATTTGTGTTACATTTTCAACACAATTTATTAGTAGTGATTTATATCATCGATTTGAATTATATCTTATATTATATGACTTCTTACATTCATTTGTTTTCTTACATTCATCCACAGGTATAACATGCCATTGGTGGAGATTGTCGGTTTCACTTGCACGCACAAGACTTTCAGCATTGCGTTTGCATTTACACGGCAAGAAGAAGTTGTGCATTACAAGTTCATAATGGAGAAACTTTTGCGCTTGTTTAAAGATGCGGGTGTTATGCCGACCGCCATAATGACTGATCGAGAGAAGGCCCTCATTAATGCAATTCGAATAGTTTCAAAGATGAAGTAAAACACCTTTTGTGTTGGGTGCATATTAAGCACAACATAGAAGCATATGCTTCCCCAATATTGAAGGATAAAAAACAAGTGAAAAGGTTTTGCGGCCAATGTTAGGCACTTTGGTGTTCAACCACGGAGGAAAGCTACGAAGAGAGGCTTGCGAAATTGAGGACATCGTGGAAGAGTGGCCTCGTTCGATACATTGAGAAGACGTGGACTAATCCTCACAAGGAAAGCATAGTGAGAGCATGGACTGATCATCATCTTCACTTCTTCACGAGGACTACAAATAGGTAACCCTTGTACAATGTTCAGTAGTTTCTAGGTTCAGGGCTCAATGTGGGACTAACACAATGCTTTTTATGTGTTTTGATAGGGTTGAGGGTATGCATCACGTGTTGAAGAAAATTCGGAATTCTAGCGTTGGTGGTTTTAATAGAATGGTAGTGAGGATACACCATGCGATCGAGGGTCAAATTGGGCAGGTGCGTGCGACCATGGAGATGTCACAGACCAAAACACCAACGATGTTTGATGGTGTGCCGCCAGAAATAAGAGTTTTGTTTTCAAGGCTATTCTTCAAAGTGTCGGATAGGTGCTTGGGAATGTTGTTTGATCTGTATAAGCAGATAGAGGAGGAGGATTTCCCTGATGATTGTGATGATCATTGGATGAGAGACTGCTTCGGCCTGCCGTGTGTCCACGGAATCGCAAATGCCATCATTAATAAGACGACGATCATGCCGAGTGAGATACACCGCTTCTGGAAGCAATTGCAATGGGATAGGGTTTACACGAAAGAAGATCCAGTTGAGGACACAACACAGATGTGTGTTCAAGAGTTGAGATGGAAGCTAATGGATGACATGTGGCGCGCTAAAACATTGAGCAACGACCAAATAGACCAAATCACCGAGTTGTTCTGGGACACGCAGCACCTGCATAAAACTTCGATGCAGGAGCCCACGGGAAGCATTTCAAAAGGAAGGCCAAAGGGTTTGACAAAGTACGACACCAAGAGGGAGCTGAGCTTGTTTGAGCATCGGAGGGCTGAGTTAGATGAGATTGAGAAGAAGAAGGCCAGTGGAAGCCAAGGTAGAGGTCGGGGTCGTGGCAAGAAGGGACCAAGTGGAGCTTCGCCGGGCATTGGGACCCAAGGGAGCCAATCCGAAGGGACATGATCGCAGCAGCTCCCTGAACAACCCATGATTTATATGGGGGTGAACTTTGGGGTTATGAATGTGGATTACTTTTGGTTTCCGTACATTAACGGGGCCAGAGATGTATGTCCAGACGGGCATTGTGGATATCGGACACTGGCTGTATTGTTGGGATCAGAAGAGACTGCATACCCTATGGTTCGAATGCAGGTGCAGGCGAGTTGTTTGACAACAGAGATGTGTACATGCCCATCTTGCCCGTACTACACCCGGGGATCACTTACGAGGACCTTATATTTCAGGTCAACTATGTCATCAGTCCTTGCAGCGAGGAGTACTGGCTCGATATGCCGATGATTGGTTTAGTGTTTGCCACGCTATACCAAGTTGCTCTTGTCCTATTATCCTGGGATAGCACGTGCTTGTGCTTACCAATGAGGGCCTCTGACGAAAGCCTCGGCCCTCCAACACAGATATTGACGATGGCCCTCGTAGGAAACCGAAACCACTTTGTACCGGTATAGTTATTGTTTTTAAATAGCTAGTAATGTTTGTGCTTACCCTAAAACACAAAGCTCGATCATATTTTGTGTTGTCTATGTAGGTGTCGATGAAGGATGGTTGTCCACTACCTACCCCTCCGTACGCTTGGCGTCGATTCAAACACCCAAGTGTCGATGGTTGAACTCTCAATTTCAGTCGAGGATTCAACTATTTTAGGATTATTGCATTAGATATAACCGTCCTCCAGATCCTCCGGTGTAGTTTAAGATGTAGATTATATTTCAAATGTAATTTCAGATGTAATTTTAGATATAATTTCAGATATAATTTATTTTAAGAGGAGATAGCAACTTCACATTTGGGTCTGATTTACTTGTTTAATCTCAATTTGAAAATCCTGATTGTGAGAACTCAGTAACCCTAGGGGTAACACTATTTATACAAGTGAAGAGTTGTGCATAACAGCTAGCACACAGCTGTAAAACACTAAAGTTGTGCAGAAATGCGAATAATAGCTGTAAAACACTCAGATTGTGCATAACAGCTACGACACAGCTGTAAAACACTAAAGCTGTAATTAGAAGGATTATAGAAGAAATGGGTGAAAAACTGAAAAACTAGAAATTGGGTCCAAATAGGCCCAATAGGAAGGATTATAGAAGAAATGGGTGAAAAACTGAAAAAACGACAAATTGGGCCCAAATAGGCCCAATAGGAAGGATTATAGAAGAAATGGGTGAAAAAATGAGAAATTGGGCCCAAATAGGCCCAATAGGAAGGATTATAGAATAAATTGGTGGAAAACTGAAAAAATGAGAAATTGGGCCTAAATAAGCCTAATAGGAAGGATTATAGAAAAAATGGGTGGAAAACTGAAAAAATGAGAAATTAGGCCCAAATAGGCCCAATAGGAAGGATTATAGAAGAAATGAGTGAAAAACTGAAAAACGAGAAATTGGGCCCAAATAGGCCCAATAGGAAGGATTATAGAAGAAATGGGTGGAAAACTGAAAAAATGATAAATAAGCTTATATACTATAGTTTTCCTTTATATTTCATATGATATATGATTATATACTATAGTTTCCTTTATATTTCATGTGATATATGATTATATACTATAGTTTTCTTTATATTTCATGTGATATATGATTATATACTATAGTTTTCTTTATATTTCATGTGATATATGCTTATATACTATAGTTTCCTTTATATTTCATGTGATACAAGCTTATATACTATAGTTTTCTTTATATTTTATGTGATATATGATTATATACTATAGTTTTCTTTTTATTTCATGTGATATATGATTATATACTATAGTTTTCTTTATATTTCATGTGATATATGCTTATATACTATAGTTTTCTTTATATTTCATGTGATATATGATTATATACTATAGTTTCCTTTATATTTCATGTGATATATCATTATATACTATAGTTTCCTTTATATTTCATGTGATATAAGCTTATATACTATAGTTTTCCTTTATATTTCATGTGATATATGCTTATATACTATAGTTTTCTTTATATTTCATGTGATATATGATTATATACTATAGTTTCCTTTATATTTCATGTGATATATGATTATATACTATAGTTTTCTGTATATTTCATGTGATATATGATTATATAATATAGTTTTCTTTATATTTCATGTGATATATGATTATATACTATAGTTTTCTTTATATTTCATGTGATATATGATTATATACTATAGTTTTCTTTATATTTCATGTGATATATGATTATATACTATAGTTTCCTTTATATTTCATGTGATATATGATTATATACTATAGTTTCCTTTATATTTCATGTGATATAAGCTTATATACTATAGTTTTCCTTTATATTTCATGTGATATATGCTTATATACTATAGTTTCCTTTATATTTCATGTGATATATGATTATATATTATAGTTTCCTTTATATTTCATGTGATATATGATTATATACTAAAGTTTTCTGTATATTTCATGTGATATATGATTATATACTATAGTTTTCTTTATATTTCATGTGATATATGATTATATACTATAGTTTTCTTTATATTTCATGTGATATATGATTATATACTATAGTTTCCTTTATATTTCATGTGATATATGATTATATACTATAGTTTCCTTTATATTTCATGTGATATAAGCTTATATACTATAGTTTTCCTTTATATTTCATGTGATATATGATTATATACTATAGTTTCCATTATATTTCATGTGATATAAGCTTATATACTATAGTTTTCTTTATATTTCATGTGATATATGATTATATACTATAGTTTTTTTTATATTTCATGTGATATATGATTATATACTATAGTTTCCTTTATATTTCATGTGATATATGATTATATACTATAGTTTTCTTTATATTTCATGTGATATAAGCTTATATACTATAGTTTTCCTTTATATTTCATGTGATATATGATTATATACTATAGTTTCCATTATATTTCATGTGATATAAGCTTATATATTATAGTTTTCTTTATATTTCATGTGATATATGATTATATACTATAGTTTTCTTTATATTTCATGTGATATATGATTATATACTATAGTTTCCTTTATATTTTATGTGATATATGATTATATACTATAGTTTTCTTTTATATTTCATGTGATATAAGCTTATATACTATATGTGGTTGAGTCCAGTTCCTTAGCAGCGGAATAAGTAAATAATAACAGAATCAAGACAAGTTCCTTAGAGTTGGAACCTTTGATAACCAACTAGTTATCTATGATAAAACTCACTACCTCTCTTGTAAGAGGATTTCAAAGTCTACTTCTTGTATTAATGCTTCGATTACAATCAACTAGAATAGAACACACAGATTAAAGACTTAAGACACACTTAAGACTCTCTACCTAGTTCGACCTAATCAAGCACACAACAAGCAAGTGACTTACACAATTCTTCTCACAAGAACAAGGACGATTTCTCTTCACGTTCAACTCTGGATGAATTCTTGATTTTCGGTAAATCGTTGTAAATGAGAGAGTTTCAATTACTTTACTTATACATTTCGTCCATGTAGAATAATATCTACAGCTGGATGATTTGCACAAGTAAAATAATCAAAAGAAATCAAAAAAGATAATATTTGTTACCAAATAATATATTTCCCGATTTTACATATTTTTGCTTCCATAAAAGATATTCAAATAATCTCCTAAATATATGAAAACAAGGATATCTTTTATATTATCTCTCTAAGATAAAAGATCTACCCTATAAAGCCAGCCGCCGCTCTTGATATATCTTTATAGCTAACGCGGCTTCGTTGCTCATGCCAGTTCCCAAAACTAACTTCTTGGTCTCTGTTCTTCTTTTCTCGAACCCGAGTTCCCTGCTCAACTACACATGTGGAACTATTAGTAGCAAAGTGTTTGTCATCGTCAAAACTAGGAAAACCGAGGAAGGGAACTAGGTAGGGAACTGGAGTTCCAGTTTCCAAAAGTTCACTTCCTAACAATTTCCCCCTTTTTGATGATGACAAACATGTAGAACCTGTCATATCTAAAATAGGCATGAATGATATGAAGCATGATATATATAAGGAAGGCTAGATGTAGAATAATCATTAGTGAATTGCATATTCTCCCTTAACATCAAACTGGGTTCCTTTATTCCCCCTTAAAGAGACAACCAGTTCAGATATCCTTTCATCCTATTAGTTCCAGGTTGCAGAGTTCATTCCCCCTTTTGACATCATCGAAAAGAAACAGATAGATGATAAGCATAGACAATTTAGAGAGAACTAATGACTTGTTTTGACCTCTAGAGAAATGGCACCGTAATAGAAGTTGAAGGCAAGACTTAACAACGCAAGGACATCAAAATATTTCATTAAATATAAGAGAAGTAAAGACAACATATAACAATAAAGCATTCAGAGAGACACAAAAAGGATCATAATGTGGAAGAGGGATCCTAAGGGAACTAAGGGCTCCGTGTCATCTGAGTAGGGAACCAGGAGAACTACTCCTTATGCTTCTGCTCCTTAATTTTCTTCTCTTCGGGCTGCACAGATAGCTTCTTTCTTTCAACCTTTTTTTTATTTTTACTTAGGAAACTCGTAGAAATTTTTATCCAAGAATAGGAAACCCAAATCAACACTCCAACGTTCATAAGATCTTCAATGACTATACTTGCATTAATTTTTCTCAAGAAGCAGCGAAATTCCAGCAGATTTGAATTTTGGACGTTCAGAGCAATTCCCAGTTCCTTTCCTTAATTCCTTTCCTCAATTTATGACACGGAACATGATAGATATGGGTACATTTATGTAGGGAACCAAGCAACACTCAATAAAAATACATACCCATGATCAAGAGAAAAGAGGTTGGCAATTTTGACACCACAAAGATAATTCCCAGTTGTGGACTAAAGATGGATCATAAGGAATTATGCAATGCAGTCAGGCTTAGGACGGTTTGTAGTCAATTATCATTTCGGCTTATGATGAAGGTTAAAATAGATCAAACCGACTACTTTTAAGGCCAACAAAGAGATGTAATCAAGGTTCAATTATACCATAAAAACATGAAATCATGCAAGATAATTAAGACCATGCCTTAGAACAACTATTACAAGACATGCGAGGCCATCACAAGATCAAATATCATCAATATTGTCAATGAAATCATAGAAACGATCAAATCTAGTCAAAGCAAGGGAACTAGTAAGAACAATCGGAACTACTAGTTTAGGGAAATCATTCACAGAAGCAACCTTAGGGTCTCAAACGGTTCACGATTCAATGCTTTGGTGAATATATCGGCAATTTGATCCTCAGTCCTACACTGTTCTAGCAAAATGTTCCCTTTTTCAATATGATCACGCAAGAAATGATGTCTTATATCTATGCTTGGTCCTAGCATGAGGAACTGAATACTACACAAAGTTAAAGGCACTAGAAACATCACACATGATAAGAATAGTGTCAAAGGAACATACCTTGACCACCAAGATGATTCCAACAATAGGACTTGGGAACTATAAGCAGCTGAGGTGACAAATTTCCTTATTTACGTCAGTTTCCCTTGAATCATTGACTTCTGATACTTGTAGTTCCCTTAATAGTAACACTGGGAACTAACGTCACCAACTTGTGACCCTCTATCATTTCCATTTTCATTGGAGTTCCCTTCATTGTTGTCTGCTTCTTCATACAAATCTTTCTTTAACAAAGGACATATTTCCTCTGTTATTCCTCTGAAGTGAGATGAGCTTAAAAAATCTTCAATTCTGCGTCCCAATCATTATTTCTCAATTTGTAGGGAACTAGACATCTCACTTCAACCTGCAATTCAATTAAGACTTACGCACCCAGACAAGCTTGGCTTTTCTGGGTTTGTGGTAATGAGAGTTCCTTTGCACCTGCAAGTTAGTTGAGTAATACACATGACCACTAATCTCAACATCCAAGTTCCTTTTCCTATGACTTTCTTCAATTTGCCTTTTCTTATGAATGCAATCATGAATATAATGACCATTTTTACCACAATGCCAGCAAACACGATTATACTTAACATGACCATATTTTCCTTTACCGGGACAAAAAGTTCACTTCCTAACAATTTCATTATATTTCATATAATTACTCTTATATACTATAATATTTCATTATATTTCATATAATTACCCTTATATACTATAGTATTTCATTATATTTCATATAGTTACCCTTATATACTATAGTATTTCATTATATTTCATATAGTTACCCTTATATACTATAGTATTTCATTATATTTCATATAGTTACCCTTATATACCATAGTATTTCATTATATTTCATATAGTTACCCTTATATACTATAGTATTTCATTATATTTCATATAGTTACCCTTATATATTATAGTATTTCATTATATTTCATATAGTTATCCTTATATACCATAGTATTTCATTATATTTCATATAATTACCCTTATATACTATAGTATTTCATTATATTTCATATAGTTACCCTTATATACTATAGTATTTAATTATATTTCATATAATTACACTTATATACAACCAAAATATAAATACATGATCCAAAACACAACTGTCTAATCGGCATAAGTTCACTTCGAGTTCACGTACAGTGGAGCTGGAGGGACGACAAGAGCCAGACCTGGACGATCTTGTCTAGGGGACCGTGCGTCCACGTACGGATGTGACATCTGCTCCAGCCAATCGATATATGCATCGCCAGTGTCCCAGGCGAAGGTGGTATGGATCATGTCCCGAAGCTCAATCATCGGTCTAGGGTCGGCATTCCATGTGCACTGCTCGTCGTCGTATTTCAAAACGTACGACTTCAAGTCGACCCGTCCCTTCACCTCGCATGGCTCTGGTGGATCCTCAGGAACCCCCTACCTATAACCGAACTAGCGGAGGACTCGGTCCCGCATGTACGGATCCTGTACCTCGAAGCACTCAATAATGCCTCTATACACAGAAGGAGTATACTGAGGGGTCGTAAAGTCTAACTGACCCCACGGTGTCCAGGCAACCTAAAATGTCAAAACGTATATTCATAATTTTAATTTCCTAAATTCAAAACGTATATTCATAATTTTAATTTCCTAAACGAAACGCAATAAAGCAGTAAACTATTACCTCATCAAATCTCACGACGTCTAAAATGCGGCGAATAGCAATCAGCCGCTCCGGATCCTGTCCCTGAGTAGCCTCCCTCCCATCTCTCCGAGCGGCCCTCGTATCCGCCATGGCCTCTAGGTCAAGGACATTGTGACCTCGGAAAGTAGGAAAGTATGCCCAAATCCAAGCCTACATATATATAAAACCCGTTAGCATATAATATCATATATTACAAAAAAAATTAAATAAATAATTACCCTCAAAAGAAGTGTGCAACCTGCAATGCCCTTCGCCCTGGCCCCTTGATGCCTCACCCATATTTCGATAGAGGACAGCCAATACGCCGACTCCCCAGGCATAACAACCGGTGCGGTCGTGGTCAACGACTAGCGCCATGTGCTTGTATTTGACGGTGTTCGTCGACTTGTCCGGGAAAACGGTACAGCCGAGGAGCATCATCAAGTACATGGACGCTATGCGTCGGTCGTCCCTCTCTGGGCTGGACAACTGCTCAGTCGACCTCAGCAAGAGGGACTCCATCGGGATACCGCCACCACCGAACCACTAGGCCACCAACTCCAGGTTCGCCCCAGTAATGGCTCAAACGTGCTCTCTGACGACGGGGTCCGCCATATCAGTGGTGACGCTCAACCCGTCGATGGGGATCTCCAGGATGCGTGCGACATCGTGGAGCGTGATAGTGATCTCGCCCCACGGGAAATGGAACGAGCTCGTCTTCGGATGCCAGCGCTCGACGAACGTAGAAATAAGCACATCATCGATCCTCCTGAAGTCCACCTCCCCCATGGAGGTGATACGGCTCCGCTAAGCAAAATCCCACCAGGTGTCCAAAGCCGTTGTAATGTGTGCGTTCATCTCCCAATGTCATGGCTTCCTGGTGTACGTCTTCAGAACCTTCCTCATCTGAAAAAGAAATAACAAAATTAGTATTATACTTATAAATATAAATTAATATATAACGTTTCGATATTTTTATTTAAAAAATCTTAAACTAAATCAAAGACGTACCGTATCATCCACGCGCGCAATGGGTGGTGGGGGATCCGGAAGTGTCAATGCCAATGTCATGTCCCATAGGACCCTGGCGACGTGGGTCGTATACGTAGCGAGGAGGTGAGGAACGAGGGGCCCTCCTGGCATCCAAGGCTCTGCGGGGCCCGCTTGTTGGGGAATCGGATCCCCTACTAGAGAGCCGGATCCGCCTGCTGGAGAGTCGGATCCGCCTGTTGGGGAGCCGGATCCGCCTGCTGGGGAGCCGGATCCGCCTGCTGGGGAGCCTCGTCCATCCCCAAGTCCGTTGCGGGTCCGGAAGACTCCTCAAATCCCTCATAATAGTCGCGGTGGAGGGACGCGTCAACTGCCTCCTCCTCCAGATCCATGGACGAGGTCGATGAGGAAGACGAAGACAGCGACGGGTCAGACCTGGTCGCGCCCACCTGCACTCCCGTCGCGACGTCCTGTGTTGCCTCTAGGACGGGAAGCAGATCCACCGAAGCGGCCCGACGAGCCGATGCTGTGACCGGATTCCTCCGCGCCAGTTGACGGGACCCACATCGGGACCGTCTCACAGACAACATCGAGGCTTGTAAAGCCTTTTTATAACATATTAATCAAAATTTTAAATTCATAAACAACAACAACATTATAATATAAATTTCATAATTCAATACCTATATTATATGCCAATTTCAAATATATACCTAATTTGTTATCTTAATTTGCTAATTTCAAATATAATTCTTTAAATTCAATCCCAATTTAATAAAAACATAAATTCCTTAATTTCTAAATTTTAATTTTAATATCTAAAATTTTCAAATTTAGTTTCATATCCTAAATTCAACGTGGAAGAGTAGACTCCTTTGTTTTTTTAAATTCAAGTTTAATTATTATAAATAAAATCCAAAATTCAATACCTAAATTCAAATTCAATTTTTGTAACATAAATATAAATTTCAATACCTAATTTTTATAAAAAAATCTAGAATTAAATACATACCAACAATTTCTAAATGCAATACCTATTTCTAAATTCAATACTTATTTCATTCTAAATTTTCATAAATTCAAATAAATTTCTATTGCGTTCATACCTCTCGACTACCCCAGGTAGAAGTCTGACCGGGTGTCGCAAGAACGTCTCCGCGTCCGCCTCCTAGTCTGCCACGGGCTCGGATAAATCGGGTCCGGACACTACCTCGTTCACCCTCAACCCCGCCACCGCTGGACGGAGAACTAGGTGCCGCCGCCTCACCGCCGCCGGCCACTTGCACGGCCACCTCTCCGCCGCCGACAAACTCGTCGGCCGGTTCTGCAGTTGCACCAGGAGCACTGCCGCCAGCCGCCGCGCTCTCCACGCCGCCTGGAGGACCGTCGTCTCCTCGTCTACCGCCAATCTCGGCGCCAGGAGCCTCACCGGCGTGGTCGCCACCGCCACTGTTCGCCATCATCGGAGAAGGAGAATGAAGAAGACCGAAATGGAGGAGAAGAAGGTAGAATGAGCGAAATTGAGGAGGAGAAGGAAGAAGGAGCGAAGATCGCCGCCGCCGTCGGTCTCGCGTACAGGGAAAAGGGGAAAGGGAGAAGAAGAAGAGGTTGCGTCGACGCGGCCTCTTAACCTAGCATGTACGCCAGAATATGGCGTACGCCCTATTCTGGCGTACAGGTTTGGGCCGGCCCAATTATGGTCGGCCCAGCAATCTGTACGCCAGAAAAGTGCGTACACACTCTTCTGGCGTACATGTCTATTTTATTTATTTTAGAAAAACAAAAAAATACGTATTTGTATAATTCTTGTACGCTAGAATACAACGTACAAAAATTGTACTTTTTTGTACAATTTTTGTACGCTAGAATACAGCGTACAAAAAATGTACTTTTTTGGTTCTTTTTTAATGTGTACGCAATGAATTGGCGTATGCCAATTCATTGCGTACAGAATGTCGTGCGTATAGGAGAAAAAAATACGTGTATGTAGCAGGCTCGTTGATTAATTGTTACCCAACAAAATTGATAGATAACAAAATGGTGGTTTGATTCAATTGATAGGAGGCGTAAAAATGAAATATTTTGCAAACGAACACATCCTGCTAGAAAAGATCTCAAAAAATCATTTAGAAGCTTACTTGTATGATAAACAAACGGGTCCTAAGATTGTAATCAACTTTACATAATCTATGTTTTCTAGACAAAAAATCAAGAGTACGTGAGTTAAGTAGATTGTTATTGAAAATTGTTTTTATTTTTTATTTTTTCTCCAAACTCTTTATTTTTTGGTCTTTAGTCTATTTAGTCGGCAAGAGTCTCTGTATGTCTGACCCATTTAAGTGGTTAACCCTCCCATTCACAAGCGACTCGATGTCAAACCATCAAGAGAATTCGAACTTGAATCTCTAGGCATGAAGCCTTGTACCACAACCACTAGACCAACTTGTGATTTGTTCAAACTCTTCAATATATTGACTAAAAAAGGTGTTTAATAGTAAAGTCTTATTAGATCTGCTAGTAGGTGATGACATCCATGACCAATAAGTCACAAGTTCAAATCCATTGCCCCCATTGTAATGACTTAATTAAGCATCTCCTAATATACCAACAAAAAGATGGGTTTTTGTACATGATTAACAACTAAACTGCCTTTCTCATAAATGTTCAGCCTAAATTATCCTTTCGCATAATCATAAGAAAAACCTTTAACATAGGGTGAAGGGTTCCATTACTTATAGAGTTATTTACAGAACCTAAGTGACGTAAAGTCTTTTGGTCGCACTCTTAAGATGCCAGAAAGTCAGCAGCTTGGTTAGCTTCACGGTATTAGTGGTAGATTTTCACATCCTCGAAGTAAACCATGAATCTTCTTGTATCTTTGATTATCATGTCAATCTCCCATGGAGTATCCCAGATACCTTGTACATCATTTATGACAGTGAGGTTGTCCCCTTCAATCATAATCTTCTTGATGCCCAACCGATGAGCCTGAGCTGCACATACCCACATCGATATTGCTTTTGTCTGTAGGATAGAATTTGGCATGATATTTATACTATCCATAAACATTATTTTGCTATCCATGTCCCTAATAATATATCTTATTTTCGACTCACCATATCTACTCTTTGAGCCGTCAAAATTTAGTTTTAAGGGGTCTCTTGCCGGTTTTGTACATGCTACATGTTTAGTCCTATTACCTAGGTTGGTTCTCTTGTTTTCTATTTCAGAATTTTTTAAATCTGTCTATATACTACTACTAAAGACGCAATTATTCCTCATACGTGTCGTTCACTTAAGTATGTCACGTCATCAAATAATTATGTATTTACCTATTCACCCTTATTCTATTTACAATTTATTTTATCTTTTATTTATACAAATTTCCTAAATTACCACCCCAAAATATTTCTCATTGTACATGATAATTCTGCACTTACCAAAAACATTATTATCATACTTAATTAGTGTCCATAATATAATATGTACGTTAATGGTCTGTAAACTCCATTATAACGATATGTATATAGATAAATAGTCCGTAAATAGTTAACGTTACGGTTCATCCACCAACATACATATAATTATGCAATTACCAAAAACATTATTATCATACTTAATTAGTGTTCATGATTTAATAAAGGTGAATAGATTGTCCGTAAACTCCACTATAAAGAATACAATATGCAGTTTTATTTTAGTGCAGTTTTATTTTTAGTAATTATATAAAATTCCTAATTTATATTTTCTTCTATTAATATAAATTCACACATCTACCTCCAATTTTCATCATACAATACACCTTATAAATTATTACAATCACAAAATTATCTTTCCAATACATCATGTTAATTTTCCTATATAATTCTCTTTTATATTTTACATACTATAAACAAATCTATATACATTCTAAAAATGTAAGTACAAGGCACGGGACACATGCTAGTTCTATATGAAGTTGCAACAAAGAGATGGTTAACATTATTAAGTGATAAGATTGAGAAAAACTTTGGTGATCAAAGCGAGCCATATACTTTTAGAGGGAGCCAAAGTAATTAAAAACACAAGGATGGAATCAAGAACATGATAGGGATGCAACTTTCAATATTGCGCCCATGGCCCATGCAGTTGTCAATTACAATGAATTCAGACAAAGAACAAGGAAACTAATCATAAATCTTCCCGCACAAGGGAGGAGAGAAGACATATAGTAGCATGAGCAACAGTGTTAAGAACCATTTAACCAGGAACTCCTAAAAATGGGAAAGGTTTGAGTCAATAGTTAAGCAATCCGCTTAAATGAAAATGAAGAAATTAAAGGGTGCGTTTGGATTTTCATAATTTAATATAATTTAATATAAAATAATACATTTTAATACATTATTTCAGGTGATACAAACGAACCCCTAAGTCTTATAACAAAAAGAAATTAGTTCTATCACAATTTAAATGTATAGTAATAAAACTGAAGTTGAAGAAGAGAGAACATGGGTTATAAAATGAAGCTATGTCAAAGGCAAGTGATCAATGGCATTTATCTAGAACGGACTGAACCAATTAAAACACCCAGTGTTAAATAGCGAATTCATGACATGAGATGCGAAAGGTCAGAGCAATATTAGCAGTGATCATTTCACAACACAAGATGCCAAACAACAAAAATTGAGCTTAATAGCAATAAACTTGTAATAAAAACGAGGCAATCAAATCAAATGAATACTGTATCAGATGCAAGATAGTGTTACGAAAAAATTGACCTGGCTAAATACATGCGAAATAATGTATATATACATGTTATTTTGTGCACTTAACATAGGCGTAAAGATTTGTGCGCTTATGTTAAGTGTATAAGGGTATATTGGGTATTTTAAAAAGACAGCTCACGGATCTTTTCAACGGCTATTAAAAGTACACGCTTAACTTAAGCGCATGGGTATTCGCTTAAGTTAAGCGTGTAAATATATACCTAATTGGGCCGGCCTATTAATGGCCGGCGTGGCGTTGATTTGGTTATTAAACTTACATACTTAACCTAAGCGCATGGGTATGCGCTTACGTTAAGCGTGTAAGTTTATAGTCGTTGGAAAGATTTGTTTGAATATTATTGTTTGGTACGCTTACGTATATTGTAACAAATCCATTTCTTTCTATTAGTAGTCGAAGCTCTTGCCATTACATATCCAATAAACCAAAATTGTTCTTCTCCCAATTTTAAAGATGTATCATAGTGGTGAGGATAGTAATGACGAAGAAAATGATTGGGTTGAAAGTGAAGAAGAAAAGGAGGAGGACGACAAATGGATGGAGTCGAATTTTTTCATAGATGTCGAAGATGACGAAGAGACTGGCGATTGGGACCCTAGCGGCGTATTTGTGGTTAGTGTTGAAATAGTTTTGCTCTTTTCTTTATCGGTATTTTAATACGTAATTAGTATCGTAAATATCGCACTTATTTAGGTAGCCAATCTTTATCATGAATTTGTAGTTATATAATTGGAAATCATATGTAGTGTAACATAGTGATGTAGACTATGTAGTTATGATAACTTTTAGTTAACATAAACCGCTACATTTATAGGGAAAAGACTATACGGAGCATTTTATTAACGACCTAGTGTGGGATAGTAAGGAAGAATTGTACGAATGGGCGAAAGAAATAGGATAGGATCTTGTGATAGCTTTGGTGAAGCGTAACTCAAGTCCGTACCAAATTAGTATAGTGTGTGATAGGTTTGGGCCTTGGAGATCGGGGAGGCCGAAGGTGAACAAAGAGAATCCAGAGTTGCCGGTTGTTAAAATCCGAAAGTCGAGATTCAAAAAGTGTGGGTGTAAGTTTGAGATAATGGGTGTTCGCATGAAGAAAGAGGCATGGACAGTTGGTGAAAAGTGGGTCTTGGGTGTGATTGAAGGTCGGCACAACCATAAGCTACAAACTAGCTTTAAAAGCCATGCATTCATGGGTCGAATGACTGAGGCGGAGCAGTTGTGCGCTGATGCATCCCGGGCTCGACTCAAGCCTGGCAACGATGAGCCCAAGACGACCAACATCGTGGCGTCCCCCTTGGTTCAAGACTTAGTCTAGTTTAGTCTATTTTATGTTATTTCCCGTTTTAGCATGTTTTCCTTTTTAGTATTTCCATTTCAGTCATTTCTATTTCGGGCGTGTGCTCCACTCTTGTAGAGTGGGCTATCCCATTAGTCTATTTCGCGGCCCAAGCCCATTAGGGTTTGGCCGAGCACTTTGGCTTTAAATAGCCTTCGATGTACTCATTGTTCTTAACATTGAAATTAAAGCTTAAGCCTTGCAGTTGAGATCATCTCCTCCCTTAAGCCTCGGCGTCACAAACTGGTTAGACCCGATTGAACCACGCCACGGTTCACAAACACAACTTATCCCTCCATCGCTAGCTTTCGTCTGCGAGATCCTCTCGCCCCAACTCGGCCCCGCCGAGAGCAAGAGAGCCGGTAACCGAGCCCACGCTTGGTTGCTACCTATCCCGGTTACTAAGGAGAAGGATCGAGGCCGCTTCCTGCCTAGATCTGACGTCAAACGTGGTCCGAACCCATCGGATCACATCAATTGGTATCAGAGCAGCCAGGGGCACGCAGCGCGCCTTCTTCTCCGACGACGCCACCACCACCACAAAAGCAAAGAAAACCACGTCGATTCTGCCCAGAAATCGTCGAAAAAAAATTCGTCCTCTCTACAATTTTCTTCCATTATCCTGTAGAGCATCTCGATACGTGTCCGGGCATATAAAATTATCCCAAAACGGACATCGTTTGACCCCTCAAATGGCCAAAATACGAACTGTCCGCTACCCAAACCCTAGCCGCCGCGACCGCGGGCCACAAAACCGCGACCGCGGTTTTTTACACTGTCGTTGCCAAATCCCTTTTTTTATCCAAAACTCTAGCATCCGTCTCCCCTCACAACCCTAGTTCGGCCTTTCCTTAACCAACCCGTCCTTAGCCACACCCACTCCATGGCCCGCTTGTATCCATACTTCGAGCCCGACGAGTGGGACCCTGACCCTTGGTCCAGTGGCATGAGCCCATACGAAGCGGACCCGGATTGGCTCCCGCCAAGGATTCCGACGCCACCGCGACGCCTCCCGTACTCCCCGCCCCGGCGTCCATACTACACACCCAGGCGCCAACACAACCCGCCACCGCACCGCGAGTATGCCCTAGTGCGGTACCCCGAGCACCTGCCCATGCGCCGTCCCGAGAGTCCTCCTGTGTCACCGGTTCCAACAGTCGCCCACGACGCCAACAACAAGACCCAATCCCGAAGGATGGTGGAAATGCATAAATGGCTCGAGGAGGCCGAGAGGAAACTAACCTCCTACGAAGCGGCCACCACAGCAGCAGCCACGACCGCGGCCAAAACCGCGATCGCAGCCCCTCCACCCGCGACCGCGGCCAACGCCGCGACCGCTACAGCAGAAACCGCGCCCGCGGCCACCCAAACCGCGCCCGCGGCCCACACTGTCGTTGTCGAGGCCGCAGCCACCGAGACCCTTCTGCCGCCCACAGACGTGCCCAATGCTCCCCTGCCCGCGTGCAAGCCCGATGTATCCATTACGCCTACTCTAGACCTGGACTTCCGCGCGATACTCTCCAAGGCACCCGACACTATGACCGCTCCTGGACCCGAGCCATACCTTCTCATCTTTGAGATTCCAAGAGTTGGCCCTGAGCCCGACGCCGCTTTCCCGCTGACCGCCGAGCGTCTACTCTCCCTGGCCCCACCCAGTTCGAAGCGAGGACGCTTCGATTCTAAGGGAGGGAGAATGATGCGTCCCGGGCTCGACTCAAGCCGGGCAACGATGAGCCCAAGACGACTAAGACCATGGCGTCCCCCTTGGTACAAGACTTAGTCTAGTTTAGTCTATTTTATGTTATTTCCCATTTTAGCATGTTTCCCTTTTTAGTATTTCCATTTCAGTCATTTCTATTTCGGGCGTGTGCTCCACTCTTGTAGAGTGGGCTAGCCCATTAGTCTATTTCACGGCCCAAGCCCATTAGGGTTTGGCCGAGCCCTTTGGCTTTAAAAAGCCTTCGATGTACTCATTGTTCTTAACGTTGAAATTAAAGCTTAAGCCTTGCAGTTGAGATCATCTCCTCCCTTAAGCCTCGGCGTCACAAACTGGTTAGACCCGATTGAACCACGTCACGGTTCACAAACACAACCTATCCCTCCATCGCTAGCTTCGGAATTGAGGCAAAACTTCCCGAGAAATGTGACTTCGAGGAAGCAAGTGGCCAACTTCTTACAGAAGATGCAGTACGAGGATCGGGGAGAGTTAACGGTTACGCAGTGGTCCCTAAGATTTATGGTTGATCAAAAATACGTAGTTCATCCTTTGAGGGATGCGAAGACTGATGAGGTTGCAATCTTATTTTTTGTTAATCCAGAGTCACTGTGGTTGTTGAAGAAGTTCTCGTACGTGATAATCATTGACGTGACATACAAGACAAACAAGTAAGTCCTAAATTGTAATAATGTGTAGTTTATGACATAAATTATTAAGGTATTTCATTTAAAAATGTGTTTGGTATTATAAAATGTTTTCCATAGATATGGAATGCCACTTGTGGAGATTGTTGGTTTCACCAACACTCATAAGTAGGGTTGAGCACAGGCCTAAACCCGACCCGAACCCAAAAAGCCCAAAACCCGAACCCCTAAAAAAATGGGACCGAAGACCGAATCGAAAGTTCAGGTTTGGTTCGGGTTTGGTTCGGGCTAAAACAGCATTCAGACGTAAAAAACAGGCCAAAAACCGAACCCGAACCCGAAATCTTAAAAAATGTGGTCCAAAACCCGAACCGAAGTCATGTGGGTTCGGGTTCGGTTTGGGTTTTTTGGGTCGGTTCGGTTCGGGCTTTCGGTTCGGTTGGCCCATGCTCAGCCCTACTCATAAGACGTTCAACATTGCTTATGCATTCACCCGGGCGGAAAGGATTTACCATTACACGTGGATAATGAGAAAACTTCAGGCATTGTGTTTGGATTTAAGAGTGATGCCGACTGCAATAATGACAGATTATAAGAAGGCTCTCATAACTGTTATCCACAGTGTTTTTGGCATCGAAGTTCAACACCTCTTGTGCTGGGTGCATATAAAGCACAACATCGAGGCACGTGCCTCGTCCATCTTGAAGAAGAAGGAAAGCGTGGATGCCTTTGCAAACCAATGTTGGGCACTTTTTTGCTCAACCAGTGAAGAAAGCTATGAAGAGAGGCTTGCCTTATTACGAACATCGTGGAAGAGCGGCCTTATCGGATACGTGGAGGACACATGGCTTACTCCGTACAAGATGAGCATAGTAAGGGCGTGGATGGATCATCATCTTCACTCCTTCACGAGGACTTCAAACAGGTATGACGTTCATAATATGTTATTTTTTTACTCATAGTTGTTAATGTCATACTAACATCATGTGATTTGACAGGGTTGAGGGGATGCACAAGGTTTTGAAAGATATTATTGCTCTAGCAGAGGGGGCTTCAACAGAGTGATCGTGAGCATCCACCATGCCATCATCTTTCAAATAGATCAGATTAGGGGGAGCATGAACCTTTCACTTTCCAAATGACCAACAGATTTTGATGATGTATCGATGTCGCCAGTTGTACGAGCTACTTTTTCTAGGCTCGTCTACCAAGTGTCGGATAGGTGCTTTGATATGTTGTTGGGCTATTACGATATCTTGAAGAAGGGGGAGTTCTCAGAAGAATCATCGACCAGTGGGTGAGAGATTGCCTTGGGTTGCCTTGCGTGCACACCATTGCAAGAGCCATCGTTTCAAGAACACCTCTTATTCCATTAGACATTCACGAGTTCTGGAGGGATTTGGAATGGGAAGATACTCCAACAACAACTCATGGCCCTTCTGTCTACATTCGAATGAACATTACAGAGATGCGACTTCATGAAATGTTTGCCAGGTTGGAGGTTGGTACATTGAAGAAAGGCATAGCATTCCTACTACGTGAGTTGTACCATGACTTGGAGCATCCGGAATATAGTTCTTTGTTGGAGCCGACGGGGATCAAGGCAAAAGGAAGGCCAAGTGGTGCTAGGAACAAGGAGAAGGTGGATGAGAAGGTGGAGAAGAGGGATAAGTGCTTGTTTGAGCATAGACGGGATGAGCTCCATGAGAATGAGAAGAAGGTGGTGCCGAAGACAAAGGCGAATGAGAAGGCAAGTGCGAGCTCTGGTAGAGGCTCAGGTTGTCCTAAAAACCAAGAAAGTGCATCTAGTACAGTGGTGATGGACTTTTATGACTTGCAATCCCAACCCTTACCAGAAGAATCACAACCAAAAGATTTGCAGTGGCCTGAAGAATCTAGTCTTCCCATTGTTCATATGGGGGTGAACTTTGGGATTGACAATTTGGATGACTTTTGGATTCCGTACATCAAGAAAGTTAGAGATGTATGCCCCGACGGACATTGTGGATATCGGTCGATGGTTGTATTGTTGGGAAGGCACGAGAAGGAATATCCCAACATCCGACGCGAGATGGTAGCAGAGTTGCTTGACAACCGAGAGCTATACGAGCCGATACGTTGCCGTATTCGACAAGGGTCCTGGGATGATCTTATCTTTTAAGTGAACCATTGCAGAAGCCCTTGCTCAGAAGTATACTGGCTTCACATGCCATTGATGGGTTTAGTGTTTACAACACTATATCAGGTTGGTCTCGTCTTATTAACTTGGGAATTTCTGACGTTTTGCTTACCGTTGAGGAATAGGACATCAAGCATAGGTCCTCCAGAAAAGATTTTTGTCATGGCACACGTAGGCAATCATGATCACTTCAAACCGATAAAGGTTTCTTCTAATAAATAATTTATGAAATTAGGTTACATTGTTTTCACTACTCAAATAGTTTGTGTGTGTATATGTAGGTGGTGCTTAAGGAAGGGTCGCCAATACCGCACACTCCTGGTTCGTGGCGCAGAAACACAGATCGAAACATTTTGTGGTGGACAACAAAGTTTGAGGGGAATTTGAAGATGTTTCGAGAGTACCGCATTGCAAATGGTCGGGCACCAGATCCTTTTATGTATGCGGTAGATGGATCCGTTCATGTAATTGATTGATGTTACGAGTATGTAATTAAATATTTAGATGGCTTTGTAATTTCCAACTTTAAGTGTTGTGTTTTTACATTATGTATTGATGTTACGAGTATGTAATGTAATATTTAGACGTTCTTCAATTAATTCAGGTTTTCCAATGACTTTGAAGATGTAATTATTTGATGACCTAAACGCAAACTAGGAGATTAAACATTAATACTACTTGTCACGACTTGATAAATTATTTGATAATTTAAAGCCTCTTTAAAAAAACCTGATAAACACTTCTATAAAGTCGCCCACCTTGATAATTTTATGCATTGGAAAAACAACACATCCCATCCACCAGGGCATCAATCAACTGTGCACATCTGATATCTGATATGATGGGTAAGTAAAGTTAGATCTGGCATAAAATTCTGCTTAGGAGTAAGTAAAGTTAGATCTGGCACAAATTTCTGCTAGGAGCTATGAGGGAAGTCCTACAAACACAAGTGATTTTTCCAACTTGTCATACGCGTATCCTAAGCGTATGAGGGAAGTCCTGTATGTGAAGCTGCACGCTTAACCTAAGTGTATGCCTGCACGCTTAACCTAAGTGTGCAAGCATACGCTTAGGTTAAGCATGCAGTTTCATAGACACGATTTCCCTTATACGCTTAGGATACGCATATGACTATCATAGCGGTCATTTTTTCAACGACTCTATTTCACCCTATAAATACAAAAAATGTCATCACAACCTTATTCACCGTTCTCTTATTGTGTTTTAATTCTCCAAAAGTTAGTATGGCCTCTTCGTCGAGTTCGAGTTCCACAACGGGAGAGAGATTTTGCTTTTTGTAATTCGAAGGCGGTCATACACACTTGTGACCGACAGTGGCAGTACGGAAGAAGGTACTGGGGATGCCCTGATTTGGGCACATATGATGTCCACAAACCTAGTAATAAAGGGGGATGTGATTTCTTTGCGTGGCTCGATCACCATACGACGAGAGGGCACACGGGGTCATTATGGGGCTGTGGAAGGAAAAAAAACAACTTCTAAAGCTGAATGAGGGTCTTTGTAGGTATTGTTTAAGGGCAATAACAGGTATACATCGTAGGTGTTAGAAAGATAGAAGTAACCATTTGTTATGTTTTGTAGGGATCAAGCGGAATTAGCGAAAGAGAGACATCGAGAAGGTTAATGTAATTTTTCATTTAATTTACAAGGTGAAATTTAAATCTTAAGATTAATGTATTTTTCATTTAATTTGTAAGAAATCGGGAAAGTAACGAGTTTGTACTACTTTGCTCCATTATAGGCCCATTAAAGGCCCAATCCGCCAAAAATAGCAATAAATCGAGATAAAAATGAGTTTGTACTACTTCGCGCCATCATAGGCCCAATAGGCCCAAACTAACAATAAAGCGGAATTAAAAAATGAGCTTTTACTACTTCACGCCATTATAGGCCCAATAGGCCCAAACTAACAATAAAGCGGAATTAAAAAATGAGCTTGTACTACTTCGCACCATTATAGGCCCAATCCGTCATAAATAGCAATAAATCGAGATAAAAAATGAGTTTGTACTACTTCGCGCCATTATAGGCCCAAACTAACAATAAAGCGGAATTAAAAAATGAGATTGTACTACTCCGCGCCATTATAGGCCCAATAGGCCCAAACTAACAATAAAGCGGAATTAAAAAACGAGCTTGTACTACTTCGCGCCATTATAGGCCCAATCAGCCCATTAAAGGCCCAATCCGCCATAAATAGCAATAAATCGAGATAAAAAATGACTTTCACACTACTTCGAGTCATAATAGGCCCAAACTAACATGTATTTAGTTCAAATACTTTATCGTATTGTACTAAGTTCATAGGTATACTAACATGTATTGCATAAGTATACTAACACATACTACGTTCATATTACTTCTTCGTATTGTACCAAGTTCATTTTACTTTCTCATATTGCATAAGTATACTAACATGTAAAAAGTTCAATTACTTTCTCGTAGTTCATATTAATTCGTCGAATTGTACTAAGTTCATATTACTGTCTCATATTACATAAGTATACTAACATGTACTAAGTTCATATTACTTTCTCGTATTACATAAGTATACTAACATGTACTAAGTTCATATTACTTTCTCGTATTGCATATACTAACATTTTTTGCATAAGTATACTTCATATTACTTTATTGTAATGTATAAAAAGTTTCCTAACCCTATAGGGTATGCTAAACCCTATAGGTTTAGCGAAACCTAGAAATAGTGGGCATATCATGTACGCTTAAATTAAGCGTGCATGGTTTACACGCTTAAGTTAAGCGCATTACTACACGCTTAAGATAAGCGTGTAGTCACGCGCATAACGTAAGCGTACCAGGATGACATTGCAAACAGTTTGCAGTGTTACCCTATAGTGTAATCTTGGCCAAACAGTTTGTTTGGCCAGAAACACTACAACTTATAGTTGTTCATACTTTTTTCGTTTCGAACGTATACGTTTTTCGATCGAAGTATACATTAGTGGACTATTAACTTTCCATTTTGTACTTATTCGTTTTTCGATGTTAATCGTTTCGTACTTTGTCGTTTTTCTTACTTACTCGTTTTTCGATCAAATTATACATCCTTTTATCGCTCGGTAAAGTTTTGTAAGTTATGTTGTTATTTGTTACTTTGAGGTAAAGTATCAAATGACATAATAAACATGAATAAACATACTAAACCAAAAACACAAAATCGAGTGCCCCAGGGGCGGTAGCTGAACTGGTTGGCGGGTGCAGAGCCACGAGGTGTCTTGGCCATTCCACCCAGGTTCGAATCCCGCCTCCCACCGCTTCCGCTCCCTGATTTAACATGTCTCAGGGGTGATGGGCTAGCTGCCTGGGGCCGTGGGACTAGTGGGCTGGCCTTTGGGCTCTAGGCCCGACACCCATGATAATCAAAAAAAAAAAAAAAAAACACAAATTCGAGTCGCCCAAACCACTAAAATCCGAATCCATTACTAATTTCACCAATCGAAGCAAGGGGGAAGAGCTTTAACGAGATGCGATTTTTTCGTTTTTTAGGTTTTCACAGCAGCGGGAGGAAGAAGACGACGCGTCTTCTTAAGCGTATATAACACGCTTAAATTAAGCGTATATAACACGCTTAAATTAAGCGTACATCAAACGCTTAACTTAAGCGTATGAGCTCATGGGTTGGGCCGGCCCAAATTCCTCCATTGACATGTACGCTTAACTTAAGCGTTTACTTGTATGCTTAACTTAAGCGTGTAGTTTATTTGAGTTATTTTGGGCCGGCACAAAACAAAGCTGTTTTTTTAAAATACCCACAATATCCTTATATGCTTAACTTAAGCGCACAAAACCTTGCGCCTATGTTAAGCGCACAGAATAGCGTGTATATAACCGTAGAATCGCGTCTATTTTGCTTTTTCGTAAACTAATCTGTCCTTCAAAACCTTTTAAGCAACAAAGGTTTTTTTTTTTTTTTTTTTTTTTTTTGCCGGGGCCGGGTGTCGGGCCACCGGAGTGAACCCACTAATCCCGGGCCATGGCCGCTAGTCCTTCACGCCGTGATCCTTGGTTAAATCGCAAGAGTTTCATCCTCAAAGTGAGGCTGACACGTTTCAAACCCGGGAGGATTTGCACTCCAGGATCTACTCCCCCCAACCTCACCGCTGGACTACGCTCCCGGGGACAGCAGAGTTTTTTTTTTGCTTAAGAATACACTCTGCCTTTTGCAACAAAGGGAAGCAAATTGATCGCCACTGTAAGGAGCTTCTTCACCACTCCACTCACAGTAAACGCAGTGGCTCAACGGCCTTTTCGGCGGTGAGGTAGGCGAGCCACGTTGACGCTGTTTGTCTGGAGACTGCTAATTATCACCCTTTCTCCTGTAACAGCACATGAATTTGAATTTGTGAAAAGGCAATTCTGAAACCAGTTGGGTGTTCCGGAGATGTGATTGGAGGCTTAATTGCGATGGAGTATTATAATTTCACAATACAAGCAAGTTGTTCGATGAAATGCCTGTGCTCTGCTTACCACTACTCATTGAACTGTCCTTTCTGTTGGAATTATTAGCACCAGTTACCATACCGACGATAGTTCTTAACACCATAGAAATAGTCATCTCTTAGCCTTTAACTGTTGTTGTCCTACTCCTATGTGTATCAAGGCACTTTAGGTTATGAATTGGAAATGGCTCAGTTTTTCATCACGGGGATCAGTAGTGGATATTCTTGATTGCAGACATGAACTTTGATGGACAAAAGTTTGGCAGGAAAATATCAATTAATTTCACAAGAACAAATAGCCCATAACCACTAAAATCCGAATCCATTACTAATTTCACCAAATCTGCATCAGTGAAACTATGTCACTGCCTTCTATGGTGATCGATCTCATGGTATGCAGGTCACATTCTTTTTTTTTTGGTTTACAAAAATGCAACTTACATTCTTGATCGATAGTACAACTCTCGGTCAAAAACATGTAAAGCAAAATGGATAAATGTACTAAGTAAACAACATGAGTTCCACCTAACTGAACTACACGAGGAATTAAGCAACCTACGCAGCCGGTGCATAATCATAACCACCGTCATCATCATCGTCATCTCCTTCGACAGATGGAGTACAGCTGTATTCACCAACATAAGCATGGATCTTGCTCAAAAGCAGCTCAATGGTCTCAGAGGCAACCAGAGACATCTTTCAAGTGTACTAATTTACTACTCTTTTGGTTATCTAAGACTAGTAAGTTGGGTGTGCTATTGGGTTTGAAGGGTTGATGCTTATATAGAAAAGAGTAAAGAAGTTGACATGCAGTGACAACAAGTCTGCGTGTGAGGAATGTGAGTGATACTCAAGGCGAATGTGTTGGTCGAGTGCTCAGCGACACCTCGGACAGGTCTTCTTAAGTAGCTAGCAAGTAGCCAAATTAAAGCATCTTCCTTTTGTATTGTGGGTGTGCAAAGTTGATTCCTCCGATCCTGAAAGAGGTCATATATATGCTGATTCATCTTGATACTACTCTCTTTAATTACGTATAGGATATGCTCTTATTCTTATATGTACACTAAGCAAAGTACATCCATGGTTGACTGTGAGTTGAAGTTGTCCATATCATTTCACTGCAGGAGCTTATAATGTACAAGAAATAGTGCCTCCGGTTACTTCTGACTCTTGAGGTATTCTAGTGCAGAACACAAGGCTCCACACGGGGAATGTGTGTGGTGCTCACAGGGAATAAGCAGGGCCAGACGCCTTGCATGTGGAGGAGGGATTACGTGGTCCAGCCACATAGGATTTGTAATGCCAGCAAAGCAATGCGTTGGCAGACATACACAAGTGGGCACAACTGATATGAATTGATACAATTACAAGAAAGCAAGGGAAAAGCATCTTAGCTTTTTCTCTACATGGCAGTAGTTTTTGTTGGATCCTTGTCTAAAAGGTCCCATCTTATCAAACTTTTATTTTATTCCTGGCTAGGGGTAGTGGTAGATATATGCTCATGGATGATAACATACACTGCATTTGAATTTTACGTGGTCAAATTTTCTCTTATGGAACTTAACTTTGGCTTCTTGCGATTTGAAAAGGCGCTACATGTTGGCATTCTGTTTATTCTAGACTTATGGAACTTAACTTTGGCTTCTTGCGATTTGAAAAGGCGCGACATGTTGGCATTCTGTTTATTCAAGACTTGGGTAGCTCCATTTCAAGGCTCAAGTAAAAATTGAAGACCTGCTCCTGATAAGGTAACTCTTTTTCTTCTTCTTCTTGGGGGAGAAATACTGTTGGGCCACAACCACAAAGTCTAACACATAAGTCTAATGATATTTCATCCTAAAACCAATTGATAATATGATGAATAATTTATGTACTTATATATTAGGCTTGAAACCTCTACAAGTCCAACACGTAGTGAAACTGTTGTAATTTCTTGCTATGTTTATTAAGTTGTTGCAATTTGGTTCAATTTGTGCTTCATTTTTGTATGCAAGTTAATGTATGTGCGCTTGTTATGTCTTTGCTCGGTATTGTGCCGCCATAATTTGTTGGCCATTGTGATGATAACATGGAAGGATAACAATAACTATGGTAACGATTTTACACTTGCTTAAAGTGGATGGTAAATTTAGATTCTTAGCAAAAAAGATGACTTAATTTGTATTAGAAGTTCACAATTTTGATTGATATATAATGGATACATCATACAAGTGAACCAATATAATTTGCTTCAATGGTACGAAAAATGAAGAGCATGAAACTAGTGCAATTGAGGTGATTGAATTACCGAGGAACCAAATTGAGGATGAATGCAAGCGACTAAAGCTAAATGTACCTCGAATCAAACAAGAGAGTTATTTGATGAAGTTCTAAGAGTCCGTTTGGATTCCTATAATAATATATTAAAATACATTATCTTGTATTATATTAATACATTATCTGAGAAAATTCAAACAGATCCTAACTTCTAGGCTGAGTACGTAGGTGTAAAGAGGAGAAGGAAACAATTGAGTTTTCCTAACAGTTTCTTGATTCTCTCATTTTTCCACCATCTAACACAATATCATGCAAAAGCATCATATCAATTGGCTAGTTCCTTGAAGAATTTTGGTGCAGAAAACTTTGTACCCACCATCCATACAGGATTTTTCAAATTGGCATCACTTAATTTCAACTTTAAAAGCAACCCTCTCTTCATTTCCATGTTCAACTTCATCATCACTTCTAAGTGGTGGATATAGATAATCATCATCACTATCAAGATTAGAATGGTTTAAATTTTCCTTCTCGTGATCAACATTGATCTTCTTATAATGATCAAGCATTTCCCTAATCTTTTGTCGACTATGATATCATTCTTCATCATTTCTACTTGAAGCACCCCCACTTAAAACACTAGCATTCTCAGTAGAACATCATCACTATCTTCATCACAATATCAACTGACCTTCTAATTTCATGGTTCAAGTGAGGAAAAACAATTTTAAGGTTAAGAGTGCTAGGCCGAGAGCAGTATCAGGATGGGTTACCTTCTAGGGACTCCTTGTGTTGCCATGGACTAGCGCTTCTAAAGCCACAGGCCTCATAGTGGCAGCCATGCGACTGCTTACTCGTTGGGCATGTGGGAGATGTCGAATGAGAGTGCGAACAAGTGTTGTCTCAATCTCTTTCCTCTTGTATCCTTTAAATAGCGGGAAGAATACCATTTGAGGGACTTTTTTTTCAGGAGATTAAAAACGAAAATCGGAAGAAGGTGACGAGTCCCAAGTTCATGTGTCTCTCTTAAAGCATCATTCCACAAAATGCTCACGACAAAAGTTTATGTTCGCAACTGGGTGGAGGGTTTTCGTTAAGACGATGTATCAGAGTCAACTACATAGTACGCACTGGTTGATATCATCATTTCCTCTAAAGCAAGCAACCACCAATTTGAGAGATCTCACTTTCATTACACAGGTACCAAATTATGACAATCCAAACTCAACGAACAACTACTGACCAATAAGTCTAAATGCGATGATATACAAATTTATATCCAATATCACTATAAAGAGACTGAACAAAACAATGGTAAAACTTGTCCACCTACTTTAGGGTGTATTTGTTGCAATCCGTGCCTTCCAAAATAATATTATGATTACCCATAACATTTTCCATTCATTTAAATCAAGAAAATGTGTTGAGGGATACATCGCAATTAAACCGGATATATGGAAAAAGCATATGACTGAATTGAATGGAAATTTATAAAAAAAAAAGAGAGATTGGATTTGTCGGTATTTTTATAAACTGGATCAAAGAATGTATATCGATTGTGTCCTTCTTAGTCTTGGTAAATGATGGCTGGCATAATATTTTAAACCATAAAGAGGACTATACCAAGGACAAATCAAGGACTATGAGGACATTGATCACATCAGAATGATTATTAGCATGGACACTTCACTTATTCTTAATTAAGATTACAACCTTCATGTTTACTTGATAACTTCGTCCAAAATTAACCTTATTTTGGAACCGGCACGTGATAAAAGTTCGTGTAGCTCATTCTAGAGATATCAAATAATATTAATTAATCTTTTCTAAAATTATAATATAGATTGTCTACTTAATGATTCATTTTTAAAATTATTTTTTGTGATTATTTTTATTCTCTCTATACATAAATCATGAACTGATTTATATAAGGATTAAGTTTTACTATATTTGAAAAATATATTTATGAAGTTACATAAGCTAATTAGATTGATTTGATCATAAATTAACTCATTTATAAAACAATATGACGACAAAAAATATAATTAGACATACACATACAATCTATTTATAAAAAAAGTTATAATTTGGAGGTGGATTTAAAATAAATATTATATTTTAAAAAAGTAATTTTTAGTGTGGGCACATGGAGAACTTTAGTAATTATATAATTTATATAATTAATGTATAATTTATATATATATATATGAGTTTTTTTGTTTTAGAGAAATAAAAATCAGAATTATAATATTTAGGGATATTATACTTCTAAATTATATGAGTAATTGATGTAGAATTTAAATATACATTAATTATATAATTTATATAATTAATGTAGAATTTAAATATATATTATACTTCTAAATCATAAATCATAATCACATATTTATAATTATTTTTGGTTTTAGATAATTGAATCAAAACTGCACAGGTCTTTAAGTAACAATTCATCACGGCGAAGTTAAGCAATTAACTGATAAAATGTGCACCAATTGCTTTTAAAATACTCTTGACATAATTAGTTGTTTTCATATTTTTTATTTGAAACAAATTCCACAAATTACAATATAGTTTTTTATGGAAATCACAATAAAGTTAAGTAAGAAAAAATAGATAAATTGTTAAGAACTTTTACGGTGTGTTTTAACGTGTAATATTTTGAAGGTAGATAATATATTGTTTAAGGAATGCAGCCCAACTGATTTTAGGAATGTATATCAATATAAATCTTTAAAAATACAAAGATAAAAAATAGGAAACATCTTAATTCAAGCTTGGTAGTTATGCTATATAATATCTTTACCAATTGCAGTAAGAAATGACAACAAATTTGTTTCCACATTTGTTTTTAGTTTTAGGGTAATTTAATCCTAAAACTAGAAACAAATCTGTAAAAAATGAAATTGAAAATAAGAATATGTAAATTTGATTTTTAAAATAAAAATAAATGATGTGTCAAAAGAAGATGACGACATATGACATATAGTGACGTGACATAGTTTCGGAGGGACATATGATCTTATAAAGTTCTCATTTAGTAATCATATAGTAGATTGCAATTTAAATTTATTCTTTGCTTTGCGGCCCTGGTTTAGTTTTGAATTTGTGTATTGCACAAGCTTCCAATAAAATGAAATTGAGTTACTAAGATGCGTTTTATAAATATGAGATAATATAGTACAAGTTTTATAAATATGTAAAAAATATGAACACAATAAACAATTTATGCATACATAATATAAAAGTTATTAAGATGCGTTTTTACAATTAATTAATGTATATATAGTATAAAATTTGCAAACATACATTTTTCAATAAAATTGATGAACACAGTATAAGTTTTATTTACAAATAATGATGAACATGCATTTTTGAATGAATTTATGCATACATAAACACACATTTTCTTTATATAATACAGTTATGCCTTTTCCCTCTATATTTATAAAATTTATAGTGCGTGTTTATACAAATATCCATTCTCACGTTGGCATATGTGTGCCTGTTCTCATTTGAAGAACTCTCATGATATAATTTGTACATCTTTCTTTTTCAGTTATAATAATATATACCTAGATGGCTATCTTAGCCATTTATAATCAAATCAAGGTTTGACATCTTTAAAAGAACTTTATAGGTAGTTTTAGAATTGTTTCGTAGATGACTCAAAGTCGTTACTCGAGAGAAGAATGAATCCAGCTCATAATCGATCTTACGATCACGTAAAAAATGTCATTTTTACGAAAAGTAAAGTGTTTGAAGTACGTTTTAACACTCCACTAGAGCAGAAGCCATAATATATAAAAATAAACGCATGAAGACAACAAAAAAGAATGCACGTGTGCATATATATCACATACTTAAATAGAGCATAACCTGATCAGCTAGCTGATAACCAACTTGAAATACTTGACCTGAAGAAACATTATTCTGCCTTAATTATGAAGATTCTATCTAGACGGACCAAACTCAATGATTTCTTCACGCCGCAGGAGCATAATCGTGACCCTTATCATCGACGTTGTCATCGTCATCGTCGTCGTCGCAGTCGTCGTCCCCATCGCACTCGTTGACCGATGACGTCCCCCGGACAAAAATGCCAGCTTCGTCGACATGGCCGTGCTCGTCCATTTTGATGGCCGGAAGTAGCGCGAGACACAAACCAGCGATCAAAACCGAAACAAGAGTCATTTTCAATTAGTTCAAGTGTATAAAACCACTTGTAACTGCCTACTGAATTGTAAAGGGAAGGCAGCAATTATCGATCAGGTGAAAGAAGAAGAACAAGTTCAATGCTTGACGAGTTTCAAACATTGAAATGAGGGTTAAATATACATTCATCGACATGGCTTGTAGAGTTGTGAGGTGGCAGAGGAAGGAATTAATGTGCTCATGGTGTTATATAATGTTGACATTTCTTTTTAAAGAACCCAATATATATTTATACCGTCCTTTTGGATCTTTGATGTTCTGGAAATACTTACTGTCCCTTTGACTGAACCAAATAAGGCCAACTCACAAAACCCATCAGACACCGTTAATGAGTTTTGTGGGCTAGGAGATGCTTTGATAATGCGCGCAGTAAATGTAATGGTTGATTTGTTGTATGAGACTGGAAGTTTAATATCTTTGTTTCCTTGCTCATTTCGTTGTTTATGATGTCTGAGACGGTCATGAGTAGATTTTTATGTCTAACATTCCATCGGGTATTTCTGTTTAAGCGGAGATGAATATTTAATATATGATAGCATGATTTTTTCTCTAAAGAAAAACTAAACAATGTATAAATAAAAACAGAATA
Source organism: Rheum nobile (assembly GCA_027886185.1). Lineage (NCBI taxonomy): Eukaryota > Viridiplantae > Streptophyta > Magnoliopsida > Caryophyllales > Polygonaceae > Rheum > Rheum nobile. The sequence goes on from WOAB01000546.1 coordinate 2,305,546, forward strand.
TGCATGTTATTATTTTAAAACCTATGAAAATTTAATTTTTATAAGACTGCTTAGAGGTTTTAGAAGTCGAATTTCGTTAACAACCGTGCATTTGAACGCCAATAAAATCAGTATATAGGAAAGGTGATGTGATACGGATCAATCGAGTAATGACAACCAATCACAAAAGTGACCCTAGGTGAAAGAAGTGTATATAATGACAAGCACCAAGAGGAACAGCGCTGATGAGCACACTTTCGGATATGCCCTTCGACCACCCGACTCATACATTTTATTTTTAGAGGGCTCACATTTATATTATAAGATTGCAACAATATGTTATAAGTTTGAAACAAACTCCCGATATATTTTCTCTATAACTCCAACGAAATATAAATAGTTTTTTTTTCTAGTGCGTCAATAGGCACACTCTAAAAAATTTCATTTTTAGTAATATTTTTTTAGTCATTAGTTTAAATTTTTTTAAGGATTTATCTATTTTTTTTAGGGAATATTTTAAACTTTTTTTTTTTAATTTAACTTATTAGCATGTATTTATGGACACACTAAAAAAAATAGATATAAATATGACTGATTTTAAAAACAATTATCCGATCCGCCGAAATTATATTAGTTGGAACTTGAAGGAAAATAGGCTTTAATATATTAGTTGGTGTCCCAATTTTTTTTGGTCAGGAAAGGGGGTTAGAATTTGGTTCTGGTGCTCCTGCTCGGCAGGGTTGATAGATGAGAGTTTAGAAAGGCAAAGATATTTGGAGAATGATGTTTCCGTTACTGATTTCATTAATCTCATTGGGTATATATGGTTATAAGATAAGATCTTATCTATATAAAAGATATTAGGAAATAACTAAAGATATTAGGAAATAACTAAAGATAGATACTTGGTGAACAAGATAAGTAAATATGTAGATGATAAGGCTTAATACTCTCCCTCAAATTGGAGCATGTGGGTCCACTATGCACAACTTGTCCAACAGAAACTGGAATTGCACCTTTCCGAGTGCCTTTGTGAACAAATCGGCCGGCTGGTTTGACGTGCTGACATATTTGGTTGCGATATTGCCAGACTGAACTTGGTCACGCACAAGATGACAATCTATTTCAATGTGTTTGGTTCGTTCATGAAAAACTGGATTTGCTGCAATATAAAGCGCTGCTTGACTATCACAGAACATAGTCATAGGAGTCGAATGATTTACTCCGAGAGACCGTAAGAGAGACTTGAGCCAAATTAACTCGCAGCAGGTCGAAGCCATGGGCCTGTACTCGGCTTCAGCAGAGGATCTGGACACGGTAACCTGTTTCTTTGTCTTCCAAGAGACAAGAGACTGCCCAAGCATGATGAAGAAGCCGGTGAGGGAGCGACGCGTAAGAGGACACGACGCCCAATCAGAGTCGCAGTAGGCAGTAAGTTGCAAGGAACTTGTGGCGGAAAGAAATAGTCCTTGACCCGGATGGCCCTTCAAGTAGTGCAGGATGCGAAGCGCCGCGTCACAATGAGCTAATTTCGGTGCTTTGAGAAATTGGGCTAGTGTATGGACAGAGTAAGACAACTCTGGACGAGTTATCGTGAGATAGATGAGCCGCCCAATCAGACGGCGATAGCGCTCGAGGTTGTCAAAGGGCGGACTGGCTGCGATAGCTAGTTGATGGTTCTACTCCATGGGAAACGCACATGGTTTGCCCACAAGAAGGCTAGACTCAGAGAGGATATCTAGGGTGTATTTCCGTTGCGATAGAAATAACCCAGAGGAATTGCGGGCGATTTCTATGCCCAAGAAATATTTCAGAGCACCCAAGTCCTTCATGTGAAAGCAAGAACTCAAATAAGACTTGAACCGAGCGACAGATGCATAATTGTTACCTGCAATAATCAGGTCATCAACATAGACGAGAACATGCAGAGTGATGCCGTTCTGCTGATAGGAGAAGAGAGAATAGTCTGCATAGCTTTGATGAAACCCAAAAGCACGTAGGGCAGAGGAAAGCTTAGCAAACCAGTTACGGGGAGCCTGTCTGAGGCCATAGAGGGACTTCTGCAAGCGACAGACATGGCCAGACGGGACGTTCTGCAGCCCAGGAGGAGGTTTCATGTAGACTTCCTCCTCCAGGTCGCCATGAAGGAACACATTGTGCACATCCATTTGGTGTAGCTCCCAGCCGCGGATTGCGGCTACGGAAAGAAAGACGCGAACGGAGGCCATCTTTGCAACGGGGGCGAAGGTTTCGGTGTAGTCGACGCCTTCAACCTGTCTGTTTCCAAGAACAACTAAACGAGCCTTGTGACATTCAATAGAGCCGTTGGCATTGTACTTAATGCGATAGACCCATTTGCAACCGATAGGAGACTTGTCTGGAGGTAACAGAGATAGTCTCCATGTCCCATTATGCTCGAGAGCTTCAAGTTCTGCGTTCATGGCAGAATGCCATTCACTGTGTAGAACAGCCTCTTTGAAGGAGATTGGTTCAGTGCCTGCAGTGATAGCTGCGAGAAAACGAGTGTGCGAGGCAAAAAAATTAGTGCATGAGACAAATGCAGCTAAGGCGTAAGGAGTACCTGAGGACGGTGACTGTGGCGTGGGTGTTGAAGGAGAAGCAGGGGGTTTATTTTTTGAACTGTACTATAGACAAAATCTTGAAGACGAACAGAAGGTTGGCGTGCGCGAGTACTCTGTCGAAGTGTAGAGTCAGGGGCAGGCAAGATGGGAGAAGCAGCAGAGTCGCTCCCCCTCGGCTGTTGCGGCACCGAGTCGACCACCGTAGCAGGCGGCGGTCTCCCCCTCGGTTCTATGAGGGCAGACGGTGGATCGTTGTATACTGCCGATGAGGAATGCATGGAAGAGGGAGATGCCGTGGGTGGTAGAGTGTCTGTGAAGGGAAATACTTCTTCAAAGAAGACGACATCCCTACTGATAAAGAGTTCCTTGGTCTCCAAGTCATATAAACGCCATCCGCATTTGCCTAATGGATAGCCAAGAAACATGCACTTGCGGCTGCGGGGAGCGAACTTGTCTCTGGTCGGGGGATTCTGAGTGGCGAAGCAAAGACACCCGAAGACCCGGAAGGAGGTGTACGGGGGTGCTCAATTGTGTAGGAGCTCGTAAGGTGATTTGTCCCCCAGAATGGGAGACGGGGTGAGGTTGATCAAGAAGGCAGCGGCTGAGACGCACTCATCCCAGAACTGTAAAGGCAAGTGAGCCTGAAAATGCAGGGCATATGCGACGTTGAGGAGATGGCGATGTTTCCGTTCAACACGACCATTCTGTTGGGGTGTTGCGACACAAGAGGTCTCGAACACAATACCCTGAGCAGCAAAGTATGGCCGAAGAGGCAAGAATTCAGTCCCGTTGTCTGCACGAACTCGCCGAATCTGTTTGCGGAATTGTGTGAGCACAAGGGCACATAAATTCTTGAATAAGACAGCTACTTCTGACTTTGCAGCGGAGAAATAGACCCATACGGCCCGTGAGTGGTCGTCAACTATAGTTAAAAAATAAGAAGCACCGCTAAAGGATGGTGTACTGTAGGGGCCCCAAACATCACAATGAACCAATTCAAATAAATCATCTACTTTATTGCAACTATCAGGGAAAGACAATCGAGTTTGTTTGGCTTTGAAACAAGAATCACAAGGCGTAATACTCTCTAAGGAGTGCGAATCTAAGGAAAGTGTTGAAATAGAAGACAAAATTGATGACGAAGGATGACCAAGTCGACGATGCCAGAGTTGAGCCTGACGTGCAGAAGACTGAGCAGAGAGAGCGCAGGCTGTAGAGCCGAGTGTCTGAAGCCAATAAACCCCACCATGTTGTTTACCCACACTAATCACCGTCCTCGAACTGATTTCCTGTAGAACACAGAGTTTGTCTGTTAGCAGGACAAGCAGACGCAAATCACGAGTCAACTGAGCAAAGGACAATAAATTGCAGCTTAATTGAGGAACCAACAAAACATGAGGTAAACGAAAGGTGCCCAGAGTAAGACAACCCTCCTTAATGGCGGACGAGATACGTCCGTCAGGTAACTAGATAGAGACGGACGACACAACGAAAATGTCGTTAAGAAGAGTCGGATCCCCTGTCATAGGATAAGAGGTGCATATGTCTAGTATCCAGAAAGGAGACATACCAGATTTATCAGTCGAAGATTGCATGGCGTTAAACATTTGCATGATAGCGGTCCATTGATCATTGTTCAGTGTGGGGCCAAACGCCTGGCGATCGGAGGTGGCTAACGGAGTTGCTGCAGCGACCGAGGCAGCCTGAACCGCGTGCGCGGCTGTTGGTGGTCGTGCATCCGGGGTAGGCGAAGACGAAGAGGAGGCGGGCGACCCAGGCTTTGAGCGAGTTGCGTCACGGGTGGCCCACTTCTCTTTGAGCCTATCCGGATAACCGATCAGGCGGTAGCAAGAGGCCTTGTCGTGGCCGTTGCAACCACAGTGGCTACACACCGTGGATTTGCGAGAGTCGGGAGGTCCAGGCGGCGGAACTGAAGTCGGAGTAGAGGCGGGTTGACGAGCCGCCAGAGCCATCGTCTCAGCAGACAAATCGCGAGAAGTTACAACGGACATGAGACGCTCCTCTTGAACAACGAGGGCATAGACACGATTTAAAGGCGGAAGCGGATCCTGAGCCATGACGTTGGAGCGAAGGGTCCCGAAAGAGGCGTCGTCAAGACCCATCAAAAACTGATGAACACGTTCTTCCTCGTGTTTCTGCGTCCAGAACGAGTTGAGATAACACGAGCACTTTCCGCATGAGCAATTGCGAAGAGGAACATACGTGGAAAGCTCATCCCATAGTTTCTTCAGGACACCAAATTAAGCGGCGACACTTTGGCCAGACTGACGACACCGCGTGATGTCGGACCGAAGTTGAAACTTTCGTGGCCCGTTTCCGACGCTGAACCGCTGACGGAGATCCTCCCAGAGATCTTTGACGTCGGCGAAGTAGGTGATGGACGAGCGAATAGTAGGGTCGATAGATTGAACGAGCCACCCGACCATCATGGAGTTGACCATCGTCCAATCCTCAAGACAAGGACTTTGGGTAGCGTCGGCCGACAGCTTGGAGATGCTTCCAGTAATGAATCTGAGTTTTCTCTTTACGCATAATGAATTACGCATCGCGATTACCCATTCATCGTAGTTATCACCCTTGAGAACCACCAGGCAAATAGGGAGACCCGGATGGTCAGAGGGGTGTAAGTAGTATGGTGACGAGAAGGTGATGGCGACTTCCTTGACAGAGGCGTCGGTAGACATATTGGCGGCGGTGGCGAGTAACACCGGTGAGAGGGGAGAAAAAAATTATGGTTGTGTTTAGAAAGGCTCTGATACCATGAGAATTTAGAAAGACAAAGATATTTGGAGAATGATTTTTCCCTTACTGATTTCATTAACCTTATTGAAGCCGCTGCTGGATGTCGTCTTGGTTGTTCATTCATCATCATTTATCCATAATGTTAGATCTCCGAAATGGATGTTTCATTAATCATTTTAATATTAATTTCACTTGAAGAAGCCTTGAAACTAACACTAATGTAACACAACTACTACACTTCTTGATCTGTATGCTGCCATCCTTTGATGTGTTCTTATATAATTGGAGGGGATGACTAAGAAAGACTATTTTTTTTGGTTTTAATTATAATTTTTTGAATGGAACTGTTTGTAATTTAGTGATTGGGCATTTGGTGAAAACAAAACAAAACTCGACAATACCATACAAAATAGATAAATGTTTGGGGCACCTCGCGAATTTCGACTTACCTCAGGAGTACCAAGTAAAAAAACCGAAAATTAATTGAATAGAGCTAGAGTTTTCCCCATAAGCAGGGGCGGAGCTACTTGAGGCCCAGAGGGGGTATAGCTCCCGCTGCAAAAAAGTTAAGTTTTTATTTTTTTATTTTTTTATTTTTTTAAGTTTAAGCTTTTTTTACCCTTATTTAATCTAAAAATGTAATTTTAGTCAGCTCTAATAAATTTAAGCCAATGAAATTGAAAATACCTTAAATTCCCCCCCTCATCTCATCTGAAAATGCAATTTCAGCCAATCCTAACAGATTTAAGTAAAAAAAAAAATTAAGTTTTTTTACTCATCTCATGTGAAAATTACCTTAAGCTTCATAAAAAAATTAAAATTGATTTTTGCGAAATAGGATTTAAGTCACGTTGGATTTAAGTCACGTTGGTGTCCAATCAAAGATGGCAGGGGATGGATTAGCAATGGAAGTTGACAGTGTCGAGACCAACACGTCGGGGCGAGATTTAGCGGACCAATAATCAGCCACACAAGACGAGACAATCCTGGAGATTCCCGTAGGGCCATCAACGCCAGAGAAGACAAGTGTTGGAACTCATTTTTAATGTGGCGCCAATAACTTTTTCGGGCACAATTCCGGTGGGCTCCGACCAACGACAACACCGGAAAATGGAAGCATTGGCTTCGTCTACGCGAGCACATTCTCGTAATGTACTCATATGACAAAAATGATTTCCGTTTGAATGAGAAATGGAGGCCCAAAGTTGGTTGCATGAAGTGCATAACTTGGAACAATTTGGGATGAAAATGTGTATCCCACATTGGAAGTTTGGAGAAAAATTTACTAGTATATATACTAGAAAAATGGATCCAAGGTTGTGGCCTTGGGTCACCACCCATGTGTAATGGAGAGAGGACCTAGCTCATCAAGACCACACGCGAGTCGAGTCGAGTCGAGCCGAGCTTGGGCCGGGGTGGGTTGGATTGGATTGGCTCATCAAGACCACACGCGAGTCGAGCTGAGCTTGGGCCGGGGTGGGTTGGATCGGATCGGGCTTGGTCTTGGGCTGGCCAGCCAACGCTCTATATTTTTGGAGAGAGGACCTAGCTCATCAAGACCACACGCGAGCTGAGTTGAGCCGAGCTTGGGCCGGGGTGGGTTGGATCGGATTGGGCTTGGGCTGGCCAGCCAATGCTCTATCTTTTTGGGCCGATCCAGAAGACCCATCGGATGGGCTTTGACCCAGTCTGGGGCAGTTGCAGCCTTGACCTATTCTCAAGGGCTCCCTCGTTTTTCTCCTCCACTCTGTTGAAGCAACATACTTGCTCCACTATCTCCTCCACTTCGTTAGTGGCTCCTCCAGAGGCTTTTTAAAAGAGCAGTTCTGGCACCTCATTCGAACAGATCATCAGCAACATCATCTCCCACTGAAAGCGTCTCCTTCCTTCACTGTTTTATTCGCTCGAGTCTGAGAGTTCAACACAGAGCAAGCTCGTAGCCTTCTGTGCATTGGTTGCGCAATCCAGAAGAGTTTTGCAGTTGTATCCTGGGATTCGGATCGCTAAAGAACCGTCGCAATACGGGGCGATTTCAGAATTAAGGATAGAGATCAGTCTCGCCTCTGCATCCAGATTCAATCCGAACTCTGTTCGGTATACTTTCGCTGTTTTAATTACAGTTTATGTGCGTTTAAATTCTTACAGTTTAAATTCTGTTCGGTTCTAAAATAGTGTTCCTACAGTCTTAATTATGAAATATTCGCTAAAACTGCATATCGCACTAACGAATTTTTTGTTTTTGAGTTCGTTCACAGCGCATGATTTTTTTTTTGTATCTGCGGTTTCTAACTTCTTTTCGCAGGAACTAAATTCGAATTTATATCGAATCTGTATCTGCATTTTTCTAACTTGTTTTCGCAAGAACTAAATTCGAATTTATTTCGAATCTGTAACTGCGTTTTTCTAACTTATTTTCGCAGGAATTAAATTCAAATTTATTTTGAATCTGTATCTGCATTTTTCTAATTTGTTTTTGCAGGATAAATTGCATCTGGAATTTATATCGAATTTATTTCGATTCGGCCATCTGTACTGGTGTACAGAAAAATCTGGGAAAAAATAATTACATTATTTACAGTTTTGCAATTTAATTCGGTATTAAAATTGCATTCGTAATATTTTCATACTAACTTCTGGTTTGCGTTCTGTGAACAGATTCTGATTTCATGGCTGATATGACTGAGAAATCTATCGTTGATGTTGCTGGAGCCGGAAATGGAAATCCTGCTGAGTCGACATCCCAAATTCAGTTTAGGAGTGGTCTGCTGATGACATCCATTTTATACATATTTAGGACATGCATTTAGGCTATAGTTTAGGCATTTCCACGTTTATTATCTTGCATTTTTAGCTAGTTGCATCAATTTCTCTAGTTTAGAGGTCTACACGAGTCTTTGCATGTTTTCAGGTACTTTAGCGAGCAAAGGAGGTGCATTATGAGGCATGGACGTCATAGGAGATGTGCACGATCGAACACAAAGATGAACGACGACAAAGAACTCGCCTTGACGCGCAAGAGATCTCTATTTTCTGTCCCGTTTTTGAAGACGTATAACTTTTGCTACGTAACTCCGAATTGAGTGATTATAAAGCCAGATTAAAGACCACGATGTCAACTACAACTCCTCCAAATTTCAGCGCGTTTGGACTAGGGAATAAAAAGTTATGACGATTACAAAATCGTGTCGCAGTTCTGTAAATAGGCACGGTTTGTGACAAACCGTGCCCTCCTGCTGTAAACCGTGCGCGCCTCCAGAGCCGAGAAAATACTCTCTATTGTGTCGCACGGTTTGTCACAAACCGTGCCACTCTCCCTGCGAATCCGAAACGTTAATTTTTTTTATCCTTTTTTTTATTTTTGGATAGTATAAATACTTTCGAGGGTTTATTTTGGCACGACTCTTCTGCCACTTTTTTCACTCTCTAGCCCTAGTTGTGTTTTGGAGTTTCTTTGAAGATTTCTGCAGATTGAAGATTGTGAATCTGGATTTGAACAAGTATTTCTCTTCTTCTAATCTAGTATTATGAATTTCTTCATTCCTATGATGTTTTTGATTGTTTCTCCAAGCATGTCTGGCTAAATCTCTTAATTCTAGGGTTAGGGTGATCCCAACAATGGATTGGTAGACCTTTGTATGGTATTTGCCTGAATTGAAATCTGGAACCTTGTCTGATTCAATCCTAGAGTTTTTAATGCAATTGATGAATGTTGATTAGGTTTCTATTAGGTTTGAGTCTGAAAGGAGATAACCTTAATAGATAACTCAGATAGGGTATGAGTCTGAAAGGAGATTACTTTATCAGATTACTAGGTATTGAACCTGAGTGTTATTTGTGCGACAGCAACTTAACTACTCTTGTGGAATCCTACGCTATGATAGAAACCCTAGGTTTGCCTGGACTTAGCGGAGCGCGACATCGAATGTTAACCCAGTTTGATCCTAGATTCTAAGTGCCCAAATGGTCTAGATTTGATTAGCTCTGCGCGACAACGATTGTTAGTTATAATTTAGGCACATCTATTATCGTCTGAAAGGAGTTAGTAGAGACATTAAATAGCTTACCTTCAGATAAGTTCAGACTAATTTCAGGCAGATATCTGTAAGTTTACCAAGTCATTGTTGTGGGGATCCTTGGTCCTTGGATCTTCTCCCTAATTGTTTACAACCCTCTTTTGCAATTCTTACTTCTTGTTTTCTTAAAAATTAAACAAACAAATTTTCCTTCTTACGGCTTAACTTACCAGTTTAAGTTTACAAAAGGTACTACATCGTCCTTGTTGGGAACGACACTTGAAAAGCTACAACTGAACCCATACGCTTGTGGGTAGGTTTTTTTCCTATCAAGTTTTTGGCGCCGTTGCCGGGGACTATAGCTAGTATCAGTTGTGTTCCTACAACTGGTTCGACTAAGTCTTTGTTTTATTTTTGATCTTGTTTTTTGTTGCTTTGCTTTTAGACTTGTTTTCTACATATGCGAAGAGTCCTGAGCGCTGGTAATCTCAACGACTACGATCCCGAACCTGAGCGTACTCTTCGTGCTAGAAAAAGACAACTACACGAAGTCAGAGAACAAGCCATGGGTGACAACAGAGTGGAACAAGATCCTGCTCTAGAAGTTCAAGAGCCACGTATAACGCTTGGTGATTATCCTGTGCAAGCTCGTAACTTTGAGCTGAAAGCTTCCCTGCTCAACATGGTTCAGTAGAATCAATTTGGAGGTCTACCTTCTGAAAATCCACACCAGCATCTGGCTACCTTTATTGAGTTGATGGACACAATGAAGATCCATGAAGTGTCCCAAGATGCTCTCAACCTGCGAGCCTTTTCATTTTCTCTGTGAGACACGACCAAAGCTTGGTTCAAGGCCCTACCTCTTGGCTCAATCACAACTTGGGATGAGCTAGCAAAGGCATTCCTCCAAATATATTTTCCACCAAAGTAGACTCCTGAGATGAGGAATCAGATTCTTGCTTTCAAGATGAAAGATGAAGAGTCTCTTTATGAAGGGTTGGAGATATTCAAGGAATTGCTGAACTTGTACCCCCATCATGGGCAACAAAAGTGGACCCTACTGCATGTCTTCTACAACGCTATTGACAGTTCTACCAGGCTAATCATTGATGCTTCAGCGGGTGGAAGAATCATGACTATGGAGGTTGATGATGCTTGGAACTTGATTGAGGATATTGCTCAATACTCTCACTATTACAGTGATCCCTGATCTACTTTAAGTTCCAGGAAACCAGCAGGGATGTATGAGGTCACTTCTAAGACACACCAACAAGCTCAGATAGATGCTATGGCACAAGAGATCAAGAGGCTGAATCTGTTAGTGAAAAAGTCTCAAGCGCAGGGTACAGGGAAATCCACACAGGTTATTTCTGGTGTAGCCTGTCAGTTTTGTGGAGAGGTTGACCATACTATATCATCTTGTCGCCAATTTGCTTCTCAGAATGAGTCCCATGGAGAAGTAAACTACATGAACAACTTGAACAGAGGTCCCAAGAATGATATGTATTCCAATACCTATAATCCTGGGTGGAGGAATCATCCAAACTTCTCCTACAAGAATGACGATGCTCAACAAATACCACCTCCTGGGTTCCAACCAAGAGTCTCACAACCACATAATCAAGCTCAAGTTCAGACTTCTGAGAACTATACACTGGAGTCCGTATTGAGGGAAATAGCTAAAGCCCAAGGCAACATGGCTTCTTGTATGGAAGCCTTGTCTAAGAAGGTTGACAATTTTGAGAGCTTGCCTAAGAGGATGGACCAATTGGAGAGTCAGTTGGCCTAAATTGCTCTGAATGTTCCTAGGCCAGTTGGTCAACTTCCTGGTCAACCTGAAGTCAATCCCACAGAGCATTACAGGGCTGTCTCTCTGAGTGAAGAAAAACAGTTGGAAGAGAACAATCCAAGAGAAAAAGAAGCGACAAAGGAGCATGTGGAGAAGTCACAAGAAGAAGAACCCAAGTATGTTTCTCTCCCTCCATACAAGCCACCTCTGCCTTTTCCTCAGAGAAGGATTCAGATACAGCTAGAGCACCAATTTGTGAAGTTTAAGGAGATGATGAAGAAGTTTTATGTTGACATACCTTTCACAGATGTCCTCACTAAAATGCATGCATATGCTAAGTTCTTGAAAGAGATTCTGATCAAGAAGAGAAGGCTGGAAGACTATGAGACTGTGGCCCTGACAATGGATTGTGCTGAGAAGATGCCAAAGAAACTACAAGATTCGGGTGAATTTTTTATCCCTGCATATTTTGACAATCTGACTTATAATTGTCTTTGTGATCTCAGGTCTAGTGTCAATGTTATGCCTTTGTCATCTGCAAAGAACTGAAATTGGATGAGCCTGTTCCATCCAAGATGCGTCTCATTATGGGTGATAGGTCTGTTACTCATCCTGTTGGCATAATAGAAAATGTCCCTGTGAAAGTGGGAAAATTCTTCATACCAGGAGATTTTGTGATACTTGACATGGAGGTTAGTGATAAAACTCCCATCATCCTTGGGAGACCATTTTTAGCCACTGCTGAGGCTAATATTGATGTTAAGAATGAAAAGCTTTCATTCAAAATAGGGGAAGAGAAGATTGAGTATAAATATTTCAAGGATTACTTCCTTGAGATATACAAATACACTCCACCAACTCCTATCACAAGTACATGCTGTAAGATTGAGGTTGATCCCGGGCAAGATGAGATCATATCTGACATTGCTTGTCTGCTGGATTTGTCTTTGGGAGATCTAGACCCGGATGGTGGTGAAACTGCTAAAGCAATGAAAAGGCAATCTTCCAAGACAAGGAAGAAAGCCAGAACAAAGGTTGAGTTCAAGTGTGGAAATACAGTATTGTTACTTCATGAGAAATCTGCCATGTTTCCAGGAACTAAAGGAACAAGATGGTCTAGACCATATCGGGTGACTCGAGTTCTAAGAGGTGGGACATTTGAGTTATGGCATAAAAACTCAGGAAAGTTCAAAGTGCAAAGTCATCGACTGAAGCCTGTTGTCACGCCTGATCCGATCAAGCAGGGTACCACCGACCCTCCCGATCCGAGTACTTGAAAGTGGTGAGAGGTCAAGCTAATGACCCAAAAGAAGCGCTGCTTGGGAGGCAACCCAAGACTCTAGATGTGAGTTTCCTCTTCTTTTGTTCTTTTTCTACATTGGGACAATGTAGGGTTTAGCTTGGGGGAGCAATTCACATGTAGACTTGCATGATCATCTTAGTTCATCCTAGATTTAGTTGTCTTTGCATTTTTTTTATCATTATGAACTTGTTTCCATGCATTGCATTATGGATGTTGGATTTGACCCTTTTTGCTTGATTCCTTCTGGTTGTTTTTCTTGTAATGCATGAGTTATGAATCATCTTAATATGTTTTGGTTGTTGATATTGCAATTGCATTATGAGCATGACTATGAGGGTTTGAACTTTAGACAATTGGCTTGAGCATGTGATCTTTGACTTGGATGTGTTAGGACCGATATTCTAGACAAAATGCCGGTGAAATTTTAGCCTTTTAGGACTATTTCTGTGCAAGTCCTCTCTTTTTCTCTATGTGTGTGAATCTCTCTTTGATTTCTAACTCTAGAACTTGCATTAATACCTTTTTCAAGGCTACATCTATGATTCATGTACATGACATTAACATGATTGAGGTATTGTTTCATTTAAACCCTTGTTCCTTGGCCACCCTATATATGTTTTCCTCTGCTTGAAGCCCCTTTATGCCTTAATTGCCTTTTCTTTGGAAGCTCCACAAAAGCATACCGAGCCTATATATTCTTCTTACCCATCCGGGGATTAGGACACTTTATTTGTCTTGCTAGTGTGGACTTGAGCCAAGCTTGAGGGAGGTTGCATATGGTAGTGATTGGATTTAAATAAGCTTTGTAATGTTCTCCTCTCTTTCTTCCTTGTCCAAAAAATAAAATAAAATAAAAAAATGAAAAATAAGAAGAAGAAAAGAGATAAATAAGGCAAGGAAGAATGAGCAAAGAAAGGAGACAAATTATCATCAAAAGGGTTTTGTTGTATGGGTTTGAAAAATAAATTGAATGTGAAGGATCATTACAAGCTTGGTGTCGTCCTGGTAATTCTCTTCCCCGGATTTAGCACCACATGGCCTAAATATATCCTTACCTTAATCCTGTACCTTGGCCCCATTACAACCTTGTAAAGTCCTCATGCTTTTTGTTATGTATGTGGTCTTCCGTAGTGGAGATTTAGGACACTGTTGCAAGCCTATGGTAGTTTAGCATTCAAAGTAGAGAATTGAGCGAAACACAAACCTAAACACATGAGTGGAGTGACTTCATTTCTTTATCCTTGTGAGGTTTGGAGTAGAGGAACTATCTACATCTCTATCATTGGTTGCAAAGCATGCTATGACTGCACTTGTCTTATGTTTGGACTCTCATGATCATTGTTCACTTGTCTCTTGGGTAAAAACAGCCTTGACACGTTTTGTGGATTTATAGATTGTGTACTTACTTGAGGACAAGCAAGGGTTAATCTTGGGGGAATTTGATGAAATCCATTTTATACATATTTAGGACATGCATTTAGGCTATAGTTTAGGCATTTCCACGTTTATTATCTTGCATTTTTAGCTAGTTGCATCAATTTCTCTAGTTTAGAGGTCTACATGAGTCTTTGCATGTTTTCAGGTACTTTAGCGGGCAAAGGAGGTGCATTATGAGGCATGGACTTCATAGGAGATGTGCACGATCGAACACAAAGATGAATGACGACAAAGAACTCGCCTTGACGCGCAAGAGATCTCTATTTTCTGTCCCGTCTTTGAAGAAGTATAACTTTTGCTACGTAACTCCAAATTGAGTGATTATAACGCCAGATTAAAGACCATGATGTCAACTACAACTCCTCAAAATTTCAGCGCGTTTGGACCAGGGAATAAAAAGTTATGACGATTACAAAATCGTGTCGCAGTTCTGTAAATAGGCACGGTTTGTGACAAACCGTGCCCTCCTGCTGTAAACCGTGCGCGCCTCCAGAGCCGAGAAAATACTCTCTGTTGTGTCGCATGGTTTGTCACAAACCGTGCCACTCTCCTCGCAAACCCGAAACGTTATTTTTTTTATCCTTTTTTTATTTTTGGATAGTATAAATACTTTCGAGGGTTTATTTTGGCACGACTCTTCTGCCACTTTTTGCCACTCTCTAGCCCTAGTTGTGTTTTGGAGTTTCTTTGAAGATTTCTGCTGATTGAAGATTGTGAATCTGGATTTGAACAAGTATTTCTCTTCTTCTAATCTAGTATTATGAATATCTTCATTCCTATGATGTTTTTGATTGTTTCTCCAAGCATGTCTGGCTAAATCTCTTAATTCTAGGGTTGGGGTGATCCCAACAATGGATTGGTAGACCTTTGTATGGTATTTGCCTGAATTGAAATCTAAAACCTTGTCTGATTCAATCCTAGAGTTCTTAATGCAATTGATGAATGTTGATTAGGTTTCTATTAGGTTTGAGTTTGAAAGGAGATAATCTTAATAGATCACTTAGATAGGGTATGAGTCTGAAAGGAGATTACTTTATCAGATTACTAGGTATTGAACCTGAGTGTTATTTGTGCGACAACAACCTAACTACTCTTGTGGAATCCTAAGCTATCATAGAAACCCTAGGTTTGCCTGGACTTAGCGGAGCGCGCCATCGAATGTTAACCCAGTTTGATCCTAGATTCTAAGTGCCCAAAGGGTCTAGATTTGATTAGCTCTGCGCGACAGCGATTGTTAGTTATAATTTAGGCACATCTATTATCGTCTGAAAGGAGTTAGTAGAGACATTAGATAGCTTACCTTCAGATAAGTTCAGACTAATTTCAGGCAGATATTTGTAAGTTTACCAAGACATTGTTGTGGGGATCCCTGGTCCTAGGATCTTCTCCCTAATTATTTACAACCCTCTTTTGCAATTCTTACTTCTTGTTTTTCTTATTTTCTTAAAAATTAAACAAACAAATTTTCCTTCTTACGGCTTATCTTACCAGTTTAAGTTTACAAAAGGTACTACATAGTCCTTGTTGGGAACGACACTTGAAAAGCTACAACTGAACCCATACGCTTATGGGTAGGTTTTTGTTCTATCATCTGCCTGCAGTGAATTTTCCAGTGTCGAATCTGCCTGCAGTAAATCTGTCAGCGGCAAATCTGCTAGCCGCGGGGGTCAAAACTGATGCTCATCAGATTGTCCACCCGACTGCTTATCAGGCTGTCCAACCGACAGTCCATATGCCTGGTGCTGTAAACGCAGGCTTGATGCCAGAAAAGTTCGATGTAACTGGCTTCAAGACATGGCAGCAAAAGATGTTCTTCTTTCTGACCACTTTGAAGCTAGAAAAGTTTCTGAATGAGGATAAGTCTGTGCTTTTGCCTCACAATACAGATCGACACATCCTAGTCAGCGTTGAGGCCTGGACTCATGGAGATTTTCTGTGCCAAGGTTGGGTTCAAAGTCGCCTGATAGATCCACTGTACAATGTGTACAGCAAGATCAAGACCTCCAAGGAACTCTGGATTGCGTTGGAGAGGAAGTACAAGTCTGAGGATGCATGCTCCAAGAAGTTCGCAGTGGCGAAGTTTCTTGACTTCAAAATGGTGGACTCTAAGCCCATCATGGAGCAAGTTGAAGAGCTGCAGCTCCTTACGCACAAGATCATTGCTGAAGGAATGTCTATCTGTGAGACGTTACAGGTGGCTGCGTTCATTGAGAAACTCCCTCCAGGCTGGAAGGATTTCAAGAGCTACTTGAAGCACAAGCGAAAGGCAATGACCGTCGAAGACTTGATAGTCAGGCTGTGGATTGAGTCAACCAACCACAAAGCAGATGGGGTTCAGCCTATTGAACAGAAGGCTAACTTGGCTGAACACAAGGACAAAGGGAAGAAACGGAAGTTCCAACCCCAAAGCTCCAACAACTTCAAGAAGCAACCAACTAAGAAGTTTATTGGGAAATGCCACAAGTGTGGGAAAATGGGTCACAAGGCTGACGAATGTCGTAGCAAGGCTGATCCGCGCAAGGACAAGGGGAAATCCCAAGTCAACATGACTGAAGGCAGGCTCTCGGATGCAGATCTATGTGCTATAGTGTCTGAAGTCAACATGGTTGGAGAAAACCCAAGGGAATGGTGGTACGATACAGGTGCTATCAGACACATATGCTCTGACAGGGGAATGTTCACCACTTATCAACAGAGCAAGAGCGACGAGCATTTTGTTATGGGGAACTCGTCCACATCCAAGGTCGAAGGTCACAACAAAGTGGTGTTGAAGCTGACTTCAGAGAAGGAGCTGACTCTCACCAATGTCATGCACGTGCCAGATATACGGAAGAATCTGATCTCCGGCACTTTGCTGAGCAAGAACGGCTTCGCGGTGAAGTTCGTGTCTGACAAGCTAGTTCTCTCTAGGAATGGGGTTCATTTGGGCAAGGGTTATGTAAAGGATGGACTGTTCAAATTGAATGTAATGACAGTCATCCCAAAATCTGTTATAACCGATGTTTCAATGAATAAGAATAATCCTATTGCTTATGTTGTTGAGTCTTTTAATATTTGGCATGAACGATTAGGGAATGTGAATTACAAGTCTATACAAAGACTATACAAAGACTAATTAACATGAACCTGATTCCAAAATGCAAATCAAGTAAAGACAAATGTGAAGTATGCGTACATGCCAAATTCACAAAAATGCCATCTCCATATATAGAGAGAACAACCGAACCTCTAGGTTTAATACACACAGATCTGTGTGATTTAAAATTTGTGCAAACTAGAGGCGGTAAAAAGTATTTCGTGACCTTTATCGATGATTGCACAAAATACTGTTATGTATACTTGCTAAGAAGCAAGGATGAGGCCTTGGAAAAAATCAAGGAATACAAGTTGGAAGTTGAAAACAAACTTAGTAAAACCATAAAAATAATCCGAAGTGATAGAGGAGGCGAGTATGATGAACCTTTCAATGCGTTCTGTAGAGAACACATGATTATTCATCAAACAACTGCTCCCTACTCACCAGAATCTAACGGAGTTGCAGAACGAAAGAACCGAACTCTGAAAGAGATGATGAATGCAATGTTGCAGGAATCTGGGTTACCCCAGAACATGTGGGGGGAAGCGTTGCTTACCACCAATTATATCCTTAACAAGATACTGCATAAGGTTACTGGCAAGACACCATACGAACTTTGGAAAGGTAACGTACCATCGTACAAATACCTCAAAGTGTGGGGGTGGCTAGCAAAAGTGGCAGTACCACCTCCTAAAAAGGTCACAATTGGACCTAAGACCGTTGATTGAATTTTCATAGGATATGCACACAACAGTAGTGCTTATCGGTTTCTGGTATATAAATCTGACATACCAGACATACATGCAAATACAATAATGGAATCAAGGAATGCGTCCTTCTTTGAACATATGTTTCCGTGCAAGGATAAAGAACATCCGAAATGAACTCGTGAACAAAGAGAAGCAGACACTTCTGTAAATGAAATAGAAGATGAACCTAGACGAAGCAAAATAGCTCGAAAGGAGAAATCCTTTGGGCATGAGTTCATAACGGCCTTTCTTTTAGAGAATGAGCTTAGAACATTCAAAGAATCCATGTCTACACCCGATGCACCTTTATGGAAGGAAGTAGTCAAAAGCGAAATATACTCCATTATGCAGAACCATACATGGGAGTTAGTCAATTTGCCACAAGGGTGTAAAGCACTTGGGTGCAAATGGATTTTCAAAACAAAATTGAAAACCGATGACTCAATAGAGAAGCACAAGGCTAGGCTTGTGGTGCAAGGATTCCGGCAAAAAGAGGGCTTGGATTTCTTTGACACTTTTTCTCCAGTTACGAGAATAACTTTCATCAGAATGCTAATAGCAATAGCAGCATTACGAAACCTCGAAATCCATCAAATGGATGTGAAAACCGCCTTTCTAAACGGAGAATTAGAAGAGGAGATATATATGAAACAACCTGAGGGTTATGTTGTTCCTGGATAGGAACACAAGGTGTGCAGACTTGTAAAGTCCCTATATGGACTCAAACAAGCTCCAAAACAGTGGCATGAAAAATTTGACAATGTCATGATGTCAAATGACTTCAACATCAATGAATGTGACAAATGCATCTACTTCAAAAACACTCCAAATGGATACATTTTTTTGTGTTTGTACGTAGATGACATGCTCATTATTGGAAGAAATAAAGACATGATCAATCGAACTAAGAACATGCTTAGTGGGAAGTTTGACATGAAAGACTTGGGATTAGCAGATGTCATACTAGGGATCAAAATCACTAGACACTCTGAAGGAATTATCCTGTCTCAAGCTCACTATGCTGAAAAAGTACTTGACAGATTCAAGAACTACTCAAGTGGGACTGCAAAGAGTCCCGTGGACCCTCATCTCCACTTGACTAAGAACTTGGGAGATGCAGTGTCACAATTGGAGTATGCACGTGTAATTGGAAGTCTGATGTACTTGACCAATTGCACAAGACCTGACTTGACACACTCAGTAAATGTACTAAGTCGCTACACAAGTAATCCAGGACACGAACACTGGAAAAGAATAACTAGAGTATTGAACTACTTGCGATATACTCAAAGTTATGGGCTGTACTATGACAAATACCCAGCAGTTCTGGAAGGATACAGTGATGCAAACTGGATATCCGACTCTAGAAACTCAAAGTCCACAAGTGGATATGTATTTACACTTGGTGGTGCAGCAGTATCATGGAAATCTTCCAAACAAACACTGTTGGCCAGATCCACTATGGAGTCTGAGTTCATTACTTTAGACAATGCAGAAGAGGAAGCTGAATGGCTTCGGAATATTTTGGAAGATATCCCAATGTGGGATAAACCAGTGCCAGCTTTAGGTGTACACTGTGATAGTCAATCAGCTATAGCTCGGGCACTGAGTCGTTTATACAATGGTAAATCACGTCATATAAGAAGATGACATAAAACCATTAGACAACTACTCTCGAATGGTATAATCTCAATAGATTATATCAAATCGGCTGACAACCTAGCGGATCCATTTACTAAGGGTTTGTCACGAGATCAAGTTGTCAAATCATCAAGAGGAATGGGTTTAAAGCCTATGACCAAAGAGGATGCTTGATGGAAAACCCCAACTACGTGACAGGAGATCCCAAGATGTAGGTTCAAAGGGAAAACTAAATCAAGCTGAATCTAGATGAGCACTGGGAGACTCAGTTCTCCTCCCAGTTCCTAGGATGATGAACAGTGCTACCTGTATGAGTTAAGGTTAAGCCTGCTTTTAATGATTCCATAGCTTTGAAATACAAGTGGGATATGACAGGATACTCTTTATGGTAAATCACCTTATGAGTGTGAAATAGGGCCGTTTCTAGGAGAATGAAGAGAGGCTAACATTCTCCAAGTTCACTCATGAATAACCAGGGATGTTCAAGGCCAAAATGAACACAACAAGAGAACCTAGTTCTGTGAGAAGATGAAACTGTGTGATAGCTATTGTTTCGGTTTACATCAAAGCCCGGGTGGTTCAAGACATCAAGTTCACTACCTGGTTGAGTAAATCCGATAGTTACTTACTATGGGTGGTTCAAGGCTGAAACACACTACTAGCCCAGATGCAGTGATTTTTTGACTGTACTCTCAAAAGTCTTTTTTTCTTTTAACATATGTTTAGAATCATTTCTATTCATGTGGGGGATTGTTGGAACTCATTTTTAATGTGGCACCGATAGCTTTTCCGGGCACAATTCCGATGGGCTCCGACCAACAACAACACCGGAAAATGGAAGCATTGGCTTCGTCTACGCGAGCACATTCTCGTAATGTACTCATACGACAAAAATGATTTCCGTTTGAATGAGAAATGGAGGCCCAAAGTTGGTTGCATGAAGTGCATAACTTGGGACAATTTGGGATGAAAATGTGTATCCCACATTGGAAGTTTGGAGAAAAATTTACTAGTATATATACTAGAAAACTGGATCCAAGGTTGTGGCCTTGGGTCACCACCCATGTGTAATGGAGAGAGGACCTAGCTCATCAAGACCACACGTGCGCCGAGCCAAGCCGGGTCGAGTCGAGCTTGAGCTTGGGCTTGGGCTTGGGCCAGGGTGGGTTGGATCAGATTGAGCTTGGGCTGGCCAACCAACGCTCTATCTTTTTGGGCCGATCTAGAAGACCCATCGGATGGGCTTTGACCCAGTCCAGGGCAGTTGCAACCTTGACCTATTCTCAAGGGCTCCCTCATTTTTCTCGCTCCTCCAGAGGCTCTTTAAAAGAGCAGTTGTGGCACCTCATTCGAACAGATCATCAACAACATCATCTCCCACTGAAAGCGTCTCCTTACTTCACTGTTTTATCCGCTCGAGTCTGAGAGTTCAACATAGAACAAGTTCGTAGCCTTTTGTGCATTGGTTGCACAATTCAGAAGAGTTTTGCAGTTGTATCCTAGGATTCGGATTGCTAAAGAACCATCGCAATATGGGGCGATTTCAGAATTAAGGATAGAGATCAGTCTTGCCTCTGCATCTAGATTCAATCTGAACTCTGTTCGGTATACTTTCGCTGTTTTAATTATAGTTTATGTGCGTTTAAATTCTTGTAGTTTAAATTCTGTTCGGTTCTAAAATAGTGTTCCTACAACAAGTCCATTCCGACATTTCCAAGTATGCCATAACATATACCCAAAAGTCGAGCTCCACCTATCCCTTTTCATAGTGTTCTAGGTAAAGAAATTCAAGGGAAGTTGATTGCCACTTAAAGCTAACCAAACCTGGCGAATGGTCGCACAGTCTCGTAAGACATGGTGACAGGACTTCGACAGGGAACATTGTGGACATGCCGGGGAGGAGGATAGGTAACGATGGACTCGAACCTCGTTGCAGAGGAAGGCGTCATATGCAGCCAAGTAAACAAACTGACGCACCCGTTGTTGAGTAGGGAGAGACCAAATTCGCACCCAAAGAGGATTACGAGTAACAAATGTGCCATCCCTGCTTAGACGCAAAGCAAAGCTAGAGGAAAAGAGGCCCGAAGCGGTCTGATTCCAAAAAAAATTGTCCTCCGCCCCATCACTGTTGAATGTTCCCGGGAAGGAAATTGAATAACACATCCCAATTCCAAACAAGGCCATTCCATTCAGCCACCGTAGCTCCAAGGAGATCATCAGGAACAGGCTGTGTAGCTAAATCAATTAATGGCCGATCAATCAACCACGGATGATCCCAAAACAGAGTATTCATTACATTCTCAATTGAAGATTGGAGTCCCTTAGATAGCACCTCGGCCCCATTAACAAAGCCCTTCTATGTTTGTGAGCAACCCGACCTCTTTTGAAAAATGTCAACATCTCTACGGTTGTTACATATTTCCTGCGCACCACCCTGCCCCAAAGAGATTGGGGCTCAGAGAGGAGACGCCATCCAAGCTTTGCGGCAACAACTGCATTTCATTGGCGCATCGAGCATAACACGAGGTGTATATTTCACTGTGTATCGGACGAACCGCAAATAAAGCCCCTGATCTTCTGATCAATGGAGTCGCAGGTAGCACGAGGGAGCATTGTGGACTGCATAACATACAAAGGGAGAGTGGAAATAACATAATTCGCCAAAACCACCCTACCATCCATAGATAGGGTCTTGGATTGCCACCCTCTAAGCCTAGACCACACTTTCATACGCAAGAAGTCATATCTCTCCTTGATCATACGCCCGCAGGCGGTAGGCACCCCTAAATAAGATCCAATGTTTGAGACTATCAGAATGGTGAGGTGCGAGGAAATAGAATATTTAATAGCCTCATGAACCTTCCTTTAAAAGATCATGTTGTTCTTCGAAAAATTGACATGTTCCCCAGAATGTTTACAGAAGAGGTCCAAATAATCCTTGAAAACCGTGGCCTGAGATTGCATAGCCTCAACAAATAAAATTATGTCATCGGCCAAGAAAAGGTAAGAAAGTTAAACCCCACCTATAGTAACCGGATGCCAACGACCCAAGTTGATATCATCTTGAATAATATAGGAGTGAAACTCCATGCACAATACGAAGAGATATGGAGATAGAGGTCCCCCTGTCGAACGCCCCTAGAGGGGACAAAAGACCCCGAACGAGAACCATTCCAAAGAACTTCCATGGCACCCATCGTCTGGCATTTCATGATAATATCAATCAAGTGGTGAGGGAAGTGGGCTCGCTCAAGCATGGTGCGCAGAAAAGACGATCTAAAGAGGATGAGAGCTGAGTTAAAGAAGACCAAACAGAGCTCAGAAAGTCCTAGAAGCCATCATGGGTAAGCCAGGCGTCTTGGAAACAGAATGGGTGGGCATCCTGTTTGGAAGTGGGAGTATGTTCCACGTGCAGGAGCAAGGCCTGTGATCCTAGTTGGTGTCCCAATTTAAAGTAAAAATCCAGATTGTACTCCCAAGTATATATTGTGGGAGTCAGATTTCTCGCGTAGATAATGCTACACGTGGGACTCAAGGCTCACCAGAATTCTGTTATAAAGTGAGATTCGGTGTCAGAACAAGTGGAATGCTCGATACAAGTTGGGGAAATCCATGATTCAACGGGGGACACTTGGCAGATTGACAATGGACGACAATGCTTATAAATACCCTTGAGATTTCTGAGAAAAGGTAGAGGCAATTGGAGAGAGAAGAGAGAGAAAAAACCAGAGTGCTCCATGGCAATTCTCTAGCTTCTGCTCCAAGCAATTTGAGTGAGAAAACCAGCGAGAACACTTCTTTGATCCTTTTCTCTTCTCTGTTATCAGACTTGATTATTGATTTTGTCACTAACTTGGGCGTCGGAGGGTGTTCTCCCGGAGAAGCCATCTCCGGGATTTTCAGGTGAATCGAAAAAGAAGAGGAGCTTGGTTGGGTGAAGCGTACAGGAGGCTGAACCAAGGCCTAACACGGTGGTTGAAGGTTTTACCCAGAACCAAGCCAGAAGTCAAGGCTTCAAGCATACCACGGCGATGAGGTGACAAGACCCAGATCCAACTCAAAGTTAAAGATCATAGTCTCGGAGGACCAATAATCGTACATCAAGGCCCCACGCGAAGCCCGTCAACAAAGGAGCAGCGGAAGACATCCCCCAAACAAACAAATCCCCAAGCAAATCCGAGTCAAGGGTGTGTTGACCCTTGGCATCTTCACGAATCGTTGAAACGGAATTGAACATTGGCGCCAGCCGTGGGGACGTCCTCGCGCAGCTAAGTTCGACAAGACAACTGAAAATGGCAACCACGCACAGAGATCCGTCGATAGGAGTCGAAGAGGAAGTATCTTCACCGAAAGGGGCACCCAGCAATAGCATGCGAGAGGTTCTAATGAACGACGAGGAGTGGGAGCAATTCTGCCAGTTCCGTATTGGCAAAAAGCCCACCAAGAGCTCCTTGTGCAAGAGCCAGCTCCACCACAGCACCAAGCAACACGACCTCATCTAGAGCCGTATATCCCTATGGATCCTCGCGACGAATACGAAGATTGGTATCAAGCCTCCATCACTCACGAGCATCCTCGATACTCGCCATGGAGAGAAGCTTAATGGGGACATTACCCAGATTACGGACATCAACACCGCCCAGGATATGTAGCCCCAGAAGTGTCACTAGTACTGTTCGGCTCCACCGCATTCACAGACCATATACTCCTGGCACCCCCACCCCCAGAGTTCAAGATACCCACATTCAAAGAGTATTCTGGAGATGGAGACCATCTATCCAAATACCAGTACCTAATGCTCGCGAGCAAGGCCGACGAAGCAACTTTGTGCAAATGCTTTTCGAACACCTTGGCAGGACCCGCTCTGACCTGGATGATAAGTCTGCCTGCGAAGAGCATCGACGGATTCCAACAGCTCGTAGACTCCTTCATGGCCCATTTTGGATGCTCATGGAAGAGAAAACTTAGTATTCAAGAAGTCTTGAATGTAAGACAGCGCGAAGGAGAATCACTCGCCTCTTTCGTAAAAAGATTCACAACAGAAGCAGTCCAGGCCCATGACTTTGATGAGAAGGTGGCCTCATGGCATTTATCCAAGGTCTCCGAAATGGACCTTTCAAACTCAACGTATGCAAAAAACCACTAGCTTCGTATACCAAGTTGCTTGAGAAAGCCAACCAGCACATAGTGGCAGAAGAGCTAGCACGGAGGAGCTCAGCGGTGATCACATCATCCACGAGCAACGGAAGGTGAAAGGAAGCGCCAAAAAGAGAGGACCCCGTGTGGGAACCTCGTCGCCACCAGGCAAATGAGTGAGGAAAAGCCGCCGAAAAACCCCTGATTGTAGTAGAGATGAACAACCAAGAGCAAACCGTCGCATACTCGCAAAGGCCACAGTCTAGACCACCTTCCATGCGGACAAGCATGCCGCCACCCCCCCCCCCCTGCCCGACAAGAAAGAAAGTTCCGTGTTTACCCCCAATCAACTTCCCACGATGGCCATGAATGTCGGAGATATGGAGCCCCGCGAGGGAGGGCAATGTCAGGCCCGGACCCTGCGCAACAAAGGCAAACACCCAATCGCCCCGTGCCCTACCCACACGTCGAATAGAACTTCCCACGGCTAGACGGGCAAGTAGGAACCATTTCTGGAAAACATGAGCCAATGGGTTCCAACAAAAGAGAAGGAAGGAGGATCACCAATGCCCCCCCCCCCCCCCCAGCGGGAGGCTAGTCATGAGCATTTCCAATCTTTCACGACAAGATCACAAACTAACGTTTAGCTCTGAAGACATTGCAGAGTCTTGCATCCCCAACACTAACCCTTTAGTTCTTCACGTGCAGATGCGAACGAAAATAGTGAAGAGAGTATTGGTCAATACCGAGAGCTCGGCCGACATCCTGCATTGGGAGGCATTCCAGAAAATGGGCCTAGACCCCGCGAGCCTTGCACCTACTGACTGCACTCTGGTGGGATTCGCGGGAGAGCGAGTAAAGCCTATCGGGGTAATAACCCTTGATATAATCATGGGAGACGAAGGTAACCCACAGAGATGTGAAAAAGTGGAGTTCCTAGTGCTCTTAAATCTCCTTATGTAAGTTTCAAGCAGTATTCTCCATCTATGACTTTGCTCTTAAATTTCCCACGCAGGTGGGAGTTGGGATTGCAAGAGGCCAGCACGCGGAGAGCCATACATGTTATTTAGCAGTACTCAGCGACAAATGCCTACCAGTCCTAGCCATGAGGGACGAACTTGACCAGCTAATGCCATTGAGTCATGAGGAGGAAGCATAACTGGAAGTTAGATACCGGATGGAAGCCACAGTGTCAGAGGACAAAAAGCTGTCTATCTCCCCATTTGCACGCGAAGAAGAGAAGCTGTACATGGGACATGCGCTGAATACGAGCACGCAGAATGAAATTAAAGAGTTGTTGGGGGCTTTGCGAGACATGTTCACATGGACACCCAAAGATTTGAAGGGGATCCCGGTGGCCCTAATGACTCACTCACTCAACACAAGCCCGAAGGCTAAACCAAAGAGACTGAAAAAGAGGAAGCAAGCTGGGGATAGAGCCCAAGGGGCCAGAGAAGAGGCCGAGAAGCTTCTAAAGGCTGGGTTTATACGCGGGGTTAAATATCCCCGATGGCTCACCAACATTGTAATGGTGAAGAAGTCCAACGGGAAATGGCGGATGTGTGTGGACTTCACAGATTTGAACAAAGCCTGCCCAAAGGACAGCTACTCGCTGCCCTCGATTGACCAGCTGGTGGATTCAACTACAGGACACGAGGCCCTAAGCTTCATAGACGCGTATTTGGGTTACAACTAGGTCAAAATGAACCCAGCTGACGAGGAAAACACAACTTTCATTACAGAACGGGGAACATACTGCTACACGATCATGCCTTTCGGCTCTTCTGTTGAAGCCTATTTGGATGACATCGTGGTGAAAAGTAGGCGAGAAGCAGATCACGTAGCTGACCTCCGTGAAGTATTTTCTACCATACGCAAGCATGGGATGAGCCTCAACCCGAAAAAATGTGTCTTCGGGGTCAAAGCGGGGAAGTTCCTCGGGTTTTTGATTAGCTCGCGAGGACTAGATGTAAACCCAGAGAAGGTGGAGGCAGTACTACAAATGGCTCCCCCACGGAGCATCAAAGAGGTGCAAAGATTCGTAGGGTCTATAAACTACCTTGGACGCTTTTGCTCAAAGCTCGCGGAGCGAGGGCTCCCCTTCTTCTCCATTATGAGAGATCCGCAAGACTTCAAGTGGATCCCCGAATGCGAGTTGGCATTCGCGGAGCTCAAAAGACACCTAACAAGCCTTCCCACCTTGTCCTCACCAGTCCCAGGGGAAGATCTGAAGCTGTATTTGGCAATCGGATCAAGGGCAATCAACGGAGTGTTAGTACGAGAGCAAGAAAAACCAGTGTACTTCGTGAGTAAACCTCTCATACCAGCTGAAACTAGATATCCGCCCGTAGAAAAGATTGCTTTGGCTCAGATAGTAGCTGCCAGAAAACTGCAACCTTACTTTCAAGCTCATCCCATCCATGTGTTGTCAGACCTCCCCTTACGGAACTTATTCAACAGGCCAACTATGTCAGGGAGGTTGACCAAATGGATAGTGGAGCTATCAGAGTTCGATATGGATTACAAACCCCGTCCAGCATAAGCACAATCACTCGCGGATTTTCTCGTGGAGATGAGTTTCCGCGAGGCGAGTTCAGAAGATCTAACAAAAGAAAGAGCTTAGTGGGCTATCTTCGTCGACGGAGCTGCGAACGATGAGGGAAATGAGGCTGGAATCACACTCACCTCACCTGGAGGAGAAAAGTTCGAGTACGCTCTATGCCTAGAGTTTGAGGCAACAAATAATGAAGCCGAGTACGAAGCACTTCTTGCCGGGCTTGACCTGGCCCTTACCAATGGCGCCCGTAGAGTAGTGTGCTACAGCGATTCCGAGGTGGTCGTAAAGCAAGTATAAGGCGTATACGAAGTGAAGACATGAAACTTGCCCGCGTATCATTCGAAGGTGAAAGTACTGGCCGCAACCTTCGACCACTTTGAGATTCAAGCTGTCCCACGAAGAGAGAATGCCAGAGTAGACGAGCTCGCGAAGCTCGGGTCAAAAGCCAAGTTGCAAAGAAGTCAAGTCTGGATAGACTCCAGAACTACTCAGGCCATTAACACGGAACTAATGGTAATCAAACACGAGGAAGATGAGAGCGACTGGAGAACCCCAATTCGCAGGTATATTTTGTCAGGAACAGTACCTGAAAACTCACAAGAGAAAAGAAAGCTACAGGCACGAGCGAGCCATTTCTACATGAAGAACGAAGTACTATACAAGCGAGGGTACATGGCAACGGGCTTGAAGTGCATTACTCTCGCGGAGGGAAAGGAATTGATAACTGAAATACATGGGGGGCTGTGTGGAGGACACGCGGGATGGAGAGCCCTGGTATACAAAGCCCTACGCACCGGCTATTTCTGGCCAATGATGAAGGAAGAAGCCATTTGCACCGCTCAAACATGTGACGCCTGTCAAAAACACGCTCCAGATTCACATCAACCCGGTGTCGAGATGCAAGCTATCAGCGCTCCTTGTCCCTTCGCGAAGTGGGGAATGGACTTACTTGGACCTTTTCCACGAGCACCAGGGCAACTGCAATTCATACTCGTAGCAATAGACTACTTCACCAAATGGATAGAGGTCGTGCCACTCGCCACCACAACAGTTGAGCAAGTCAAAAAGTTCTTGTGGCAAAATGTCATCTGTCGTTTCGGGCTCTCGCAAAGCATCATAACCGATCGAGGCCCGTAGTTCAACACCAAGAAACTGATCGACTTCTGTGAAGGGTTAAGCATCAAACTACACTTCACATCAGTGTCCCACCCGCAAGCAATGGCCAAGTGGAAAACGCCAACCAGTGAATTCTTTATGATCACAAAAGAAGACTTACGCGGACGTAGGGACGATGGGCGAAAGGCCTACCCCTGGTGTTATGGGCTAACCGAACCACATCCAAAAGGAGTACAAGAGAAACACCCTTTGCACTAACCTACGGGATCGAAGTCATGATACCGGTAGAGCACCCTTTCCCAAGTGAGAGACTCCTCGACTACAACGATGAAAAGAACTCTAAGAAGTTACTGCTAGAGTTACAACTTGCTGAAGAATTGCGAGAGATGGTGGCGATACGCAAAAGTGAGTATAAACGCCGCATTTCCGCCTATTACAATAAGAAAGTAAAGCGACAGGGTTTCGCTGAAGGCGATCTAGTACTTAGAAGGGCTGAAGGGGTAAAGCTCGACCTAGGTTGGGAAGGCCCATACATCGTGGTTCGCGAAGTAGCACCCGGAGCCTACCGTCTCAAAGATCACGCAGGGAATATGATTCCAAACTTGTGGAACGTGATGAGACTCCGCATGTATTACCCGTGACAACAGACGCGCCCCAGGTACACTTCCTACAAACTTTGCTCGGTTCAAACTACGCGAGTTGTTCTGAGAAATAAGCCTGCGAGTACTAATATATAGGCAATAATACTGCCACACATCAAAGCAACACGAGAGGAAGTGTTGAGCCTGGGGGCTAAGCGATACATGGTAACAAGGTATACTAAACAAAGCACCCTAAAACAATATGCTCGTGAATCATTAAATAACGCAATCCATAACACCGAAAAGTAAGCAAGGATCCTAAATTATTTTCTTTTATGCAAAGTGTAGGAAAACAATAAGTGCAAGTGCAAGTTTAAGCAAGTCTGTGCAAGTGCAAGTTTAAGCAAGTCTGTGCAAGTGCAAGTTTAAGCAAGTCTGTGCAAGTGCAAGTTTGAGCAAGTGCAAGTTTGAGCAAGTATGAGCAAGTGCAAGTTTGAGCAAGTATGAGCAAGTGCAAGTTTGAGCAAGTTTTAAGCAAGTGCGAGTTTAAGCAAGGCAATTATCGCAAGCAAAACACAAAGTAGTGATACCTAAACACGATCCCATCAAAGCTATACTGTTTACCGTATGCGCACTCACTCACATCAAATGAAAAATTGGCTAGGGCAGCTTTGGAAAAGAACAACGCATCCAAGAAGAGAAGATCACGCGAAGATAACAAGACAAGCAAAGTATATAAGAAACATGAAAGGCCTTTTGCCAAGCATTACACTTTACAAAAGCCATGTAAATACAACATTGTTTCATTACAAAAGTTCAGAGAAAGTATGCCATGATCACCCGAAAATCGACACGTGCATCACCTTAGATACAACCCCAGCAAAGAACCAACATCCAAAAGTACATAACCTAGTAACTCACCCCCCACAACCCCTCTTTTATCCTCCTTTTAGTCTGTAAACTAAAAGAAGGATGAGGGAGAGAGGAAGGGTCGCAAACAAAAAGAAATAAACAAAGAAAGAAAAACACCCTAAAGCCCCACATCGCGGAGACTGCGAGCAGCAAATCCGGGAGGAGGCGGCCCGTGCACGTAAACATGAACATGCCCTTCTTGTCCCAGTCGAGCGATGTGAGCTGTGTCATAATTGGTCGCCACCTCATGGAGACGACGCCCTTTAGCATGGGGCCTATGGAAGTAAAAAACTCGGCCTACACACAAGTGAACAACTTTCGGGAAAAGACGAGCACGAATCACCTACAAATCAAACTTCCCAACCGATTCTCCCACATTGCCATATCCATGGTCCAAAGATACCCATCATCATAACGATGAACAAAAGACAATCGAAGGTCTCCACGTTGACACACTATCCGCCCATTGTAATGAACCACTAACACCAACCTAACCATTTCGGCAAGAAAGAGCAAGAACGAGCGAAAGCAAGCAAAGGGGGAAAGAAAAACGACACAAGAAGAAAAACAGAGGAGATCAGTGAAGAAACAAGTTGGAAAGAAATAGGAGTATTTATAGAGAAGCAAAGAAGGGATGGGATGGTCAACCACCCCGGTATAACGCATACAGAAACGAGTAATGACTCCCCCTTAAGCAACAAATGCCCATCGCAATAACTACCACAAAGAAGCTCTCTCTCACCATAAAGAAAGAAGAAGTATCGAGAGTCGTGTTAGAAGAAAGATTGAAGTGACTAGCATACTTAATGAGAGGAAAAGTCAAACCCAAAAAGAACAATCCATACAAAAGTAATGATTATTAGCCGTACCCAGTCAAATCACATTCAAAGCCACATTGCAAGGAATCGCACGCGAAAGCACAAGAGGAACGGACGAGATAAAACAAAACGCCAAAAAAGATTCAGAAATACCACACATGGGACATCTAGTTAAAAATCGAGATAACATACGCGAAACATTTGTTCACAGAAACAAAAGTCCAAAATCAGAATTCACAAAGAAACACAAGTCTACCATACAAATAGCATCTGAGACAAGCGCCATAAGGGAAACGCAAGAGCAATCCAAACATTATAGAACAAGCAAGATAAACAGGGGCTGGGCTAGGGGCGAGAAGTAACAGCGCTCGAGAACTCCCTACGCGGAGACTCTTCACGCGTACACTTGACCCCTACATAAGTAGTTGCTAGAGAAGGCAGTTTCTTCGTAAGAGGATCACCCTCCTTCAGCGTTGTCAAAGTCCATGCCTCCAAAACCCCATCGTGATCCTCTTTCATCTCCCCGATAGCAGGAATCCGGTAAGGGGCCCTCTCTTTGAAGGCCACCCCCGAAGAATTCTGGGAATCAGGACGTATAGCCCGCACATTATAATGGTCAACCATTTGCTTGATACCAACTTTCAAACCAAATAAGTACTCCCCGACATCATAATACAACTATCACGCTTTCATACGATAGCCCGCCGCGTACTAATTCACCCCCTTCTGCCTGCCTTCCTCCTTTGACTTTTTACAATCCTCTATCAAGACCACCACCTTCCCCTTCAACATATCGCATTCTTCAACAAGACCCCTAAGTCCACGAAGCTCCTCAACCTCTTTCTGCAACAATGCCTTCTCAGCCACCACAACATCTCTCTCTGTTTTCATCCGGGAAGCCTGCTCGCGAAGAGTTTCCACTTCCGCATCACGAGAGGTGAATTTCCCCACATCAACCAGGGCCTCACGGCAACCCCTCATGGTGGGCAAAAGAAAAACCCAATAAAAGACGAAAATAAGAGCACAACCCGCAAATAGAAGTGGAAAGAAAAGAGCAAGACATACGGAGTCCAAAAAGCGGGCCACCGACCCCACAAGATCCGTCGAATCCTTAGCATGATGCTTCCCCCTTTTACAGCGAGAAGTCTTCCTCTTCAGATCGGCCAAAGGACGTTCAGGGCTATCCCTCGTTTCCGTTGTTGGGGCTCTCTCCCTTTGTGAAGAGAGGCCAACAGTGTCTCCGACATCCTCTCTAACCTCCTCCGCATGGCCCCAAGAAACCCTCACTCCCTCTAGAGAAACGGGAAGGCCCTGCTGATTTCCACCTTGCATTGGATCCACAAACTCGAGGCCTTCCTCTTCAGCATAAAGCGATTTCTCCAAATCCTCAAGATCATTCATGTACTCGAACATCATCGTGGACGAAGATCCTGGAAAAATAAAAGAAAATTAGAGTATTAGTCGAGCATATAAAAAGCAAGAAGAAAAAGAAAAATAAATATGTACCCCCGCGAGCACCGCAAGGCAAGACTAACAGGGGCTAAAGTCGTGATGCCCAATCAAAGTAAATCCTTAAAAACCTAACTTAGTAGAATAGGCAAGCAATGGTCGAATCCCATAGGGAGGAGTAATCTTTCTCAGTGCACAAGTGTATGTCAAAGGTAACAAAGGGGGGTTTTGTTTGTTTGGTTGCAATTAAACTAAATAGAGTAAAACAAAAATTGTAGTCAATTGGGAAAAAGTACTTAGCCAGACAAATATCCACCATTCATTCGATTGGTTGATCCTAGATTATCTTTATTCCTTCCTATGAATATTCCTGTCCCTATTCTAAAATAGTTACCAGTCCAACCAATCCTGATAACCCTAACTATTAAACAATCAAGAGACCCTTAAGATTTAATCTAACAGCAGCAAGAAGCATATGAATTAACCAGGATACATGCAACACCACAACCCGTAACATTTAACACATAATCAATTCTCTTCACAAAAAACTAGTCCAACCAGTCCTAGAATATCATGTTTGCTACACAAGATAAGGGATTTCAACCCGAAATATCCAAACCCTAGCAATAGACAGTTACTAATATCAACTAGATGATCAATCTAGTCAAATCAATAAGAATCAATAGGAATAAACTCAAGAGAAAAGATATAATCAAAGGAAAGGAAATAGAATTATAATCTCACAACCATATATCAAATGAAGGCTTCAATCGTCGGACTAAGCAAAAGTTGCTTAGTTCTTCATAGTCTTGAAACGTAAAACTCAAAAGGGAAAAACTGATGTAAAACTTAGATGAATACTGAATGATAATCATATGTGGCTGCTAGGAATTAGGTTTAAATAACCTAACTCCAAAACCTAATGCTAAAAAGATAACAAACATAGTCTAAAAGGAAATAAAATAATCCTACCGGAATAAAGAAATAAAAGAAAAGGAAAATAAATTAAAAACAGATCTTCGGATGAGACACGGCGCGCTGACGATGGTATTTCCGCGACCGCGGAAAAAGGTTCCGCGACCGCGGAAAATACAATTTTGATCTTCGCTGCTCTCGACTTTTCCGTGACTGCGGCAATTGGTTTCCGCGACCGTGGATCTTCGCTTCTCGGCCTTTTTCGCTTCGGTTGCGGTCTTCACGGGGTGGCTTCGTCTTCAACTTCTTAAGTCTTCATTTTAGCTTCTCTAAGCCACCAAATCTATACTTCTTCTCCTCAACTCCAATCTCTACAATTGTGCTCTAAACATCTCCAAATGTTACCCACAACACCGGTAACAACTCCTAGTTAAACCCTACAAAGTAGCGCTGATCAAAGACCACGAAGTATAAAACTATGGAGTAACAAAGATCGGCTCACCCCCGCAAGGGTGGGGGCAGCTCAAGCCTAAATCCTCGAGCTTATCCGTGGTCATCAATTGACTATACTCATAGCACAACGTCCGATCAAACTTAGTAATCAGGGCTTTCTTTTCGCTCTGTTGTTTCTTCTTAGCAGGACCGGATGTAAGGCAAGATAAATAAAGAGCCCTCCCAGGACTGATGTTAACCCCAAATGCCACAGGAACCCTAAGCAAAAACCACTCGTTCTTCCACGTGCCCAAATTAGTAGGTTTGGCAATCCGTGGCGAGTATTCCACCTTCCACGACCAGTATCCATCAGCAATATCACGCGTAGAAATTAAATTCCGGACTACTTCCAACGATGGCTCCACGTTTAACTCACGGCAATGGAGAAAGAGACAGCATAAATTCCTCCACGAGTTCGGGTGCAATTGAATGGGGCTAGTGCCTTGGGCATTTAAAATCTCTTTGAAAAGCGGGTGAATAGGAACGCGAAACCCTGCGTACAAAGCCGGAAGACTCACTGCCATGAAGTTAGGGAAGTGGTGGAGAGACCGCGACTCCTCCTCCGGAAGGGCTAAAATAGACCCAGCCGGAAAGGGATAGGTTTCTATGATCCCTTCCAAATGCTCGAAGTCCAACACAGACTCATCCCCGTCGTCCTCCCGGAAAAAAAAGCATTGTCAGCAAAGGGTAACCACCTCACGCGCCTATTCAAGACCCAAAGTTTGTTCTTGCCCGACATGACGCGAGGAGACAAAAGCGTGAGAGACGCGTCTTCGCAAGGCAGACCTTTATCAGAAGTTGAAGGTGAAGATTCCTCGCGAAGCCCTTCCTCGCTATGCCATGGTGCACGGTCGTGCCTAGCCTTGAAACGAGCCTCAGGGAAGACAAGACGTTTCCTGGGATGCGCCCCCTGTGAAAGCGACCTGTTTGACTCAGTTGAAGCCCCTGATGATGATTGTTGGCCCCGCTCACTAGATGTACTGACCTGGTGCTTAAAGTTCATCACCTCCCCCTTTTCAAAAAAAAAGAAAAGGCCCAAACATGGCAGAAGGGCAAAAAAACATCAGTGTCGGATCAAAAGGAACATGCAGAGAAGGAAAAGGACAAAGACGAGACAGTCAAAGACGGCCAGAAAGCAAATAAAGTCAAGCAAAATTCAAATGGGATCCTCTCACCCCGAAACCCTAGAAGTTCAGAAAAAGAATAAGAAACCATGGCCATGGCTCGAAATAAAGCAGATGACAGATGGAAACAGTGGGAAGAAACTCGGAGAATACCTCAATCGCAGCCTGTCGCCGGAAAAAGCCCAGATTGAACCCGAATCGTCGCAGGATAAAAGGAAAAGCCTTTTTCGAATTTTGGCTCCACGACGTTTTTCGCTCGCCCAAACAAAAAGAAAAAAGAGGCACCATAAAAGAAAAATAAGAAAAGAAGGAAGAAAAGAGGATTTACCCGTCGAAGAACAAAAACCACCGGAGATGCGGGACTGACAAGAATCTTCCACCAGAGAGACTATTGGAGAAAGGACGCCTTCTGTGAAATAAAGGATGGAGTGAGGAAGAGACTCGAGGGGAGAATAATTTATAGGGTTTGACGATTTGAAATAGTAGTCAAAAGGTCATACCTGACCACCACGTGGATAGCCCCAAGTGAGACGCGCGGCAAGCAGGGAGACCACAAAGGAATTCAAAATTTGAAAAGGGGGAGCAACAAAAATTAGAACGGAATAAAAGTTTGTGAAAAGCGTCCAACCAATAAAACAAGGAAACTCACGCGTGGCAAACCCGAAAAAGATCCTCAAGACACCAACAAACCAAGCCTTCACTCATGCTTCGCGAAGCGCTTGGGGGGCTGGATGTGGGAGTCAGATATCTCGCGTAGATAATGCTACGCGTGGGACTCAAGGCTCACCAGAATTCTGTTATAAAGTGAGATTCGGTGTCAGAACAAGTGGAAAGCTCGATACAAGTTGGGGAAATCCATCATTCAACGGGAGACACTTGGCAGCTTGACAATGGACGACAATGCTTATAGATACCTTTGAGATTTCTGAGAAAAGGTAGAGGCAATTGGAGAGAGAAGAGAGAAAAAAAAACAAAGTGCTCCATGGCAATTCTCTAGCTTCTGCTCCAAGCAGTTTGAGTGACAGAACTAGCGAGAACTTTGATCATTTTCTCTTCTCTATCATCAGACTTGATTATTGATTTCGTCACTAACTTGGGCGTCGGAGGGTGTTCTCCCGGAGAAGCCATCTCTGGGATTTTCAGGTGAATCGAAAAAGAAGAGGAGCTTGGCTGGGTGAAGCGTACAAGAGGCTGAACCAAGGCCTAACATGGTGGTTGAAGGTTTTGCCCGAAACCAAGCCAGAAGTCAGGGCTTCAAGCATACCACGACGATGAGGTGACAAGACCCAGATCCAGCTCAGAGTTGAAGATCATAGTCTCGAAGGACCAGTAATTGTACATTAAGGCCCCACGCGAAGCCCGACAACAAAGGAGCAGCGGAGGACATCCCCCAAACAAACAAATCCCCAAGCAAATCCGAGTCAAGGATGTGTTGACCCTTGGCATCTTCACGAATCGTTGAAATGGAATTCAACATATATTATTTCCCGCACCGTAACCAAACATCCAGTTACTCCATTTTACAACGTTAACCTATTATACCTTGTATAAAAAGGTGAAAAAGGAAGAAGATTTGAGCTATTTTCTAGGGGCTCATCACCCGGATTTGATATCGAGTATCTTCAAGAGATCCTCCTTGGTAGGGGAAAACGAGGAGGTTTGGGTCGGTTATTTTGGAGTTGAACTCACCTGAGTGGGAGACCCGAACTTTGACAATGTAATAATCTCCTATCTCCTCAACAATCTCCATTTCTCTATCACCGCCCTTGACGCAAACAAGCTCCGCCACGAGCTTCTCTTTGTCTTTGTCTTCTCCGTTGGAGTTATGAAAACCATGCAAGGACAACTCAAAGGCCTCCAAGGAAGAGGTTTAAGCAAAGGGAAGTTCGCAAGAAATTTCGGATTTTTTATTTCCTGTCATAGGGACAGTCTTCGGTAAAGCGAGCATAACATTGACTAGAAAATTGATCTCATATTGATTAAAGATGCATTGAAAATCAGATTAAAAAATCAATATCTCCATAGTTATAGTCTAATCAAAACTCCAACTGGAAGAGAGTCAAAATTCTATTTTCCAGAAAAGTTTCATGTTCCATGTTTCACCATCTTCACCATGTATGAAGTCTATTATAAATTCAAATACTTCAATGTGCCACCAGAACGACGCTCCATACGCTACTATTATGAAGATTACTATGAGCCACAACAACAACCTCGCAATCGTCGTTACTATGAAGATGATGGTCGTTGTTCTTGTGCAAAGTGTACTCAAGCAGCATGGGTTCGCTCCTACGAGGCAGCACAACAACAATCTTCAAGGGTTCACTCTTAAGATGGACCAAGGTAAACACCTCCAAGGGATGTATAACGAAGGTATAGGGATCCCACTTTGTCGGTTAATGGACTTCAAGCCCAACCAACAGATCAAGCATTGCCGAGAACATCATTGCCTTGATGGACGAGCATGCAACCGAGAAGGCCAAGCACGTAGCCAAAGTAGCTGCACTCCAGGATGCTTTAGAATCCCTTCGTGCCAATACCACAACAGCCCCCGTGACACCATGCATCCCAGATCCGATCGTTGCTTGTTCTTCTCGACGCCCGTTGATTTAGTGGATGTGGAAACTATTTCCACACCCTTATATCAAGCCCCACTTGCACCCATAACAAGTTTCTCGCAAGAGATTACACAACCCAGGTTGCCATATGGCTACACTGCTTTGCATACCATCAACGCTCATGCCAACACTGACGCCTCATGCGACAATGATTGTTTTTGGATATTTTCAGGTATTTTCTAATGTGTTATGCCACCCCCATAGCCACCCTAAACGCATGTGTCTCAAGCCTAAATCCAACTTTGAGTTCGTCCAAGAATGGATGACAACGTCCATCTCCTCTCACATTTGGCTTCCCACACGTCGAATCGATAATGATTTGAAGCCAAAAAGGGGAGAATGATGAGAACCAATAAAGGAAAAATTAAACTCCTCCAAGGAAGAGGCTTAAGCAAAGGGGAGTTTGTAAGAAATTTTAGAGTTTTTAGTTCCCGTCATATAATAACACATTCTTCGGTAATTGGCCATAACTTTGGCTAAAAAAATATTCTCGTGTTGATTCAAGACGTGTTGCAAAGATGATGCTATGATCTATACCTCCATAGTTTACATCGAATTAAAACTCCAACTGGAAGAGGGTCAAAATTCATTTTTTCAAGAGATATTACAATTATTTAGTTCCCAACATAT
The DNA here is from genome assembly GCA_027886185.1 of Rheum nobile. Classification (NCBI taxonomy): domain Eukaryota; kingdom Viridiplantae; phylum Streptophyta; class Magnoliopsida; order Caryophyllales; family Polygonaceae; genus Rheum; species Rheum nobile. Next base: position 2,343,226 of record WOAB01000546.1, read on the forward strand.
TCAGCACATTCTTAGATAATGTTATAGTTCGTTTTGTTATGACGTTATCATTTACTTTAGAATTATTGGTAATGTTTAAGATTATTAGGATTAGATAGAAGAACTACGGTCGACCAAGCTTGTTTTGTTCCCACATTTTTTCTCTTGCAAGTTTCTTATCTTTTTTTTTTCTCTTTCCTAGTTTTCTTATCTTGTAGCATTAGATAGTTTTCTTCTTTTGCAAGCCTTTATGGCACGATTGTTTTGTTTATACTTTTGTTATTTCATTAATAAAAACCAGTCAAGTTTGAGATTTATTTTCAAGTTGAGGGGATTCTCCTTATCTAAACCCTTGGTTATTTTTCGAGTTATCTATCGTTACAGCTCAAGCACTAACGTGTGCTTACAAGAAGATTCATCATGTTGGATCTTAATATAATAAACCTCAAATAAAGTTTTGAGTGTTACACAAAATCAACGAGTAACTACTTGTGCCATCACATTGGTACAAGTTGGAAAAAGTGAGGACTTTCATAGACGCCATCACGTTGATTGTATACGTTCTAAGGCTTACGTGAGTCTTGGAGGTTCATGGGGGTTCATAAGACGGTTCTCGGCTTGAAGACGGTACTGATGCTAGTGACGAGCCACTTCTGATGGGATGATTCGAATCACTTCTCATCGGCGGCGGTGGTGTCTTTGGATTCGTTGTGAGATACGGCGACAAGGATGATGCTTGTGGCGGAGGGAATTAAGTGATGAGGCCTCCGATGGTGGAGGGTAGAGAATTTCCAGAACTTGAGAAAGCTGAAGGCCTCCATGGTGGGTAGAGCTAGAGTAAAGAGGGGTGAAAATAAAAAGGATAGAGTTTGAAATTGGAAGTTGGTGGTGGTGAATGTTTACTTGCGGGAGGAGAGATTGGAGTTGAAAAAGTCATTTTCTCGGATTTATGTTCAATATGAAGTTGGTGGTGGTGAATGTTTACTTGCAATATGATTTTTACAAGAGTTTTACAAATAACCTCACATCTCGAGTTTATTTTTATGAATTCATGTCTGACAGAATATAGATCAGATGACGAAGCATTCGACATTAACTGTATGAATGAAATTCCTGACTGATGTAGGACTACTATCATGAGTAGCGAGGTAGTCAGTTGCATTATTGGAGTCCCTATAGCAATGGGAAACTGAGATGGAATCATAGTAATTGAGTAAGGAACAAATTTCTAATATAATTGTTCGAATTTCCCAAGGTATTTTCCAAAAGCCAATATGCGAAGATTGATTAGTTTTTTCGATCCGTCAAAGTTAAGTTTAGCCTAGTCTAAAGGTGGTTTCTTCCATATTCTATTTGTGAGAAGAAGCCTTTTATTTTTTGTAGATGTACATTTAGGAGAAGTAGAACTTGCAGCTTTCCAATCCTGAAACTAAAGAATGGCAAGGTCGAAAGGATTGGAGAGTCGTTGGCCATTGCATTTGTGAACTATAATAGAATTATGTGGTTTTCATATCATCCATCAAAGAAAATATTAGAGCTCGAGAGATGTATTAGATGTTGTAAAGAATTTTAGGCCAGTACACAAGTCTGAATTAGTATGTTGAGAAATAAAGTTGTTACCTGTTTTAATTTTAATATCACGTACCCTTTGTCTAGTGTAGGTGCATGTAAAGAAAAAATATGATTTAGATCTTTGGTATTGGAATTGCACAAGATGCAATGAGAGGGAACTCAAGAATAGTGATATTTCAAACGTTCTGTTGTACGCATGCTATATGTAAAGGCTTTCCATATAAGTTTTATTTTATTGGAGGAACTCATAATTTTGGAATCCAAGTTGAGGAGCCTTAAATTAAAGAGTTGATAGGACAAACACCTACCCACAAGCGTATGTGATCAGTTGTAGTTTTTCAAGTATGTTTCCTACGAGGACTATGGAGTATCGATTATAACTATAACTGGTAAGCTAAGCCATAAAAATGGAGATTTTTTAGTTTAGTTAATAACAAAGGAAGAAACAAAGTATGCAAAATATGATTGTAAATCAATGGAAGAATGATTCTAGGACCAGAGATCTCTATAATAATGTCTTGGTAAACTTACAAGATATCTGTTTGAAATTGCCTGAACTTGTTTGAACGTAAGTTATCTAAAGTATCTACTAACTCTTGTCAGATGATAATAGACGTGCCTAAATTCCAACTAACAATCGTTGTCGCGTAGAGATAATCAAATTGGGAGGATGTGCACTACTACAAAATAGTCGATATACCCCGTAAAAAATATCCCGGGCGTGTAAAATATGAGGTATAAAGCCCTGAAATTTGAACAATGAACTATATACACCGTATGAGTCAAATATCCGGGGTATAAAATCAAAATAATTCCTGAAAAAATTCAAATACCTCGTATAACTAATATCCGGTGTATTTGTAATGGAAATATACCTCGTCCATTATTAATCCGGCATATTCGGTATAGAAAAAAAATTAGCGTCCGGGGTATTTACCTAAATCACATAACCTTCCATTCTCTCTCCCAACATACGAAGTAACCTAAACAACTCTTCTTTGTTCGATCAGTCCGGTGGTGCTCGCCAGTTCGCCTCCACAGCTCTTCTTTGTTCAGTCCGGTGGTGCTCGCAGTTCACCTCCATAGCTCTTCGTTGTTCAGTCCGGTGGTGCTCGCCAGTTCGCCCATCGCCATTCTCGTCTAGTTCGTCGCTGCGGTGAATGTTCCCTGAAGTCATCTCACACCCTCTGAATTGACGCTTGAAGATACTCTTGAAGGTATGCTACTTACAATGCCTCTTAATCTCATCTCCTTCTCCTCCTTCTTCATTTGATTTATCTCCTGTTGTGTATCTCCTGTTATTCCCCCAATTGTTCCCCCAGTTCGCCCATCGCCATTTCGCCTCCATAGCTCCTGTTGTGTATCTCCTGTTGTTCCCCCAATGGTTCGTCTTAGGTCTTCGTTAGTTTATCTCCTGTTGTTCCCCCAATTTTTTTGCTATTAAATATTATCTATGGCTTTGCTTATTGCTTAGTACCATATTAGGGATTTGATTTTAGGGATTTGCTACTGCCAACACCAATTACGAATTTTCAATTTGTGTTCTCTCTACAATTTGATTTTACTTGGGTGTTAGCTTTAGGTTTGTTCAGATTTTGATAGATCTTAGTGTAGCTACATGTGTTTGCTTAGTTCTTGCTGTCAAAATAGAGTTAGTTCTCTGTAATATGTGACTTGAAGAGAGAAACTCTAACAGTAATTTCTGTCAAAATAGTGTTAGTTCTTGCTGTCAAAATAGTGTAGCTACATGTGTTTGCTTAGTTCTTGCTTAGTTCCAATTCAATTTTCAATTTCATTGCATCCTCATCATTTGGGGGTGGATGTCAAAATAGTGTAGCTACATGTGTTTGCTTAGTTCCAGTTCTTGCTGTCAAAATAGAGTTAGTTCTCTATTTTTTTTAGGATTTCAGTAATTTCTACCTCTTCAATTTGTTGCATTATAGGTAAGTTCCAATTCAATTTTCAATTTCATTGTTCTCCTTGCAATTTGTTGTCAATTTGTTCTTGCATTTGATATATCCACCTTCCAACTGTATACTTCTTTGTGTTTTTTGCTTAATATCTAGAAAATGGATCGTTCATGGATGTCGATAAAAAATCGCTCTGCAGTTAAATATGAAAAAGGGGTGGATGAGTTCATTAAATTTGCACTTGACCATGGTTGTGACCCTACTAGAATGATATGTCCATGCAAGGATTGTTATTACTCCAGGCTTATTAAGGTTAATGAGGTTAGAGAACATCTTATTTTTCGGGGTATCATTGCTGATTACACATGTTGGATATGGCATGGAGAGAAATCTACTGCTAGGCATTCTACAAGTTGTCAGGATTCTGATTATGAGAACACTTGTAATGTTTTTGAAGATGGAGATGACAGATTAGATGATATGATGGATGATATTGAGGGGGATTTCGTTAATGATCCAGATAAGTTTCATGATTTGGTAACTAATGCAAAAATGCCATTATATAATGGGTGTACAAGATTTACAAAGTTGACAGCCTTGCTGAAATTGTATAATCTGAAAGCAAGACATGGATGGAGTGATTCTAGCTTCAGTGATATACTTGACTTGATGAAGGAAATGCTTCCTGAGGATAATAGTCTTCCTGTGAGTACATACGAGGCAAAAAAGACATTGTGCTCCATGGGCCTGACTTATGAGAGAATACATGCTTGTCCTAATGATTGTATTTTGTACCGAAATGAATATGCTTTGTTGGAGAAGTGCCCAAATCCTGATTGTGGTGAACCACGGTACAAGAGGAAGGGTGTTCCAGCAAAGGTGTTATGGTATTTTCCTATAATTCAGAGGTTTCGGCGTTTGTTTGGCAATCCTGAAGATGCGAAAAATTTAATTTGGCATGCAAACGGTCGAGTAAAAGATGATAAAATTCGACATCCGGCTGATGCTACACAATGGAAAAAAATAGACGAACTGTATCCGCAGTTTGAAAATGAGGAGAGAAACTTGCGACTTGCTTTGTCTACTGATGGGATGAACCCTCATGGAAATATGAGTTCAAGTCATAGTACATGGCCGGTAGTGTTGATGATCTACAATCTTCCTCCATCCTTATGCGTGAAGCGCAAATATCTGATGTTGTCTTTGTTGATTTCTGGTCCGAGGCAACCTGGATTTGAAATTGATGTGTACTTGGCACCTTTGATTGAGGATTTAAAACTCTTGTGGGGAGAAGGTATAGAAGTATTGGATGCACACCGTAAATAGAATTTTTGTCTTCGTGCCATGCTGTTCTGCACTATAAATGATTTCCCTGCTTATGGTAATCTAGCTGGATGTAGTGTGAAAGGATATGTTGGATGTCCTATTTGTGGGAAGGACACATGCTCATGCCGTTTGAAAGATTCTGGTAAGAATGTTTATTTAGGGTACCGTAAGTTTTTGGAAAAGAACCATCCATACAGAAGGCTTTGTAAAGCTTTCATCCCACCTAGAGCTGAACATGAAAGTGCCCCGACACCATTGAGTGGAGAAGAAGTGCTAGATATTGTGAAAGATATTAATGTCACATTTGGCAAAGCCTCATTAAATAACAGTAATGTGGATGGGTGGAAGAAGAGATCAATTTTCTTTGATCTTCCATATTGGAAGGATCTTCCTGTGAGACATTGTATGGATGTAATGCATATTGAGAAGAATATTTTTGATAGCCTCATAGGTACAATGTTGAATCAGCCTTCAAAAACAAAAGATGGCCTAAAAGCTCGGCAGGATTATGTTACGATGGGGGTTAGAGCAGAATTACAACCACAAAATAGAGGAAGGCGCACATTTCTGCCACCTGGTCCTTACACTCTCTCTAAGAGGGAGAAAACCATTTTGTGTGAGTTCCTTAGCAATGTCAAAGTTCCAAATGGGTACTCTTTAAATATTAGCAGCCTTGTCTCAGTGAAAGACTTGAAGTTAGTGGGATTGAAGTCTCATGATAACCATGTACTTATGCAACAGTTGTTATCGGTAGCAATTCGTTCTATATTACCCAAGAACGTAAGAAAGACAATAACTAGACTTTGTTTCTTTTTCAAGAAACTATGTAGTAAGGTTATTGAACGTGATGAGCTGCAATCTCTACAATCTGAAATTGTGGTGGTTCTTTGTCAAATGGAGATGTATTTTCCACCTTCATTCTTTAATATAATGGTGCATTTGTCTGTTCACTTGGTGAGAGAGGTTGAGCTTTGTGGGCCTGTCTATCTTAGATGGATGTATCCGTTTGAGCGGTTTATGAAAGTTTTAAAGGGATACGTCATGAATCGACAACATCCTGAAGGTTGCATTGCTGAGCGGTATATTGTTGAAGAAGTTGTTGAGTTTTGTGCTAATTATTTGTCAAATGTTGAAGCAGTCGGTATTCCAAGGTTTCGAGATTTGTATGAAGATGTGAATGGAAGAGGAACACAAGGATATCAGGTGATAACCATTCAACGTGAAAGGCATTGGAATCTAGCCCATCTCTATGTCTTGCATAACATTGAGGAAGTTCAACCATATGTAGTTGAGCACAAGACCTATATAAGGAACAAAAATCCAAGAAAAAGTGAGTTCTGGATTGCAGATGAGCATAATAAAACATTCATTGAATGGTTTAAAAACCGAGTTGGACAACATATAAGTTCAGGAGAAGAAGTATCTACGACTCTTAAGGCCTTATATCGAGGGCCCAAGTTTCAAGTGTTTAGTTATAGTGGATTTGTCATCAACAATTGCACTTTCCACACCAAGACTTTATCTGAGAATTGTAAAACACAAAATTGTGGTGTGGCACTTGAAGCACAAGCAATGCACCTCTCTAGTACAAAAGACAATAACCCAACCTATGCTAGCTCGTCTTATTATGGGATCATTGACAAGATATGGGTGTTACTTTATTCACATGAAGTAAAAATTCCCGTCTTTTATTGTACTTGGGTTGATAGTAACAGTGGAGTGAAAAAAGATGAGATGGGATTTATTTCTGTTGATCTTAATTTGGTGGGACATGAAGTAGAACCATTTATTTTGGCATCTCAAGCGACACAAATTTTCTATGTCCCCGACCTTATTGATCCGAGGCGATCTATTGTCATGTCGACACCAAAGAGAAACAGTGAAGAAGACATTGATTATTTATGTGAAGAGAGTAGTAGCTCATCAAGTTTGTTGCCCACCTAAGACAATGCAATTGAAGATGAGAATTATGTGCGGGACGATCATCAAGAAGGAATTTGGGTGAATGAAGAATTAAGAGAAGAAGAAGATTTAAGTCTTATACTTCCAACAAAAAGAAGAAAAGGTGACACTTATCATATGTCTAATTTTGTCTTGTTTTTTTATGCGATTAGATTCTTAATATTGTTATTGTTTTTTTTATGAGGATATATTTTGTCTTGTTTGTATAGTATGTGCTTGGATTTTTGGTTGTGTGGATGTTGGTTGTTCTGTTCTTACTAGGCTCTTTTTTTTATGAGGATATATTCATCTTATTACTGACAAGCTGAATTTCTGAATTCTCGTTATTGTGCAGATGGCTCGTAGAAGTCGACGAAAGAGAAATCCGTCTCAAGCATCTCAGCCATCTGAACCATCTGAACCATCTCTACCCTCTCAACCTGTTCAAACTTCTGAAAAGCGCTATAGAACTAGAGGGGCTTCCTTGCTGAAGAATTTTACCAAGCCGATCGGGGAAGGAAAACGATTAGAAATAAAGCTTAATAAAAGAGGACAAGCTGTGGGGGAAAATGCTGCAAAGTTTGCAACTTATATTGGAACAATTGTGAAGAGAACAGTCCCAATTACCATTGAAAATTGGAAGCTTGTTCCTGAAGAGGACTTGGATCTAATTTGGGATGATCTTACGGTTAGTGACTATTTATGTATGTGATATATGTAGCTTATATGTAGAATGTTGTTTAGGTATTGCACTAATCTAGAGATATGTTTATAATATAAACAAAAATTGTAGGCTGCTTTCTTACTTCCTGATGAATGGAAGGATTGGGCATTAAGGAAAGCAAATGATTTGTGGAGGAATTTCAAGAAAGACTTGAGAAGAAACCATTTAAAAGACAAGATAACAGGAGCCGTTCAAAGGTGTGTTCCCCGTCTATACGACTCATACATTACTCAAGAACAGTGGACAAAGTTTCTTCAAATATCTCAAACTGAAGAGTTCAAGGTACTTTAATTATTTACAGCTTTAGCTCTAACATAAAGAGATAATACCTCTATAGTTTGTCTTGTTTGTGTACTAATTAGTGTTGCATATCTGTTATTTAGGAGAAAAGTAAAAAATATAGAGAACTCTCACAAATGAATGACCAAAGTTATAGGGGGTCGAAGAAAGGATATGCTGGTATTGAAGAAAAATATGTGAGTTATTATTTATGTACCTTAAATTTAAATTTAAATATGTAATCATGCAATCACTTGTGTTTTGATACATGTATTTATTCCAGAAAATTGATAACCAATTGGATGAATCTTCAAGCGTATCAAGAGCAATATTGTACAAGGAGGCAAGAAAAGATAAATTTGGTCAATACAGTGAAAAATCCCAAGATGTGATTGAAAAAATAGTAAGTGCTCTAACAGTTTATGTATCTCAATGATTCCTTAAATTAAATCTCATTTTTTAGGGATTTAAGTCATTGCTAACAATATGTTATGATTGAAGGATCAATTTCTTGATCAAGAATCAAAAGGAGAGTTTGTTTCAGTTGGGAGAAAAGATGTGTTGGCAATGGCCTTGGGTAAAGAAGAGCATCCAGGACGTGTGATAGGAGCTGGCCAGGATGTAAATGTTAGTGATTACTTCGGTCATGCATCGCGACGTGCATCATCATCTCGAATGCATGTAAGGGAAGATGTAGTCAATGAGGCAACTAAGAGGCTTAAAGAGAGCTTGAAGGCTGAAATTGAGGCTAGCATCAAAGAGAGCTTGAAGGCAGAGAGACAAGCATCAAAACAATTTATTCAAACCCTGTTGGAAGAGAGAAAACAATACATTCCAGATAAACCACTTCATGAGATGCCAGCATTATCTTTGTATACATCGGATCTTCAAATTCCCCCAAGTGGCAAAGGATCATGTTCAACCATGAATGATCCTATATCCGCATCACAGTTAGATGTAAGTACTCCAAAAATCTAAAGTAAATTAGAGGATAAATTCTGGAGTAATTGTGATTGACGAGGCAATGCAATATTAACTATTGTGGTGTATACAGGGTACAAGACAATGTCGTCTATTTTGGCCCAACAAGGATAATGAGGTGGCAGAAGGGGTTGTGTATCATTCCTCACAAGATATTGTTATGTTGCACAATCGCCCTTTGAAAAGTGGTCAAGTAAAGGTTTCAATAGTTACTCCTGTAGAAGCTGCCAAAGGAGTAGAAGTGTCATTCCCTACTGATGAAGCTTGTACTGTGTTAGAAGCTGTGGGCCAGTTTATTGCATGGCCTATACATCTTGTGTTGCCTATTGAGGTAAGCTACCAAATTTTCTCTAATTAAGACCTTTAATTAAGTATTTATCCGATATATGCATGTTATATTACTATGTTGTTTTTATTGATTCATGAGGCATCAATGTAATGTTTGAAGCAGAAAGAAATGACAAATTCAGTGGCAAAGAATCTTGACAACCTCATGGATATGGATCCAACTCCAAGTATTCTTGATGATTTTCGATGGATATTGGATGAATTTGTTGATAATCCACTACGATATGTCAAAATTCCCAAACAACTTTTCAGCAATGACCATCCTGAGATTTCCATTGGAATGGAACACGTTGAAATATGGTTTGACAAGAAAGAGATAGACATGTGTCATGTTTCTATATATTTGAGGTTAGTTTTTTAAAAAGTTATATTTTTTTTTTCACTGTAATATATTGGTTTGACACACATTTTGTTTTTGTAGTTATTTGTTCGAAACTCATTGTGAAGGTGTCAGTGACATGTTTGGATTTCTGTCTCCAAGTTTAGTTTCCTTAGATGGTGGCAGCCTTAAAGATCGGGCTACTTACATTGCAAATGCCATGAAAGGCAATATCGAAAATCGAATCTTTTTTGCACCATATAAATCTGGGTGAGAACTCTTTTCTTCTTATGATTTTACATTACTTAAATATAGTTTATGCATACTCATTCTAATGACCTTATATATAGGCAACGATGGGTGTTGTTAGTATTGAGTCCTCACTGTGGCTATGCATATTGGATTAACCCCTTGGGAAAAGGACAAGAAATGGATGCAGATCAGCTAATTGACCTGTAAGTATCAATTTTAGCTTTGATTAACACAACTCAATTAAATTTTAATGTAAGTCATATGTAGTGATCATATACTTGTCTTATATATAGGAGTTATACTTTCAAATTTACCAATCTTCAAAAGATGAAGCCTCGAAAACAACCTTTGTGGCAAATTGTACAGGTTAAGCGCGATTTTGTTCTTTATTTACATTATCGTAAAATGAAATTAATTATTATGTATATGAAATTATATAACTTTATATATACTTGTCTCATTGGTTGTAGTGCCCACGTGAGCAAAATTTGATTGATAGTGGATATTACATCTTGAGATTCATCAAGGAGATAATGCGAAGAAAAAGTGTTTCCATCCCAAAGATAGTATGTCATTGAAATTATTCTTATAACACTATTTTTATTGTATTTATATGCAGCTATGTTAGTCATTTTATTATTTTTTGTAGTGGTATGGTAAGAAGGACAGCTTCTCTGAAAGTGAAATTGACGAAATTAGAAAGGAATGGATCGAATACTTGCTTCGTCTCATCTTTTAGGTATGTTGGTAAATAGCATGGTCTCATTTTGAACACTTTGATTATGCTGCTAAAAGTATTATTCTCTCTCTTTGACATTGATTTTTTACTAAGTGCATAACAAATTTTCGTTAATTTCTTTTCCCTTAAATATTCTGAATAAAACACGTTCTAGTTATAAATAAAGTATTATAAATTATGTAAAGTTTAGGGAAATAACGACAAGCAAAAGTGTGATATCTATATTAAGATTTCATTTCAAAATATACCATTATGCAGTTATGGTTTGTCTACATATTTATTTTCTAAATTTGAATCGTTTGATGTATTAGTATATTACATAATCATGTATCAGATATACATTCTTTTTATTCATCCAAATATATTGCATTCAGTTTTTGTCATATCATATCTAGACTTGCTTTGTGTATTTTTTGTAAATGTAGCTGTTATATTATTCAATTTATGATGGCATAAAATCAGGTCAGAAGAATTATGTATCTCCATGTGTGACATTGGTGTTGACTTTGCTTTGTGAATTATGTATGTTTGTTTTGAGAAGATGTGCTTCTATTGTGTACGTTTTAATTTACTGAGCATTTTGATAACTATTTTTAAATACTATTATATCTCCATGTGTGACATTGGTGTTGACTTTCTGAATTTCTAACTTATTTGGGAAATTAAGCTACTAATCAGGTGACAATGTTTTTGTAGTGGTATGGTAAGAAGGTCATGTTGTTTTTTGTATGTTTGTTGTATCAATTGATTAAGCGTGGTATTCTCTTTTGCAGGTTACTTGTCTTTTGTTGGATAACTTGGAGAAAAACAACAAAAGAAAGTGATTGATGGCGTTTTCACAATCCTTTGTTATATGGGTTTTTCCTGAATTCTAAAACAATTATTAGGTTTGTTTACCTAGTGACTATGCTTAGCTTAAGTGTTGACAAATATTATACTTAGTTGGTTTAATTTCTTTTTGTACGCTAAGATTGCACTGAATGTTTGATACATTGGTATTTTGGTTTGATATATGAAAGACGTTTTGGGTTTGCTTGGATATGTACGTGTTTGGATATATGGTTATACAGGTGGAAATTACGTGAAAATAAACAGAAATGAAACTCCACGAAAAAATGTTTTATATCCCGGAGATTGGTCCGTGATATAAACATCATTCACTGATTTTGACAATATAACACGGATGGAAATCAGGTGTATATACAATATAACACGAATGTTCACCCGGGTTATATACCATATAACACGGATAGAAAAATCACACCACGGAAAAATGTTTTATAGCCCGGAGATTGGTCCGTGATATAAACATCATTCACTGATTTTGACAATATAACACGGATGGATGTCCGGTGTATATACAATATAACACGGATGTTCACCCGGGGTATATACCATATACCCCGGATGGAAAAATCGGTGGATGTTGTTACTATTCACATATACCCCGGTGCCAAGTTGCGCACATATAACCCGGAGGTACAATTGCCGAGGTATATACCAACCAAATACCCCGGTGTATAAGAGGTAAATACCCCGGATAATTATTAGAACCGGGGTATATATACCGAATATACCCCGGAGTTTTCTCGCATACTAAAAAAGGGGGATTAAACCATAAGGTATATACCCCGGGCGTGAGTTTTCAATTAGCCGGGGTATATAAGTTTTGAGTATATACCTCGATCAGCTATAACCCGGATGACATCCGGGGTATAAAGGGTAAAACGCCCCGGGTATTTTTACCATTTTGTAGTAGTGGTGCGATCGATACGTGAATCTGGATTTGCCTCAACCGATCCATTGCAAGCTTCACAAGTTACCTGTGTTTGGCAGAGTCGTGAAGATGTTTCCATCTTCAAGGATTCTCACCAGGTGAGTCATCTTTTCAGTCTATTATGTATAATTCAGTATATTTCACATATTGTGGTCTTTAAAGTACCTTGCTACCAATGTCATTTTCTAGTAATTGTGTTGTTGAATTTTCTGATTGTCATAATAATGAGACCATTATTCACTTTAGAGTTACGTGACATCTCATTCCTCTACTGAGAATGAGATGGGAACTTATTTGAATCAGTGGGAATGACCCAATTAGAGATTTCTTTTTGCATTTTCCTCTATGTGATCACTCAGAGGGTATCTCAAGAGCTCACCGACGGAAGCCCACGTGAGATACTTAGAGACGACTGCAGTCTGATAACACTCCCACGAAAGCTTTGGTGTTCTCTGAACAAAAGAGAAAATGGTGAAACTTGTGCTGAAGTCGGGTGGCTGTTGGATTCTGGATCGGCTATTTCTTCAAGATGCGTCTTCTTAGGTGATGGCAATATAAAGGCAAGCATACTACTCCCCTGAGGGCCATTTCCTTCTTGCATGATTTACTTTAGTGTCTTGCAATTAAAAGAATAAAGTTGCAATTGAAAAGGCTAATAACAAGAAATTACTACGAAAACAAGTAGAAAGAGTTTACAATTTTTCTTAATTTTCACTGCCAAATGAATTTCAGGAATTCGCCATGGGGCGTGACACTGCCATTGCAGGCAAGTAACTAAACATTATTACACAAGGACTTCTACATCTATACGTCCATGCTTCATATAAATTGCTCAAGAACACGGGATTATAGATAGGCTCATCCTGAGAACTCATATGCCTTGATAGTAGTCGCATCGTCTTATACTACTTTGTTGGTGGATGCCTATACCTTACACCACTGATTTTTAAGTTCTATTTCCTTACTACGGTTGTATATGCAGTTCTTTTCTTGTATGAAATTTCATACCATGTGTCAAGTTTCCACTACGTTAGGGTTGATTGTTTCATAGGTCTTATTACATTAAACCTCTGTTATCTATATCTTATTTGCAACCTATATGAAGTTGACTGGCTTTTATCTATAACTGATCAGATTAACTACAAAAGGACTGGATACGTGGAAGTCACAATGTTTTGATACAAGTCACTGAGCTTGGTTCAGCTAAGTTGATGAAAATAGATTCCTCATTTATGTAAAAACTTAAGTACTTTCTTCTCACATTATAGAAAGAAATTCACTTAGTTGTTCCTATTGTCTACTTGACTAAATGTCAAAGGATTGTACTGCTTGATTATTTTCTATTTGAATGCTCATGACAACAGCGGTTGAAAACAACCGTTGTTTTTCTTTCAAACAAATTGAAGATGGGACAGCGGTTTTTATACAAGAACCGTTGTCTCTCTTCATTTTTATTTTTTTATTTTATCTGGGGAAAGACCGCGGTTGTTTGACAACCGCAGTCTGACTTTTACCACAGTTGAGAAAGAATCAAGATACAGAATAAGCAAATACTTACAATTTGTAGCTTAATGGTCTTCTTATCCTGCTCCAATATACGTATTTTCTAATGACAAAGGGAGTACATTGGACCTATACATAGATGATATGCTAACACAAACTAGATACTAGATATAGAATGCAATCACTACTTACAAAATCAACACCAATGGAGCTGATGTAGCTGTCCAAGTAAGAATCATCCTGCAACAAACAATGAGGTATTCAGTTATCAATATAACAATATTACAAGTATCTCTTAAACATGATAATGTACTCGCAGACAAAAATCCTTAGTTACTTATGAAAGTAATGGATGTCTCTTGGTTCATAACCATCATATGATGAACTCACACTCTCGGTCAGAGGAAGATAAATGAAAACGAAGTTCGTGCATATTAATATCCATTTGTCATCCCATCTAGGTTATCTTCTAAGCACAAAACAACATATTGTCAATAATGATTACTTCTCTTACTTCTAACATTGAAGTCAATCCTAACAGTTTTAGTTTAGAACTTGAGCAAATTCTCATAGAGAAAAGAATAAGAAAAAAATATATGAGCACAAATTAGATCCAACTTACTGTGAATCTAAGTAGAAGGCATGACTTGCCAACCCGTGAATCACCAATAAGCATTAGTTTCAAGAGATAGTCGTTGCAGATTTAGACATGTAAATTAGATTTTCACCGTGCGCAAAACTATAGCTCATCATTAAGATTATCATGTACAGTAAGAATATAAGTCAGGAACTATATAGGATGTTTACAAATTGGGACACTTGTAATTACTTTTGCATGTGATTAGCACATTAGTACTCTACTTCGGTTCTAAATAGCATAAGCAAAAGCCTCCAGTAGTTTAATACATTCAATTAGTGCTAATAGTTCAGGGTGACTGGTGGTATTTTATCATTGGCATAGTAATAAGTACTACCGATTCTCACAGTTGTCGATAGACACTAGTGGAAAAAACCGTTTTAGAGGCGGGCCTTTTGACACTTATTGAGGCGTACACCGTTCGCCTCTACTGCGGGGGCTGCAACAAGTAGGGACACTTTTTGAGGCGGGCATTTTACGCCTCTAAAAGGACCTTGTTGAGGCGGGCCTATAGAGGTCCGCCTCAACAAGTCCCTCACTTTGGCGCAAAAATGAGGGACTTGTTGAGGCGGGCCTCTGTAGGCCCGCCTCAACAAGTCGCATTTCCCACCTTTTAGCCCGGATCTGGGTAAGTCCGGGCTAAAAAGCATTGTGTTTGAACAAAAAAAACTGGACATTTTAGCCCGGGCTAAAAAGTCCAATTTTTTGCAAATAAATTCTGCAAAAAACTACAAATTCTGAAGCCAAGAAAGGTGGAAACTAATTCAAGAGCAAGCTCTAATAACAAATGTATAACTTGTCTCTCAAAATCAACACAGAGTAATGTAGAGTCGCACAAAAGATCATAGGAAATAATTGCGTGCAACTTTGTTCTATTGACCGCATTATCATGGACATCGACAGTCTAAGTATGTAAACAACTTCATGTAAACAACTTCATATAGCGAGTCAATGGAAAGCAAAGGAAGCATATGCTGCAGTTATTACCTTCGATTTGGTCTTTGTAGTCTGTGTAGCAGCAATAGTTTTGAGTTCTAACCTCTGTAAGGCAAATAACATATATAAATTATCACGGAAAATAACTGCCCTTGAAATTACAATTCCATTAAACAACTAATTGAGCAAATATAGTTTGCTTCCGTACGTGTTCTCCTCTATCAACCTCCCCTCATTCCTAGACACGTTACATATATATCCGTTGTGTAGGTACGTTTGAAAATTCAGCACAGTAAATCTAAGGTGAAGGCAGCCCCCAAATTGAAGGAGAGGGATGGTTTTTTTTCTTTCTCGCATTGTAAAATATCAGTATCAGATTACAAGACTTACTAGAATAGAACTGGACTTTCTTCTCAAATTTGCGGTCCGCTTTCTCTTTAGCTTTTGCTCTGGTAAAGAGGGAAAAGATTCAAGAAATTAGTCAACAGAAATCATAGATTGAAACATTAATAAGAAAATTTTGAATGCAGCAAAAAACAAAAGTTGTATATCACCTTAAATTGTTCAGCCCCATATTGAATAAGTTGCTCCAACTGCGATACAAACTGGATTTCAAGAGGTTCAAATGTTAAGAGTTCTAGAAGGGGGAAAAGAGGTATTTTTCACCAATAGTGGAAGGTTAAAGAAACAAGCAAGTGGCAATCTTCAAGATAAAAACGTTTCATTAATGTGTTGCGCCTTGTAAATGTTCCTAGAGCCCTTCTTGGTTATGTTGTTTCAATACATCTTAGGGTAATAGCAGCATACAACATCAAATATAAGTAAGCTTCCTTGTATTGATATTATTATGAAATTATCCTACTATAATACCCTACAAAATCTTAAAGAGTAGAGTTTGAAATTATTAATATATTATAAATTTAAACAAAGATTTAGAGTGGCTCTAGTCTTGGTAACACCTCCATAATTATGGATGTACAGTATATCTAACTGCTCAAATTCTCAATGCTAGCAAGTACTCCATACAAATCACAAAGTTTCTATCTTACAATGGTTCTACCTAAGTTTCTCCACATGGTCATATTTTAGCAAGTTCCAACGAAATCATAGAACAACATCACATGAAACAACAAGAAAGGATAGAATTTAGTAGCATACTGCATACCCATATTATTCAGCCAGAGCAGTCAACAGGCGATGGGAGTTTGATGACAGGGACGAGGGCATAAATCTCATCTTCCTCGGGAGCTTCCCTTGTGATCATCTACTGAGCTTCCCTCATGAGCTTCCCTTGTGACCATCATTGAACAAATCAAATATCGAGTTGAGCACATTAGAAATTATCAAAATAATCCAAACAAGTAGAAGTTTCGTCTTGGCATTTTATCGAACACCTTACGTGTACCGTTACAATATATGCCTAGACCCCAAATTCCTGGAGATTGAAACTGTAATTCCATAATCCTACCGAACTAAAATTAACAAACCTCATAATCAAACAAATACATCCAATCTGAACCTTAACCAGTCGTTCCCAATTATTGAAACATGAGGGGGGAAACTTACAAATTTCGCCGCCGTTGCGAAGATCTATCAGTGGAGGATGGCCTGCTATCGAGTCCAACCTCGAGTCGCAGATGATGGAAGATTATTGGCGCTCCTGGTGGTTGGACCGGCGGAAGCGAGTGGGGCACGCGACGAGTTGGCCAAGAAGCAAAACGGAGAGAAGGCAAAGGAGTCGCCGGTGGCCGGATGGGGTGGCTCGCCGGTGGTCGGGGTGAGGGAGAGAGATCGTGAGGAGGGAGTTCGGGGGAGAGATGGAGGCAAAGGAGGGTTAGGGATAGGAGGGCTTAGGGCTGAGAGGTATCGGGGTTAGGAGAAAAGAAAGAGAGGAGAGAGAGAAAGAAAAGAATAGAGGGAGAGAGAAAGAAAAGCAAAGAGAATTTTTTTGTTGTTGAGGCGGGCTTTAAGAGGCCCGCCTCAACAAGCTTTAATTAAGGCGGGCTACTTGGCCCGCCTCAATTAGTTAGCATTAGAGGCTGGCCTTACCCTAGCCCGCCTCTAATACTTTAGCGGGAAATGATTTTTTGGATACTTGTTGAGGCGTATATTAATTTGCCCACCTCAAAAGATGTTTTTGAGGCGTATAAATTAAATATCCGCCTCAAAAACCAAAAAAACTGATTGCCTAAGTCGTTGTTGAGGCGTTTTGAACTATGTACGCCTCTAAAAGGGAGCCTCAAAAAGTGTTTTTTCCACTAGTGAGACTTATTACTATGCCAATGATAAAATACCACCAGTCACGCGATACCAGACCGGGGTACTTTATCACCAACAAAGCAATAGCAATGCACACAAGGATATAGGATACATGCAAGTAGAAAGACGTACAAGTACTCACTCCCCTACTTAACATGCAACTGATTCTCACTCACAATTATACGCTCGGAACCCCTATACGCACAATTGTGTTTGCCACTAGATATGCACTCAGAACCCCTATATGCAATCCTAGCAATTGATAAATAGTATTCAACCTAGCTGGCCAGACTATGAGGAATAACAATGAATCAATATTCAATATAACCAAGAGAATCAAACCAACACACATAAGAATAAGAACAAGGAATATAAATCTCACAACTGAATCAACTGTACTGCTTCAAACGTCTAGCAGAACAAAGGTGTTTAGCTCTCCATGGGTTGAAAACCCTGGAGGCAGAATAGAAACGAACTTGTAAAACTTCGGAACTTAGTCTCCCGAAGGAGAGTTGTAACTTTCTCGCAACTAGGTTAACAAAAAGGGTTTATAACCTAATTCTAAAATATGGTAAAAATAATAAAAGGAAATAATAATAAAATAATAACCAAATATAAACTAATCAAATCCCGGGAAATTAATCCCGGAATCATGCTCGGCAGCTTCTCGACCCAATTTCGGCAACAGCAAAATCACGGCCCAACAACAAATCAGCAGCGGCCCACGAACAGCAACAGCTTCGGCAACCCATTCCAATTCAAATCATCATCGCTGACATCATGCTCCGTCAGCTCCATTCCAGCTTTTTCACTTTCCGCTTCCAATTTGACGTGGCATCCTTCACTTCACATGGGCCTTTCTTCAACTTGGGCCTAATTTCCTCCTGGCCCATCTCTTCAATTCTAGCATCAGCACGCGGGCTTCTTCAATTTATTTACTTCGCCTCTCGTTGATGGCCGCGGGGCGGTAACTTTTGCCCGCTTTAATGTGGTTCCTTCATGAATTTTCCTTGTCTCCTCAGGTGGTCAGCTCCTCTTCCTCTGGATATTCCTAATTAGCTCCTCCAGACCACCAAAACCACACTTCTCCTCTCTAACTCCATAATCTCCAATTGTGCATAAAATCCAACCAAATGACGCCTCAAACCTGGTAATAACTCTTAGATACGTGCTACAAAATAGCACTTATCAAATCCCCCATGCTTAAACCTTGCTCGTCCTCGAGTAAGCTAAAGTCAACCTACTCCTCCAATCAATCCCCAAGGCTTCAGGAAGCATAGAAAAATCAACCATCCAAGAATCATACCCACAATAAACTCCATGCAGTCATACAAATAAGCACATCACAATATACTACAACATCAATCAACACCCCACACAACCAAGCTAAAAGGAAAGCAGAGTACTTCCCCCAAGCTTATCCCAAACACCATAGAGTGAATAAATTCTAATCCTAGTCTCCCATCTATCTTCTTATGCCTCCCAGGGTGACCTACCCGACAATCCTTCTTTGACTCCTCTTCTTATGACGCCTCGCCAAGAATAATGAGAAATCCTAAAATCACTCTTCTTCTTTTTCGCTCATTTTGCCAAGGCGCCCTTTCGGGTTTTCACCAAGCCACTCATTTCATTTTTCAATAGATGTACTCACATAAGCTCACGTCACTCTTGACCTCATATTACCCCAGCCTAATGCTGGTCCAAGCCACCTGTTTATTGCCTAGGCCGCCCTTTCGGGTTTTCGACCTATCCCAGGATTTTTAATGTATGCCTTTTTTCAATTTTTGGCTTTTTTTCATTTTTATTCATTTTTCTCCTCAACGACGTAGCAAGTATAGAACTCTCCCCCATGCTTAAACATTGCATTGTCCTCAATGTAATGAAAGAGAAAAGAATAGAAGCGTAGGGAAAAGCAAAAAATAACTCACAAACGTCGCCAAGTTGCTTGGACACTGTAGGTGTCGCTGGCGGTCTTCTCAATAAATGCCCAGGTCTCTGGTGTTGGGCGGGTGTCTTCATCAACTCTATAATCTTCTCCTACCGTGCAACCATAGGGAACCACTTTGGTGAATAGTGGTATAGCAAAGATGTCGGGGTTGCACGGCCTTCTAGGAACACATGGTGGAGCCCAGATATAATCATGGTGGGGGCTCTAGTGTTCCTCCTCCTCAGCTGTCAATTGTAGGGCCATCATCGTTGTCAAATAATGTGTGGCGAATGTCTCCTCCTTGACAAAATGATGCGCACGTCTCCATGGGGAACTCTGGACAGCTGGTCTTCGGTAGAACTTTTTTTTTTTTTTTTTTTTCAATTTTTTTCCAATTTTTTTTTCAATGTTTTTTTTTAATTTTTTTTTGTGCTCCCCGTTTAAGGTTTTTTCGGGGAGTGAGTTAGTACAGGGAATGAAGAGACTTACATTGGTGTGGAAACACCTTCTTCAATAGGCATGGGTCTCTTCCCTGCAGGTTAGTCGGAAACAAAAACAAGAACAAAAACACACCAAAACTAATGCAAGAAATAAAGAAAGAAAAACAAAGAAAGTAAAACATACCTCGGGTTGCCTCCCGGATAGCGCCTTAGTTATTGTCATGGCATGACATTCTACTCCAACCTCAACTTGGGTTGCTCATAGCAACTAAACTCCTAGGGCTTGGATCTGGGGGATGCCTCTTTGTATACTCCCTGTTGAGCGTGACCCCCATGCTTGTGCACTTCATGATGGTTGGACCATTGTGCATACCCATGAACGCACTTGCCATTTTCAGAAATGGCCTACCCAACATCTCAGGGCCTGCATGCGTATCTTGCCCCGTATCCAGTATGTAAGAATTCACCACTTGCATCCAGTTCTCCTTCTTGTGCCTCCCCTTCGGTTTCTTCTTGATCATACCCAGCACCTTTAACATTTCCTTGCTGCGAGGGGTGCTGTCCGCCAGTGTGACCAAGGGGACGGTTTTTATGCAATTACTGAAGGCCTCATAGATATCCTCATTGTTCTTAGGCCTTTGAGTAACTCGGGAAGCCTCAAGGAGGGGCGCGATGGGTTGCAGCGAAACAAGCGGGAAGGAGTTGAGACGCACAAACTCATCATAGGCAACCTCTAGAGGATCGGGGACTGCCGGGGCGATTGTCTCTGGAGTATTTTCGCGGTCACAGCACTCCTCCTCATCGTCGCTCCACTCATCTCCAAAGAAGTTCTCCTCCTCAGAAAGCACCTGCCATGCAACCCCGTAAGGATCTACCCAAACCTCACCAGCATATCTAAAATTTTGGATATCGGGTCGCGGTGGTAAATCACTAGGAGGCACTCCGTCCACCGTGGGGCGATAGTCATTGCCGCGGGGCGGTGAGGTCGCGGCGGAGATACTGAGGCACGTCGCTGGGTCGTGGTCAGCCTCGCCGCGGGGCGGTGAGATAACTGGGACTTCACGCCGGGTCGCGGTGAGAGGTGACGCGGGGCGGTGGGCGATGTTCTCCATCTCATATTCTTGCTCCTCTTCAGCACTAGGAGGAAATTTTTCCCTTGGATTCACTGCAATCTGAGAGGGCAGGGAGTTTGATTTCCTCCGGACAAGCTCTGTCACAGCATCGGCCAACTGGCCAACCTGCCTCTTCAAATCCTGCATGCTCGTATGCTGGATAGTAATCGACTCCACCAGCCTTTCTATATTCTTGATGCTTGACTCCCTGGTTTGAGCACGAGTGGCGAAGTGCTGAGTCAAGTTCCTGAGCATTGCTTCAGTGGCGATATTTGGATTGGACTCATGCGGAATATGCTCATAGGCCGGATTGTACTGCCGTGGAGTACCCTGCTGGTAGAAAGATTGTGGCTCCGGGTAGAACTCCTGGCAGTCATAACCATATGGATTGTATTGTTGGTACCCATGACTCGAATTGGGGTGATCTCTCCACCCTGGAGTGTATGCGTTGGAGTATGGATCATATTGCGGCTTTCCCCAAAAATCCATATCTATAACAAAATTCGAAAAGGAAAAACAAAAGTCAGTAGCAGGGGTGTGGACCGTAAGATAGGTCCACACCAAAGTAACACACACACAAACAAACACACAGAAAAATCAAAACTTGTCTCCCCGGCAACGGCGCCAATTTGATAGGAGTTGTCGTCGTGACACCTAAACAAATAAAATCCTAACGAACCTAAACAAGTAGTAGAGGCAAGCAAGGGTCGAATCCACAGGGAGGAAGTGATCTTTCTAAGTATTTATGAGCATGCAAAGTAACAAAAAGGGGGTTTTGATTATCAAGCAGAGCAAAGCAAACAAGTTTAATTGACTTGAGAATATGGTTGGGGAAAGTAGTTCCACTAGAACGAGATCCACAATACAGAGATATAAGTTGATCACAGAAATCTATTCAATCCAAGTTCTTTTACTATTCTTATGGTTGTTCCCACCCTGATCTTAAGTACTACCGATTCTCACAGTTGTCGATAGACTTATTACTATGCCAATGATAAAATACCACCAGTCACGCCTGTCACGCGGTACCAGACCGGGGTACTTTATCACCAACAAAGCAATAGCAATACACACAAGGATATAGGATACATGCAAGTAGAAAGACGTACAAGTACTCACTCCCCTACTTAACATGCAACTGATTCTCACTCACAATTGTACGCTCGGAACCCCTATACGCACAATTGTGTTTGCCACTAGATATGCACTCGGAACCTCTATATGCAATCCTAGCAATTGATAAATAGTATTCAACCTAGCTGGCCAGACTATGAGGAATAACAATGAATCAATATTCAATATAACCAAGAGAATCAAACCAACACACATAAGAATAAGAACAAGGAATAGAAATCTCACAACTGAATCAACTGTACTGCTTCAAACGTCTAGCAGAACAAAGGTGTTTAGCTCTCCATGGGTTGAAAACCTTGGAGGCAGAATAGAAACGAACTTGTAAAACTTCGGAACTTAGTCTCCCGAAGGAGAGTTGTAACTTTTTCGCAACTAGGTTAACAAAAAGGGTTTATAACCTAATTCTAAAATATGGTAAAAATAATAAAAGGAAATAATAATAAAATAATAATAAACTAATCAAATCCCGGGAAATTAATCCTGGAATAACGCTCAGCAGCTTCTCGGCCCAATTTCGGCAACAGCAAAATCACGGCCCAACAACAAATCAGCAGCGGCCCACGAACAGCAACAGCTTCGGCAGCCCATTCCAATTCAAATCATCATCGCTGACATCATGCTCCGTCATCTCCATTCCAGCTTCTTCACTTTCCGCTTCCAATTTGACGCGGCATCCTTCACTTCACGTGGGCCTTTCTTCAACTTGGGCCTAATTTCCTCCTGGCCCATCTCTTCAATTCTAGCATCAGCACGCGGGCTTCTTCAATTTATTTACTTCGCCTCTCGTTGATGGCCGTGGGGCGGTAACTTTTGCCCACTTTAATGTGGTTCCTTCATGAATTTTCCTTGTCTCCTCAGGTGGTCAGCTCCTCTTCCTCTGGATATTCCTAATTAGCTCCTCCAGACCACCAAAACCACACTTCTCCGCTCTAACTCCATAATCTCCAATTGTGCATAAAATCCAACCAAATGATGCCTCAAACCTGGTAATAACTCTTAGATACGTGCTACAAAATAGCACTTATCAGGAACCAACCATAAAATCTAATCTCAAAATGTATTAGAAATCACATGATGACATTCATTCTATACATTGATAAGAGGTGAATCTAAAATCTTAAAATGTATTAGGAAAGGCCAAGATGCTTGAATGGCCCACCAAAGTCAGCAGGTCTTCGAATCATAAATCTTAATTGTTTATCAATAACTTCCACTAGTAACTAATGGACAAAGCCAAAGAAGAAGAAACTATACTAGACTCCACTAGATGCAACTCAAAGTAATATAAAACGAGAGAAATCGATTTTGTCACACAAAATCTCAAGTGATGTAGAGCAACAATTGGCATACTTATTGTGGTTATATACACAAAACACTTACCATTCCAATCAGTATGCCACACTTGTAATGAAACTTCCTTTCAGGCACAGAGATGACTGAAAAGTGAAAACTAACAATTATTCATACAGGGCATCTTTAAAGTATACAATGTCAAGAGTTGCAAGATTCTATCAAACACCAAAAACCAGCCCGAGTTGAAAGCATATAATTTAGTAACAACTTATTCATAAACTCACTCTTATGACTGAATAAGGTTCCAACTTCCAGCAACCAATTCAAGGAAATCAAGTAGTTGGTTACATCAAAATTAGATTCATTCCTTATACTAGACTAATAACAACCAATTCTTTCCATTTCCATGCATTCAATGTTTCTTTTCCGTTGATTGTGAATATTAGGGGTTAAGGTTGACGAAAATAACAGAGAGCAAATTCACCCTAACTTTTGGTTTTAGTTTTGCGAATTGATTTTTATATGGTTCAAAAGTAGTATTTTGTGAGTTACTACATGGCCGCTCCTCCTTTTCTTGCTCGCAGCTTGCCTTCCTTTCCCTATTCACAAGTTTAGACTTCGCATCGTCTTTCATTGTATCCTAGGCCTTCATAATCCTCTTGTTGACGTCTTAATCGTCTCAGCCGAAATCTCCACCAGTGACGGCGGCTCTCCCTCCTTTGCCTTCGAGGTTCGAGCGCCCTATCTGCCCGTAGAATTCATCGGAACTCAAAACCCTAGATCCAGGTGGCGACACTTCTCGTGTTGCATTTTAGTTAATAGAAAAGAAAACGGGGTTATATAACTCGGGCTTTAAAAACAAAGTTCTAATATCGAGGTACAAATAATCCGGATCCTAAATTCATGGGATATTAGATTGGTCAAATAACCCAGGCGTTATTATAAAGGGTTATTTGATTGTCCCTTTCGCTATTTTAACCCGGATTATCTCACGTCCGGGATATAAAATATAATACCCTTTTTCCAGCAGTTTTATAATTCGCCATTTACACGCCCGGGTTATATCTTACGGGTTATTATCACATTTTTGTAGTAGTGTTTCTATTTATTTGCCAATTATACTGGATTTAATTATTTGGATCTTTGTTTTTTCCACCATGAATTATTTGTTTGGATATGTTGTGTTATGCTTGTAATCCTTATGCTATCCAAACCGACTCTTTTTATAACACTCATGGTAACTGGTGAAGGGAACAAGACCTATAATGCTTAGAGGGAACAAATGTGAGGAAAAAACATGGGAATGTTGAGATAAGCTACCAGGTGAATGTTGCTTAACAACTAGGGGAAATTGAATGTGAGTTGACGCCTCTACGAAAAAGGAACGGGTAATGCATGAAAAGAGCTAAAAAGTAGTCGTTACACTGGAGAGATAAATTTTAGTGGAGAAATATTCGACTGGGGAGGTTACTTTTGGTAAGTGGATATTTTTGAAATATTTTATCTTGATTTACCCTAATCCTAATCATCTCTATATAAGCCTAATCTCCTAAACCATAAATCTCCAACGATCATTCTTAACTCTCTTGCTCTCAATCTCTCGAACCCTAAATTTCTCACTCAAACTCTCCAAAAAACTCCATCCAGAAACAATGGACATATCCACCATCACCAACCTCTTAAACACCAAAATTGATGCCTTGCTAGACAACCTTTCCGAAACCAAACTTGCCAACCTCATCGCTAAGGCTCAGGTGAAGACAGCCCAACTCACCCCTTCCTCCAAACCCTAAAAAAGCCAATCATCCACCCCTCATGTTGTCTCCATTTCCAATGAAGCGGTGACATCAGTGGAAACTACACCAGAGAAGGAGATAGTGACAAAGAAGGCAAAGTAGAAAGAGAAAGGTAAAGAGAAGGACTCATTGCCCCCAGTAGAAGCAGATGTTGGAGAATATGATGAGAGCAAGTCACCATCGAAAAGGATGATCAAGAGCCCGACACCGTTCTCACAAAGAGCCATAAGAGAAATGCTTCTGAAATTTCTGGGAACAGTAACGAAGATGAAGGCGGTGATGAAGAAGAGGATGACAATCAGTGTAATACTTTCATGGAAACATGGGCATCGACTGAGCTCTCGACGCCAAGCCATTCTGTCGCCGGTGAGTTTGCTTCGCTCAAGGGTTGTTTGAGATTTAGCAGCAAGCGTGCTAAAAAGATGGAAAAGCTTGAAGAAGGGTCTTCTGCACCTCCATAAAAGGAAGGAATAGGGTATTGCCACCTCTAGTGATCTCTGAGAAGTTTTTGAGGGACCAGAAGCTTGATATGTTCTAGGAACTCATCACGTTCTAAGGACGTGAACATCTTTCTGCATTCAAGATGGTGGTCAATGTGGAACAAGTCAGAGAGTTTTACCAGAATTTTGAGGCCACCAAGACAAGCTCTCCCCAGGGGGGTGACGGCTATAAAAATGATGTCCATCTCCTTCACCAAGGACACTATCAAAAAAATGCTCACTATTCCATCTAAAGGATTTTCAGAGATTCCAAGAAGGAACGCACACAAAGATTTGATGCCTGAAAGTGTCAAGAGAGTGTTTGGAAAGGAACTTTCCACCTACTCAACCCCTGACCTCACTCTAGTAGGTCGCTTAGCACACCAATATCTGATCAAGGCAGTTGTTCCTTGCCAAAAAAAGAGGAGCACCATCACTGATATGACTGCATTTTGAACAAGGAGAAGATGTAAGAACAATGTATGCTGAATAAGGGAACAGTGTATGTTGAGGTGACTGTTCCCTGCAAGTCTTGATCTTCTCTTGATGTTGACTTCGGCTTCAATAGGGAACGATCAATGAATGCTGTAACTCGGATAAGATTTGAATCGTGAGAACACTTTCCGAAATCAGAATTTTGCCCCTTACTAGCCTTAGGGAATCCGCAAAATCTTAAGTGAGATAAGACAAATCCTCAAGTTCTCTTCAAGGCTTCTGATGAGAACTAAACTATGTTCATGTATTATTGATGTATCACTTTAACTCAGATAGAGAACTCGTATCTATTTTCTGATCAGCCAACACTATCACCGAAATGCCTTTATATAGGCTTTCGGGCAGTTACAGGGAACGGTTACGGCAGTTACAAGCAGTTACAAGCGGTTACTAACGGTTAGCAACCGTCCCAACTGCCACCAACCATTTCCAAGGATATCCAACTACTTCTATCAGTTATCAACTTATTTAAGGTAGTTAAGACGCGGTTATTTCGACGGTTACCAAGGCGGTTACAACACATTTATCACGTGCTGAAACTTTAACCATGCCTCATGGAACTTGACGTTCCCACCTAGGGAACGGCTGATCCCTCCAAGGAACGAGCACTCGTTCAACCTTACGTAACGTCGATCTGTCTTAACGACACAATTAACCTCTCTGATGCACTGTTCCCATATGGGTAACGTCACATATCCTTAATGTCTCCCTCAGAATCTCAAGTATGCTTACACGAGTGTGTGCTCCACACCTCCAAACCCGTGATGTAGCTAGGTGAGATCTTATAGTATCGTATGAATCCCGATCACACTAAATGGCATCGTTCCCTATATGGGAACGGTCTCTTGATGACACTAAAATCACCAACAATCCTCCCCCATTTTAGTGTAATCCTTGATTCACAAAATAAGCAAGTCTTCATCCCAAACTCATGCATAAACACAAATATAGAAACGATTGAATTTATGTCTTAGTGTAATTACACATTTCAAACACCCGGGAATCATAGTGTCCTAAGGATTGAACCAATCAACCTCTTTGGATGCATGAAGATAACACACACATGAATTACTATACAATTCCATAGTCTAACTTGACTCTCTTAATGGCCTTGAGTCCTTATCCATTCGTGAGCGTTTTGAAGTCAACCCAAACTTCATGAAGCGGCCAATCTTCACGCCCATATAGGTAGATCCTTTTAAGGAACGCATCCTTAATCGTGCACCTACAATCTGCACTTTTTCAAAGGAACTATTAAGAAATTGCTTTCAACCTCTAAACTTATAGGAACAGAGCACATACCTGGAGACTGTTCCTTTGTGCTCTCAGTTTCTAAGTATAGGCTTTCCACATTGAATATGTTCCCAACGTTAATTGGAAATGAATTGGGTATCCCACCGCTAGAAAACTATATGGGTCTTAATCTCATCCCCTTAGCCGACTTGGAAACCAAGTCCCTAGCCAATCCCTTCGTCAAGTGATCAGCCAAGTTTTGTTGTGATCTAACAAAATCCACCGAAATCACCCCATGCGTAATGAGCTATCTTATCGCACTATGTCTCACACCTAAGTGATGTGATTTCCCATTGTATACATGGATATATGCCTTAGCCAAATTTGCAGCGCTATCACAATGGATTGATATAGGTGAAATTCGCTTTTCCCATAATGGAATTTCATATATCAAGTTCCTTAGCCATTCCGCTTCTTTCCTAGCAGCGGCTAAGGCAACAAACTCTGATTCCATAGTGGAACTCGAGATGCAAGTTTGTTTCTTAGAATCCCATGAGATGGCACCCCCACCAACAAGGAACACCCACCCACTAGTGGAAGAATGATCCTCTTCATTTGTGATCCAACTTGCATCTGAATATCCCTCTAAACACCGAGGGTGATCCACTATAAGTAAGACAAAAGTCCACTATTCCCTTAAGGTACTGAAGTACCCGTCGAACCGCTTGCCAATGATATGCACTAGGATTGCTAGTATAGCGACTAAGCTTCCCTACTGCAAAAGCAATATCCGGCCTAGTATTTGTCATGGCATACATCAAGCACCCAATAACCCTTGAGTACTCAAGTTGCATAACTGATTTTCCCTTGTTAGGGAACAGTTTAACACTCGGATCATATGGTGTTTTCAAAGGAGTGTACTTATCACAATTGAATTTCTCCAATACTTTCTCAATGTAATGAGATTGTGACAACGATAATCCCTCCGTTCCCCGCCTTATCCTAATCCCTAGGAGAATTGTGATGAAAAAAATGCCTTTGTAAGGTCTACTTGCCTTTGATCCGTTCCAAAGATCAACATGTCATCCACGTACAAGCAAATTATAACACCGTTCCCAGAATTATCAAATTTGCTATATACACACTTGTCGGATTGATTCAGTCTGAATCCATTGGACAATACAACCTCATCAAACTTTTGATGCCATTGTTTTGGTGCTTGTTTCAGCCCATACAAATATTTGACCAATTTGCACACCTTATGCTCTTGTCCGGGCATAACGAACCCTTCGGGTTGTTTCATATACACTTCTTCCTCAAGGTCCCCATTAAGGAATGCTGTTTTCACATCCATTTGGTGTATAACCAACTTGTGAATAGCAGCCAAGGCAATCAATAGCCTAATGGTGGTAATCCTAGCAACCGGTGCATAGGTATCAAAGTAGTCAGTTCTATACTTTTGTCTAAAGCCTTGAACAACCAATTGGGCCTTAAACTTATCTATGGTTTCATCCACTTTCATCTTCTTCTTGAAGATCCACTTACTTCCCAATGGCTTACAGCCAGGGGGAAGATCAGCCAAGACCCATGTATTGTTCCCCATGATGGAATCCATCTCATCATTTATGGCCTCTTTCCAAAAGGAAACGTCTTGAGACTTCATTGCCTCAGTAAACGTCTTTGGGTCATCCTCAATATTGTAACAATACAAGTATTGGGATCCAACTTCATCCCTTGTTCCCTCTACCAAGTAAACATGGAAGTCAGGACCAAAGGACGTTCCTTTCCTTACTCTTTTACTCTTTCGGATCTCTGGTTCACTGTTCCCAGGTTGGACATCCATATCAATGTTTCCACTTGTACTGGGAACACTATCATTGTCTCCATTATTACTGGGAACAATGACTTTTTGTAAAGGTATCAATGAAAATCGTTTTTCATCAAAGATAGCATCTCTTGACTCTATAACGGAGTGAACCGAAATAGACTTGTTAGGTTCAATAACATAGAACCTATATGCCTTGGAATGCTCAGCATATCCAATTAAGATACATTCAACACCTCTTTCACCCAAAGTCTTTCACTTGGGTTCGGGTAGTCTTATAACCGCCCTACATCCCCAAACCCGAAGATAATTCAGATTTGGCTTCCTTTGGAACCAAAGCTCATATGGGGTAGTCTTGTTCCTTTTGTTAGGAACCCTATTCAATAGGTAACAAGCCGTCAACATGGCTTCCCCCCAAAATCCGTCATTTAAAACTGAGTAGGAAAGCATGGAATTGACCATTTCCTTAAGAACTCGATTCTTCCTCTCCGACACACCATTTTGTTGTGGTGTATAGGGAGCCGTAGTTTCATGAATGATTCCTACGGATTGGAAGTATTCTGGGTCAAAATACTCACCACCTCTATCGGTGCGCAATCTTTTGATCACCGTTCCCAACTGAAGTTCCACTTCAGTTTTATAGATTTTGAACTTTCCAAGGGCTTCGTCCTTAGCATGCAATAGAAATACATAACAATATCGGGAATAATCATCTATGTAAGTAACAACATATTTCTTATTTCCCAAGGACGGAGAAGCACGAAAATCACATAAGTCACTATGTATCAAATCAAGCACTACACTATTTCTCTTAACATCAGGAAACGATTGTCTTGTTATCTTAGTAAGCATGCAAGTTCTACACCTCTCTAAACTCATATCAAATGGAGGAATTAAACCATTTTTAGACATATCAAGCATGCATTTATAATGAACATGTCCTAGTCGAGCATGCCATAGAGAGGAAACGTTTTCCTCCGAGGGAACAACACCCTTTGAAGGGGCCGTTCCCACTGAGGGAACAACATGTTCAGAAGAAATAGAACCTTGACCACAAGTCATATAAGCTGAATTCATAACTTTATTAATACTTAGCTTAAACATACCATTACATAGGTAACCACGTCCTACAAATACACCGCCCTTAGATAATATATATTTATCGGCTTCAAACACTTGCCGAAAGCCTAACTTGTTAAGGATAGCACTAGAGACGAAATTTTTCCTTATTCCGGGTACATACAACACACTTTTCAGAATTAAAGTCTTCCCAGAAGAGAACTCTAACTCCACTTGGCCTTTGCCTAAGACGGGGGCAGTTGACTCCTTTCCCATATGAAGGACACGTCCATCATCCAACGGAACGAAGATCTTGAATACTGACTTGTCCCTACACACGTGTGTGGTAGCACCCGAGTCAACCCACCATGCTATCTCATCATCCTGCACAAAGAAGGCCTCAAAAATATTAGGAACAAAGTCCAAACCAGGAAATGTTACTAAAGAGGGAACAGTTCCGTTCAAGGGAACCGTTCCTTCCTGACCTTGATGAGATTTCTGCCCTTGGTCCTTAGAACCTTGAGCAGACTGGTTGGGAACGTTGCCCTTCTTGCCCTTTCCAGCCCAACAATCCTTCTTAAGATGTCCAGGCTTCCCACAGTTCCAACACCCCTATTGAGAGGGTTTCTTGTTTGGACCGGTGTTTGTGTTGTTGTGCGGCCTTTTCTTGCCCTTCTTGTTGTTACCCTTATGGGAACCTTCTTCCATCATGTTGATGGTGGAAGAATTGGGAGTCTCTTTCTCCTTTCCTTTCTCTTGCGAACAAAGGCCCTCTTCAATACGCAAGTGGCTGCCAAGTTCCACAAGGGAAATACCTTCCTTCTTGTGCTTCAACATGTGCTTGAAGTCTTTCCATGATGGAGACAATTTGTCAATAATGCTTGACACAGAAATGGACTCGTCCATATTCAATTTATGTTGAGCAAACTGCCCCAAGATACGGAGTATCTCATGATATTGCTCCATCACCGGTCTTGAGTCAACCATTCTATATGTATTGAAGTTGCTCACAAGGAACTTTACGCTTGAAGCGTCTTCAGCCATGTACTTCAACTCTAGAGAGTCCCAAAGTTCCTTGGCGGATTCAACATTTTGGTACACATCAAAGAGGGAGTCGGACATACCGTTTAAGATGTGGCCCCGGCAAATGTAGTCATCGTTCTCCCATTTGCTCCTTTTCCTCACGGCCTCAAGTGGTTCATCATCGACTAACTCCGGCATGGGAGTGGATAGGACGTATACCACCTTGAGGGTGGTCAAGAGGAAATGCTGCTTCTTTTGCCAACGGCGGAAGTCCATCCCTTCGAATTTTTCCAACTTCTGGAACATCGTCGTCATCTCACGAACAATCGTCATTGATCCAAAAATTCTGATTTCGATTGTAAGAACAATGTATGCTGAATAAGGGAACAGTGTATGTTGAGGCAACTGTTCCCTGCAAGTCTTGATCTTCTCTTGATGTTGACTTCGGCTTCAATAGGGAACGATCAATGAATGCTGTAACTCGGATAAGATTTGAATCGTGAGAACACTTTCCGAAATCAGAATTTTGCCCCTTACTAGCCTTAGGGAATCCGCAAAATCTTAAGTGAGATAAGACAAATCCTCTAGTTCTCTTCAAGGCTTCTGATGAGAACTAAACTATGTTCATGTATTATTGATGTATCACTTTAACTCAGATAGAGAACTCGTATCTATTTTCTGATCAGCCAACACTATCACCGAAATGCCTTTATATAGGCTTTCGGGCAGTTACAGGGAACAGTTACGACAGTTACAAGTAGTTACAAGCGGTTACTAACGGTTAGCAACTGTCCCAACTGCCACCAACCGTTTCCAAGGATATCCAACTACTTCTATCAGTTATCAACTGATTTAAGGTAGTTAAGACGCGGTTATTTCGACGGTTACCAAGGCGGTTACAACACATTTATCACGTGCATAAACTTTAACCATGCCTCAGGGAACTTGACGTTCCCACCTAGGGAACGGCTGATCCCTCCAAGGAACGAGCACTCGTTCAACCTTACGTAACGTCGATCTGTCTTAACGACACAATTAACCTCTCTGATGCACTGTTCCCATATGGGTAACGTCACATATCCTTAATGTCTCCCTCAGAATCTCAAGTATGCTTACACGAGTGTATACTCCATACCTCCAAACCCGTGATGTAGCTAGGTGAGATCTTATAGTGTCGTATGAATCCCGATCACACTAAATGGCATCGTTCCCTATATGGGAACGGTCTCTTGATGACACTAAAATCACCAACAGAAGATTGGTATCCCAAGGGTGGTAATCCAACACATGGGGAAATGCACATGCAAAAACCATTCCCTACCCTATCATGAAAGTGTAATGTTGTTACTTGAAAGGGAACATGTTTACAAAGCTGAAAATAAGGTGGTCTTGGGCTTTGATTTGGAGGTTAAGAACATCTCCAAGATGGAGTATTAGGGAGATGATAGAGGAATAATGACCAGATTGTCCTCCTCGAAGAAGGAAGTTGGAGAAGGATCTTCAAGAGGTGGAAATCTGAACCACCGAATTCTGGAGGAGTTAGTCAAGTTAAATACCAAGGTTGATCTATTACTTAACTTTCTCCAAGATAAAAGAGAACGGACCCAAAAACTTGAGTGGAACACCTTCTATTCTTCCCTAGCTTATATTATCTATGCTTTCGTTCTTTTCATCTTCTTATGCTTTTGTTCTTTGTTTTTTATTATTTTCTTTGTTTCTTTGCTATATTCCCAGTCCTAGTCTAATCAATTCCTTATCTTATCTCATGAAGTGTTATTTAGATAATAATTTACAACTGCATGAACGATTTTAACGTTCTACTCATTAGTCATTACAATAATGTAAAAAAAAACATTTTTTTAACTTTTTTTTTGCTCACGTTTCATATACATATATAGTAGCCATTCTATGTTCTCATTATATTTGAAATAGAACAAAGCTATAATTTTGTTTTATCAATTTATATTAGATTTTTTTACTGGTTATGCAAAAACGTTTCTGGATAAATTAAGGGTCAAGTCCCAAATTTTCCTTTTAAACTTGATTACATATATATAGTTACGAGGCTTTTACACCCAAGTAGGATTGTACATAGTAGATCTTTGTAATTACAAATTTTTATAAGTATTTGGATCCGTTTGAATCCACCGACCTATTAATTTGAATGTAGTATTTAAATGTGTTTGAATCCTCACAACTACGAGATTTTATGTAGTTTTGGATTCATTTGCATCCTTGCAAGTACGAGATTTTATATAGTGTTTAGATCCGTTTGGGTCCTCCCAACTGTGAATTTTAGTGTTGTGTTCGAATCCATTTGAATTCTCGCAACTACGAGATTTTATGTAGTGTATGGATCCATTTCAATCCTCTCAACTACGAGATTTTATGAACGTAGTGTTTGGATCCGTTTGAATCCTCGCAAATACAAGATTTTATGTAGCATGTTTGGATACATTTGAATCCTCGCAACTACGATATTTTATGTAGTGTTTGGATCCTTTTGAATCCTCGCAACTACGAGATTTTATATAGTGTTTGGATCCTCCCAACTGTGAAGTTCAGTTCACTATTCGGATACGTTTGAATCCTTGCAACTACGAGATTTTATGTAGTGGTTGGATCCGTGTGAATCCTCGCAACTACGACATTTTATGTAGTGTTTGGATAAGTTTGAATCCTTGCAGAAACAAGATTTCTTGTAGTAGTGAAACTAACAGTTTCAAGACAACTAAGGATCTTCGATGTAATGGTGAAACGTAGGGATGAGCATAATTCGGTCCAGACCGGACCGGACCGAATGAAACCGATCCGGTCTTAGGACTAAGAATTTTGAGATATCGGTTCCGGTCCGATCCAAAAACCGATCCGGTCCGGTCTGGACCGGTCCAAAAACCGATCCGGTCCGGACCGATTTTTTTTTAAAAATATTTTTTTAAAATTACTTATATAATTATATTATATTTATTATAAATATATTTAATGTAGTACTATATATAATAAAAAAATGTTAAATATAATTTTTTAAATTTTTCTACCATTTTTTTTAAAATATAAAATTCGGTCCAAAACCGATCCGAGGTGGACCGGACCGGGCATGTATTTTCCGGTCCGGTCTTCGGTCCACACTTTTTCCGAATTCGATTTTCGGTTCGGTCCAATTTTGGACGAAAGCTCATCCCTAGTGAAACGATATGTTTAAAACCAACTACATGTCTTCTTGTAGTGGCAAAACTAAACACTTCAAGCCAATTACGACTCTTGTTGTGGAACAACTATATGTTTCAAGTCAACTAAGACAAAGACATGGCTTCATTAGCTTACAAATGGAATTATACAAGACTAAGGGCTCGTTTGGTTCTCATTCATTGGAATCAAGAATGGGAATGAGAATGATTGATTCCCATAATTGTATTTGGTAAGTATTGTAATGGAATGGATTTCATTCAATGAATGGATGATTCCAAGCTTATTGAAGAATTTGATTCCACCAAAAATGTTGATGTATCATTCATTCCAATTACACATGTCAAACATTGACCCGACTCAAAAACCCGACATGACCCAATTTTTTTAGGATCGAGACCCGACTCGAAAATTACTTGGTCAAGAAAAACCCGACTCAAACTTGACCCAAACTCAACGAATTCGTTATTTCATATATATTATCTCATTTATATTAAATATTTTGATTATTTTATTAAAAAATTAACTAAAATTGATGATTTTATTAAATAATATTTATTAAAGTTTTTATAATTTCTAAATTTTTTACTATTTTATTATTCATAATTTTTATTATTTTATTATTCATACTTTTTATTATTTTATTATTCATAATATTTATTATAAATAATATAATATGATTATTTTGTTAAATAATATTTATTTTCCCATTTATATTAATAATATTATTATTTTATTTTAATAATCTATTTTTAAAAAAAATTACTATAATCATAAAAAATGGACACTTTCAACTTTTTGGATCAACCCGAGCCAAACCCGTTATAACTCATTTCTGATTCCGACAACATACCAAACGACAAGTTACAGAAATGATAATGAGTCATTTCTGATTTCGATTCTGATTCTGATTCCAACCCGATTCCTGGTTAGCTTACCAGTACTGTTTTACTTGAGCAGCATATTCTTGGTTTTGTATCTCTTGGCCTTGTTTTAGTATGATTGCCTCTGTTTTCTTGAGCTCCTTCTTGTTTTGAAAAGCGAAGACCGAAAACTCCCTGCCCTCCACTGCTATTTGGGATTATGAAGGTTGAGAATTTTTAAATGGTGGTCATAACAAGATGTCAATTGATTTGGGTATTTAAAGCAACGGTTTCAACAATTGCACAAATATGGATAGGAATTCTGACCGGTGGGAGTCAATTCCAAATCCAAATCAATGACCCTAATCGAGATCATCAATCATGAATCATGAATCAAACCGGTGGGAGTCAATTCCAAATCCAAATCAATGACCCTAATCGAGATCATCAATCATGAATCATGAATCAATCATCAATATATACTATAAAGGTGTCCTATGAGAAAAGATTGAGAAATAGGATGTGTCATCAATTGGATATTAAATTGGTATTTGAATTAGACAGCTATCCTCTCTCTAATGCCTTTGCTACATACTATAAAGTTGTCCTATGAGAAAAGACTGAGAAATAGGGTGTATCATCAATTGGATATTAAATTTGTATTTGAATTAGACAGTTATCCTTTCTCTAATGCCTTTGCTTTAAAGTGATGGCTTAATTGGGCTGTTACAATGTACGAAACTCCTCCTGGCCGTTACACCACGTTGTTCATCCAAGGGAGAGTTAATTTGCAAAAATTGAAACCCCCTTCACAGTAATTCAAGCTGTAAAGTGCCCAAGAAATAAAGGTGCCGGTTATATGACCTGTACGAAACCGATTTTACCTCCCCATAAAATGTGCATCGTCCTTGCATTAGAGCCACCCTACGGCAATAATCTCCTCCGCACAGAGCTGGAAATGGCTTCATCTTCTTCCAAGAAGAACTCCACCGACGGTTCCTCCCAAAAGTCCATCGGACATCTTCCGGTTAAAGCGATCGATGATTTCTTGGCGTCTTCGTATGTTCCTTTTCTGAGCTGGCTGAGGGGATGGACTGCACTGTCAAGGCTATGGTAATCCGTAAGTGGGATGCGACAACCCTGCAAAAACATTATCTCAGCACCGATTACAGCTTGGCGGACCATAAGGTATCAATAAACTTCTTTTGCCCCCTTCCCCCACCCTCTTAGATGGCTTTAGCGATTACCGTAGTCGTCTTTTATTTCAGGGAGGCGCGATCCACTGCGTTGCACGGGCGAACATCAGCCATTGTTTCGCAGGCAAGTTGTTGGTAGGAGAAGTGTACGCCATTAGCCGCTTCACTGTTGTGCCGCCGAAGCTGACGTATCGCCTCCGCAACGGTGATCATTTTGTAATCCACTTAGAAGGCACCACTGTGGTCAGACATCTAGACTGCTCTTCAGACGGATTTGCGAAATACCCCCTTCAATTGGTCCCCATACGGGATATCGACCACAATGGGTCAAAGT
The DNA here is from genome assembly GCA_027886185.1 of Rheum nobile. Classification (NCBI taxonomy): domain Eukaryota; kingdom Viridiplantae; phylum Streptophyta; class Magnoliopsida; order Caryophyllales; family Polygonaceae; genus Rheum; species Rheum nobile. Next base: position 2,380,103 of record WOAB01000546.1, read on the forward strand.
TCCTCATAGGTACGTGAAACTTATGTCGTTTACTAGCCTTCAGAAAGTTGGTTAGTCCTTGCACTTAGATTATCACACTTTCATTCTCCCAGTTGGAACTTTTATATGATATATCATATTGCACAAAAGCCCATTTCATATACTAAAAATTGGCGGACGAGAAGAAATCTATTAAAATTTTTAAGGTTAACATGCGAAAAAAACAGAAGACAAATGAGTACACCATATTTGCAAAAGCTCGCGTCTGAGATGAAACTATAATAAAGTTCAGAGTTAGCACCCCAAAAAAAGAGGAAAAATGAGTACACACTCAATTTCTAAAAAGCTCAGGTTCACAGATTGAAATTTCCTAAAAATAATGATACATAAAAAACAGATAACGCATAACTTCCCCATTGAATCCATCCAATTTGATTGACATATAAATTCAGTAGCATTCTATGTAAATAGAGAGAATGAGAAGGTAGCAAATAATAAATAGCCTAAGAAATGCAACATATATATATATGTATTTGTCAAGAGCTAAAATTTCAATATTTCACAAGTTGCAACTGTCTGTTTGAAGCAATCTGCATTGCATAATCCAACTAATCTAACGATTTTCCCAAACCTGTCACATTTCCCACCTTCATCAGCTACCAATGAATAACAAAACTAACATATAGGATCAAAGTGTCTTGAAGAAAAGAACCCAAATTCGTACTGATCAAAGCTTTTTCTTGGCTAATCAGGTTGATGTAACCTGTTTCTGGGCTTAATCGATGTTCCATTCACACTCTTCCTTGCTCTCTCTGATCTCCCTCTCCTAACAAGACCAACTCTAGACGCTACAACGTTGTCAACACTATGCCTAAACTTGTGTTTCTGATCAAGTGTCAATCTTTGGCTATCATCTTGTGGTACCTGAAACTTCCGTCATTTACTTGTTGCCCTGTCCAACACGGAAAGTCTCATCAATTACGTACCATGACCGACTACTTACGTAGCTCATGTTAACTGTGCTCAAGTCAATGCCATTTCACAACATGGATCTGAATCTCTGAGTAAGTGGAAATGGTATTTTGGCTTAATGGTAACAAAAAGAAAAACAAATAAACAGTATCTAAACCGAAGAATTTTACATCATCTGCCAAGAGAAGCTTTAGCCTATCTAACCAACTGATGAGATCAAAAGGTACAATATAAACACATATTAAGACTAACAAAAGCATGTATAGAGATAAAGTAAAATATAGTTTATCATTTTCCCCAGATCCAGCATAGCATAGATTGCCAAACAAAAAGGACCTTACAAATCACAGTTAAAAATTACTATTGGAAAGATCTGTTGGAGAGATTATTTGATGTCAATTACAAGCTAATGAAAGAATCCATCAAGAAACACAAGGAAAAATAATACATGCCACAAATCCAGAGAAGAAGAAGTTAACCCATGCAAATGTGAGAGTCTGGAAATTAAGCAGTAGTAGTTAAGAAATCAATTCAAGCACTAGAAGTGATAAAGCTGAAAGAGGTAATTAATAAACAAATCAACTCACCTGAGGTATAATCATTGACAAGTTCTTCTTCATCATATCCATAGCCATGTTTGGGTCAGAAAACATTTGGGCTTGTGCATTCTGACCTTCTCCCTTGGGCACATGTAAAAGACCATTCTCCTACACTCAAACATCATACAGAACCTTCTAATGTTAAATGGAGTCCGCAATTACTAAACCAAGAAAAGAGAGAGCTTTCTTTTGCAAGAAAACACAAAGTAACTGACAATTATAAGAAATGAAATAGGACATATCTTACATTACAAACATATTAAATGATCTAGATTAAGTTCAACACATTATAAAAAGAAAAGAAAACAGACTTGCTTCTCTAAGCATCAAGTTGTCTTCATTATGCAACTATGTTTCCATTTGCTTCTATAGTAAAAACTATAGTGTAAAATCAGTAATATAGCAGGCAAACAATCATAACATATAAGCTTGGTCATCCTTCTTTCAGTAGGTTTATTTTTAACTCACAATTTTCTTATCTGATGTATTACAAACTCATCAAACTCCATCATATTGTATGACCATTGGCCAGATTTGTTTACAGATTGTCTAAGTGAAGATGTAGTATTATACATTTAAGCTTTGTCAGAAGGAACACTAAAAACGACATAGGGCACCTCTACAACTAATCTGTCCTGCTGAAATCTCATTACAGTTCACCATCCAGATTATAGGGCAAACCATCCTCCCTACAACCCATTGACATTCAATATCCTTCTTGCAGGTGATCCAGAGCAAAGATTGAAGCTTGTGATCACTTGAATTATAACACCAAACTCATTTATTCTTCCAAGCTAACCTCCGATCACCAAACTTTAACTCATTTCTCCCAAGCTAAAACTCCAAACATAAAAAAATTATTTCTTCATGGCAACTAAACTCCTCTACAAAGATAAGAAAAAACATTGAGGCAATGAGTTCTGAAACCCTTCAATGGTGCGGGGTTTATGTGTTAGTGTTAAGGGAAAGTCAACAGTTCGATTTCGCAAATTCTTTGGACTTATATTAAAATTGATCTAATCCAAACAGTTCCCTGATTAAAGTTTAGGGGTCTAAATCTTCCTGAAATTCCATTTTTTAAATCGAATGTCTCACCAGCAATAAAGCGTGACACTTTTACAACATAGAATTAATAAACTAATGACATGTCCACATAATATGAAATAACCAATAAGTTGTGAAATTTTCTTGCCAACAATGAATTAGTATATATTATGTTAGTAGGCCAAAAAAATTTGAACGACGTGGCTATGCTTCCCAAAAAGAGTAGATTAATTGTAGTTGATTACCTGCCCACTAATGTCCCCCCCCTTTGTGCCAGATGTTGTAGGGTGCCCTATTAATATTGGGGCAATGAAAACCACCCCTACAGGTGCCCAACTACTAGAGTTCCACCTCATGAACGAGCGGTAAAGCTTACATGCTTCCCCCTTACCTGACATCCATCAGATACGTCAAGCAAATGTTGCACTTACATTGCGTTTGGCCACTTATCATATGCACAGGGGAAACACGATTAAGGTGTCCATGTGGGGTAGTATAGGCGATGACTTCCTTGCGCGCAGCAAGCGGGCCAAGACTCCATACATTGTTGCTTTGGCCGCCATGAATGTGCGACAGTGGAATGGTATTGTAGCCCTCTACCAATAGATTATCAGTTTATATGGCTGCATACCAAACAACCTAATGCCATTATATACATGCGCAGGTGATATTTATTTTCCCACCACCTCGGCTACAACGTTGTATGATACCGAGGACATACCTGCTATAAAGCAATTGAGGGATGTAATGAGGTACATGCTTGCACTACGCGCATAACTATATTGTACTGTAATTACAACCACATCTCTAAACCCCACCTTTGCAACATTCCAGTACCGACGGTCTCCCTCGGCTGAATCACTACATATACTTACATTGGAACATAAAGAACCACAAAGCTCAGGTGTAGATGAAGAACACTAAATGTTAGTTAACTTTTGATGAATCCTTCATCAAAATGTGTTAGTTGGCTTATAAGATATGAAACAAAACTCAATAAACACGAGCACTGGAACAAATAGATGATTCCGACATACCAGAATTGCATTGACCAAAATAAGTGAAGGCAACAATTACAGTTTTATAAATGCTTTAGTTACCGAGAATAAGCTTTCTCATGACCACCTCTAATCATTCCTTTACCAAGTATATTTAACCATACTCTCAGTTCATCCCACTCACGAGGAAGAATATATATAATCAACATTATAGCATAATCTATATTCTTCCACCCAATGAAGGAGGGGTTAATTTATTTTCAAAGTCCAAACAATTCCAATTGGTTTCAAAGTCAAATTCACGATCGGTAATTAAGAAACTAGGATGTTTTATTTGCTAAGTTCAAAATTTTAGTGTCTCAAGTATGTTTTCTGATTTCTGTGATGGAGAACTATCCCTTATTTCTCTACAAGCAAGGACCCGACATCCATTCATGGAACTAAATTTTTTAACCCAACAATAAGGCACCAGAAGAACAAAAGAATCAAACATGCAATTGATAAATATACAAAAGATAACATACAAACATGCATATTTATAACCTAGGTTTTGAAGCTTACCAATTGCATATCTGAAGTTAAATTCAGTACAACATTGGCCACAGAAACACTACTTGTTTCTTTAATGACGGTTTCATTAATATTGCAAGCGGAAAAAATCCAACTGTTCCATCTGCCAACAAACACAAAATCAACTTAGCTACTGATAAATAATGAAAATCAAGAGAGCACAAAACCCATAAATTTAAAAATTAGAAAACTTCCATCAGTAGTCACAAACATTTAGCACATCATAGTCGTAATCAGAATTCAGCAAACACAATCTACTCAAACAGAATCAATTCAGCAACAAATTGAGTCATTCATATTTTTCCTGACCAAAAAAACTGGTACACGGAAAAAAGATACAATGCCCCCCCCCCCCCCCCCCCCAAAAGTGTTCTAGAGTTGTAGAGAAAAAAGAGTGTTCTAGAATACCCCATCTAAGGAGTCTGGGCTAATCCATTGTGGAGCTCATACCTCATTTTGGATTTAGTTGTGTTAATTACATGAATTCTAGAGCTGTAATCTTGAGGCAAGAATCATGTGCAACTGGAAAGAAGTTTCAATTCATGGAAAAGATTTTATTTAGCTGATGATGCATATTATTCAACACTACACAGTTGTACTATCGAGGCAAGGATCAAACATAATATACAGAGTCGCACACCATAATTAATTATACAATCAATAGGGTTGTAGAGCAACGGAGTGTTCAACAAAATCAGCACACAAGGACATAGGAGGACAAAATCAATAACAGATGACTCACGAGTAGTAGTGGCTTAACCCACAATAATTGATGCAAGTGTAACCCCCGCATTAATAGTGCAATTTACAAGCCGAAAAAATAGCAATCGTTTAAATAGGCATTCAAGTACAGCCGTTATTGTTAAAAACAAAGGCATTCATGCTCCCTTTAAATAGACGTTCTGGGCAAGCTAGACTTTCATGTAACCTACACCACGTCCCTACCTCCCCAGATCTGGTTCTCTTGCCAACATTTGTGCAACAACCTCTTCACATAACTCAAGTATTCAGGTTAGTAGTTTTTTTTTTTACAACGACATCTATTACCTCTGCCTTTAGCGCTTTCTCAAGGTTGTGATTACACTTCCTACTTTGTCCAGGTTTGCGGTCCTGTAGAGATGGCCCAGGAAATGCGCACCGACAATGGGGGTAAGATTATCTCGGATTTGAACATAAACATGCAAACTTTATGTATATCCCTACAACAACTACTGAAAAACCAATGGAGCTGAATTCAGCGTATTTCAGCCCTTGGACGTTCAAGTATTAATGCAACCAATAGACCATAGTATACCACTGGACAAATTAAACCGTCAAAAACACAATGCAGCTAAGTTCAGTTACCTAATTAATCACTCATTGTTGCCGCCTTTATCCTGATTGTGTTCCCCCGGGTTCACCTGGTCATGCGGAGCGAAATCACTCCACGCCGTACCATACCAATCCGTTAGCTCCAATGCAATACGCAATTGGTTATTGTGACAGATTCTAGATTAGAGGGGAAAATGTCCCAAGTTGCAATTTCAGCTTCATAAAGACACTGATTACAGCGGAGAAACCCTTGGAAACCACCGGCAAAGGTAGCCCCCCGCATGCTCAGTCATACGACAGTGCCACCAGGACCTGATGGAGAGGAGGCGGACCACGGCGAACCGGCGGGATCCGGCGAATCCAGTACGGGCGCGACCCCGATCGCTTCTGTGGCGGCACGGCACCACGGGCTGGAGACTGTACAGGGGCTGCGGGGATAAAAGAAAGGAGAGAACGCTTAGGGGAGGTAGGGAAGGCCTTTCCGGGAATTGGGCGCCTGAGGGGGGCTTGGACCGGGCCAAGGAGCGGCCACTGACATCGCCGAAACCGGCCATCCCGGCGTAGATGGTGAGGGTGATTGAGCTCGCGCTGAGACATAAGTAGGGATGATTTTTTTTTTGATAAAATAAGAAGAAAGGAGTTAAAGAGAGTGAAATAGGCAAGGAAACGAAGCCAGTGGACGGTTTCCCCAAATTTTGAAGCAAAGGAATTGAACATGGGTTTAAAAGGCACAGACCTGTCAAAAACCGACCCAACACGAAAACTCGACCCATCGCGATCTAAAATTCCTGGGTTGAGCACCGATCCGACTGTCACTGGGTCAAGAAGGAGCCGAACCCGAAGGACCCAAACTCAAACCTGACCCCACCCGACTAAGCCCGAACGCAAATTCTAGCTCGCGGGTCCCCGTTATTTCTTATATTTTATTTCATATGTATTAAACATTTTAATACACTTTATTACATAATAATATAATACTAATTATATTATTATAATTATTTTATTAAAGTAAAAAATCATAATAATAAGCATAAAAAATGGCATGGTTCTGGCGATGTCACCGGCCTCCACCCCCCCCCCCCCCCCCCTACATTTTATACATGTATACGTTATATATTTTGCTCGCAGACTGTTTGCCCAGGTTTGGAGGAATGGACTTTTCTATGCGACTGATCACCCGCAATATCACACGGCTAGACAGAAGGGTTGAGAATTACTGCGGATTGGACATCACGGAACCAAGTACCACAAAATTATCATAACGGTAGTGTTTTGCACCCTCAAACTGCCACATTCTCTACGAACACGCACACACCGTGAGTTGTCAACACATGTACCTTTTGCCATTGCCAAAATAAACCCCGAGTAAGCATTCTTCAAATAAATTGCTACCAACAATGCCCATATTCGGCCTCTGCATACGTCCATACCGGACGATCTAAACACAAGCATCGTTTCCTTTTTCGGTTTACTTAGGACAGCGTGACCGACCATCCATGGTGAACAACCTAGGTGAATGTGTGGCCGGTACTATCGGACTTGCAAGATAACCTGCAACAATGGCGACCCCAAGTAAGATTTGTACGATCAAATTACGTGTATATATACATGTCATGGATCCTGAACACACGCGTCTTTCATGTTGTTTGTTGCACCAGGAAGGCGGGGTCGGCCCCCCAAATCGAAGCACCTAGACGACAGTGTGGCCGGTACTTCCCAACTTGCTGGCGAACCCGCACAAGTGGAAACCACAAGTAAGAATGTTACATATTCAAAACTAAATCCAATGAACCCTTGACACCCCCTGCTGAAGCAAAATACACTTCCCGCCACTTCTTGGAATAGGGCTGCGTGGGCGCCCCCCAAAGGCGAGAGGCGCAAGCGCAGCTGTTGCACACCACTCAAACAATCAGTGTCTTTAGGCCATAGCTGAGAGCGACAATATTCGCTTTGCAGAATCATGTTATTATCTGTAATTGCAGGTGCACAGGTGAAATACGCAAAGCTTAAAGTGCCTACAACAAGGTGTTGCTTCAGTGGCGCAAAGATGTGGCCGGAGGAAAAGGCTGAAAAAGCTACTTTGGCCAAGTTTACTACGTCAATCTGCTGCCAAAAGGGTAAGGTCAGCTTACCCAAACTCAAGGAAACGCCTGAGCCGCTGAAGTATCTCTTGTGCAGTTCCATCGCAAGTGCTACTTTGTTCAGGCGGAATATTAGAGTGTACAACAGCTTTTTTGCCTTCACCTCCTTTGGTGCCGTGATATATGACCACATCAATCGCACCAAAGGCCCGTACACCTTCAGGATTTCTAGCCAGAACTACCACCGGCTCGGAGCACTAATGCTTGGTGAAGGGGCCCCGCCTAAATTTGCACAGTTGTACTTCTACGATACAACAAATGAAATCCAGAACAGACTGGGATGCTTGAACATTGGCCGCGATATTGATGCAAATACAGTGCAAACTTTGTTGAACATGCTGGATGCTATGATTTCTGTAGCGCAGGGCATTCAGAAAGGCAAGATATTGGTCTCATGCTCATGATTTTTTTGGAGTTCACGGTCAAACTGATAGGAGAGCGGAAACCTGATAAGAGACAGTATAATTTACCCACTGCGGATGAAGTGTCAACACTCATTATATGGGACTTTGGGCAAAGCAGAGAACCCAAGGATGTGTACGTCCAGACAAAGGCATGCTGTCCTAGAAGAATATCGGAGTTGCACCCATCATACATGGCCCTTCAGTACCCTTTATTGTTCCCTCACGGTGAAGATGGTTATCACATAAAAATCCCGTACACCAAAAACTCAGGAAGGAGAGAAACTCAAAGGGATAGTGTGACAATGAAAGAATAATATTCATACAGGCTGCAACAAAGGATGGACGAGGCTACCACACTAATACACGGAGGCCCCTTATACCATCAGTACATAGTAGATACCTACACCGCTATTGAAGAGGAAAGGTTACGTTGGGTTAGAGAAAACCAGACTCAGCTACGGGCCGATCTATACAACAACATTTGTGATGCTGTTACCAAGGGTGATACAGATGCAAGAATGGTCGGCAAAAGAATAGTGCTCCCATCTACCTATACAGGAAGCCCTCGATATATGATTCAGAATTACCAAGACGTAATGGCGCTATGTAGAGCATTCGGGAATCCTTCTCTTTTCATCACATTCACTGCTAACCCTAAATGGTTTGAGTGCGCTGGAATGTTGGGAGAATTAGAGGTGCAACACTCGAATGACAGGACCGACGTCATGAGCAAACTTTTTAAACGCAAGGTGTGCTAGTTGCTTAAAGATCTTAAAACACACGAGATATTTGGGCCCATAAAGGCAGGTACGTGACTGCTAAAATGAAATGGTGCAAAACTCTCTCTGGGTTTATAAATGATATCATTGACATATAATCAAAATTCAAACCACACGTCCCCAAGAATTCACCTCCTTATATTTGTACATGTGCAGCCATATACACTATTGAATTCCAGAAGCGCGGCCTTCCCCATGCACATATACTCTTATGGTTGAAAGAAGGCTGCAAGGCCAAAACAGGAAAGGACGTAGATGATTTCATTTTAGCTGAAATTCCATGCAAAGAAACAGATCTGGACGCGCATAAACTTGTGACTGAGCATATGTTACATGGCCCTTGCAGGGATACAACCCTAATGCACCGTGTATGCACAATGGGAAATGTAACAAACGCTTTCCCAAGCCCTACTATGCAGAAACAACGTTTGACGAGGATGGTTTTCCAGTTTATCGGCGCCGGAATAATGGAAGTGTAGTGGAAGAAGGACGAGCCACATTTACCAACAACCATGTTGTGCCATATAACCGGTACTTATTGCTGAAATATGGTGTGCACATCAATGTTGAGTGGTGCAATAGAACAAGAGCCATCAAGTACCTGTTCAAGTACATAACCAAGGGTCCAGACAAAGCTACTGTTGTCTTCATGCAGAAAGATGCACAGTCGCACATAGGAGGGGTAGCCACAAACCCGAAACTAAATAAGATCAAGCAATACTTAGATTGTCGTTACCTATCTGCATGCGAAGCCGCTTGGCGTATTTATGGGTTTGACATTCATTACAGTTGGCCTGCTGTTATACGTTTGACTTTCCATCTCCCAGATCAAAACACAGTGACAATGTCAGATTCGCAAAACCTGCTAGCTATGGTACGACGCGAAGGAGTACAATCTACATTGTTTACAGAGTGGCTTACCCTAAACAGTAAAGATGAGGCAACAAGAAAATTCAAGTACGCAGAAATACCCAAATAGTACACATGGGATGCATCAAATAAGGTGTGGACGCCAAGGCGAAATCTCAAACCGATAGGCCGAATTGTGTACGCCCATCCCGCCTCTGGCGAAAGGTATTACCTACGCATGCTTCTGAACGTCGTTGCAGGGCCTCACACCTTTGAAGAAATTTGGACGGTGAATGGGAAATAGTATGACACCTTTAGGCAAGCATGCTATGCCCGTGGAATACTCAATGAAGACAATGAGTGGACCGACGCAATCAAAGAAGCACAAGTCTGGGCAACGGGGGTACAACTGAGAGATTTGTTTGTCACGATTCTAACCTTTTGTGAGGTGACCAACCCGGGAAGGCTATGGGACATTAATTGGGCTGCGTTATCAGAAGACATACTATATCGGAAGAGAAGGGAATTCAACTTCCCGACCTTAGAACTCAGTGACAACCAGCTAAAGAACTACTGCTTGCTTGCCATTGAAGAGCTCCTTGCAAAAAACGGAAACACATTGGCTGACTACCCGAGAATTCCGATGCCAGACAAGCAACTACTCACCGTAATGGACAATCGACTAATACGAGAAGAACTCTCCTACAATGCCCAGAAAATGGAAGAGCTGTATGCAACCATGTACCAGTCACTGAACGCCAACCAAAAAGCAATCTACGACAGGGTAATCAATGCAGTGGATAAGCAATCCGAAGAGTTCTTCTTCATTTACGGTGCTAGAGGAACAGGGAAAACGTATCTATACAACACAATAATGGTCCGTATAAGATCACAAGGGAACATCGTCCTTTCCGTAGCATCGTCGGGTAAGTTCTAAGCTATGTTCACTCACTCCGATAATAGTTTCATACCCACTCCATTTCTTAGCAGCGAAAAATAGATGCACAAAACACATCATGCTAATGTCTATTACTCCCATTGTAGGCACGTAATAATAACATTACAATGTCCGTAAGCACCTGGTGGTTACATGTTGCCTTCATATACCGAATAAGATAACCCTACATACTTAATTCTGCTCCCCTCTAACGCTATTGTTCCCCATAGGTATTTCTTCCTTTTTATTACCAGGCGGCCAGACAGCCCACAGTAGGTTTCTAATCTCAATCGAGTTGCTTGATAATAGCACATGTGGTATTAAACAAAACACGCAATGAGCACAACTGATGCACGAAGTCAAACTGATTATTTGGGATGAAGCTCCAATGACACACAAAAATGCATTTGAGGCATTGAACAGAACCTTGTAAGATATCCAAATCATCAAACAGGCTAAAAACAAACACAAGCTGTTTGGGGGTATAACGGTCCTACTAGGAGGAGATTTCATGCAAATACTTCCAGTAATTAGCAAAGGGAAACGACAAGACATCGTTCAAGCTTGCATCAGCAACTCCCCTATTTGGGCCCACTGTCAAGTACTCACGTTAACAAAGAGCATGAGGGTCAATGACCAACAGGCCAATGGCGAGATTGACATCAACAAACAATAATTCAATAATTGCATTCAAAAAATAGGGGATGGAAATGCTGAAGCAGTAGCGCTGGACAATGAGGTGGAAGAAACGTGGACTGAGATCTTACAAGAGTTCATAATTGTACCTGGGGCAAATCCGATTGAGCAGCTAATTGACAAAGTCTTTCCAGATTTCATAGCAAACAAAACCAACCCGTCGTACCTCCAAGACATGGCTATCTTGACCCCCCTAAACGAAGATGCGGATCAGATTAACTACTACATGTTCAAGCGTCTGCGTGGACACACGAACACATACAAAATCGCAGATGAGATTTGCAAGGCATCTACCGATGTGGCTGAACAAGAGCAATTATACCCCCCCGAATTCTTAGACAGCCAAGATTTCCCCGGTACATTAAGCTTGCATTTTCATACACTATGGATAATAAGTTATACAACCCGCAAATACTGAAAATAACATGGAATTTACACTACAGGAATCCCACCACACGCGCTGGAACTGAAGGAAGGGTTACCGGTGATGCTTCTACGGAATGTCAACCCGTCACAAGGACTGTGCAACGGCACCCGACTTATCATTACGCATTTGGGGGAGTGGGTTGTTGAGGCTGAGATTTTAACAGGCACGTGCGTAGGGAATCAAGTCCTAATTCCTAGGATAACACTAAGCGCCACCCAATCAAAATCGCCATTCATAATGAAGCGTCGCGAGTTCCCTCTAAAAGCTTGATATGATATGACTATTAATAAAAGCCAGGGGCAATCACTGAAGCATGTGGGGTTGTACTTAGAGATGTTCACGGTTTTGGAACCGCCGGTTACGGTTCTAAAAAATCATGAACCGAAACCGGAACCGACCAAGTCTGGTTTTGCCGGTTCCGGTTTCGGTTGCGGTTCCGGATCCGGTTCCGGCCGATTTTGATCCGGTTTTGAACCGGTTCCGGTTACGGTTCCGAACCGGATAAAAATTAATATTTTTATACAAAATATCTAAAAAAAAGTTGAACATAAAAAAATAAGAAAATATTAACATTAATCATTTAATCTTTATATTTTAATTATATAATATATTCTTAAACTAAAAAAATATAATAAGCATTTGTCTTTATACAAAATTATAAGGGAAAAAATTGGAAAAATAAAGGTTTGAACATAATTAAATTGCTTACGTGTTCTCTCCGGGTTAGAGAAATCAAAATCCACGTAGTCCTCTTACCTTTATTATGGAAATTCACTTAGCTAATAGGTTTGAAATTGGCGGTTCTGAAACGGTTTGGAACCGTCGGTTCCGAACCGCTTCGAACCGCCGGTTCCACGGTTCTGTGAAATCTTGAACCGAAACCGAAACCGGTCTCGAATGGTTTTAGTCGGTTCCGGTTCGATTACGGTTACGGTTTCAGACGATTTTGGGCGGTTTCAGAACCGCCGGTTGAACGGTTCAAAGGAACCGCTGAACACCTCTAGTTGTACTTACCAAGGCCAATTTTCTGCCATGGCCATCTCTATGTTGCATATTCTCGAGTGACAGACCCACAGGGGCTCAGTATATTGTTACTACAAACGGGGAAAGAGCCGCCTAACTACACGCGGAATATAGTCTTCCAAGAGGCATTCAACAACGTGGTCACCGACATCAATGTGAGTCTTAAACCCACTTTTATAAATAACACAAAACCCGATAAAATCTCTACCTCCGTACGAAATTATTAGCATTGATCAGCTCTACTTTGTAGTGCTTAACTAGGAGTTGTTACCGGAGTTTTAGGTACCATTTGTATGGGTTTAGAGCATAAGTTAGGAGAATGGAGTTGTGGAGAAGAAGTGTTGATTTTGTGGTTTTGAGGACTTAAATGAAGACATATAGAAGATGGAAGGAAGCCACCACGAGAAGACTGCAACATAAGTGAAGAAGAGCAACAAAAGACTTTCCGCGGTCGCGGAATAATGCGAGAAGCAGCGAAGACCACATAAAGTTTTCCGCGGTCGCGGAAATTCATCCGCGATCGCGCATACTGTTCACGCACGCAGATCCGAGAATTCTGTTTCGTCCGAACTTTGTTTTACTTTATTTCCTTTTTCTTTTATTTTCTTTTATTCCGTTTTATTTCCTTATAGGATATTATTTCTTATCTTTAGATTAGGGTTATAAAATAGTTTTCATTAGCAGCCTTTTGAATTACACATTATCGTTCAGTTTTTTCCTTTGCGTTTTGTGTTTTTTAAGACTATGAAGAACTAAGAAACTATTGCTTAGTCCGATGATTGAAGCCTTCGTTTGTATTTGCTTGTGAGATTATAATTCTATTTCTTTTCCTTTGAATGTATTGATTCTCTTGTGCTTAATCTCATTGATTCTTGTTGATTTGACTGGCCTGATCATCTAGTTGATATTAGTAATTATCTATTGCTAGGGTTTGGTTATTTCTGTTTGAATTATCTAATTCAGAGTAGCAACTGCAAAATTCTAAGAACTGTTTGGACTGGTTTATTGTAGAGAGAATTGATTGCATGCATAGTAAGACTGTTTGTTGCACTTGCATGTCTCTATTGAAATTCCTGTGCTTATTGCTTCTATTGAATTGAATCTGGAGGTTTTCCTAGTTATTTGATAGTTAGTATTCTCAGGGTTTGTTTGTCTAGTTTATAACTTAAGAAAAGGAATATGAACATTCATTGGTAGGAATTAGAGATAATCAATGATCAACCAATCAAACTGAATGATGGATATTTGTCTAGCTAAGTTACTTCTCACACTTTGATTACACCTTTTGCTTTGATTTACTTTGTTACTTGATAAATAAACCAAAACCCCCCTTTAGTTACCTTTGACATACAATTTTTTCACTTAGAAAGATTGCTACCTCCCTATGGGATTCGACCATTGCTTGCCTATTATACTTAGTTAGGTTTTTGAGGATTACTTTGATAGGCATAACGACTTTAGCCCCATCAAATTTGGCGCCGTTGCCGGGGAGGCAAGTTTTAATTTTTCTTTGTGTGTGTTTGTGTGCCAACTTTTGTGTGGACCTATCTTATGGTCCACACCCGTGCTACTGACTCTCCACTTTTAGATTTTGATACAGAGATCGAACGGACACTTTCCAGAAACCGTCTAGCAGCCCGTACACAAAACGAGATGGCTGAGGAAACACCGACTTTGAGGCAGTTGACTGCACCGATCCTAGAGCAGCAGCCGCTTGCTGTGCAGTTTCCTGAGATGGAGGATGGCGTGAATTTTGAGCTCAAATTTGGGTTGATTCACTTATTATCCCACTTCCATGGGATGAGTGGAGAAGACCCTAACAAACATCTGTCTGAATTCCACGCTGTCTGCAGTAGTATGAAGTCACAGAACATTACTGAGGACCAGATCAAGCTGAGGGCCTTTCCTTTCTCTCTGAAGGATTCGGCCAATGATTGGTTCTATTATTTGGCCCCAGGAAGCATAGACACATGGGCTAAAATGAAGAAAGCTTTCTTGGAGAAGTACTTCCCTGCAACGAAGCTCAATAGCCTGAAGAGGAATATTAGCAACATTGAGCAGCATGCTACTGAGACGTTGTATGAGTACTACGAAAGGTTCAAGAGGTTGATTTCTAGCTGTCCATACCATGGGTATTCTGACCAAGACCTCATACTTTATTTGTATGGTGGACTTCTTGATGACGAGCGTCGGATGGTGAACGCAACATGTGGTGGAAATATTCTAAACAAGACGCCAGCTGTAGCATTTGAGATTTTCTTTGAGCTATCTGAGGGCTCAAGACAGTTTAGCAAGAGGGCGAGCGCTCACACAGTTGATCAGCGCTACTTTGTAGGGTTTAGCTAGGAGTTATTATCGGTGTTTTGGATACCATTTAGAGATGTTTAGAGCAGTATTGTGGAGTATGTAGTTGAGGAGAAGGATGTGTGATTTGGTGGTTTCAAGTACTTAAATGAAGACATATAGAAGATGGAAGGAAGCCACCACGAGAAGACCATACGAGAAGCGAAGAAGAGCTGAAGAAGTACGGCCGCGGGCACGAAAGTGCTGCCGCGATCGCGGTTGAGCAAGGGTTGATCGCGGATGGTCGCGGCGAAGACGGAGAGAGAATTGCAAAATCCGAAGCTTCCGCGATCGCGGAATTTCAAGTTTGGTCACGGATCTTGGTCGCGGTTAATTCGGGAGCAAAGGAGCCAGGAAAGGTATTTTCCGCGATCGCGGAAATTCGTCTGCGATCGCGGAAATGTGCTCAGCGCGCGTCCGAAGAGTTTTCCGAAGATTTTATTTCCTATTTTATTTTATTTTCTTTATTCCGTTATTTCCTTTTATTATTATTTTCTATCTTTTTACATTAGGTTTAGCTAGGTTTTCTATTTAACCTAGTTTCCCTAGCAGCTATGGATTCAGTTTTTAATATTGAGATTTAGTTTTACATTTAGTATTGTTTTCCCTTTGAGTTATGAAGAACTAAGCAACCTTTGCTTAGTCCGACGATTGAAGCCTTTGTTTGAATAATGGTTGTGAGATTCTAATTCTATTTCTTTTCCTTTGAATGTATTAATTCTCTTGTGCTTCATCCCATTGATTCTTATTGATTTCGCTTGTTGGACGCAACTAGTTGTTATTAGTAATTGTCTATTGCTAGGGTTTGGTAATTACTGTTTGAGTTACCTAATTCATGTGTAGCAACTGCAATATTCTAAGAACTGTTTGGACTGGTTTATTGTAGAGAGAATTAATTACATGCAATAGTATGACTGTTTGCTACTTTTGCATGTATCTATCGAAATTCATGTGCTCATTGCTGCTGTTGAATTGAATTGTGAGGTTTTCATGGTTATTTAATAGTTAGTATTCTCAGGGTCTGTTTGTCCTATTTATAAACTTACGAAAAGGAATAGGAACATTCATAGGAAGGAATTAGAGAGAATCTAGGATCAACCAATCGAATGAATGGTGGATATTTGTCTGGCTAAGTACTTTATCCCAATTAATTAACATCTTTGTTATTTCGTTCACTTTGTTTACTTGCAATCAAAAAATCAACAAAACCCCCTTTGTTACCTTTGACATACGACTTTGCACTTTGAAAGATTACTTCCTCCCTGTGGGATTCGACTCTTGCTTGCCTTTGCTACTTGTTTAGGTTTGTTTAGGATTATTTTGTTTAGGTGTCGCGATAACGCCTATCAAATTGGCGCCGTTGCCGAGGAGGCAAGTTTTAATTTTTCTTTGTGTTTAATTGTATGTCAACTTTTGTGTGGACCTATCTTACGGTCCACACCCGTGCTACTGATTTTTCCTTTTTGATTTTGATACAGAGACGGAGAGATTTCCCCAATTCTGGCAGGAGCCGCGATATGACCCATACTCCTACACATACACTCCAGGGTGGAGAGATCACCACAATTCGAGTTATGGGAACTAGCAAAACCCTCTTTATGGTCATGATTACCAGGAGTTCTATCCGGGGCCACATTCGTACTATCAGCAGGATACTCCACAGCATTACCGTCCAGCCTACGAGCATAGACCATCGGTGCCCAATCCAAGCTCCTCCATGTCCGGTAAGGATATGCTTCGATCTCTTACGCAAAGCATGATCCAACTTGAATAAGTGACGAAGTCCAATACCCAGATCTTGAAGAATCAGATTCGGCAAATGAATCAAGCAATGAGCAGAATGGAGGCCGAGGTGTCGGAGAATGTCCTTTCAACGACCCTACGAAGTACTGAGCTGCAGCATATCGCCCCCTTAGCTGAAAGGGAAGACCAAATTGGTGAGACGGGTGCAGAATACAGCGAGATGTCTACAGAAGAGAACCCGAGACCGTGGGAGGTGTGCCGCGACCGCGATGTGCTCTCTGAAGAAGATTTTTTCCAGGAACAGGAAGAATGCCGCGACCGCGAGGAAGAGGCCCGCGACCACGGGGTTCAGGCTGAAGAAGAAGAGAAAATCGGAGAAATTCCGCGACCACGGACAGAAATCCGCAATCGCGGAAAAGTTCTTGTTGATGAAGAGCTGCTCGAAGATTTCCACGACCGCGGAGAGGAAGTCCGCGATTGCGGAACAGTCATTGGAGACACCCTTTGCCCAGACGAAGAGCCGCGACCGCGGGTCCCAAACCGCGATCGCGGTTTAGCCCAAGACGATCTTGAAGCTATCTATGATGAGTACGTTCGTGCCAATTTCCCTCCGCCCGATTCGCTGCATCCCATCGCACCTTTCCCTGAGGCATTCCACGTTACTCGAAGGCTGACGAACCTTAAAGAGATCTATGAGACCTTCAGTAACTGCGAGGCAAACGTTCTTGTAGTCAATTTGGCAAACAACATCCCTCACATCACAGAACTTTTAAAGGCGCTGCGCAAGGTTAAGAAGAAGCCGAAGGGGAAGCACAAGAAGGAGACCATGATTCACAAGGCAAATTTCTATAAGCTGGATACGGGGCAGGATAAGCAACCAACCCCTAAGATGTTGGGTAGGCCGTTTCTGAAGATGGCAAGTGCACTCATTGATATGAACAGCGGTCTACCCACCATAAAGTGCAGGAGAATGGGGGTAAAGCTTACCATAGAGAATATAAAGAGGCATCCCCCTGATCGAGACCTAAGGAGTTCTGTTGTTGTGAGCAACCCGACTTGAGTTGGGAGAGCACCAGGTCGAGCCACGACAATAACTAACGTGCTGCTCGGGAGGCAACCCGAGGTATGTACTTCTTTTCTTGTCTTTTCATTCCATGTCTTTAGTTGTTATTTGTTTTGTTTTGTTTTTGCTTTTGTTTTCTGTTTTTGCTTTATACTAACCTGTAGGAAGGAGACCCGAAGAAAAATTGAAGACGGTGAACTACGCACTAGAGTCTTTTCCGCGGGCGCGGAAATTTTTCCGTGATCGCGGAAAAGTTACTGTAAGTCTCCTCAACCTGAAAAAAAAATCAAAAAAAAAAGTTCTACCGAAGGCTAGCTGTCCGATTTCTACATGGAGAGATGGTGCGCGTCATGCTGCCAAGGAGGAGACATTCGCCCCACATTTTATTTGGCAACGATGATGGCCCGACATTCGATAGCTGACGAGGAGGAACACTAAAGCCCGCCACACGATTACATCTGGACTCCGCTATGTGTTCGTTGAAGGCCATGCATCCCCGATTTCTTTGATATGCCACTACACCTTACAATGGTTCCATTTGGTTGCACGGTAGAGATTGAGTTTGATGACCGCCGCAACACCAGAGACCTGTGCTTTTATTGATTTATAGTCAGCAACAACTTCAGTGTGCAAGCCAACTCAACGACGGTTGTGAGTACCTTTTCGCTTTTCCCTGTGCTTCATCTTTTCTGTCTTTCATTACATTGAGGACAATGCAATGTTTTAAGCGTGGGAGAGTGTTTTATACTTGCTAGTCATTGAGGAGAAAAGAAAAAATAAAGAAAAAGAAAAAGGCAAAAATTTGAAAAAAAGGCAAAAATAGAAATCCTGGGATAAGTCGAAAACCTAAAAGGGTGGCTTATGCAATAAGCAGGTGGCTTGGACCAGCATTAGGCTGGGGTAATATGAGGTCAAGAGTGTTGTGAGTTTTATGTGAGTCCATCTATTGAAAAATGAAATGAGTGGCTTGGTGAAAACCGGAAAGGGCGCCTTGGCAAAATGAGTGAAAAGAAGAAGAGTGATTTTTAGGATTCCTCGTTTTACCGGCGTAGTGACATAAGAAGAGGAGATATAAGGAGGATTCGGGTAGGTCACTCTGGGAGGTATAAGAAGATAGATGGAGATTAGGATTAGATTTTTTTTCACTCTATGGTGTTCGGGATAAGCTTGGGGGAAGTACTCTGCTTTCCTTTAGGCTTGGTGTTGTGTTGTGTTGAGCTCATTGTATTGGTGCCTTGGAGTTTCATATTAGGTGCAGTTCTTAGTGGAGATGGTTTTTCTGTGCTTCCTGAGACCTTGGGGATTTGATTGGAGGAGTAGGTTTATTTTAGCTTACTCGAGGACGAGCAAGGTTTAAGCATGGGGGAATTTGATTAGCGCTACTTTGTAGGATTTAACTAGGAGTTGTTACCGGTATTTTGGGTACCATTTGGAGATGTTTAGAGCAGTATTGTGGAGTATGTAGTTGAGGAGAAGGATATGTGATTTGGTGGTTTCAAGTACTTAAATGAAGACATATAGAAGATGGAAGGAAGCCACCATGAGAAGACCACACGAGAAGCGAAGAAGAGTTGAAGAAGTACGGCCGCGGGCGCGGAAGTTCTGCCGCGATCGCGGTTGAGAAAGGGTTGATCGCAGATGGTCGCGGCGAAGACGGAGCGAGAATTGCAAAATCCGAAGCTGCCGCGATCGCGGAATTTCAAGGTTGGTCGCGGATCTTGGTCGCGGTTAATTCGGGAGCAAAGGAGCCAGGAAAGGTATTTTCCGCGACCGCGGAAATTCGTCCGCGATCGCGGAAATATGCTCAGCGCGCGTCCGAAGAGTTTTCCGAAGATTTTATTTCCTATTTTATTTTCTTTTCTTTATTCCGTTATTTCCTTTTATTATTATTTTCTATCTTTTTACATTAGGTTTAGCTAGGTTTTCTATTTAACCTAGTTTCCCTAGCAGCTATGGATTCAGTTTTTAATATTGAGATTTAGTTTTACATTCAGTATTGTTTTCCCTTTGAGTTATGAAGAACTAAACAACCTTTGCTTAGTCCGACGATTGAAGCCTTCGTTTGAATAATGGTTGTGAGATTCTAATTCTATTTCTTTTCCTTTGAATGTATTAATTCTCTTGTGCTTCATCCCATTGATTCTTACTGATTTCGCTTGTTGGACGCAACTAGTTGTTATTAGTAATTGTCTATTGCTAGGGTTTGATAATTACTGTTTGAGTTACCTAATTCATGTGTAGCAACTGCAATATTCTAAGAAATGTTTGGACTGGTTTATTGTAGAGAGAATTAATTGCATGCAATAGTATGAATGTTTGCTACTTTTACATGTATCTATCGAAATTCCTATGCTCATTGCTGCTGTTGAATTGAATTGTGAGGTTTTCATGGTTATTTAATAGTTAGTATTCTCAGAGTCTGTTTGTCCTGTTTATAAACTTACGAAAAGGAATAGGAACATTCATAGGAAGGAATTAGAGAGAATCTAGGATCAACCAATCGAATGAATGGTGGATATTTGTCTGGCTAAGTACTTTCTCCAAATTAATTAACATCTTTGTTATTTCGTTTACTTTGTTTAATTGCAATAAAAAATCAACAAAACCCCCTTTGTTACCTTTGACATACGACTTTGCACTTTGAAAGATTACTTCCTCCCTGTAGGATTCGACTCTTGCTTGCCTTTGCTACTTGTTTAGGTTTGTTTAGGTGTCGCGATAACGCCTATCAATAGTCAAGGTTGCAGAATCTCAACCATCGTCCTTACTACTTTCTGAGATGAAGGAGATGATGAGGAGATTTATGACGAAGGGCAGCCAACAGCAAGTCAAGTCTTGTGGAATCTGCTATGACACGATACACCCTACGGATGCATGTCCCACGCTACAGGAGCCCACTGCTGAAGTAAATGCTATAGGAGGTTTCGGCCCTCCTAGACCAAGATATGACCCGTACTCCAGCACATACAATCCAGGGTGGAGAGATCACCCTAATTTGAGATACGGGAACCAGCAGAATCCTCCTCAGGGTCATGATAATCAAGAGTTCCACCAGAGGCCGTCACAGTTCTTACAGCAATAACAACAATTTCAGCGGCCTAGAGGTCAAGAACAACAATTCACAGCTCCATATGATCCAAGACCTCAAGGCCAGAGCGCAAGTTCGTCTATGTCCGGTGATGACATGATCAAGTCTCTCGCTCAGAGTGTATCGACGTTGGCAAACACTATGGTCCAACAACATACGTCTCTCGCTCAGAGTGTATTGACGTTGGCAAACACTATGGCCCAACAAAATCAAGAGATGAAATATAGTATTCAGAACTTGGAGAAGCAAGTGGGGCAGATTTATCTCGCTGTGAGCAAACTGGAGGCCCGAGATTCGGGGAAACTACCATCTCAAACGGTAGCAAACCTGAGGGAGAATGTGTGTGCAATGACGCTGCAGAGTGTAACACAAATGAAGGACATGACGGAAGCTACGGACGAAGAAGTTCGAGTGCATCAGAACGAAATCCGCGACCGCGGACAGCAAATCCACGACCACGGAAACACACCTGTAGGCGGGGAATTTTCCAAACTTTTTCCGCGACCGCGGAAAAGTTCTGGAGACGATGAAATTTCTGAAGCAATTCCGCGACCGCGGAAAGACATCCGCGACCGCGGAAATTCCACCGACGACCCAGAGCCTTTCGAAGCTGTGCCGTGACCGCGGCATGTCCCTGATGATGTCCATGACAATTACGTTCGTCCGAATTTTCCTCCGCTCAATTCACTGAAGCCACCCGCGCCCTTTCCCGAGGCACTGAAGGATACTAGAAGGCTGGAGAATGACAAGGAACTCTTTGAGACCTTCAGCAACTGCGAGGTAAACATTCCTTTGATTAAGCTGGTTAAGAGCATTCCTCGTTATGTAAATTTTTTGAAGGAATTGTGCAAGATTAAGAGGAAGAAAGCTGTGAAGGAAAAGAAGAAGGTCCAAGTGAGTGAGAATGTCTCTGCTATGCTGCAAAAGCGGATGCCCAAGAAGTGCAGTGACCCAGGCATGTTCAGTATTCCCTGCAAGATAGGTGACACCACGTTTGATAAAGCCATGCTGGATTTGGGTGCATCTATCAATGTGTTGCCTCTTTCGCTATACGAATCTTTGGAGTTGGGACCATTACAGAAGACGGGGACAGTAATTCAATTGGCGGATATGTCCATGTGTATCCCAAAGGAGTGGTGCAGGATGTTCTGGTAGGAGTTGACAAGCTGATTTTCCCTGCGGATTTCTTTGTGATGGATACGGGGCAAGACAAACATGCAGCCCCCGTGATGTTGGGTAGGCCGTTCATGAACACGGCAAATACAAAAATTGATGTGAGTAGGGGTTCACTCACAATGGAGTTTGACGGGGTGAGGGTCGGATTCAACATCGATGATGCAAAGCAACACCCTCCTGATTACAACCCCGAGTGTTCGGTTGATGTGAGCAACCCGAGCTGAATTGAAGAGCACCAAGTCGAGCCGCGACAATAACCAAGGCGTTGCTCGGGAGGCAACCCGAGGTATATATTTCTTTTCATGTCTTTTCATTTCAAGTTTTTATTTGTGTTGTTTTCGTTTTAGACTAAAACGCAAGTAGGAGAATCGAAGCCAAAATTTGAAGACGGTGTACAACTCGCACCAGACACGAATCCGCGGGCGCGGAAAATTTTCCGCGACTGCGGATTTCCCACTGTAAGTCCCCTTATCTAGAAAAAAAAAATATTCAAAAAAAAAAGTTCGACGCTTTTCTGCGACTGCGGCCTCATTTCCGCGATCGCGGCCCAGGTGTCCGACGTTTCCTTTGAAGAACGGCGTGCATCATGCTACCAAGGAGGAGACAATAGCCCGACGTTTTATTTGGCACCGATGATGGCCCGACATTCGACAGCTGACGAGGAGGAACACATAGCCCGCTTCACACGTACACCATGTAATATCCCTTTAATTTTAGTAAGGATATTTGGGTAATTTTTCCAACCTTCGTTCAAATTAATTATTTCGCTTTCAGTGGAGTTCGGATTTTCTGTAACATCCATGATCTCCGAAATAATTCCTTGAGTGGTATAAAATACATTCAATGTATTTTCGGGACTTAGAATATTTGTTTGGATACAAACATATAATTTCCGGGGTTAAAAACCCATACCAAAACAATTTCCTCAAAAAGTTTTGCATGCCGAGTCTCAGTGTCACTTCAGCGTGCGTTGTCGGGGCACCTATCGATGAGGTGGCCGGAGTTGTCGGGGCACCTGTCGATGAGATGGCCGGAGTTGTCGGGGCACTTGTCGATGAGGTGGCCGGAGCTCTACCCCCTCCCTTGGGCTATTTAAGGAGCTGGATCTTGGAGGCTGCAAGGCACACTCGATCTCTTAATCTCTCTCCTAGCCTTGCTCGGTCGTTCTTCCCGCCGGCGAGCCCTTCGTTCTCCTCCGGCGAGCGCTGCTGCCGCTGTGCTATCGCCGCTGTCGTCGCGCCTTGCTACGATCTGCTGGGAGCTGGCTGCTGTGCTTCGTGTCGCCGCTGAAACGCCGTCGTCTGCCGCTACTGGTGTCTCCCCTTCCCGGCGTCAAGACAAGAAGCCCCGGCGAGCCTTGTTGTTCGTTGTTGTGAATCGCTGCTGCTCTCTCCGTTCGACTCCCCTCCGGCGAGCTGCTGCTGGTGGTTGCGTCCTTCCCGGCGAGAAGGCGGGCGCCAAGCCGCTGCGCTCCTTTGCCGAGCTGCCCCGGTCGTGAAGCGGCGCCATTGTTGTTGCTCCGCTGTGCTGTTGTTATTCGGGGAAGAAGAAAGCAAAGGAAGTGGGCCCCCTTTCAGCCTAATTAATTCTTATTGGGCCGAACACAAATCCCAATTCATTCCAGTCCAGATTTAACCCAAAATTATACGAGCGTTAGAACGTGATTTGCTGGATCGCGTGTGGACTCGTACTCTGCTAGGAATATTATGAAGCTTAAGCCATATTCTTGGAAAGGATATTTTCAGTAGTCGTCTCGTCCAGATTCATCGCTGAATCTATTACAGGCAAGTGGCGGTTCGCTCTTGCTCATCGTTCCATATTTACATTAATTATCAGTTGTTTATCTGAGTAATTAATTTAGAATGATTAATGTGTTTGTCTGGAATTGGTTTTATAAACTGTTTTGGAAAATCATATAATAGGTTGTATATCTGTTAGAACGACGCTATTATCTGTGATCGCCTTCCGGGCATTTATGTGGATTTATCATGTACTGTGGTTGTGTTGTAACTGTAAATTAGCACAAGTATTTGTAGGAACGCCTGGATCCTGAGAGTTCCATGCGCGTTCCTTTATAACTGTAAGGGCGATGAAGACCCAACGATTGTTGAAGTTTGAACTCAGTGAGGTTCATTCTTTTAAAGGGCGAGCAAGACCTTGCGATAGTAGAAGTTTGGACTCTGTGAGGTTCATTCTTTCAATGTAGATTCAGAGGTTTGGACTCGGTGAGGTTCATTCCTTAGATATGGGTCCTATGTGACAGGGACATATATTAAAAGCTTTTAATGTGTTAATCATTTTGGAATTAAATAAGATAAGGTGCCCGAGAGCACTTAATTAATATACCTTTGGCGAGTAGTGCAGCTAGGAAAGCTCGTCTTGACTTTTGATCAGAGTACGTTCTCTTTCCAATCTGGATTCACTGTAAGCGATGAGGTTGGTCGTGAACCGAAACATCTTAGTCAGTTTTTAAATCTTCGTTATGTGGTTCTGTAAGATCCAGACTTGAATGTAGTACGTTCTCCTTCCGATCTGGATTCGCTGTAAGCGGTGAGGTTGGTTGTTAGCCGAAGCATCTCAGTCAGCTTTTAATCGCTGTTGTTTGATTCTTTAAACGTTCCAGATTTGTCATATTTCCTTAAAGACTCACTTCTCTTGGAGTCTCTTTTCGGGTCGATTTCTGTGAAGATTCAGTCTTCCAGAATCTTCTCTTGTGCATATCTCTTGTTTATTCAAGTAGAGTATGGTGGTTGACAAGCGTACTCGATTATTATTCGAGGGACGAGGAGTCTAACATAATACGACTGCTTAGAACCATTCTGCTTTGTACCCTTGCTAGTCTATTCAGTAGACTAACCCGCTATATTTTTGTTATCTGCATCGTCATGGTTGGTGCCGTCCGCCCGTTTCGGCACATCAAATGAGTCGAGGATCCATGAAGGCTAGATCGACTATGAACATGAACAGTATTTGAAAATGTTTTAATCAGGCTACGATCTTTGGGCGTTGACTACTGAGGTCAATACTCTTGTAAATTATTTTAAGTCTTCCGCTGTATTCTAATAACTCTGTATTTTGTCGCATTTGGAATTGTGTTGAAATTCCGCGACTATGTTTAAATGAAAGTTATGGTAATTTTGTATCATAATTGTTCTTTATGAATTGTGTTTCAATGGTAAAGCCTGGGGTGGCTTCGGTGTGGAAACCGAGGTCACTAGCGGTAATACCTTTTCAAATGGGTTAAAATTTGGGGGTGTTACACACCAGGGCTCCAATTCTGTGTTCGTTGAAGGCTCGTGCAACCCCGTTTCTTTGATATACCACTTCCCTTATAGTGGATCTATTTGGTTGCACGTGGAGTTTGATTGAGAAGGATCGCCGCAACACCAAAGACATGCGTTTTCATTGCTTTACCGCCAGCACCAACGTCCAAGTCCAGGCCACCTCGGCAACGGTGTGAGTACTTTTCTGCTTTTCCTTGTGCTTTATATTTTAGTCTTCTATTACATTGAGGACAATGCAATATTTAAGCATGTGGGAGTGATCTATACTTGCTAGTCGTTTGAGAAAGAAAAAAATATATAAAAGAAAAAGTCAAAAAATTGAAAAAAAGAGAAATAAAATCCTGGGATAAGCTGAAAACCCGAAAGGGGGCTTAGGGAATAAGCATGTGGATTAGACCAGCATTAGGCTGGGGTAATAAGAGGTCAAGAGTGATGTGAGTTTTTATGAGCCCATCTATTGAAAACTGAAATGAGTGGCTTGGTGAAAACCCGAAAGGGCGCCTTGGCAAAATGAGTGAAAAGAAGAAGAGTGATTATTAGGATTCCTCATTTTTCCTGGCGTGATGACATAAGAAGAGGTGATATAAGGAGGATTCGTGTAGGTCACTTTGGGAGGTATAAGAAGATAGATCGAGGCTTGGATTATATATTTTTATTCACTCTATGGTGTTCGGGTTAAGTTTGGGGGAAGTACTCTGCTTTCCTTTAAAGCTTGTATGTTGTGTTGATTGTTTTGGTACTTGGAGATTAATGTTTAGGTGCAGTTCTTAATAGAGATGGTTTTGCTGTGCTTCCTGAGACCTTGGGTATTTCATTAGAGGAGTAGATTTCTATTAGCTTACTCGAGGACGAGCAAGGTTTAAGCATGGGGGAATTTGATCAGCTCTACTTTGTAGTGCTTAACTAGGAGTTGTTACCGAAGTTTTAGGTACCATTTGTATGGGTTTAGAGCATAAGTTAGGAGAATGGAGTTGTGGAGAAGAAGTGTTGATTTGGTGGTTTTGAAGACTTAAATGAAGACATATAGAAGATGGAAGGAAGCCACCACGAGAAGACTGCAATAAAAGTGAAGAAGAGCAACAAAAGACTTTCCGCGGTCGCGGAAGCCCCAGCCGCGGTCGCGGAATAATGCGAGAAGCAGCGAAGACCACAGAAAGTTTTCCACAGTCGCGAAAATTCATCTGCGGTCGCGAATACTGTTCACGCACGCAGATCCGAGAATTCTATTTCGTCCGAACTTTGTTTTACTTTATTTCCTTTTTCTTTTATTTTATTTTATTTGGTTTTATTTCCTTATAGGATATTATTTCTTATCTTTAGATTAGGGTTATAACCTAGTTTTCATTAGCAACCTTTTGAATTACACATTATCGTTCAGTTTTTCCCTTTGAGTTTTGTGTTTTTGAAGACTATGAAGAACTAAGCAACTATTTCTTAGTCCGACGATTGAAGCCTTCGTTTGTATTTGGTTGTGAGATTATAATTCTATTTCTTTTTCTTTGAATGTATTGATTCTCTTGTGCTTAATCCCATTGATTCTTGCTGATTTGACTGGCCTGATCATCTAGTTGATATTAGTAATTATCTATTGCTAGGGTTTGGTTATTTCTGTTTGAAATATCTAATTCAGAGTAGCAACTGTGATATTCTAAGAACTGTTTGGACTGGTTTATTGTAGAGAGAATTGATTGCATGCATAGTAAGACTGTTTGTTGCACTTGCATGTATCTATTGAAATTCTTGTGCTTATTGCTGCTATTGAATTGAATCTGGAGGTTTTCCTGGTTATTTGATAGTTAGTATTCTCAGGATCAGTTTGTCTTGTTTATAACTTAAGAAAAGGAATATGAACATTCATTGGTAGGAATTAGAGATAATTGATAAGCACTACTTTGTAGGGCTTAAGTAAGAGTCATTAGAGGGTTTATTGGTGTCATTTGGGTAGATTTAGACACATTCATGTGTATGGCATTTGGAGGCGAAGTTTGGTGTTTTTGGAGGTGTTTGAGCTATTGTGGATATCTAGGAAAGACGCCAAAGGAGTGAAGAGACGAGTTGAGGAGCGGTGCGAGAGATTGCAAGGGAGAGCTTTGAAGAGATGTTACTGGAGCCTTGCCGCACCCGCGCCGAAGACCACCGCCCCCGCGGTGGAAGAAGCAGAAGCCAGATAAGATTCTGGAGTCCCACCGCACCCAGCGGTGGGCACTGCCGCACCCGCGGCAAGCACAACAGAAGCGAGGATCGAGATTTTGAAGACCACCGCACCCAGCGGTGGGAGCCACCGCACCCGCGGTGGAGACGCGCTGAAGGCCTTTTCCGGATTTATTTCCGCGTTTTTATTTCCCGTTTTATTTTATTTCTGAAACTTAGTTTCCAAGTTTGTTATTTTCCTTTATTTTATTCCTGAATATTTGCATGAGTATTTAAGTTAGGTTTAAGACTTTTTAGAGATGATCCACTTCTCTAACCCTAGTTGCCACCTTTCATCGTTTTTCTCACAAACCCTATGGAGAACTAAACCTCCATTGTTGCACTTGACAGTTTGAAGCCAGCAATTGATTGGTTGTGAGTTTTCTACTCTTGGTCATTTTCCTATCTAGTTGGATTGATTCTCTTGTGCTTGATTGATTATTGGTTTATGTTGATTTATCTAGATTGATCACCTAGGTTTATTGATATCTTCTTAAGTGCTAGGACTTGTGATTCCGGGTTCGGGTTGCATATCTAGTAGCGAGCACGATTGTTGCGTATAGGGGATCCGAGCGCTTTATCGTGAGAGAGAGTTAATTGCATGCTTATAGTAACGGGTTGTTTCTATTGCATGTATCTTGTTGAATCCTTGTTTGATTGCTATTGCTTTATTGAGTCCTGAAGGTTTTCGGATTTGATTTGGTGATAAGTACTATTAGGGCTGGTAGAACTAATAGTTATCTATGATCGGGATAAGAACAACTATAGGAATATTAAGAACTTGAGATTGATAGAATTCCGTGATCGACCTTTCTATTGTTGTGTGGATCTTTGTTAAGTGTGGCGCTTTTTCCCATATTTTTTACAACCATTATTTGCGAACTGTTTATTTGCTTTCTTATTGCTTGTTACGAAACACAAACAAACCCCCCCTAGTTCCTAGTTGGTGACGTGAATTGCAAGAATAGATAACCTGACTCTCTGTGGGATCGACCCTGACTTGCTTGCTATACTCTGTTTAGTAGGTACTTTAGGATTTCTTTGATAGACATACGACTTTAGCCCTGTCAAATTTGGCGCCGTTGCCGGGGAGTCAAATTTTCTATTTTTGTGATTTGTTTGTTACCAACCTTGGTGTGAACCTATCTTATGGTTCACACTCGTGCTACTAACTCACCTCTTCTTGATTTTGATCCAGAGATTGAGAGAACTTTGTCACAGGAACGCAGAGTGAACCGTATTTTGGTTTTTGACAACCCTGCATTCGAGATGGGGGATGCTGATAGAACGTTGAGGCAGTTGATTGCGCCAGACCTACAGCAGCAACCTTTGGCTGTATTAATCCCTGCTATGGGAGAAAACGTGAACTTTGAGTTGAAGCCGAGACTGATTCATTTGCTCCCATCTTTCCATGGACTGCCTGGAGAGGACCCAATCAAGTATCTGGGTAAATTCCACATAGTCTGCATGAGCAAGAAACCGGCGAATGTTACTGAGGAGCAGATAAAGATGAGAGCTTTTGGGTTCACCTTGAAGGACACTGCTGATGACTGGTATTACCATCTTCCTACTGGGAGCATTGACACGTGGACCAAGCTTCATAAGGCGTTCCTCGAGAAATATTTCCCTGCAAAGAAGGCAAACAGTTTGAAGAAAGCTATTAGCAACATTGAGCAGGAAGTTGACGAGAGCCTGTATGATTACTATGAGCATTTCAAGAGATTGTGCTCAAGCTGTCCGTTCCACGGGTATTCCAACCAGGATCTGGTACTTCATCTCTATAATGGGTTGCTGGACAACGAAAGGAGAATTGTCGACGCTGCCTGTGGTGGCAATATTTTCAACACAACACCGGCAGCTGCTATGGAAAAGATTCAGGAGATGGCAGAGGGCACTAGAAATTTCGGTAGAGCCTCTACCAAGAGAGGAGTCAATGCTGCTGACTCTGGTCGCTCTGCATATGCTAACGATATGGCTGAATTGAAGGACATGGTGAGGAGACTTACGCTACAAGGGACTCCTCAACAACTGAAAGCGTGTGGGGTATGTGCCGATCAATTCCACCCCACCGACGCTTGTCCTCAAATACAAGATGATGCGCCCGCCGAGGTAAACGCTGTAGGAGGTTATGGCAATCCGAGACCTCAGAATGATCCCTACTCCAACACGTATAATCCGGGGTGGAGAGACCACCCAAATTTCAGATGGAGGGATCAACAGAATCAACAACAACAACCTCAGTATCAACAGCAACAACAGCCAAGACCGCAAGTTCCACAACCTGATGCATCTCCTTCGACTGAAGATATGCTCAAGGCATTGACAAAGCATTTCAGCACTCACGTCCAAGCTACAACGTCGAGTATTAAGAATCTGGAGACACATATGGGACAGATGGCTGAGGCGATTACAAGGATTGATCAGCGGACTTCGGGGAATCTACCATCCCAAACGGTAGTGAACCCGAGGGAGAACGTTAGCGCGGTAACCCTTAGAAGTGGAAAGCAATTGCATATCGATCCCCGTGCTGAAGAGGACGACTCAGGAAAAGAGGGCATTTTGGAGAATAACCGCACCCAGCGGAAAGGTGACCGCACCCGCGGCGAGCATGATTTAGAACAACAGAACGTTCTGTCAAGTTCACCGCACCCAGCGGTGGCAACCACCGCACCCGCGGCAAGCGGTACTGTTTCTCGAGAAAAATCTGGGGATCCACCGCACCCGGCGGTGACGTCTCACCGCACCCGCGGCGAGGCTTCTGGAGCTGTTGATGAGCCTTATGTGGACACCTACGTTCGTCTATACTTTCCTCCTCTCGGTTCCGAGAAGCCACCCGCCCATTTTCCAGAGGCGCTCAAGGAGAGAAGGGTAGTTGATGACAAAGACCTCTTTGAGACGTTCAGCAAGTGTGAGGTCAACATTCCTTTGCTCAAGCTTGTGAAGAGCATTCCCAAGTATGCTAAATTCTTGAAGGAGCTTTGCACAATAAAGAGGAACCAAAAGCTGAAGGGAAAGCAAAAGGTCAAGGTGAGCGAACGTGTCTCAGCGGTGTTTCAACGGCGCATGCCCAAGAAGTGCTCTGACCCAGGTATGGTGAGCATTCCCTGTGTTATAGGTGATACTGAATTTGATAGAGCTATGCTTGATCTAGGAGCTTCTATTAATGTCTTACCTTATTCTCTCTATAATTCTCTTGGATTGGGATCTTTGCATGAAACAGGAATTGTTGTACAACTTGCTGATAGGTCTAGTGTCTACCCTAAGGGGGTAGTTGAGGATGTTTTAGTTATGGTTGACAATTTGATATTCCCTGCTGATTTCTTTGTCCTAGATATGGAACATGATGAGCATGCGGCCCCTATTATGTTAGGAAGGCCTTTCTTAAAAACTTCTAGGACTAAGATTGATTATGTAAGTGGGACACTTACTATGGAATTCGATGGGGTGGTGGTTCAATTTAACATTTATGATGCTATGAAACACCCTATTGATGATCATTCTTTGTGCTCTATTGATGTGATTGAACCCATTGTGCAA
Source organism: Rheum nobile (assembly GCA_027886185.1). Lineage (NCBI taxonomy): Eukaryota > Viridiplantae > Streptophyta > Magnoliopsida > Caryophyllales > Polygonaceae > Rheum > Rheum nobile. Next base: position 2,411,256 of record WOAB01000546.1, read on the forward strand.
GATGTATTTGACATTTCTGGTATCGATGAGTTGCAATCTATTATTGAGAATGACATAGATGAGTTCCACACAGAATATTCTTTGTCAACTAACATGCAGGTGGTCTTATCTCAGATGGATGCGAACGGTAAGCTTCCTATTGAACATTTGGGCATTGGCCCCAATTTGCTAACACCGAGCGAGAAGCTCGTTCCTTCCGTTGTGCAGGCCCCCGAGAGTGAACTCAAGCAACTCCCGGATCACCTCAAGTACGCTTTCCTTGGCGTCAACGACACTTTGCCAGTCATTGTGTCTAGTAAGCTTTCGAAGGAGCAAGAGGAGAAGCTAGTGGAGATTTTGAAGGAGCACAAGACTGCGCTGGGATGGACCATAGCCGATATCAAAGGGATTAGCCCCTCAACATGTATGCACCGGATCTTACTAGAGGAGGATGCCAAGCCGTCCAGACAACCACAGAGGAGATTGAACCCACCTATGATGGAGGTGGTGAAGAAGGAGGTGCTGAAACTCCTTCAGGCTGATATGATTTTTCCTATTTCCGACAGTCGTTGGGTCAGCCCCACTCAGGTTGTACCCAAGAAGGGAGGGATCACAGAGGTTGAGAACCAACAAGGAGAGTTGGTCCCTACAAGGACGGTGACGGGCTGGAGAGTTTGCATTGATTACCGCAAGCTGAACGCGGTAACTAGAAAGGATCACTTTCCCCTGCCATTCATTGATCAAATGCTCGAACGCCTTGCTGGGCGCCCCTACTACTGCTTTCTAGATGGATATTCAGGATACTTCCAGGTGGCCATAGCGCCAGAAGACCAGGAGAAGACTACCTTTACATGTCCTTTTGGCACTTTTGCATACCGCAGAATGCCTTTTGGACTATGTAACGCACCCGGTACTTTTCAACGATGTATGGTTAGTATCTTCTCTGAGTATATTGAGAATTTCATAGAGGTATTCATGGATGATTTTACGGTACATGGGGATAGCTTTGATAAATGTTTGGACCACTTGACACTTGTGCTTAAAAGATGTGTTGAAACTAACTTAGTTTTGAATTCTGAAAAGTGTCATTTTATGGTGGAACAAGGGATTGTCTTAGGTCATATTGTCTCTGCTAAGGGTATTGAGGTCGATAAGGCAAAGATTGATGTAATTCAGTCTTTGCCTTATCCTACTAATGTGCGTGAAGTTCGTTCCTTCCTAGGCCATGCAGGTTTTTATCGCAGGTTTATCAAGGACTTCTCCAAGATCTCATCACCCTTGTGCGAGCTGCTGAAGAAAGAGGTGATTTTTGATTTGAATGAGGAGTGCAAGAAGGCGTTTGATTGCTTGAAAGAACGCCTGACAAGTGCACCGATCATCCAAGCACCTGATTGGTCTCGACCGTTCGAGATTATGTGTGATGCCAGCGATTATGCAGTTGGAGCAGTTTTGGGGCAGAAAGAGGGAAGAGTCTCTCATGTGATTCACTACGCGTACATGACTCTGAATGGCGCGCAATGAAACTACTCCACTATTGAGAAGGAGATGCTGGCTGTGGTGTTTGCCCTGGAGAAATTCAGGCAATATCTTTTGGGAGTGAAGGTGATTATATACACGGATCACGCCGCTCTACGTTACCTAATGACGAAGAAGGTGGCGAAGCCGAGATTAATTCGATGGGTTCTTCTGCTGAGTGAGTTCGATGTGGAAATACGGGACAAGAAAGGAGCAGAGAACTTGGTGGCGGATCATTTGAGTAGATTGGTGAACGAGGAGGACAAGCCCGGGAAGCAAACCCCCATCCATGGAACCTTCCCGGACGACACCCTTTTTCGTGTGGAGATTCTGGAGCCACACCGCACCAGGCAGTCAGACCACCGCACCCGCGGTGGGAAGATAGATTCAGAAGCCCAGAGTTCTGGAGAGCCACCGCACCCGGCGGTGGAGTCTCACCGCACCCGCGGCGAGATAATTTTTTCTGTTGATATCACTGGAGTGTCACAGCACCCAGCGGTGACACCTGCCGCACCCGCGGCGAGAGGGACAGACAAGGATTTTTGTGCTATGAGCATCTCTTCGCTCGAGGCGTACTTTCACTTGTCCGTTCTCGGGATCCGTTCTTTCCGACCATGGTATGCCGACATTGTGAACTACTTGGTTCGTGGGGAATTCCGTCCGAATCATACCAAGGCTCAACGGGAGAAGGTGCGGAGAGAAGCTCGGTACTACATTTGGGACGATCCTTATCTCTGGAGACACTGTGTCGACCAGGTAATCCGTCGATGTCTTCCGGATAACGAGGTACAATCTGTCCTTAGCTTTTGTCATTCTGAAGCATGTGGGGGTCATTTTGGTGCGAATAAGACTGCTAGAAAAGTGTTAGATGCAGGTTTCTATTGGCCCCACATTTTTAGGGATGCATTTGCGTTTTGCAAAGTTTGTGATAGATGTCAGAGGATGGGGAATATTTCTAGGAGGAATGAGATGCCTCAGTCTTCTTTGATTTTCTGTGAGGTTTTTGATGTGTGGGATATTGATTTTATGGGACCCTTTCCTAGCTCTTATGGGAACCTATATATTTTGCTTGCGGTGGACTACGTTTCCAAATGGGTGGAAGCGAAGGCCACCAGGACTGATGATTCTAAAGTAGTGGCAGGTTTCTTGAAAGAGAACATATTTTCCAGGTTTGGGATCCCCAAAGCTTTGATTAGTGATCGGGGCACCCACTTCTGCAACAAAACTGTGACCGCCCTGCTGAAGAAGTATCATGTCACACAGAAGGTTTCCACTGCCTATCATCCACAGACCAATGGGCAGGCTGAGGTGTCCAATAGAGAGATCAAGACAATCCTTGAGAAGACAGTGGCACCCAATAGGAAGGACTGGAGTTTGAGGCTGAATGATGCATTGTGGGCTTACCGCACCGCTTACAAGACTCAAATTGGGATGTCTCCGTTTCGGCTCATTTTTGGCAAAGCTTGCCATCTACCTATGGAGCTGGAACACAAGGCATGGTGGGCGGTGAAGAAGTGCAACATGCAGATTGATGAGGTAGGAGAGTTTCGCAAGCTTCAACTGCAAGAGTTAGAGGAGTTACGCCTTGACGCATACGACAACGCTGTCATCTATAAGGCGAAAACCAAGGCATGGCATGACAAGAACATCTTGCGAAAGGACTTCCACCCCGGTGATAAAGTCCTTTTGTTTCAATCTCGCCTGAAACTCTTTGCGGGAAAGCTGAGGTCGAAGTGGATAGGTCCATATGTGATTGCCGAGGTCTACCCACATGGTGCCGTTGATCTAATCGAGCCAACAACTCAGAAGACATTCAAGGTCAATGGTCAAAGGTTAAAACCTTATCATGAGGGTTTCCACACTGAGGCGATTGATGAGACGGCTCTGGAGGAGCCAAGTGCTGAGAATGAATAGACAAGAGTCTACGTCGAGCCAACGACGTGAACCAAGGCGCTGCTCGGGAGGCAACCCGAGGTATTGTTTTCTTTCTTTTTCTTTTGTCTTTTCTTCTTTCATAGCTCAGCCAGGTAGTTGTTTTCTTGTTTTTCTTTCGATTTCGCCTACGAACTAACTTGCAGGTTCGAAGAATAAGATGAATGGAGTTTCTGGAGGCTCACCGCACCCGCGGTGAGCACCCCTGTAGCCCAAAAAAAAAAAATCCCTTCTTCCCCATTAGCCAAACCCTACCCTACCCTCACAATCCTCCCTCACGAAATCCCTCACGCCTTTTGCCTCTCCTCTACCCAAATCTCTCTAACATTCACAAACTTCACCAAGATCCATACCTCTCTCATCCAAATCTCACCATTTCCCCCACCAACCCACATTCCCGAACCCAATCTAACCCATTCTCAACCAAACACCCCATCTCCAACCCCAAACTTTCAACCTCCATAACCACCACCACCACACCCACCAAGATCCACCGCATCCGCGCCGGATCTACCCAACCCAAACCCATTCGACCCTCACCGAACCGTTTCCCAAACCTTTGACCCAACCCCGGCTCGTGGAAGTTGAAAAAAGCTGCATTCGCTGTACTCACAGAGGCGCCCAGATTCGTTCACCGCACCCAGTGGTACCTCATCCACCGCACCCGTGGCGAGCATTCCAGTGCCCAACAGAAGCTTCACCGCACCCGGCGGTAACCCCACCGCACCCGCGGTGACCCTCCAGAAGCAATATTCAGTGCTTCATTTTGTGAGTCCTTCCTTCTCCTTTGATTTAAACATCGTCATTTTTACCATGTCGAGATCAAGGAAAGTTGGGATGACCAGGGCAGAGAAGGATAAATATGAGATTGTCCAAAAGCGGGTTGTGCTCCCGACTAAATTTCTGGATAGGGGAACTCTGGAGACTCTGGGGCTTTATGAGTGTACGCAGATGTGTCTGGAGAAGGCGGGGCTAGGAGGATTTGTTGATGTTTCTGCCCCCTTGTTCGAGAATCTGAGCAAGCAATTTATTTCGACATTCAGGCTCACCCTGGATGGTGAGAGTCTTGTGTCTATTTCCTTCAAGTACGAGGGGAAGGAGTACTCGGTTGCGGCTGAACATGCAAGAGCAGCTATTGGGGTGACTAGGCCCCCCACTGACGCATGGATAAAGGGCGCTAGTGAGGACGCTTTGTTAGACTTCTGGGTGGGAGCCACTGGGCAGGCCTACCACGTGGGTGATGAGTACAGTAACAAATTTACTCACCCCTGCCTGAGGTTGCTCCACAAGTTGATTCAGGGGACGTTTCTGGGGCACAAAGAAGACAACAAGGTCCCCATGAAGGACCTCCACTGGCTCTACTGTGCCCTGCCCCAGGCTACATTTGTCCCGGACTGGTTGAGGCTCATCCTCGAGGCCCTCAGAAGAATCCGCCGGGGCGAGAGGCGGGATATTGTTCAGGGTGGTCTGATCACCCTTATAGCTGAGACGGTCCTCCAAGTTGGAGAGGATGAGGAGCCCGTCATCTCCCACGTGTTCGACGCCACCCGGCTGAAAGTGAACCACATGCTTAAGATGACGAGGAAGCAGGCTTTCTGGTGTTCCTATTCTGACAGGAGCCACCTCATGCACCTCCCGAGAGAGATCCCCTACGGTCCCAATTACCGCGATTGGTACCTGCATCCCGACCCCACCCAACTCCATTGGGGTCGGCTGCCACAGATTTTTTAGACGAGGAGCCCAGACCTCGGAGGAGGAGGACAGCTACTGGTAGTTCGAGCCAGGCCCCTGCTGCGGATGAAGATGAGGAGATGGCCGCTGCTGGCCAGGGTCCACCACCTATGGATCCCTGGCAGGATATGATGTACCGCCAGATGGAGGCGATGAGTCTGCACCAGCAGACATGACAACAGGGTTTTGACGGCCGTTTTCAAGGTTTTCAGAACCAGTTGGGGCAATTTCAGAGCCAGGCCTTTCAGAGGATGGACTGCCAGGATGAGAGGCTAGACCAGATGGATGAGAGGCTCCAGCAGCTGGGGGAGCAGCAGATGCAGTACTTTGGCCAGTACCCTTGGCCGCCCGGTCCACCACAACAGTGAGTTTTACTTTCCTTTTCCCCTTTATTATGATTGTCTTCTATTTCACACATTGAGGACAATGCGTACTTCAAGTATGGGGGAGGGAGTAGACTCATATCTATCTTTATGTACAGTTTTCAGTTTCTGTTTTTGTACAGTTTTTACATTCTGCATTGCATGAGTTTTCTAAAAAAAAAAAACGGAAAAAGCCAAAAAAAAAAAAAATCAGAAAAAGGCAGAGAAAATCCTGGGATGAGTTGAAAACCCGAAAGGGTAACTCACGTAAAAAGCATGTGACCCGGACCAGCGCTAGGCTGGGGTAAGAAAGTGTCTAAGTGACGTGAGCATATGTGAGCACATCTTTGACAAAAATATGAGTGGCTAGGATGAAAACCCGAAAGGGCTCCTAGGCAAAATGAGTGAAAAGAAGAGGAGTGTTTCTAGGATCTCATTTTACCGACGGGGCGACATAAGAAGGGAGATAAAGAAGGATTGTCGGGTAGGCCACTTTGGGAGTTATAAGGAGTCATAGATGGAGGTTAGGATTAGAGGTCACTCACGCTATTGGATGTCCGGGTTGAGCTTGGGGGAAGTACTCTGCTTACCCCTTAAGCTGTTGAGTATGGATGTGTTGTAGGTGACATTGGCACCAGGAGCTTTGGCATGGGTTAGGTGACTCTTAGTTGGAGGATATGCTTCCTGAGACCTTGTGTGCTGCATTGGAGGAGTAGACTTTCTTTTAGTTTACTCGAGGACGAGCAAAGGTCTAAGCATGGGGGAATTTGATAAGCACTACTTTGTAGGGCTTAAGTAAGAGTCATTAGAGGGTTTATTGGTGTCATTCGGGTAGATTTAGACACATTCATGTGTATGGCATTTTGAGGCAAAGTTTGGTGTTTTTGGAGGTGTTTGAGCTATTGTGGATATCTAGGAAGCACTAAGGAAGGAAGCCACCAAGGAAAGACGCCAAAGGAGTAAAGAGACGAGTTGAGGAGCGGTGCGAGAAATTGCAAGGGAGAGCTTTGAAGAGATGTTACTGGAGCCTTGCCGCACCCACGCCGAAGACCACCGCCCCCGCGGTGGAAGAAGCAGAAGCCAGATAAGATTCTGGAGTCCCACCGCACCCAGCGGTGTGCACTGTCGCACCCGCGGCAAGCACAACAGAAGCGAGGATCGAGATTTTGAAGACCACCGCACCCAGCGGTGGGAGCCACCGCACCCGCGGTGGAGACGCGTTGAAGGCCTTTTCCGGATTTATTTCCGCGTTTATATTTCCCATTTTATTTTATTTCTGAATCTTAGTTTCCAAGTTTGTTATTTTCCTTTATTTTATTCCTGAATATTTGCATGAGTATTTAAGTTAGGTTTAAGACTTTTTAGAGAGGATCCACTTCTCTAACCCTAGTTGCCACCTTTCATCGTTTTTCTCACAAACCCTATGGAGAACTAAACCTCCATTGTTGCACTTGACAGTTTGAAGCCAGCAATTGATTGGTTGTGAGTTTTCTACTCTTGTTCGTTTTCCTATCTAGTTGGATTGATTCTCTTGTGCTTGATTGATTATTGGTTTATGTTGATTTATCTAGATTGATCACCTAGGTTTATTGATATCTTCCTAAGTGCTAGGACTTGTGATTCCGGGTTCAGGTTGCATATCTAGTAGCGAGCACGATTGTTGCGTATAGGGGATCCGAGCGCTTCATCGTGAGAGAGAGTTAATTGCATGCTTATAGTAACAGGTTGTTTCTATTGCATGTATCTTGTTGAATCCTTGTTTGATTGCTATTGCTTTATTGAGTCTTGAAGGTTTTCGGATTTGATTTGGTGATAAGTACTATTAGGGCTGGTAGAACTAATAGTTATCTATGATCGGGATAAGAACAACTATAGGAATATTAAGAACTTGGGATTGATAGAATTCTGTGATCGACCTTTCTATTGTTGTATGGATCTTTGTTAAGTGTGGTGCTTTTTCCCATATTATTTACAACCATTATTTGCGAACTGTTTATTTGCTTTATTATTGCTTGTTACGAAACACAAACAAACCCCCCCTAGTTCGTAGTTGGTGACGTGAATTGCAAGAACAGATAACCTGACTCTCTATGGGATCGACCCTGACTTGCTTGCTATACTCTGTTTAGTAGGTACTTTAGGATTTCTTTGATAGGCATACGACTTTAGCCCTGTCAATAATCAATGATCAACCAATCAAACTGAATGGTGGATATTTGTCTGGCTAAGTTACTTCTCACCCTTTGATTACACCTTTTGCTTTGATTTACTTTGTTACTTGATAAACAAACCAAAACCCCCCTTTAGTTACCTTTGACATACAACCTTTGCACTTAGAAAGATTGCTACCTCCATGTCGGATTCGACCCTTGCTTGCCTACTATACTTAGTTAGGTTTTTGAGGATTACTTTGATAGGCATAACGACTTTAGCCCCATCAAGCATCCAGGATTTTAACGGTAATAAACACTTTATTGGTGCACATTTCGACCAGCATGTTGTAACTTTTATACTAGATCTTGCTCAAATGTATTTCCTCATGTTCCAGCTCTAGCCCCACATGATACTGGACATTTGGCACAATTTGAAAGCATGGAGTGCATATCAAACAATCTGGAAAATAGCAGGTACGGGCAAAAAACATTTTAATCAACCATGCGCTTTGAGGGTAGTTTCGTGGTCGGGAATTTACATAGCTATACAATAATAGCTTCCTTGGTTTAACCAAACCGGCTTCTACTGTTGCAGGGCTTGGGTCTTCGTATATTCCTCAGTTCCATCAGTCGCGCACTCTCATGGGGAACGACGAGCTCTTTGAAACGGGTGCATTACTGTAAGTGATTCGAATATTACATTTCACTGCCATAGTTTTCACCAATGTACCTCAAATGAAAGTTTTGCAACAAATAAAGGATCATACAATGCAATAGATGTCTGGGTTCTAAAGCTAAAGAAATATGTCCTTCCTTATGTACAAAAAAACGTTGCAAGTCTCAAAGGAACCTCGCGTACCAACCCATCCGAATCTCCCAACTGAATTGAACAATACACCGATTAAGGCCATCACCGGCCATCGCTACCACACATCCAATCACCAACCAAACAAGCCCCTAACAAACATACGCCAATGCCCCGTGCTACGCACGGGGCGCCGATTTCTAGTTTCATATATAATCACCGTTGCATATTTATGATATATATGTAGCTCATATGAACATTCATGAGACCATTACCCACCTTACATGACTAGTCTATGCATCAAAAGAAATATAATGGTATAATTTGGTATTAGACTTTTAGTTTGGGATTTTTTTATTTTTGAATCATTAGGCATAAATCATTTCCATGATTTAAATTTATTAACAATTAATGTTTATAAAATTTTACCCTTCAAAAGTTTCCTCCCAAACATTCTATGTGTGAATTTTAGGAAATGTGCAAGGTTCGAGACTATCAGACTCTATAAGAATATTTATCTCACTCCCTTGAAACATATGGTCACACACTCATAGTTGTATAGTTGAAAAATGCTTGCGACTAGCCAAAATGTTATGGAGTATGGGTATATAGATATTTAGGATTTTCTTTGGACTTGATATATTCTCTTTTTGGCCATTTGGTCATTCAATTTTTTTGTCTAGAAATTGACCTTGAGGCTTTATGTCATGGATGTAGACTTCTTTTGACTAACTTTGTGGTAAAATTTTGAAGATATAACATTACATAAAGTATATTCATATCGTGTGACAACATCTTTTATTTTTGAAATTTTGGGGGCTATTGATGACTGCATGCACATATGTTGTTGATGCAAATTATCAGGCTTTTCTATCTCAATTTGAGATAGCGGTTGAAGGGATTGAGAGGGACAAGAGTAATTATTGGTGAGAAGAGAGGAAGCTTTGAGCGTTTTCACATATATTTCCTTTGGAGAAAGTTTTGATATGAGAATTTTGATCCAATCATTCAATCAATTTGATCTTGATAATCCATTTGAGATTTTGGGTATAAATCACCTTTGTTCTCCTTTACATCTTCCATAGATGCATTTTTCATCTCCCTTTTTGTTACCCGGACCATATTTGACTCTTGATATAACCATGATGATAAATGGTTATATGAGATGGTCTTATTTTTCCTCTAAAAAAGCAAGAGGATTTTTTTGTGGTTACATCTAGCATGTGGATTGGCTAGACTGCATACGTAACCCCTTTGTGAGGGATCAATCCGTTCGTAGTTCTTTCTGAACAAGTATGATTTCATTTTTTTTCCTTTACATGTACCGAAGGTGAAATATAAACTCACTTTCTAGGAAGGTTTGTCTAAATTTCAATCCAGGTTATCATGTGCATGTCTATATTACTTTTTTTATGCATCATCGATATAACTTGAACCCACCTTCTAGGAAGGGTTGCTCAAGTCATATCGACTATTATTTGCGCATAGGCTTTTGATTTTGATTTGATAAATGCGACTGAATCCGATTGTATTTGATCCTCTCTACTTTGTAGTGCGTAACTAGGAGTTCTTGCTGAATATTAGGTACCAATTGTATGGGTTTAGAACACAATTTAGGAGAATGAAGTTTGAGAGAAGAAGTAGTGATATGGTGGATTTTAGCGCATATTGTGAAGACATTGAAGATAAGGCGAAGCCACCACAAGAGAAGACCGCAAGCGAGAAGCTGAAGATCGCTGCAGAAGCATTTCCGCGGGCGCGGATTGACAACAGAGGCAAGGTTTCGACAAAGCACAGAACCGCGAGCGCAGAAGCTTGGCCACGGTCGCGGGTACTTTTCATCCGCGGCGCCGAGATTTTATTTCGTCCGAGTTTTGTTTACTTTATTTATTTTCTTTTCTTTTCTTTTATTCCGATTATTATATTTTAGGAAGATATTATTTCTTATCTTAGGAATTAGGTTTTGCTAGGTTATTTATCTTTCTTTGTTAGCAACCTTTTCATTCATCACATTCAACACATTATCGTTCAGTTTTTTCCCTTAAGAGTTTTTTTTTGTGCTTTGAAGACTATGAAGAACTAAGCAACCTTTGCTTAGTCCGACGATTGAAGCATTCGTTTGTATTTGGTTGTGAGATTATAACTCTATTTCCTTTCCTTTGATTATATTGATTCTCTTTGTGCTTCATCCCATTGATTCTTGCTGATTTGACTAGTCTGATCATCTAGTTGATATTAGTGATTTTTTATTGCTAGGGTTTGGATATTTCTGGTTGAAATCCCTTATCTTGTGTAGCAACCACAATTTACAGAAACTAGTTGTGAATGTTTATTGTGAAGAGAATTGATTACATGACGAATACTGACTAGTTGTTAAGTATTGCATATATCCTGCTTAATTCCTATGCTTACTGCTGCCGTTAGATTGAATCTTGATTGTTTAATGGTAAGTATTTTCAGGGCTGGTTGACCTGTCTATATACATAAGATCGGAATAAGAATATTCATTGGTAGGAATTGGAGATAATCTAGGATCAACCAATCAAACTGAAGTGTGGATATTTGTCTGGCTAAGTTACTTCTCACCCATTGATTACACCTTTTGCATTAATTTACATTGTTACTTGATACAAACCAAAATCCCTTTTTTGTTACTATTGGCATACAACATTTGCAATTAGGAAGATTGTTTACCTCCCTGTGGGATCGATCCTTATTTACTCTACTACGTTAGTTAGGTTTTTGAGGTTATTTGATAGGTGTCTACGACAAACCCCTCATCAAATTTGGCGTCGTTGTCGGGGAGGCAAAGTTTCAATTTTTCCTGTTTGTTTGTTTGTGTGCTAACTTTTGTGTGGACCTATCTTATGGTCCACACCCGTGCTACTAACTCTCCAATCTTAGATCTTGATACAGAAATTGAGAGGACACTTTCCAGGAACCGTAGAGCAGCCCGTACGCAACTCGAGATGGCTGAGGAACAGACTTTAAGGCAGTTGACTACGCCGAATCTAGAGCAGCAGCCGCTTGCTGTGCAGTTTCCGGAGTTGGCTGATGGCATGAATTTTGAGCTAAAATCTGGGTTGATTCACTTATTACCCCACTTCCATGGGATGAGTGGAGAAGACCCCAACAAGCATCTCTCTGAATTCCACGCTGTCTGCAGCAGTATGAAGCCAAGGAACATTACTGAGGACCAGATCAAGCTGAGGGCCTTTCCTTTCTCTCTGAAGGATGCGGCCAATGATTGGTTCTACTATTTGGCCCCAGGAAGCATAGATACATGGGCAAAGATGAAGAAAACCTTCCTGGAGAAATACTTCCCTGCAACGAAGCTCAATAGCTTGAAGAGGAACATTAGAAACATCGAACATCATGCTACTAAGACGTTGTATGAGTATTATGAGAGGTTCAAGAGATTGATATAAAGCTGTCTATACCATAGTTATTCAGACCAAGATCTCATTCTATATATGTATGGTGTACTTCTTGATGATGAGCGCAGGATGGTGAACGCAGACTGTGGCGGTAACATTCTCAACAAGACGCCAGCTGCAACATTTGAGATATTCTTTGAGTTATCTGAGGGCTCAAGACAGTTTAGCAAGAGAGCGAGCGCTCAAGAAGTTAAGGCCGCAGACTCTCATCCATCGTCCTCACTACATTCTGATATGGGTGAGATGAAAGAGATGATGAAGGGCAACCAGCAGCAAGTCAAGTCTTGTGAAATATGCTATGACAAGACGCACCCCACAGATGCATGTCCAACACTGCAAGAACCCACTGCTGAAGTGAACGCTATAGGTGGTTTCGGCCCTCCAAGGCCAAGATATGACCCGTACTCCAACACCTACAATCCAGGGTGGAGAGATCACCCCAATTTGAGATACGGCAACCAGCAGAACCCTCCACAGGGCCGGGATAATCAGGAGTTCCACCAGAGGCCGCCACAGTTCCTACAGCAGCAACAACAATTTCAGCGGCCCGGAGGTCAACCACAATTTAGAGCACAATATGACCCTAGACCTCAAGGCCAGAGCGCAAGTTCGTCTATGTCCGGTGATGACATGATCAAGTCTCTCGCTCAGAGTGTATCGACGTTGGCAAACACTATGGTCCAACAGAATCAAGAGATGAAGTCTAGTATTCAAAACTTGGAGAAGTAGGTGGGGCAGATCTCTCTGGCCATGAGCAAACTAGAAGCCAAGGATTCGGGGAAACTACCATCTCAAACGGTAGCAAACCCGAGAGAGAATCTCTATGCAATGACACTGAGAAGTACTAAGCAGCTGAATGTCGCATCCTTAGCAGAAAGGGGTGAAGTACTGGAGGATGCAGGAGAAGACAACGGAGCTGCAGTTGCAGAGGGCGATCAACAAGCATTTCCGCGACCGCGGCACGATTTCCGCGACCGCGGAAACGTCTTTGGAGGCGGAGCAATTTCTGAAGAATTTCCGCGACCGCGGCAAGATTTCCGCGACCACGGAAAAGTCTTTGGAAGCGGAGAAATTTCCGAAGAAATGCCATGACCGCGGATTACCTGATGACGTCCACGACGACTACGTTCGTCCATACTTTCCTCCGCTCGGTTCGCTGAAGCCACCCGCGCCCTTCCCTAAGGCACTGAAGGATACTAGAAGGCCGGAGAACGACAAGGAGATCTTTGAAACCTTCAGTAATTGCGAGGTAAACATTCTGTCGATCACATTGATTAAGAGCATTCCTCGCTATGCAAAATTTTTGAAGGAATTGTGCAAGATTAAGAGGAAGAAAACAGTGAAAACGAAGAAGAAGGTCCATGTGAATGAGAATGTCTCCGCTATGCTGCAAAAGCGGATGCCCAAGAAGTGCAGTGACCCAGGCATGTTTAGCATTCCTTGCAAAATAGGTGACACCACGTTCGATAAAGCCATGCTGGATTTGGGTGCCTCTATAAATGTGTTGCCTCTCTCGTTGTATGAATCTTTGGAGCTTGGACCATTGCATAAGACAGGGAAGGTGATTCAATTGGTGGATATGTCTGCTGTGTATCCCAAAGGAGTCGTGCAAGATGTTCTGGTAGAGGTCGATAAGTTGATTTTCCCTGCTGGTTTCTTTGTGATGGATACGGGACAAGACAAGCACGCAACCCTTGTGATGTTGGGTAGGCTGTTTATGAAAACGGCGAACACAAAGATCGATGTGAGTAGTGGTTCACTCACCATGGAGTTTGATGGGGTGAGGATCGAATACAACATTGATGATGCAAAGAGACACCCTCCTGATTGTGATCCCAAGTGTTCGGTTGATGTGGACAACCCAAGATGATTTGAAGGGCACTATGTCGAGCCACGACACTAACCAAGGCGCTACTCGAGAGGCAACCCGAGGTATGAATGTTTGTTTCCCTTTCTTATTTTTTTCTCTCTTTGTATTTTTGTTTCGCATTTTTGTTCATTTTCGACTGACCTGTAGGCGAGGAGAACCACCAGAGACGAAATCGCGACCGTGACCTCAAAACCGCGACCTCAAAACCGCGACCGCAGCCTCAAAACCGTGACCGCGGCCTCAAAACCGCGACCGCGGCCCCCACCTCAGATGCCAACATTTATTTTCAGTCGAAAAAACAAAAACTGAAGACACCGCGATCGCGGTCCAGCTGTTCGATTTTTACTACAAGAGACGGCGTGCATCATGCTGCCATGGAGGAGACATTAGCCTGACAATTTTATTTGGCAATCGATGATGGCCCGACATTCGACAGCTGATAAGGAGGAGCTCCAGCGCCAACTGCAGTTATGATTATTGATATGGAGCGATAGAGCCCGCTACACGATTGCACCAAGGGCTCCAACTCTGTGTTCATAAAAGGCACGTGCAACCCCGTTTTTTTTATGTACCACTTCACCTTACAGTGGATCTATTTGGTTGCACGTGGAGTTTGCTTGAGTAGGACCGCCACAACACTAGAGACTTGTGGTTTCAATGATTTACCGCTAGCACCAACGTCCAAGTTTAGGCCACCTCGGCGACGGTCGTGAGTACTTTTCTGCCTTCCCCTGTGCTTCATCTTTTAGTTTTTCATTACATTGAGGACAATGCATCATTTAAGCATGGGGAGTGATCTATACTTGCTAGTCGCCTGAATCAAAAATAAATAAATAAATAAATAAATAAAATCCTGGGCTAAGGTGAAAACCCGAAAGGGCGGCTTAGGCAATAAGCAAGTGGCATGGACCAGCATTAGGCTGGGGTAATAAGAGGTCAAGAGTGATGTGAGTTTTGTGAGCAATTCTATAGAAAAATGAAATAAGTGGCTAGGTGAAAACCCGAAAGGGCGCTTGGGCAAAATGAGTGAAAAAGAAGAAGAATGATTATTAGGATTCCTCATTTTTCCTGGCGTGGTGACATAAGTGTGGAGATATAAGGAGGATTCGGGTAGGTCACTCTGGGAGCTATAAGAAGATAGACTGGAGCTAGGATTAGATGGTCACTTTCACTCTATGGTGTTTGGGTTAAGCTTGGGGGAAGTACTATGCTTTCCTTTAAGCTTGTGTGTTGTGTTGATGTGTTGGTACTGTGGAGATTCATGAGTAGGTGTAGTTCTTAGTGGAGATAGTTTTGTTGTGCTTCCTGAGATCTTGGGTATTTCATTGGAGGAGTAGGTTTCTATTAGCTTACTCGAGGACGAGCAAGGTTTAAGCATGGGGGATTTTAATCCGCTCTACTTTATAGTACGTAACTAGGAGTTGTTACTGAATATTAGGTACCAATTGTATGGGTTTAGAAAACAATTTAGGAGAATGAGTTTGAGAGAAGAAGTAGTGATATGGTGGATTTTAGCGCATATTGTGAAGACATTGAAGATAAGGCGAAACCACCACAAGAGAAGACCGCAAGCGAGAAGCTAAAAATCGCTGTAGAAGCATTTCTGCGGGCACGAAAGGACGAGCCGCGGTCGTGGATTGACAACAGAGTCAAGGGTTCGACAAAGCACAGAACCGTGGGCGCGGAAGATTGGCCGCGATCGCGGGTACTGTTCATCCGCGACTCCGAGATTTTATTTCGTCCGAGTTTTGTTTACTTTATTTATTTTATTTTATTTTATCTTATTCCGGTTATTATATTTTAGGAAGATATTATTTCTTATCTTAGGAATTAGGTTTTGCTAGGTTATTTATCTTTCTTTGTTAGCAGCCTTTTCATTCAACACATTATCGTTCAGTTTTTTCCCTTAGAGTTTTTTTTGTGCTTTGAAGACTATGAAGAACTAAGCAACCTTTGCTTAGTCCGACGATTGAAGCCTTCGTTTGTATTTGGTTGTGAGATTATAACTCTATTTCCTTTCCTTTGATTATATTGATTCTCTTTGTGCTTCATCCCATTGATTCTTGTTGATTTGACTAGTCTGATCATCTAGTTGATATTAGTGATTTTCTATTACTAGGGTTTGGATATTTCTGGTTGAAATCCCTTATCTTGTGTAGCAACTACAATTTACAGAAACTAGTTATGAATGTTTATTGTGAAGAGAATTGATTACATGTCGAGTACTGACTAGTTGTTAAGTATTGCATGTATCCTGCTTAATTCATATGCTTACTGCTGCCGTTAGATTAAATCTTGATGGTTTCTTGATTGTTTAATGGTAAGTATTTTCAGGGCTGATTGACCTGTCTATATACATAACATCGGAATAGGAATATTCATTGGTAGGAATTGGAGATAATCTAGGATCAACCAATCAAACTGAAGTGTGGATATTTGTCTGGCTAAGTTACTTCTCACCCATTGATTACACATTTTGCATTAATTTACATTGTTACTTGATACAAACCAAAATCCCTTTTTTGTTACTATTGGCATACAACTTTTGCAATTAGGAAGATTGCTTACCTCCCTGTGGGATCGATCCTTATTTATCCTACTACGTTAGTTAGGTTTTTGAGGTTATTTGATAGGTGTCTACGACAAACCCCTCATTAGTATTTGAAATCGAATTTCCTACGTACCCTTATTGGGATCAAGTCTTGATGTAGTTCTTGTACAATCGTTAACCTCTATTTTCCAGTTTCAACGGAACAGTTTGGACCATTTTGATGAGGTCTTGTGAATCCTCCTCATGGTTTACTTTTCAAGGTTATCACTGTTTGAAGTTCTTTCATAGATCTCGGGATCTTAAAACTTTTCATCACCGGAGACATTGCCTTCTCTAACTTGGGCATTATTTCATTCTTGGATGATAAAAAATGAATGCCTCTTTCTCTTGATCCTCCATTTCTTGGTCTTTTTTATTTGAACCCTCTTGTTCTTTAGCCCGTCATTTTTCTTGAGCCTTTCAAACACATATGGTCAATATGATCCCATTACAGATGTTGTGTCGGTCCTTTGAAACACCGACAACCGAGGAGCGATTGCTTTTTCCTCTAGAATCATATCATGTTCCATTGGCTAGAGGAAACTTGCTTTCAAGAGTTCTCCTTCTTGAGAAACTTGTAAGTTGTTCAGAACATTGTCCTTGAAAACTTTTCTATGAGCTTTCCCCTTAGAAAAGGGCTATGAGTTTCTCACTTTAATGTTGTGCTTCTTTTGTGTCCTTGAAAAGGAAATTATGATGGAAGGATTACAGGCTTTACCTCATAGCACCACCCTCTTGTTTTCATTTTTACCTTCTCCAAAGTATCTGTGAATGACCAATGTTCCCTTTGAGATGGGTTGGTTAAACTTTTGTAAAGGAAAAGTATAACGAAGATTATCGATTTTTTCTTGACCATGTCATTGTATTTGGGTGTGTATTTGAACATCACCTCAGGTCGAGGAATATTTTCCCCTTTTCTCATTATTTGTAGATGGGATACTTGGTGTGACAAAAGAAGAGTAATATTATCTTCACCATCCTCGACACAAGTAATCATGCACCATTGAGCAACCTCTTCTCCATAGATTGAATCATTATCATGATGTAAGGAATCGTCATGGAGGAAAGCTTAGGGGACAAAGTCCTTCAAAGTGAAAAGGAGTCTTTGAGGTTTAATGTATTCTTCCCTAGAATCACATCCTTTTTGTGTTTCTTACTCCTCTTTTTGTCGGGTTCTTTCTCACCCGTCTTGGAGCATGAAGGATAAACATTAGAGGTTTGTGGGGATAAAGGAAGCACTTACATAACTTTCACTACTAAAATTGTGTTTGATGAAGCATATGAGACTTTTCACTTTACCCCTTCAATCTCAATTTCCCCTTCATTTGTCATTCATTCTATAATATTTTTCAAGACATAACAATCTTGAATTGTCTGACCGATGATGCAATGTATGGGCAATAATTTAGATCACCCGTCATATTTGCTTCATTAAGCCTTTTTGGCTCGAGAAGTGTTAGAGCCTTAGCAACTATAAGCTCATCAAAGATCCCTTAAACATCATCATCATCGAAGGGATACTTATGTAGCTTTCTATCTGGAAGAGTGAGCGTTTTTGCGGGCTCTTTGGCTTTACTCTTATTTTGGGTTTTGAAATTACCCTCATTAGAGAATTGGCCATTTTCTTTGATGGAAGTCGTCATAGACTCATCTTCATTTTGTGACCTTTCCCCCCTCCCCCCCCCCCCCCCCATTTTCATGAGTCTGAGTGATCCTTGTTTCACATCGAGCAAGTTAACTCTCAACGTTACAAGCATTTGATACCAAAGCAACAATAGATAGTGGTTCAACACTACCTACGTGCATGGCTAGCTCTAGGAGCAAGTTATTTGTGCACATTTGAATACATGATAGCTCACTCAATTTTTCGAGGCATTGGAGCCTTAGACTTCTCCATCTTGCTATAAAGTCGTTTGAAGACTCGTCATGCTTTTAAGGAGTGTTTGTAAGGTCTATTAGGGAAGCATTTGCCTTTGTACTCACAAATTGAGCAAGGAATGCCCTTTTCAATTCATCCCACGTTTCAATCGACCTTGGTTGAAGTTAAGTATACCATGTGAAGGCCAATCCTTTTAGTGATTGAACAAATTGCTTTATCAACAAGGCATCACTTAGAGTTGTTTCTCCACACGCAAAGTAAAAGTGAGAAAGGTGCTCATGTGGTGACCCATGAATTTTGTCGAACTTGTTGAAGTTGGGTCTTTGGTATCCTGAAAGAAATATCATAACATTAAAGTGTGCATGATATGGTTTCCTATACCCCATCATTGGTGGGTTTTGGAAAACTTGGAACTCTTTGATCTCTTGGGCAATCATCTCCTTAATTTCTTGAGGAGATATGCTTATTACACCATTCGGGTTTGAGGTACCACTTTGACCTTCATCATGTATTCTCACTTGCTTTTGCCTATTCTCTTGGGCTTGACTAGAAAATTGAGCTGAGAGAGTAGCAATTTGAACATCTTTTTCAGCCAATCTTCTTCGCATTTCTTGAATTTGTTCTTTAATGCTAGAAGTACTAGTGGTGGCCAATACTGGCATATCATACACCCCTTCTTGAAAGGTGGCACTTTCTTGACTCTCCTTGCGAAGGATTAGTAAAGTTCTCTTCTTTAAAAGACGAACTTCCATCTCTATATAATCAGGGACGGACACACCTTGGGCCCAGTGGGGGCTGTTTCCCCCACTGCACCCACAAATTTTTTTAAAAAATATAAACTTAATAAATTAAGAATTGAAAAAATGAAATATGGAGGCATGCTTGTGATCAGGTAGATTATTTCACTCAAAAAGTCATAAAAAGCACACAATAATTACTTGAATCATGAATTATGACTTATAAAAATTAGAAATAAAAAAAGTGTTAGGAAATAAAACATACCTTTAACATATTTTTCCTAACTAGTTTTAAAGACTTTATTTAATTTATAATACACTACAAATAACTTACTACAAAAATTTATACCGTTATAATTTAGTTCGTGGTAATCTTAATTGTCTATGTTTTGTGCTTATTAGGACGCTCTATTCAGGTTATTAGTGTAAGAAACTAAAACGTATAATGAAAAAGATGTATAGTCATCTATTGAGATTACATGTATTATTGTGAGATTTTAGAATATGACACCTCAAAAAATATTACTATAATAATAAAAAACTATTACTTAGTATTTTATAATTTATATATTGTGATAATAGTTTATTTTCGCCCCCACTGAACTGAAATCTTGCGTTCGTCCCTGCATATAATGGAGAATCCATAGATTTTTCCACTAGTTCATGCTCTCCCGGCATTGAAGGAATCGATGCAGTTGGTGATTGAGAAACCACTTTGGCATAGGGTATTTCCTAATATTTTGACCTTGGCCATATGACTTTCAGATCCGACCCATTAAGGAATCGAACCAATTGAAGCGGAAATGTCTTCACTATCTTCAAAACCTTGTGATATCATGTTAGCTTTTTTAGCTTTTGATAGAATTACTCCCTTGCCATTTTCGAAGTAGGAGGTCATACTAACTTGTTCCACTCGGTCAAGGTTAATAAGAACTGACCTGATCAAAACATGCCTTGGGTCGTTAACACAAGGATTGATGGCTTGTCTCGCCGATGCTTCAAGATCTTGGGCGGTTGTTCTTATGGTGGCCATAGCTAGATCCAAAGCTGGAGAACAAGCTAGTTTAACCATGTGATTTGCTTTCTGGTGCTTTGACCCATTCTTACAACCCCTCCTTTTTTGGGACTGCTTAGTCTTGTTGTTGGTCAGAGGAGACCCACCATTGGCCTTGATGACTTGGATGGCCGTTCCTTTAAACTTCCCTCCTTGAAGCTTTATGCATTGTTCACTTGAAGATAAGGCTTGCTTCTTTGGCAGTCATTTGGTGGTTTCCCCCTCTTAGGTGTTGAAGAAGTCTATAATGGTTGTCAAGTGAGATTTCAGATACTATCACAACTCGAACGATGTTGAACATCACCTTGATGATTCTTTGATGAACCAAACGACCACCCTTGACAACGAAGGTGGCAGGTAGCCGATTGAAGTTGATGATAACTCTTGGTTCCATGTTTCTTTCAACAAAATAGAGCAAGTGTTAGTATATATATATATATATTATTAAAATTACAAAGAAAGAAAAGGGTCCCAACGGGTGTGCCAAAAAAAAGTTAGGCAAAAATTGTTACAAGAAAATAAAAATGCACCAACACATTCACTAGTACAATTGTTATTATAGATAGCGAAAAAATTATAATGATTTTAAAAAACGCTATACGAAGAGAACTCGCATCGCAACTTTTAAAAAAAAAACGCTAAGAAAATATTAAGTTTTTTCTTTTTAGTTTTGATATTTATACTCTTAGCGATTTTGGAAAAAAATGCTATAAAAATGAAGTACAAGGATAGCGCTTTTTAAAAAAACGTTATCGTTTATTCTAAGAGCACTTTTAAAAATACGCTACAAATCTTGTACTTAGAGAAACACAACAAACAGCCGGCCCTAGCTAGATCTGGTAAAGTTAGAAATAAAACACAGCTCGCCCCTTTCATCAACTCGTGCCCTAACTCGGCCCTTCTCCAGCTCGCTCGCCTGGCCCTTCTCCAACTCACTCGTGGCTTCTCCGGCGATGCCTTCTTCTCCTGTGGGTTCTCTCCTCGCTCGCCTAAGTTCTGTTTCGTCAATCTGCAAGAGCCTCGATTCTGGTAAGCAACTCCTTCCTCCTATTGGTGTTCTCCATATACCTAGCTCATTTTCATAGGCTGTCTTTGTGTTGATTTTGATTTGTAACTTAACACCGTTGATTTCGGTGCTACTGTGACTAATCTTGTATAGAAATTAGGTTTTGATCGAGTCTATGCCGGAGCTAGTTACTCTGCTACTGTATTGTTAGGTTAAACTAGATTAGGTTTGAATTAGTGAGCTGAATGAAGTAATTGTATATATGTAGTTACAATTTATGCTTTTTAGTGTCTTTAACTTCTAATTTGTGTTTTTTTGGATGAGGATTCTACTTTGGTTTTCTTGACTGAGTTCTGTAAGAATTCGAAAAAGATGTCCTCTATTTAGTTGAAACCTCGTGGAGGGAAATTGTTCATTGATTGATTGTGTTGAGGATGATTTTGACTTGTTTACATTGAAATGGGGAAATCCATTGCAGGTTAAAAGGGAGTGGGGAGTACAATAAGGGGTTCGAGGAAGGGGTTTACGGCTGCGCAGGGTGTGGGACTCCGCTGTACAAGTCCTCCACCAAGTTCGACTCTGGTTGCGTCTGGCCAACCTTCTTTGACGGCCTCCCAGGGGCCATTCACCGCATTGTATGTCCCTTTCCAACTCTCTATTTTGTATTGTTAATTAACCACCTGCTATTCCGTTATATTTACATTTATGGATGACCGCAGTTCTTCACATACCTCTTATTGGTGTTATATTTTTTTATTCATCCAATTATGTCTGAACTCAAGAAGATTTGGTCTTTCATCCCTTCTATATGCAAATATTTCCAATTTTGATGTCAAGTTAGCACAAGAAGATAAAGTCAGCCTATGAAATGTTATGCCTTTATGTCATATTCAAAGTTTCTCAAAGTGTTCTATTTCATTTTTGATAGCATGATACATATATATTTTTTAATAATGTTGTTTTTTTTTTGGAAAAGGTTAAATTGGATTAGATAAGAGAGGGGAGGATAAACATCAAAGAATCTTGTACAGCCAAATAGACAAAATGCAACTAGAGTCCACAAAAAGCACAAGCGTGCAGGACCTAGATGCCATCAATGTGGAGCGCGGCGTGCCATCTACTGGTGTTGCTCATGAGTCTTCTCCTCTTCCCAGCAATGCAAAGCTTTGTTACCTGAATAATCTACGCAGTGCATTCCTCCACACTAGGCTGGTGTTGCTAAAAAATGGCTTTGTTCCTAGCCTGCCAGGTGTAGTAGACAAAATTGGAGTATGCAGCACAAGTAGCTTGGAATATGAAGCTCTGTTAGGAAACGGAACTCTGGAATTTAGATTCCCCTGAGAGTTCCTTTTCTCAGTTTCTCTACTTTTGACGATGACAAATGTTATGATACTACTGTTAAGGAACCACAGGAACATACCGAAGGCAAGAAAGCCAAACAGGACAAGGGAACCAAAGGAACAAGACAAATGAAGGAAACCAGAGGAACCCAGGTGTGCCTAGAACGCAGCATGCGACATTGCGATTCCCGAGAAATCTGGGGACACACAACCTCGGACAAAAGTTGTTGAAAATGAATTGTCCGAAGCTTCCAAAAGCCTGCCACCATCCAAGAGCAAGACTCCAAGACACCTAGAACGCCGAACCTCAGACAGAGAAAGGTGAAAGCGACAGGACATGGAACCTGTCGCTGTCCAGAAGTCAGTTCCCAAGCGCCCAGAGTGTCGAACCTCGGACAAAGGAAGCTGGAGAATGACTTGGCTGAAGAGGTTGACTAACCTAGAAGGATTCTGAGCTACCTAGGTTGTTTGCACATGCCAAGAACAACGTGGACCAAGGAGAACCACTTATCCTAGGGCAAGCTCAATCTGTGGGAACCTAGAGAGGATCGAGCTGCGAAGAATCCTCTATAAAAGGAAGACTAACCCAAGGGTTATCTTCATGCACTGAAACACGACTCACACTCATTAGCAAATATCTAGTGTGAACCTCCAAACAAGATCATCAAAGCAAACCGAGATCAAGAGGAACCAGTCAAGGAAGAAGAGCTGAGTGCTAAGTTCATGTGACTGTAAGTGATAGTTCCTAGGTGCAAAAGTCTGTTTCTTGGATTGATTATTGATTGTGTTAAGTTATCTAGGATTGTCTAACTGTGTGTAAGGCAAAGGAACTGTGTGTTCGTTCCTAGGATAAGCTGTAACCAAAAGAGATAAGAAATCAAGAAGTAGACTTTGAAATCCTTTCGAAAGAAAGGTAGTGGTTTTTATCCTGGATTGCTAGTTGGCAATCAAAGGTTTCCACTATAAGGAACTTGTCATTTGTTTGATTGTTTATTTCTGATGCGAAAGGAACTGAGAATTGATATTCTGAGTTCCTTAAGTTTTTATCTAACAATCATGATCCTACAATTGGTATCAGAGCAGGAAAAGCTCTAGATCTTTGATAAGTTTGCAGATCATGTCTCAACCAAGCAAGTTTGAGCTAGGAATCTCCACCAATAAGCCACACCTTCGCAAGAAAGGAGAAGAAACATGGTGGGAAAAGTGCATGGAAAGCCACATCAAGACCAACGACTACCAATGTTGGAGGATAGTCGAAAATGGAGATGGCCACGTCGATCTTACCATGAAGGAAGAAGACTGGAAACCAGAACATTATGTCATCATGGAGAACAATGCCAAGGCAAGACAGTTCATCCTCAATGGATTGGACAGAGAGGACATGGACAAAGTCATAGGCATCAAGACGGCCAAGAAGATGTGGAAAGCTCTCAAGGAGATGCATGAAGGAAGTGAGGAACTAAAGCAAAGCAGAAAGTTTGCTTTGGAAGGAGAATACCACACCTTCAAAATGATGGAAACTGAGACCATCTCAGAGTACTACTCTCGCTTCAACAGATTAATTGGAAAGTTGACGGCGGCGGGAGTTGATCTTGATGAAGTCTCCAAGTCCTTGGTGATTATCAATGGACTCAACTCCAAGTTCACCCTTCTCAAGGGAATCATGAAGAACACTCCAGGCATCCAATCCCTTCCCTTGACCCAAGTCATAGGGAAACTGGAAGTTGAAGAAGGAGAGCACACCAAGGCCAATGCCGATAAGAAACTGGAGAAAGGAATTGCCCTCAAGATCTCCAAAGCCTTCTCTAGGCTCGAGATGGAGGAAGAGAACTCAGACTTAGAAGAAGAGGAGGACGAACTTACGGCCCTCTTCACAAAGAACATCAAAAAATTCTTTGTGAATGGAAGGTTCCAAAAGGACAGTTCCTCCCACAATGGACCCAGAAGAGATCTCAAGGAAGTCTCTTATTACGAGTACAAGGAAAAGGGACACTACGCTAAGAATTGTCCCAACAAGGAAGACTCAAAGGAAGAAGAAAGACCTCAGAGAAAGAAGGCTCTCGTAGCCTCATGGGGAGAAGACTCAGATGAGGAACTGGATCTCAGTGGCTTCTCTGGAGGAAGATGTCTCATGGCAAAAGGAGACTCAAGCGACTCAGAAGACCTTGAGGTAACTTCTGACGATCTCTTAAAACCCCTAGTTGATTGTGATAAGAAACAACTTCTTAAGATCATAAAAAAACTAGGAAAGGAAACCAGTTCCCTTCAATAGAAACTAGATGATTGTGAAGATGAAATTACTTGCTTGACTGTTGAGAATTCTGTTTGGAGTAAGAAACTTGATGAAACTGAGAAAGACCTAGCCGAAACTCACTCCAAACTCATTGATATTAGGAATGTGCATGCTAGTCACCTTAAAACTTGCAAATCTTGTGATGAAACTAGCATAGATTCTATCAAAGTTCCCTTACATGCTAACCCACCTGGAAATGACATGGTTCAATCCATAATTGATAGGTTAGACATTCTCACTAATTCCATTAATGAAAAAACGATAAATCAAACTGTTTTTGTGAGACAACGTCATGGAATAGGATATGTCAATAATAAAGGGAACAATGATGCTGAAGAAGAAAAGGCTAGGCGAGAACTTGTTGAGATGAATGAGAATCTCAGTATTGCTCTTGCCACTTCTCGTGATAGGAATCAGTTCCTATCAGAGAAGATCATGGTCCTTGAGAACAAGGCTGAGGTTGCCAAACGTCTCAATGAAGGCTCTCAAAGTCCTAAGAAGGAACCAAAGGGAAAAGAAAAGATGGTTCCTGAAAACCAATGGTTCACCAATTCCTTTGCTCACAAAAGATATATTGACATGGCCCATAGCAAGGTTAGAAACAATGTTGATTTTAACAAAAGGAAAACTGAAAAACCTTTTAGGCCAGGAAAAGGAAAATATGGACATGTTGTTTACAATCGTTTGTGTACCTACTGTGGTAATAATGGTCATTACAACACTGATTGTGCTAAGAAAAGGAACTTTGAAAAGGAGAAAAGTACTCATTACCATGAAAGGAACCAGTTCCCTGGCTATTCACAGACTCGGAATACTAATCCCTCCAGTAAAGCCAAGCTTCGCTGGGATCAGAAATCTTAGTTCCCTTGCATGCAGAAAGAAGAGAGGCAACCTCAACTATGGTACATCGACAGTGGG
Organism: Rheum nobile; assembly: GCA_027886185.1. Classification (NCBI taxonomy): domain Eukaryota; kingdom Viridiplantae; phylum Streptophyta; class Magnoliopsida; order Caryophyllales; family Polygonaceae; genus Rheum; species Rheum nobile. Next base: position 2,436,857 of record WOAB01000546.1, read on the forward strand.
TGCTCATGCCATATGACTGGAAGAAGAAATCAAATGACCTCTCTTCAACCTCTCCAATGAGGGAACATATCCTTTGGAGACAAAAGCAAAGGGAAAATCTATGGAATAGGAACTGTGAAACTCAACGATCACATTCAGGTAAACAAAGTTCACCTTGTGGATAATCTTGGTTTTGACCTAATAAGTGTGTCACAACTGTGTGATCAAGGAGACAATGAAGTTAGATTCAGATCAAACGAATGTTCAGTCCTTGACTCCTCGGGACAAATCATCCTAAAAGGGAAAAGATTCAACAATGTCTACATAATTGATCCATCCTTTGTTCCCAAGGAGAAACTTTGTCTCTCAACTGTGAATGACCAAGCTGATTTATGGCATCAACGCCTCGGTCATGCCAGCACCAAGCTGATTCAAAAGCTACACTCAAAGGAACTAGTCAGAGGACTACCAAATCTGAGTGGCACATCTAAGGAACTGTGCTCTGACTATGTAAAAGGAAAACAGGCTCGTAGTTCCTTCAAATCCAAAAACGTGGTAAGCACCTCAAAGCCTCTTGAACTCATCCACATGGATCTTTGTGGACCCATGAGAGTTCAAAGCCTAGGAGGAAACAAGTACATCTTTGTCATTGTCGATGACTTCTCTCATTTTACTTGGACCATTTTCATTAAATCTAAAAGTGAAGTTATTGACCGCTTTAAAGATCTGGTTCCCTTGTTAGAAAAATCTCTTGATTGTTCACTAAATGCTATTCGGTCTGACCATGGTACCGAATTCGAAAATGGAGAATTTCTAACCTTTTGCAGTGAGCATGGCATCGATCACAACTTCTCTACACCTTACACTCCTCAACAGAATGGAGTAGTAGAAAGGAAGAACAGGACCTTGGAGAACATGGCTCGAACTATGCTGATCTCAAGTGGGCTCTCCCAATCATTTTGGGCTGAGGCGATCAACACAATGTGCTACATCATCAATAGAGCCATGCTTCGCCCAATCACAGAGAAGACACCTTATGAACTCCTAAGAGGAAGAGTTCCCAACATTTCACATTTGAGGGTGTTCGGATGCAAATGCTTTGTGCACAACAATGGGAAGGACAATCTTGGCAAGTTCGACCCAAGAAGTGATGAAGGAATCTTCATTGGTTATGCCTCAGGCAGTAAGGCATACAAGGTCTTCAACAAAAGGACTAAAAAGGTAGAAGAAAGTATTCATGTTATTTTTAATGAAAAATCACTTGGAAAGATTGTGCAGAACACCACCAGTTCCTTTGAAGATCCATTTCCCAAGTCATCTCAAGAAGATCCAGATGAAGATGTCACTCCTCCCAGTTCATGTCCTGCTGATCGGAACCCTCCAATGGCTCCCCCACTGGTTCCCATGGATAATGAACAACAATCCATTTCTGGGAACCATGAGCATGACGACAACATCTGTGGAGACTTCAATGATTCATCTTCCCATATGATCTTCAATGGAGAAGGTGATCCTAACAAGGAAGATGAATGCTCAACTCAGAATGTCTCCACATCAAATGCTCTGGCTCCCAACAGAGAAAGAAGAGTCGTCAAGCCTCCAGTCAGGTACGAACATCTAACCTTCTTTGCCTTCAATGCCTTTCTGTCTATTATGGAACCAAAGAACATAGGTGAGGCACTGAAGGACGCGGACTGGATCCAAGCTATGCAAGAAGAGCTTCATCAGTTTGAAAGGAACAAAGTATGGCATCTAGTTCCTCATCCCAAGGATAAACACATCATAGGAACCAGATGGGTTTTCAGAAACAAGCTGGATGATACAGGAGCTGTGATAAGGAACAAAGCGAGACTTGTAGCTCAAGGATACAATCAACAAGAAGGAATCGACTATGATGAAACCTATGCTCCAGTGGCAAGGATTGAGGCAATAAGATTGTTGATTGTCTTCGCATCACACAAAGGGTTCAAGTTGTTCCAAATGGACGTAAAGACGGCCTTCCTCAATGGAATTCTTCAAGAAGAAGTCTATGTGAAGCAACCTCCAGGTTTTGAAGATGATGATCATCCAGATCATGTCTACTTTCTAGACAAGGCACTCTATGGCCTCAAGCAAGCTCCCAGAGCTTGGTATGATCGTCTTGCCTAGTTCCTACTCTCAAATGGCTACAGGCGTGGAGTTATTGATAAGACTCTCTTCATCCTAGAAGAAGAAGGTAATATCTTAGTGGTTCAAATCTATGTTGATGATATCATTTTTGGTTCCACTAACCTGTCCCTTGTAGACAAGTTCAAAGACTTGATGAGCAGTGAATTTGAAATGAGTTGGGGAACTCACATTCTTCATCGGATTACAAATCACTCAAAAGGAAGATGGTATTCAAATCCACTAACAGTAGTATGTCAGGGAACTACTGAAGAAGTTCAAAATGGATTCATGCAAGCCTCTCTCTACTCCCATATCCACCATTGCCCATCTGGATAAGGACCACTCGAGTCCTCTAGTGGAGGAGAAGCTCTATAGAGGTATGATAGGCTCACTCATGTACCTAACCGCTAGTCGACCAGACATTGTCTTTGTTGTTGGCTTGTGTGCTAGGTTCCAATCTTGTCCGAGAGAAACCCACTTGGCTGCTGTGAAGAGAATACTTCGATATCTCAAGGGAACTGACGATCTCTGCATTTGGTACCCCAAAGAATGTCCCTTTGAGCTCATGGGTTTCACTGATGCTGATTATGCTGGATATTTGGTGGGTAGAAAGAGCACTTCTGGAATGGCACAGTTCCTAGGCCCTTGCCTTGTGTCATGGGGATCAAAGAAACAAGTTTCAGTCTCCCTCTCCACCACAGAATCCGAGTACATTGCGGCTGCCTCCTGCTGTTCCCAACTTCTCTGGCTAAAGCAACAACTCGCGGACTTTGGTATGTCTTATGGCCCTCTCACTATCTTTGTGATAACACTAGTGTCATAAACATCTCTAAGAATCCTGTGCATCATACTAGGACCAAGCATATTGACATAAGACATCATTTTCTTAGAGATCATGTTGAGAAGGGAAACATCATTATGAAATTTTGTAGAACTGAAGATCAGGTTGCAGATATATTCACCAAGGAATTGAATAGAGTTCCTTTCGAGAACCTTAGAATGGAACTAGGAATGATTCCTATTACTCAGTAGTGACCTCAGTTCAAAGAATTCTTTCCAGTTCCCCTAATTGACTAGTTTAAGATATTTAACTTGTTGAGTCTTGATGTCCTTGTGTTATATCTTTTGCTACAAACCCTTCTTGTCATAATGGTTTCTTAAAAAAGGCTTAGATTAAATTTTTTTGGATCGTCTCCTTTTGGTCCTCATTATTCTTTTAATTCCTCATTGTTCAAGTTTTCTTCATGGCCCAAAAGTCACAATCTGATCATATTTCTTTCCCAATAACACAAGCCGAAATGATGATTGTGTACTAAGACCCACCCTTGCCTCATTGCTCAAGTTAATTCTCTATGATCCATCTCTAAAACCCTCTATGAGAATTATTGTGCAATGCGATAAAGAGCCTATCCTGATTCCTTTTATGGGAACATACTTTTTGCTTCCATTATGTTAATCCACATCAAAGGTTCCCATATGTTCCTCTAGCACGCTGAACACTTCGCCAGAAAGGAACCAGGATTAAACGTCTCTCCAACGGCTAGATTGGCACTTCCCAGAAGTTATTTATGGCAAACTGCAGAGGCTCAGAACGGTCTTATCAGATGGCAGACATCCCTCTTCTCTAAATGGATAAGTTTTGAAAATGGGTTAGCCGTTCCGAAAAGCTGTAAGAGTATTCAATGCCCCAGATTTACCTTGATCTTCTCAACGGTTGGATTTGGTTCTACGGTCATCTCAGCCTTCATCGCCTTTAAAGAGTTGCACATTTGCTCCAAGCTGATCCCACAACTCACCATCTCTCTGATCCTCTGCCTCTCATTTCTCTCAAACACAAAAATCCTTAAGCCCCTCAAAAATGGCCTATCCAAACCCTAACCTTGTTCAAGACGAAGAGGAGGCTGCCCTTCTCAAAGCCTTTAGAGAAAAGAAGGCAGCTTCATCCTCTAAACCCGTTTCTGCCATCTCTTCTCATAAATCCCAACCGGAAGAGAAACTTGTGGAGAAAATAGTGGAGGAACCTGAAGAGAAAGCCGAAGAGGAACCCAAGGAGCCAACAAAGCCCAAGGGTGAGGAGAAAGCCATGGCCATCTCTCTGGCTTCGGAATCGGCTACCAAAATCGTCTCCGAAGGGGGCTCTCATGACTCCTCGCTTGACAAGTCTCTCCAAGAGCTCCTCAGCCCTGAGCCCTCACCAGTAAGCCTCAAATCCAAAACCACTTCTAACCCTGGTCCCTCTGTCGCCACTAGAATGCAACAAAGAAAGAGGAGTTCCCAAGCCATAGTTCCCTATGAAACCAAATCCACAAAAAGAGCCAAAATCACCACCCTCTCTGCCTCCTCCTCCCTGGGTCAGGTCTCCTCTTTCTTCTCTAAGAGGAAGATCCTTAAGCCTCTCATAATCGGCAAGGAGTTCTGGACCCAAGAACTGGAAGAAGAAGATGAGGAAATGTTTGGAGAAGCCCTGGATGAGTTCCATTTTCTGCTGCAGTTTCAAGGATGGGACGAGATGCTGTTTGAACCCTTCTCTGCTTCTGATGAGGTTGTCCGCTTGTTTTACCAGTCTATGGAGTTTGTGCCTGCGAAGGAGAACTCTCCCTGTAACGACGCCATTCTTATATGGAAGGGAACCAGCTATCCTCTGTTCGCCAACCTAATTGCGTCTGCTCTAGGGATCGAGTCAAGGTCTGGGTTTGGCATTCTGCCTCAAAAGAAGGGATGGCCCAAAGGAAAGGGCTACAAATCCAAGGGAGCAGTGGTCAAGAAAATCTATGATGGCGCCTCTCCCTCATCTTTGGAGACAAAGGATCTCTCCATCGTAAACAAGTTGTTACACTTCTGGATCACCCGCAATCTGGTTCCCAGACAGGAGCCCCGGAACAATGTTCTCATCACAGATGCCATCTATATGGACAAGGTGCTCTCTGGTGTTCAATTGGATCTCCCTCGCATTGTCTTAGCCCACATGCAGTTCTGCTCATCCCATGACTCCCATGCTTTACCCTTCCCTCATATCATCAAAAACATTCTCTCCAACCTTCACTAGTACCCAGTTGATCTGCCTGAGACAGTCTACAGCAATTGTCTTACCATGGCCACAGTTCGAAAGTTGAAGACAAAGGAATAACAAGATCCCCCTTCTGAAGCCCAAGCTCAACTGCCTAAGGAAAAGGCCAGTTCCAAGGCCCCTTCTAGTTCCCAGCCACATCTCAACCCCTCTCCAGACTCCTCTGCGATCCTTACTGCTCTGGATCGTATTGAAAATGCTATCATGGTGGGCTCGACTGCTATCCCGGTCGCCCTCCATGATCAAGTAAGAGAGTTGGGGCATATACGTTCTGCTGTTGTGGCTCTGGTAGAAGTTCTTCAGAAGGATTAGCAAGGTGCAATCAGTGCCCATCAGGCCACGGGCCAAAATGTAGGAACTGTCGACAAAGATGCTGAAGAGGAGGCCGCTGCTCTGCCATAGGAACGCTTGTTCTGGTTCCCAGTGCTAAAACACCACAGCGTGCTAGTAGTTTCTCTTAGGATCCTACTCCCCTCTTCTATCCATTTGTCGTCTTTCCTAATGATTGCTTTTGTTGTTGTCTTTGCAGTTTGTTGTTTTTGTTGTTGGCTGTATTGTGTCGTACCTGTCCTTGAACAATGATCAGTTTAAGCTTTAATGATTATCTTTTGGCTTCGTTTCTATGATTAATTTTCCTTTGCCTTAAGTTTCCATTATGCTTCTGTTATGGGTTTGATGCAATTGTATATTCTCTTGGATATCATGTTCTTAACTCGTACTTAATCTTTTCGATGATGTCAAAAGGGGGAAGAAAAGGATAGGAACCTTGAACTTTGGAGACTACTGAACTAATAGGAACTCTGAACTAGTTCTACTTCTAAGGGGGAATTTGAAATAAACTCGTTCACTTGTTTAGGGGGAATTTGCAACCATTGAATGCTCTATCATTAATCTGTAATGTTGTAATCCCTTAAACTCAATATGGTCTCATGAAATTCAAAATCCTATTATGTTGCCAGGTTCCTTGTATTTGTCATCATCAAAAAGGGGGAAATTGTTAGGAAACGGAACTCTGGAATTTAGGTTCCCCTAAGAGTTCATTTCCTCAGTTTCTCTACTTTTGACGATGACAAATGTTATGATACTAATGTTTTATCTCAAAGATGTGTGTTAAGGAACCACAGGAACATACCGAAGGCAAGAAAGCCAAACAGGACAAGGGAACCAAAGGAACAAGATAGATGAAGGAAACCAGAGGAACCCAGGTGTGCCCAGAACGCAGCATGCGACATTGCGATTCCCGAGAAATCTGGGGACACACAACCTCGGACAAAAGTTGTTGAAAATGACTTGTCCGAAGCTTCCAAAAGTCTGCCACCATCCAAGAGCAAGACTCCAAGACACCTAGAACGCCGAACCTCGGACAGAGAAAGGTGAAAGCGACAGGACATGGAACCTGTCGCTGTCCAGAAGTCAGTTCCCAAGCGCCCAGAGTGTCGAACCTCGGACAAAGGAAGCTGAAGAATGACTTGGCTGAAGAGGTTGACTAACCTAGAAGGATTCTGAGCTGCCTAGGTTGTTTGCACATGCCAAGAACAACGTGGACCAAGGAGAACCACTTATTCTAGGGCAAGCTCAATCTGTGGGAACCTAGAGAGGATCGAGCTGCGAAGAATCCTCTATAAAAGGAAGACTAACCCAAGGGTTATCTTCATGCACTGAAACACGACTCACACTCATTAGTAAATATCTAGTGTGAACCTCCAAACAAGATCATCAAAGCAAACCGAGATCAAGAGGAACCAGTCAAGGAAGAAGAGCTGAGTGCTAAGTTCCTGTGATTGTAAGTGATAGTTCCTAGGTGTGAAAGTCTGTTTCTTGGATTGATTATTGATTGTGTTAAGTTATCTAGGATTGTCTAACTGTGTGTAAGGCAAAGGAACTGTGTGTTCATTCCTAGGATAAGCTGTAACCAAAAGAGATAAGAAATCAAAAAGTAGACTTTGAAATCCTTTCGAAAGAAAGGTAGTGGTTTTTATCCTGGATTGCTAGTTGACAATCAAAGGTTTCCACTATAAGGAACTTGTCATTTGTTTGATTGTTTATTTCCGCTGCGAAAGGAACTGAGAATTGATATTCTGAGTTCCTTAAGTTTTTATCTAACAATCACGATCCTACAAGCTCTCCTTGCGACGACACCCCCCAAGCATATTCAGCCAGTCTAGCACTTTGAGACAAACCTCCTCGGCAAACCTACAGTTCCCCCAAATATGCACTTCCGTTTCCTGTTCCCGCTTGCATAGAGTGCAAAGATCCCCATTGACCATCCCCCAACTTTTGAGCTTAGTTAACGTAGGGAGACGTTGATGAACAGCAATCCACACAATAAAGCTACACCTGGGTAAATTAAGCTTACCCCAAACCGCAGGACACCATGTAACACCGAGCAGATAAACCCAAAGCAGATCGTAAGCATGTCTTGTGATGAATTTACCATGGGAGCCCCTCATAAGATTCATCACATCAGTACTAGTCCCCATTAGTAAAAGTTCGTCTTTGATAGAAATGAGGGACATCCAATGAAAGCTTGCCCCCTTTTTGTGCCTTTCCAGCCAAATGCTCCTATCCCGCAGCTGATAAGCATGGATCCACAAAGTCCAAATATTAACAGTATGTTCAGCGAGCTCAAACACACCCCGGGCAAGGCAGGCTTTATTCCAGGAGAGCAACTCATTAATGCCGATGCCCCCTTCTTCCTTGGGCTTGCATATATACTCGATCCCAGGCAAGCAAACTGCGGCGCCCATGATCCCTCCCCGACCAGAGAAAATTGCGTAGCAACCCAACAATTTTGTCGATAACATTTTGCGGGAACATGAAAATATTCGCCCAGTAAAACTGGATACCAAGCAGCACGGCTTTAAGGATCTCCAGCCTTCCCGCATACGAGAGACCTTTGGCCTCCCACGACTGGATACGGCTCGTAATCTTGCCGATGAGGGGATAGTAGTCGCCCATAGAAGGCTTCTTGGGTCCAAGCGGGACCCCAAGGTACCTCATTGGCAAGCTCCCCACACTGAACCCCACATCGGAAGCAATCAGTTGCTGCGAAGCCTCATCCACCCCCCCAAAGAACATCTGCATCTTTAGTAGATTGGCTTGAAGACCCGAGAGTGTAGCAAACTCATCCAGGGCATCCTTAAGCAGCTTAATAGAGGTGGCATCGCCTCTACAGAACAACAAGTCATCCACGAAACAAAGGTGCGTAATACCAACTCTGGAGCACTTTAGATGGAGATTAAAATCAGGTGTATTCGTGTGAATCCTGATAAGCCGAGACAGAAACTCCATGGCAATCACAAATAAGTAGGGGGACATAGGGCATCCCTGCCGGATCCCCCGTCGGCCAGGGAAGAAGCCTTGGTAGCTGCCCTGGATGTTGATGGAGAAAGTGGCAGTAGAGATACAAGTCTTGAACATGCTAATAAAATGCTCCGGGAACCCGAACCCAGACAGCGCGATAAGGATGAATTCATGACTGATGGAGTCAAAAGCCTTGCACAGGTCAACCTTAATCGCGCATCTCGGTGAAGCATTGATCGAGCCATAGCCCCTCATAAGTTCCTATGCAACCAAATTATTATGCCAGATGGAGTGCCCCGGCACGAAGGCACTCTGCTGGTTCCCCACAATGTGAGGCACTGCCTCCTTAAGTTTACACGCCAGCAACTTAGCCACAAATTTGTAGAGCAGATTGCAGCACGAAATCGGCTTGTAGTCCCCAATGGAGAGAGGGTTATCCGTATTCAGAGCAAGAGAAATAGTGTAATGGTTCAGGCGCTTCAAGAGTTTGCCATTGGTGAAGAATTGCTTCACAAAGTCACAGACATCTCCACCCACAATCTCCCAGGTAACTTTAAAAAATCTAGCATTAAAACCATCCGGCCCAGGAGCTTTAGTGTCCCCAAAGGAGAAAACCGTAGCTTTAATGGCTTCAACAGAGGGGATATCATTCAGCGAAAGTCTCAGCTCCTCCGATAGCAAAGGACCCAAGGAGAAAGGTAGGAGGGGAAGCGACCCTATCGTACCTGGGGCAGTACCCATAAACGAAGCAAAGTGGTTGATGATGAAGGAGTTAATAGCAGGTTCCCCCTCAATCGTCTCACCATTATAATCAACTAAGGAGATGATCTTGGCTGAGGCGCGTCGCGATTTAATACAGTTGAAGAAGTAGGCTGAAGAGTGATCCCCAAATCGAACCCATTTGAGTTTTGCCAATTGCCTAGAAGTTACCCTCAGCTTGTTCATCTGGTCACACAACATCCTAGTGACAGAACGCTCAATAGGAAGAAGATCATTATCTAGAGGCTGCAACTGAATGGCCTCCTGTACAGTGTGAAGCTCGCTGCGAAGCAAATCAATAGAAGTCAAAATATCCTCAAAGCGGGAATGGGGCATACTTTTGAGACGCCTCTCGAGGACATTAAGCCTTTGCGAGATAATGAAAGATGTGCATCCTTCGACCTCCATCCCCCATACCTCTCTAATAGCCTCCAAGAACATAATGTCTCATCCTCATAGCGCTTTTTAAAATTTTTTAAAAAGCACTATAATGAAAGATGTGCATCCTTTTGTGAAAGCGCTATAAATAGTGTTGTTCTTGGTTTCATCTTCAATGTCTCTATTATACATTGGAATATGGATGAGTAAATTGAGTAAATTTGTAAATGCAGATCATTCCTCCTGGCATGGAGTTTAATCATATTGTTCCACAAGAAGGTGATATGGACGGTGAGTGTTGGAGTGTATCCCACATCGGTGGGAAGCACACAAATTGACCAATATATAAGGAAGGGGGAAGCCCTTATATACTAGCTTAAGTTTTCGTGTAGTAAGGTGAAACCCAACTTTATATATGTGTTAAAAATAATTAAACCCACACCGCTCCCATTTTATCGGTCCGTTGGAATCTTATATGGTATCAGAGCAGGTTCGGTCCGCGGGTTCAAATTTTCCTAAAGAAAAAAAAAACAGGGCTAGCTATAAAGAGATTGAGATGCTAGACCCCTAAAAAAAACAAATAGGTCAAGTGTTAACTAGACCAGGCTAGTTACCACTTGATGGGGCGTGTTGGAGTGTATCCCACATCGGTGGGAAGCACACAAATTGACCAATATATAAGGAAGGGGGAATCCCCTACATACTAGCTTAAGCTTTTGTATAGTAAGGTGAAATCCAACTTTATATGTGTGTTAAAAATAATTAAACCCGACACCGCTCCCATTCTATCGGCCCGTTGGAATCTTACAGTGAGACCAAAGGAAACGACGAGCACCCCAAATCACCTGACCCACCCATTTGGGGAGAGGTAATGTAATGTCTTATTCATTCTCACTATTGCTCTAGTGTGGATCAAGAATGATGTAGGAGCTGCAGAGGCAGGAGAGCGAATTGAAACTATGGAAGCAGGATGGATGGTATCATATAATTACAATTCTATAATTAATAAGATTATATATATATGGTAGATTAATTATGCTTGATGAAGGATAACACAGCTAGTAGTCTCTAGATTTACAAATGGTTTACATCATTGATGAGTGTTGATTAATTATATGAAGAATTATTGCAGGTCAATCCATGCCATCCTAAAACTCCAATTGAGCCAGTGGTTTTCGTGTTCTTTATTGTGACTTATGGATCTCTTGAAAAATTTGGACTTGATGGAGTAACTTGCATTTAGTTAGTGCATGCTCGCTATTCAATTAATTAAGTAATTTTGTGTACATATTACCAGAATGATGGATACACAGCAAAGACGTGCTACAACTTGGACTGCGGTTCTTTCGTCTTGGTTGAACAACAATTTGCACTTGGCTCACGAGCGCTTGTAGCTTCTATTTATAGCGCTTTCATGAAAGATGTGCATCCTTCGACCTCCATCCCCATTCTCATAGCACTTTTTTTAAAAAAAGTAATATGCTAAAGTCATAAATAAATAAAAATAAAAAATATGAAAAACATAGCGTTTATTTTAAAAAAAATGTTATGCGTGGAATTATATATAGCGCTTTCACAAAAAGCACTGTAAATATGTAATATCATAGTTTTATAAATAGCGGTTTTAAAACCGCTATCCTCTTTGTAAAAAAAAGCGCTATGCCAAAGCAATTCTGTACTATTGATTTTAATTTAGTTTGTATTTTAAGTTCAACCTTTATTTGTAAGTCGTCACAATTTCAATAATATAGACATGTTGGAGATTTTAGCTAGGTTTGTTTTATTATTTGGGTTGCACCTGAATTATGGCGGGTTGCCTACTCTTAAGAAGGATCAAACCTTACGTAGTTCAGAGTGTTTTATTTTTCGTACATTAGAGTACACAAGTCTAAACCAACCTTCTAGGAAAGGTTGTCTAGACTTTGTCCAACTATCATTTGTACATCGTGAATAAGATTAAGATCATCTTTTAGGAAGGGTTGTCTAATCTTTTCACTATTATATGTGTACTTTCATTTTGATTTGATTTAGTTTTAGATGTGGGATTTGCGACCGTACTCGAAACGTATTTGGTTTGATATCTAGCTCTTGTGTAGACTTTGAAGGTGTCAAGTCTTTACATAGTTCTTGAAAGAGCGTATCTTAATTTTTTTCCTAATTTTGGTGTGACTGAGTTCGATATATTTCATGTTTTGTAGCGAACTTCCTACGTATCCATTTATATAGTGGAATCAAGTCATCGTAGTTTGCAATCGAAAAATTATTTGACTTTGATTTGATTTGAGATTTGCAATTGTACTTGATATATATTAAACTTTGATATTGATTCTTCTACATAGCCCATTAAATGTGTCAAGTCTTTACATAGTTTTTGGAAAGAACAATTTAGAACGACCTATGTTACCTACGTGCATAAACAACAACTGGCTGATGGATTTATTTTTGTAAGCAAGTACAATTTAATTTTTTTTGATAAGGAAAGAATTGGAGAATCCAAATCACACTTGACAAGGATTCTCGAAAGGCCGAAGAATCGGCAGTCGGAACAAACCGACTAGAGAGAGCAAAATACAACAAAACAATACAAGAAAGAGAAACAAAACTGACAGGAGCTAGAAAAATAGGCAAAACGGAAGAGAAGGGCGCAACACGGGTTGGAGGAAACGAACAAGGCGATGCAACATCCGGGAAGCATATCAAAAGATACACTCTGGAGGTGCGATGGAACACCTGAGTCACGCTTCGTCTCTAGAAGCCAAACAAGAATCGCACGACCACATCCTTGATCTCTTGCCCGAAACAACAATCTCAAGCCAAACCTACAATCAGTTACACATCAGCACATGAATAAATCTCAACATGTAAAGTTTTCCATTAAAGGGTGAAAAGAAATAAAATTGGATTATGTGAACTCATTACGAAAAAATCCAAAAGGCAAAGAGTTAAAGTTGATTAATGGGCTTTAAGGCCCATTTGATTAAAAGATAGGATGAGTAAAAAGGCAAAGTGTTAGTCCGAGTGATAGTCCAATTAGATTGTATTTGCTTTAGAATTTACTATTAAAAATAAATGCCAAAACCAAAAAGGATAGAGTAGTCATTTGGCTTGTTCAGCATGAAGCATTTACTTTCCATTTTTCAAATGGGTTGACTTGTTCAGAAAAGGGGTTGTGGCTCAGCGCCTACGAGGATGACTAAAATTTCGAGAGTGGTTTGGCCACAGATTGAGCCGGCAAACGACGGTCCAAGCGTTGTTCGAGCAAACAAGCGGCGGTTGAGTCGACCCATTTTTCAAATGGGTTGACTTGCTTCTTTTGCTCAATTATAATTTACACAAACAAGTAGGGATTTCTATTGATTTAGTTGATAACAACACACATTTTGAAAGGGGAAGGTTTACTCCTTTGGTTGTTGATTGTTGTTGAAGAGGGAGGTTTACTCCCTCTGGGGATTAATTGATAATAGATTCTATAGTAATGATAATGGAAGATTGTTCCAAAGAGGGATATCAATAATGCTAAGGGACTTGTAATGGTCCCTTTGGGGATTAATGTTACCCATAGGATAGTTGTACAAAGGGCCGTGTAAGGTCTTAAGCTTGATAGATATCTGCATAAGCCAATTCAAGGATATAAGGGGAACCCTGTTGCTTAGAATGTCTATAAGGACATACCAAAATAAAACCTTGATAGTTGATATGGGAAACCAGATAAACGAGATAGTTGCAAGAGTTTTGAAATAGTCCATATTACAAAGTTTAGTAATGATAGTACAAAAGAAACATAAGTTCTCAAGGTTACACAACATGGGCCAGAAGTATTCAGCTGTTGGCTTAATAACTTTGTGAGGGATAACTAGGAGATGATACAAGCAGTTGTAGTTGAGTTCGTCCTCAAAGAGCGGACTCCAATGGTAAAAGAAAGAAATAATGTTTCTAGTTCCAAGCATCCACTGCACATAAGAAGTAAGGTAGTGAGGTAGCACATGGTCGATAAAGCATATGAATTTTAGAAGATTAGACTGCCGTGAGTGGTTAGATCATAACAGAAATATAGACAGTCACAATTTGAGGTGATATTGTAGACGTGTTTCTGAGCCATAAAGAGGTAGTATTTTCAATGAGCAGCAGGATGTTCATACAAGCTCACAAGAAAAATGTAGTCAGTTTTGCTGAATTCAAGGTAAATATGTTTTTTTATTTTTTATGAATGTCCACATTTGTTTGTGTATGGTACATGTTAAGAGTGACAAACCAGAGTAGTTGGGAATTAATCCAAGTATAGAGATAATCAATTGTAAGGAGAGGATTCCCCATTAATATTGAGCAACTGATTCGCAATTTGTAAGTATCTGTTAAGATACCAAGGCAAGTTTTTCCAACTAGATAAGGAAGCATAGAAGTTATTCTTCATAGTTATATAGAGTTTTAAATTCTGATGTGATACAGTTTGTGTAGTCAAATAGTCAAGCCGAGACCAATTTAACTTAGTAAAGTGGAAGTTGATCCAGAATATGAGTAACATGAAAATCCGACTGGTCTTAGCAAGCTGGATGACCATGATGTTTTTTTATTTTCCAGAAGCAACAGCAGTGGGGGTTGATCCCTTGCTAGTGTTCATAGTTTTATTATCATCCAGCAATGACGAATTAGTATACATGTTGATAACAACAATAGAGTTTCTGAAGTTTGCTTGTGAAGCATTTTTTGTTGGTGTTTTAGAAAAAAAGCACCATAGAGTAAGAGGATTGCACACAATCATCACAAGAACAACACGGATAACCATAGCTATTCTCATAAGAGGTATGAAGGAAGAGATTGTAATTAATAAACTTGCTAAGGAAGGTTAAGGTTCTGTTAAGAGAAATCAATTTACAGCAAATATAATGGTAATAGATACTCAGTGGGAGGCAAAGATGAAGAAGAAACAAGGTTAGAGTACACTTGAATGTATTTGTAACACCACAAATCCAAGAAGAGCAGTCCAACAAGCTCAGAGTCATGGAAGATCCACAAAGAAGAGGAGGTATTTGTACCCTATTGCAGAAACGACTCAAAAGAAAGGCAAACTGCGTTACCTCAGATGGCCACCACATAGCACCATAGTCACGCCAAGGAAGGATCCACTACTAAAAAATCCAGTGACTCCACCAAAATTGACGCGGGGAGGAGAGTTGATTCGAGAGGGCAAGGAGAGACCACCAAGCGACCTCGCCTTTCACATTCGTCTTAGGGAGGCCGAACCGCTTCATGGGAAGAGCCGACGAAATGGGTTTAGCAATTTTTATCCTTTGAAGTTCCCAGATCTTTGAGATAAAGAGACGAGTAGGAGAAGGAGAGACTCCATGGTTGCTTTTAGCAGCAAGGACCCGAGGAAGAGGACCTTCAGAGAGTCAATGGTTGCGTTTTTTTGGGAGATTTTGGATCTGATATTTGGGGTTATTCGATCCATGGGATCTGGGAGCCGGAGCAGGCCGCAGCAGTGAAGCCGCTAGGGGTGGTTGTCGATCAGAGTCAAAAACAAGGGTGGGGAGATGGTGCATGTGGCGGCTGGGGTGGGTTGAAGGAGGAAGAAAGGGGAAAAGGTTAGGGTTCCAAGAGAGGGTTTTCAAATTGTGGTTCCATTCTAGGATGATGTTGTGTACAATTTCTTGAAATGGCTAGTTGTCACATCTTCATTTTAAAGGATCATTTTTTATCCAATTAGCACGCTATCATTTTCTCCTGAAGACTAATTTGACCGAACGTACACCAAAAATCCCAATTTAAAAGGAGTGTGCCTTGGTTATTTTCTCAATGGCCTATTAAAAATTTAAGACTATTTTTTTAAATTCTCATTAGTCACAATGAAAGAACAAATTGTTTAGCTCTTTTTTTGCTCACGTACGTATCATATACATATAAAGTAGCCTTTCTATCTTCTTCATTATATTTAAAACAGAACAAAGCTATAATTTGTTTATCAATTCATATAAGATTCTAAAAAACAATTGGTTACGTAAAAACCTTTTTTTGATAAATATAGGATCAAGTTCCAAAATTTTGTTTTAAACTTGATTATTTATATATAATTATGAAGCTTTCAAACCCAATACAAATTAGGTAGAATTGTACGTAGACACGTAGTAGATCTTTGCAACTACAATTTTGTATGTTGTATTTGGATCTGTTTGAATTCTCGCAACTACGAGGTTTTATGTAGTGTTTGGATACGGTAAATGCTCGCAACTATGAAATTTTATGTTGTGTTTGGATCCTCCCAATTGTGAATTGAAATTCAGTGTTCGAATCTGTTTGAATCCTCGCAACTACGATATTTTATGTAGTATTTAGATTCGTTTGAAACCTCGTAACTACAAGATTTTATGTAGTGTTTGGATCCGTTTGAATCCCGCAACTACGAGATTTTATGTAGTGTTTGGATCTGTTTGTGTTGGGATTAGATGCGTATAAGCGGAATTTCATAAAACTATTTTCTAGCATCTAATAAGGATCTCATGCATGAATCAATAGGGATCAAGTAGAAGTAGAGTTACATACCGTTTGATGTGAGTCTGAAATGTTCCGGCAG
This sequence comes from Rheum nobile, assembly GCA_027886185.1. Lineage (NCBI taxonomy): Eukaryota > Viridiplantae > Streptophyta > Magnoliopsida > Caryophyllales > Polygonaceae > Rheum > Rheum nobile. The sequence continues at coordinate 2,453,059 of WOAB01000546.1, forward strand.
AATTTCAGCGGAGATCAAAACCCCCAAGTGTGGCTTCTCTACTTGGTCCACACGAGTCTGGAATCTGGATCGCCTTTGGTGTCGTCTGCTAGAACGAACGAACGAACGAATGAGCGGACTTGGCTTGCCTTGGGAGTGGTTCGGCCGTACAACTTCTAAGGAGAGGAAGTGTGTTTTCCCTGTTCGTAACTGTAGAATCGAGTGTATTAGTACAAGAAACGGTAGAACTGTTTCTTGAGCAGCGGAATATTGTAACAGAAAACAGAGTAACGAACAAAGTTCCTTAGAGAGGAAAACTCAATCAACCAACTAGTTGACTGAGAAAAACCTCTACCTCTAGGTTTCCCTAGTAGGATTTCAAATGTCTACTTGTGTTATTAATCCTGGAATTACAATCAAGCAAGTCGTATCTCAATCTAGTTTACCCCTAGATATCTAGACTTCTTATTGTAACGTTCCTAACAACACCTAAGACAATCAAAATCCTAACAAGTACTCAACTCACCAAAGTCTCGTCCTTGTAAGTTCTTCTTCTTCACTGAATACTCAAAGCTCTATGGAAATGCCGTAATTGCTTGTAAAATGAAGTAGACGACTTCCTTTCTTATAGTATAGGAATTCTATCTAATTTACCCTAGTTTTACTTAAGGAAAATAAAATAAAATAACCCTATACAATCTTTTCTTATCTTTTCTAACAATAAGATCTTCAACAACTTTATCTCTTGCAGCCCAAGTTGTTTCTTCAAGATCTATTTTCATAAATATGAGATTCAGCAATTTGTAAGGGCGACAGCGCGCACGTCTCTACGTTCCTTGGCGTTGTTCCCTTCCTTTCCTGTTCACAACCGCGTGTCTTCATTTCCCGTTTGTTCCAGCGCGTTGTTCCATTGTTGACTTCTATGTTCCTTTCAATCCCTGTTTTGATTCATCACATGGTTTTCATCGTTCCTTTAATTCATCTGATTCCTGAAACTCATAGTCACACTAAAAACCATCAAATGTCATTGAGTTTATCATCATCAAAACTAGAGAGAACATCATCGTTCCAACAATTTCCCCCTTTTTGGTAATGACAAACTCCTTCAAAATGTGCATGTTCAAAACGGTCAAGTAAGAAGTCAATCACATGTAGTCAAACATATACAACGATCAAGTTATTGACATAGTTCCCCCTCAGAAAGTTCATAGAGAGATTTACCTTCAAGTAGCGTCGTCATTCTCTTTAGCACTAGCTTCTGTTATCAACCCTTCATTGGGTTTCACATTTTCCATACTTCCCCCTTTTGGCATCATCAAAAGATCACAGAAATAACACAAAGTCTTGACTAGCATGCAAATCATGATCAAAATATTCCATTCATTAAGTAGAAAGAAGTACAAAGCTAAGGAACCTAGACAACTATCATCAATAGACAAGAAACAACTACGCAAAAGACATAAAAACATTAAAAAACAAGAACAAAGGGTCAGACGAGCTAGATAGTGGCAGGGAACACTCAAGTCTCAAGGTCTTCATCAGCGTCTTCATCCTTGCTCAGAAAGTATCCAAGAGCAGGTTCATGGTGATGTTTAGCTACTTAAGCTCAGCCAGAATCTAATGTTGAATCGAACCACCCTTAGACGTTCCTTCACCAGCGGCTTTCTTCGCAGTCACAGTGCCCGTTCCCTTCGAATCACCCTTAAACTTCATCTTCTCCACAGCAGCCGAATCCAATTCACTACCCAGAGAGACCTCATTTTCTTCGAGGTAAGATTCATCGCGAAGCAGCAGCATCTTCACTAACCCTGGATAAGCCAAAGAGTGGGACTTTGCTTTGCACCGTTCCATGTGGCACAAAATCACTCGAGGGAGATCAATCTTCTCCATCCTCAAAAAATGGTCAAGCAAAAACAAATCACAGAGGGTGATGGTGTTGCGCTTCTCTTGGCGAGGTGCCACGGCCCTAGAGATGATGTGGAAAGCCACTCGCTGAGCCAACGTCAGCCTTTTGGTGTGCAACTCCCTAGTAGTGGAACCAAACAACCGTTCCATACACGTCAGCTTTTCTTCATTGACCTTACTCGCTGGAACCTCAAAGAAACCACCCAATGGAACAGAGAGGAGTGAGGAGATTACCTTGGGCGTGGAAGACATGTCTTCACCACTAGTTTTGGTCGACCCACACATAGCATCAGCCTTGGAGAGATGGTAGTAATGGTAGAACTCACGCACTTGCACTTAATTCACAGTTTCCCTGTTGGAACAGAGACATTCCCATCCTTGGAAACGCATAAGATCCAGTATCTCACCCACGTTGTGTTCCGCAAAGAAACTTTCATGAATCAACAGCGACGGTAGAATCTTTTTACCTTCTGAAAAGTCTGGAGCAGTAGTAGTGGAAACAGAGAGCTCTAATTTTGATTTGCCAACAGTCTTGGCCTTTTTCTTCTCAGTCTGCACAGCGGAACGTAGTTGTGCCTTCAGTGGTCTGGGAGCAGTTTCATCACCACCGGATTTTGACGGCGTCGACTGATCAGCTCTACTTTGTAGTGCTTATCTAGGAGTTGTTACCGGTGTTTAGGGTGCCATTTATAGGGATTTAGAGCACAACTGTGGAGTATGGAGTTGGAGAAAAGAAGTGTGGATATGATGGTGTGAAGAAGCTAATTGAAGACATTCAAAAGATGAGGAGAAGACCACTTGAGGAGACGAAGAAGAATAGAAGGAAGAGCCACACAAAGAAGGAGAAGAGGGTCTGCCGCGAGCCACTGTGACCAAGGGCGAAGACACAAGCAACCGCGGCGAAGGGCGAGACGCGGACCAACGAATGCCATTTCCGCGGGCGCGGATTCTCCACCGCGACCACGGAAAATTCCAGCTTTGCACAGGTCAAGAGCGAACAACTAATTTCCGCGACCGCGGATTTCTTTCCGCGGCCGCGGAAACACACGGAGGCGGGACATTGAGAATTTCCGAAGTTTTGTTTCTTTTTACCTTTTCAATTTTCTTTCTTTTATTTTATTCCGAACTTTATATTTTATTTCCTTTTAGACTACTTTCGTTATCTTTTCCCTTTCGTTTTAGGGTTAGGTTATTTAACCTAGTTTCCCATTCATTGTCACGTTTTAGCATTCAGCAGTTTTCCCTTTGAAGTTTATTGTTTTTCCTTTGAACTATGAAGAACTAAGCACTTTTGCTTAGTCCGACAATTGAAGCCTCCGTTTGAATAATGGTTGTGAGATTATAATTCTATTTCTTTTCCTTTGAATGTATTGATTCTCTTGTGCTTCATCCCATTGATTATTACTGATTTCGCTTGTTGGACGTAACTAGTTGCTATTGGTAATTGTCTATTGCTAGGATTTAGTAATTACTGTTTGAGTTACCTAATTCATGTGTAGCAACTGCAATATTCTAAGAACTGTTTGGGACTAGTTTACTATAGGGAGAATTAATTGCATGCAATAGTATGACTGTTTGCTACTCTTGCATGTATCTATCAAAATTCCTATGCTCATTGCTGCTATTGAATTGACGCGTGAGGTTTTCATAGTTATTTAATAGTTAGTAGTCTCAGGGTCTGTTTGTCCTATTTATAACTTATGAAAAGGAATAGGAACATTCATAGGAAGGAATTAGAGAGAATCTAGGATCAACCAATCTCATGAATGGTGGATATTTGTCTGGCTAAGTACTTTTCCCAAATTGATTACATCTTTGCTTTGTTTTACTTTACTTTGTTATTTACTTGTTTGACAACCAATCAACCAAAACCCCCCTTTGTTACCTTTGACATACAATTGTGCACTTAGAAAGATTACTTCCTCCCTGTGGGATTCGACACTTGCTTGCCTTTGCTACTAGTTTAGGTTTGTTTAGGATTATTTTGTTTAGGCGCCTCGACAACGCCTATCATCGACTGTGCAGTTAGAGCCATGGGATGCTCCAAGAACTGAACTTCCTCCTCTTCCTCCTCATCCTGAGAAGTGGCAGCGAGATCGGCCAGTTATCGTTTGCGAGGTGGAGGCGGCGCCAAAGAAGTTGTTTTTACGCCAGGTTCCTCCTCAAGAGACTTCAAGGACTGTTCCTCCTCCGCAATTCTGTCATTGGAGGGGGAAGAGACCTCTTCTTCTTCGATGGGTTGAGGATGTTGTTGTTCCTCCATAGAGACCACCGCAAGCACAGGATTGAGATCTTGGGCCTTCAATGGGGACGAAGCAGAGGGAGGCGGAGTTGGTATTGGTGTCAATGTAGAGGCGGAGGGATCGACAGCTTGTTGGACGGTGGCCTGTGCAACCTCAAGAACCGATGTCGGAATGCCAGGGGTTGACAGTGTAGCGCGGGCGGCCTTGGCCTGTTGCAGTTGGAGGATGAAGGCGTCCATCTCAGCATCAGACATTTTGTCGGTGGGGAGCATCTTGCTTGGAGAATCCATTGAAGAGAGTAAACTTGGAGAGATTGCACAAATTTGAGAGATAGGAGAGAGCAGAGAGGCAAGAGAGAATGGCGGTGAGGGACTTGTGATGGAAATGCAAGTATTTATAGGAAAGATAAAATATTTAGGAGATAAAAGCTTTCCAAATAATCTCGATTGACTTGCCAAAAAATCCATCATGAGATCGTTTCTCTCTCCTCTGATAACGGCCACTTTTCACTTCGTTTACCGCATCACTATTCCTGCCACAGAGCAGTCAAATCTCATAGAGAGCCGTTCCAACGTTCACCTGCACCCCAATAAATGTCAGCCACTGATTCAAATTGCAATGTTCCATTCACACTGTTCCCCTTTAATTTGAGCAACAATCTTCGTTTCCCTTGAGACCAAGAGTGTTTGCGAGGCTTGTTTGGATATTTCATAGTTGGGTTCACACAAAATATAGTATATCCAAACATATGGTAGAGAGAAATACAACTCAGATAATTATTCCCAGTAAAAATGTTTATCAAAGAAGGATCATAGGGAACGTTTACCTGAATCAAGGCTGTGGAAGGTTGTACAACCGATTATCATGTGGGCTTATAATGAGGGTTCAATTCATCAAATCGGTTGCTTTGGGTTTCAAAGAAGATGTTATCATGCAATCAAGTAATTTAACACATATCAAAAGACAAAGAAGCTAGACCCTAAGACTTAGCAATTCAAACATACAAAAATCATGAAATAACAAGATCAAGAAAGGAAGTGTAAGCAACATACTTCATGATATCCGTAAATCAAAATAGCCAAGCATTGAGGGAGTAATGGGTGTGAAGTTTCTCAATTCAGAGAGATCATGCCAAGGAGCAACCGAAAATACTTGAATGGACCTTTGTCTAGTGCTTTGGTAAAGATGTCGGCTACTTGATTTTCAGTCATGTAATGTTCCATTCTAATGAAGCCCATGTCAACATTATCACGTAGAAAATGATGATGAATGTCAATGTGCTTAGTACATGAATGATGAATTGTATTTTTTGAGATGTTAATGGCACTAGTATTATCACACATAATAGGAATGGTGCCAAGAGACATACCAACATCTTCCAGTTGTTGTTTGAGCCACAATACCTGAGCACAACAACTTGCGGCGGCAACGTACTCGACTTCTGCAGTGGAAATGGCCACAAAGTTTTGCTTCGTGGAACCCCATGAGACAAGACAAAGACCAAGGAATTGTGCCATTCCAGAAGTACTTTTGCGATCCACAACGTGCCCAGCAAAGTCAGCGTCAGTGAATCCAACAAGATTGAAATCACAGTTCTTGGGATACCATAGACATAGATGGTCCATTCCTTTGAGGTATCGAAAGATTCGCTTTACTTCCTTCAAGTGTGAGTCCTTAGGATTGGCCTGGAATCTAGCATAGAGACACACACTAAACAGAATATTTGGCCGACTGGCCGTGAGATAGAGGAGAGAACCAATCATTCCTCTATACATCATGGGATCAACAACTGTTCCATTCAAATATGCATCCAAGCGAGTGTTAGGAGAAATAGGGGTAACGATGGGTTTTGCAGTATCCATACCATATTTCTTCAACAACTCTTTGATGTACTTTTGTTGATGGATCTTCGTTCCTTCTTTAGTTTGAGTTACTTGGAGTCCGAGGAAAAAGGACAGTTCCCCAATCATACTCATCTCAAACTCACTACTCATAAGATTTTTGAACTTCTCTACAAGAGAAGGGTTAGTGGAACCAAAAATAATATCATCAACATAGACTTGAACCACCAAAATTTTACCTTCTTGTTCCAGAAGGAACAAAGTTTTATCAATTGTTCCTCGACGATATCCATTGGAGAGAAGGAATTGTGTGAGTCTATCATACCAAGCACGAGGAGCTTGCTTAAGACCATACATTGACTTATCCAAAGCATACACATGCGAGGGAAAATTGGCATCCTCAAAACCAGGGGGCTGCTTCACATATACCTCTTCTTGGAGATATCCATTCAAGAATGCAGTCTTGACATCCATTTGGTATAGAGTGAATCCCTTGTGAGCGGCATAGGCGATGAGAAGACGAATCGCTTCAATGCGAGCCACTGGAGCATAAGTCTCATCATAGTCTATCCCCTCTTGTTCATTGTAGCCTTGAGCAACCAACCTTGCTTTGTTCCTTGTGACCACCCCTGAGTCATCGAGATTATTCCTAAACACCCAGCGAGTTCCAATGGCATGCTTGTTGCGGGGTAAAGGAACGAGACGCCAGACTTTGTTCCTTTCAAACTGATGTAGCTCTTCTTGCATAGCTACGATCCAGTCAGGTTCCTTCAATGCTTTCTTGATAGTCTTGGGTTCTACAAGAGAGATAAAAGCATGGAACGCACAGAACATATTCAATTTAGAACTCAAACCTCTTTCACCAAAAGGTGTGACGAGATTATGAGTGAGGTGAACCTTTTGGATTCGAACACTCTTTGACACGAGAAGAGATGGATCGTCATGTTGTGTCTCATAATCATTCGTTGAAGATGAAGGCAATGGGGCATCTTCAATTGGGTTTGTTCCTTCAGCATCACTCTGAGAATCATCAACAATATCACCAGAAGTTCCAGATGGAATAGTGACAACTGCTTCTGAGTTAGTTGGAGCCGCAACTATTATGGAATCATCAGTTGATGTAGAGGGAACGTCTGCGTCTTGTGCAGAATTGGTTGGAGTATCATCCTTATGCGAGTCATCAGGACTAGAAGATTCTGGAGAGGATGGGAAAACACTATCAGCATTAGGAGCACCGTTCCCACGACTTGGACTAGGTCGAGATGAAGGACCATTGCCACCATGATCAGAATCCTCTCTTTGCATTCTTGGATAACTTTCCTCAGGGAACGTTGTCTCTAACTCGCCACTGGCACCTTTGGAGTTTTCATCAAAGACAACGTGGATGCTTTCTTCGATTTTGCGTGAATTTTTGTTGTAAACTCTATAAGCCTTGCTTGCCTTTGCATATACCAAGAAAATGCCTTCATCACTTCGTGGGTCAAACTTCCCTAAGTTATCCTTCCCATTGTTGTGAATGTAACACATGCATCCAAAAGCACGCAAGTGGGAAATATTGGGCTTGCGATCCCTTATTAGTTCATAAGTAGTTTTATTCAATTATGGACGAAGCATGACACGATTGAGGATATAACAAGCAGTGTTAATAGCTTATGCTAGAAAATTCTTGGAAGATTGCTTGCAATGAGGAGAGTCCTAGCCATGTCTTCTAGAGTCCTGTTCTTCCGTTCCACAACCCCATTCTGTTGTGGTGTCCTAGGCGCGGAGAAATCATGTGACACTCCATTTTCTTCAAAGAAGTTGAAGAACATAGAGTTCTCAAACTCCGTTCCATGGTCGGACCTTATAGCTTTCAACTTCTTTCCCAAACTGGTTTCCACCTTCTTGATGAACGTCTCGAATGCGGAGAAGACTTCATCCTTTGAAGACAGAAAGATTGTCCAAGTGAATCTAAAATAATCATCGATAATTATGAAAACATACTTGTTCCCACCATGACTTCTTATCCTCATGGGACCACAAAGATCCATGTGAATCAGTTCTAGAGGTTGAAAAGTTGTTACATCAGGTTTTAACTTGAATGAGGAACGAGTTTGTTTCCCTTTCGCACATGCATCACATATACCATGGAACTCAGATCGAACATTTGGGAGACCACGAACATGTTCCTTTGCATAAAGCTTGTGAATTAGTCAAAGATTTGCATGTCCAAGCCTTCTATGCCACAGTTCCGTCTCATCAGCTATAGACGCAAAGCATAGAACTTCCTTTGGCTTGAAATTCTTGTCCACAATGTATACATCCTTGAATCTGACTCCTCTCAGAATGATATTCTTGGTTTCACAATCTTTGACATAGCATTCTTGTGAAGTAAAGACCGTCTTGTTGTTCCCTTGGTCGCAAAGATGTGCAACACTCAACAAACTAAAACCAAGTTCATGAACTAAACTTACCTCTCTTACCGTGATGCTGGAGTTTAGTTTTGTTTCGCATGTTCCAATGATTTCTTTGCATCTCTTATCTCTAAGAGAAACACTCCCTCTGGAGTGTTTGTGAAGTGAGGTGAGTTGATCTTCTTTTTCGGTCATGTGGCACGAACAAGCACTATCAATGTACCACTTCTCGTTCCCCCTCACTTCAACCTGCACAGAAAAAGTTAAGGTTTGGCGACCCATGCAAGCTTAACCTTACCTAGTCAAGACACATAATGCAATTGTTACTTAGGAATAGCACAATCAATGACAATAGTTTTCTTCCTAGATCTAGCATGATTATGATTATGCATATGTGAATCAACATAGAAGTCATTCAAGTTCACATTATTGCTTCTACTATTCCTTCTCTTTGTGTGCTCTTCGGAGAACTTCCTTTTCTTTTCACAGTCTCTCTATAAATGTCTGTTGTCCCCACAATACCAACACAGCTTGAATTGATCCATTTGAACACACTTTCTGTTGGGAACAACACTCTTGCGTTGCTTAGCACGTTCTGGACAAGGAACGTTGGATTGCTTTCCTTGAGACTGCTTGAGGAAGATCTTGTGGGCTGGTTGTCCAGTGTACCACGATTGGTTCTCATTCATCCCACTCTCAAGAACCTTCACACGTTCCTCAAGATTGTAACTTTTTCTCTAGCATCATGTAGTTCCCTATCTCTTGCTTCACGAAGTTCAAGAACAGATGGATCATCCTCTTTCTGCTTAGAACCTGTGTAACCAATACCATACCTTACTTCGACAAACTGAATGTCTTCAGTTTCAGCTTTTTGTTCCACTAGCATGGAGTGAATTTTGTGAATATAGGCTTTCATCTCTGACATCTGTTCCTCAAGCTTAGTTGGTCCAGCTACATCACTTGCATCAGTATTGTTAGAGACTTCATTCATAAGTAAAGAGACCTTTTCGTTTCTTAACCTCTGAAGTTCCTCACGATTAGCATCACATGAAGAACAAGGAACAGTTGAGCTACTAGCAGTGTTAGATATGTTTTCTTTTAAACTACTACACTCATCTTCAGAGTTAGCAAGTTCCTCTTGTGTTTTCAAATTTTCAGAATACATTTCCCTTATGAGATCCATCAGTGATTTCTTATCATAGTTCACAAGAGATTTCAAAAATGTTTCAAGATTTACCTCAAGATCCTCAGGCGAAGTAGTAGAGTCATTGAGAGCCATTGCACACATCTCACCACCCCAGGCTTAAGGGTCTTCACCATCTGAGTCATCCTCATTGCCCCACACAACAACAAAAGCTTTCTTCTCATCGTTCCCAGAAGGTTTGCTTGGTTTCTTGGGCTTTGGGCATGAGCTAGAGTAGTGATCCTTTTCATTACAGTTGTAGCAGGTGATGTCTTTGATGTCACGAGTTTCACCATGGTTCCCACCTCTGTTGTTCCTACCTTTGTTGTAAAGGGAACACATGACTCTAGTTAGTAACACAACCTCAGGATCATCGGAGCTATCATTATCATCGAGATCATTTTCAATTCTGTCAACAACCTTTCCAACCATCAAAGCAATTCCCTTGTTCTTGGAATCTTTGTTTCTTCCAGCCTTTTCTTCATTGTCATACTTCTGAATCTTGCTAAACACTTCATGGAACGTCAGTTTGACAGTGTTAGGATTCTCTTTTAGAATGGCCTTAGTCATGGCATGACGATGAGGAAGACCATCAATGATGATGAGGATCTTCTCATCCGGTAAGATCTCCTTGTCAGAAATAGAGTGAGTAGTCAAGTTTGCGGTGATTGTCTCAAACCTAGCCTAGTAAGAGCTCACTTCTTCATTTTCTTCCATCTTGAAATTGTAGAAGTCCTTCTTGGCTATGAAACGATCAATTTCACGAAGGTTCTTGCTTCCCATGTACATTTGTTCCAGGGCAAGCCACTTAGCATTGGCAGATTCACAAGATTGAAGTTTTTGCACATCTTGCTGATTAAGAGCATTGTTGATAAGCATGGCAGCCTTGCAGTTCTTCTCCATGATATGGAGATCCTCTTGATCCCATTTTTTTTAGCTTTTTCTTTTTCTCAAGATCAATAATCTCAAGATCCCCAAGGGAGATGACCAACCTGCATTGAAAATCATTACTTTGGACCCACTTGATGAAGAGAGTCTTCCAATGTTAATATTGTCCAGCGAGCAACAAGGGAGGCCTTGAAGAGTTCAAACCAACTTCGACAGTGGTAGCAGTCATCGTTACCTGAAAATATGTAAGTAACACACAATCTAGAACAAACCTGCTCTGATACCAATTGTAGAATCGAGTGTGTTAGTACAAGGAACGGTAGAACTGTTCCTTGTGCAGTGGAATATTGTAACAGAAAATAGAGTAACGAACAAAGTTCCTTAGAGAGAAAAACTCAATCAACCAACTAATTGACTGAGAAAAACCTCTACCTCTAGGTTTCCCTAGTAGGATTTCAAATGTCTACTTATGTTATTAATCCTGGAATTATGATCAAGCAAGTCGTATCTCAATCTAGTTTACCCATAGATATCTAGACTTCTTATTGTAACATTCATAACAACACCTAAGACAATCAAAACCCTAACAAGTACTCAACTCACCAAAGTCTCGTCCTTGTAAGTTCTTCTCTTTCACCGAATGCTCAAAGCTCTGTGGAAATGCCGTAATTGCTTGTAAAATGAAGTAGACGACTTCCTTTCTTATAGTCTAGGAATTCTATCTAATTTACCCTAGTTTTACTTAAGGAAAATAAAATAACCCTATACAATCTTTTCTTATCTTTTCTAACAATAAGATCTTCAACAACTTTATCTCTTGCGGCCCAAGTTGTTTCTTCAAGATCTCTTTCCATAAATATGAGATTCGACAATTTGTAAGGGCGACATCGCGCGTGTCTCTGCGTTCCTTGGTGATGTTCCTTTCCTTTCCTGTTCACAACCGCGTGTCTTCATTTCTCGTTTGTTCTAGCGCGTTGTTCCATTGTTGACTTCTCTGTTCCTTTCAATCTCTGTTTTGGTTCATCACATGGTTTTCATCGTTCCTTAAATTCATCTAATTCCTGAAACTCATAGTCACATTAAAAACCATCAAATTCCATTAAGTTTATCATCATCAAAACTAGAGGGAACATCATCGTTCCAACAGTAAGAATTACTTATAAGACAGTGTCTTATCTTTCGTAATAGATATAATATCTTTATATTGTATCTATATATCTTCTAATAAGATATCTCCTTATCTAGTAATTATCAATGGTAACTCTTATCCATCAATAATAAAAGCCAATCTCCCAATTAAACCCAATAGGCCGAAATCCCATGTCCAACATGGGCTTTTGGTTCGGTTTGATCCAGCCCGATAACTCTGTGTGTGACCTCATAGCACCCGGTTATCATAGTCATTGACCTAACCCGATTAAGTCCATTAATCGTAATTGACTTCTAGCAAAGCACTATGATCCCTAAAATACTCGGATTGTAAATCTTCATTAATAGTCCTATTCCATGTTCGGTAATTACACCTTTGATTAAAGGACACAATTCCTTCAATATCCCACATGTCCGTAAAACAAGTGTGTAATGTTAAATCCCTTTGTCTCTTAGTGTCTTATTTGATGATATGATGACATTCATATATCTTATCAAATGTGTTTCTTGAACTCCTGAGTTTGAACTATCAAATAACGAATGATTACAAATAATCCATCCGAGCATGGCCATGCATTTTTCAGTTCTCGCTCTTCAAGTGGCCGAGACACCATTCATGTCCATGCATCGCATTATACATGAAACAGGAGGACTTCTCCAGTCTTGTATGACTATAGCTCCCACTCAACTTTTGGCAATCCCAATCACTGCCTTTATAAATGCATGTTACAGTCTTAAGGTGGGTCATGGTTTGACTTAAAACTCTTCAATCTCTTTTGGAGAGTCTTAAGGTGGGTCAGTCTTATATGTATCATCCATACATATCTATGTAATTGACTAAACATCTCTATGTCTCTATAGCGCATGAAACCTGGCTCTATCAGTCAACTTACAATACAGTATTTAATGTAGTCATTTATGTCCAAGCTAATGACTTAGACCATGGACTTTGAATAATTCATAACTTCAGTTCACTTAATGGGGTTTCATTCACCAAAACACTTATGATGAGCCCATTTGTGAATTATAAACTATTTGGACATTTTATCTAATTCCAACCAATGATTAAATAAGAATGAAAGATGTATATCATATAATCAAGCATAAAACGTGTCTGACATACATAAAACAAAGTTCATAATGTAAGACAATACAATCTCAAAGCCATTCTCCAATGTGCTTGAGGCCCTTGGCCCTAGTGTGACTCTCATGCTTGGGCCTAGGCATAGGCTTAGTCAATGGATCTGCAATGTTGTCATCTGTATGCACTTTGCACATCCTAACGTCTCTTCTATCAACGATGTGTCGAATAAGGTGATACTTCCTCAATACGTGTCTGGATTTGGAGCTTGAACTCGATTCCTTGGCTTGGGCTATGGCGCCATTGTTGTCACAATAGACGTCAATTGCCCCTGATATACTGGGAACAATGCCGAGCTCATCAATGAACTGCCTAATTCAGATAGCCTCCTTCGCCGCTTCACTAGCGGCAATGTACTCTGCCTCTGTCGTAGAATCAACCACTGTGTCCTGCTTGGAGCTCTTCCAGCTCACAACTCCTCCATTCAGGATGAAGAAATATCCTTGTTGAATTCCTTAGGTTTTGATGGTTACAAACACTCAACTAATACGTGTACCAAGTGTTTCAGGGACAAGAAGAGTTATTCCAGGGAGCTTTGCAGCACAGGATCTCAGAGGGAACAAAGGCTTGCTTAGCGCTTTGTTACCTCTCAAGGAACTGTAGTGACAGACCAGATCAAGGCTACAAAAGGAAAGAAGTCATCCAGCGTGCTAAGTTAAGGAAACAAACCAAGAAGCCACGCGGTAGAGGATGAAGACTTCGGCTCCAAGGATCAAGCCGGATTGCGCGAAGATATGGAGAGAGAACACCCGATCGTGTTGATCCTAGGAATCTTTCCTAAGATAAGGCGATTGGAGAGAGAAGAACGTTATCCAATCGGTTGGATTAATTAAGGAACTCCTTCCTTAATTAATATAACCGGTTGTGATATTATATCTTCCAAACAAAATCATATCTTTGTAATCCGTTATCAGAATTTCCTAGTTTATGTTGATTAGGGTCTTAGCCGAGTTGTATTTAAGAGAAGCATGGATTCTTTTCTATGTAACGACGCAGAGGAAAAAGAAGAACTGAGAGCGTTCAGTTGAGAAAAAAGAGAGTGAAGTGTTTGTGAGTCTTTGAGGGTTGAGTTCGGATTCATCGTTGTAGGAGTGATCTTCGAATCTAGGTGGGAAGTCTAGGGTTTGGAGTCCATGCTATAAGTGTAATCGAACAAGAAATCAATAATACAAGTACACACTTCAAAATCCTCTCAAGCGGAAGCTTGAAGGTAGTGGTTTTTCCTTGAGAAGCTAGTTTTGCTAATCAGGGTTTCCACTATATATCATGAGTTCGTTCTGTTATCTTTCTTGCTATTTTAATCCGCTGTGCCTTCTGTGGGAACAAAGCTTTTGTTCCCTCAGACGTAACTCTAACGATCCAACAATTGGTATCAGATCCTGGTGCTCTAGATTGTTTTCGTTACAGAATTTGCAGGAAAGATGTCATCGTCAAGCAATGCAATCGGTGATTCATTCTGGAAACCACCAACTCTGAAGTCTGGTGAGTATAGTTGGTGGGTGGAGCAAATTGAGTCCCATATCTGTTCCCTTGATGGACAGCTCTGGAAAGTTATTGAAGTCGGACCTTTTGTGATCAAGAACGAGACAGATGAGACAAAGCCAAAACCAAAGGTCGACTACACCGATGAGGATTGGAAGAAACTGGAGAAAAACAACAGGACTAAGAAGATCCTTCACATGGCCCTTCTTCCCTCCGATCTCAAGAAAGTCATGAGCTATAAGACTGCCAAGGAGATCTGGGATGCCCTGAAACGTCTTCATCAAGGAAATGAAGACTCAAAGAAGAACAAGATCCTTTCCCTGTTCAAGGAGTACGATCAAATTTCTCAAGGGAAAGATGAACACATTCAAGAGTACTACTCCAGGTTCCATGGGCTAGTTGGTCAGCTTCAGTACCTTGGTGAAACAATGCCAGACTGGAAGTTGACTCATCACTTCATGCAAGGTCTCAACACTCAGTGGGATGCCATTGCTCTTGCCCTCTACTCTCAAACAGACATCAAGACTCTTACTATGGAAGAGGTGGTTGCTAAGCTGGAAAGCAACGCCTCTGTCTATAATCATAAGATAAACAAGAAAGGAGAGGAGAAGGCGAAGAGCATTGCCCTGAAGGTGGAAAGGGCATTTGATCTGTCTCAAACGGGCGATGAAGATGAGGATGGCGATGAAGATGTTGCTCTTATCACAAGGGCAATGAGGAAGATATGGTCTCAGAACAAGGACTCGCCCAGTTCCTTTGAAGGGAATAGAGACATGAAAGATGTGGTTTGTTACCACTGTCAGAACAAGGGACAGATGGCCAGAAACTGCTTCAAGAAGAAGGCAGGAATGCCTCCAGCAAATAAAGGGAAGCAAGCAATGGTTGCCACCTGGGGAGAATCAGACTCAGATGACGAAGATTCGTCACATTCCAGGGATGTATGCTTAATGGCCGTTGAAGTTTCAAATGAGACAAAGGGAGAGGTAATCAACGATGAGGTAACTGAATCTGATCTTATATCAAGCTTAAGATGCAAATCTAAAGAAAGCTTGATCTCTCTAATTAAGAATCTCGTTCGCGAGAGTAATCTTTTCAGTGAGCAACTCGAAGAGAAAGATGAATCGATCTCAGGTCTGATCGAAGAAAATCATGTATGGGCTGAAAAAGTGCTCATGCTTGAGAAAGGTTCATCTTCCTCTTCAAACACATGCTCTGAGTGTCCAAAACTCACTGAAAAGATTAAGTCTCTAGAGTCCACTGTTTCCTCACTCGAGGCTGAGTCTTTAATGTTAAAACTAGGAAATGCAAAACTTTCTAGTGATCTAACCAAACTCAGTGAGGAACAGAAGGACGAGCCAAAAGGTATTGTCTTCGTTGCAGCCAAGAATGAAAAGAAACCTGAAAAGAAGGAATTACCTCACTTTGGAATTGGCTATCAACCTAAGCTTCCTGTTGATGACACTAAGAAAAAACGCTCCAAAGTCGAAGGAAAATAGTCTGTAAAAGAAAAGGGGGAATGTTCCTCCGGAGGGAACAAAGACAAAGACTGTTCTAATTCGACTGAGGAAGGCAAGTCTTGGTATCATGGACAGAAGGCTCATGCAATTTGGCTGAAGCAATCCCAAAGCAGTAAGTCCAATAATATTAATTTTCAGTCAAGGATTGCTAACAAAACAATTTGGCCAGGACAGAGCAAGTATGTAGATCTGAAGTATCAAAGGGTCTGTTGGTATTGCGGGCATCTGGTCATTACAAGCAAGAGTGCCTGCTGAAGCAACATAATGAGGAGATTGCTCGCACTACTAGGGAGCATATAGAAGTTGAACCTCCTAAAATTAGATATGTTGCTCCCAAACCCAGAAAGTATAAGCTTGTCTGGGTTCGCAAGAACTAACTCTTTCTGTGCAGGATAAAGTGAGGAATGTTCCTAGTGTTTCATTCATTCAAGGATCAGTTACTTGACAGGGAACAAAGCGAGTCTCACCTCACTTCTGCATGGAATACTTGAGACTCAAAGGCCTGGTGTCAGAGGTAAAGGTGATGTGGACAAGGACTTAATGACTAATCTGTACCTTGTGTGAAAATTTCAGGTACCATGTACATCTAGGAAGGACATCACTGTGTCGAGAAAGATTGGCAAACGGGGGATCAAACGTCAATCTTCTCATTAGAACACCTGTTGGGGAACTCTACATTCAGTTCCATACGAAGTCTGGTTTGTTCCCCTAACTACATGTCTATGTGTTGTGTTCCCTCGATGATTGGCTAGATTACGTGGTAAACTGTGAAAGTCGAATCTTCATGCCTTATTATGCATTACCTTCCTTGGGTATTAATTTTCGAAAAGCTTGACTATGTGCTTTTACTTCCTTTATATACTGAATGTCTTGTATGGTCATCTATGTTATCATATGTCATATGAATCAGCTCTATTTCGGCCCAAAAGAATCAACTTGATGATTTGTTCCCTCATTATAAGCCCAAATGATAGATGATTCTACAGATCACCCGTAACCGCCATGCTTGATGTCTCCTATGAGCCCATCTAATCATCCACAACTGGAGACCCCTCAGGCATGATGTAAAAATCAATCGCAAATATCATATATTTTGGTGTGATGGTCTTTTGTACCCTCTCTGGTAACTAACCCCCAGCATCACACCCTACTACTTTTTGTTTTGGCAGGAAAACGGTTCGGCCTCTGTGGCTTGCAGGTCTGAGATGACGTGTGTATGGCAGAATGTAATAATGGAAACTTTGTGTTGGGACGCGCCGTGCATTAAGGGTTGATTTGATGGAAAGAAGTTAGGAAGAGATCTTTCGGCTGGTTCAATTGGATTTGGACGAGATTCTGGCAAGTTTTTGGGAAAGTGGAAGATTGCAATTGTTATCTTTTGGAAACTGAAAGGATCAGATTTCATCTTTGGAATTTCTGGAAGATTTTGTGATGGCTATATAATTCGGGTCTCCAGGTAAGTCCCCTCTTCACTATTCCCTTATCTTCCTCAAGTTATCTTCCTCTTCCTCTCTACCTCTCGTCTTCCCAGAGCTCTCTCTCTCTCAAAAATGGCCTCAAACACTAACCTTGCCCAAGACCTCCAAAACCTCCTTGCCAAACTGTCCTCCATGGGGACAAACCCCGCTCTCCTTGCCGCCAATACCCAGTCCCTACCTTCCACCTCCACCACCCCAGCGACCACCACTGTTACCCCTCCACCATCACCCAACTAGGACCAACTCGCCATGGTCCCCTACATAGCCCCAATCGCCCCAAACTCAGACCTCGCTCCACAAAACCCTAACCCTAACACCGCTCCTGCCATCCCCACAGCCATCTCCTCTACTAACTTAGAGGAGGTACATTCATCGCCTACCCATCCCGATCCCATTGAGGAGGAGACAGAGGAGTTGCCCGGTCAAGGGACCCCGGTCACGGTGGAGGAACACCTGGCCGTCAAGGAGAAGATTCAGTCAGTGGTGAGAGACCTCTCCAGGGAGCTCGCTGAGGAAGAGGACGTGAAGGAGCCCCCAAAGGCCCCTAAGGCGTCCGGCAGGGTGAAGACTGCCTACTCCTCCAAGCGGAAGACACGCTCTCAGAGGAAGTCTGAGAAGGCGAAAACGGTGAGCTCCGATGAGGAGTCGGTACCCCTCTCAGGGAACAAAGCAAAGAAAGCCAAGGTGTCCACCGCTCCCGTCCGACAAAGCCAGCGTCGTCTGCCAGCCAAAGCCAAAGGAAAGGCTGTGGCGGTTGATGATGTCAAAGACATGAGCCACAAGTCTGTGGTGAAGGAGCTGCTGCTGGACCCTGAGTTCCTCAAGGAGAACTTTCTGGAGGGGGTGCTTGACGTCTTGGAGGAACAGAAGTGGAGCAGGCTGTTTGTGGAGGAAGTGGAGATGGATGAGGAGTTGCTGAGGAAATTCTATTCCACGTTTGCTATGGAGGTAAGGCCCCATGCTGTTCTGGGGAGCTACAAGTTGAATGTGGAAGTTCATGTTTTCTCAAGCATTGAACTAGGCATGGCTCTGGGAGTTCCTCACGAAGGGTATGGAGAATACCCAAAGGGCAGGTGACCAAAAGATTTCGCCTACTCAGAGTCTGTGTTGGCTGTTGCAGGGATTGAGAACGCTCAAGGTAGTTCCGATCTCGACATCTCTGAGATGTTTGCTGTTAACAAAGTTCTGTACCACTTCCTCATCAGCAACATCACACCAAGGGGACAGAAGAGGAACCGCCTTCTGATCTTGGACATTGTCCTTCTGTCCCTTCTGCTGAAAAAGGAACTCGTCTGCCTCCCAATGATTTTGATGCAGCATATGGCCCATGCCCGGAACACCACTCAGCATGCTCTTCCCTTCCCTCGTGTCGTCAAAAAGATTCTGGAGTACCACAAAGTCTATGACGCGTCGGAGGATGTGAGTGTCTTCTCTCGTCCCTTCAATGCAAGCAATCTGCACAAGATGCAATTTGCTCTTCTAGAGGGAGAAGGTTGGGTGAAGGTCTAGGGCGCTCCTGCAGCTTCTGTGGTTGTAGAGGATGTTGAGGAAATGGAGGGCTCTGAAGCTGATAGCTCCGAGGGGGAACAGAATACAAATCCCTCGCTGGGAAAGGATGTGAGAAGTTTGTGCCGAGCAGTGAAGGACCTGGTGGCTCAGCAGACTCTCCTCATGGCAGATGTGTGCGCGCTTATTTCTCACCACTCATCGGCTCAATCGGTTGGTCACAGTGGTGCCTGATCGCTTTCCTGCCATCCTATCCCCTTTTGTTCCCTTGTTGTCTACCCCTCCTTGTTCTGTTTTCTTGTTATCTGGTTTATGTGCCCGTTGTGGCAGTTGACAATGGTTGATGTTTTGTCTGTTTTGGTTGTGTTTGCATGTTTTCCAGTTTTTTTTATTATTAATGACAAGGGGTGTTTTTGTTTATCTGGCATTGATCTTTCTTCTCTAACTCTTTACTGTGTTTTTAATGATGCCAAAAGTGGGAAAATGACAGGTAGCATTGTCTAAGGGGGAACAGAACAGGTAAAACATATTGCTGGACTTAGGGGGAACTAACAGTGTATTAGTGGGAAACTTTCTTGTCATATGTTGTCTTTTTCTAACTGGTATATGCTTTATTGTTATGGGTGTTTGTCACCATCAAAAAGGGGGAATTTGTTGAATTCCTTAGGTTTTGATGGTTACAAACACTCAACTAATACGTGTACCAAGTATTTCAGGGACAAGAAGAGTTATCTCAGGGAGCTTTGTAGCACAGGATCTCAGAGGGAACAAAGGCTTGCTTAGCGCTTTGTTACCTCTCAAGGAACTGTAGTGACGGACCAGATCAAGGCTGCAAAAGGAAAGAAGTCATCCAGCGTGCTGAGTTAAGGAAACAAACCAAGAAGCCACGCGGTAGAGGATGAAGACTTCGGCTCCAAGGATCAAGCCGGATTGCGCGAAGATATGGAGAGAGAACACCCGATCGTGTTGATCCTAGGAATCTTTCCTAAGATAAGGCGATTGGAGAGAGAAGAACGTTATCCAATCGGTTGGATTAATTAAGGAACTCCTTCCTTAATTAATATAACCGGTTGTGATATTATATCTTCCAAACAAAATCATATCTTTGTAATCCGTTATCAGAATTTCCTAGTTTATGTTGATTAGGGTTTTAGCCGAGTTGTATTTAATAGAAGCATGGATTCTTTTCTATGTAACGACGCAGAGGAAAAAGAAGAACTGATAGCGTTCAGTTGAGAAAAAAAAGAGTGAAGTGTTTGTGAGTCTTTGAGGGTTGAGTTCGGATTCATCGTTGTAGGAGTGATCTTCGAATCTAGATGGGAAGTCTAGGGTTTGGAGTCCATGCTACAATTGTAATCGAACAAGAAATCAATAAGACAAGTACACACTTCAAAATACTCTCAAGCGGAAGCTTAAAGGTAGTGGTTTTTCCTTGAGAAGCTAGTTTTGCTAATCAGGGTTTCCACTATATATCGTGAGTTCGTTCTGTTATCTTTCTTGCTATTTTAATCCGCTGTGCCTTCTGTGGGAACAAAGCTTTTGTTCCCTCAGATGTAACTCTAACGATCCAACAATCCTGACTAGGACTCAAAATCATCATGGTCTGTCTAGAAGCTTGCATCAGTGTATCCTCGAATGACTAACTCGTCATCACCCCCAAATACCAAGAAGTCATCCTTGGTTCTTCTCAAGTACTTCAGGATGTTCTTGGCTGTACACCAATGTGCCTCTCCGGGATTCGATTGGTATCTGCTACACATGCTCAGAGCAAATGCAACATCAGGGCGTGTACATATCATGGCATACATGATAGATCCTATAGCTGAAGCATAAGGGACCTTGCTCATCTTCTCTAGCTCAGCATGTGTCTTAGGACACTGCTTCTTGATGAGGTATATGCCATGTTGCATGGGTAGAAATCCTTTCTTGGACTCCTGTATTTTGAACCTCTCAAGAACCTTATCTATATAAGTTCTTTGACTTAGTCCGAGTAGTCTCTTAGATCTATCTATATAGATCTTGATACCCAATACGTACTCTACTTCTCCTAGGTCCTTCATTGAAAAACAATTCTTCAACCATCCCTTAACGGACTCTAGCATCAGAATGTCATTTCCAATGAGCAGTATGTCATCCACATACAGGACCATAAAGACCACTTTGCTCCCACTAAACTTCTTGTAAACACAAGGCTTTTCTTCGCATCTGATGAAGTCAAACTCTTTGATAGCTTCATCAAATCGAATGTTCCAACTCCTGGATGCTTGCTTAAGTCCATAAATGGACTTCTTAAGCTTGCATGCTTTCCTAGGATCTGTTGGATCTTCAAAACCCTCTGGTTGTGTCATGTACACATCCTCTTCTAAATATCCATTTAGAAAAGCGGTCTTGACATCCATTTACCAAATCTCATAATCATAATAAGCGGCAATAGCTAGGAGTATCCTAATGGACTTGATCATTATGACCGGTGAAAATGTCTCATCATAGTCAGTACCATGTATCTGTTTAAAACCCTTGGCAGCTAGCCTTGCCTTGTAAACAGATACATTTTCATCTTTGTCTGTTTTGAGTTTGAAAACTCAGTTGCATCCAATAGGTTTTACCCCATCTGGCAAATCTATCAAGTCCCAGACTTGATTCTCAGATATAGAATCCATTTCAGATTTCATGGCCTTAAGCCATTTCTCGGAGTCTGGACCCGTCGCTGCTTGCTTATAGGTGGTAGGTTCTCCGCTTTCTAAAAGCAGAACATCAAGGCTTGTAGTCAAGATGAAATCATCATATCATCTTGGTTGTGCCATTGGCTTGTTTGATCTACATGTGGGTTCAACAACCGGAGCATTTTCCACAACTGTTTATGGGTCCTTATTTGAATCTGGTTCTTGAGGTATTGGTTCCGGTACCTGGACGACTTCCCTTTGGGAATCTATGCCTCCAGATACTGGAATCTCCTCGTCGACATCGTCCATGTCGGCTTGTTGTTGGGTTTGTTGCTTATCTTGAACTTTTTCAAGATGAACATTTCTCCCACTTGGCTTCTTGGAAATAAATTCTTTTTTCCAAAAAGACACTATCCCTTACAACAAACACTTTGTGCTATGTGGGATTGTAGAAGTAGTATCATTTGGTTTCCTTAGGATATCCTATAAAGAAGCATTTATCTAATTTGGGTGCAAGCTTATCTGATAGTAAACGCTTTATATAAGCTTCACACCCCCATATTTTCAAGAAAGACCGACTTGGAACTCTTCCAGTCCATATCTCATATGGTGTCTTGTCTACAGTCCTAGACGGAGTCCTATTTAGTGTGAACGCAGCGGTTGTGAGGGCATATCCCTAGAAGGATACTGGAAGGTTAGCAAACCTCATCATTGATCAGACCATGTCTAACATGGTCCTGTTCCTCCTTTCAGACACACCATTCAGTTGTGGCGTGCCTGGTGGAGTCAATTGTGTTATGATCCCACAACTTCGCAAATGATGATCGAACTTCTGGCTCAGATATTCACCACCACGATCTAATCGAAGTGCCTTTATCTGCTTGCCAGTTTGAGTTTCTACTTCATTTTGAAACTCTTTGAATTTTTCAAAGGATTCAGATTTGTGCGCCATTAAGTAGATATACCCATATCTACTCATGTAGTCAGTGAATGTGATGAAGTATCGATAGCCTCCTCTAGCTTTTGTGCTCATTGGTCCACATACATCAATATGTATTAGGGCCATTAGCTCAGTAGCCCTTTCACTTGTCCCAGTGAAAGGTGACATTGTCATCTTGCCCATTAGGCATGACTCACATGTCTCAAGAGATTCACAATCTATTGATTTTAGAATTCCATCTTTATGGAGTTTCTTCATGCGGTTCAAGCTAATGTGGCCCAAGCGACAGTACCATAGATATGCTTCACTCAAATCATTCATCTTTTGCCTCTTAGTATTCATGTTATAAATTTCATACTTAAGGTCTAACACATAGAGTCCATTACTCAAAGAAGCATTGGCATAGAAAATATCATTCTTGAAAATAGAAAAGCATCCATTTTTAATGACAAATTCAAAACCCTCAATATCCAAAACTGAAGTCGAAATAAGGTTCTTAGTAATTGAAGGAACAAAATAACAATTATTCAATTCTAAAACTAAGCCAGAAGCTAAAGATAGACTATAATCTCCTACGGCAAGTGCAGCAACCCTTGCTCCATTTCCAACGCGCAGGTCTATCTCTCCCTTCTCCAACTGCCGCCTACTTTTTAGTCCATGCACATTCGAAATAATGTGAGAACCACATCCGGTATCTAATACCCAAGTAGTAGCTTTGGTTGTTAAGACTTCAATAACAAAAATACCTGAAGTGGAGCTCATAGTTCCATTCTTCTTGTCTTCCAGGTACTTGGGGCAGTTTCTCTTCTAGTACCCCTTGGCCTTGCAGTAGAAGCAGTCATGCTCAGCAGCTACCTTTGGCTTCTCAGTTGCCTTGGGTTTGGCAACTTTCTTGCCTTTCCCTTGGTTTTGTTGTTTCTGCTTCCCATTAGGCCCCTTCTTGAACCTTTTTCCCTTTGTTGATCATAAGAACTTCTCTCTTATTGTCAACTTGGACGTTTTGCTCAGCTGTTTTGAGCATGCCTTGGAGTTCATTCAGAGTCTTGCCAATTCCATGCATATGGTAGTTCATCCTAAATTGGGCAAATCCATCATGCAAGGAGTGCAGTATGATGTCAGTAGCCAACTCTTGGTTGTATGGGGAACCCAGTGCTGCCATTTGGTCAAAGAGACCAATCATGTCAAATACATGTGCAGTTACTGGTTTTCCCTTCTTAAGTTTGCACTCTAATATGTCCTTGTGTGTCTCATATCTCTCAATCCTGGCATGTTCCTGAAATAGCACTTTCAGGTTGCCAATGATTGTATGAGCATCCTGACATTCAAACCTCTTTTGAAGGCCAGGTTCCATAGCAGCGAGCATAAGACATGTGACATACACCGAGTTAGCTCTTATTTCTTTTTCTTTCGCCTTCTCCGCAGCAATAGAGGCGTCAGTCACGGTAGGGATAGGGGTATCTAGAATGTCCTCATGTCCTTCGGATCTGAGAACAATTCTCAAGTTTCATTCTCAATCAAGGAAATTTGTTCCATTGAGTTTGTTCTTCTCAACAATTGAGCGCATGGTGAATTTCAAGTTATCGTTGCTAGACATGATATCTACAAAGGAAGTAACATGCAGATAAGTTTATGCTTGACATGCAAAAGCTCAAAATTAAACATGCTTTAAAATTTAAGCAGATGCACATTTTATTCAAATTAAGTTTGTCCCTAGCGAATAAAATGATTCCAAGACCCTATCTCAGATAAGACCTAAGCATACTTTGGCACTTCCCTAAGTCTCATATGATCAAGGTAAGTAACATTTACTAATTATAACTCCTTATAATTCTTGATTTATGGCCCACATCCCATGTTAGACTCATCTATATGCCTCAAGATCCAAAACTTTGCATTTTGGTCTCTTATTGAGTATAACCATATCAAGATTTATGAATCTCTTATATAGATCCACCCTCATTATCCAAAGGTCAAAGAAGGACACCTCGCTTTGGCGAAACCTATCCAACCAATTCCTAGGGCCTCATGGGTTATGACATGGAAAGGCAATACCTCAATATTCTTTTAGGGACTTAATCATGCAATGATTGTCTATTTACTAGTGAACAAAATAGCATAAATAAACAATCATGCAAGGCTTACAAATAATAAGCATTCAAAATGCAATAATTAAATGTGATCCTAGTATGGCCCCTAAAACCGAAATTAAAGATCTAATCTTCATGGGTCTTGTTCTCCATAGATCTTCATCCTTGGTACCCTTCATGGATCTCCATCCTTAGTCTTCTTAGGATCTTCTCTTCTTGTATTACATAATTTCTAAATAATCTAATTAATGAAAATTAAATTACAAAAAATACATAACGATACGCAGATCGTGTACAGGAATACATAACGATGCGCAAATCGTATTTTTATATCCTAAGTGGGCCATACCAGTCACCTCATGCAAGCAATATTATCATAATATTAAAAAAACATGCATGCAATAATAATATCAAATATTATCAATAATATTAATCTAATTAATAACGATAAGTAATTTAACTAATTTTAAATAAAACACTATTAAATTAAATAAATCATCTCATGAGATAAATATATAGAATTAATCATAATTAATCATTAAAATGCATTATTGGATAAGAAGATATGCATAAACAAGATAAGATATCAAATATCCTTATCTTAATCTAGTGGGATTCTATCCTAACAACTTTTAGGAAATTATATTGTAGATAATATCAAATATTATCCAATTAGGCAAATAAAATCTTATCTTATACTTTTAGGAAAATATCCTAAAACCCAAAATCTACCCAACCAGACCGAGTCGCGCCCGAGCCCAGCCCGGACCAACCCCCTCCCACCTAATCGTGCAGCCCTCCCTATGAACCGGACCGAGCCCACCCCGATCCGGTAAAGCAGAACCGCGCGTAACTCGCGCCGAACCGGACTGGGCCCACCCGCGAACCGGACCACTGCCCGCCTTTGTGGATACAGAACCGGTTTCTACAGTGCGCGAGCCATGGTCTGGGTCCGCCGAGTCGGGCCGCTCACCCACGTGAGCCGGATCTGATCCGGTTCTGCAGGAGCTGTCCGTATGCGCCGGGGTGCGTGCCGAACCGGATCCGGTTCGGTCCCCTTTTTCTGTTTTTTTTTCTTCAGGTTTTTTTTTTCTTGTATGAAACAATTTCATAAAAAATCAAAATTGTGAAAAACAAAATTTAGGGGATTGATCCATCTTATGAAAATCAAAATTTCTTTCTAATGACTTAAAACATGCAAAAAATCATATCTCTTGCATAATTAAATCACATGAATCAAGCATGGGTAGAACAATTTTACATGCATATTAGTTTATAAAGTTCTCAACTTTACTAATCCAATCAATCAAAATCACAATTTTAATCATGCAAATTAACCTACATATCAATTTATCACTTAACTTGAATCAAGACATGCATCAAAATTAACTCTTTTAATATTTTGATCCTATCAATTTATGCAAGAGGCTCTGATACCACTATTGGGATTAGATGCGTATAAGCGGAATTTCAGAAAACTATTTTCTAGCATCTAATAAGGATCTCATGCATGAATCAATAGGGATCAAGTAGAAGTAGAATTACATATCGTTTGATGCGAGTCTGAAACGTTCCGGCAGAATTTCAGCGGAGATCAAAAGCCCCAAGTATGGCTTCTCTACTTGGTCCACACGAGTCTGGAATTTGGATCGCCTTTGGTGTCGTCTGCTAGAACGAACGAAAGAAGGAGCGGACTTGGCTTGCCTTGGGAGTGGTTCGGCCTTACAACTTCTAAGGAGAGGAAGTGTGTTTTCCTTGTTCGTAACAATTACTTATAAGATCGTATCTTATCTTTGGTAATAGATATAATATATTTATATTGTATCTATATATCTTCTAATAAGATATCTTCTTATCTAGTAATTATCAATGGTAACTCTTATCCATCAATAATAAAAGCCAATCTCCCAATTAAAGCCAATGGGCCGAAATCTCATGTCCAACATGGGCTTTTGGTTCGGTTTAATCCAGCCCGATAACTCTATGTGTGTGACCTCATAGGAACCGGTTATCATAGTCATGGACCTAACCCGATTAAGTCCATTAATCGTAGTTGGCTTCTAGCAAAGCACTATGATCCCTAAAATACTCGGATTGTAAATCTCCATTAATAGTCATATTCCATGTTCGGTAATTGCACTTTTGATTAAAGGACACAGTTCCTTCAGTTTGAATCCTCGCAACCACAAGATTTTTTTTGTATTAGCGAAACTAAGAGTTTTAAGCCAATTACGGATTTTCGATGTAGTGGCGAAACAATATGTTTCAAAGCGACTATAAGTCTTCTTATAGTGGCGAAACTACACGTTTCAAGCAAACTACGAGTCTTCTTGTAATGGCGAAACTATACGTTCCAAGCCAACTACGTACGGGTGTTCGTTATCTTGCTTGATCTAAGACAAAGATATAGCTTCATTAGCTTACAAAGGAAATTATACAAGACTAAGAGAGTTTACCACTGCTGTTTTATAAATTGAGCAACCGATTCTTGGTTTATCTCTTTCAGCCTTGTTTTAGTATGCTTGCCTATGTTTTATTAACTTCTTGAGCTCTTTTTTGTTTTGAAATCCGAAGACCGAAGACTCCCTACCTTCCACTGCTAATTGGGATCAAAAGGGGATTATGAAGGTTGAGAATATTTAAACGGTGGTCATAACAGCATGCCGATTGATTTGGATATTTAAAATAACGATTTCAACAATTGCTCAAATATGGATAGGAATTCTTACTGGTGGGAGTTAATTCCAAATCCAAATCAATGGAGCTAATCGGGATCACTTTAAATATAATCACCGCTGCTCGTTTATGATATATATGTAGATCATATGAACATTCATGAGACCATTACTCACCTTACGTGACTAGTCTATATATGCACTAAAAAAATATTATGGTCTAATTCGGTATTACACTTTTAGTATGTGATTTATTTTTTATTTTTTTAATCATTAGGCATAAATCATTTTCATGATTTAACTTTATTAACGATAAAAGTTTATAAAATTTTACCTTTTAATAATTTTGAGATGGGCTTGTCATCATCAAAAAGGGAGAAATCGTTGAAACGATCCTGTTTTTTCTAGTTTTGATGATGATAAACATCATTAGATTTTATGGTTTGCTTGTTCATTAGAGTTTTATGTTGAATGAACGAATTTGGGAGCAGTGAAAACTAAGAGAAACAAAACAGAGAAGTAGATGAACAAGAGTAAATAAAGGAGCATGGGCGCTACATATGTATAAAGAGATGAAGTGCGCGTCATCTGTAAATAGAAAATAAGGGAACAACGTTGAAGAACGAAGTGTTAACGAACATCGATTGGAGATTAATCACATAAGGAAATAAGATATTTTGAAGTCTTGAGCCGTAAGGATTAAGATTTAGATAGATCGAGTTTGACTAAGTCTTTTTATGGAAACTATATTTGATAGAGAGATAAAAAATGTCCTATATTTATGGAAGTAGGATTAATTAGAAACAAGATCTTTTAGTTGGTATGTATTTACCGAATCAAAGATAGAATGTTTAAGATCTAATTCTAAGACCATATATATTACATAGCATTACGCTTAGCACGTAATTCAGAGTTTCCAAGGCATATCGAGAAGAGAAAGAACAAAGGTGCAAACTTTGTGTGAGTACTTTGTATTAGGGTTAATTCTTTTTAGGTTCTTAGGTTGCAATCACTTGTTTAGGAGTTTAGGTGATCTAGAAATTGTATGCGGTTAGATTTGATACATTTACTTGCTTGATTGTTTGTAACAGATTAATAATAAAAGTAGATATTTGAAATCCTAATAGGCTACGATAGAGGTTTTACTTGATCAACTTATTGGTTAATTGAGTTTTTTCTATAAGTATTGGCACTATTATGTAAAACTGTTCTTTTAAGTATCGCCCTTCTCTAAACTATACACACCAACAATTTAACACAAATATCAGAACAGCTTCAGGATATAAACAGGAAATTGCCCAGTTTTTCACCACAAGATCATTAGCGGATATTCTGTTGAGACTTGAACATGGATGAAGAAAACCATTGGCAGGAAAATATCATTTATTTAATTTCAGAAGAAACAAAATGACTAATAGCCCATATATATATATATCATTAAACTATTGCTTTTAAATCTGCATCAGCTATAGTGCAGCTATCTGGATCGATCACTCGATCCTACGTTGTCATGGACATACGTGTTACATTCTTCTTCGCCGTCTTCATCTTCTCTTTTTTCTTTTTCTTTTTCTTTTTCGGATCGGATACGACAATTCTGGCTCACATCTAAGGCTAAAATTATGGATACACATCCATGCATGCTAAACAATTAACTTACATGAGTGTTACCCGAACTCATTAATAAGTACGTAGGCTAGTACGTACATAAGAAAGAAGCTACCTACGCCGCTGGTGCATAATCATAACCACCATCGTCGTCATCGTCGTCTCCTTCTACAACTGATGGAGTGTAGCTGCAATCCCCACCATAGGTACGTAGGGGGGTCTCGCTGAAAAGAAACTCAATGGCCTTAGAGGAAACAGGAGACATTTTTTCGATCTGCTCGTTTTGGATGTATCGAATTAAGCTGGTTGATTTTGCTCTTGGATGTGCAGGGTTGATGCCTATTATATAGGCTAGAGAAGACTAAAGAGAGCTTGACGTACATGCAGTGACAACAAGGCTGCGTGTGAGGAATGCGGGGGATACTCCAGGCGAATGTGTTGGTCGAGTGCTCAGCGACACCTCGGACGAGTCTTCTTAAGTAGGTAGCAAGTAGCCAAATTAAAGCATCTTCCTTTTGTATTGTGGGTGTGCAAAGTTTATTCCTCCTAGATCTCTCTTTTATACCTATGTATATATGTTACGCTTCCTCGTTAATTTCAAAAGGGATCGAAAAATTATATAATGTACGTTAACTAGAGATGTCTTTTAACCATATATTCTATTTATGTAATTTTTTTTATGACTTTATATACTATGTGGATTATTATGTTATGAAAAAATATTTTACCTAATTTATAATTTGAAAAACGTTTTTGGACAGAAAGTAAAGAGAACTACCTAAAAAATGTTAGTTTTAAATGTATTATGAGATTAATTCAATTACCTTACAAAAGTTATAAACCATTTCATAATTGTTGTGAGCAAAAAAAAAATTGAAACACAAATATTTGGATAAGAAAGATAAAGATAAAACGAATGACACAAATTATTGTTTATTTAAAAAGAAAAAGAATTTAAAAGATGGGAGATGGGAGACTTAAACCCCAAACCTTTATCATCAAACTCTTACTCCATAACCATTTGAGCTAACAACTCTTTCTATTATCATACAAAACACATTAACATATATATTTAACTACAAATTTAATTTTTTATATATAACTTCGTTCACGAGAGAGAGGGGTCACCGGACCCTGAATCCGCCTCTGCGTACATTGCGTGCGCAACATATTTGACTAGCTGGTTACCAAATCTGGCCTAGTGCAGCTGAGGGTATGTTCGATTGAGAATTTTCCTGATAAAAATTAAAACAATTTGGTAATCTACTATATATCTACTAAACGCAAAGCCCGATTGCGCCACGTGGCACTCCAAGAATGCACCCAATTTTTTTTGCCACGTGGCACTACTACATCAATTTGGACACGTGGCAACTATTTCGTTTTTTTTTTGGGTTTTGCCTTTTTTACCTTCAATAAAGATCTGCCAGAATATGTATATAATATTATATTGTCCAAATTGTAAATTTATGATCTGCCACGCTATTTTTGTCATCATATATTTCGTGTAATCATAGAAAATATTTTCCAAATAGTAACTAATTATTTTCAAATCGTAAATATATGATCTGCCACACTATGTATGGCTAAAAATAAACCTAATATCTAACCCAATATTATATATACCTAAAATTAAACCCTGCAAATATTTTATTCTAATAGATGTTTCGAAAAAGCCTACAAAAAAATAAACTAATAGATGTTTGTGCTAATAGACATTTGTGTTCTTTGCATTAAACCATCAATGCAAAGAACACAAAAATGCTGCTGCTGTTTGAAATGACCTAAAAAAAATTTAAAAAAACTGCATTGTCATACATACAAAATAAATGCTTGGCTGGAAACTCAAACAAATTACATAATACGTACATAAAATAAAATGGTAAGAAATGAAGTGGACCAATGTTGAAAATCTGCAAGGCACGATCTTTTTCTGCAATATATGAAATCTGCAAGTCAAGATTTGCTGCAATTACTGAACATATTTTCTGCAATATATGAAATCTATAAGGCACGATTTTTTTCCAATTTCAACATGTACAGAATAAATTTACAGAATAAAATCCGTTCGACTAAGGCATTTTCAATATGTGCACAATCAAATAAAATCATTATAATCCATACCTTTAGGCCATATAAATAGAGAGACTCTCCCACAAGTACAATCTAAAGCTTTGTTCTCACAATATCGATTTCGCTTCTTCTCCTGCATAAGCCATATAAATAGTGAGTTTGTTATTAAATTTTTAGTTCGTTTCTGTTTTGTTTTTTGTTTTGTTGCTTTAGAATTCATTTCGCATCTTATTCCATTGGGCCTAACTCCTTTCAAAACGAACTGATTGTACATACGAAATGTCATTAACATATTTTTCTGCAATGCATTTTCAAAACGAACTGATTTCCTATTAGTTTTTCTGCAATTAATTTTCATTTCTATTTCAGTTTACAATTCACAGTGTACATATGAAATGTTTATATTACCTTTTATAATAATTTTGTACTGAATTGTCATAGTTTTTTGTATGAACTTTGTAGGAATATCAAAACAACAACAAGAAATAAAGGATATTACGGGTACCCAAGAGAATTATGAGCTAAAGGTTCGAGTAATTCGATTGTTTAAAGTTCCGAAGAAAGAAGATCGTACGCAATACAGTACAACTGAAATAATTTTAATGGATGAAAAGGTATTAATTTTCAGTTTTTAAATAATTTGTTTTTCATATATACAAAATTGTTTTCCTAATTTTTTAATACGACTAAGATCTATTTCTGATTGTTTTAAGGGTGAGAAAATCCATGCGGTCATTAAGGAAACTTCTATGGTGAATTTAGCAATATTAGAGGAATGAGGTGTATATGTCATTTCAAATTTTGGAGTTGCACTCTATGATATACCTTTCAAATTCAGTAGTTAATAAAGCTAGAGCCCGTCATCTTGAACATATATGCTGGTATATATACTGATATTGAGTTATTTTCTTTGTTTCGGTTTTTTTTAGTACATCCAGAAATCAGTTACAAGGTAATAACTCAGAACCTATATGCTGATATATAATGATATTCGTTTTTTTCCGTCCTTTCTACACAAGCAGACACAAAGATGAGAAGGATGACAGGGAATCGCCATGGATCTGCGAGAGGAAGTTTTTTCCGAAAAACTTCCTCTCGCAGAAACTTGTAATAGAAGACTCTACATCTCTTTCACATATTCGTCTATAAATCTAGAGCTTCTCAGTTATTTTCAGTAGATAAAATTTAACAGAGTAAAGACATTCAAGAGGTAATAACATCAATAAATTATTTTTGTTTCAGTTTATGTACAATGATATCGATTTATCATCTTTGTTTCAGTTTTGTTCAGTACATCCAGAACTAAGGATTCCCATAAAAATGAGTAGGTTGAACAAGTCGGTGCAGAATATGCTCGGAGAGGGTATTAGAAGAGTCGGTATGTCATTCTAACAACCTATCCGAGCATACTCTGCACCTACTAATGCCCTCTCATTGATATGATAAGGGTATGGCTTCGGTACGTACATTAGCAACTGATTTTTAGTATAACAACTTATGTGTCTTTTGGCTAAATTTGTGCTTCTCGGGAAAGTTGAAATAGAGCAATTTTATTTGGTATATGCAGTGTGAAATTTGTCTATTGTATACTGCTTATGTACTGATTTTTTTTTCAATATTGTTTTGTAGCTATGTCAAAAGAACTACAAGCCATAAAAGACATTATAGGTATATGGACTTCTGAATCTTTAATTTTTTTATCGACAATTGTATTTTTTTCTCATATATAGATTATTAACAGGTATTGTATGTTCAACGAATTATTTACAGCTTCTATGATATTTTTACAACAGTTGTATTCAATTAGTTGCTAACAAGTTATACTGGATGTTACATCTAAATTGACTTCTAAATTCTTAATGTTGTTATTTAAAACTACATAAATTGTATTAAGTTATATAATTAAAAATTGACTACTTACTACACTATATGATTTAGTTTACTATCAATATTAAAAATTGACTACTTACTAAACTACATAAATTGTATGCAGTTGTGTACTATCAATATTTATTTTACAACTATATGATTTAGTTAACAACTGAAGCATTTACTTACAACTTATATGATTTAGTTTACAGCTAAACTACTTACTACACTATTTACAACTAAACTACTTACTACACTAAAAGTTAGTATAGTAGACATACCCTTAGGTCTTTTTTGTGTGTATTTATCATCCAAATTTCCTTTGAGTCCAATCCGAGCTCCCACATGATACCTATACCAATAACAAATCTGTTAAGTACAGACTAAACAAGTAAATCAGCTAATTACAAAATTAGTCAATTGATGAAACCATGACCTGATTGTATAGATTGAATCACATTAGCAGATGTATCTTGGAGATTATATGTTGCAACCTGTAATGGCACAAGTTTTATGATCAGTAACTACTATACAATGTATTGATCATATCAAGATAGGCCAAATAATAGTATAGTAGTCATACCAAGCAGTATGTAATATTCAGTGTTATGATCAGGTACACATAGCGTGGTGACATGCAATCAGAGAGAAGGAACAATTGCAAAAGTTAATATCTTATTATACGACATATGCATGCTATATAAATAGGTAATGTAATTTCTTATATACTACAGTATACTTGCAGATTTCTATATACTTTAAAAAAATGTCTTTCACACATACATTGCAACATATATGTCAAAGAGAAATAGACACACAAAGAGAAATAGACACACACGGAGATAAATTATATGTTGATATTGATTATACATCGAATAATAGTATAAATCATACATTGCAACATTTATTTAAATGTATAAAATTACCATTGATACATGGAATAAAAGAGAGAGATGTAGAAACGAACCTACTTCTTAAACTGACAGAAATTTTTAATCCTTCCACCAAACATACAGAGAGACACATACATTTGCTGAAAATCGATTTTGATTTATCCCTACAAGACAAACTTTGTAACAAATACATCTGGTCAGAGATAGTCAGAGAGAGAGAGAGAGAGAGAGAGAGAGAGAGAGAGAGAGAGAGAGAGACGAACCTCCTTAATAATATCATGTGTTGGATCTGAAAATCCTCCATGACTTTGCATTTTAGTTGAAGACGAAGACGTGGTCGAAATGTCTTTTGGTTTAGCCCTTCAAGACAAAGTGTAAGCAAAATATTAGAACTGTAAAAGCATCTATGGCGAGAGAGAGAGAGAGAGAGAGAGAGAGAGAGAGAGAGAGAGAGAGAGAGAGAGAGAGAGAGAGAGAGAGAGAGAGAGAGAGAGAGAGAGAGAGAGAGAGAGAGAGAGAGAGTTGATTTGCAGTTTGACAGAAACACAGAGTAGAATCAGAAAGTTGAATGAGGGAGAAATGATTTTACAGATCTAAATGAATCGGGAAATGTATTCTTTTTACAAGTTTGTTAATGGACCAGGTAAACAAATAGATGGCCTTATTTGTCCCAAGTGAACAATTTAATGTCAGTTTAAAATTAGAATGGGCTTATCCTCCGAAGTACACAATTTAATGGGCCAAATATTTATTGACTAGGTAAACATTGAAATATCTGGCCCATTAACAAAAAAAAAATGGAGTTTAATAGCATTATAATACACATGTTGGGCCGCATATAAAAAAGTGTTATGAGGCCAATAAATTTTATTAGGCATATTTAAATTACGAAACATGAAATGGGCCAAAAAGCCCATAAGCAGATTTGGTTATATTAAAATTAACTATACAGATTGGTTATACTATTTTATTTGGGCCTATTAGCACATTCAATTAAATAAGTCTAATCAATCTATACAAACAAACAGTCAAAGGGCCAATAAGCCCATATAAAGTCAGTTACAGACAAAGGTACATGCTTTTAACATAATTTTAGTCGTCGTCTTCCTATCAATTAACTAAGCCCAGAAAACTTAAAGAACATTTTTTTTATGCAAAGAACAAATATTAGACTTAAACAAAAACAAGATGAAGAACAATCTAGATTAAGATAACATTTCGCACTTAAAACCAAAAATAAATGAATGAAATGCGAGTCTGATATTATACTATATTTCTATCCAAAATTTGGAAAATTTTAAAACAATGAAATCACAAAACCAGTCGAATCATTGAAATTTGTCAAAATATATACAATTTGTTAACAAAAGGAACTTTATGATTTCAATTTTCAAAAATCAAATTATCTCACAAGCCAGACGATTAGAGATTAAGATAAAACATTAACATATTACCTTCGTTGCCTCTAGGGAGAGCCCCATAGCCTCCTTATTCAAGTTATCTTTATCAAGCTCCAGACGATTAGAGATGAACACATCCTCAACAATGTCCAGAAGTCGTCATACCATATTATGAAGAAAAAAAACAAATTAGTCAAAAGATACGAAACTGATAAAGCAACAAAAAAATAAACACAACATGAAATACAAAATCACCGATTTATTTTGTTTGAAAAATTTTGGACACAGAACAAGGCAGAATATGATTTAAAAATGAAAAATTATCCGGAGAAGGAAATAAAATAGAGAAATGTTAAATACCTTTATGAAGCTCCAGATATGTGAAATAATTAGGGTTTAGTTAACCCTTCTTTAGCCAGATCCAGATTTGTTGTCATCCTTTGTCGTCCTCTGGATCTGAACGAGATTGAAGAATAATCTAATATTTTTGTGGATCTCTGATAAACTAATTTGGTGGTAGAATAAATCGGATTTGAAACATGTAGATCAGAGGGTTTTTTTAGTGAAAAACCAATTTGGATCTGGAAAATTTGAACAAAAACAAAATGAAGGCTTGGACGATATTTCCAGAAAGATGAAATTCAAAGTATCCTAGATCTGGAAAGATTGAAAGAGGAAAGAAACTATGTGGATCGAACTGGAAAGATTGAAAGGAGAAAGAAAACGAGAGTGAAATCGAAACGCGACGCCGAAGTGAAATGGAAATGAGGGAGTGAGGTAGGGTTTCAGCGTCTGTAAAATGTCCGAGATTAATGTTATGGGCTTGGCCTAATTACTTGCATCAGATTATGGGCTTCGTTTATCAAACAAACGAGGTTAATGTTATGGGCTTGGCCGATGTTAACAAATTTGTTGTTAAGTTTGTATTTAGGGTATAGTGCACATATAATTAAATAATTATATTAAATGTTAAGTTTGTATTTTTATTTATTTTCTTTGTAAAATATATCTGAAAAGTTCCATTGACTATTGTATGTATGAATAAAAAAATATATATATATAATTTTGAGATTTGGTGATATTAGATATACATGATAAGGGATAAATTATTTTTAATATAAATAATTACTTTTTACATAAATTGGGATTTTATAGTTTGGCGTCTATTTCAGTTATGCATTTATTCTAATTGGTCCTTAAAGCACATTAAACCAATTCAAATTTGCATTAATAATTTATAATTTATACAAATGTCCTTTGGGCCAATAAGTCCATTTTAGTATTTATATATATATATATATATTTATAATACTTAAATAAATATTTATAATTGAATTATATTTAAATACTTAAATTAAGTAGTTAACCATTTTATGAATTTTTATAAGATTAAAATAAATGTTTGGTATGTAGATTGATTTATTTAAATGTTTATATGTTAGTTTCTCAGGTTGATTTTATTATGGACGAATTAACCCGACATAACAGAAAGTTTAGATTGGCTGTTATTAGAGAGAAACGACAACGGACAAATTCAAATGGATCAGGTCAATATTTGCATTTATTTTGAAGACATTTTTTCTAATAAATATAAATACTTACGTGAATCTACTATACTAATTATGTAGGATCTAGACTTGGAGGTACTCCCAATTCTTTCGCTAATGATCGAATCCCAATGTCCGACATTTCAAATGGTTAGTAATGGTTATTTTAATAAATTATCTATTTACTTTTGATTTTTTCATTTTATTGTAATCAGTTTTTAATGTTCAATAATACGATATATGTTTAATTGAATTTTGTCGAAAACAATTAATGTTGAAAATAAAGTTAAATATGTTTACAATTATAACAGAAATCTACTATACTGATTATGCAGGATCTAGACTTGGAGGTACTCCCAATTCTTTCGTTAATGATCGTATCCCAATGTCCGACATTTCAAATGGTTAGTAATGGTTATTTAGTAGATTATCTATTTACTTTGATTTTTTATTTTATTGTAATATGTGTTTGATGTTCAATAATACAATATATGTTTAATTGAATTGTGTGGAAAACAATTAATGTTTAAAATAAAGTAATTTTTTTTTAGAATTATGACAGAAATCTACTATACCAATTATGCAGGATCTAGACTTCGAGGTACTCCCAATTCTTTCGTTAATGATCGTATCCCAATGTCCGACATTTAAAATGGTTAGTAATCGTTATTTTAGTAGATTATCTATTTAATTTGAATTTGTCATTTATATCTTTAATTTGTTTAGTCAATTTATCATTTTAAATTTAAATAACTAATCAAATATATATTGAAACAATGATTATTCGATAATAAAAAATATACAATTTTTACAAATATATAAAAAAAAAATCCCGTGCAAGGCACGGGTATTACACTAGTATATGCTAATTATCAAGCATGCCCTGTTTATATTTTGTTATATACGTGTATATGTATGTATATCGAGCGCATGTAACTAATAAGGTTTTTTCTAGTGTATTCATTAGCACACTCTAAGAATTTTATTTTTAATAATAATTTATTTAGTCATTAGTTTAATTTTTTTTGGATTTACCCATTCACTTTTAGAAAATATTTTAAAAATATTTTATTTTATTTTAATTTGTTAACATGTACCCATGGACACACACTAGAAAAACCGAATTAAGAATATCTAGAAGTGTTTCGATGTAGGTTAAATTAGGAAATAATATATCTTTAATTAATGGAGTATATTACAACAAATTAGTGTACGTTAATGCACTAAATACATGTGCTTTGCAGCTAATTAACAAAGGTATTCTATTTATGCACTAATTGCTTGATGACGCCACTGGCAGCCTATTAATTTATGAATCGGTTTTTCTAGTGTGCCCATGGGTACATGCTAACAAACCTAAATAAAAAATTTATCTCCAAAATATTTCCTAATAGAGAATTGGTAAACCCTTACCAAACAAGATTAAACTAATGGCTAAACCGTATATGAATTGTGTTTTTTAGTAGGGTAAGTGTCATGTGATAATATATAATAGGGTGAGAAATGAGAATAAATCCTAGTCTTTGGATGATAAATAAACCAAAGGCTAGGATTAAACTTTTATTAAAAGGTCATGTGCCATACACATGACCTGATTTTTGGAAGTTTGACCGGTCAACATGACTGGTCAAACCAGTCACCGGCGGTCAACACCGGAGCTCCGGCGTTGATCGGTCACAATAATTTTTTTTTCAGGCACAATTTTTGGCTTGCGATTGCATGTGCATTGATTTTTGCTTATATATGCATCGATATTGACTTGTATCAATGTTCTAAAAGTCGCTAGGCGGGAGCTGGGCGGTGAGGGGGGGCCTAGCACCTAAGCGGCTAGGAGGGGGCCTAGGCGGACTAAAAATTAATGCATGATCCATGTGATTATTTGATTATGTTCTCCTAAATCCATTAATCTTTATAAAACTATGTTGAGATGAGATTCGATATTATATTATGGGCCTTATTGTACAAAGCCTAATCCAAAATTATGTTAATGCATTTGTCATCTTCTAAGATGTTGCAACTTTCATAACATTTGAGGATTCTTCTCGCCTAGGCGGATCTAGACGGGTCCTAGGCGG
Organism: Rheum nobile; assembly: GCA_027886185.1. Taxonomy (NCBI): domain Eukaryota; kingdom Viridiplantae; phylum Streptophyta; class Magnoliopsida; order Caryophyllales; family Polygonaceae; genus Rheum; species Rheum nobile. Next base: position 2,491,594 of record WOAB01000546.1, read on the forward strand.
AGGGTGACCGCCTAGCGCCTAGCCGGGGCCTAGGCGGGGATTTTTAGAACATTGTTTGTATGTGCATTGATATTGCATAAAATCTGTATAGGATTTTTTACTATATGTGTGACTTTGTTTATGTGAAAACTCATACACTTCTCAGCATGTGCATATGTTTTAGCTCGTTTGTGCATAGATTTTGACATATATTTGCATCGAAATTCTACTTGTGTGTATTATTTTCTTGGGTTGAAATGTGCATGAGTTTTGGCTTGTATGTGCATACCTTTTGAAGTGCATGTCTTTTTTGTTGTATGTTCATCTAAATTCCATGTATAGGGTTTTGATTATATGTGTGACTTTGTGTATGTGGAAACTCATGCACATACATGCAAAAACTTATGCATGCATTTCGCATAATGTGCATATGTTTTGGCATGTGTGTATAAATTTTGACCTGTATGTGCATCTAAATTCTACTTGTGTGCGTTATTTTCTTGGGTTGAAATGTGCATGAGTTTTGGCTTATATGTGCATACCCTTTGAAGTACATGTCTTTTTTGCTTGTATGTGCATGTAAATTAAACTAGGCGTGCATATGGTTTGACTATATGTGTGACTTTTTATAAGTGGAAACTTATGCACACACATGTAAAATCTTATACACTTTACAGATTGTATATATATAGGTTTTGTCTTGTAAGTGCATGAATTTTGAATTGTCTGTGCATCTAAATTTTACTTGTATGTATCATTTTCTTGGCTTGATATGTGCATGGGTTTTTGACTTGTATGTGCATATTATTTGAAACACATGTCTTTTTCCTTGAATGTGCACATATCAAAACTTATGCACATATAATGTACAACTCATGTATATTTTCTCTAGAAAACAATGCATATTTTTTACAATCTTTAGATGCACATACATGTCAATATTGATGCACATACAAGCTAAAATGTAGCACATGTCATCTCAAGCAAAAAAATAGTTTTGAAAAAAAGTTGGGCTGCAAAAAATTGAATCGAAAAAAATGGTCGGACAACACCTTATAAAATTTTAAAGCACATACAAGTCAATATTGATGCACACACAAGTAAAAAATGGTATACATGCCACCGCAAGCAAAACGTGGACCCGAAAAAAAATGGGCTGAAAAAAAAAACTTAGGCGGACAACGCCTTATAAAATTTTGATGCACATATAGGACAATATAGATACACACACAAACCAAAATGTATGCACATATCATCTTAAGTCAAAAAGTGACTCCGAAAAAAAAAACTTTGACCAGTCAACGCCGGAGCTCCGACGTTGACCGGCTGATGACCGATAATTTATCCACTTAAGTGGTCATGTGCATGACACATGACCACTTAAATGATAGTCTAATCCTAACCTTTAAATTTAAAGATTATAAGCTATTCTTATTTCTCACCATAATATTCATTTTCACAGGATTCGCATCCTTTTTAGTATTCTAATGCAGGGCAAGCACATGGCTCCACAGGGAAAGTGTGTGATGCTCACTAGGGATACTTCATACTTGTGAAGGCCAGATGGATTTTATTACGAGGTCCAGCCACGTAGGATTTCCAATGCCAGCAAAATGACACGCTGGCTAGCTTGCATACGTACACAAGTGGGCACAATTGCTGGATTGATGATAGCAGCTTACAATAAAGGTTAAAGCATATATCTTGGCTCTCTTTGTGGAAGATATGAAACGTGCTTTTCCCCCCTGGTTGGGGTAGTACGTAGTGGATATGTGCTCACCTATGATAATATTAATTGCCCCTGAATGTTCTCTTATGGGACTCAAATTTGGCTTCTTGCAATTTGAAAAGTCACTAACATGTTGGCATCTGTTTATTGGAAGTGGATGTGCGTAGCTCCATTAATTTAGGGCTCAATTAAAATTGAAGGGCCTCTTGTCAGCGGCGGAGCCAGGGCGGAGGTTAGGGGGTTGAAGCCCCCGAATCTGGCTCACATAATAGTATATATAAAAAAACGTTTAAGTAATACACAAAAGCATATTAGTCCAGTTGGTGTAGGACTTGTACATGTCTAAGGTGCGTGTTCTACTCCCAGCTGCCACAAACAAATTTCTTTTTCAACTTCAAGCATCTGTGTGCCACAAGGCTCACAAACAAATTTCTTTTTCAACTTCAAGCATTTGTGTGCCACAAGGCCCGGAAGCAAATGTCTACTTCTTTGTCTCTTGCAATCAAATATTTCTTTTTTCTATTTCAATTTTACTTGTGTGATCCAACCATCTTTTGTTTATTATGTTTTAGGTTTTGTGTCATTTCCTATCTTTATCTAGAAATTAATTATGTATGACTCATAGATAAAAATAAAAGATTATAAATTTATAGAGTTTGGATCATATGCGGAACACTCTTCCCGTACGGACGTGCGGAGTATGCACTTTTGGGTCTTATTTGTGCACTTTAACGTCTTATTTGTGCACTTTTTCAAAAAAAAAAAAAAATTCTTTTTCAAATTTTTTTCTAAGCATTTTTCAAAATTTTTGCAAAAGTGCACAAATAAGGCCCTATAGTGCATGTCCGCACGTCCGCACGGGAAGAGTGCTCCGCACCGGAACCGCACTCTAAATTTATATATTACTTTGTTTGTAGGGTTGTAAGTTTGGAAGTTAACAAATAATATGTAAATTATTTTAAAAAATAAACTGAAATTTATTTAACTTTACTATATATATTTATAGTGTACTTAATTAACTTAAACACAAATACTTTTTTAATAAATCAGCCTTATACTACTATGCAATTCTTATCTATTAAAATTTATGTTAATATATAAGTATTAACTTTTAAAACATTGAAATATCTATTTTATTTGGAGGCTAAGGTATCACTATTTATTGTACAAGGTTTAATATAAATCATTGGCACGTTATGTTCCTTTCATCCAACATTTTGAAATTATATCTCGTGATCCTTCCGGCAAAAAAAGTTCGTCAGGCAGGTTCCAATCACATATTGGACCGCCGACAACTCCATACACTTGTTGTTAGTCCATTTAGCAAACTGTGAATCACGATCATATTAAAAACTTTAGCCTTTCCCTTTTCAAAATTTCTGACTCCGCCACGGCCTCTTGTCATCATCAAAACCAAATCTAACAATAGTCGGGCTAAAAGCAATGTGCGTTAGCTAGATTGTCTGATGTGGCGTTTTCGGCCGTTGGTTCAAGTATAGAATGGGATCGAAGGGAGTAAAATGTCAATGTGACGTTTTATAAATAAAAAGAATTTCTAAAAATTGGTTCTTTTAAGGTCAAGACCATTATTTATTAAAATGAATTTGTGCCAAGTAAATGACTTTTTTAAATTAGTTGACCAGGGTCTCTGCCGTTGTTTTTACATCCTTGTATATTTTTTAGAAAAAAAATCAAAATGCACATACAATACAATCCAAATACACATACTGAACAATTCAATATGCACATGTAGTTCATTCAGCATCGACGAATCGACATTCTTTTTCCTTCTTTTTCGTTAACCAACTTGTGTTTGTTTGAAAAAATCTGAAATGCACATACAATACGTTTCAAATGCAAATAGTGTACAATACAAAAACACATATAGTTCAACCGAGAATTTACCCCTCGACCAACTTGTGTTTGTCTTAGAAATTCAAAATGAACACACGATATACTCCAAATGTACATAGACATAGAAAAGCACATATAGTTAAACCGAGACTTTTACTCCCGATCAACTTGTGTTTGTCTTAGAAGTGCACATATGGTCCACTCCAAATTCACATGATGTACACTCCAAATACATATGGTGTACACTTCAAATGCACATATTGCACAATACAAAAGCACTTATAGCTGATGGTTCCCTCGTTTATAGAGTCAAAAGAAATATAAATCTACTTGACATTGACTATCAAAAGGACACGAGAATCTTCTTCTTTATTGCATCTTGAAAGATTCAACTATAGATTACAAATCAATGACTTGATTACACGAGAACCAACCACGTACCTTCAATCCCAAACCGACAAATCCGGCCTCGGATCAAAGATCCTTTCCAATGAAGTGTTGGAGGCCTAATTATAGAAGAAGCTAGCTTCTTGTCACCAGCTTGTATCAGCTGCTTGTATCACCTGCATGCACCAGCTAGTTACTTGTATCAACTACTTGTTACCAGCTTGTATCAATTGCTTGTATCACCTGCGTGTATCAGCTACTTGTCACCAGCTTGTATCAACTGCTTGCATCAGCTAGTTGCTTGCACCAACTACTTGTCACCATCTTGTATCAATTGCTTGCATCACCTGCTTGCATCACCATCTAGGTTGAGCAACTAGCTCGGGAGAACGCGATGAAAAAAGACGACGGGCACTAATTTTACAAAATTAACGCGTCCTAAAAATTAGCGTGTTCCATCACAGCCCCATGTTTTCACAACCTTCATGCAATGCTGTTAAAATAAACCATGGAAGTCATCTTGAATCATCGCGTTCGATCAATCTTTTTGAACATACAAGCTCTTCCGCCAAGTTCGAGTTTCTTGACTTGGGCGAGAATGAAAATGACGCGGTGGCAGACCCAAGCCAAAGCTCAGGGGATCTCACCCTTCTCGAAGACAATGCGGTGGTAGCCCCAACCCAGAGCTCGGGAGATCTCACCCGTCCTAAAGAAAACATGGTGGCAACCCCAAGCCAGAGCTCGGGGGATCTCACCCGTCTTGAAAAGAACGCGGTGACAGCACCAAGCCAGAGCTTGGGGGATCTCACCCGTCTTGAAGAGAACGCGGTGGCAGCCTCAAGCCAAAGCTCGGGGGATCTCACCCATCCTGAAGAAAACGCAGTGGCAACCCCAACACTGTTCATGACCTGAACTTTTTGAGCTTGTGCTTCAGTGATCTAAGTTTGGATACAATCTAAAACATCATGTACCCCTGTGTAGGAGTCCTCTAATGTTGAGCAATAGCTTGCATAAATAGTTCATGTTTGGCCCACACATTATTGAATCTGGAATTTTTTTTTGCGCGAAATCTGGGATGTGCTCCAAGAGAAATAATAGCTGATGAGTGGTTTGAAATATCTGGGTTGGGAAAGTAGGTGTTGGAGTTGGGGAAGGTTGTATGCCAGTGATTGTTGATGACAACTCTGTCCAGCTTAGACCAGATTATGTTGCCAAAGGATTGCTTATTGTTCCATGCATGTGAAGAAAGCACCATTGAATTTCATATCCTGGAGGCCAGAATTGTTAAAGAGGAATGCAAGCTCATCAGTAGCAATAGCATGTCCATTCTCAGCGATTTTTTCCCCAGCATTGAAGATAGTATTGAAGTCACCACACATCATCCATGGGGTTGTTGTAGTGTGATTGAGGAGAAGCAAGTCATTCCAAAGGTGGGATCTTCCATTTTGATCATTGAAGGCATAGATAAAGGAGATATGGAATTTGATGTCATTGATGAGATCAGAGGCGATGCAGTGGGTGATTTGTGGGGATGAGAAGAGTTATTCTAAATGATATTTGGAGGGGTCCCAAAGCACCAAAATGCGTGTGTAGGGAGGGAATTGAGAGTTGGAGAGGTGATGCCAGTTATTGGAGATGGAGAGGACAAGGTTGGTAAGTTTTTGAGGTTGAAGTCTGGTTTCAAGGAGACCAACAATAGAAGAAGATGATTTTTCGATGAGTTCACGGACAACCCGATGTTTGGGGGAGCGATAAATTCCCCTCACATTCTAGCAGACAATATTTGTGTCAATCATTGGCAATAAATGAAGCGGGTGAAGGAGCTCCTTGAGCATTATATTCAGAGGGGTTTGTGGAATCAAGAATTTCAAGTTGGGGAACACTTGTCTCAATAGAGCTATAGGGAGATGGAGAGGGTAAAGATGATGAGTGGTATCTTCTGGGATAAATTTTATGAGTTGGTAGTGCCATATTCATGGCAAGGCGATCAGAAGAGGGGGGGGGGGGGGGAGGGGCAGTGGTAAGAGAGGGCCAGATATGGGGACATGAATAAGTGGGGGATGATGGGAGGGAATTTGTGTGGAGATATTGTTATTGCGGCCAACTTCTGCTAGAGACAGAGACTTTGAAACAAGAAGTTGAGGTTGCTCAAAAGATTTGGTTTTGGAATGATTGTGGATGAGGGAGATATTTGAGGAGGAAGTAGTGGGATTATAATTGGCATGATGAGAGATAGGAGGGGTTTTGTGTGTTGGAGGTCTAGGTGCAACACCTTGTTGGTAGCAGGATTTACAGTCAAATGACACTCAAAGGTTTTATGCCCATAAACTTTACATTTGTTGTATTGTGAAGGGATCCAATCATAGATGAGTTGTTGAGTTATTAGAGCTCCTGTCTTGCTCCTAAAGGTGATCTCTCGTCTAAGCTCAGCATCAGTTGAAACTTCCATCAGTAGTCGGGCATAAGAGACACGCTCTTGGGTAGCCGTGGACTTTTCCATCTGAAGGGGTGTTCCAATTGCTGATCCCACCCTGGCAAGCATATGGTCAGACCAAAATCTGAAGTCGAGATTTGGGAGAGTGACCCATATAGGAACGGAATCGAGACACGAAAGATCCAACTGTATTCCCGGTTGCCATATTTTAAGTATCAATGATCTCACACCTCCTATCATCCATGGACCTCTCTCCAAAATAGAGGCAAGATCTTCCTCTGAAGAAAAACAAAAAATATATAACCCACAGTCGTTTAAGTACATCTTAGGAACAACAATGTTTGTCCAGGAGGTGAACATGAATCTCTCAATAACTTTATAGCTAATTTTTCCAACCACCGGTGCACCAACCAGGTTGGGTTTCCATAGATCTATTTGGTCAGCTACATCATCATCCGAGTAGTCGATAATGCCATCCACAATTCCTTCAACATAGTCAAGTTGGAGATTTTTGGATATCGGTTTATGTCTCCCAACAACATCCAAGATATTTTGGGGTTGACCTCCTTGTTTAGGCCTTGAGGGGGGGGGGGGGGGGGGGGGGGGAGGAAGCAAAACAGGGGAAATAGCTGGAGGAATAGGAATGGGTTTCTGATTTGTAGAGGAGGTGGGAAGAGTGGTAGGTCCACTAAGAGGGAGAAAATCCAGAGCGCCATCAAATAAAGAGGCAATAATGCGCTTGGGGTCATAGGAGGCAAGATGAGTGGGCTCCGACAAAGCAGTGGTTGAGGGAATGTTCAGAGTTATGGTTGGAGAAGCACTAAATGCCATAACAAACTTGGAAACTGGAGAGGGGGGTATAAAACCATCAAGCATATTATTCTCTTTCAAGAGTCTGGAATTATTGCTACGATTGGAGTCATTAGAGAGGTTAAATTAGAAGGGAGGAGAGTGGGGGGTGAAGGTGGGGTTACCTGGACAGATTTGGGGGAAAAAAGAGGTGGGATGAGGGCTCAATGGAGGCGGCGACGGCTAGGGTTTCTAGAGAAGGGTTAACGGTTGGTTTGATCTTTTTGGGCCGAGATTTAGAGGGTTTGACTAGTTTGCTGGGTTTGATTTTGGGTGAGGAAGAGTTACTTTTTTTCTTGCCCATGGTGAGGCGCGGAAGCATGTGGGCCGGCGCAACCCACTGAGCGGGGTGGCGCCGGAGGAGCAGCTGGCAACACACAACTCTCAGCTCACTTTTAGATGCGCGTGGGATGCGTTCTACGCTGGCTTAAAAAAGGACATATTGTATTATAAAATAAAATTAAAATTCAGCGTGTTGTAATTTTAATCCAATCTATGTAACATAGATAAAGGGTTAGGATGGCAAGATAAGGGTTTAAAGAGCAAACCGGACTATACCGGGTTTGATAGGATTGGACCCAGGCCGAGTACCGGGTTGATGACTTAATACGAGGCTGGTGCTTCACTTGGGCCAGAAGCTGATATTGGGCCAGAGTTGCCAATTGGGCCAGAGCTAACAGATGGGCTACACACGAGTTCTACTCAGCTTGATCAAACGACGTGTTTTAAGTAACGCGGCTTTGACCTAGCTTTATAAGCTTCTCTGGCTCTACTGTGCACTTTATTTCCACTACTCGCAGCTTCCAGAAAAGAGAGAGAAAAGGATAAAGAGAGAAAGAAAAGAGAGAGAGAGAGAGAGAAGAAGAGAGTCTGAAGCGTCTCCAGTGATCCTTGTCACCGGCGTTTCCTGGTGGCCACCTTGGTCACCATCTCTGAAGTTTTTGTCTGCGAAGCTTCTTCAGCCTTGAGAGGGGGCCGAATCCCTTTCCTTAGTCTTCTTCTACCTCTGTTTCTCTTGCTTGTTTCTTGTTGTCTCTTTTCGTTTTCGGTGTCTCGTTTTGCTATTTGCTCTCTTGTAACCAACTCTTTTTGGTTTACTTCTGATAGTGCATGTGGGCTAAACCTCCCCTCCTGAGGTTCCGCAGAGTAGGGTTTCCCAAACCGCGTCAACAAGATCTGGGGTCTTTATTGTTCTTCGTTTCTTGCATGTTTGTTTGCTTCGATTCGAACTTGAGATTTACAGGTCTGACGCTTCTAGGTTAAAACCTAAATAACAAAGTGTTATCAGAGCCTGTCTCTGATCTTTCTTGGCTTCCGCTGTTGACTTGTGTGTTTACATGTTTCTGTTGAGTTGCATGTAAATCTTGTGATTGAAACTTGAAGGTTTCTAGGGTTTGCTATTGTTACTCGTGTGTTGATCGAGCAAGGGAATCTTGTGAGATCTCTGTTGTTATAGTACATGTGTGGTTCTGTTGAGATCTTGTGTGCTTGTTTGTAAAACTTGTTCTTTGCCTTTACTGACTTGTTTTCTGTCTTGATTGTGATGGCAGAAAGTATAAGGCTGAAACCCTATGATGGGAATAGTGATTTTGCTATGTGGAAAGTGAAAATGAGGGCTATACTGATAAAATAAAAGTGTTATAAAGTCATCTCATAGGAGTGGCCGATTGGCATATCAAATGAGGATATGAAAGATATCCAAGAGATGGCTCACTCTGAAATTATGATCCGGCTTACTGACGACGTAGCTCGTCAGGTGGTTAGTTTTTCTAAACCTAAAGAACTCTGGCAGGCTTTAGAAAACATTTTTCTTACTAAGTCTTTGCCTAGTCGTATTTCACTGTTGTGCAAGTTGTTTACTTTCAAGATGGATGTATCTTTGACTGTGAATGAAAATTTTGATAATTTCATGAGAATGACACAAGACCTAAAAAGATGTGATGATGAGATAAAAGAAACTCACCAAGCTGTCTTGTTGTTGAACTCTCTTCCCTCTCAGTTTGACACTCTTAAAGATGTCATTCAATATGGCCGTGTTGACTTGACCTTGTCTAAGATTACTGAATCTATAACTCAAAAAGATGAAGTTCTGAAGGTGTTTAAGTCTAAGAATAAGACTAAGAATGAAACTAAAACCGAGTCTAAGTTTGAGGTCTTAATGGCTAAGGGAAAATTGAAGAAAAATCAAAAGAATTCTGGAAAAGACAAAAATAAAGAGAAAAATGGTAAAACTTCTGATAAGGCTAAAGTTAAATGCTATTATTGTGAAAAAGAAGGTCATTCTCTAAAGACTGTCACAAGAGAATTAGAGATGAGAAAAAACAAAGAAAAAGATAACTTTGGTTTCTCTGCTGTGTGTGAGTCTTACCCTATGTATTCCCATGAATTGCTTGTTGTTGCTAATGATCCTGCTTGCAATGACTGGATTCTTGACTCTAGTTGTACCATGCATGATACACCCCATAAGCGGTTATTTGCTACTCTGTCTAAACTGAATGGTGGTGAAGTGATGCTTGGTGATAACACTACTCTGTCTATAAAGGGTATTGGGTCTATTCCTCTAAGAATGCATGATGGGAAAATAAGGGTGATTCAAAATGTTAGGTGAGTTCCAAATTTAAGGAGGAATCTTCCGTCTGAATCTATGTTTGATGCTCTAAATTGCCAAATTAATACTCATCATGGTATAAGGGATGTGATTAGGAATGACACAGTTCTTATTAGAAGCATAAATAAGGGAGGGCTCTACTATGTGATTGTTTCTCCTGAATTGAATGTTTCTACTGATGTGTTTAAGTATGGTGATTCTGATTATACTAGACTCTGGCATGAAAGACTTGGCCATATTGGTAACACTGGCTTATTAAACTTGTTAAAAAATGGCTTAATTGACAAGTATCCCTGTGACCTAGATTTTTGTGAAAATTGCATCTATGGTAAGAAAACTAGGCATAGGTTTAGCAAATCTACCTATACTGCTAGTAGACCCCTAGAGTATGTCCATTCAGATCTCTGGGGGCCTGCTCAGGTAGACACAGTTGGGGGAAGAGAGTATTTCCTCTCTTTGATTGATCACTACTCAAGAAAAGTATGGGTATATTTGTTAAAAAACTAAGGATGAAGCCTTTGACTCTTTCAAAACTTGGAAGATTATAGTAGAGAGTCAAACTGGCTATAAGCTCAAGTGTCTAAAAACTGACAATGGGCTAGAGTTTTGTAACAATGCTTTCAACTTTTACTGTAAGGAACATGGTATAAAAAGGCATCTAACAGTGACTGGCACCCCTCAACAGTCCATTCTGCTGAGAGGATGAACAGAACATTGTTAGAGAAAGCCAGATGTATGCTTATAACTGCTGGATTGAGACCATCAATGTGGGAAGAGGCAGTAGTTACTGCTGTCTACCTCATAAATCGATCTCCTTCCTCTGTTGTGAAATTCAAAACTCCACAAGAATTGTGGACTGGTAAGAAGCCTAACATGGCACACTTAAGACCTTTTGGTTGTACAGCTTATTCCCAAATTTCACAGGGAAAGCTGCAGCCTAGGGCCCAAAAGTGTGTCATGTTAGGTTATCCTGAAGGCACAAAAGGATATAAATTATTACTTATACAGCCTCAAGGCTATAAAGTAATAACATCCAGAGATGTTACCTTCAATGAACATGAATTTCATTTTAAAAATAAGCTAACCAGTTCAAATGAGATTACAGGTACAAATGAAGACAGAAGAGGCATCACTGCTCCTCTAGGACAGTTCTATATACCTAATGACCACCAAGAGATGTTTGAAGAGGAGTTTGATATAGGACACTCCTCTGCTGGGAACTTCACTGGATCTGAAGACCCTACTGAAGAAGGAGAACCTCATAGCACACAAGGGAATGAACAAGAACTCACAAGTGTTGGTCTGTAACCTCACCAATTAGGTGGGGAAGTAAGTGAACATTCTGACCTTAATAATACAGAAGATTCTACTGCTATGCATGATAACACTATAACTGAATCAACTATGCATGATCTAGCAGACTATCAATTGGTTAGGGATAGAGAACCTAGGATAAGAATTCCTAATAGAAAGTTCACTGCCAATATTGTTGAGTTTGCCTTCCTTGTTGCTGATATGGTTGCTACCTTCACTCCTGAAACCTATGAACAAGCTGTTAAAAGTTCTAGTTCAAATGAATGGCTAAAAGCAATGCATGAAGAAATACAATCTATGTATGTCAATAACACTTGGGTTTTGGTGACTAAACCTACTAATGTTAAACTCATAGACTGTAAATGGATTTATAAACTTACAGAGGGGGCTAATGATCTTGAACCACCTAGATACAAAGCCAGACTTGTGGCTAAGGAATGTACCCAGAAAGAAGGGGTGGATTATAATGACATTTTTGCTCCTGTTGTTAAGTATAAAACCATGAGACTCTTGCTTGCTATGACTGCTGTTTTTTACTGGGAACTTGAACATATGGATGTTAAAACTGCCTTTTTGCATGGTGTTGGATCGTTAGAGTTACGTCTGAGGGAACAAAAGCTTTGTTCCCACAGAATTTACAGCGGAAATAATATAGTAGGAAAGATAAAGAACGAACTCACGATATATAGTGGAAACCCTGATTGGCAAAACTAGCTTCTCAAGGAAAAACCACTACATTCAAGCTTCCGCTTGAGAGGATTTTGAAGCGTGTACTTGTCTTATTGATTTCTTGTTCGATTACACTTGTATCCTGGACTTCGACCTCTAAACAACCAGCTAGACTCGAAGACTCTTCTACAACGATGAATCGAACTCAACCCTCAAAGACTTACACACACCTCACTTCTTTTCCTTTTCTTTTTCGTTCTCTCAGTTTTCCGTCGTCGTGGTTACATAGAAATGAATCCACACTTCTTTTTAAGTACAACTCAGAAAAACCCTAATTGTAACAAGATATGATCTTTCCAAATAAGGTTATAAGAAGATAGGATTTGATAGAGGAATAATATCCCAACCGTCTATATTAATCAAGGAAGGAATTTCCGAAATTAATATAATCGGATGAGATATGATTCTTCTCTCTCCAATTCACTTATCTAAGGAAAGATTCCCTAAGATAAGGAATCGGGCTTCTCTCTCCAAATCTTCTCCAACGGCTAGATCCTTCCAGCCGAGGTCTTCAATCCTTGACCGCGTGATTCTTCTTTGATTTGTTTCCATAATTGTCACGCTGGATTTCTTCCTTCCATTCGCAGCTTTGATCCCGTTCGTCACTTCAGTTCCTTGAGAGGTAACAAAGCACATGAACAGAGCTTTGTTCCCTCTGCGATCCTTTGCTGCAATGGTTCCCTGAGATAACTGTCTTTGTTCCTGAAACACTTAGTACCCAGATTAGTTGAATGTTTGTTACCATCAAAACCTAAGGAATTCAAAAAATTCCCCCTTTTTGATGGTGACAAACATCCTTGACAATAAAGCATACACAAACGAGATAAAGACAGTTGTATGGGGAAAGGTTCTCCACACAAGACCATAATAGTTCTCCCTCAACACAACAACATATGAAACCATGTACTGTTCCCCCTCAACCAAAGCTACCTGTCATTTTCCCCCTTTTGGCATCATCAAAAACATAAGTAAAGAGATAGAGAGAAAAAGACCACAACAAGATAAGCAAAACACCCCATTTTGCATTAGATTGAACGCACAAGCATAGACTGCATGTAAAGACAACAACAAAATGAGCACATGTAACACATGATTAACATGCCAATCATTGCAAACACATGAAACAAAAGTAAATAAAAGCAAAGTAGTAGGGGAAGATGTGCTGGGAACAAAGGAGGGATTGGTTAGCCAGAGAAAGACGAATCAAGCACCACTGGTGCCTGCAGAGGGAGCTGAGATATGAATAGCAATTTAGGCATTCACTTACTCCGTAAGACGCCTTTGTTGTTCTGCCAACAGAGATATTGCGCGAGACAAACTTCTCACGGTCCTTCCTCAAATCAGATTCCACCTTTTGTTCCCCCTCAGAGTCTGCACCTTCAGACTCTTCTTCCTTCACACCAGCTTCCATCTCACGTCTAACCTTGACCCAACCAACACCTTCTTGTAACACAAACTACTCCTTGTGCAGGTTACTAGCATCCAACCGCCGGTAGAAGAAAGATGCATTTGTCCCCTCTTTGTGTTCCCTGTGGTGTTCCATTTTTTTTATTTTTTTATTTTTTTTATTTTTTTTGAAATAGCACACGGGAGTAACATGACAACTTTGCAGAGAACGCCATAGATAGGAGGGTAGAAAACACAAGAATCATTTTTCATATATTTTCAAGTATTAAGGATAATGATCCCAATCTTCTTCTTTCCTTCTTTTACCAAAGATCACAGCCAAGAAGATATTTTCCAAAAATAAATCTTGTAAATGATTATGTCCAAATCCATCAAAGCCCACAAAATCTCAAGCGCAACAACCATCACGCAACCACCACATCACTTTTTATGCACGAACACTTCTCAAGCAGTTGCAAGCCATCATTACACATCATACCTGTCAAATCCCAGCCACAGACCACAGAGGCGACAATTCGTATTCTCGGCTTTCCGAAAAAAATAGAAGAGTGTGATGCGGGGGTAACGTTACCAGAGAGGATACAAAGAACATCACACATAAACATAGACGATTTTTTTTTAATAATGTTTAATCATGAATGAGAGGCTCCCAGATGTGGATGATTAGAGGGGCTCATAGGAAGCATCAAGCATGATGGCTAGGGTAGGTTGTAGAGTCAACAATCATTTGGGCTTATAATGAGGGATCAATGCATCAAGTTGACTCTTTTAGGCCAAAAGAAAGCTGAATAATGTATTATCAAGATAGCATAGAGAATCATGCATGCAATTTTTCACATAAGTGAAGTATTAGCATGAGTCTAAGTAAGTCGTTCAACTAATGATCAAGAGAAGAAATGCAGACCAAGACATGATGATTAACCTTTCACACTTTACCATGTAATTTAGCCAATCATTGAGGGAACAGAACAAATAGACATTTAGTTTAGAGAGATCATACCTAGTTCCATACGGAACTGTTCGAAGGGTTCCCTGTTTAGAGCCTTGGTGAAGATGTCGGCAATTTGATCCTTAGTTCCACAGAAGTCCATTATCACCATCCCTTTCTCCACATAGTCACGTAAGAAGTGGTGTCTTATCTCGATGTGCTTGGTCCGTCAGTGTTGCACCGGATTCTTGGAGATATTTATGGCACTAGTATTGTCACAGAGAATGGGAATAGAGTTAAGAAGAATACCGTAGTCGATGAGTTGTTGTTTAAGCCATAGGAGTTGTGTGCAACAAGCAGCGGCGGCTATGTATTCATCTTCTGCAGTGGATAGAGCGATGGAGTTCTGCTTCTTTGACCCCCAGGAAACTAAACACGGCCCAAGGAACTGAGCCATTCCTGATGTTGATTTTCTATCCACTTTGTTCCCTGCGAAGTCAGTATCTGTGTATCCGACTAGATCGAGGCTTCCTCCCCTTGGATACCACAGACATAGATCATCTGTTCCCTTCAAGTATCTCAGAATCCTCTTCACTGCTTTGAGATGTGTTTCTTTAGGATCGGCCTGAAAGCGAGCACAAAGACATACACTGTACATAATATCAGGTCTACTAGCAGTGAGATAGAGAAGCGAACCTATGATTCCTCGGTAGAGAGATTGATCAATTCCCTATTCATGTTCGTCTTTTCCCATTGGGTTGTTTGGAGAGATGGGAGTGGTGAAGGGTTTTGCGTCAGACATTCCAAACTTTTTGACACATTCCCTTAGATACTTCTATTGATGCACTTTGGTTCCCTCATCCCCCTGAGAGACTTGAAGACCTAAGAAGAACTTGAGTTCTCCAACCATGCTCATCTCGAATTCACTGGCCATCAGCTTAGAGAATTTCTGAACCAGTTTATCATCTATGGAGCCAAAGATGATATCATCCACGTAGACTTGTACCACCAGAATATGCTTCCCTTCCTTCAGAAGGAACAATGTCTTATCGACCTTTCCACGAACGTATCCGTGCGTCAGAAGGAACTGTGAGAGCCTTTCATACCAGGCCCTCGGGGCTTGCTTGAGACCGTACAAAGCTTTGTCTAGAATATAGACATGGTCGGGTTGGGTGGTGTCCTCAAAGCCGGGAGTTTGCTCCACATAGACTTCCTCCTTGAGAACTCCATTCAAGAAGGCGGTCTTGACATCCATCTGTTGCAGCTTGAATCCATGGAAAGAGGAATAGGCAATTACGAGTCTTATTGCTTCTAACCTGGCAACTGGAGCAAAGGTCTCATCATAGTCGATGCCTTCCTGCTGGTTGTAACCTTTCACCACCAGCCTTGCTTTGTTTCTTGTGACTTGACCTTGATCATCCAGCTTGTTCCTGAACACCCATTTGGTTCCTATCACTGTTTTGTTCCTTGGACGAGAAACTAACCGCCAAACCTTGTTCCTTTCGAGCTGATGGAGTTCTTCTTGCATGGCGTTTATCCAGTCAGGATCCTTCAATGCTTCTCCTACTGTTTTAGGTTCTTGTAAAGAGAGAAAAGCATTGAAAGCACAAAAGTTATGTAGGGAAGAGCGAGTGCTTTGAGGTGCTCCCTTTCTATAGTCTGTGACGATTAGTTTGACTGGATGAGCCCACTTTTGCTGGTAGTTTGGAACTTGGAGATTGTTGATGTCGAACTCCTCTGAATTAGCGTTGCCAGCGTTTGAGCTTTCACCAACAATTTCATCAGTATTAGGACTGACATGTCCAGTTCTGTCAGCAGTAGAGCTGTCCTCAGAGGGCTCTGATGTGCCGTGACTTGGGCTCTGTTCCCCCTGAGGTGCCTGAGGTGTTTCTGGTGGGTGAGCATTTTCTTCATTTCCATCTGAGTTGGCGGAGTTGGGAGATCTCGGTGTTGAAGGATCATTGTGAGTTTCTTGATCTTGAGAGGTCCCATCACCGACATTGCTTTCTACAAGCTGAAAGAAATCATCTTCGGATAGCTCGATATTGGAGGGAACACTGCCTGATTGTTCCTGCACATTGTTACCAGCCATAACTGATTCATCAAACACTACATGAATGCTTTCCTCTACCTTTCTGGTTCTCTTGTTGAATACTTTGTAAGCCTTGCTTTGCTGAGAGTATCCTACAAAAGTTCCTTCATCACTCCTGGGATCGAACTTCCCAAGAGAATCTTTCCCGTTGTTGTGGACGAAGCACTTGCAACCAAATGTGCGCAAATGAGACACATTAGGTTTCCTTCCCTTAAGAAGCTCATAGGCAGTTTTGTTCAGGAGAGGACGAATGGTTGCTCTATTCAGAACGTAACAAGCAGCATTTAGAGCTTCGGCCCAGAAACTCCTAGGAAGACCACTTGAGATGAGGAGGGTACGCGTCATGTCTTCCAGAGTCCTGTTCTTCCTTTCCACAACCCCATTTTGTTGTGGGGTCCTGGGAGCAGAGAAGTTGTGGTTAATACCTCTGTTCCTACAGAGGGATAGGAACTGAGAGTTCTCGAATTCTGTTCCATGATCAGTGCGAATAGACCCCAAGGAATGTCCAGTGCTCCTTTCGGCTGCCTTAAGCCAGGACTCAAACTCAGCGAACACTTCATCCTTTGATGGGATAAATAGAGTCCATGTGTACCTGGAATAGTCATCAACAATAACAAAGACATATGCATTTCCCCCACGGCTCTTCGTGCGCATTGGCCCACAAAGATCCATGTGGACTAGTTCCAGAGGACGAGTAGTACTTACATCCATTTTTTACTTGAAAGAGGATCTGACTTGTTTTCCTTTGATGCATGCATCACACACATCATTTCTCATAGCTTCAACCTTAGGGAGACCGTTCACCAGCTCTTGTCTGTGAAGTTTGGAAAGGAGTTGAAGGCTAGCATGTCCAAAGCGTTTGTGCCACAAGTCTGTTGTCCCAGCAATAGACGATAGACAAAGGTCCTTGTCAGGGATGAAAGCAGGGTCGACCTTGTAAACGTTGTTGTCACAGATCCCTTTGAGTAAGATTTTCCATGTACTTAGACACTCAACATGACAACCATCGGTGGTAAAGACTACTCTATTTTTTCTGTTTTGGCATAGTTGAGCCACACTAAACAGGTCAAATTTGAGATTATTCACTAGATTTACGTTATTCACAGTGATGTGTTTAGAGAGTCTTACTTTACCGATACCACAAACCTCACCCTTACTTTTGTTTCCAAAAGATATCGATGCCCCTGAGGATGGCTGAAGAGAGGTGAACCACTCACTGTTCCCTGTCATGTGACTTGAGCACGCACTGTCAAGGTGCCAAGAGGCTTTCCTTGCTTCCTCCTCGGATTTATGAGCACCATCTTCTGATATGTTGTGATCTTTTGAGCTCATCAAACAGATATCCTTTGAGAGAGGAGATGCTACATCATCTGAGTTGTAGTCACCCCACTTCGCACCCTTTGCTTGTTCCTCTTTCTGGGTCTGAGGAGAACCTGCCGCTTTGTTGATGCAGTTTTTGGCGAAGTGTCCGTTGTCATAACATTGGAAGCAGACAACCTCCTTCATGTCATTGTGAACCATGACCGAACCCTTAATGCCTTTGCTTCGAGACCATATCTTCTTCATGGCTTGAGTGATGAGAACCACATCTACATCACCTTCTCGAGAGTCTCCATCCAAGGCATTTCCTGACGACATCTTTCCTGCAAAATCTATAACTAAAAACGAACAATCTAGAGCACCAGGCTCTGATACCAATTGTTGGATCGTTAGAGTTACGTCTGAGGGAACAAAAGCTTTGTTCCCACAGAAGTTGCAGCGGAAATAATATAGCAGGAAAGATAAAGAACGAACTCACGATATATAGTGGAAACCCTGATTGGCAAAACTAGCTTCTCAAGGAAAAACCACTACCTTCAAGCTTCCGCTTGAGAGGATTTTGAAGCGTGTACTTGTCTTATTGATTTCTTGTTCGATTACACTTGTATCCTGGACTTCGACCTCTAAACAACCAGCTAGACTCGAAGACTCTTCTACAACGATGAATCGAACTCAACCCTCAAAGACTTACACACACCTCACTTCTTTTCCTTTTCTTTTTCATTCTCTCAGTTTTCCGTCGTCGTGGTTACATAGAAATGAATCCACACTTCTTTTTAAGTACAACTCGGCAAAACCCTAATTGTAACAAGATATGATCTTTCCAAATAAGGTTATAAGAAGATAGGATTTGCTAGAGGAATAATATCCCAACCGTCTATATTAATCAAAGAAGGAATTTCCGAAATTAATATAATCGGATGAGATATGATTCTTCTCTCTCCAATTCACTTATCTAAGGAAAGATTCCCTAAGATAAGGAATCGGACTTCTCTCTCCAAATCTTCTCCAAAGGCTAGATCCTTCCAGCCGAGGTCTTCAATCCTTGACCGCGTGATTCTTCTTTGATTTGTTTCCATAATTGTCACGCTGGATTTCTTCCTTCCATTCGCAGCTTCGATCCCGTTCGTCACTTCAGTTCCTTGAGAGGTAACAAAGCACATGAACAGAGCTTTGTTCCCTCTACGATCCTTTGCTGCAATGGTTCCCTGAGATAACTGTCTTTGTTCCTGAAACACTTAGTACCCAGATTAGTTGAATGTTTGTTACCATCAAAACCTAAGGAATTCAACACATGGTGACTTGAATGAAACCATATATATGAAACAGCCTAAAGGCTTTATAGATACACAAAAACCTGAGCATGCTTGCTTGTTAAAGAAATCTATATATGGTTTGAAACATTCTCCTAGGCAGTGGAACATTAAGTTTGATAATTGCATGAGAAAACTGGGCTTCATAAGGAGCAAATATGACACTTGCCTCTATCTCAAAAATGTGAAATCTAAGTCTCATATATATATATATATCCTGTTGTATGTTGATGACATGCTCTTAATTAGTAGTTCTAAAGCTGCTATAACTGGCACAAAAATGGACCTTAAAAGGCATTTTGACATGAAGGACTTAGGTCCTGCTCAGAAAATTTTAGGAGTTAAGATCATTAGAGATAGAGACAAGAAAATCATAAAGTTGTCTCAAGCAGATTATTTGCATAAGGTTTTGGATAGGTTTGTCATGTTGCATGCTAAGTCCTCCCCCATACCCTTAGGAGGGCACCTAGAGCTCTCTAAGAGAATGTGTCCCACATCTGCTGCTGACATTGAAAAGATGAAGAACGTGCCTTATGATGTTGTTGTAGGCTCTGTAATGTATGCCATGTTATGTACTAGACCTGACTTGGCATTTGCATAAAGTGTGTTGAGCAGGTATATGTCAAATCCAGGTGAAAAACACTAGGCAGCTATGAAATATGCCCTTAAGTACATTTTTGGTACTAGAAACCTTGGTTTGGTGTACACTAAACACACCTCTAGATCTGATCTGTAGGGTTATATAGACTCAGACTATGCCAGCAATAAGGACAATCGTAAGTCTACTACCTCTTACTTCTATACTTGGGCTGGGAATTGCATTTCCTGGAAATCCCAACAACAGTCAATTGTGGCTTTATCTTCAACTGAGGCTGAATATATAGCTGCAATTGAGGCCTGTAAAGAGGCCTCTTGGCTTAAAGGTATATTGTTTGAGATAGAATGCAAGACATATGTGCCTATTCTTAACATGGATAGTCAGAGTGCTTTGTATCTCTGCAAAGACCATGTCTATCATGAAAGAACTAAGCACATAGATGTCAGATTCCATTTCATACGTGATGAAGTGGAAAAACAGCAAATAAAAGTTGTGAAAATAGCTGGTGACATTAATCCAGCAGACTTTGGCACCAAGGTTGTCCCTTCTAATAAATTTGTGTTTTGCAGGGACAGTCTCCATATCAATGATGTTCATTGAGATATGGGTTTGGACCGACGACGGACAGGAGTGGATACACATATGCACTATTAGATAGTAGAACTAGTACATCTATGTAAAGTTTGGATTAGGAGGGCATTTGTTGTAATTTTAATCTAATCTCTGTAACATAGATAAAGGGTTAGGATGGCAAGATGAGGGTTTAAAGAGCAAACCGGACTAAACCGGGTTTAGCATGTCGAGTACCGGGTTGATGACTTAATACGAGCCTGGTGCTTCACTTGGGCCAGAAGCTGATATTGGGCCAGAGTTGCCAATTGGGACAGAGCTAACAGATGGGCTACACACGTGTTTTACTCAGCTTGATCAAACGACGCGTTTTAAGTAACGCGGCTTTGACCTAGCTTTATAAGCTTCTCTGGATCTACTGTGCACTTTATTTCCACTACTCGAAGCTTCCAGAAAAGATAGAGCAAAGGAGAAAGAGAGAAAAGAAGAGAGTCCGAAGCGTCTCTGGTGATCCTTGTCGCCGACGTTTCCTGGTGGCCGCCTTGGTCACCATCTCTGAAGTTGTCGTCTGCGAAGCTTCTTCATCCTTGAGAGGGGGCCGAATCCCTTTCTTTGGTCTTCTTCTACCTCTGTTTCTCTTGCTTGTTTCTTGTTGTCTCTTTTCGTTTCCGGTGTCTGTTTTTGCTCTTTGCTCTGTTGTAACCAACTCTTTCTGGTTTACTTTTGATAGTGCATGTGGACTGAACCTCCCCTCCTGAGGTTCCGCAGAGTAGGGTTTCCCGAACTGCGTCAACAAGATCTGGTGTCTTTATTGTTCTTCGTTTCTTGGATGTTTGTGTGCTTCGATTCGAATTTGAAATTTACAGGTCTGACGCTTCTAGGTTAAAACCTAAATAACACAACGCTCCTCTTTCGCTGCTCGAATAAGTGAATGCTATCATCTATTAGCTGAATGAAAATCTTACAAAAATCAGCGCCAAACATCTCCGAACTGAAACACGTGTATCACTCCGTTTCTTTCAGGCAAATTTACAACAGACAAACGCGCCCTTATTCCCTATGGAAACATGTATTTTTGGCCAAATGGTACGTAGCTCTGATAGTCTGATGCATATGATCTACGTACCTTCAGTTTCCGATAACTAAAGCAGCAGCAACCTGTATATGCGAATATATGAATTTATGCAAGTTCAAATCATCAATAGATGTCATCTTTGTAATACGTATTTATGAAAAATCATTGTCTCACTCCGACTCTCACTATAAATTGCTTACACATTTTTTTTACACCGAAACTTGACCCCAATTAAATAGATTATACGTACACTTAATTAGTATTGATTGTGAATATATTGGTTACTCGATGAGTGATCATGACAGGACCCCATTTCGAACAATGCTTATCAAAATATGGTAAACATGACTTCTGACAGAGATAAATTTATATTTAAAAAAAAAGATAAACAATTAACTGGTTATTTACGTTATATTCAAGTTTGGTTCGTGAGTGTTAGTTTGATTTGGTAGAAAACTGAATTAGTCAGTATGATTCATGTATATTTCTCGTTTTTTCTCATAGCAGCCGATTTAAACAATTAATTAATGTCGTGTCCTACCTAGTACATTTAGCACAATGGGAAATCAACCCTAAGTAAAGATGGAGGTATTCTGTTGATATATCATACCTATTAAAAGCCCTAACCAACGCGGAACATTTATTCGACCCTAGAGTTAGATTCATATGTGAGATATATGAAGAACATGCCGAGAGAAAAAAGATTGGCACACAAGTGCGTTAGGACCCTCCATTCTACAAAATTTTGTCGCACAAAATTAGTAACTTTTCTTCTAGTGTAAGTGTGCAAACTTTAAATAACTAGTGTTGCATCTTTTATCTCTTCATGCCCTCAAAATAAGAAATGATCTTATGTTTGATCATATAATATAACACGTGAAAACTAAACATACATTCAAAATGCATTGAAATAGAAATGCGTACCCTACATCGCTAAGCGAAGTCAAAACATATATGAAATAAACCCTTAACTTCATCTGAATATATAGATAATAGCTACTTTATTACAACATAACCCGCATGGCTAGATCATACGGAATAGTTACTTAACGTAAAACATACAATCATACATTCCTCATGTGAATCATAACTAGAGTGACACCATAATCATTGCGAAACATGCAACAATACTAGCGCATGCATTTAGATAATACATCAATCATAAACTCTTTCATGCGGCGGGAGCAAAATCATAACCCCTATCATCATCATCATCGTCGTCATCATCATCATCCTTGTCGCCCTCTTTCTTGGATGACCCAAAGACTATTGGTGATTTTAGTGTCATCAAGAGACCGTTCCCATATAGGGAACGATGCCATTTAATGTGATCGAGATTCATACGACACTATAAAATCTCACCTAGCTACATCACGGGTTTGGAGGTGTGGAGTACACACTCGTGTAAGCATATTTGAGATTCTGAGGGAGACATTAAGGATATGTGACGTTATCCATATGGGAACAGTGCATCAGAGAGGTTAATTGTGTCGTAAGACAGATCGACGTTACGTAAGGTTGAACGAGTGCTCGTTCCTTGGAGGGATCAGCCGTTCCCTAGGTGGGAACGTCAAGTTCCCTGAGGCATGGTTAAAGTTTCAGCACGTGATAAATGTGTTGTAACCGCCTTGGTAACCGTCGAAATAACCGCGTCTTAACTACCTTAAATCAGTTGATAACTGATAGAAGTAGTTGGATATCCTTGGAAACGGTTGGTGGCAGTTGGGATGGTTGCTAACCGTTAGTAACCGCTTGTAACTGCCGTAACCGTTCCCTATAACTGCCTGAAAGCCTATATAAAGGCATTTCGGTGATAGTGTTGGCTAATCAGAAAATTGATACGAGTTCTCTATCTGAGTTAATGTCATACATCAATAATACATGAACATAGTTTAGTTCTCATCAGAAGCATTGAAGAGAACTAGAGGATTTGTCTTATCTCACTTCAGATTTTGCGGATTCCCTAAGGCTAGTAAGGGACAAAATTTTGATTTCGGAAAGTGTTCTCACGATTCAAATCTTATCCGAGTTACAACATTCATTGATCGTTCCCTATTGAAGCCGAAGTCAACATCAAGAGAAGATCAAGACTTGCAGGGAACAGTCGCCTCAACATACACTGTTCCTTATTCAGCATACTTTGTTCCTACAATCGAAATCAGAATTTTCGGATCAATGACGACTGTTCGTGAGATGACGACAAAGTTCAAGAAGTTGGAAAAATTCGAAGGGATGGACTTCCGCCGTTGGCAAAAGAAGATGCATTTCCTCTTGACCATCCTCAAGGTGGTATACGTCCTATCCACTCCCATGCCGGAGTTAGTCGATGATGAACCACTTGAGGCCGTGAGGAAAAGGAGCAAATGGGAGAACGATGACTACATTTGCCGGGGCCACATCTTAAACGGTATGTCCGACTCACTTTTTGATGTGTACCAAAATGTTGAATCCGCCAAGGAACTTTGGGACTCTCTAGAGTTGAAGTACATGGATGAAGACGCTTCAAGCGTAAAGTTCCTTGTGAGCAACTTCAATACATATAAAATGGTTGACTCAAGACCGGTGATGGAGCAATATCATGAGATAGTTCGTATCTTGGGGCAGTTTGCTCAACATAAATTGAATATGGACGAGTCCATTTCTGTGTCAAACATTATTGACAAATTACCTCCATCATGGAAAGACTTCAAGCACATGTTGAAGCACAAAAAGGAAGGTATTTCCCTTGTGGAACTTGGCAGCCACTTGCGTATTGAAGAGGGCCTTCATTCGCAAGAGAAAGGAAAGGAGAAAGAGACTCCCAATTCTTCCACCATCAACATGATGGAAGAAGGTTCCCATAAGGGTAACAACAAGAAGGGCAAGAAAAGGCCGCACAACAACACAAACACCGGTCCCAACAAGAAACCCTCTCAAAAGGGGTGTTGGAACTGTGGGAAGCCTGGACATCTTAAGAAGGATTGTTGGGCTGGAAAGGGCAAGAAGGGCAACGTTCCCAACCAGTCTGCTCAAGGTTCTAAGGACCAAGGGCAGAAATCTCATCAAGGTCAGGAAGGAACGGTTCCCTTGAACGGAACTGTTCCCTCTTTAGTAACATTTCCTGGTTTAGACTTTGTTCCTAATATTTCTGAGGCCTTCTTTGTGCAGGATGATGAGATATCATGGTGGATTGACTCAGGTGCTACCACACACGTGTGTAGGGACAAGTCAATGTTCAAGATCTTCGTTCCGTTGGATGATGGACGTGTCCTTCATATGGGAAACAAGTCAACTGCCCCCGTCTTAGACAAAGGCCAAGTAGAGTTAGAGTTCTCTTCTGGGAAGACTTTAATTCTGAAAAATGTGTTGTATGTACCCGGAATAAGGAAAAATTTAGTCTCTAGTGTTATCCTTAATAAGTTAGGCTTTCGGCAAGTGTTTGAAGCCGATAAATATATATTATCTAAGGGCGGTGTATTTGTAGGACGTGGTTACCTATGTAATGGTATGTTTAAGCTAAGTATTAATAAAGTTATGAATTCAGCTTATATGACTTGTGGTCAAGGTTCTATTTCTTCTGAACATGTTGTTCCCTCAGTGGGAACGGCCCCTTCAAAGGGTGTTGTTCCCTCGGAGGAAAACGTTTCCTCTCTATGGCATGCTCGGCTAGGACATGTTCATTATAAACGCATGCTTGATATGTCTAAAAATGGTTTAATTCCTCCATTTGATATGAGTTTAGAGAGGTGTAGAACTTGCATGCTTACTAAGATAACAAGACAACCGTTCCCTAATGTTCAGAGAAATAGTGTAGTGCTTGATTTGATACATAGTAACTTATGTGATTTTCATGCTTCTCTGTCCTTGGGAAATAAGAAATATGTTGTTACTTACATAGATGATTATTCCCGTTATTGTTATGTATTTCTATTGCATGCTAAGGACGAGGCCCTTGGAAAATTTAAAATCTATAAAACTGAAGTGGAACTTCAGTTGGGAACGGTGATCAAAAGATTGCGCACCGATAGAGATGGTGAGTATTTTGACCCAGAATACTTCCAATCCGTAGGAATCATTCATGAAACTACGGCTCCATATACACCACAACAAAATGGTGTGTCGGAGAGGAAGAATCGAGTTCTTAAGGAAATGGTTAATTCCATGCTTTCCTACTCAGGTTTAAATGACGGATTTTGGGGGGAAGCCATGTTGACGGCTTGTTACCTATTGAATAGGGTTCCTAACAAAAGGAACAAGACTACCCCATATGAGCTTTGGTTCCAAAGGAAGCCAAATCTGAATTATCTTCGGGTTTAGGAATGTAGGGCGGTTGTAAGACTACCCAAACCCAAGCGAAAGACTTTGGGTGAAAGAGGTGTTGAATGTATCTTTATTGGATATGTTGAGCATTCCAAGGCATATAGGTTCTATGTTATTGAACCTAACAAGTCTATTTCGGTTCACTCCGTTATAGAGTCAAGAGATGCTATCTTTGATGAAAAACGATTTTCATTGATACCTTTACAAAAAGTCATTGTTCCCAGTAATAATAGAGACAATGATAGTGTTCCTAGTACAAGTGGAAACATTGATATGGATGTCCAACCTGGGAACAGTGAACCAGAGATCCGAAAGAGTAAAAGAGTAAGAAATGGAATGTCCTTTGGTCCTGACTTCCATGTTTACTTGGTAGAGGGAACAAGGGATGAAGTTGGATCCCAATACTTGTATTGTTACAATATTGAGGATGACCCAAAGACGTTTACTGAGGCAATGAAGTCTCAAGACGTTTCCTTTTGGAAAGAGGCCATAAATGATGAGATGGATTCCATCATGGGGAACAATACATGGGTCTTGGCTGATCTTCCCCCTGGCTATAAGCCATTGGGAAGTAAGTGGATCTTCAAGAAGAAGATGAAAGTGGATGGAACCATAGATAAGTTTAAGGCCCGATTGGTTGTTCAAGGCTTTAGACAAAAGTATGGAACTGACTACTTTGATACCTATGCACCGGTTGCTAGGATTACCACCATTAGGCTATTGATTGCCTTGGCTGCTATTCACAAGTTGGTTATACACCAAATGGATGTGAAAACAGCGTTCCTTAATGGGGACCTTGAGGAAGAAGTGTATATGAAACAACCCGAAGGGTTCGTTATGCCTGGACAAGAGCATAAGGTGTGCAAATTGGTCAAATCTTTGTATGGGCTGAAGCAAGCACCAAAACAATGGCATCAAAAGTTTGATGAGGTTGTATTGTCCAATGGATTCAGACTGAATCAATCCGACAAGTGTGTATATAGCAAATTTGATAATTCTGGGAACGGTGTTATAATTTGCTTGTACGTGGATGACATGTTGATCTTTGGAACGGATCAAAGGCAAGTAGACCTTACAAAGGCATTTTTGTCATCACAATTCTCCATGAAGGACATGGGGGAGGCCGATGTTATCCTAGGGATTAGGATAAGGCGGGGAACGGAGGGCTTATCGTTGTCACAATCTCATTACATTGAGAAAGTATTGGAGAAATTCAATTGTGATAAGTACACTCATTTGAAAACACCATATGATCCGAGTGTTAAACTGTTCCCTAACAAGGGGAAATCAGCAATGCAACTTGAGTACTCAAGGGTTATTGGGTGCTTGATGTATGCCATGACAAGTACTAGGCCGGATATTGCTTTTGCAGTAGGGAAGCTTAGTCGATATACTAGTAATCCTAGTGCATATCATTGGCAAGCGGTTCGACGGGTACTTCAGTACCTTAAGGGAACAATGGACTTTTGTCTTACTTATAGTGGATCACCCTCGGTGTTAGAGGGATATTCAGATGCAAGTTGGATCACAAATGAAGAAGATCATTCTTCCACTAGTGGGTGGGTGTTCCTTGTTGGTGGGGGTGCCATCTCATGGGCTTCCAAGAAATAAACTTGCATCTCGAGTTCCACCATGGAATCGGAGTTTGTTGCCTTAGCCGCTGCTGGGAAAGAAGCGGAATGGCTAAGGAACTTGATATATGAAATTCCATTACGGGAAAAGCCAATTTCACCTATATCAATCCATTGTGATAGCGCTGCAACTTTGGCTAAGATATATGGCCATGTATACAATGGGAAATCACGCCACTTGGGTGTGAGGCATAGTGCGATAAGAGAGCTCATTACGCATGGGGTGATTTCGGTGGATTTTGTTAGATCACAACAAAACTTGGCTGATCACTTGACGAAGGGGTTGGCTAGGGACTTGGTCTCCAAGTCGGCTAAGGGGATGGGATTAAGACCCATATAAGTTTTCTAGTGGTGGGATACCCAATTCCTTTCCAATTAACGTTGGGAACGAATTCAATATGGAAAGCCTACACCTAGAAACTGAGAGCACAAAGGAACAGTCCCCAGGTATATGCTCTGTTCCTACAAGTATAGAGGTTGAAAGAAATTTCTTAATAGTTCCTTTGGAAAAGTGCAGATTGTAGGTGCACGATTGAGGATTCGTTCCTTGAAAGGATCTACCTATATGGGCGTGAAGTTTGGCCGCTTCGTGAAGTTTGGGTTGACTTCAAAACGCTCACGAATGGATAAGGACTCAAGGTCATTAAGAGAGTCAAGTTAAGACTATGGAATTGTATAGTAATTCATGTGTGTGTTATCTTCATGCATCCAAAGAGGTTGATTGGTTCAATCCTTAAGGACACCATGATTCCCGAGTGTTTGAAATGTGTAATTACACTAAGACATAAATTCAATCATTGCGATATTTTTGTTTATGCATGAGTTTGGGATGAAGACTTGCTTATTTTGTGAATCAAGGATTACACTAAAATGGGGGAGGATTGTTGGTGATTTTAGTGTCATCAAGAGACCGTTCCCATATAGGGAACGATGCCATTTAGTGTGATCGGGATTCATACGACACTATAAGATCCCACCTAGCTACATCACGGGTTTGGAGATGTGGAGTACACACTCGTGTAAGCATACTTGAGATTCTGAGGGAGACATTAAGGATATGTGACGTTACCCATATGGGAACAGTTCATCAGAGAGGTTAATTGTGTCGTTAAGACAGATCGACGTTACGTAAGGTTGAACGAGTGCTCGTTCCTTGGAGGGATCAGCTGTTCCCTAGGTGGGAACGTCAAGTTCCCTGAGGCATGGTTAAAGTTTCAGCACGTGATAAATGTGTTGTAACCGCCTTGGTAACCGTCGAAATAACCGTGTCTTAACTACCTTAAATCAGTTGATAACTGATAGAAGTAGTTGGATATCCTTGGAAACGGTTGGTGGCAGTTGGGACGGTTGCTAACCGCTTGTAACTGCTTGTAACTGTCGTAACCGTTCCCTGTAATTGCCCGAAAGCCTATATAAAGGCATTTCGGTGATAGTGTTGGCTAATCAAAAAATTCATACGAGTTCTCTATCTGAGTTAAAGTCATACATCAATAATACATGAACATAGTTTAGTTCTCATCAGAAGCCTTGAAGAGAACTAGAGGATTTGTCGTATCTCACTTCAGATTTTGCGGATTCCCTAAGGCTAGTAAGGGGAAAATTTTTGATTTCGGAAAGTGTTCTCACGATTCAAATCTTATCCGAGTTACAGCATTCATTGATCGTTCCCTATTGAAGCCGAAGTCAAAATCAAGAGAAGATCAAGACTTGCAGGGATCAGTCGCCTCAACATACACTATTCCTTATTCAGCATACTTTGTTCCTACAAAGACGAAATCGCCATCATCAACACGACAACGGTGCAATGGGCGTTTGATGCGTCCCTATCTCCGAGGGCCGGCACGAGTGTCATGATGGCGAGGGTCGGATCTTGTAGTGAGTCGCTGGACACGAATGACTTCGGGCAGCGGAATGAATAGTTCTTTGTGAGGTTATCGGACACGGTGAGTGTCCGAGAGCAGCGGCGAGGACAGTGACACTGCCGAAGACGTTGGCGGCAATGAGGGTGACACGAGATGGAGGCCGATGGCGTCGACGACAACGATGGCACTTGACAGCGTTGGCGACGGCGAGGAGGGATCCGATGGCAGAGGAGTGGGTTCACTAGTGATGGCGAGGGCAAGAATACTCTCGATGGCGTTGGCGAAGAGGAAGGAGGTGTGACCTTGGGAAGGATGGAGTTGAAGGCCGTAGCGTCGGCAGCGATGGATGATGGACTCGAATGGGTTCGAGCAAGAGCCGAAGAGACGGCGGTGAAGGATATAATCGGAGGAACTCCGATTTGGTTGCCGTAGCATCGGCGCGGGGAAGGAGGTGAGAAGTAGAGTGTTTTGGGTGACGCAGATCTAAGGGTTGGAGGCAATAAGGCTCTCAACAAAGACTTAGATTCAAAGGTTGCGTAACCTAGTTATAAAGGCCGAGAGGGCCTTATATAGGCATTCGGCTTGGATGGGCCGAGACAAACAAATGGGCTAGCCCATTATGCAATAGTGGGCACACACCCGAAAGGGAAACTTACTAAAAATAGAAAGTACTAATAATGGGAAATTGCCGAATATGGAAACTTACTAAACATGGCAGGTTCCATAAATAGCAATACTAAAAATAGAAAGATGCAAAAATGGAAAGTGTTCAAAATAGCATAAAAGTACATGACATAAACCTCTAAACCCTAAAATGGCCAATGCCAACACTTGTGCCTTTGCAATGCTTCGGAGGCGGCGACGATGGCGACGTCGAAGGCCCGGGGGCGGCGCGCTTGGGCATAAGTGTGGCGCTGACGTGGCTTAGGCTTCTAGAGGCTCCTCAAGTGCAGTGCTCGAGCCAGGTATGGAAGTGCCCGACTGGATGTCATCTGGGCCGCCAATGGTGAGAAATAGCCTTAGGGCCGGCGCGGCTTCGGGGGCGCCTTGGCTGGACACTAGGCGCGTGACTAGGGATTGGGTAGCCCTTGCAATGGCTTTGGCACGCGTCCTAGTCACGGGCCCATCACCGCGTAAGGACATGGCCTCTTCCTCCTCGGTGGAACTCATGGCGGGTAGGGTCGCATTAGCGTTGCACCCCCCAAGTTAATCAGCAGTAGCATGCAACACAAGACAACAATCAGCATCGAGAGAAGCGACAATTGCATTGGAATATATATGTGAAGGGAGCTTCAATAAAGGTTGTTTGACAACAATGGGGAAAGTTGTCTATCAATTGGTAACTCGAGAAAGGAAGTTACACGATTTGATGATTTTTCGATTTCGATTTGAGGGTTATATATATAGAGAGAGGGAGGTGCGTGATTTATTTGTGGCGTGAAAGGGGGATGTGCTCATAGTGTTAAGAGTATGTTGCCATGCATGTTTCTCTTTGGAGGCTACTAGTACATATATATATACGTTGTCCTTTGAGTATTGTTGAAGCTGAAAAGGAAAATGTTTGCCTTCGATTTGATGAGAAAGGTGAAAGGGATGCATCTACAGCTTGTGGTGGAGGATTGGGAATATTATGTTCATCGTTTGAACCCTAATTCAGGCTGCCACGTGGGCACATCAGGTGCGTCAAACAGCAAACGCCACGGACCGGTATCTTGTACAAAATGGGCTAGATCAATTAAGGCCAAATTAAAGGAAAGGGTAATACCGAGTTGACGAATGAATTCAAAAGGAAGTTGCGAAATCTCATTCAACCATTCGAAGAAAGAAGAGGCAGGCAGGCAGTCAAGCGATTATCATTGACGAAATAATAGAAGGCTATTGTAGCAATATCTTATGGGTTACTGTGAAAAAAGGAGAAATATTATGAAAGTGTTATCTTTGCTATTCTCAATAGAACAATATAAATAAGGTAAATATCTATAGGAAGTTATAATCCTAAGAAATAGATCAATACTAGAAATAATTACAAATGAATAATATATCTATTAATATGCTCTTGCAAGCTCATGGTCGGGAATGAACATGCAGCTTGTCACGTAAGGTCTGCAACCGATGATTCCAGACAGCCTTAGTAAACACATCAGCAATCTCATCAAGTGAGCAAACATGACGAATGACAAGATGACCATCAGCTACCTGCTCACGAACGAAATGATAATATATTTTAATGTGTTTAGACCGTTGATGGAACACATGGTTAGTAGAGAGAAACGTGGCACTGAGGTTGTCACAAAGCAGAATAGGTGACTGTTGAAGAGTGACAGCCATCTCCTGCAGCAATTGTTGAAGCCAAATCAACTCGGCAGCACCAAAAGGCAATAGCCCTATATTCGGCCTCAGTGCTAGAGCAGGCCACAATGTTCTGTTTATGAAACGACCAACTAATAAGGTTGCCCCCAAAGTAAACAGCAAACCCGTGTTGGGACCTGCAGTCATCTAAATCAAAGGCCCAACCAACATCATAAAAGGCAACTAAACGAGTGTCCTTCGCCTTCTCAAGGACCAAGCCAATGGAAATCGCGCCCTTCAGATAACGGAGGATGCGTTTGACAACGGCCGAATGAACATCAGATGGATTGTGCATAAACTAACATACCTTGTTAACAACATAAGAGATCTCAAGACGAGTGATGGTAACATACTGTAAAGCACCCACTACACTTCGATACAAGCTCGGGTCAGGCAGTGGATCAGCACAATAAACAAGGTGTGACCCATGCTCAGCAAGGGAAGAGATTGGCTTAGAACCTGTCATACCACTACGCTCAAGGATGTTACAAATATATTGCTGCTAAGATAACTGAATAGAAGAGGCAAAATGAGAGACCTCAATACCTAGAAACTAATGCAATTGGCCAAGATCCTTGAGCCAAAATCATGATTAAGAAGCTGTATAAAGTCCTCAATAAAGGTGGCATTAGATCCAGTAATAATCAGATCATCAACATAAATAAGCACATAAACTACACGAGAACCATGCTTCTTGATAAACAGAGATGGATCAGAAACACAACCCTTGAAGCCATGATGTAGTAATGAAGTGGTGAGCTTGTGAAACCAAGCTTGAGGAGCTTGCTTGAGGCCATAAAGAGCCTTTATGAGGCTACGAACATGATTTGGCCGATCAGAAGAAACAAAGCCTTGCGGTTGAGCCATGAAAACGGTTTCTGGAAGTCTCCATTCAAAAAAGCATTGTTAACATACACCCGAGAAGTTGGAAAAGTGACAGCAACATGTTGGATAATACTCGGCGGAACCGAACCTAATGAATGAGAATCAGGCGACACAAGAGGGGAGGAATGGGTTGGATAAGGGAAGAAAGTCTCATCATAAATCACATAACAAGAGATATAAGCCCGAGAAGTTGGAACATGGAAGCAAACATACCCTTTGTGTTTGGAACTATACCCCAAAAAGATATAAGGTAATGATCGGTACTCTAGTTTGTTGTGATTGTATGGACGTAGAAAAGGATAACAGAGACAACCAAAGGATTTGAGAAAACCATAGTCTGGACCCTTCGCATACAGTCGTTCAAATGGAGATTTTTAATTAAGAATAGGAGTAATTGTCCTATTCAGTAGATAGACAGATGTATGAAAAGCATGTTCCCAAAATTTTGTGGGTAATTGAGAATGAGCTAATAGAGCAAGACCCTTCTCAATAATGATTCTATTATGATGATCAGATGAATCGTTTTGTTGAGGAGTGTAAGGATAGGAGACCCTATGTTGTATACCATTGCCCTCAAAAAAGGAAGAAACATTACGATACTCACCACCCCAATCGGTTTGAAACGATTTTACCTAAGTAGAGAATTGTGTTTGAACTAATTTGAGAAACAATTGAAATATAGAGAAAACTTGAGATTTACTGAAGATAAAATAGATCCAAGTGAACTTGGTACAATCATCGAGAAAGCTAATGTAGTACCGACAACCATTTATTGACAACTCAGTGAAAGGACCCCAAACATCAGAATGGACTAATTTAAATGGCACAACGCAGGACTCAAGATGGCTTGGTAAAGATAATCTGTGACTTTTACTGAGTTGACAGGAACCGCATACTGAAGCCATTTTATTACAAGACACAGGAAAATGCCGACTAGACACTAGCTAGACGATGAATGGACTCATTAGGATGAGCTAGCCGATGGTGCCAACATTGTAGGGATGTGCGTTCACCAAGGCAAGCGACATAACGACTGCGACTAGGAGACGAAAAAGATAACTCAGGTTAACAAGGGACACGGTAAAGGCCATTTTCAACGGTTCCTCTTAGAAGTATCTAACATTGTAGTTTTTTGACAAAATAACAATTTGAGTGAAATTCAATATAGACATCACGAGACAACTTAGAAACACTCAGTAGGCTTTTAAAATTTTTTGGAACAAATAGTATGTTCTAACGGTGGATCAACAGATTTTGCAGGGAGAATAGAATGCCCTAAATGAGTAATAGGAAGAGACTTACCATCTCCAACCATGAGTCAATCATTACCCTCGTAATTGGATTGCAATGTGAGATTACCGAGGTCAGCGGTCAAATGATGGCTTGCTCCAGAATCAATGAACCATGGGTCACTAATATTAGACGGGTTGTCAGCAGAAGCTATATGTACTGATTTTCCAGAATATTGAAGATTTTCAATAGCTTTGCGGTTCGTAACAGGATACTCCTGCAAATTGAGACGTTGGAAACAATTTGAGGCCTCGTGACCACGACTTCTTGCAAATTTGACACTGAAGTGGGGGTCTGTCAGTAGAAAAAGGATTCGTCAGCAGAAGATCGACCTTCAGAGATGCGATCAGACATCGACGAACGACCACCAGAATTGTTGGAATCGCGATGCTTCCCAAATGAATAAAATGCAGCATTAGAAGATGGTAAAGACAGAGACTTAGTACCATCCCCATAATCTTTGTTCTTGTTGCAACAATAGCCCCAATAATTCATCAGAGGACACCAGATCAATTCTCATGGAAAAAGCAAAGCGAAACGCTCCAAACTGAGAACCAAGACCATATAGAAAATAGGCCACAAAATCATTGTCTGAAATAGAACACATACATTCAGATAACAAGTCAACCACTGCACGCTTCTTCTCAAAATATTCAAGAACAAAAGAAGACCCCTTCGTCACGGTTTGAAGTTAATGGTGAGGTGCATTTGACAGCCTTGGTCTACGCATGAAAGGTTCGCGCAAGGATGCCCCAGGCCTCGAATGTAGATGAGGCATGAGTAACCATGCCAAGTAGAGGAGTCGTCAAGGTAGAACGAATCCAAAGGAGCACAAGTTGATCCCTCTTCACCCAGGTCAGGAATTTTGGATTGGGAATGACACTCGGGAACAGCAGTGGTGTGATACCACGTATTTTTGTAAGGTTATTTTGGGAATTTTGGGGTTTTCCCGAGTGCCCGTTGTGTACGTCGGATTTAATTCAGAAAGTTGGAGACATTCTGTAATGTGCTCTGTATCTGTAATATTTTTCTCAGTGAAATAAAATACAGACGACGTACTTTGGATTTTAATACTCGTTCGCGTACGATAAATTTTATCCCGGGGTAATGTTGTTTTCGTCCGAGAGCCAAGGAAGCGGCCAAGCCAAGGGCGGCGCCCGCCGTGGGTTAGCGGCGCCCGCCGTCGCAAGGCTCGAGGAGGCTGCCATGGTCTTCTCCTAGCTGGGACGCCAGGACTAAGGGCAGCGATCGCCGCGCAGTGCGGCGCCCGCCGCATTTCGCCCGCCGTAGGCCATTTTGCAAGGCGGCGACCCGGGTAAATTACGGCGCCCGCCGCGACCTAGCTAGCGAGAAAAACCCGATGGTCGTCGGCGAGCCTCTGACACGCCGAATTAGGCCTGCTCTGCCTCGTTGTAGGCAATGATGGTGTTCCCTTGGCATTTGGCTATAAAAGGGAGTGCTTAGGGGTCGGATTGGAGCTCATTCTAAGCTCAAATCTCTCCCAAATTCCTACCTCGCCGGAGTTGTTGCCTCGCCGGATTCTGGAGCTTTCGCCGGAGGTCGTTTGGTGTGTTTTCTAGTAGCCTAGAGGTCCCTTTGGAAGCTTAGTGGAGGTCTGAACCCAAAGCCAGGCCAAAGGAGTGACCCTCGTGTGTGTGTTGGTGAGTTTTCTCGCCGTTCTGTTGTCCGCCGTTCTTCACGGCGCCCGCCGTGATGAACACGGCGACCGCCGCCAGTGGCCAGAAGCCCTTTGTTGGCTTGGTCTTGGTGGTCATCGTTGTGGCGTCCCTTTCGATTTCTTTCGTCGTCTTTAGATTCGTATTGTTGTTATGTCGGATCTAACTTAGGGTTTCTCTTATGGGTCGACTCGAAGGTTGTTGTGCTGTCGGAGCTATACCCGTGTCGAGCCCGGAATCCCGTCATCGTTAGACTTGTTTCTATTCTGCGGATTAAGGCAAGTGGCGGTTCACTCTTGCTCATCGTTCCATATTTACATTAATTATCAGTTATTTCAATTGAGTAATTAATTTGGAACGATTATTATGTTTGTCTGGAAATGGTTTTATAAACTGTTTTGGAAAATCATATAATAGGTTGTATATCTGTTAGAACAACGCTATTATTTATGATCGCCTTGCAGGCATTTATGTGGATTTATCCTGAACTATTGTTGTGCTGGAACTGTTTAGTCAGCACTGTTAGAAAGGAACATTACTCGGACTCTGTCCAGTCGTTTCTTTATAATCAGGTAGAGGGGTGGCTCGTACCCATCCAATACCATTTTAAGGTCATGATCGGTCTCTTTCACAAGTGTGTAGAGGCAGGACACTTAGCTGGTTCCACAACCCTTTCGGTGTGCGTCACTCTCGACGAAACGTATACTAAGATGTGTCGTCCCAATGGTGGGGTACACATGTAAAAGTCTAATAATGTGATGTGTGTTTTTGAAACATAAATTAGATAAGTGCTACTCGACGCACATAATTATTAAACCTTTGGCGAGTAGTGCAGCTAGGAAAGCTCGTCTTATCTTTTAAGTCGCTCGAATGCGATACTGTGTTTATTAAAAGTTCCAGACTTTGTCATTCTTTCCGATAAGATTCACTTCAGTTGGAATCTTCTCTTGTTCATATCTATTGTTCATATTTCAGTAGAAGTATGAAGGTTGATTATCGTTATCGGTTATTATTCGAGAAACGATGAGTCTAACCTAATACAACTACTTCGAACCTTCTGCTTTGTACCCTTGCTAGTCTATTCATTTAGACTAACCAACCGTAATTATTCCCTTGCATGGTTGGCTGGTGTCATCCATTCGATTCGGCACATCAGATAGAGCGTAGTCGAGAACACTAGAAGGACTATGGAGGCGACGGTGGTTTTTAAATGTTTTTAATAAATTCTTTAATCAGGTTGAGATCTTTTGGGCAATGTATTTTATAAAGACTTCCGTTGTACTCTATTTGTATCTTTGTAAGACTTCCGTTGTATTTGGGTTTAAACTCTGTGTTAGCCTATTCGGGATTGGGTTGTAATCCCGTAACTCATGTTTCTTTGACAATGTTATGTTTTGGAATTGAATGCTTTGATCATTATGTATCATTTGTATTTCATAAATTGTATTTAAATGGTAAAGCCTTGGGTGATCTCGGTAAGGAACACTAGGGTCACTGGCGGTAATACCTTTCCAAAAGGGTTAAGTTTTGGGGGTGTTACAGTTGTGGTATCAGAGCCAAAGGTTTTAAAACGGGTTTGGGGATTTTATAAACCATTTATCCGTTGTTGAAAATGCTTTAAAAAGGGCTCTGAATTTTCAAAGTGAAAAGAATTTAAAAACACCGTTCATAGTCATGTCTTCTGGATAGTCTGATGTAGTAAGCTTGCTTCTATGTCTAGAAAGACTAACTCGATTCCTCGTTGTCCTGTAGGATGGGTGCATGTATCTCTCTCAGATCGGGGTCGGAGGAGGCCAAGACGGATCCGCCGTCTCCAGGCAGGCTAGATTTTCCGATTCCCCAGCGATGCTTCGAGGTTGGAGGCCCGAGTAGCCCGCCCGAGGACATCAAGTATGTTATTCCCGAGTCTGTTGTTCTGGCACCTAGGGGTGTTGGGGTCACTATAGTTGCACCTGTAGAGCCGCCGAGAGTTGAGAAAGTACAGGAGGCAGAGCAGAAAGAAGAGGAGTTGTCAAGGTACGAGCAAGGGTACTATAACGACGACTTCCTGCTTGGACCAATCCCAGAAGAGATCGAGTATGAGGAAGAGGAGATGCTTGAGATAGATCATGTCGAGGACGAGGATATGATCCAGATTGACTCCGAGGATGAGGATCCCATTGAGGATGATCCCGAGGATGAGGATCCCATAGAGGATGATCCAGAGGAGGACCTTGAGATGGACCTTGAGGGGCAGAATCAGGAGCCCGGTTCAGATTTGCCGCGTGTGGTAGAGTTGTCACCAGTGCCGGTTTATGCACTCATGACTGATGCTGATTGGGAGGCACTGTACACTGAGTACGGTATTGGGAGGAGTGGCCGGACCATGATCTACGAGGACTATCCGCCTACTCCGCCTCGGAGGAGGAGGAGATCATAGGCTGAGTTGAGAGAGATCATTCGCCAGAGCGAGATGATCTCTCATATGGAGCAACAGCGACGGATGGACGAGATGATCGCTAGCACTCAGAGGAGGGCTGGGATAGGAGGACCACTCATGAACGATCCCTACTTCTCCATGACTGAGATTGGGTCAGGATCACCAGAGCCATGTGATCCAGGGCCGAGCAGGGTACGAAGCCCGTCACCAGAGCTAGATGGTGAGCCGAGCCTGAAGAGACCCTGCACTAGAAGCCTGTCTTACTGAAGACGTTTTGGAGCGCCTTGATGAGGATCGGCGTTGCCTATCGTAGTAGTTTCCTTTATTAGTATTCCAGTATGAACTTTGTGTAATATTTCAGTATTGCGGCAAGTACTCTGTGAAATACTTTATCTTCGAGCAATTTGTCCTAGCGCTCGGAAGATCGACTTATGTGTAGCTTGTATAATAGTTCCAGTTCATCTATAAAATACCCAATTGATCTATTCCGAGTAATTTTGCTACATTAAGTTTATGGAACGAATATTAATGTATGAAATACTTGGAATTTGATCGGTAAACAGATGGTGAACACAAGGCGAGCTGGTGTTGGGCCTAGTCAAGAGCCCAGACCAATCATAAGAGATGTTGCACAAGATGAACATGTATCTGAATCCCATAATCAATCCAGGGGCAATGGTCAGGATCAGAGTAATACACCAGTAGTGTTTGATGCTACAACAGTTGAGACAATTCGGGGAATTGTCATGCAGGCTATCGCCGATGCTATGCGACCTAATGCACCTCAAGCACAAGGTGTACAGAATCCCCCACCGGTTCCTAGGTTTGAGGAGCCATAAAACCATGCTGCCCAGGAAAATGCAGTCAGGACTAGGGACAACTATGGTCATGCTCTGAAGACCATCAGTTCTATGAGGCCTGACAGCTACAATGGAAAAGGGGAACCCGTCAGGGTGACCCATTGGTTCTCTCACATGGAGCGGCTGTTCCGCAATGTGATGTGTACCGAGGCTGAGAAGGTCCACATAGCTTCCTTGTAGTTAAAGGATGAGGCCAGTGAGTGGTGGGAGAGTACAGGCTTAGCTGATAGCCCTGTGTTAACCTGGTCGATGTTTAAGACCAAGATGACTGATCGTTTCTTCTCTCGAGCTATGAGAGAGGAGAAACACAAGGAGTTTCTGTACCCCAAGACTGATGGTCTGAAGGTGACCGAGCTGGAAACCAAATTCAACCATCTCTTGCAGTATGCTGGACCTGAGATATCCAGCGAGGCGCAAAAGATCTGGTACTTCCACGAGTGGATGAGTCCAGATATCAAGCCTTTGATGGTGCACCACACATTCTCTACTTTGGAGCAGTATGTGGATGCAGCCTACAAGCTAGAGGTGACTCTGGAGGAGTCAGTTAAGAGACGCAACCGACAAAGGTCAATGCAGAATCAAGGGAGTGGATTCAAGCGACCTGCGCCACCGTCTAACTTTGCCAAGTCTAGACGAGCAAAGACGGACATGACTCAAGGAGGGTCAACGCAGTAGCCAGGTCAGAGCAAGAGTTCATTCCAGTGTTACAATTGTGGTGTTGCTGGGCATAAGAGCACTGAGTGTCCAAAGGAGAAGAGGTCGTGCTTTGGATGTGGACGTGAGGGGCATTTGCAGAAGTTCTGTAAGCAGGGGAAGCAGAAGGGAGTAGAGTCACAGCAGGGGTCAGTTAATCAGAATAATCGGCCCAGGTTCAAGCCAGCTGAGACTCCTAGCCCGTCTATGCAGACCACTGCTCAGAACAAGGGGAAGGCCCCAGCTGTTTCAGGAGGTCAGGGGCAACACATGTATGAGATGCGTGAGGCGGATGGACCCAACGCTCCGATTACTCAAGGTACTTTATTCCTTCACTCTACCTCAGTATGCATTCTGTTTGATTCCGGTGCTACGCAATCCTTTATTTCGGATAGCTGTGTTAGCAAGTTAGGCTTAGTGTGCAAAGAATCGTGCGATCCTTTCGTTGTTAGCCTTCCTATTGGTGAACGTTTGGTGGGAACCAAGCATCTGTCCGACTTTCCGATTACCATTCAGGGTAAGGAATTCGAGGCAGATCTAATCTGTATAGCCATGGCTCCATACGACATTATCCTCGGTATGGATTGGCTGACACGTCACAAGGCGGTAATCGATTTCAGTACAAGAACAGTGACGGTGTCATCTGGGGGCCAGTTCGTATGCAAGTTCAAAGGTCGGAATGACGCTAATAACGGCAAGTTGATCAATGCGATGGCTGCGTTTAAGCTACTACGACAAGGATGTGTCGGTTTCCTTTGCTACTTGGATTCGCCCGCGAAAGATGGACCTGCGATTCTTGATATTCTTGTGGTTAAGGAGTTTTCGGATGTCTTTCCGGAAGAAATTCCTGGATTACCCCCGAACCGTGACGTTGAGTTTTCAATTGATCTTGAGCCTGGTACGACGCCGATTTCTAAATCACCGTATCGGATGGCTCTTGCAGAGATGCAAGAGTTGAAAACTTGAAGATCTTCTTGACAAAGGATATGTCAGGCCGAGTGCATCGCCTTGGGGTGCTCCGGTTTTGTTTGTCAAAAAGAAGGACGGATCGTTTAGACTTTGTATCGACTACCGAGAGTTGAACAAAGTAACGATCAAGAACAAGTATCCGTTGCCAAGGATTGATGACCTGTTGGATCAGTTGCAAGGAGCAAGAGTTTTCTCCAAGATCGACCTGAGGTCTGGATATCATCAACTCAGAATTCGTGAGCAGGGCATTCCTAGAACTGCGTTCAGGACCAGATATGGTCATTACGAGTTCGTAGTGATGCCTTTTGGGCTTACGAATGCTCCAGCAGTCTTTATGGATCTAATGAATCGATGTTTTCACCAGTACTTGGACAAGTTCGCGGTGGTCTTCATCGACGATATTCTGATCTATTCTCTGAATGAAGAGGTTCACGAAGAACATCTACGGATTTCCTTATCAGTCCTTAGACAAAATAAGTTGTACGCTAAATTGTCTAAGTGTGAATTCTGGATGAAAGAAGTGGCTTTCTTAGGCCATGTGATCAATGAGAATGGGGTTATGGTTGATCCCCAGAAAATTGAAGCAGTGGCTAATTGGAAGCAGCCCCATAATGTGAAGGAAGTGCGAAGTTTTCTCAGACTTGCCGGGTATTACAGACGGTTTGTGGAAGGTTTTTCAAAGACCGCTCTACCTATGACCAATCTACTCTGTAAGGTTCATAAGAAGTTTGTCTGGATTGACAAATGCGAGGCCAGTTTTCAAGAATTAAAACGACGTCTAACCTCTGCACCAGTGTTAGCACTTCTAGAAGGGAATGACGATTATGTGGTCTATAGTGATGCTTCAAAGTGTGGTTTGGGTTGTGTATTGATACAGAGAGGCAGAGTTATTGCTTACGCATCTAGACAACTCAAGACTTACGAAGAAAACTATCCGACCCATGATCTTGAGTTAGCAGCGGTAGTTTTTGCACTGAAAATTTGGAGGCATTACCTCTACGGTATAAGATGCCAAGTCTTCACCGATCACAAGAGTCTCAAGTATATATTTACTCAGAAGGAGTTGAATATGAGACAACGCCGCTGGCTAGAGTTACTCAAAGACTACGACATGGAGTTGCTGTATCATCCGGGCAAGGCTAATGTAGTAGCTGATGCACTGAGCCGGAAGACAATGCACGAGACTGTAGTTGCTCTACTTACTGCTCAGACCAAGCTGAACCGAGAGTCATGCGACATTGAAGTTCTGTATGATCAGCGTAAAGGTTTCCTGAGTATGCTGGAAATTCAGGCTACGCTATAGGATCAAATCAAAGAAAAGCAAGTCGATTACATTGTCTTGGTAAAGCTAAGCAGTGAAGTGATGGATGGGAAAGCTTCCAGTTTTGTGATTCAGGATGATGGATCACTTTGGTTTCAAGATCGGATCTGTGTGCCCGACACAGAGGGTCTTCGTCAGTTGGTGATGAGGGAAGCTCATTCTTCAGCTTATTTTGTACATCCTAGCTCCAGCAAGATGTACAAGGATCTTCGGAAGAAGTTTTGGTGGCCAAATATAAAGTGGGATGTAGCAGACTTTGTGGCAAGGTGCTTAACTTGCCAAAAGGTCAAAATCGAACACCGCAGACCAGGTGGTGAGTTGCTACCTCTCCCAGTACCAGAATGGAAATGGGAGGACATTGACATGGACTTCGTCACTGGGCTACCAAAAGCTCGAAGTCAGAAAGATGCTATCTGGGTAATTGTGGACAGGCTTACGAAGAGTGCTCATTTCATAGCCATCAAGACCACATGGGAAACCCAGAAGTTAGCAGAAGTTTACCACAAGGAGATTGTCCGTTTACATGGTATCTCTAAAACCATTGTATCAGATCGGGATGGCCGTTTCATGTCAAGGTTCTGGTAGGAACTTCATAAGGCTATGGGAACCGAGTTGAAGTTCAGCACCGCATTTCATCCTCAGACAGATGGTCAGTCTGAAAGGACCATCCAGACCCTGGAGGATATGCTTAGAGCTTGTGTACTCGATCGTCCGACTAGCTGGGAGGACAGCTTGAGTCTGGTTGAGTTCACGTACAACAATAGCTGGCATGCTACAATCAAGATGGCTCCGTTCGAAGCTTTGTATGGTCGCAGATGCAGATCTCCGATTTGTTGGGATGATAACGCCGACAAGATTCTGCTTGGGCCAGAGTTAGTCGAGAGGACAGCTTTGGACATTGCTTTGATTAGATAGAGGATGTTGACCGCTCAGAGTCGACAGAAGTCGTATGCAGACAAGAAGCGTAGGAATGTCGAGTTCGAGGTCGGTGACAAGGTGTTTGTCAAGGTGTCACCCTCGAAGGGAGTTTTTAGGTTTGGTAAGCGTCAGAAGCTTAACCCTCGCTACGTGGGACCATTCGAGATTCTGGATAAAGTAGGATCTCTAGCATACCGCTTGGCGTTGCCGCCATCGGCTCACCCAGTGCATAATGTGTTCCACGTCTCTTTGCTCAGGAAGTACGTACCAGATGAGTCTCATGTGCTGAGCTATAAGGACATCGAGATTCAGGCGAATGGTACCTATGAAGAGATGCCAGTGCGCATTCTGGAGCGTCGTGAGAAGCAGCTTCGTAACAAGGTCGTACCGTTGGTACGAATTTTGTGGTCGAAGTCCGGATCAGAAGAAGTTACTTGGGAAACGTGGGAAACCGAGTCAGATATGCTCAGGCGTTTTCCCGAGTTATTCTCGACCTAAGTTTCGGGGTCGAAACTTCTTTTAAGGGGGAGGAGATGTGATACCCCATATTTTTGTAAGGTTATTTTGGGAGTTTTGGGTTTTTCCCGAGTGCCCGTTGTGTACGTCGGATTTAATTCAGAAAGTTGGAGACATTCTGTAATATGCTCTATATCTGTAATATTTTTCTCAGTGAAATA
Source organism: Rheum nobile (assembly GCA_027886185.1). NCBI lineage: Eukaryota > Viridiplantae > Streptophyta > Magnoliopsida > Caryophyllales > Polygonaceae > Rheum > Rheum nobile. Next base: position 2,534,629 of record WOAB01000546.1, read on the forward strand.
AAATACAAACGACGTACTTTGGATTTTAATACTCGTTCGCGTACGATAAATTTTATCCCGGGGTAATGTTGTTTTCGTCCGAGAGCCAAGGAAGCGGCCAAGCCAAGGGCGGCGCCCGTCGTGGGTTAGCGGCGCCCGCCGTCGCAAGGCTCGAGGAGGCTGCCATGGTCTTCTCCTAGCTGGGATGCCAGGCCTAAGGGCGGCGACTGCCGCGCAGTGCGGCACCCGCCGCATTTCGCCAGCCGTAGGCCATTTTGCAAGGCGGCGACCCGGGTAAATTACGGCGCATGCCGCAACCTAGCTAGCGGGTAAAACCCGATGGTCGCCGGCGAGCCTCTGATGCGCCGAATTAGGCCTACTCCGCCTCGTTGTAGGCAATGATGGTGTTCCCTTGGCATTTGGCTATAAAAGGGAGTGCTTGGGGGTCGGATTGGAGCTCATTCTCAGCTCAAATCCCTCCTAAATTCCTACCTCGCCGGAGTTGTTGCCTCGCCGGATTCTGGAGCTTTCGCCGGAGGTCGTTTGGTGTGTTTTCCAGTAGCCTAGAGGTCCCTTTGGAAGCTTAGTGGAGGTCTGAACCCAAAGCCAGGCCAAAGGAGTGACCCTCGTATGTGTGTTGGTGAGTTTTCTCTCCGTTCTGTTGTCCGCCGTTCTTCACGGCGCCCGCCGTGATGAACACGGCGACCGCCGCCAGTGGCCAGAAGCTCTTTGTTGGCTTGGTCTTGGTGGTCGTAATTGTGGCGTCGTTTCCTTTCGATTTCTTTCGTCGTCTTTAGATTCGTACTGTTGTTATGTCGGATCTAACTTAGGGTTTCTCTTATGGGTCGACTCGAAGGTTGTTGTGCTGTCGAAGCTATACCTGTGTCGAGCCCGGAATCCCGTCATCGTTAGGCTTATTTCTATTCTGCGGATTAAGGCAAGTGGCGGTTCGCTCTTGCTCATTGTTCCATATTTACATTAATTATCAGTTATTTCAATTGAGTAATTAATTTGGAACGATTATTATGTTTGTCTGGAAATGGTTTTATAAACTGTTTTGGAAAATCATATAATAGGTTGTATATCTGTTAGAACAACGCTATTATTTATGATTGCCTTACGGGCATTTATGTGGATTTATCATGAACTATTGTTGTGCTGGAACTGTTTAGTTAGCATTGTTAGATAGGAACGTTACTCGGACTCTGTCCAGTCGTTTCTTTATAATCAGGTAGAGGGGTGGCTCGTACCCATCCAATACCATTTTAAGGTCATGACCGGTCTCTTTCACAAGTGTGTAGAGGCAGGACACTTAGCTGGTGCCACAAACCTTCCGGTGTGCGTCACTCTCGACGAAATGTATACTAAGATGTGTCATCCCAATGGTGGGGTACACATGTAAAAGTCTAATAACGTGATGTGTGTTTTTGAAACATAAATCAGATAAGTGCTACTCGACGCACATAATTATTAAACCTTTGGCGAGTAGTGCAGCTAGGAAAGCTCGTCTTATCTTTTAAGTCGCTCGAATGCGATACTGTGTTTATTAAAAGTTCCAGACTTTGTCATTCTTTCCGATAAGATTCACTTCAGTTGGAATCTTCTCTTGTTCATATCTATTGTTCATATTTCAGTAGAAGTATGAAGGTTGATTATCGTTATCAGTTATTATTCGAGAAACGATGAGTCTAACCTAATACCACTACTTCGAACCTTCTGCTTTGTACCCTTGCTAGTCTATTCATTTAGACTAACCAACCGTAATTATTCCCTTGCATGGTTGGCTGGTGTCATCCGTTCGATTTGGCACATCAGATAGAGCATAGTCGAGAAGACTAGAAGGACTATGGAGGCGACGGTGGTTTTTAAATGTTTTTAATAAATTCTTTAATCAGGTTGAGATCTTTTGGGCAATGTATTTTATAAAGACTTCCGATGTACTCTATTTGTATCTTTGTAAGACTTCCACTGTATTTGGGTTTAAACTCTGTGTTAGCCTATTCGGGATTGGATTGTAATCCCGTAACTCATGTTTCTTTGACAATGTTATGTTTTGGAATTGAATGCTTTGATCATTATGTATCATTTGTATTTCATAAATTGTATTTAAATGGTAAAGCCTTGGGTGATCTCGATAAGGAACATTGGGGTCACTGGCGGTAATACCTTTCCAAAAGGGTTAAGTTTTCAGGGTGTTATAAGTGGACGCATCAGCAAGATCGGTAAGTGGTTGTGTTGGGATGACAACTGTGGATGAGGGAGGGTTGACATCAGTGAGAAAGGACGACAAGACATAAGCCTCCAATGCGGACTGAATGGTATTGCGCCAAAGAGAGTAATTTAAGCGATCAAGGCAAATCGCCAAATTAGAGAAGGTGAAATTCTGGATTAAAGGGCCAGAATCAACGGAAGCAACGGACGGTGGTAGAGGACGAAGAAGAATCAGCAGACATGATGAAAAGTTGGATCGTAGTTTAGGCTGATGCCATGTGAAAAAAGGAGATATATTTTGGAAGCCGTTATCTTTGCTATTCTCATTAGAACAATATAAAAGGTTACAAGGGAATATATGATGAACAAGAATATCTACAGGAAGTTACAATCCTAACAAATAGATAAATACAAGAAATAATTACAAATAAATAATATTTTGTTAACAGTTACCGTCAAAATCTGGTATCTTTAATTAGTAGCCTAGTCCATATATGTAGAATCCATTCAAGGTATCCAACTCTCACTGTGAAATAACATTAAGCTCTAGCTCTGAAAGACTCTCATTTCCTGGCTTGAATTCTGATGTGTTTAGTTCTTATAATTATGTTGTCTTGCTATATATTTAGTTTTGTTGCATCATCAAGGTCTGATCACGAAAAATGCACCAAGGATCGGTTTTAAGTCCGTTCCTGTTTACTGTAGTGGTGGATGTGTTATCAGGGACTATACAGGGTGGGATTTCATGGTGTATGCTATTTTCCGATGACATTGTGCTAGTGGATGAGACTAGGGTTGGGGTCAACACTAAGCTAGAACTTTAGAGGGAAAAGCTTGAGTCCAAGGACTTTAAGTTGAGTAGGACAAAAATAGAGTACGTTGAGTTCAGATTTGGTGAAGATGAGGTGACTAGAGCAGAAGTTTAGCTTGATGGGGAGGTCATTCCGAAGAAGGAGACTTTCAAGTATTTAGGGTCAACTATACAGAGCGACGGTTGTATAGATGCATATATTAAGCACCGGATACAGATGGGCTGGCAAAAATGGAGAGGTGTGTCAAGCATTTTATGCGACAAGAAAGTGCCTCTCAAACTAAAGGGTAAGTTCTACAAAGTGGTAGTTAGGCCATCATTATTGTACGGTGCAAAGTGTTGGCTAATGAGAAAAGCTCAAGAGTAGAAGTTGATTGTGGCAGAGATGGGGAAGTTACGCTGGGTCCGAAATGAATCCATTAGAGAGAAGGTTGGAGTGGAGAACGTTAAAGACAGGTTGCGTGAATCTAGACTCCATTGGTTTGGGCATGTGTAGAGGAGGTAGCCTGATGCACTAGTGCGTAGGTGTGCATGGCTAGTTCTCAACGAGCTTCGTCGAGGTAGAGGTCGACTAAAAAAGAGTTGGAAAGAGGTGATTAAGCAAGATCTGACTCACCTAACACTGACAAAGGACATGGCTCAGAATAGAAAGATTTGGTGGGAAAAGATTAGGATAGAGGAACGATAGATAAGAGGGTGGGCCTTTTTGCAGCTATCTTGTTTTGCTTTTGCTTTTTCTCTGGATTGTTTGGTTTGTTCTGGTTTTTGTGTCAGTCTCTTTTGGGTCTATCAGGAAACATCCTCTCGAATTGTTCGGGGTATGGATGCGTACATCTGGATCCCCCAGACCCTGCCTCGGCTGGACTATACTGGGTCGATTGTTGTTGTTGTTGTTGTAGGTTCCTTATTTTATGCATTTTTTGAAAGATGTGATTTTCATTCTTATTGTAAGAAAAAAAAACTTACAATATGGGTGTTCTAGGTTTCCCTAGTGTTGAGAGGATCTCCCAATTCCTAGGTAGCTTCTCCTCACAACAAGTTAGCTTGGGTCCAAGAGTGCCAAATAGAAGCATTTTCATGCAGCATGTCGTAGGTAAGCTTCTCCATGATTGCCTTATTCCATGATAGGACCTCTTTGAGGCCTAGGCAACCTCCTTCTCGAGATCTACATACTTATTTCCATGCAATGGGCGCCTTGTTCCCTTCGTTACAACTTGAACAAACAAAGTTTCTCACAAAAGCCACACTCATTTTAACAATTCTTTTGGTATCAAAAAAATCTTGCACCAATATTGGATCACACCATAAAGCACTGCCCTTACTAACTCCAACCTCCCCACAAACGAAAGTTACCTTACAGCCCAGGCATTAACCTTGGACGTAATCTTGTGAATGAGAGGCTTGTAGTCATCTCTCAAGGCCCTTCTACTACTCATTGGCACTCCAAGATAAGTGACAGGGAGGTCACAAATTTCCATGTTGAGGAGGGTGCCACCTAATTTACAGCATAAGGTTCCATGAATGCACAAAACACCTAATAGAGACCCCCGAAAAAACGTTGAATTCATCCATGGTTGTTTTGACGGCTTGTAAGGATGCCACGAATCCATGGACAAAGATAAACAGGTCGTATGCGAAGCATATATGAGTAATACCAACTCTAGCACACCGTGGATGGAACTTAAAGGTAGTAATATTGATCATGTATTTCATTAGCGTTGTAAAGTATTAAATTACCAACACAAAGAGGTAAGGAACAAGTGGATTTCCCTGTCGAAGCCCTTTCTTACCCTTGAAGTAGCCATGGTATACACCTCCAAATTTCATTGTGAAGGAACTATTAGTGGCACTTTCCTTGATCCAGATGATCATTGTAGGGTGAAGGCCAAAGCCGTTGAGAACTTGAGCAAACAAAGAACATGACACGGAGTCATAAGCCTTCATAAGGTCATTTTTCATAAGCTTACATGTTTAGTATTGTAGCTTTTGACCAACTCCTGCCAAACAAGGATGATATGTTTGTTAGCGGGCTCTTCCCTTCACAAGAGCACATACACACACACACACATATATATATATATATATATATATGTAAGATCAAGTAAAACGGGCTCTTATGGTAAAACGGAAGTACTATTATGGACCTTTAGATTAGATTTTCTTGGATGGTAGAGATTTGTTTAAAAAGGGGTGCAAATAAAATTTTAGGGTGAATTTCCCACAATAATTTGTACTGGAGATATTTTAGGATATTTCTCTTTCCAATCTAAAAATAATATATTACATAATAATTAACCTCTTCCTTCTATCCCCGTTCAATTCAAATCAGTTTCCAGAACCCTTGCAAATGTCTCTTTCAAATATCTCCCGCCACACCAAACCACTGGCGACCACCCTCCAACCACTCCACCTCGCCGAAACCACCCAGTACCACCAGATCTGACCACCACTTTCCCCTCTTTTTTCCAACGTGGGGGTCGACCGGAGCTCCGGCTTGTGGATTTCGCTCCTTGTTTTCATGATTGGCATGGCATGGCCTCCAGTGATCGCCTCTGGTCTCCCATGGTTCTCCCTCTTTCTCTCTCTGTCAGTTGTGATTGCTCTTTCAATTTACATGTAGTATCAGGAATTCGTCGTTGGATCCTTTTGTCTGGACTGGATTTGGGGATCAGTCAAAAATCAACCATGCACTTACAGTAATCAGAGGTCTTCATGTCCATGTCCATCTCAGATTCTCATTCATCTTCCTTTACCGGCGAGCACAAGACTTTCCGAAAAATCTCCCGGGATCGTAAGCTCTCGAACCCTATTTATGTACACTTCCTTGAAATCTTTGATTAATGTAATAGGATTTCGAAGGGATTTGTTTCCGTTGCGTATATTTGTCGCCTATTTTTTCTTGGTTTCTTTTAATTCGCGAATTGAAATTGAATGCCTCGTCGTTAGCAAATACATAATGTTGCATTATGTATAGGGTTGTTAAACGAAATGATTTGTTCAGCAAAATCAAGGGACTCGAAATCAAATTGGAAGGTATTTATAGTTTTTACTTTATCTTTTTAGATGAAGTTGCCATTAGTTTGATTATTTTTTTACTCTGAAAGGAGTTCGAAAAATTGTTTTGTTTTGTTTGACATAGTCTGACTCTGATTTTAGGTTATTATTACGGATGAACTTACTGTCAAAATATTGTCGTTAGCTTGCAAGATGGCAGACATCACTGAGGAAGGAGTATCGTGTATGTTGTTAAACCAGTTAACTTGCAAAATATATGATTATATTCTATTGGAGAAGGTTGATTTAACTGATTGCAATCATATTGATGAACTCAGTGGTGGAGGACATATTGATGAACTCGGCGATCAAAATAAAATTGCTAGTGTGAGTTTCCTTCGTTTCCGTTTGGAATTTCTAGGTTTGGTTGTGTGTGCAGGAGGTTTCCGACGGATCTGGTGTGGGCTCGGTGTGGTGGTTCGATGTGGGTTGGAGCCGGTGGGGTGTGGATTTGGTTGTGTATGCAAGAGGTTTCCGACGGAGAACGAGGCTGCGGTGGCGAGGAGGGTGGCTCTGATGGCCTCATTAGAGGATCCCTAATTCAAAAAAACCCTAAATCCTTTTGGTTTTTTACTCTAATGTTGTTGTTCATATTTTGCGTTATGATATTCGTGGTAACAGTATTGTTATTCACAGTGTTACAGTTTGTGTGTTTTGATATTTATGTTTCGTATATTGTATATTTGATATTCAGTTTCTCGGTGGTGTTATTCATTATAATAATATTGATATTCATGTGGATTCAGATTCTGCTTGATGATGGTGTTGTATGAGTTGTTGGTCATTGATATTCATGAATTGAATGGTGATATTCATGTAATATTCACAATATCGGGGGTGATGTTCGTGTAATATGTGTTAATATTCATGTAATAGGGTGGCACTATTAATGTAATGGTAGTGATCGATATTCATGAATTGAGTTATGTTATTCATGTACTTGAGTGTGATATTCATGTAATTGATTATGATATTCGTGTAATTGATTGTGTTATTCATATACTATTAAGTGGTGATATTCATATTTTAAGTTGTGGTATTCATGTCTTTAATTGGTGATATCCACATATTAAACAAAGATATTCATACAAATATGAACAATATTCAAGAAACAATGACAAAAGCAACAAGAATAAATTTACAAATCTAAGAATTTGCAAAGCAATAGGACGCTGAAAAAATCAAGTGGTGATATTCACATCCATCGATATTCATAAACGCATGAACGATATTCATAAAGACGTGATCGATATTCATGAACGCTAAAAAATCGTTGAAGAAGAAGAAAATGTATCAGCAGAATCTAGCGGTTTTAGGAAAGTGAAAATATTGTGTTTTCTCTCTCATCTAGCAACCTCATTTATTAAATTTTCATAATTAAAAATTAAATAATTACCTTATTTGAGTAGATTTGGTGGTTACACCCCTACCATATCTATTGTAAGGCCCCATCATCCAACCATCCATCACCATCAATCCAACGCTCCAGATTAATACTTCCGTTTTATCATAACTCCCGTTTTACCGGAGCGTTCATCTATATATATATATATCTATATATATATATATATATATATATATATATATATATATATATATATATATATTCATGCTCTAGTGAAACAACCTCTTATAGTGAAACGTGTGAATAAATGAGGAGCCTTGGATTAATTGAAGATGAATAGCTGAGATTTAATTTTAAGAGGCACAATTTTAGAGGGTGGAATCACACACATCTGATATATCCCATTTGCGTTATTTTTGGGATCTCTTTTTACTACTTTCCTAAATGCACGCTCTTTCAACTTCCATTTTGATATTCCTCTCATCTCTCCATCGTGAACTGGCGATTGAATCTTTTGTTCTCTCTCTCTCTCTCTCTCTCTCTCTCTCTCTCTCTCTCTCTCTCTCTCTCTCTCTCTCTCTCTCTCTCTCTCTCTCTCTCTCTCTCTCTCTCTCTCTCTCTCTCTCACTTCACTCATCTCCCTCTCTGACTCCACCGTTTCCTCCCTCGCGTCTCTCTCCTGCTTCGTTTGGCCATCGTCTCTTCTCTCGCCGTTGTGGTCTCCGTCGTGATCTCCATCGTCGACTAAGCCACTGTGGTTTTTCGCCATCGTGGTCTCTATAGTCTCTTCGCTTGCCTAACTCTTCGTCATCGACTGTCGAACGCCGCCGTCAACGCCTTCTTCTGCTTGTCTCTAAAGGTAACCCTAACGCTGTCCCACTGAGATTCATTGTCCGCAGCCTTCAAATTTCTCCATCGTCTTCAATTTCGGTTCAAATTTTCAAATGTGTTCTTCGATTTGGAGTTCTAATTTAGGGTTTTCATTCGTTTTTGCATGTGTAATTTTTTGGCTCGTGGATTATTGGCGTCCTCCATTACCGTCGACTGATTTGGAGTTCTAATTTAGGGTTTTCATTCGATCTTACTCTAATTTTTTGAATCATATTTTTTTGAACCCTAAATCATTTTGGTTTCTAAATCTTTTCAATTCTTCAATAGAGAGGATGCAGGCTTGCCGGAGGAATCCAGTGGGGCAGGCGAGGAGCGCGGCGGCAACGTGGAGAGGGGTGGTGTGGACATGGAAATGACATTCGGTGATAGACTGCTTGAGAACTCCCGCGGCGACGACGTTGGGCGTTATGATATTTATGTTAACAGTATTGTTTGTCAAATATACTTGTATGATATCCAATTTGTAATTATAGATTATTTCTTTGGTCATGAATGTGATATTCATTTGTGTGGATGAGATATGCATTTTCCATATACTGATATGCAGAATATACTTGTATGATATGCAATGTGTAATTATGGGTTATTTCATTGGCCGTGAATATGATATTCATTTGTGTGGATGAGATATGCATTTTTCATACATTGATATGCAGAATATATGCAGTGTATATATTGGCTTTCCCCCTATTTCATCATTATCGTCTTCTTAATCGTTACGACTAAACATCAGTATGTATTCAAAGTTTATGAATATCAGTATATATATGACTGAACATGATAACGAATAACAGATATTCAGAAATACTTGAACGATATTCAAATAATATGTTTTGATATGCACACTTTTTTTTTCAATTTAGTGGATGCATTATATACATAGTGAATAAGTACTCACAATACTTGAATATCAGATATAGGACAGTGAATATCAGCATGAATACGATGGAACATGAACAAAATTAACAGATATGCAAAGAAAATTTAACGATATTCACAATTTTTGTGTCGATATGCATAATGTTAATTTTCAACTAATTAAATATATTGATATGCACGAACTTCCATTGAATATGAGTATTAACTAAAAACATAGTGAATAACGCAGATCTCGATAGAGGCTTGAAGAATAATGTTGACGGGGATTTTCAGTATCTTTATCTCTCCAAATCTTCATTTAACTTCCTATTTTGGAGGTGGTTAATTAATAAAATTCAAAAAAAGTTTTTTGTGATATTTATTCCATGATTTACACCCCACTACACCCTATTTTCTCTCTCTTAATCTATCCATTTATCACCCTCAATCCAACGCTCCAAAATTGTCCACTCGTTTTACCATAAGAGTCGTTTTACTAGAGCGTCCCTTTACATATATATTATATATATATATGCCTAAATCCAATGTGTCGTCACCACGTTCAATTCGCCTATGTGTCATTATTCATCCAACTATAATCTGTCACATCATCCATCCTTTTAGAAAAAATTTATAGCAATGGGTCCAATTTTACTATACATATAAAACATATTTAATCAAATAAATTTAATTAAAAAATCCAGCCAACTTAAACTCCCAAAAGATATTATAAAAATCAATTCTTTTTGATAGATTTATTAGTTAAATTGTAAAAAAACATATTTAATGGCATACGTATCGTCATTCATCCAACCATAATCCGCCACATCATACATCCTTTTAAAAAGGTTTTAACAGTGGGTCCGGTTTAATTGTAAAAAAATCATCCAACTTAAATTTCCTAAATCTAAAATTTTTAAATCTAATAAATTATTACTCTAAGTTGTGAAAGTATAACCAAAATATTTTTTTTATTTTCTTATAATTATTTTTATGTTTGGATAAGAAACATATTTGACTTTGTAAATTATAATATTAACACAAAACTGTTAAAAAGTTTGATAAATCAAATCACGTACTTGGCACGGGCACTATGCTAGTTAAAACTAAGAGAAGTGTTAATATTTTTTCCTTAAAATTATCTCTTAATATCTTTGAGTATTAGTCAAATACTTATAATATTATCATTAATCTAATTTTCAAAAAATTTCAATATTATCATTAATCTAATTTTAAAAAAAATTCAATATTATCATTAATCTAATTATTATCATTATCATTTTATATAATAAATAGTATCATGACTTAAAATATAGATTTATAGGTTGTATTTATCGGGAGAATTGTAAATTATAATTAAATTTATCTTTTTTTTTAAAATACTAGGAAAAATATAAATATAGAAACAACTAATGATATCAGCGAACTAATGATATTAACTTATGATATAAACGTAAGCTAGCTAGATTTTGCCTACATATCTAATTTTTAAAAGAAAACGATAAGATCATAATTCTAAAAAAATAAATGGTACCTAATTATTATGATGATTGTTAAATGGATAAAAAACATATCTAATGGATTTTATCTTTTGATTGGGTTCTTTATAAAAATTATAACTAAAATGTTCAGTATTATCATTAATCTAACTATCCTTTAAAAATTAATTAATTAATTTTATATAATAAATATTATCAAGACAAAATTTTCAATATTATCATTAATCTAATTATCTTTTTAAAATTTATTAATTAATTTTATATAATAATATATTATCATGACGTAAAATATAGATTTATATGCAGTATTTATCCGGAGAATTGTAAATTATAATTAAGTTTTATCTTTTTTCAAAAAATACTAATAAAAATATTTATATTGAAACAACTAACGATATTAGCGAACTTATGAATTTAACCAATAATATAAATGTAAACTAGCTAGATTTTACCTACATATATCTAATTAAACAAAACGATAAGATCAGAATTCTAAAAAAACTAATGGTACCCAATTATTATGATGATTGTTAAATGAATAAAAAACATATTGAATGGATTTTATCTTTTGATTGGGTACTTTAAAAAAAATTATAACTAAAGTTTCAGTATAATCATTAATCTATTTATCCTTTTCAAATTTATTAATTTATTCTATATAATAAATTATCATGACTTATAGATATACATTTATAGATAGTATGTATCGGGAAAATTGTAAATTATAATTAAATATTATCTTTTTCATAAAAAATATTAACAAAAATATAAATATGATAAATATTTGCGAACTGATAATATTAACCAATAATATCAACGTAAGCTAGCTAGATTTTACCTACATATCTAATTAAATAGAACGAAAAGATCATAATCCTAAAAATAACTAATGGTACCCGATTATTATGATGAATGTTAAATGGATAAAAAAAACATATCTGATGGATTTTATTTTTTGATTGGGCACTTTATAAAAAAATTTAATTAAATTTTCATTGATAAAGAGATGGTATTTGATTAATTTTAATGTTATACCAAATAAACTCATGCAAGACATATATTTAGTTGGTAAGTAAATTTTATAATATTGACGTATTAATAGGGCACCACCGTATAATTATTGACATTTTTCTTATATATACATTTATGGGGTGAAATTCCGGTGAGGAAGGCCTTTTAGAGAAGGAATAAGGATGGACTCCATCCGTAGGATGGAGTCCATCCAAGGGCCAGAAACTAAGAAGCTAAGTGGGCCGGCCCACTCTCGCTTTTCGATTGAAAGTTAGCGGGCTCCTAAAACACTGTTCACTCTCGCTTTTCGATTGTCTTCTTCGTTCCCTGAAATCAAACCGTTCTCTCTCTCGTTCTTCTTCGCTCTCTTGCTCTCACTCTCTTCTCGGTTCTCTCTCTCACTTTCACAAGTCGACCATCCGCTGCACAATCAAGCATTTCCCGAGTGATTTCTAGCGATTCGAAACATAAACCCTAGAAAAGGCGATTTTCACCGAATCAACAGAAGAGAAGAAGAATCGTCGCAACAAACTAGAACTCAGAAATACGAAGATTCAACAACAAAAGAAGAACAAAATGAGGTCAAAGATAGCAAGTGGAACACAAAGTATATTTCTCACTAAATACATAATCGCAAAAGGTCGATGTAGATATTTCTCATTAGATACATGCTCTGATTTGAAATATCTTCTATATATTAGACTGAATGTAAGTATGTGCATAATAGATCAGTAAAAATATCTTCTATATATGTCACTCGCTGCTTTTGCTCTAACATGTGTGTGTAGATGCATCACTGAAGAGTGTTAGTGCATGAGTAAGTGTTTCTAGGCTCATGACTTAGTGTGTGATGGTGTTTGAGTACCTATGTGTGTATATGCAAGACTTCATGAGCCTATTTATATAGGTGCATGACTGAAAACGAATTGGTGCATGCGTAAGTGTTTATAGGTGCATCAGCTAATGAAGATGCATGAATATATCTGTGTGCATGAGTCAGACAATGTGAGTGTATGAGTAAGTGTTTCTATATGCATGACTTAGTTTGTGATGGTGTATAAGTAACTATATGTCTATGTGCCTTCCTCTTTCTATGCAGTGTTTATATGTGCATGAGTAATTATGTGAAGGTGCATGAGACAGTGTTTTATAGGTGCATGCCTTGTTATGTGGAAAGTGCATGAGTAATTATGTGTAGGTGCATGAGACAGTGTTTATAGGTGCATGACTTGTTATTTGTATGTGCATCAGCTAATGAAGATGCATGAATATATCTGTGTGCATGAGTTATAGAATATGAATGCATGAGTAAATTTGTTTCTAGGTGCATGACTTAGTTTGTGATGGTGTATGAGTAACTATATGTGTATGTGCCTTCCTCTTTCTATGCAAGTGCTTGAGTTAAGAGTGTGTAGATGCATGAGCCTAACATGTGGTTTTGTGAATAGTACTGTCTATTATGAATGATATATATATATATATATGTGTATAATATGTAGGAAAAGGAAAGCATTGTGATGACAAAAATCCACCCGACATAGTCAAGGAGTTAAGATATGGTACATTAATCATTACTCAAACACAATCACCAAGCGAAACTCAAAACAAATCCAGGTCTCAGGCTAAAACAAAACAACTAGATCCAGTTACTACAAACACAACTTTGCCATCACCATCAATAACAAAAAGAGTAACAAGATCACAAAAATATATAGACACTGGTAAGTCAAATAGAAATATAAATGCATGAGTCAACTAGAAATACAAATGCATGAGTAAAAAATAACTAAACTGCATGAGTTATTTCTTATTGGTGCATGAGTTATTTCTTTGTAATTTCTTGTTGGTGCATGAGTTGGTATGTTAGTTCATGACTCACTATCTGATATAGCATGAGTAAATTACTTCTTGGTGCATCAGTATGTTTGTGCACCAATGAACAACCACTCATGCACTTTAACAATATAGTCACAAGCACAAGCACTTGTATCTGCAACATTTCAAACATACTTATGAACCAATGAAAAAGCACTCATGCATAAGTATGTTTGCAAAAGGTGCATGAATAACTGGTTGTGCTTGTGTGTTTAAAAATGTGTGCATGAACATATTCTTGTGCACTGTGAATTAACAGACATTGAAGACCAACCAATTGTGCACCCAGCCACAGTTCATGGAGATGCACACCCTCCCACTCCTATGTTTGGTAAGCTATTGCTCGTTATATCTCTTAAAATTTTCATCGCCATGGATTTGTTAGTCAATATCTAATGCATTTTGAGTTTTGAATGCAGGGAAGAGAAAAAAGAGCATGGCAAAGTTCCCTCACTATTCAAAGAGGCCAAGGGTCTTGGACCAAGATCAGAGCGATAATGACGATATACCCATTGCTGAGATACTACTGAAGATGGAAAGCAAAGCAGCAGAAGAGAGGGAGTATGCTCGTAAAAAGGCTGCTGCAGACACAAAGGGCAAGGCCAGATTGGAGGAGGGTGAGCAGAACAATACAAAAAAAACACAGAAAAAGGTGAGAGGGGATAAAGAGAGTGTGGACAGTGTGTTTGTTGTAGAGTCCAAGATCCCAAAGTTGGGCAACAAAACGGGTATTAAAGAACTGAGGAAGGACTACCCCATGCTAGTTTGTAGAACATCCCCCTCTGTCATTTCATCCTACGTGCTTTCCCAGACTGATTTCACAGCCAATCAGAGGAATGCTCTGATGGAAATTGGCATTGAGAGTATTGTACACTGGGACATAAAGGACATGCCTATGAGGCTAGGGCATTATGTCTGCAGTAGGTTTCACCCTCTAAACTCTACAATAAAACTCAGCGATGGGAGGAAGATACCCGTCACAGATACTGATGCCTATGATTATCTTGGCATTCCCAAGGGACAGGTTGAGATTGATTTGCCTAAGGCACTCACCAATGAGGAGGTTCTGCAGCAGTTGAAGGCTGATTTTGAGGGAAAGGAAATCGGAAATTTGACTGCAACCGACATCTTAAAGAAGATGAAAACATATGATGGAGGGATTTGGTTCAAAAGATATTTCATTCTGTTGTTTGTCAACACGATTGTTGAGTCTTATTCGAGTGGGAAAATAAATCTGAAGATTCTTCAATTGCTGGAGAATGTAGATCAAATAAGGAACTTTAACTGGAGCTCATTCCTCTACAAGGCCCTCATCAATTGCTCTGTTGCATGGGCAAATAAGAAACAAAAGACTTTTAATGGCAGCTTGCTTCTACTGCAGGTAAACATTCCCATTTTGGTGTTTTCATAACTGCATGAGTTAATGTGTGTATATGCATGACTGAAAATAGTGTTGGTGCATCACTTGTTGTGTCATAGTGCATGAGTAATTATGTGTGTAGGTGCAAGGGTTAAGAGTATATAGTGCATGAGTAATTATGTGTAGGTGCATGAGCCAGTGTTTATAGGTGCATAATGTTATATGACTGTGTGCATCATATAATATATCTGTGTGCATCTAGGAGCATGATTTAGTTTGTGATGGTGCATGAGTAACTACATGTCTATGTGCCTTGCTCTGTGTATGTAGGTGCTAGAGTTAGCATTGTGTAGATGCATGAGCCTACTTGTACAGGTGCATGACAGAAAATGTATTGGTGCATGAGTAAGTGTTTATAGGTGCATAATTTAATGAGTGCATAAGTAAATTTGTTTCTAGATGCATGAATATATATGTGTGCATGAGTCAGAGAATATGAGTGCATTGGTAAGGGCCGCTGAGTGCATGAGTCAATCATTATCTAGTAATATATGTGTCGGCTATACAAGAATTCTATGACTAATTTCTTTTTGAATTATGTTTTCCAGTTGATTTATGTGGATAGGTTGAAGTGGAAAGGTCTAAATGTCCACAGAAAATTCCCCATTATCAAGAACTGGACCACCAAAATGTTAAAAGATAGGGAGGATGAGGAAATACTACATGGTGGGTTCGGGAATGGATTTCTCCTCAGTAGACCAACCTTCAAAGAACCTGCAGAGGCAAGCGCGACCAGGGAGGTTAATGAGCCAGAAGAGGCAGAGCTTGATGTTCCAACTGAACAAGCAAATGTCGTTCAAACGGATGAGCAGGTGAAATCTTTTATGGAGGAATACCTAAAAGAGATTGAAGGCATGGCTCGTAGTGTTCGAGCTGTTTTGATGAAAAAAAAGCAAATCCCGGCACAACTGAAGAAAAATAGTGTCTTGCAGACTGTCAACAACCAGGCCGAAAAAATTATCAATGTCAAGCTTACCTCAACGATTCATGATGAGGTGTCTGAGGAGCAACCAACACAAGACACTGAGTTCTGGGATATAGCTGTGAAATGTATGGAGGAGGTTGAGAAAACAATTACTGAACAAAAAGAACACAGCGGGAACATGTTTATTCCCGGGTTTTCAGATCTCATTCATACAATCACAAAAGAGCATGATGATAATGGTGTGCAATATGAGGAAGTTGACAACATGGATATTGATGAAGAAGTTATCATTTCTGACAAGGCTGTAGCTGGGGAAGACGTTGAGAAGGACGTTTGTAGAGGAGTGGATGTGGAGGATATTGTTGATAAGGGTAATGAGGGTAAGGACAAGGACAAAGATAAGCAGGCAGAAAATAGGAGGGTAAGTGACTCTACAAAAATATTTTGTACATGATTCTCCATGAATAACATTAACATTTAGTGTATGATACTGATGCTTTTTCTTAATTATTGCAGATGGGTCCAGAAATCCCTAGTTTTGACTTGGGTCTGTCACCAATACAGGTAAAATCTACTTTAAAATTACTGTTGAGGGTGGTTTAGATGCATGAGCCTATTTATATAGGTGCATGACTGGAAGCTGATTGGTGCATGAGTAAGTGTTTATAGGTGCATAAGCTAAAGAACGTTGGTGCATAAGTAAATTTGGTCCTATATGCATGAATGTATCTGTGTGCATGAGGCAATATTAGAACCCACTAAGTGCATGAGTAAATATGTTATATAATTAACAAAAAATACTGTTTTTTGAAGGTGGAATTAGAAGGACAATTGGAGGCTGTTGTTGTAGAGGAACTTAACAAAGAAGTTGATGATAAAGAGGACAAGGAGAAGAAGGACAAGCAAATTGCTGACAAAAAGAACAAGGACAATGAGGTGGAAGAGAGTCTACAACAACAAGAGGTGGATCAAGCAGGACAAGGACATCAAGAGAGCAATAAGGAAGTTGCTGGCAAAGAAGGGATTGTAACTCAAGAACAAAAGAGTACAAGCATGGAAGATATTGTATGAGTTAATGATTATTAGTGCATGAATGAATAATTATTGGTGCATCAATGAATGCTTGTTAGTGAATATTTGTTAATAACTGTCAGTGCATGAATGAATGCTTTTTGGTGCATCTGTGAATAACTAAATTATGTGTGTATGTGTTGTAGGAGAACATCACCAAGGAAAAAGTGCAGGATGATAATGTAGATAAGCAACCAAAAAAGGTATATAAAACAACATGTTTATCTCTGAATTATACATTGTCTAACTAAGTGTTATCCATTTCAAACAATTTCCTAATTAAAAAACTTGTGAATGTGGGGTTTGTCAGGTGAAATTTGTGTGCAGTTCTGAGCCAAAGGGTATATCTGATGCTACACCAGCAGAGAAAAGGAACATTTTTCCTTCTGAAAATACAATTTCACCATTTAAGGAGAGAGAGGTAAATATTTCTGAAAGAACAACAACCGATGAGAAGATCATTTACAGTTGGATAACTGTTGAAGAAGGAGGGGAAGAGTAAGTACATATTTAATCATATGAATTTGTTTATAACATTTAATAACATGTAGCTAGTTTACAAATTGATTTTTTTTTTTTGTGTTGCAGTGAAAAGGTTTTCCAAATGGTAGATACCACTCTCAAGAAAAAGGACTTGATTTCATTGGCTGTAAATGCTCTAGTAGACAGTCTGTGCATTGATGCATTTACAGTCATGTTAAATGAAAATGAAACATATAGGGGTCGTATGTCACCCTTGAGATTCTTTCTACCGTCATTGACTATGGTAAGACACAGCTTTGCAACAATATTATGTTAATTTGTGCTCTAATTTATCAATTTCCATTTTTTGTGTTCGCAGACTTTTGCTTGTGATGACACATCATACAGCATGGAGGAGAAATCTAGCCTATTCACAGATACAATGCTAGAAACATTTAATGGTGTCAAGGGTTTTAAGAACAAAAACTACACAATTAAAAATGTTGATGTGGTAATTATCTTAAACTCAGCTTTTACTGGTGCATTAGTATATTCATCACACTGCACGAGGTTTTTATTATTGGTACATGAGTTAGTATGTTAAAGTTCATGAGTGATTGTGTGATATTATGTTGGTCCATGAGACAGTGTTTTGTATGGTGGTGCATGAGACTTTTTATTATTGGTGCATGAGTTAGTAGGTCAATGTTCATGAGTGATTGTGTGATTGTATGTTGGTGCATGAGACAGTGTTTTGTATATTGGTGCATGAGGCAGTGCTCAAAAGTGCATGAACCAATGCTTGCAGGTGCATGAAATATTGTTTGTACAGTGCATGAACTATTCTTTCTGGGTGAATCAGTGAGTTAATTTGAAGGAATAGTTGTGAGTGCATGAGGGGGTGGATATATGTGCATGATAACTGCATTAATGTGCATGAGTAAGTCAATATTGATATTAGATAACTTACAATCTGTTTTTCTTTTACTTGTACAGTTCTTTTTCCCAGTTATTAGCCACGGGCATTACTATTTGATGGCAATAAATGTCAAGAACCCAAGTTTCCATATCATAGACAATTCATCAAGTGGGGACGATAACAAGTATGGAAAAGTACCATCTATTCTGGTGAGTAGACATTCAGTATAATGATTTTATAACAATTACAGCTTTTGATATACATAAATGTTAATAGAATTTAACCGTTTTATTTGTGCAGAGACATTTGATGGTCAGTTTCTTAATGAATAATGATATGGAAGCCAAAGATAAAGCAATTGAAGACATTTCAAATGTCCCATGTGAAAGGCTGCAAATGAAATGGAGGGATGCTAAAAACAAAGTTGACTGTGGGGTCTTTCTACTAAGACATATGGAGACATATATGGGCAATGGACTCTCAAGCTGGAATCCTAAACTGAATACGGGAGACAAACGCCAGTTGGCAAAGCTTAGGATCAAGTATTGCTACGCCCTCCTAACCAGCGAGTTTAATGAAAGGAAGGCCAGAGTTGAAGAAATTATTCAAGAGAAGAAAGCTGGAAATGTAGCAGCTGTGCGTGGTCGTGGGCGTGCGAAAAAGAATGTTTGCATGTAATGTTGGCTAATCTAGTGAACAGTTTAGGTAATGGTTCTACGAATTTAGGTAATATAGCAGATGTTTTCAAGAAACAGTAGGTGTATTTGTAAGTATCAGGTAATCCATCGGACAGTAGGCATTTGAACAGTTTATGAATGTTTCTCATTGAAAGTTCAATGCTCATTCAAGCGTTGCAACAAAGTGCATGAGTTAATATTTAAAAATGCACGAGTTATTATCTCCGACAGTTCAAGAGTCATTGTTTGTTGGTGCACCAGTTGATATGTAAAAGTGCATGAGTCACTGCATTTTGGTGCATGAGTGAGTATACATAAGTGTTTCTTAATATTGACGACAATATCTGAATACCTAATTTACAGAAAAGAGAAATAAAAGTGCATGAGTCACTGTATTTTGGTGCATGAGTGAGTATACATAAGTGCATTTCTTAATATCTGAATACCTAATTAACAGAAAAGAGAAATAACAGTGCATGAGTCACTGTATTTTGGTGCATGAGTAATTATGCATAAGTGCATTTCCTACTATCTGAATACATATAAAATTTGAAACACCTAATTAACATATTGAGCACAAGTCGTGATGTTGTGTCCCGACCTTTTACAAAGAGTACATAATCTTGTCTTCTTTTTGGAATTTTCGATTCCAACCTCTTGACCGCTTCTAATGCGCATCTTCCTGAACTTGTTCTTTGCCATTTCCGGAGGATGGACATTCACTTGATCCGGTAACGGGCCTACAAATTTCTCAAACTTATAGTTGCTAGCTGATGTTGAGGCAGAAGGATCAACTACTTGTGACGTTGTGAGTGTAGCCTTTTGTTCCTTTAAAATAACTAAAAACTCTTTCAATTTGTCCATATCGTCACCAACAATGTCAACACAAGCGTACATTTCTGTCATCACTTCAGCCAGCAGCGTCTTCTTTTCATCGATTTGAACACTCGCATCATACACTGCACCATCCACTTCAAAAATTGGTTGTAGAATCGCTTGCTTTGTCCAGCGAGTGTTGATGAGGGTAGGAGGTAAGACAGTTGCATGAGTATTCTTCAAAGCAAAGAAAATATGTCGGCAGGGAAAGCCCATAGTGAGGAAATTATTGCAAGAACAGTGATACTCATTGCTTGCAACAACTTTCTGAACAGCACAGATTCTGCCAAATTCGTCTTCAACCCTAAAGTGATGGATATCGGCATCTTTTTTCAGTTCATCAAGGCTGCAATGATACGTGCCACTAACAAACGCCTCCTGGACATCATAAAATGCATTGATAGTGTAAATAGCTGCTAGGTTCTTTTCAAACTGGTAAGGTGTCTTCATCTGTGGAGTGCAGGTAGCGGAATCCATATCACACTTTTTCTGATTATGCCGCTGCGATTCAATTGCACTGCTATACTGCATCATGAACACCACTAGGCTTGATTGAGACCCTATGAAATTTCCAAAAAAACTGTTTTGACTCTCGGACCTTGATGTCGTCCTCAATAAGGACGACATTCTCACATCATGAAAAAATGCAGGGATCCAATAACGTCGTAGCTCAAACATTACTCCTAGCCACTCATGCCCTTGGAAACCAAATTCTTCAAGAACCGAGAACCACTCATTTTCAAACTCAATTGGAGTGAGTTCGTCACTCCAAACAATCTTCTTGAACTTCTTTTGAAACGAATCAATGATAGAAGGATTTGTATTTGGAGGGAACTTAACCTTGTTAGCAACCTTCATCATTATATGCCACATGCACAAACGGTGGACAGAATGAGTAAACACTCGTTCAACAGCAGCCTTGACAGATGCAGCTTGATCAGTTATAATGACATGAGGTTCATGGCCCATCGCCTTCTTGAAATTCTCAAATAACCACACATAAGAGTCAATGTCTTCATGCAAAAGCAAAGCAGCAGCAAATGTAATAGACCTCTTATGATTGTCCACTCCAGTAAATGGTATGAACACCATATTATATCTGCAATATGGGGTGCAAGAGTTTGAGCATGTTAGTGCATGAATGATTCAGTAAAGGTGCATGAAGCACCAGGTATAGGTGCATGAGCTGATGAGCGTAGGTGCATGAGTTACCCATTATAAATGCATGAGCTGATGAGCATAGGTGCATGAGTTACTCATTGCAGGTGCATGAGTTACTCAGGGCACATGGGGAAATCATTTGATCATACATAAATCAGATTACATAAGTAAAATGAATGAAAATAAAATTACCTAATCAACTGGTATGTAGCATCAGCCGACACTACATCACCGAAATAAGAGAAACTCTTCCGATTGATAGGATCACACCAAAACAAACGGCATAGCTGGCCCTCCTTGTTTACATCATAATCAAAATAATATGCATTGCAATATTCTTTCTTCTTCAAAAAGTCATTGATGACCATTTGAGCATCACTGCCTTCCATGTATGAGTTCAAACCCCTCATAAAGTTCTTGAAGTCAACAACAGTGGCGCCTACGTTAGAATATGAACCCACTAGATTCTTGTACACTTTGTAACTCTTAGTGACACCAATGTTGGATTTAATACAGTTCATCATAATTTCTTGATGAAATGGAGTCACTTGCCTGTTCCCTTTTGAGAAAACCATATGAGACAGCTCCAACATAGCATGTGTATGACCATACTCCAATTTTGTAACACGGTAACCATCATTACCTTCGTACTTGAGCCAACACTTAGCTTCACAACCACATCTATTAGATATTCTCCTCCTTTTCACAACATCTCCATATGTCGAGACAGCCTGGTTGAACTCGGAATATGGAGAGACAACTTTGTATCCTTCTCTGTTACAACAAAGGTGCTTCCAAATAACAGTCGGCGGTACATCCTTGTTTTTCTTGGTAGAACAAACACGAACAGTAAAACCACATGCCGTTGCATAAGCTTCGTAAAAGGCAATAGCATCGTTAAGAGTCGGGAAAAGCTGCCCAAGATACGGCTTCAATGAATCATTGCACTCCGGAATAATATATTCAGCGGTAATGCTTGGGGAAACAGATATAACATTATGCTTCATTTTATGCTCATCTCCTGACGAAAGAAAGAGTGAAATTAATAATAGAGTATGAGCTAATAAGTGCATGGCCTTATACATAAAGGTGCATGAAAGAGTGAATAAAGGTGCATGACTTATGGAAACAAAGTGCATGAGCTGCATAAACCAATGGAATAAGTGCATGAGCTTATAAGGGGGACTGTTGACTCAAAGAAAGTGCATGACCCAATGAATATAGGTGCATAAACAAATAAAGTAAGGTGCATGAGGTATTTATTTCTATGCAATATTCACACAATCAACAAGGATAAAGGTGCATGCACCAAGCACATACCTAAAAATGCAATACACAGATCTTATTTGCAATACCTAAAATTCAAAACTGACAAATTCAACCAAGCACATACCTAAATCCCAATAAACAGAGAAATTCTGCTGAAACACACATACATAAATGCCTAAATACCTAAAAAACAAATAAATCAACAACAAATTACAGATCTGTACCTGAATCAGTAGAAGGAGTAACCATGTCGACTAAGAACGACGAGACTAAAACGAAAACAACAAGAAAAAGATAAGGCACACCGGCGGCAAGACGGAAACGATCGGGCGATGAAACGAGCGAACGGATTAGTTTTATCACGAAGAAGGATGCATTACCACAAAGAAGGATGGATTACAAGTAAAAACGAAACAGCAAGCAACCTGGAATCTGGTTTTTTGGAGCGAGCGAAGAGAAGGAATCTGGTTTTTTGGAGCGAGCGAAGAGAAGGAAGGCAGGGAACAGTGAAAATTAGAAGGAAAAAGAAAAAATCACGAACGGCTGCGATTAGATTGTGATTGAAAAGAACGAACGGCTGAGAAGCATCCTCATTCCTACCCTAATACCCTATCCTCACGTGATCTTTCCTACACTTATGCCATAAAAATCTATAATGTTATTAATATACATTGGTTATCTTAATTACTTTTCTCTACAAAATCATTCTTCTCTCTACAAAGGTTTTACAACTTTCTTTTAACTATATCCCCCACTTCATGTTCATTGTTTTAGTTACATACTAATAGTTAATTCTGTTTTTGCAGTTAACAATGGTTGATAATTTACACTCTATTGAAAAACTCAAATTTAAGACTAATGTCATCTAGAAGATTCGAGTTCGTGGCATGCATATGTGGAATAAAAACTCTATATAAAGATAAGAATATTATCATTGGTAAAGAAATGTTTTGATTGATGAGAAGGTAAGCAAAAATTTTAAATTTTGTCTATATGAACTCGATTTGTTTATTTCTCTCCATATATTAACACAATTTTTTATTTATGTTTTACAAGGAAGCAAACTTTATGGTTTTATGCAAAAAATATTATACTTGAAATTTTCCACTATAACTCAATACAGGGGCGGACGCAGGTGGGGCCCAATGGGGGCTACAGCCCCCACTGGAAAAAAAATTAATTTTTTTTTAAAATTTATACGGGATTTATTTTCCGTCACCCAAAGTTTGAAAGTAATCAGCCCTAATTTATTTCTTTTATCGGTCTCCTTCCATCTCTTTCTTCTGGTCTCCTTCCACCTCTTTCTCCTCTCAAATCTCAATTTTCATCTTCTCTGGTACGGCGGTGCACCTTTTTTTATAATATCTTGAGAAATTAGTTAAACACAAAAACCTTTTCACTTTGATTTATAATATTACGTAATATTAATTTGATTTGTATGTAAATGACATTTTTTAGGAATTTTCATGAAACATTTTTTCTCATTTTAATTTTTTTCTAAGATAACTAAATATGATTTCTATTTAACATCCAGCTTTGATTTGAAGAAATTTGCTTAAACAATTATAGTAACACATTTTAGTTGTTGTTTGTCCTATAATATGACATTTTTATAAACAGTAACACTGATGTATATATATATATATATAAATATCTTTTAATATTGCAAAATGTGATTTTGTGAATTCTAATGTCAGATATGTGAAATAAAACTCTATGAAGAGATAAGGATATCATCACCTTACGCTATGAAAAGAGCAATGAATTTTCACAAGTAAGCCTTTTGTATTAAAAATGGTGAGAACATTAACTAAATGTATTTAATTACTTATATTATACGTAATTTTGTTTAAGAAATTTATGTCATCTTAAAAATCACAATATAATTGAATTATTTATTATATTATTATAATACTATATGATCATATATGTTTAATCGATAATATCTATAACGTTTTGGATAGAAATACTATTATGTAATGTAAGTTATATAAGATTTTTTTAATTGTAAAAAATCATGTATGTTTAATGATTTTAATTGGTAAAGTTACATTATAAAAAATCATTGCAAATTTAATAACAATTAATATGAATTTATATAAAATATGTATAAATTATCCCGTGCATCACACGAATATTATGCTAATTGTTTCTAATCTATGATCTTTGACAGGAATGTTTGCAACCTCGAAAAAGAAACAATCATCCAGGATATAATCTTGTTGATGACTGGGCAACCGAAAATTGGCTGAAAGTCATGGATTGTTGAGTTGCTGCTTCGTGGAAATTAGAGAGATAAAGGTGCCTCGGACTTCTTTTTAAGAGCCTTCCACTATTGAAGAAGTCGATGATTGCATGTAAAGCTATGAAATTGATTGGAAAAAGGATGATCTTTTTCTTTGTTATTGATTGCAATATATAGGAGTTTACATGGTAGAAGAAGATATGAGATCACCTAAATCTTGGGAGAAGAATCTTTCCAAGATTAAAATATACATAAGATATGGACATATCAGAATCTTTCCAAGATTAAAATATACACAAGATAAGTACAAGATATAATTATAACCTAAAGATAACAGCCTCCGACAATCTTAAGGCGGTGTGCGAACTAGCAGACGGCGGCGCAGAGATTGGAAATGTGTCGTATCGACAACTTTGGTGAAGACATCGGTGACCTGATCAAGAGATAAAACATGACGAACAATGAGTTGGTCGGCTTGAACTTGTTCTCTGACAAAATGATAGTCCATCCGAATGTGTTTGGACCGTTGATGCAGAACACGGTTGGCAGACAGGAATGTCGCACTCAGACTGTCACACAAGACAATCGGTGGACCAAGGAACGGAGCGCCCATCTCCTGCAGTAGCTCCTGAATCCATATCAGCTCAGTGGTGGCAAACGCAATCGCACGGTATTTCGCCTCCGTGCTTGATCGTGCAACCACTTTCTGCTTCCGGGAAGACCAACTGACAAGATTATCTCCAAAATAGACAGCAAACCCATGTTGAGAGCGACAGTCGTCTGAATCAGACACCCAACCGGCGTCGCTGAAAGTCACCAACCTAGAGTCACGGGCGTGGCCAATGACAAGACCATCATTTACTGACCCCTTGAGATAGCGCAGAATGCGCTTTACCGTTGCCTAGTGTGATGTAGTCGGACTATGCATGAATTGGCATACACGGTTGACGGCGTAGGAGATCTCTGGTCGGGTGATGGTGACATATTGGAGAGACCCGACGATGCTGCGGTACTTATGAGGATCAGGGTTGGGATCGCTTGCAAGAGTGAGACGGGAACCAGGTTCGGCCGGTGACGCTATGGGTTTGGCCGCATCCATTTTGCAGCGTTGAAGAATGTCACAAATGTACTTCCGTTGTGACAGAAGAAGACCGGACGACCGTCGATGCACCTCAATGCCGAGAAAGTAGTGCAGGTCTCCAAGGTCTTTGAGAGAGAAGGCACGATTCAGATGTCCAATAAACTCCTCGATGAACTTGGAATTAGACCCTGTAATTATGAGATCATCAACGTAGACGAGCACATAGATGACGTCTGTGCCGCAGCGTTTGATGAAGAGAGACGAGTCGGATCGGCAGGGCCGAGAACCGTGGGTCTGCAGGGAGGACTAGAGCTTGTGAAACCATGCTTGGGGAGCCTGCTTGAGGCCATACAATGCCTTTTTCAGGCGACAGACGTGGGCAAGGCGATCAATAACAATGAATCCTGGTGGTTGTTCCATGAAAACGATTTCAGCAAGGTCACGATTGAGAAAGGCGTTGTTGATGTCGACTTGACGGAGCCGCCAATTTTGTGTAACGGCAAGGCTAAGGACAATCCGGATTGTTTTAGGGTTGACAACCGGGCTAAATGTGTCAAAGTAGTCGACGCCTTCTAATTGCAGGAAGCCCTTGGCTACCATATGTGCTTTGTACCGATCTATGGAACCGTCTGCCTTCTTTTTGATCTTGTAAATCCACTTGCAACCAACGATATTAGTACCTTTGGGCCGGGGAACTAAGTCCCAAGTCCCATTACGCATAAGGGCATCATATTCTAATTGCATAGCATGTTGCCAATTGGGGTTTTTTGTGGCTTGAATAAAGAATTTTGGTTCAACGGGTAAAGAGGAGTCAATGGGGGATGGATGCTTGGTGACATTAAAACTTTTAGGCTTAAGAGAAGAGGTAGAAGCGCGAGTTACCATTGTATGATCCGGATTTACAGCAGCACGAAAGTAAGAGGGAGCCCTCGGGTACGGTTCAATCGGCGATGAAGGCGAGGGAGGGAGAGAGACGGATGGAGGGGACTGCTCCATCGTGTCGGCGTTACCGACTGGAGGTGTTGAGGTGGTGGTAGGCGACGAGATATGAGGAGGCGGAAGAGCAGTAGTGGGCGGCGGGGATGATGAGTCAGGTTCTTGTGGTGGTTGCGGTGAGGAAGATGGATGGACGATTCGGCTGGCCTGTTGTATAAGATTAAGAGGAAGAGAAGTAGGACTAATGGGAGAGCAAACACAAGAGTTGTTAGGAGTAGATGTGTGAGCAAGATAAGGAAAAACAGACTCATTAAAAATAACATGACGAGCTATATAGACTCTAGCAGTGGCAACATGATAGCAGATGTACCCTTTGTGTTTTGGACTGTATCCCAAGAAGACACACGGAAGAGACTTGTACTCCAGTTTAGTGTGATTATAAGGGCGAAGAAACGGATAGCAAAGACACCCGAAAGACTTAAGGAACCCATAGTCAGGTTTCTTGTGAAACAAACACTCATAGGGAGATTTGAACTTAAGGTTGGGAGTGATTGTTCTGTTACTGACATAAACCGTTGTATGAAAGGCATGTTCCCAAAACTGAACTGGTAAGGACGAGTGTGAGAGAAGAGCAAGACCTTTTTCTATGACCGTGCGGTTGAGCCGTTCAGTAGAGCCATTTTGCTCGGGTGTGTGTGGGCAGGAGACTCGATGTGCGACGCCTTGTTGTTATAAGAAGGTCGATACGGGTCTGTATTCCCCGCCCCAATCCGTTTGTACTGCTTTGATTTTGGTGGAGAATTGGGTCTCGACCATCTGTTTGAACAGTTTAAATACTGAAAACACTTGAGATTTATTTGAGAGAAAATAGATCCATATGAATTTAGTGCAATCATCAATAAATGAAACAAAATAGTGATTGTTATTAATAAAAGAAACCGAGGCAGGGCCCTAAACATTTGAATGAATAAGTTGAAAAGGAAACTTAGAAGACTCGACACGAATAGGGAGGTGTAGACGATGACTCTTGCCGAGTTGACAAGAGCGACAAACTGACTCTAATTTAGTGCAAGAAACAGGTAAAGAAGATTCGGAAACAAGACAAAGCAGGATAGACTCATGAGGGTGAGCCAAACGATGATGTCAACACTGTAGCGTAGTGCGTTCACCAAGGAAGACTCGAGGAGGATGTGGTTGGCCGGTCGTGGGTGCGGGTATGGGAAGCCGATAGAGACCGTTATCAAGGGTGCCTCTTAGAAGTGTCTGCCCCTGCAAATTCTTCACAAAGCAACAGGTGGGGTGAAATTCAAGGTAAACATTATTGTCTCTAGATAATTTTGAGACACTCACAAGGCTCTTTTGAATGTCATGCACAAAGAGAATGTTGTTAAGGTAAATTGGCTTATGCGTAGCATTTAAAATAGAATGTCCAAGATGAGTAATAGGGAGAGACTCACTGCTACTGACCGTTAGGCCATCATTACCATCGTATGGGTGGTGCAGGGAGAGCTTGCCAAGCTCGTTGGTCACGTGGTGCGAATCGACCAGGCTTCATACGAGGTGGTGGCGCGGGCCACGAGACCAAGGAGAGGAGTCGTGAGCGTCGATCGGATCCATAGGAGGACAAGTTGATCGCGCTGAGTCCACATTGCAAACTTCGGATTTAACTTGGTGGTGGCTGGGTCCGTTGTAGCCGCAGGGACCGAAAGTGTTTGTGGTGGTGCGGAAGACGGATCCAAGCATGTGCCGAGGCCGTAGGCAGATAGAGCCAATCGGACCGTCCCCCTCCAGAGGGGGTAGTTGGTGCGGTCGAGGCGTAGGGCAAAGTTCGGAAAGTGGAAAGTTTGCCCACTGGTGCCGGCGGCCATCGAGAGGAGTGATGGGGATAGACCCGAAGTGTGATCGGTGCCAGACATGATCGTGAGGATCGAGGTTAGGCTAATACCATGTAAAGCTATGAAATTGATTGGGAAAAGGATGATCTTTCTCTTTGTTATTCATTGCAATATATAGGAGTTTACAAGGTAGAAGAAGATATGAGATCACCTAAATCTTAGGAGAAGATCTGATTTATATGGAGATATCAGAATCTTTCCAAGATTAAAAACACAAGATATGGAGATATCATAATCTTTCCAAGATTAAAATATACACAAGATAAGTACAAGATATAATTGTATCTTAAAGATAACATTGCATTAGTGAATTCTTCTCCAATAATCCAATGGAAAGCAATGCCTGATAGACTTCTTCTTTGCTAAAAGGCATAGCCAAATGAACTTGGATTATTTTTATATTTGTGACTAAGTTTTCTTATCTCTCATATTTATTGAATAATTCATATATGTTGATCACTAGTTTAAATCTTTTAAGTATGTCTTCAATTATGCTTGGTTAAATTTCTAGTTTTAAGGTTGGAATAATACCGACGATGTGTATGTAATTAGAATTATTTATTTGCCTAAATTGAAATAATATTTGATTCATTCTTATATGCTTAATGCCCATAGTAGCTTTTGCGAATTGGATTCTATTAGGGTTTGAGCCTGAAATGTGATAACGTTCATAGGTAGTCAAATAAGGTTTGAGACTGAAAAGTAATCATTTCTATTGGATTCCTAGGAATTGAACATGAGTGTTATTTGTACGACAACAACTTAATTACTCTTGAGGATTAATAGGTTATCATAGATGTTCTAGGTTTGAGTTTGATTAGCGGAGCGCGATGTCGAATGTTATTTTAGTTTATCCATAGACTTTAAGTGCGTTAAAGGATTTGGATGAGATTAGTTCTGCACGACAGCGATTGTTAGTTTAGTCCAGACACATTATCGTCTGAAATGAGTTAGTAGATTATCTTAGATATCTTTCCTTCAAATAATCTGGACTAAATTCAGGTGAAGTGTAATTTTATTTACTGTTATATCGTTGCGGTGATCCTTAACCTTAGACACATTTATCCCATTGATTTCTATCTCTTTTATTTGCTTTATTAGTTATTAGTCTAGTTACAAATGTCATCAATTCCTTATTTTTTTACGGCCTAGTTCACTAGTATTGTTTCAAATAATATTACATTGGTCTCTGTGGGATCGACACTTGACTACTACAACTGATCTCGTACACTTGCAGGTAAGTTGTAGCCACATCAAGTTTTTGACGCCGTTGTCGGGGACCAATTGGGTAATATTAGTTGTCATCTCTATTGGTGAGTCTAAGTCATTTTTTTGTTTTGATATATTTTTTTTTCTTATATCAGGTTAAAAAAATTGAAAATTTGAAAAAAGAAATAAAAAAGCTACCACCTTCCGCTAATGTCATCCGTCATCGCAATGCACCGCCTCCGACTACTCTCGACGATGCTTATGTCTAATCTCCTTCGGTGCATAATATATAGATGCTTGAATACCTATATGTCTGGTGAGTTTCCTTTCCTCTTTCTTTCTTCCCTACATTGGGATAATGTAGGATTTAAGCTTGGGTGAGGGATAACTCCATGTGTAGCTCCGTTTGCATGTTAGCAATTTTTTGTGTTTTTTTTTCCTTTTGTGTTTATGTATTTTTTTTTCATAACATTTCATGCATCATGTATTGCATTTTAGGTGTTTGATATGATTCACATGCTTTATTTTGCTTATATGTCCTACAATATTCCTCTTGACATACTTTGGTTGTTTATATTTTAATTCATTTCAAGCATGTTGATGAGAATTTTTATATTTTCTAATGTTTGAATTGAAGTATGTATATAGTCATTTATTGAGACTAGTTAGGACTGAACTTCTAGACATATTATTCGTGAGCTTTTGAGCCTTAGGACTACACATAATTGTGTCTTCTTATTTCTTTTCATTTATGTGATTCTCGCTTTGATTGTTTTATCTTTAGAACTTGCATTTAGAACTTATTTTGAAACCACATTTATGACTCTTGTGCATGATATAAAAATGATTGAGGCATTATTTCTATTAGCCTATTATTTTCCCTTTATCACCCTTACATGTTATTCTTATGCTTGATGTCAGTCTGAGCCTAATTAGCCCATTTCTTTGGAAGCTCCACAAAAAACATCCCGAGCCTAATGATTAGCCTTTTACCCATCTGGAAATTAGGATGATTTATTTGTTTTTTTGTTATGGTTGCAACTTGCAAGCCAAGTTGTGGGTAGTGTACATGTACGGTGTGTTTTGCTGGAATTGTTTAGGTTTTTGAAAAGAAAAGAAAAATCGAAAAGAAAAAAAAAGGTAGTTGAAAAAAAAGAAAAGAAAGGAAAAGAGAGAAAGGGAATAAAGGGTGTTTAGTTGAAATCATGGTACGAGAAATCCTCATGTTTGGTGCAGTCTTGGTTAGTTCCTCTTTCCCGGATTTAGCACCACATGGCCAAGTTATATCCATACCTTTCTTTTTACCTGGCCCTATTACAACCCAATAAAAGTCCTCTTGATTTATGTCATGTACAAGGTCCCTAGTAGTAGAGATTTAGGACGCTGATGCAAGTTAATGGTAGATGAGTTTTCAATGTAGAGATTTGAGTGAAACACTTATCCCTAAACACATGAATGAGAGTGGTTCTTATTTTTTATCCTAAGTGAGGTCTAGGATGGATGAACTATTTAGTCTCTTTAATGATTATTGCATGCTTTGATGATTACATTCTTAAACATTTAAGTTTTCATGGACTTGGTTGAGTATCGATTTGGTAGAGATAACCTTTGTATTTCTTCTGGAGTTTTGAACTATGTTCTTGCTTGAGGACAAGCAAGGTTAAGTTTGGGGGAATTTGATAATACTTATTTTATACATATTTTAGGAGTCTAGTTGCATATTAATTTAGATCATTTTCATGCATATTTCATATATTTTATAATTAATTTTGCATTATTTTGTATTCGGAATCTACAATTGTATTTTTATTATGGACGCGGTTCGGGTGCGAAAGGCTGTTAAAATACAAAATACGAAAGATCTTCAGCCGTCCACCATGGCCAGATTTACGGCTGGGGAGCATAGGAAAAGTATGCGCTATGGAGTGTGTCATTACACCCGCTTTATTATGTTTGTTTGCACTTTGTGTTTATTTTCTTGCACTTTGTTTTGTTTTACTTGCACTTTTTTTCTTATATGCTTGCACTTTATATTTTTATTGCACATTTGTTTATTCTGCTTGCACATTGTGTATATTCGAATGCACCTTATGTTTACTTGCACTTTGTGTTTATTTTTTTGCACTTTATGTTTTCTGATTGCACTTTTGTTTATTAGTTTGCACATTGTGTATATTCGAATGCACCTTGTGTTTATTCGCTTGTACTTTGTATTTTTTTGCTTGCACTTTTTTCTTATATTCTTGCACTTTATGTTTTCATTGAACATTTGTTTATTTTGCTTGCACATTGTGTATATTCGAATGCACATTGTATTTGCTTGCACTTTGTGTTTATTTTCTTGCACTTTGTGTTGATTTGCTTGTACGTTTTTCTTATATGCTTGCACTTTATGTTTTCTGATTGCACTTTTTTCTTATATGCTTGCACTTTAGGTTCAAGAGATTAAAAAATAGAAAGTGCAAGCCAATAGGAAGAAAGTGCATGATAATACGAAGTAAAGTGCAAGCAAGTGAACAGAAAGTGCATCAGAATAATGAATAAGTACAAGTGAAATGACGAAAGTGCAAGTGAAATGACGAAAGTGCAAGCCAATAGGAAGAAAGTGCATGGAAATACAGAGTAAAGTGCAAGCAAGTGAACAGAAAGTGCAAGCAAATATGAGATTAAAAAATATTTAAAATGCAAGCAAGCGAACAGAAAGTGCATCAGAATAACAAATAAGTGCACTTTCTACCTATTGGCTTGCACTTTTCTATTGTTTATTCCCTTGCACTTTTTTTTATTCATTTGCACTTCCTCTTTAACTACTTGCACTTCTGTTTAACAGCTTGCACTTTTATTCTATTCACTTGCACTTATTCATTATTCTGATGTACTTTCTATTCGCTTACTTGCATTTCAAATATTTTTTAATCTCATATTTACTTGCACTTTCTGTTCACTTGCTTTGCACTTTACTCTGTATTTCCATGCACTTTCTTCTTATTGGCTTACACTTTCTGTTGTTTAATTCCTTGAACCTATCATAATGTGCAAGCAAATAAACATAAAGTGCAAGAAAATTAACATAAAATGTATTCGAATATACACAATGTGCAAGAAGAAAAACATTATTGGCAAGCATATAAGAATAAAATGCAAGCAAACAAAATGTGCATGCGAATATACACAATGTGCAACCAGATAAACAAAAGTGCAAGCAGAAAAACATAAAGTGCAAGCATATAAGAATAAGTACAAGCAAAAAAACATAAAGTGCAAGTAAATAAACACTAAGTGCAAGCGAACAAAAATAAAGTGCAAGAAAATAAACGAGGAAGTACAAGCAGTGTGTGAAATTCATCAAACAAACAAAAAAGAATTAGAAAAGCTGGAGCAAGAAAAAAAGGCTGGAGCGAAAAGAAAATAGAAAGCGCGTGTAACAATGTAAAAAACTGGAGCAAATCGGACGGTTAAAAAACTTTCGTATTTTGTATTTTAATAACCTTTCGTACCTGACACTTTTCCTTTTATTATTTTAGGTATTTTAGGTCTAATTTAAAGATGATACAAGACTTTTATTAATGAGGACACCGTACAAGTAAAGTATAAGACGGTAGGCCCAAAACACAAGCTAAATATCAAAATTGGGCCACGGCCCAACATGGCAAAGATTGCGGCTACAACGGTGGGTGGGGGAAAATTAGTTAGACTTTTGTTATTACTATATTAGTTTTAGTTTTATTTTGGATAAAAAAGGACGTAGACTTTAGGTTTAGGGGGAGTTATTAGATAGTTCGTTTTTAGTTTTGTTTGGGGGAGTTTGGTTGCGGCCGTACATGGAGATTCTTCATGACGGGATTATTGGCTTTGTTTTGATTCGAAGACGGTATTTATTGTTCTAGCTTTTCTTAAGTTGGATTATTTTTACATTTAAGATTAAGTTTTTTTATCTCTCATATTTATTGAATAATTTATATATGTTGTTGGTTAGTTTAAATCTATTGAGTATGTCTTCAATTATGCTTTGATAAATTTCTAGTTCTAAAATTGGGGTAATATCGAAGATGTGTATGTAATTAGAATTATTTCTTTGTTTGAATTGAAAAAATATTTGATTCATTCCTAGATGCTTAATGCTCATAGTAGCTTTTAAGAATTTGATCCTATTAGGGTTTGAGACTAAAAGGTGATAACGTTAATAAGTAGTCAAATAGGATTTGAGACTGAAAGATAATAACTTCTATTGAATTCCTAGGAATTGAACCTGAGTGTTATTTGTGCGCAATAACTTAATTACTCTTGAGGATTAATAGGCCATCATAGATGTTCTAGGTTTGAGTTGGATTAGCAAAGCACGACATCGAATGTTATTTTAGTTTATCTCTAGACTCTAAGTGCGTTAAAG
Source organism: Rheum nobile (assembly GCA_027886185.1). Lineage (NCBI taxonomy): Eukaryota > Viridiplantae > Streptophyta > Magnoliopsida > Caryophyllales > Polygonaceae > Rheum > Rheum nobile. The sequence continues at coordinate 2,568,699 of WOAB01000546.1, forward strand.
GGTTTGGATGAGATTTGCTCTGCGCGACAGCGATTGTTAGTTTAGTCCAGACACATTTATTATCGTCTGAAATGAGTTAGTGGATTACCATAGATAGCTTACCTTCAAATAATTTAGACTAGATTCAGGTGAAGTGTAATTTTATTTATTGTTGCATCGTTGCGGTGATCTTTAACCTTATACACATTTATTCCATTGATTTCTATCTCTTTTATTTGCTTTATTAGTCATTAGTCTAGTTACAGATTTCATCAATTCCTTATTTTTTACGGCCTAGTTCACTAGTAGTGTTTCAATTAATATTACATTAGTCTCTGTGGGATCAACACTTGACTACTACAACTGATCTCGTACACTTGTGAGTAAGTTTTAGCCACGTCAAGTTTTTGGCGCCGTTGCCGGACACCAATTGGTTAATATTAGTTGTCATCTCTATTGGTGAGTTTAGGTCATTATTTTTTCTTTGATATATATTTTTTTCTTCTTATTTCAGGTTAAAACAAAAAATAAAATATTTGAAATTTTGAAAAAAGAAAGAAAAAAAAGCTACCACATCCCACTGATGTGATCCGTCGTCGTTGTCCACCGCCTTCGACTTCTCTCGACGATGCTTATGTCTAATCTCCTTCGGTGCATAATGTATAGATGTCTGAATACCTATCTGTCTAGTGAGTTTCCTTTCCTCTTTCTTTTTTCTCTATATTGGGATAATTTAGGAATTAAGCTTGGGGGAGGGATAACTCCATGTGTAGCTCCGTTTTCATGTTAGCAATTTTTTGTTTTTTTTCCTTGTGTTTATGTGTTTTTTTTCATAGCATTTCATGCATCATGCATTACGTTTTAGGTGTTTGATATGATTCTCATGCTTTACTTTGCTTATATTTCCTGCAATATTCCTCTTGACATACTTTGGTTGATATTTTAATTGATTTCAAGAATGTTGATGAGAATTTTTATATTTTCTAATGTTTGAGTTGAAGTATGTATATAGTCATTTATTGAGACTAGTTAGGGTTCAAGTTCTAGACATATTATCCGTGAGCTTTTGAGCCTTAGGACTACACATAATTGTGTTCTCTTATTTCTTTTCATGTATGCAATTCTCGCTTTGATTGTTTTATCTCTACAACTTGCGTTTAGAACTTATTTTGAGACCACATTTATGACTCTTGTGTATGATATAAAATTGATTGAGGCATTATTTCTATTAGCCTATTTATTTCTATTTACCACCCTTACATGTTATTCCTCTGCTTGATGCCAGTCTGAGCCTAATTAGCACATTTCTTTGGAAGCTCCACAAAAACATCATGAGCCTAATAATTAGCCTTTTATCCATCCGGGAATTAGGATGATTTATTTGTTTGTTTTTATGGTTGCAAGCCAAGCTTGGGGGAGTGTACATGTACGGTGTGTTTTACTGGAATTGTTTATGCTTTTGGAAGAAAAAAAATCAAAAAGAAAAACCGAAAAGAAAAGAAAAAGTAGTTGAAAAAAATGAATGAAAAAAAAGAGGAAGGGAATAAAGGGTGTTTAGTTGAAAGCATGGTACGAGAAATCCTCAAGTTTGGTGTAGTCTTGGTTAGTTCATCTTTCCTGGATTTAACACCACATGGCCAAATTATATCCATACCTTTCTTTTTACCTGGTCCTATTACAACCCAATAAAAGTTCTCTTGATTTATGTCATGTACAAGGTCCCTAGTAGCGGAGATTTAGGACGATGATGCAATCTTATGGTAGATGAGTTTTCAATGTAGAGATTTGAGCGAAACACTGACCCCTAAACACATGAGTGAGAGTGGTTCTTATTTTTTATCCAAAGTGAGGTCTAGGATGGATGAACTATTTAGTCTCTTTAATGAATATTGCATTCTTTGATGATTACATTCTTAAATATTTAAGTTTTCATGGACTTGCTTGAGTATTGATTTGGTAGAGACAACTTTTGTATTTCTTGTGGAATTTTGAACTATGTTCTTACTTGAGGACAAGCAAGGTTTAAGTTTGGGGGAATTTGAGAACATCTATTTTTACATATTTTAGGAGTCTAGTTGCATATTAATTTAGATTATTTTCATGCATATTTCATATATTTTACAATTAATTTTGCATTATTTTGTACTCGGAGTCTACACTTGTGTTTTATTATTTCAAGTATTTTAGGTCTAATTTAAAGACGATACGAGACATTTATTAATGAGAACGCCATACAAGTAAAGTATAAGACGGTAGGCCCAAAACCCAAGCTAAATATCAAAATTGGGCCACAACCCAACTTGGCAAAGAATGCGGCTACAGCGGTAGGATGGGGGGGGGGAAATAGTTAGACTTTTGTTATTATTATATGAGAGAGGATCAAATGAGCACGGGTTTTAAAGTAAGCATTGAGCATTTGATATAGCCGTCCACGTGTGACCATCCAACGGCTGTCATTGTTCCATCATTTAACAACACGGAGGGGCATTTTCATCATTTCGACCTTCATTTGTTCTCTGGTCTCCCTCGTTTTGCTCCCGTCTCTCTTGGCGTAGTCGTTGTAGCCGGAATCACCATTGGAGGAGTTGTTCGTTCTCGCTCGTTTCAGTTCATGTTCTTTATCGATTTCGCCTCTTTCAATCTATTTTGGCTATTGGATTGATTCGCATAGACGTTTCTATGGATTCTAGTAAGTTAATTTGTTTATTTATGTTCTAGGGTTTCAGAATTTGTTGTTGCGTTTATTTATGTTCTACAGTTGATAGTCATCTGAGAATCATTCTATTCAATTTGTTCGTTTGTGGCGTTTCTATTGTCTTCTTTGACAGATTCGTCTTCACCTTTTCATAATTAGGTTTTGCTCTCTTCAATGCACGATTATTTTGAACCTCCAGCTAATACAATTGAACCTTAATTGATGTATGTGCTTTATGTTTGCATTGCCTGGAAGTGTGTATGTTGGTGCTAGTGGTAGTGTATCCCTTTGGTCAGAGCTCCCCTAGTTCATATCCAAGTGATTCTGACACTGAGATGTCTTCTGACTTATCTGTTGCCCATCTATCTCAAGGTGGTTATGTGTACCACATTCCAATCTATGTTGATGCTCTGAAACCAGTTGTTGGTATGCTGTTTCGGTCATTGGAGGAAGTTGTTGAATTTTACAAGGCATATGCACTGGAATGTGGCTTTGTTGTTAGGCTTGGTGGATCACGCATGGCAGGCAATGTGGTTGCATTGAAGTACTTGCATTGCACCAGACAAGGTTTTAAAACTGGCCAGAATAACACAAAACGCATGCGACGACATCCTTCAAATAGAGTTGGTTGTAAGGCAAAACTCACCCTTACTTTTGTCGGTAATCAGGGCTACAAAGTAACAGCGTTTGAAGATTGCCATACACATGAAATGGTTGTTGGTAAGGATAAACAGTTTATCAAGTCTATGAGGAAGTTGGACTTTGGACATAAGAAGTTTGTCATGGATTGTGAGAAAGCTCATATCGGTCCAGTCAGGTCGCATAGAATATTCAAGGAACTTGTTGGCGGCTACTCACAAGTCGGTGCTTCTGCTGTTGACTTCAAGAACTACCGACGAGATATGTTGGCTTATATTGGTGGTTTCGATGCTCAGATGACTATCAAGCGTTTGTTCAACAAAAAAGAACTTTGCCATGCCTTCTTTTTTTAGTACGACGTTGATTCTTGTGATCATTTGACGCGTTTATTTTGGGTTGATCCTGTGTCTCGCAATAACTTCTCTCTCTTTGGTGACGTTGTATTGTTTGATGCTACATACCGAACCAACAGGTTATTGGCTATAGGGTTGTTCAAAAACAACCCAGACCGGAAAAATGGACCGGACCGAAAAAGACCGGTCCGGACCGGACCGGTGAAATTACGGTCCGGTCTCCGGTCCATGTTTTTCCATTAATCTGGGTCTGGTCCGGTCCGGTCCAAACCCAGATTTTAACCGGTCCGGAACGGTGGACCGGATTTTTTTAAAAATAAAATAAAAAAAGAATAAATTAGAAGTTTAAATGTTTTTTTTTATAGATATTTTTCTTAATTTAATAAATTAGGAGTATAAATGTTTTTTATATATTTTTTTTAGATATTAAATAAGAATTTTATTTTATTTTATTTTTAAATAAGGACCGGTCTAAACCGGTCCTAGACCGGACCGGACCGAATAGGTCCGGTCCGGTCTCCGGTCCGGCATTTCGAAAAAATCCGGTCCGGTCTCCGATCCGGCATTTCAAAAAAATCTGGTCCGGTCTCCGGTCCGGCATTTTGAAAAAATCTGGTCCGGTCTCCGGTCCGGCATTTTGAAAAAATCCGGTCTGGACCGGATGAACACCCCTAATTGGCTATCCTTCTTCATTGCATTTTTTCCTTTTTTCTTTTACACTGTAACTATCCTTGTATGTACTACTCTGTTTTTTGTTCATTTGTTGTTAGTTTTATTGGATGAACCTGTTAGTTAGATTGTATGAGTCTCTCTGTTGAAACTGATGAACCTAGTTTGCAAACGTGATGAACCTAGTTTGAAATCTGATGAACTAGCTATCAAAATATTCCAGTCTCTTTGTTGAGGTTCCAAATGCACCTTCTAGCTGTAACCGATGTCTTTGTTTACATTTCTTCCATATAGGTACAATCTGATTTTCATACCATTCACCGGCCTAGACCATCACAAGTCGAGTATCACTTTTGCGGCTGGTTTAATTTTCAAGGAAGATGTTGGATCATATGTTTGGTTGTTGGAGAAATTCAAGGCAGCTATGGTGCACGAGCCAAAGGTTATAGTGACACACCAAGACCAGTCCATGAAGTCCGCTATTGAACAAGTTTTCCCCCGATCGCGCCACATGCTTTGTATGTGGCACATCATGAAAAAAGTTCCCGTAAAGACCAAGTACGACACTGCCACTGGTTCAGAATTTAGGGCTAAGTTGGACAACATTGTCTAGACCCATGGCCTTTCACCTGCAGAGTTTGAGTCACAGTGGACTGTGTTGCTTGATGAATTCCCATTGGTGAAGCGGAGGTGGTTTGATGACATGTTTGCAATCCGACATTTTTGGATCCCAGCCTACTTCAAGGATGTCATGTTTGGAGGTTTGCTTAGGACTACTTCTATTTCCGAATCTGTAAACATTTACTTTGGTCACTTCACGGATAGATACTACCGCCTTATTGAGTTGGTGATGCACTTTGACATTGCCTTGGACACACAGAGACACAAGCAGGCGAAGCTGAACTTTGATTCTTCGACTATGCGTCCAGATCTTAAGACACATTTAAGCTTGGAGAAGCATGCGTCTGAGGTGTACACGCTCTCAATTTTCAAACTTGTTTAGGATCAGATTATGGAATCTTGTTTATCATGCTTTATGGTAAGCATGTCTGACGTCAATGGTATGAAATTCTATAGTGTCAAGGATTGCTTCTCCAAGACGTTCACAGTCGAGCATTCAGCTGCAGGTGGGGATTTTTTATGCAGTTGTCATATGTTTCAAAGGATTGGTCTCCCTTGTTGTCACCTCATGTTTGTGTTCAGGAACCTGGAGTTTGATAGGATTCCGGAAAGGTATGTCCTTGCCTGTTGGACCAAGGATGCCACTATCACACTTGTGTTCACTATCGACGACACCATTGTCACTCAGTGTGCGGCCCTTGAGAGTGTGATGCGGTCATGAATGAGTTGATTTCTGACTTTTATAGTTGTGTTGGGCTATTGGATGACAAGTCGGACCTTATGAAATAGTTTTCCCTTCTACTTAAGGAGAAAAAGGCGGCTTTGTTGTCTGCAAGTGGTGCTTCATCTAGTTCTGGTCCGTCGAACCTTGAGCAGTTGTAGTCTTATGCTGGAGTTGAAGTCCCTTTAGTTGTTCATGTCCTGCCACCAGAGCAAGCTAAGAACAAAGGAAGCGGCTCACGCATCCGGAGTGGAAAAGAAATTTCTATTGCTTCCAGCCATGCAGGCCAAAGGCGTTGTGGCAGATGCAATAAGTATGCCACTCACAATAGTCGCACTTGCACTGAAGTGCTTGATTCTTAGTACTCTTTAGTATTTTTCCATTTCATCTTTATTTTCCTTTGGATTAGTTATTTTTATTACGTTTGCAGATTATTTTTTTATGTTGCTCTACTAAACATCATTAAGAGTTCAGTATTGCACATGCTAATTCTAGTTCATAAATAATTTCCTTCTATTTTTCCTCAGGAATCTACTGTATACATCTAATGAACCTCTTATGTAACTAGTTCATTGTGGTCTTTCATTGGTGCACCTATTGTTTGAGTTCTAATCGATGAACCTGTTAGCTTCATTGTATGAACCTATCTGTTCAAACCGATGAACCTAGTTTGCAAATCTGATGAACCTCGTATCAAAATATTCCAATCTGTTTGTTGTCATTCCAGATGCACCTTGTAGTTGTAATCAATGATTTTATAGACCATCCTATGCAGTCTTTTTTATTTAAAGTGCATAATCATATTACAACTCTGATGAACCCGTTCCTTATACTTGATGAACCTATTAGTTATACATGATGAACATGTTTGTTATAGTCGATGAACCTACTAACTTAGATGAACATACTTTCTAGCTTCTATGAACCCATATTCAGTTTTTCATTTTTAGGGTACTTGAATGACAAAAGTTATTGAACTTTGAATATTGATTTTCTATTCAATGAGTTTTGTCACAAAAAACTTTTAAAACACAAAGTGAGTACCCGCTTGATTTTTGAAGTGTATAACCTATTCTATATCTGATGAACGTGTTACTTATACTCGATGAACCTGTTAGTTGTACATGATGAACCTAATTGTTATAATTCATGAACCCAATGAATAAGATGAATATTTTGTCGCTCGTTACTTTTATTGGAATATCATCCTTATGACTAAATGTACCTACAAGACAAAATCAATGAACCTACAAGACAAAATCAATGAACCTGCAAGACAACACCAATGAACCTACAAGACAAAATCCATGAACCTGCTAATATATTGAAGTCTACATATTCTTCATCCTAATTAGTCAACTACCCGATTAGTCCTACCTGCTAGTACACAATATTTTCCTTTGCCTACAGAATACTACCAAATCTGAAATCCTAAATTTTCACAATTCACACAAGCAAACTAGAATCATTCTAACCAAAGTACTAACAATCATCCAATGTCCATTCAATTGGTCCTTCAGGGTTTTCTCTAATGGTCTGAAGTGTCTTGTCCTTCATTTCATTAGCTTTCAAGGTGATGATAGTATGGACATATTTGATCCTTAGTTCTTCAACGGCCTTCTTCTTGTTTTTGTTGTTCATCTGCTCCTCCCAGTTTTCATTCGACACCCCCATGTACTTCTCCATATGTCGCATGGCATACACCCCAGAGCTTTGCTCTTGTGCACTCTCAGCTTGGCATGGAAGAAGAATCAATTGCACCTTAGCCTCTACAGCTTCGAGGTCGTTTGCTCTTTTGATCAAGTGATTCATGCGGAGGTACATTGCAGTGAACTTTACCTGCACACAACAAATGGATATATTTCATCTTATATGTGTGTTCACGTGCATTTTTCACTAAACAAAAAAAAATTGTTCAACCAACACAGTTTTTAGACACTCTTGTACACTTACCATCTTCTCAATAGATGGTGCATAGAGGCCCATATCACCGTTGTTTGGCGTACTGTCCAGCACATGTATGCATTTACTCTTAATGTTTATGGCAATGACAAAGTAATGGTCATTGTTGACTAGGACAGGTACAGCAACCTATAATAATGCCTTCATTTAGTGACCTTTGAATTTTACTCCAAAAGAATAATAAAAAAAACAACTCACACTAGTAATAATTTTACCATGTCTACGTCCTTCACTTTTCGTCCATGCACCTCAAGCACGGCGAAGTCGAAGTTCTTCGTGAACTCTCTAACCTGATCTTTCAAGTTGACATTCTGTTTTCAGCAATTCATAATTTTTTGTTACCATAAAGCAATTTTACATACAAGCTAAAAACTGCACAGAGAAACTGTTGAACCTTGATGTACAATTCTATGAACCTTATTCAATAATCCATGAACCTCTATTTTATAAATGAAGCTCTGTTACTCTATTTTTTTAAGTAGATGTAGAACAAATTAAACTTATAATACTGCATGAAAATACCTATACATGAACCTTATAGAAGAACTTCACTTTTTATATGATGAACCTGATTTTGTTAACTTTTGAACCTTATAGTCTATACCGATGAACCTTAAAGTACATATCCATGAACCTTATTTTGTTAACTTTTAAACAGTTTACGTACCATTTGGTAGACATACAAGAATGCTCTGCTCGGTTTGTTGTTGCTCTTCACTTCCTCATTATTGTTCAAAATTGTTGTCCAAGCATCAATAGCTTTGTAGTGGATGTCCATGTCCATAGCCAGCTCCATTCCGGTTACTTTGAGCGACTTGTGTTTGAATAGAGGCTCACTATTCAATTGTATAGAAATAGAAATTTTATCCATTAGTAAATCTTTATTTCTAATATTGACCATAATAATAAAATAAAATATGTCATAACGTATCTAGATCTTACCCTCCTATGCTGCAGTTGAGACAGTAGTTGTACACCACCATTGCTTCCTCAGTTCTCTTGGCGAAGATGTCCACACTTCGGCTTTTGTAGGGGCTTTTGAGCTTTTCTCCAAGTTTCTTGTGCCTTGGCCCATGAACCACATCAGCAGGATCCTGCAGTTGCTTCCCCTTCCCCTTGTCCTTTTCTCTTGCTTTTTCAGTTTCAGCCACCTCCTTGTCCTTGTGTGCATCAGCCACTTCATGTTCTTCATCCATGTCTTTCTCAACATCAAAGCTCTCTAACTCCTCTGAACTGATAAGCACCTCCTTGTCCTTGTGTGCATCAGCCACTTCATGTTCTTCATCCATGTGTTTCTCAACATCAAAGTTCTTTAACTCCTCTGAGCTGATAAGCTTGAAGGATGGTATTGTCAAATCAAATGACTTTGTGGCCTTCTTCCTTGTTTTTGGTGTTGCGGGTGTTGGTTCCTTGTCCTTACTTCCAACTAATGTCTCTTGCTCAGCGCCCTCTGCCCCATGCACTGCTTCCTCTGTGTTTTCTATCACATAAACGGACCCTTGTCCCTTTTCTCCCATGCCTCCTTCATTTACAGTGTTTAGTTGCTCACTCTCATTACCTAACCCATCCACCTTCTTTTTCTCCACCTCTGCGACTTGTTCTCTTACCTCTGCTTTGTCTCCCAGCACATTAGTGTACTCATTCAGAATGTTGTTGACATCCTCCCAATTTTGTGTGGCATCCACACCCTGGTTTGCTTTAGAAGTTGAAGCTCTAGCTTGTGAGAATTTCATCTTGTCTTTAGAAGCATCAGCCTTCTCAACTTGTCTCAAGCATTCAACAAGTTGTGGATTGCTCCAGAAAGGGTGGTCAGCATCATTCCATATCTGTTCGAACTCACTTTGTTCCTCTTCCTCTCTTTTTTTCTTCCCAATCAGCGTATGCGCTGTCTTAATCATGCTTCTGACCTTGGGCTCCTCGTTGAACTCAGTAGGCAAATTTTCTACCATGTCTGTGAGTTTCAACATTTCTGTTACTACTTTGTTGGTATGTAAAGTTATTCAACCACTCCTGCATTCAAGAAAACAATTTTAAGTGCTAAATAGATGAAATTAAAAAAAATAGCATACAATACCATGACACAAGAAGGAAATCAACCTAAACCACTTATATTTTTGCTTCTTGATATAATTAGTAAGAAAAAAAGGTCAAATTTGAAGCTCATGAACCTCTTTGCCCAACTCCATGAACCAGAGATTGATTTTAAATTTACCATGAATCAAATTCACATTAAAGTACTACCCTAGATTATATCACCGGCATCATACATTATTATTCAGTTTAATGAACCTTATACTATTTATTCATGCATGTATTACTCATCAGAATTACATGAACAGGCAAGTCAATTCACATTGAACCTTCGTCTATACATGGATGAACCTTAATGTGTAAACTCATGAACCTTGATGTTTAAACTGATGAACCCACTATACTATTTTTTGAACTTGAAGTGTCATTTTTTTTGCTTGTGTTTTACATTGAACCTCACTATGTGTGATGCATGAACTACAATGTATAAAGTCATTAACCTAATTGTGTAACCAGATGAATCCTCAATACTATTTCTGAACCTTGATGTATATATAAATGAACCTCAATCTGTAAACTAATGAACCTTGATGTTTAAACTGATGAACCCACTATACTAATTTTTGAACTTGAAGCTTGATGTTTACCTGTAGCTTGTTATTCATAAATCTGTGTTCTTTTCTCTCCTTTGTTGCTCTTGGTTGTTGCGGTGTTCCTAGTCCAAAGCCACCAAACTTCATCTGCCTTCTCTCCCTTTCCTCCAAAATCTCGTCAGTCCATCCTAGGAAGACTGGTGTATTGTTTGGGTTTGTGTTTCCAAAGACAGATACCGTGTCTAAATACAACAACTGTATAGAAGAACATAAATATATTACTACACACATGACATTCAACATAATACACAGCAGAGTATGTTTTTTTGTAATTAAATAAGAGTTGTTTACCACAAGGAAGATGATGGGCCCTCTGTAGAACCTCTCTTTCTTCCCCTTCCATTCATTTGTTGTTTGAGGCAAGACACTCATTACAAGCTCACACCAGATGTAGCCCTTTATATCTTCAATGTCACTAATCATCATGTGCTGAGGAATTGTGCCCTTTTGGTTGCTTTCCATAAGCACTGACATGAACATCACGATGAACAGCCTTTTGAACCATACTTTCGATGTGCACCCTTTGAGCTTCGCTGCCACATGACTTGGCCTGATTTGCTTGATATTGTCAAAATACTCTTTCCATTCTTTTATAATGGCGTTGTCAGCGGCCTCTTTGCCTCTCCTTTCTACCTTCCTCTGCCCTCTAGGAATCTCTAGCACTCTCTGCACTTCCTCCTCTGTCACTTTTATGGTGCTTCCATCCACCATCTTTATCTCACATTTGATCTCATCGTAGTTTTCGAGGATCCAGAATGCCAGGCAATGAGGCACCTCTTTAATCTTCAAATGAAGCATGCTTTCAAACCCCATTTCTATAATCCAGACCTTTGCTTGTTCCTTCCTTTTTTTCAGGGATACTGTCCAGTGCGTTAACAAACGCTTTCGGCACATTTCTTGTGTTCAACCACTTGTATTGTGATCCGTCCTCTTCTGTTTTGATTTTTAGGTGTGCAGGAACTATTTCCAGCTTGTTGTTCTTCTTTGTTTTTTTCTCCTTCTCTTTTTTTTCCTTTGTAATTACTAGCTTCATCTCTCCTCTTTCCTTGACTACGACCCACTTTGCTTTCTTCCTTTTCTTTGCAGTGTCTCCCTCCTCAACCTCCATTACTCGCTTCCCCTTGTCCTTTTTACCTTTCTCCTCTTTGGTGTTTGCTTGTGCAACCATTGACATATTCTTTGGTCTTGTTGTTGGTGTTTGTTCAGAACTTTCTGATGCACTGCTTTTGATCTTTTCCTGTGAACTCACGCTTTCCTCCTCTTGTAGTTCCTTACCCTTCCCCTTCTCTGCAGAATCCAATATATCTCCACTTGTTGAGCTACTGTTTGGAGTCGTTGGCAGTCTTGTTGGTGTTTCTTGACAACTATGTGATGCAGTGCTCTTGTTCTTTTCTTCTGAACTCCCTTTGTCAGTCGTTGTTCTCTTTGTTTCTGTGCTCTTTGACACTGTGATTTACAGGCTTTCCTCAGTCTCTTTGGATTCTTTACTCTTCTCTTTCTCCTCGGAACCCAGTGTTGTTGCAACCGTTGCCGTTGTGTTCACTAGTGTTGTCACATTTTCTTCAGTGGCTTGTAATTCCTTCTCTGCAGAACCTAATTCCTTCTCTTCAGCTGTTGTTGTTGTAATTTGCTTCTTTGCTGCTGGTTCTTCTTCTTGTGAACTTTGAACCTTTGAAGTCTTGGACACTGTCTGTCTCACTATTTTCTGTCTTGCCATTTTCTGTCTAGGCTTTCGTGTTTTCATTAGAGTCGGTTGTGTTCTCTTTCGAGGCTGGTTTGTCTTTCTCTTTGAAACCAGAGACTTAGTAGTAGACACTCTGAATGTTTTTGCAAGTTCCTCACTCTCAGTACTTTCATAATCTATCTCTATGTCTTTGTATGTTGGCCCTTTGTTTTTAGAGTATCGTCGTGATCGATTGGTAGATCCTTCTAAGAGAAACAACACAATTGTAAGATCAACCTCAGACTATGAAATAAACTCTAAAAAAAGTAAATGAACCTCATACACAGCAAATGAACCTAAGTATCCAAATCTCTAACTTCAAGATCTGTTCATTCCAGGCATGAACTCTGGAAAAAGCAAATGAACCTCCAACTCATAAAATGAACCTCATCAAATGAGTTCCAACTCAGGTAGGGAAAGCATAATGAACCTAAGTTTTTTATAACACAGGCATGAACTCTGGAAAAAGCAAATGAACCTCCAACTCATAAAATGAACCTCATCAAATGAGTTCCAACTGAGGTAGGGAAAGAATAATGAACCTAAGTTTGCTTTGATATGAACCTAATGTCATGATATTCAACAAAAAGTCCTAGATTTTGCACCAACTCAGTTTGCAAAATGAACCTAAGTTTTCTTTAATATGAACCTAAACTGATGAACCCACTATACTATTTTTTGAACTTGAAGTTTCATTTTTTTTGCTTGGGTTTTAAATTGAACCTCACTATGTGTGATGCATGAACTACAATGTATAAAGTCATGAACCTAATTGTGTAACCAGATGAACCCTCAATACTATTTCTGAACCTTGATGTATATATAAATGAACCTTAATCTGTAAACTAATGAACCTTGCTTTAATATGAACCTAAGCAGAAATAACCTAAGTTTGCAAAAGCAAACGATGAAATGAATTCCTTGCAATAACACAGGGAAGCGTCAATCAGGCAAAACTTTCAAAAACTCACATAATGCATATTGTACAGATGCACTGACATATTCTAGCGAAGACACACTAGCTCATAATACGTAACTGATCGACATATTCTAGCGAAGACACACTAGAAGAATATCTCATTACGAATTCCAGATCCATCTCAAACTGAAAGAAATCACCTAGTTGAAACCCTAGATATCCGTACCTCCAAAGTCATCATTGTTGTAGTCTGTATCGCTCCTCATCTCGTAAGATTGTAAGATTGTTGTTCTTCCAAACCCTAAATTTGCTCGTTTGCAGTTCTCGTCTTCGATCGATTGCTAGTTGTGAGCTTCGTCGTCTCTTCGAGTTCTCCTCTTCGAATTCTGTGTAAGGAGAGAGAGTGCCGAGCGCGTTTGGGTATTTTTTGGGGGGTTTTACAGGTGAGGGCATATGCGTCATAACGTTTTAATGATATATGAAATTGCAAAATTGCCACCGCGTCCCTATCTACCGACTCGCTTGCTTTTTATTTTTATTTTTCCTTGTCCTTTATTCTGGACCGTCTATATCATCCATCCGACGGTGGAGGTAGGTTCTTAGTGTTTATCTTAAGCCATAAATTCATCCGAATGGCTCTCATTATTATATTAGTTTTAGTTTTGTTTGGATAAAAAAGGATGTAGACTTTAGGTTTAGGGGGAGTTATTAGATCGTTAGTTTTTACTTTTGTTTGGGGGAGTTTGGTTGCGGCCGTACAGGGAGATTCTTCATGATGGGGTTTTTGGCTTTGCTTTGATTCGAAGACGGTGTTTATTGTTCTAGCCTTTGTTAACATGGATTATTTATACCTTTGATACTATGTTTTCTTATCTCCCATATTTATTGAATAATTCATATATGTTGATGGCTAGTTTAAATCTATTGAGTATGTCTTCAATTATGCTTGGCTAAATTCCTAGTTCTATGGTTGGGGTGATACCGACAATGTGTATGTAATTAGAATTATTTATTTGCCTGAATTGAAATAATATTTGATTCATTCCTAGATGCTTAATGCCCATAGTAGCTTTTGCGAATTGGATCCTATTAGGGTTTGAAACTAAAAGGTGATAACGTTTATAGGTAGTCAAATAGGGTTTGAGACTGAAAGGTAATAACTTCTATTGGATTCCTAGGAATTGAACCTGAGTGTTATTTGTGCGACAACAACTTAATTACTCTTGAGGATTAATAGGCTATCATAGATGTTCTAGGTTTGAGTTGGATTAGCGGAGCACGACAACGAATGTTATTTCAGTTTATCATTAGACTCTAAATGTGTTAAAAGGTTTGGATGAGACTAGCTCTGCGCGACAACAATTGTTAGTTTAGTCCAGACACATTTACTATCGTCTGAAATGAGTTAGTAGATTACCTTAGATAGCTTACCTTTAAATAATTTGGACTAGATTCAGGTGAAGTGTAATTTTATTTACTATTGCATAATTACGGTGATCCTTAACCTTAGACACATTTATCCCATTGATTTCTATCTTTTTTATTTGCTTTATTAGTTATTAGTCTAGTTACAGATTTCATCAATTCCTTATTTTTTACGGCCTAGTTCACTAGTAGTGTTTCAATTAATGTTACATCGGTCATTGTGGGATCGACACTTGACTACTACAACTGATCTCGTACACTTGCGGGTATGATTTAGCCACATCAAGTTTTTGGCGCCGTTGCCGGGACCAATTGGTTAATATTAGTTGTCATCTCTATTGGTGAGTCCATGTCATTATTTTTTCTTCTTATTTCAGGTTAAAAAACAAAAATAATTGAAATTTTGAAAAAAGAAAGAAAAAAAAAAGCTACCACCCCCCGCTGATGTCATCCGTCGTCACTGTCCACCGCCTCCGACTACTCTCGACGATGCTTATGTCTAATCTCATTCGGTGCATAATGTATAGATGCCTAAATACCTATTTGTCTCGTGAGTTTCCATTCCTCTTTCTTTTTTCTCTACATTGGAATAATGTAGGATTTAAGCTTGGGGGAGGGATAACTCCATGTGCAGCTTTGTTTGCATGTTAGCAATTTTTTGTGTTTTTTTCCTTTTGTGTTTATGTGTTTTTTTCATAACATTTCATACATTACATTTTATGTGTTTGATATGATTCTCATGCTTTACTTTGCTTATATCTCCTACAATATTCCACTTGACATACTTTGGTTGATATTTTAATTGATTTCAAGCATGTTGATGAGAATTTTTATATTTTCTAATATTTGAGTTAAATTATGTATATAGTCATTTATTGAGACTAGTTAGGGCTAAACTTCTAGACATATTATCTGTGAGCTTTTTGAGCCTTAGGACTACACATAATTGTGTTCTCTTATTTATTTTCATGTATGTAATTCTCGCTTTGATTGTTTTATCTCTACAACTTGTGTTTAGAACTTATTTTGAGATCATATTTATGACTCTTGTGCATGATATAAAATTGATTGAGGCATTATTTCTATTACCCTATTATTTTCCCTTTACCAACCTTACATGTTATTCCTCTGCTTGATGTCAGTCTGAGCCTAATTAGCCCATTTCTTTGGAAGCTCCACAAAAACATCCAGAGCATAATGATTAGCTTTTTACCCATCCCAGAATTAGGATGATTTATTTGTTTGTTTTTATGGTTGCAAGTCAAGCTTGGGGGAGTGTACATGTGCGGTGTGTTTTGTTGGAATTGTTTAGGCTTTTGGAAAAAAAAAATTGAAAAAAAAAACGAAAAGAAAAAAAAGTAGTTGAAAAAAATGAATGAAAAAAAAAAGGAAGGGAATGAAGGGTGTTTAGTTGAAAGCATGGTACGAGAAATCCTCATGTTTGGTGTAGTCTTGGTTAGTTCCTTTTTCCCAGATTTAGCACCACATGGCCAAATTCTATCCTTACCTTTCTTTTTACATGGCCCCATTACAACCCAATAAAAATTCTCTTGATTTATGTCATGTACAAGGTCCCTAGAGATGGAGATTTAGGACGCTAATACAAGCTTATGATAGATGATTTTCAATGTAGAGATTTGAGCAAAACACTTATCACTAAACACATGAGTGAGAGTAGTTCTTATTTTTTATCCCAAGTGAGGTCTACGATTGATGAACTATTTAGTATCTTTAATTATTATTGCATGCTTTGATGATTACATTCTTAAAGTTTTCATGGACTTGCTTGAGTATTAATTTGGTAGAGACAACCTTTGTATTTCTTGTGAAATTTTGAACTATGTTTTTGCTTGAGGACAAGCAAGGTATTAAGCTTGGTAGAATTTGATAACACATATTTTATTCATATTTTAGGAGTCTAGTTTTATATTAATTTAGATCATTTTGATACATATTTCATATATTTTATAATTAATTTTGTATTATTTTATATTCGGAGTCTACACTTGTATTTTTTTATTATTTCAGGTATTTTAGGTCTAATTTAAAAACGATATCAGACTTTTATTAATGAGGACGCCATACAAGTAAATATAAGACGATAGGCCCAAAACACAAGCTAAATATCAAAATTGGGCCATGGCCCAACATAGCAAAGTTTGCGGCTACAACAGTGGATGTGGGAAAATTAGTTAGACTTCTGTTATTATTATACACGGTTACTTTTCGGCGCATAGGCATTTTTGCCCTTTAGCGCATAGGCTCCACACGTTACGTGTGGAGCCATACCACACGTTACGTGTGGATATACACCACCTGTAACGTGTGGTGTTTTAGTATATCTAATTGTTTAGTTATAGTATACTTTAGGGTATTTGTGTATGTCATATTATTGTATATTTTTAGTATTTATTTGTGGTTCAATGTTGAATTATTGATTATTTTATATATATTATAATGTTGTGTATGAATGTTGTATCATATTATTGTTTATTTTTAGGGTTTATTTGTTTATCTAAAGTTAATAAAAAAAACACCCCAAAATAATCAACCTAGAAGACAGAATAGAATTGTTAGTTTAGTCCAGACACATTTACTGTCGTTTGAAATGAGTTATGAGATTACCTTAGATAGCTTAGCTTCAAATAATTTGTACTAGATTCAGTTTAAGTGTAATTTTATTTAGTGTTGCATCCTTGTGGTAATCCTTAACCTTAGACACAATTATCCCATTGATTTCAATCTCTTTTATTTGCTTTATTAGTTATTAGTCTAGTTACAGATTTCATCAATTCCTTATTTTTTACGGCCTAGTTCACCAATAGTGTTTCAAATAATATTACATTGGTCTCTGTGGGATCGACACATGACTACTACAACTGATCTCGTATACTTACGGGTAAGTTTTAGTCACATCAAGTTTTTGGCCCCGTTGCCGGGGACCAATTGGTTAATATTATTTGTCATCTCTATTGGTGAGTCTATATCATTTTTTTTTGCTTTGACATATATTTTTTCTTCTTATTTCAGGTTAAAAAATAACAAAAAAAAATTGAAAATTGAAAAAAGAAAGGAAAAAAAGCTACCAGACCTCCCGCTGATGTCATCCTTCATCGATGTTCACCGCCTCCGACTACTCTCGATGATGCTTATGTCTAATCACCTTCGGTGCATAATGTATAGATGCCGAAATACCTATTTGTTTGGTGAGTTTCCTTTCCTCTTTCTTTCTTCTCTACATTGGGATAATGTAGGATTTAAGCTTGAGTGAGAGTGATTCTTATTTTTTATCCTAAGTGAGGTCTTGGATGGATGAACTATTTAGTATCTTTAATGAATATTACATGCTTTGATGATTACAATCTTAAATATTTAAGTTGTCATGGACTTGCTTGAGTATTGATTTGGTACAGACAACCTTTGTATTTCTTGTGGAATTTTGAACTATGTTTTTGCTTGAGGAAAGTAAGGTTTAAGCTTGGGGGGGTTTAATAACACATATTTTATACATATTTTAGAATTCTAGTTGCATATTAATTTAGATCATTTTCATACATATTTCATATATTTTATAAAAAAATTATATTATTTTGTATTCGGATTCTACACTTGTGTTTTTATTATTTCAGGTATTATAGGTCTAATTTAAAGACGATACGAGACTTTTATTAATGAGGACGCCATACAAGTAAAGTATAAGACGGTAGGCCCAAAACACAAGCTAAATATCAAAATTGGGCCACGACCCAACATGGCAACGAATGCGGCTACAACGGTGGATGGGGGAAACTAGTTACAGATTATTTGACACCATAGCCTCTATAAATGAGGACGCCATACAAGTAAACTAGTTACAGATTTTATCAATTCTTTATTTTTTACGGCCTAGTTCACTAGTAGTGTTTCAATTAATATTACATTAGTCTTTGTGGGATCGACACTTGACTACTACCACTACTACAGAACAAGGCAAATAACCCGGGCGTTTAAGGGTATATAACCCGGATCCGGGTTAAAGAGTTACGCCGCATTTGCTCTAGGTCAAATAACTCAGACCTAAAATTGACATGCCCGGGTTATTTGCCTCCCACAATTTTCCCAAACACTTTCTAGATCCGGGTTATTTGATGTTTAAATAACTCGGATATTAGCACATTCGGGTTATTTGATGTTCAAATAACCTGGATATTAGCACATTCGGGTTATATAATAAACCTATATATCCGAATTATTTAAATTAACAAATAACCCCCTTATCAAAATATATATATATATATATATATATTGACAAATAACCCGGATATGTATATATCCGGGTTATTTGAGCTAACCAAAAATACACAGATTTTACATGTCCGAAGTATTTGACTTCAAATATAACCCGTATTTATAGCTCCGGGTTATTTCTATATTATCAAATAAACCAATTATTACATCCGGGTTATTTGACACCATAGCCTCTATAAATGACATTTTAAACACCTGTCTTGATTATAATACATAACAATTAGCAACATTCTCAAACTCAACGTCAAAATACCATACTTTTTTGTATTATCCAACTATTACCAAACAATTCATTGACAAAATCAATGTCACAACTACAAATAAGAGACAAAAGAATATTGTTTTGTGTGAAAACAGTAAATTACACACCTCCAGCCACTCATTCAATGAGGCAATACAAAATCAGGATTCTAATCATAAAATCTGTCATTTGTTTAAAAAAATTCTGGTAAAATAAGTAGACAGCATGATGTCAAGGAAATGTTGGTGCTTGCTGAAACAAACAACCAAGAAAAAACTATGAGAATTCCTCTCCTTTCAATAAACTTTGTTGAACATGTCATGAACGGATTAATGAGTGAATGTCGTTGCACACCTTTTCTTTAGAAGGGTTCAAGGCTTCTGGTAGGTGGGTATGGGCACACCGAAATCAGTCCTACTTGTCCGTCCCCAACTAACCGACCATCAATCTTCACAACCTGTGCAAGATGCAACTACATGATGCTTAGTAGTGTTTCATGATCATCATACAAGTTGTCTCCTGAAAAATCTTTGTAGAGATGATTAAGCGGAAAAAAAAAACAGTGTTAGGTTGAAAATTACCGCACTAAGTTCTCCCATTGTTCCTATTGTCCAGACCTGCAACAAGAAGTTATGAACAATCAGAACAAAAATGATTGTGTCTAAGGTAAAAGTTATGTTAAGAATCACGGGTTCAGAAGAATTAGACCTCATCTGCGGTATGGAACTCTGATAAGTTGATTCGTCTTTCTTCTAGAAAAACCTTCCTTCACAACAAGATCCATGACCTTGGATGTTCAAAACAGGTTATTACTCATCAAAATACACGAGTCTTGCATGAAGAAGAATAAAAAATTACATTCATGGGATGGACATGTAGACAACAATCATATAATGTAATCAAATGTGTTTCATTTCAATGGATGAACCTGTATTTGTATTCCAATATCCAGTGTCCAAAGATTCATCAAATAATACATTTATCACTTACATTAGGTTTGTGCAGAGTATAGTATTGAATAAAAGAATTAAGTTCGGTATGCGCCAGCAAGTTCTTATTACACAACTTACAGTGGCTCGAGTTATCCCAGGAAGGCAGTAATAGGCATGAGGCGTTACAACTCGGCCCCTCTTCACTAAGAACTGCAACATGAATGCAAGTGCATTTTCAGCAAGTTGAAGAACCATGAAGAAAAACTAGGATTCTCGGTATACAAGGGTACAATGTCTTACTATGTTTGTAGCATTTGTTTCAGAAACATAACCATCCTTATCTAGCATTATGGCATCGTCGGCATTTGCATTATTTCCCTCTATCTGCATAATCATCAAAAAAGTAACACATACTTTCAGAGCAGTAATATATATTCACTCTTTGTTATATTCTGAAGTTCTCCCGTGAGCAGCTCAATAGAAATTAAGATCTAATCACATTTTCAATTCATCAAAGGTTTCATTCTAAAGGACTAAAACTATTTCTTGCATTGAAACGGAAGGTAATATTTTAACAAACAAGTTGGTACAAATAACATGTCTATAGCGTATCAGGAGTATCCTACCTTGGCAAGTATGTTATTGAGGAGGTTGGTGTGATGAATCTTTGAATCCAGATTCTGAAAAGAGATGGAATAAAGGAAATAAGCAACTCCAACAAAAATCTCTCCTTGAAAGCAAAGGAGGGAATGCACAAGGATAAATCATAAGAAACAGGGCATCCCTCGAGTTCAGACATGTAACTATCGATGTCTAGATCCATCAAAGACTATATTAAGACTCACATTTGGAGAATTTCGACGTGTTGTAGCAGTAACCAAGACTATTCCTTTGGTGTTGTCATAAACAGGAGGTTTCCACTCCGGAAGCACTGAATTTTTTAAGGCAATAAACTAAAACAATAGTTGCATAAGAGTGTAAAAATTTCTGAAATCACATCAAGCTAGCATATACCTTATTAACAAAAGAGCTGAGATTTTTAATAATGTTACTATTGTAGATTAACTATACTTCATTCGACATCAGGTAAATTAGCAAACAGTGGGTCAATATACTAAATGGAAGTAAGATACCAATTAAGGTGCAACCGTAAAAGATTGAATGCATGACTCATCCCAGAAGTAACCTGATCAGAGTAGCAATATCACAAATTAATAGTGTTATATCTAGTCACCTAATGAATCATGGTACTGAGATCTTCAGTGGAAAAATCTCTGTCTCCAAATGGAACCAAACAACCATACAATCACACTGAAAATTACCTTTTTCCCACGGGTTAAATTTAAGCGGATATGCGTGTTATCAAACATGCCATTCCTAATAAGAGTTGTGAAAATGGCTTCCTTCACCTGTAATTAACAATAGTATTGACAACTAATTTCTGAATAGGAGATGCAAGTCCAAACTGTTCATAGACTGGCTTCCGAATCTCACCTCATCACATGTAGACACGTTACTGAATGCCAAAGCTTTTGCTGAGTCAAACATCCTGGAAAAAAGAAGGTTTCAAATGCTCATAATCATAAGAAGAAAAGGTGAAGGTTCCATAAATACCAAAGAAAACATACTAGGGAAAACAATTTCATACTTTGTAAGAATACTTGATATCACTGTTTAGCTTCACAGTAACCATTTTTTCATATCATTATTAGCCCTCATCTTAGATGCAACCAAAATTTGATCACAGATGTGATAAGTCGAACCATATAAACAAGAAGTTCAAGACAATTTCTACAAAACTAGCAAGGTTTTAAACTAACCTATCTAAATGCTCTTCAAGCTTAAATATCTTCCCATTGTAAACTCGGAGCCCTTCCCATACTGAATCACCACCTTGCACGACCGAGTCAAAAACTGAAACCTTCAAAGTATCAAAGGGCACAAATGATATAAGCACATTAAAATTGCATTTCATACCAGAAGAGATGCCCTCATGCCCTTATAGATTTAACTGATTAATCATAAATTTACCTTAGCATTTTCACGGGGTAAAATCTCATCACCAACCCATGCAAGAAGCTTTGAATTTTCAGGGACAGGAAGACTAAGGTCAGACAAAGGTGACTTCAGCAATGATAATGATCTTTTGACATAGACAGTTCTAGAGCTCTTTAACTAGATTATGAAGACAGATTTTTCCAATTGACTTTAAGAAGGTGTTTGACCTGTACTTATAAGTAATGGTTATTTGGTTGGGAACAAAAAAATAAAGTAATGATATAAGACTACTAGGCGAGAGGAATGAGGAGAGTGACAAGGTTGACAGCAGCCCACTTCCCTCAGCTCGAATACTTCCTCCACGAGATCCTCCATTTCCTACTCTTTCTTACCTCACCTCACCTCATGTGGGGAAGGCTTCTTCTCCTCCTCCTACTCCTGCTCCTATAATTATAACACCTCGTTTGCCTTCTCCCTCTCTCTATATGTAATTTTCACAATCTCCATATATATAGCACACACTAATCATATATACTTCTAGAGGTATATATTTGACAAGTGAGATCCAGAAACTGAGGGTTCAATCCATTACTTTATAATTAAATTGAGGATGGATTGGGAGTGGGTGACCAAGGGGATGACCAAGCCGGTGGCCGCCCTCACGGTGGTTCTCATGGCGGTGGCGCTCTCCTACTTCCAGAACCTTGTAAGCTACAGATCAAGCAAAATACGCAAGCACACCCAAGTAAGGAAAACTAGAAGAAAAAAAGTCGTCAAAAGACTCGACATATACTCACCAGAGCATGAATCATGAATATTCGAGAGCAGTTGGGAGATTGTTTCCTGCAAACAAAAAAGCGTCTATACTTACAAGCGAAATTGCTCGAATCTGAAAACAGACGAAAATGAAAGTGCAAAATCAGAAGCTAAACTCATAGAGAAGTGCATAAGAGCTTGGAAATGGCGAGCAAATTGAAGAGTGAGAGGGAGAAAATTGCAGGGAAGATGGGAATTTGGACGTCTCCTCGTGAACCCTAGAAAAGGGAAGATGATTCTTGCAAGTTGCAAGTCCATATAACATTTCGCCAAATAATCCGGGCGTCGTTTTACTTAATTTTTCGAAGTATCAAATAACACGGATATAGTAATTTCAAGTGTATATGTAGGTATATATAACCCGGGCGTGTGTGGTTACGGGTTATTTAATGGAAGAATTGCAAAAAATAACAACTTTTCAAAGGCAACTTGCAAAAATACCAGGTTTTGAAAAATATAGCAAAAATGCCATAAAATTGCAAAACTTTTTTTCCAGAAAAATATAAATTCATATTTTTATTTACCTTTTCTTTTGGTAAAAATTATAATTTTAACAACTGTTAATTATACTTAATTATTGATAACAGGTTTATTGTTCTTCATAAAACCCTAGTTGGAGACTTCCCAGATCGCTGCCCCCAATCTCGATTCCGCCTCTCCCTCTCCCTCTTTCTTCTCTCTCTTTTTTTCTTCCCGGCGAAGTTTTCAGTGGAGATGAACCACAAGTTTATGCACGGTTCTCCGGCGACTTTCCTCCCGGACGCCGACGTGAATCGGAGCCAGACGGTATTCACGCTCGAGGAGATTTTCTTGAAGGAGGAGCCGTCAGCGGCCGCCGGTGGAGCTGAAGAGCGGAAAGGCGATGGCGATCGGCTTTTCGGTGTCGGAGAGAACAGCCGCGATGAATTTTCGGCTTCCGATCTGCGATTTCAGTTCAGAAGCGGGGTTAGCTACTTTGCTCTATGTTCGTGGTATCTTTGATTTCACTTTTTTTGCTCTATTGCATGAATTGGAAGGGAACGTACTTTTCAATTGGTCTAGAATCGGTCCAAAAGCGGGTTTCACTTTTTTTTGCTCTATGATGCCTTCAGCAATTATAAAGACAGTGTTATTCTTTCCAATACTGAGCACATGCCTTCTGAACATCTAGTTAACTCCGCTTTTGGCGAAATCCATGTACAAGAGCAGCTTCTTGGGCAACCCTGAACTCTATGCTGACATTGCATGCTTGTGTGGGCCTGGCAATGGAGGTGGGGAGAAAAGCAGAGGATACCTGGGGGCATGCAGGAATGAAGTCGAACCATTTGCTAAAGAAATTGGAGCATGGCTCTGTCATATTCTGAGGCTTGAATTATTCGATCAAGATATATGGAGCGATATCAGAGAACACAAGTATATATTGCTTTTATATTACACATTGTGAAGTGTTGCAATAGCATTAGGCATCAACTAACCTCTCACTGACAGGGGGAGAAAGATGACAAGATAATTGATGTATGTGCTGATGATCCCGAGTACCGCCATTACAATGACATCAAGGATCTACCCCCACATCGTTTGGCTGAAATTCGTCGCTTCTTTGAAGAATGTATGCTTCTTTGACAAGCACTTAAATTGCTTCTGTTGTACATACTATCCAACATGTTATGACTAATTTTTGGACTATTGCTTTGTTTCTGTGTTTCTACTCCCATCTTTAATGCTACGTTTGGCTCTTTTCAGACAAGGAAGGCTAACTTCATTTCAAGTCACATTTATACGAACATATATACGTCACCACCAGGCCTTGTTCGACTCCAAGTAAATCACGTTTTGATTCATTAAATTCAAAATTTGACCACACCATCGTTTTTGCCATGCTCAATTTACTTAGACCCGCCTCTTGAATCATTTGAAATCATCTCCGAACGACATCGAATCACCTCCGTATCGGCCCGCTTTGTGCATGGAAAACTTGAACTCTTAAATTATATATAGATCCCTCCCACATTTATGTACTTTATCGGACCACATTTATACGAAGTCAGGTCAATGCTCTGTTATATCACAAAATTTCAAATGTTAGCCGATTTTAAATGTCAGAGCAATATTTACTTTATCAGACCACATTTATACATAGTCAGGTCGGTCAATGCTCTGTTATATCACAAAATTTTAAATGTGAGCCGATTTTAAATGTCAGAGCAATATTCACTTTATCAGGCCACATTTGTACGTTGTCAGGTCATTACTCTATTATATTAATTTTAAATTTGAAACACTTAAGTTTGCATTTATTAGTTGTGATTCTCGTTGAATTGATAACCACTCATAATATTTAAGAGTTTTGATAAGAGAAATATGCCTTAAACCACCATTCATAATTGGTTGGTTCCGTAATAAGAAACACTAATCACCATCAAAAAATCGATTTTGTGACAAAAAAATGAATCTAAAGGCTTGTGTTTTATGGGGTGAAATATCATTGTCCTTCTCAATCTCATGTTCTTCATATAGGACTAGTCTGTAATAACCCAATGGGATATATGAGGTCTAATTTTCATATAAAAAGTTGCTTTTAAAAATAAATAAATAAAATGTTTCATGAGTTTGACCGTCAACTTGCATAAAATGTTTCATAAAGACACCAACCAACGTTGGTTTCAAATTTAAAGGCAATATAAATGTGGTTTCAAATTTAGATGCAATATAAATGTGCTTTCAAATTTAAAGGCAATATAAATGTGGTTTCAACATTTGAAATTTCATTTCTATAAATTTTATGATATAACACATCATTGACCTGACTTAGTATAAATGTGGTTTGATAAAGTAAATATTGTTGTGACATTTAAAATCACCTAACATTTAAAACTTCATTTTCGTAATTTTTGTTACATAACAGAGCATTATGTACTTTATCAGACCATATTTATATGAAGTCAGGCCACATTTATTCGAAGTCAGGTCAACTTTCTGTTATATCACAACATTTCATATGTTAGCCAATTTCAAATTTCAGAGCAATATTCACTTTATCAGCGCACATTGGTACGTTGTCATGTCAATGCTCTGTTATATCACAAAATTTTCAAATGTTAGCCAATTTCACATTTCAGAGCAATATTCACTTTATCAGGCTACATTTGTACGTTGTCAGGTCATTATTTTGTTATATTAACTCTAAATTTGAAAGGAATGTTGGTTGATTCCATAATGTTGGCAGAGCTACAAGATGTTGGCAGAGCTTCAGAAAAGGGTCCAAGGATGAAGTTCAGAAGATTAGGGATGAGAACAAGACCTTGAGTGAAGTTAATTTATGTTCTGTTGCGTTGAAAAAGAATATGCACGAAAGAGTGAGAAGGATGATGTTTTCAGGTGAGTGGTTTTGCCTCATCTTCATATATATATATATATATATTACTAGAATTATATGAATTTTGTTCTTTGGATCTCACATTTTTCACTTGGTTGATACTGCTTCAGCAATAATTTTGAATATACAAATCTATAAATGAAAATTTTCAAGATACATGAATTTGAAATTGCAATGTTACACCAAACAATTATGCACAGTTTCCTAAATTCCCAGCAAGATCTATTTCTTCTTCTTCCCTTTTCTTGTTTTTTCTGGGCATTTACATTTCAGTCTCTTCGAGACCTCCCCAGATATGATTTGAAAAATTAGTGTACAAGCTTCACCCAAAACAATTTTGCAATAAATACCAAGCAACAAAATGATCCATTTCCCAAATCCAATTTCAATGGTAAATCTCAACAGGTGGAAACCGAAATCCCGCATTCAACGGCAAGAACGGAGCTCCAACTCAATTCTTAATTCTTTTTTTAGTACCCAAACACGTGGTAACCTCGTATTTATGTGATGAGCGCCTTATATAGCCAAAACAGGGTTCACATGACATGAAACTTTTAAAAAGAGAAGGGTAAAATTCACTGAATAACCCCGTATTCAAAACAGAGTTCTCTGCCTCCACGTTCAAACACTGCTGAGTGGTGACATGCAACGTGGCGAGGATCTAGCCATTGTCTCTCCTGAGAAGAGCAGCCTGAGCCGTCAGATCGTCGAGATGCTTCTGCTTTCTCATCCGAGACCTCCTTGTCGGTTCCCGGTTCGATTCCATCATCTTCCTCTTCCTCTCAAGCTGATGCAAGTCCTCCTCTGAAGAGTTTCCACTAGAAGAAGCCATTAATGTATAAAAAAACAGAGGATCTTGGTTTCTAAATTGTTTAGCTTAACCTTATTTGCAAGCTCAGAAACACCTAGCTAACAACATCATACCGAGTATTAGTGGCATGTTTAGCTCATGATATATGTTGGCATGTTTATCCCAAGTTACCTTTTCTTGCGAGGCGGAGTGCTTTAGAGGTATGTCATCTTTCAAGGAAAGTAGCATTCTCAGAACCTTTTGGTTATCATCCTATGACTCATTCAAAAGATTGAGGAGTTTCTGATGGATCTTTGGTTCTGAAAAAAGAATAAAATGAGTGAAAAATCACTTCAACACTACATGCTGATTAGTTGGTTACAAAAACCTAGTACTTTGCTAACCTGCTTCCAATTGACAGGTATTCACTTCCAACTTCAGTTCATCACTGATGCTTCTAACCCTGTGCTCCAGGCTTGTGAGTTGCCATACTATATCTGAGGCAAAGCTCAGAGTGAAAGGCACGGCCATATGAATCATATGATGAGTAAAGGCTAGTAGAACTCGCATTATTTTCCCCTGGAGCAAGATAAAGAGGAAATTCCCAGTAAAAGGTGTTGACATAGAAACTGTTAAGAAAAGCTCTTATCTTTGGTTAAGAAAGAAAAGGTGTTGACATAGAAACTATAATCACTATTATCTTTTGATTTGTAGGTGTTTTTGATTATATTGTAGGTAACTTGGTATAAACTTAGATTTTAGTAACAGAAACAATACGTTGTAATTGAATGTAAAGTTGGTTCAAATTTATAGGTTAATTGATCTTGTATCTCGTTACGGAACCAACCAACGTTCGTTTCAAATTTAAGTGTTTCTCATTACGGAACCAACCAACATTTGTTTTAAATTTAAATTTAATAAAATAATAGAGTAATGACCTGACAACGTACAAATGTGGCCTGATAAATTGAATATTGCTCTGAAATTCGCAATCGGCTAACATTTGAAATTTTGTGATATAATAAAGCGTTGACCTGACTTCGTATATATGTGGTCTGACTTCGTATAAATGTGTCCTGATAAAGTAGATTTGAATACTGTTTTAAATGTTAGTCGGTTTTAAATGTCAGAGCAATATTCATTTTATCAGACCACATTTATATCGGGGCACTAAAGAGTGTACAAGAAGGGAGTCGACTCTCAGAGCGGCACTGAAGAGTGTAGAGAATTTCAAGTCAAAGTGTTTACAAGAAGGGAGTCGACTTTGTTCACCCCAAAGTTGGTGTTTCTTTTATGAAGTTTTCTTTTGAAAACACGTAAATATTTTTAGTGATTATCAATTCAACGAGAATCACAACTAATAAATGCAGATTTAAGTGTTCCTCGTTACGAAACCAACCAATGTTCGTTTCAAATTTAAAGTTAATATAACAGAGTAATGACCTGACTATGTACAAATGTGCTCTGACAAAGTATATATTGCTATGTTACATAATAGAGCATTATTTTCGTTATCAAGCCACATTTATACGAAGTCAGGCCACATTTATATGAAGTCGGGTCAATGCTCTGTTATATCACAAAATTTCAAATGTTAGTCCATTTCAAATTTCAGAGCAATATTCACTTTGTCAGGTCACATTTATACGTAGTCAGGTCATTACGCTGTTATATTAGCTTTAAGCAGAACCACTTTTATACCAGAACTCGCCTAGTTAAGAATGATGTTCTCTTGTAGATATTAGAACACATAAGAAATAGTAAACATGTGGCAACAAGTAGCAATTTTAAAAGTTTGCTGTATAGATCACTTCGATCAGAAAACATAAGAAAAAAAACTAACTAAAAGAAGAGAGTATTATTCCACCTCAGAGAGGGTTGCGGTGGGTTGAGGCCAAGAACAACGGAGCTCTTTTAAGTAGCTCGTTGGTTAGTCGAACGACAACCCCATGTAGCAAGGGCGGTGTTGTTGGGTTTGTGACGCTGCAAGGTTTCTTCGAAGATAGGTCGCAGAGTCTAGGATCTTCCACCGACGTTGAAAAAGAGCTTCAAAGTGGCATAGTTATCGGTTTTCTATGCACAACGTGGGCCGATACGGAGGTGATTCGATGTCGTTCGGATGTGATTTTAAATGATTCAAGAGCCGGGTTTAAGTAACTTGAGCATGGCGAAGACGATGATGTGGTCAAATTTTAAATTTAATGAATCGAGAGGTGTTTTTCTTGGGGTCGAACAAGGCTTGGTGGTGATGTATATAGGCGATGAACAAGGTACTTTAAAACTTCAAAGCATTATGTACTTTATCAGACCACATGTGTACGAAGTCAGACCACATTTATACGAAGTCATGTCAATGCTCTGTTATATAACAAAATTTCAAATGTTAGCCCATTTCAAATTTCAAAGCAATATTCACTTTGTCAGGCCATATTTATACGTAGTCAGGTCATTACGCTGTTATATTAGCTTTAAGCAGAACCACTTTTATACCAGAACCCGCCTAGTTAAGAATGATATTCTCTTGTAGAGATTAGAACACAGAAGAAATAGTAAACATGTGGCAACAAGTAGCAATTTTTAAAGTTTGCTGTATAGATCACTTCGATTAGAAAACATAAGAAAAAAACTAACTAAAAGAAGAGAGTATTATTCCACGTCAGAGAGGGTTGCGGTGGGTTGAGGCCAAGAACAACGGTTGCGGTGGGTTGAGGCCAAGAACAACGGGGATCTTTTAAGTAGCTCGTTGGTTAGTCGAACGACAACTCCATGTAGCAAGGGCGGTGTTGTTGGGTTTGTGATGCTGCAAGGTTTCTCCGAAGATAGGTCGCAGAGTCTAGGATCTTCCACCGACGTTGAAAAAGAGCTTCAAAGTGGCATAGTTATCGATTTTCTATGCACAACGCGGGCCGATACGGAGGTGATTCAATGTCTTTCGGAGGTGATTTTAAATGATTCAAGAGTCGGGTTTAAGTAACTTGAGCATGACGAAGACGATGATGTGGTCAGATTTTGAATTTAATGAATCGAGAGGTGTTTTTCTTGGGGTCGAACAAGGCTTGGTGTGTATATAGGCGATGAACAAGGTATTTTAAAACTTCAGAGCATTGTGTACTTTATCAGACCACGTGTGTACGAAGTCAGGCCACATTTATACAAAGTCAAGTCAATGCTCAGTTATATCACAATGTGGCCTTTATTTAGATAATTACTTTGTATCTTAATGTTTTCCTTTATAGAATTAATAGAAATTGAAGTCAAAGCTACGTTAGGTAACTTTCCGATTTCAACGTGCAATTTGTGGCATACAAATGTGAGAGATGGAATCACCATTGAAGTTAAAACTATATTGTGGTCTGATATATTACAAGTAACTAAATTTGCTTACTTTTTCATAACTAGTTCAAGCATTTCCTGATCTGAAGCATTTTCAGGAAGCTTTTGACCTTTTGTTTGCTCAGAGAAAGCCAACAACATTCTACACATCAAGTGGCATATGAAGTTAGATATGAAAAATCAATAGAAAATGCTGTAAAAATGTACGTGATAATTATATACGTATTTTTCCTGTTATTTGTATTCACTGCATTCATCTATCAATATATTCTACTGAGTGCAAAATAATTATGCCTTGTTCGACCCAAAAAAAAACACATTTCGATTCATTAAATTCAAAATCTGACCACACCATCGTCTTCGTCATGCTCAAGTTACTTAAACCCGACTTTTGAATCATTTGAAATCATCTCCGAACGACATCGAATCACCTCCGTATCGGCCCACGTTGTGCATAGAAAACCGGTAACTATGCCACTTTGAAGCTCTTTTTCAACGCCGGTGGAAGATCCTAGACTACGCGGCCTATCTTCGGAGAAACCTTGCAGCGTCACAAACCCAACAACACCGCCCTTGCCACATGGGGTTGTCGCTCGACCAGCCAAAGAGCTACTTAAAAGATGGCTAAAGAGAGTTGTTATCGAGGTTTCTTGCTCTTAAGCAAGTCACATCCGAACTAGCTAGCACTTCCAGCTCCTCTTGCTCTTAACAAACTTCTGAAGTTCCTGCTTCATGTTCACGCACTCCCTCTCCAGCTCAGAGATGCGCCGGTTTAATCCGAACTACCCGTATCTCTGTTGTCGATCTCTGTCATTAACGAGGCTGTAGTAGTTTCCATCACCTTGTGCCTCATTGTATAAAACGCCTTCCAGCTCTGCAAGCAAGCAATCCAAAGTTTAACAATAACAACAGATGGCCTAAACCTTGTGCCTCATTGTATAAAACGCCTTCCAGCTCTACAAGCAAGCAATCCAAAGTTAATTACTCTCACCAAATTCACATTCACAATTTTGAGTATTTCTTTCCCTCTTCCTTTCAAGTATTGGCGCAGAGCACTCTGTTTTACGAATAGAGTGTTTCATGAGTTTGACTTCTGGCATGAGATGGTGGAGGAAGAAACAAACCCTAGCTTTGTGAGCGATGGTTGAAGAACGATGTCGATGGTCCCAGAACAACGGCGCCGTTGTCTGGAGTCCTGAGACACTCGCGCCGGTGGCGAACCTCGAGAATCGGCGGACATTGCAGAGGCAGCGATAGAACGCGGTGAACGGCCGGTGGCGGGGAGGAGTTGGGATTCGCGGTTCCTCACTGATTAGGAAGGTCGAAATTGCGGTGAACGGTCGGTGGTGGGGAGGAGGACGAGGCGGCGAGGAGGACTTGGCAAATCCGAGCAAATGAGGACGAGTCGGCGAGGAGGAATCGTCCGCTAAAACAGAGAAGAAAGAGGGGCTGAAACAGAGGATAAAGAGGGGGACGATAAGCAGGTAAGATTTGAGATTAATTAGAGTGATATTACTAGATTAAGATTTTCTTTTACCTTTTACTTTTAGAAATTTTAATGATTTATATTCCTTTTATATTTAAAAAAAAAAGATAAATTAAAGCCTTATTAATTGTAAGAATCCAAAAAATCTGATATTTTTGTAATACTTTTTAAAATATGAATTTTTTGAAAGTTGTTATTAAAAATCTGATATTCTTGCAATTGGACCAACCCTAAAACCTTTATACACTACTAAGGTAATGTGAAAAGGGTTTAGGGGTTAGAGTTTAGATATACTCCTAAATTAATGGTTTATTATTTAGGTTTAATCCATAACTATTTAATATTTTGGGTTTTGGAATTTCTAACCCTAAATTAATGGTTTATAACTTAGGTTTTCAACATGTATTTTAATTCATTTATACATTGAGGGTTTCAACTTTGTAGGGTTCGTTAATAGGGTTTTGGGATCTTTAATCCTAAATTAATGGTTTACGATTTACGTTTTTAACATGTATTTTAATTCATATATAAGTTTAAGGTTCAACTTTATAGAGTTAGTTAATAACTGTTTTTTATACTATTTATATAAAAAAT
The DNA here is from genome assembly GCA_027886185.1 of Rheum nobile. NCBI lineage: Eukaryota > Viridiplantae > Streptophyta > Magnoliopsida > Caryophyllales > Polygonaceae > Rheum > Rheum nobile. The sequence goes on from WOAB01000546.1 coordinate 2,600,921, forward strand.
AATGTTACGTATTATCGTAAATCCATAAATCCATAAATCTCATATCCAAAATATACTACATAATGTATAATGCAATACAATTTAAATCTAAACACTGAACCGTACGGAATACGCACCTCAAAACCTTTACACACTACCTTGTAAGGGGTTCAAGGTTCATCCATTTAGAGTTTAAGACACTGTCTTACAAAATTCGAATTTCGGACCCATTCTTACTCGCTACAGGGTGGCATGTTGGAACAGGTTTCCACTTTTACCAAAAGAAATTCTTACGCATCACGTGTAAGGAGGGCACGTAAAATAATTGCATTTATCAAATTTTAGCGGTGTAAACCACATCCCGTACATTTATAAACATGGAATTTCTGGCACACGCTGGATAAAGCCTAATAAAAATAGTCAAATAGTTTGATCTAGTTACCAAAGTAAATTGAAGCAAATGAACATGGATCCTCATTGTCATATCCAGACAACTTGGAAGCTTCTCCTTGTAATGTTGTACTCAAGATCCCCGGAACAGCTCCAGCAGTCATTCACATAAGGCCATTGAATGACTACCAGGTAGCAATTCTTTCAGCTTACACATAAGCAAGTTTAGGATTGTTAATCTGACTGAAAGTGCGAACTAGCTTCCAGTACATCGTTGCACCTTGCATCTGCCTTCCATGAATATTAACAGAAAAAACAAAGAGAAAAAGAGAGAGCGTAGTGCACAGAGGACTACCTAATCAGCAATTCAAATAAAGCAGAAAACTGAGCCAAAAAGGAAACATTGGGAAAGCATTCAGTATGACAATAACAGGTTGCTGTTTTCTTACAAAGATTGTTAATTAGCCAAAATTGTGAACCTCTAGGATAGCAGAAACTGAAAGCAACTGATGTTAGCTATGGAAAGCGGCGAAGTAATAGGGGTAATTCTAGCTTAATGCACTCAAACGGGCATCAGAATCCTGTGGACGCCATTCATTTCAGTAGCATAAAAATCAGTATCATGTGATAATTATCTAAATAGACAATATAACATGAACATTGCTGAGTAGATGACAGATAAAGAATGTAAGAACCAATAGGTTATATATAACCTACAGCAAGCATGGAAACACATTCTCCAACCCGTAATTCATGTATGCACATTCTAAAGTATGACATGTAAGCAGTCTTCATTGCGACTTTGAGAGCAATAATCTAATCAAAAAAAGAAGTGCAGCTTCAGGTAAAACTGATCAATATACTGATGGAAAGACAATGATGCTAAAATTTATCACTTCCTCCTTAATCTTCCAATAACTTCCTGGATTCAGATTTGAAAAAGAAGATTGATTTTGTAGAAACTGTGCAGAGCAATTCAAGACAAGGATTTTTACCACTGGTTTGAATCCACACAAGAGAGAAGTATGAATCATAGTTTTATCATAAGTAGGAGACATGAGATTAATACTGAATCTTAGCTTTACCAGTAAGTAGAAAACATTTTATAAAAATAGATTGGGCGAGTGAGAACAAGATAAAACCTTGTTTAGGCATCCATTAAGCAGGACATCCTGTTGCAGCCACTAAAATCTGGCCTCACGTGGAAGTATGCAGTGGCCATACCTAATTGCCAGTGGCAACAGCTCGTAGACATCAACCAAATTTGCAGCAAGCCGCAAGCATGATGCCCATACTGCCCTATTTTACATGAATGAAAAGCTAGAAGATCCCATTATCATCTTAAGACATTTGGAAGCAACATGTATCATGTATGAGCCTCCATCTTTGGCCCTGAAAATGTAGGGGAAGGATCAATAATATCTTCAATCAGAATCGTTTATGTTGTTAAGTGTTATGAATGACATCATATCACTGAAACTCATTGAGTACTATTGTAGTATCAATCTCCCGACAACTAAAGGCATTCTAAAACAGAAGCAAGCAAGCACATGAACATTAAGCAACACCCTTTTTGGTTTTATAACCTACTTAGCACCATAAGAGACGTATATATGCTGATGCAATGAGTTCACCCACCATTCAATTAATAGCATAAACTTGCTAGCAATATGTTGTGGAGTTTACAAGATACATAAGAGTTCATTTACCAATCAAAGATATCTTGGGTATACACTAAGAAGTGATAACTCCTGACATGGTATAAGAAGGAATCAACTTTCTAACATAAAGAACCATAGCATGAAAATTAAGAACTGTAGGTTGCACTAGATCCAACAGGTAACGGTACATTGGTGGACTAAAAAAAATAATGCAGTGAGAGCTAATAAGAAATTTCAAATTTTCATTTATTGTAATTTCATGTACATAAATCTGTAACATACCAGCCCCTTCAAGACTTACAGAAAATAGCAGCAATAAAATTGACAGCTAACTCTGCTTACAAATGAGGAAAATCTAGTAACCCTTCTGCATATGGTAGAAAACAGAAAAGACCGTGGTTATCTGTCAACTATCAGGAAAACTGGTAGTGGATAATAGGCCCCTTACCTCCATCAAATGTTCATCATTTGTTATATGAAGTGAATCACGGAGGTTGGTCAATAGAGTTTCCTGTTCCCAGCTTAATGGACCTGATGCGTGCAATGCCTCAATTGTATTACGATAGGCAAGCAATTCTATTCTATGGATTTCCTCAGTCAAATTATTACCTGCAGGAACGAGAGAATTTCCATCCTCTGATTCCATTTGACAAAAGGTTTCAGCATCACTACTACACTCATTATGTTCAAAAGAACCTGTGCAGATGTTTTGCCTAGGGATACTACAGCTAGCAACAGAGGAATCAATACTATCAGCACCCCTAACATCTAAGCTTGTTGCACGTGAGCATCCAACAGCATCATCAACTTTTTCCCTTCCCACAATTGATCTAGAAAAACCAGTTAATTTGTTGTTAAAAGAAGGCATGCATGTTTCAACCATCATTGCTTGTGAAGAAGCAATAGCATCTACCTTTTCAGGTATTTGAAATTGATGTATAGAAATGAACTGTTTTTGCATGCTGCCGTTTCCAATTACTCTAATTTTCCGACTTGGCATTGTATATGCTATACTCTGGGAGTGGAAAATTGTCAATTTCCTCTTCAAAGATTGAGATGGAATGGTGGGAGTCTCGCGAATGCTGTTGTTGCTGACGGGAATAGAAGAGTTTTTGAACCAATTGCTTGCTGGTGTTTCCATATGTTGGGAGCCAATGTTACTCGGCTTCAAATGTACATTGTGCCTCTCCTCACAGATACTGAAACCCTACACATAAAGCAAACACATAAATTTTACTACTTGAAAGTATAAGAAATCTGAGAGTCATCATACTTTACAGGAGCATAAGTTCAAGTTTCCCAAAAGATTTGCAAGTTATTAATTCAAACATTAGATTATTTTACATGGATAGGATATGAATAGTGAAATATTAAAGTCAGATCGGAACTAGCTTCCCACAGAAGTAAAAGTTCGACCAAAACACAAGCAAATATGTGAAGAGTAAGAACTCTACCAAACAAAAAGATATCCTAATATAAAAATGGAATCTCCAAAAACTTTCCACAATGAAATATTACCAAAACACATTATAGAACTAGAAAAGTTAATATACCTTCCCAATCACCTTCCACTCGTCATGTTGCCAACAAAGTCGTGGCCGAATGTCAAGTTTCCTAACTTCAAGTCCATGAGAAGATCCAATCAACCTAACCAAAAGCCTATCCCTTTTCAATACCTTCAAAACAGTCGCCATTTTCCAAGAGAAGCAGTGAAACACCTCGGCAACCTGTCCAGAAGCCCAATTCTCCAAGGACTGCACCACAGGAGGACAAGGCCTAATTGCCTTTCGGGGCACCCTATCAAATTTTTCTTCACTGAGAGCACCAATCCCCCTATCACACTTAACTGTGTAATTGTGGCCGTTTCCATGTATTATTTCTGCAGTATACCATGACCCAGATGGGACCTCTTTTGTGTTAAATACTTCCACTTTACTTCCCCTTTTGAATTTCATCCTTGTCCTATCACACATAAAATCCAATCCAGAAACCTGAATAGCAAGTATAAATATGTTAGTAAAAATCAAAATATAGCAATATCCATGGTCGGATAATAAAATTGGAATAATCTAAATTTGATTAGATCCAAGAAAACTCATATTGGAAGAGGGAGAACACTTAATTCCATCTAATCAGGGGGGGAAATGTACGTAATCACGTCTGTACACAAATCAAAAGTTTTATAATATCACTCACAATACTAAAATTGAAGTGATTGCAATTTGCAAACGAAAAGATTTTACAGATACTACAAAAAGTACATCGAACCCGTAGCAGATGAAAATGGACCAAAAATTATTCCCCTAACCAAACAACCTGCATCGAACCAACTTCAGGCCTATCAAACAATAATTTCTCAATCGTCAAACTACCAAATGAAATCAAAACCGAAAGCATCGAATTTAAAGACGGTAACGTGAAGTCGCGAACAAGAAACCACAAAATTTATCGAAGATCAGCAAAGGACACTGCAAGAAGTAAGGAACTGAAATATCAAAATCATCAATCACGAAAAGAGAACCTTCGATCCAATGCATTCCCACTGCTCATTGTCGGAAATAATTTTATTTACTGAAACATATCCGATTAAAATTCTCAGAACAAGCAATTTTTAGAGCATAATCTGTGAATTATAGAAATCAATCAAAAGAACAATTAAGCATCAACTCATTCATAGGGAATTTTGAAACTTACAGGAAACGGGGACGTCGATGGCGAGAAAAAAAAGGTGAGACTTTTCCCTCAGAAAACAAACTTGTCAGTTTGGCAGCGGTTTGGTGTTTTTGGTTTTTGGGCGTTGTTGTGGTTGGAGACAATGGAGAGGAGAAACAGAAAGATGTGGGAGATTTGTAAATTTTATCTTTTTATTTTTTTTATTTTTTTATAACTTGTTAATGCGTTTTCGATATAGAAAAATTATCACCAAATATCCAAATATACCACTTTGGTGACAAAAATTACAAAGTTGTATTTCTTTTATGGGTTATGATAAGAATATCCACTTTTTTATCCAAATAAGGATAAAAGAGGCAAAACACATAATTTGGGTATAAAAATGAAAAGATAAAATCGGATTTACATTTATCTTTTCTTTTGCAATTATAATATTTATTTTAATATATTTCGAAATAGAAAAAAAAAAAAAAATGGGTGTGATTTGCCATGATGTGACATTGACACATTCACTTTTACTATTGAAAATGTAATTCAACCAATTTAAACTTGAAAAATTAACTAAAGAAAAATTAGAACATCAGAACAATTAGTGCTAACAGGTAATTGCCAAATCTGATGCTTAACTAAAGTAACCAAATTAATTTGCCTATTTAGTGCTAACAGCTAAACCAATTAATTTGCCAATTTTCAACCAATTTTCAACCCATTAATTTGCCTCATTAATTTGAACACATTTAATCCATTTTAACATCCGAACATCAACCCATTTTCAACCCCCCAAAATTCCTCTTCTTCACCGGACACCGAAATCGAATTCCGGCGACCTCTGTAACCGCCCTCAATCTCTGCTAACCTCCCTGAACCGTTCTCAACTTATCCTCCTCTGCTTTCGCTGGAACCATTGAAGCCCAAACAAAGAAAGAAAAGAGAATGGCTGTTACCAGAGCTTCCAATGATGCGACACCGTAGAAGAAAGGAAAAAGAGGGGTGGATGAAGAAGAACAAGGTGGTAAGAGGAAGGGAAAATTTGTTGCGAAGAAAACCCTTCCATCAGCAAAACCCAAAGCTACAAAATCTGCTGCGAAGAAGCCTAAATCAGAGAGCGGTTATTCTGTGAAGAAAAACGAAGTTGTCGCTCTTCTGAAAAGGTGAAAAAGCATGAAGCCTTTAACTTTCAAGGAAGATGTAAGTAAAAAAAACTCTCAGAAATGTTTAACTTTTCAATTTTTGCATCTAGGGTTTATTGATATCCCGTCACCGTTGTGTCTGTAACTTATGAAAGTTCTGTTATTCAATTGTAGATTAAGTACGCGTTCTGCAAAGGCGACCCTTTATATGGAAGAATCAATATCAACTGTAGGATTTCATAAATGCGTGATATTGAAAACAAATTGACTGGTGCAGATTGGAGAAGGATAATTGCAAGCCCTTTTGGAAATGTAATGAAAATGCTGCGTCAGGTTATATTTTCTTCCCAAACTGTACATACTGTTCTTTTTAAGCAACTAAAATCAAAAAAGAAGTGGGAGACCTGGTACGAGATAGGTGGTAAAGTGTTAAGGTTTTCAATGAAGGAATTTACATTGATAACTGGTTTAAATTGTGGCCAAATGCCACCAGAATCAGTTGGGAAGAAGAAAAAGAAAGATGTACAAGTGATGGAGAAGTTCTTTGGTGGTCCTGCTGGTCCTAAAACCTCAGTGCAAGACTTGTATGAGAGGTTCAGAGATTATAGACTGCTAGATAATTACAAGTTGAAGATGGCATTGCTTTTGATAGTTGAAGATATTTTTCTTGGAGGAGATAAGAAGAGACTAGTTAAAGCTGAACATGTGAAGCTGCTGGATAACATGGACAAGTTTTGGGATTATCCTTGGGGAAGAGTTGCGTATAAAGAGTTTCACAGGTCTTTGACAAAATCTCTGGCCAAAAGAATGCTTACTGTTGAAAAAGCTTTGCTACTCTCTGAAGATGCAAGGATTCCCTATACCATTCAAGGAATGCCAGTTGTATTTCAGGTATATTAAATTAGTAATTGCATTTGCCTATATATCCCTGACAAGTTTGATAGTGTTGGGTAGTGGGATTTTAAGTGTTTAAACTTGAAGTGATACCTATAAAGTAAATATTTGAAGTTTGAGAAACTGTTGGATCAAGTTTAAATCAAAGAATTGATTTGTTATATGGAATTTGTCCTGAAATCATGCAAACATTTGTATGAATTGTTAAAGTTCATACAAGTTTTAATATGCTTGACTAGTTACCTAGTGAAGGGTGTCTGGATTTGAAATGTTAAAGTTCATACAAGTTTGAATAATGAAAAAGTTGTGTCTATGTAGGTGTGGATATGGGAATGTATATCCAACTTATATCTCTCTCATCCAATGAAATTGATGTACTTATATTGTCCTTTATATTGCAGACCTATAGATTTCCGTGGAGTTAGCAAAATATACATTGACAATGATTTCATGGAGAGCTTAATTGAACCAACTAAGTGGTGGGGTAATTTGGTAAGGGTGACCGATTTTTAAAAATATTTGTAAATTTTGTCCACATACTCTATCAATATATTGATTTTGTAAATTTTTGTTGGCAGCACTTAGATGAGGTCCTAATTTTACTTCGCGATGCGCTCCTGAAGAACCCAAGAGAGAATCATAAGGCGACTATTATGGACACTTCATGGTGTGAAGACTACAAAGACCAACACAAGTGTGAAATGGGTGGTGTTGCAGTACCAGAATTTCCAGATCGCGTCGCTCGATACTTTAGAGGTGAACTTCCAATTTTTCATGGGAAGAATTGGGAAGAGGTGGACTTCATCTATGCACCGCTTTTTGTGGGCACAAACCACTGGGTTGCCATTCAAATTGACCTGGTTAATTGGAGCCTAAGTGTGTTTGATTGCAATGCGAATCTGAAGCGTGATCATGTCATAGAAGAAGCAGTCGCCCCCATTATCAAGTATCTTCCTAAGTTTGTGAGCAAGCACGAACCTTTGTCCAAGAGATATGCACACCGGGGTGTCTCGGTTCTCACTTACAATGGAAGAGTTGGCAATCTGGAACAGAACTTCAGAGCGTAAGATATCCTGCTTCCAGTTTGTTTTTTACCCGCCACCTAAAATATTAACATAGAATTGACATTTCTTATTTTTGGTTGCAGTGGTGACTGTGGAGTATACACCTTGAAGTACATTGAGTGGTTGAGTTTTGGAAGTGATGATCTCTCCCTCATTTCAGATGATACGATCGACTATCACATATTCGACATTGCTAATAGTGTGTTCGACAAGCAGTGGAAGACAATGTTGAACTATGGACAATAGTGTGTCATCATAACACTAGATTGTGTGAACAATGTTTTGTTTGGATTGCAACTTTGATGCATGAACAATGTTTTGTTTGCGTTGTGTTTAGGGGGCAAATTTGATGTACGAACAATGTGTTGTGTTTCAACTCTACTAATTCTGTTGTTGTATAAGTCATCCATGTACGAACAATGTGTTGTGTTTCAACTTTGATGCATGAACAATGTGTTGTGTTTCGACAAGCAGTGGAAAACAATATAAGTGAAAGTTTATACCTTAAGTGACAGGTTTTAAATTCAATGGTGGAGAGCAATATTTCCAAAATCCGGTTTAGATTAAAAATAACCGATTAGTTAAAAACAATTTCCAAAACCCGGTTTAGATTCATTTTAACCTCACCCAAATTCTTACCCTCATCCTACAGCTACCGTATTTTCTTCATCCTTCTCTCATGGCTCATTGAGGCATTTCAAAAACTCTAGACAACTCCGAGAATCGATTGAAGGGTGTATTTCGCAGGGAGTGGAGATTGAGAGAGCTCGAGGGCGTAACCCATGGCATACTCGGAAGGATCCAGCAGTGGTGGAAATGTAAAGGTAAGTTTGGTATGATTTAGGGTTTCACTTTGGGGAAGTATTTGCTACTGTTTTGTTTCAATGTATGTTCTAAAATACGAATTGAATTGTGGATTTGCTACAGAATACATATTTGCTACTGTTTTGTTTCTGCTTGAAATTTTGTGAATTCTTATATGTGGTTTGGCAAAGTAGCTTGAAACTCTTCTGACAAAGATGTTTTGATTACTACTGATGAAGACAAGACGTAGCCTAAACTCATGTTTATTCATGAGGAGATGGAATACAGCAGCAATGGAGTCCAAATTGATAAGATGTGCATGTGGTGCTGCTTGTCGATATTTCACTTCTATGACAAACGAGAATCCGGGAAGGAGATTTATAAGATGTGTAAATCGGGTGCGTATCTAGCTTGTTTGCTGATATTCATAATATTTTGTTTTAAAAGTGTTTTGAATACTTTATGACAGGGAATAGTTTTCATGTATTTTGGATTGAATGCAGGTTGGAGGTTGTGGATTTTGGGAATGGTATGACCCTCCACTTTGTCCTATTGCAGCAGAACTTATTCCTATGCTAAGAGATGAGATAATCCAGGTGAAAGATGCATTGGATGTGAAAGAGAGTATAATTTCAGCATATGAGGCATAGCTTGGAATGCTACAGCAGGAAGTGATAAGGCTTAAAGGTGGTGCAAAGAGTGTTATCGGTCATGAAGAAGAGTGTCGAGTTAAGACGTCAAACTATGTTGAACGTGTGTTGAAGGTTACTTGTTTTTTTGTGGTAATGGCTTGTGTAATTAAAGTCTATTTCACTTAGCCTGTTGTAAGCTCTCGGTTGTTAAGAGTCTTGTAAGCTATCTATGTCTAGAACTATTTAAGCTGTAGGATTTTATGGGAAAATGTAAGCTTGAAGGATTTTCAATTATATATGTTTCATGCTTTAAGCTTTAAGGAATGTTTCATGCTGAAATCAAAATGGCACCTGCTTTTAATGTTATTTTTCTTACCCAAGATGGATGATTTGTGTGAACTCTTTTGACCATAAATCTGAACTTAACTAAGAAGCATAATACACCACACATTCATAACATTTTTGCAAAGGTACATAAGTGACATGTTTTACATTCAAAGGTGGCGAGATAATATTACATTAACTAAGAAGCATAAAGCATCCCATGGTTCATCACTGGAATAAGTAACTCAAAAGTAAAGTAATATGACTTATAAGAGATCATTTAAGAGTTTGAGATCTCTTATTGGTCATATTAAGCTTACCAAAACCATACAAAAAAAAAATAGCATTGTTCATAACTGGAATATGAAAGATAGCACACTATGGTCTTACCCTTGATCCTCCTCTTGCAGCCCGATAGCACCTCTGGTAAGTATGATCAGTCGGTCCACATCTTGCACATCTCTTGGACACACGTTTGTAGGGTCTCTCCCACCTAGCCTTGTATCTATTCAGCCTTGGTCTACCAGGGCCCCTTTTCCATGGTGGTGGCAAACATGCGATTTGCGATACGGACAATGGAACATCCCATTGCTTGTGTGGGGGGACCAGATGGATGGTTTCCTTGTAAACTTCTTTCAAACTGTTGTTGCTATAGAAGTGAGTAACCAGAGTAGTAATATCAATACCCCTATCCTTTGCTACTGCCATAGCATGTGTGCATGGAATTCGATCTTTCTGAAAGACATTGCATCGGGAAGTTAGTCGGCGAATATTCACTTCGTACTTATTCCTTCCATTTGTCACCTCTGCTTCAATATCACTTAGCCTATGGACACTCATTGTCACAGAAGCCGCATACCTTTGATCCATGGTTTTGGTCACATACTTGGTACTTACCTCAACCCACGTAGCAGCCGACTCCCTCCTTTCACAGAACCAGGTGGCAAAGGTATGCAAGATAACATCAAACAATGGTACAATAGGCCACATACGCTCCTCTTTAAACACATTGTTCAGACATTCTGCATTGTTTGTAGTCATGATGTTGAACCTGTCAGTTGAGAAATATGCTCTTGACCACTGATTAAGGGGCACTTTCAGAGCATCTTTTACCACAGCCGGAGCCCTGTTTCTTAGGATCTCAAGCTCGGTCCTATATTGTTCTACCGTGTACGCCTTTGCAACCTTGAACCACTGGTCTTGCAAGCCTCCCCAACGGCACTTCAGCTTGAAGTTTTGTAGCATATGATAAATGCAATATCCATGGCTAGCAAGAGTGTATTGTGTTTTCAGAGCAGCTTTTATACTCAAATGACGATCAGAGACAAAAACCACATCCACGCTATCGGGTACAACAACTTTCTTCAACTCCTTAAAGAAGAAGGACCAAGAATCCTTATTCTCACTGTCTACTACAGCAAAGGCCAGGGGGTAGATTTGTCTGTTTCCATCTTGGGCAGTAGCTAGAAGAAGTTGTCCGTTGAATCTCCCTCCTAAGTGTGCTCCATCAACACAAATCACCTGATTTTCATATAAAACCGGTCACCCTATTGAATTTTACCCTCCAGGTTATATTATATAATCAAGACAAACAATAAAGTTGGAGAAACATAAAGTTACCTTTCTCAAACGGGGAACAGCCCTGATGCAAGCACCCAAGGCCCAGAAGCAGTACTTAAAACGGTTTTCAGAATCTGTTATTATAGCTGTATGCGTGCCAGGATTGTAACACCCCCAAAACTTAACCCTTTTGGAAATGTATTACCGCCAGTGATCCAAGTGTTCCTTACCGAGATCACCCTAGGCTTTACCGGTTAAATACGAACATGAAATACAATTGATACATAATGATCAACGTAATTAAATCAGAACATAACATTGTTCAAAAGAAACACGAGTTACGGGATTACAACCCAATCCCGAATAGGCCAATCACAGAGTTTAAACCAAAAATACAGCGGAAGTCTTATATAAAACACATTACAACCATAGTTCTTGTCCAAAAGATCGCAACCTGATAAAAGCAATAACTAAAACGTTTGAAAACCACCGTTGACTCCATAATCGTTCTAGTCTTCACTACTTTCGATCTGATGTGCCGAATCGGACGGATGACACCAGCCAACCATGCAAGGAAAATATCGATTGGTTAGTCTAAATGAATAGACTAGCAAGGGTACAAAGCAGAATGGTTCGAAACAGGCGTATTAGGTTAGACTCCTCGTTTCTCGAATAATAATCGAGTACGCTAGTCAACCACCATACTCCTACTGGAATAAACAAGAGATATGCACAAGAGAAGACTCTGGAAGACTGAATCTTCACAGAGATCGACTCGAAAAGAGACTCCAAGAGATTGAGTCTTACGAAAGTATGACAAATCTGGAATGTTACAGAATCATACAACAATGATTTAAAACTGACTGAGATGCTTCAGTCAACGACCAACCTCACCGCCTTACAGCGAATCCAGATCGGAAAGAAGACGTACTACATTCAAGTCAACACGAGTCTTCCTAGCGGCACTATTACCTAGTTGCCCTACTCGCTGAGCGTTCATTAATTATGTGCGTCAAGGTAGCACTTATCTGATTATGTTTCAAAAACACACATCACATTATAGACTTTTACATGTGTACCCCACCAATGGGACGACACATCTTAGTATACGTTTCGTCGAGAGTGACGTATACCGAAAGGTTTGTGACACCAGCTAAGTGTCCTGTCTCTATACACATGTGTAAGAGACCGATCATGATCTTAGAATAGTACCAGATGGGGACGAGCCATCCCGATACCAGATTATAAAGAAACGACTGGACAGAGTCCGAGTAACTTTCCTATCTACAGTGCTAACTAAACAGTTATAGCACAACAACAGTTACCGGATAAATCCACATAAAGGCCCGAAAGGCGATCACAGATAATAGCGTTGTTCTAACAGATATACAACCTATTATATGATTTTCAAAACAGTTTATCAAAACCGTTTCCAGACAAACTGAGTATTCATTCCAAATTAATTACTCAGATAAACTACTGATAATTAATGTAAATATGGAACGAATGAGCAAGAGCGAACCGCCACTTGCCTTAATCCGCAGAATAGACTAAATACGTCAACTGGATTCCGGGCTCGACACGGTATAGTTCCGACAGCACAACAACCTTCGAGTCGACCCATAAAAGGAACCCTAAGTTAGATCCGACATAAACAGTACGAATCTAAACACGGCAAAAGAACACGAAAGGAAAGACGCCACGACGACAACCAACCAAGCCAAAGCCACGAAGGCATTCTGGGCACTGGCGGCGGTCGCCGTTCTTGGTGGCGGTCGCCGTATTCATCACGGCGGTCGCCGTGAAGAACACGGCGGTCGCCATGAAGAACACGGTCGACAGAGACGAGAGAAATCTCACCAAAACAAAGCGCGTTTCGACCCCTTTCCACCTTGCTTGGTTTCTGACCTCCAAAGGCAACCACAAGGCTTCAAAAGAGCTGCTGGAAACACCACCAAACAACACCGACGAAAGCTTCGAAATTCCGGCGAAGGCACAACTCCGGCGAGAGGCGAATTTGGCAGAGGTTTGGTGCTGGGATGGCTCAAAACCTTACCCCCAACACCTCCTTTTATAGCCAAAACATCTGGAGCCTCAACCAAACCCTAAGACGCGGCCGAAAGCAGATCGGCGCGCCTCGATTACCGCCGGCGACCAACGGGCAATGCCCACTGGACAATCACGGCGGTCGTCGTGATTTTGCCTATGGCGGGCATGCGACAGTCGCCGTTGCCAGGCCTGTCGCGGCCAGCTAGAAGCTGACACGCTGACTCCTCGGGCCCAACCACGGCGGTCGCCGTTTCTCCCTTTTCCCGCCCATTCAGCTTTGAACGAACCTGACGTTAAACCGGGATAAAAATTATCGTACGCGAACGACAATTAAAATCTAAGGCACCTTGTCTGTATATTATTTCACTGAGAAAAATATTACAGATACAGAGCATATTACAGAATGTTTCAAACTCTCTGTATTAAATCCGACGTACACAACGGGTACTCGGGAAAATTCCAAAATTCCCAAAATAACCTTATAAAAATACGGGGTATCACAAGGATTGACCTCTTTCAACATATGTAGCCATGAGTGAAGTTGACTGTAACCTTCCTCGGCAGTCCCTCAAATAATGTCCTCTACTAGCACTCTTGCTCTATTGGCTTTGTGATAACTGGCATCGACTCCCAGGCCTTTCATGACAGCTTGTATCTCTCTTGCCCTTGGTGCATCCTTGCGACCTCTAAACCTGTTACACAAACACCAATAGATAGTCTTTAGACACTTTGCATAAAACTGTCTGAATTGAAATTAAAATCTTCAACAAAAACAATATATACCTATCAAGAATACTCTGTGAAATTACAGAGGCATTGGCATGCCTGTTGTGATCGTGCCTGAACAGCATCCCACATGTATGGTTTGTAGCAAACCTCCGGACAATAAATGCACTAGTACCTACCTTCACTGAAGCACGAAAACCAAATGAACATCCTCTGTTTTTGCACTCCACCACATAACAAGTCTTATCAGACCTCTTCACAAGCATTTCTACACAATTGTCCATAGCATATGTGGCTAACGAATGCTTAAGCTCCTTCTTGGTTTGAAACATATCTCCACACTTGATTGTCTTGGACTTTGACTTGTCCTCCACTTCTTCTACATCCACCAAATTTTGAAAGTCAGCAGGGACTTCAGAAATGTAATATCTCTCTTCGACTTCATCAATAACATCCAGATATTTAGGCTTCCCAATATCAACCTCCTCAACGTTGTCATCATACTCAACATTTTCAATGTATTCCTCTTCTTCCTCGAAAAGGTTGACAAGGTCACAACCTTTATGCTTGGTTGCAGAAATAACAACATCCTCCTCTTCATCGTCACTGCTTAGTGACACAACCTCAACTGTCTTGGCTTTCTTACAAAACCACTTTGTAACAATGTCAACATTCTGTTTCTCTCCACCGTTCACAGACATCCGGACATCCATCCCCTCCACTCCTATTTCATCTTCTAAAAGATCAGCATCTAATATGTCGCTCAACATCTGGTCCGACATTCTTTTTTGGCTTAGTATAGGAGTAAAAGATGCACCATCATTTCCAGGCTGGGATACAGGTTGAGGTGCACTTAATGGAACATCAATCATCTCTTCTTCTTCTTTTGAAACTCAAGATTTTGGTTGCACACTGGAATGCAAAGCAATTGGCCAAACTCTGTCTTTACAATTTGTCATATTCAAAAAGATGTATGCTTCTACATCATTCTTATCGCAAATATCAAAGGGAGGAAAGTGCGGATTTTGTAAAGACAAGTAACTCATCTTCAAGTCGAACCTGGTAAGATCAATTTCCAGTTTTTCTGCAATCTTAATCTTCAGTGATTCATAATTGATTTTCTCACTAACCATCATCCCCTTCGCCTTTTTTGTTCCTTCATAAATCCAAATCTCATTCTCGCACCTCCACTTTCCTCCACTGATTAGAGAAACCATATACGTTGGAGTTGATCTTTCTGAAGAAGCAAAAAATAAGAAAAGTTAATCAATTTCTTAGTACCGAAACAAAACACAAAAACACACACAAATAAAACAGAGCACACACCAGTGGCAATAACTCGGATGGCAACTTACCCATAGAAAATGACAACTTACCCATAGAAAATGAGAATATTAACAATGGCAATAACTCGGATGGCAGGTATGAAGCAGAGGACAGAAATAAAGGAAGCTTGGTTTAACAGTGGCAATAACACCTGGTAAGATAAAGATGTATGTTTCCATTTTTGGAGGGAAAAAGAGGATTAACTAAGCTAGCTTAGTTTTGGCGGGAAATATGCAGTGATTTGACAGCCACACACCAGCATTTTTTGTGGCTTAAATTCACTTGGTTTAACATTAAGCTGAATTTTCTTTCGGCTTAGACAAAGCTTCTCTCCGTATATATATTTTAATTCTGACACACAGTACAAACAAGTTGTATATCAAGTACAAATTATCAGACCCATCTTTTCAGCTTCTTTTCTTTTCCATTTAAATTTCGATTTACAAATTCTGATAATACATTTTGTACCCAAAATTTAAAGTCAAAATAAAATCAAATAAAGTTGCTTTATGTTATTGCAGTTATATCCAAAAAATTAAGTACAACTTTGCACATTTTATTAGCAAAGTGGTATACCCTTGCAAAATACCCTTCGATATATTATGCAGGATTTTTGTTAGTTACATTGTCAGATTGTTTAATAAGATAAGAATATATTTCCTAACTAAGAAAAAAGATGGTGAATTAGATAAATGATCATTTGACAAGTCTTTTTTTAAATTAATGGATTCTTAGTAAAAATGGACCATTTTCCCTCTCCCTAAACTCTACTCCCTACCTCCTATTCCCTATTCCTTAAACCCTAAATCTCAAAGAACAATATTTTAGAGAGAAAAAAAAACAAAGAAGAGGGAGAAAAAAATAAAATAAAATAAGCTAATAGGGGTAGGAAAAATACATAAAAATTAGTATGGGTCTCTTTTATTAATTAAAAACTCTTAAAGGATTAATGGGTCCAAAATCCTCAAAAAAGATAGAGTTTGATTCTCATAGAACACCTTTTTTACAACTTCTTTCATCAGAAAAATTTAAGGGAAAACATAAATCCTGCCCAAATAAATTATAAATTTGCTTTTTTTTAGGATTTGTTAGATGAGAGAGTTTATAAAGAGTTTTTTATTCATAAATAGTTGATAAATGGGATTGTGTAAAAAAAATATTTGGTAAAAAGGTTATTTTTATGGGTGTGTATAATTTATTAAAAAAGTGTAAGTGGTAAAAAAAATTAAAAAATTATTACACGTTTAATGAAGTATATAAAAATAGGTTTTTAAAATAAAGTATTTATAAATTTGTTTTGCCATTGACGATTGTGTAGGATTGAAACAAAGCCTTAAGTAATTGAATTAGTAAGGTTACCAACAAAAAACCTTGCCAACAAACAACCTTAGAATAACATGTTGATATGGCATGAGCTTATTGATTCTCATAGAACACGTTTTTTTTCATTTGTTTTTAAAAATTTGTTTTGCCATTGACAATTGTGTAGGATTAAAACGCATCATGTGAACAACAAAGACAGTAAATATAGATTAGTTATTGTACTGTCTTTCTAACTTAAGGTATAGGATTACGATTTTTTGTGACAAGTTAGTATGACACTCCGTAATCACAACTATTTTTTATTATAATGGTTTAATATATTCTATGGAGTGGGAAAATGTTACAATTATTTTCCATATTAGCTATGTCTTCTTTTCTTTATTAGGTTTGAAAATGGAAAATCAATTATGTCTATATCTATATATCTGTATGAGTGATGAGTATATGAGGAGAGTGTTTAGGATATAAAATAAAGATTAATCTTAATCACTAGATTATAGGAATGAAGGGTTATGATTAAAACACATGGATTGATAAATTTGTAAATATAATAATTTTTTTTAATTTTATATTTATTTATTTTTAAAAATATTTTTTAATTTCCGAAATTACTTTTATAAAAAAAAATCCAAATTTTTTTTTTGAATTTATTTTCTATTTTTTTTTCCAAAACATATTTTTCCCCGAAAATTATTTTTTCAAAAAATATTTCTTTCCCCAAAAATTAAGTTGTTTCCCCAAATTTTTTTTCATGAATATTTTTTTAAAAAATTAGTACCATGCACTTTAACATTTTCATGTACTTTAACATACTACTCATGCACTTTAATATATTTATATATATATTTAATTTTAAATTACTAAACATGCACTTTAATATATTTACACACTAGAAGTCAAGCCCGTGCGTAGCACGGGATATGTTTTATAAATTGTTTAGGAATTGTAATGACATTATTGATCAAGTAGGTTGGTTATGGAATATAAATATGTGTCATACAATGTAAATTTTTTAGTGGTTCGGTTAAGATGAATTAGAAAATTGTGTATGTATATATGTAATTTTTATTGAACAATTTGCTTTGAATCTAAACCTCCGAAATTGTAAAGGGATGTTGTATTAGTTTTTGCCCTTTGTTAAATATAATATGTAATAAAGTACGTCATATTTTTTGTTATTGTCCTTTTTTAGAACATTATAATAGGGAGGAACACTTTGCAATAATGTATCATATTAAAATCCTAAATTTTATTTAATGTGAATGTAAAGTGTGTTTATACATGTTGGGTTGTTATATTACTATTTTTGCTTCACTCATATAGCCTTATATAATAGTTTGTAAACATGTAATAGGACATGGATTACAAGTTCTATGATTTTTTTTTTGATTTTTTTTTTTTTGTTAATGTAAGCCATTTTTATTTTTTTTAGTGAAGATATTTTTTGTTGTTTATAGTAATTGTGATCCAAAAATGCAAAGTACTTGCATTGATTTAAGTAGAGGAGTGGGTTGAAGTTATGAACATAGTTACAATTTACATAGTTACGTGCTATGCACGTATTTTATTCTTTCAATAGTTTTTAATATATTTTTTAAAATTCTATTTTATATTTATTATAATTATAATTTATACTCTTATTTATTTATACTTTATAAATTAAAGAAATCTATATATTTTGCATTTTGGATCTTACATATTTGTTGTTTACTTATATGAGTTGTTTAATTCGTAAATAATAATTTTCCAAATTATCCATATTCCCATTTTTAGAGAATTATGGAGTTTCAAAATAGCAAGAAATTTTCATAATAGTTGTTTTCTTATTAGCAATTACCAAGGTAATATTTTAATTACCAAATTTTCATTCGACCCTGTACTGTTTTCTTATTTAGCATTTTATAATATTTTGTTCCATTTCCGTACTTTGTATCGGTATATAATTTATAAATATAGTTAAATATATAGACTATAGTCAAATATGAGAATACGTACCCACGCGTTATCACAATCAACAATCCGGACAAACATGATTTCCTTCTAAAGTAAGAATAGATCAGACAAATCAACATTAGTTAATGTAAATTCTGAAAGATCCATCTCCTCATATTTGATCACCAACCTACGAAAGAGAAAAAAATCAATGAAAATCATTACCATTAATATGTAATTTTAAACCATTAATCAATGACCATTTTACAAAATCACATTTTCAATACTCCATATATTATTATATGTAGAAGGAACCGGAAGGAAAAAATAAATATTTTTAAACATTGACATAATAAAGAGGAAATTGTTTTTAATCTCTTTCTATAGATAACAACTTAGAAGTTATTAAAGGTCTCCTTATCTCCTATACAAAGAGAGTTTTAAAGTGTTATTATTGCATTAGAAGTTACAAATTGTAATAGTTTGACTATGATATTGAAATTAGTGTAGAACCTAAAAAAGTTTTAGTTCTGAATTGGTAATAAATGAGTATGATTACCTCAAAATCTCTATTAATGAATTATAACAATTGCTGTACTTTTTTTAGCGGCAATCTCTTTTATTACGGGCTAGATTTAGTAGGTTTGAATTGAGAAATTCAAAAATTATAAGATAGTGTTAACATATTTTTATGATAATTTGATTTTATTGATTGTGTATAATAAGGGGACTAAAAGAAAATATCGCCAAAAAGGAATTTTTTTGTGAGATTTATCCATTGATATAGAATTTGTTTTCATACTTTTAAGGAATGAAAATTGTAAAATTATGATATAGCTCAAACAATGGAAGTACAAATTTTATTAATTTATAGTTTTAAAATAATGAGAAATAAGTTGTCTAAAAAACTATATTTTATATTAGATACCAATATAAATAATTTGTATAGATAGTTTTTATTAATATATTGTAAGAAAGATTACATTATACAATTAGAATAATTATCTTGGTAAAACAAATGAGGTTTTTAATTGCGTAAAATCTCTATTGTAAATATTGTGAAATTATCATGTAAAATCATAATTAAAATATTATAAATAATAATCTGTAACCCTACATAAAAGTTAAAAGAACACACATATTTGACACATGTGTATATATATAGATGAATAATTTATTCATATTTTATTATCTTAGATATTGTTTAAAATATAAATAAGGTTTTAATTACATGTATTATATTTTCACGTTATTCTATATAAAAGTTATGTTACACTTTTATGTTACATAAAAGTTATTATATACTGTCACATATAAACTAATACAATGAATAAAATAAATTAACATTAACAGAAAGTGATCATTAATCAATTATTTCGAAATTAAAAATAAAGTATCGCTTACTTTATACGTGAAATTAATAACTATAAAAATAGGTGTAGTGATGTAAACAACTCCATGCATTAACTAATTTTATAATAACTCATATTAGAAAAGTTCCTCTTAACACAAGTTTTATTATCCATGATTTAATATATTTTATCTTATATTATAAGTGTCATTTTAGATTTTTAAGAAAATAAACATAGTTTAACTCAAGTAAATAAATTACCTGATGGCCAATGCCAGTGAAACCTCTTCTATGTAGCATATCTCCTTGGCCTCCATTGATTTGAAACCTGCTAATGGTAAAATTAATTACATTACTTCATGGTTGGTTTGTCCCATGTAGACATTTCTCACTTCTCATTTGCCACAATCAAAACCTTCCATTGACCATTCTCTATACATCCAAACTTCATATTGGCATTTCTTGTTGGGTCATGTAGTTGGCATATTTGTAAACATGAAATGTGCGTTTGAAAATGATCGTAGTTTAATTAAGAAATAGATTAATATGACCACAAAAATTGGATACTAAATTACTAATAGTAATTAGTATATACGCACCTTTAAGTTTGCAGGGGCAAGGTCCATACATGGACTACATTTTAGATAGCAACACGATGGATTATTAGATCTTTTGACGTTAGTGCTTTTTTGGCATTTGTTCATCTCTTATATGGGTTCATATATATATATCACAATTCACAAAAGAAGAGTAACGCTCCGGTAAAACGAGAGTTATGGTAAAACGGAAGTATTAATCTAGAGCGTTGGATTGATGGTGATGGATGATTTGATGATTGGGCCTTACAATAGATATGGTAGGGGTGTAACCACCAAATCTACTCTAATAAGGAAATTATTTAATTTTTTAATTAGGAAAAGATAATAAATAAGGTTGTTAGATGAGAGAGAAAATACAATATTTTCTATTTCCTAAAATCGTCTCATTCTGCTGATACATTTTTTTCTTCTTCAACTATTTTTCAGTGTTCATGAATATCGATCACGTCTTTAGAATATCATTCATGCGTTTATGAATATCGATGGATGTGAATATCTCCACTTAAAACATGAATATCACCACTTGATTTTGTCAGCGTCCTAATGCTTTGCAAATTCGTAGATTTGCAAATTTGTTCTTGTTGCTTTTGTCATTGTTTCTTGAATATCGTTCATATTTGTATGAATATTTTTGTTTAATATGTGGATATCACTAATTAAAGACATGAATAACACAACGTAAAATATGAATATCACCACTTAATATTATATGAATAACATAATCAATTACACCATGAATATCATTCTATATTAGTATGAATATCACTATGTTTCACCATGAATATCATAACCCAAACAAAAAATAATCACTTCACAATAACATAGATAGTTATACACGGAAAAATGTACATGAACATCAGTATTGATTACATGAATATTAGGAATGACAAACATGAATATCGCTATTACGCAATGACTTGTGCTTTTTTAGACGAGCAGGAAGCTTCAAACGTCTCTTCGTCGGTGCAACAGTTAGGCCTGAAAACAATGTTGAATATCAACAACATCATAGTGAATATCACATCATAAAATTTGAATATCAATTACTCCGATCATGAAACGTACATAAAACATGAATATCAAAAGCATTTGTATGAATATCACATCAAACAATTTGAATATCAATTGCAAACAGTACGAACAACACCATCAACAAGCCATTTGAATATCATAATAGCGATATTCATTCCATATGTGATGATATTCATGTATTTTGTACGCATAGTCATACAAGTAAGTAGTCGATATTCATAAAAAGAGTGTCGATATTCAAAGTTAATAGTAGAATATTATTCAAGCGACTAGGAATTAAGGGGAAAACTATAACAAGACCACAATTACTAAAGCATTTTGTTGAATGACAACAGGCTAATAGTAGAATATTAATAGATCAAAGAAGTAAAAATACCACCATGTGGCCAACAACACCAACCATAGTCCTCAATCACAGAAAACCCAAAATTCAAGCATCTCTTTCAAAAGACCACCCGCGAGAAACAAAATCAATGAAAAGGAGCATAATTTATATGAAAATATAACGAAACTAAAAGAAAGCCAGGGAGAGATATCAAACGTAGGGTTCCATTAAACTCACAGAGATGCAGGACCTTCTTCCTCCTCCTCCACCTCCTTATCATCTTTGTCGTCGTCTCGGGAAGCTTCGCCGCCACATCGGCCTTCATGAGGCCAAGCGATTCCATCGAATGAATTCGACCCTGAATTGAATCAAACGACGAGGAACTTGCATCTGGGTT
The DNA here is from genome assembly GCA_027886185.1 of Rheum nobile. NCBI lineage: Eukaryota > Viridiplantae > Streptophyta > Magnoliopsida > Caryophyllales > Polygonaceae > Rheum > Rheum nobile. Next base: position 2,623,092 of record WOAB01000546.1, read on the forward strand.
CTTGTTGAAAACCACCGCGACGTGCGCCGAATCCACAATCCCCATCGCCAGCGCCTCCTACGCCCTCAACTTCTTATATATATTTACTGTCAAAATCCACAATCCACAATCAAATAAACTAATTATATTTACTGTCAAAAGCATCAACAATCACCAATTCAACCATGACAGAGACAGACTATATATATACATATCACCAATTTCTCCCAAGAAGAAGTCTTGGAATACCTATAGCCTGATACATGATACATATGATTCAAACAAACACAAGATGCCAAACAAATTAACATCAAGATTACTAGGGAACTTACAATGTAACATTGTAGTACAGATACGGGATGCACATGAGACACAATAACCAGTGCCCAGTGATGAGATATAAGCAGCAGAGAACTCCTTGTGTAATGAACTCCGGCAAGACAACCTTGTTTATCCGCGACGCAGAGTCATAAGGGTTGATATAATCGAACTCTAGATCCGCCAAGCACATAACCTGAAGAGATACCGATTCAATTCGACAAAACAACTAATGTTCACTAAATTGAAATACACAGAAGAAACTATTAGGGTTTGCAAAGGGGGGGGGGGGGGAACGGATTGACCTGGTAGAGAACTAGCACGATTAGACCCATGACGATGAAGAAGGAAACGAGCCATGTAAGAAGCAAGCCAATCATCGCCAGGCTCATCAATGTCGCTGCCGCGTTCTGCTTCGATGTCTCCGTCCCCGTCTTCAAAATGTAAATTAGGAATTTCACGGCTCTAGCGCCGGCGATTAGCATCCTATTGTCTGGATGGAGTGACAAATTGAGCAGTCACGGCTCTTGCGTCCAGGGATCGCTGCAACGGGGGAGTGGAATTAGAGCCGGAATCGCTCCAGATTCGGCGATCAGCGCGCGGTTATCCGAACGGTTCTTGGCGAGCAATCAGATCTTCGCCGCCGTGGATCTCTTCACAGCCACCGACGGCGATTGGAGGTCGTCGATGCAGATCTCTTCACAGCCACCGAACGGTTCTTGGCGAGCTCCGTGAGGATGACAATGGCGGCTGTTGAAGAACGACTAATCTGAATTCTGGAGAGAGTAATCGTACAGGGAGAAGAGAAATTTGGAAAGTGAATAATATGGGTAAAAGAAATCCCTAATATCATGGAATTTGGAGGAATTGTGTGTGGGTGAATCCACCAGCCTATTTTACAACCCTCTAGATTAAATCATAACCATTAATTCTATTTTCATCCAACGCTTTAGATTAGTACTACCGTTTTACTCTAAGAGGCTGTTTCACCAGAGCCAAATTCCACAAAAGAATATTGCATATATATGCACCTACATTTTAAGGCCTTTAGGTTTTTTCCATCAATTGTGGCTGTTTAGATATTTGAACCTATTGTTTTATATTAAGTGATGTATATATAGTTTTGCTATAACATATAACTCATGATGTATTTTGATGTGAGCTCTTATTATTATGCAACAATAAATATTAATTCACGCACTTTGATTAGCCTAAACTATGCTCTATTTTATATTATATTATACATCATACATGATAGATATATATATAGTTTTGTAATATCATATAATCCATATATTTTTAATGTGGGTTCTATACTATAATAGTATAATAATTTAGATGAGCATTAATTGTTCTAGACTCTATTTTATATTATATATATGTATAGATATAGATATAGATAGATAAATATATAGATATAAAGATTTGAGTAAGTAATTAATATAAACAAAAAATAATGAAAGATAAAATAATAAAACAAAGTTGATAAGAAGGGGAGATTGAACCCTAGATCTTTTGTATTATGAGAGTGTCTTTAACCATTGAACTATATTAGAAGATTTAGTTTGTAATGAAAGATCAACAAAAAAAAAGATAATGTATCATATTTATTGTGCATTAATTATACCCTTAGTCTACTTTATATATTTATAGATAGATATATGCATGCACTTAATTTGGAATATTGAGCATCCACTTTAACATAATTACATATTCACTTTTTAGCATATTAAGTATGCACTTTTACATGATAAATATGCATTTTAACATACTAACATATGCACTTTTAATATAATAAACATACACTAGATAAAATGTGCATTTTTAATATACATGTTAAACATGCACATTTACATATTACAACATGCACTTTATCATATTAAAGATGCACTTTATGTGAGCATTAAAAATGTGCTTATATATGCACTTCAAATTCATTATAGATGCACTTTTAGTGCTTATTTATGCACTTGATATACAATACAATTAAATGAAATATTTTTCGAAGAAAAAAATACAAAAAAATATTTTTTGAAAAAAAAATATTTTTTGAAAAAAAAATATTTTTTTTGGAAAAAAATAATTTTTGAAAAAACTAATTGATAGACGTTGTCGAGGCGCCTAAACAAAATAATCCTAAACGTTTCTAAACAAGTAGCAAAGGCAAGCAAGGGTCAAATCCCACCGGGAGGAAGTAATCTTTCAGAGTGCAAAGTCGTATGTCAAAGGTAACAAAGAGGAGAATTAGTTGATTGTTGTGAAACAAGTAAACAAAGCAAAGTAAACAAAACAAAAGGTTGAAATCAATTGGGGAAAACACTTAGTCAAACAAATATCCACCATTCATATGATTGATTGGTCCTAGGTTATCTCTATTTCTTCTTTTGATTATTCATGTCCCTATTCTGAATTAGTTACCAGTCCTACCAGTCCAGGCAACCCTAACTATTAAACAATCCCTACCAACCTTCAAGATTTAATTCAATAGCAGTAAGAAGCATATGAATTAACCAGGATACATGCAACACCACGACCCGCAGTATTTAACATATAATCAAATCTCTTTCATAATAAACTAGTCCTACCAGTCCTAGAATATCACGGATGCTACAACAGATAAGGAATCTCAACCCGAAATATCCAAACCCTAGCAATAGACAATTATTAATATCAACTAGTTGGCCAAACCAGTCAAATCAATAAGAATCAATAAGATTATGCTCAAGAGAAAAGATATAATCCAAAAGAATAGGAAATAGAGTTATAACCTCACAATCATGAATCAAATGAAGGCTTCAATTGTCGGACTAAGCAAAGGGTGTTTAGTTCTTCATAGTTCAAAGGAAAACAATGCTGAATGGAAAAACTGAATTGTAACGTGATTAATACTGAATGGTCTAGATGATGAATGAAGGCTATTGGAACTAGGTTTTAAATCAAACCTAAAACCAAAGATCACATACATAATCTAAACGGAAACAAAATAACCTAAACGGAATAAAGAAATAAAAATAAAAATTGGAAAAGGTAAATAACAAAACTTCGGAAAATCCTCGCGGGCTCGCTCCTGTGTGATTCCGCAGACGCGGAAAGAAATCCGCGGTCGCGGAAATTAGAATATTGCTCTTGACCTCTGGCGCTGGGGGAATTTTCCGCGGTCGCGGAAAATGGTTGTTCTCGCTCCGTCTTCTCGAATTAGCCGCGATCTCTTTCCTTCGTCGCTCGCGGTCACGGCATCTCCTTTCTTCTCCTTGTGTGGCTCTTTCTTCTACTCTTCCTTTGTCTCCTCAAGTGGTCTACTCCTAGTCTTCTGGATGTCTTCGTTTAAGCTCCTCCAAACTACTGAATCCACACTTCTACTCTCCAACTCTATACTCCACAGTTGTGTTCTAAACTCATACAAATGACACCCAAAACACCGGTAACAACTCCTAGATAAGCACTACAAAGTAGAGCTGATCAGTCATCATAAATGCTCTAGATTTGAGTTGGATTGCGAAACGCAACAACAAATGTTATTTAAATTTATTCCTAGACTCTAAGTGAGTTAAAGGGTTTGGATGAGATTAGCTCTGCGCGACAGCGCTTGTTAGTTTAGTCCAGAAACATTTACAATCGTCTGAAATGAGTTAGTAGATTACCTTAAATAGCTTACCTTCAAATAATTTGGACTAGATTCAGGTGAAGTGTGATTTTATTTACTGTTGTATCGTTGCGGCGATCCTTAACCTTAGACACATTTATCCAATTGATTTTGTCCTTTTCATTTGTCATTATTAGTTAGTTGAATCATAGAATTTATCAATTCCTTATTTTACGGCCTAGTTCATTGATAGTGCTTCAATTAATATTATGTTGGTCTCTGTGGGATCGACACTTGACTATTACAACTGATTCCGTACACTTACGGGTAGGTTTTAGCCACATTAGTTCCTTGAACAACCCATGACTTATATGGAGGTGAACTTTGAGATTAAGAATGTGGATTACTTTTGGTTTTCCTACATTCAAGGGGCTAGAGATGTACGTATAGACAAACACTGTGGATATCGGACACTAGTTGTATTGTTGGGCTCAAAAGAGAATTCATACTCTATGGTTCACAAGCAGGTGGCCGGAGAGCTGTTTGACAATAAATATGTATACATGCCCATACCGCCATACTATACCTGGAGATCACTTACGATGAGCTTATATTCCGGGTGGACTATGCCATTCGTCCTTGCACCGAGGAGTACTGACTTGACATGCCTATGATTGGTTTCATGTTTGTCATGTTGCATCAGGTTGGTCTTGTCTTGTTATCATGGGCTCGTGCTTGTTCTTACCAATGAGGGTGTCCGACAAAAGCCTCGGCCTTCTAACAAAGATATTGACGATGACCCTTGTAGGAGACTGAAATATCATCATTCTCTATATGCTTTTACTGTTCCAGCAACATCTTCAAGCACCTCTCTAACACTTTGTAGAATAGCCTTGAAAAAAACATTCTTACTTTTGGCGCCACGACATCAACATCATGGGTCTTTTGATCCGTGACATCTCCATCCTCGACCTCACTTGCCCAATTTGACCCTCGATCACATGGTAGATCCTCACTCCATTATATTAAAACCACCAATGCTAGAATCCACAATTTTCTCAACACGTGATGCATACCTTTAACCCTATCAAAACATAGAAAAAGCCTCACATTAGTACAACACTGAGGCCCGGAACCTAGAAACTTCTAAATAATGTACAAGGGATACATGTCTGAAGTCCTCGTGAAGAAATGAAGATGATGATCCGTCCACGTTCTGACTATGATTTCCTTGTGAGGATTAGTCCACATCTTCTCAATGTATCGAACGAAGCCACTCGTCCACGATGTTCTCAATTTCGTGAGCCTCTCTTCGTAGCTTTTCTCCATGGTTGAACACCAAAGTCCCAAACATTGGTCGCAAAACCTTTTGACTTGTGTTTTATCCTTCAAGATCGAGGAATCACGTGCTTCGGTGTCGTGTTTAATATGCACCCAACACAAAAGGTGTTTAACTTGACCTTTGAAAACTATTTGAATTGCATTGATGAGGGCCTACTCTTGATCAGTCATTATGGTCGTCGACATTACTCCCGCCTCTTCAAACAAATACATACTTTTTTGCATTATGAACGTGTAAAGCACAACTTCTTCGTGTCGCGTAAATGCATAGGCAATGTTGAAAGTCATGTGAATGCAAATAAAGCCGACAATCTCCACCAAAGGCGTGTTATACACTTATACCAATGGATGAATATAAAAAAGAAAAAGAATATAAGCAATTAAAATGGATGATAGGTATCACTACTATTAAATTGTATTGAAAATTAAGACACAAAGCCATTACATACCTAATTGTCTTGCATGTGGCGTCGATAACTACCACGTACAGAAAAATCTTCAGAAGGTGTAGCAAGTCCAGGTGGCATAAAATAGGATATCCACCTCACCCTTATATAACTTTCTAAGAGGATGCACTTCGTGCCTGTTTTGTTGCAAAAAGTTTAGAGTCCATTGGGTAACTGTCATTTCCCCAAGATCCTCGTAATGCATCTTTAGTAGAAAGTTGAAAACTTGTTTCATTGATGCTACATTTCCGGAGAAGAAGTTCCTCAACTCCGCAACAATATTTCTCGGCATCATGAACCTATCAGCCAACCTCCTAGCAAGGTGCTCTTCATTCGGTGTCATTTGGCCCATGTATGCAAGCCCAAGGAAGCTAGTCGGAAGCTTATGGATGTGGCGTCCGTCTATCACACTCATGATCCATTTCTTAGTCTCTTCCCTTGACTTCTTCTTCAGTCGAACACCAAAAATTTGCATCCCGACTTCTTCGAGTTGGTTTCACGAACTACTTCAACATCCTTATTCGAATCTTATTCACTAACTTTCTTCTGCCCCGATCTATATTTACCAAAGTTCTCGCACGTCAAACTAACACTTCTGACATTTGAGATACAAATGACGAAAACCATCACCAAATATTTTTCCCTCTTCTTAACTCAATCAACCAATTCCTCGTGGCTATCCCACTTCAGATGATTACAAAATTCATATCCATAGTTTTTCCCCTATACATGTTTGCATAACCAATAATGTTACAATATATATGGATTGCGATTTGTGAAATTTATTCACTTCTTCCTACAACTACAACATATCCATTTCAATTTATGACTAACCATAACTAAATAAATAAGTAATACTATACAACAAAAGTACACTATTAATACTATAACAAAACGTGAAGTTTTATTTATCCATAACTAAAATAAAGAACTATAAATTCATAACTAATATAGACCTCTATGTATACCGCTAAATTTCCATCCTTTTCTCCACTACTCCAAAATACCAATCTATCAATATATATCTTATAATCTATATGATGGTGCATACAAAACTCTCGTAGAACTATATGAATATATATCTTATAATCTATATGATATTGCATACAAAACTCTCGTAGAACTATATGAACTTTTATTCATCCATACCTAAACTATACGAACTTTAGTTCATTATACCTAAGCTATATGAAAGTTTATAAATCTCTAATATAAGCTCCCTATATATATATAACACAAATTTTGCTTTTACAAACATTTATGCATTACTAACCTCGAAATTGACATCGTCAAAATCTTCATCCTCTTATCCAATATGTGTTTTCACCATATGCCATTTTGGTAAGATTTTTTTCAGATATAGAAGTGGGATGAATGAGTTTTACTATTTATAGGGAAAAATTCTGTAACTGGAAATATAGTCGTAAGATGCGCAGAAATATTGCATATACTACATTTTTGCGTACACAGGGTTGTATTTCAAACGGCTATTTTTCAATGATTGATTTTTTTCTTCAAATAACCTACATAAGAAAAAGCATTTTTTTGTACAACGTACAAGAATATACCAAAAACACCTAGACAACTTCAAATTTCTACAATATTCGGGTTGTACACATGAAAATGGATATGTAATTTCCAAGCGTACTGAAATATAGTGCGCAAAGACAAAAAATGGTTTACGTATAGCTTCGGCCTAAAATAATGTATGTTGCCTTGGAGATCTGTGAAGACCATGCAGATATTCATGGTCTTAGAAAATTTGGGGATGAAGACATCATCATGCCCCCACTATTGAATGCTAATTATGGTGCATTTAGAGTTCAATTATATATCTGAAATCCATAACATGATAAATGAAGTCCATCTCCCACAGTTGCAGAAACTTTTGATATCTTTGGTTTCATGCCATAGTATGTTATTTTTATCAACATTTCTGGTACTTAACAGAAAAATTTTCTGACTACAGTCAATTCAGACTGAGCTTAGCTACAACATTGTTAATGTTCTTGGGTCAAAACAAACAAGCTTGATATATTCCCCAAGAAAATTTAGAAAAAAAAAATTAGGTACTTGATTATTTAGGGTTTGTTTGACAAGGCAATTTATAAAGCCATTATCATTTATAATATATATTTTGTTAAAAAAATAGTTTTGAAACTTTGGAATTTGTGTCACTTTTATTTGAAATTGGGAGAGAAGAAATTTAAAATAAGGATATTATAACTAGTATTACCAAACACCATAATTACAAATAAATACTTACGAGGGCGTTATATACACGTGGTTTTTAGCTTTCCGTACGCAGTTTGGTGCGCGCGCCAAAAAATGGCGTGCAGCATGGTATGCCAAGCGGAGGCGTGGTGTGGGCAAAACATTAAGAAATGGAGAAAATACCCCTAGAGTTGATGTGCCATAAACTGGCGTGTTAAATCTGCACGCCTAAGCAAGGCGCACTGGTGCGCCATATTATGGTGCGCCAAAGTGTACTGTTTGACTGTTGCGCCATATTTAGGCACGCCAAAGACAATTTTCGCATTGTCGCGCAAAAAAAAAAAGTTTCCCTTGGGCGCCACTAGGTGGTACCTCTTAGGCGCCACTAGGGAGTAAATTTTAAAAAAACCAAAATTGATCTAAAAAACTGGGTCACTTCTTGGGCGCCACGAGGTAGCGCCCAAGAAGTGAATTTTTTGCCCAAACAAATTTCAAACCCTAAATCCTAAAAAATCCAAAACAAATCCCCCACACAGCTTTTGGGCGCCACCTAGTGGCGCCCAAAAGATGTGGCGGGTGGAGTTTTGTTTCGGGGTTTCTAGGATATTAGGGTTTGGGGTTTTCGTACATTTTAGTACAAAGTCTAAGATTCATTATTTGATTTGAGATTATGGGGAAGGAATACAGTTATACTAATGAGCCCCACGTCCTTGCCCCGAAAACCCCCAAAATATTCGGTCAATATCTAGATATTGTAATTTATTTCTCCAACTTAAACTTGGAAATATTAAACTTTGTACTATAATGATAAAGACACTAAACCCTAAAAAAACCCCGAAAAAATAATGAATCATATGGTTATATCCTATAGTTATATCATATGGTTATCCTATAGTTATATTCTATAGTTATATATTATGATTATATCCTAAGATTCATTATTTGATTTGAGATTATGGAGAAGAAATACAGTTAGGGGTTATATCCTATGCTTATATTCTATAGTTATATCATATGGTAATATCCTATGGCTATATTCTATAGTTATATACTATGATTTTATCCTATTGTTATATCCAATTTGGTTATATCCTATGGTTATATACTAGGATTATATCATGTAGTTATATTCAATTTGGTTACATCCTATGGTTATATTCTATAGTTATATATTGTGATTATATCCTATAGTTATATAGTATGATTATATCCTATAGTTATATCATATGGTTATATCCTATAGTTGTATTCTATAGTTATATACTATGATTATATTCTAAGATTCATTATTTGATTTGAGATTATGGAGAAGAAATATAGTTAGGGGTTATATCCTATGGTTATATTCTATAGTTATATCATATGGTTATATCCTATGGCTATATTCTATAGTTATATACTATGATTTTATCCTATAATTATATCCAATTTGGTTATATCCTATGGTTATATTCTATAGTTATATACTATGATTATATCCTGTAGTTATATCCAATTTGGTATATCCTATGGTTATATTCTATAGTTATATACTATGATTATATCCTATAGTTATATCACATGATTATATCCTATAGTTATATTCTATAGTTATATATTATGATTATATCCTATAGTTATATCCTATAGTTATATTCTATAGTTATATACTATGATTATATCCTAAGATTCAATATTTGATTTGAGATTATGGGGAAGAAATACAGTTAGGGGTTATATCCTATTGTTATATTCTATAGTTATATCATATGGTTATATCTTATTGCTATATTCTATAGTTATATACTATGATTTTATCCTATAGTTATATCCAATTTGGTTATATCCTATGGGTATATTCTATAGTTATATACTATGATTATATCCTGTAGTTATGTCCAATTTGGTTATATCCTATGGTTATATTCTATAGTTATGTACTATGATTATATCCTATAGATATATCATAAGGTTATATCCTATAGTTATATACTATGATTATATCCTATAGTTATATCATATGGTTATATCCTCTAGCTATATTCTATAGTTATATACTATGATTATATCCTATAGTTATATCATATGGTTATATCCTATGGTTATATTATGTAGATTACATTACAACGGTAACTTTATTGGACGCTACTATGGAATATAACCAAATTGGATATAACGATAGTTATATCTATAGTGTTGAACCGGTTCTCATGAACCGGTTCAACATTTAAAAAAATTATTTTTTAAGAAGAAACAAAAATAACCCGGATCTTGGGCACCACTAGGTGGTGTCCAAGTGATTTTTTTTTGCACAATGGTGCAAATCTCAACCCCTGGTACGCGAAAAAGGGGCGCACCAGCCATGCGCTAACAAATGGCGCATCCCGTATGGGCTGGGCCGCGTCAAATGAAGGTCCAGTTCAATTCGCGCACCTCAATTTGGCGTGCAAATGGCCCTTTTTAAATTGGTACGCTAAAATTTGGCGTGCTACTTTACCCATTTTTACCAAACATTACCCCTTTGTCTATACGCTTTTTTTATGCGCACCAAAGTGCGTACGGAAAGATAAAAAACTGCATATATATATAGGGTATGCCAATACTTATTATTAAAAATGTCTTTATAAATGTACAAACCAAACAAACCCTTAATCCCAAGAACATCCAACCAAATCATGCAATTTGCAAAAAGTCATTTTCTAATCATTCAACCCCAATGTTTGCATTTATAAGCTCTCACAATTCAGTCCAAAAATGGCAGCCCAACATTATGATACGAGGACGAGAATAAAGACAGAACAACATTTCAATATTTAGTTAAAATAGGAATATGCAACGCCGTTAACCCATTGAATCACAATACAATTTTCACCATGAGAAGTAACTACAAGGTCCCCGTGCTAAGAGCACTTTATACAATTTCAACCTTGTGTCCTAATTTAAGTTTGAAGTGTATTTTCAACTCCAAAGCAACTCCCAAAAGAGAAATCACGACCCTTCGTGAAGCTCATCCAACGGATCAAATGCATCCGCATTTTACATCGTATGATCTATACGTACTAGAGCGCGCCTCTTGCATATTGTGTATTCATATATAATGATATTATCTTGATATTTAGATAGATTGTACATAGATTATATTTAGATTATCTTTCCTTATAGATAGATATGTAAATCTAGCATATATAGCCGTATGGCTTCAATGAGAAAGGCACGTAATTATTTATCCAAAACACATATCTTTTCCCTTATCATGGTATCGGAGCTAAACCATACCTTCTATTTTTTTTCCTGGGCCGCCGCACCTAGCTTGTTGCCGCCTCCTCCCACGTCTTCCACCACCCTCTTCGTTGCACCATCATGGCCAACGACCCTATTCCGACGAACGATGATACTACCCAGACCAAGTGACATCCCATCGACGTCATCTCTCCGTACTACTTGCATCCTTCGGACCACCCCGGCCTTACCATCTGCCCCGTGGTCCTGAAAGGCGACAATTATCGAGAGTGGACGACAGCGCTTCGCAATGCTTTTCGTGCCAAACAAAAACTCGGATTCCTAGAAGGCACACTTACTCGCCCCATCGACGTTGTTCTCCTTGAAGACTGGATCAACGTCAACAGTATGATCGTCGAATGGATTGCTCAGACCATTGAGCCTTCCCTTCGCGCTTCTATTACCTATTACGAGACTGCAAAGGAGCTTTGGGATGATCTGGCTCAGCGCTTCTCTCTCGGAAACGGCCCTCGGATCCTCCAAATTCGATCTGATATTGCCGGTTGTCGTCAAAATGGCCAGGCGATTTCGTCTTACTTTGGTCGCCTCAAGAAACTTTGGGATGAACTTCTTACATATGTTCCGCCTCGTACCTGCGCTTGTGGCAAGTGTTCGTGTACCTGGTCGGGTTCTGCTATTCAAGATCGCGAGGATGAAAAGGTGCATCAGTTTCTTATGGGTCTTGATAATGGCTATAGTACTCTACGCTCTAATGTCATGACTCAGGATCCGCTCCCTCCCATCAGCCGTGTCTATGCTCTTGCTGTCCAGGAGGAACGCCACAAGACGATAGTCACGGCCCGTGATCCACCAGCTGACTCATCGGCTTTCTTTGTGCGTCGCTCACCGCCCGCTGGCACGAAACCCGCTTCTTCCTCTGCTCCTCCCGTGGACAAACGCTCTTTGACCTGCACTCACTGCGGACGAAAGGGCCATGATAAAGATACCTGCTTTCGCATCATCGGCTTCCTGGAATGATTTACTGAGGGTCGTGGCGCAGGCAGGGGAAGCTCGCCATCTAGTCCGGTACCAGATTGCAGCAACACCTCCGTGCAGCCGCCTGCTGGTCGTGGTCGTGGGTCCGCTGGCGTAGCAAACGCTGTCCAGCCGGCCTCCTTCGCTGTTGTTGCCTCTTTGGCTCTTATAGATCAAGACCGACATGCTTTTGGTCCAGCCTTAAGCAACGAGCAATGGGGCACCGTTTTGAATCTCTTCAACAAACTTCAAACTGGTTCTGACAGTGCGTCGGGTAAGCCGGATCTTCCTTGGATTCTTGACACTGGTGCGTCGTATCATATGACGGGTTCCAAGGATCTTCTTCGTAACCTTACTGTTGTTGACTCTGTTTCCGTGCTTTTGCCTGATGGGCAAATTTCCATTGCTGATCAACAAGGGAGCTTAGTTTTTGGGTCGCTGGTGTTAACCAACGTCCTTTATATACCCAATCTAACTTGCAACTTACTCTCGTTTGCCAAACTAGCCAGTACCCTTAATTGTCTAGTTCTTTTAACCGAAAAATTATGTATCTTACAGGACATCAGTTCGAGGACAATGATTGGCGTGGGTGAACAGTAGGATGGGGTCTACTGGCTTCGTGTGTTGGGCATTGGACCACGTGCTGCTTCTGTTGCTTCCACGTCTATGTGCTCCTCTCGTTTATGGCATCAGTGTCTTGGACATTCGTCTTCTTCGGTGTTATCATCTATTTCTGCTATTTCTTTTACTTCTAGTTCCTTAGATAGCAAAACACCTTGTGTTATTTGTAAAGCAAAATAGACTCGAAATACATTTCCTCTTAGTTCTAATAAAGCAGAGTGTTTATTTCAATTGATTTATTGTGATGTCTGGGGGCCTTATAGCTCACCTTCTTCTAGTGATGCGTTCTATTTTTTGACAATAGTTGATGATTACTCTAGAGCTGTTTGGGTATACTTACTAGTTCACAAGACTGAGGTTGCGACTATGATCAAGCAATTTTGTGCTCTTGCTCAACGCCAGTTTCAACATCCCGTACAACGAGTTCGCACAGACAATGGCACTGAGTTCTTGCCCCTACGTTCATACTTTGCAGAAACAGGGATCCTCTTTGAGACTTCTTATGTTGACACCCCTCAGCAGAATGGGCATGTTGAACGGAAGCACAGGCACCTCCTGAATGTCGCTCGTGCTCTGCGTTTTCAGGCTAATCTTCCCATTGACTTTTGGGGAGAATGTGTTCTTACTGCGGCCTACTTAATCAACTGGACGCCATCTCCGCTGCCAAATGGCCTTACTCCTTATCAGCTCCTATACGACAAAGAACCTATTTATGACACTTTTCAGGTCTTCGAGTGTCTATGCTTTGCATCTCGGATACCCCAAAAACGTGACAAATTCGCACCCCATAGTCGGAAATGTGTATTCCTTGGCTACCCTACAGGCAAGAAAGCTTGGTGTGTTTATGATCTTGAGGACGGGACAATTTTCACCAGTTGAGATGTCGTCTTCTATGAAGAGCATTTCCCCTACTATGTCTCGTCTTCCACCTCCGACGTCCCTCCTACACCGTCGCCTCATCCGACCATCTTTGATGACTCGGCTGCCTTGCCGTTTTCCCCGACCGGAAGTCATTCGCTGCCAACGCCGCCATCGGCTCCTGCCAGCTCGTCGTCTGCACTGCCATCGGACGACAGGGGGAGTTCTACCTCCTCCTTTGCTACGCTCCCTACTGTTGTGACTGATGACGCCTCTTCGCCACCCCCTTCTGCTACTCGACAAAGCACTAGGGTTCGACAGCCGTCAGTCAAGCTCCGTAATTATATATGTCAGACTGTCCGCTCTACAGAACCACCACCCTTGTTGCGTCTCCACCCACGTCATCCACATTGTCCTCAAGTACCTCTTATCCTATTGCTGCATATGTCTCATGTAAGAATTTTTCGTTTTTGCACTCGAATTTTTTTGCTGCAGTTACTGAGGGCCATGAGCCATCTTCATACACGGAGGCTGCTCGCTCCCCACACTAGCGGGCTGCTATGAAGGCTGAGATTGATGCCCTCGACCGGAACCAGACTTGGGTCATGATGACCCTTCCCCCAAGAAAAACTGCTATTGGCAGTAAGTGGGTCTTTCAGATCAAATACAACTCTGACGGATCCATAGAATGCCACAAGGCGCGCCTCGTGGTGCTTGGCATCAAACAGATTGAGGGGACTGATTTTTACTGAGACATTTGCACTTGTTGCAAAGATGTGCTCTGTACGAGTTTTTCTTTCCGTAGCCGCCATACAAGGATGGGAACTTCATCAGATGGATGTCCACAACGCATTCTTACATGGTGATCTTCATGAGGAGGTTTACATGAAACATCCTTCAGGGTACCCTATTGCATCTCCAGATCAGGTATGCAAGCTATAAAAGTCCTTATATGGTCTTCGTCAGGCACCGCGGAATTGGTTCACAAAGCTCACAGCAGCATTACAGATGTTCGGCTTCATCCAGAGCAAAGCCGACTACTCTCTGTTCACTTTTACACGTGCCAAGGTTAGTATGCATGTCCTTGCCTATGTGGATGACCTAATTATCGCTGGTAATACTGCTGCTGCCATTACTGAGTTTAAGTCCTATTTGAGCTCCTGCTTTCATATGAAGGATCTTGGTCCTCTTAAGTATTTTTTGGGCATTGAGATTGCTCGTAGCTCTTTTGGCCTGTTCATATCGCAGCGAAAGTACACTCTTGATATTTTGTTTGAGTCTGGTTTGCTCGCTGCAAAGCCCTGCGACTTCCCTATGGAGCAGCACCACAATCAGTCCTCTATTGACAGCCCTTCGTTTGAGTCTCCCGAGCAGTACCGTCGTCTTGTGGGATGTCTCATCTATCTCACTATTACTCATCCAGAATTATGTTACTCTGTCCATACTCTGGCACATTTTATGCAGGCATCTTTGCAGTATCACTGGCATGCCGCCTTGCGAGTTCTACATTACCTCAAGAGTCATCCAGGTCAAGGTCTCTTACTATCTGCCCGTAGCAACTTGCAGCTCACCGCTTACTGCGATTCTAATTGGGCTGCCTGCCCCCTGACTCGTCGTTCTATATTCGGCTACTTCATCATGCTTGGGGAGTCGCCTATTTCATGGAAGACAAAGAAGCAACCCACAGTCTCCCGCTCCTCGGCTGAAGCGGAATACCGCTCTATGGCGTCTGCCTGCTGTGAGCTTATCTGGCTCAAGTCTCTGCTCCGATCTTTAGGGACCGGCCACTCCCATCCGATTCAACTTTACTGTGATAGCCAGGCCACTCTACACATTACGGCTAATCATGTCTTCCATGAACGCACTAAGCATATAAAGATTGATTGTCATTTTGTGCGTGATTTGATCCAGGAGGGTCATCTTGTTACTCAACATATTCCTACAACCAGTCAACCTGCAGACTTATTCACCAAGGCTCTTGTTTGACTCCTTCTTGGCAAGTTGGGCATTCTTGATCCTCATGCTCCAACTTAAGGGGGGGTATTGATATTATCTTGATAATTATATAGATTGTACATAGATTATATTTAGATTATCTTTCCTTATAGATAGATATGTAAATCTAGCATATATAGCCTTATGGCTTCAATGAGAAAGGCACGTAATTATTTACCCAAAACACATATATTTTCGCTTATCAATATACATAACAATTATAATATCAACTGTTTACCCCATGCATGGCACGAAGACTACACTAATATCAATTGATTAATGAGATTACACTAATATCAATTGCTACAAATTCACAACTTGCTATGTTTTTCATACACATGTTTGAGACAAATCACTTAAGAGAACATGCATACTTTCAAGTGGTACTGATCCATATATCAACATTAAGCAATTGTATCAAAGTGTAGATCACAGTGTTGGTTGCTTCGTCAGAAGCAAAGGAATTATAGCCATACCTGTTGAATATTGTTTTGGGCGAAAAAGATCGAACCGATCTGAATCGCTTAAAGAGGGGATAACTAGACAACAATAAGATCAATAATATCTAAATAATCCAAATCAACTAATCAATCAAGAGAGTGAGATTAAACGGATGTAATATAAACTTATCTCCCTTGAATGAGACACTAATCAAATACATGAATTTAGCCATCGGTCGCTTCAATGTTGGAGTAACGGACTGAGTACAAGAATGATCTCGTATTTCGAGTAGAATAATAGTAGAAAGCTGCTTGAATTAAGTAAAGAATGACAATGTGTGGTTACAAGATAGTTTTCTCTATATTTATACTAGTTCTTGGCTTGAATCGGTTGGTAAATCCGCCCGAGATTCATGGAAGATGTTATCCTGCATGTGGGTCGGTTAAAATCGTCTGAGATCTACGGGAGTCGTCTTTGCTGTGTACTGGTCACTCCGAAATCCGCGGAGGTCGTCGCTCTAACCACTGGTTGCTCTGAAATATCTGGAGGTTGAACTGACCGGACCAAGATCTCTGGAGGTTGTTTCTGACCGGATCTTCTAGAAGGCAGCTTTGGTTCAAGCTATTGGGCCGATCTAATGGGCCGAAAAATCGAGGCCCAATAATTGCCCCAAAATTAAACTGGGCCAGAGCATCAAGTGATGGGACGGTTTGATTTTATAACTTCTCTCGATTTTGCTACAGGCATTCTGGCGACGTGGCCGACATGTGTATTGATCAAGCTGAGAGTTAGCTTAATACAACCAATAATCGTGTAAAGACGGCTGAGGGCGTCTATTGTGATGATGAAGGGTCAGGAGACCGCTCCTTGTTTGTCATTTGCTTTGTTTTGCAGGTGGACTCGTCAGTTGCTTCCTGGTCAAGTCGTGTGACGTTGGTCGAGTAGACTTGTAATTGTGTGTGACATGTCGTGTAGTTCCAGGGAAGAGCATTGTAGTATTTGTATAAGACGTGTACCTTAATCAGGATAGGTCTTGTAAAAATGTGTCGTATTTTTGTTCCTCTATTCCTTGTGTACCGATCGATCGTGTAATGTGTAAGCGCTATGTGTGATTGTGTTTTGTATAAGTTGATCAACTTGATTTTGTCTTGAGGCCTCTTGTCGTGTTCCTGTCGAAGACACTTGAAAAATATAGAAAAGATCAAAGGGTGACCGTTGGGTGTGAGGCCAATGGCCCTCCGATGCTTAAGTTAGTAAACAGTTGGATAAGTATAATCGACTGAATCTAAATGAAGTACAAAGTATAAGTTTTCAAAAGTAATACGACTCCCAATGGGTCGTGTTCCAGTTTGGTTGGTCGTCTTTTGTGGACTCTTCGTCTTCTTTTAGTCTGACCTGGGACATGGCTTTGGCTTATATGTCTTCGAAGCTTCGACATGGATATTTGGTCAGCTCGCGATAAAGTTCATTGCCCCTGACCAATCCCCGACGGAAGGCTTCAATAAACGTTGGGACGTCGCAATGCGGGATCGCGACCTTCTCTTTGTTGTACCTGTTAAGATAATCCCTTAAGGGTTCACCGTACCCTTGCACGATCCTGTATAGGTCGCTTGATTGCTTTTCCAGTCTCCGACTGCTGGCGAACTGGATTTTGAATGAATTGACCAGATCGACAAACGAAGCGACCGAATCCTGCGACAAATGCATGAACCAAGTTAGTGCGGGTCCTACGAGGGTCGTGCCAAAGATTTTGCACATGACCGCTTCACGATTTCCTCTTGGAATAGAGATAGTCAATAGTTTTTGTTTGTAAATAGAGATATGATCGTCGGGGTCCCCGGTCCCATTATAATTGGGCATGTTGGGGACATGGAACTTTTTAGGGATCTCGACGCGAGCGATCGCCTCTACGAACGGCAAGTCTTCATATCCGTCGATTGCTTCCTTTTCGATCGATTGCGGGACTCCTGGAATCCGAGCGATGCGGTCGTCTAAGGCCTTCATATGTTCATTGATGGCTTGTTGTATGAAGGTTTGGAGATCCATCGGTGTGGCAACCTGTGGAGGGGCTACTCGAGTCTCGGTGGGCTCGGTCGCGGAAATTGGAACGTTAGTCATGAAAGTACCGACTGGAGGAGTTTGAAACATACCAATGGGTTGAACGACGCTCTGAGTGACCAGAGCCATGGGCGTTAGGATTGCCCCATTCATGTTGAGACGTGCTTGGAGGCCTTCAGTGTTGACTACGCATCTTGATCCCCTTGGGACCGATGCGGCCGAATTCACCTGCGATTTCAAAAGTTCATTTTCACGGATTAGTCTTGCAATTTCAATTTCAGATTGGATGCTTAGGGTTTCGGTTCTTAGGCGTTGTTGAGCCAGTTCCTCTTGGAGGATGCTCATGCTTTTTGCTAATTCTTGGATTCGAGTGTCCAAGATGAGCGGATTGACGACGTCTTCGGCTTGATTTCCGACCAAGGTGACTTGCTCTTCAGCGACGATCATGGGATCTCCGAGACTGGCCATGATTGGATGAGGATTGGATCGTTGATCGGATCGTTGATTGGCTAGATGCCCCACGGTGGGCGCCAAATTGTTTTGGGCGAAAAAGATCGAACCGACCTAAATCGCTTAAAGAGGGGATAACTAGACAACAATAAGATCAATAATATCTAAATAATCCAACTCAACTAATCAATCAAGAGAATGAGATTAAACGGATGTAATATAAACTTATCTCCCTTGAATGAGACACTAATCAAATACATAAATTTAGCCGTCGGTCGCTTCAATGTTGGAGTAACGGACTGAGTACAAGAATGATCTCGTATTTCGAGTAGAATAATAGTAGAAAGCTGCTTGAATTAAGTAAAGAATGACAATGTGTGGTTACAAGATAGTTTTCTCTATATTTATACTAGTTCTTGGCTTTAATCGGTTGATAAATCCGCCCGAGATTCATGGAAGACGTTATCCTGCACGTGGGTCGGTTAAAATCATCCGAGATCTGCGGGAGTCGTCTTTGCTGTGTACTGGTCGCTCCGAAATCCGCAGAGGTCGTCGCTCTAACCACTGGTCGCTCCGAAATATCTGGAGGTTGAACTGACCGGACCAAGATCTCTGGAGGTTGTTTCTGACCGAATCTTCTAGAAGGTAGCTTTGGTTCAAGCTATTGGGCCGATCTAATGGGCCGAAAAATCGAGGCCCAACAAATACCATAAGTGATAGAGTCAAATTATGTCCATATATGTTAAAAGAAACAATGAGGCCCATTGCCCCTTTTCTCTTTCTAAATCTGAGAAACAACCCATAAAATAAACCTGATTGCAAATTGACCCATATACATTCACTTGCCCGTGTCCAGTCTCCTCCCCCTTCCTGTATCTCACTTACTGTCGATTTATCCCCTCCTTCTCGGAATCGAGAGCCTCTCACCGGCCACCCGCGCACCTCGTCCTCCCCCGTCTCCGGCCTCATCCTCCGTCTGTGGCCTCGTCCTTCTCCGTTTCCGGCCTCACCTCTTCCGATTCTGCCGACGAGTTGCTAATGTTGCCTTTGCCTCCACCGCCTCCTCCTATTCTCTCCCTCCTCGGTACATATTAGTCGGTTTGAGTATGGTATGCTCTTTTCCTAACGACTTATGGCGCCTCCTCCTATTCTCTCCCTTCACCGCCGTCGAGCTCGCCGTCATCGGTTTCACACAAGTACTTTATTATTGCTTTAATTTTTTGTTGTCGTACTCTTTGAAGTATAGTTATTTCAGCAAATATTTTTTTCCATTTTGTATCACAAATTAGATGGATATATACATATAAGGAGAGATCTAATATTGTGACCAAATGTTTGTGATTTGTTGTTTGAATATACATTGCTTGAAAATTATTTGATAATTTTTGCACTCCATCTGTTTGCTAAAATGCTTCTTTGACATACGCTAGTAAATTCAATTGTGGTGCTTTAGTTGTCATCTATTAGTTGCTTTTGTGCTTTGATATCCATTCTCTGGTCTTTTCTTGTCTAATCGTAGTTCAGTTTGTGGTTTTATTGATAAGTTTTGATGTTTATTGCTTTATTGGTCCACGAATAAGGTAATTCATTGGCGATGGAGAATAATTTTTTGTTGTAATGTTATCAATGCTTCTTAACTATGGGTGTTCATGTACTCACTTTTGTCCACCAGGCTCTTTAACTATGTTATCAGTTTGTCTACATCCATTTTTTTGAAACCATTATCAATTGTAGTGTATCACTTCAAAGTGAAGAAAAAATGCTAATAATCATTTCTTTGTTCCAAAACCATATGCTTATTTTATTTGGTTATTGTGTTTCAACTTTCGACACATCTGATGTCCTTTATACATTGGTGCATTTTAGTCCTCTTGTTTTCTCCTTTCAAGAAGTCTGCTCAAATAATCATGCTTTTATTTATCTCAGTTCCTTCAGTGTGGTTCCCCTTATGAATGCATATGTCATTGTCCACATTAGAAGATAAATTATTGAGAGTGTGATGTGCTTGCTTTGGTAATCAAATTTTGTTTTTAAGTTTTGATATCTTACTACATTGGCAAGCATTCTATTTAGACCTGAGCAAACGTGGACCGGCCCGCCCGCCAACTAATATGGGCCTGGACAAGGGTTTCAACCTGAACGGGCCGGGCGCGGTATTGGAGTTAAGCCCGTATGGGCCACTCAACCCGGCCCGCGGCCCGTATATAATTTAATTATATAAAAATATATTTAAAAAAAACCTAACCTAAATCCTCCTTCACTCCATCTCTTTTCCTCACGCCGCTCTCAGACACATCTCTTCATTCCATCTCTTTCACTCCTTCTCCATCCATCGGACCATCTCAGACATCTCTCCTCACGCCGCTCCGCCTCCGACCAACGACCGCCGAGCCGACCATCCCTCTCGCGAGTTCAGACCAGGCGACCGCCGACCATCTGTCTCGCCAACCATCTCTCTCGCTGACCAAGAGACCATCGACCGCCGACCACCGACCATCTCTCGCATCTTCCGAGTTCCGACCAGGCGACCCTCAACCGTCGACCATCTCTCGAGTCTCTCGCATCGCCTCCGCATCTCCGCCTCTGGTTAGTATTTCTCATCTCCGATTTGGAGGTTCTGGTATTAGTAGAGGGTTTGGAGGTCCTGGTAGGCCGTAGGGGTTGGAGGTCCTCATTGTTGAATTCACCAATCTCTATCTCAGATTTCTCATCTCCGCTTTTTGACGTTTCCATTGTCTGCGACTGCTGTGTAAATTGTGTACATTTCTTTAGATTAAAGTGAAGTAATAAACTTAATACATTTCTTTAGATTGTGTACATTTCTATCTCAGATTTCTTATTTGTTACTTGTTAGTGTGTGTGTTTAATTACGGGCTGCCCGCGGGCCGGCCCGAATTTCCGGGCGGGTACGGTTTATAGTTCCGGCCCGGGCCCGCAAAAACGGGCCCAAAAAATAGGCCAAGCCCGGCCCGGACCCGGCCCAAGCCCGTATATGCTCAGGTCTAATTCTATTGCTCACTAGTAGTGAAAAGAGAGTTGTCATTCCGTCTATTGTTTCTTGATTACCATGTGACTTGTCTTCTGCCTGTGATGTCAAAGATCTCACCTGTTAATCTTCTTCCATTTATACTGAAATCTTGGTTTCTTTTAGAACATCACTGACTTGCTGTGAGGTTTGGGCTAATCAAATTGTCCAATGTCAATGTTTTCTAATTCCTGGACAATAAAATAAGACTTTAATGGGGACAACAGAGAAGGAATTTCTGTCTTGGGAAGAAATTGAGATTCCTTATTTCTTAACTTAAATGTACAAAAAGGGGGTTCACTTTGTCTTGGGAAGAAAATAAGATTTTCTATGCAAAGAAATTATACTGATCACCTATGGAGTTTGCATCTTACAATTATACTGATCATTTTCGTTAAAATAAGACTTTTAACGAAAATGAAGTTTGGCTAGTCGTTGCTACAAAGTTTCTATTGAAGTTGCTAAAACTGGCTGGTTGTTTCATGCATAAAAATTTGGTGTGATTGTCTCATTCGTAAAGGCAAGTGACTTTTTCCTTAAATTTATCTATGTATTAGCTATATGGGAGAATCAAAATGAGGTGTGTCATTAATTAATGACGATGACACTTTGAAGTGTTATCAATACACTTTGAATTTGTCACCAACTAGTGATGGTGACACTTGGGTTGATCACATTTCGAAACAAAAAGTGTCAACTAGTGGTGATGACACTTTCGAAAGTGCCACCAACTAGTGTTGATGACGCTTTCTAAAGCGCCACCGACTAGCCTCGATGACGCTTCGAATGCGTCACCAAACTAGTCTCGGTGACACTTCGAACACGCCACCGAATAGCCTTGGTGACGCTTCGAAGGCCCCACCGACTAGCCTCGGTGACGCTTCGAATGCGCCACCGACTAGCCTCGGTGACGCTTCGAATGCGCTACCGACTAGCCTCGGTGGTGCGTTCGACTAGCCTCGGTGACACTTCGAACGCGCCACCGACTAGCCTCGATGACACTTTGAAAGTGTCACCACTAGCCTTGATGACACTTTGAAAGTGTCACCACTAGCCTCGATGACACTTTGAAAGCGTCACCGACTAGCCTCGATGACACTTTGAAAGCGCCACCGACTAGCCTCGATGACACTTTGAAAGTGTCACCACTAGCCTTGATGACACTTTGAAAGCGTCACCGACTAGCCTCAGTGACACTTTAAAAGTGCCACCGACTAGCCTCGATGACACTTTAAAAGTGTCACCACTAGCCTTGATGACACTTTGTCGGTGACACTTTGAAAGTGTCACCAACTAGTCTCGGTGACACTTTGAAAGTATCACCATTTACTAGCCTTGATGACACTTTAAAAGCGTCATTAATTACTAGTCTTGATGACACTTTGAAAACGCCACTAATTACTAGTCTTGATAACACTTTGAACGTGCACTAACTAGTGGAGGTGACACTTCGTAAATGCCACCAACTAGTGGTGTCATCAAAACGAGATTTGTATTGTCATCAGCTAGTTGTGATGACAGTTTGTGACATTAACTAGTTGCGATGACAATATGTGTCATCAACTAGTTGCGATATAGTTTGTATTTGATGACAATTTGTGTTTTGATGACAGTATATATCATCAATTAGTTGCGATACAGTTTGTATTTGATGACAGTTTGTGTTTTGATGACAATATGTGTCATCAACTAGTTGTGATATAGTTTGTATTTGATGACAGTTTGTGTTTTGATGACAGTATGTGTCATTAACTAGTTGCGATGCAGTTTGTATTTGATGACAGTTTGTGTTTTGATGACAGTTTGTGTTTTGATGACAGTTTGTGTTTTTTATGACAGTTTGTGTTTTTTATGACAGTTTGTGTTTTTTATGACAGTTTGTATTTTGATGACAATTTGTATTTTTGATGACAATTTGTATTTTGATGACAATTTGTGTTTTGATGACAGTTTGTGTTTTTTATGACAATTTGTGTTTTGATGATAGTTTGTGTTTTTGATGACAGTTTGTATTTTGATGACAGTTTGTGTTATTGATGACAGTTTGTGTTTTTGATGACAGTTTATATTTTTGATGACAGTTTGTATTTTGATGACAGTTTGTGTTTTTGATGACAATTTTATTTTGATGACAGTTTGTGTTTTTTATGACAGTTTGTGTTTTGATGACAGTGACTGTCATCATTTTGATGACAGATTATATTTTGATGACAGTTTGTGTTTTGATGACAGTTACTGTCATCAAGATGATGACGTCACCAAAAATATTTTTTTGCGGGAATAAATTTTACCGATTGACCGCCGGTCAACGGTCGTTGACCGGTCAATGGTCAAATGTGTTAATTTGTTTGACTTATGATGATGTCATCACTATGGGTCATGGATTTGGATGAAGTTTATTGGGGGTATTTGTCTAATTTTACTATACTAAAATGGTCATTTAACCTGAACATGTATGTTAAAACCGTTTATTCTCACATCAAACTTGTCCGTTCGAACTAAAAATTGAGGTATAATATATATCATCTTAATACACTTTCAGACATAATAAAGCTGCCAAACAATTTTGGAATTTCAAGCATTAGAAAACAATTATCATCACCCTCAATCGGTGACATCAGAGATTATTCCAATATTCAAACTTACATAAAATCCTTCTATCCTTTTATCAATTACACAAAGTCTTGATCGAAATTGCTACAAAAGCAAGCCATTTTCAACCACTCAACATTCGGAAGACGCCATTTCAACAACCAAACAACAGAAATTGGCTTTTAGAAGAGACCTTTTTTAACAACTCAACAACATGAATTGGCATTAAGATGTAGCTTAATTTGAAAGCTCTCATATTAGGAACTTTGCTTAATGCCAAAAATCCTAATTTTCACAGTATCATACTTTTCACAAATTAATCAACGTCGCAAATTGTTGGTGATTTTAGTGAAATCATCTTCATTTAATGTGATCGGCATTCAATGCGACACTAAGGAAACTCATTTCATTATAACACAAGCTCGAGTGTGTGGAGTACACACTTATGTAAATGACTTGAATTTCAGAGGGAAACAAAAGTATATGTTACATGTAAGAGTCAAGTTATCTTGAAACAGCTTTGTAAAAGCTCAAGTTCCTTTGAAACAGTTTCAGGAAAGGGAACTAGACATTAGTTCATTTCTTGGGCGTCATTTCCATTCTAACGGACTAGAAGCATGTTTATGGATGGTTGATTTTATTAACACGTGTTTCATGTGCTTGTAACTGTTGGTAAAACCAACTATGTAACCGCTATCACCGTCATAACTACTTTGTAACTAATGGTAACTGTTAGTAATTGTTGTGGATCAGTTGGGAATAATTGATAACCGCTGAAAATAGTTGGTAACTATTTTCAACTGTCAGTGTAACTTCCCTTAACTTCCGTAACTGATTTTGAAAGTTCTCCCTAATGCCTATATAAAGGATTTCGGGATTTGGTGTTGGTGACACAAGTAATCTGGCATTTACAGAACTTGCTAATAGTCGAAATCCAAAAACACAATTTCTATAAGTTTAGTTCTCTTCAGAAGCCTTGAAAAGAACTACTAGATTTGTCTTATCTCACTTCAGATTTTGCGGATTCCCCAAGACTTATAAGGGGCAAAATACTGATTTCAGAAAGTGTTCATCTTGATTCAAATCTTATCCGAATATAACCGTTATTGATTGATCCCTTAGAGAGTCGTGTTCTACTGCAGTTCTCTATCGCAGTTCCCAAGACGTATACAATTCCTAACACAAATTACTCCCAAACAAAAAGATCGAGTTAAACTTACAACGATTAATTGGAGTTGCTGAAATTAACTAAATGCACACCCTGTACAAGCAAGCTCGAGATATGTCGGCGTTGAGGGAGGTCGGTGTTGAAGGACGATAGCGTGGCAGCGTCGTTTTCGTCTGCTCGAGACAACAATTACTCGCCGGTAGCCACATGGAGAGGTCTGGCAGGCCGCATGGAGACATGTTTGTCTCTCAAAAGGAAAAGGAAGGCTGAAACTTGGAAGAGACCGCAATTTTTAGAAGGTGGTATCAAGTTGTAAATTTTAATTATTGAGGGATATTTTAGGAAATTAAAGATGGTGATGAAAATAAATATTAAAAAACAGAAAATATATATGGACACCAAACTAGAAAGAATAAAAGCCCTTCCCTACAACCGTCTAGGAACATAAAAATGAAAATGCTCTCGAAAACGCTCTCGACCTCGCTCCTAACTTCGCCTCCTCAAACCCTAAACATTTCGCGGCCGCCGCGCCTGAACCCTGCAACCCTGAACTCTCATACCTCTCTCTTGTACCTATTTACCCAGATCCTCACCTACTTTTATCTTCATATCCATGAAATCTCGGCTTCCCATACCGATTGGGACGTGTCGGGATGGGTTTGTTGTCTGGATGTGTCCGGAGCTTTGTACCTACTCTCCGAGGGACTGCTCTACCTAATCCCTGCTGAGGAGGGTTCAGATCTGCTAGAGACGATCCCAGTTCACCTGCCGAGAAGGTCCTTTCTTTCGGCGTGCCCGTATTTCTCGGTGTTTGAGGCCCTTGTTAGATGTCGGTGGCGTGTGATGAGAGTGCTTCCTTGCACTGTTGATCGGAATGGGCGACTCAAGCTTGGGTCCTGTTCTAGCCAACAGGAGATTTGGAGCCCCTGTGCTGCTCTGCTGCTGGATCTTGCCACTGTTGGCGACTTCGATCGAAGGTCAAGTCAACGATTTTGGCCCCGTAAAATCAGGTGCCTTCTTTCCTTGTTATCCCTTCCCTTTTTGCTTGTGTGCCTCTGTGTGGTGCTTCTTTACTTATACTGGTTGATTTACTTACTGAACTCTAACACCCAACCCCCGACTCCTTTCTACTCCCTTGTTAACTCCTTTGTTTGGTGTTTCCTGTGGTTGTTCTTTTTTATTTGTGTGCTTGTGTTGCATCTTCCTTTATCCAATCTGATGGATAAGGGGAAGAGATCTATGAAGGAGGTGCTTTGCACTCTGCCTGATGTGTCTGACTCCTCAACTCTTGAAAAAACCAACTCCTCTGAAACTTCTCCTCTGAACAATAGTGAGGTTACTCCTCCTTTGGTGACTAAACCTGCTACTGCTCAAACTGATAAGACTCATAGTCTCCCTGTTTTGAAAAACCCTGTCATTGACATGAAATTTTTTCTTTCCAAGCTCTATGGGGTCAGAGAAAACATTTTGAAACTCAAGGAGACCTCTCTCCTTGGGTATATCATTGGGGACCCGATTGATTTTTCTAAACTGAGAAACAAACTGAAACACGATTGGAGATTTATTAAAGGATCTTTTGAAATCTTGGAAAAACCAAACTTATGGTTTGAACTGCGTTTTGCTAACCCGATTGACCAAAAGAAGACATGAGATGGGAGACCTTACCATGTCTTTGGCAAGCTCATGCTTTTGAAGCTTTGGTGTTCCAACTTTGACCCCTTTTCTGCTCCCATCTCAACTGTTGATATGTGGATTCGTATCCCACAATTACCTGTTGAGTATATCAGCTTTGATGCCATAAGTACCATTCTTGAAATGAACAACATGGGAACCCTCATCAAACTTGACCCTTTCACACACAAAAAAACACAGAGTGAGTTATGTGAGAATGTGTATCAATGTTGATGTGAAAATTATGGATCGAAAAACTATTGTTGTTCCTGATGAGGAAGGAAATGCGAAAATGTACACCATTTGGTTTGAAGAATGGCCGGAAGGCTGTGGAAACTGTGGAGCACTGGATCATTGGTTTGATAAGTGCCCCATGAGAAATGCTAAACCCCAAGCTCTGCAGCTGTCTTTCCAGAAACTTAAGGTCAGCTCTCCTGACAAATCTAAAGAGGATGGCTCTAACTCCTCTAACAAGTGGGAAACTGTTACTCATAAGAAAAAAAACAACAAGGAGGCTAATGCTGTTGTCCCCACTTCCTCTGAACCTTTGGCCAAACCCAATGCTTTCTCTGTGGTTTACAAATCTGCCTTAGATCCCTCTCTGGATCAAGGCCTTGGTGATCCTGCCCCTACCACTAATCCTGCTGTGGTTGTTGAAAACATTCCCACTGCTGAACCTTATGCTACCAATGAACTTGTTGCCTCAGAGCTTCCTGCTAGCTTGACTCCCCCTTTCACTATCCCTCACCCTAATGATGATAACACCCAAGTGAGCCTGGAGGTCCCTTCAGGTCAGGCTCCTTTGCTAGACAACATGGATGCTCCCTTTAATGGGGTAGGGGAGCTCCAGAAATTCCTGAACTCTGATGATCTTCTGGATGAATTCTTGGAGTGCCCTGAAGCTCCCAAGAATGCTGGTGAAGAGGTCTTGCTTGACCTCTATGCCCCTGGGGAGTCTCAACCTCCACAGACCAAGCTGATTTTATCCAATGCTAATGCTCTCCCCTGTGAAAGGGAAGAAAGTTGACAAGAGAATCACTACTATGTCTGAGTCCAGCAAACGAAAGGAGTTGTCCTGTGAGGTAGAAACCGCCACTTCGGTGCTGAAGGGTGTAAAGAAAATGAAGAAGTGATTATGTGTAAGCCCAATAATCAATTTCTAGGTTCTGTTTTGACCAAGTTTGTTGGCAATGTCAAAAGGGAAACCCCCTTGAACTCCTTTCTGTTTAAGTTTTTCTGCTGTGATAGAACCAAATTGATTATTACCAATGCTGAATGTATCGATCCTGCTTCTGTATGATTCTGGACTATTTATTGGTCCTTTGGCACTTTTGTGGAAGTATGGATCCCTATCCTTAATGAGAAGATGCCTAAGTTTATGCTATGTGTATGCTATCTCTTAACTAGGAATTTTATCTATGACCCCGGACTCTATGATCTGTCTCTATGCCATGCTTTATACTGGACTCGGAACCTGACTTCTTATTTCTTTTGGTTTGTTCCTGATTTCATTTTTGGTTGGTCTGAATCTTACAAGGTTTGTGACCCTCTTCTTGATCTCCTTTTCTTTGTTCTTCTTTCTTACTTGTTTGTGTTTGTTGTGATGACTTTCCAGGCCTTTCGAGCTTGCAACTCTGAACTCAATCTAGCTGGGAACAACGAAGATCGACACCAGGAAACTTTGGCACAAAGATCTATAGGATTAAATCAACAAAGGAACCATCAATCCCTGAACAAACTCTAGAGATCAAACTCCATGAACAATCTCCCTTTGAACAAACTTTGGTCACCATATATTTGTATGAAAAACGTGGCTTCCCCCACAAATGAATCTAATAACAATGAAAATACAGCACAGACTTTTCGTTTGATTGCTCGGATATTGAACCCCAATTTAATTCTTGTGTTTTACGATACTTTGAATCATATGCAACATTACCATAGATCCAAGAACTTTTGTCACATGCAATGGCTTATGCCTTTAAAGAGTGATCCTTATATTTTCTTCCTCCTACTTGACTACTTTGTTGTTAAACAAAAGAAATTCTGCAGAATTTGGTATGAGAAACACAAAAGCATAACTTGGTTTGAGGAGAATATGAAGCATTGCGAACAAGTTGATTTCTCTACCAAGTGGTATCCAAGACACCTGGTTCACAATAAACTTTGGTGGTTTTGTCTCAACAATGAATTCTATGAGATGAAAAAAGACTTCCCTTTAAAATATATATGCGATATTCCGTCTAAGTATATAAGGAATTTTCCCAGTAATACCCTTATGTTCATGGAAACCTTACTTTCTAGAAACGATCACAAGTCCCCTAAATGTCTTATGATATGGGGCACAAACACAAATGAGTTTTTATGAAGATTACAACCTGGAATTATCGCGGGATTGGAAAGAAAGCCTTCTGGGTGGATGTTGAATCCTTCTGCAAGATTGAACGAATTCAGTTAATTGTACTCTTTGAAACAAGAACAAACAAAGTACCAAGTGAATCAGTGTGGAGAAAAGCGGGTTTTGATCAATTCCACTGCGTCCCTGCTACGGGCTTCTCGGGTGGGATTTGTGCAATGTGGAAAACCTATCAACTTACAAATGAAATCCTTGAACTTGACCAAATTGAACCAAGATTTTTCAGCATTAAGTATACTAACCTGCTCACGAACAGAAAACTTATGTTAATCCTAACCTATGCTCCTCCAAACGAATCTGCCAAAAATGAGTTCTGGAATAGATTCATCGCCTTTGTTAAAAATTGTTCTCTATCGTGCATTATCATGGGAGATTTAAATGAAATACTAGACCCATCTGAAAAATTAGGTGGTCTAATACCAAACCCGACAAAATTCGTACGACTACGACAGTTTAAGAATGAATGTGAACTACTGGAAACTCCTGTTCAAGGAAATATCTATACCTGGCGAAAGAATATAACAGAAATAGACAACATTTATGAAAAACTTGATAGGGTACTTATTCATTCTCAAATCCTACAATGGTACCCCGAAATCTGCACTAAACACTATGCTTTTGCCAGCTCAGATCAATGTCCCATCTCTATTGAGCTTGACTCGGCCACACCTTTCAAAAACCAACCGTTTAAATTTGAAAAAAAATACGGATGACCAGAAAGGATTTCAGAAACGTTGTTAAACAAGCTTGGAGAACTAACTACCATGGATCCAGATTGTATAATCTTGTATCGAAAACAAAATTACTCAAGAAACATGCCAAGGTCTGGAATAAGAGTACCTTTGGAAATGTGTTCACACAACTACAAACTATTGAAAAACAACTCTCTCAAATCCAAATTGAGATCTGTACTCACCCGACAGAAGTTCTTATTAAAAAACAAATAAGAATTATGGAAAAAAAAAGAAAAAATTATGTGTTTCCAGAAAATATATTGGAATCAAAGAGCAAAAGTAAAACACATCAAATATAATGACACAAATGCCAGTTATTTTCACAAAATAGCAAGTGGTAGAAGAAACAGAAAAATTATCAAAGAAATCAAAACACAAGAAGGAACAAGTATCACTGGAGAAGAAAACATTAGAAATGAAATCAGAAATGATTTTATTAAAAGATTCAAAAGCGAGGATATGAATGAAAGACTACTTCAGAACAATCTTGAGCTTATTCAATCTGAAATCTCTACAAAGGACAATTTAGAATTAATTAGAAACGTTTCCAATGAAGAAATTAAGAAGGTTGTCTTTAGCATCGGCTCAGATAAATCGCCAGGGCCTGATGGTATGACAGTAGAATTCTATCAAAAATATTGGGATATTGTAGGCCCCTCTGTAATCCAAGCAGTTAAAGGGTTTTTCCTATCTGGAAAACTGCTCAAACAAATAAATCATACATTTATCTCCTTGATCCCAAAATGTGACAATCTGAACTCCACGAATCACTATAGACCTATAAGTCTGTGCTCTACAATTTATAAGATAATCTCGAAGATATTAACAACACGACTCAAAGGTGCAATGGAAAAACTAATCCATCCACTTCAGGGTGCCTTTGTTGCTAACAGAGCCATCCAAGATAACATCCTTATAGCCCACAAAATCTTCCACTCATTTAAATCCAAGAAAGGCACTGAAGGTTTCATTGACCTAAAACTTGATATGGAAAAAGCTTATGATAGAATCGAGTGAAACTTTATTATTAAAATTATGGAAAAGTTCGGCTTCCATGAAAAATTTATCAACTGGATTAGAGAATGCATTACTACGGTATCATTTTCGGTCATTGTTAACAACGGACCCACAGAAATATTTAAACCATCAAGAGGACTTCGACAGGGGGACCTCCTCTCACTTTTCCTGTTTATCTTAGGATCTGAGATCCTAGCCAGAAAACTCCAACAAGCCTCAGAAAGACCTCGGAATCCTCTTGGATTTCAAATCACGCAACAAGGAACACGAATTTCTTTCCTGGCTTTTGCGGATGATATTGTGATCTTCTCAAAAGCTAAACAGGAAAATTGCAAAGACATCAAAGATATTATTGATGAATATTGCAAAATCTCAGGACAAAAAGTAAATTTTCACAAATCAGCATTCCAAGTCATAAAAAAGGTTACCAACCAAAAGAAATTAGCAATACAAGGAACTCTCACTATCACAAATATGATATCCCTCGAAAAATATCTTGGTTGCCCCATCATTAATGGGAGGGTCAACTCGAGTACCTTTGCTGATCTCTTAATCAGCACCCAAAATCAGTTATCTAAATGGAAAGTGAACTCTCTCTCCCAAGCAAGAAGAACAACACTAATAAAAACCAATCTGGCATCAAGACCAAACTATCTTATGTAGAGTTTCATGCTACCTACACACACAATGAACTTGACAAGCTAAATAGATCTTTCTTCTGGAACAAAGACAACTCCTATAAATCTCTAATAGGATGGGAAAAAATATGTAAACCAACTCACCAAGGAGGCCTTGGTTTAAGAAAAGCAAAAGACATGAATAAAGCCCTCCAATTCAAACTATTATGGAAAATCTTAGCAGAACCGAACAATTTCTGGGTCAGAACTGTTACTGAAAAGTACTTGAAAACAACCCACATTTTTCACTACGAAAGAAAAGGAAATTGCTCTTGGCAATGGTCCAAAATGATTGACCTCATGGATGAATTCAAATCAGGACTAATTTAACAAGTTGGGAATGGAAAAACAATCAAGTTTTGGACGAACAACTGGGTCCTGGATACTCCTTTATGTAATAACATAAACACACAATCAACCCCGAACAAGGAAGCCCTGGTAGCGGAGTTTTTAATGCCAAATAAAACCTGGAACAAGGACTTACAAAACAAATAACCTCGATCCCCATACCCTTAAATGAGATTCATGACAGAATGTACTGGAAAACTAGCAAAAATGGCTGGTTTTCTACGAATTCCGCTATGGAACTAATCAACAGAAATAAGAACTACACAGCCTATGATTCTTCCTGGATTTGGAAAATGGACACATACCCCAAAGTTAAAAATTTTGCATGGAAAATAATAAAATATGGACTCTCAACAAAAGCTAGACTAGCAGAAAAAGGTGTTGCAATCCCCCCGGGTTGTATCAGGTGCGGTGCTCAGCTAGAGGACTTGAACCATCTCCTTTTCCAATGCAACCATACCATAAAAACAATTGAGAAAATGAATCACGACACTTATGACGTCATCAGATCCCTAAACCTAGGAAACAAAAAAATCAATGAAATCATTGAAGAAATTCGACACAAAACTGACAGTTTACAATTCATAGAATTATTGGTCTCTTGGTGGGGAATTTGGTTTTATAGAAACCAACAAAGCTTCGGCAGAACAAACAATGATGTAGAGCCCATAAAGGATGTACCTAATTACATCAAAAAGGGAGAAAGAAACAAACAATGATGAGATTTTTTTAGAGAGCGAGAGGGAGAGAGAGAGAGAGAGAGAGAGAGAGAGAGAGAGAGAGAGAGAGAGAGAGAGAGAGAGAGAGAGAGAGAGAGAGAGAGAGAGAGAGAAATGGAGAAGAGAAAGAAAAGGGAGAAAGAAGTAGAAAGAAAGAGAAAATGGAAGAACTCATTCAAGATCGCACCGGTGGAGAAGAAGTCCACGTAGGAGTCCAAGCCAAAACCTAAAGCTAAGTCGGCGGCGGCGAAGCCTAAGGCAGCAACGGAGAAGAAAGTAGCGAAAAAGGCCGTCGCGATGAAGGAGAAGCCGAAGAAAACCGTCCCAGCGAAAGCCAAGGGAAAGACCGTTACGAAGCCTAAGGCGGTTGCTAAGCCAGTGAAGGCGGTTGCGAAATCTCCGGCGAAGAAGATTGCTGCTAGTAAGGTTAAGAAGGCCGTTGAGAAGGCGAAGAAGCCGAAGAGCATCAAAACTCCGGTGAAGAAGGTACATGCTGTAAATTTAATGGATCAGAAAAAGAAGAAGAGAAAAGAGCGAGAGAGAAAAGTGAGACAGAGAGAGGGAGAAACAGAGTGAAAGAGTGAGAGAGAAAGAAAGAGAAAAGGAGAGGGAGGAAAAGAAGAAGACATAAGAGAAAGAGATGACTGATGTTGTTGCTGAAGAAAATGGAGAGAAGAAAGAAGCATTAAAGGCTGCAGGAACTGAGTTGCAGTGGTAGTGTTGGTGGAGTATCTTCTTCAATGATGGTGCCGAAGGCACCTTTAACGATTTCAGGATCATTTAGAGAAGAAAGGGAAGGAAGACCATCTAGAAGGAAGACCAAGGTTGCCGGCGAAGTGGAGGGGTTGAAGAGAGAGGTGGAGTCTCTGGAGCTTAGAAATGAGACGATGAGGCATCAAAATGAGAATCTTCTTAGGGAAAGAGATGATGCCCGAAGCAGAATGCAAGATCTACAGAAGGAGGTCGATGGAGCCGTCAGAAAGAGAGGAGATCGGAGAAGTTGGAGGCAAGGCAGCGGAAGCAAGAGCTGACGAAGCGGAGGCGAGAAGCGAGGAATCGGAATAAAGAGGAGAGTAAAAACAAGGAAGTCAGAGAAGGATGAGGAACTCGCCATGGAGGTCTCTGCGCCAGTGAAAGAAATTGAATCCGGGAAGGCGAAATTGGGGGACGATGATCCGAAGAAGGATCCGGAGAAGGGGAAATCGGTGATTGAGAAGCATTCATGGCAGGCTGCAACGAGCAGGGCGATGGGGGTAAAGGTGCACGACAACCCGAGGCTGTTGAAGGAGAGTATACAAAGGGAGAAGAAGAAGCACAAGAAGAGCGTGGAGAAGTGGAATGACAGAGTGAAGAGACACGGGAAAATACAAGGGCAACACGGGAAAATACAAGGGAAACACATGGGAGTGAAGAGGGCTCCGAAATTGGAGAAACATGAAGATGGCAATGACGGGGATGATGAACAGAAGAAAGAGGAAGAAGCGTCCGAATTCAGGACCCCTCCCGAGAAGCACGGTGACAGGAAGGATGGTGAGGGCGGTGACCCGAGTGCTAGTGGCAGCAAGAGCAGTAAAGCTCCAACGCCGACAGAAAAGAGCACAGATCGGGAGAGGCCCACCGAAGAGGAGACTCAGACGGATACTAAGCAGAATGATGTTGTAGAGACTGCCAAAGTAGATGAAAAGATGCGTGGAGACAGAGAGATGGAAGAAGCAGGCGGTTCTCAGCTGAATGCTAATGAAGAAATGGTGGAAGATGGCACGACAAAGGCTTCAGGAACAGAAATTGCAGCCAGCAGAGAGAGTGAATCAGAGTGCAACAAATGGAAGCAACGTGGTTCATTGTGGTTGCGAATGGAAGGTAAATGCTACAGACAAGCATATAGAGAAAGAAGTAAATTTGGTCAGTGAACCAAAGTGAAGTTGGTGGACGTGCAAGGGATGCTCATGAACTGTTTGAAGAAATGCCTATAAGAGAAATAGGCATGTCTACGAGTGCAGTAGGTGGTACAACCTGTGAGTGAAACAGGTTTTTTTTTTTTTTTGTCATCCAACAAGTAGTGAAGAAGAGTTGCGGTTCTCGCTTGTTGGGGAGATGACAGAGCAGAGGTACTAAGGAATGGCCCGAGAGGAGAGGCCTAGATAGTACAATGAAGAAACCATGGAAAGAACAGTTGAGTAAGTCTTGCCAGGAAGAAAAACCCATGTGAAAGACAAGGTTACAGATGTGTAAACTGGATGTTAGCACATTCAGTTTAAGGGAGGGTGTTAGAGTATGAATAGGTCTAATCTAGTTACTTTAAGTTACTCAACTAATAGTTGAGTTAGTGGATGCTTAAAGTTAGGAGTTCCAGTAGTTGATGAAGTCTTAGGAACGTGGTGATATTGAGCTACAAATATAGGATAGTTAGTTGGTCAGTTTGTGTATAAATAGAATTTGAGTATGTCACTGTTATTAAGCATTTTTTGATAATATCAATCAAGTATTTTTAGTCTCTTCTTGCTTATCAAATCCTAACACCCTTAGAGAGTCGTGTTCTATTACAGTTCCCAAGACGTATACAGTTCCTAACACAAATTACTCCCAAACAAAAAGATCGAGTTAAACTTACAACGATTAATTGGAGTTGCTGAAATTAACTAAATGCACACCCTGTACAAGCAAGCTCGAGATATGTCGGCGTTGAGGGAGGTCGGTGTTGAAGGACGATAGCGTGGCGGCGTCGTTTTCGTCTGCTCGAGACAACAATTACTCGCCGGTAGCCACATGGAGAGGTCTGGCAGGCAGCATGGAGACATGTTCGTCTCTCAAAAGGAAAAGGAAAAGGAAAAGGAAAAGGAAAAGGAAAAGGAAAAGGAAGGCTGAAACTTGGAAGAGACCGCAATTTTTAGAAGGTGGTATCAAGTTGTAAATTTTAATTATTGAGGGATATTTTAGTAAATTAAAGATGGTGATGAAAATAAATATTAAAAAACAGAAAATATATATGGACACCAAACGAGAAAGAATAAAAGCCCTTCCCTACTCCCCTCGCCTCCTTGTTTTGTCGGGTGAAAGCAGTTGCCCCATACTTGTTGAAATCGAAGGATCTCCTCCTCCAAGTCTTGTGCTTCTAGTCTGCCCATCGAAGTTTCTGAATCTCAGGTTCGCCAATTTCTTCCCGCTCTTTTTTCGCTTTGTAATTTGATCTACGATCTAGTTTACGGATCTCGTATTAGCTTCTTCGCATAACCTTCGAATCTGACTGAACATTTGTATTTTGATTTACGCCTTCATTCAAAGGGGTACGGCCGGGGAAGAAGAAGCACGGTGGTGAATCTTTTCAAGGCCAAACTGCGTCACATCTGGAAAACCCAAACAGTAGTACGATGTCAGATTTGGATGAGCATGTATGGGCGGAGATTCTGAAGAGGTTACCCGCAAAAGTAATAGGTCGAATTCGATGCGTTTGTAAGTCATGGAACTCTCTAATCTCATCCTCCTTGTTCGTCTCCAAACACCTCTCCTTCCTTGGCAATAATCACCCACCACGTCCTATCTGCTACGTCCTCTTCAATATCTCCTGCGCGTGGAGCAATGTGATTCTCTATTCTTTCTATAGCCCTCATCGATATGTGGCGCCTAGGTTTTCGCCCTTTCCTTTCAATAATGTATACGATGACGATGAGGAAGTTACGTACACACACTTTGGCGTCATCCACGGCGTGGTCTGCTTATCCAGAGAGGCCGACTGGTCCCGCAGCGTTGGCTCCGCTGTTCTGTGGAACCCCACCCTCCAAAAACACGTGGCACTTCCCCATGCTGCGGGTGTTGGGTGGGTTGTGGTAGGCTTTGGTTTCAGTGCTCGTGGCGGCGACTTCAAGGTGGTGAGATGTCTGCGCCGCGATGAACCTCTCCCGCCAAGGTTTGAGGTGTTCTCGACCCGCAGAGGCTGCTGGAGGAGCGTGGCTTCTGACCCTGTCCTAGGCGGCAGGCCCTTTTTCATCCTTACCTACTGCCATTGTTTTATGAACGGGTCCATCCATTGGGTCATAAGAGGACCAGATGACGTGGCCACGCTGTTGGTCTTTGATTGTGAGAAAGAGGAGTTCAGAACCATGCAACTTCCTCAACAGGTGCGTAGGCGTCGTATCTGTAAACTTTTTATTGAAGGTGGCATGCTGTCAGTCTCGACACTGGGAAAGCCAAGACAAGAGGTGGTGCTGTGGGTCATGCAGGACCATGGCGTCTCCGCCTCATGGAAGAAGTTGACCACGTGGCCTCGTCACCATTTTGTGACTATTGACGATTACGGTTTGATTTTCCAAGAAACAGATCAAATGGTGCGGGAGCCCAATTATGACAGGATCCCTCATTATGACATGATCGATGGATCGCTGCAGCCGCAGAATGGCCACGTTTTTCAGCCAAGCTTGTTTTTTATGGACGACGCAAATGCCGTAGACACACTCAAGGTTTAAGCTTGATTTCATCTATGCTAATCTATTCAGTAAGATCATAAGCTTATGTTTCTTCGCAGACCTGTTCTAACTATACATTTTGATTGAGAATTGACGAACAATAAGCTCTCTTTTTTGTTGATTATTGTAGCCTGATCAAAACTGCTTTATTGAATTGAGTTATCTAATTAAGATCCAATCTCTTTCAATTGTTTATATATATATATATATATATATATATATATATATATATATATATATATATATATATATATATATATATATATATATATATATATATATATATGTGGATTGATGATGAAGATGAACCACGGACGGATAGTAGATTCCACTAATATCAGAAGAGGTACATCTAGGTTCTCTAGAGACTTGAATCCCCTACAGCTACACCTCAATAAGCCAGCTATAGCTAGCTGGGATTATGGGTGGCTGAAAAATTGATTGCTTAAGGATGAGATGGTCATCTAGCATAAGTAGACTGTGCATAACTTCTTTCTAAAAAAATCCAACAAAATATATCAAGATCAATAAAGACTCGTTTGGTACCATATCTGGAATCGGGTTGGGATAGGGAATCAGGTTGAAATAGGAATGAGTTTAAATGGGTTTAAGAATTACTCATACCTTGATGGGGAGGTGGGTATGAGTTTATGTGTTAGAAGTTGGAATGGATGATTCCAGATATGGCTCAATTCAGAAAAAAATTCTAACCAAACACAGTAATGGATTATAAACATTACTTAGGAGGTTCATAACCAGAAAAGCACAAATTTATTATGCCAACATGATAAAAGGAATAATAATTATAAACATACATAACTTAAGCACTTCATTATATTCACCTGACTATACTAATGTGAACTTTTTTTTGTTTGAAAGGGACTAATGTGAACTTAATATTACATTCAGTAAGACAAAAGTTCTATGCGAGATCCTTCTTCACAGGGGAATACTACTTGCACCCTTTTAGAAATCGTGCAAATCTGTGCATTTGAACGGTTTCATAAACCGTTTGTATTTTTATTTTTTTTTGTTGCAACGGCTTTTAAAGCCGTTTGGGTTTTTTTTTTAGTTTAGGGTGTTTTTTTTTTTTGGTTTATTTGGTTTGAACAGGGTATAAAGTTTAAATCCTATAAAATATTCTCTAATAGAGAATGGATAAATCCTTAAAAAAAGATTAAACTAGTGCCTAAAATTTAAAATTATGAAACCCTACAAAATATTCCCTAATAGAGAATGGATAAACCCTTAAAAAAAATTAAACTAGTGTCTAAAAAGATTAAACTAGTGGCTAAAATTTTAAATTATGAAACCCTACAAAATATTCCCTAATAGAGAATGGATAAACCCTTAAAAAAAATTAAACTAGTGACTAAAAAAATTAAACTAGTGACTAAAAAATTTAAACTAATGGCTAAAATTTAAACTAATGGCTAAAAAAATACAATTATATAAAATAAAAAATTTGGAACGGTGATAATCACCGTTCCAAAATTAAAAAAAATTGTTCATTTGAACGGTGACTATCACCGTTCAAATGAACGGCCCTACAGTGGTGTCTGCGACACCACTGCAGGTGCAAGTAGTTGGCACCCTGCCTATTTGCGCCTAGTCACAGATTCCCATACTACCAATGTCAAAGCAACATAGAAGAAAGTAGTACACATAAATTGTCATGAACAGGTACATATCAAATCAGAAAGCAATAATGTAAAAGCACAAATAACCAGAAGGGGTATTTCTTAGGTAGTGATAAGGACCATTGGTATTGATTTACACGATTACTTTTCGGCGCATAGGCATTTTTGCCGTTTAGCGTATAGGCTCTATACGTTACGTGTGGAGCAATAACGTGTAGTGTTTTAGTATATTAAATTGTTTAGTTATAGTATACTTTAGGGTATTTGTGTATGTCATATTATTGTATATTTTTAGTATTTATTTGTGCTTCAATGTTGAATTATTGATTATTTTATATATATTATAATATTGTGTATGAATGTTGTATCATATTATTGTTTATTTTTAGGGTTTATTTGTTTATCTAAAATTAATAAAAAAAAACACCCCAAAATAATCAACCTAGAAGACAGAATAGAATTGTTCATTACGTTGGATGACTACAACCACATTTATCTCAAAATAAAGTAAATAATACATGTTCTTCACCTTCTTCATAAACTTAGAAACCCTAACACAAAATAAATGACATCGTCTAGTTGCGTTTGAAGAAATTAGGATAGTCTCTGGTAAAAGTTCGCTTCCTATCATATCTCTGCTTTGATAAAATTATTTGTTCCCTACAAAGGTTGATAGTACGTAAACAACATTATACAAAAGATACGACATCAAGGCAGTATACGATGTACATTATTATATAGTTTGAGGTTATACCTACGCATCTTATCCACATCTTGTAAAAGTTTTTGATTTTTCTTAACAAGATCTTGATTCTCCTTAACAAGATCTTGTTTTTCCCGCCATTGTTGTCGAATAATCGCGTGTGCCCTGTCCTCGTATATAGGATCAATCCACTTCCTGTAAAAACACCCCAGTCTTGGGCATCCCCAATACATTCTTCCGTAGTTCCACTGCAAATCCCAAGTACGGACAATGGCTTTCAAATTACACGCGCATAGTGGGTTTGTTGATGATTCGGATGAAGATGCCATTATTTGTTGTAGTGCTTGGTTTCCTACAAATATCATGAATCCATTAATATAAAAAATTGGGGATAATAAATCAAAAGAAACTAGAAGAAGAAGCTTACCCACAATTGAATCTTCAAGCGTCGCTTGTGTTGGACTTGTTGTAGAGAACAAACAACCCTAATGCCTCTTATATAGTGAAAATCAATGTGTTTGACAGCTAATATACAGTTGTATATAACTGTAGTATATAATGACCTCAACCACTAGTATTAATGAACTCAACCACTAGCATTAATAACTTCTCAACAATCACTTATCACCCTAAACCCTAATTAAAAGTTCCTCTCCTCAATCTCACAAACAAGGTAACTAAAATACCCGATTCACCCTTATTAATTAAAGATAAATAGTTAACCCTAACCTTAACCCTAATCCTAAACCCTAAACCCTAATCCCTAAACCTAAACCACATTACCATAAACCCTACCCCAATACCATATCCCTAAACCCTAAACCCCAAACCCTAACCCTACCCCAAGCCCTACCCCAATATAGCCCTAAACCCTAAACCCTAATCTGGGTTTAGGGCAAGATCAGTGGGCTTTTGTTCGACGTACCATGATCGCTACGTTGAGAAAAGAGTATGAGCTACTCGCGCCACTTTGGGTGTCTACGATGACACTTGAGGCAA
This sequence comes from Rheum nobile, assembly GCA_027886185.1. Taxonomy (NCBI): domain Eukaryota; kingdom Viridiplantae; phylum Streptophyta; class Magnoliopsida; order Caryophyllales; family Polygonaceae; genus Rheum; species Rheum nobile. The sequence continues at coordinate 2,663,798 of WOAB01000546.1, forward strand.
TGGAGGCGAAGCTAGCATGGTTTCCTTCCCCGAACAGGCCGGCCCCACCGGAGACATGGTTGGACCTCCCGAATATGGGATGTTTGGTGGCAACGGCATTCACATGTGTGTTCGTTACCGTCGGTGGTGGTGTGGGAACAACATACCTGCCTATGAGGGGGAAGCCAAACGAAGCATCGGTTGGCGAGAAGCTGAAGACGATATGCATTTGCCATGTCCAGGAAGAGCAACATTTTATTGCGGTACGTTAATACAATCACATTTGTTGATACTATCTTGTGTTAAAACATATGTATGATGCATTGACTTTGATGTAGATTGGCCTTGCTGAGACATCACCCTTGCCTACTCTTTACCCGGCGTGGGTGGTATATCATGACCCGTCTGCGGGTGATTACGTAGATCAAAGGACGTGTGATCGATTGTTGGAGTACGAAGCAGCCAAGGCCGAAAAGAAGACAAGACGAAAGAAGAAGGTTGAAACGGTCGATTTATGTAATGAATGATATGTATGAATTATGATGCAATGAGTTCGACGTTTCTAATCCAAAAAGAAGAGAAATACTTGTTTGGATCCAAGAACAATCTCCAATCTTCAAGAAAACTCAAGCAACACACAACTCGGTCTAGCTCGACCAACTAGCCTAAATGCATGCTATCACATCCCTAAATCCAAACAACTCATAAAAAACATTCAAATAGAAGTGATAACATTCATTGTTGTCATAATCCAAACAACTCATAAAAAACATTCAAACAAAAGTCATAACATTCATTGTTGTCACCTTCCAAAGTTCAATGAAATCCAAAGTTTAATGCTCAAATGACGAAGCAGCCAAGTTCAATGGTTCGAAAGGTAGGGATACATTTGCTCCAATGATTGCCGTAACGCCTCGGCTAGGTCTTCACATTGGTCATCTCCATGTTGGTGACCGCGATATGGATCCAGACGTCCGTAGCAACTATCGACCCACTGCAGTCACAATAAGTGGATACGATTAATATAAGTTTGTACACGAAATTAAACAAGATATAATTATTCAATTTCTTACATGGTGCTGAGGGTTACGGTCCTCTTGAGGGATGATGAATGGATGTGTATGCTGGATGTACCACTGTATGTAATCACCGCTACACTGGTGGGGTTGAAGGACTGGAGGACCCATGGCTTGTAGGCTAATGGAATGTTCATTGCGGGCATCCCATGCATGTAAGGATCTATCGTATTTCACCGTGTAGCTGCTAATCTTCGTGCCCCTCCATGCCTTAATTGGAACAATCGGTTGTCTTGGACACTGTTGTGCACGCCCAAACTGCCTAGCTGCTCGATCTGGCATATAAGGCTCGGTGACCTACAAACAGGATATGACTCCATGGAATCGCGATGAAGCAAACATCCCATTGTTGAAGTCAATCGGGCCGTATGACATCCACTCAACCTAAACATAATTGAATTTCAAACAACTAATCATGCATATAATTTCATATTTTAACATACTAGATAAGGACCGTATATGCACTTACACTCTCAGCACGCATCCCATCCAGCTCCTCCCTATAATTCTTGGTCTGGTTGGGTGGATGTGACATGTCCCATCGACTGGCGTATGGGATCGGCTGTTGGCGGTCCCAGTAAACACTTTGTGCAGGTCTAAACATGGGAAAGTATTGATATATTCATGCCTACAAAACAATTACATGTAAGTCAATTCCCTTAATAACAAATATTAATCTATAACAAAAATACAGATGTTTTTATTCAAGCCATTTAATACCTGAATCAGAGTGAAACATGTGGACATGACCCGCGCCTCCTTCCTTGTGCACTCGCCCAAGCTGCGATACACATGGGCAAGAACACCGGTACCCCATGCATAGTTCGTGGCAGACGAGGGATCAGTCACGAACGGAGTGTAATAAACGGGCAATCGATGCTGAGACTTGTCAGGAAAGAGACAAGACCCCACCAAGTACAGCAAGAACCCAGCCGCATGCTTCTTGTCAGCCAAATCCTGGCAATGAGTCCTAAAATCTGCCGCATGTACGTTACCAGTGACGATAGCACCATCCTCCAGCTCAAAAAACTCATGCGCTTCCTCCATCAATGCCTTCTTCAAATCATTGCGGGCCAGCTGCTCGTGCCATTTCTTTGGGGGACCCATGTCTTACCCTTGTATGTTCAGCCCAAGGATCATCCACACATCATGGAGAGTTATAGTCATCTCTCCCTATGGCATGTGGAATGAGTTGGTTTCCGGTTGCCAACGCTCGACGAAGGCACCAATCAGCGTCTCATCCATATGCTCGTGCATGATGTCCGGTAGATGACATAGCCCGGACGCAGACGCCATGTTACCCCACGCGTCAGTCGTTGTGCAACACCATGAGGGTAACTGCTTGCCTCGCTGCTGGAACCTCAAGGGTGGCACCGGCTGTATATGAACATATTTAAGCAATCCATCAGACTTATTTAAAATAAGATTAATAATTAAAACAAATAAAGTTACATGCAACTTACAATGCGCTGGTACAGGAGGTACGCCACGTGGTTCACAAAACTCTTCAGGAGTTCAGGGCTCTCCGGACCTCCAGGAACGCTCACCCGCAGTTCAGGGTCATATCTCACATTCTTCCTTGACCGGGGCGGTTTTGCCCGCGAAGAAGAGGCTTCTTGAGGCTCATCGTCCACGTCCGGAGCGTCATCTCTTGGCATCCAGGCATTGCTGGACTGGTCCTGAGTCCCCCATGTATTGGCCTGATCCTACCTTTATTAAATAGATCATAAATAATTATATTTTTTAAACTAATTCAGGTTATACTAAATGTACTTACCGTAGGCTGATGATAGGGAGCATTCGGGTACACTGCCGGGTTCTCCCACGGGTTGTGCTGATCCTCATCCCCCTGATAATAATACGAAGGGCTATGATGATGAGGGCTCAGATGCGGCAGTAGTATCGGCGGACTAAAATTCCGCCCGTAGTAGTTATTCTGATCTATTGTATCAGAATAACCATGCAGCGGGCTCCCTTGGTAGTCCGGGTAGATCTGAGGCTCAGAGTCTGCCTTACCTCCATGAAACGAAGGCACCACCATTAAGCTCTGAACTCCTATCATGCCAGCAACCCCACTACTGCTACCGGCTCCAGTCTGATATGCGCTGGTCTCATCATCCCGATAGCTGACATTCCTCCGTTGCCTCCTCTCCGACCTGTTCACCTCTTCGCCAGTCCTAAACGACTGTTCGCGTTGAAGGTTGTGGCGTCTCCTACGTTCGGTTCTTTCCCCAGGCTCCATCTGCGGTTATATATCAAAATATATTAATCAAAATAATATATTTTGATATCATTTTTATCAAAATAATATAATCAAAATATTATCAAAATAATATAATCAAAATAATATAATCAAAATAATATAATTCAAATATTATCAAAATAATATAATTAAAATATTATCAAAATATTATCAAAATAATATTTTGAGTCGGAGAGTCGCCGACATGTCGCCGGAGAATCGCCGGCGGCTCGCCGGCGTTCCACACGTTACGTGTGAAATGGAATCACACGTAACGTGTGGAACACATTCACACGTTACGTGTGGAACACATTCACACGTTACGTGTGAATGTGCACATTCCAACTCCCACCGGCGAGACGCCGGCGACATTCCGGCGATCCTCCGGTCGTCTTCTCTGGTGATATTTCCGAATTCTGGCGATTTTTTTTCATCAAATAATACATGAAATTCAACAAAAAATGCACAATTTTTACAAATCTATCAATACTATCACTTCCACTAGCATATTTTCACAAAAAATTCAACATAAATCCTCATGCAAAAAAATTCTTCAAAATTATACAAAAAATCAAAAACAATCCCAAAAGCTTCTACAAAACATAGATCTACCATCCTAAACATCTCCACAACATAGATCTACAATATGGATCTACAATCCCTAACCAAACACTTCAAATTTAACAAAACAAAACCAAAAAACAATTTCTACTAACTAACCTTTCAAAGATCTTGAACGTAACGCGCGGAGTCGGTTGATTCGTCACGAGCAGATGCAAGAGACGCGTAACGAGTGAAAGGGTTTAGGGTATTGAGGCTGCGGAGTTCGAATGAATGGAGGATGAAGCAAGATCTGGCTTTTAAAGCCAGATCTCCTCCACACGTAACGTGTGGCGTAAACCCACACGTAACGCGTGGATGCGCTTCACATGTAACGTGTGGAGGTTCGTCACACGTTACGTGTGGAGCTTGAACGGGTCACTTTCCGTGCGTAACGTGGGAAGAGACTTCCCACGTTACGCGCGAGCCTATGCGCCAAACGGCAAAAATGTTTATGCGCCGAATAGTAGAGGCGTTGATTTATCTTTCCAATGATTCATTTTTGCATTAACTTAGAGTGGGGAAGAGGGAGACCTTGTATCCAGATACCAAATCCATCTTCGAATGCATCTTGACACTTTTGAAAACAAAGAAACACATAAAAAATAAAACATAAGACATAATAAACGCACATGGAGTTGTTAAGTTGGTTACAATAATTTAAGGCAGTTTCTATTCGCACTACAATTTTTACCTTTTCGCACTACAAAAGGCTACGCCAAATGTTGGCGTACGCCAAATACGTGCGAAGAAGGCCAAAAAGGGGGGGAATACGTATAAATTTAAAAAAAAAAGGAATAAAGGAGCTACGCCAGATTTTGGCGTACGTCATAATCTGGCGTAGATGCTTTGTAGGGACTTGGGCTCGTTTTGGAAATTGGGCTTCTGCGCCAGAATCTGGCGTACGCAAGATTCTGGCGCAGCAAAAAAAAAATTGCCCCATAATCATGTAGAAAATTTCAATATGAGTCCGTACATATAAAATTCGTCCAAAACGGACATCGTTTGCCCCTCCAAAAGCCCAAAATATGATGGCTGTCCCCATGGTCCCATTTGGGCCTATTTTGGCCCAATTTCTCGTATTTTAGGTTTTCACCCGTTTTTTCTATAATCCTTCCTATTGAGCATATTGGAAGGATTATAGAAGAAATGGGTGAAAAACTGAAATACGAGAAATTGGGCCCAAATAGACTCAGTAGTAATAATTGTAGAAGAAACGGGTAAAAAACTGAAAAAACTTCTTATTGGGCCCAAATAGGCCCAATAGGAAGGATTATAGAAGAAATGGGTGAAAAACTAAAATACGAGAAATTGGGCCCAAATAGGCCCAATAGGAAGGATTGTAAAAGAAACGGATGAAAAACTGAAGAAAAAAAATGAAAATTTGGGCCCAAATAGGCCCAATAAGAAGGATTATTGAAGAAACGGGTGAAATACGAGAAATTGGGCTCAAATTTGCTCTGTTTATAATTATATTTCATATAGTTATACTTATATGCTATAGTATTTCATTATATTTTATATAGTTACACTTATATACGATAGTATTTTATTAAATTTCATATAGTTACACTTATGTATTATAGTATTTCATTATATTTCATATAGTTACACTTATATAATATAGTATTTCATTAAATCTAGTATACTTAGACTTATATCCCATAGTATTTCATTAAATTTCATATAGTTACACTTATGTATTATAGTATTTCATTAAATCTAGTACACTTAGACTTATATACTATAGTATTTTATTAAATTTCATATAGTTACACTTATATACTATAGTATTTTATTAAATCAAGTATACTTAGACTTATATACCATAGTATATCATTAAATTTCATATAGTTACACTTATGTACTATAGTATTTCATTAAATCTAGTATACTTAGACTTATATAATATGGTATTCTATTAAATTTCATATAGTTACACTTATGTACTATAGTATTTCATTAAATCTAGTATACTTAGACTTATATACTATAGTATTCTATTAAATTTCATATAGTTATACTTATATACTATAATATTTCATTAAATCTAGTATACTTAGACTTATACCCCATGGTATTTCATTAAATCTCATATAGTTATACTTATATACTATAGTATTTCATTAAATCTAGTATACTTAGACTTATATACTATAGTATTCTATTAAATCTCATATAGTTACACTTATATACTATAGTATTTCATTAAATCAAGTATACTTAGACTTATATACCATAGTATATCATTAAATTTCATATAGTTACACTTATGTACTATAGTATTTCATTAAATCTAGTATACTTAGACTTATATAATATGGTATTCTATTAAATTTCATATAGTTACACTTATGTACTATAGTATTTCATTAAATCTAGTACACTTAGACTTATATACTATAGTATTCTATTAAATTTCATATAGTTATACTTATATACTATAATATTTCATTAAATCTAGTATACTTAGACTTATACCCCATAGTATTTTATTAAATCTCATATAGTTACACTTATATACTATAGTATTTCATTAAATCTAGTATACTTAGAATTATATACTATAGTATTCTATTAAATCTCACATAGTTACACTTATATACTATAGTATTTCATTAAATCAAGTATACTTAGACTTATATACCATAGTATATCATTAAATTTCATATAGTTACACTTATGTACTATAGTATTTCATTAAATCTAGTATACTCAGACTTATATAATATGGTATTCTATTAAATTTCATATAGTTACACTTATGTACTATAGTCTTTCATTAAATCTAGTATACTTAGACTTATATACTATAGTATTCTATTAAATCTCATATAGTTACACTTATATACTATAGTATTTCATTAAATCTAGTATACTTAGACTTATATACTATAGTATTCTATTAAATCTCATATAGTTATACTTATATACTATAATATTTTATTAAATCTAGTACACTTAGACTTATACCCCATAGTATTTCATTAAATTTCATATAGTTACACTTATATACTATAGTATTTCATTAAATCTAGTATACTTAGACTTATACACCATAGTATTTCATTAAATTTCATATAGTTACATTTATGTACTATAGTATTTCATTAAATCTAGTATATTTAGACTTATGTACTATAGTATTCTATTAAATTTCATATAGTTACACTTATGTACTATAGTATTTCATTAAATCTAGTATACTTAGACTTATATACTATAGTATTCTATTAAATCTCATATAGTTACACTTATATACTATAGTATTTCATTAAATCTAGTATATTTAGACTTATATACTATAGACTCTATAGTATTCTATTAAATCTCATATAGTTACACTTATATACTATAATATTTCATTAAATCAAGTATACTTAGACTTATACCCCCTAGTATTTCATATAGTTATACTTATATACTATAGTATTTCATTAAATCTAGTATACTTAGACTTATACACCATAGTATTTCATTAAATTTCATATAGTTACATTTATGTACTATAGTATTTCATTAAATCTAGTATACTTAGACTTATATACTATAGTATTCTATTAAATTTTATATAGTTACACTTATGTACTATAGTATTTCATTAAATCTAGTATACTTAGACTTATATACTATAGTATTCTATTAAATCTCATATAGTTACACTTATATACTATAATATTTCATTAAATCTAGTATACTTAGACTTATACCCCATAGTATTTCATTAAATTTCATATAGTTACACTTATGTACTATAGTATTTCATTATATTTCATATAGTTACACTTATATACTATAGTATTTCATCAAATCTAGATTTAATGAAATACTATAGTACATAAGTGTAACTATATGAAATATAGAATACTATAGTATATAAGTCTAAGGGTTTGTTTGGATCTCGCAAATAATGCATTATCTTGTATTAAATTGATGATTTAATGCAATTTAATATAAGATAATGCATTCTGATGAGGAATCCAAACAGACCCTAAGTATACTAGATTTAATGAAATACTATAGTATATAAGTGTAACTATATGAAATTTAATGAAATACTATAGTATATAAGCATAACTATATGAAATATAATGAAATACTAAAGCATATAAGTGTAACTATATGAAATATAATTAAAAACTGGGCATATTTGAGCCCAATTTTTCGTATTTCACCCGTTTATTCAATAATCCTTCTTATTGGGCCTATTTGGGCCCAATTTTTCATTTTTTTTCCCAGTTTTTTATCCGTTTCTTCTACAACCCTTCCTACTGGGCCTATTTGGGCCCAATTTCTCGTATTTTAGTTGTTCACCCGTTTCTTCTATAATCCTTCCTATTTGGCTTATTTGGGCCCAATTTTTCGTTTTTTCAGTTTTTCACCTGTTTCTTCTACAATCATTACTACTGGGCCTATTTGGGCCCAATTTCTCGTATTTCAGTTTTTCACCCATTTCTTTTATAATCCTTCCAATATGCTCAATATGAAGGATTATAGAAAAAATGGGTGAAAACCTGAAATACGAGAAATTGGGCCAAAATAGGCCCAAATAGGACCATGGGGGCAGCCATCGTATTTTGGGCTTTTGGAGGGGCAAACGATGTCCGTTTTGGACGAATTTTATATGTACGGACTCGTATTGAAATTCTCTACATGATTATGGGGCAAACAATTTTTTTTTGCTGCGCCAGAATCTTGCGTACGCCAGATTCTGGCGCAGAAGCCCAATTTTCAAAACGAGCCCAAGTCCCTACAAAGCATCTACGCCAGATTCTGGCGTACGCCAAAATCTGGCATAGCTCCTTTATACCTTTTTAAAAAAAATTATATCTATATCTACGTTTTTGGCCTTCTTCGCACGTATTTGACGTACGCCAACATTTGGCGTAGCCTTTTGTAGTGCGAAAAGGCCAAAAACGTAGTGCAAATAGTCGGCTCGTAATTTAACTAAGGTGCCTATTCTATCCCAATTTAAACGCTAACAAACAGTATCATCATGTTTAAAACAGGACAAAGACTAAATATGATTGGGTAAGAGGTATTTTAGATATTTTACACCTTTTCATTATATGTTACTAATGATAAGACAGGTATGGGTGGATAACTTCAGTTTCATTTGTAACTGGTAGTTTTGTGGAAGGTGGCCTACATTACAAATGTACATAGTACAGATGCTGTTGTGTAATTTCTTTCAAATATTGTACAAGAGTTAGCATCTCAAATGACAAATACAACCCCAAGAATATAACCTTCCAAAGAACATGTAAAATGACACACGAGAAACAGCAAAGCCCAAGCAGCCTAATAATAATGCTTACACATTGAGCATTGTTGAAAGTAAAATTCCAGACTACTGGAAATATTTCAAGGAATTCTTCAATATAAAACACACACAATACTTTCTTTCTGGCAATATAACTACCACTACAACAACACGCCCGAACCAGAGGCCAATGTTTGTTGAACAAGACTAACTCTTTGTTTGGCTAAAAGTTTATTAAAAGGAGGGAAGAGATAGTAAAAGAGGATAGAAAAAAGATAGAAAAAAAAGACAAAATTTTAAATAAATGTTGTTTGGTTGAGGTTTTTGGGCCCATTGACCATTTAAGAGTTTTCAATTAATAAAAGAGACTTTATTAGTTTTTATGTATTTTTCATACCCCTACTAGTTTATTTTATTATTTTTTTCCCTCTCTCTTCTTTGTTTTTCTCTCTCTCTAAAATATTATTTTTTGGGGTTTAGGGTTTAAGGGGTAGGGTTTAGGGGGTAGGGAGTAGGGTTTAGGGAGAGGGAGAGAAGTCCATTTTTTGTAAGGGTCCATTAGTTTAAAAAAAAATTATTAAAGGGTCATTTACATAACTCACCGTGGTTGGTTAGGGTGGAAAGGAAATGGTAGAATTTTAAAAATGTTGTTTGAGAAGTGGAGAAAAGTAAAAGAAAATGTGAGTTAGATGAGTTTGATTTTTATTTTTTATTTTTTAATATTGTTAAGAAATAGTAATTCCTCCAAATTCTACCAAATAGAAGGGATTGATTTACCCCCAAATCTCTACCTTATTTTCTCTTTTTTTTTCTCCCATTTTACTCTCAAATCCATTTTAATAATTCAGCCAAACAACATCTATTAATTTTTCTTTATTTCTCATCTTCTTTTTTCCCTTTAAATACTCACTTCCAAACAAAAGATAATACTCGACTCCTTCAATACACATCAACACTAACACTAGATAGCAGTCCATCATTCCACTCTTTTTTTCTTGTACATCGGCATATAGATAAAGAGCAACCGAAATCGAGTTCTGATAGTAGACAACGCTAATCGAATTCGAAAACTGAAAAGAAAGAAGACTAACCTCCAATGACTACACTAAACAGGTCACCCGTCAATGAATTAGCCGACGGTGGGAAATAGAACCGTTTACGAGCAATTTTACAACCGACGAAGGAGGACAGCTGGTAATGTCACCGTGAAAGCGAAGACCGGTACCTCAGGTCTGGAAATCGGATTATCACGATTGAAGCTCGCCGGTGGCCGATAATCAGTCAATGCCGGAGAATGGTCAGCGGTCAACGGCCAATGGTGGAGGCGACGAACGCATGAAGAAAGAAGAAGATCGAAGGCCTCCGGGTTTGGCTTGCAAGGCCCCGGATGAACGATACTCCGTACTGTTTTTACCCTCTGTTTGGAAGAAGAAAAAAAATCGAAAGGATGTAATACCCGTGCCATGCGAGGTTTTTTGAATTTCATATATTAATGTAAGGATAATAATAAAATATTTAAATTGTGTATATAATTTTATATTAAAATTATTAGCCACAATATTACTAAAACATAAAATATGTATACTATAACAAAATTTTAGAAAAAAGGATATGTTAAGGTGCTATATTAAAAATATATTATAATAATATATAATACCTAAAAATATTAAAATAAGTTTTATAATGAGTGAATATGTGCAAAGTAATGCATTATTATGGGTGTCCAATTTTATATAATTAAGTTTATTATATTATAAAAACCAATACACAACATTATACGTAGCACATGAATCATGAAACATGTGATATAACCATATATCGTAGTCATATTATGTACCAACATTTTGAAAAATGAGTCTGAGCATATATAAAGGGAGATATTCCACGATTTTATATGTTGGATTAATTGATGTTATCTCCATACAATGATAACCCAACATAATATATCTATCTAGGTAAGTCTAACAAAAACGGTATGTATGTTAGTTTAAATTTTGTTCGATAATAATTGTAAAATAAATAAACTAACAATAATTGTTAAGATTGTTTGTTAAGCATTGTTTGTTTATTGACAATTTTTAAAAGGCAAAAAAATTACAAAATTACTCCTCATAATTTAATTTGTTTTGTATATTCTAGTATCATTTATCGTATATTTTTAATGAAACTATATTATATTAAGATAAATTATACAAATTGTGTATATATTTTAATTTTACAAATAATTAGTCACAATAAAATAGAGAATATGTGTACTATAAAAAAATCCTAGCAAAAGAATGACATGTTGAGATCCTATATCATATTAATATAAAATATTATGAATGATCAACCATATTAACTCAAAATAAAAAGAAAGAAAAATATTTGTATTTATACTTATGAAAAAAATATTATATTTTTCAAATTTTATTTAAATTTGAATATTTTATATTTTGCTTAATTATTGATGTATTCATATACAAAGAAAAATGGGAAAATATCACAAAATGACACGAGTGTAAAATGGACATATATTTGTTCTAGTGATTTAGGGTTGAGATTACATGCATGTCATCACCAAGGTTTCAGAGTTTATCAAATAATAAAGAATATTTTTGTCATGAGGTTCTTGACTCGTTGGATCAATCTGAACCACCCAATTGACAGATCTACAAATTTCAACATTCAATCAATACAAAAATCATATGAATTTTTCATGCATGTTAGATATCAAATAATGACCATAATTGATGGCAAATAGCATTATATCATACGTGAAAATTTTAAATTTTCAAGAAATTTCATGTTACATATGGAGAGTACATTAACTTTAACATGCAAAGTTGGAAATAAATTGAATTTACTGATATTCGAAAAATTAATCATATTATCTATTATTATTATTGTTATTAGATTACATGAAAAAATAAGATTATTAAGATTTGCTGGTATAAATTTTGTTGATTTAAAAATTACTAAATTATATTAAAAAATCTCAACAATATTGGCCTAAAAACGCTCTCAAGGCTCAAAAAGTGTGAGCTTTAATATAGATATATATATATATATTTTGAACTACTTGAAAAATGCTAATTAATTAAAAAATCAACAATATGCATAAACATTTAGTTAAAATATAAGGCATGAAAGAAAAAGAAATTAATTTATGATTTAACTAAAAAAAGAGTCCCTTTAAAAAAACTAACAAATTAGTTTGTTTAGATATAAAATTTAAAATTTAGTGAAATTTAAACAATAAAATATTATTAGTTGATTTTCGTAAAATGGACAACTATTTGATTATTCAAATATTTCCAGTATATATAATAATAGATAAAAAGTGAAACAAAATAATAGGTGAAATATGTACTCAAAATTTTAAATATAAGTGAAACAAAACAAACGCACATGATAAAATTCAAGATGGTATTAGAAAATGAAAAAAGATCACGTGAGGATGGGTTATTAGGATAGGAATGAGGATGAATCGCAGCCGTTCATTCTTTTCCCTCTCCATCTAATCGCAGCCGTTCGTTCGTTCGTTCGTTCTTTTCTCTTTTCGTTCGATTTTTTCCCTGTTCGCTCATTCGCTCGCTCGATAAAACAGATTTGAGGCTGCTCGCTGATTCGTTTTTCCTTGTTCACTCTCTTCTTCGTGGTAATTTGTTCTTCTTCGTGATAAAACTAATTGTTCTCTCCACAAACTAATCCGTTCGATCGTTCTATCGGCCGATCGTTTCCGTCTTGCCGCCGGTGTGCTTTCTCTTCTTCTTGTTTGCTGTTTTCGTTTTATTCTCGTCGTTCTTAGTCGACATGGTTACTCCCTCTACTGATTCAGGTACAGATCTATAATTTGTTGTTGATTTGTTTGTTGTTTAGGTATTTAGGCATTTAGGTATGTGTGTTTCAACAGAATTTCTCTGATTCTGGGATTTAGGTACGTGCTTGGTTGAATTTCTCAGTTTTTGGGATTTAGGTATGTGCTTGGTTGAATTTTAGGTATTGTAATTTACTCAGATTTAAATCTCACTAAATTCAGTGCCTCATGCACTTTCTTACTAGTTCATGCATTTTGTCAACTGGTGCATGCACCTTTTTTCTTTATTCCATGCACTTTATCTCAGTCAGTGATGCACATAACCTAACCATTGTTGATTGTGTGACTATTGCATAGAACTAACTACCTCACGCACTTTACTCTATTTGTTCATGCACCTTTATTCATTGGGTCATGCACATTCTTTCAGTCAGTCATACACTTATAAGCTCATGCACTTTACTCCATTGGTTTATGCACCTTTATTCATTGGGTCATGCACTTTCTTCCCGTCAATCATGCACTTATAAGATCATGCTCTATTATTAATTTTACTCTTTCATGCACTTGCTTCCCGTCAGTCATGCACCTTTATTCACTCTTTCATGCACCTTTATTCATTGGTCCATGCACTTTCGTCCAGTCAGTCATGCACTTATTAGCTCATGCTCTATTATTAATTTCACTCTTTCTTTTGTCAGGAGATGAACATCAAATGAAGCATAATATTATATCTGTTTCCCCAAGCATTACCGCTGAATATATTATTTCTGAGTGCAATGATGCATTGAAGCCGTATCTTGGGCAGCTTTTCCCGACTCTTAATGACGCTATCGCCTTTTACGAAGCTTATGCAGCGGCATGTGGTTTTACTGTTCGTGTTTGTTCTACCAAGAAAAACAAGGATGTACCGCCGATTGTTATTTAGAAGCACCTTTGTTGTAACAGAGAAGGATACAAAATTGTATCTCCATATTCTGAGTTCAACCAGGCTGTCGCGACAGATGGAGATGTTGTGAAAAGGAGGAGAATATCTAATATATGTGGCTGTGAAGCTAAGTGTTGGCTCAAGTACAAAGGTAATGATGGTTACCGTGTTACAAAATTGGAGTATGGCCATACACATGCTATGTTGGAGTTGTCTCATATGGTTTTCTCAAAATGGAACATGCAAGTGACTCCATTTCATCAAGAAATTATGATGAACTGTATTAAATCCAATATTGGTGTCACTAAGAGTTACAAAGTGTACAAGAATCTAGTGGGTTCATATGCTAACGTAGGCGCCACTGTTGTTGACTTCAAGAACTTTATGAGGGGTTTGAACTCATACATGGAAGGCAGTGACGCTCAAATGGTCATCAATGACTTTTTGAAGAAGAAATAATGTTGTAATGCATATTACTTTGACTATGATGTAAACAAGGAGGGCCAGCTATGCCGTTTGTTTTGGTGTGATCCTATCAACCGGAAGAGTTTCTCTTATTTCGGTGATGTAGTGTCGGCTGATGCTACATACCAATTGATTAGGTAATTTTATTTTCATGCATTTACTTATGTAATCTGATTTATGTTTTTCAAATGGTTTTCCCATGTACCTTGAGTAACTCATGCACTTATAATGAGTAAGTCATGCACCTATACTCATCAACTCATGCACTTATAATGAGTAACTCATGTACCTATACCTAGTAACTCATGCACATATAGTGAGTCACTCATGCACCTTCACTGATTCACTCATGCACTAACATGCTCAAACTCTTGCACCCCATATTACAGATATAATATGGTATTCATACCATTTACTGGAGTGGACAATCATAAGAGGTCTATTACATTTGCTGCTGCTTTGCTTTTGCATGAAGACATTGAGTCTTATGTGTGGTTATTTGAGAATTTCAAGAAGGCGATGGACCATGAACCTCATGTCATTATAACTGATCAAGCTGCATCTATCAAGGCTACTGTTGAACGAGTGTTTACTCATTCTTTCCACCGGTTGTACATGTGGCATATAATGATGAAGGTTGCTAACAAGGTTAAGTTCCCTCCAAATACAAGTCCTTTTATCATTGATTCGTTCCAAAAGAAGTTCAAGAAGATTGTTTGGAGTGACGAACTCACTCCAATTGAGTTTGAAAATGAGTGGTTCTCGGTTCTTGAAGAATTTGGTTTCCAAGGGCATGAGTGGCTAGGAGTAATGTTTGAACTACGGCGTTATTGGATCCCTGCATTTTTTCATGATGTGAGAATGTCATCCCTACTGAGGACGACATCAAGGTTTGAGAGTCAAAACAATTTTTTTGGAAATTTCATAGGGTCTCAATCAAGCCTAGTGGTGTTCATGATGCAGTATAGCAGTGCAATTGAATCGCAGCGGCATAATCAGAAGAAGTGTAATATGTATTCCGCTACCTGCACTCCACGGATGAAGACGCCTTACCAGTTTGAAAAGAACCTAGCAACTATTTACACTATCAATGCATTTTATGATATCCAGGAGGCGTTTGTTAGTGGTATGTATCATTGCAGCCTTGATGAACTGAAAAAAGATGCTGATATCCATCACTTTAAGGTTGAATACGAATTTGGCAGAATCTGTGCTATTCAGAAACTGGTTGCAAGTAATGAGTATCATTGTTCTTGCAATAATTTCCTCACTATGGGCTTTCCTTGTCGACATATTTTCTTTGCTTTAAAGAATACTCATGCAACTGTCTTGCCTCCTACCCTCATCAATACTCGCTGGACGAAGCAAGCGATTCTACAACCAATTTTTGAAGTGGATGGTGCAGTGTATGATGCGAGTGTTCAAATTGATGAAAAGAAGAGGCTGTTGGCTAAAGTGATGACATAAATGTACTCTTGTGTCGACATTGTTGGTGATGACATGGACAAATTGAAAGACTTTTTAGCTATTTTAAAGGAACAAAAGGCTGCACTCACAAGGTCACAAGTAGTTGATCCTTCTGCCTCAACATCAGCTAGCAACTATAAGTTTGAGAAATTTGTAGGCCCGTTACCGGATCAAGTGAATGTCCATCCTCCCGAAATGGCAAAGAACAAGTTTAGGAAGATGCGCATTAGAAGCGGCCAAGAGGTTGGAATCGAAAATTCCAGAAAGAAGACAAGATTATGTACTCTTTGTAAAAGGTCGGGACATAACATCACGACTTGTCCTCAATATGTTAATTAGGTGTTTTCAAATTTTATATGTATTCATATATTAAGAAATGCACTTATGTATAATCACTCATGCACCAAAATACAGTGACTCATGCACCTTTCACTAATTCACGACTTGTCCTCAATATGTTAATTAGGTGTTTCAAATTTTATATGTATTCAGATATTAAGAAATGCACTTATATATACTCACTCAAGTACCAAAATACAGTGACTCATGCACTTTTCACATAGTACTCATGCACCAAAATCACCAATTTTGTTCCATGTTCCAACACATAATAACTCATGCACTTTTACATATCAACTCATGCACCAACAAACAATGACTCATGCACTCTCCACATATCAACTCGTGCACTTTTACATATTAACTCATGCACCAACATACTACAGATTTATTTATTTTCTTTTTCGGAAGGAGAGAGGGAGGGGTAAGGAGAGAGAGAGGTATGAGAGAGAGAAATGAGAAACTGTCAGATGCGTCGGTTCGACTTCCCTCCGTTTTGCTCCTCTTTAAATACTCCTTCCTCTTCATGCACTTTTACAAATCAACTCATGAAGCAACAAACAATGACTCATGCACTTTCCACATACTACTCATGCACCAAAATCACTATTCTGTTCCAAGTTCCAACACATTAACTCATGCACTTTTTACAAATCAACTCATGCACCAACACATAATAACTCATGCACTTTCCACATACTACCCATGCACCAATACAAAATCACTAATTCTGTTCCAAGTTCCAACAAATAATAACTCATGCATTTTTGCATATTAACTCATGCACCAACAAACAATGACTCATGCACTTTGTTGCAACGCTTGAATGAGCATTGATCTTTCAATGAGAAACATTCAAACAAACAAATACCTACTGTTTCTTTTCACAAAAACTCATATACTTACAAATACCTACTGTTTCCTGAAAATATCCAAACCAAATTCCTACAACCATTACCTAAACTGTTCACTAGATTAGCCAAATTACATTGAAACATTCTTTTTCCCACACCCACGCCCACGACCACGCACAGCTGCTACATTTCCAGCTTTTTTCTCTTGAATAATTTGTTCAACTCTGGCCTTCCTTTCATTAAACTCGCTGGTTAGGAGGGCATAACAATACTTGATCCTAAGCTTTGCCAACTGGCGTTTGTCTCCCGTATTCAGTTTAGAATTCCAACTTGACAGTCCATTGCCCATATATGTCTCCATGTGTCTTAGTAGAAAGACCCCACAGTCAACTTTGTTTTTTGCATCCCTCCATTTCATTTGCAGTCTTTCACATGGGACATTTGCAATGTCTTCAATTGCTTTAGCTTTGACTTCCATATCATTATTCATGAAGAAACTGACCATTATATGTCTCTGCACAAATAAAGCAGTTAAATTCTATCACATTTCTGCATATCAAAATCTTTAATTGTTATAAAATCATTATACTCAATGTCTACTCACCAGAGTAGATGGCACTTTTCCATACTTGTCATCGCTCCCACTTGATGAGTTGTCTATGATATGGAAACTTGGGTTCTTGACATTTATTACAATCAAATAGTAATGCCCATGGTTAATAATTGGGCAAAAGAACTGTACAAGTAAAAGAAAAACAGATTGTAAGTTATCTAATAACAACATGGACTTACTCATGCACATTAATGCAGTTATCATGCACATATATCCACCCCTTTATGCACTCATAACTATTCCTTCAAATTAACTCATTGATTCACCCAGAAACAGTAGTTCATGCACTCTACAAACAATACTTCATACACCTACAAGCATTGGTCCATGAACTTTTGAGCACTGTCTCATGCACCAACATACAAAACACTGTCTCATGCACCAACGTACAATCACACAATCACTCATGAACTTTAACCTACTAACTCATGCA
The DNA here is from genome assembly GCA_027886185.1 of Rheum nobile. Lineage (NCBI taxonomy): Eukaryota > Viridiplantae > Streptophyta > Magnoliopsida > Caryophyllales > Polygonaceae > Rheum > Rheum nobile. The sequence goes on from WOAB01000546.1 coordinate 2,681,856, forward strand.
CCAATAAAAAAAACCTCATGCAGTTTGATAAACATACTCATACACCAACATACAAAACACTGTCTCATGCACCAACATACAATCACACAATCACTCATGAACTTTAACCTACTAACTCATGCACCAATAATAAAAACCTCATGCAGTTTGATAAACATACTCATGCACCAGTAAAAGCTGAGTGTAAGATAATTACCACATCAATATTTTTAATTGTGTAGTTTTTGTTCTTAAAACCCTTGACAACAGCAAATGTTTCTAGCACTGTATCTGTGAATAGGCTAGATTTCTCCTCCATTGTGTATAATGTGTCCTTACAAGAAAAAGTCTGCGAATACAAAAAAATGGAAATTAATAAATTAGAGCACCAATTAACATAATATTGTTGCAAAACTGTGACTTACCATAGCTATTGACGGTAGAAAGAATCTCAACGGTGACATACGACCCCTATATGTTTCATTTTCATTTAACATGACCGTAAAAGCATCAATTAACAGACTGTCTACTTGAGCATTTTCAGCCAATGTAATCAAGTCCTTTTTCTTAAGAGTGGTATCTTCCATTCGGAAAACATCTTCACTGCAACACAAAAAAAAAACAATTCGTAAACTAGCTACATGTTATTAAATGTTATAACCAAATTCATATAATTAAATATGTACTTACTTTTCCCCTCCTTCTTCAACAGTTATCCAATTGTAAATGATCCTCTCATCGGCTGTTGTTCTTTCTGAAATATTTACTTCTCTCTCTTTAAATGGCGAAATTGTGTTTTCAGAAGGAAAAATGTTCCTTTTCTCTGCTGGTGTAGCTTCAGCTATACCTTTTGGATCAGAACTGCACACAAATTTCACCTGACAAATCCCACATTCACAAGTTTTTTAATTAGGAAATTTTTTAAAATCGATACCACTTAGTTAGACAATGAATAATTCACATATAAACATCTTGTTTTCTATACCTTTTTTGGTTGCTTATTTCCTCTTGCACTTTTTGCTTGGTGATGTTCTCCTACAACACATACAAAAAAAAAGTTATTAACAGATGCACCAAAAAGCATTCATTCATGCACTCACAGTTATTAACAAATATTCATTAACTCATGGATTCATTGATGCACCAATAATTATTCATTCATGCACTAATATTCATTGACTCATGCACCCACAGTCTTTTGTTTTACAATATCTTCAGCATCATCCTTGTGCTCTTGAGCTACAATTTCTTCCATCCCTTTGTCTGTCCCCATCCCTTCCTTGTCAACAACTTCCTTGTCGGCAACGTGATCCTTCTCGCTCTCTTTCTCTTGATCTACATCATGTTGTTGTACACTCTCTCCAGCCTCCTTGTCAGCAACTTCCTTGTCAGCCTCCTTGTCCTCCTTGTCCTTGTCAGCAACGGCATCCTTCTCCGTCTCCTCTGTGTCTCTTTCACTTTTGTTATCATTTTCCTTGTCAACAACTTCCTTAACAGCAACAACCTCCAATTGGTGTTCCAATTCCACCTTCAAAAAATAGTATTTTTGTTAACTATATTACATGTAACCTAAAAACATATTTACTCATGCACTCAGTGGCCTTTAATAATGCACTCATATTCTCTGACTCATGCACACATATATATTCATGCATCTAGGACCAAATTTACTTATGCACCAACGTTCATTAGCTTATGCACCTATAAACACTTACTCATGCACCAATCAATTTTCAGTCATGCACCTATATAAATAGGCTCATGCATCTACACCATCCTCAACAATAATTTTAAAGGCGATTTACATGTATTGGTGATAGGCCCAAGTCAAAACTAGGGATTTCTGGACCCATCTGCAATAATAAAGAAAAAGCATCAGTATCATACACTAAAGCTTAATGTCATTCATGGAGAATCATATACCAAATAATTTCGTAGAGTCACTTACCCTCCTATTTTCTGCCTGCTCTGTATCTCTTTCTTTGTTGTCCTTGTCCTTACCCTCCTTGTGCTTCTCAACAAAATCCTCCACAGTCACTTCTCCACCAATGTCCTTCTCAACAACGTCTTCCCCAGCCACTTCTCCAGCAACGACCTTGTCAGAAACCACCACTTCTTCATCATCCTCCATGTTGACAACATTCTCAACCTCCTCTTCTTACACATAGACATATAGTTACTCATGCACCATCACAAACTAAGTCATGCACCTAGAAACACTTACTCATGCACTCATATTCTCTGACTCATGCACACAGATATATTCTATCATGCATCCAGGAGCAAATTCACTTATGCACCAACGTGTATAAGCTTATGCACCTATAAACACCGTCTCATGCACCAATTCATTTCAGTCATGCACATATACAAATAGGCTCATGCATCTACACACTCTTAACCCTTGCACCTACACACATAATTACTCATGCACTAACACACTAAGTGATGCACCAACACTCTTTTCAGTCATGCATCTACACACATTAACTCATGCAGTTATCAAAACACCAAAATGAGAATATTTACCTGTAGTAGAAGCAAGCTGCCATTGAAAGTCTTTTGTTGTTTATTTGCCCATGCAACAGAACAATTGATAAGTGCCTTGTACAGGAAAGAGCTCCAATTGAAGTTCCTTATTTCATCAACATTGTCCAGTAATTGAAGAATCTTCAGGTTTATTTTCCCACTGGAATAAGATTCAACAATTGTGTTGACAAACAACAGAATGAAATATCTCTTAAACCAAATCCCTCCATCATACTGTTTCATTTTCTTCAAGATGTCGGTGGCCGTCAAATTCCTGATATCCTTCCCCTTAAAATCATCCTTCAGTCTCTGCAGAACCTCCTCATTTGTGAGTGATTTAGGTCAGTCAATCTCAACCTCTCCCTTTGGAATGCCAAGATAATCATAGTCATCAGTATCGGTAACGGATATCTTTCTCCTATCAGTAAGTTTTATTGTAGAATTGAGAGGGTGAAACCTGCTGCAGACATAATGGCCTATCCTCATAGGCATGTCTTTTATATCCCAGTGGACAACACTTTCAAAGTCGATTTCCATTAGAGCATTTCTCTGGTTGGGTGTGAAATCAGATTGGGAAAGCACGTAGGTGGAAATATCAGAGGGGGATGTTCTACACACCGGCATTGTGTAGTCCTTCCTCAGTTCTAGAATCCCACTTTTGTTCCCCAGCTTTGGGATCTTGGATTCTAAGACAAACACATTCTCCACCTTCTCTTTATCCCCCCTCACCCGTGTCTTTGTTTTCTTTTTCTTCTTCTCCTCATCAACCTCCATCCTGGCCTTCCCTTTTATGTCTACAGCAGCCTTTTTAGTAGCAGACTTCCTTTCTTCTGTTGCTTTCTTCTCTATCTTCAAAAGCATCTCAGCAATAGGTACATCCTCACTATCGCTGTGATCTTCATCCAAGACCCTTGGCCTTTTTGATTTTGAGGGCCTTTTCCCTGGGTCTTTCTTCTCTTCCATGTGTTCAAAACTCAAAGGCATTAGATATTCACTAACAAATCCATGGTGATTAAAAATTTAAAGAGATATGATGAGCATTAGCTTACCAGCCAGAGGAGTGGGAGGGGGTGCATCTCCATGTATTGTCGCTGGTTGCACATTTTGTCGGTCTTCACTGTCTGTTAATTCACGGTGCATAAGAATTTGTTCATGCACACATTTTTAAACACAAGCACAAGCACTTATTCATGCACCTTTGCAAACATACTTATGCATGAGTGCTTGTTTATTGGTGCATAAGTGTGTTTGTAAAGCTGCACATATAAGTGCTTTTGCTTGTGACTATACTGTTAAAGTGCATGAGTGGTTGTTTATTGGTGCACAAACATACTCATGCACCAACAACTAATTACTCATGCAATATCAGATATTAAGTCATGCACTAACATACCAACTCATGCACCAACAAGAAATTACAGAGAAATAACTCATGCACCAATAAGAAATAACTCATGCACTTTAGTTATTTTTTACTCATACATTTGTATTTCTACTTGACTGATGCATTTATATTTCTATTTGACTTACCAGTGTCTATATATTTTTGTGATCTTGTTACTCTTTTTGTTATTGATGGTGATGGCGAAGTTGTATTTGTTGTAACTGGATCTAGTTGTTTTGTTTTAGCTTGAGATCTGGATTTCTTTTGAGTTTTGCTTGGTGATATAAGTTGGGCTGGTGTTTGACTAATGATTAATGTACCATATCTTAACTCCTTGACTATATGGGGTGGATTTTTGTCATCACCATGCTTCCTTTTTCCTACATATTATACACATATATCATTCATAATGGACAGTATTATTAACATAACCACATGCTAGGCTCATGCATCTACACACTCTTAACTGAAGCACCTACATACAAAGACGAAGGCACATACACATATAGTTACTCATACACCATCACAAACTAAGTCATGCACCTAGATACACTTACTCATGCACTCACATACACATATTCTCTGACTCATGCACACAGAAATATTCATTCATGCATCAATCCATTTTCAATCATGCACCTATACAAATAAGCTTATGCATCTACACACTCTTAAACCTTGCATCTACACACTATGAGTGCATGAGTAAGTGTTTCTATGTGCATGACTTACTGTGTGTTGGTGCATGAGTAACTATGTGTGTCATGCACATAGAAACACTTACTCATGCACTCATATTCTCTGACTCATGCACACAGATATATTCATGCATCTAGATTCAAATTTACTTATGCACCAACGTTCATTAGATGATGCACCTATAATCACTTACTCATGCACCAATTCGTTTTCAGTCACGCACCTATATAAATAGGCTCATGAAGTCTTGCATATACACACATAGTTACTCAAACACCATCACACACTAAGTCATGCACCTACAAACACTTACTCATGCACCAACACTCTTCAGCGATGCATCTACACACACATGTTAGAGCAAAAGTAGCGAGTGACATATATAGAAGATATTTTTACTGATCTATTATGCACATACTTATATTCAGTCTTTCACTTTACTGATCTATTATGCGCCAACACTCTTCAGCGATGCATCTACACACACATGTTAGAGCAAAAGCAGCGAGTGACATATATCGATATTGACTAACAAATCCATGGGAGGGGGTGTTTCTATGTGCATCTACACACTATGAGTGCATGAGTAAGTGTTTCTATGTGCATGACTTACTGTGTGTTGGTGCATGAGTAACTATGTGTGTCATGCACATAGAAACACTTACTCATGCACTCATATTCTCTGACTCATGCACACAGATATATTCATGCATCTAGATTCAAATTTACTTATGCACCAACGTTCATTAGTTGATGCACCTATAATCACTTATTCATGCACCAATTCGTTTTCAGTCATGCACCTATATAAATAGGCTCATGAAGTCTTGCATATACACACATAGTTACTCAAACACCATCACACACTAAGTCATGCACCTACAAACACTTACTCATGCACCAACCTCTTCAGCGATGCATCTACACACACATGTTAGAGCAAAAGCAGCGAGTGACATATATAGAAGATATTTTTACTGATCTATTATGCACAGACTTATATTCAGTCTTTCACTTTACTGATCTATTATGCACCAACACTCTTCAGTGATGCATCTACACACACATGTTAAAGCAAAAGCAGCGAGTGACATATATAGAAGATATTTCAAATCAGAGCATGTATCTAGTGAGAAATCTCTATATCTACCTTTTGCGATTATGTATTTAGTGAGAAATATACCTTGTGTTCCACTTGCTATCTTTGACCTCATTTTGTTCTTCTTTTGCTGTTGATTCTTCGTATTTCTGTGTTCTAGTTTGTTGCGACGATTCTTCTTCTTTTCTGTTGATTCGGTGGAAATCGCCTTTTCTAGGGCTTATGTTTTCGAATCGCTGGAAATCGCTCGGAAAATGCTTGATTGTGCAGCGGATGGTCGATTTGAGAAAGTGAAAGAGAGAATTGAGAAGAGAGCGAGAGCAAGAGAGCGAAGAAGAACGGTTTGATTTCAGGGAATGAATGAGAGAATCGAAAAGCGAGAGAAAACAGTGTTTTAGGAGCCCGCTAATTTTCAATCCTCAAAACACTAATTTTACACGGGCGGGCCCACTCAGCTTCTAGCCTTTGGATGGAGTCCATCCTTATTCCTTCTCTAAGAGGCCTTCCTCACCGGAATTTCACCCGTAGAAAATAATAATAATTTATAAAAAATAATTTTTTTTGTTTAGATTGTATTGAAGATTTAAAAAAATATTTAAATTTTAAATTAATTAATTTAAAAGAAAACATGAAATACGACATCAAAAGCAATAATGATGAAGACTACGAAATCAAAATATTTTTAACAAAATCAAGATCTATGACTATTAGTATCTAAATGATGAAGAATTACAATTAGACGGATTAAATATTTGAATATCAATTAAATAATTTGAAATAGGTTAATTTATTAAAAAGCAACAATATGACAAAAAATTTAGTTAAACGCATGACATAATTAAAAAAAGATTTTAACTTACGAATTGACTAATAAAATAGTTTGTCTATATATAAATTTTGAATTTTATTTGGAGTTTCAGCAGTAAAATATATATTAGTTGATTTTAGTAAAATAAACAACTCATTAATATATGGATATTTTGTTGGTTAAAAATCACATATGATAATCTAGTACATAATAATAGATAAAAAAAATGAAACAAAATAAAGGGTAAAACATGTACTCAGATTTTCAAATATAAGAGAAACTAAACAAACTTTAATTGTTTAGATTTTAAGAAGATTTTGTAAAATTTTAGAGTTTATAATTAATAATCTTAAGATTAAAAAATAAATAAAATAAAATTTATCATAAAATAATACATATATAAAATGGGCCCATAATCGTTCTAAGAGATCAAAAGGGAGAGCTTTAATATATATAATAGACTAGTCTTTATGCCCGTGTTACGCACGGTGACAATTTATTTTATTTTAATAAAAATTTCTTATGTTGTTTCAATAGGTTTTACAACTATATTCTGTTTATGTAAGTTTTTCTATGAAAATTGTTAAATCCAAATTTATATATATTATACGTCTAGTTCTTAAATCTCTTCAAACTATATATATAGAGAAAAAAACACATTTCTTTATACCGACAAATAAGTCCTAATTTTTTTTTATAAAATGTTTTTTCAATAATCTAATTTTATAATTCGATAAACGTGTAATGAAATAATCTTATTTTTTTTCCACTACTCACACGTCTTTAATAAAATATACATATACTTATAAAAAATACTCTTTATAAACACTATCACCAAACAAACCCTAAATTAGTACATATGAAAACATATTACATAAGTTGGCATTTTAGATATATCAAATCTCTTTCCAAGAGCATGTCTAAGAGGAGTAAGAGCATGTCTTATGTAATATATTTTTTCCTACTACTCACACTTCATTAATAAAATATATATATATATATATATATATATATATCTATAAAAAATACTCTTTACAAACACTATCACCAAACAAACCCTAAATTAGTGCATATTACATAAAGTTGGCATTTTAGATATATCAAATCTTTTTTCTAAGAGCATGTCTTTTGACTTTTGAGCAATACAACAAATGATATTTACTGGACAAATACATTAAGAGATCTAATTATAGATTACAGTTCAAATTTAAAGTTAGAATGGATAACTTGGGATTATTATAAGTTCAAGTCAATTACAATGTTAAATTGAATAAATTCATTTTATTTAAGATAGGCACTATTTAAACTTATAAACATTTTTTAATATTATAATTGGTTTTATTTTATCATTTTGGTCACATAATTGATTTTCATTATATAATTAGAACTAATGTTGTATCATTTAATCATATGCGCGCTAATGGGGAATTGAGATGTGTATTTATTGTGAAAAAACTCCATTTATACTCCGTATTATATATAGAATAGTGAATTTCTTATTCATTTCAATAACAAAATTTTATGTTCATTTTTTGAAAGATTAATTAAACATGATTGATGTAAAATTTATATACTTCTATAGCATTTTTTGTTCAAACCTTGATTAGGATACCGACCTACATAAATATAAATTCTTAACAAAATTTAATATATTTTCCAATCACTCCACTAAAATATCAATTTTTGTAGGCATGAATGAAACGAGATTGTGCAATTATTATCATGAGATATAATATAGGGAATCAAGGGTGTGAAATGTGAAGGCATTAACTATTTTCTAAAATAGAAAATTATATGTAGTAATCACATTTTACCTTAATTTATTTAAATAAATCATTGTATTAAAAATGGTAACTGAAATGATAACAAAGAAAAGTTTTGAGTTGATAATAACTAATATAGGAAACGACTTTCGTATTATTTTCAGTACTTTTAAAAAATTATTGTTTGTATATTAAAATTGAAACTTTCGTAGATTTGGTTCTTCTTTTAAATGATTTAAAAATAGTTGAATTAAAAAAGAATCAAATAATAATGATGCTAAAAACGTTCAATTGGCTGGTATCTGGTGATATTAATATCCTTAAAATAAAAGACTAATTAGGAGGTTACAAACCAAAATTTGAGTTATGTCGATAAGTCGATTCCTTAGATTTTTTTGAGTTATAAAAATTATTTCATGCAATTAAATTATATTAATTGTCCTTAATTGAAATTTAAGAAGGGTGAAATCATATCATGCATATAGTATGTTAAAATTTCAAAAGATCCATTTTGATTTTAATTTAAATTAAGAATTGCTTGCTTAAAAATACTCCTAACCACTAATATTGATTTGGCCTATTAATTTTGGAATGAACAACACAATATATTAAATAAGTAATATTATATAATCTCATATAATAGATCCCTATATCATGCATACGTTATTATTTATGAGAAAAATTAAAAGAAGAATGCAAACTTGTGTATTGTACATCTTCATGATGTATAGTTGAGATTGTACTTTGATTTGTATGTTTATTCGATAACGATGAGAGAAAAATTGAAATAAGGATCGCTATATTTTTCCATTTCTTTGTTCGGTACTCCATATAAAACACTTTTAAGTTGTTCTTTCCTTTCCTCTTTCAGACTATATATATTATAATGTTTTAATGGTTAAATAATTAGGGTGATTAATAACTAATTGAATGTTATATCAAATAAATTTTTCGGTCAAAATGAGAACTTGAACGTCACATCAATATATTAAAATGAGAAATTGTTGTGTATAAACAAATAATAAATATTGTAAAATAAAAATTCTATTTGATCAAATTGTCCTCAAGAAGACTTGTACCTACAACCAATAGATTCTTTGTAGACACTCTAACTACTATGGTACATACAATTACTTGCTTTCAATTTTAAAATGATAATTATATTAGTTTAATGGTAAGCATGTTTAATGAGAGCAATAAATGGTGGCAACAACCCAATCTTATATGTATATAAGATAAGATGTAAAATTGTACGCATATTTAAAGGGGGGAATTTAATGGGGGCAACTACGAAATCTTATAAATGTCCTAAATAGCAAAAAACTAAACTAAACATGCTTCTAAGGAGACTTGAACTCATGACCTATGTATTTGTTACTATATATTATTACCACTAAGCTATATTCTATTTCATGTTTAACATATTTGCAATAATAATTATATAGGTATAATTGTAAACATAATTAATGTAGGTAATTAATGGGGGCAACCACCTAATCTTATCAATATATAATAAAATTTTGTCCTATGTGAAAATGTTGAGAAAATAGAGTGAAAATATGGTGGAAATATATGGCATATTAATTATAGCTTTCAATTAATCAATTCCCTCATTTCTATCTTTTAATTTCTTCAAATTTTAAATCGTTCAACTTTAGTGGGCCAATGGCCCATTAAACTAATGGAATTGTCTACCCTATATACATAATACACGTCCAAAATAACCAGCAGATTTCATGGCCCACGATAACCTACAGATCAAGGCCCATTAATTATGTATGTTCTGCTTAAAACTAAACAGTCACAAAATACACGCCTTCACATTGGGGGTTTTGTAACAATTGTCTATTTAAGATCACATTGGATGATTCTGCATAGTAATTGCACGAGTAAAGGTTTTGTAACAGCTGCCTCTTTAAGATCACATTACATGATTTTGCAGAGTAACCGCATGAGTAAACTCTGTTAATAGCATCTGACTGTTTCAATTCCTGCCTTAATTTTAATCACACTGTAACGTATTGTACATCCCTTTAAATATGAAGATCGCTTGTATTGGAGAGCCAATGTATGCAGCAAACAACGACAAAAACAAATACTATTCTGATGGCTTCAGGCTCTTCCAAGAATTCCTCGAGCTCGAGCTCCTCCAAAGAGGCACTTGGAAAGCGCCCGACTGAAGCGAATGATGCTTTCCTGACTGATTCGTATATGCGCTTTTCCGATTTTGATGAAGGGATGGACTGTACTGTCAAAGCTATGGTGATCCGCAAGTGGGATGCTACAACCCTGTATAAACATTATATTAGCACGAATTACATCTTGGCCGACCATATGGTATTAACAAAATGCTTTGAACCCCTTTTTCCCCACCTTTTTGATTGCTTTTAAGTTTACCGTATTTGTTTTGTATGCCAGGGAGGCGTTATTCACTGCGTGGTCAGGGCCAACATCAACCATTGTTTCACGAACAAATTTTTGATAGGAGAAATTTATAGCATTATCCACTTTACCATTGCGCCACTGAAGCCAATGTATTGCCTGCGCAACAATGATCCATTTGTTGTCTACTTAGAAGGCAAAACCTGTTGTTAGATATCTAGAGTGCTCTCTGGAGGGATTTCAGAGATATCCGGTCCAATTGGTCTCCATACAAGACATCGATCACAATGGTTCCAAATTCCTCATTGGTAAGTGATGCTTCCAACTAAAAACCTGTTATACTTCATACACCTTACCGGCCAACTAATGTGCTTTCTTTGTGCCAGATATTGTAGGGTGTGCTATTAATATTAGGGCATTGAAAATCACTCCTAAAGGTGCTCAGTTACTTGAGTACCACCTCATAAACGATAGGTACAACTGCCATGTTTTCCCTTTTCATGCCACCCATCACACACTTCGAGTAAATATTGCACTTATCCTTCGTTTGATCAATAAGCGGCTCGGGCGAAGGACGACCACCTACGAACAAATGACACCTCAAGGGCATGTGTTGGCCACGAGCTTGGAAACCTTGAGCAACTGGGCAACATTTCTAGCCCGCGTGATGGCTTTTGGATGACGGCGATGTGAATAATGGGACATGGAGGTGGTGTTGTGTGTGAGGAGCTGAAAGTCGAGAATGAGAGCTGAGATTTTTCAGGGAGTAGAGAGAAGACACTATAGAGGAGAGAGATGGGAATTTTTAAATATAATTTTTTTGGGGGGGAAAGTTGTAATACGACCTTACCAAGGTCAATGTGATAAGCTTAATTAAGCTAGCTAGATACAATTCTTACATTTTCATAATTAGTCATTATCACTTCAAAGAATTTGTTTTTATTAGTTATTAATATATTTTAATGTTTGGATATATGAGGATTTTCTATATAGGCACATTATAAAAGAGATAACAAGTTGGGGAATTTATTTTTATTCTTTATTTTATATTCTATATTAAAAAAACAACCAAATTTGTTTACAAAAAAAATACTGAAATTTCTCTATATATAATAAATACCATCCTATTTAATAATTGTTATCTTTTTTTAGAGCATATCAATTAATTGTGTTTATTATCTGTATTAGTAATTAAACAATGACCACTACTTTGCTACGAAACGGAGTCACATGTATTGTGCAATAATACGTACTACTAGGGAATAGTAGAAATGATGATTAATAATTTAATACCTTTGTAAATGGATAGGCAAGTTTAAATTTATAAATACAAGGACATTTTAATTCATGGAAACTAAAACCAGACAAACACTCCAACACATACGCGTCTTCACACCATGGTCCGACTGGTGTGGCAAACAGACGAAAACACAAAAACCAACTCAAACAAAGCACAACTATCTCCATAACAAGATACACAAATCTCAAATGACCCTCAAGTGCCAAACCACCCAAAAAACCCCAAATCTTCCACATAAACTCAACAACACATCAATTTAAGTCATCCTCAATCACAACTAATGACAGCTACTTATCACACATCCAATAACCAATACAATGAGCCCACAACATATATAACAATTGCTACGGGGCTCAAATTTCTAGTATGTATATAAGATTGTCTAAACACACACTATTTGGTGCCTTTAATGTAAACGTATAACTTGGTACGTTAAGGTTTAACGCATAAGGGACAAAATTGAAAAAAAAAGTGGAAAAATGTCCAGATTTAGTGCGTTAAACCTTAACGTATGGCATTGTATCCGTGCGTTTAACCTTAACGCACCAGATTAGCAATTGGGCCTATTATGCGGCCCAATTGTTGTAACACCCCCAAATTTAACCCCATTTGAAAGCGTTACTGCCGATGACCCCGGACGTAAACCCCGAAGTCACCCCAGGCTTTTCCGATGTCATAACTGACTTAAAACACAGTTACAATACTAAAATCATAACTTTTATTAAACCACATGATCGCGGAATTACACGATTCCTAAAACGACCCAATTAATCAGAAATACAACAACGAAATACTTTTAAACAAAACGACAAAATAGCACAGCGGAAATCTTTAAAATACAACGACAGAACAACTTGTCAAAACACCGTTCATCTTCATAGTCGCTCTAGCCTTCACTGATCTGCATGTGCCGAAACGGACGGACGACACCCCCATGACGTTACAGAAATGTAAAAATACAAGAGTTAGTCTAATGAATAGACTAAGCAAGGGCTTCACCAATAATTCACACAAACACATCACACGCAGTTCCACATATCACAAATCACATCATAAGCAGTTCCACATATCACATCACAATCTTATGTCACATGATTACAGTATATCTCTTATATTAGCGTTGATTCTAGCAAAATATACAACCTAATATAATGTCAGATTTTAATTATTTCAAATTAATTCACAACCACTTGCCTGGAAAGACGAGCTCAAACAAAGCTTAAGAAAGGGTCCCTGAGTCCAAAACGGGGATAGATCTGGAATAAAAAATCCCTCAAAGTCAAACCACAAGACACACAACTCGGACGCCAATACCGCGATCGCGGTGAGTCGCGGCCAGTCGCGGTTCATCAACAGTGGCAAAGCTTCGACAACTTCCATGGCGGGAGAAAAATACCCACCTCGATTCAAGCTTCGTCTTGCATTCGAAATGATCACAAAGCACCTCTAAGCTTCACCTAACACCTTGGCAACCTTCTCTAACCCACGAAGCCTCTCGATTCAAGCCCAAAACCGAGCTCACAGCTCGAGCATCAATGGCGAAACAGGGGAAAACAGAGGAGAAAGAGAGAAGAAGAAGAGAGAAAGAAAGGGTTCGATTTCTCCCCTTTTATAGCACAAATCCGAACCACCTCAGGGGGAACAAGCCGGGGACAAGGGGACAAAGGCAAAAGGGCAAGTTGCAAGCCCACTTGGCCTGCTCACAGACGCTACAGTGGCCGCCTTGCGAGGAAGACGACACTGCCCAGATCTTGGCATTACCGCGATCGCGGCCGGTCGCGGTGAATCGCGGTTGATCGCGGTCAATCGCGGTGAGTCACGGTTTAAAGGGCGACTTCGTTAATTCTTATCCGAACTCAACTTGGGTTAATTTCCTTAAACCCGGGTTAAATATATTCGTACACCATCTAGCACAAACATCTCAAGCAATTACCTCGCACAATTACCGTGCACAAATATCTTATATAAATATCTTGCACAAATACTTTACATAATTATCCTGCATATATTTGTGACACTCCAGGCCAAGCTAACACAGCTACCAAGCCACCCACCCATCTTACATGATGCCGGTGCCGGTACTGGTGCCCGCCTGAGTCCACAATTATCCTACACGAATATCTTATATAAATATTTTACAATAATATCTTATATAATTATTTTGCAACAATATTTCATACGAGTAAAGCTCAAAAATACCCTTAAAAATTACGGGGTGTTACAATTGTAGTTCAACTTGTGCGTTTAACCTTAACGCACAGGTACTGTTCATAGCCGTTGGACATTGTCATTTGAAAAATCCAATCGTTTGCAAAAATCCGACCGTTTGCACAACCGTACAAATTTCCAGCCTATATATACACACTTTCATTTCCTTTCTCTTGCACACCAAATCACAACATTCAACATGAACTATTCTAATCATGAAAGTGAGGAAAACAATTGGAAAGAAAGTCGATAAGGTGAGGAATGCGATTGGGTACAAGCACGAGAAGATGAAAAAGCAGACGAAGAATGGAACGACTCTTGGATGTCGGATTACGAAGACGAAGGAGACGATTGGGATTCGAGAGACGATTTATTCACGGTTAGTGTTAAATTAATTTCCGTTTGAGTAATGAATCATGCCTTAGTTTTGTATGAAGTAGTTATTATGAAATTTAGCAATTAATTTCCGATTGGGATTCGTAAATGAAAGAGATGAATGGGATATAATTAATTTTATACGACAAATATTGAATATAATTAATTTTGTATGAAGTAGTTATTATGAATTTTAGCAAATATGATATTGCAATTTTGTTGTATCCATTAACAATTAATATTAGGTATGAAGTAGTAGTTTCCCTAGTTGAGCATAAAATCCATGAATTAGGTTATGAATTAATGACTTTGCAAATTTGTTGTATTATTAGTTTGTTATAATTGTAGATAGTATAATAATTTGTAAATCAAAATTAATTATAGGGGGAGATTATGGAGATCGTTTTTGTACTGGCTTAGTTTGAGGGAGTATGAATGAAATGGTTGAATGGGCTAGAGCTACAGCAAAAGAGTTGATGATAGTGTTGGTGAAACGTACCTCAAATCCGTACGTAGTTAATTTGACATGCGATAGATATGGTGAGCCGAGATCTGGGAGGCCTAAAGTTAATGTAGAAAATCCAGAGTTGTCGGTTAAGAGGATTCGAAAACGTAGATCGAAGAAGTGCGGTTGTAGATTCAAGCTATATGGATGTAGTTTGAAAAACGAGCTAGGATCCCTTACTGAAAAATGGGTCTTGGATGTTATACATGGCACCCACAACCACAAGCTTCATGCTAACTTTCATGAGAATGCATTTATGGGTCGAATGACCCAGGAGGAGGAGGTCATGGCTAGGAGATGGGGTGATGGACGGAAGACTCCGAAAGAGATTGTTTCAAACTTGAGGAAAAACTTTCCGAGAAATGTGACATCAATGAAGCAGGTTGCGAACCTTTTGCAGAAGCTCCATTACGAGGATCGTGGGGAATTGACGGTTACCCAGTGGTCCCTTCATTTTTTGAAAGAGAATGGGTATCTTTTTTATCCTCTTAGGAATGTGAAGAAAGGGCAAGAGGTGGAGATCCTGTTTTTTGCTCATCCGGAGTCGCTACGCTTGTTGAAGAAGTTCCCGCACGTGGTGATCATTGACGCCACATACAAGACAAATAAGTATGTAACACATTTTAATAATAGTTAGTTATTTTTCTATATGCTAGAGTTTAATTAGTTATATTGACAAGTATTGGTACGTTTATTTGTTTTGTGTATGAATAGGTATGATATGACTTTGGTGAGATTGTTGGTTTTACCTCCACTCACAAGACGTTCAACATTGCGTATGCATTCACCCGAGCGGAAAAGTTTTTCCATTACCGATGGATAGTGAGTGCCCTTCAGAACTTGTTTGAGCAGTTAGGAGTTATGCCAAAGGCTATAATGACCGATTGTGAAAAGGCTCTCATCAAAGCTATTAAGGTAGTTTTCAAAGACGTTCCGGTTAGGCAACTCTTGTGTTGGGTCCATATTAGAAACAACATCAAGGCACATGCCGACAAGGTTATAAAAGATAGTGCCAAGGTCGATATGTTTACAAACCAGTGTTGGGGACTATTTTGCTCGACCATGGAGGAAAGGTGCGAGGAGAGGCTCAGAGCATTGAGGACGTCGTGGAAGAGCGGCCTTGTTGGATACGTCGAGAGGGAATGGCTAACTCCTTACAAGGAAAGTATAGTAAGAGTGTGAACGAATGACACCCTTCACTTCTTCACGCGAACTTCAAACAGGTATCTTCTGAACATTGTGTAATTGGAAGAGTTTACTATTGGGTATGCATGTTGTACTAAGGAAAAAATGTTTTTGTTTTGATAGGGTTGAGGGGATGCATCGTGTGTTGAAATATATTGTAGGGTCTAGCAGATGCGGCTTTAACAGAGTGATCATGAGGATCCACCATGCAATCATTCTTCAAATGGACACGATTAAATCGACCATGAACAAGTCATTGTCTACACGACCAATGGAGTTCAACGATCCAGGGTTTTCGGAGCTTGCCCGGATGGTCTTTTCAAGGCTGTTTTGCAGAGTGTCAGATAGGTGTTTTGATTTGTTGTTGGCCATGTATGATCAACTAGTGAAAGATGACTATTCAAAAGTATGCAATGATCATTGGGTCAGAGACTGCCTTGGGTTGCCATGCGTCCACGATATTGCAAAATCCATCATTACGAGGACAACTCTCACTCCAGACGACATTCACGACTTCTGGAAGGACTTGTATTGGGAAGAGGATCCAACAACATCTGTGCTTATTGATGACAGTGTTTCGATTTCCATTCCAGAGTTGAGATTGCGTGAGATGTGGTCGAGAGTGCAAAGCCGTACTTTGAACCAAGCCATGTTATGGCAACTGAGTGAGTTGTACATGGCCTTGGAGCATCCGAAACAGAGTACATTTATGGACCCAACGGACATCTGTAGAAAGAGAAGGCCAAGTGGTGCAAAGAACAAGGCAAAGGGATCGCCGAGTAGGGAAAAGAGCCTGCATGAGCACGTAAGAGAAGACTTACTGAAGTCTGAGAAGGCGAAGGCACAGGGAAAGGCAAGGGATAAGGTGAAAGGGCCAGGCCGTCCTAGAAAGCAAGCAAGTTTCGTGGTGCTCGACGCTGAGGACATGCAATCCTAATCACAACCAGAAGAATCACAATTTGAGGACGACCATGTGGGAGTCCGTCAGTCGGATTGGCCTGAAGAACCCATGATTCATTTTGGGGTGGACTTTGGGGTTCGGAATATCGATTACTTCTGGTTTGGGTACATTAACGGTGCTATGGATGTATGTTCAGACGGACACTGTGGTTATCGGTCTTTGGCTGTGCTTATGGGGATGAGTCAGGGTCAATATCCCTTGATCCGTAGCGCGATGGCAAATGAGTTGCGTGTCAACCGACAAATGTGGGAGCCGATACGAGCTTACGCAAGACCAGGGTCATGGGACGATCTAATGGTTCAAATTAACTATGTTCATACCCCTTATGGCCCAAATTATTGGCTTGACATGTCATTCATGGGTTTATTGTTTGCCACGGTGTATAACGTTGCTGTCGTCGCCATATCTGAGCACCCTTCATTGTGCTTACCAATACGGGCGTCTGGACCAAGCTTCGCACCTCCCTTAAATTTTGTGGGGATAGCACATGTAAGGGATCACAACCACTGGATACCGGTAATGTTTCGTATCTCTACTTGTACTTAGATGTTTCATTTACAATATTGTGCATGCTAATTGCGTTTTTTTTGTATTCGTATAGGTGACGCTCATTAACGACTCTCCATTACCACCCATTACGGATGCGTGGCGAAGACATTGTGATCTGAACATCAGTTGGTGGGAAACATTGTATGTTTTGAAACTGCAAGACTTTAGGGAATGCCGCATGGCAGCCGGCAAGAATCTAGATTATGTGGCGTATTAGATCCACATAGTGAATAGTTGATGTAAAACTTGTGTGATTTGTAATGCAATATAAAATTTGATGTGAGTCTCTTTTGGTTATTTTCTCATTATTTTTGCTTTGGTGGGTTTTAGAGTAATCCATACGTAATCAAAAAGACATCAAACTTATACAATCAAAACATTGGAATTTATACATTTGCAAACTTACATAATCAAAAATACATGATACACTTGTACAAAAATCATAACCAAAATATATTGCATTACAAATCCACACGATTACATGCCTACAAACAAAGCACAAAAAACTAACAACATCCAAATAACTATAAGATTGAGTTGGTGTCATTGTGTTGTGCAAATTATCCCGTTGACCGACTGAAGAATCCCAAAGGAGGGCAAGCCTACGATGAAAGTCGAACCAGTCGAACTTTCTGTTTTGCCCCTTTTCTGGCAGCAACACAGAAATACTTGGAATCCACAAACACCGGTTCAATATCATATAAGAAGCTTCTTATGATATTGATCCGGAGTTTGTTGATTCCAAATATTTCTGTGCTGCTGCCAGAAAAGGGGCAAATCAGAAAGTTAGACTGGTTCGACTTTCATCGAAGACTTGCCCTCCTTTGGAATTCTTGAGGCGGTGAACGGGATAATGGCCACAAGGCAATGACTCCAACTCAATGCTGTAATAATAACATTATTCATACATTTGCAGACTTATGTAATCAAAAGACATAATAAACTTATTGCTTGTAATCATAACCCCGATAGTATATCTTTCTCCTTAACTTCCAGTTTGAATCGAAAAGGGTGTCGCACATCTTCTTAAGTTCATTTATTTCCAGCACCAAATCTCTGATAATCTTGGCAGGATTGTCCTCATACGGTGGATCAAGCCACTTAAAGGTACGACACCCTCTCATATCTTCATACCGCTCCGTTGGGATGTAATCCTTGCATGCAATGTACCTTCTTTTATAGTGAATGGGTCTATCACAAGTGTACAACACGACCAGGAAATTGCATTGGCACATTGTAACCGGAGCCAATGCACTGTTGGATGATGAAGCCATCCTCGGATCTGGAATACGAATTATTGTATCAAAAGCTATAAACTCTTGCAAAAACTAAAGCCAAAAAAAGATGATTAATGTTATCGAAAAGTTGAATAATTCTCTGCACAGTGGATCCGGAGCTCGTGAATGCCGAAAAATGACTGTTGACAATTAGCTTCTTAAGAGGTGAGGTGATTGTTGTGTTTGGATGTGGAAGGGAAAGGAAATTGACATGGGTATATATAGGAGGGAAATTCGACCGTTATAAAATTCGACCGTTGGTGCGTTAACACTAACGCACAAACAACGGTTGGATTTTTTAACGGTCGAAAATCGACCGTTACCGTTGGTGCGTTAAGTATAACCGCACCAACACGTGCGTTTAACCTTAACGCACCAACGGCTGGGCTGGAATTTTGGCCCAGCACTGTCTGGGCCTCTTTTGGAGCCCAATGTGTAATGTGTGCGTTAAGGGATAACGCACTATGTTGTAATATTTTTCATGATTTAAGGCATAAAAATCATAACTAACTGTATGATAATGTTAATTGTTATTTTATTTTATGTATACTTTCTAAGTATAAAGTATAAAAATCATAAAATAATAATTAACATTATCATATAGTTAGTTATATTAAGCAATGCCTTATATAGTAATGTGATAAGACTAAGTGTTATGAAGTTATAACACGAACTTTAAGGCATTGCTTAATATAACTAACTATATGATAATGTTAATTGTTATTTTATGATTTTTATACTTTATACTTATAAAGTATTCATCAGTTATAGTTTATACTAATGTATTATAATGAACTCTTAAGCAAGTAGTACTTGCACTATATAGTAATGTGATAAGACTAAGTGTTATGAAGTTATAACATGAACTTTATAGCATGAAGCATGAAGAAGTCGATAATTATAGTTTATAATGTTCTATTATTATAATGTCTTAAAAAGTTATAATGTGATAAGACTAAGTGTTATGAAGTTATAACATGAACTTTATACTTACAGTATATCATGAAGTATGAAGAAGTCGATATTTATAGGTTAGAATACTATATTATTATAATTTCTTAAGAAGTTATCACTTATATTATACATTAATGGGATATGACAAAGTCTTATGAAGAAGTCGATATGCATTTTTTTTACTATTGAGCCTAGTTTGAGCCCATTTAATGCATTTTTGTACTAATGGGCCTAGTTTAGGCCCATTATGTATTTTTTGTACTATTGAGCCTAGTTTGGGCCCATTATACATTTTTTAACTATGGGGCCTAGTTTAGGCCCATTTAATGTATTTTTGTGCTAATGGGCCTAGTTTGGGCCCATTATGCATTTTTTTACTATTGGGCCTAGTTTGTGCCCATTTAATGTATTTTTGTACTAATGAGCCTAGTTTGGGTCCATTATGCATTTTTTGTACTATTAGGCCTAGTTTGGGCCCATTATGCAAAACTTCTGATTTTGGGGTTTAGGGTGCATATTTAATGAATATAATATTAAATGCGTACTAGTACATGTCATCCAAAAAATAAATACATAACAACAAAAATATAATATCCCTAATCCCGAAAATGCGTACTAGTACATATCTCATCTAAGCTTTGAATATGGTAACTTTGTATATAACTTGGGGACGTCGACCTATTATTTCAAACACTAATGCATCGTTGATCTCCAATCCATGGTATTGAACAAAATACTGTCAGCCGTTGCCAAATCTGTAGCGATTCCCACTCGTTGCGATAGACACAGGCAAAGTAGCAATACCACAATCCAGGGTGACTTCTTGAGTTCTTGCAGAACTCAAGAATTTCAAAGCATCCTCCAACGGGGCACTCTGTATATCAGTAAGTGCATTTAAAGTTGATATTATGAAGTAATCTGAATCATAAATTTACATTATGAGGGATGCGGTGCCTACCAGCTGATATTCTAGGTAGACATTGGTTTGATTTAGTAAAACAATGAAACTCTTCTTCTTATCATGCGGAGAAGCTTCAGCTCTTTGTAATGCTGAATTTCCAACATCTCCAACAACTTCAACATCATCATCATCTCCAGTACCGTACAAGGTGTAGATGTTGTCTTTTTCGACAACTAATGAATTTGAGTCATCGTTGATTACTATCACATTTCTCGACGACGAAGCCATACTCTGCAACGACCTTGATATCTCGGATCTGAAATATGAATTATTTGATCACAAGCTAGAAACTCAAAAAATTAAATTCAAGGAAAGATGAATAATGTTACCAAGAGTATGAAATGAAGTCGCATATTTATAGGGCCAATTTTCGACCGTTATAATTATGACCGTTGGTCCGTTACCACTTAACGCACCAACGTTATAAAATTCGACCGTTGGTATGTTAAGTGTTAACGCACCAACGTTATAAAATTTAACCGTTGGTGCATTAACTATTAACGCACCAACTCTTGTTTTGCGGAAAAAAACCCTCACTAAATTTTTATAAATTATGATAAGTGCCCAAAACTCTTATTTTGCTGGAAAAATGCCCTCTTTGGGCCCATTTCGCATTTCTCGGGTTTTTGGCATATTTCGGGACTAATCCTTGAAAAATATATACATAACAAAAAACACATACACAAGTCCAAAAATCTTTATAGAATCCCGAAAGTATGCAAAAACACATAACATCCCTAATCTCCACCGGGCTGACTCCCACTACCCTCCCCGGGATCGTGTATAGAATCCCGAAAAATCTGTGACGCACGAGGTGGAAGGGGGGCCATCGGGGGAGTCTCATCAGTCAGCATATGCAATAGCCGACTCATCATCTCGTGAACCTCCTGAACGGGGATAAGGTCCCTATCCGTCGACGTCTCCAAATAAGCACGGAGCTCACCAGCAACCAACTGGTTCCACTGTATTCGTAAATACCAATTAGAATTTAAATATGACAAATTAATAATCGATATTAATTGAATGAAATGAATCAAACATACCGCAAGAGTGTCCACCGATGGTGTGAGATGGACAAGGCCCTCATGACGATCCTGTCTGGTGGATCTGGGATCCACCAGCACATGAGAATACTCGTCCAACCAGTCCAGATAGTTATGTGTCACGTCCTAATGACGCGTGGCTGGTGGAACCTCAATCCGGATCAAAGCGCTCGGATCCTCATCCCATGCCTCCAACTGATGATCGTCGAATGTGACGTCGTAATGTCCGAGGTCGTTCTGGCGGGTCACTGTCTTCGGCTCTGGAGGTAAGACCGGGATCCCTTGTACATGCCTAAATTGATGAAGGCAGCGGTCCGGCAGGTACGACTCCTGTATATCCATGATCTGGATTATCCTTCTAAACATGAAATGTATGTATTTCGTCAAATAAACATTAACAACAATGGAACCGCATTCCCTAAACTCACCGTGATTATATCTTCCCACCACGCATCATCCGCCATAATGGCGCTAGTGATAGGGTCGCAACTAACATCGCCCTAGGCTTCCAGAGTCTCCCATAACAACCAAATGTTCCACATCATACAATATTTTATCTTCATAGTTGCTACATTAAATGTTTTTCCAATAGCGGAGTGTGAACGGGCTCCTATCTCACCCCACATTATTGGCATGGTTGGGCACTCTTCTTCAAACCAGTGTGCTATGGCCTCTAGAAGAGTGTTAAGTAAGATGAAGTTTATGTCAAATCTGCCATATTGCGTAAAGAAAAGACAAGTAGTTCATGACATAACACTCGCAGCAAAAATACAATCAAAATACACATTAAGAAGTTCAAATAAACAAAAACGAACTCAAGAAACTCAACTTCTACAACTCTTGTTATTGGAAGATACAGTAAAAAAAATGGGAGCTTTTGAACGTATATATTAGTGAACCATTTGAAGCTATATATAGAGGAGGGAGGTGTAGAGGGAGGGGTAAAATACTTGGTTTTGAATAGCAAATGACAGCCATGTATGAACAAAAAAATTGCCATATTGTACAAATGACATCCATGTGTGAACAAATAATCTTCCATATCCAATGGGCAATGCATTGTTTTGTTCTTACAGTTTGCAACCATCCTTCATGCTAAAGGCACTGCTTTCTACTATAACTAATGTAGGCATGTCACATAGAAAATGTGGCACTGTTTTCGGCTTTAACTAACGGCAACCAAAATACATTACAAAAATCCAATTACACTTGGGTGTACCAAACCAACCATGACTACATAACAAAGTCATGGATGATAACGTAAAAAACAACAAAGAACATAAGAATTGTGACGACCCAACCTTAAATGGACCTCCTCCTTACAATGTTACGATCTAACGCCACTTGAACGTATGCATTCGATAATCCACTCACTCGTTTAGTCAGTTCTTGGTTGATCGTATCCAAGAAACCGACATTTACAATCTCTTGTTGAAGTTGACGGTTCAGATCGACATTTCTAACTGAATCCATATCATCTTCTTCACGGATATGATTCCTAAAGTCCCTTGCTACTTGATGAAACATGCGTGCCCTAGGTTCCGTTTCTTCGACCCTGTAGATAGAGTCATCAAACTTCTCACGTCGTACGTCTATAGAAAGTAAAAAAATAGTCAGAATTTGATTGATATTTCAGGTTTGCAATTAATTATATAAAGGCCAAATTGTTAAAAAAAATCAGTACCGCATAATAAGGATCGATCCCCACCAAACATGCGTGCCCTAGTCATTCTATGTTTTTTTCTTCATACAGTTCATACCAATATCAAAACATTACCTATAATGCAATGTAGGAAAGGAAACAAAATTTGGCTTTATGTAAAACAAGTGAAAAAATTACTAATAATGCAATACAGTTCATACTAGTCATTTGTCCAACAAACACAAAGCACATGTGCTATTTATCCATGTAGTTGAAATTTGAAAAGGAACAATTCAGAAACACCCTAAAAATATCAGAATGCAATTGAAGGAAATATCATTACAGAGTTAGGGTCACAGAGACACAAAAAATGTGCTAATTGTCTATATATTCTTATAATAAGTTAGGTTCTCAAAGACACAAACAAATCATAATGCAATTAAAGAAAATATAATCTTAGTAGCAAGGGTTGAAGAATTCTATATACTCTTATAACAAATCAGAATGCAATTGTGTTTCTCAAGGGCTAAGAGTTCTATATATTCTTATAACAAGTTATGTTCACAGGGACACAAACAAATCATAATCTAATTGTGTTTCTCAAGGGCTAAGAATTTTATATATTCTCATAACAAGTTAGGTTCACACAGAAACAAACAAATCAGAATGCAATTGTGGTGTTAATAATATCTGAAGTTTCATACGGATCAATGGCATTAAAAAGCCAAGAAACACAAACTTTGTGCATGAACTAAAATTTGCTTCACATTGCCACAACACTAGCTAATGCCCAGTAACCACACCCTCATCATGATTAAGAAACAAAAATAAATAAATTGTTCAAAGCATTACATATTATGTATCATACAAAATTTTGATTTTTAAGCTATCCAAAAGCTAACTAGATTTCATCTGATACAAATTATAAACACAAATTAGGCTACTTGCACAATACACATGAAAAAGACAGAAGTTGCTCTGAGGTGATACAATGCCAAAGAAGCACAGAGTATCTGCATGGTTGTGGTATTGCTAAGAGCTCGCAATATAAGCATAAGTTTGGAGAAAAAGGTAAAGTATTCAATAACTTTATTACAAAGATAAACTTCTGGTGTAAACATACTCAGTATATTACAGCTACTTTGAAGCCATTCTTGGCTTACACTAGAGATTCTTAGTTGACCTTCATATAACTATACCAAAACATTTGCACACAACCATCATATGATGGAAAAAGAGTGATAAATGTAACTATCTCACATTTGAACATTAAGCACATCAAACTGAATCCAAAAATACAGAAAGCACTTCTAAAAGTGGCCCATGTGATCTCTGCCAATATAGACAACATGCTTATGTGATCTCTATCAATATAGACAACATGTGATCTTTGTGATCTCTGTCAATATAGACAACATGAAGAATTATTTGATTCACATTTTTATTTTCAATACAGTTTGATAAATAATGTTTGATCTCATTGACCATCCATGTGATCTTTGTCAATACTGTTTGATTCACATTTTTATTTTCCTCTCTTTTCATCACCAAGCATGAAGAACTCGCTTAATATTCAAATGATGAACAACCCATTATTTCCTGGATTAAACAACAGTAATGCAAAACCAAAAAGGAACATTTTTTATGCAAAGAGTGACCAGGAACAAACAGACTTACAAGAATAATGTTAAAAGGGTGAAAACAAATGAGGATTATTATGTTGAAGAGATAAGAGCTTCATATATGGCAATCTTCTAGGAAGATAAAAGAGCTAAATCATTAGAAGCAAGTCACACGAACTTGTAGGTGAAGCAATATACAAAAAGCACTTCTAAAAGACCTTCAACTACATTTTTTAACTAGATTTTAGTCAAAGACTTGATTGTCTCAAATACATCTCAGTTGATCTCATTAAGTGTGTAATGTTTTAGGTGCGCAGAAATAAAAACTTTAGGTATACTAGCTTAATCTTCAAATGATAATCAAGACATTCAGAAATTTAGAAAAGGCTATAAGCAACACTAGATTGTGTAGAGATTCCAATCAACATTCTTCTAAGAATACAGGCCAAACAACACAAAATTCTTACATAAAGAAGCATTGACAAATTGAAGACTTTCATTAGTAGGTTTTATTCACGACATTGATATTCATTAAAGACCACTAAGCAACACCAAACTGAAGACATTAGACCCTAAAATCATGAATTATATTCATTAGTAGGGTTTATTCAACTCATGAATTAGGATTTATTCAAGACCTTAGACCCCAACGCTAGTAGACAAATGAAGCATACTGAAATTGAAGCTTCAAACAAGGTTCTTCCTTGCTCCTCCCTCGTTGTCGACCTCTGAAACGCAAAAATAAACATTTTCGGGTTTATTCAAGACATTGAAATGAGCATACAAAGGATGCATACCAAAATCCACACCCTAGAAATCTAATGCAACCCATTCAAATTTAGGGTTTATTCAAGATATTTGTAATCCGAGACCATTTAGGGTTTAATACAACATAAATCGATTTCTTGAGATCATACGGCACATCAGATAAACTGCAGTTCCGATGAAGGTTAGAAACGACAACGAAGGCAGTTGAGATTTCAAAGAGTTTTACCAGGTTGAGATTCTTTGACGGGTGATCGATTTCGATCAAGACCTTTATGCTTTTTACTTTCAAGACTTCCGTTGTAATCTATTTAATTATGTATTTTGAATCATGGATGAAATTCCGAAGCGTTTGCTTTAAAGTTATGATATTTTGTATTATAATTATTGTTTTATTATTTATATAAACTGGTCAAGCCTGAGTGGCTTCGGATGTGGAATCCGGGGTTACTGACGGTAATACCTTTCAAGGATATATATTTGGGGGTGTTACAGATCTGGTATCAGAGCCGATTTTTTTTTAAAACAGGTGGGTTTTAAAACATTTTCTTGGAACGAAATTTTTTATAAACCGTTTACTCGTTTGAAACTGAGAAATGTTTTCGAAGGCTCTGAATTTCCAAGTAAAATTTTTATTCTGCCGATCTAGTCGTGCTTTTTCTTTAGTCTGATATGGAAGCGAACTTCTATATTTAGAAAGACTAACTCTCTTCTCGTCACCCGTAGGTTATGGGTGTATGCTTTTCTCTTCGAAGGGACTCGGAAGAAGCCGAGGTGGATCCGCCATCTCCAATGAGGCTTGAATTTCCAGTTCCTCTACGATACTTCGAGGTCGGAGAATCTAGTAGTCCACCCGAGGAGGTGAAGACTGTACTACCCGAGTCAGTAGTACTAGTGTCCGATAAGACCGAGGTTCCAGTGGCAGAGCCTACAGGGGAGCCAAGGGAGGACACAGAGGATGAAGAGGAGTGGTCAAGGTATGCAAGAGGGCATTACAACGACGACTTCATGATTGAGATGATTCCCGAGGAGGATCCAGAAGAAGAGGATCCAGAAGAAGAAGATCCTGAAGAAGACCCGAAAGAGGATCTGGAAGAAGAGGAGGACCCTGAGGAATACCTCGAGGGACAGGGCCACGAGTCTGATGGCTTAGAGCGCTTATTGGTGGGCAGCGAGGACCCGGGAATGGAGTTTATCTATCCAAGTCCGGAATTGCCACCCGAGCAAGAGTACTCGCCGTTGACTTCGGCTGATTGGAGTACACTTTACGATGTGGTATTTCCCGGGAGAAGGAATGGTCCACGAGATACATCTGATGACGCACATCCTATTCCTGTCCAGAGGAGGCTAATGATGAGTCCTGACTCGCAAGAGGCGCTTCGTCAGAGTCAGATGGTTTCCTCTGAAGCTCGTCGCCAAGTAGATAAGGCGATTGAGCAAGCTCGGAGAAGGGCAAGGCCAAGGAATGGGTCATATGCTCCCGGACCGAGCAGGGTAAGAAGTCCTTCACCAGACTCCGATGGTAAACCCCGATCAAAGAAGCCATGTATGAGAAGTGGCGATTACAGGAAATGTTTTAGGGCGCCATGATTGGGCCAGTGCTGATTAGCAGTTTCTTTTCTTGTATTTCAGTTCGTTTTGTTAAGAACTATAAATCTTCGAGCAATTTTGTCTTGACGCTCGAGAGATCCCTTTTGTAAAAACTAATTAGCTCAGTTGAGCTTATCAATGAAATTACCAAGTTTAATCTATTCTAAGTTGATTTTTATGACGTTAAGTACATTGGAATTATATTAATGTTATAAAATACTTGGAATTTGATCGGTAAACAAATGGTAAACACAAGAAACACCGTTCGTGCTGGTGCTGGGCCAAGTAATGACCCTAGGCCAAACGTGAGGAGTACAGTGAATCCTGAGGATGAACATGAGACTGCTTCTAACAACAACCAAGGGGGCAATGACCAAGTTCCGGTCAACACTCCAATGGTATTTGATACAGCAGCAGTTGAAGCTATTCGGGGAATCGTTATGCAAGCATTCACCGACATTATGAGACCAAATGCGCCTTAGGCACAGGCAGTGCCAATTCCTCCAACGGTTCCAAGATTTGAGGAGCCAGTTGTCCATGCGCCGCAAGAAGATGCAGTCAGGAATAGAGGGAATTATGGCCGAGCACTAAAAGCCATTAGCTCTATGAGGCCCGACTGCTATGATGGAAAAGGAGAGCCAGTCAAGGTGGCTTATTGGTTCTCACACATGGAACGACTATTCCGCAACGTTGAGTGCACTGAAGAGGAGAAGGTACACATTGCATCCCTTCAGCTGAAGGAAGTGACAAATGAATGGTGGGAAGGTACAGGTTTGGCTGATCACCCAGGTTTGAATTGGGGGATGTTTAAAGCCAAGATGACTGATCGTTTCTTCTCTCGAGCTATGAGGGAGGAGAAACATAAGGAGTTTCTATACCCGAAGACAGATGGTTTGAAAGTAACCGAGCTGGCGACCAAATTCAATCATTTATTGCAGTATGCTGGACCGGAGGTGTCCAACGAAGAGCAAAAGATCTGGTATTTCCACGAGTGGATGAACCCAGATATTAAGCCAATGATGGTACGTCATAGATGCTCTACTTTGGAGCAATACGTAGACGCCGCTTACAAGTTGGAAGTGACTCTGGAAGAGTCGACAAGGAAGCGCAATCGCCAGAGGTCAATGCAGGGCCAGTCTTAGGCGAGTAGATTCAAACGTCCTACGCCACCATTTAATTTTGCCAAGGCTGGCAAGGCAAAAACAGATATGACTCATGGAGGGTCTACGCAACAATCGGGTCAAAGCAAGAATCTGATTCAATGCTATAACTGTGGTACACCTAGGCACAAAAGCAATGAGTGTCCGAAGGAGAAAAAGACGTGTTATGACTGTGAAAAGGTGGGACACTTGCAGAAAATTTGTCCACAGAGAAGGCAGAAAGGAGCTGAGTCGCAACAAGGGTCGGTTAATCAAAATAGTCGACCTAAGTTCAGACCAATGAGATCTCCTAGTCCTTCAACACAGACGTCTGCACAGAACAAGGGGAAAGCCCCAGCTGCTTCTGGAGGCCAGGGTCAACACATTTACGAGATGCGTGAGGCTGATGGACCTAATGCTTCAATTACTCAAGGTACTCTATACCTTCATTCTACTTCAGTATGTATGTTATTTGATTCGGGTGCTACACATTCATTTATTTCCGAGAGTTGTGTTAGTAAGTTAGGCTTAGTATGCAACGAGGTTTGTGAACCTTTCGTTGTGAATCTTCCTAATGGTGAACATTTAGTGGGCACCAAGCGTCTGTCAGAATTTCCGATTACCATCCAGGGTAAGAAGTTCAAAGTGGATTTGATCTGTATAGCCATGGCTCCATACGACATTATTCTCGGTATGGATTGGCTGACGCGTCATGGGGCGGTAATCAATTTCAGCTCAAGGACTGTGACGGTGTCATCTGGGGGCCAGTATGTATGCAAGTTTAAGGGTCGGAATGACACTGATAACGGCAGGCTTATCAATGCGATGGCTGCGTTCAAGCTACTTCGACAAGGTTGTGTCGGGTACCTGTGCTATCTAGACGAGCCCAAGAAAGATGAACCTTCAATTCCTGATATTCCGGTTGTTTGTGAATTTCTGGATATCTTTCCGGAGGAGATTCATGGTTTACCCCCGCATCGTGACGTAGAATTTACTATTGATTTCGAGCCTGGTACCGCGCCAATCTCTAAGGCACTGTACCGGATGGCTCCTCTTGAGATGCAAGAGTTGAAGAAGCAACTCGAAGATCTTCTTGAGAAGGGTTATATAAGGCCGAGTGCATCGCCTTGGGGTGCTCCAGTCTTGTTCGTCAAGAAGAAGGATGGATCGTTTCGACTTTGTATCGACTATCGTGAGTTGAATAAGGTCACGATCAAGAATAAGTACCCGTTGCCGAGGATTGATGATCTGTTGGATCAATTGCAGGGAGCAAAGGTCTTTTCCAAAATTGATCTGAGGTCTGGTTACCATCAGCTCAAGATTCGTGAGAAGGATATTCCGAGGACTGCATTCCAAACGAGATATGGTCACTACGAGTTCGAAGTCATGCCATTTGGACTTACCAATGCTCCGGCAATCTTCATGGATCTGATGCATCGATGTTTCCACCAATACTTGGATAAGTTCGTAGTGGTCTTCATCGACGATATTTTGATTTATTCCCCGAGTGAGGAGGCTCACGAGGAACATCTTCGGATTACTTTGTCAATTCTTAGACAAAATCAATTATATGCAAAGCTGTCTAAGTGTGATTTTTGGATCAAGGAAGTGGCTTTCTTAGGCCATGTGATTAATGAGAATGGGGTTATGGTTGATCCCCAGAAGATTGAAGCAGTAGCCAATTGGAAGCGGCCTCAGAATGTGAAGGAGGTGCACAGTTTTCTAGGACTCGCTGGTTATTATAGACGGTTCGTAGAGGGATTCTCTAAGATCGCTCTACCCATGACCAATCTGCTCCGCAAAGTCCATAAGAAATTTGTCTGGGATGACAAGTGCGAGGCCGATTTTCAGAAGTTAAAGCAATGTCTGACCTCCACACCAGTGTTAGCGCTACCGGAAGGGAATGATGGTTATATGGTCTATAGTGATGCTTCGAAGAGTGGTTTGGGATGTGTGATGATGCAGAAAGGCAAGGTTATTGCATACGCATATCGACAGTTGAAGACTTATGAGGCAAACTATCCAACGCATGATCTGGAACTAGCAGCTGTAGTGTTTGCGCTAAAGATTTGGAGACACTATCTCTATGGTGTGAGATGTCAAGTCTTCACCGATCACAAGAGTCTCAAATATATATTCACTCAAAAGGAGCTAAATATGAGACAACGTCGCTGGTTAGAGCTACTCAAAGACTACGACCTCGAATTGCTGTATCATCCGGGCAAGGCTAATGTAGTAGCCGATGCATTGAGCCGGAAGACACCGCACGAGACTGTAGTGGCTTTACTTACTGCTCAGGCTAAGCTGAACCAAGGGTTGTGTAAGATTGAAGTCTTGTACGATCAGCGTAGAGGATATCTGAGTATGTTAGAGATTCAGGCCATGCTACTTGATCAAATCAGAGAGAAACAAGTTGATGATGTGGTCTTGGTGAAGCTAAGCAGTGAAGTGATGGACAGGAAAGCTCCCGATTTCATGATTCAGGAAGATGGATCACTCTGGTTTCAAGACCGGATTTGTGTACCTGACGTTGATGGTCTTTGCCAGTTGGTGATGGAGGAGGCCCATTCGTCAGCTTATTCTGTACATCCAGGCTCTAGCAAGATGTACAAGGACCTCAGGAAGAAGTTCTGGTGGCCCAACATGAAGTGGGATGTAGCATAGTTTGTGGCAAAAGGTTTGACTTGTCAGAAGGTCAAGATAGAACATCGCAGACCAGGTGGTGAATTGCTACCTCTCCCAGTACCAGAATGGAAATGGGAAGATATTGCTATGGATTTCGTCACGGGGCTGCCAAAGACTCAAAGCCAGAAAGATGCTATATGGGTGATCATTGACAGGCTCACGAAGAGTGCTCACTTCGTGGCTATCAAGTCAACATAGGGAACCCAGAAGTTATCAAAAGTGTTTTTACATGAGATTGTCCGTTTGCATGGTACTCCAAAGACCATTGTATCGGATCGTGATGGCTGATTCATGTCAAGATTCTGGAAATAATTACATAAGGCCATGGGAATCGAGTTGAGGTTCAGCACTGCGTTTCATCCTCAGACAGATGGACAGTCTAAGAGGACCATCCAGACCTTGGAAGATATGCTAAGAGCTTGTACACTCGATTGTCCGACTAGTTGGGAGAACATCCTGAGTCTGATTGAATTCACATACAATAACAGTTGACATGCTACCATTAAGATGGCTCCATTCGAGGCTCTATACGGTTGAAGGTGTAGATCTCTGATTTGTTGGGATGAGAATGCCGACAAGATTATGCTCGGACCGGAATTAGTCGAAAGGACTGCCTCGGACATTGCTTTGATAAGACAGAGGATGCTGACCGCTCAGAGTCGACAAAAGTCTTATGCAGACCTGAAGCACAAAAATGTTGAGTTTGAAGTTGGTGACAAAGTGTTTGTCAGAGTGTCGCCATCCAAAGGTGTGTTCAGATTTGGTAAGCGTGGAAAGCTTAACCCTCGCTACGTGGGATCGTTTGAGATCTTTGATAGAGTGGGGTCTCTAGCATATCGTTTGGCATTACCGCCATCAGCACATCCAGTGCATAACGTGTTCCATGTATCTTTGTTGAGGAAGTACGTACCAGATGAGTCTCATGTGCTGAGTTATGACGACATCGAGATTCAGACAAATGGTACCTACGAGGAGATACCGGTGCGTATTCTCGAACGTCGTGAGAAGCAGTTACGGAACAAGGTGGTACTATTGGTACGGATTTTGTGGTCCAAGTCAGGAACTGAAGAAGTTACTTGGGAAACCTGGGAAACGGAGGCGGATATGCTTAGACGTTTTCCCGAGCTGTTTTCGGCCTAGTTTCGGGGTCGAAACCTTTTTTAAGGGGGTAGTGTTTTAACGCCTCACTTTTCTTTGGGTTATTCGGCCAAGTTTCGGGGTCGAAACTTGTTGTAAGGGGGATGTGATGTAATACCCCTCATTTTAGTAAAGAGTATTTTGGTAAGATTTCCAAACACTCATATTGTAGTCAAATTATTTTCAGAAGAGTTCAACATTCTAATAAATACTTGATCTTTGTAATAATTCTCTGAGTAGAATAAAATACATTCAACGTATTTTTGGGGGTTTAGAATATTTGTTAGGGTACGAATATATTTAACCCGAGATTAAAACCCATATCCAAGATTCTTCTAGGTAAAAAATGGGCTTCCTGGTAAAAAATGGGCAAAGGGCACAAAATTGGCCTTGACCGCACCCGCGGCCATACCCACCGCACCCTGCGGTCAAGAACTGGTCGCCACCGCACCCCGCGGTGAGACCCACCGCACCCGCGCCGTGATGATGGCTTCTCTGCTCCACCGAACTCGTCTGAGCTGCTTGCCGATCTTGTCCTCGGTGAGGCGGTGGGAGAGGGGGCCAGCTGGACTCCTTCTGGCTCCTTGATGGCCTATAAAATGAGGGGGCTAAGAGAAGGAGGCCATTCCACTCTCTCTCTCTCTCCCTCAAATCTCTCTTTCTTTCACTGCCATTGTCGCCGGAGTTGCAAGCGTCGCCGAAGTTCTTCAAGGTCGTCGCCGGAGTTGCCATAGGAGGAGGAGGTGCCCTCAAGGTGGTGGTTAGTGACCCAAAGAGTTTGGAAGTTGAAACCAACCCAAGTCAAGCCCCATCGTCTTCCCCGGTGAGTTTTCGTTGTCGGCGTCTCGCCTCTGTAGCCTCGCCGCACCCGCGGTGGGCCTGGGCGAGTGTGGTGGTGGCTTGGGCATTGTGATCTCGTTTGAGACTTTTGTTCCTTCGATTTCGTTTGTTTTTCTGTAGATTCATACTATTTATTGTCGAATCTAACTTAGGGTTTCGTTATGGGTCATTCCGTAGGAAACCATAATCCAGGTTCTTCCTCATTTCGGACCCGGAAATCCGTCATCTCGAGCTTCGTTGAGCTTCGTCTAAATCTAAGGCAAGTGGCGGTTCGCTCTTGCTTATCATTCCATCTTTATATTGATTATCAATTGTTTAATTGTTAATTAATTTGGGATGAATTGTTATTTTCATTTGGGAACAGTTTTTGATAACTATATGTGATTTTAAAAAAGAGATATTATAATACGTTGTATATATTGCTAGAAACAACGCTATTATATATATATATATATGAGTAAATACGGATATTATGATAGGTTGTATATAATGCTAGAAACAACGCTATTTTATCTGTTATTGGCCGCGATGGCTTTGTTATGGATTATTACTGTGTTGAACTGTTTAGTTAGCATGAGTATTCGTAGGAACACTATGTACCTTACGAGGTTTAGTG
The DNA here is from genome assembly GCA_027886185.1 of Rheum nobile. Taxonomy (NCBI): domain Eukaryota; kingdom Viridiplantae; phylum Streptophyta; class Magnoliopsida; order Caryophyllales; family Polygonaceae; genus Rheum; species Rheum nobile. The sequence continues at coordinate 2,715,853 of WOAB01000546.1, forward strand.
GTTTCGTTATAACTGGTGCTAGGAGGATTATTCCTCTAGTACTTTTCCGGTCATGACCATACCCTTACTCAGGGTACGTGCACACAGCTGGTGCAGCCATTTGGGATTTATTCCCTGGGATTTATTCCCCGTGATATCTCTTGTAAGGAGATCTTAAAAGCTTGTAACGTGAATGTTCGTTTTGAAATCAAACAAGATAAGTGCCATTGTGCACATAATTAATATATCATTTGGCGAGTAGTGCAGCTAGGAAAGCTCGTCTAGACTTTGGTCAGAGTAAAGTTCTCTTTCCAATCTGAATTCGCATTGTGCGGTGAGGTTGGTCGTGAACCGAAACACCTAAGTCAGTTTTAAAACGCTTGTGTGAAATTAATGTTCCCAAGTACTTGTCATATTTTCTGATAAGACTCAATTCGTTGGAGTCTTCTCTTCATATGTTTCCTTAAGACTCAATCTTTCAGAGTCTTTTCTCTTGATCATGCCTTTTCATATATTTCAGTAGGAGTATGGTGGTTGACTATCGTCATCGACTTTTATTCGAGAAACGATGAGTCTAACCTAATACGACTACTTAGAACCTATCTGATTTTCCCTTGCATAGTCTTTCATTAGACTAACCAACTGATTATATTCCCTTGCATGATTGGCTGGTGTCATCCGTCTCATATGGCACATCAGATAAACTGCAGTTCCGATGAAGGCTAGAAATGACAACGAAGGCAGTTGGGATTTCAAAGAGTTTTACCAGGTTGAGATTCCTTGACGGGTGATCGATTTCGATCAAGACCTTTATGCTTTTTACTTTCAATACTTCCGATGTAATCTATTTAATTATGTATTTTGAATCATGGATGAAATTCCGAAGCGTTTGCTTTAAAGTTATGATATTTTGTATTATAATTGTTGTTTTATGATTTATATAAACTGGTCAAGCCTGAGTGGCTTCGGATGTGGAATCCGGGGTCACTGGCGGTAATACCTTTCAAGGATATATATTTTGGGGTGTTACATTTACTCTCTATGTGTGGTTTTATCCCATGAAAAACAAGTCCGACACACTAAAAGTATTCATCAAATTTAAATCATTGGTTGAGAATTTCTTCAAACACAAAATTAAGATTCTTTACTCGGATAATGGCGGCGAATACATTGCCCTACACCCCTTTCTCGGTTCTGTCGGGATCAGTCACCACGCCACCCCACACCCCGGAGCACAATGGCCTCTCCGAACGCCGTCACCGTCACATCGTCGAGACCGGTCTATCCCTCCTTTCCCACGCTGGAATGCCGACAACATTTTGGCCCCTTGCCTTCACCACTGCGGTCTATTTAATAAACCGCAATCCCACCCCGGTCCTACAACATCAATCCCCATACTCCAAACTTCTCAATAAAGCACCTAATTACAACAAGCTTAAGTGTTTCGGTTGCTTATGTTTTCCTTGGTTACGCCCTTACTCTAACCATAAGTTGGATCCCAGGTCTATTATGTGTGTTTTTTTAGGTTATGTTGTTGATCAACACGCATACAAATGCCTTGATCCACAGTCCGGGAGAATATATACTTCACGCCATGTCCGCTTCCTGGAAACGGAATTCCCTTATCAACAACTCACAAAAATAACCCCGCCTACGGCCCACCAAATTGACGAATGGGCTACTTTGTCTGTTCCCTATGTTAGGCCCAACACCACACCTGGCCCACCACCATCACAATCCACAACTGATTCTCTCCCCCAACTATATTCGTCACACATCCACTACCTTCCCCTCATGCCCCCCACCTCCCTCCTCCAATCCCCTACCCACGACCCACCATGACTCAGGCCCATTACCTCCCCCACAACAGGCCGACACCCTAGCAGGCCCATCCCACACACAACCCTCACCCTCTGTGCCTACCACTCAACAAACCTCATCTCCTCCTATCATCACCACCGTAACCCAACCTCCTTCAAATCCTGTTATCCACCCACCTAAACACCAGCGGACCGGCATGATTACCCGCTCCCAAAACAACATCACCAAACCAACTCCCCGCTACAACCTCCATGTCACAACGACCCCATCCCTTGAACCAAACACAGTCTCCCAAGCCCTCAAACAACCCGAATGGCGAGCGGTGATGCAGGATGAGTTCAAAGCGTTAGGGCGCAACAACACATGGGACCTCGTCCCTCCCACTGCTGCTCAGAACCTGGTGGGATGTAAATGGGTATAATATCCCTAAATTTTTAGTAAGGTTATTTGAGTAATTTTTCTCAACCTTCACTAATTAATTATTTCGCTTTCTGTGGAGTTTGGATTTTCTGAAATATCCATGATATCCATAATAATTCCCTGAGTGGTATAATATACATTCAATTTATTTTCGGGATTTAGAATATTTGTTTAGAGACAAACATATAATTTCCGGGTTAAATGCCCATCCCCATTTTAATATCTAAACCCCTACTACTCCTTGTCTCCCCTGCATGCTCCTCGAGCCTTGTGCTGCCGAAGTAGCCTCGCCGAAAGCAGCTCCCGAAATTGCGCCGGTGGTTGTCAGTGGCTTGAGCCCTGTGTTGGTCGGGGGAGCTGCCCTTCTCCTTGGCCTTTATAAGAAGCCAGATGAAGAGTTGAGGGGCACCTCATCTCTCCCGCCTCACTCCTCTTGCTCTCGTCTTTCTCTCAGTCACTCCCTTCTGCCACTGCTGAGCTCCCTCCGAACTCGCCTCTCGTCTCTCCCAGCGTCGACGTGAAGCCGGCGAGCCACTGTTGAAGGTGGCCTTCGTCTCCGGTGCGTGTTGGTGGCGGTCGTGCTGGTGCTGCTGGCGCATCGTGGTGGTGGTTGCAGCCCGGCTGCGTTGTTGTGGTGGCTGCGGTGCCGCGTGTTGGTTGTTGTCGTTGGTGCTGCTGGCGAAAGGGTTTTGGGCCGTGAGGCCCAAAACCCTTTCAGTCCAGATTTGACCCGAAATCATTCGAGCGGTATAATTTCGATACCCTTTCGTCCGTATTTTCTTTAGGAAATTTTTAATAAATATTTTATGATATCATAAATATTTATTAAATATAATTCCTTAAATTTGTCCAGTCAAATTAATTGATATTAATTAATATGTCATATGCCGGATCGCGTGTGAACCCGTAGTCTGTCGGAGCTATACCCGTGTCGAGCCCGGATTCCCGTCGTCATTAGGCTTCTCTGCGGACTAAGGAAAGTGGCGGTTCGCTCTTGCTCATCGTTCCATATTTACATTAATTATCAGCTGTTTATCTGAGTAATTAATTTGGAATGATTATCTGTGTTTGTCTGGAAAAGGTTTTATAAACTGTTTTGGAAAATCATATAATAGGTTGTATATCTGCTAGAACGACGCTATTATCTGTGATCGCCTTCTGGGCATTTATGTGGATTAATAGGAAAACTAATCCAAGTAAGGATTAGCTGTTTCTATTATCTCTATGTTTAAGTCGTTTGCCTCGATGGCTTTATTGTGAATAATTGTTGTGTTAGACTGTTTAGTTAACACGAGTGTTCGTAGGAACGCTAATCCAAGTAAGGATTAGTCGTTTCTTTATAACTTAATGTGCGTAGGAACGCTAATCCAAGTAAGGATTAGTCGTTTCTTTATAATTTAATATTCGTGGGAACGCTAATCCAAGTAAGGATTTGTCGTTTCTTTAAATCATAATATTCCTTGGGGTTATTGCCGAATAATTTAAGGGTCATGACCTATGCTTCTTATCCACATGTAAGGATCTGAAGTGTTTTAAGCGCCTTGCTAGCGCCAGTGGATGAGCTTAATTGCAGTAATGTGTTTTAAGCACTTAGCTAGTGCATTGGGGTGGACGTAACTGTCACCCTGTAAAATAAACTGTAAGCGCTGTGGCAGTGCAAATCAGGGTGAACGTAAGATCACCCGGTGTCATCATAACTTCCGTGTTCTCGGAATATTCTTAAAAGCCTCAACACTGTGTGTGTGTGTTGTAATTTAATAAGATAAGTGCAGTTAAGCACATAATTAAACTGTAAGCGCTGTATAGTGCAATCAGGGTGAACGTAAGGTCACCCGGTGTAATAATAATCGCCGTTGTTTCTCGGCATAATAATGTTAAGTCCTGCGTGTGTGTTGTGTGCGTTTTAATTTGGGTTGACGTAATTGTCACCCTGTGATTTAAGTCTTGTTGTCGCTCTTAATAACATTAACGTGTTTCAGTAATGTGTGTTTTGTAATTAAATAAGATATGTGCCCGAGTGCACATGATTAATAAACCTTTGGCGAGTAGTGCAGCTAAGTAATAGTGCAGCTAGGAAGGCTCGTCTCGACTTGAATGTAGTACGTTCTCTTTCCAATCTGGATTCGATGTATGTGATGAGGTTGGTCGTGAACCGAAGCATCTCAGTCAACTTTTAAATCATTGTTGTTTGATTCTGTTAAACATTCCAGATTTGTCATATTTCCTTAAAGACTCAATCTCTTGGAGTCTCTTTTCGAGTCGATTTCTATGAAGATGAAGTCTTCCAGAATCTTCTCTCATGCATACCTTTGTTGTTATTCCGTGAAAGTGTCGGGTTATGTATCGTCCCTTCGGTTATTATTCGAGGGACAATGATAGTAAACGGTTACGATCACTCGAACCACTCTGCTTTTTACCCTTGCTAGTCTATTTAAGTAGACTAACCCACGAACATTGTTCTCCGCATGTGGGCTGGTGTCATCCGTTCGATTCGGCACATCAGATGGAGTGTAGATGAGAAGGCTAGAAGGACTATGGAGTCGACGGTGGTTTTCCGACGTTTTTAATAATCTCTTTTAATCAGGTTGAGATCCTTGGGCATGTGATCATTACGATCGCAACCCTTTTTGTAATATCTTTTAAAAGTCTTCCGCTGTACCTTGTTTAAGATTTCCGTTGTAATTTATTTAAACTCTGTGTTTGTCCTATTCGGGATTGGGATGTAATCCCGGGACTCGTGTTTTATATGAATAAGGTTATCATTTTGTATCATTGTATTTCATGATTTGTATTTAAACGGTAAAGCCTTGGGTGATCTCGATAAGGAACACTGGGGTCACTGGCGATAATACCTTTCCAAAAGGGTTAAGTTTTGGGGGTGTTACAGTTGTGGTATTAGAGCCAAAGGTTGTTTTAAAACGGGTTTGGGATTTTTATAAATCATTTATCCGTTTTTGAAAATGCTTTAAGAAGGGCTCTGAATTTTCAAAGTGAAAAGAGTTTGAAAACGCCGTTCATAGTCCTGTCTTCTATATGGTCTGATATAGTAAGTTTGCTTCTATATCTAGAAAGACTAATTCCTTCCCCGTTACCCCGTATGATATGGGTGCATTCTATTCTCTTCAGAGGAACCGAGAGAAGCCAAGATGGTTTCGCTATACCCAATAAGGCTTGAATTCCCAGTTCTCTCATTTTGAGTTAAGGTTGTAGAACCTAGTAACTCGGTTTGAGTTCATCAATAGAAATTACCAAGTTGATCTATTCTAAGTTGATTTTATTACAATAAGTATATCAGAAGATACTAATGTGATAAAATCCTTGGAATTTGATCGGTAAACAGATGGTGAACACAAGGAACGTTATCCGTACTGGTGATGGGCCGAGTAATGACCCCAGAACAAATGCAAGGAATGTTGCAGACCCAACAGGAGAGCGTGAAGCTGCTTCTAACAATAACCAGGGAGGCAATGGCCAAGCTCAGGCCAACGCTCCGATGTTGTTTGATGCTGTAGCAGTGGAGGCAATTCGAGGAATTGTCATGCAGGCAATCACAGATGTTATGCGACCAGTTGCACCACAAGCACAAGGTGGTCCAGTTCCTCAAGCTACTCCTGAAGTCGAGGAGTCAGTGGAGCAAGTACCTCAGATCAATGTTGTCAGAAACAGAGGAACTTACGGGCAAGCGTTAAAAGCCGTGAGTTCAATGAGGCCTGACAGCTATGACGGTACTGGAGAACCAGTCAGGGTGACATATTGGTTCTCGCATATGGAGCGTTTGCTCCGGAACATTAATTGCACTGAGGCTGGGAAAGTGCACATCGCCTCTCTTCAACTCAAGGATGTGGCTAGCGAATGGTGGGAGAGCACCGGTCTGGCTGATCATCCCGAGCTAAATTGGAGCATGTTCAAAACAAAGATGACAGACCGTTTCTTTTCCCGTGCTATGAGGGAGGAGAAGCATAAGGAATTTCTGTACCCGCAGACTGATGGGTTAAAGGTGACTGAGCTCGCAGCTAAGTTCAATCACTTGATGCAGTACGCTGGACCTGAGGTGTCAACCGAGGAGCAGAAGATCTGGTACTTCCATGAATGGATGAATCCAGAGATCAAGCCTCTAATGTTGCGACATGGTTGTTCTTAGGGTTGCTCATCGGGTTCGGTTTTTTCGGTTTTGGACCGAACCGAACCGAACAAACCGAACCGAAACCGAACCTATTTAATTCGGTTCGGTTTTTAAAAAAGCACAATTCGGTTTTCGGTTCGGTTCGGGTTCGGTTTTTTTCGGTTGAAACCGAACTTTAAAAAAATATTTTATTTTTTATTTTTTTACCAATAGAAGTTCGGTTTTGTTCGGTTCGGTTTTGTTCGCTTTTTTGGCCTTTTCGGTTTTCGGTTTAAAATCGGTTCAGAGTTTTTTCATTGTTCGGTTTTGTTCGGTTCGGTTCGGTTTTGTTTGCTTTTTTGGCTTTTTCGGTTTTCGGTTCAAAATCGATTCAGGGGTTTTTCATTGTTCGGTTTGTTCGGTTTTAACCAAAACCGAACCAAACCCGAACCGAACCGATTATATTCGGTTCGGTTTGGGAATTTTGCTTGTTCGGTTTCGGTTTTGTTCGGTTCGGTTCTGGACCGATGAACATCCCTAGTTGTTCTACGTTAGAACAATATGTGGATGCAGCCTACAAGACGGAAGTCACATTGGAGGAGTCTGCCCTTAAGAGGGAGAAGCAAGTTAAGGGAAAGGGTGGGCAACAAGATCGCCAAGTTGGTTCATTCAAACGACCGGCATCGCCTACCAAGTTTGAAAGGTCTGGTCGTGCTAAGACCGAGACAACTCAGTCAGACTCTGCCAGAGGCTCCGGTTGGAGCAGCAGAGCAATTCAGTGCCACAATTGTGGTGAAGTGGGACATAAAAGTTTTGTTTGCCAAAAGGACAAGAGGATGTGTCATAATTGTGGAAGGGAAGGCCACATAAAAATGTATTGCAGACTGAAGGGTCAAGGACCAATGCAGTCTTATCAGGCGTCAAATGTTGGAGGTGGACAGAACCCAAGGCCAGTGGTATCCACTCCTGAGCAGTCTATGGCTCGTAATAAAGGCAAAGCGCCTATGGGGTCTTCAGGCCAAGGGCAACGACTCTTCGTAATGAGTCAAGCCAACGGAGAAGAACTCTGATCCATTAAGTTCTATTTGTGTTAAGTATTTCTTTAAGATTAAGGAGTAACGACGTGTGTCGGTAATCTCCGTGGTATTAAGATCTGCCTGATCGACTTTTGTCAATTAATGTAATGTTTGGATGTTAATGAAGTGTTTCCGTGTTTTGGAAAAATTTCAGAATGTGTTATTATTGCGAATTAGTTGTTCATACGAAACCTTGTAAGTGTCGAGAACAGCTTATGCCAAGTAAGGATAAAGACTGTCGGACTTATGGTGGTGGAGTTTTGTGGACAACTTAGATGTTCATCCTTTGTGGTTAATCCCAGGGCCGACTCTGTTGTTTAAATCTAAATCCACTCCTAAGATTCTTCTTCATACATAGAGTATGTCATCTATAAGAACGGATGCAACTCTTTGAGGAAGATTAAGTTGTGGAGCGGTCATGTTGAGAGGAAAGGTTGCAGTTAAGGATATGTTGATAATCCCGATGTATTAAAGATTCAGTAAGGAGAATTGTCTATATACATCTAAGGAGTACTATGGTAAGCGTTATCTCATACGCTGAGTTCTTTCGAGATTTCTTAAGGAAAGGGAATGAACTTGTAGAGTTTTGTTCGGAGAGATCAAGAGCTATCTCTCATGTGTGAGTTTGTGTCATAAGCTTTGAGACAGATTAATCATTTCAGAATGATATCCTAAGGAATTAAGAGTAATATCTCATGTGATCCATTTCAAGGATGAAGTGATTAAGGATATTAAGTTCAGTTGGTAAGTTTGTTGCTAAGGTAGGTTCCTCTTTGGCTTGTTGCAAGTTTCGGGGTCGAAACTTTTCTTAAGGGGGTAGTAATGTAATATCCCTAAATTTTTAGTAAGGTTATTTGAGTAATTTTTCTCAACCTTCACTAATTAATTATTTTGCTTTCTGTGGAGTTTGGATTTTCTGAAATATCCATGATATCCATAATAATTCCCTGAGTGGTATAATATACATTCAATTTATTTTCGGGATTTAGAATATTTGTTTAGAGACAAACAGATAATTTCCGGGTTAAATGCCCATCCCCATTTTAATATCTAAACCCCTACTACTCCTTGTCTCCCCTGCATGCTCCTCGAGCCTTGTGCTGCCAAAGTAGCCTCGCCGAAAGCAGCTCCCGAAATTGCGCCGGTGGCTGTCAGTGGCTCGAGCCCTGTGTTGGTCGGGGGAGCTGCCCTTCTCCTTGGCCTTTATAAGAAGCCAGATGAAGAGTTGAGGGGCACCTCATCTCTCCCGCCTCACTCCTGTTGCTCTCGTCTTTCTCTCAGTCACTCCCTTCTGCCACTGCTGAGCTCCCTCCGAACTCGCCTCTCGTCTCTCCCGGCGTCGACGTGAAGCCGGCGAGCCACTGTTGAAGGTGGCATTCGTCTCCGGTGCGTGTTGGTGGCGGTCGTGCTGGTGCTGCTGGCGCATCGTGGTGGTGGTTGCAGCCCGGCTGCGTTGTTGTGGTGGCTGCGGTGCCGCGTGTTGGTTATTGTCGTTGTTGCTCTGTTATTGTTGTGAATGGTTGAAGATTGATGGTGATGAACAGTGTTGGTGGGTCCCCTCCATTGTTTTAATTGTTGTTGGGCCGTGAGGCCCAAAACCCTTTCAGTCCAGATTTGACCCGAAATCATTCGAGCGGTATAATTTCGATACCCTTTCGTCCGTATTTTCTTTAGGAAAATTTAATAAATATTTTATGATATCATAAATATTTATTAAATATAATTCCTTAAATTTGTCCAGTCAAATTAATTGATATTAATTAATATGTCATATGCCGGATCGCGTGTGGACCCGTAGTCTGTCGGAGCTATACCCGTGTCGAGCCCGGATTCCCGTCGTCATTAGGCTTCTCTGCGGACTAAGGCAAGTGGCGGTTCGCTCTTGCTCATCGTTCCATATTTACATTAATTATCAGCTGTTTATCTGAGTAATTAATTTGGAATGATTATCTGTGTTTGTCTGGAAAAGGTTTTATAAACTGTTTTGGAAAATCATATAATAGGTTGTATATCTGCTAGAATGACGCTATTATCTGTGATCGCCTTCCGGGCATTTATGTGGATTAATAGGAAAACTAATCCAAGTAAGGATTAGCTGTTTCTATTATCTCTATGTTTAAGTCGTTTGCCTCGATGGCTTTATTGTGAATAATTGTTGTGTTAGACTGTTTAGTTAACACGAGTGTTCGTAGGAACGCTAATCCAAGTAAGGATTAGTCGTTTCTTTATAACTTAATGTGCGTAGGAACGCTAATCCAAGTAAGGATTAGTCGTTTCTTTATAATTTAATATTCGTGGGAACGCTAATCCAAGTAAGGATTTGTCGTTTCTTTAAATCATAATATTCCTTGGGGTTATTGCCGAATAATTTAAGGGTCATGACCTATGCTTCTTATCCACATGTAAGGATCTGAAGTGTTTTAAGCGCCTTGCTAGCGCCAGTGGATGAGCTTAATTGCAGTAATGTGTTTTAAGCACTTAGCTAGTGCATTGGGGTGGACGTAACTGTCACCCTGTAAAATAAACTGTAAGCGCTGTGGCAGTGCAAATCAGGGTGAACGTAAGATCACCCGGTGTCATCATAACTTCCGTGTTCTCGGAATATTCTTAAAAGCCTCAACACTGTGTGTGTGTTGTAATTTAATAAGATAAGTGCAGTTAAGCACATAATTAAACTATAAGCGCTGTATAGTGCAATCAGGGTGAACGTAAGGTCACCCGGTGTAATAATAATCGCCGTTGTTTCTCGGCATAATAATGTTAAGTCCTGCGTGTGTGTTGTGTGCGTTTTAATTTGGGTTGACGTAATTGTCACCCTGTGATTTAAGTCTTGTTGTCGCTCTTAATAACATTAACGTGTTTCAGTAATGTGTGTTTTGTAATTAAATAAGATATGTGCCCGAGTGCACATGATTAATAAACCTTTGGCGAGTAGTGCAGCTAAGTAATAGTGCAGCTAGGAAGGCTCGTCTCGACTTGAATGTAGTACGTTCTCTTTCCGATCTGGATTCGATGTATGTGATGAGGTTGGTCGTGAACCGAAGCATCTCAGTCAACTTTTAAATCATTGTTGTTTGATTCTGTTAAACATTCCAGATTTGTCATATTTCCTTAAAGACTCAATCTCTTGGAGTCTCTTTTCGAGTCGATTTCTGTGAAGATGAAGTCTTCCAGAATCTTCTCTCATGCATACCTTTGTTGTTATTCCGTGAAAGTGCCGGGTTATGTATCGTCCCTTCGGTTATTATTCGAGGGACAATGATAGTAAACGGTTACGATCACTCGAACCACTCTGCTTTTTACCCTTGCTAGTCTATTTAAGTAGACTAACCCACGAACATTGTTCTCCGCATGTGGGCTGGTGTCATCCGTTCGATTCGGCACATCAAATGGAGTGTAGATGAGAAGGCTAGAAAGATTACTGTATATTGGTAATTTATTAGCGCACAATAGAAAATCTACCAGATCTGAATATATGTTAGGGCCCGTTTGGTATGATGTCTGGAATCGGAATGGAATGAGAAATCGGAATGGAATCAGGAATCAAAATAAATCATTCTTGTAGCTGGGTGTTTGGTATGCTGTCAGAATGAACCATTCCTTAAATTTATTGTTTGGTATACTGTCGAAATGAACAATGAAGGCTAAAGAGAATTTTTATCAATCGAACATAAACACCTAAAATCTACCAAGCTAGGGTTTAAGAAATTGGGGGAAAAATCTTACCAACACAAATTGGGGGAGATGGAGGTGCAAGGAGTTCAATGGAAGCTAAAGGGAGCTTCTCCGGTGCCGGACTACTATGGGGAGTGGCCGGAGTCCGACGACTGAGGTGGGAGGAGGAGAGCTGCGCCCACACGAGAGGAAGGCCGAGAAGAGGAGAGGACGGAAGGAAGAGGAGATTCATGCCGCGCCACCTTGGAGCCGCCAGCTTGCCGGCGTCGTGCCCAACCGCCACCGTGGAGGAGGTGAGGAAGGAGGATGAAGATGGGCTGCAACTTGGGTTGGAGGAGGTGAGGAAGAAGAACAATTTTTTATTATTTTGGAATAGATGATTCCTTAGGTTTTTTGGAGGAATCAAGTCTTTTACAAAATTTGGAATGACTCATTCCGGGTAATGAAATCCATTCCTCATTTTTACCTAACCAAACAAAAATGTCGGAATGAACGATTCCGATTCCGATTCCTCATTCCCATCGGAATCGTACCAAACGGGCCCTTAGTGGTTGTAGGTGAAACTAATTAATCTGTTTACACTTAAATAAAAATCGTTTATCAAATTAAAATTTATATTTAAATATTTAGATTACAATTACTTACAAAACCAATCAAACTTTAAAGTGACAAATATCTATATATATCTATGTATTTATATTAAAACTCGCTCTTTTTAAGCCATCAGAGTGTTTTTAGGCTCAAGTTATTAAAGTTTTATTTTGTTATTTTTCTTTCTTTCTTTCTTTCTTTCTTTATTTATTATTATATTAAATAATCAGCAAAATTTAAATTAACAAAAAAGACCTTACCAAAATTTGCAAATTAATTAGCTTAAATTTTAAAATCTTATCAAATCTTGACCAAAATCTCATCAAGCTAACTTATTTTTGCAATAAATGTTAAGATAATTTTTTATTTGACGGAATTGTAAATGTAATACATATATTTTTGTTAATGCAACAATAATATTAATTGACAAATAACATCATCAATATTGTATAAGGTTAGGTTATATACTTAACTTTAAATACCATATATTTTAATGATTTTTTTTGGTAAATATCACGAATTAGTGATAAACTATTAGAAAATTAAAGAACCCATGTAAGTTAATTAGTATATCAACATAACAACAACATTAGTGAACCCACATAAGTTTATTAGTAACAACATTTAGATAACATATCTTTTTAATGATTTTTTATTTACTTATAATGCATTCACATTTTAAAAATTAAATAAAACCACGTAAATTTGATAGCAATAAAATCTTCACTTGATAGATTTCACATTTCAAGATTTAATTACAAATTATTTATAAACTTGAAATAATTGATGATGAATAAAAAAAAATGTATGAAAATATCAATATACTATTTGAAATATAATTCAATTGGGTTTCATTTGATTATCCAATTGAGTTAATTTAGTATATTAATAATTACGAATAAATACAAGTGCCCAACATATATATATATATAATAAAACAATGAGTAAATTATTGTGATTTTATTTTCAATAATATCATCTCAATGTCTAAAACCTTAATTGAATATTACAAAAGGTTAAAAAAAAAAGCTAAAAAAAATAATATTCTATCAACAAACTTAAGAAGTTATAAAAAAGAATATAGATCTAAACATATCATCAATAACATATTGTTGGAAGATTGACAAATAACATTATACTAACCTATTAAATTGAAGAAAAAAATAGTATATTTCAATTCATAACTTCAATCTTGGATACTATTTCACTCTAAATATACAAAAATAAAATGTTCTTGAGAATTGGTTAAGTAACATGTACAATCATTATTTTAACATATATTTATAGTGAATTGTTTCCTATAATTTATATATATATAAATTCAATCACTTTCTTTCTATTAATATGTATATGTTTGGAAAATATCTAATATAACTACATGTCAATATATTCTCATTTTTTATATATCTTATCTTTTATAATCACATAGTCATTAATTTATACTCATGTGACGTTTATTCGTATATACTAAAATTTTCTTTCATAAATATAAGTCAACTGGGTTTAAATTAGTTAAGACCTTAAACTTTATGTGCCGCAGTAGAAAAATGGAAAGCAATTTAATAGTTTAAATTAGTGAAAAGACGCAAATAGTTTATGATATAACCAAACGACAAACCCAATAGCCAAAAACGAGAATGAGTTAGGTAAATGGCCATTTGATAAATTATTTTTAAATTAATAAACCCTTAGTAAAAATAAACCTCTCTCTAAATTCTACTCCCTACCCCTAAATCCTATCCCTTAAATTCTAAATCCTAAAAAATAATATTTTAAAGAGACAAAAAAATAATAATAATAAAAAACTAATAAGAATTAAAAAAAAAATACATAAAAATCTCTTTTATTAATTGAAACAATGCGCCAATTGTACTTCGTTCTCATGATTGATACTGCGAGACGGAGAAGGCTTCTGCTCTCGGGAAATCATAGCAGGGTTGACCCCTAGACAAAAATCCTCATTTTCGTCCATGCGTAATCAAGTTTTTTCCCCCTTAATTCTCTCGATCTCATTTCTGCAAATCGTTTTCGAATTTCCAAGATATTTTGGATTTGCATTTTCATGGCTGATTTACATCCTTCTGTTTTTCCCTCTTTTCCGACGATTTACGGGAAAAAATCAAATCGAATGAGCTATGATACGACTCTTCGCGAAATTTCTTGACTTGGATATGTTCTTTTCATCATTGCGTTGATATTGATGAGATTGTGGATGCAATTTTATCGCTCATTTAATATGTTTTGCAGGTGTCGGCTTCTACCAGTCCTTGTCAGGTTAAATACCGTGGTTGATTGTGTTTTAGGAGGGGAGATATTATGAGTCTTGGGTGCTCTTCTCATTCTTCTGGTTAGTTTTCTTTCTTTTTTTGGTTTCTTCTTTCATTTGCATTACTAAAAATTTGAAACCTAATGTGGCGTGGCACATGTCTTTCTCACTAGGTTTTCTATGCCATTCTATTTATGCTCTGATTTGGTGTTAATGTAACTAGTAGCATTTTTTGCTAATTTGGATGATAAAGGGTAGCTGCTCCTTTTTCCCCCCGAAAAAGGTGTTGCTTTAGGCTTAAGAATGTGTCTGAACGTGTCTTTGGTGGTAAATAGCACAAACAAGGAATCATTGGATTGAGGAATAAAATGGTAGTAGAATGCAACAATCTCTTATGATCCTTGTGATGAAACTAAGACATAATTCAAGATGGATGCTGAGATTGTGTCAAATTCACCTCTAAGTTTCATGTCTTAAGGCGGAAACTTTGTGGAAGAGAGTGGTTATGAGGAAGACAGAAATCACCACAAGATGATGATAGTTTGGTCTTTTTTCTTGGCTCCATCCAGTCTGAACTTTTCGACTTGAACTCGTCTGAATATATATTATTGTGTTCAAGTGCTGTTTTCTGATTGTACTGCAGGTAGAAGGGCTATGGAATTTGGGCAGACGTATGTTCTCAAGCCGAAAGGTAGACACCAAGCTACTATAGTTTGGCTGCATGGCCTTGGTGACACTGGGGGAAGGTATATTTTCTTCGCCTCAATAGAAAGGAATATTAGATTTCTTTTCCCTCGTCTGCCACATGACTCCCTAAGTCTTTTTGATAGTGTATAATCAGGAAGCACAAAATCAAATGATTTACACACAAAAATGCACCAAGATAGAGAAATACTAAGGGAAAACCGAAGGAGATTATGGTCCAACCTTCCACTAAGTCCTCCAGATGAGCGTAAGCTCAAACTGGCCAAGAGGCAAAATGTATTACAAGATATTTTCTGCTCACCTAGGTAAGAGGCTAAAGTCTTTATTCACTAACCACCATCTCTTAGTTCACCTACGGTGATAATAGCAAGACCCCCTCACAGCCAAACTAACTGATTTCTAGACCATTTTCTCACCACTTTTCCTACTTCCAAATCCCATATAATGTAAAACTTTTCTTGTGAGCTTGAAGGACCTACTAACTGACTCCTTTGTATTGCCAGTCTTTTTTTCTTTAGGATATGATCACTAATTTTGTTTTGTTTTGATCCACTGATTTCTGCTTTTTCGTTTTCATTAAATGATTGGAGATGAAGGAAATATTAGCTGACAATGCTTTTGTTCATCTGGCAGTTGGTCCCAAGTCTTGGAGACTCTTCCACTTCCAAATGTAAGGCCTGAGAAATTTAACCTGCTATGAGTATTCTCGTTTATATGCTGCGGTTAGTGAATACACATTGGTATTCCTAATTTTCTCTGGCGCAGATTAAATGGATATGCCCAACTGCTCCTTCCCGACCTATAAGTTTATTCGGTGGATTTCCATCTACTGCTTGTGAGTATAACTCTTATGGGATTTTTCATCCATTTTTCTTCATAACTGAGGGATTTCATCAATGCTTTTATAAAGACAATGAAGATGAAGAACACTGTATACCCCATTTAGAAGATATTATCTTTATAGGTCATGGAACCCAAACCCATTCACATGACTTTGATTGGCATGTCAAGCTGATAATCTAGCTGAAGTTGTTAAGCTAACTTATGAAGAAAAAAAGTTTGATATAGCTTATGAAAATCAGCTAGCTTGTGGCTTATAAGCTAAAAAAATACTAGTAAGGGAAGAGTGTTCAGGCAGGTTTATATCCGAAAAGTTTATGCCTAACCGGATGGTAGGTCTAGTCGGGGAAGGGTAAACCAGAATTACCTAATCTGGGAAATGTTCCCTTGAGATGCTGCTACGTAGATATTCAAATGTAAGATAGAATCCTAATGTTTAACTGAGGAATTAGGCCCAACCATTAGGTGCCAATTTTTTGTGCAACTTCATCAGTGGGTACATAATTTAAATGGCTGGACTGCACTTGATCACTGTTGTCTGTTGAAAGTATTTCTGAAATCATAATTTCTTCATGTAGAGTTTCATATTTGGCTGCTATCATGTAAGTCTCAACTCTTTCCCTACTATTGAATTAAACAGGGTTTGATGTAGAAGACCTTACTTCAGAGGGTACAGCTGATGTTGATGGAATGGATGCTGCAGCCGCACATGTTGCAAATTTGTTATCTAATGAGCCAGCTAACGGTATGTCTATCCTCCTTCACCACAAGAAAGGTTATTATCAAGTTGGCGGCATCAAATAGAGGATTGCTTGATACTCCAATGGGTTTCACCACAAGCTGTTGAATGTTTGGTGGGGCAATAAGTTGGGGCGAATTAGTACATCTAGTTTGGGCTCACCCATTTAACATATTAGCTTGAGCTGTTATGGATACACGGACGGTATTCAGTAATCCAGCACAATGGGAGTTGTAAGAATGGAAACACATACTTCTTTGCAATATATTTAGATTCAAACACATACTCATCTACAAATCCCATGCAAATCTTTCCTTCTAGTACTAGGAATCACTTAAAAGATTGAGTAGGCAATTTCTTTGCATTGATTATATATATCAATATATGTTGTCTAGTCTCTAGCTACTATAGTGCTATTCTAGGCATCTCTAGTCTTTAGCTATGTTAAGGAGAACAAGCAATTTTTCTTCTCGCACAGTAGATGGATGGATGTAAAAGGCTGCACCGGTGCATTAGCACTATCTTTCTCTCTGTTTTGCCCCTTGTGTGTTAATTTTGTTGCTCACCATATTTTCCCTCCTTATTTTATATAATCTTAGCTACATACTTAATGTAATCATTTTAAAAGTCACCCCTGATGCATTTTGGAGTGCATTTTTTATTGTTGATGCTCTTATGCAGTCAAACTTGGTGTGGGGGGCTTCAGTATGGGAGCAGCAACTGCCCTTTACTCTGCCACTTGCTTTGCATCAAGGAAATTTGGGAACGGAGATCCATACCCAGTCAATCTAAGTGCAGTTGTTGGGCTAAGTGGCTGGCTTCCTTCTGCCAAGTATATTTTTCACTCACAACATTCTTCATGAAAAATCCCATTTCTGTGGGATTTCCTCCCTCTGTTACTTACATTTCTTATGCTTCCAGGACATTGAGTGAAAAGGTAGCTAATGACGAAGCTGCAAGCCGTGCCTCATCTTTGCCAATTTTGCTTTGTCATGGGACTGGTGAGGATCTCAAATCATCTTTGTGTATATATACATACATATATGTATATATATTTCATGCATCTTGTTCGAGCTTTAGGAAAAATCTCTTTTAGGTGTCATGAAGTGTGGCCCAAGGTTTGCTTTTATGTATGAGAAAACCTACTGATGTGAGCTTTACAATTATGAAAACTTTGATGTGAGTTTTATAATAAATAAACTAACGGGTAAAGTCAAGTAAAAATACATTTAACACTTGAAAGAGGATATTGACTTTCTTCACATATGTAATATCATTCTAACTTCTAAGTATCAAATAGAGTTTATTTGGCTTTAAATTGTCAATCTTTTTTACTGCAAAACTCACATTTGTAGGCTGTGAAGCGAGAATTCAAACAAGTAAATAAGACTTTTCCCCCAAACTTTAGTACAACAATTGTAGAAGAAGTTGGACTTCATTCATCTAGACTTGTTAGCTTTAATCAATCAACAGAAACTCTCCCCCTTCTTCTCTTACATACTCTTACATCTCTTATATATGCCAGTTGATGACGTTGTTCTGTACAAATTCGGGGAGGCATCCTCACAGAGCTTAAGCGCCAGTGGTTTTCTAGATGTCAAATTCAATTCCTACAATCGGTATACACCTACTTCAAAACAAGAGTAAAATGGCACTCTGATCCAATTTGGAACAGTTCTCGAGTGTCTTATGTTCCTGCTTTGATTTGCAGGCTTGGACACCACACCATCCCTCAAGAGATCAACGATGTCTGTAGCTGGCTTACCTCAAAATTGAATCTTGAAGGCACATAGAATCTGTAAATTACAAGCTCCTTATCGTGGAATTGGCCAGAGAGGATATCATCACCTAGAACTGAAATTTGTGATGCACTCATTGGTTTGTTTTCTTTCTGGAGATTTGTTGGGTCTGTTGGTGCCCTATTATTGAATATGTTTGACATCTGTCATGAGTTTGTAGTGATGAATTCTTCAGAAGATATGTCAGTGCTTGGAGGTGCAAAACAATCTGGTGTATGTTTGCAGGCAACTTTGGTCATTTCTATGGGGTTGAGTTGGCTTTCAAGCTGTAGTAAACATGGCAAAATTGTGATATTGATAATGTTCTGAAGTGGGTCATTACTTATCGGACCGGATATCCTGAAGGGAAAAAAAAATCAAGAAATTGAGATCCGTATCTTATCCGAAAGTTCTCGGATATCCAATACGAAAACATCGGTCTGATATTCATCTCGAATATCTTAAATATCCAATCTATATATAAATTAATATAAAAAATATTTTTACTTTACAAAAATATTATCATAAACATATAATTCATCAACTAGTTTAGCTACAAGTTCAACGTATAAATTCAAACAAAATACTTTATAGTTGAATCAACATATAATTTCCCTAACCACCGGAAAAACAACAAATACCTTTGGAGTCTACTAATCTGAATTTCAAACATAATATTTATATTTATATACATATACTAAAGTCATATTTATTTTTCTTACGTGTCAATCATTTAGGTATGTTACATAAGCAAAGTTTTAGAACCAATTAAATATTTACCCTTTTCATTTAATAGTTTTTCTTTCCTAAATTTTCAGCTTCATTTTGAAATCCAGTATTTTTCCTAAAATGGACATAATCGTGTTTTGAATCTTTTTTAATATTATCCATTAATTTTAATACATGTAAATATACCCTTTAGAATTTAGAATCACATTAAATACATATTTGATTATGGATCACTCAAACTATATTTACCTATCTCGACAGGAAAAGTTCAAATGATGACAGCTCTCCGTGTCAGGACTCAGGATGCACCAAGCGCGTCCAAAAATTCGGCCCGGCCGAATTATTCGCGAATTTTTGCAAAAAAAATCGTTTTTTGTGCATATGAAATACACTGTTGTGTGCATATGTCAGAACGTATGTGTGCATATGTTAGGCTCGGTGTGTTCATGTGGTTTTCGGAATGTGTGCATGTCTGGGAACAGTTGTTAATGCTAGAGACATGTGTGCATATCAAATACACATCTGTGTGCATACGCGAAAAAGTGTGTGCGCACATATAACCAACAAGGTGGATGATTTCCTGGGTATGAACACATGATTTCTGCGATATGAACACATGATTCCTGGGCTTATATTTGATACGCACACGCACGTAGTGGATATGCACACAACAAGGTGGATGATATGCACACAATAGTCTATTTGACATGCACATAACGAGTATTTGATATGCACACATGGTTTGTGTGCATCAACACTTGAGACCATATGCACACACGAGGTATGCACACGATAGTGTAATGGATGTGCACACGACAAGTTATTTGATATGCACACATGGTTTGTGTGCATCAACACTTGTTTCCATGTATGCATATGACTTGAGACCATATGCACACACGGGGTCTGCACACGATAGTATAATGGATGTGCACACGACAAGTTATTTGGTATGCACACACATGTGTGCATACCAACACTTGTTTTCGGGTATGCACACGACCCGAGACCATATGAACACACGGAGTATGCACACATCAGTATAATTGATGTGCACACACAGGTTATTTGATGTGCACACAAGTCCTCTAAGCATAAATACTATGTTAAAGGCATTCACAATTTCGGAAACCATATGCACACACATAGTTGCATATGCACACAACAGTGCATCTGATATGCACACACACGTTATATGATATGCACACAAAATCGATTTTTCTGGGGAAAATTTTGACTTGGAATTTTTTTTGCCGAATTATTCGCGAATTATACGCGAAAAATTCGGCAATTGTACTGCAAGGCCGAATTGATGCTTTTCCCTATAAGGGCGCGCGCCTCCGCCACTGTTCACTCCGTTTTTTTTTGTTTTTCCCTCTAATTTTTCCCTCTTCTCTCATACATCCTCAATCCTATCATGAAACACCGTCCTCACCGGAACCGGACCCTAAACTATAAAAGAAGCTAGAACATTCAAATCAATCAACTCACATAATTAATCATTTTACATGGTTTTTCTCTACACAAGTAATTAAACAAGTTCATATCAATTTCAAATCGTAATAAGTTTTGAAAAAATCAAGTTTGAAATGTGACTAACACATGCCTAATTTGCTAGCTTTATATCCAAATGCAGAATTAGCCGAACTCAAATTCCTAGAAGACCCATAATATATAATCAATGAGAATATTTATTTTTTGAACCTTACCTTCTTCAATCTCCAAGAAATGCTATTATTAAAAAACAAAAAATATTACATTATTTATTTCTTAAAAATTGCATTCAAATCTACTACATGCAAACACATTTTTATATGAACATGCAATTACATTATTATATTCATATGCTTTATTACATTATCACATAATATATTACTTTTTACAACGAATCGATTTTATTTGACCACACAATCATGGTTTACGATAGAATCGTGATTTACATGTTTTCTTCCATTAATGATCTTTAGAAAAATTTGTATAAAATTTCGTCCATTATTTTAAAAAATCACTATTTTATATGACAAAAAATATGCTTAATAGATCTTGTGTTTGCATAGTTTCTTTTTCTCATTTATTAGATTAAAAAAAAAATACTATATAATTTAGTTTATATCGAGTTCCATATTAAAAATATCATATAAGTAAAAAATTATTTGTCATACGGGGCAAAATTTTCAGTCTTTCCCTTCCATATATGCGTAGTCACATCAAAAATTATAACACTCATTATTTGCAAGAGATTAAACCTAAAAAGTATTGTGCAAGTTTCTCTACTCATTAAGCATAAATTTTATTTTATTTCTTATTTTATTGTGTCTCAACTTAATACATTATAGTTTAGAAATAAATTGCACAAAGAATTTAGAATTATATTTATAGTTCTAGCACACTACCTGTTTGAAACATGATATAAGTTTGTAGCATATTTAATTACAATGCAAAATACATTTACATGCACAATTAATATATTTAATATAAAAATATTAATTCATTTATAAAATAAGAAATGAGTGTTAATGCTATATCTTACCAAACCCTAATATAGTGTTTTTACTTATCTATTTTAAACTAATCAACTTTAGAAATCAAGAAATTATTTTGAAAAATTAGTTTATGCAACAACAAAAATCTTAATATACAAAAAATATTTTTGAAATCCTTTGATCTATTTAAAGATAATAATGCTTTAAAATGCATTCTATCTAAACTATGTTTAAGATTACAAAAACATAATACATATTTTCTTAGTAAAGTTTACCAAGATAATTATTGATTATAAAATCTTATTTATATTTTCTTATAAAATATTACAAATATTTTTATTTTTTAATAAATAATAGTATAAAATCTTGTGAGTATCTTTCATTATATACTTTAACCTATTATAGTTGATTTAGATATTTCTACAATTTCTCTTACCTAAATTG